>JAQPPZ010016394.1:1777500-4387500 GCA_028583015.1 Wollemia nobilis
GTAGTGCTTATGGAGTGAGGATGCGGACGATGCCCCCATCCAGCTAGTGGATGGTGACGATGTTGGGGTTGTTGAAGGCTATGATGCCTGGTACGTAGGCATCTGCCCTCCTTGAATGACAAGGGCTTAAGGTATGATTCACGTAGTTGTGCGTCAGATGGGGAGGCAGCGCCAGGCGGCCATTGAGGTGGCATAGGGTCATGATAGGAGAGATAAGAGGAGGCCACAAGCTCAGCAGAGGCCATGGCAACGGGAGAGGAGGGAGGAGAGACCCCCTTCTCCATGGAGAGAGAGTCCACCATCGCTTGATAAGTGCAAGGGTGTCGAGGTAGGAGAGAGTAGCGAGATGGCTACTCTCTGGGTGGAGACTATTCGTCTCCAGGCTCAGGTGCAGTCCTTGCAAGATGAAGCTGCATGACATCAAGAGGAGGCCACATAGCTCAGAGATGAGGTTGCATGCCTCAGAGCACGGAGCAAAGGGGTGAGCACTCGGGACCTAGCACGGGCTATTACCCAGATCACATTCTATCAGACTCTATACCACCATATGGTGCCAAAGAGACAAAGGTTATCGCTACTGGCCCCCATTACAGAGCTTGTCATGATGAGGTCATCAAGGACATCATCATGATCAGAGTTTAGGACTCATAACACCACACGTACTACGATGGGGCCACCTCGTCCACCTCTGGGTGGGGGAGGAGATGAGGTTGAGAGCTCGAGGGGTTCTCGAGGCTAGCTGCTATAGACTACACTACACAGATTGATACATAGTATTTATTATTTTTTATATAGGATTGAGTATGCCGAGGTACAGATTATGGCATACCGATCCAGTTTTGAGATGATGTATATATTGTTGATATATATATAGATGAGATATTTTTGATCATATGACTTGTCTTATGTGTTTGTATGATGCTTTAATGTTTTGGTGTGATTGATTTGATGATTCATGTAATTATGTTGTTTGGAAATATTATAATTTTGATGTCATGCTGTAAGATTTTAAATGAAATAATCTAATGTAAATAATTGGTGGTTGTGATGTGATTTGATAAAAAATAAAAGGGACTTCTAACAATAATTTCAAAGGACATTGTCGCTATTATAGACCATTTCATGGAGTCACCACTAACTCGGTCGTCAAGCTAATCCTAGTATAGAAATATTGTTAAAAGTAAAAGAGTGCTTAAGAGACTATCTTAAAACTTGGTGTTGTAATGATGGAGATAATAATGGTTTGATGATTTGTTTTCAGATTTTCATAAAAATAGTATGCATGAAATATTTTAAAATGATTTTTCTAGGCATAAATTCCTAAGTGTGATAAAATTTTGAATAATTCCTTAGAATTTATACCATGGTTGCAATATTGAATTTGAACATAATGTCATGAAATAGAATAAGTGTTTGTTTGTTTGTAAAGCATAATTGTGTAACATAATGATGCAAGTCACATGTTTTGATGAATTTGTTTTTAAAATAAATGGAACATAAAATTAGAACAATGGTTTGCGCTAGGCATAGAATTATAGGTATAGACTTATACCATCATCGCAAAATCCAAAGAGGAAAATAATAGTTTTATTGCATATTTGATTTTTAATTTGTTGAAAATAAACAGAAAATATGAGGACTTGTGCTAGGCATAAAATTTCAATTTTGGTTTTGGAACTATACCATCATCGCGAAAGTTAAAAGTTATATATAAATGTAAATTTATTGCATGTTTTTTTAAAATGATTTTGATTTTTTTTTTGGTAATGCATGTAGTTGTCTTTATACTAAACAACTGTTCTTAGAGAAGAAAATGAAATTATTCCAGACAATTTGCAAAAATATTTCAAAGTATCTTAAAGACAAAAGTTAGATTTATAAGGAATCCCATGTGCATATGTGAGTTCATTTCCGATCTTGATTTATCATAATGATACACAAAATCTCTCAAATACAAATGTGTGTGCAATTTCTTTGTGCATTTACCAGTTTTGAGCAAGATAATTTGATACAAGTGATTTGAATTAACCAAATAAGTGTTCATTAACCATGATTTAGATGCATATAACCATACCAGACTACTATGTGAGTCGGGTTATCAAGAGCTAGCTAATCCATAAGCAGACATAGGTCTATACAAAAGAAGGTCGCTAATGTGACATACATACCACGCTAGGAGTTACCCAAGGCCAAGCGCGTTGGGCACAAACCACCTGTTATGGGGCTTACCTCACAGTTTTTGAATAATTGAGAATTCTAGGGATTCAATCTCATCAACCCTTCTTTTCTTTTCAATAGGTAGAGAAAGGGATTTTACTGCTTTTGCTTTTGCTTGTTTTTCTTTCTTTTCTCTTTTTTTTTGTATTTTTTTCTTTTTCGTATCTTTTGCTTTGATATTTGAGATAATGCTGAAATAGTGCTAAGAGAGTACAAAATGATTTTGAAATAATGCTTCTTTTTCTCATGATTTGCTTGATTTTTCTTTTTCTTTTGCTTCCTATTCTAGGGATACTTGCTCGGATTAGCTATAGAGCAAGGGATTTTTATTCTGGGTAGGGGTGAGCTTGTCCTTTTGTCAATTCTCAAAAATTCTAGACCATGTGCATGATAGGATAGCAGGGGAAACTTTTTGCTCAAGAAACCACTTCTACTATGTAGCATAGCATGGACATTACAAATATAATCATTTTATTGTGAAAGGATATGCTTGGTTTAAGTAAATAACAAGATCAATTCTCTGTGCTCAAACTTTATTTAATTGAATTTTGTGAACTTTGATATAAGAGATATTAGTAATCATGCCAGATAAAATCAAGATATTTATTCATGTGAATGTGAAAGTGCAAGATTCCAAATAAATGTTAATTTATCCAAAATAATTTGAAAATATAACTGCAATACTTCACAAATTGAGAGGTACAAAGATAAAATATGGTTTTGAAGATTTTGATGATTTGGATGTTTTTGGTGTTTTTATATTTTTAAGTTTATAAATTGAAAGAAATACAAGATAGTGGTTTTTTGAAATATTTTAAACAAATATATACAATGATGAAATGACCAATTTTTTACGCATAGTAACGTTTAAGATGCAAAATGTTCATGGGTTCTTTAAGTTCTTTACCATCTAAGGTAGATAATTTGTATGCTCCCAATTCAAATTTAGCACTGATAATATATGGTCCAAGCCAGTTGGGTTCAAATTTACCTTTAAGGTCTTTAGTTGCATTGGTATTTTTTTTATTTTCTTTTAAAACAAGGTCATCGACCTCAAAGGATCGATGACAAACTTTCTTAGCATATGATCTTTTAAGCTTATTTTTGTAGGCACGAAGATGCTCCAAAGCATTGATGTGCTTTTCATCTAGGAGTTCCATCTTACTGAGTTTGCCAGCTCGATATTCATCTCCTACTTCAGTATCTTGAAGTAGTAGAGCCAAAGAAGGAACTTCTAATTCAAAGGGAAAAATAGCTTCAACGCCATAAACCAAAACAAAAGGTGAAGTACCTATGGGAGTACGAACGCTAGTGCGATATGCCCACAAAGCTGGATATAATTGAATGTGCCAGTCGTGGCCAGATTTATTGACCAATTTTTTGAGAATTTTGATTAAGGTTTTGTTAGAAGCTTTTGCTTGGCCATTACCTTGAGGATAATAGGGAGTTGACCAGTGATGTTGAATCTTATATTTTTAGCATAATTTCTTAACATCTTTATTTTTGAAACAAGTTCCAATGTCTGAGATGAGATTTGCAGGAATTCTGAACCTACAAATGATTTGATTAAAAATAAATTTAGAGACTTGTGTTCCAGTGGAGGAAGCTAAAGGCATAGCTTCAACCCACTTTGTAAAATACTCAGTGGTGGTTATGATGAATTTGTGTCCATCAGATGACACAGGATTAATTTTTCCAATAATGTCTAAGCCCCATTTTGAAAAGGGCCAAGGAGATGAAATAGCCTACAGTTCTTATGCAGGGGCATGGACAAGGTCAGCATGTTTTTGGCACTTTTCGCAATGGCGCACATAATTATGCGCATCATTATCCATGGTAGGCCAAAAGTATCCTATCCTAAGGAGCTTTTTAGCAATGACACTACCACTGAAGTGTCCTCCACAAGATCCATCATGGGCTTCACTCAAAGATGATCTGGATTCTTCTAAATTCAAACATCTCAATAGGATACCTTCAAAATATCTCCTATATAAAGTATTACCAATTATTACAAATCGACTTGCTCGTCTACATAATAACCGATGTTGGTTTCTATTAGAACTGGCAGGGAAAGTCCCATTGTGAAGAAAATCAAATATACCCGTATACCAAGGTTCAGGAGTAGTTTCATTGATTAGAAACACATCCAAAGGTTCTAAGCATGACTTATTTGAAGCAGGTTCTTGGATTCGACGAATAATTATGGTGGCATATTTGTCATCTAACTCCAAGGGTAGAAGAGATGCAGCTGCGGCCATAGAGTCAGCCGCACGGTTGCTAGTTCGAGGAATAGCTTCCAAGGTAACTTGATCAAATAGAGATATTAATTGTAAAAAATATGCTTTATATGGGCACAATTTATCATCTTTGTTCTGATAAACTTCATTAATTTGGTTTATAACAAGTTGAGAATCACCAAAAACTAGCAGATGTTTAATTTTTAGTGCCAAGGCAGCTCGTAATCTAAGGATTAGAGCTTCATATTCAGCAGTATTATTGGTGCAAGCAAATGTTAATTTAAAGGACAAAGGTATAATGTGTTTTTGTGGAGATATTAAAATAATACCTGCACCAACCCCACTCATGCATCGGGCTCCATCAAAGTATAAGGACCATTGTTCAACATGGTCTGCCTCTAATTAAAGGCATTCATCAAAAAACTCAATGATGAGGGGATGGGTAGACTCTAAGGGTGCAGCAGCTAATTGATCTGCTATGATTTGACCCTTAACAGACTTCTATCCTATAAACGTGAGTTCAAACTTGCTTAGAGCAAGAACCCACTTTGTTGTGCGACTCGATAAATAAGGTCGACTCATGAGATATCGCAAGGGATCATATTTAGCAATGACATATATTTTTTGACTGAGCATATAATGGCGTAATTTCTACGTAGAAAATATGGATGCTAGACATAGTTTTTATAATTCTATTTAGCGGGTTTCATAACTAATTAAAGTTTGGCTAATATAATAATTAGCACGTTCTCTTTTATCATCATCAAGTTGAGCTAACATAGCTCCTAAAGCAAAATCTAAAGCTGAAATATATAGGATAGATGGGCGATCAGGTCTAGGTAGTGAAAGGACAGGTGGGTTAAGGAGGTATTGTTTGAGAAGTTCAAAAGCTTCCTTACATTCGTCGTCCCAATTAAAAGAGACATCCTTCTTAAGAAGCTTAAGAAAGGGACCGGTTTTGTTCGCCAGCTTATCGATGAAGCGACGGATAGCTTGAAGCTTACCTTGTAAACTTTGTAACTCAGATATATTGGTAGGTGTGGGCATATCAGTGATAGCCACAATATTGAGAGGGTCGATTTTGATGCCACGTAAAGAAACTATAACCCCTAATAGTTTACTAGACTTAACTCCGAATATGCATTTAGCAGGATTTAGTCGGATAAGATATTCCCTTAACCGATAAAACACTATCCTTAAGTCATTTAAATGATCATCTTCTTTGATGGAACGAGCTATTATATCATCTACGTAATCATGTAGGATATCATGCATCATGTCGTGAAAAATATAAGTCATAGCTCATTTATAGGTTGCACCTACGTTCTTTAAGCCAAATGGCATCACTTTCCAACAAAAGGTACCCCAAGGGGTAATAAAGGTTGTTTTAGCCTGATCTTCAGGAGCTATCCTGATCTAATTATAACTAGAAAATCCATCCATTAGGGACATCATTCCACTTCCAACAGTAAAATCAATGATTTGATCCATTTTTGGAAGAGGAAAATCATATTTAGGGCATGCAACGTTAATATCTCTAAAGTTTGTGCAAACCCTAACTTTGGTAGCTTCTTTCTTGGTGACTGGAACTACATTCGAGATCCATTCAGCATAATCAATAACTTGTATAAAAACAACATATAGGATTTTTCTAACTCCCCTTTGACTAGCAAGGCCACTTTGGGATGCATTTTTCTAAGTTTATGTTTAACAGGTTTAGCATCCGGATGGACTACTAGGTGATGCATGACTACAAAAGGGTCTAAACCTGGCATATCTTCATATGTCCAAGCGAAGACATCTTCATATTCCTTAAGGAATGCAATGTATTGCTCTTGTTTTTCTTGACTTATCCAATATTGATTATGTGGGGATTATCCTCAGTTCCAATGTTAACTTTAATGACGTTTTCTACTTCCATGTGTAGATCTCTTTCAAAATTAGGTGGGGCGGGTGAAACGCCCAATTCTTGTAATTCTTTTAAGGTTAACTTCGATAATTCATCTTGAGGATTCGTGGCCTCAAGCTGGGCTATAGTAGGTATAGAACCATCAAAATAAAAACCATTATGTAACAACTCTTCAACGGAGACATCATGGAAAATATCTCCTTCCAACTCATCATCGGATTCAACAATCATTTCAGGATAAGCTATGGATAGCATATTGCATGTAAATGGCTTATTTTTTAGAGGCAAATCATCACATCCATCCAAATAATCTTGATAACATATGAGTTGATCATCATCTTCAAAAGGGAAGGGTTGACCCTTACTAGGAAATAGGCCCACAACACATCGGGCGGGCCATGGTTCTACCTCAAAGGGTTCTTTCATACCATCTTGGAGAGGTCCCAAGCCTTTCCCTTTATATCCCATTTTAAGCATTATAGGTTTAGCTTTAATATACTCATTAGTAAAATAACATCAAGCATATCCCTCATGATGAGTTTTGATGTTCCCCGGGTATTCTTCCCCAGTCATATCCCTTATAAATGAAGGCACAACTCCCGAATTGGTAAGTACTTCCCATAGGTTGTGGGAGACCCAAAGTATGAGGAGATGGTGGCAAATTACTTAAGATAATGGAATTTTGCATAGAAGCATTTGTTTTTTCTGATATAAGAATTTTAGATAAATCAGGTAAGAGTTCATCAGAAAGAGCATAATATGTAGAAGGATCATTCCCTGTATCTTTAGATGTCGAAGGTATGATAGATGTAGATAATTTGGATGTGTTAATAGATGGGTCTATAGGTTTTGAAATTATAGGGATGGAACATGAAGGATTGGTTGTGGAGTTAAGATATTTTTGAGGTTCTAGTGTGGTTTGTTTAGAATATGGTTGAGCTATATATGAGGGTGAAATTAATGGAGAAATATATGAAGTTATGGGTGTGTGTTTCATAGGTTTAGATGAAAAATAAGAATTAGGATGTGTGGATGATAGAGCAGGGCAAAATTGAACTCCAATAGGTTCTTTCAAAGCACACATATCAAAGGGTCTAGGATCACCATGGATAATGACCAACTTATTTTTAAATTTGAATTTAACACATTAGTGTAAAGTTTATGGGACAGCCTGCATTGCATTGATCCAAGGACAACCCAAGAGTATATTGTATGATGCAGGGCAATGTACAATAAACACGGTCGTATCTAAGGTTCTCGGACCAAGTTGTAATGGGATGGTGATAACTCCACACGTTTCTTGTGTTTCATCATTGAAATCTTTTATGATCATGTCAGTTTTCTTCATTTCATCACTTCTAAACCCAAATATTTGGTAGAAGTCAAAAGTGCAAATATTTAGAGATGAACCATTATCAATCAAGACCCTTTTAATCGCTACATCTCCTATTAGGGCAGTAATATATAAGGGGTTATCTTTATGTAAACTATGTTGTGGGATATCTTTATCTCGAAAGTCAATACAATCGACTTCTCTAGTGATGATAGTATTGGCCATGGCTTCAAGTTGAATGTTTTGTGGTACCATCATTTGGCTCAATGTAAGCATTAATTCATCCCTATGTGTAGGAGAAGATCTTAATAGGTCCAAAAGGGAAATTCTAGCTGTAGTATTGGATAATTGTTCATTAATATTGTAAGGAGGTTTAGGTTGAAAATTAGGAGCATGATTCCATTTATTGGGATTTTTTAAAACAAATGGAGTTGATCCATCGTTTTGAGTTTGATCTTGTTGAGAGGTTTGAGCCTGTTGTTTGGTAACGGCTCCAATGGTTCCTACAATATTATTTTGTGGATGATGAATAGGTCTTGGTCTAGCATTTATAGCTTGTTCATTAGAAAGGAACTGATGAGAGGAAGGTCAAGTAGTAACTCTTCTAGGAAATGGTTCTTCTGGAACCATAGAACTGGTGATAGGTTGAATAGGATTTGATTCATCTTTAGAACTATTCGATTTATTTGAAGTGATTTCCATGTCACTTTTAGTCTCATATTCGGTGTCACTAAGATCAAGTGTCTGAATATTATGTAGAGGTCTGGTCATAACTATGGATAAAGTTGTGTCAAATATTTGAGGATCATGATTAGGTAAATGTCCACTAATAGTTCCTACATATTGGGTAGAAGGAGGGACATTATGATGCTCAATTTTATTGGCCACCTCTTTACCATGTTTTGGTAAAGGATGTTGAAATATATCTAATGATTGATTAGCATTTTGATTTTGATTTTGGGGAATGCTCTTTTGAGCATTATTAGGAGAATTTTGTTTAGGTTGGAAGGCTTGCACCTCCATCTCATTATTATCAATCAGATCTTGTATTTTATGTTTTAACCTTTTACAGTAGTTGGTAGAGTGTCCAGGTCCTCTATGAAAATTACAGTGTAAATCGGCTTTGTATCCGAGTATGGTTGGATCAGGTTCCTGGATAGCTGGTAATTGGATCAAGCCTCTTTCGAGTAATTAGGGTAGAATAGTTGATAATGGTTGATTCAATCTAGTAAACTCTCAAGGAGGTTTATCAGGAGGTTTCAATATAAATTTTTTGTTGTCTTCATTGTATTGATATTAGCAACATTTCTACTGTCAGTGACTCCGTCACCTACAACTTGTTTGTTTTTATATTGATTTCTAGATTTTTTCTCATCATCTTTCTTCCTAAGTTGGCCTCTCCTAATGAGAGCATATTCTACTCTTTGAGCTAAGTCTATATCCTGATCGAAGGTGGTTAAGGTAGCATTTGATAACTCATAAGATATTTGTTCTTGCAAATTTATTAATAAAAATGTCCAACATTTCCCTATAAGGTAGCACAAAGTGCAGTTTTCCCATCAATCGCCTCCATCTAGCTAAGAAATCAGCAAAAAATTCATCTTTGTCTTGTTTTAAGTTGTACAAATATTTAATTGTTACATGCCTTTCGATATAGGCACTAAATTGATGCACAAAAGACTCAGCGGTCTCTTCAAAATTTCTCAAAGAATGAGTGGGCAATTGATAGCACCACTCTAATGCCATTCCTCCTAAACTTTTTGGGAACATTTTTAGTAATAACAAGTCATCATGTGATATATCATGACATGCTATCCTAAACATGTGAAGATGCTCTATGGGATCTTCAGTTCCTTTATATATAGGCAGGACGGGCATGGGAAAGTGTTTAGGGTATGGTTGTGCTACAACTATAGGATCTAAAGGCTGACTACACATCTCTCAATAATTGTATGAGGGATGGTAGGGATATATCTGGTCCATGCGGGAAGCTAACTGTTTCACTATGGCTTCCATATTACTAGTTTGCCCACCATATTGGTTCGATAGGATATTAATATGGGATTGGTGAGCATATGATGGAAGGACATGAAGTTTAGATGCTATATTACTATTGTGTAAATTGTTGGTAGGAAGGGTGTTATGAAGAAGTTTTGAAGTTGTATTATGTTGTATCCAAGATTGTTGAAAATTGGTGTTTGGCTTCATTTTAGGTTTTTGTCGATTTGAAGCATATTGATCTATAGTTTGGTGAAATAAAGCAGTGAATGAAGGTCTCTTTTGTGTGGGAATGATTTTAGGCTTAATAACAGGTTCCTTAGGAGGTTGGGTAACCTATTGTTTTTGCATGTTCTAAATTATAGTGGCCATATCTATATTGGATGGTCCAACTTTATCACTTTCTTGATCAACGAAGGACAAGGGATTAGTGTGCATGTTAATTCCTTCTTCTAGGATTGCTTGAGTTTCACTAATTTGTCCCCTATCAAGACGAACTGCCATATTAAGAGCACCAATATTATTATTGAAGAATTTCCAAAAATGATTTATGCTATCAAAAGTAACAGTTCCGTCTGGAGCCATTCTAGGGGATGAGGATCCTTCCTCTCTAACATTTTCTTGTTGCTCATTTTCTTCAACCAGCTCATCTTCTGGTTGTTCTAGAGTTTCTCCTTCTGGAATTGGATCCTCAGGAAGGGCATTTGATTTTTTTGTTTTCTTTCCTACCAATATTCTTCTTCTTCTTCTTCAGTTTGTTTACCATTCCTAAGTCTAGTCATTGTGCTTAAACTTAGATTTCAGAATATATATATATATATATATATATATATGCAACAAGCTTAAGAGGTATATATCTTATTTATATACCTACTATAGTACTTAAAATAAAATGTTTTGGTTTTGTTATGTTTTTGGTTTTTCTTGTTTTTTTATAACAATATTATAAAGATAACAAACAGCACACAAAATGCAAGAAATAATAATAATGAAAGCAATGATCTAGTTTTCTATAAATAATTTATAAATATCATTAATGGGCTCAAATTCTTCAGGAGTCATGAAATGTTCTTCTTCAAATTGGAAATTGTTTTTCAGGAAGTCAACAAAGTGTGCTATGGTGATATTATCTATCTAAAATTTTGGTTGGTAGAAATAAATTTTATGGCAATACTCTCGATATAACATAGCTCTGGGAACTCTATTCCATATTTTTCTATCTACAAGATCAGCTTCTTGGTCCTCTATACGAGCTAGAAATTGATGCACTATGGCTGCATTCTTGAGGAATTCCTCAAAGGTGTACAACTGACCTAGATGAAATGATACCTAGTCTCCTATTAAGTTCGTCCCACAAAAGTTGGTTTCTATCTATTTCAGGCACACTAAGCACAGAATTAATTTATATGGCTGGTAATTGGTTTGCAACATTTATAGTAATTGGTAGTCTTTCCTTAGGAGCTACCATCTAAACATGATATGCAACTTAGTATTTTTCTAATGATTTTAAATGAATCTATTTTTTTTTTTTTTTTTTTCAAAAGGTTTTAGTTTCACGTCGGGTTCACCAAAATGTATCGCTCCAAATTTTTTGCACCCTTACCTTCAGGCTATAGGATCCATGCCTAGAAGGGGGATGTGAAAATGATGGGACAATACCTCAGACTGAGAGGCCTTGCGAAGGTCCCGCCTCTCGGGGGAGGGGTATTAAGGTTATTTTTCGATGGATGGTGGGGTTCACCAGGAAATGTTTAGTGGCAGTCTCCATGCCTAGGTTGGGAATGTGTTTGATGTGTTCAATTTTATCTTTAATCATTCAAATCCTAGGTTTGGCCAAATGAATCTAAACTGTTCTATATGAAATGTAGATTTAAATGAATACATAAAGCAGCAATGAATATCAAGTATAGAGAATATACTAAATAAAGACAAGTTAAACCTGATTTTGGATGTTTGATGGAGGTTCTAATTTTTGAAGCAGTCAAGATCACCTCTGATCTGATAGGATCGTCTGAAATCAGATAGGATCATCTGAGATCTGATGAATTAGTCAGATGAATTCATCAGAGACCTGCAATCAGATAAATAGACACAGAACACAAAAAATGTAGCAATACTAACAAAGGAAAATGGTGTAAAATGACAATATAGATACTAAAATGATAATTACAAATAGAAATTCTAGTAAATTATAGTATTCTAATGACAAATTATGATCTTATCATACACTTAAGCTATATGGGTGAACTCTAAAATGCAGAATAGCAAAAAATAACAATAAATTGATCTAAATGTAGAATGAAACAGCAGACAAGAAGAGAAAAGTGCAAACTCTAGGCACTACTTGCCCCCAATGTTGACTGCAGTCAAAATCGTCTGTAGAGTGCGAAATCATCTCGAATTAGGGTGTTATCGTTTGAGATTGTACAGGATCATCTGTGACGATCTGAGCTTATTTCGGCTGAAGAATGACAAAGTTCCTACAAGAAAATTCGAAAAGGGACAAAGGCAAACAGTAGTCTAAGACATTCTAAGGCAAATAAAACTCGAAGTACAAAAAAATTCAGCCAGGGGAATGTCAAGGGGAGGGCCTAAGATTAAATAGGCATATGAAGGAGGTTGGGAGGTTGGATATCATCCCAATTTGGGATATCTCCAATGGGGGAAGTCTCTAACCGCGTAGACACGCTTTTGCCTCGGTTAGAGACGTCGTTGAAACATAAGCTAATTATGAAAAATTAGTTTTGGGGCGAAATCGTCTGGAAGTTTTGCTCCAGACGAATTCATCTGATCTGAGGCGATATCATCTGATCGGTGATGATATCTTCCAACGGTCACAACAAATCCTAAAAATGGCATGAAAAACGAGGAAAGTAGGTAAAAGGCAGTTTAACAGGTAGTTTGGGGTTAAAATTTAAATTTTGAATCATTACTAAGGTAATTTTAATTATTTTCTAAGGTTTACTACGCCAAATTTAGGGTGCTACAATAAGTCATATATTTCTACCTTATATAGTTATTACAAAATTTGTGTCCTTTAACTTACAAATACAAACATCAATTAGAAGTCAATATTCACTCTCATTACATATTTTTTTCTAATTTTGAGCCATTGCTTGGAGAAGAGATGATATCATCTAAGACCCACCCAATCAACTGATATTATATTTTATATTTTCATCTTATCTTCACTTTATGAAATTTCAATCCTTCATGAATGAGTAGATATGTAAAAGCAACTTGGCTAGAAATATTATTCCATCCAATGCATCCATGCAATTTATATAAATCTTATGAGTATATACTCATAACTAGATCTAGTTTTAGTGCTACAATCAACATACAATATATATGGTGCAACCCCTATGCATACAAATAATAACCTTCCTATGATCATACAACCACATTGTATTCTTAAATGTAGTCCACATGTACAATTCAATATATTATACCTACATTCACGGGTCATAGGTTTGGTTATCCAAACCTTCTCTATATATTTTTGGGATGGTTTTTATTGGTTTTTGAAGCCTTAATATCATAAATTATCACAAGCTATCTCACAATATCACAGAGGTCCAAAATATAAAATAATCACAACAATGAAGGTCAAGATAATAATAATAATAGGATCAATTATTATGTATATCAAGGCTTATATAAATCAAATAATGTTAATTTATATGTTTAAATATGAATATAAATATCTTGGATCGTTTATGTACTATGCATGAAGAACAACTTCCAATGTTAATTGCACAAAATATATACAAACTTTATTACTTTTTTTTCTCTTACAATTAGATGATGAGATATGTGAATTGCACTTGATATCCCTTCTTATGGAGCATTATATCCATAATATATCCATAGGAATGTTACTCTTTAGATACTTGACTATTTCTCTCCATATTCCAAGTCTTATGATCTTGGCTTATATCCTTTTCACTTGCATAATTGATGAACACTTCACTCTATAACATTTGCACACCTTTACATGACTCTTACACTTCTACTTGCACACCTAACCTAGGATACTTGTGCAAATATTTATCTTATATGTTTATACTTACATACAAGACACTTGTGCACATTTACTCAACCTACACTTGCACTCTATCTTACATGGCAATTGTGTATTTTCTGCACATTACAACTCTGCATAACACTTGTGCATTTCCAATACATTTACACTTATATAAAAGGGAAATATAACTCACACTCTAAACTATAGACTCAACCCTAATATATTATCTAAAAATATACCATGTAGGTACCATGGGGTACATTACCATGTATCAAATAATCTAATCTACCTCAACACCCCCTTATATTACATTATTTGGTTATTGAAGACTTTAAACTTCAATATTGGTCTTCATCTTAGTGTTCAATCTTCAAGTGACTTTGCAGTATTTAGAAACCTCTGATTGAGATTTATATCTACCTCAACACCCCCTTATATTACATTATTTGGTTATTAAAGACTTTAGACTTCAATATTGGTCTTCATCTTGGTGTTCAATCTTCAAGTGACTTTGCAATATTTAGAAACCTCTGATTGAGATTTATCTTCAGTCCATATCTTTTAAATAAATGACTGAATCAATAATATATGATTCTTATTTAATTTTGGATTCAGATCCTCTGTTAGCCTTCCTTGTATGATTTCTTCTATCTTCTTTCTTCTTATTTTCTACATATTTTTTTGTGATATACTTGATGATGTGCCTTCTAAACATTGATTTGGCAAATCATCACAATAATACAACTTTGATTTCAATGATTCCTTGTTGAAGCTAACATAAACTTAATTTAGTTGTATGTACCATATTTCTATTTTGATATCTTTTCTTTCAAATCTAAGTAATACATCTTTAAACATTCTTCTAAATAAAGTATAATGGTGTTTTTTGAATTTCACCAAGTTCTAATTTTTTCATAAAAATAGCTTATAAGAGTTGTGAAATTTCCAAATTTTGCATCCTTGAGAAACAAAAATATTTTTTCTTTTAAACCATTTGTCATTTGTTTCTTTCCATCAAAATTATCCATTAATTTTTTATAATACAACTCAAGTTTGTGCCCCATTTATTCACTATCCTCATTAAATGTATTTAAAATAGTTTCATCCATAGTATGAATCAATTCAATGATTCATTTATTTTGAAGTAGTAATCCTTATAACCCCCAAATTTAAATAATAATTCAAAATATGAAATTTGTAAATTATTAAGTTTTGTAATTATTTGATGTTGGAAATATTTTATCTCCAAAATTGAATAATTTCAAATTTTCTCAAAAAACTTGAAAATACTAAAAATTAATTCTTCTATCTAAAATAACTTAAAAAATATTCTCTCTAGTTTTTGAAAAAAGGGTGTAAACCCTAGGTGTGGTCAAGTGACGAAACACAGTGATAAATTTATCTATAGTATTCATGAAATGGATGCAAACCCTAGGTGTAACCAAGCATTGAAGGAAAAGGAAGAGGGTTTTTCATAGACTGTCTCTTCATTCGATGAGAAAGCTTGTTCGGTTAGAAGAAATATCTTTCAAGGATGTTTGGGTTCGTAGGTGGATGAACCTCTACCCTATATCAGGATTTCGAAGGATAAATTTGGGTTGGATATGATTGATCATGAAGCTTGAATAATTATCTGCAAACTCATGGGCAAAATACCAGTCCTGGAGGAGCTCAAAGGATACATTAAATATTGGTGGGCCAATACATAATTTCAAGTAACTCTCCTACACAAAAATTTCTTTTTTGTTTCCTTTTCTAATTTATTGGATAGAGTTATGGTAATGGATTATAGATAAATTGGTTTTTTCAGACAATTAGGTGTCTATATAAGATCTTGGACTCATATTTTTAACCCCTTTACAGAAGAAATTAATGGCTTTATAGACTAGGTGAATATTTATACTTTCCCTATGGAGTTTTTGGGAGAAGATATTCACCAAAATCGTTAATGCCACTTATGCATTTCAGTATATGGATGACCAAACACAAGAAATTGTTTTTGGTAAAATTAATATGAGTAAAGCAAGATTGGCTATTTTTATGGATGTTTTAGTTCCTGGGCCTCAATCCCTTACTATATCCTCAATAAAAAGGGAATAAATCCAAAATTCTAAAGATGAAAACTTCTTTCTAAGATGTTACGGTTGTCAGTAATATGGCCACCTATAGAATATATGCCTGGTCATCCGATCATGATCTAAATCCTCCTTGGTGGAGGGAAAACCCTTGCACATGGATGATTCAAAACATTTAAATGTCCTAGTTCAAAAGAAAGAATATCATCCTCCAAATACACCAATTTTCCAATGAGAATCATACAATCAACAAAAGACTCAATCCCAAAATAAGAATTTGAATAAAATAATTGATAAAATGTAAATGGTTTCTAAAGACCATCCAAATGGTTCCATGGAAAATATTAGCATCTCAAATGATATTCTTGAAGCTAATTATGAAATAATTAGCGATGGTCAATTTTTTTAAAATGAAGATCCTACAAATTGTGTTACAACTAGATATTACCTCAACAGCTTGAAGTCATACCTTGCCACTTTAAAGGAGGAAGAATATTTTCTACAAAATAAAAATAATAGAACTTGTTTCCTCTTTTATGTATGTTGTTATGTTTGATTTCCTTATTTTTGTTGGAGTTATGTGTCATGTAAAGGTTTTTCTTGTTTTTAGTTTCTTCAAAAAAAGAAGAAGTGTTGATTATGAAAACTTAGAAATTTGAGGAAGATGGAGAATATCTTTGATAGAAAGGCAAATATGGGTATGCTTTATTTAACTTGTTAGAAATGTAATGAGAGCAATATAATGTTTGTTTTTGTAATGGGAGTGCCCCCAATAAAATCCACACATAGATTATTAAAAATAAATAAAAAATATTCTATTGCTTAAAATAACCAAATAAACTAAATTATGTAGAATTCCTTATCACTCCAAGCTTTTTAAAAAACTAAAATAACTTAAATTATACCTTTATAATTCCTACTTATCTTTTTTAAAAAATTAAAAAATAGCTTGACTCATAAGCTTATAACTCTAAGCTCAAAAATATTTAATAATTCTTCATTTTGTAAAATACCTTCTTACGACTCCTAATAAATAAATAAATAAAGGCGGTATTGTTTCTTATATTTATCTCTACCTTAGTCAATTTGAATCAACCAATACTTCTTTTAATATCCTACTTAGGTGGATATATCAATGCTTTCTATTATTCTTTAACTCCTTCTTAGGTAGATCAAATTAATGCTCATGAAGTACTTAACCCTAATGTCCACATATCATTTTTAACATTTGATTACAACGTGCTCTATTTGCATGTTCGTTGAATATTTAACCACTCCTATATTAGGCATCGAACATTACAAAATGCCAAGGCATTATGAAATACTTTTTTACCATGGTAGGTGTATTAATTATATGCTTGAATTGTAATCACTCACTCTAGCTTCATTTGATTTTGGCTTTCTCTTCTCCTTATCACTTTAGCTTTTGCTTCTCCCTGTTGCTTTGTATTTTGCTTCTCCCTAGATTCTGCTAGCTTCTTCTCGTTGTCTCCTAAGACACTTTAGTTTATGCATCTCCTTAGTTTTTTCTAGCTTCTTCTCACTTTTCTCCTTAGCCACTTTAGCTTCTACTTTTCATTGGTACTTTAGCTGCTAGCTTTTGTTTCTCCTTGGTTGCTTGACTTTGATAGACTTGATCCTTTTTGTTAGACCTCTATGAGCATGTTTCCTTGCTAGTTTTCCTTTCTTAAAGTTATTCCTTTGTTACATTAGCTCTTATCTCTTGTCTATGATTTTTTAAGTAGTACACAGTCTATCTTAGGTCACTCGCTAATATTTTAATTTTTGTCTTGTGTTGTGTCACTAGCTTGTGCTCAGATCAATTTCTCGTGTTTAGATTTGGATAGAAGATCTATCAACTCTCTAATATGTAGTATGGATGATTGTGTATATACTAATTTTAATGCTCACTGGTGAGAGGACTCATATGCACACATCGTTTTGTATTTCTCAGGTCATATGATGATTATCAAGCCAAATGGTGAACTACTTTTTTCTTTGTAGTATAAACCTTAAGTGAAATAATCATAGCTCTTTGCTATGAGATTTTTTAGCTAAATATATATTTTCCTTATGCTCAATAGACTTTACATAGGCTAAATATACATTTTTTTAATTCCTTTTGAAGTTGGCTCAATGGACCTTCATCTTGAGTTGGCTAAACAGCTCATTTATTTTTCAATATAGTCGTATGACTATTATATATACTTCTCTCTACAATATTATAGTATAGAACCTTTATTTACCTTCTTATCTTCTTGAATTTAATCTCTATTGAACTTTATATGCTTCTTTTACTCTATATGGTCTCTTTTATATATATATAAGAACCTATTTTTCTTCTTTATAAAGACCTATTTATTTTTTCTGTAAGGTCCTCTTGGGCCTATGTCAAGTTCAATATGACCCGAATATTCTTTTATCTTAATTTATTTCTTCAATATTTCTCAGGAAGATTTGAATGCTTCTCAATCTGCTACAACAGTTTTTTTGCTTTCTTCTATATTACTTAGGAATATTTGAATACTTATAAATATATTACAACTTTCCAATTCTTTTGTTATGTGTTAATATTCAAATATCTACACTTAGAATATGAAACTCTTCTCTATCTTCTATAGGAAGCTTCTCACACTTTTATAATATTACCTTTGCTACAATTATTATCTCTAAAATCTACAATGTATTAGGTCATACCTAAGAACTCAATATGATTTTCCTCCTTACTAGATAATTTTATATCAATGTCAATATGGCTCTTTCTTGAATGACCAACTTTCTTCTAAGTTGGTTTTACCTCCATAAATCAATAATTATTCTCCTTATTTTAAAAAATACCAATGTCATGGTGGCTCTATCCCTAAATGACAAACTTCCTCTTGGGTTGGTACACATTCAATATAGTTGAGTCCTAGTATTCACTAGTTTTCCTTCAATCTAGTGGAAAGACCCTACCCTCTTCTACTCAATATGACCATTATATAGAGTCCAAATCTCACTATCTTCAAATTGGATAGATTCTAAATAAACTTTATCAAATATGAATAAATTCAATTAATAATAGTTTCTAATAAAATTAACTTTATCAATATAGACAAAGTTTGATGGTAGGTCTGATACCACTATTAGATTTTGAAGCCTTACTACCATAAATTATCACAAGTTAACTCACATTATCACACAAGTCCCAAATATAAAATAGCCATAATAATTAAGGTTAAGATAATAATAATATGAGTAGAATAATAGGAGCAAATTAATATGTACATCTAGGCTTATAATAAATCAATTAATATTCATTTATATGCTGAAATATGAATGTAAATAGATTGAATCATTCATGTACTATGCATGAAGAATAACTTACAATATTAATTGCTCAAAATTTATACAAGATTTATTACTCCTCTTCCTCCTACAATCATACGATGAGATATGTGAATTATATTTGGTATCCCTTATTATGGAGTATTGTATCCATAATATAACCATAGTAATGTGACTCTTTAGATACTTGTCTATTACTTTCCATATTCCAAGTTCCATGAATCTTGGCTTATCTACTTACCACTTGCATACTTGATGAACACTTAAATCTATAATATTTGTACACATTTACATGACTCTTACACTTCTACTTGCATAACTAATCTAGGATCCTTGTGCACATATTTACATTACATATTTGCACTCTTGCATACAAGAAACTTGTGCATATTTACTCAACCTACACTTGCACTCTTATTTACATGTCACGTGTATTTCCTAAAAATTAAAACTTTACATGATACTTATGTATTTTCTGCATATTCACACTTACGTAAAAAGGAAATATAACTCACACTCCAATCGGGTTATAATTCCGTAATGGAGTGTTTGGATACCACTTCTAGTCCTTCCTTTTGTTAATTATATAATATAATTTTTTTTTACATAAAAAAAAATATAACTCACACTCTAAACTATAGACTCAACCCTAATCTATTGTTTACAAATGTATCATGTAGGTTCCATGGGGGTACATTAGCATGTACTAAATAATGTAATATACCTCAATATTTTCTTTGAATTGCCTATGTTATAAATCATTCAAATAAAATTAAATCATATTAATCATGTACTTTTTGACATTGATTAGTCCATTCAAAAAATAAAAAATCTCTTTCATGAATGATGTAGTTATCCCAATAAAATAATACAATGTTTTTAATGAAATAGAAACCAATATATAACTATGATGTCTAGTTATGCTTGAGGAACTATATATGCAATCATTATGCCAATCTATTTTTCTTGAATGATACACTTAGCATTTTCAACCATGTAGCATGTAATTCTATGGAAGCATTTCATACTACTATATAAAGTACGTTTTCCTAGTTAGCCATATACTAAGGTATTAAGATAAATTATATAGATAGGTAGGACAATTTAACTTTATGATAACAAACATTATTTGTACATCAATAGTGAATAATCTCTTCTTGTAACTAGAATAACAATCACTAATGCAGCAATAATCATTTTTTAAATATAAATATAAGAGATAAAAATCACCCTTTTAACCATGAGGCAGTAATTAATATAACTTGAAGTATAGTCCCACTTTAAACAACAATAATGAAGTATAGTCCCATTTTAACAATAATCATGGAGTATAGTCCTAATATTCATGGATCATAGTCCCATATAAATAGTATCCATGGGATATAGTCTCATTTCAAATAATAAATATAGTACAATCTTAGCATTTATGGAATCACAATTCCATTTTCTAAGCAATAGTCATGGGATGCAATCTCATTTTAAATAATAAACATGCAATACGATCCCAATAGTCATGAAATCACAATCCTATTTTCAAAAAGTAATTAGGGTTCATGCTTTCAACAATAGGTAAGTAGAATTGTGCATAATGACATATTTTATCTAATAAATCCCCCTTAATTATTACAATAATATGAGGACACGAGGTTTAGAAAATTTTCCAAGTAATTAAAAACAAGGGAACACACACATACATAAACTTTGTTATGCCCTTCTTGATTTTAGTACTATGTTAGGTCAAAGAATTAGGTTTTATCTTTGGTTGAAAAATAGATTTTATAGGGTATTATTTATCCTAAATATGAACACAAGATTTTATTTATTTAAATTAAGGTAGATTAGAGTTAAAAACATCTAAGTTCTAAAGTTTAACAACATCTAAGAAAAACTTGTTCAGCAAAGTCAAAAATCTCAACAATCTCTTATCATCTTCTAGAGTGTGTTTTTTTCTATTGTTGATAAGAAAAGAAGACTTGGCCTAGAAAAAAAATTGCCTCTTGATACTTTGTTCCAAGCTTCTTTTTATTTTGATCTAAATTGATGTACCCATTCCATGCCAATGTTTAACATTCTTCATGCATGCAAGATGATTATCTTGTTTTAACACCCTCAATAATTAAGAGCTAGTTCACATGTAAATGTTAAATTAGAAAAATCAAGAGAAAAGAAAAACTAAAAATAAACCTTTGATCTCAATTCTCCTAGTATCCTCCCCATTCATCTTCTAAAATTATTTTCCTCCAAATCAAACAAGTCATGCCCTAGAAAACTAATATTTTCTTCTTTGGCACCCTCAAAGTTTTTTTACTTTTAATGAAATCTTACCCTTTTATTTTCTTTTAATTTTTTTTTATTTTTGTTATGAAGTATATCAATTCAAGGTGAGAGGGGGTCTCCCTTACTAAAGAGATACAATACTACCCCCTATTTTTACAAACAAGGTCCACAATGCAACTTTAAAATCAATTTAGTTCATATAGATAAAGCCACCTAATGAATTCAAAATTTTGATACTTTAAACTTCACATTTATGCAAAGTACTCATGCAATTTATGTGTTTATTTTATATCAACAAGAATCAATCAATATACATAAGCAAGCAACTATACATTATCGAGATAAAACTCTATTGTTTTCTTGCATGTGCAAGTAGTGTGTAGGGTATTTTTTGGATGATTGCTTCTTCTAGATCTACCACCTTCTCTCAAACATACCTTTCTTATTTCATCTCTTAGAGGATGATCTATCAAAACTTATAGAAAATTTACAAGTTAGTTAATTTTATTTACAAAATCAATAATAATTAACATTTCAATTCAAAATAAAATTATTGATTACTAACATGATATATCATTAACTTTTCAAAATTAATAACTCCATAAATTCTAGTTTTTTTTTGCAATGTGAAAAATTAGAAAGAAGTTTTGTTTTATTTTTAAAAGGGCCAGTTTCTTTCTTATTCTTGTTTTTCCTTGAGAGTCAAAGGAGAACAATTGTTTATTTATGTAGAGGAATATGAAACTTTTTAGCATTTCTTCACTACCATGGTACAAATTCTTAGGACCAACAAAAGTTAAAAAATTAAAATTGTTTCTTTTCTCCTTAATTTCAAAGAAGCTAAACTTCTCCTTCTACATATTTAAGGCCCATGTTTAGGGTATTCAATATTTTTTAATTTTGTTTTTTTAAGGGTAGAGGTGTTAGGATTTGAGGAAGACTAAGTGGAAAAATGAGGTTTCACTTTCCCCACTCAATTGAGGTACTTGCATGGATGAAATATGAAACACTCTTAGTTATTCCTTAATGCTTAGATTAATATTCTAAATATTTTCTAGGTCTTTTCCCTTTTGTAATATGTGTGCTTTTCTTAGATAGAGGTAATAATTCTCACCCACCTAATAAATAGAAGAAAAAGGAATAAATATTAATTTTATTTTTAAGTTGTATCTTGTAAGGTTTGTTCTAGGTTTGATACAAGTTTACATTTTAATGTTTGAAATTAGATTTGTATAATATCATGATATCATACCCTACTTGTTAATCCAACTAATATAAATGTTTGTTCCCTTGTTTTTTAAGAATACAACTAATAAGAAAGAAAGAGATTTTTATAATTTTATTGTCTGCTAATCCCTTGTTGATTAAAAATGTAAATAAAATCCCTTGGTTATTCATGTATGTTAGGGTTAAAATATTTTTTTTTGGAAACCTTTGCTTGGTAGTTGTTTGGATTGGTTTTTCCTATATTTGCATAAATTATTTATAAGATGTTAGTTAAAAATTATTACTTGGAGTATCTACAATAGTATGAATAATTTGTTTATATTTTAAGAAAATAGATGGACTTTGTCTTATATGGTTGTGGTATTATAACAAGACTTGTTTTTTAATGGGCTTCATTTTATCTTAAATGGCTATAGCATTTTTATATAACTTGCTTTATAATGGGTGTCATTTTACCTTAAATGGTTATAGCATTTTGATAGAACTTGCATTAAAATGGTTGTGTTGTTGGGATATCTATAAATAACCTTACTAGGCAAAGGCCAATAATGATAAAGTATCTTCAAGCACTCTTGGTGTACCCTATAAGAAAGTGCTCTATAAGACTTTGGTAATTCTTTATCTAAGCATATGGGTCATTTTTATGTAAGACTACAAAATTTCTATATGTAATAATATGATCATATTTCCATGTATTTCTATGGACATCCTTTTATGCAATCCTATAAGTAATTTTTACATATACACCCTTAGCGACACTGGTTGAACCACCTCTATGGTTAAACTTGATTAAAGGGATTGATAATTTATTATATTATAATTAATTTTTTTACATTAGATTATGTTTGCTTGAGGTTAGCATTTAATTAGGGATTTGATATCATTATAAATACCTCCCAATGACTAATCCATTGTATCAATTTGTAATCTGATATCATGGGGATGCCTATGAGCATCCATATTTTATAACTCTTATTTGATTATGTCTCTAATTTTATCTATATGCTCCTTTATTTTTTATTTTTATTTTTTCTATATATGATTGTAGTGATGTTTCATAATGTTTCTGGAAAGTATTGTAAATTACAACATGGTATCAAAGCTGATACAAGGTAACTTTGATTAATGTAAAATAAAGGATTTATAAGGCAAATTGTAGTAGATATGGATGAAGCATTAGTTCCATTGGACTTTTAGTACAACTTTAGGGGTTGTCCTAGTTCCCAACTATTCATGGTTTCACCATTTTCACACCTATTTTTGAAGTTGAAAGGCTTCCTCCAAAGTTCAAATTTTTGAATTTTTAAAAGAGGAATATTCCTTGAAATTCTATTTTGGTAAAATATTGTGTGCTTGCAATTTGGTGTGTGTTTAAATTTTTTACCCTTTGGGAATGTTACTCATATTTTATAGGGAGAGTTTAATCTCCAATGGTTTGCATCCTAATAGTAACATGAATGACTGAGAATAATGAGATCATGAGTTCTAGTCACACTTTTTGTGAGAGCATGATATTTGAAAAGATTTTATTTTCACTTTTCTTGCCTTGATAAATAATCCAAGAGTGACCTCAGCTAACCATAATGGTAGTAGCACATGTTTTTTCCTTTTTGTCAATAGATAAAATGCTATAACTATATATTTATGTGTTATAGTCCATCGTTCATTAATAGCATGATAGAATATGTTGTTTGTTGTACAAAATTTAAGTCATTCAATATTGGAGTATATTATATTATTTGGCACCTTGCAAGTAGATTGTATATATTCATAGTCTAAGAGTTTTAAATATTTTCTATTTAGTAATCATTATATGTTTGTATTTAAGGATACAATTCATATATTTCTCCTATGATAACTATGAAGAGTCATATCTCTCAGGTAGTTTGAAGAGATGAAGAGATAGTTGAATATGAAATCTCAAGAGACTCCTTATAAAGGCTATTTTAGTAGCAACATATGAGTGATCTTGTAATGTGAATTTGTATTACTTTATCTTAAACTATAAATCATCATTATATTGTTATCCATGTTGAATATAGTGTGTGTTCATTTATGACTCATGGGTTGAATATATCTATATAGATATATTAAATCATAGGTCCATTTTCACATTATATTAATCAAACTTAATATTTGAGCATTCAACTATCTAGTCAATATCAATAAATCACATTCATGAAATAAGAACAATATTTCATAATAATAAAACTCACAATATTATTCATAAATCAAATATACAATTGTTCTTAATCAACTTCAATTATAATACATAGGAATAAATTTAGAAGATCGCTCTTCAATACTTTTATGTTGCTCTCCTCACATATATAGGAGGCTCATCCTTTCCTATTCCTCACATATGACAAAAATTTCATGTCTCTTGACTTTACATATTACCACATATCATGTGACTCTTCACTTGTACATTTGACATCTACACTTATGACTCTTGGCTTACATGATACTTTGAACACTCACACTTTACACACTTGCACACTTAATTACATGACACTTTGACTCTTCTCACACATTGACACATACTTTAGGTGAAATATAGATTACACTTCCTAAAATAATATATCACTCCTTAATATAATATTTACAAATGTACCATGGGTTTACTTTATCATTTACCAATGCTACCAAATAATATAATATCTCCAACAACCCTTGTATTACTTTTTTTTATTTGAATACTTTTAGTCTTCAATATTCATCTTAATCTTCTATTCTTATTTCTTTATATTTTTTCTTTGTTCCTCTTCTTGGTCTTGGTCTTGATCTTGTAGTTTTCCTACTGATGTTAACTTTAGATATTGAATCAATAATTCATCATAGTAAATTTTTGAATTTGATAACATTTTATTAGCAAACCTACTTCCATATATTGAATATAATATCAAGTCATTTGTATCACAATTGATGTCTTTTGTCATTGATTTATCCTTTAAAATTTTAATCAAATCTTCTTTCTTTTTATTCTTGTCCTTATAAATTTCTAGTGTAAGTAATGCCATATACATTACGATAACAATACTTAAAGGCAATATCATATAATTTATAGAATTTTTATGTTCTTTGATCAAGTCTAACTCTAAAAATTCCCAAATATTTTATCTATGGCTTCTATGTATATTGAGTATAATTTTTTCTTCAATCTTATTGATATGTCAAATTGCTCATAAATATTCTCCATAAAATTTTGTATACAAATTTTTAGAACTTATAATATTTCCATGCTTTCATTTACCAATGTCTTCTAATTATTTTATTCCATGATGATTAATACCAATCAATTACTTTGATGTTGAATACCTTTTTTTATTTATTATAATTTAAGAAGGATATTGAAAGGTCCCCATCCATTTTACATAAAATTACTTATAAGGTTATCATAAGAGGCTAAGAAAACATGGTGCCAAGTCCATCTAAAATATTAACCATCATAATGAACCAAACTAAAGCACCTGATAAAGAAACATACATACTATAATACCAATAAAAAGAATAAATAGATAATAGTTGACCTTACATACATAAAAATCTAGAGCATATAGACTAGGACACCCATAACAGTCTACCCCAAGATATGGACCCCAAAATTTAGCTTCTTCCAATTGGAAAGTGAACATCATTGGACCGATTTGTGTTCTCCTTAACCATAAATTTAATAATTTTAAGTGGTAAATTATCTTCCCATATAATAATATCCTGAGCTTCCACCTCATTTTTTCTAGCTCTATTCCCCTCCTGATAAACATGCTTCAGCTAAATGTTGTGACAAGATTACAATATCTCTTTCATACCAACAACAATATTTGCAATGATCCAACTAGCTTTCTATATTCCTTTTAAAATATTTATAATGTTTAGAGAGTCCCCTTACATAATAATATTTTCATAATACACTTCTATGATTAACTTAGCACCTATAAAAAAGCTCTAGCCTCAATGAAATGGTTGGACTATGTGGATAGAGGTTCAACAAAGGCTTTAACAACCATACCCCTATAATCCCTAAAATATACACCCACACTAGCACACCCTAGGTTCCATTTCATAGTGTTATCCATATTCAATTTGATCGACTCATTTGGAGGGGGTTCCCAATGATTTTAAATATTAAAGACCTCAACAAATTCCCATATATTAAAGGCTTCAAATTGTTGGAAAAGTGAAATACTTTATGGTATTCATTGAAATGAGCCTTGTTTAAATAGCAAAGACATACAATCTAATCCATTGGATCCTAACTAACTCATATAATATTAGCCACACAACTTATCCTATTAACAAATTAGGATATAATATATATTCTAAAACCCCTCCTTAAGTGGTACTAGGATATACTAACACCCCCATTGAAGTGATTCTAGGATATACTAACACCCCCCTTAAGTGATACTAGGAGGTAGTGAAAAATAACAAAACTAAAAACAAGTGGCATATCCACAAGTATGAGTCCCAACAACAAGGCCTGATAAGGTACTCATGTACAATATATCCACAAGAAAATTTGTTGTAGAGATGATGTAAAACCTCAAAGGATAAAACCACTTGCCAAAATAGAAGAAGATTAACCTGCCATAATAGAAGAAGAAGAAGGAAGATGTTAAAGGAGGTTGGAGAGGAAGGAATATGTCCTATTCAACCCCCATAGGACAAATTCCATCAAGAAGCTTGCAAGGATCCATGAGATATCTCAAAAAAGTAGAGAAGCCTCTTTGCCAAACTGAATGAAACCATACTCCCAAACTGGTGCTTGTGACACAGATCAAGGTTATGAACCATGAAAAAAGGCCACTAAAGAAAACCCCTTGAAACCAAAGTGTCTCACAAAGAGAGGATTTTGAATATAGTGTGGAAAGAACCACAAGAATCACAATGGATGCCAAAATTCACTCCACAAACATGATTATGTGGTTTCCATCTATATGAACATAATGGGCTGATAACAAGGTCCAAAAATTTCTAGACAAACAACAAAAACAAGGGAAAAAATGAAGCACCAATGTAGCTATTGAATGTGTCCTTATGGTGACCTCATCCTACCATAATGTATGGGTAACCATCCATTGCAACTGCTAGGTGATATAGAGGAGATGACTAGATACTATGATAACTTACAAAGATTGGGAGTGTCGGGTTCAACCGAGAGTGCACTCCATGATACAATATATTTGACGTAAAAAAGCATAAGGCAAACTACCTCAAAAAATAAATTGGACACCACCAATGTGTCCATCTCAGAAAAACATTTCTAATGACTATAAATACGCCTATGATCAAGTGTCAATAAGACCTTTATCTACAAGAAAAATAGAAAACTTCTTTCCCTCAAAAGGGAATATTCTAGAATCTTTGAAATACAGCATGGTTTATAAAATTTCTCTAGCAGGAGAAAATTAATGGGCCATTCACATGCATTTATAAGCCTAAATAATAACATAAATACACATATATCTACATGCAGGTAATAGATCTGTGTGGGAATACCCATTTTTCTGATGGCTTTGAAGTTCTTCGTTGATCTGAGGATGTCACAAAACATGTCCCTATTGCTCTTCGAGTTCCATAACAAGAAATTATCCTTTTCATCCTCTATTTTATTTGGAAATTTTTTGCCTCACCTACATAGTGTGAAAAGTTGTACCGCCACTATTATGATGAACAAAACCAAGGCTAATGGAACAACAATGGCAGTGATCTTACAAGAATCTCCTCCATATTTTGAATCTCCTATTGGTGAAGTGTCATTACATTAATATAAACTTCCATTGATGCAAACCCATAACTCTATAAAAAATGAGAACTCACCACGTTGAAAATGTTTTGCATCGTTGTGTGGCGCTCCTAAGCTACAAGCTGAGAAAACATGGAATCATTGCCAAAAAATTCTTGATTGATATGGGAATATCACCAAGGATACCAACGGTTAGATTAAAAAATAAATCTCATTGTCCTCAACTAGGGCATCTGATCCTACTGCCATGGTTGCACATTCAAAAATATTGTGCCATCAAATGTTAGCACTAGGCCATCTAAATATGGACAATCTATTATCCCAGGTTTCTTAGGATCTAATTGGCATTTTGATATTTTTTCAACTACAATGTATTTAATCACGAGCGACCAAATTTTTTGCATCGATGGTGCATTATAATGGTTTCAATGACCCGAACATCTCCTTATGGCACTTTGGCACTGCCATATTCTTCATCACCTTCAACATCATTTTAAAAATCTCTCTTTCGACTGATCCTGGATGGCACCGCTCACGCTCCTATCAGCAATAAAACAAACATCTTTCGGGACATCTACACACAATGAAATATGACAGCCATTCTGCATTCCTCACCATATGTAAAAAAATGAGTAGCTCCTTCATAGATTCTTCAAAAAAAATCATGTGCGCAAGAAATACTCCTTTATTTGCATGCTCTAAAAATGTACAATAGAACTGGCTGAAAGTCTAGCAGTGTGGGCTACATTGGAGTTGCTGCAGCACGGAGAAATGCTCCAAGTGGATGCATAAAAATAATAATAATTTAATGGGCCAAATCCAAATCTTCTAGCCTCCATGGGCTCTGCACCAGCAGTTTGATATATATAGCATACTATTGTGCTTTGTGTAAACTAGAAATACAGATGCACACCATGTGTAAAAAATATGACACAAAAAAATACCCTAAACCAACATTTTTCATCTCCAAATGAGAATCACTGAAACACGTCCACTCAGAAGAACTAAGAAAAAAACCAATGCAACGATGGTGGTCTACGATCTAAAAGAAATAAATAAGACCTGTAGCCACCACCGATGAACCAAAAGCACTACTTCCGAAGTTCCATAAAGTTACATCTTAGGCAGTCATTGGTGGTTACTGAACTATGATCACAACAAGAGGAAAACCCAAATGGTTGATATGTGGCAGCTATAATGGTGAAACCAGTACTTCGATCACGAACACCTAGATCTACAGTAAAAGACTCCAAACCCTAAAAAACTAAAAAAAATCCCAAAATAATTTTTTTTTAACCACATGGTTTTCGATCCATCAAAATATGGATATCATACTCCCTCGGTAAAAAAAACTAGGGGACAAAAAATAGGGGGGATTTCCATGAGGAAAATCCCCCATGAGAAAAAGCTCCTCAGGCTCACAGGATAGGGAAAGCCTACTCTGATACCATTTTGGAAAATTGAAATACTTGATGTTATTCATTGAAATGATCCTTTATTAAATAGAAAAGGCATAGAATTTGATCCATTAGATCATAACTAACTAAGCTAATCTTAGCCACACAACTTATCCTAGTAACAACTTAGGATATAATATATATTCTAACACAAATTATAGTGAACAATAATGGATTCATCAAGTCCATTTTCATCTACCTCAGGAAAGGATAAGATTTGAGTGTTATCCATAATAGCATTGATAATATGAAAAGCAACCACAAAAGCCTCTCTTATCCTATTTTCAAAAGCTTTATTATTTCACTCCTTCCAAATTATCTAAATAAAATGGGGTAGACAAAATCCCCAAATAAATTTCAATCTACCACTATTAAAAGTAGGATTCCATTGTGCACATAAATATCCTATAGTGGTTAGGAATACCCAAGTAATATCAAAGGGTTCCAAAACCTTCTCTAACAAATCTATCTAGCAAAGGAACATTTGAGAAAAAATGATGAACCGATTCCAATTTTTGTTCACATAAAGAATATATATTTACAATAGGGGTGTCTCTTTTGTCTAAGTTATAAATAGTTAATATTCTATTTTAATCCACCAACCATAAGAAGAAATTAATTTTAGGGATGAACCCTTTAACCTAGATATTCCTCACTAGAAACCAACTTCTACCATCTATCTCAAGCAAATGGTATTCAAACTTAACATAGTATTTTCATTATTTTCCTCCTTCCAAATGATCAAATCACTAAAATGAGAGGATAATAGAGGATAAAAATGAAACCATATTTTTAGATTGTTAATATGGCCAACCAAGTTTGGGTCTAATTCTAGAGAAGATAAATCTTTCCATATTTTTTTCACTATATTTTATGGTTGTTATATAATTGACAACTTTGATACCAAGTTAGAGGGATAGATCAAGTTCCAAGGAACTTACCTTTGGGTCCTTCAAGAGGGTAATTTTCTTCAACCAATGATATTTCCAAAAGTTTACCTGATTTCAATCTCCAATATCTAGCAAAGCTCCTTACATAGAAAATGTCTAATATCCACAAGACTATTCCAAAAGAAAGATCTAGCTAGCAAGTCATTGGAGTATAATTTTTTTCATTTCATAAATATTTGCATTTGAATATCTTAACCCACTCAATCTGATCATTTTTCTATAATTTCCATCCTATATTTCCCATCAATATTTCATTCTTTTTTTGTAGCCTTCTAAATCCCAACCCTCATACATCTTTAGTAGAACATATTTGATCCTAGGAAACAAGGGAAAAGCATTTTTTACTTTCGATCTAGACCAAAGAAAATATATTTGAATTTGCTCCATTTTAATCCGTATTGTAGTTGGAATCTTGAAAAGAGAAAAAATAAATGGAAATAATGTATAAAGAAGACTTCACAAGTTGAGCTTTGTCTGCTTAGCTGAGAATACTTCCTCTCCAGCCTATTAACCTTTTTGCTAGTCTATCTAGAACTAGATTGAAAATATGTGATTTCATCCTATCTTTGAACATAGGAATACCCAAATACATGGTTGGGAGTTCTCAAATGACACATATAAATATTCTCATGATCTTTATTATCCTTCTAGCTAGGGTGTTGATAAAATAAACATTACTTTTTAAGTTCACTTTTTGACCAAGATCTTATTCATAAGACACTAAAATATTTTTAACTCCTTATCTTGAGGGACAAAGGAGTAGGAGATCAACAAAGTATCATCAACAAACTATTGATGATAAATAGGGTCCAATGTTGAGGCTAGTTTGAAACCATCTACTCACCCACTTTCTACAACCTCCAGAATAGATATTCCCAATGATTTAGCAAGATTAAAAAAATATATATGGTGATAATAGATCCCTTGGAAAATATCACACCTAATTTTGAAGTAGCCACCAAGGACTCCATTTACCAAGGCTAAAAATATAGAAGACGAAAAACACTTTTTAACCCATTTACTCTGAAATCCAAATATATGACTTTTGCTAAGAAGTATCAAGAAACTCGATTGTAATATTGGTTCATATCTAACTTTAGAAGCATACCAACCCTATTACTATTTTCCATAGAATGAATAACCTCATGAATGGTAATTATGCAATCTAAATTTTTTTTATATTTAACAAAACCACTTTGTTGATCTGCCATAATAAAAGGTAGAACCTTATTTAACCTATTGGAAATAGTCTTTGACAACATTTTATAGATTGTGTTGCACAAATTTATAGGCCTAAAATTTTTAAGATGTCTTGCTCCTTGCACTTTTGGGATCAGAGCCAAAAATTTGGAATTTACATCCTTAGGTAGGTATTGGGTTCTCTAAATATTCTCGATAGCCTCAATAACATCTAATCCTACAATATTCTAGAACTTCTAAAAGAAATCAACTTGGAAACAATTCAGCCTCAAGGCCTTTTCTCCATCCATACTAATTGTGGCCATTCTAATTTCCTCATCTATAAATGGGGCCATAAGAGAAGAATTCATCTAATCAATCACCAAGTTTAGAATATTAGGAAGGAGTTTGCTTTTAGCTTCACCATTCACTACCACAGATTCTCCTAGGAGGTCTAAAAAATAATTGGCAACTTCTACCCTGACATCTTCTTGTTCCCTTGCCACTAAACCATCATCCCTAACCGACTCCTTTTTCTTATTGTTACCTCTATGTCTTAGGGTAGACATGATGAGGCCTGGAAATGCCTCCATCATAGTATGTTTTGAACATTGAAATTGCCTAAAAACTCTTGTGAATTATCTTATATGCTAGTTAAGTTGATCTAATATGTTGTGTATTAATTGTTTGCATGATTGATGTGTTAGGAATATTATATTCTGATTTTTACAATTTTTTGTACAGTTTTATGTTATTTTGTCATGGCTTGCTAAATGAGGAATATGCTTAGGTTGATAGCAACACTTTACTAGTTTTGTTTTGATGTTTTTCAAGCATTTATTTATCTAAGTTTAGCAAATGGTGCAAGAAGACTGTTACTGTGCAGCAGAAACTGGTTTTGCTGTGTAAATTCTAGCCAGCTGCCAATGAATGGCAAGGCATGGAATTCACACATGGAGAAGGATAAAAGCTATTGCAATCAGTTCCTGAGAGATAACCCACCTGAGAAAAGTAGCTGAGATCACCTGAAGACCACACAGTTAGTCAATCCGAAGAGCTTCGGATTGAGCAGACATCTTCGGATTGACAGAATGCAGTTTCTTCGGATTGAGCCAGTTATCTTTGGATTGACAACAGAAAGTGCTTTTTGACTTTTTGACTATTTTTTGACGGTGGAAAAAGGGAAAGAAGGTTGAGAAGGTTAAGGGAAAATATCCCCCAGCTATCTTTGTCGTCCTTGCCATCCAAAAGCCACCATTCATGGGAAAAGATCAATTGATCCTCTTCTAGGATAAAAACAAGGAAATGTTGCAGCATAATAGGAATTGATCTGCAGGATAGGAATAGTATATTTTCTATTTGTAAATAGATTTTAGGCATCTATAAAATATAGCTCCCACTTTTGGTCGAGCTAAGTAGGCAAGCAAGTAAGAAGTAAGGAATAGTAACTTTAGTCCTGTAACAGATTTTAGCAGCAATATTGTAATGATTTTTTGAAGCAATAAAAAGTGCAGTTTCTTCCATTTATTTTGTTATGTCTGAGTGTGAGTAAGATTTAGAGAGAGAGAGGAACTCATACCTTCTTCTGGAAAAGGAGGTTGGCCACTTCCAGACCTAGGAGGAGGACTAACAGACAGGTTTTATTCTGATTTTGCTACAGCAGAATAAGTTGTAAACTTGTCAATTTCATTCTTTTGCACAACTAACATTCCTAGTTGTTTAATTCTTGTTCAGAATGTTTTTATGATATGATTAGTAGTATATCTGGTTATTCTTTTCATTCCCAACAACTTTCCAATTTACTACAGGTTTTCATTTCCAACAATTTATAGTTTTCTACAATTTTTCTGCATTATTGTTTTTGTTGTCAACCCCTGCATAGAAGATTGACAACCTTCTATTATAGAGCATTGATAGGACCTAGTTTTCTATGCTTCATTTTAGTTTTCATTATTGCAAGAGTAAATAGACTTTCATTTTTGCAAATTAACTAGATTTCATTCTTGCAACTGTAACTAGGGTTTCATTTCTACAATTAGCAATTAGTTCTCATTTCTACAAATAGATTAAAGTTCAATTTATGCAATTTAGAGGTAGAAATGACCTAAAACCCCCCACACAATCGGTCCTACCAATAAGACTTGTTGCTCCCAATTGACCTAAATTATAGCCCTGTTCACTCCTTTCATAGATAGCCTTGTACACTGCCATGGATTGACAAATTCATTAAGAATTAATGATGTGCTTAATGACAATGCATCATTTTGGCATTGTTGTCGAGGAATAGTGTTGCTAGAAGGTGACAATAGTCCAATAGTTGTTAATTAGGCTGAGCTATGAAAATTTAGGGTAAAATCTGAATATAATAGTTGGTTAAGTAACAACTATTGACCTATAATTTATGTCATTTAGGAGTAACTATGAATGAGTAGGCCTAGGGATGAAAAAGGTAGAATTATCCAAAGTGATCCCTGGCTTGTTCCATTAAGAAGATCTTCATGCCTAAGGGGTGAATCACCTATGTTTGAACTACCAGAAATACTGAAACAAAAATCACCAACTTCATCATCATTAGAACATCCTGAGAAAGAAAAATCACCAGACTCATCATCAAAAGAGGATTTTGGACCTCTTGAGAAGGAAATTTGGATAGGTTTAACTGTTCCTAAGGAACAAGAAACTATGGTAGAGAGAGGCAATCTAGATGGGGATGGCCAACATGGTCATGTCCATAATGAAGATGATGATCAAGATATGCCCCAACCTTCCAGAACATTTGAATATCCTATCCATTTGAATCCAACACAAAACTCTCCCATGAAAACCATCTCACCTTCAGTGCTTCCAACCTTCCGAGGTGTTGTATCTGAAGATCCTGATCAATTTTTTTTGAATTCAAAGTAGTGTGTCAAACCTATGATTATATAAATGATAATCAGAAACTCAAGGTTTTTCCCTCAACACTCAAGGACTCAACATTACGCTGGTTCATGAGTTTAGAGCCAAATTCCATCCAAACCTGGGATCAAATGGAGACTGTGTTTTTGGACAAATATTCGTGTTAGGAATAGGAAATATGAGTTATTCAGAATTAAACAAGAGGATGATGAAACTCTAGAATATTACCTTGATAGATTTGTATTTGTTCAAAGGTGTGGACTAGGAGAACCAGAATTATGCAAAACCATTTTTCTAAGGGGATTACAAGATGAATCCAGAGAAGTATTAGATTTAATGGGAAATGGGGATGTAAGTACTCGTAATATGGATGAGATTGTGGAACTCTATAGAAATTATTCTCGCACTAGGCAGAGAAGAAGAAAGAGAAGTGCAAATGGCACTGATGTGAAGGACCTAATAGAGGAATTTGCAAATTTTAAAACTGACATTTTGGTGCAATTGAATACAACTCTAGGGGAAATGTCTGCTAAGGCAAAAACAATAGAACCCCTGGCAATTTATTGCCCAAGATGCAGGAGTAAACATGCCTTACAAGAATGTCCTCTAAACAAAACATCCATTTCAGCCATCTGTAGTATTTGTTCAAAAGGACATTTGACTGACAAATGTCATCTGCTACCACAACTAAAAACTATCCTAGAACTTCAAATAGAAGAACTCAATTATGTGGGACCAAGACAAGGGGGAAAATTTCAACAGTATCAAAATACCCCTCATTTTCCTACAAATTAGGGAAATAACCATGGAAATATGTCTTGGGGACAGTCAGATCCACCCCAAAAGCCTTGGAATTATTCTCAGTGGACTTCACAAGAATGCCCACAAACAGGTTGGAGTAATCCATCCTAGAATCAGAATACTCCATCCTAGAATCAAAATCAAAACACTCCACATTGGATGCAAAATCAACAACAATGGGGACAACAATACCAGTCCTATCCAAGGCAACAAAGAACTCAAGGAAAAAAATAAAATTTGTTTCCTGCACCAAATCAAAATTTTCAAGGGAAACAAAATCAAAAAATGCAATAGGTGAAACAACCTCAACTTCTAGCTCAACCAGTCACTAATCCAAACAACATGAGACAGGCATCCCCTATCTATGTGGCTGAAGCTGAAGAAAATGCTGAAATAAATGTTCTTGATTGTAGTAACATCCAACTTCATTCAGGAAAAGTTGTACCTGAACCTATTTCAACTAAAACCAAAGAAAATGAAAAGCAAGAACCTTTGGAACCAATTAGAGTTAAACCAACAACAGAGAAAGAAGAAGAAAAAATAGAACCACAGGCAGAACAATTACCTTCATCAGGGATAATTCCATATCCTGAAAGATTCAATACCACAATAGAAAATTTTGAGTCAGACCTGGTCAAGGAACTTAGAAAATTAACTATATCACTGCCCTTATTGCAAGCCATTAAGGATATACCTATGATTAAAAGTATTGTCCGAGATTTGTGCATTAGAAGAGCAGGAAGAAAAAAGAAAGCATTTCCCAAAACTATTCAGGTTGAAGGAAAGATAGTTGATCTCTTGTCAAGAAAACTAGTACCTCCAAAGTATAGTGACCTAGGGAGTCCAGTTATCATAGTTACCATAGGCTCAGTACCAATATCAAATGTCTTAGTAGATCTAGGAGCTACAATAAATGTCATGACCAAGGATATAATGGAACAATTACAGCTCAAACATCTCAGCCCCACATTTACAGTTTTAGAAATGGTTGATAGGTCAGTTGCAAAACCTGAAGGTATCATTGAAGATGTCCCTATAGAAGTCTCTTCTTGGGAATTCCTTATAGATTTTTTGGTTTTACAGCCAAGGAATTCAGCACATGGATATCCCATCATTCTGGGAAGACCTTGGCTTGCAACTATAGCAACCTTCATAGACTGCAGATCTAGAAAAATGACCATTTCAAATGGTATTGATCTAAAATAGATTTCTCTGTATCCTCCTGCAAGACCCTCCAGAAATTTTTTAGGTCAGTTATGGTTTCTTGACTCAGATGAAGAACCAGAAGAGGTTATTTCCACACTAGCCACCTTGGTAGTAAGGGAACACACAGAAGACCTCCATGACATAGAAACTTTAGAGAATGAAACTATCCTAATGAATGTTCTGCATGAACAAGGGTTAGAAGAGGAAGCAGTAAATATCCATCAGTTGTTAGGGAGTGAGGAGGATCAAAATTCTGAAGGTAAGCCATCTATACCATCATAGGAAACATCTGTTTCACTACCACATGGGTGGCACCATCACCTGATCTTCCCTTCTCACTGTTCCATACAGGATATGCTTCCATCAGAAATCAATGAAATAGAAACTTCTTATTTCCTCCCATCTCATCATTGTCCTCTTAACTCCCTAATCACCAAGTATGAAGAAGTGAATTCAGTCCTTCCAAATACAAAACAAATAGAAGTCCAGCCAGGCAAATTTTTGAACATTAACAATTGGCTTACTAGGGAAGAGGAAGAAAAACTGACAGTTGTTTTGCAGAAGCATGTCCATGCTTTTGCTTGGGACTACAAAGATATGTCAGGGATTCACCCTGATATATGCACCCACAAGATTTATACTGAAGATGTCAAGCCAGTAAGATAGCCCCAGAGAAGACTGAATCCTACCTTGAGGGATATTGTAAAAGAAGAAATTGAAAAACTTTTGGAGGTAGGATTCATTTACCCAATTTTTGATAGTCGGTGGGTCTCTCCATTGGTTATAGTTCCTAAGAAAAATGGAAAAATGAGAGTATGTGTAGACTATAGAGAGCTGAACAAAGTGACATACAAAGACCATTTTCCATTACCTTTCATAGATCAAGTGTTAGATACCCTTGTTGGAAAGAAATACTTTTGTTTTCTTGATGGATTTAGTGGGTATAATCAAATTCAGATTGCACCTGAAGATCAAGAGAAAACAACCTTTACCTATCCATGGGGAACATTTGCCTATAGGGTCTTACCTTTTGGTTTGTGTAATGCCCCAACAACATTTCAGCGAGCAGTCTTAGCAATTTTTTCTGATCTGACTACCAACAGTGTTGAAATATACATGGATGATTTCACAGTATGTGGACAGACTTTTGACTGTACATTGGAACACCTTAACAAAGTTTTAACTCATTATGAAACATACCAATTATCCTTAAATCTAGACAAATATTTTATGATGATGGAGGAAGGAATAGTTCTTGGTCATCACATCTCTCTTCAAGGGATCCAGGTTGATCCAAAGAAGGTGGAAATTATCAAGAATCTTCTTCCTCCTAAAACTCGGACTGATGTCAGAAGCTTCCTAGGACACATTGGTTTTTACCACAGGTTTATTCCTAGCTTTAGCACAATAGCCAATCCCATGTTTGCCCTATTGACTAAAGATTCTGAATTCTCCTGGACTGCAAGGTGTCAGGAATCATTTGAAGCTCTGAAAGAGAAATTAGTAACTCCACCTGTGTTAAGAGGACCTAATTGGACATTACCATTTCACATACAGACTGATGCTTCCAATACTGCAATTGGAGCAACATTAGGACAAATTGACAATGGTGAACACTATGCCATCTACTACACTAGCAAGAATTTGATAGGAGCTGAGAAAAATTATACCACAACTGAGAAGGAATTCTTGGCAGTGATTTATGCCATCAACAAATTCAGGCATTACATCACAAGTTATCAAATATTCATTCACATAGATCACACAACCATTAAATATTTGATGAATAAGCCTATGGTGAGTGCAAGAATTATCCATTGGTTATTGTTGCTGCAGGAATTTGATATCACAATAATCAACAAACCAGGAAAAGCTAATGTTGTAGCAGATTTCTTATCCAGGTTGTAGAACACAGAGGAAGGGGAATTAGTTGAGGATACTTTTCCTGATGAAAAATTATTTGCTATATCTGTCCAATCACCCTGGTTTGTAGATATAGCCAACTATTTGGTCACAGGGAAAGTTCCCCCACATTTCACTTCAAAACAGAGAAAACAATTGATCAAACAGAGTTCTTCCTTTGAATGGATTAAGGGTATGCTTTTTAAGTGCAGTCCTGACCATGTGTTGCATAGGTGCATCCGAAAGGATGAGGTATATGATGTCCTTAGGGCTTGTCATGATGAACCCTCTAGTGGACACTATTCTATAAAAAGCACAATTAGAAAAATTTTAGGAACAAGATATTATTGGCCATCTCTTCACAAGGATGTGAAAAAGTACATCAGGCATTGTGATGCATGCCAAAGAATGGGGAAACCCACTCATACAAATGAGATGCCACTACAACCTCAAATAGTTTTAGAGCCATTTGAGAGGTGGGGTCTTGATTTTGTGGGACCTATTGATCCACCTTCTCAAGGAAAGGTGCATATTCTGGTATGCACTGATTACCTGACAAAGTGGGTAGAGGTGCGTGCTTTCAAACATGCTCATGAAGAGAAGGTCGTTGATTTCTTGTATACTCAGATTTTTTAGAGATTTGGAGCTCCACGGTCTATCACCACAGACCAGGGACCCCAATTTGCATCTAAAGTCATTGAGGCTTTTACAGAATTGTATGAAATCAAACATAGGAAATCATCACCTTACCACCCACAAGCAAATGGCCAGGTTGAGGTAACAAATAGGGAACTAGAATGGATCTTGACAAAAATAGTAGCTTTTCATAGGAGAAACTGGCTAGATAAATTACATGAAGCAGTTTGGGCTTACAATACTACTTGGAAATCCACTATTGGATTCACACCTTATGAACTGGTTTTTGGTAAAAATCCCCTCTTACCTATTGAATTTGAGCTACTAACATTGCGTACTACTTTGGAAGTTGGGATTGAATTGTCATAGGTACAGACGGATAGGATTCTGTAGATGAATGCATTGGATGAACTTCGGTTGGATGCTCTACACCAAACTGAAGTAATTCAGGAGTAGAGGAAGTTGTGGCATGACAATCACATTCAACAGAGGAAATTTTAGCAAGGATATTGGGCTTTGTTATTTGATTCTCGCTATGAGGACTTCCCTAGAAAGCTGAGGACTAGATGGCTTGGACCTTACCAGATTGAAGAGGTATTTGACAATGGAGCAACTCGTCTCTCTCCCATTGATGAGTCAAGGAGAAAGTTGGTAGTGAATGGACATCGCCTTCGGGTGTACCATACACCTCTGACTAAAGAGGAGTTCTTGCAACAACTTGATAGCTTGGATGTACAACAAGTGGAAGAGATTCCCTCTTCCACCTCAACTTCAACAGATTCAACATGATAATGGAGTTTCAAGAAAAATAAAAAAAAAAAAAAAGAGAAAAGGAGATGTGAAAAATAAAAAAAAATAAAAGAAGAAAGGAGAGGTGAAAAATAAAAAAAAATAAAAAGAGAAAAGGAGAGGTGAAAAATAAAGATAAAAAAAAGAGAGAAAAATGAATAATTCAGCAGTGAAAACCTCTTTGAGGCGCTACTGAATTGGTATGCATGAAAACCAATTTTTTGGCATGTATAACCATAAAATAAAATTCTGAATCACCATTGTACAAATTCACCAACTGCACTTGTTTTGAAGTGTTGTAGAAAGCCTCAGCAGAACATCAACAGAAGCAGTCATCTTTCCAAACTTGCATTAACTTGTTTTAACCAGGTATATATTTCTTGCACTTTTCTCATTGTAAATATTTGGTATATAGTATATGACAATTAACCATTAGTATAAAGGTGTTCATAAGAGTTGGCATAATCAAAACATGTTTTAAGAAAAGAAGAATTTTGGTTTCCGTCTGATCTTCGGAATGAGTGTCTGTTGTGTCTTTGGAATGACAACACCATTTTGTCTTCAGATTGAAAAGTTGTCTTCTATTTTTTTTAAAATTTTCTTCGAATCCAACTTTTTCTTCTTAGAATGACAGCCACTTTGTCTTCGGATTGAAAAATTTTGTCTTCGGATTGATGGGAGTATGTTTTGAAATTTTGTTTGTCTTCGGAATGAAGAATTGTCTTCGAAATGAAGCATATTTGAAATGAAGAATTGTCTTCAGAATGAATAATTGTCTTTGGAATGAAGAATTATCTTCGAAATGAATAATTTTCTTCGAAATAAAGCATAATAAAAAAAGTGAAAAATGAAAAAGACACGGTGTCGGCAGAATATTTCCACGTGGCATCCGAGGAGGGAGAAAAGACATGGTCAGCAGAGTTTTTGACTACATGTGATAATTGACACGTGTCCATTGGCTTGCACGGTGTAATCTGTCTCATATTTGCACCCATCGAGGAAGTACAAGAACTATGGGAGAACGACCAATAGCATGCCACCATAGTTCATTGTTGATAACCATGCAAGTGGTGGATTCACATGCTGGATGGATGCGCTAAAAAAAGTAAGGAAGATCTGATGGCAAGGACGTCTATCCAATCATCATCGGCCAAGTATCTAGAGTAGAAATAGAAAGGCATGCCACCTTTCCTTTCGAAGACATATTTGCTAAAGAAAAATGATTACGAGGTGAGGTACAAGAATTGAAGCTCTTTTCAAAGAAAAATAGAGACATTGCAACCCAAAAGCAAAACCCTATTTTTACAGAAACCAACAGACGAGTGTGGCAGTAGAAGTGAGAAGCATTCTCAGTGCAAAAATAGTAGAACAAAACAATGGGGTGAAAAACAAAAATGGAGCCAATAGATACTACTCTCCTTCAGGAAAATCTAGAAGTGTTGCAGATTTTTGAAGATGGAGGGCTTATGCCTTTCTTGGATAAATTTAATGGATGCTCTGAATATTTGGTTGCCATATTTGCTTAGACGTTCAGAAATAACTGGGCACACATCAATGACATGACAATTAAGGTAACCCCTAAAGTTCTGAGTCAAATTACTGAACTTCCATTGCAAGGTCTTCAAATTTCTAAAAGTGGCAAAAACGCATTAGCAAATGTAGTTAGTCAGTTTGTGGAAGAAGATGATAGGAAGCCAGAATATTTGATAAACAATAACATGTGTAAGGGGGTAAAAAGGACCAGCCTACAAGAGCCCTAGGATGAAGTAGCCACATGGGTCATCAAATTTTTAACCTGTGAGGGGCAGTATGTGGTTTTGTCAGGGCATCATTTCAGAATTTTAAATCACCTTAGGCATGGTAGGCAACAACCTGAATTTAGGGTAAATTTTCCATTGTACCTACACCAAGAGCTACAGAACATGGCAAAACATTATCAAGAGGGAAAAGGGAGCCCTCGTCACCATGGTCTTATTAAACTAGTGTGCCAACATCATTTTAGGGGAAACCCTAGAAGCTTTAATAGGTTTTACTCTACCTTAAATGATGTAGTTTTTGGGGAAGAAGATGAAGGAGAGGAGGAAACAGATGCTGTTGTAGAAGAGGAAATAGATGCTATTGTAGAGGAAGAAACATAGCACCTTTCCTCAGAACCTTCAACCTCACAACCTCAAAAACAAAAGAAGAGAGGATCTGGGACTGGCAGCAGAAAAGGAAAATAGAAAAAGGTCCATTTTTCTAAAAATATTATTGAACTAATAGAATAGGGGAGTAAAATTCCTAGCCAAACAGAGGAAGAAACAGAAGGAGAAAAAGAAGAACTCCCACCAGAGCCTGAAACTGTTCCTACAACCCCTGTTACCACAAGAAAATAGGGTAGAAAGAAAAAATATACAACAAGAACTAGGAGATCTAAAAGACTCCACCAAAAAGAAATGAAAGAACAGATGGTTGAGGAGGAAACCAGACAAGGAAGTCCTGATGTTAAAGAAATACAACAAGCCACTGTAATTGTAGATACAACCATGAAATATTTTTAGGATTCCCTGAACAAATGGTTGAGGAAGAGACTAGGCAAGATAACTCTGAAGTTGCTACAATACAGTAGGCCACTATAATTCTGGATACAGTCATGGAAAACTTTCTAGAATTCCCTGAGCAGGAACAAGAGGTTGAAACAGAAATTGAACAAGAGGTTGGAGCAGAGAATGAACAGGAGGTTGAAGCAGAACAAGCAAAAAATGAAATAATTTTTGAACAACAAACTGAAGATAGTTTGTCTGCATCAGCTTTTGAATCAGAGGAGGAAGAGGTGGACATCAAAGAGCAACTGAGAGCAGCCAAGAGTGTTATAAAAACACAAATAAAATGGATTGAAGAAAGAGAAGATATTATTGAAAAAAATGAAAAGAGAATTGAAGAGCTGCAGCAGGAAGTGGAGAAACTGAAGAGCAGACTGTCACAATTTGAAGAACAGTCAACTGCATCAGATGATGAGGAGGATTTGGTTCAATTATTGCTTGGATTGTCTAAGGAAAGTAATTATTTTCCCATGATTAAAGCATCTGAACCTTTGAATAAAGATACAGGTGCTTATTCTGAAGCAGTGCCCTCCCATTCTGAAGCAATGCCTTCTCAATCCGAAGCAACACCCTCTCAATCCGAAGATGCTCCAGAATTGCTCAAAAATCTAGGAAAAAGTATCAGTGGAGAGTCACAGCAGTTGCTTCTGCAAACAACACCAGCACAGGAGAGCTTTGAGCATCAAGATGTGAATGATCAAGTAAGTACTCCTTTGAATGAAATCTTTGTGCCCAATTCTGAAACTATTATTCCTATAGTAGAAGTAGAAGACAAAGGGGTACAAGTAGATCTATTGTCAGATTCTCCACCTATAGAGATAGAGGAAAAGGGGATACAAGTAGATCTATTGACAGATTCCCAACCTATAGAAGTAGAGGAAAAAGGGGTATAGGTGGATCTATTGCCAAGATTCCAACCTGTAATCAGACCACCCAATACTATATCCTTAGAGCAGTACAATACAGACATAGCTAATTGGGTGATCAAATATGAGAAACTTGCCACACAGGTTGAAAATTTGAAACTGGTAGGAAAACAGTTGGAGGAAAAGGACACAAAAATCAATAAATTAAAGGAACAGGTGGTTGATCTATGTCACATTGCTAAATTTTTAGTCCAATTTAGATGACCTGCCAGGTTTTATAGTCTCATTCTGAAGGAAATATATCTTAGATGGTAGGTCATGAGGATTAGCTCAGGTCTCCCCTATAAATTGGAAACTGCTGAAGAGTTTTTGGAAGCTTACCTCAGCAGTCCTATAGAACAAAAAAATCTGCTATGTGAGCTATTTCTACACAGCTTTTTCATTCCAGAGGAGGTAGATTTTCACCCTCATATTTGCATAGGAGATGTTCAATTAAGAGCTTTTATGTCTACCCTACAGAATCAGCTTTACTGGAACCAGGAAAAGACACAAAATAAGGAGATTGAGTTAAGAGTTGAGTTGTTAGTCAGAGCAGTACAACCAAATCATCCAGTTATTACTAGACAACATTTTGACTTGATGAACAGGGCAGACACTATAAGAATGTACTTAAATAGCTTGAGGGACTATTTGACTAAATTCCAAGATTATTGTGCTGCCAATTTTGTTCCTGCCTTATCAATTTGCAGGAACAGATGGGCAGAACTTTCCATATCTTTGCAGAAAAGGGAGCCTATCTCCCCCATCAACCTAGAATGGTCCAGAAGGAGAGTAGAAGGGGTGGTACAGATTATTACGATTATGCAACATCACTGGGTAGGTCTCAGATTTAGGCCTCCAACCATCATTTCTCTAGTTCCCTTCTATTTTGAAGAAGATTCCCAACCAGATGATCAGTTTGAAGAATGGCTCAAGAACCTTCAGGAAACCAGGGGATATTATATAGGCACCAAATTGTTCTATAGATCATGGAATTTGAATATGGATATATGTGATTCCATAGCCCAACAGAATGCATGAGGACATGCATTAATATAAGTTGGGGGGAAAATGATGAGGCCTGGAAATGCCTCCATCATAGTATGTTTTGAACATTGAAATTGCCTAAAAACTCTTGTGAATTATCTTATATGCTAGTTAAGTTGATCTAATATGTTGTGTATTAACTGTTTGCATGATTGATGTGTTAGGAATATTATATTCTGATTTTTTACAATTTTTTGTATAGTTTTATGTTATTTTGTCATGGCTTGCTAAATGAGGAATATGCTTAGGTTGATAGCAACACTTTACTAGTTTTGTTTTGATGTTTTTCAAGCATTTATTTATCTAAGTTTAGCAAATGGTGCAAGAAGATTGTTACTATGCAGCAAAAACTGATTTTTGTTGTGTAAATTCCAACCAGCTGCCAATGAATGGCAAGGCATGGAATTCACACATGGAGAAGGATAAAAGCTATTGCAATCAGTTCCTGAGAGATAACCCACCTGAGAAAAGTAGTTGAGATCACCTGAAGACCACACAGTTAGTCAATCCGAAGAGCTTCGGATTGAGCAGACATCTTCGGATTGATAGAATGCAGTTTCTTCGGATTGAGCCAGTTATCTTCGGATTGACAACAGAAAGTGCTTTTTGAATTTTTGACTATTTTTTGATGGTGGAAAAAGGGAAAGAAGGTTGAGAAGGTTAAAGGAAAATATCCCCCAGCTGTCTTTGTCGTCCTTGCCATCCAAAAGCCACCATTCATGGGAAAATATCAATTGATCCTCTTCTAGGATAAAACCAGGAAATGCTGCAACATAATAGGAATTGATCTGTAGGATAGGAATAGTATATTTTTTGTTTGTAAATAGATTTTAGGCATCTATAAAATATAGCTCCCATTTTTGGTCGAGCTAAGTAGGTAAGTAGGCAAGTAGGCAAGTAAGCAAGTAAGAAAGCTAATAGAATAGTAACTTCAGTCCTGTAACAGATTTTAGCAGCAATATTGTAATGATTTTCTGAAGCAATAAAAAGTGCAGTTTCTTCCATTTATTTTGTTATGTCTGAGTGTGAGTAATATTTAGAGAGAGAGAGGAACTCATACCTTCTTCTGGAAAAGGAGGTTGGCCACTTCCAGACCTAGGAGGAGGACTAACAGACAGGTTTTATTCTGATTTTGTTGCAATAGAATAAGTTGTAAACTTGTCAATTTCATTCTTTTGCACAACTAACATTCCTAGTTGTTTAATTCTTGTTCAGAATGTTTTTGTGATATGATTAGTAGTATATCTGGTTATTCTTTTCATTCCCAACAACTTTCCAATTTACTACAGGTTTTCATTTCCAGCAATTTATAGTTTTCTGCAATTTTTTTGCATTGTTGTTTTTGTTGTCAACCCCTGCACAGAAGATTGACAACCTTCTGTTACAGAGCATTGACAGGACCTAGTTTTTTGTGCTTCATTTTAGTTTTCATTATTGCAAGAGTAAATAGACTTTCATTTCTGCAAATTAACTAGATTTCATTCTTGCAACTGTAACTAGGGTTTCATTTCTGCAATTAGCAATTAGTTCTCATTTTTGCAAATAGATTAAAGTTCAATTTATGCAATTTAGAGGTAGAAATGACCTAAAACCCCCACACAATCGGTCCTACCAATAAGACTTGCTGCTCCCAATTGACCTAAATTATAGCCCTGTTCACTCCTTCTTTCGTAGATAGCCTTGTACACTACCCTGGATTGACAAATTCATTAAGAATTAATGATGTGCTTAACGACAACGCATCAAGACACATGAAAGAATATAGTATTTCTATCACCTTCTTTAATCCAAACTAGTCTTGATATTCTTTTTTAAAACACTTCATCACAAGTCAAGACATTATGATAATTATCTAAGATCTAGTGTTCAGTCCTTCTACAGTGATCATCTAGACCAACTTGGTTGACTTCCTTTTCAATATTTTCAAGCTTCAACTTTTGATCCTTATTTTGGGTAAATAGATGCCCGAAGACTCTTTTGTTTCATTATTGATTTTGAATACCTTGTCTTCCAAATCTAATTTTTAATTTCTTCAAAAAACAAATTCAAATTCCTTTTCAATTTTTCAATTTGTAAAATTAGTCAATCAATTTTATATTCATTAATCAATTTTCATCAATTCTCAAATAAATTATTAAATTTCAAATCAATATTCAAATCATACAATCAAGCAATTAATGATCTTTTTATGATTCCCAATTTATCAATTTTAATTTTTATTTCTAATTTCTACTTAATTTTAAATTTCAATTGTTCCTTATATCTCCTAATTTTTAAATTTCACAATCATTTTTTCACACTATCTTCAATAATCAAATTTCTTCATTCATTCATTCCATTCTATTTATCAAAATATTTTTCTATCTTATAACTCCTCTTTCAATAATCGTTGACTCAATTATTCTTTCATAAAATTCCAATAATTCTACTTAAATATTATAACTCTAATTTAAATTATGCACTCATAAAAACTATTTAAATCTACCATTTTTTTATTATTTAATAAAGTAAAGTGTTACCTTTGTTTGCATGCTTCAATATAAAATTATGTCAAGTGTTATTCATGTTGCTAATGGTAGATGATAGGATATGTTATGACCCTTCAAATTTCTTAAACTGGCATGTTGGTTAGGCTTCTTCTCTATATTATATTCACCATACTTTTGGAAAACAATTTGGGTTACCTTCAAGCTCATGTTTTTGACTTTAACAAGCCTCCATTTTTTGGTTTCAATCTTTGCAATCTCACAATCTAGACACTCACAATTACACCTTGGACAGACTCATAGACTCCACATTTTCTTCTTCCTTTTAGACATAGTCTACACTTCATCAATCAAAATTACTATTATCTTTATCTTCTTATAAATTTTTTTTATTCTTCAACTCTAAGAATTCATTCTTCATAGGTGCTTATCTCCCTTCATGCATTTGCAACTCTTCTATTTTATCAAATCATATTGAATGTTCTAATTTTCATCAAGAAATTTTCCTAACTTGAAATATTCATTCTCCTTACTTCATACAAGGGTGAAATAAACCTATATCAATAAATCTCTCCATCCTAACTTCTTTAATTATAATATTCTCTTCAATGAAATTTTTAGCACTATGATTTCCAACAAACTCAAGGTGTAATATCAACTTGTTCTTTCAAATTTTGATTTTTTCTTTTCTCAAAAATTCTCAAGGTGAAATCAACACTTCTTTCCTACTTCCTTATCCATAATATCAAATTACTAGAGTGCAACTTTGATACCAATAATGGCTATTTTCCTAGATATATTCATAGGTCCACTTTCATAGGATCTTAATCATACTTGATATTTTTGCATTCAACTATTTGGTCAATATAAATGAATTAGATTCATGAAATAAGAATAACATTTCATAATAATAAAACTCAAAATATAATTCATAAATCAAATATAAAATTGTTCTTAATTAGCTTCAGTTATAATACATTGAGCTTTGTCTCCATAATATAACTTTAGGACATTACTCTTCAATACTTGTCTATTACTCTTCTCACATATCTAGGAGATGCATCCTTTCCTATTCTTTATATATGGAAAAAATCTCATGTCTCTTGACTTTACATATTACCACATATCATGTGACTCTTCACTTGTATATTTGACACCTACACATATGACTCTTGACTTACTTACATGACACTTTGCACACTCTCACACTTAATTACATTATACTTGGAGCCTTCTCATACATTGAAACATCCTTTAGGGGAAATATAAATCACACTTCGTAATATAATATTTACATATTTACAAATGTACCATGGGGGTACTTTAATATTTACCAATGCTACCAAATAATATAATATCTCCAACAATGATTCATCCTAAAAAAATTTGATAGTTCTTCAAAATTTGTATTCATTATTGAGTATTGAATTTAGTATATTTGATAACAGTATTATCAAAGCAAGTTTAACGGATTTCCATGGTTGATGAGTCTTATCCATAGGTTGTAAAGGAGTTACGATTAATACAATGTTAGTATTGAGTGAATATACATTGTTTAAATTCAAGGAATCTATAAGGATTTTCTCTATTATGAAGAAACATGGGAAGAGAAGCCATGAGGAAGATCCATGGGAGATATCCATGAAGAAATATTTCTAAGAAGAGAATCCACAAAGATAAATTTATAGGAAGGAGTCTAAGTCCATTGATAAATGTGAAAGAAAAATGTAGGAAAAAAGAGAGTCCATTAATGTCACTAAGAAGGAGGATATTTTGCTAGATAAACTTCTAGGAAGACATGAATAAGGGAGAAAACCCTAAAAAATTTAAGGTTGTAGAAGCAAATTTGTTTAGAAGAGATGAATCTAGAAGAAATATAGATAAAAAATGCATACTAGTGAGCATTATAAAGTGTAGGCAAAAGGTAAGACAAAACCTTTAATTGTAGGAGACAATTCCATGAGTTAAATCTTGAACTAGAGTAGAAGGAAGTGAGCAAATGAAGTAAGTTGAATTAATGAAGGAAATGATATTGTGAGAACATAGTGTGTAGAAGAGAGATAAACTAAGCATAAGAGAGAGGTCAAACCCTAGGAAAGGCAAAAAAAGAGTAGGCCATAAGGAATGCACAAAGGCATATGTTAGTTGTAGATTTTGAATATAAAATAATTATAGAAGGTGGCTAATATATAAAGATATTGTTATAATACATATATCATGTAGAGAGGTTAGATCTTGTAAAGTGTGAAGGTTGGATGTAAAATATTTTATAAGTGAGCACATGAGAAATTGATGTTAGAGGAAGGACTTTGGAGAATCACAAATTGCAAAGCTTTGAAACTACAAGAATGCATATAAATGTTTGACCCATAGTTTGAAAATGTATTTAATAATAACCTTTTATTTATTTGGTGAAAGTTCTTTTTAATAGATTGAAGGAAGGGGTTTTGAAATAATCCTCGAAACTTTTACAATAAGAATATTACATAATGATAGGACCACCGATGGGTGTCATTAGAGATATTATCCCTAAGACAACTGAGAGATAGAATAAAAACTTACAAAAAGGGAAATCCAAAAGAGAGGGCTTTCAGAGGAGGTCATAAGAGACTATCTCCCCAAGACTAAGAGGCAGCAAACAAAAGTTACATGTAGAAAAAATATACTCCAAAGACCAAAGGAATCTCCAACACCAAAAAGAGCATGAACGAAATACCAAAATTGAGAGGAGGGATCATAGAGGACCAATATTAAGAACACTAAAAACAACCTAAGTAGAGGTAGCATAAATGACTACACTACTCAGCACTTCCAAGACCAGGGCAGTCAACTGGGCTCTTAGGATCATCATCAATGATATATTTTTTGTATTATTTTATAATAATAGTGGCTTTTTGGATATGAGAGGAGCTCATTTTGGATGCTCTAGCAATGGCATTGACAAGGTTGTTAAGCTCTTGGATGCAGCCTTTCTTGGTAATAAAATGCATATACAACTTTCAATGAGTGGAGCTTGAAGGCATAGAGGAGACACTCTAAGGATCCACATTCCTAGTGGAAGACCACATAGAATTAGATTCTCATTTTATTTTTTGGCCCAATAGGGACAGTCTTCCTCCTCCTTAGGTTCATTTTCAATGATAATTGGGGATTTTCTTTTCCTAGTATGATATTTGTTACAAGTAGATTGGCATCTAGCCTCTAGCTTCACTTTTTGTGTAGCTTCTTCACCCTTGGGTTCAAAATTCATCATTCAACTACCCTTGGGGGAGGGGATATCCCCATCCACTTCATATCTCATATTAAGGGAGATCCCAATGGTTGGGCCCTAGAAGCTTACCCATATGGTTTTATATGCTTTGGATAGAATTGGTCACTACTTTATGATATTCCTTCTAGAGAATGTGTCTATAGATAATGATATGAAGGCCCTAGTGAATGTGGAGGACAAGAATCCTTTCTCAACACTGCAAGCAAATCTCTCAATGGATATGAAGATATATTCAGGAACATTGATACTTTTTTTCCTTGGATGTCATTCAAAAAGTCTAGGTAAAAATTTTTGAGGATGGTATTTGGTCCATTGATAATGAAGTATTTGAGGATAGGAACCATTTCCTTATCCCAAGGTTTAGGTACGGATCCTCTTATAATTTTGCCTTTGTCTTTGCCAAGCCTTTTACCTTTTTCTTTGAAATACAAAAGTTCACCAGCCAGGGAATGCTTTTCTCTTTGTAAAATTTTCCCATCATTAGGGAGCTAAGATATTTTTACCAATAGCTTGATATTGATTGTGCAAATAATCCCCTTCACTATGAATTTTTTGTCATACCAACTGCAAGTCAATTCCTTGGAAAGTTCCATATCATGGTTGCTAAATTTCTAAATGAAATGAGGAAACCCAATCTCTCTCAAGATTTCTTCAACTAGCTTGTCCAAGTGGAGAACCTCCTATTTGAAGTTTGATATTATTTAAGAAGAATTAAATATTTTAGGGGAAGAATATTCTTGTGAAATTTAAAGGAGTATAGATATTGAAGGATTAATTTAATAAAGGAAGATGAGGATAGATTATTGAGCATAATTTATAAGATATAAATTATTTTTTTACCTTCAAATTTCATTGAAATATTTAAATAAAAATAATTAGGAAGACAAAAGAAATTCATAAATAATATTTTTTAATAATAAACTTTTAACGAGGAGACAAGGAAAAATATTTGAAGATTCAAACTCAGGAAATTATTTAAAGCCAATCAAAAAGTTAGAAGGTCCTTTTTATATTAATTGAAAGGAAATTGGTGAATGAAAATTTTATTGGTCCCTAAGGAATTTTATAACAAATAATTTTAGAAATTAAAAAGAGAAGTGAAAAATTAGAAGAGTTAAAATAAACATTAGAGATTCTACATCCATTTGAAAGATTGGAAAAACAATAGAATGAATTTTTTAATACAAGGAAACAAGGTTATGCACAACGGCGAATATTCATTAAATGTGAATATTAGCATTTTCAAAAATAAAAACTGGTAAATTTTGGGGACCCTAGACGTCAGCCCATTCACCCAAAATTTTTGGGACAAAATTTTTAGGGTTTGGTTCGTTGCGCATTGATAATAGTATTATGGATTTTTTTTTTTTAATTTACCCACACTCCCACCTAGATCAAGGACTATTTTCACGTTAAAATTATAAATTTTTTAAATTATTCCACCAAATTTGACAATTATACCTTTATATAGAATTAACAAACCAACGATACTTTTTCATGTAAAACATTCAAACTAGTAGAAATTAAAGTGGCCACAACAAAAAGTAAAACCTTACAATTAGAAATATGAATTAAATATTCAATCTAGTATAAAATTCCATCGAACTCCGACCATATGCCAAAACCAATCGATTGAGATCAAACTTCCACTCAAATTAAAATCGGAACCATATCTGCACTTTAATAGATCTGAACCTTATTTTACATAGGGATAAACTATCAGACTCTATTATAAACCTGAAAAGACTACCAAATCATGTTCTACACTAGAATGGACTACTGAATCCTATTTTACACCCGAATAGACTATCAAATCCTATTCTACATTGGGACCAACTATCAAACATTTTTTTGTACCTACATCGACTACCAAACCCTATTTTACATTTAAATTGATTTCTAGGCCCTATTCTACTTCCAAAATAACTACCAGAACTTTTTCTACACCTATACCAGAGTTCAGACCCTATTCTACATCTGAAAAGACTACCAAACCTTATTTTGCAATCAAACTGATTGTCATGCCTTATTTTTTGTTCTTTACCCAAACTGACTAATGGACCCTATTTTGACCCTGAACCAACTGTAAGTTTATTTCTTCTTTCTTTTCCTTTATTTTCTGATTTTTTCCTCTATTAAACATTTGAGTGTTTTTATGTATTTCTTAAATACTTGTCCTTCTCTTACGATACCATGATTATTCGTTTCTCTTAAGGTATTATGAATTCGTGATCCTGTATTTTTTATTTTTTAGATAATATGAGTTCAAGCAGTTGTAGTAATAATATATGTTTTCTATCATATACTTGTGGGTTCTACTTTTGCTACTTTTCTATCATTTATTTATAATAGGTCAATGCTCTATTTCCCATGTTTTACCCTATTTTTCGCTGCTCTACATGTGAATCTTTTGATGGATTCTTCAGTTGTTTGTCCTTCTCTTAAGGAAATGTAATTCTCTCTTTCTATTAAGATACTTTAATTCTCTATTTCTATTGAGATCTACTTGTTTGTTACAAAATTATAAATACATAAATACTCTAGTTCTCTAAAGACATTGTGATGCTTTGTTTCTCTAAAGACATTGTGATTCTCTATTTCTAGTTCTATAATTTTATATTTTTCCACATTTGTATCTCTAATTATATTTTGTATACATATGATTTTTTTCTTAAATTAATTTGAATTTTTATATTGATTAATTGTGTGCTCTTATTAGTTACAAGTGCTATCTCTAGAAAACAGAGTACTAGAATGCACTAAAAAAATCATGATAAAGCCTTCCTAGAAATTGGTATGTATTTTCTACCAACCAACCATCTATTTATTCTAGTTACAATATTATCTTGAGGCTTCACATTAGTAATATTTGTTTAACATTTTGTTCATTTTCTACGATAAAAAATATTTTATTTACAAGTAAAATGTCATCTATTGGTGATGGAAAGAAGGGGGGAAAATCTTCTACTGAAAAGAGTATCCTCAAATATTTTAGCCATATGTCGAATTCAAGGTACAAATGATTTTAAACTACTAAATATTTAATTGTGTATTCTGTAATTATTTTAAATAATGCTTTCTTTCTCAAATATTTAATTCTTAATATGTACCTCTAGCCGTATTGGATGATGATATGCATATTTTTTTGTTTGTAATTTTTTTTCTATTAAATCAAAAAATGATAAAGAATATTATTGTATGCTACTATGTAGAATACCCTATTGACCCTAATATGACTCCACTCGAAGATATTCCTCACCAAGATATACCTTTTAATAAAAATTCTCTTAACTATAATATCCAAAAAACACTTCAAGATATTCCTTAAAATGGCATGTCAATTAAAAATGAAAGTGATAAATCAAATACAATACAAACTTCTATGGAATATTCAAGCAAAAATACTAAATGTAGAACTATGTCAAATTGGGCTATTGGAAGGTAATTTTAGATTGAATGGGCATAGAAATTTCTCATTATAGAGCCAGTGTTGACTGAGGATACTATTGGTGAACCAAAAGAATGTAGATGAAAAATGTGTAGTTGGAAACTAGCTAAGGATCATAGGATGCAAAATAAGATAGATACAATAGAAAAACATTATGGCAAAGCTTATGTAACAGTTAAATAAATTGATGGAACACTTAATAAAATAATGAGGTGGAAGGATGCATCAGAATATATGCATGTTAGATATGCAAAAAAATATGACAATCAGTTGATGCTACAAAAATCTCTTCTTGAGAAAGGTGGAATGATTGAAGTCTAGTTTCATAAAATTCTATTTTACTGACTTGGAAATCCTTTTAACATTATGTGGTATTCTTCCAATGTTACAAGAAATAAATAGATTGATTAAAATTGCACAAGAAATATCCATCTATATTATTGATTTCATGAGGATGAGAAAACAAATAGTTATGATAATTTATAGGTTATATGTCTCCGAAGGAAATTTTACAGATCCCTTATTTGATAGTTGGAGAATATTAACTAATGTGAATGATATGCAAATATTTTTGAAGTTTGACATCAACGATCATCTTTGTATTAAATTTTATGAAAAAATGATACCTCTATATTATCTTGAAAGGTGTCAAATATAGTTACGGATGATATTGAACAAGTTCCCACAACACACAATGGATTTGATATTATTTTACACAATACTAAGATTAATTTTTTAAAAATAATATAATCACTGACAAGTGAAATAAGAGATCGGTTTTAAATATATGAGTTTCATGAGGCCATTGTGTGGTTAAAAAAAAAAATTGGGGTCCTTGTATTGACTACAAATCCACACACGAGTTGTTTATTAAATATATGGGAATTATTAGTAAGCATTTTAGTAAAAGTGTGGAAGTCAATGGTATTGAAATCAAAGGTATTCTCAACAAATAAATTTTAAGACAACAATCATCACATTTTGGAAGTACAGTGGTTGAGTAAACATCACTTTTGAGTGATATCCATGAGCCTAGTTCCATTACACATTTGTGGAAAAAATTGTATCCAAGTAGTGTCTTACAAGATACAATAAGTGAATATTTTTGTTTATATGAATTATGTCAAACAATGATTTTGGGATCTATGGAATATGAGAGTGTTTTTAGTGCACTATATTTTGTTAAATCTAAGCTTCGTAATTGGCTGGACAAAAATCTAGAAAATTGTTTGAGAATTTATGTGTCATCATATGAGCTAGACAAATTTTCCTATGACAGAGAATTGGCACATTGGAAATCCCTAGAAGACAGAAGGGGTATCACTAATACACACAAAAAGGAGGATAATGATGGTTGCAGTGATTAGATAGTGGAGATACAAATATTTGCTATGCTCAATAGCTATTCTAGACAAGCTAAGAAATTTTTATTTCAGTTACCTGAATTGTAATTTTTTCAAGATTTCACAACAATGATAAATTTGACTTCACTTGATATTATATTTCAAAATATTGTTTCAAATTTATTAGATTTCACAAAATTTGTTTATTCATAAATTGTAAATTTTATATCACATTGTTGTTTTAAAAATTGTATGTTTTATATCATAGTGTCTCAACTACATTTATTAATAAATCATTATGTTTTATTTCAAAGTATTGTTAATGTATGAATATTGATGTATTCTTATGTTTTACTTTACAAATAACTATTGACCAACAATAATATTTCTTTTTTTGTTTGAGATGAATATAGTAAATAATATTGGATAGACAAACTAAAAAAGAAACACATAATTATAAATGGAAATAACCTTTGAATGATGGAAGACACAAAATTAGTAAATACATTTTTCATTAATTTGATTAAAAATATATACATTGTACAAAATTGTTGACTGCAATCAGCTTGAAAATATTTCATAGTTTTTTAAATATTTGATTGGGGATTTGCTACCTCATTTTCACTTGAAGTTGTCAATGTTGGCAGTGCTCCATATCTGACTAGGATTTCTTATACTTTTTGAATACTCCCCAACAATGTGGCTTCTTCTTGGTTTGGATATTCTAGTACTATTAAAAGCAATTAATTCCCTTTCTGCTCCTATAGTACAAGATCCAGATCTTGGTTGAGTTTTCCCTTGATATATCTTCTTAAAATATTATTATCCCTCACTTTTGATTATATTATTTTCTTCATTTCCATTACATTTTTCAAAAATGCCTTTGTCGCCTTGATATTAACTTTTGTGTTGTTAACTTATTTTTTTTAATTTATCAACTTTTGACTATGAAAAGAAACTGAAAACATAATTTAGAAGAGTTATATGAGAAAATTTACTTGTTTTAATAAAATATTAAATATTTACTACAAAATAAAAATAAAATATAAAAAAAAAATTGCTTACCTTAGTCACATCCCTTGCATCTTTAGCAACTGTAACTTTTTTCTTATCAAAAACCCATTGGTTATAAAAGTCTTGGGTTTCAGAATTAATATTCACTATTCTACTAACCATAATATTTAAAATATGATCATCATAGAAAATAGTGGACTTCACTAATCCTAATGTGGCCTAATCTAGCAGGCCACCAATCTTTTTTATCATACTCAACCAAAGAAAGAATTATTTCTCTTTTAGAAAAATTCTACCGCATATGTACCCATCTACTTTACCATTTCTAGAGTGTTAAAATATTTAAAACCAATACCAAACCTAGAATGTATTTCTATATGCATCAACCTCTAAGTGCTTCTAGAATAAAGCTTATTTTTAATCTATTATTCTTGTGAATAGAGTATTTAGGAATGAAGTTAATTAATTGTTTTAAGTTGATATTAAACTTGTGTTTTACATTGTGTTTTATTGCTTGTTGAAAACATTTGCAGAGCTCCACATTTTCTAGATGATGTTCTATTTTATTTTGTGTTTGAATGTATTATTAATCCAAAATGTGAGCTATTCTAGTTCCCTATGTATTGTCTTGTAAAATTAAAGTTGCTCGAGATTAATTTTTTATCGAAATCTTGTCTACCTCCTTTGTTTCAAAGCTTTAAGTAGGTTTATTTCCTTTTTTTGGTAGAATTAATAAAAGGAGGGTTTTGAAAGGGAACCCACAACATTTTACAAAAAACCATGCCACAAAGGTAGCTAGATGAGAAAACCACAAAACACAACAAGGAAAAGAGGCACACCAAAGAACATCAAGAAAAATAAGACAAACAATCAATGAGAGAACTGAGGGAGTTCTACAATATTGAATCGATCGCATAGGCAACATTACCAAAAATTTGAGAAACCTCCTTAGTATAACCCAACACCATTTTAACAAAACTCCACACCATATACTACTTGATTTCCATCAATTTTAAACCATGGAAAAGTGCACTCTTATTCGTAGAAGCATCCCCTAGATTATTTACTCAAGAAAAAAGGTTGACATCAGCAATGATTACCCCAATACCAATCCTAATATAGGGAGTTAAAAATAACCTGGGTACTCACTCTACCACACTTCCAATGGATCAACCACCACCATCCAAGAAGCCAAAATGGAGATACGAGAGAAGATGTCTAGTACTGATCCATATAACAGTGTAGGAACCCTATCCCAAGAATGAGCGATAGTTATTAAACTAAAGTAATGAGTACAGGACATAGGATGGAGAGTCATTCCAAAAAAATCCAAGGAAGCTTTGGGACATATCCTGATGATAGTAGAGAATGGGAAATAGGATTTAAAATTTAAAATTTGAAAGAAAATAATCCCCACCAGGCCCAAGAATTAAATGATGGATACCATCCCGCACTTCAACCAATGATTGCTACTTCTCCAAAGCCTTTTCCAATAACATGAATGAAGGTAAGCCTCCTGAAAAATATTAATAAAATTCATTGTTGACACATTGGATAATCTCACGAGGGAAGTCCCTCTACCAAACAAAATATCTTGGATGATAGACCCCAAGATTCATCATCAAGTCCGTCAATGCATTGCCTTATCTAAAAATGTGCATACTTAATACCTCGTCCAAGGGTTGAATAATTCCAACGGCTTCATAAATCAGGTTTGTGACCTTCCAACTTACGTGAAAAGTCTCTTTTAACATGTTTATAACATTTTAATGAGTCACCTTCGACAATAGCTTTCTGAATTCCCAAATCTCTAATCAAAGACAAGCCTAGAAAGGCTGCTCTTGCTTTGGTAAATTGAGATGATTGAACATTGAATTTTTTTTCAAATGCAAGAATGAGATTACCGTTGTTGTCATGAATGACCCCCCCAGCACCAGCCACCCCTGTGTTGTCTTTAGAAGCCCCATAAACATTCAATTTACACTAACCATCAGGATGAGGGGTCCAACAAAAAATACTTCTAGGATTAGGAACTAGCGTGGGATGATCCACATGCCCAAAACCTAGACTCTACTCAATAAGCACTTCATTAGGGGATCGAGCCTCCAAAAAATCTAACTCCTTTAAGGCACACAAAACATTCTCCATCATCCTCCAAAGAATATGAGAGCTCAAATGAAAGGCCAAGCTTTCTTTATATTTAAAAACATGAGTGTTCCACTCCTTCCAAACACCCCACAACACATGAGGTAAAAGAAACTTCCAAAAATATTTAAGTCTGGGCGAGAAAAATGAGAAACCCATTGTAAGATATAATCAAAAACTAAGTTGGGAAGAACCCAACTCACACCAATTCTACGAAGAGTGGAAAATAGAACTTCCTGAACAACCCAAAAATTAATAAGAATATGAGAAGACGATTCCAAGGCTTCTTTACACAAATAACACCTATTAACTAAACACATTCCTCTCTTATGAAGATTTTTAACTATTAGAATCTTATTCTACATTGCCATCTAGAAGAATATGTTAACTTTTGGGATTAAATTCTTTAACCATATTAGACCATGAGGAAAAAAGCCATCCCCTTCACCACTTAGGAGATCATAAGCCGACATGATATAACACAAGCCTACACTATCAACATTCTCATGTTGTACAACATAAATATGGAGCTTATTCATTAGCAGATTATAGAATTGGAGGTCCATGGCATTCCTCACCATAGAAGAAGGATTGGTACAAATAATTATACCTCCACGAGCTTCAGTAAAATAAACCACTTTAATGAGCCCAGTAAGCCTAGACCCTTGACTCAAGTCTCTAAAATTTGGGTCCTCAATCAAAGGATGATCTCTCAACCAAGCATCTTCCTAAGAATTCACATTCCTTCCATTTCCAAAAATCCATCTATATTTAATATTGATGAACTCATGATATTTAACAAGACTATTCTAAAACATTGAACCACCACAAGGGAGTAAATAAAAAATAGTATGCGACGTAGAAAATTTTAAAAATGTTTATTTCATTTTTAATTAATGCCAAGTAGAATGGTTTTACCACTCATCTTGAGTAAATAGTATCAAGATTTAATTCAATTACTATATCTATGTTTATTTTTATTATAGAGTTGGACGTTTGATTACTTGAGCGCTATGTTGAAGTAATTATTGTTTTTATTTTAAAGTGAAAGGAAGTACAAATTTTAGTGATATATTTGGAAAGGTTAAGGAAGGAAGGGATTTATTATATTATGTTTATTAAAAAAAGGGCATTTTATTTTTATATTGTTCTTCTAGGAAGATTCTAATAAAGATTAAAGTATGTAGTCATTTGTGATAATAATAATAAATGTTATGGGAATGTTTGTACTTGGTATTTATGCTTTATTTGAACATTAAAAATATGGATATGGATTCCACATTTTTTCCATCATCCAGTTTGCCACCATTCCCAGATGCTCCTGGCCATTTGCCATAAACTGGTTTGCCTTCGATAAATCCTTGAATGCTCATGGGCGTTCGTGCATCACCAGATCGCAAAAGAAAAAACACATATTGAATGAATCAAGCATTTTTTTAAAAAGGTAACAAATATTATTGCTTTACAATTTATGTTTTTTTTATCTAGCTCATATTTCATCATTGTTGCATCTAAGGTTTGTAGATTTCTTATTCATAGGATCTCACACAGTGGAGACCTTGCATATGCTATTAACTTCTTTGTGTAGTTATCTATTTTTAGGTACATGAGACATCTTCCTTAACGGTTGTAGCTCGAGTATTCCTGTAGGGATACGGAAGCCCACCCACAAATTGTTTGGAGTGAAGACAATTTTAGAAGACACCAACATTATTTTGAACTAGGGTTTTACAACCCTAGCATTGTAATAATTGTATCGAAGCATACACTACATTGTAACCCCATATTTAGGGTAAATATATTATACAAATTGGAGATCTAGGCTCCTTGAGTTATGATAAATCAAATCTATCAGTTTCATCCACATATTATTGTTTACTTTGATCTATTACATTAGTGGTGTTGGTTTTTTTTACTTTACAAAATGATGATCATGGTGGGGCCCCCAAAGGATTTCACATTTTAACTTACCTTACCAATATATTTTATCTATGTTTTTTGTTTCTATTGTTGGTTTTCAAAATTTGTTCCACACGAAAATCATAGGGCTAGGATTTCTAAAAGTAGAAAATTTTGATCTGTGGTCATACAAATGTCATCCAAAATTTGGGAGATGCCACACAACATCCACATGGATGATATAGAGTATTTATGGTTTTTTATAGAAAAAACTACAGGTTTTGATAGAGAAACTATGGGTTTCACTAGATAAAACTATGAGATTATGCGTCACATTTGTAAATTTAGAGAAAAATACGTAGGACTTTTGGTAAGTTTTGTTTAAACTCTGCTTACATATTTTACTTTTTAAAAAGAATGAAAAGAAAAGAAATATTTATTTTCTATTTAAAAGCAATATTTTGCATTGATAAGGATCTTATATATTCATCAGTATTTTCAAAATCAAATATAATTGCACATAGATATAGATTTTCATCTGTGCATTAATATTAGTTTCATTATATATTCATTACACTAGATTTAAATTTTTGTCGTCTTTCGTGGTGTTTTTACTTTCTACCCTATGTTTTGTTTGTAATAAAACAAAAAAAGCATAATAGTTGCACTATAGGCTAAAGTTTCCCACTTTCCACTTTTCTAAGCTAGAACAAGTCATTGGTATTCAAGTCTCTCCCACTGTTGGAAACACATTGTTGATTCAGAGTGGAAGAACTAGGTAAACCCTCCACTGTTGGAATTACTTGCTAATTCAGGGTGGATGTTAAGAGGCGTACCCTAGATTCTTTTGAGGGCCTTAGCATTAGTGTTCTTAGTCACAAATTTGGTTGAATTTAAGAGAGTTTCTTTACATTTTCAACACCATAGACAATAGAAATTTAAAAATAATCACACATAATTGCATGCTTCACTTTTAACATTAGTGAGCTGGAATTCATCACCAACCATTGATTGAGACCAGCGACAATGGATTTCATATCCATCTACTAGCTCACCCCATAGTCACCTTAGTAGCCCATGAGTGATTTTTCTATATTTCATCACCAAAAAAATCCCCACTTGCCATCCACATTAGGAACCCATCCTACATAGTGGTCTAGGGTTAGGGTCTACATATCAAAACACACAAACCACAAAAAAAATTGTTGCAAGACATAGGATTCAATTTTTTGTTTGATTATGTGTACTTTTCCTTGTCATTGCACCTTTTCACACACATTATTCAAATACACAACCTTTTATTGATTTATAAATTATATTTGTGATCATAAATAAAGCTAGATCCATGAGCCAACCACCAACATCATTCATGGAGTGTTCCACTTCTTCCTCAATCACATTTTGGCTAACCTAGCTAGCCCAGTATAGACAAGCTATTTTGAACTATATGTAGGACCTTCTCTCACAGTATTCACATCAAATTATGATGTGATGCATAGAGCTATCCACACCTCCATCACAAAAATTGAGCCTTATACACAAACCAACCATCGCACGACCTACATAGATATGGAAAAATTTGGAGCTTATCTAGTACCAACAAATCCTATTCTAGAACCATTTTCTATTCCATCCAAACATGTTCCTTCTTCTCAGTAGGAGTTCACTCACATCCCCACAACTTTAACCAATTCCACACCATCCCTATTTTTTAGGCATCATTGACACCTTCAAATAAAATTCCTCCATCACCATGCAGCAAAATCACCTCCATCCCATCTTACCACTACCTATACAAATCCACTATACAAAACATAATTCAATGTTGCTTCATAGATTCCATCCACCACTTCATCAACCACCCATCATTCAATTGTGATTCCTTTTACAACTTACCCTCCACCGACCTCAACCAACATGGCCAACATTCACACCTCAACTAATTCCACTTCCACCATAACCACACCATCTACTACAAAAATTACCATACAACAAGTATGGTAGCACCTAAATTAATTACTTATGGTCCAATAAGAAGCTCGTTCTTGTTCCCAATAGCAAACATGGATAGAATATTTCAAATCCCATTCCATTCTAATCTAAAACACCTAATTCACACCTGACTTATCCTGGGTATCATCATTTTCTTAGGTTGTTATATCCACACCACCACTCACCCATGTCAACACCACCTCCATAACCCAACACATTAACATTCACAAAAAATCATCTCCACTCCATTTTTTTTGGTAGATAAGATACTATAGCATTAATATCAATTTTTACAGGTTGACCCAAAACCTTTTACAAAAATCAGCCTAGGGTTGTTGATGAACATCTCCTTATTAAGGATCTTATATATATAAAATCTACATGCCACCAAATCCATTACATCTGATAAGGCACATGGCCTATTATCAAAAAGAAACTTACCATACAATATTTTGGGTATACCCCAATAAAATACACCTGCATCATAATTACCAAAAATAAACAGACACAGATCCCTCCTTGAAACAGTGGAGAAACAAAAAGTTGTAGACACACATAGCAGAGTACTAAAAAAAACTCCCACAAGCTCTGTATTGATAGTTACTCTTAATAATTCTTTGGTAATTTCTTTCTTCCATATATAACATGCTTTGGGACCACATCCTGTATTGGCCAATCAGTATTGGAGAAGTGAATCTATTGGCTAGATTTATAGTGGTGGCTATCTGATGATCCATGTGGCTCTGGTTCGAAGTCTTATATTGTCATTTTTTTCCTGCCCTATGATTATCAACCAACCTCAAATTACTAAGACAAATAGGAGCCATGTTATCTAACATATGACTGTCCCCATTAGACTTTGTGGTGCTTCCAAGCAGCATCCACCAATACTGAGAGCTCAGATAATTTTTATTGTGAGTCCATTTCAAAAAATATATGGGAATACTCATAGCCTTTGAACTTACAATGCCTTCCTTGTTGGTAAATTTGACTATCATTCTTGGAATTCTTGTTGAATAAGCTCCTCTACTTCACTCAGGACACCATGTTCTCATTTGAAAAGTCCATCACCATTGACATCCAAATTGGCCAGCTTATCAATAACATTTTTAGCTTCCAAAAAGACATGTTGGGCTTTTTTGTCCTGTCTTCCCTGGAAAAGGATCCTAGCCTCTTAAAAAATTGTTTTAATCCTCCAAGGAGGTGTTTTCAAATTATTGAGGATATTTATAACATGCATAGAGTCTCCTTCTATGATCAAATTTCCTTCTAAGTATTGAGTCATTTGAAGGCCTCTCCACAGCTCTAGCTTCAGTTTCGTTATTCATCCTTGTTCCCAAATATTTAGAAAATACAAACATCATATTCTCATTATGATCTCGCACAATATCAACAGTGCCTACTATGCTAGGATTTTCCTTAGCTTCTCCATAAAAATTAATCTTAAACCAACCCGTAGGATGTGGGGACCACTTAACATTGGATTTGGGGTTAACTACCCTAGGCACAGACTCATATAACAAGTTTAAGCTTAAATATTGAGCAATCATGGTCTCCTAGAGATGATTTTTACGGCTATCAAAAGGGATATGATTCACATTCTCATTGGCAAATGATAGGATCCTGGAAATGATAGTTTGATGATCATGGATAGACTCATTAAAGACTCTATGGTTCCTTTCTAACCACACCTGCCAAAGATAGTGATTGAGACAAATTTTCTACATGTATCTAAGTCTTTGGCTTGAAAAGGGGCAAGGCCACTAGATGAAAAAATCAAGTATGGTGGCTGGTTTAACCCAAGAAATATTGAAGTCCTGAAAAACCCCACTTAGGACAGTCAAGGAAAAAGGGCACTCAAGGAAAATGTGATAAATGGTCTCCCAATTAGCCCTGCACATATAATAGGGAATAGTGATACAAATACATTTACGCATCATATTATCAATGGTTAGAATTATTCCTTGGATAACCAGCAATGAAAAGACTACAATTTTTGGAATTAAATTTTTTATTCAAACTAAGTCCTTTTGGAGGACAAAATCCTCGTCATCAAGCACAAGCTTGTAAGCTGATTTAATAGTGAATTGCCCATTTATCGTAGGAGCCTAGGTCACTTGATCTTCCTTGGGTCTCATGGGGATAAATTTTTCCCTAAGAATATTACAAATATTTTTTGATTCCACTTGAAATCCCTAAATCCTTATTTATTTCCACTTCATTCTGCTTCTATCCTCAACCAAATAATCAGAGACTTTTCTGCCAATGAGTTCTTTCGTGATATCTCTGATTCAGGTTAAGTTAGGATATTGCGTTAGTGGTTCATCCTTATCCCACCTGTCATTCTAGAAATTTATCCTCTCACAATTTCCTAAAACCCGTCTTAAACCTTTTTTGATGATTTCCTTACAATTGAGAATTGCTTTCCAAAAAGTAGAACCTCTGATTGGAATTGAGTCACTTAGAAATTCCATATTTTGAATATACTTTCGTTTGATGATAGTTTTCCATTCATTTTCTTCATAAAAAATGAGGTGCCATGCCTGCTTAGCTAGTAAAGCTAAATTCATATGAGCAATTCTCCTCAGACCTAAGCCCCTATTTTCCCTAGGTTTGCACACTTTGGTCCATCCTAAAAGGTGTATCCTTTTTTTCTCCTCTGATCCAGTCCATAAAATTCTTTTTGGAGTTTCTCAAATTTTTGGAAAACCCTCATAGGGGATTTAAAAATGGAGAGGAAATAGAATTGAATGCTCTAAATAGAGGTCTCAGTGAAGGTCATCTTTCCTTCTTGAGATAGAATATGACCTTTCCATCCAGTAAGTTTTTTTAATTCTTTCAATAACCCTGTCCCACATTGACTCCCTAGATGAACCAATGAAAATAGGGAGACAAAGATACAAAGTGGGGAGGTTTGCTATATCACACCCTAAAATTTTTGCAATCCTTCCTTACCTTTGAATGGGGGTTTTCAAGAAATATAACTTGCTTTTATTGAAATTAACTTTCTGACCAGCGGCGTCCTCGTAGAGTTGCATGATGTATTTAAGTATTTTGTCCTCAACCATCGATGCCTTAGTCAATAGAAGGGTATCATAAATGAATTGTTGGTGAGAAATAGCCCTAGTGAGAGATGTTGCATTGATTCTTGATATTAGCCTTGAAATTCAAGTATTTTTTGTTTTTGCCTAAAGCTTTCGCCACAACAATGAATAAAATGGGGCTGATAGGGTCCCCCTACCGAATTCCTTTGTGACTTTGAAAGTAACCAGCAGTTGTTCCATTAACCAAAATCAAGAACCATGCTTTAGAAATGCATTCTTTGATCAAATTAACCCATTGGTGGTGAAAACCAAACTTAAGGAGGACAGGAATCAGAAAGTCCCAATTTAGCCTGTCAAATGCTTTGTTCATATCAAGCTTGAGGGCAAAAATAGACATGTTAATCTTATGAGAAGTGCATAGCTTTATGAACTGTGATAATTCCATTCAAGATTGACCTTCCCTGGATAGACCTTCCCGAGCATGGATCTATGATGTGGGTTATAAAATCTCTCATTCTATTTGCAATGGCTTTAGTTAGGATCTTGTAAGAAACATTACACAGACAAATTGGCTTGAAGTTAGCCATAGATTTAGGGGTTTGATTCTTAGGAATTAGATAAATAAAATTAGAGTTGAGATCTTTTGGGATATGATTTATTTCTTGGAATTATCTGAGAGTAGAAATTATATCCTCATGATGTCCCAAAAATATTTCTAGAAATTATGGGGAAAGCCATCGAGTCTTGGGGCTTTGTCTGGCTCCATGCTAAACAAGGCTTCCTTAATTTCCTCATCAAAAAATGGAGCTAGAATCTTAAGGTTTATATCCTCATCTATTATGCTAGGAATGGATTGCAAAATAATACATTTGACATCCTCATTGCACTGCGATTCTTGATCAAGGATAGAATTGAAATAAGTTACTGCCTCCTTTCTGATTTTTGTTAAGTCATGAGTAATAGAACCATCTACTTTTTCTTAAAAATTTTATCTTGTTATTGTTTTTTTTCTAAGCGTGGTGATGTGAACAAACTTGGAATTTGAATCTTCATATTTCAACCAAAGAGCCCTTGATTTTTTCCTCCAATAGATTTCCTCACAGGCCAAAATGTTATGAAACTTTGCTAGTTTTATCCATTCCTCCTGCCTAGTAGTTTCATCAGCATCACCATGTTGAATCCTCTGATCAATTATCTTCAAACTTTCAACAACATATTTTTTATTTTCAAATAGGTTCCCAGAGACCTCTTTTTTCCAAGTTTGAATATTTTCCTTAACAAACTTTAATTTTCCAGCAAGTTTAAATGTTGCACTACCCCTGATAGGGTATTGCCACCATTGAATTAAGTTATCTCTGAAACTGGAATGTTTGATCCACATAGATTGAAATCTAAAAGGTTTCTTGAAGGATAGAGAGTTAGGGATATCCAAAAAAATGGGATTATGATCAGAGGCAATTTTAGGAAGGGCTTGTAGGGTAGAATCACCAAACAGAGTTGTAGCCTCCTTTGATAGAAAAACCTGTCAAGCCTTTCTTGAATGAGATGACACCCTATCTATCGATTGCTCCAGGTATAATTCACTCCTCTAAGTTTTACATCCATCAACATGTTGGAGTTCACAAATTCATTGAACTCATCCATTCTCTTGATAGGTGGTCCATTTCCACCCATTTTGTTTGAAGGGTAAAGAGGAGTGTTAAAATCCCCATCCAGAATCTAGGGGATATTATCGAAGATTTCACTCAGGTTGCCTAAGTACTCCCATAGTAGATCTCTCCCTTGAATTGAATTCGGGGCATAAATATTTGAAAGGAACTATGACCTATTGTTGTTTATTTTCTTAAATAAAACACTAAGAACCCTGTCATATTTCTGAATAATGGTGCCTTTTCCTATCCAGGTATCCCACAAAGTCACAAGGCCTCCAAACGCTCCTTTGGCTGATTTGTAAACCATCTCCCCTTGATTGTAGATTTTTTTGCTACTTTTTTTGACTGAATCTCATTATTTTTTGTTTCTTGCAACATGAAAATAGTTGGATTCACTTGATTTCTTATTGAACTGACTTCCCTATGTTTGGGCAATCCATTGAGGTCTCTCACGTTCCATGAGAAGAACTTCATTTAGATTATTTGGTATTTTTTCCTCCCCCCTCCCTTGAGGGGTTTTTCCTAATTTCTTGTCTTCAAAACCTAAAATAACCTATTGAAAAAAGGTTATTTGTTTTCCATTGGCAATGTCATTATAAGTTTTAATTTTTTTATGCTCAGCATTTGATATTCTCCCTTTTCTTTTTTCACTACCAAAATATATAGGAGACTTCACAGTGCTCCTGGTTTATTTAGGACTAAACTTGGGGGAGGTAATTTGTTGTAGAACCAGACTGGCATATTCCTCAGTCTGAATAGTTTCACAAATCTCCACCTCTACATCCAAATCTTCTCTTTTTTTCTTGTATTTCTCTGGTCTACGGGACGGCCCATAAATAGGATTCACCTGGATCCTAGTGATGATGTTAGGGAGATGATATTTTTTATTTTCCAGTGCCTCAACCTTCTTCCTAAGTTCTTCAACATTAGGGTTTGGCTTTGGGATGCCCACTAGGCTTGAAGTATTTTCAACATTGGGGTTTAAGGATCTTGACTTGGATGGGGATTCTATAGATTGGGCATTAGGGTTTGGATTTGTGATGCCCAAGGGGCTTACAGTAATTTCAGCATTAGGGTTTGAATATCTTGACTTGGATGGTGATTCTCGAGAGTCAAAAAGGTTAGTCTAAAGGTTCTGGGATTCCATGTCTTTCGATAATCCTCCTACTCCCATATTGTATAGAATTGAAAATTTATTTGAAACTAGAGGATTAGAACTTACCTGAGTATTTTGGTTGCCAACAACCTATTTTTTTCCTTTGTCTTGTTGAGACCCTACACCCTCTCTTTTATTTTTTTGGTAGACATAGTTTGCCTAATTGAAATCCCCTCTGCTAGGGAAAATCCTCAAATTTCCTCTATCTAGCATTCCCTGCTTCTGATTTTCTCTATTCATTACCAAGTTAGGGCACTGATTGCATAGATGTCCTTAATTTTTACATTCTACATAGAATTTTGGTCTATTCTCATATTCTATTGGATATTTTTGATATTATTCTCCATAATCTAGCTCCACAAACCTTGGAAATTCATTATCTAAATTAACATTTATGCAGATTCATGCATGAGTCATCCTTTTCCTAGCTAAGGTTGCATGGTCAATGGAGATCAGGTCCCCTATAGTTTTGGCTATGCCCTGTAGCCAATATTTATTGAATAACTGGTCAGGTAGACTCAGGAGACGAACCCAAATAGGGGTAATTTTAATATTTTGCTTTTCAAGGTCAAAATATTCACCCCATCATTTGTGAAAAAGGCTCCTTTTGCCTAAAAACCAAGGACCTCCTGTTAAAATGTGGTTAGTATCCTCCATATTGTTAAAATGGATAATGAATAACCTTCAAGTTAGAGCTACCAACTCCAAGATACCTATCGGTCGCAATTTACACATGGCCAAAGCCCTGATAGTCTCCATGTCTGGCCTACCTCAAAAAAACTTGCCTACCAAGGAGAATTCTTCCATTAAATAAAAGGGCTCATGGAACTTATCGGGGCCAAAATTTTATTATTTATTGGAACTAGGGGTGGAAGAGAGAGAACCTCATTTATTTTTTGTCTAAGAGTCTCAACAAAAGACAACCACTTCTTAGGCCTCGCATTGTCCTTCGTATATTTTTTTTTAGGGTCTTTCTGAGGAGGTTCGGGCCCTTGTGTGATGCTTGCCTCCAAATTTTCTATAGCTTGACTGCCTTCCTCTGGATCCTCGCTTGATCCATGCTTGAGGTTCCCACCCACCCCTTCCATACCTGCTCTACCTCTACCACCTTGGCTGAGATTCCTACCTAAAAAATTCAAACCCTCACTCCCACTGCACCCGCTAAACCTTAGCTCACTCATTCTTGATGATGCAATTATATCACCACTCCATAAACAATAATTATTCTATCACCAAGATCAAAAACATGCTCAACATCATCAAGTACCCTTAAATCCATTTGGCCATCAAATTCACATTCCATATCAACAATTCATAATTCCACATATCTCACCTTAGCACAATCATCAAATAATTTAGGACTTCTACATGCATGGAGAAGACCCTAAAATCCAAGCCATGTAACAACAAATTAACAACTTGATTATGTATACTCTTGGTATGATGTACCAGAAGCCTACACTAAGACAGTTGATAAATCAACCTATTCATTTTTTGGTACCATCATCGCCTTATTCAATAGAATTAATAATACTAAAATTTGATTAATTCAAAGGGACTGAGGACCCTATACAACACATCAGCGCATTAATTCACTGATGCTTTCAAAATCAATATCAATATGCTTTTATACTCAAAATTTTTCCTTAAACATTAGGGGGAGATGCTTTAGAATGGTATAACCATATGCCACAACATAGCATTTACACATTTGAACAATTGGTAGATAAGTTTTTGGAAATGTTTTCCCTCAATGTTCGTAATAAAACCACATTTATCAGCCTATAAAACTTTATACAATTTGAAGAAGATTCGATCTATGATTTTATAAACCATTGGAGGGCAGTTATCACTAAGTTGCCATTCTCCCTACCAATGGAAGAATTGACTTGAATGTTTTCAAGGAGTTGCATAAAATCCATATCATTGTTATTGTAACTACAACAATATAGAACATTCTATGAATCTCTAACCTAGGCTCATGTAATTAAAGAGATAAAAATCAAAGAGGGTAAGATAAAACTAAAGAAAAAAGAAAGGAAAAATAAGGGTCAATCTAAAGGAAATTATTTTGGCCAATCCAAACAAGTCAATCAAGTGGTCCTGAGCCAACCCACAATGACTCAACAACAACATCAATCACTACAACAATTGCAACAAGTAAATTATCAAGTAGTACCCCACCATAACAACTTTGTAACACAATGCCAATTATGGGTAATCATCAGTGTCGACAATCTATTCAACAAAATCACACTTACACATCCTTGCCTAAGTCATATGCATCCATATTTCATAGGTTGTATGACACAAATGCACTTACCTTACCCGAAGTTAAACCATATGATCCAACCAAACATGGCAAGGGCTATAGAGAATATTTTTTTCGCTCACCATCGATAGAAAGTGTATGATATTAACACATGATTTACATTTAAAAACATGGTGCAAAATTTGATAGACCTAGGGTTCATTAGGTTTTATAGTCCATTGTATCAATAAAATCAAAACCTTTGTATATACGAAACACCATTTCCTCATCATGAGGAACAACAAAAAATGGCAAGGTGATCAATATAACTCCTCCTAAACAAGTTAATCATGTAAAACAGTACCAAGGTTTTGTGGGGGTTATTTATGTAGATACCCGAGTTCAAAGAAGCACCAATCGATAAAATGAACAACAAAAATTAGTTCAACCTCCTATGCACCACAAGCAAGTGTATATCCACAACTTGCCAATTCATAATGACCCATCCATTTTCCACCAATTCATCCCAACCCATCCACCTTCCAAATCATCTATCACAACCAATTCATCCCCCAAACTGTTTGCAAAGACCCATAATCTCCTTAAGTAGTTGGCTAACAACTATTGTTAAAATGACTTTAGCCAAACTATCCATCTATGAGCTCATACAAAAATATCCCCCACACTATGAGGAATTAATGGAAATTTTAAAGTCCATTGAACTTCAATCCCAAGACACTAATATATTTAACAATTTTGTCAGGAGTATTCAAACGTGTATGGAATCTGCTATCACATTCTATGATTTTGAAATTAAATCAATATCGTTAGAATAATTGGACCCTCTGTTACACATTATGTATCAAGTTGATAGAAAACCATTTAAAAAATTGCTAATTGACATTGACTCATCCATCTACATCATCACCATATCCACCCTTAAAAAAATAAATATTACACCCTCACACATAACCAAATCCACATTCACCTTGAGAGCATTTAGTGATGTTCTTTGTTCTACAATTGGCACTATTGTATTACCTATAGAATTGGGGGTTAATACATTGCATACTATGTTCCATATTCTGGAGGGGTATATGGCTTACAATGCACTCCTTATATGTCCCTAGATAAGGGATATGAAATGTGTCCCTTCAATACTATATCAATACTTAAAATATGTACATGAGAGACACGTTCATTGCATGCTAGTGAACATAAAACAATTTAAGTACTGCAACTTCATTTTTAAATCATATGAAAATCCACACTTCCATCCATTCACCTATTCTTAACTCCATCAACCACACCATCCACCTCACATCACACCACTTCATCAAAATCTCTCATTCTTGAGGAGCTCCCCATCACTACCCCACATCAAGCCTCCACTTCCACACCTCCACCTTCATCATAGTTGACTATATGTACATGTGGTAAAACCCAATACACACCATCCACCATAATTCTATCCACATCAACATCATTAGTCATCCATCAAACCCCTCAACCAAATTCATATTCATCTTCGCTAGTTTATGTCCCACAAGTTTATATGATAGACTATGAGATGCCATTTTATCATACATATCTTTCCTTATTGGAGCCACAAGCCATCCATGATCCCATATCCACATCCACTCCATCCACACCCATACAAGTTGTATTTCATCTTTCTAATTCTAGCATTGGTGGAACGTGGTCCAAGATGTCATAGTTACACTGCTAAGCATCCAAAATGTTAGGGATTATGGGAATCCATGTGACCCACCCTTATCCATAGAAGTAGTGTAAAATATGGTTTTAGAACCTAATAGGATAAATTTCATATATGGTGGGTCGATTCATCATCCTATCCACCTTCTTTAGATGAACTTACATAGCCAATTCTTACCAACATAGAATACACGATTAGTTTCCCTTCATGATACTTTCATCAAGTCAATTGGCAAGGATATGGCCTAGGATGAAATGAGCATGGTATGCACAACATAATTGAAACTCTATATCAAGAAGTGTATGATCTTTAAAGTTTGGAATACCATTCATATCCTTCCATTTTCTATTTTGAACAAGTTTTTCAAAGCCTCCATTTGAATTCTGAATAGGAAACCACTCACAATGATAACTTTGAGGAATTCGATGAAGAATACAATGTCTTAGATGAATTCAAAGAGGAATCAGCCCCAATCACTCCATTCAATGAATAGGATGATCATTACCTCAAAATATTCCCCATCCATAAGCCCATTTTTTGTTTGCTTCTCCCTAGGGAATAAGCTGAACCAATATATGAACCACCACCACCACCTCATCCACTTCATTGAAACATTTTGTAACATATGTACATAAAACAAATATTTGCATTGCATTTGCATGGCCTTGTCATTTGCATTTATAAGTGTTGCTTACTTCTATTCAGGTTCCCAAGATTCCTTGATTTATTCCAGGAGACAAGACCAAACCACCCTTCACATTGCCAATCACCTTTTCCCACTAAGTCATCATGAAGCTTGTTGACTTATTCACCCTAATATTTAACCCACGTGATTTGGCAAAACCAATTCCAATTTAAATTAGTCTCATCGAAATAGAATGGATTTCATTGCCACCATCCTTTTTCGAATTCATCCTTTTGTTGGCAATTTTGGGTACTTTGGGTACATTGCCTTTGCTCAAGTGTATAAGTTGTCATTGATGTCAAAAGGCATTTTTGTGTTGATATCAAAAAGAGTGTGATGTCAAAAATATCTTGAGAAGCTTCATAATGTTAAAGGGTTTTTATTAAAACCATGGTGACAAGGTTAAAAGTTTTTCTTAAAACCATTTGGACTCATTAAGGGTTTTTGTTAAAACCAAGATTAACTTAATGCAAAGGTTTATTCTTGAAAAACCTTGAAGGTCCATGTTTATTATTAATAATTAAATTAACTCAAACCTTTGTCAAAGGTCCAAATTTAATTTATTATTAATAAAATAATAATTATTATTATTTTAATTATTATTAAAGGGTCTTTCAACCCTTAAGCGATGGAGAAAAAAGAATTCTTTCGCCGATGTGTTGCCATCATTGGAGGAGCGCCGATGTCAAACAGTTAAGGAGAAATGGCTATATAAGTGGGGATGATTTTCTAAAGTATGTGCACCACCAATTAATTGGAATTTGCGATTTGTGTTTGCTCTATATCATTCAAATAGCGCTTGGCATCTGTGATTTGTGTTTGCTCTATATCATTCGAATAGCGCTTGGTGTCTGCGATTTGCATTTGCTCTGTATCATTCGAATAGCGCTTGGCATCTGTGATTTGTGTTTTCTCTGTATCATTCGAATAGCACTTGGTGTCTTCGAATCTCTGATTGACGTCTTGAAATCGTGCTTGATATGTCTTGGAAACCGTGCTTTGCATACTCAGATTTGAGCGTGGACTACATCCTTACTTTTATGCTTGACGTTAGTGGATTGGCAATTGCACCTGAACTGTGTTTTTCCAGATTGTGCTGTGAGATGATTAATGCAAGCATTCAATGACTTACGTTTTGGACAATGCTCACAAGTTTGCATGTGGCTTGTGGAGGACATTTACATTTTCTAGATTCTTGGCATTAAAGGAAGATAAAATATAGGGCAACACTGTATTTCTTCATTGGTCACTTGTGACCCAACGGCGGTGGCGTTGAAGCGAAGGCGCTAGAAGGCAGAGGTGCTGAGTTTGATTCTCTTCGTGGGTAATTTTCTTTTGGTCGCGGTGTGCAAAGGATAGTGGCTGTGAAAGTGCTGGAGGTATAAGGTTAAGGTATCATATTTGCTTTGACATTGTTTTATTGATGCTTAATGTTTATGTGGAGTAATAAGGTATAAAGAGGTTTTACTTTGTATGTATATTATACTTCTGGTGGTTTTTTATTAAGTTGGAGAAATAAGGTGTTAATTTGGATCTTTATTATTGTTTATTATTGTATAGTTGCTAACTCTAATTGGTGGCAAATTGAGAGTTAGTGTTGTGATAGATTTTGAGTTCTCCTTCTTCATCAAAGTAAAGGTATGGGCAACTTCTTCCATGTATATTTTTGATGGTATATTTTTTTGAAATTGAGTTTGGAGTGAAAAGGTTGTCTACTAGGTTTTTTTGGTATAAATCCTATTTTTTGGATATTGAAGATTGTTTATGCATTAAAATCATTGATGAGTTTTTGGGTGAATGCATAATTCTGGTTGAGGAAGAGGAAGCATTTTTTGCACTAGGGTTTATGTTAGCAAGTCTTGCTACTTGCATTGAGATGATGAAACCCTTAGTTGGCTGTTTTGATATTTTTGGTTGAGTTGCTTCCATAGAGGTTGTTTTGATCAAGTTAGTGCTTTACTTGATACATTATATTGGGCTTACTCCATTGAGTTGATTTGAGCAAGTTATTCTTTTCTTTTGGTGATATTGTGTTGGTGGCTATTTTGTTCAAATATCCTTGGAGGGAAAAGGATTTCTACTTGTTTCCTTTTCCTGTGATGATTGGTTGAATGCTTCGAGGTTGATGTTGAGTTGAATGGTGTTGGTTGACTAGACCTTTTTTGATGAGCATTGTTGTTGAAACCCTAATTATTGGTAAAAATAATATGAGTATCATTGTTATATGAGATATTGCATGGTTGGCAATTGTTGGGTTGTGTTTCATTTTCTTGAGAAAAGCATACTACATCTATCTTATTCTTTTGAGATTGAGATTGAGTTGAGATTGATATTGGGAGTTAAGTATAGAACATATTGGGTCTCTAACAATTCTCTTTATGTTTCTATGAGATTTGAGATTTATATTGGGAGTTAATTATAGAACATATTGAGTCTCTAACAATTCTCTTTATGTTTCTATGATATTTGAGATTGATATTGGGAGTTAAGTATAGAACATATTGAGTCTCTAACAATTCTCTTTATGCTTCTATGAGGTTTATGAATCACATTGGGTCTCTAACAATTCTCTTTGTGGGTTCATGCTAAGCAAGTTTTTTCTTGGTGAGCTTGCTAAGGTTTTGGACAGGTTTCGGTGGGGACTTGTGAGCAGGTTTTGGATAGGTTTCGGTGGGGACTTGTGAGAGAATTGGACAGGTCCTAGCAGAGGAATTATGAGTTGAGTTTGATAGTTCTATCAAAGAACTTGAGGACAGAGGTGCATTGGTTCTTTGAGAAGAACCTGAGGATAGATTTGGCAAGTATTTGAGAAGGCTTGTGTGTAGAGGATTGATTTGTTCAAGAGTTGGACAGATCTGACAAACAGAGGAAGACTTGTACTAGACCGACTGACTATGTTTGGTACAGGTAGCTGAGATATTGTGGATGTGATCATAGAAGGTAGAGGTCTCTTTGGCTAAGCATTGAGGATAGGAGGTCTTCGGTGGAAAGGAGTTCCACGTGCTGGCAAGAGGTAGAGGCAGTTGATATTCTGAGGGATCATTTCCAAAGCAAAGGGGAAAGTATCTCCTTTGAGCAGAGGCTCATAAATTTATATTGGGGGAAGGTATCTCCTTTGAGCAGAGGCTCATAAATTTAGATTGGGGGAAGGTATCTCCTTTGGGCCGAGGCTCATAAACATTGTAATTGGGAAGGTTTCCCAAAGAACTTTGAGATAACTTTTAGAGAAAATTTTTGTGGACATAGCCCAGGCATTCTAGGTGAACCACGTTAAAATTGGTGTCACTTTGTGGATGATATTGTGCATTGTTTTGATATTGCTTTGGGTATATTTCTTTACTATTTTGAAGTATAAAGGAAAAAGTAAAAAGAGGTCTTATACTGTTCACCCCCCCTCTCAGTATAAGCTTGTGTTCTTCAATTGGTATTAGAGCAGGTGCCTTCAAAAATTTTAACAGCTTGAAGGAAAAGCTAGTAAATAACACAATGGATCATTCAAGTGGCAATGCAACACCTATTCTTGATGGGTCTGATTTTGGTCTTTGGAGTGCAAGGATGAAGGTTCATCTAATGGCACTTTGGAATGAGGTTTGGGAAGTGATTGAAGATGAGTATACTATTCCTGAACATGGTCCTTATACTAAAGAAGAAATGCTCCTACATCATAGCAATTCAAAAGCAATGAATGCAATCTTGAAAGGCTTATAGAAAACAGATCTCACCAAAATGATTCACTGCAAGACAGCTAGTGAAATGTGGAATCAGTTGAAGGTTGTTCATACAAGTGATACAAATGTCAGAAAGGCCAAGTTGAGACACTTCAAAGGTATGTTTGAACAACTCAAGATGAATGATGATGAAAATATTAGTGACTACATGCTTCGTATGGATGAGGTTGTTAACTCCATGAAATACTTAAGTCTTGAGCTTGCTGAAAATGATGTTTGTGATAAGATTTTAAGATCTCTTCATAATAGATTTAGTGAAAAGATTTCTGCTATTGAGGAAGCTAAAGATTTGGATAAGTTGAAAAAGGATGAGCTCCATAGTATACTTGCAGCATTTGAGTTAAGAACTCAAGTGAAGGTTGATGTCAAGAAAGAGGCGACTTTCAAGGCTACCAAGAAATCCAAGGGTAAACGACTTCAAGAGAGTGATGAGTCTTCTAGTGATGAAGAGGCAAATTACAGCAAGAAATGCAACTTCTCTAGAAAGCACAAAAGTATGAAAAATGTAAGATGTTTCAATTGTGGAAATTTTGGTCATTATGCTACTGAATGTATTGTTGCCAAGGATGAAAGTGATGAAGATAAACAGGATTGTAAGAGCAAATATTCTGAAAGGCATAGGCATCAAAGGAAGAACAAAGATGAGCAAAGCAATCAAGGAAAGAGGTACTCTCACAAACACAAGAAGAGCTTCTACCTAGACAAGGCAAGTAAGTGTTCTAGTAGTGATAGTGAAATTTCTTCAAGTGATAATGAAAATGAGATGTTGTTCATATCAAAAAAAGAGGAAGAACCAAAACATAGATTCATTATCATGAAATGTCTTAGATGTGGAAATTTTGGTCACCTTGAGGATGATTGCACAAATAATGATTTGGTTTCTAGTATGTATGAGGATGCTTTAGAAAACTATAAGGAAGATGCTTGTATGGTTTTTGAAAAGGGTAGCACCCCTAGTGATAAGAAATCTGAAAAAGACTTTGATGATTCAAAAAGCAAATATATAGAGGAAGGAGAAGTAGATCTTAAAAGTGAACTTATTAGTGCTCTTAGTGCTTTGAAAAAGGAAAGAAAGAAGAATGCTAGACTCAAGGATAAGTTAGATGAATGTTGTATGGAGAGAGATGATCTTATAGAAAGTCTTGACTTCTCTATAGCTAAGACACAAGAACTCAAGGATGTGTTAGAATCTATGGTTCTTGAGTATAGTGAGTTAGAACAGAAAATGACTTCTTTGAAAGAGGAAACTAAAGAGTACAAGGATAAGCTTCATAGGTTTCAAGATAGCTCCAAAAAGGTTAAGTCACTCATCAAAGGTCAAAGAAAGACAACAGATAAAATAGACCTTGGTTTTGCTAAGCCTCACAAGGAACAAGTTGGAGAGTCTAGTAAGAGACTCCAAAAGGAAGAGAGTTCTGATGAGGAAAGTATTTCAGATCATGATTCATTGAATGATAGATGCACAGAAACAAAAAATAGAATTCAGAATGAGAAGAAAAAGTTTTCAGAACCTAAGAGGTCAAATAAAGGAAAGTTTCAAGGTAGATGTTTTGCTTGTCACAAGTTTGGTCACATAGCTTCACATTGCATGACTCAAGTAAGGAAGGTAAATTACAGTTTCAAAGGTGGTAATTTCTTTCAAGGGTATTGTTACTCTTGTCAATAGTTTGGGCATAAGGCAGTTTATTGCAAGGCAAATATCAGGAGCAGGTTTGATCAGAACAGGTTTGGTCAGAATAGGTTTGGTCAGAACAGGTTTGGTCAGAACAGGTTTGGCCAGAACAGGTTTGGTCAAAATAAGTTTGGTCAGAATAGGTTTGGTCAAAACTGGTGGATTCAAAGAACAGGTATGCCTAAAAGAAATAACATTGTTACTTGTTATAAGTGCAACAATGAAGGTCACACAGTCAGACAGTGTAGAGCTGAAATTCATAATACAGGAACAAGAACAGTGGCATGATCAGGTCCAAGGATCAAGGCATGGATAAAAATAGGGATGAGAACAAGAACAAGAATAGTGACAGGAATAGGAATATGGACAAAGAGTTCAAGAGAAGGCCCGACAAGGAAGTTATAGATGTTGATGATGATCAGTGCCTAATGGGAATTTTACTCCCACCCCAGAATTAATCACCTCATCAGGAGGTGGGGGAGGGACTAAGCTAAGAGGCTCCTTCTTAGTCATGAGCCCCAAAAGTGGCCCTTTTCCATTGATGACAAAGGGGGAGAGATATGAGTAAGGGGGAGAGCTTCAAAGTGAAGAGGAAAGCTTCAAGTCAGGAGGAGCAAAACTTCAAAGGAATATTCTCAATTGTGGGCACAGTTGGTCAGTTGTTAGCACAGTTGGTTTCAGTTTTGGATCTTGAGAAGTGTTTTCAATAAAGGTTTGCCATCAATGACAAAGGGGGAGATTGTTGGCAATTTTGGGTACTTTGGGTACATTGCCTTTGCTCAAGTGTATAAGTTGTCATTGATGTCAAAAGGCATTTTTGTGTTGATATCAAAAAGAGTGTGATGTCAAAAATATCTTGAGAAGCTTCATAATGTTAAAGGGTTTTTATTAAAACCATGGTGACAAGGTTAAAGGTTTTTCTTAAAACCATTTGGACTCATTAAGGGTTTTTATTAAAACCAAGATTAACTTAATGCAAAGGTTTATTCTTGAAAAACCTTGAAGGTCCATGTTTATTATTAATAATTAAATTAACTCAAACCTTTGTCAAAGGTCCAAGTTTAATTTATTATTAATAAAATAATTATTATTATTATTTTAATTATTATTAAAGGGTCTTTCAACCCTTAAGCGACGAAGAAAAAAGAATTCTTTCACCGATGTGTTGCCATCGTTGGAGGAGCGCCGACGTCAAACAGTTAAGGAGAAATGGCTATATAAGTGGGGATGATTTTCTAAAGTATGTGCACCATCGATTAATTGTAATCTGCGATTTGTGTTTGCTCTGTATCATTCGAATAGCGCTTGGCGTCTGCAATTTGTGTTTGCTCTATATCATTCGAATAGCACTTGGCGTCTACGATTTGCATTTGCTCTGTATCATTCGAATAGCGCTTGGTGTCTTCGAATCTCTGATTGACATCTTTGAAATCGTGCTTGGTCTGTGTCTTGGAAACTGTGCTTGGCATACTCTGATTTGAGCTTGGGCTGCATCCTTACTTTTATGCTTGACGTTAGTGGATTGGAAATTGCACCTAAACTATGTTTTTCCAGACTGTGTTGTGAGATGATTAATGCAAGCATTCAGTGACTTACGTTTTGGATAGCGCTCACCAGTTTGCATGTGGCTTGTGGAAGACATTTACGTTTTCCAGATTCTTGGTGTCAAAGGAAGATAAAATATAGGGCAACATTGTATTTCTTCATTGGGCACTTGTGACCCAATGGCGGTGGCATTGAAGCGAAGGCGCTAGAAGGCAGAGGTGCCAAGTTCGATTCTCTTCGTGGGTAATTTTATTTTGGTCACGGTGTGTAAAGGATAGTGGTTGTGAAAGTGCTGGAGGTATAAGATTAAGGTATCATATTTGCTTTGACATTGTTTTATTGATGTTTAATGTTTATGTGGAGTAATAAGGTGTAAAGAGGTTTTACTTTGTATGTATATTATACTTCTGGTGGTTTTTATTAAGTTGGAGAAATAAGGTGTTAATTTGGATCTTTATTATTGTTTATTATTGTATAGTTGCTAACTCTAATTGGTGGCAAATTGAGAGTTAGTGTTGTGACAGATTTTGAGTTCTCCTTCTTCATCAAAGTAAAGGTATGGGCAACTTCTTCCATGTATATTGTTGATAGTATATTTTTCTAAAATTGATTTTGGAGTGAAAAGGTTCTCTATTAAGGTATTTTTGGTATAAATCCTATTTTCTGGATATTGAAGATTGTTTATGCATTAAAATCATTGATGAGTTTTTGGGTGAATGCATAATTCTGGTTGAGGAAGAGGAAGCATTTTTTGCACTAGGGTTTATGTTAGTAAGTCTTGCTACTTGCATTGAGATGATGAAACCCTTAGTTGGTTGTTTTGATATTGTTGGTTGAGTTGCTTCCATAGAGGTTGTTTTGATAAAGTTAGTTCTTTACTTGATACATGATATTGGGCTTACTCCATTGAGTTGATTTGAGCAAGTTATTCTTTGCTTTTGGTGATATTGTGTTGGTGGCTATTTTTTTCAAATATCCTTGGAGGGAAAAAGATTTCTGCTTGTTTCCTTTTCCTGTGATGATTGATTGAATGCTTCAAGGTTGATTTTGAGTTGAATGGTGTTGGTTGACTAGACCTTGTTTGATGAGCATTGTTGTTGAAACCCTAATTATTGGTAAAAATAATATGAGTATCATTGTTATATGAGATATTGCATGGTTGGCAATTTTTGGGTTGTGTTTCATATTCTTGAGAAAAGCATACTACATCTATCTTATTCTTTTGAGATTGAGATTGAGTTGAGATTGAGTTGATATTGATATTGGGAGTTAAGTATAGAACATATTGGGTCTCTAACAATTCTCTTTATGTTTCTATGAGATTTTAGATTGATATTGGGAGTTAAGTATAGAACATATTGAGTATCTAACAATTCTCTTTATGTTTCTATGAGATTTGAGATTGAGATTGGGAGTTAAGTATAGAACATATTGAGTCTCTAACAATTCTATTTATGCTTCTATGAGGTTTATGAATCACATTGGGTCTCTAACAATTCTCTTTGTGGGTTCATGCTAAGCAAGTTTTTTCTTGGTGAGCTTGCTAAGGTTTTGGACAGGTTTCGGTGGGGACTTGTGAGCAAGTTTTGGATAGGTTCCGGTGGGGACTTGTGAGCAGAATTGGACAGTTCCTAGCAGAGGACTTGTGAGCTGAGTTTGATAGTTCTATCAGAGAACTTGAGGATAGAGGTGCATTAGTTCTTTGAGAAGAACCTGAGGACATATTTGGCAAGTCTTTGAGAAGGCTTGTGTGTAGAGGATTTATTTGTTCAATAGTTGGACAGATCTGACAAACAGAGGAAGACTTTTACTAGATCGACTGACTGTGTTTGGTACAGGTAGATGAGCTATTGTGGATGTGATCATAGAATGCAGAGGTCTCTTAGGCTAAGAATTGAGGATAGGAGGTCTTCGATGGAAAGGAGTTCCACGTGTAGAGGCAGTTGATCTTCTAAGGGATCATTTCCAGAGCAGAGGGGAAGGTATCTCCTTTGAGCAGAGGCTCATAAATTTAGATTGGGGGAAGGTATCTCCTTTGAGAAGATGCTCATAAATTCATATTGGGGGAAGGTATCTCCTTTGGGCCGAGGCTCATAAACATTGTAATTGGGAAGGTTTCCCAAAGAACTTTGAGATAACTTTTAGAGAAAAGTTTTGTGGATGTAGCCCAGGCATTCGGGTGAACCACGTTAAAATTGGTGTCACTTTGTGGATGATATTGTGCATTGTTTTGATATTGCTTTGGGTATATTGCTTTACTATTTTGAAGTATAAAGGAAAAAGTAAAAATAGGTCTTATACTGTTCACCCCCCCCTCTCAGTATAAGCTTGTGTTCTTCACATTTTCAAGGAATTGTTAAGGACTTCTACCATATACATTTCTTTGTAGCCTTTGCCTTCACCCGAAGCTTTGACTATTTTCTAGGTAAAAATGGAAGAGATTGTGTAAGAGGAGTTTGATAACATCATTGGTGATGTTCATATGATCCCAATGCCCTATCATCTTGAGGAAGGTTCACACATGGCCATTGAAGATACTATATATGTGAACCTTAGTATAGATGTGAACCATCCACAAATAATTAAACTTGGAAAAATTTAATATACGGATGAACAAGAGGAATTGATAGGTCTCCTCAAGAGGAAGGACATATTTGCATGGTCCTATAAAGACATGGCTGGTCTCGACACGGTGCAAAATATGCCTTTGGTTATGTTTACACCCAAGACTTTACCAACATTGAATGATCGAGTTTAACATAGATATTATTAGGTTCAATCTCTAGAGAAGGTTGGTTCCTTGCTTTGTTATATAAAAAGGGATAGAGTAGAATGCATAAACAAAGGGAAATATATCTACTACTAGAAACTTCAATTGGTACAAATTAGACAATAGCAAGTGAACACATACAATTTTTATAGATAAGCATTCTTTAAACCATTAAAATAATAGAAAATAGTCCTCTGGTGTAGATCTAAACAACCGTAAACCTATCATAATCATTAATCTCAAAACTAGTGAAATTTAATTTAGAAATCTAAAATAAGAATTAAAGCAATTTATAATCAACATAGCTTATATAGAATTTAACAATCCATACATACTTGATCAAACACCATTGAACTAGAAATCAAAATTTGTAGTTTTTATTACTTTCAAAGGTTTGTATACATTGCATTGTAAACATCCAAGATATGACCCTTAGATAGAGTTGCACATCCTATATATACATTTTCCACAATATAAAAACTAAAAATTGTTTCAACAATATATCCATAGGATCATTATGGTAAATTGGTAGTTAGAAGCGTATGGGGTCTTCAACAACAAATTATTGAGATCTTGTTACCACATATCTAGCTTTATCTTCTGAGAGACGTCATGGCCCAACTATCATCCACTTGTTTATTTATGGATTTTCTGACCTTGGCTAGTGAAAACCTAATTGATTGTGAAATCATGACCATTTTCTATCTTGCCCTGCCTTCTGGTCCTTGGCCTACAAAAACCTAGTAAATCATGAAATTGTGACCATTTTATATCTTGCACTACTTGCAGGTCCTTCACTAGCGAAAACCTGGTCAATCATGAAATCATGAACATTTTATATCTTGTGATGTCTTCAGGTCCTTGGCTAGTGAAAACCTGATCAGTCATGAAACTGTGACCATTTTCTATCTTGTGTTGCCTTTAGGTCCTTAGCTAGCGAAAACCTAGTCGGTAACAAAATTGCAACCATTTTCTATGTTGCACTACCTTTAGGTCGTTGGCCATTGAAAACTTGGCTGGTCATGAAATTGTGACCATTATATCTTACACTTCCTTTAGGTCCTTGGCCAGCAAAAACCTGGTCGATCATGAAATCATAATAATTTTATGTCTTGCATTGCCTTCAGGTCCTTGGCTATTGAAAACCTGGTCGATTGTGAAATCATGACCATTTTCTATCTTGGCTTCCTTTAGGTCCTTGGCCAGTGAAAACTTTGCTGGTCACAAAATTGTGACCATTTTCTACCTTGCACTTCCTTCAGGTCCTTGGCCATTTTTTATACCATTTTGTGATAAAATTACGACCATTTTTTGTACTTAGAAAAATTGAAAGAATAAATCTCTGCTTTTCCCTTGGTGTAGTCATATTGACCTACATTATTGGTATCTCATGGGGAGTTCTGGTAGCTGAATTTTAGAATCCATAGCCTTTATCCATTTGGGAATAGAGTAGAAACAATAAAATTGAGAAAGGGGAGCAAAATTGTGTTTCTTATTCTATAAAGCTACTCATTAGGGGTGTCTTCTTCAGTTGCTTTTCCTACCTCTATTTCTACTTGAATACTTTTTGAGGCTTTTTTGGCATTCTTACACTTTTTTTAGTCTAAAAAAATTTGTTATAAGAAGCGTAGGATTTATTCCAAGTCTCCTCATCTGGCTTAGAAGTTTCCATGAATGTTAGGTATAAATACTCTAACTCTTCTATATTATCATAGGACAAAACTTTTGACTTTATTTACAACTCATGTAGAAAGGATTTTATCTAAGTAAGGTCTTAATCCATGTTGAATATTTGATCTTCTTGTATTGGCTCTTCCCAACTATCTATTTCTAATTTATCTTCTATAAAAGCTCACCAAGAATATGTAAGCCTATATTCTTCTAAGATATTTGAATTGTCATCCCAGAAGCTTGGAATACCATAATTATTTGCTATGCTCACATGTTTTAAAATTCCTTTAGCTTCTACATTGACTTCTTGCATTATATTAGCACTTTCCATCATAAGTTTATGCATTTTGAAGAAACTCCTAGCAGTTATTTTGTCCTGGGACCACGCTTGATCTTGAACTTTGTTTCTAGCATTTCCCTAAATTCTCTCTTCCATTACATGGATTTTTGTTACCATATATAACATTGCTTGCAGGAAGGTGATGGATATCGTAAGCTCATCTTCCACCAGGTCTAGTGTCTCCTTCATCCTAGCCAGGTATAACAATGTAGGCCTTACTTTTAAGCCTATCTTTTGGATGTCATTGAACATGTCTTTTCTGACTGCTTTGACATTTTGTTTAGAAAACATAGTGGTGTTGTTAGAACCTTATTGGAGTTGTTTCTATAGGTCTTCTACTTGTTTTCTCAAAAACTATATTTGCTCAATGGTCTTCTTCGCTTCTTATTTATATGGTGCTACTTCATCAAATTTTACTTCACTTCTTTGCTTCATTCTTCATAGTCGTTTCAATGGTTTTCTACTCATTTAAGGCCACCTCCAAATATTTTCTTGCCTCTTCAGCTCTAAGGTATTTATTTTTGTAATATTCATCATTTAAGTATATGGTACCCATGTGAGTTTGGGCCTTTCCCCATTCATTTTAGCTTGATAATCCTCTAGATTCATTTTCTATTCTGAATTTTGTACCAAGGGCATCATCTTCTTTTTTGAGCATTGTATACTGGTGGAATCTAGAGCTATTCCCTCTTTGGTACAGGCTATGCTCTTAGAGGCTTGCATGTAATGGAATTTTGATTATTTTTAGGTGTCCTAGTTGACACTCATCTTTTTTAGCTTGGAGAGGGTGGGTGACTTTGAGAAGAGGTAGGGATAGATTGAAAACTAGAAAAATGGGTAGCATGGGGGAAGGGACTGCTAATCAGGGTGGTATCCACATTTAGTTATTTAGTGACGGGGTCAGTGGAAGTAGTTGAGGATGCTTTCAGGTTGGATTTGATTAATGGTGATGATGGTGGGTGTTTTTGATTGGAGGGAGAGGAAACATCACCTTAATTTGCAGAATGGGAAGGGGGTTTCTTTGGGATTGAGAAGAGGATGAAGAAATATTGATAGCAATAATACCTGATGAATCTTGTAGATTTCTTCTTGTAGTGCTTGGTGGATTTTGAGTAGGGACTGATCCTTTAGTAGGATTTACCCCTTCTACATGATTTGACCCTTCTACGAGAGTCATTTCCTTGATTGATTTATTTAACTCCTAAGTGTTGACATCTTGATGTTCAAGAGGATATTCTACATTTCTTTCTATGTTTCCTTCTATATTTACTTCTGCATTTTCTTGTATATCTTCTTCTTCTTGTTCATCCTCTACTTTCGATTCTATGTGTGCTTTTGTTTGCTTGCTCTTCTTCTGCTTCCTTGTCACTACTAATTCTAACCTCCTTTTCCTAGATATGATAAGACGATTTTCATCAGAATATATGTTATATGTAGAAGGGGGAATGAATTTAGGAGTTGCTTTATTTAGAATTTATGATTTCTCGATAGCAATTCCTTTTTATTTTCCTTGGGTGGTCTACATTTTCTTAGTGGTAAATAGAATCTTGATGTCATTGAATCCTTATGTAACTTTGTTTGTGAGAGTTTCGAACCACATAGTATTATACTTGTCATACCAGGCAGAGAATTCATGATCAACTTTTAGCCCCCACTTAGAGGTTATTTTAGTTTGCATCCTCATCATCCACCAGACCATGATTTTTGATAATGTCCAGTCGTCTTCCTTTTTCTTAATTCTATTAATAACAGTTTCTTCTAACACATGACTTGGATTTCACTCGAGGTCCCAATCTATCACATGTTCATATAAATTGTACCATGGGGCCAATGGTTGCTTCTACACTACATGTCATTCTATGGCTTCATATTCTTCATAATTTCTACCCTGTTTGTCAATCTTCTTTTTATATGTGTAAAATTGTTTGAAGGGGTTTTTGATGAGAGAAGCCTACCTTTTTACAAACATGTTTAGGGGGTCATATTTCCATATCTGTGACAACTCAACTAATTATAGTTCATTCATGTTTCAAGGTATTTCCTCATGGTCTCATTTTCTAGATACAATGATGCCTACAAACTGGAAGGGCATGAGGAACATACCAGTATTACCAATCCCTATGTCAAACTTGATGTTGATGTATTCTATCTAATTTACATACTGTAGGGCAAAAAATCACTTAGTGACATAATATGGGAGTAATAAAAGCTTTCCCATAAAGCCATATAATCTTATTACCACTCCTTGTGTTAACACAAACTAATCTCATTATTATGCATGAGGATGTTGTAAAGTATCCCATATTTTCTATGGAATTCTATGTATTTCACCATACATAATTTGTAAAGTAGGTCCTAGGAATTCCATGTTGAAATAATATTATGATTCGACCCTTGAAAGTATAGTTGTCCAATCATACACAGGTAAAATATTTCCTTCCTTATCCTTATGAGTTGTAGAAATGAAAGGGAGCTTTTTTGACTGAAAGAAGAAGAAAATCCATACTAGATAAGAAGAAAACCTAAAAGGCTCTTGAGAATCCCTCTGTATTTTGGACAAGCCTACATGTATTTGTTGAGATAGGTAAGTTGGCAAATCAAAAATAATTTACATAGTACTTTTATCTACAATGGTAACATCATAGAACTTAGAATTTGAAATACATTATGCCACTACAATCTTCTATGCATACACTTATGCATCCGACTCTAACACTTCCACCATAGCCAACACAGAGAAAAAAAAATTATTTTTGAATTTTGTTAGAGGAATGGGTGTTTTCGATAGATTTCTCTTAGGATGAGGTTCTGACATGTGTGTTTATAGAAACAATTTAATATTAAGGGTGGGGTAATAGTATTTGGCCTGTCTGACTAGATATAAAGGTATGGGAGAAAAACAAGTTTTCTACCTTCACTAAAGATATCCCTGATTGCATCAAAATCTAAGGTAAAAATAACTTCACCCCTAGAATTCCTCACTATCCTATGCTTTACATCATAAAACATCACCATGGATATGATTAGCTCAGGGCAGGGATGGACAGGAGTGCATACATACCATAAAATCAAAGAGTGGAAAGGAAAAGTACTCGGTGTCGACGGTGTGATGCCTTTTGCTATTATGGCCTCCACATTTTTTTGAATTTTCTTTGGATTTTTCTATTTAATGATTGTATCAGTTACGTAGGCTTTTGGTTCTATAAAACCAATTTTCGTTCCTCCTACCTTATGTTTTTTTGTATCATCTAAATAAGTTCCTACCATGGCTACTCGTGGTTTCATTGTGCAAAAACTTTGGAAGTGTTTTAATAAAAAAATCTAAGAGAATTCAATGCAAGAGGATTTTTAGAAAATATGGGTACAAGGAAAAGAGCTCTCATGGCATAAATAAATTCTAATGCATGCATTATGGTGCCATGCAGTAATTATGGTTGGTGGTGCACATCCTACAAATATTTTTCGAATGTTACTAGGTATTTTTTTCATGTGCCACCCTATTAAAACCAATTGCTATGCATCGTCGCCTCATTTGAACCAATAACTTTTTGTCATAATTTTTTTGGGCCAATAACATTGCATGGTTGTACTTTGAACAAAGCACTTTTGTCTTTCACCATTTAATTCCAAAATAAAGTGTCTTTTGAATGCCAAAATGTCACCAAATCACCACCATTTTCCTTGAAGTGGTTTTTGAATGCCAAAATGTCACAAAATCATGACCATTTTCCATGAAGTGGCCCTTGGATACCAAAATATCATTAAATCATGACCTTTTTTTCTTGAAGTGCCTTTTGAATGCCAAAATGTCACAAAATCATGACCATTTTCCATGAAGTGATTTCTAAATGCCAAGATGTCATGAAATCATGACCGTTTTCCTTGAAGTGGCTTTTGAATGTCAAATTGTCATGAAATCATGACCTTTTTCCTTGAAGTGAATTCTAAATTCCAAAATATCATGAAATCATAACCTTTTTCTATGAAGTGACCCCTGAACGCCAAAATGTTTTGAAATCATAACCTTTTTCCTTGAGGTGGATTCAGTAAAAAAAGAAAAGCATATTTACATATAATACAAATGGTTGTGGAAAGGAATTTTATCTTACTTGAAGTATAGCTTCAGGTGGAAGCCATTAATAGAGATAGGTTGTAATCGACCCTATTCGTCTATCAGCTGAAAGAAATTTTGTTGCTTCTATTCTATAATCATGAAAGGTCCTTCCCATAAAGCATCAAATTTTTGGTGATTCCTAGATTTTTTTTCTCATTCCATATTAGAACCAAGTCTCCTACTTTAAATTCCCTAAGAGTAGCCTTTTTTCAAACCATTTTTTCATGTCTCCCATGTGTTTCTGATAATGGTTTAAAGCTTACTATTTATCTTCTTCTAACTACAAGAATTGTATCAACCTATTATCCATCGGTTCCACTTCTTCTATACTAGTTTGATTTAGAAACTTTAGAGTAGGTATTTCTATGTGTATCGATAGGACATATTCTTTACCATAGACTAATGAGTAAGAAGAGGTGTTTATGGATTTATTGATAATGATTCTATCAACCCATAATATCTGGTTTATCAAGGAATACCATATTCTCTTATTGTCTTTCAAATTTCGCTTTAGAATCTAGAGTAGGTTTTTATTTGTTGATTTGGCTATTCCATTTCCTTGGGGATAATAATTTGAATAATTTTTTAAATAGATTTCATATTTACTAGAAAAATCAATCATTTTAGCACCTATGAAATATGTGCCATTTTCTATGACCAATGCATCAAGGATGCCAAACCTCGTTAATAAGATTTCAATGAATTCTATCACAGCTTCCTGATCAACTTTCTTAGTAGACATTTCTTCAGCCCACTTAGTGAAGTAATCAATGGCAGTCATAATATATTTTTTCCCAGCATATGAGTTAGGTTCTATAACCCTAACGAAATCTAGCCCGCATTTTTGAAAAGGTTCTTCAATATGAATGAGTTTTAAAGGCATTAAAGTATTTCTATTTCTCCCAACATACCTTTGGTATTCTTCATAGCTTCTAGTTATTCTAAATGCATCTAAAAAAATAGATGGCCAATAGCAACCAGTTCTAATTATTTTCAAAGTCATAGTTCTTCTTGAGTAATGTCCACCTGATTGACCTCAATGAAAATCCTCCAAAATATTTTGCTTCTGATCATATTTTATGCATTGAAGTAATACACCATCCAAATATTTTATATACAGTCCTTCAGTTAATAAGGTATATTTAAAATATTGGATTCTATATCTTCTTTATTGTGAAGTATTCAAACTTACTGGATATTTTCTAGTCTAAAAATATCTGATCAAGTCATTTTCCCAGTCTATGTTTTGATATTGATCATCTTCTAAAATTGGTTCTTGCACTTGGCAAGATACATATTCCATTGAGGCTAGTTTTGCGAGTTCCTAACATAATGCTTTACCTCTCGCTAGCTTGGTTGGGTGAATCTCAACATCATACTCTTGTATTTTTGATACCCAACCAGCTCTTTTATCACCAAGATCCCCTTGTATGATGAAGTTTCTGATATTAGTGTGAACCACATATACAATAGTCCTGCTTTGTGAAATGAAATACCTAGATATTTTCAATGAATTTATGATTGCATAAAATTACTTTTCGATGAAGTTATATTTTTTCTCATGTTCCTGCATAGTCTAACTTAGAAATGCTATGGGCCTTTCTTAATTTTCTACCCCTTTCTAAGTAAGGACTACGATGTAACTCTCTTGTTCTCCTACAACATATAGGATGAAACCTCTAGAATAGTCTAGATTCAATAATACGTGCTTGGGCTATCTATTCCTTTATACTGATAAAATATTTCTTTTGGAAGTCTGTCCATTTGAATTCGACATCCTTCTTTAACAGTTTTATCATGGTCTTGACAATTAGTGTAAATTTTTCTATGAACTTATGTACAAATTTGATCTTCCCAAAGAATAATTGCAAGCCTTTCTTGTTAGGAAGTAATGGGAGTTCCAATAAAGGGATTTCCAATAGCACTTTGACTATGTTAGGTTCTATAGCCATCCCAACCTTGGAAATGACATGTCCAAGTAAAATTCCCTCTTCAACAACAAATATGGACTATTTTGGATTCAAGGAGATACTAAACTCTCTACATTTCTCAAAAAATATTCTAATGTGTTCAACGTGATTTTCTTTATGATGAGATAACACTATCATATCATCTAAGTATATTACTATAATCTTATTGACAAGTTATCCAAAATCCACATCCATTGCCCTTTGAAATGTCGCTCCATCGTTGGATAATCCAAAAGATATCCTCTAGTAAGCGAATGTCCCCCACTTGGTAGTGAATGCTATTTTGTATTGGTCTTCATCTTTAACCCACACTTGGTTATACCTTAAAAACCCATCCAATAATAATAATCTCTCTACTCTTGCTACAATATGTAGAGTCTAGTCAATTTTTGGGAGAGGGTAATGATCCTTTAACGAAGGGTTATTGAGATTTCATAAGTCTACGCATAGCCTAATGTCTCCATTCTTCTTCTTGACTAGAACTATGTTGGCTAACCATGTAGAATATTTTATGGGGTAGACTATCTTGGGTTCAAGTAGCTTCAACAATTCTTGTTTCATTAGAGCTTCTATTTTGGGGCTCCTCGGCCTTTGTTTCTTCCTAAAGGGATTTGCACCTTATTTGAGTTAAATGGTATGTTGTATGGTCTCTTTGGAGTAGACTTTAAGGTCACCATAAGTCCAAGCTATGATATCAAGGAATTATTTGCATAGTATTTGAATCTGACTCAATTCTTCCTTTGTGTAGTTTATTCCTACTTTGATAAACTTTTCTAGTTCCAACTGAACTTCTCTATACCTTGTTTATCAAAATTTATCTTGTGGCCGATTGACCTGTCATTTTTGTCGAACAAGATTTTAGAGTAATCATTCCCCTTGGGATGTGATTATTTTTCAATTGTATCATAACTTCATCTTCTTGATATCTTTGCATTCGGTTGCTTGAACAGTTCATTTCATGGATCACAAAATCTACTATTTGTTGATCGTTGTCAACTACCTACCAAAAGGTATCTTTGTCTAGTACAGAGGGTCTATATATAAGTCTTACCATATTAGATTTTTGAATGAAAATTTTTATAGGATAAAAATTTACACCTATTGATTTCAATAGGTTAGCATGGGTATTCTTATCTCTAGGGATTGCCTTGATGTTTAGAGTTTCAAAAGCTTTGAGTAGGTCCCATACTTTATTTTTACAAGGTTTGATATGGTTTTTCTTACTAACATATTTTTCTGTGACTTGGTTGTCAATTAGTTCTAAATCTCCATAAATTTGTAGTTATTTAATTCCAAGTCTCTCGAATTTCTTAAGGCCTAGGCAAAGAGCCTCATATTCAATTGCATTTTTGGTGCAGCTCCAAGTTAGTCGATAAGAGAAAACATTTTTCTCACCTTTTTGGGAGATTAAGACTATACCTACTCCAAATCCATTCTTGCATCTAGCACCATCAAAGAAAAAATTCCATATTTGGTTGGTATATGGTTCTGCTTCTTGTTAGGGGTGTGCTTATTTTTCTCAGGTTTCATGATTGAATATCTTCCAAGTTCTATTTCAATCATGGAATTGAAGTTATGGGGGGAGAACTAATATTATTATTATTATACATTCAGGGATTATTCCATTATGTTTATATCTTCCAACTCCTCTATCATTATGCTCATTGTATTGGCCTGCTTCCCTTCCTCTTTAATTTTTTCAATATGGAAGATAAATGGTTTTTCATTGAATATTTTCACTCTTTTCCCCTTGAATGGGATTTCTAAGTGTGAGTAATCCATATATAGGTATCCTCCTATCTTGTTTATAAATTTTCTAGATACACACATACCAAAATAAGGTTCTAAATCTACTACAACTACCTCTTGTATAACCGTAAGTTGAGGAATTCTATGTAGAACTATGGGAATCACTTTTATCACCCCCATAGTTTTGATCAGAGTCCCATATAACTATAAAACACCTAAGATAATTCTAGTGTATTCCATCCCTATGATGTCACACACAACTTTTGGTATTATAATATTTGTAGCTCTTGAGTCTATCATACAGTTATGTACCACCCATCCTTCCATATGAAGAGAAAAATATAAGGGAGGAGGTCTATTTTTTCCTGTAGTAGATGTTAAACTAGCTTGTGTAGAATTCAACTGAGTGGTATTTTTACTCTTGCTCTTCATAGACATTAGGTATTCTTTTAATAATTGATTTGCACTAGAAATTGCAAGTCATCTTACATAGTTACTTTAGAAGGAGTATTTTTTATTTCTTATACTATGTTGAATGGGAGGGGATCAACACTTTTCTCTTTTTATTTTGTAATAGTGTCATACTTATTGCTATACCCTTGAGTGGCATCTATCATTTGATATTTGGTCAATTAGATATATCTCAACTTATCTTTTGTCTATTCCTATATTTCAACTTCCTTCTACAGGGGAGCTTCTTTTTGTATTTCTACTTCTTTTTTACCTGAGATTTGTAAAAAAATTTCATAGGAGGTTCTTATCTCAACCCGGTTTCTCATAAGTGGAGGCACTTTCAAGGTATTAATCTCTTGGGGATCTAACTATAGGGTTTTATTCCCCTGTCTAGTCAAAATAGCTACTTGTTCCACCAAAGACATCATAAGATTGTGATTTTTCTCCCTAATCATGTTTACTTGCCCTTTAAGAGTCTTTTATGCTCTTTCAACTGCTATCTTTTGGATATAGTGTTGATGGATCATGCATGAGTTTTCATCATGTGGATCATTACATGTAGAAAACCATAAGTCCAATTATGTTGCTGATTTGGCAGGATCACTATATTCATTAGTGTAAACCACGTTTGATCTCTCTTTATTTATTTTTCTTGTGGAATCTTAGTCTCTCGTTACTTGTGGAAATATCCTTGGCTAGAAACTCCTTTTTGCTTCTCTTATTTCCATTGAGATCATCTTATTTGTTATATTTTTCATGGTTGATTGTATATCTTGTAAAGTTGTGAGTTGAGGATCAAGAGTTGGTGAAACTTATGATATAGAAAGTGCAGGAATGATAGGTAACATTAGAGGAACAAGGTGTATATGTATCATTGGGATCGTAAGCTATACGGTCCATTTATGGAGATATATGTTAGTATTAGAAGTAGAACTCAACAAAGTGGTATTGAATTCTTGTGACATATCTAAGAATATAGGCATTATCATCTTCAAAGGAAATATTTCAATAGTAATAAGATCCTTTTATGCTTTCTGAGCTTATTTAAAAAATTTAAAGAAATTAAACACTTGAGACTGTCGGATAGCCATACTTATATCTAAGTTGAAAGATATTAGATAATAATACATAGACTTTTCATTTGTTGTTTTTAATCCATTAGGTACTCTTTGCCAAATACGGATTAATAGTATGTTGAAATCAACTATTTCTTCCTGAGGATGCTTCTAGATGATAGTGAACTAGTTTAGCAAGGAAAACAGATCTACATGTTCATTGAATTCTTCTACTAGTTTACCAACAAGCTGGGACCAGGTAGCTATAGTCTAATTTAGGAGGGCTCTATACCAGTAGAGCATTTTCTCTTTTAGATAAATGACTAAAATTTGTATCATAACATCTTATTAATTATATGTATTGGTGCTAATGCAGCTACATATTGGCAGTGCTCATAATATGTTTTTCATGTACCAGCATACTAGGGTAGTGCTTTCAAAGCTTCTATAGGGATATGATGTTGAGCTACTAGATTCAATAGACCTGAATGATTCCATGTAGGATAGGGTAGATTCTATTGATTAATCACCATTATAGTGTTGGTTGATGTTACGGTAGTGTGGACGTTAGTGTTTAACAAATTACTGGTATCAACACCACCAAGGAGGACTATAGGGGAAGGATTTTTAAATCCTATAGTGATGGTAGAAGAAGAGATTGATCAAGCAATGAGTACAATATTAGCTCTGAGGCTACCAACGTGTAACTCAAAGAACTCGATGGGATCTTCAAAATTTTTAGCTTTAGATCTGGTTTTCATATCTATATTCTACTAAAAGATATATAAGGTTTTTCTAGGGGTTTATTTCTCAAACTAAGTCACCATATGATTCATAAAAAATGGACAAGACAAAGATAACCATAAAAAATTTGGTCTATATATATAGTGGGATTGGGTCCCATTGGGCATGCCAAAAATTGTTGGTGCAAAATCTACCTTTAGTTACATTTGCGCCCAAGACTTTACCAACATTGAATGACTGGATTTAACATATAGATTACCCAGTTTAGTCTCCAATTAAGGCTGGTTCCTTGCTTTGTTATAGAAAAATGGATAGATTAGAGTGCATAAAGAAAGTAAAACATAGCTATTTCTAAAAACTTCAATTGGTACAAATTAGACAATAGCAAGGTAACACATATAGTTTTAATATTAGTCCTTTGGTGTAGATCTAAAAAACTATAAACCTATAAAAACAATTAATCTCAGAATTAGTGAAACTTAAAGCACAAAAATCTAGAAGGATAATTAAAGTGATTTATATCCAAAATAGCTTATATATAATTTAACAATCCATACACACTTGATCAAACATCGTTGAGCCAGAAACCAGAATGAGTAGTTTTTATTGCTTTTAAAGGTTTGTATACATTGCTTGTAAACATCCAAGAGTTGAACCTTAGTTAGAGTTTCTCAAACTATATATATATATATATATATATATTTTTTTTCCATAACAAAAAAATAAAACAAGTTACAACAATATGCCCATAGACTCTTTCTGTTAAATTGGTAGTTAGAAGAGTATGGGGTATTAAACAGTAAATGATTGAGATCTTATTATTACCACATGTTTGGATCGATACTCTCAAAGACATCATGGCCCAAATATCATCCACTTGTTCATTTTTGTCTTTCTAACCTTGGCTAGCGAAAACTTGTTCGATCATGAAATTGTAACCATTTTCTATCTTGTGCTTCCTTCATGTCCTTGGCCAACAAAAACTTGGCCGATCATGAAATCATGACCATTTTCTATCTTGCATTGCCTTCAGGTCCTTGGATATTTAAAACCTATTCAATCATGAAATCCTAACCATTTTCTATCTTGTGCTATCTTTAGGTACTTGGCTAGCAAAAACCTGGTCGATCATGAAATCGTGACCATTTCCTATCTTGTATTGCCTTCAGGTCCTTGGCTAGAAAAAATCTTACCTATTACAAAATCATGACCATTTTCTATCTTGCATTGCCTTCAGGTCCTTGGCCAGCAAAAACTTGATCGATCATGAAATAGTGACCATTTTCTATCTTGGTGCTTCCTTTAGGTCCTTGGCCAGTTAAAACCTGGACGATCATGAAATCATGACCATTTTTTTCCTTGCACTGCCTTCAGGTCCTTGGCCATAGAAAACCTAGATGAGCACAAAATCATGACCATTTTCTATGTTGCACTTCCTTCAGGTCCTTGGCCAATGAAACTTGGCCGATCATGAAATCGCAATTTTTTTTGTCTTGCACTTCCTTCAGGTCCTTGGCCAGCAAAAACTTGGTTGGTCATGAAATCATGACCATTTTTTGTACTTAGAAAATTTGAAATAAGAAATATCTACTCCTCCCTTGGTGTAGTCATTTTTACCTACATGATCCTAACTTGGTTATCCACAACTTAACCTTGCACCCTGATGCTAAGTCGGTCAAACAAAAACTGAGAAATTTACATCCTGACACTGTCCTCGTGGTAAAAGAAGAGCTTCAAAATCTATTAGATATGGGTTTTATTCAACTCATTAACTATCTCGATGGCTTTAAAATATGGTACCCATTTGCAAACCTAACGGGGTAATACATATTTATACTGACTTTCTATATCTTAACAAAGCATGTCCTAAGGATGACTTTCCTCTACCAAACATCAATACTCTTGTCGATACTTGCATTGGCCATGAAATGATTTCTTTAATGGATGGTTTTTAAGGATACAATCAGATTCAAATTAATCCTGATGACAAACACAAAACAACATTCATAACACCTTGGGGGATTTTTTATTACAATATAATGCCATTTTGCATTAATAATATAGGTGCCACTTATCAACGTGCCATGGCATACATCTTCCATGATTTCATGCACAAGATCATTGAATACTATGTGGATGATTTATTGGCCAAATCCAACACCTGATAATTGCATGTTGGTGTCTTGGATAAAAAACATTATCAACTCCTAGATCATAATGTAAGGTTGAACCCCAAGAAGTGTGTCTTCAATGTCACCTTAGGAAAACTACTAGGATTCATTGTCTTTGTTGGTATGAAATCTATCACCTAATGAGTGGGGTCATGCCCAACTATCCCTAACAAACATTGATTTACCACCTAGCCCAAGATAGGTAGGGGTGGTCGATCTCTACAAAATGTTGGCTCCTTCAGTTCTAACTATCTACGTTGTGGAGGAGAAAAGGAAGTTCATAGCTAGAGATAAAGGGAAACAAGAGATAAAGGAAAGGGATTTCATAGCTAGAAATAACAAGGATAGGGTATGGCGGCATGAAGACACACATGCTCAATGTCACTTGTGAAAATTTTAGTATACCACAAAATAGATCAACTCATCCCATACTCACTTCTCATTTTTATGTAGTGGGTAAGGGAGAATTCCAAAACCAATGGGAAGGTGCATGAAATCCAGGTAGTAGAATTAGAGTGCTCCCACCTGATCAGCTTTAACTAAAATAAAACCCTGATGCCTAGGTATGGATGCAAATTCTATAACTCCCTAGCTAGACCCACAAATTCTAGATAGTATAGTTAAGTGAATAAGCTCAGATGACCATAGCAAAATTAAACATCCATAATTCTGCAAAAGAAAGAAGAAAAAATAGATTGAGAGACCAAACAGTGATATACTGTTATTTACAAGGTGAAGAAGATTACATATGAATTGTAAAGGCCATAAAGTCATGCTTTGGAATGGCAAGCATTCCACTATTTATAGAAGTTTTTAAAATAAATTTAAGTTCAAGCATTGATGGCACTTGGTGGGAAGAATCATATTAGAATGGTCAAAATATCTATTGATGCTCCATTCCAGGAGGTATGGTGGTTTTCTAGAGGGAGTTAGGTGCTTCTGCATCAATCTAGGCCTTCTATTACTCTGACATTGTTGTTGGGTCATAAATGTATCCTACCCCTTCATGTCATAAGAAATTTTTGAATTGATTACCTCTAAATCATGCATTTCAAACTATATTATTCATGTCCATCAACCAAAAGTATGATGTAGCTACAATAATTAAGACCTATTCCTAAGGATCTCTTGTGCTTTCCAAATGATGATATCATTCTTGGATGACTACTTGGGCATAGTTCCCTATTTGATCACCTTCCCAATTCTCCACCCCAAAGATGGGTAGTCTAGCTTGGAATTTAACTGTTACCTTCCCAAAGTTTCATCCATTCTTGGGATGAAAATTTAGGAATAAGAGCTACTGAGTTTATTTTCCATTCCTTCATCCATATTGGGTGGGTTTTGGGGGTCTAGATCTTCCATCCAAAATCCAGGAAATATTTTGAGATTTGGCTTTAATGCTTTCCTGCTTGCCTATCCGTCTGTCCTTCTCAATGTTTCAAAATTAGGGACTCTAACTTGCCAACATCTTGACCAAAATAAGAGTGGGTGAAGGGGTGCCAAAATTCACCCACACTCTTGGTGAATTATAGGGTATTTCCATTTATTGGAAATAGAAACCCAAATAACATTCTTCCTTGAAAAACATAAAATAACAACAAGAAAAAAAAAATAGAAATAAATATTATGATAGAAATAATAAACTAGGAATAGTAGTAGTTAAGGGATTGTTACCATATGAAAATAGGGGAAGAGGGAGGGCACAAAAATGTAGTATACACTGGATAACAAGGTCAAAAATGAGGTACAAGAAGAGAAGAAGAAGCGTAGGGAAAAAATAGTTGAGAAACTAGAAGCGAGAACTGAGAGGAGAGAAGAAGGAGCAACTACCCAGGATGGCTAGTAGCGGCCACCACACAGGGAGGAAATAGGGTAAGAAAGAAATAAAAGATAAATTATCCCTAGAGATAACCTCTCAAAATAGGCCTCCATTAATATACTCCTTTGTGGCTTGAGGCACTTTCAAGAATAGATAGAATGCTAGAGATATTTGTCTATGCTAATATAGCCCTTCTTTCTTACACAATTCAACAAGAATCTTCTTAGCTCATCAGAACACACATTGGAACTTTTGATCATGCTGTTGGACTAAATTATTATAGGTTCCCACAAGGCATTTTATAGAGCAATTTCTATTGAGTTTCTACATTTTCTTTAAAATATTTAGCCTGATGCATATCTCTACCATACGAGCCAAGGTGTACCCACTATATCAGTTTGTAAGATTTTAAGAGAGTTATCTATTGGGATACAAAGTCACAAGATAAATAAAGGAAGGTGGAAAAATAAAGAACACTCAAGGAAGAGACACCATCTATAAATCATCTTATTTATCAAAAGTAGAATTCTTGGGTGATGTGAGCAATTATGCAACCTTATACAATCTGTATCCTTTATTTATCTGCCAGCTTATTTACACAAATTATGGTGCTACTGGTGCACCACATTACGGGACTTCTCTACCACTTATCCAGTGAACCTACAATGTTTAGACCAAATAACATAAAATTTGAGCTGCTCTTTGTACTCAATTTGGCCTTGCAAGTCAGATTCTACTCTTGGCTTTAGTAGTCTTGTACTATGAAGGCAGGTCACTCATATAGAAGCTTCCATAGGATGCCTTTACTAATTCAAACCATGCTTGGACTATCATATTTTTTGGAGGTGGGTACCAAAATAGTACTTCATATGGGTCAACTTGCAATGTTACCCATATTTCATCCCTTTTGGGATGAATATCAGTCCCCTTATATTTTGGTCATTATAGGATCTGAGGATGATTGCAATAGAAGTCATCAGAGCATGATTATTCTTTTATCATCTTGTTTAATTCAAACTTGTATTTGCTCCCAGGTTGATAGGTAGACTCCATCCCTTGCTGGCTAAGAGATGATTCTTGTTGGAGGGTTGGCACCACTGCATCATTACACTATTTATCTTCAAGAAGAACATGCTTCTTAACTTATTTTATACAAGGAAAAGCAACCTATGATGTTCCCTAACTCAACAAGTGGGCAATTGCTTTTTTTGCATGACTCAGGGTACTAAATTTCTTCGCATGTCTTACCTTCTTGTTGCTGATTGTAGGAGTGTTGAACTAATGGACTATGATCCCAAGATTTTTAATATATGATGTAATGGATAGAAGAGGCTAGAGTGGACTCCTATCAAGAAATTTTCTCACTTGGATCAACATCCTTTCTACTCAAAACACTTTCTTAAAAACCTTAGGAAAATTCATCTCCTTATTTATGCACTAGAAGGCCTATGTCAAGCTCAAAGGTGTGAACATAGTATATGTATGCTTGGGTAGTAGATGTCCTAGCTTCTAGTTAAGCAAACATTGAAGTTAACCATGGATTCATTATAGGCCTACTTAATGAATGTAAGTTTCTTGAGTAGGAGGAAGGTATCTATAGAAGCATCGAATGCATCAATGAGTGCCATGAGATCATCCCATTTACTGATGCTTCGATGATTCAAATTTCTAAACCATAATAGTGCTCTTCCTTTCAAATAAAAATCAAGGAGCCTAAGCATAACTTTTTCAGAAGTAATGCCATGGATCAAGGAGAGAGAGGCTACATCCTGACAATATTTATATGCATTGCCATTAGTACCTTCATAACTGGGAGGTATTTTAAGTTCAGCCTTAGGAATATCTTATAGGCTTGAGATATTTAGGGGGTTTGCATAATTCTAGTTGGGATATTTTGGATAGTCCATTAAAGTACTGGTCCCTTAGAGTATTTGGATTATGCTGCTAGGTTGGAGTCTCCAGATGAGCATACTTTCAATACTTAGCAAGGTTAGGGTTGTTCATGAAACCCTAGGTCCTTTAGGAAAAAGAAAATATTTTAGGACATAGAGGCAACTAATATCATGATATAGAAATACTACATAGTCAGAGTCACTAGGTGATTGAACTAGATATGAGTAAACTAGAGTATCACTAAACTCTAATTTCCTCAATCACGAAAACTCAATGAGTTCCAAAGTAGATTTATCAAAAAATATTGATGTGAAAGCTATCATCAGATGAGCAGGAGTATACCTAGATATCCCTAACCAACATTGAATGGATGCCTAGCCTGAGAGAGGTATTGGTATTTGATCTTCAAATAATATTGACTCCTTTAGTTTTAGCTACCTACACTACGAAGGGGAAAAGGGAAAAGATAAATGAGAGATAAAGGAAAGGAAGGTCGTAGTCAAAACTAACAAGGATGGGATATTGATGCATCAATATACACATGATAAACATCAGTGGTGAAAATAGCATTAGACCACATAATAGATCAACTCACCCCATTCTCCCTTATCATTTTAATGCATTAGGCAAGGGCAAATTCTATAACCAGTGGGAGGATGCATGAAATCCAGGCAGCAGAATTAGAGCACTCCCACCCGATTGGTTTTAATAGAAATAAAACCTTGATGCCTAGGGATGGAGGCAAATTCTAGAACCACCTAAATAGACCCATAAAATCTAGATTTAAATGAATAAGCTTAGATGACCATAGCATAAATAAACATCCATAGTTATGTAAAAGAAAGAAGCGAAGAAAAATTGAGAGACCAAAAAATGATATACTATTATTTACAAGGTGAACAAGATTACATATGAATTGTAAAGGCAATTAAGTCACACTTTGGAATGGCAAGCTTTCCACTACTTATAGAAATTTTTACAATAAATTCAAATTCAAGCATTGATGGCACTTGGCAAGAATAATCATACTAGAATGGTCGAAAGATCTACTGATGCTCTATTCTAGGAGGGATTGTGATCATTCAAAGGGATTTAGGTGATTCTGCATCAATATAGGCCTTTTAATACTTTGACATTAATATTGGAACATAAATTTACCCTGCCCCTTCATGTTGCGATAAAGCCTTGAATTGATTGCTTCTGAAGTTATGCATTTAAAACTATTTTCTTTGTGTTCATAAACCAAAAATATGGGGTAGCCATGATCATTAATGTGTTTTCCTAAGTATATTCTGCACTTTCCAAATGATGATATCATTCTTGGATGACTACTTGGGCACAATTCCCTATTTTACTACCTTCTTGGTTCTTCACCCCATAGATGGGTAGCCTGGATTGAAATTTTACTGCTACCTTCCCAAAGTTCTATTCATTCTTGGGATGAAAATTTGGGAATGAGAGTTATTGAATTTATTTCCCATTCATCCATCCATATTGGGGACCCAATATCACCCACAATCTCTAAAATAGGCATTGAAGTGGACCCAAAAAAATTCAAGGTAATCATAGAGACGTTTTCCCCAATAAACTTGAAATATTTGTGTAGTTTACAAGGAAAGATCCAATTGATTCATCATTTTATTGCACAAATCTCCAAAAAATGCAGGTCATTCAATCATCTTCTATAAAAGGGGGTGAAATTTTCATGAACAGAATAATATCATAAAGTTTTTAATGACATCAAGCACTATGTATCTTCTCCACCAGTATTAACTCCACCTTGTCAAAGGATCCCCTTCCATATTTATGTCTTAGAAACAAAATTTGCATTAGGGACAATGCTTGCAAGAAAATATGAAAACAACTAAGAGCAAGTAGTATATTACATTAGTCAAACATTTGTAAGCTATGAATTTAGATATCCTTATGTGAAAAATTATTCCTAGCAGTGGTTTTTTCCATTAAGAAACTCATACATTACATGCTAATTCACACAACCTATGTCATAACTAAATAAAAGCCTTTGTATTACATGATGTATTGCAGTTAAAAAAACACCCACACCACAAAATGGATAATGCTTCTAACAAAATTCAATATTGAGTTCATTAGTCAAAATCCATTAAATATCAGGTGATAGTTGATCAGCTTGTGAAAGCTCCACTTCCTAGTGATCAACCATTGATTATTGAGCTCCTAGATGATTTGGTATTTACTGTCACTAAACAAGAAGAAGATGTCATTTATGAGTAACATACCAATATCACACTATTATTTGATGGTTCTAAGTGCAAAAAAAGACAAGGTGTAGAAGTTGTATTTCATACACCACAAAAGAAACCTATTCCTTTATTATTGAAACTTGATTTCCCATGAAAATATAATAAATAAGAGTATGAAGCCTTAGTATTATGACTTCAAGCAACCACAGCTATGAGCATAAAGCGTATCAGGATATTTGGCGATTCCCATCTTGTTATTCATCAAGTAAACAGAGAATACCAATGCAAAGAACTAGTCTTAAAACTATATCATGAAGTAGCAACAAAATTGCTTGCAAAATTTGACTGGTATGAGATTTATAGCTTGCCTAGATCGACTAATATATTTGTAGATCATTGATTCAAAATAAATTTAAAGGAGAGGCACAACCATTAATTATCACAATAATCTCTAAATATACAATTTCCTAAGTTGAGTCTAAATATGAGAAGGATGTCTACTTTATTCATGCAGAGTCATATGAGCCTTGCTATAGCCAAAAAAAAGTCTTCGTCAAGTTTGGAACACTCCCATCTGGCATGTCATGAACTAAAAAATAAAATCTTAAAAAAAAGGCAGCTCATTCCACTCTCTTAGGGGATTTTTTCTATAGATATGGTTATGATGGAGTTCTCCTTCATTGTCTTGAGCTTGCAGAGGCTCAAAGAGCAATATCTGAATATCATGATGGTACTTGTGATGGCCATTTTAGTGGAATGGTCATTGCAAAGCACATTTTATGCATGGGTTATTATTGGCCCACAATGGAATACGATTGTTGCACTTATTTCAATAAATATCAACAATATCAACAACATGCTAATTTAATTCATGTGCCATCGCAATCCTTACATCCTATTCATAGTATTTTGCCATTTTCACAATGGGGCTTAGACTTGATTGGTAAAATCTCACCCCCTTTCTCAAGACAACACACATTCATCATCACTATCATTGAATACTTCATGAAGTGAGTCGAGGCAATTCCTCTAACTAGCATGATAGGACCTCAAATTGTGGAGTTTATACTTGAACATATCATCTATCATTTTGGTATGCCATAAAAAATAATATCTAACAATGGTAATTATTTAAAAAACAAGTATGTTTGAGAACTTTTCAAGAAATATAATACCCAACATAGTTTCTCAACTTCTTATTATCCATAGATAATGGATAAGTTGAGGCAACCATTAAGACCTTTATCACTATTCTTACGAAATTAGAAAAAGAAAATCATAGAGATTGGCATATTCAAATCCCCTTGGAATTATGGGCTTATCAAACAAGCATCCACATGCCTATTGGGGAAACACCATTCTCATTGGTCTATGGTATCGAATCCATCATGCCTCTTGAGCTTGAGATCCATTCACTACGTATTTTACTATAGTAATTCATAGATAATGATACTACTAGACAAGAACATATCGACCAACTCACACTCCTTGATGAAAGGTTAATTAATATCTTGGAGAATTTACTAGTATATCAAGATTCTTTAAAGCATGCTTACAACACCAAAGTCCATATATGTGAATTCCAAGTAGGATATCTTGCTCTTAAAAAGAATCAACAAAATACCAAGATATTATCGCATCTTCATGATAAATTCATGGCTAATTGGTTGGGTCCATACATTGTCACACAAAATATGGGTTAGGGAACTTGTAGGCTTGCTAGTCTAAAGGTAGTAGAAGAGCCTTAACCACTAAAAATTATCCACTTGAGAGTGTTCTATACTTAATGCGATTTATATATGCATGGCTAATACACAAAAATATCATCCATGCACATTGCATTCATACACATTGTATTTTACACATTCATTTTGCATAATCACATTTATTATCACTCCCATACATTTCATCCATCATATTAGGGGTCATTTGTTAATTTTAGACAATAATTGATCCAATAAATCTTGTCACCTTAATAAAGGGCACCTTTAAGTCAATATGCATTTCATTACACCATTTTATAAAGTCAAATCATCATTTTCAAACCACAATTTCCATAATCCCTAATTTTTTTTAGTCACTCAGCCACTCCTAGTGTTTCTAGAAACCTCCAATTCATGTTGATTTTTCTCTAGGACCAAGGCACATTTTCACTAAGAAAATCTTGATTTTTGGGAGTTAACTCTAACAATCCTGAACCAAACACATTTTACATATTTAAAAACATCTTGTGTCAAAGAGGGATAACACCATAATTGGGTTGAATCTCAAAGAAAAAATGTTATCTTCTCTCATCCCATTATGCACATACTCCAAAATAAAAAACATTGGTCTTCACCACTATTAACACTTTCAAATAAAAATAATGAGTAGTAAGGATATGGTTCAATTATCATCATACCTTGGTTGAGAATACGATTCCCCAAAGCTCTAATTCTTTTACAAATTACACACCATAGATCCATAAGTTGTAAGGATAGAACTACATTTCCATCCAGATGGTTAGGTAGTCTGAATCCCCAAAGCTTAAGATCATATCATTACACTATGGATCTAATCTCCACCAGGATCATAGACACTTGATTGGTAGTGGAGTATGCTCATGCGTGGTGACACACCTCTCTTAAAGAGACCTTTGACCACACTTAAGGATGAGCTAGCTTCTTGTTCTCCTCAATGATAGGTTTTCATCTCAAATTTCTCAAGATGGGTTAGTAAAATCACTTGCAGACATATTTTTTCATGATTGCCTTGAGTCACTACTATACTCATGATTGGTAAATGAACATCTCATTGCACACACATTTGTTCTTAGATAAATTAGACAAAACTTAGTGAGTTTGTTAGAAATCACTAGTATGTTTGAGTCTTTGTAAAAACAATTTTAAATCAACCATTCATAAGCCAACATAGCCTCCATGTCATTATCATATCCTTACATGAGTCTTCCATTTCACATACCACCATTTTGGTGTCCTTGATTAAGCAAAAATGATAACAATGGTCAAGAAAATATAAACTACTACAAATGATCATTAGAGCATCAGTTCATTTGCATTATTTCCATTAAACATACACATCATCATTACATTGTCATTCATCATATCACATACATATGCATTCACACAAACATTCACAAAAATTCATAACACAAGAAAATGCCATGTATATATATATATATATATATATATATATCACATGTACAATGAACCCTAGAAGGCTATATACAATGAAGCACCAAGGATCATATATAAAAAGTACCACATAGCACTAACTAGCACCTGTAGGTAGACCCATGTGACCCGGATGGAGCCCTAGACCTAGAGTCGCTTGGCCTAGAGTCACTATGCCTAACAAAACCTACTATGGAGGAGGAATATCAATCTGGCAATCCAATGTGATGCTGCATAAATAGATCCTCTAAATCCTAGATGTACCCCTCCTAGGACTAAAGGTGTAGCACATCCTACCTCTGACGAGAGTACCTCTACACCAGCTCTACCCAAAGCCTTTCTATCGTATCCTTACCTCCACCTATCACTACCTACACCTCCAATTATATCTATAATCGATCTATCTCTACATATTTATCTGCCACCATCTATCAGAGTTGGTCATGCTCTACCTTCATCCTAGTCAACTCCTCCTCACTCTAATTTGAAGGTCTCTTCAGAACCTCCTCCATATCATCAATACCACCATCATCACCTTCAATATTTGGAGGCTACTCTATTGTACCCCTCACCCATATTCCTTAGCTTCTATACCTACAACATATATAACATCGAGGAGTCTCCTCGACCTCTACTACTATCTCCCCATCATTTCCAGCATCCTCCTTGACCACTTGACTAGGTACCCATGGTGGTTATGAAGTAAAACATACATCATACTCTATTGTGGTCCCGAAATCATCCACATCTAGGAGATATATCTCCTCATCATCCCTATACTCCACCTACCACTCCTCTAATCAATGCCTATGGAGAATTGGAGCCATAGGTATCCCCTATCATATCCTAAACTACCACAACACCCATGAGAACTAGATCAACTTTACCTCACTCCCATACCTCCCAACCACCCATATGGCCTACCTAATCCATCATAGTTACTTACTATCTGAGATCCACTTAGACTTCCACCATGGCCTCCAATGCACCTGATTAGGAATTAGCCCTACCCATAAATATCTACACTCCTGGCAACTATGACCAGTATGGCTAGGCTATACCTCCTCAACTACATGTCATCTCAATACATAATATTGATGCCTATCCCACTCCTCGCAAGCTAGACCCACAAGATGAACCACACGAAAGTTCTCCTAGCCCCAAAAATGTAATAACACACTATAGTCCAACCCTTTTCACCCCTATATCCTCACCTCATACAACTCTATATAAGTCTAAGCCCATAGAGTTAGTGCCCATGCATACTGTTGGACATTTTGAGTCAAATTTGTCATTGATGTCAAGGAATGAAGTTGTCATTGATGTCAAGCAATAAGCTACCATTGATGTCAAAAGGTCAAAAGTAACAATGCAAAGGTTAATGGTAAAAGAGCTTCATAATATTTTTAATATTATGTGGAAGCATAAGCAGAAGGGTTTTTATTAAAACCATGGATGAGCAAAAATAAAAGGTTTTTCATAAAAACCCAAGGAAGCTTTTAAATTCATGTTAATAAAGCCCAAGGGAGTTAAATATTAATTTATAATATTTAAATTCTAAATAATTTAAATAATTTATAAATTAATTATTTAAAAATAAAGGCATTGATGTTCAAGTTTAAAAGGTGGCAAATGATACATAAACTATATGCCTTAGAGGCGACATTGTGAGTTTGAGTCTCACCAAGGTAAAGGTAATAAAATTTTTAATATGTTTTTGTATTGCCTAAGGTTTTGACATGAGGTCCTAGGGAGTTAAAAGGGGTAGATAAAAAGTATTTTAATTAATCATCATTTTGGTTAATTTTAGGAATAAGGAGTTAGCTTTATTTGTAAATAAAGTATTTATGACAGTGGTTTATTGAAGATTAAAGTGTTGGTTAAATTATGAGAAGGACTTCTTGCCATTGAGTTATTTTGTGAAAGTGATTTTATTGACATTATTCTTGGTGTTGGATATTATTTTAACTGGGATATTATAAGGTGTATTTGGTCAAATATTTTTGTATATGTTGATGGATGTTGTTCTTAAATATGGAGTGATAAGGTGTATGTATGTTTTGATATTTACATTGTATTTTTGATAGAGTTTATCATCTTATAACTTCTTTGAGCTTGGAAAAGAAGTGTTTGTGGTTGTGGCAGATTTTTGAGATTCCTTCATCATCAAGAAAAAGGTATGGGTACATTATTCCATAGTTGAGTTGATTGGTTGGTTTTCTAAAAAATAATTTTGGAGTGAAAAGGACTTAATTAAGTTTCCTTATTGAGGTATTGAGATATATGCAAGATTTATTGATAAGCATTGTTGGAAACATTTTGAGTAAGTGTTTATATGCTTGGACTAGGTTTTGTAAGCAAGGATTGTTTCATTGAGTGATTGGTTGAGTAGAGTTGGTTGATCCTAGTCAAGTGGATGTGTGAGATGATTGTTCAAGTTCTATGAAATAAATTATTATATATTCTAAACTGATTTGAGAAAGATTTTAAGTATTGATGAATGTGAAATATATTAAGTCTCTAAAAATTCTATTTATGTTTCTATGAGATTGGAGAAGTTTTAGTATTGACTTGTTGAACAGATTTGAGGTAAGTCTTTGAGAAGAATTGTGGCAAAATTTGTGTGAGATTTTGTGGATGCTTACAAAACAAATTGAAGATAAATTTGAGAAAAAATATTGAGAACATATCTGAGGACATATTAGATTATAGAGTTTGGTACAAATTTTAGGACAGGTTTATGTTAGACCAGAGACAAATATTGAGGATAAATTTGTGCTAGACCAAAGGACTGTATTTAGTGAAAATTTGAGAAAGAGATTTTGGAGGTAACAGAGTTGAGGACAGAGGTCTCCAGCTAGAGCAAGGAGTACAGGTGTCTTATATGGATAGTTTTCAATTTGCTAAGGGTAGTGGAGGTAGAGGTATTCTAGAGGATCACCATCCAGAGCCAAGATAGGATATTGGTATCTCCCGTGGATAGAGATACATTAACTTGATCAATGGGATTGGTTTCTCCTTTGGATAGAGGTCCATAAATATTGTATGGAAAGGATTCCCAAGAAAATTTATTTGAGAAAAAATTATAAGAAATATTTTCTCCATGGAGTAGCCCACATTGGGTGAACTACGTAAAATCATGTCTCTCATTGTGTGATGCTTTGTGTGATGTTTACTACTTTAATATTATTGATTCTATTATTTGGATTAAAAAAAAATTATCTTATACTGTTCGTCCCCCCTCTCAGTATAAGCACATGTTCTTCAATTGGTATTAAAGCAGGTCTCTTCATGAAAAGACTAATAGCTTGGAGGAGGATCCATCAGAAACACACGTGAATTCAAAAAATGAAGAGACTATGTTTGATATAAATGAGGAATTTGCTACTCTCAAAAAGTTGGAAATAATTAGAGAGAAGAATTCAAGCTTGAAGGAACAAATTTAAGAGGATGAAGAAGCAAGGATGGAACTTCTACAAAATCTCATAGAACTCAAGATAAGGGTGGAAGAAGGAAAGAAAATTGAGTAGGATGTGATAGATTTGTTAAGAACAAGAGAAACAGGATGTGAAATATTGGAAGTAAAATTTTTTTATCTAAGGAATAAAGTTGAAAGGACCAAGGTACTACAAGATGTAGAGGACAAGAAATCACAAAGGGAATCAAGTCTTCAAAGATAAATAACTTAAAACAAGGATAAGAAAACAAAGGATATCAGAAAGGAAGAAAGAAAATAAGAACCTTGGATAAGATTTAATCACAAGAGGAGGAATACTTCACCACAATCTCAAAGGCATCCAAATAGTTTACATATTTTCTTCCATGGTAATTGCTTTTCTTGTAATAAATATGGTCATAGAGATGTACACTATATTAATCATGCAAAAAACAATGTCAATAGAAATTTTGATTCTTTTACACCTCTTATGGATGATGATATTATATGTTACAAATGCAATAATTTTGGGCACAAATCTAGATGGTGTAAAATGATACTTCCTGAGTCTAGAAAAAAAACTTCAACTAGGAAAGATGAAAGGAAAAATGTTAAGGCTAGATCAATGTTAATTCAAATAGCCCTTCATGCTCAGGATAAAGAAGAACAATGGTATCTTGATAGTGGTTGCTCTAGTCACATGACAGGAGACAAAGACAAATTCATTGTACTAAAATAAACCAATAGAGGATCAATAAGTTTTGGTGATAATGGATTAGCAAGGATTGGTGGAAGATGAACTCTAAGTTTAGATAATGGGAAAACAAAAATAGAAAATGTATTGTATGTTAAAGGATTAAAACATAATCTACTAATTATAAGTCAACTGTGTGATCATGGGTATATGGTTACTTTCCACCCAGATAGATGTAAGGTAAGAAAATTAGAAACTGGAAAATTCATTGCCAATGCAAGAAGAATCCCAAACAATTTATACATGCTCAATGAGATCAAAGGGGAAAAGTGCTTTCTATCACAATAAGGTAAGAGAAGGTAAGATCTGGTTGTGGCATAGAATATTGGGTCACTTGAATTTTGACAACATTTTCAACATAAGCAATAAAAAGGTGATCCAAGATTTACCCAAAATAAGAAGACCTCAAAGCACAATCTTTTCACCCTATTACATGGAAAGAAAACTAGGAAAACCTTTAAATAAAAAGGATATATGTCATATGAGCCATTGAGTTAAATACATACTGATTTATGTGGTCCTATTAGAACAAAAAGTATTCAGGGTGAGAGCTACTTTATATTGTTTATAGATTATTATTCCAGAATGGTTTGGGTATCATTCCTAAAAGAGAAGTCAGAAGCCTTTGAAAAATTCAAAGCATTTGAGGAAATGGTTGAAAATAAAACTGGAAAAAAGATTAAATATTTGAGATCTGATAGAGGAGGATAATTTACCTCAAATGAATTTGTAGAGTTTTGTGGACAACATGGGATCAAGAGAGAATAGTCAGCAATGAGAAATACTCAACAAAATGGGGTATTTGAAAGGAAAAATAAGACTGTTGAGAATATGGCTAGAGTTATGTTAAATGATTCTAAGCTCTTATATGCATTTTGGAGAGAAGCAGTATAAACAACAGTATACATAATCACTAGGTCTCAAATGAGGGTAAACCATCACAAGACTCCATATGAGCTTTGGAAAGGAAGACCGAGCACTGTAAAACAATTCAATATTTTGGAAGTAAGTGTTACATAATATGGGAAGATCAAAACTTAGGCAATTTTGATTCCAAATGTGATGAGGGAATTTTTCTTGGTTATTACACAAGGATTAAAGCCTACAGATGCTTCAAAAAAGAACACATGCCATTATATAAATTATAAATGTAATAATTGATGAGAAGATAGATTCAAGAGAACTAGTTCAACAAATTGTGTATCAGGAAGATGGGAGTTTTTGAGAGGAGTTTCGTAAGGAATCGGATAATGAAGAAGAAGAAAACAAAAACTTCTTCCTAAAACTCCATCCAGATATGTACAGAAGCAACATACAAAGAGCAAATCATTGGGAATACATATGAAAGACAGACAAGGAGAAGGATAATAACACCATCTCAACAAGTAAATTTTTCCTTGCTATCTAAGATTGAGCCAAAATACTTCACTCAGACAAGTGAGGATAATTTTTGGATTAAGGAAATGGACGAGGAATTAGATCATATAGAGAAAAGAAAGACTTGGGAACGTGTTCTATGACCAAAGGAAAAAAATGTGATCAACACAAAATGGGTATTCTAAAACAAGTTAAATGAATATGGACAGGTGGTCGGGAATAAAGCAAGGTTAGTATGCAAATGTTATGCACAGGTATAGGGAATTGAATTTGATGATACATTTTCTCCAGTTTCACAGATTGAAGCCATAAGAATGTTTTTAGCCTTCTCAAGTTTCAAAAACTTCAAGGTATATCATATGGATGTTAAGTCAAAATTTCTAAATGGAGTTCTAGAAGAAGAAGTTTATATTGAATAGCCAAAGGGATTCATATTAGCAAATAAACCAGATCATGTATGTAAGTTGAAAAAGGTATTATATGGTCTAAATCAGGCTTCGAGAGCATGGTACTCAAGATTGGATAAGTATATTTAGGAACAAGGATTCAAAAAAGGAATAGCAGACAACAATTTATACATCAAAAATAAAGGAAATAATCTAATAATTGTGGTTGTTTAAATTCATGACATCATTTTTGGGGAAAACATTTATAATATGTGTAAAAAAATTTCTAAGAACATGTAAAATGAATTTGAGATGTCTATGCTTGGTGAGTTGTCCTTCTTTCTTGGGCTTCAGATTTCACAATCAAAGAAAGGAGTATTTCTCTCATAAACCAAGTATATAAAATATATGCTAAAGAAATTTAGGCTAGAATATTGCAAACCAGTAAGCACCCCCATGGTCATAGGATGCAAGTTAAGTAAGGATGATGAATCTCTAGAAGCTAATCATAGATTATACATATCCATGACTGGTAGCTTGTTGTATGTTACAACTACAAGACTAGACATAGTGCAGTCAGCAGTCAGTGGGACTAGCGGTAAGGTTTCAAGCAACACCTAAGGAAACACATGTGGCAACAGTAAAGAAAATTCTCAGGTATCTAAAAGGAACTATGGATTTTGGGCTTTGGTATCCCAAAAGTGACAGTTTCACACTTACAACATATACAAATGGAGATTGGGCTGGCAGTATTGATGACTAAAAAAGCACAAGTGGAGGAGCATTCTTCCTTAGAGATTGTTTATTCTCTTGGCTAAATAAGAAGCAAGGTTCAATATCCTTATCTATAGTAGAAGCATAATATATTACAACAGTAGCTAGTTGTACACAGGTATTATGGATGAAGCAAACTTTATAAGACTTCAAGATAAAACATGATCATTCTATCCTATATTATGTGATAATACAAGTGCTATAAGTATCTCAAATAATATAGTGATGCACTCTAGGAAAAAGCACATTCCAATCAAGTATAATTTTATGAGAGAATAGGTGACAGATTAACATGTCACATTGGAATATGTTACTACAAAGGAATAGATAGCATATATTTTTACTAAGTCACTTTCAAAGGATACCTTTGAGTACCTTCAAGAAAAACTGGGAGTAATACTCCCACCCCAGAATTAACCACCTCAAGAGGAGGTGGGGGAGGGCCTAAGATAAAAAAATCATTCTTAGCCTCGAGCCCCAAAGGTGACCCTTTTCCATTGATTTCAAGGGGGAGAGATTTGGTATTTGAAGCAAAGAGGAGAGATTTGAAAAGAGCATTGAGTCAGGGGGAGCAATGTCCCAAGGGGAGCAGAACAAAAAAAAGGGTTAAGTTTTTGGTAAAAATAATTTGGGTTGCCATCAATGACAAAGGGGAATATTGTTGGACATTTTGAGTCAAAGTTGTCATTGATGTCAAGGAACAAAGTTGTAATTGATGTCAAGGAATAAAATATCGTTGATGTCAAAATTTCAAAAGGAACAATGCAAATGTTAATGGAAAAATAGCTTCATAATATTTTTAATATTATGTGGAAGCATAAAAAGGAGGGTTTTTATTAAAACCATGGATGAGAAAAAATAAAAGGTTTTTCATAAAAACCCAAGGAAACTTTTAAATTCATGTTAATAAAGCCCAAGGGAGTTAAATATTAATTTATAATATTTAAATTCTAAATAATTTAAATAATTTATAAATTAATTATTTAAAAATAAAGGCACCGACATTCAAGTTTAAAATGTGGCAAATGATATATAAACTATATGCCTTAGTGGAATTTAAATCATCCTTCGTTCAAACAAGAGAAAGAAGCAATCGTGTGTTGTGAGAATTTGTGTGAATAAGAAAACAAGATTCTTGTATTAAGAACCAATGAAATGGGGTAATATTATTGAGGGCTAATATCTCATATCCACCTAGGCAGCATGGCCTAGTGGCAAGTGATTGAGGGCTAAGACATTTGGATGTGGAGTGATTCGTGATTGATTCGTGGTAGCAAATTTTGGTGTGTTGTGTTTGAGGTGTCAAAGGAAGCGATGTGTGATATTTTGACTCATGTGCATTAGGGAAGAATTATAGAGCACATGGTGCTCTTTACTCCCTAAATGAGCACCTAGCTCATGCGGCGGTTGGAGCTACGACTAGGGCGCTGGTAGAGGCGACATGCTAACTTCAAGTCTCACCAAGGCAAAGGTAATAAAATTTTTAATATATTATTGTATTGCCTAAGGTTTTGACATGAGGTCCTAGGGAATTAAAAGGGGTAGATAAAAATTATTTTAATTAATAATCATTTTGGTTAATTGGAGGAATAATGAGTTAGCTTTATTTTTAAATAAAGTATTTATGACATAGTGGTTTATTGAAGATTAAAGTGTTGGTTAAATTGTGAGAAGAACTTATTGCCATTGAGTTATTTTGTGAAAGTGATTTTATTGAAATTATTCTTGGTGTTGGATATTATTTTAACTCATAAATTATAAGGTGTAATTTGTCAAATATTTTTGTATATGTTGATATATGTTGTTCTTAAAGATGGAGTGATAAGATGTATGCATGTTTTGATATTTTCATTGTATTTTTTAGATATTTTATCATATTATAACTTCTTTGAGATTGAAAAAGAAGTTTTTTTCGTTGTGGCAGATTTTTGATATTCCTTCATCATCAATAAAAATGTATGGGCACATTCTTCTATAGTTGAGTTGATTGGTTGGTTTTCTGGAAAACAATTTTAGAGTGAAAAGGACTTAATTGGGTTTCCTTATTGAGGTGTTGAGATATATGTGAGATTGATTGATAAGAATTGTTGGAAATATTTTGAGTAAGTGTTTATATGCTTAGACTAGGGTTTGTAAGCAAGGATTGTTTCATTGAGTGATTGGTTGAGTAGAGTTTGTTGAGCCTAGTCAACTGAATGTGTGAGGTGATTGTTCAAGTTCTATGAAACAAATTATTCTATATTATAAATTTATTTTAGAAAGAGGTTGAGTATTGATGATTGTGAAATATATTGAGTCTCTAACAATTCTCTTTATGTTTCTATGATATTGGACAAGTTTTAGTATTGAATTGTTGAACAGATTTGAGGTAAGTATTTTATGACTTGTGGACAGATTTGTGTGAGCTTTTGTGGAAGCTTACAAGATAGATTGAAGATAAATTTGAGAACAAATTTTAAGAACAGATCTGAGGATAGATCAAAGGATATATTTTGGTGCATATTTGAGGATATGTTTGTGCCAGACCAGAGACAAATATTGAGTATAGATTTGTGCTAAACTAAAGGATTATGTTTAGTGCAAATTTAAGATAGAGATTTTTGAGGTGACAAAGTTGAGGATAGAGATCTCCAGCTAGAGCATGGAGGATATGTTTCTTCTATGGATAGAGTTCCATTTGCTAATGGTAGTGGAGACATATATCTTCTAGAGGATCACCAGCTAGAGCAGAGATAGGAGATTGGTGTCTCTCATGGATATAGATCCACTAACTTGATCAAAGGGATTGGTGTCTCTTTTGTATAGAGGTCCATAAACATTATAGGGAAAGGATTCCCAAGAGAATTTATTTGAGAAAAAATTATAAGAAATATTTTCTCCGTGGAGTAGCCCACATTGGGTGAACCACATAAAATCATGTCTCTCATGTGTGTGATGCTTTGTGTGATGTTTACTAGTTTAATATTGTTGATGCTATTATTTGGATTAAAAAGAAAAAAAATTATCTTATACTGTTCACCACCCCTCTCAGTATAAGCACATGTTCTTCACATACATCGAGGGCTCATTGTTCATATCGTACACCATTTGAATCATGTTCCATGGGAATTGATAGTCGATGTTGTTGGGTACCAATACGTTGGCCAATAGGAACATGACTAGGGGGGGTAGGTCCTCCAACTACTTCCTTGCATACATCTCTAAATACCTTATCCCTCCACCCATATCCAAAAATATGCCTCAACTCATACTCCTTATCGTGTCTAACTTTAGACACACAACCTTTTTTCCAAGGAATAAAGGTACCCTCATAAATTCTCACCACCTCAATTCATGCTACCCCAACCAATCCCACTAGCTTGAGACAATCCTATTCAGCCTTATGTAGCACCTTTCTCACCCCTGGTATGATGGACGAGAATCAATTTCAAACCTCCAAGATCCTCAACTATAGCACAACATAACATGCAAATGCACATTACCATCACATTTTTTGCAAAAAAAAGTAAAATCCAAAAAATATTGCTAAGGGAACTTACCTCAGCCACCTATGCCTCAACTTCTACTACCGTATCCACTTCCTCCATCACCATAATCACACTCCTTCAAACTTCTTCACTCACTCACTCAATCTTCTTTAGATGCTGCTTTTAAAACTCTAAAATGCAAGAATGAAATAAATTTCAACCCTAAAAATATTTTATAGCTATTTTTGTCATGCTCAAACACCCTAGGATGGTTTTTTGGTGCACCAAAATAGCCACCAACATTTGCAGACTGGAATACGCCCAACCGCGTTTTTCCATATACAAACGTGGGTTGACATTTTTCATAAAATTTTTACAAAAATGATTAATGTGGCCTAAAAATTTAGCTTACCTCCATAGAATAATCACAAACTCCATCCACGCATCCATATCATCATCACATTATGTTTTGTGAAACCCAGATTGATTTGGGCGATCAATTTTTGATTGTGACCAACAGTCACAAATTTGCTATACAAACTTTGGAATGCATTAAAAATGGCCCAAAATTTTACAAAAATACCACATTCATCATCCCAATCATTCATCACACCATTTCATCACACTTTGTGATAACATGAATTGATTTAGGCACTTAAATCTTGTTTGTAATCAAAAGTCGTAAAATTGTCTAAAATTGCTTCAAAAACATTATAAAACAATTTAAAATTTTACAAAATTGTACAATTTACCCATAAATGTATTTTTATTCATACATCATCATTCACAATCATAAAATTCATTTATCATTGCATTTTAATTTAATATTTTTCAATTCCACTCACATTTTCAAGTGAACCTCGTATCTAGTGGTTTACCTTGTTACCCTAGTGATTGAAGTGATTGGTTATCCAGGAAATTTGGTAGGATAGGTAAATCACCATAAGGAAACTTACTCATATCATAATTCAACATCCTCTTGTTAAAAAATAAAATCTTTTTTGTCTCTCATTTTTTGAGTGAGACTATGCTCAGATTAATTTGCTCAAAATTTATCATTGAGGCCATTTTTTATGGGGCTAGAAACACGGATAACCTTCATTACAACACTAATTTTACATTAAATTCATTGGGAACACAAACCCACTAGGTTGACTCTCTCTTTACTTTATCATCTTGCATTTTCATCATTTTGCATCTCAATGATGATAAAAGGTATATTTTTCAAAAGCATTGGATCGTCCCAAACTTGGGGTAGTCAAATTTGATCTTGATTTCCCACATCGAGATACACTCACTTACATCATTCATATCATCCACATCATCAAAAATCCTTTCATATGTTGGGGCAAAAATAGAATACATTATCCACCTACATTTACATCATTCATATCACCCATAATTGGCAAAAACTCCTTTTCTATAGGGTAAGAGCAGAATCAATCATTGCATCATCATCTATGTCACTCACCTTAATTTACATCATCCACATCATCAAAAACCCTTTCATTTGTTGAGGCAAAAATAAAATACATCATCCACCTAAATTTACATCATTATCTATATATATATATATATATATATATCTCAACCACTCATTATGACTTAATCTCAACCACCCATCTAAATTGATCCATGTCACTCACTAATGCACAATATTATCCCTTCATAATGATTTAATCTTGACCACTCGTTGGTGTCATTGAAACCCTAACATGTTGAACACAAGTTATAAAAGATCATTCTTTTGTGAATGAGGGTTAAGCAGTTAGTTTATTCTAAAGTTGATTGTGTATTCCTAATATCATTAGAGCCATTCATCCATCATTAGAGCCATTCATCCATCATAATCAAAACCCTAGCATTTTGGTAATACCTCCCCTTCTCTCCACTACTGCATCCTTTATTTATTTTTCCAAAGTCCCTGTGAACCAGATTTGGTTTTGTAGTACACCTTTCCAAAATCCCTAAATGCCACTAGACGTTCCTCGTATGCTGTCAAGAATTCCATGAATGATATTGAGCATCTATAGAACACTGTGAGGCATCCACCACCATTCCTATATGCTCCTAGATGTTTTACATTAGTTATTTTATTTCTGATAAACCCTCAAATGCTTGTGGGCCTTTATGCTGTTGAGCAAGGTGCAGAAAAAGAATTGCAAAAGTATTGTCATTGTTGTCAACACAGTCAGATTGATGCATTTGATGCAGTTCAGAGGTCAGTCAGATCAAGTGCAGAAAGTTTCAAGGAAAACAGAGGTGACCCGCATCTCAGAAACTGGCAAAAAGAGACAAGGAAGAAAACTGTCGCGATATCGCGACATGTTTTCTGTCGTGATTTCGCGACATGGTCGAGGAGAGAGAAGGCGCAGCCAAAAATGTCGCGATTTCGCGACATGTCGAGTTTTCGTTGAGGAGAGAGAAAATGTGTCGCGATTTCGCGACAAAAAGTAGGAGAGAGAAAATGCACGCCAAATTGTCGCGATTTCGCGACATGTCCGAGGAGAGAGAAGATGCGAGCAAAACTGTCACGATTTCGCGACATGCTGGCAGAGAAGGAAACAAAGGTGTAGCGATATCGCTACATGTTGAAATGAATGGAAACAAAGGTGTAGCGATATCGCTGCATGATGAAAATACATGGAACTAAGGTGTAGCGATTTCGCTACATGTTGAAACAAAGAGAAACTAAGGTGTAGCGATGGCGCTACATGTTGAAACAAAGGGAAACTAAGGTGTAGCGATTTCGCTACTAGTCAAAAGTGTAGAACTGAAAGATGCAAAAATGATATTACAAGTCAAAATTTCATGAAAAGAGGCAAGGTGAAAACACAAGGCACAAAGATGTAAAAATTTCGCCATTGCATGAAGCATAGTGTCGCGATTTCATGACATGTTCCTTTTTCGTTGCTGCTGGCAAAGAAGAGTGTACGGAAGCCGAAAGTGTCACGATTTCACGACAAGCAGGATGATGACGTCAGCAAGAGTCGAAAACGTCACGATTTCATGACAAGAAGGATGATGACGTCAGCAAAGTTGAAAAGTGTCACGATTTCATGACAAGATGAAAGGAAAGCTGCTGGAAGCCGAAAGCGTCACGATTTCGCGACATGCTTAAGGATGACGTCAGCAAATGTTGAAAGTGTCGCGATATCGCGACAAGATGCAGGGAAAGCTTCCAAGAGCCAAAATGGTCACGATTTCATGACATGCTTAATGATGACGTCAGCAAAAGTTCTAAGTGTCGCGATATCGCGACATGAACAGAAGGTAAGCTTTAAAAGCCAAAATGGTCATGATTTCACGACAACATTGAGGGTGACGTCAGCATAAGTTAAAAGTGTCACGATATCGCGACAGTAACAGTCTGGCAGGAAAATGCCGAAGCAACATGAAAGGTGACACGTGGCAGAAAAGCGTCATGCAGTCTATCACATAAGAAGTAACTGAAGTCAGACAGACAGTTAAACGTTGATAGGTGTTGAACATGCAATGCAACAGCCAAACATGCATAATTGAAACGCATTCGAAAAGCCGAATATGAAGGATAATAAAAGCATTCGAAAGGTCGTATTTGAGCATTCAAACATGTATTTGAAGCATACAGAAAAGCCAATATGAAGGATAATAAAAGCATTCGAAAGGTCGTATTTGCAGCATTCAAACAGACGTATTTGAAGCATACAAAAAAGCCAAACATGAAGAATCGAAAAGCTTTCGAAGAATCACATATGGAATTTCAAAAAAGCATTTGAAAAGCCGTATTCAAAGAAATTGAATAGTCAAAGTGCATGAAACAAAATTGCCATACTACAAGAAATCGAAACGTCATAGTGGTTTCGAATATCATTTTCGAACAAAGGTTTCAAATAAGTGCATGAAAAAAATTGTCGTACCGCATGTTTTCAAAAGACGTATGGTTTCAATAGAAGTGCATGGAACCGAACAGTCGTATTGCATGGATTCGAATAGTCAGAGTATGTGATTCGATTGCATGCAGGATTGAAAGGTTATAAAAGAATAATCGTACAGAGAAGATGTTGCTGCAGTGAGAGAGAAATTGTTGTAAAAGGAGGGTTAGAAAAGAATCAAGAGAAAATAAGCAGAGCCGTGAGAGTGTGTAGAGTTGGGTTAATTGCGCACCAGTCAGGGTCGTGCATAAAGTGAAGACATTTTTATGTCATTCTAAATTGATCAGAATTGCAGTCCAAGTTGGTGCTTGGTACTAGGAGTTGGTGCTCCATCTGTTGCAACAGAAAATTACAAGGGTTGGTGCTCCTTCCAGTTGGTGCTGGTAAAGTATTTGTAAAATTGATTTTGCAAAGACTGGATTTGGATTGGAGTCCAAGCAAGCATTTTTGAGGAGTAGCCAAATTGGTGAACCTCGGTATATTGAGTGTTGTGGTGTGCTCTCTTGTTCAAGTTGTTTTTCAGTTGTCAAGTTCTCTTTATTTCATATTAAATGCTGTAGATATAAAAATTAATAGCTACACTGATTCACCCCCCCTCTCAGTGTCATTGTGTAATCATCAATTGGTATCAGAGCAAGGTTCCTTGTACAAGCTTAATCAGCTAAGGAGATCTTGGAAGAAACAATGGCAGGTGGTGAAGGATTTTCATCCAACAAAGCTCCCTTATTTGATGGAACAAATTACACCTTCCGGAAACTCGTAATGCAAACATATCTCGAGTGCATTGGGATATGATATTTGGGATTCAGTAGATAGTGGATACACAGCACCCACTACCCCTCCAACAGATACCACTGAGAAAAAAAAAATTGAAAACAACTCCAAAGCTAAGAATGCCATAATGTGTGGGCTTGTTGACAATGAACTGATAAGAGTCATGAGTTGTAAATCAGCAAAAGACATGTGGGATAAATCGAAGAGCATCCATGAAGGAGACAAGAAGATTAAGGAAGCAAAACCGCAAACTCATCGAGCACAGCTCAAGCACTCGCAAATGAATGAAGATGAAAACATAGAGACTTACATGCTGAGAGTCAACGAAATTATTAATGCAATCAGAGGACTCGATGAAGAAATTGATGATGCAATTGTGAAAAAGGTTCTCAGAACACTTCACAAAAGATTTAACTCCAAAGTCTCTGCAATAGAAGAGGCAAAAGATCTAAACAACTTCAAGGATGGATGAGTTGCATGGTTCCCTGACAACATATGAAATGAGAATAGGACAAACCAAGTCTACAGACAGAGAAGCAGCTTTTAAAGCACACAAGAATGTAAAAGCTGAACATGAATCTGAGGATGAAGGAACACTGGATGAAACAGAAGCCAATTTTGTTCGGAAACTCACAAAAGGAAAAGGAAAATATAGAGGGAAGCTACCTTTTAAATGCTTCAATTGTGGAGGAGTCGGTCATTTTGCAGCCAAATGTCCAATGCAAGAGAGAACCAAAAATGGTGAAGGTTCACACCAAGAAAAAGGTGACTGGAAGAAGAAACAAAATTTCAGAAAGAACAACTTCAAGAAGAAAAGCTTCATAACCAAGAATGTCAGCAGTTCTGAAGAAAGCACAGATGAGGAGTCCGAAGAAGAAGGAGGTGAAGCTCTGCTCATGGCACTTGAAGAAGAAAGAACAGAGGAAAATCGAGAAGGTGATGAAAATTCCAAGGATGAAGTCAAGTGTATTTGGAAGGAGAATTGGTTGCTGCACTTGAAGAGTTGAGTGCAGAAAGGAAGAAGAATAAAATTTTTTCAAAGAAATTAGAGAATGCCACAGACATAATAAACAATCTGAAAATACAGACAGAGGAATTCAAGAAAATGTCTGAAGTTCTTGATGAACAATTAACTGTAAAGACAGTTGAATGCAGCAAGCTAGAGGAAGACATTGTTAAGTTAAGGATGCAGTTAGAGGAGATGAATAGAAAATTGAACTGTTTTCATAAGTTTGAAGAAAGTACTGTAAAGCTGGATAAAATGTTAAATAACCAAAGGCCTTCTGGCATCAAATTTGGTTTAGGCTTTGATGAAGGAGAATCTTCAAAGGATTCAAAGAACTTGAATATAGAACCCATAAAGAAAGAAGAAAAGATCAGTGGTTGAACCGTAAAAACAAAATCATGCAAAAGAAAACAATAATGCCAGATTCAAGAAGAATACTGACAAAGATGGATTCACAAAAGTCACACATCCGAGGAAGAGAAGAGTCATGGCTCCTACTTCAAACTGGCAAAGACCGGCACCCAGATTTAATCATGCATTTTCTGGTTATTGTTTTAAATGCAATGCTTATGGCCATAAGATTTCAGATTGCAAGCATAATGTATCTCAAAGGAATTTTACCAGCAGAAATGTTTTTTTCTCCTTTAATGAATTATGCAGTTGAATGTTATAATTGTCATAATTTTGGACATATTGCTAGAAACTGCAGAAGCACTTTTGCATCAAATAATTATCATGGTAGAAAATCTCAGCCAAGTGGGTTGAAACAAAACCAGAAATTTCCTGAAAAATAGGCACATGCTAATGAAAGGACAAAGGCAAAACAAGTAGCAAAATCTGCTATCAAACCATAATGGAAAGAAAAGGAATCTTTGATTGTCCGAGACCGCTTTTAAAGCTCGTAACAAATCAGCACCTTGGATACTTGACAGGTGGTTGTTCCAACCACATGACAGTGACAAGCAAAAGTTTGAGAATTTACAGAATTATGAAGGTGGTTCTGTGAAATTTGGAAATAATGATGGAGCAAAGATTGTTGGAAAGGGATCAATCAAGATCAGTGATGGCAATATAAAATCAAAAGAAGTCTTGTTTGTAATTGGCCTAAAGCATAACTTGCTAAGTGTAAGTCAAATATGTGACAAAGGTCATGATGTAATCTTCAAGAAGGAGGGCTGTGAAGTAAGAAAGACAAAAAATGGAAAGTTAATAGCCACTGGACTGAGAACTTCAGGAAATCTGTATACACTTTTAGAAACTGCAGAAGGAACATGCTTGATGGGACAGGAAGATGAAAACTGGCTATGGCACAAGAGGCTTGGGCATATTAGTTTTGACAATCTGGCAAAAATCAGTTCAAAAAGAGCAGTTAGAGATATACCAAACATTGGCAAACCTGTAAATAGCATCTCTGAGTCATGCCAAAAGGGAAAACAAACCAGAGCCACTTTCAAAGCAAAAGAATACTTCACTAGCAAGCCATTAGAACTAATTCACACCGATCTATGTGGACCCATGAGAACCGAAAGTATAAATGGACACAAATATTTTATGCCGTGTATAGATGACTACTCAAGAATGACATGGGTACTATTTCTGAAACTCAAGTCAGAAGCCTTTGAAATGTTTAAAACCTTCAAAAATCTTGTTGAGAATCAATCAAGAAAAAGAATTAAATGCCTAAGATCAGACAGGGGAGGAGAGTTTATCTCCGAAGAATTTGCAGAATACTGTCAAAAACATGGGATAAGAAGACAAGCTTAGCAGCTAGGACACCTCAGCAGAAATGGTGTTGTAGAAAGGAAGAATAGAACAAGGCAGGAAATGGCAAGGACAATGTCGGCAAAAACAAAATAGCCGACAGATTTTGGAAAGAGGCAGCTCATACTGCAGCTTACATTCAAAACAGGTGCATGCCGAGACCACATGAAAGCAAAACAACTTATGAGTTGTGGTTTGCGTAGAAAGGCAACAACAAGACATTTCAAAGTATTTGGCAAGCAAGTGCTACATAAAACGGACTCGAAGATAACCTCGGTAAATTTGAAGATAGAGCCGATGAAGGTATCTTTCTCGGTTACTCAACAAAAAGCAAGGCATACACATGCTACAACAAGAGGTTGAAGAAAATTGTTGAAAGTGCTGATGTGAAAGTTGATGAAGGTAGAGAACAAGAAACTACTTATCAAGAAAACTACCCTATGTATGAAGAAGTCATTGAAGGTGATGATGAAAAAGAAACAGAGAAGAATCAGAAAATTGATCCAGATGGTGTAAAAACTGAATATGAAGAAGAAGAAAACAAGAAATTTAAAACAGGCAACTGGCAGAAAATTCATCCAAGTGAACAGATTATTGGGGATCCCACAGATGGTATTCAAACAAGAAGAACAAGAAGTGAGGAACTATTCTCTGTTATCTAGTATTGAACCTAAAAATGTTGCTGAAGCAAGCACTGATGAAAGTTGGATGAAGGCAATCAATGAAGAACTAGATCCGATAGAGAAAAACAATACCTGGGAATTAGTACCTAGACCAACAAATAAAAACATAATTGGCACTAAATGGGTTTTTAGAAATAAATTGAATGAAGATGGGCAGGTTGTCAGAAATAAGGCAAGATTGGTATGTAAAGGCTATGCTCAAAGTTGAAGGCATTGATTTTGAAGAAACTTTTGCACCGGTAGCCAGACTAGAGGCAATCAGAATGTTTCTGGCATTAGCAGTTCATAAAAACTTCAAAGTATATCAAATGGATGTAAAATCAGCATTTTTGAATGGAAAACTGGAAGAAGAGGTTTACATTGAACAACCAGATGGCTTCCAACTGGGTGATAATCCAGATTTTGTTTGCAGGTTAAAGAAAGCATTATATGGATTAAAACAGGCACCCAGAGCATGGTATGCAAGGCTGGATAATTATCTAATTAAACAAGGGTTTAAGAAAGGTTTGGTGGATAGCAACTTATATGTCAAAACAGAGAAGGGTCATCTTATTGTTCTTGTTGTTTATGTAGATGACATAATATTTGGCAAGAAGGATGGATGAATACCGCAAAGACATATCAATTAAAATGAAAAAAGAATTTGAGATGTCAATGATTGGTGAACTTTCTTATTTCTTAGGATCTGCAGGTCAATCAAAATGAAAAAGGCATTTTTATTTCTCAAGTTAAATATGTAAAAGAAATGCTGAAAAAGTTCACAATGGAAGACAAGAAACCGGTCAAGGACTCCTATGACAACAAGTCGCAAGTTGAGCAAGGATGATAAATCCCCGGATGTAGATCAAACAATGTACAGTGTCTATGATTGGAAGCCTGCTCGTATTTAACGTACCACTAGACCAGATATATTACAAGCGAGATGTATGGTTGCAAGATTTCAAGGCCACCCCAAAGAAACTCATGTAACAACTGTAAAGAGGATTTTCGGGATATCTCAAGGGCACTATGGATTATGGGTTGTGGTACCCAAAAGGTAAAGATTTCACTTTGATTGCATATTCTCATGCAGATTGGGCAGGATGTATTGATGACGAAAAGAGCACAAGTGGAGGAGCATTTTATCTTGGTGACAGTCTGGTAGCATGGCACAACAAGAAACAAGAATCGAGATCTCTATCCACTCGCAGAGGCAGTAATACATTGCAGCAACAACATGCTGTACTCAGATATTATGGATGAGACAAACGTTGAAAGATCTTGGTATTCATTTCAATGAACCAATTTCAATTAAATGTGATAACACTAGTGCTATCAACATATCCAAGAATCCAGTAATGCATTCAAGAACCAAACATATTGCAATCCGATATCATTTCTTGAAGGATAAAGTTGCAGAAGGAGAGGTTAAATTGGATTTTGTTCCAACTACATAGCAAGTAGCAGATATATTCACAAAACCTTTGCCAAAGGAAGTATTTGAATACCTTCGAAAGAAGTTGGGAGTAGTCACACCACCCAAGCACTGACTAGCTATGGGAAACACATTCTCGTGGGGAGCATTCAAACTTTTTAAGTCTCAGAATGTTGTGCATAGACTCAGGGGGAGTCTCACAGCAGCCCTTTGGTATTATTGGCAAAGGGGGAGAAGAAATTAAGCAAGGTTGCGATGGTGTTGCCAACAATTCCAAAGGGGGAGATTGTTGAGCAAGGTGCAGAAAAAGAATTGCAAAAGTATTGTCATTGTTGTCAACACAGTCGATTGATGCAATTGATGCGACTCAGAGGTCACCGGATCAAGTGCAGAAAGTTTCAAGGAAAACAGAGGTGACCCGCATCTCGAAAACCGGCAAAAAGAGACAAGGAAGAAAACTGTCGCGATATCGCGACATGTTTTCTGTCGCGATTTCGCGACATGGTCGAGGAGAGAGAAGGCGCAACCGAAAATGTCACGATTTCGCGACATGTCGAGTTTTCGTTGAGGAGAGAGAAAATGTGTCGCGATTTCGTGACAAAAAGTAGGAGAGAGAAAATGCACGCCAAATTGTCGCGATTTCGCGACATGTCCGAGGAGAGAGAAGATGCGAGCAAAACTGTCGCGATTTCGCGACATGCTGGCAGAGAAGGAAACAAAGGTGTAGCGATATCGCTACATGTTGAAATGAATGGAAACAAAGGTGTAGCGATATCGCTACATGATGAAAATACATGGAACTAAGGTGTAGCGATATCGCTACATGTTGAAACAAAGAGAAACTAAGGTGTAGCGATGTCGCTACATGTTGAAACAAAGAGAAACTAAGGTGTAGCGATGGCGCTACATGTTGAAACAAAGGGAAACTAAGGTGTAGCGATTTCGCTACTAGTCAAAAGTGTAGAACCGAAAGATGCAAAGAATGATATTACAAGTCAAAATTTCATGAAAAGAGGCAAGGTGAAAACACAAGGCACAAAGATGTAAAATTTTGCCATTGCATGAAGCATAGTGTCGCGATTTCGCGACATGTTCCTTTTTCGTTGCTGCTGGCAAAGAAGAGTGTACAGAAGCCGAAAGTGTCACGATTTCATGACAAGCAGGATGATGACGTCAGCAAGAGTCGAAAACGTCACGATTTCATGACAAGAAGGATGATGACGTCAACAAAGTTGAAAAGTGTCACGATTTCACGACAGGATGAAAGGAAAGCTGCTGGAAGCCGAAAGCGTCGCGATTTCATGACATGCTTAAGGATGACGTCAACAAATGTTGAAAGTGTCGCGATATCGCGACAAGATGCAGGGAAAGCTTCCAAGAGCCAAAACGGTCACGATTTCACGACATGCTTAATGATGACGTCAGCAAAAGTTCTAAGTGTCGCGATATCGCGACATGAACAGAAGGTAAGCTTTAAAAGCCAAAATGGTCACGATTTCGTGACAGCATTGAGGGTGACGTCAGCATAAGTTAAAAGTGTCGCGATATCGCGACAGGTAACAGTCTGGCAGGAAAATGCCGAAGCAACATGAAAGGTGACACGTGGCAGAAAAGCGTCATGCAGTCTGTCACATAAGAAGTAATTGAAGACAGACAGACAGTTAAACGTTGACAGGTGTTGAACATGCAATGCAACAGCCAAACATGCATAATTGAAACGCATTCGAAAAGCCGAATATGAAGGATAATAAAAGCATTCGAAAGGTCGTATTTGCAGGCATTCAAACAGACGTATTTGAAGCATACAGAAAAGCCGAATATGAAGGATAATAAAAGCATTCGAAAGGTCGTATTTGTAGGCATTCAAACAGACGTATTTGAAGCATACAGAAAAGCCGAACATGAAGAATCGAAAAGCTTTCGAAGAATCACATATGGAATTTCGAAAAAGCATTCGAAAAGCCGTATTCGAAGAAATTGAACAAGAAGTGCATGAAACAAAATTGCCATACTACAAGAAATCGAAACGCCGTATTGCAGGGTTTCGAACAGTCATTTTCGAACAGTTGTATTGCAGGGTTTCGAACAATCGAAGTGCATGAAACAAAATTGCCGTACTGCATGTTTTCAAAAGACGTATTGCTGGTTTCGAACAATAAGTGCATGGAACCGAACAATCGTATTGCATGGATTCGAATAGTCAGAGTATGTGATTCGATTGCATGCAGGATTGAAAGGTTATAAAAGAATAATCGTACAGAGAAGATGTTGTTGCTAGTGAGAGAGAAATTGCTGTAAAAGGAGGGTTAGAAAAGAATCAAGAGAAAAATAAGCAGAGCCGTGAGAGTGTGTAGAGTTGGGTTAATTGCGGACCGACCAGTGGTCGTGCATAAAGTGAAGACATTTTTATGTCATTCTAAATTGATCGAAATTGCAGTCCAAGTTGGTGCTTGGTACTAGGAGTTGGTGCTCCATCTCATTGCAGCAGAAAATTACGAGGGTTGGTGCTCCTTCCAGCTTGGTGCCGGTAAAGTATTTGTAAAATTGATTTTGCAAAGACCGGATTTGGATTGGAGTCCAAGCAAGCATTTTTGAGGAGTAGCCAAATTGGTGAACCTCGGTATATTGAGTGTTGTGGTGTGCTCTCTTGTTCAAGTTGTTTTTCAGTTGTCAAGTTCTCTTTATTTCATATTAAATGCTGTAGATATAAAAATTAATAGCTACACTGATTCACCCCCCCCTCTCAGTGTCATTGTGTAATCATCATATGCGTCACCAGATCGTAGAAGTAGAAAATATAGATCAGACGAATTAGGTATTTTATAACAAGGTAATAGATATTATTACTTTATAATTTAGATTTTCTATATCTAGCTCACATTTCATCATTGCTGCATCTAGGGTTTGTATATTTGTTATTCATAGGATCTCACAAAGCAGAGCCCTCGCATATGTTATTCACTTCTTTGTGTAGTGATCTATTTTTAGGTACATGAGACATCTTCCTTGATGGTTTTTGTAGCTCAAGTGGTCCCGTAGGGATACACAAGCCCACCATAAATTTTTTGGAGTGAATACGATATTAGAAGACAATAGCATTCATTTGAACTAGTTTTTTACAACCCTAGCATTATAAATTGAATCAAAGTATACACTACATTGTAACCGCACATTTGAAGCAAATCTATTATACAAATTGGAGATCCAAGCTCCTTGAGTTATAAAAAATTAGATCTATCAGTTTCATGTATATATTATCATATTATTTGATCGATTGCTTTATTTGTGTTTTTTATTTTTACTTTACAGTAGTCAAGCATTTATGGGAAATGATTTTATTTTCATTATGAGTTGGGAACTTAGGAGGAAATGAGGGTTTGGTTTACAAAAATTTAAATATCCTCATTTGAGTTGAGAATTTGGATTCGGTCAACCATGCCAAGCTTATATCTTGCATTATTGTTTGGGTTTTGAACATCTTGACATCAGCCTCGAGATCATCCTTTAAGCCACTAATGAAATTACTCATAAAATACCTTCATTCAACCCTTTGGTCCTATTAGTCAAATTTTCAAATTAGGTCTAGTAGTCTAGAATTATAGAAGTTTGTCTTAACTTGGTTAGTGCTCCTTAAAAATAATCATATTCATTAAGGCCAAAGCGAGTGAGTAGATGTGATTCAAAAACTTCCCAAGAAGGATTGGTAATGGTGTGTTGGAACCACTAGTACCACTATAAATATTTTGATTCAATATTGAAAAGGAGCCATCTTGGCCAAGTAATATTTAGGGACATTGTGGATTTGGAAGAATTGGTCAACACAACATAACCACCCATTTGTGTCTTTTCCATTGAACTTAGAAAAGTCTAATTGAGACATCTTGAAGGTAGTATCATAGTCAAAATTAGTGTGAAGACCTTCCTTTTCCTTATGGGGTTCTTTTCTGTTGGACATTTAAGGTAATTTGAGGCATTTTATGTTATCATTGATGTCACATGGATCATTGATTTCACATGGATCACATTTGATTTTTGTGGCAAAAATATTTCATAAATAAGCATTTATGATATTTTGGAAAGCATGGCTATTTACAGGGTTTTTATGAAAACCAAGGCAGGAAAAATAAAAGGTTTTATTTAAATTCATGGTGGGCTTATGTGGAAAAGGATTTTATTAAAAGCCAAGGTGGAATTTTGTTTCATCGAAAACGGACCTCCGACGATGAAGATATTAAAGTTTAATTTTAAGTTTAAATTAATGGAGGACCAACCTATGTGCAATTAATGGAGGTTGGAATATAAATACATGTAAAGGTTTCAATTTATTTTTGAAAGGGGGCATATTATATATCGTCAGAAATTTTATTTTGAGGGCTATTTGAATAACTTATTTAGAATGAGAAATAAGGTGTGTGTAGAGAGATATTTTTGATTTTGCAAAGGGTTTCGAAAATTGAAGTTTACCTTGTTCTTTTTTAAGAGGATTAATTCTTTTATGAGGTGACAAGGTATGCAATATTGTGATTTATTTTATATTATGTTATAAGTGGTTTTTGGAGTGAAAAGGTTATGCAATGTTTTGATTTATTTTATTTTATGGTACAAGTGGTTTTAGGAGAGATAAGGAAGTTGTGCAATTAAAGGCCTTGGTGATGATTATTGAAAAGTGGAGTAATGTTGATTATTTTGTGATCTACTAACCCTTGTGAATATTGGTAAAAGAATTTTGTGATTGTGGCAGATTTACAAAGAGGTTTTTTCATCTTCATAAAATGTATGGGCACATTCTTCTATTGATTGTTAATGATGGTTGATTTATGAAATATCATTGGAGGGAAAAGGATTGTTTGTGTTTTCCTTTTAGAAAGTGGTTGATTGAATGCTTCAAGGATTTATAAGTTGAGAGTTGTGTTTTAACTTTGTTGTATAAGCATAGTTGTTGAATCCTATTGGTTGTGAATGAACTTGAGTTAGAAAATAATATAAGTATCATTGTTATGTGATATTTGTTGTTGAGCATTGTTGGAAAATTTTGAGTTGGTCGATACATACTTGGACTGGGGTTGTGTGAGAGAGAGTTGTCCCTTGTGGTGATTGATTTGAGTTGAGTTGAGTTGATATTGAGATTAGAACATATTGAGTCTCTAACAATTATATTTATGTTTCTATGAGATTGACTTGAGTTGAGTTGATATTGATTTGAGTTGAGTTTATTTGAGATTGATATTATAACATATTGAATCTCTATCAATTCTCTTTATGCTTCTATGAGTTGATTTGAGTTGAGTTGAGATTGATTTACGTTGAGAGTGAGTTTAGAACATATTGAGTCTCTAAAAATTATTTTTATGCTTCTATGAGTTGAGAGTGAGATTAGAACATATTGATTCTCTAACAATTCTCTTTATGCTTCTATGAAGTTAATTTAAGTTGAGATTGTCATTAATTGTTGAGTTCATTTTGAGTACTACTTGAGAATGATTGATTGAGCCTTTGAGAATGCCTTTGGGACATATTTGAGGATAGTTTTTGGACAAGTTCTTAGTGAGCTTATTGGAGCAGATTTGGGCAAGTTCTTGGTGAGCTTGCTAGAGCAGATTTGGGCAAGTTCTTGGTGAGATTTCTAGAGCATATTTGGGCAAGTTCTTGGTGATATTGCTAGAGAAGATTTGGGAAAGTTCTTGGTGAGCTTGCTAGAGCATATTTGTCAAGTTCTTGGTGATCTTGCTAGCGTAGATTTGACAAGTTCTGTGTGAGCTTGTTAAGCAAGTTATGTGTGAGTTTATTGAGAAAGTTCTTAGTGAGCCTATTGATAGATATATGGAGGTGATAAAGTATATAGGATAGAGTCTCAGTGGATAGAGATCCAACAGCCAACATAGTTGAAGACAGATCTGAGTGAGGAGTCTTCAAGTGGAGAGAGGTCCATCAGTTAGTGCAACAGAGAGACAGAGTATTCTAGAAGATCACACAGCCAGAGCAGAAGGGGAAAGAGCTATTATGGAAGAGATACATGAACTTGAGATTATATTATCAACATCTCATTTGGATAGAGATCAATAAATATTATAATTGGGAGTGATTCTCAAAGAGATTGATTGAGAAATTTTTAGTAAAATATTTTCTCTGTGGAGTACCTCACATTGGGGGAACCACATTAAATCTTGTGTCTCAATTGTGTGTGGTGACTTGTGCTCTTGCTTACTACTACTATTTGAGTTATTAATGCACACTGCTATATTTGGTTATTGTAATTAAGAATATTAATTGATATTGGTTTTGAAAAAAAAGAAAAAATGGTCTTATACTGTTCACCCCCCATCTCAGTATAAGCTTATGTTATTCAATTGGTATCAGAGTGGGTTCCTTCAAAAATGCTAACATATTGAGGGTAGATTCTACAAAGAACACAAATGGCTTCATAGAAAGTATTATCTTCAAATAATGCTCCATTGTTTGATGGTAACAATTATGCTTTCTGGAGCATAAGGATGAATAACTACTTGATATCATAATGATATGAGGTATAGCAAATGGTTGAAAAAGAGCATAAGATTGAAGATGATCCCAAGGAAGATAAGATAACCAGGAAAGGTCTAAGAATACTAAAATGCTTCATATATGAATATTTTGGGCATATAGATGATGATTGCACATACTACAATAATTACAAGGAAAGTTTATTTGAAGAAGAACGCAACAGTTCTAGTGACAATTCCAGCAACAGTGATGATGAAGAAGAGAATTCCACAAAACAAGAAACAAAAATCATGAGGTTGAAAAATAAAATCAAGAGGCTTGAAAATAAGGTTCAAGAAAATGAAAAAGTCAATATGATGCTTAATCAACACATTCAATATTTTGAAAAAGAGCTTCAGGAACCAAAAGATTTTGGCATCACTATTTCTGAGAAACTAAAGGAGAGGAAAGAAATATGTGATCAGTTAGAAGAAGAAGAAGATCAAAATTTTTTGGGGACCTACATAAATGAATTAGCACGATTTCAAAGAAATTCAAAAATACTGGATAATATTTTGGATTTACAATCAGATCCATTTATAAATACAATGCTTGGTTATGAAGAAGAGAAATAAAAAATAAGTACACAAGGTCCTATATTTGTATCAGGAGGTTTCATTTCATAAATCTATAAGGAAGAACTAGTTCTCAAAGAAAAAGAAGCAGCAGAAATGGATACTTGCAGTTCATAGGCTATAGAGATGCATGCCAATTTGCTACTTAACACAAATGAAGAAAAAGAAGAGGGGGATTCCAAAGCACCAAAGGTTTCATATTTTAGGTTTAGGGAATCACACTAAAATTGAAAGAAAGTTATAAAATATGAAAGCAAGGAAGCATCTAATATTTGTGAGGAAATTTCCAAAGTACCTATAGCTCCAAATATTTAGTTTGGTTCTTGTTTTGAGATAGGTGAATCAAGTTCAGATGGAAAATAAAGTATTGAAGATAAATGCAAGGAAGAGACTAATAAATATGTTTCATATGCTACAAATAAGGTTCAAGAATGCAATGCACAAGTTGAAGATGATCATAAGGATAATGTTTAAGAAAGGATCCATGGATCAAAAACGTTTTATTTTGCTAGAAGAAAATTCAAGGGAATAAGGTATGGTTTTCAAGGAAATTTCTTCTCATGCAATATTATTGGTCATAGAGCTTTTCAGTGCAAAGGAAATGAGCAACATGGTTTTTGCTTTAGAGCTACACAATTTAGAAGTCATGGTAATAATGGTCATTAAAACAAAGCTTCACAATACAAGTTTCAGGAAAGGAATGGATATGGAAATTACTTCAAGAAAGAATTTAGGACATGGGCACCATACAAAGGCTACAATATCAAGTATTTTAATTACAATAAATTTGGGCATATTGCAAGATGGTGTAGGACTCAATTCCAAACAGGTTCAAGACAATAAGATCAAGTAATTCATCAAAAGAAGGATATTTGAAAAACATGGAAGGAAGTTGATAGAGTAAATAATCAATGTACTATGGGAGTAAAGATACTCCCATCCCAAAATTAATCACCTCAAGATATAAGGTGGTTAGGGGGCTATGCTTAAGAGTCATATCTTTTAGCCCCATAGGTGTCCCTTTTGCCATTGATGTCAAAGGGGGAGATATTTGAGTAAGGGGGAGAGCATTGAGTTAGGGGGAGCAGCCTCCAAAGAGAGCATTGAGTTAGGAGGAGCAACCTCCAAAGAGATTATTGAGTTATGGTAGCAGCCTCCATAGAGAGTATTGAGTCAGGGGGAGCAACTTTGATTCTCAGAGATGGTTTTTGCAATGATTGTGGTGTTCGCATTAGAGGTGTTACGATCAATGAAAAAGGGGGATATTGTTGGACATTTGAGGTAATTTGAGGTATTTTATGTTTTCATTGATGTCACATGGATCACATTTGGTTTTTGTGGCCAAAATATTTCATAAATAAGCATTTATGATATTTTGGATGGCATGACTATTTACAGGGTATTTATGAAAACCAAGGTAGGAAAAATAAAATGTTTTATTAAAATCAATGGTGGGCTTATGTGGAAAGGGCTTTTCTTAAAAGCCAAGGTGGAATTTTGTTTCATCGAAAAAGGACCTCCAGTGATGAAGATATTAAAGTTTAAATTAATGGAGGGCCGACCTATGTGCAATTAATGGAGGGTGGCATATATATACATGTAAAGGTTTCAATTTATTTTGGAAATGGGGCATATTATATATCATCAAAAATCTTATTTTGAGGGCTATTTGAATAAATTATTTAGAAAGAGAAATAATGTGTGTGTAAAGATATATTTCTAATTTTTCAAAGGGGTTCCAAAAGTGAAGTTTGCCTTGTTCTTTTTCAATAGGATTAATTCTTTCATGAGGTGACAAGGTATGCAATATTGTGATTTATTTTATTTTATGGTATAAGTGATTTTGGGAGTGAAAAGGTTATGCAATGTTTTGATTTATTTTATTTTATGGTACAAGTGGTTTTAGGAGAGACAAGGAAGTTGTGCAATTAAAGGCCTTGGTGATGATTATTGAAAAGTGGAGTAATGTTTATTATTTTGTGATCTACTAACCCTTGTGAAGATTGGAAAAATAATTTTGTGATTGTGACATATTTACAAAGAGGTTTTTTCATCTTCATAAAAGGTATGGGCATATTCTGCTATTAATTGTTTATGGTGGTGTATTTCTGAAATATCATTGGAGGGAAAATTATTTTTTGTGGTTTCCTTTTCGAAAGTGGTTGATTGAATGCTTCAAAATTTTTTTGAATCCCATTGGTTGTGAAAGAACTTGAGTTAGAAAATAACATGCGTATCATTGTTATGTGATATTTGTAGTTGAGCATTGTTGGAAACATTTGATTTGGTTGATACATACTTGGACTAGGGTTGTGTGAGAGAGAGTTGTCCCTTATGGTGATTGATTTGAGTTGAGTTGAGTTGAGATTGAGATTATAATATATTGAGTCTCTAAAAATTATCTTTATGCTTCTATGAGATTGACTTGATTTGAGTTGAGATTAATTTAAGTTGAGTTGAGTTGAGATTGAGATTAGAACATATTGAGTCTCTAACAATTCTCTTTATGCTTCTATGAGTTGATTTGAGTTGAGTTGAGATTTATTTGGGTTGAGAGTGAGTTTAGAACATATTGAGTCTCTAACAATTCTCTTTATGCTTCTATGTGTTGAGTTGAGATTGATTTGGATTGAGAGTGAGATTAGAACATATTGAGTCTCTAACAGTTCTCTTTATGCTTCTATAAAGTTAATTTGAGTTGACATTGCCATTCATTTCTTAGTTCATTTTGAATACTACTTGACCATGATTGATTGAGCCTTTGAGAAGGCCTTTGGGAAATATTTGAGGACAGTGTTTGGACAAGTTCTTAGTGAGATTTTTGGAGTAGATTTGGGCAAGTTCTTGGTGATATTTCTAGAGTAGATTTCAGCAACCTCTTGGTGAGTTTGCTAGAGCATATTTGGGCAAGTTCTTGGTGAGATTGATAGAGCATATTTGGGAAACTTCTTGGTGAGCTTGCTAGAGCAGATTTGGGTAAGTTCTTGGTGAACTTGCTAGCATAGATTTGAAAAGTTCTATGTGAGCTTATTAAGCAAGTTTTGTGTGAGCCTATTGACCAGGTTCTTAGTGAGCCTATTGATAGATATTTGGAGGTGATAGAGTATAGAGGACAGAGTCTTAGTGTATAGAGATATAGCAGCCAGCATAGTTGAAGATAGATCTGAGTGAGGAGTCTTCAAGTGGATATAGGTCCACCAATCGGTGCAACAGAGAGATAGAGTCTTCTAGAAGATCACATAGCCAGAGCATAAGGGGAAAGAGTTCTCCTATGGAAGAGATCCACAAACTTGATATTAGGGGATAAACATCTCCTTTGGATAGAGATCCATAAAAATTGTAATTGTGAGTGATTCCCAAAGAGATTTATTGAGAAAGTTTTAGTAAAATATTTTCTCCATGGAGTACCTCACATTGGGGGAACCACGTTAAATCTTGTGTCTCAATTGTGTGTGGTGACTTGTGCTCTTGCTTACTACTGCTATCTAAGTTATTAATGCACACTACTATATTTGGTTATTGTAATTAAGGACATTCATTGATATTGGTTTAGAAAGAAAGTAAAAAGTGGTCTTATACTGTTCACCCTCCCCTCTCAGTATAAGCTTGTGTTCTGCATTTTTCTCATCCTAATTGTTTAGTATCCTTATACTCAAATACTTAAGGGTTGCCTTGAAGCTTAGACTCAACCTCTATAATTTGTTCTTTAATTTTGATTTTGGAGGTAATGTATTCACTTTTGAAGTAATATAAACCATGGTTTCAAAAATATATCTAGATTGAGTTGGTTTGTATCACACCAAGTATTCATCCAAATAAAAAATCTCCATTTTTGAACACCCATATTAGATCTTCAATCACTAGATCAATTTATTTTTTCAAACTATTCCATAGTGCAAAACCATATGATAGTGAGAATGAAGTAAATATTAAACCTAGGTTATTGGGATCAACATACTTAGAGGAATTATTAACCATTATATTTGAATCTCTTTGTACACTATCCAAATCACTTTTCTCTTTAGAGCTAAGTTTGCATCCATAAGAACTCTTAAATCGAGACCTCCCCTAGTTTTATCATCACACACCTTACTCCATTTCACCAAAGAATTTTTTTTTTTATCATGTAATTCTAACCATAAAAATGGCCGCATAATATATATTAAACTTCTTTCTACCAAATTTGGCATTGTAGACACTAAAATCATGTCAATTGGATAAGAATACGATGATGCCACTCTTATCAATACCATATGTCCCCATCGGGAAATCCTCATGGGTTAATTAGGGGTCCTAACCACTTTTGGGAAGGTTTACCCCACTTTTAGAAATTTTTAGGCCATGTACCCATGGCCATCGCACCCCATTATGACCATAGTTTATGGTCATCCCACCCATGGATGGCCACAAGAAACCATCCCTGGGTGGGATGGCCATGGTCTAGACCCCTCAAAAAGCCAAGGGCAGGATAAATGGCATTCAAATTCTACCATTTATCCCACCCAAAGGCTTATGAAATATTTGGAGACTATCTAGACCATCACAACCTATAAATTGGATGCCCAAATTAGAGGCCTCTTCCACCTAACACATGGTAAGGGTTTTGACAAGTGGTGGCACCTGCCTTGCATGCCCCAACTTGTCACTTTTTCCCTATGGTCCTCTTGGGCTATAAATTGGAGTGATTCCACTCAATTTAAGAGATATTTTTTTGCAAGCATTGACCACAAAGTGCTACTGATATTTTCTCTCCCATTTGCCCTCGTATTTGCCCTTGTAATCTTCATCAATCGAAGGAGTTTCCAAGGCATACCCAAATACATACATACCTTACAAAAACCATCCATTCCTATGAATAAAATTACTAAATTTTACAAAAACACCCCTATGAGTAGTCTAGACTAGATCCCAAAAGAATTGGTGGTAAAGATCACCCTATTTGGTGGTCGTCCCCACCTGGGACGGTTAAAAGTCCCAATTGGAGAACCTAGGTATGACCATTAATTGACATATATTTTTGAAAAAAAATTAGTGTAGATAATTTTTAGAGTATTTTATATACATTATACTTAAATTTGGTAGAGTTTGGAGCAGTTTTGGACCTTCAATTATGGTTTTTGTGACGATAGTCCCAATTGTCCCACCTAGGAATGGCCATAGATTTTTCTCATAATTTCATTTCAATTTCTACATAGATCATTCCAAAATTAGATAATATACATCATGCTAAGTTTTGGTATCATTTGGATTAGTTTTGCATTCTCTATTGCACTTTTTGTATCCTATGTTACATGCATTTCATTGATTTTATATTAATCTGCACATGTTGCTAACCAATTTTAATTTATTGTGTGTAGGTACAGGTATTCCAGTGCATGAGGAAGGAGCTAAATATTTTTAATATGGATATATTATCACAATGGTAACAAAAACCCACGCTTCAATTGTGAGTGCAAGGAAGACACTAAAAGCTTGTCTTAAGTTTATGAAAGGATTGGATCCTTCAACATTGTAATGAGTTGTATCAATTGAGAGCCCTCAAGGGGATATTTTTTAACCATGTATTTGACAAATTAATCAATGTAAAGAGAACCACCCATTTCTTTCACATATTTATCACTCATTGTTTACTTTAATGTCACTTTTTACAGTGCTTAAATAGATAGGTGCTTTTCATTTCTCTTTGCTTGGTGCATCATTTTTTCCGCTCTACAGTGGTGATCATGGTGGAACCCTTGTCTCTTTTTATTTTTACAAATATTGACCTTGTTTTTTTCCTTTGAATGTTGCAGGTTTTGGCCATTCTGGACTTGAACGATCCTTGAATTCCAAATTAGAACACCCAGGGATGGCCACAGTAGTTGTCCCACCTAGGGATGACCCCCAAATTTGCAACCATCCCATCCTAGGATAGCAAAAAAATAGGGTTTTTCAGCCCAAATTTCCAGAAATAGCATCTTCTTAGACTTTCAAGGTAAGTGCCTAAATCTTCAATTTCCATTAATGTTGTTCAGAAAGGGTTAAATTCAGATTTTCATGTATTTTCCTTGTTGATTGAAAGGTTGATTTTTGCTTTTCCTAAAATTAAAAATAACAAACTGAAGAAAAAAATGAAAAATAACAATTTAAGTATGCATCTGAATGGTTTGATTGATGTGATCTACCTAAGGTTTAGGTTGTCATATAGGATAAGTATTTTGTAGGTTCCTTATTCATGCTAATATTTATGAAAGTGAAATGTTTCGTATGCATTTAGTGAAGGTTCACTGAATGCACTTTGTTTTACTTTATTTAAGGATAAAAGGAACCACACACACAACGTCACATTTGAACATTAGTGAGTTGGAATTTCATTCCCAACTACTAATAGATACTAATGACGTTGGGTTTCATCTCCACCCATTGGCTCACATCCTACAAACCCTATTTTTGGCTAAATCCAACTCCAAGAACCATCTTAGTCATGGAAATAGTACATAATCCTCTTCAAAGGGTGTATCGCTACCCACGATCAATATGGATGAGGACTGGTAGGACCTATGCTCCCTGATCAAGTATGGGCTTCATCTCCATACTTTGGTTGGTTTACATGATCGAAATTTTATTGCTAGTTATCGAGATATGAGTATATAGGTGAAATCCCTTAAACAAATTTAGAATTACATCAACAATATTCAAACACATGAAAAGATATCTCTTTACAAAAAATAAATAAAAAACAAACCAAACTATTTTAGGAACACATAAATATTTAAAAGAGATAAACACTTCTATTATTGTGTGTTTCTAATTTTTTTGTGTTGAATCATTAATATTTGTAAAGGAGATAATCATGTAGGGTTTAGAAAGAAGTAGTTATGGTTTACACCTGTAGCCAAGCCCACTTGGGTTGATGTTGTGAGGAGTAGAAAAGGAGACATAAACCATCTCTAATTTGACCCTAAGGATTTGGTTATACCTCCTTGGCGGCCTCCTACTCACCCAAGTCCTATAATATCAAATAATGAACCTAACCTTCAAGATACCCCCACATGGGACACCCCTATAGGTTGTGGTCCTAATTAGGGAAATTTTTTCCCAATTATAGACACTTCACATGCCTTCTTTCAAGAACGAAAATTGTGCATTGAGGTGCCAACACATAGAGCAATACCATACATTCGCATGCCTTCTTGATCTACCTCATACACCTATGTACAGGACCAAGACTATGGACCATGGGTAGGGCCAAATGATCAAAATACATAATTAAATCACCCTAATAGGTATCCATAGTATATATATACCAATATGATTATGATTATCATTACCCTAGGCAAGAAAAATCAACCCTTCCCTTACTCATTTATGAAAGAAGACCCAAGGAGAATCCTAATTATCCTAGGTTGTATCATTCGATGCAAGAATTATGTGCTTTTGTACCAGTTGAGCATAAATAATGTCAGTTTAGGAGAGAGCCTCAAGTGAATGTGACCTCTCTCAATCGAGGAAGATCATAGTCGACCTTTCATATCCTCCTGAATAGAATAGGTATCAGGGTAATAGTTTTAGAGCTCATAGTCCCTACACTTTTGAGCAAATAAACCATGTCAAAATGTATGCTGACCGCCAAGCTCAATTTAATCAAAACTGGTTAGATAAACAATGCTTGGATCTCTTAGATCACCAACATAAATTAGAAAAACAAAGGATTGAACAATGAATTCAAGATACCTTGCACAACAGGTTCCCTACCCCAAGTACGTATAGACAAGGGGGTCATCACAGGCAACCCACTTTTAACAAAAATAGGGTTCTTGGGCCTAATCAAATGGTGCCTTCTCAATATCTTAGGCCTAATAAGGACTTACCTCCTAGGCCAAACATAGATAACCTTTAGTAGGCATTTGTTCCTCCTTGTAGGACCATTCAGAAAACACCTTAAGGGGCCTATGATGATTTGGAACCAGAAGAGGAATACCTAGAAGCATCTTATGGAGGCATGGTTGATGAAAATAAACCACCACGTAATATGCTTGACATTCCTCGTCCTCTACTAGGGTGAAATTAAAGAAGAGGAGATTAAATCCTCTGATGTGTATAGAGCATTGCTTGAGCACATGGAAACCATAGAGAGCAAGATAGTTGGGTTTGGGCAATAAAATCTCACTTTGCATTAGTTATGTAGTCAACCACTTCATATGTCTATACTTTCCCCTCCATATCTGGAGAATTTGAAAATACCCAATTTGGACAGATTTAAAGGAGAGGAAGATGCACATGAGCACATCACTAGGTTCATGAACTAGTGCTTTAGTATCTAGGAAAATGATGCCTTAATTCTAAGAATATTTTTTATTATCCTCTTTGGCCCAGCCATAGAGTGGTATAATCAACTTCCAAGGCACAAAATCCATACATTTGAGCAATTTGTAGATGCATTCATGGAATTTTTCACCTTTAATACTAAGAGAAATGTGGCCTTAACAGACATCACAAGATTAAATAAATATGAAGATGAGTCAATTGTAGACTATGGTAATAGGTAGTGAACACTTAATTATAAGCTACCATACCTATTGCTAGTGTCTGAGCTAACTTGAATGTTTTCAAAGAGTTGTTTAAAGCTAATTTAACTATTACTACAACTCCAACAATATCGAACTCTTGAAGATGATCCAGCATAGGCTAGAGAAAAAGAAAAAATTAAAATTCAAGAGGGGGAAATCCCAAAACCCTACAAGAATAAGTGGACTAAGAACCCAAAGGGTAATCCAGAACAATCAATGTTGGTAGCAGTTAACCAAGTTACCATCAATGTTCGAGGGCTTGTGCAACCAGTATTGTCTTAAAAGGTAAATTATCAGGCCCAACCTCCTCTTGAAAGTTACAACAACAACACTCAAGTGAATCAAGGAAAAATTCAGCAACGTTGTCCTAGGCAACAATTTATGCCCTTCACTGATTCTATGGACTCCTTATTAGATCTTATATGTATGGCCAAAGATATTACTCTAGTTGAGATCCAACCTATAGACCCAAGTACTGGTAAACAAAATCCTATGGGACATCATGAAGACCTATATTGTAGATACCATAGGTATATTGGACATGACTTGCCAACATGCTATGGTTTCAAAAACCTAGTATAATATATGATCGAGAGGAATTAAATTCAAATGGATAATTCTCTCGTGAAAAAAAAACAACAAATGGGTGTTTTAAAGACCCATTACCCACTCATGAGGTACAATAAAATCCTTCTAAACAAGTAAATGAGGTTTATGTGATATCCTCTCAACAAGGGTTCATCGATATGGTTAGCATTGTGACAAGGAATCGATGTTATCCAAATCAAGTTGCACCACATGCAGCTTCAACTTATATTCCCTCAATTTCATAGCCTCCACCAACTCCAATGCAAAACCTTCCACCTCGTCTAGTGGTTACAATAAAAAGTGAGGTTGCTCAAAGCTTACAAACAACATCGGCTAGACTTTCCATATATGAGCTTATTCAACAATATCCACCTCATTGAGAAGCTCTTATGGACATTATTAAGTCGACTGACCTATAGCCCTAGGAGTCTAACTCCTTTATCAATTTTGTGGGGCATTTTTAGTAGTGTAAAGAACCAGTGATTGCATTTCATGAAAACAAAATCAAATTGATAGTAAATTATGCATTTGATCCTCCTCTACACATAATTGCATGTGCAAATGGAACACCCTCTAAGAGAGTTATAATTGACACTAGTTCATCAAGTAACATAATCACCACTAATGCTCTCAAACATCTAGGACTTCCAGCATCCCATGTTGTTATGTCCACCTACACCCTATGAGAATTTAATAATACAATATTCTCAAAATTTGGCACTATAGTCCTACCTATTCAAGAGGGATGCAAAACTATACCAATATTATGTCACATATTGGAGGTTGTAATAGCCTACAATATTTTTTTGGGTAGACCTTGTATTAGGGATATGAAGTGCATCCCCTCCATCACTCACCAATATTTAAAGTATACTTATGAAGGGCAAGTACACGTCATATCTACAGACCTTGAGCCCTTCAAATACTACAACTTGGTGCAACATATCCCCAAGTCAGCCTTGCCATCGACTCATGGATTTCCTACCGAATACATCCATTTGGGGTCCACTTCCCTGATCATCACCTTCCATTAATCCATTACCATCTTATTTTATACCATCATCATCATTGGCACCTTCAAAAATACCTTCATCATCATACAATCCTTCATAGAGGAACATGTCAAAGAGGCCAATCGATGAGATCCCTCCCATCATCTTCACCATTTCCATGAAAGAGATTCCTAGTATAGCAGATAAGGAACCATCTCATGAGGTAAGCATTAAGTCACAAAGCATTGTCTCCTCCATCTTCATCATACCATGTCATAGTCCATTTTGCTAATATAGGTTTAGGAGCATACCTATTGAGGAACATCACAACAGTTCCAACCGTTGAGGCAGTATAGAATATGGGGTTATCTCATCTTCCCATAGGTATCATTGTATCTCTAGTTATACCTCCAAATCAAATGAATTTCATATATGGGGGTATTGAATATGGAATAGAACCATCTCCTCAACAAGAAGAGTAAATATATTTGGATTAAACAACTTAGTTCTCCTTCAACAAGAGGAATGAGTGAGTTGAGGTTTAGCGAGTGCGACGGGAGTGAGGGTTTGAATTTTTTGGGTAGGAATCTTAGCCAAGGTGGTAGAGGTAGAGCAGGTACGAAAGTGGCAGGTGGGAACCTCGATCATGGATCAAGTGAGGACCCAAAATAAGGCAGTCAAGCTACGACATATTTGGAGGTGGGCATCACACGGGGGCCCGACCCTCCTCAAAAAGACCCCGTTAAAAAAGATACGAAGGAAAAAGTGGGGCCCAAGAAGTGGCTATATTTTTTTGATACTCTTAGAGAAAAAATAAAGGAGGTTCTCTCTCTTTCACCCCTAGTTCCATTAAATAATAAAATTTCAGCACTAGCAAGTTCCATGAGCCCTTTTCTTTTAATGGAAGAATTATCCCTGGTAGGCAAGTTTTTGGGAGGTAGGCTGAACATGGAGACTATCAAGTCTTGGGCGATGGGTAAATGGTGACTGGTAAGAAAGTTGGAGTTGGTAGCTCTAACTCAAGGGTTATTCATTATCTATTTTAACAATATGGAGGATGCTAACCGCAATGTAATAGGAGTTCCTTGGTTTCTAGGCAAAAGGAGCCTTTTTCTCAAATGATGGGGTGAATATTTCAACCTTGAAAAGCAAAATATTAACATTACCCCTATTTGGTTTCATCTCTCGAGTCTACCTGCCCAATTCTTCAATGAATATTGGTTGCAGGGCATAGCCAGAACTATAGGGGACCTGATCTCCATTGACCATGCGACCTTGGCTAGGACAAGGATGACTCATGCATGAATCTGCATAAATGCTAATTTGAATAATGAATTACCAAGGTTTGTGGAGCTAGAGTATGGAGAATACTATAGAAAGCAACTGATAGAATATGATAACAGATCGACATTCTATGCAGAATGTAAAAATCAAGGACATCTATGCAATCAATGCCCTAACCTGACAATGAATAGAGAAAAGTAGAAGTAGGGAATGCTAGATAGAGGAAATTTGAGGAGTTTCCCTAGCATAGGCGATTCCAATTATGCAAACTATGTCTACTAAAAAATAAAAGAGAGGGTGCAGGGTCCCAACAAGATAAAGGAAAACAACAGGTTTTTGGCAACCAAAATACTCAGGTAAGTTCCAATCCTCTAGTTTCAAATAAATTTTCAATTCTATCCAATATGGGAGTAGGATATTATCAGAAGACATGGAAGCCCAGCATCTTTAGGCTAACCTTTCTGACTCTCTCGAATCCCCATCCAAGTCAGGATCCTCAAACCCTAATGCTAAAATTATTGTAATCCCCATGGGCATCACAAATCCAAACCCTAATGCACGATCTCTAGAATCCACATCCAAGTTAGGATCCTTAAACCCCAATGCTAGAAATACTTCAAGCCCAATGGGAATCCCAAAGCCAAACCCTAATGCTAAAGAACTTAGGAAGAAATTTGAGGCATTGGAAAATAAAAAATCTCATCTCCCTAACATCATAACTAGGAGCCAAGTGAATCCTACTGAGGGGTCGTATCGTAGACCAGAGGAATACAGGAAAAAAGGAGAAGATTTGGATGTAGGGGTGGAGATATGTGAAAGTCTTCAGACTGAGGAATATGGTAGTCCGGTTCTGCAACAAATTACCTCCCCTCAATTTAGTCTTAAATAAACCAGGAGCATTGTGAAGTATCATATAGATTTTAGCAATGAAAAAAGAAGAGTGAGAATATCAAATGCTAAACATCAAAAATTTAAAACTGATAATGACATTGCCAATGGAAAATAGAGAACCTTGTTTCAACAGGTTATTCCAGGTTCTAAAGACAACAAATTAGGAAAACCCCCTCAAGGTATGGGAGAGGAATAAATACCAAACAATCTAAATGAAGTTCCTCTCATCGAATGTGAGAGGCCTTAATGGCCTGCCCAAACATAGGGAAGTCAGTGCAATAAGAAATCAAGTGAATCCAACTATTATCATGTTGCAAGAAACAAAAACTGATGAGATTCAGTATAAAAAAATAGCAAAAAAAATCTGGAATCAAGGGGATATGGTTTGCAAATCATCCAGATGAGCATCTAGAGGTCTTATGACTTTGTGGGATCCCCAGATAGTAGAATGCACCATTATTCAGAAATATGACAGGGTTCTTAGTGTTTTATTTAAGGAAATAAATAGCAACAGGTCATGGATCATTTCAAATATTTATGCCCCGACTTCAATTCAAGGGATAGCTCTACTATGGGAGTACTTAGGAAATCTGAGTGAAATATTCCATAATATCCCCTAGATTCTGGCTGAGGATTTTAACACTCCTCTTTACCCTTCAGAAAAAATGGGTGGACATGGACCACCTATCAGGAGCATGGATGAGTTCAATGACTTTGTGAACTCCAACAAGTTTATGGATGTAAAAATTAGAGGAGCGAATTATACCTAGAGGAATCGACGGATAGGGTGTCATCTCATTCAAGAAAGGCTTGATAGGTTTTTTCTATCAAAGGAGGCTACAACTTTGTTTGGTGATTCTACCCTGCAAGCCCTTCCTAAAATTGCCTCTGATCATAATCCTATTTTTTTGGAGATCCCTAACTCTCTATCCTTCAATAAACCTTTCATATTTCAATCTATGTGGATCAAACATTCCAGTTTCAAAGATAACTTAAGTTAGTGGTGGCAGCAACCTGTCAGGGGTAGTGCAGCTTTTAAACTTCCTGGCAAATTAAATTTTTTTAAGGAAAAGCTTCAAACTTGGAACAAAGAGGTCTTTGGGAACCTCTTTGAAAATAAAAAATAGGTTGTTGAAAGTTTGAATATAATTGATCAGAGGATCCAACATGGTGATGCTGATGAAACTACTAGGTAGGAGGAACGAACAAAACTAGTAGAGTTTCATAACATTTTGGCTTGTGAGGAAATCTATTGGAGGCAAAAATCAAGGGCTCTTTGGTTGAAATATGGAGATTCAAATTCCAAGTTTTTTCACATCACCACACTTAGAAATAGAAGTAATAACTAGATAAAATTAAAAAAACATATGGTTCTAACTTAAGACTTAACAGAAATCAGAAAGGAGACAATAACTTATTTCAATTCTATCCTTGGTCAAGAATCGCAGTGCAATGAGGAGGCCAAAGATATTCTCTTGAAATCCATTCCTAGCATAATAAATGAGGATATAAACCTTAAGCTTCTAGCTCACTTTTCTGATGAGGAAATTAAGGAACCCTTGTTTAGCATGGAGCCAGACAAAGCCCCGAGACCTGATGGCTTTCCCCTTATTTCTATCAAGATTTTTGGGACATCATAAGTGAGGATGTAATTTTTGTTGTCATAGAATTCCAAGCAAGAAATCATATCCCAAAAGGTATCAACTCTAATTTTATTTCTCTAATTCCTAAGAAGCAAACCCCTAAATCTATGGCTGACTTCAGGCCAATCAGTCTATGCAATGTTTCTTACAAGATCCTAACTAAAGCCATTGCAAATAGAATGAGATATATTCTTCCCCGAATGATAGATCCATGCTAGGGAAGCTCTTTCTAGGGTAGGTCAATCTTGGATGGAGTTATCACAGTTCATGAAGCTCTGCACTTTACTCATAAGACTAATAGGTTTGTTTTTGCCCTCAGGCTTGATATGAACAAAGCATTTGACAGGCTAAATTAGGAATTTCTGATTTTTGCCCTCCTTAAGTTTGGTTTTCACCACCAATGGGTTAATTTGATCAAAGAATGTATTTCTAAAGCATGGTTCTCGATTCTAGTTAATGGAACAACTATTGGTTACTTTCAAAGTAGTAGAGGAATTTGGCAGTGGGACCCTATCAGCCCCATGTTATTCATCATTGTGGCAAAAGCTTTAGGCAAAAACATAAAAAATGCTTGCAGTTCAAGGCTAATATTGGGAATCAAGGCAACATCTCTCACTAGGGTTGTTTCTCACAAAAAATTTATCGATGATACCCTTATATTGACTAATGCATCGGTGGTTGAGGCCAAAATAATTAAATACATCCTACAACTCTACGAGAACGATGTTGGTCAGGAAGTTAATTTCAGTAAAAGCAAGTTATATTTCTTAAACGCCCCCATTCAGAGGTAAGGAAGGATTGTAAAAATTTTAGGGTGTGATATAGCAAACCTTCCCACTTCGTATCTTGGTCTCTCTATTTTCATTGGTTCATCGAGAGAGTCAATGTGGGACAGGGTTATTGAAAGAATTAAAAAAAAACTTGTTGGATGGAAAGGTCATCTTCTATATCAAGCAGGAAAGTTGACCCTCACTAAGGCCTCTCTTTAGAGCATTCCAATCTATTTCCTCTCTATTTTCAAAGCCCCTATGAAGGTTTTCCAAAAAATTGAGAAACTCCAAAAAGAATTTTTATGCAATGGATCAGAGGAGACAAAAAAGATACACCTTGTAGGATGGACCAAAGTGTGCAGACCTAGGGAAAATGGGTGCTTAGTTTTGAGGATAATTTCTCATATAAATTTAGCTTTACTAGCTAAGCAGACATGGCGTCTCAAGCTTACCTCATGAGATGGTTCGATGAGATCCCTCCTATCATCTCCACCATTTCCACGAAAGAGATTCCTAGTCCAGCAGATAAGGAACCATCTCATGAGGTAAGCATTGAGTCACAAATTATATTCAAAATATACTACAGCTATAATCAAATGAAATTATATTCAAAATATGGAATTTCTAAGTGACTCGATTCCAATTAGAGGTTCTTCTTTTTGGAAAGCAATTCTTAATTTTAAGGAAATCATCAAAAAAGGTTTAAGATGGGTTTCAGGCAATGGTGAGAGGATAAATTGCTGGAATGATAGGTGGGCTAAGGACGAACCACTACCACAATATCCTAACATAGCCTGAATCAGAGATATCATAGAAGAACTTATTGGCAGAAAAGTCTTTGATTATATGGTTAAGGACAGAGGTAGAATGAAGTGGAAACAAATAAGAAATCAAGAATTTCAAGTGGAATCAAATGATCTTTGTAACATTCTCAAGCAACAATTTATCCCCATGAGACCCAAGGAAGATAAAGTGACCTGGGCTCCTACGAAAAACGGGCAGTTCACTGTTAAATCAGCATACAAGCTTCTGCTTGATTACAAAGATTTTGTCCTCCAAAAGGACTTAGTTTGGATAAAAAAATTAATTTCAAAAATTGCAATATTTTCATGGCTGGTTATCCAAGGAAGAATTCTAACCATTGATAATATGATGTGTAAAGGTATTTGTATCACTAATCCTTGTTATCTATGTAGGGCTAATTGGGAGACCATTTATCACATTTTCCTTGAGTGCCCTTTTTCCTTGACTGTCCTAAGTGGGGTTTTTTAGGCCTTCAATTTTTCATGGGTTAAGCTAGGCACCGTACTTGATTTGTTCATCCAGTGGCCTTACCCCTTTTCAAGCCAAAGACTTAGATACATGTGGAAAAAATTTCTCAATCACTATCTTTGGTAGGTGTGGTTATAAAGGAACCATAGAGTCTTTAATGAGTCTATCCATGATCATCAAACTATCATTGCCAGGATCCTATATTTTGCCAAAAATAATGTGAACCTTATCCCTTTTGATAGATGTAAACCTCATCTTTAGGGGACCACAATTGCTCAATATTTAAGCTAAACCTTGTTAGATGAGTATGTGCCTAGGGTAGTCAACCCTAGAGCCAATGTTAAGTGGTCTTCACCTCCTATGGGTTGGTTTAAGCTTAATTTTTATGGAGCAACTAAGGACAATCCTGGCAGAGTAGGCGCTAGTGGCATTGTGTGAGATCATAATGGGAATATGATGCTTGCATTTTTTGAATATTTGGGAATAAGGACAAACAACGAAGTTGAAGCTAGAGCTATATGGAGAGGCCTTCAAATGACTCAAGACTTAGAAGGCAATTTGATCGTAGAAGGAGACTCTATGCATGTTATAAATCTCCTAAATAATTGGAAAAAACCTCCTTTGATGATTAAAACAATTGTTGGAGATGCTAGGATCCTTTTCCAGGGAAGACAGGATAGAAAATCCCAACATGGCTTTCAGGAAGCTAAAAAAATTGCTGATAAGCTGGCCAATTTGGGTGTCGATGGTGAAAGACTTTTCAAATGGGAACACGGTGTCCCGAGTGAAGTAGAGGAGCTTATTCAACAAGAATCCCAAAAATGATAGTCGAATTTACCAACAGGGAAGGCACTGTAAGTTTGAAGGGTAGAAGTATTACCGTCTCTTTTTCGAATTGGACTCACAATAAAAATTATCTGAGCTATCAGTCTTCATTGATGCTTCTTGAAAATACCATAAAGACTAATGGGTATAGTCACATGTCAGATAACATGTCTCCTAGTTGTATTAGTAATTTGAGGTTGGTTGATAATCACAAGGAAGGAAATAAATGATAATATAAGACTTCAAACCAAAGCCACGTGGACCACCAGATAGCTACCGCCATAAATCTAACCAGTAGGTTCACTTCTCCAAGGCTGATTGGCCAAGATATTATATGGTACCAAAGCATGTCATATACGAAAGAAAGCAATTACCAAAGAATTATTAAGAGTAACTGTCAATACAGAGCTTGTGGGAGTTTTTTTCAGTACTCTACTATGTGTGTCTGCAGCTTTTTGTTTCTCCATTGTCTCAAGGAAGGGATCCGTGTCTGTTTATTTTTTTTAATTATGATGCATCCGTGTCTTCTCGAGGTATACCCAAAATGTTGTATGGGAAGTTTCCTTTTCGATAACAGGCTATGTGCCTTACTGGATGTAATGGATTTGGAGGCATGTAGATTTTACATATATAGGATCCTTAGTAAGGATATGTTCATCAACAGCCCTAGGCTGATTTTTGTAAAAGTTTTTGGGTCAACCTGTAAAACCCAATATTAATGCTATAGTATCTTATCTACCAAAAAAATAAGAAGAAGATGAAGAACCTTTCTCTAAGGACATCAATTACATGTCTAATCTTGACTATGCCTTGCGATATCTCCATCACTACCATTGGCATGGCTATGGTTTGGGGTTATATGAACAAGGTACTCATGTTCCTTGCTAGCCATAATATCAATTGTCATATGATAAATCTGGTTTAGGACACGATAAACCTATGCCTCTCAATGTCCTCATAGAGAGTTTAGAACACCTAGGTTTGAACTATATGTATGATCTTCCACGTGATACCTATGCTAATACTAATCATGTCCACTCTTTGAGGGATTATTTTCCTACAAATATGATATATCAAGGGATATCTCATGATTTCATCCTGTAGACACCAAAATCTGACACTCTCTAAGTCACATTCACCACCCCACAATCAAATCCTGCATAATAAAACTATATGCCTAAGTCTAAACTTAGGGATATAAAATCCTACACATCATCCTATTTTCCTAATTTATTTAATTAGGAAAATCACCCTAGGATATCCTGTCTACCCATTGGACATGTGTCCTGGACACTACATCCAACATCCATGCCACATATTACCCACTTATGTCCCCCTTATCCTTCCACATGAGATAGATTCCCAACACCCATGCCAAAAATCATTTGGTGTTGTCTCCTTGTCCCTTCACATAAATCAGCATCCCACATCAAACTCCACTTGAAGCCACATCACCCTAGTTAAGTAAGCCACACTACATGACTCACTGTAACTGCCCCTTCTACCTGGCAATTCAGATTTGCCACTTGGCAAGTAAAACTTACCACCTCACATTCCCATCCAAAGTCCATTAATTGGCATATCGATAGGCTATAGAAATATATCCAGACCCAATAAGAAATTGTGAGCATGAGCTTGATTTTTACCATTGGCACGTATCCCGAGGCAACCTATCATTTCAATCGAAACTTCCCATTTGCGGTTTCACAGTAAAAATTACAGGTCTACGGTTTCACAACCGTAGGTCCGGGGTTTCCAGTCCATAACTGTGCTTCCATGGTTCCACAGTCCTGAGCACGAAATTGCATGCACATCAAAGATCAGTAACATAATTCACTTGATTAGCAAGGCTTTTCATTTGTTTATTTGTTCTGTCATTTGTTTCATATTATTATCTGTTTAGGTTTTATACATGCATTATTATTATTTTTCAAGTATACAAGTGCTACTAATCCCCTTTATCGGTTGGAATGTGTGCAGGTGACAAGTATTTTGGAATAAGCTACTGAAGCTAAAGTGGTCCCTTGCTAGATACCAAAGCCCACTTACCCCTTGAAGTTGTGACGAAAGAGGAAAGAACACCACATCCTACGGAAGAGTCAAAATATTTCCCCTCCTCCATAAAAGCATTGTATTGCAGACAGACAAGAAGCATTGTAACATTACTCCCAACACACTTGGGGCAATTCAAAAAACCTTTTGTAAAAAGTTGTATCAATATCAATATAAAAGGGCATTTTGGCAAATCTACTTCTCTCTCTATTTTTATTCGAATATTTGTGTTCAGTTATTTGGTTATAGAAATGGTGATCACAGTGGGACCCCATAAAGGTCCTATTTTATTTTGCCTTGCTATCTAAATTTGTTTACTAATCTCTATCTGCATCTACAAGTTTCAAGAATTCAAGGTGCACACAAATTCAACTCTAAATAGATACGTTCATAAAACCTTATGCCCTAATTATTTACTATGGAAATGTAGAAACATGGTTTTTGTCTGAGAAAACACAGACACAAGGTTCCTGGTGGGAGAAAACGTAGACCCATAAATGCTTTGGTCAACCAAAAGGCTCCAAAGGTATCTACAAAACCCTTTGGTCACCTAAAAATTCCCAAAGGTATCTAGAAAATCTTTGGTCATCCAAAAAGCTCCAAAGGTGCCTACAAAATCTTTTGGTCACCCAAAAATCCCCAAAGGTATCTATAAACCCTTTTGTCACCCTAAAATGATCCAAAGGTATCTATAAACCCTTTGGTCACCCTAAAATTATCCAAAGGTATCTAAAAACCCTTTGGTCACCCATAAATCCCCAAAGGAATCTATAAACCCTTTGGTCACCCAAAATACCCCAATGACATCCACTAAGCCCATTGGTCAAATTTGTATATATTTATCAAACTCCAAAAACATCATTAAAATATCAAAAATACAAATATATTAGATTGCATTACATTTTATATCATTGCATTATACAATCACTTGAATTTAGCATACCCATAATTGCGTTTTGCATTCTAGATTTGATCATACATGTCTAGCACTAGGTCTTTCCACTAGCCATCATTAAAAATCTACTTTGTCAAAAGTCATTATTCATACTCATCTAAATTTCAATTATCATGTTCATTTACATTTCCCACCTTTCATATGTGTGTCTATTTCCCTTCACTTAGGTCATTGGTTATATGATGTCTTTAGGGTTTTCTTTCACTCCACTATCTCTAGTTTTATTTTCAAATTTTTTAGAAAGCTATCCTGAATTTTAGAAGGTAGAGTCTTGCTTTGATTGTACCTTGGATACGTGATAATCCCAACATATTTTCACACTAATAAATCTAAGTTTTGCATAAATGAAATATGAAACCTACAAAGTGGTCCATGTTACCCTAAGCAAAAAGTTTACCTTGCTCATCCCCCTATGAGAATGGTCAAAAATGATGAGATTTGACAAAAGGAAAAGCTCCTCCTTACCCAAAATAATCAAAATCCCTTGCTTCACACCAAATTGGGGTAAGTATCCAAAGAGAAAAATAAATAGTGGTTGTTACCACTTAACAATATTCAAAATAAAAATTTGTTTTTACCAATAGAAAAAGTAGAAATCAAAATAAATAGTGGTCTAATCCCACTGCGTACAAAACTCAGGATAATGATACTCGCAGGGTGATATTTAGTACAAATGGGCTACATCAATCCTATTTTGCACTGGGGTATCTTTATGCAATATCATAAAAATGAACTCAGATGCACACACAGGGATATTTAATATCTTGGTCATCTTAATAGATTTATACCTTGCCAAAAAGTCTTGCATGGTTAATATACAACTTTTGAATAGATCACTAGAGTGTTTGAGTCTCATGAAAATCTCAAAGACATTCTATAACATCTTAATATGTATATCATTCCATAATATTTTATCACATGTTTGTTATTTTACATTTTCACAGTCCATTACATAGTCTTATGATAACGTTAAAATAAATCTAAAAAAGGGATGGCCCCAAAAAATGCTAAAAAAGGAACTTGGCCCCCCAAAATAGGCATAAAACAACATAAAAACACAAAAAATGGAATAAAATTGTACACAAAATACAAATAAAGCACAAATTCCTAAATATTATCACTAATGAGTTTCATTAACTGATATTTAGTGTATTTTGTAGAAAAATGCGCGAATAATTACATTTCCACATTTAATAAAGTATAGGAGCAAATTCAACCCTTACTCATCTCGTATCGGCTCCGCCACTCATCAAGTCCTAAGTCTGCCTCATGGTGATTATGGAATAACCTCTGCAATGCTCCAATTCAAAAAATTTATCTCCTACTTGTCACCAATCAGTTTGCCAAGTTAGAAGTGTGCAAATGAGCTATTTTGGCCAATTTTAGGATTAAAAATGCCTAGAATAAGCAGTGGTCATCCTAGGGTGGGACATCCAGAAAATTGGTTGATCATACCAACCTAGGATGGCCATAAATTATGCAGCAACATCACCCTAGGATGGCCACCAAAAAATCGCATAAAAATAGATGAAAAAGCAAAGAAAATGGCCTAAAAACCACAAAAAAAATCAAAATTGATAAAAAATCACAAAAGATCAATATGGAACAAAATTTATTCATGGATGAATTGAAAATTCTCTACTTAAATTCCCAATAAGGCCATTATGGTCATACCGCTCCACAGGAATGCGGTATGCAGTTCTATTCTACCATAAAATATTAACAAAACCATCAAAATCGTAACAAAATTGACAAATCTTACAATAGGTCAAATTGAAGGAATCTCAATCAACTCATATTGGTCAAGTGACTCATTTATTTCATCATTAGTCATGCCCTGATTGACTCATAACTTGAGGGGGTAGTCATAATAACAAATTTATAATCAAAATCAACACTCAAATATTCAAAAGTGCAACTTGCATACATTCAAAATAATCATTGTCAATGATAAATTTCAAGCCCACGATGGGGCAAATAATTCAGCACAAATACAAAAAAAGTCTTTATATACTTGAAGCGTCAGGACATCTATCCCAAAATAGGTAAAATAAGGAACCAATCCCAAGTATACCCTAAGCCCCTAAGACTGCCATTGTAGTGTGGCTAAAAGGTATACCAAAATCAATCCTTCAAATATGTCAAAAGCAAGGATTCCAAGAATGTATGCTCTTTCCACAACGGAGGCATCTAAATTTGGTTAGGTTACTGAATAACATTAATCACTTAATAGTTTAGTCATATATTTTTTCTTCGTGCTTTGTTTCACACAACACAACTCAAAAAGGGGCATCTGTAGATACTAAATTCATGTCAATCAGATAATACTACGATGATGCTAATATTATCGACACCATATGGCTCTATTGGGAAACCCTCAAGGGTTAAATATGGGTCCTAACCATTTTTTGGAAGGTTTACCCCATTTTTGGGAAGTTTTGGGCCATGTAGCCATGGCCATCCCACCCCAGGATGACCATAGTTCATGGTCGTCCCAACTAGGGATGGCCACAAGCAACCATATCTAGGTGGGATGGCCATGGTCTAGACCCCTCAAAAAGTAAAGGGTGGGAAAAATAGAAATAAAATTTTACCATTTATCCTGTCCAATGACTTATGAAAGATTAGGAAACTATCTAGGCCATCACAACCTGTAAATTGGAGGTCCAAATTGGAGGCCTACAATGCATGGAAAGGGTTTTGACAAGTGGTGGCACCTGCCTTGCATGCTCCAACTTGCCCCTTTTTTCCTATGGATATCTTGGTATATAAATTGGAGTGATTACACTCAATTTCAGAGAGAGGTATTTGCAAGTATTCATCACGAAGTGCTACCAAGATTCACTCTCCCCTTTTGCCCTCGTATTTGTCCTTGGAATCTTCATCAATCAAAGGAGTTTCCATGGCATATCCAAATACACATATTATTTCCAAAACCCATCCATTCCTGTGAATCAAATCACCAAATTTTATGAAAATAGCCCTAGGAGTAGTCTAGACTAGATCCTAGAGGAATTGGTGGCAAAAACTACCATGTTTTGTGGTTGTCCCCACCTGGGATGGTTAACAGTCCTCATTGGACCACCTAGGGATGGCCATGAATTGGCATACAATTTTGAATCAATTTTAGTGTAGATCATTTTTAGAGTATTTTATATGCATCATACTTGAATTTAGTAATGTTTGGAGCAATTTTGGACCTTCAATTAGGATTGTTGTGATGACAGTCCCAATTGGCCCACCTAGGGACAACCACATATTCTACTCATAATTTCATTTCAATTTCTACACAAATAATTCCAAAATTAATTAGTATACATCATGCTAAGTTTTGGTATCATTTGGAGTATTTTTGCATTCTCTATTGCACTTTTTGTATCCTATGTTGCATCCATTTCAATGATTTTATCATAATTTGCACATGGTACTAACCAATTTCAATTTCTTGTGTGTAGGTACATGTATTCCAATGCATGAGGAAGGATCTAAAGATTCAAATTTGGATATCTTATCATAGCGGTAATAAAAACCTGCGCTTCAATCATGAGTGCAAGGAAGACACTGAAATCATGCCTTAAGTTTATGAAAGGATTGGATCTTTTGACATTGTAATGAGTTGTATCGATTGAGATCCCTCAAGGGGACTTTTTTTAACCAGGTATTTGATAAATTAATCAATATAAAGATAATTTCCCATTTAGTTTACATATTTATAACTTATTGTTTACTTTAATGTCGCTTTTTGTAGTGCTTAAATAGATAGGTGCTTTTCATTTCCCTTTGCTTGGTGCATCATTTTTTCCACTCTACGGGCATAATATACAAGGACATATAATATGTTGAAATGACATGTAATATGGATTTAATTAGTTGCACTTTTCCTACTAATGATAATCATATACCTTTCCATGCTAGTAGTTTATTCTAAACTTTACTTATAACTGGATTCCTCATTCTCCCCTCAAATAAGGGCATCCCTAGATATGTTGCTAGCAAATTTGTGTCCTTCATTTGAACTTGTGTATCCCTGCTTTGATTCTAGCTAGAGTGTTTAGAAAGTAAATTTTGGATTTTGTCCTATTAACTTTATACCTTAACACTTTCATATTCCTTTAATAAGTTATTCAAAGAGTTGGTCTCATTTTTTCTTGCCCTTGCAAAAAGGGTTGTATCATATACAAACTATTGATGGGTGATATTATCGATGTTTTTTTTTTTTTATAGTATTAAAAATGGGGTTTTTGAAATGAATCCCAAAAAACATAGGTAAAAAAAATGGAGCACTAGACAACCAAGTAATTTAGAGGTTCCCCATAAAACTAGTAGGCCTCACACCCCAACAAAAATAACCAAAAATACATTTAAAGTTTCCTAATCAAGCCAGGAAATGAATATTTACATTAAAAAAAATTATCTAGCATTCAATAAGGAAAGACCCAGCATCGAAAAAATATCCTACGGATCTAAAAAAACATTCCTACCTAAATTCTAACAAATAAAATTAGACCTAGAAAGGATATTTCCACCCAATCCACCATGGGAGAAGCAAATATAGAAAAAAGGGATAGCCAACCAAGCCATTTGATGGTAATTTAAAAATTAAACCCTCTAGCCATCCATTAGGTGATTCCAATAAAAGTCCAAAAGTGTAAAAGACTTGAATCTAAAATTCCTACAATGCATAGCCAACCAGTAGTAGAGTTCTGTTAGTTAAGAAGCAATGAATAGAGACAAAACTAGCAAGCATAAAGAACATCATAAAAAACCCTACAACATTAGGGGATCCAAGATAAATATTCCTACCCAAGATACAAAAATTTCAAACCAAGGGCACTCCAAATAAATCCAGACAACATAAGAACCTACCCAAAGAGAACCTCAAGGTTTAGGAAGGCACCCTAAACCAAAAAGTAGGGTTTTGAAAGGCTCCTAGAACCTTCACAATAGGGTTTTTATAGATTACAAAAACCATGATAGGGCCTTCCTAAACCTTAGAACAAGGTTTTTAAATGTACCCAAAATCTTGTACAAATGGATCAGGCCTCTTGTAGAGGACCTAAGATTTTTTAAGGTTTACCCTACCTAAAACAATAAGATTTTGAAAGGCTCCTAGAACATTGAACAAACGAATCATAACTCAATAATAGGACCACATGGTTTTGGAAGGCTCACCAAACCTAAAACAAACCAGGATCTAGGAGATCCAAAATAAACTAGAATATCCACTCTACATGGCAAAGATAAGTAGACTAACAAGAAGATTAAATAGATAATTCATTATTAGAGTTGAACATGGAAAAAAACCTCCTGAATAAGCTACAACTTGGATGGCCACCACAAAGACCAAGATTTACAAGAAAAACCTACCAACATTGCACAAAAAGACACCACCATCTAGATAAAATTAAAACTAGGTAAAAGCCACCAAGAGCCCCAATAGAGCAAGCTTCTAGAAAAAGCAGAATAGGAAATAAAGCATCACCAGCGCCAACCCCATCCACCACGTCTACTCCTCATACCCTCCAATTGACACTAGATCTCAACCAAAGCAAAAACAATTGAATCAGATCCCACCAAAAAATATACTGGAAGGACAAATCTAGGTTCTGAGATAGAAATCCCCCTCCTAATCCCAAAGGGGGGGGCTCCCAGGTGATATTATCGATGATACTACTAACCTTAAGTCTACTTATTAGCCCATATTTTTGTCTTCTTTAAGTTCCTTCCCAACACTTCTACCATAACAATGAACAAATATGGTGATAGAGAATATCCTTGTATAAGACCCCTCATGGCTTTAAATGATTTTGTTACTAGCCCATTGACTAGCACTAAATATGATATTATAGAGACATAAAATTTAATCCATCTGATCCATTTATTCCCAAACCTAAAATTTTCTAGAACTGCAAAAAATTCCATTTAATCATATCATATGCTTCATTCATATGAATTTTTAATACCATTGCTCTCTTTTTAGAAGTTGTTGAATGCGTTCCTTCATGAGATACGATGATCCCATCCAAAATATATCTCCCTTTCACAAATCCTCCTTTTTCTTCTAAAATAATTTTATCTGATAGAGATATTAACTGATTTTCCATAATTTTGGAGGTTATCTTATATGCCATATTACATAGGTTTATGGGCCTAAATTAATTAAACAATTCTACATCCTTCTTTTTGAAATTAAGGTAAGATATATTGCATTTATTTGATAAGGTTTGTATTGTTTTATCCTAAAATCCTTCACTATTTTCTATTTATGTTGATATAATACTATATAGAGTCCCTCCAAACCTGGGAATTTATCCTTATTAAAAGAGAAAATAATTGAATGAACTTCTTCTAGAGTAATAGGATCCATTAGTTTGCTATTGTTTTCATCTATTATAGTTGAAGGTACTTCGTGTAGTAGTTTATCATAGATAACTTCAATATCCTTTGATCCTCAAAAAATTTAGTAAAAAAGCATTGCCTCCTTTCTTATTTCACTCTAGTTTTCAATCCAAACCCATTTTATCGATTTAATTTTACTAATTTTGGATGTTAATCTTTGTACTATTGCCATATTATAAAAACATTGTGTTTTTAGCTCCTTTTAGCGAAGTCTATCTCCAAAATTTATCTTCCTTACTCAAAATATTATGATATTCACTAAGCAACCCCCTTTCCTCTAAGATTGGATTATTGTACTCACATTTTTGAAATTTTGAAAGTTTCTCTTTTAGTTCTTTCTTCTCAAAATTATTTTTTGAAAGTGTTCTTGTTTCATTCTTTTAATCTAGATATTGATGTAATTTGTTTTGGAAGTGTATACAATCCATTATTTCCTAAAGAATTCCACATTTGCACTATCATATCAACACATTGAGGATGGTCTTCCCACATCTGATCATATTTAAAATATGATCTTTGTTTATTTTACTTACCACTATTTTAATTCTTATTGGCTAGCGATATGAATGAATCCTTGTCAAAGTATTAATTATAGCATAAGTCCCTTCATTTAGCCAGTGATCTGAGAGTATGTATCCATCTAATTATTTTTCTATCAAGTTTCACCTTGTCTTGTTGTTGGTCCATGTATAGTTGTTCTCTTAAAACTCAACCTCCCATAGATTATTATTTTGAATATAAACTAATAAATATATCATACTTTGAGTTAATTTCCTTATTCCCCTAATTTTTTTATCTATATTGGTTATGGTATTAAAATATCCTATGATCATGAATCAAGTTTCTTTGTCTTTACTTCTCATAGAGGCTTCAATCCTACTCCATACTTCTAATTTTTTTGGCTAAGCTATAATTCCATAGACATTGATAAGGATGAAACAAATATTTGTAAAGTAGCATATGACTAATAAGATTATCCAATGCCTAGTTTTATGAATGGTTTTATATGAGTTTATAACTGGATTTCAAGATGTTAGAATTCCCCCTACCACTCCTAAATTCATAATATCTCATTCATATATTGTCCATACTGTTTTCATAAATTTGAAAACTTTTTTTTTTATCATTTTAGTTTCCTAGATACAAAGAATAACAGGTTTATTACTTAAATAGAGGCCCCTAATACATATTTGTTTTGAGGGGGCATTAGCACCCTTATATTCCATGATATGGTAATCATGTCTCATTAGGGGTTGTTGGACCCTCCTATGAATTACCAATATCATTTTATTGTTTGATAAAGAGAACTTCAACCAACTTAGATCGTGTTTCTTTCTCTATGTTTGCACTTGCTTTCCTGGCTCTCACTTGATAATTTGAAGGTTTTATTTTTTTCCCTTGCTAATATTGAGGATAGTTCATATTATTCTATTCCTAAATATTCTTTCACAACTTTCCTTTTCATTAGATTTATCCTCTCCTTGCTCTACTAAGGAAGCTTTTAACTTATTCTACTCATTTTTTGGTATTTTCTTGTTGTGGTAGAGGTATTAAAATCTAACATTGTGTTTTCTATGCCATTTTTCTTCTTTTGAATGGTTCATGATACTTCAAGAGAGTCTTAAAATTTTGATAAGGCATATTTCTTAGGTTTAATAGGAATTTTCATCCTTAAATCACGTTTATACTAGGTAGACGATTCCTTGTTAATATTTTGTTCCTATTGTACCATGTCCTCTAAGCTCTGATCTATTTGTTCTTCATAGGTTAAAGCTCCAAAAGAATTGGTATTTCTTCCAATATCCTTACTTACTAGTATCCATTATTTATTTACTTTCATATGTTTAGACCTATTTTTTGGAAGTTAAAAACCATCCTCATCCATATCCATTTGTAAGTTTCTCTTGTAGTTTTCTACATATGTTTTTGCTAGACTCTTCTTAGGGCATGATGTATTAATATGCCCCACCTCATGACATCTTCTACATCTAAAAGATATTATTTCATAATCCATGGTTTGGTTCCATAACTTACCCTTATGCTTAAGAATTATTGATTTTGGTAAGGGTTTATTGATATCAATCATGACCAATATTTGAGCATAAATAGCCAAGACTCCATGTTTTGTAGTTTTTAAAATCTTAATGAATTATATTAAAGTGTTGTCTATTACCTTTAAGGTATCCATTTCCTAGAATTCAATGGGTAACCCATACATCATGACCTAGACTAGTACTAAAAATAAATTTAAATTTTTAGGTTTAGAGCCTTCATACCAATGGGGAAGAGTGTCTTGCTATTCCCATAAACCAAGGATACCCTTTCAAGATTCTATATCTTTCCTCCTTGGAATAGAAAATAGCTAGGAAGAAACCTTTGAGAAGAAATGATAGATTCACTCAAGACTTCCATTTCCTATTAATCCATTTTCTTAGAGTTGAAGCCCCCAATCAAGACTTATTAAATTTACCAATAACTACCTTATATTTGAGCAGCAAGGATCATTGCTCTATGAGATCCTCCCTAACCTCCACTACTAGGGATGATTATAAGGTTTTGGTTGTAAAATGGTCTATGAAAAGGAAACTATAATTCAATAGCTATTAAAATTTACCAGTATATCCTATAGCAATTATATTAGTTGAAAATAAACTTACAATAATCTACATGTAAAACTTCTAAGATAATGAAGGAATAGATGAAACTTAGTTGAAAAGTCAATGCCCAAATGTAATGTCCTACCTCACTAATGCCCTAGCCCTCCATTGCTTCTCCCATCATCCAAACCATGTTTGACAGATATTTGCAATTTTTCATGACTTGAAAAATCATCACTGTCCTTATTCTGGATAGTTGACTTCACAAGGTTGTTTTCCCCTCAATATTGCTTAGATTCTTTCATATAACCATGCATTATAAAGCTTTTCAATTTTTATATAAATTAATCCAAAAATCATTTGAATTGCACAAGCCTTGGCAAAGTTATGACTTTTAAAAGATGAAATATTTTTCTTAAAAAATTTACCCTAATTTTACTCTAATTTTTTATATAAAATTTATATTTCGATATGATTTAATTTTTTTAAATAAATGTGTCAATGCCAACTCCTGTAAAGTTAAAATTTTAAGAGCATCTTTATATATTAACCTGAATGCTTAACAATAAAAACTTTAAAATTTTAAATAAAGCTCATACCATGCCTCAATAACCCAAATATGGTTGGATAACCTTATATTAAATAAACATCTTTGATGAGAATAGTCTCGTATAATCCTCACTTAAAAACTCCTTTAATTTAATGACGAAGACTTTAAAATTTTAAATATTGGTCACACCATAACGGAAAGATCCTTGGATAACCATATATTAAATAAGCATTTTTGATGAGAGAATAGTCTTATATAACCTTCACTTAAATTAAATAAGAATTGAAATACTTTATTTATTAAAATCTAAAAATTATATGTTAATTTTTTTAATGAGTTTACACAGGTTGGTGATGTGGTCTATTGGCAAGGATGCCACTTGCGATGCCACTTGCATTATCGATGATGTGACCTAGGTTCAATCCTCACCACGGATATGTATATGTATACGAAGTATTTCCTAGGTTCAATCCTCACCACGGATATGTATATGTATACGAAGTATTTATTCAATTAAAAATAAATTTAAAATATAACTTTTAAACTGTAAATATAACCAACTCCCGTCAAAGTATATATATTTGAACGGCAGCCTATTGGTCATCTATATTTATAAACGCCGACAGTTATCAATTTGGAGACGCTTATCTAATAAATTTTAGATATTTTATATAGACTAATAATTAGAAAGTTTAGGATCATTTTAGTTTAAATAATTTAAATATTTTAAATCCACCGTAACCTTTAATGTCCGTGGATAATTTTCTTAATGTCGGCTTTTTAAATAAAATATTAATATTTTTTTTACAGAGTGGCTGACCTTCCTAGCTGCCATCATTGTAGGACGATTATCGACGTAATATTAATATTGTTTACTTGGCTGACCTTCCTCGCTGCCATTGTAGAAAGCCTATCAACATAATAACTATAAAATATTTAAGAAATTAAATATTTTATTAAAATATATAATTCCAGGCATGTTGATTGTAAGTCTTAGGCAACTACAAAAATGTTTAGAAAAGTTAAATATTTTATTAAAAATATTAGTATGAATAAAAACAAATTCAACAGAAATTTTAACTGTTCAAGGAATTCTGGTCTTGCTGAGACACTTTTTTAAAATCTTCTTAACTTTGGAGAGGGTGTATGACTGCTTTTAACAATCGTGTAATAAATATTTTTAAGGCTTAGATGGAAATTGGCAATCTCGGGGTAGGGTCGTCTTCTCCGTGAAGGGATAAAGATAATCATTAAAAGTTATCACTACAAATTTAATTATAAAAGTTTATTATTTTAATAATTAATAATATATTCAAGGTTTAAATCTCGGGCTTCGTTGGACTGAACACTTGTCCCTTTTCTGGTACTTTCAGCAGCGTAAAAGGTTTAAAATCATTGTGGCATGGTGGTTATAGGGGCGGACTGCGCGAAGATGTGTGGCGGCTTCTAAGGCAGACAACGCAGAATACTGTGGCGGCCATAAAAGCTCGACAGTCTGCCCATATTCGTGGCGGCTACCGATTCCACCATGCAAATTCAAAAAAATAAAAATAAAAAATAATAATTAATAATATATTATTTTTTTAATAGATTATATTTTTTATTGGGATTATTTTTTTATTGGTTGTTAAAAAGGGTTGTGAAAGGTTTAGAAACCTTTTATATAAATGTAGTAAAGACAATTAACCAAAAGTGAATTAACTAAATTGAAAACAAACAATCCTAGAGGGGAACGAAACAACCAATTTTAAATCAGAAAGAAGACGTTGACATAAACAAAAGGGAATAAGGGTCTAAATTACAACAACGGTACCCAAAATAAAACAAAAAACAATTGCCGAAAGCCCAACCAAGATTACAACATTTGGCTCGGGGAGGTTCAATCTTTGAGCTTATTGGAGCAACCACTTCCACTATTCTAGGAATTAGTAGTTTTATTTGTCATTCCTTGCCACCTGGGTTTACAGGTGAAAGTTGCCTTGTGAACATTTCACATTCCTTGCCACCTGGGTTCACGGATGACAGTTGCCTTGTGAACTCTCCACATCTTCTCAAAATTTCCCCAAGACGGATAGCATAAAAGTGTATAAAAAAAATAAGATATGTGTTGGCATCCATGTCAGACAAACCATGTCCAGCCACTAGACCCCAAATTAGCCATACAACATCAAAAACCAGTTAAAGATTAAGATTTTCATTTGCATCAGTGTGGGCCACAATACATTGAGGGAAATTGTCATACCAGACTTGGAGGTTATTCTGTTCAACTCCTTTATTGGTAAGGAGGTCATAAGATTTGTTTCCTTCTTGGTAAACATGTTGAATTGTAACATGTCTGATGCCTTCAATTATCTTCAAGCTTTCTTGGACAACATTGAACATGCTCCAGGCAGAAAGCTGACATTTTTGGATGCATCGAATGACATTCGTAGAATCACTCTCTATGATAAGTCTTTCAAACTAAAGCCACTTGCAAATGAGGAGGCCAAGGTATAATGCATGGGCTTCAGCAAAATTATTGGTTTGACTGCCCATGGACTCAGCAAACGTGCACCAGACTTTACCTTGACTATTTCTAAAAATACCACCTCCTCCAACCCTACCAGGGTTTCTCTTTGAGGCTCTGTCAATGTTGAGCTTGATCCATCCACAAGGTGGGAGAATCCATTTCACCATTGACCTGTCGGATTTTGGAGGACCTCGAGGGGAGTGTCAATCTAAAATTTGAGAGTATTGAAAATGGATAATTTTCATTGGTTCTTGGGCTTTTCAGCTTGGATGAGATTAGCATTCTCAATGGTAAATGACATAGCTTGGGAGAACACTAATATGGCATAAATTGCAGTAGCAAAAAAAAATGTTTTGTTCCTCTCCAACCATACCTGCCACAAAAAATGAGAAAAACAATACGACCAAAAAGCATGGATTTTTGGATTTAGAAACGGATTTGGCCACTAATGGCGGACATCAACAATATTTTTTGGGTATACCCAAGATATGTTAGCCATCTTGAGAAAGAAAGACAACACTTCATCAGAGAATGAACACAAGAAAGATATGGATCACAAATTCCCAACTATTTTTACATAGGACATAGTGATTAAGGAGTATCAGGCCTTTGTGGATTAGATTGTCAATGGTCAAGATATTTTTAAATAAGTAAGCCAAAAAAATGGTTAACTTTAGGGATTAGAATTTTCAACCAAAAAATCTTAAATTTAGGTCAGGAGTTGACTTCTCTAGTATGGGCATAGTAGGCAGACTTAATAGTATAAAGAACATCCTCATAAAGGCACCATAATGGAGAGTCTAAAGCATTTGGGTTACTAGGAATGATAGTGATGCACAACAGACTAGTAATAATGGAAACAGTAGAGGACTGGGCAATGCTAATATTGATAGAGGGAAAGGACTTCCATCTGGCTCTATTACCGTTCATAGAAAAGAAATTACATACCTTAGAACCAAACATGTGATCAGTTATTGGCTTGATGCAGGAGAGACTAGCATAGCTAATTATAGGATGATTGCTAAGCCATATGTCCTCCCAAAAGTCAATAGATGTTTCATTTCCCAGCTACCACTTGAGCCCAAATTTTAGGATGGGTCTCGTATAAATCACAAAGTTCTAAAAATGCGATCCAATCGAAAGTAATTCATCACTTAGAAAGGCTCACTGCTACATGTATTTTTTCTTTATGATATTGATCCAGGTGGATTGTTCATTTCAGATAATTCGCTATCCTTGCTTACCAATGAGAGTAGAATTCATCTTACTAGCTTTTTTGAAACCCAACCCTCCTTGATTCTTCTTCAAGCAGATCTTGTCCCAAGCAACCAAGGGAATTCTATTAGTATTTTCGCTTCTTGACAAGAGAAATATCATTTATACATGTTCAATCTTCTTATAGACAGAAGCTGGAGCTTTAAATATGGATAAGAAATACACTGGAACGCCTTGCAAAAATCTTGGATAAGAATCACTTTCACTGCTTAGCTGAGGAGACAACCTTTCCACCCGATCAACTTTTTTCTGAATTTTCTACAAGATGTTGTTCCACACATTTGGAGGAGGTTTACCATGGAAAGGGGGCATACCTAGATAGGTGGAAGGAAGGCTTGATATGTTGCATCCCAAGATTCTAGCAATCGTTTGTTGTTTTTCAATGGGAATATTTAAGAAATACAATTGACTTTTTTAAAAATTAACCTTTTATCCAATAGCAAGCTCGTAGGAGACTTGGATATTATTGATTGACCTTGCTTCAGGAACTGATGCTTTTGTTTCCAGTAACTTATCATCAACAAATTTTTTATGTGTGATAGGTTGGGAGATGGAGGAGGCCTATATCTCGAAGATAGTACCATTAGAGCAGGCATAATTGAGTGCCCTCCCAAGGGATTCTACAAGAATTATGTATAAATAATGGGGAAGAGGATCACCCTACCTAATTCCTTTGTTTCTCTTGAAATACCCAACAACACCATTGACAATGATAGAAAACCAGGCAGACGAAAGACACTCCTGGATTAGGGTAATCCACTCCAGATGAAAGCTGAATTTTGCCAGAACAGCACATAAAAAACTTCGAGAGACCCTATCAAATAATCTAACTTGAGAAAAAGGCTTGGATTTTTTGTTTTTTGAGATAGTGTGGAGCATTTTGTGAACAATTATTATAACATCAGTTATAAGCCTTCCCTTGACCAAGTTGCCTTGACATAAATCAATAATACCAGGGAGCAGTTTATTCATTCTATTGGCAATGGTCTTCTTCAAAATTTTTTAGATGATATTGCACAAGCTAATCGGCCTATAATCAGAAATTTTTCTACATTGCTGAGTCTCTAGGGCAAGGGTGATAAAGATGGAGTTGAAGTCTCTTGGGATGCTCTTGGTTTCTTGAAAAAAATAAATGGATTTGGTTACATTAGTGCTGATAATATCCTAGAAATGTTGAAATAAGTGGGGAGAGAAACCATTAGGTCCAAGTGCTTTACTAGAAGATATCGAAAACACATCTTTAATTTCATCTACAAAAAAATCGACCAACAGTTTTTCATATTTTCATTAGAGACTAAACAAGGAATATTTTGGAGAAGGGAATCAACAGCTTGAGGGTTACTCGATTGACCCACTCTAAGAATTTTTTATAAATGTGCTACAACTTCATGTCTCACATCCTCTTCATTTTCCGTGTTGGTGCCATCCAACCTAATAAATTTTTTGATTTTTTTGATGCTTCTATGTTGGAGGGTGAGAGCATGGAAATACTTCGTATTGGAATCACCTTGTTTGAGCCATAGAGCTCTCGAATTTTACCACCAAAAGGTTTCCTCTATTGAAAAAATATTGTGATATTCATCCAATAGCTCTCTTTCTTGTTCCTTGAGCTGTAAATCATGTTCCTCATATTATATACGATTTTAAATGGTCCGGATCTTATCACCAATGATTCTTTTTATCTCAAATAAATTCCTGAAGATTTCCCTGTTCCAATTTTTTTATGTTGTTCTTGGTATGCCAGAGATTTTGAGTTAATATTGGAATTGGGTTACTAGAATAATCTTTGCTTCACCATTCAAGTACTTTGCTTCTAGAATTTGGGTGTTGAATCCACATAGGTTTGAACCGAAAAGAAGACTTGAAAGAGGCAGTGTTCAGCCCCTCTAAAAGCAGAGGGTTGTGGTCAGACCCAATTCAAGGAAGAGTGTAGAGAGTTGTGTATCCAAAGGATTGAAGAGCTTCATGAGAAATGAGAATTCTATCCAATCACAATAAAATATGTTGTGTCCCCACTCTCCTATTGGTCCAAGTAAATTTGCTCCCTTGAAGGTGGATGCTCATAAGACCACACTCATAAACGAATTCAACAAAATCTTCAATACTCTCAGGCGAGATAGGAGTACCTTCTTTTTTATTAGTAGGGTATAACAATGAGTTCAAATCACTAGCTACCATCCAAGTCTAAATTTGGAATATCGGCTACATATGCCCCATAGAAAACCGTAGCTCTTTTCAACTAGACATAGCATTAGGAGCATACACATTAGATAAAACCCACTGAATATTTGAATTTTTGTAATAAAAAACAATGTTGGTGATCCTATCAGAAGATGATAAAATATGACCTTCTACATTAGCAGTGTCCCATAGGCACACAAGGCCACTAGATGCTCCCCTAGTAGGGCTGGTAGCAACTCCACAATTTTTTCATATAGCCTAAATAACTCTATCTTGGCAATTTTCATTGATATTGTTTTCTTGCAATAATATGAAGGTCATATTAATGTCTTTTCTTATGTACGAAAGGATTCTTAGCTTGGTCCGTCCATTAAGACCGCTCACATTCCATGAGAGAATCTTCATTTGGAAGACTGAAGATTTCTTACCTCGTCCATGCAAAGGTGTCAGAGGGGGTTTGGTTTTGTTCCCCTCATCTGTTGAAACCTTATAATAATCCTGGTCAGCTGAAGAGGAGATAATAGTGGGTTGAGAGCTATTAGAAATACTCTCTTTAGCTTCATTTTACCTTAAATCATGTTTAATAGGCATCCATATTTTTACTTTTTCATAATCTGTGTCAGTTGAAATTTTATTTTTATTATTGGAAACAGATTTTTGAGGGCTAGGATTTTCGTTATTATTATTCGGATCAAGATATTTCAGCCCAAAACTAAGGATATCTTCGACAAGAGGGGGATATATGGGGATAGACACATTGATTAGAGGGTCTTGCTAATTTGAGGTTTCTCTAAACTTATATTGAAGAAATTTTAAAGATTCAGCAAACAAATGAAGTCCAAAAGATTCTGGATGTGAAGGGGATTACAAAATATTATAGGCATCGGAACAAGCCTGCAAAGGTTTATCTATGAGATCACTAATAGGATCCTCTACAAAATCATGCAAAGGCCCAAAAGGGTTTGCTTTAACAAAGAGAGCAATTTTAATTAGAGTGAGAAGATTCAAGGATGAAGAGATTACCTCTTTTTCCTTCCTCTTCAGGACTTCTTGGTGCAATAACAGGTTTCCCGGTGTCCATGGTGGCAACCAACTTCTGATTTAGCTTAGCTTGGTAAACTTTATTTTCGTGCATAGGTCCATAATTAGAGTTAGATACTAGGAATTTTTTAGTCGGATTTTTTGCAATCTCCTTTCTCAGCAACGAACATTGGATCTTCAAGTGACCATGGGTGCAACACTTAATACAAAATGCTGGTTTTTTCATAAACAATGGTCTAGAATCTTCTTTTGAGGCTGCATATGAGATCCACATAGGTGGGTAACTCTGAATCAATATTTACCATCACATAGATTTTGGTATGAGTTAGCCTTGACTATGCTTTCGTTGCAGGATCAAGGGTAAAAAAGTCCCCAACACCTTCAACAACCAGGAGAAAAATCCTCTCATCCCAATATTAGAGGGGTAGGTTGGGAAGCCAAAACTAGATAGACATAAAATTTACATATTGGGTTTTAGGATCAAAGTCCTCCACCCATTTTCTTAGGAATAATCTTCTACAACCATAGAACCAAGGTTACCATTCAAGATGCAGTTGGTGTCTTGCATGTTGTTGAGGCTTATGCGAAAAAAACTTCTAGACATGGTCTTTATTTCCATGGATCCACTGAGCCGCCATTTGGTTGATACCCATTTCTTGATTGATTCAATGTCAATCTGACCTCCTACAAATTTTCCTATCAATGATAAAGAGCTTTAGCTGATAATCGAGTTCATAACACCAGGAGGAATGGAGATCTTCTTGTCGTTGTGGGTGTAAGAGTTTGGCTCAAAAGAAATAGTCGCATGTCCCTAGATTCTAACATTATCAGCATAGGACTTGTGGGGAGAAACTCGAGACTTTCTCAAAAGATGTCTACTAACGATTTGATCTTTAGATATTGCATGTAAAGCATAATCGCTAGTGGTGTGGCCTTTTAAAGGGGGTCCATATGGGTCGCTAATACCCGTATCTTCTAAGCCATTGTATTTTCCATCATCTAGAGGGTTCTATGGATCATGGCCATCATCATTTTCAGATTCAGTTTTCTTGTCTACCAAAAAATTAAAATTTCCATCACCATTGCAAGAGCGCTCCATCGTTCTTCCATCTAAATCTTGATTAGAATAGGATTTTCCTTTTTTATATTTTGTAGATTTCAAGGATTTCTTCCAACTTTCAGAATCTTTGCAGATTCGAGGTTTTTCACTCTGCTTGTTATCACTGCCATACCAAGGTTTTTTCTACCTTCGCCCGCCCTCCAAGGGTTTCTATTGCCTTCCCATATTAACCAATTTTTGATGCTTCTATTTTCTCTCAATGATCCATGATAGTCGGTCGCACTCTTTGGATTATTTTTATCAAAATATTAAAATATTATATTTGGTGTAGTATACATTTCTTTTATTTGGTTAGTGTGGTGTACTATACATTTCATTTTTTTCTTTTGAATATATTTTTCAACTTCTTCAAAATTTTATGTTTCTTGACATCATTTTGATTAAGACTTAAAATCTCACTTGACCAGTTGCATTCTAAAATTTGAGTTTCACTCGGATAAATATCACACCATAATTCACTAATTTATCTACTACTTGATTTCCTTCTCTATAAATATGCTCACATTGCTAGGAGATTTCCTCTAGTGACAGATGATCAACATCATCAATAATAGTATTTTTTATCTAGTATCCACATCCATTTTTGTTAATAGCATTGATGATAATTTGTGAGTCCCCTCAATTGAAATATATTTCCATCATTTTTCTACTACAATTTTAATCCCTATAAGAAGTGCCCTAGCATCTACATAATTTTTAGTTGAAGTTCCATATCATTCTAAAAAAGTGAGGAGAATTTTGCCTTCACTATTTCTAAAAACACCACCTCCTCCAACTTTTTTTTGAATTTCCTTTAGAATCACCATCAAAATTAATTTTTATAAACCTAATTTTTGGACATTTCTATTTTTATCATAGATCAAAGTAAATCCTTCTTTTAATTCCGTTTTCATAGATGTCTCTTCCATGTATATTCAAATCCTATAGCCAAATTATTAGCACCTATTTTTTTGCAATTGAGACTTCCTATGATGAGCACCATATTTACAGACATTTTGCAAGAGAGGCACTAATACAGTTCCAAACTTGGGCATGATTATTGATATTTATTTTTAAAAATTCTATTATTCCTTTTAATCCATAAATTCCAACAAATAATGGCAGGGCCAATCCTCCTAAGAATACATAATGCTTTAGCTTTGAAATAATGTATCCAACATTTTATCATCTCTTTCAATGTTGATGGAGCTACTCAATATAATTTCATATTATTTAAAAAATAACCCCATATGGTGTGAGCAAACGAAATAAAGAAGTAAATGGTTTGATGTTTCTAAAATTCTTCTCATACAAGACACATTTGAAGGCTCCATAATATTATTTTCTTTGTAGACTCTCTCTCTCATAAGAATCTTACTTTGAATTGAGAACCAAATAAGTGTTGAGGCCTTAGGGAGAGCCTTTAATGACCAAATGTTCTTCCAAGAAAAATATTTGGGAGAAGAAAATTTTGATTGTTCTAAATCCTCATATCCCAACTTGATCGAGTATCTACCATCCTTTGATAGATTCCAAACCAACTCATCCTTTTGTGTAAAAAATGGCAAAAAAAATTCCCTAAGAATATTTTGAACTTCATCTATAATTTGTTTGAGTTCTTCTCCTTCAATCGGGTTACTAAAAGAAATCCATGATGAAATACCTAAATTTTTCCTCACAATATTTCCGTAGAAAGTCTCTTTGAATTTTATCAATTTCTGATGCAATACATATTGGCAATCTTGAAAGTGACATCATATAAATAGGAATGGATTGAAAAGTAATCTTTATGAGTTATAACTTTCTTGCTATGGTTAAGAACTCATATTTCCAACCTACCAAGAAAGATTTCATTCTATCCAAAAAAGAGATCTAAAGTTCCTTTTTTATTTCTTTTATCAAAGGAATACCAAAGTAGGTTGATGGAAAATTTTCAATTTTAAACCCTAAAATATTCACAATAATTTGTTGTAAATCTAGGGCAGTATTAATGAAAAAATTCTGAATTTTGAAGTATTTACCAACTTTCCAATAGCCTTCTCATAACATAATAAAATTTATTTAAACTTCATGGCCTCAATTACTAAGGAAGGACCCAAAATAAAAATATCATCAACAAATTGGATATGAGATTCAAAGGGACAATTTTTTGCAATTTAAATACCCTTGATTTTTCCTCCTATTTTTGCCTTTGAAAAGGCTTTCCCTAATGCGTTTGCTAGAACTATAATTAATAATATTTTAAAATTATACCTATTTAATATAATTTAATGTTAATTATAAAAAACATAATAATTATCTTTATTTATTTAATAAGTTAAATGTGGCTTTTATTGGGGCCACTTTTAGCAAAATATCAAAATATTACATTTTGCTATGTTAATTAAAACATATCCAAAATATTTTTTTTATCATTTTTCTTTTCTATTAAATTTATTCAACTTCCTCAAAGTGCTATGTTTCATTAATCAACTCCTTGAAATTATTTTTATTAAAAGATAAAAATCTCACCTGGTCAGTTGCCTTCTAAAATTTACATTTCATCAAGATAAATATTAACAACGTGATTGGCTAAATTATTTGCTATCCAATTTATTTTTCTATAAATATGCTCATACTTTCAAGAGGTTGTCTCTAGTAATATAATTGGTAATGAACATCAAAAATAGTATTATTTTGTATCCAATCTCCACATCAATTTTTTTTTAATAACATTGATAATAACTTGTGAACCTCTCTCAATTGAAATATATTTCCATCCTTTTTCTTTTGCAATTTTAATCTATGTAAGAAGTACCTAAGTCTGTGCATAGTTGTTAGTTGAAGTTCCATATGATTTTGAGTAAGTGAGGAGAATTTTGCCTTTACTATTTCTAAAAACACCACCTCCACATTTTTCTCAGATTTTCTTTTGAAGCACCATCAAAATTAATTTTGATAAACCCAAATTCTAAACATTTCCATTTTATCTTAGATGGAAGTAGATCCTTTGTTTTAATTCCATTAGATGACTCTTCTATGTATGTTCAAATCATATAGGTTATTAGCACCTCTTTTTCCGCACTCGGGACTTCCCATGATGAGCACTATATTTGTAGATATTTTTCAAGAGGGTCAATAATATGGTTTCAAACATGGGCATGATTATGAGATTTATTTTTAAAATTATATTATTCCTTTCAAGCTATACATTCCAAAAAATATTGACAAGACCAATCCTCCATAGAATACATAATACCTTAGATTTGAAATAATTAATCCAACATTTCATCATCTCTTTCAATGGTGATGGATCTACCTACTATAATTTCATATTTTTAAAAAATAACCCCAAATGGTGTGAGCAAACAATAAAGAAGTAAATAATCTATCCTTCTCACACAAGGCATATTTATAAGGTCAATAATATCATCTTCTCTGTAGACTTTCTTATATAAGAATCTTACTTTGAATTGCTAACCAAAGGAATACTAAGGCCTTAGTAAAGCCTCTAATGACCAAAAATTATTCCAAGAAAAATCTTTGGGAGAAGAAAATTTTGATTTCTCTAAATCCTCATATCCCAACTTGACCGAGTATCCACCATCCTTTGATAAATTCAAAACCAACTCATCCTTTTGTGTAAAAATTGGAAAATAAAACTCTTGAAGCATATTTTGAGGTTCAAGTACAATTTGTTTGAGTTACTCTCCTTCAACTAGGTTATAAAAAAATAAATCCATGATCTATAGTTGTTGCCCATATTAATATAGTTTTTGACTTTTGGACTTTTACAAGCTAGGTATGCTTGAGCTAGTGGTTGCCTTTTTGAGTTAGAGATAAGAGGATAAGGCTTCAAGTAAGCATTAGACCAAAAATATGCATAACTTACCTCATTGAAAAACCAACCAATATGTTTCTTTATAAATTACAAACTATTTTATATGAAGTTCCATGTTTATGATCCTTTAGATAGGGTTATTTTCCTAAATAATTTCATTGCATCAAAATAATCTATATATTTTTGAAGTAATATTTTTTTCCCAATTCTTTCCTTGATATATGAATAATCTCCACCCAAACTCTTGTAGAATAAACTGCTAGACAATCACCCTTCTTCCAAATCTTCATAAAACCATCCTTACATTCCTCACTACTTAATTTTGTTTCTTGTATTAAAATAAAATTATGACTATAACAACATATTAATATCTTAATAACTACTTTTTAGGGGTCTTATTCATATCCCTAATATTCCATGATATCACTTTCATCATCAACACTTTTTTATTTTTATTAGTGGGCTTAGCCACTTTTGGTTTTTATTTTGTATTTTTTAATAAGTTATATGTGGCTTTTATTGGGGCCACTCCCATCAAAATACCAAAATATTACATTTGTTACAACATACCTTTTTATCATAGTTTTTTCATTTCTTTTTTCTCTTAAATATATTCTTCAACTTCCTCGAAGTGCTATGTTTCCATAATCAACTCCTTGACATTATTTTGATTAAGACATAAAATCTCACTTGGCCAATTGGTTAGTTGTATTCTAAAATCTGAATTTCACCAGGATGAAGATCAACACCACAATTCACTAATTAATATGCTATCAATTTCCTTCTCTATAAATATGCTCACATTACCAAAATATTACCTTTGTTAATAAATGATGAACATCAACAATAATATTATTTTTTATCAAGTCTTCGCATCCACTTTTGTTAATAGCATTGATGATAATTTGAGAATTCCCCTTAATTCAAATATATTTCCATCCTTTTTCTACTACAATTTTAATCCCTATAAGAAGTGCCCTAGCCTCTACATAGTTGTTAGTTGAAGTTCCATATAATTCTGAATAAGTGAGAATAATTTTACCTTCACTATTTTTAAAAATACCACCTCCACCAATTTTTCTTGGATTTCCTTTAGAAGAACCATCAAAATTAATTTTTATAAACCCAATTTTTGGACATTTCCATTTTACCAAATATTGAAGTAGATCCTTTGTTTTAATTTCATTGTCACATATGACTCTTCCATGTACATTCAAATCCTATAGCTAGGTTATTAGCATCTTATTTTTTTGTAATAGAGACTTCCATGATGAGCACCATATTTGTAGATATTTTGCAAGAGATGTGATAATACGGTTCCAAACTTGGGCATGATTTTGAGATTTGTTTTTAAAAATACAATTATTTATTTTAAGCCATAAATTCTAGCAAATAATGACAGGTCCAATCTTCCAAAGAATATATAATGTTTTAAATTTGAAATAATTAATCCAATATTTTATCAACTTTCAATGTTGATGGAGTTACTCAAAATAATTTCATATTTAAAAAAAAATAACCCCAAATACTATGAGAAAATGGACAATGAAGAAGTAAATGATCTGATGTTTCTAAATAATTCTCATACAAGGCACATCTGAAGGGTCCCCGATATCCTCTTCTTTGTAGAATCTCTCTTGTAAGAATCTTACTTTGAATTTCTAACCAAAGAAATGTTAAGGCCTTAGGGAGAGCCTCTAATGACCAAATATTTTTCCAAGAAAAATCTTTGGGAGAAGGAAATTTTGATTGTTCCAAATCTTCATATCCCAACTTGACAAAGTATCTACCAGTCTTTAATGAATTTCAAACTAGATTATCCTTTTGTATAAAAATCAGAAAATAAAACTCTTGAAGTATCTTTTGAAGTTCATCTACCATTTGTTTGGGTTCCTCTCCTTCAACCAGGTTACTAAGAGGAATTCATGACCTAGAGTTTTTGCTCATAATAATATGGTCTTTGACATTTGGACCTTTACATGCTGGGCACACTTGAGTCAATGATTACAATTTTGAGTCTGAGACAAGAGGATAAAACTTCAATCGAGCATCAAGCAAAAAAATTGTATAACTCCTCTCATTGAATGACCATCTAATATGTTTCTTTATCAATTGAAAACTGTCTGATATGAAGTTCCATGTTGATGATCCTTTGGGTAGAGTTCTTCTCCTAGATAATTTCATTGCACAAAGATAACCTATATATTTTTGAAGTAATATTTTTTCTTAATTATTTCCTCGATCTTTAAATAATATCCATCCAAGATTTGCTCCTAATGCCAACTTCATAAGTCTACTATTTGTTAATCCCACTTCTTCGGTATTATTTTCTTTGCAAACCCTATCCCAATTACAAAGAGAAAACCTAATTTTTCCTCACAACCTTTTCATAGAAATTTTGTTTAAAATTTATCAAATTATGATGCAATACCTATTGGTTGTCTTGAAAGTGACATCATATAAATAGGAATGGATTGCAATGTAATATTTATGAGTTGTAACCTTCCTGCGATGGTTAAGAACTTACCTTTCCAACTTTCTAAACAAGCTCTCATTCTATCCAAAAAAGATATCCAAAGATCCTTTTTATTTCCTTTATCAGACAAAGAAATACCCAAGTAGGTTGATGGAAAATTTTCAATTTTAAACCCTCAAATATTCACACTAATTTGTTGTAAATCTAGGATAGTAATAATAATAATAACTTAGATAATATTGATTTAAACTCCATGGCTTCATTGACTGGGGGAAGGCCCAAAATAAAAGTATCAAAGAAAATTTGGAGATGAGATTCGGACGGATCATTTTTTGCAACTTGAATACCCTTGATTTTTCCTTCTATTTTTACCTTTGAAAAGACTCTCCCTAATGCTTCTGCTAGAATAATGAATAGATAAGGATAAAGTGGATCACCTTGATGAAGTCCACAATATAACTTGAAGTAACCAACAAGAAAACAATAGATTAAAATAGAAAATTTATAGTGATATAACAACATTTAATCTACTCACATCAACTATAATCAAAGCCAAACTTTCTAGGAATAACATGTAGAAAATTCTAGAAAACCCTATATGCTTTGTTCATATCTAATTATAAAAACATACATGGTTTTTTTATGGAATGAAGAGAACGTATGATCTCTTATATAATAATTATACCATTAAGAATTAATTTACCATGAACAAAGCCATCTTATTTTTTTGAGATAAGACACCCTAGAATACCTTTCAACCTGTTTACCATAATTTTTAAAATTATCTTATAAATCATATTACAAAGTCATATTGGATGAAAATTATAAAAATATCTTGTATCATCTTTCTTATGGAACACGGTAATAAAAGTAACATTGATATCACTTATTATAGCCTTCCTTTTTGGGTCCTCTTCAACCGTAACTAACATATCATTCTTCTTTAAATCCCAAAATTTTTAAAAGAAAATTGTAGGAAATCCATCAAGGCTAGGTGCCTTGTTAGGATAGAAAGAGAAAACTACTTCATGGAGCTCCTCCATAGATATCTTCTTCATCAAGATTTCATTTTGTTCGTGAGCGATAATTGATGGAATATTTTATAAAAACAATTCTTGTGTTTCCTTATCTTGCCTAGAATCTAATAAAATATTTTTGAAATAATTAATTACTTCATTCCTTATATCTTCTTCCTCCTCAATATTTATTCCATTTGGAGTCAAAATTATTTTGATATGATGAATAGAAAATTTTGTTTTTTTGTAACATGATTTTTTTTGTATTTCTATCTCCTTCCTTGAGCCATTTATCTCTAAATTTTTGGAACCAATATAACTCCTCATTTTTTAATGCATTTTGATAGTAAAAATAAATAATTTTTTTTATTTCACATAAGAATCATGATCCATTCTATTAATTTCTACTCTCTTGTAAATTTTTGAGCTTGGATTCAATTTCTTTCTTTTATTTAAAATTATACCAAAATATTTGGCATTCCATATATTTATTTTTCCCTTTAATATTCAACTTTTGAACAAACCTATACATATATGATCCTTCAAAATTTGATTCATCCCACTATACATAACCATCTAGAAAAATTAGGGTCATGGAGCCACATAGACTGGAAGCAAAATAGCTTTGGATGATCATTATTAGTTAACTCACAAGTCAAAATAATGGGTTTGTGATCTGATCTTGCTCATAATAAAATATTTGAAAATATTGTATACTTTATTTGGAACTATTTATTGGATAACAAGAATCTATCCAATATTTCTGCTATATGATTTTACCCAATGCATCTATTATCCCACGTATATTGAAATCTTGAGGGACTAACATCCCAAAGGTCATTTGAATTAACAAATGAAGCAAAATATTGCATTGATTTAGACCATCCTATAATGTTGCCATCCCTTTCCAAAGTAAATAGAACAATATTAAAATTACCCCCAACAATCTAAAGATCACAATGAATCATCATTGTATTTGACAAAGAATCTAAAGGTTCTTACAACACATTTCATGAGGAGTAATCCCAAATTTGATGCTTTCCTCTTTCCTAAAAAATAATCCAATAATCTAATTACTTTTTTCTCCTAATAGTTTTTAATCCCATTTGCATTTGTCCCATATTATTGCAATACTATCTAAGGCTCCTATAGACAACTTCTAAAAAATCACTTGTCTTCCAAATCTTCTTAAAAGCATCCTTACATTCCTCACTCCTTAATTTTTTTTCTTTTATTAAAATAAATGTATGGCTATAACAACCTATTAATTCCATAATAACTCTTTTTTTCGGGTTTTTATTCATACCCTTAATATTTCTTGATATCATTTTCATCAACACTTGTTATTTTTATTAGTGGTCTTAGCCCCACTTCTTGTGAACACCTGTGATATTCTGATTTGGCTTTCCAAATCAATATCTATTGTTGCCATTGCATAAATCACCCCAATTAGGGACCTACTTAAAATTGTAATTTTTATTTTTGGGGTCTAAATTGACATCAAGGAAAACTCAAACTATGACTATCATCTGCAATGGTTTTTTGGAAGGTGAAAACCTGCTAATCACAATCTTGACCCCGATATTAGATGGGCCAAAGTTACTTTCAACCCAACCTCTAGAGTAGGCTAGTATACCTTGTCAACTTATTGAATGTTGACTCATTTAAGCTTAGTTAAATATATAAAGATAGAGATAGAAATAAGAAAGGGTTAAGAAAGTAATTAATTAATAGTGGATAGATAAATCTAACATATATATCTATAGAGAACTTCTGATAAATCAATCTTCAACAAACAACACTTGTGATTAACAACATTCAAAACTCAATGATATTTGATATTTAAGCACATATGCATACTTCAAAGACTATTCCAAACATCTAGGGTATCCATGATCTAAATTAGCAGAATTAGATTGATACTTTGATTAAAAAAATAGAATCCTTTCCAAGCATACATTTATAAATGAAGTATTTCAATTTTCTCTAAGCTAGCAATACAAAATAGCTTAATAGACTAACCATAGCAAAAGTAGCAAAAATGACTTCAAAGATTGATAATCCACAATAAATAAGACATCAGTCTGAGGCAAACATCCATGTAATGATCCTATTAATTTACAAAAAGTGTACAATAGTAGGACAAGTAAACACTTTAGATCCGCCCCTTTAAAATGAGGGTTCGACCTCTATTTATAGTTTTGTAGTAAATTTGAAATATTTGAAAGAATTAGGAATATTACAAGGAATTTGGAGTGCTAGATCAATAATATGTTGAGGTGGAACCTCTTATTGATTAAAGAAAGAAGGAAACTATGTGCTCCATTGATATTTTGTGACTCGACTTCTATAAGTTGTTCGAATATTATGGCTCCCACCTATATATTTGGTTAAGAAGAATTCAATACCATATCTTCTTCTTGTTGTGGCTTCCCTATCATAGATATTAAATTGAATTAGCTTATGTATATTGATTTTCTATCATTTCATCTTTTTGTTCTTTGACTTCACATTGGAAATTGCTCAAAAATTAACTTGAAATCTTATGCCACGTTGAATATTACATTTATACATGATTCAAGCCAAATTTCATGTAAATAATTGATCAACTATTGGACAACTAATATTAGATCTCTTAAAATCTTGGTATGCTTTTACTGTTTGTGATCTAAAACACTTCATGGACCAGAGCCTATCATGGCCTATGATATCTTTACTTTTTACTATCTTCATGATTTGCAGCATAGAACATGCTCTAATTTAGCACTTGAATCTCCAAATTGAGTTGTTTGACTACTTTGACCATGACCTGGGACAAGGGTGTTCTATTCTGAGCACATGCACGTAAAATTTTATTCTATACTGGATGAAATAGAACATTGTTCTGAGCGAAGAATTAGATCATTGAAATAGCAACTTTGAATATGCTGATCGTGGTGTAGAAAAATGCTCTAAAGTGTCTGGTATAGCTCCATGCACTGATCCACATGTTATGAAATCATGTTTTGGTCACTTTTTAAGATGTCCTCCAAGTGCTTTGACCAATCTTAAGTGCAATGTGGAACCAAGTGCTAAATTTCATGGTATAGATCCATGCATTGAGCTGTGCAACACGTAATCATGTTTTGGGCTGTGATTTGAAAAGTTGTCATGCCATATTTGACTATACTGAACACGATTAGAGATGTGTGATGAGTTGTGTAGTATAAAAGCTTTGTCATGAGCCAGGATCTTATCTTTTGCTTTGATTAACAATTTGAAATGTGTGAAGGGCTTGTTTGACCATATTGACCATGACATAGGACATGTTGCATTGAGCCACTATCACGGTCCGGAGCACTTACTTGGATTTTGAAAAATTTTGGAATTTTTTTGCAAAATTTTCTAAGTATGTGACCTTTTGGGACTACATTTTGATGCCTCTTGGGGAACTTTTCTAAAAAATTTGAGAACTTAGAGTCTTATAATTTGGGTAAATAGAGTCAAAATATAAAGGGATAGGTGTTATGGAAATATTATGTGGATGTATGGAGATAGTGAAAATAAATGGAAGGATGAAGTAGGATGAGTGAATGAATGAAAATTATGGGATGAGAAAGTGGAAATGAATATGGATGGATGGAAGTGAAATATAGAATAGACATTGGCTAGCTGTAAATTATGTCTCAGGATATTGCTTTCATATGACTATTACCCACTCAGATATTAGCAAAGCATATTTAATGAAAAAATGTTCATATAGAAACAATAAAAGAGGCAAAGATATGTGCCTTATCAATTCGTTTGCTCCTCTTTTTTGAAGGTGCAATGGCATGAATTTCACATGATAGTTGTATTCTCATGCTTTCTTTGTTGCCTATGACTCTTTTTAGAATAAAAATATTTGCAAAGCATGTTCTCAAGGCTTCTTTGACAATTATGGTACTCAAAAATATTTCAGATTTCTTAGCAAGAGATCCTCATTCCTTTTGCGCTTCTTCCCACTGAGTTTATTTTTCTGCTTCTGGATCTCACTTTCTTAGTATATTCAATATTATTTTCCTTATTCCCTTATTCTTTCACTTATTCTTATTCACTAGTCTCCTATTATGTTTCTACTCCAAATAATTGAATCATATGATCCATTGTTTTTAAGACTTGATCCTAGGTTTCTTGAGTGGGATTAGCTATATCCATCACTATTGGTGAAAAAATGCAACTTCGTAGTTTTTCATAGGACATGGACTATCCCCTATCTACTAGATTTTCCATTAAATCTTTGATCTTGGTAAGTCTTTTATCAATTGAGTAACTTGATCTTGATTAATCGGATCCTGCCAAGCATCTATTTTAGACTCATTTTGCATGATTGATGTTAAGTTGGTCTGAAAATATTCTTTTAGAATGATGTTTTATTCATTCCAAAATCCTTCGAAACCATATTGCATCATTTATTTATTGGCATAAAACAATATCCTAGAACTTGCTATCAATTTTATCCATTAATAGCCACCCTTTTGGATCAACTTGTTCTTTTTGAGGATGATTTTGACTATTAATATTGCAATATTCCATGCTTTATTTGGGATGGGATTAGAAGCTATATTGAATCTATTTTCAACCAGCTTGTATATTCTCTCTACTGGTAACACCATTTGTTGTAGCTCTTCAACAACTTTCTCAAAAACTTCCTTTGTTTCTTACAACAAATAGCTAACCTCATCCATGAAATAAATCATAAGCTAGATTTCTAAACATATCTCTATAATCTCAGACCATATTTATTTTCTAATCTATTTTACTTTATCTTTGGATAAACCTATAGCTCTAGCCTTCTTAACCTTAAGTTGTTGTTTTAAAGCTTGTATCTATTTAACATAGATCTCATTATTTTTTTTATATCCTTAGCTTGCTCTTTAAATTTGATGACCTCATGTTACTTGTTCTACTAGTTCTTGGTTTCATTTCTTACAACCTTCTCAACCTTTTTCTGATTACAAATTGAATTTTCTAACTTTTCGATATTTTCCTTTAATTTCTCATATTTCTCCTTGCAAATATTACTCTGCATATAAATGATCTCAATATATGCCCTGGATATAACAAATTCATCTTCCATGGACAACTAAGAAATATCTTCAATATGCTCCTCTAGTTGATAATACTTTGCAACAATGTCCTCCTCTAGTTTACAAATGATAGGGGTGAGGGAGATTGTTGTTCTTTGCCTAGAAACAAGATCAACAATGATAGTTTTCCTTAGTCATGCAACTTTCTTTGAAGGTTGGGTCAATTTCTTACTCCAAAAATTTTGGGTTAATTTCTTTCTCCAACATTTTTTACCTTCTACAAAGAAATTGTTGTAGGATGATTTTTATGGGTGGAAGTAATGATAAGTGAAGGGGAAAATGAAACTGACATATATGGAAGAGGTGTAGCAATAATAATGGTGGAATCTATGCTTATATCAAGCATTGTAATCGGTGTTGAAATGGTAACACATGCTACAACTATGGAAGATGGTGGAGAATATGGAAGTGTTTGTTCCCCTATTGATATGAGTAGCGATGATCTTAGATATGAAGGGGTCTAAGTGGGAGATGATGATATTGGAATATATATTGAATGATATGGAGATGAAATAGAGTGAGATGATGGAGGGATTGGTGAATATTATGGGGAATTATGAGGTGGAGATGATATATTTTGTTTCTTTTTCTCTTGAGAATGGGAGGTATATTTCTTAGGGGAAGGAGAAGGAGAAGAAGAAGAAGAGATAGGAATCATACCTTTTCCTACCAAAGTAGACTATTGAAATATGTCATGAAAACATTGTTGGTGAACTTGTGGAACTAGTTGCTTTGTAGTTGTGACATAAGTCTATTCAACTGCTTGTGTTTGATCTAGCTTATTTTTTGCTAACTTCTTTCTTAGCCTCCCCCACTGAATCCTTCACCTTCCTATTAAACACAATCAACATTGAAGGATTAACCTTCTAAGTATCATTCTATTATTGCAAAAGTGGAAATGCAACCTTAGGAATTAAGGGATTTGAGGGCTTTGAAGAGACTAAAATAGTAAATTTAACAGGATAAAATGCTAAACTATCCTCTACTTCATCTTACTTTAGGTCTTGTGAAGAAGCTTTTGCCCCTAAGGACAAATTTTTTGACCTCTGTTCCACCTGAATATTTTCTCCATTTTATATTTTATTTCTACCAAGATCGCCACCATAATATCCCATAATTTTCATCATTACAACCCCTACAATATATTACAGCAATTGTTCCTATGAAGGTTCAAAAGTAGATTGATATTCTTTAGTCACTAGTGGTGAAGCCACTGTAGTGTAATCCATCTACTAAGGTGATGAGGGGGGAGAAGCTGGAGGTGTTTGGTCTTTATTCAAATTTTTTCCTCTTGACTTTTTTCTTTGGCCTTACCTTTCTTTGCTTTCTCAATCTCAACTTTTCTATAGCTCAAGGCTAAGCTTTTACCATTCTTGGCCATCCACATCTTAACATGTTTATCATATCTCTCAGAGAAATCAATATCTAATTGGTGGCCAAACCTAGATTTTATAGTGTCTATATCCACTCTCATTCTCCACCACTCTAAAACCTTGCCCTTGTTTCAACTGATCTTTTCCTTAATATCTTGGAGTTTGGGTTCTTTCAATTGATGGGTTTTCTTCTTTTCAGGTTCATACTCAACCAATTGCTCATAAAAATATCTCCAAGGGGAAAGTGGTTCTATTTTCCTTAAATTCCATTCTAATGGAGTGATCTCCCTATTATTTTTGTGCTCTTAAATTTGTGGCCTCAAATTTCTTTCAATATTGAGAGCCTTGTTGCCATTGAGAGTAACTAGCTTATCTAAGAATACATTGGTTGGGTCATACCTCCACCTCTATGGTAGATAACTAAGACCTAGTTTCTCCAAATATTAAGTAATATGCTTGTACTAGTCCTTCATTGTCATTGTACTATCTTCTACATTGTGAGGGAAGTAATTTTCCCTTTTCTTCTTATCTCAGTGCCAAACATGATATTAATGTAGTTAGCTTGTCTACAATACTCCAATGCAAATATTCAGCTAGTGACAAAGTGTGGAAGCAAGAATGGTTTTCGAGTGAAGCCATAAATTCTATTTATTGTACCTTCAATAAAAATATACCAATATCCTTCCTTAGATTGCTTTTTTTGCAATAATTCTTTAGCTATAGAAGGAATTCTAGGACATTACCCATACATAATTTTTAGGGCTGGTCCAAAAAATTCTCTATTGAAGTTATAATAGGATTATATCTTGGTCAGATACCTAGTCCATGTATATATAGGTATAGTATTTCCATTATTATATTTATCTATTATTTGTATCCAAGGTATATCTTTCCTTATATCACTGAGAAACATCCAAGCCAAATTAGTGTAGTGTTTGAAAGAGGGAGCATCAAAATATTTCTTCATTGCAACCAACTGCTCATGCATTCTCTTGGCAATAAATTTAGGCCAATCAAAGTAAATTGGTCTATTATTGCCATCTCCCATAGGTATTTTATACATGTTTTTGTTGGAAATACAATAAACTATATCTATTTGTCAATCTCTCATATATTGATCATAATCCAACCTGACCAAGGTTGCTCACATAGAAAAATGCTCTGGGTAGGTAAAGTGCTCGGTGGCAATTGGGTACTAGGCAAATTGTTTCTAGTCCTTATGATTTTGAATTGGATATACACCCATTTATTAAAATTGTCACCATTCTGTGGATGCCCCTTCAACAAGTAATACCTAATTTGCTCTTGTGGGTCAAAATGCTTAGAACTTCTAGGTTACACTCTACCCATGGTAAAAAGGTCACTGTAAGCTTGTGAGGTTATATTAAAAAGAGTTTTACCCTGAGTTTTTTTTATTGCTTTTGCCTTAGGGTTATAGAATTTTACTATGGTTAAAATTAACTCTGGACAAGGATGAATAGAATCACAAATATAGAAATACAAGAGAGTAGACAACACAAGTACTTTGAAGTAAAATTTGTAGTCCTTCAAAGAATCTATAATAAATATCTCTCCTGAGCTTATATCTTTTTTTCCATGTCATCTTCATATTAGCTACTATTAGTGCTTTTTCAATGTAGCATATAACCCCACTATTTTTCAATTGAGTAGATTTCTCTACAACATTTGATGCCATTTATTGAAAAATATCTGAAATTGCTCTTCAGACGATCTGTAAATTAGTTTAATCTCACTATCACAAATCTCAAAGGCTTAGCACTATTTACAAAAGGAAATTTAGTTGAATTTTAGCTTTAAATAACATGCATGCATGTCCTCCACCAATAATATGGTAGATGAGCTACCACTTAAATGCATGCTTCAAAATTTCAAATTGGCAAAAAAAATGGTGCGACTTGTAAGTTACACCTCATTTGATGATTAATCATGGCCTAGAACCCATTGCATCTCACAACCAATATTTCATTTATTTTTTGGGTATGGCATAGAACACATAGTAAAATAGTGCACTAGAACCCATTGACTCTTTTGACTTTCGACTAGGAACATATTGTGGGTCGTGACCTCTGTTTGTTTTTCTTTTTTCTTTCTACTGAAAATATACAAGAAAAGATAATATAATACAAATATATACATATATTACATTGGAAAGGATTTCTTACTCAAAGTTCAACTTAATATGATATCCATTAATTGATATTGGTTGTAAATTCCCTTCTTGAACTTTGAGTTGGAAAATTTGTTCTTCTTGACTTCAAACACTTTGAATGGACCATCCTAGAAAGAGTCAAAATTTTGTTGGTTGTCTGGTTTGGATTTTTCTTCATTCCATCTTAGGACCGAATCACCAAATTTAAAACTTTTAAATCTGACCTTATCAAACCATTCTTTAATTTCCATGGAGCATCTCTAAAAATTATCATATGCTTTGGTCCTTTGTTCTTCCAACTGCAAAATATGCATCAATCTAGCCTCTACTAGATTTTGATTTGATTCATAATCTTGGCTAGGCAATATTAAAGCTAGTATCTCAATATGAGTGGGCAAAATAGATTCCTTCCCATACACTAATGCATAAGGGGATGTTTTTATTGACTTCTTGATAGTAATACTATCTTCTCATAAGGCCTATTCTAAGATAATATGACAACTTATTTTGTTATCTTTCAATGCTTTTTTATAATTATGTGTAGATTTTTATTAGTGGACTCTATCAGTCCATTATCTTGAGGGTAATAGTTTAAAAAATTCTTTAAGCATATGTCATATTGATTTTTAAACTTAAAGTAATTTCACCTATGAAATATGGACCATTATAACTCACTAGAGCTTCAGGAAGACTAAACCTTGTGATTAGGATTTCAATAAATTTGATTAGTACATATTTATCTGATCTCTGAGTTGGAATTATCTCCACCCATTTGGTGAAATAGTCTATGGTAGTCCAAATGTATTTATGCCTTTCTGAAGAGTTGAGATTTATTACTCCAATAAAATCTAGCCTCCACTGCTAGAAGGGTTCTTCTACTTGGATATATTTTAAGGGGAATGAAGCATTCTTGTTCCTTCCTACATATCTTTAGCACTTATCACATGTTCTTGTTACTTTGAAAGTGTCATCAAAGATGGTAGGAAAGTAGTAGCCTGCTCTTGTTATCTTCATAGTAGTAACTCTTCCTGAAACGTATCCCCTTGATAGTCCTTTATGAAGCTCTTTAATGACTTTATATTTTTAATTGTTTTTCAAACATTTTATAAGAACTCCATCAACATTATTTTTATATATTCCCTCAGGTAAATGGATATATTTCAAAGCTTAAAGTTTATAACTTATTCTTTGTGAAGCATTAAGATCTTGGGGGTATACTCCTATTTGGAAATAACTTGTCAATTGATCAACCCAATCTAACCCTTCTATAGAACTATCTTCCCTATGTCCATATCCTAATGGTTGACAAGCTATTATCAGATCTGATTTTGCTTTTGCTACCATTTCCTGACATAATGCTTTACCTTTCACTAAATTTTAGGGTGGATTTCCACATAATATTATTTATTTATGGTAACCCAAACAACTCTTTTGTTGCCTAGATATCCTTGTAAAACTCCTAACATTTAGATATACCACATAAACTAGAGTCTTACTTTAAGCCAAGTATTATATAAATTTCTTCAATTATTTCATGATTGCAAATACTTGTATCTCAATAAAATTATATTTAGTCTAGTACTCATGAAGATTTTAACTCCACAAAAATATAGGGTGTTCTTCTCCAACATTATTCTTTGTGTTAGTATCACTACATAACTCTCTTTAGCTTAATAGGCATATAAGATAAAATCTTTGCTAAAATCAGAGTTTACCAATACTAGGGTAGTAGCAATGGCTTGTTTGATTACCTCAAATGCTTGCTTCCTTTTTTTAGTCCATTTAAACTCCATATTAATTCTAAGAATCTCCGATATAGATTTAACAATTTTGACAAAGTCTAAAATGAACTTATTTACAAAATTGATCTATCCAAAGAAATATTGCAAGGCTTTCTTGTTCATGGGTAATGGAATATGCAATATTGATTTTACTCTATCAGGATCAATTGATATTTCCTCTTTAGAGACCACATGACCTAATAAATTTCCCTCATGTACTACAAAAAATGATTTCTTTAGATTTAGGAAGATGCCAAACTCTCTATATTTCTGAAAAAACTTGTTTTAAGTGTTCTAGGTGAGCTTGCTTTTTATGAGAAAATATAGTGATATCATCAAGGTATATGAGAATGAATTTTTTGATCAACTCCCTAAAAGCATAGGCCATGGGGCTCTGAAAAATAGCCCCTGCATTGGATAAAACAACGAGCATTCTCTGATAAGCAAAGGTACCCCACTTAGTAGTAAAGGTTGTCTTGAACTGATCTTCATATTTCACCCAAATCTAGTTGTATCCTAAGAAGCCATCTAACAGAGAAAACATCTCATCCCCTACAATAATTTACAAGATCTAATCAATTTGAGGAAGAGGATTGTGATATTTTAGAGATGCCTTATTTAGATTTCTAAAATAAAAACATAGATAAATGTCTTCATTCTTTTTTCTAATAAGTACCAAGTTAGCAACCCATGTAGAATGTTTGAAAGGGTAGATAATATTTACCTTTAGTAATTTGAGCAATTATTGTCTCATTATAGATTCAATATTGGGATTCACACGTCTTTTCTTCTACATGAAAGGTTTTGCATCAGCTTCTAGCTCAATAGTGTGCTAAATTGATGCACCTTGTCGGAGCCATAACTTGTGAACTGTACGCCCATTGGTATTGAAATTTAACAGGTTGTTTTGTGTGTGTGTTCTATGTTAGGTGAATCTTTGATTGGCCTGAGTCTCCAAAAAAAGTGTTTTCGGGACCTAACTCCTCCATCTAGTGTCCCAAAATTAGCTTTTAGAATAGGTTCCCAAGTTTTTTGGGTTTTTTTGGCTATTAGAAGTTTATTATCTTTTGTTATACATTAATTTGAGACCTAATATTTTAAAGGAAGGTTTGTTATTATAAGATGGATGTGTGCATCGAATTTGGGTGCAATATGAATCATTTCTATTTTTAGAATTTTTTAGAAAGAAGATCTATTTTTAGTAGTTTTAGAAAAAATATGTTTTTAGGGTTTCTTTGGTTTTCAGTTGCTATATGATGGATAAGAAGGTGTAAAGGTAGTTATTGTGCATCTAAATGAGGATGGACTAAGTGAGAGCTTGTTGACGATGAAGGAGTTTCTTACAAAGATCAGGGATGCTAGCTTCTGTTATGCCTTAATAGCTAGTAAGCTAGAAACAGAGGAAGTGGTTATGCCTACAACAGTAGCTAAGTTGCTAAGTGAATATAAAGATGTCACACCAGAGGAGTTACCAAATGGGTTACCACAAAAATGGATATCCAGCATCATGTGGATTTTATTCCAGGATCAGCGCTCCCAAATCAGGCAGCTTATCGATTGAACCCCACATAGAATGTAGAGTTGAGTAGGCAAGTGACAGAGTTGATAAAGGGATTAGTTAGGGAGAGTATGAGTCCATGTGTGACTCCAAAATTGCTGAACCTAAAGAAATATGGTGATTTGCGAATGTGTGTGGATAGTAGATCCATAAACAAGATCATAATAAAGTATCGATATCCTATGTCGAGAGTGGATGATATGATGGATGGATTGGCTGGAGCTAAATACTTTAATAAAATTGATCTGCAGAGTGGCTACTAATATATCATAATTCGATAATGGGATGAATGGAAGACAACTTTTAAGACAAAATATGGATTGTACAAGTGGATGGTGATGCCATTTGGGTTGTCTAATGCACCCAATACATTTATGCGATTGATGAACAAAGTACTGCAGGAATATAATGGTAAGTTTGTGGTTGTGTATTTTTGATGATATTTTGATTTATAGTAAAAGTAAAGAAGAGCATTTGTTACACCTGAAATTAGTGTTAGAAGTGCTTAGGAAGGAGAAATTGTATGTCAACCTAAAGAAATGTATATTTATTCAAGATAATTTATTTTTTTTGGGATTTGTAATCTCGAGAGATGGCATGAGGATGGATGATGAGAAATTCAAGGTAATTCTAGAATGGCCTCTTCCACGATCTATAACAGAAGTAAGGAGCTTTCATGGACTAGCCACATTTTATAGGAAGTTCATCAGGAACTTCAGTACTATAGTTGCCCCTATAACTAAGTGCACAAAGGGGAAAGAGTTTGTATAGACTACGACAACAACAGAGAGTTTTGAACTCTTGAAGAAGAAAGTGTCAGAAGCCCCTGTTCTAGTGTTACCATATTTTAGTAAGGTGTTTGAGGTTGATTGTGATGCCTCATTTGTTGGGATTGGTGGTTTTTTAAGTCAAGAGGGCCGACATGTAGCATTTTTTAGTGAGAAGCTAAATGACGCAAGGAAGGATTATTCTACATATGATGTGGAATTTTATGCAATTGTGAAAGCATTACAACATTGGAGGCACTAATTAATCTCAAATGAGTTTGTGTTGTTTATTGATCATGAAGCATTGAGGTATGTAAATTATCATAAAAAGTTAAATAGCAAGCATGCCAAATGGGTTTCATTTTTGTAACAGTATACATTTGTCCTAAAACACAAGTTGGGAAAACAAAATAAGGTTGTTGATGCATTGAGTAGGAGAGTCTTGTTGTTGACCACTATGGAGAATGAAGTGGTAGGATTTGAGGGGATTAAATATCTCTATGAATCTGATGCATATTTTGGGAATATTGTGCAACAGTGCAAAAGTGCGGTAAGGGTGAGTCCTGTACTATTTTTGAAGAGTATTTTTTGAGAATGGTTACTTGTTTAAAGGTAATCGATTATGCATTCCCAATGGTTATATGAGAGATAACATCTTGAGGGAATTACATAGTGGGGGTTTGACTGGTCATTTTTGAGTAGCAAAAACTACCACTCTTGTAGAGGAGAAGTACTATTGGCCAAAAGTGAAGAGAGACATAATCAAGTTTATATCTAGATGCAGAATATGTCAAATGGCTAAGGACCATACACAAAATATAGGGTTGTATATGCCACTGCCAGTTCCTATAGGACCATGGACCAATCTGAGTATGGATTTTGTGTTGGGGTTTCCCAAGACACATAGGGGTAAGGATTCAATTTTTTTTGTGGTAGAAAAAATTTCAAAAATGGTGCATTTCATTTCTTGCTAGAAAACTAATGATGCAACTAGGACTGCAGTCCTATTCTTTGATGAAATTGTGTGGTTGCATGGTGTTCCAAAGAATATTACTTCTGATTAGGATACTAAGTTCTTGAGTCACTTTTGGAGGACGTTGTGGAAAAATTTGAACACCAGGCTATAGTTCAGTAGTTCTTACCACCCACAAACCGATGGGCAAACAGAGGTAGAGAACATAAGCTTGGAAACCTCTTACAATGCATAGTTGGAGAAAAACCAAAACAATGGGATTTAGCCTTGTCACAAGCTGAATTTGCATAAAACAATTCAGTGAATAGGTCGAAAAGTAAATCTCCTTTTCAAATTATTTATGGTCAAAATCCTAGAGGTGTATTAGATTTGGTTGAGTTACCAATTGGGGAACAAGTTAGTGATGATGCGAAAGCATTTGCTGAGCATATCCAAAAAGTGCAAGAGTCAGTGAGGGAAAAATTGTAGAGTAGTAATGTTCACTACAAAGAGTCTGCTGATGCACACAGAAGGGTGAAAGTGTTTGAAGAGGGTGATATGGTCATGGTTCATATTAGGAAAGAAATATTTCCTAAGGGGACATATAACAAATTGAAACTTAAGAAAATCGGGCAATGTAGGATTTTAAAGAAGATCAATGATAATGCCTATAAAGTGGAGTTGCCCAATGAATTTGATATTTCACCCATTTTTATTGTTTTTGATTTATTTTAGTATCTTGGTACTATCTATGATGGTGAATTATAGGAGATAGTAAATTGGGCATGACAAATGCCTAAGAAGAAAAAATACAAAGTTGCACAGGTGCTTGATAAGAATATGATCACCACCAGACATGGGAGCTACAAAAAAGTCATGGTTCAATGGGAAGGATTACCATAGTTAGATAAAACTTGGGTTTTAGAGTCAAAGCTAAAAAAAATTGATAACTAGAAGCTATAGGATTTCAATTCAGCTGAACTCGTAGGAGGTGAGTTCCTTTTCACCAGAGGAGAATGATGCACCTTGCAAGAACCAAAACTTGTGAACCGTACGCCCATTGGCCTTGAAATTTAACAGGTGGTTTTGTGTGTGTGTTTTGCATTAATAAAATCTTTGATTGGCCTAACTCTTCAAAAAAAGTTTTTTCGGGATCTAACTCCTCCATCTAGTGTCCCAAAATTAGCTTTTAGAATAGGTTCTCGGGTTTTTTGGGTTTTTTTGGCTGTTAGAAGTTTATTATCTTTTGTTATACCTTAATTTGAGACCTAATATTTTAAAGGAAGGTTTTTTATTGCAATAGGGATGTGTGTACCGAATTTGGGCGTAATCCGACTCATTTATATTTTTAGAAGTTTTTAGAAAGAAGATCTATTTTTAGCAATTTTAGAAAAAAGACGTTTTTAGGGTTTCTTTGGTTTTCGGTTGTTATATGATGGATTGTAATCTTTTGTGGAAGAGGTGTGAATTTAGGAATGAGAAGAATACAAATTTGCAATTTTCTTCCATTCTTGCATTTGTGTTATGTAATTGGATTCCATTTTGTTGGTCTCTTGTAGCTGAGTTTACACCATAAATGATCCTTTTATCATATATCTTAAGATCTTCATATGACTAGGCTATAATATCTTGGTATTTAAAGCATATGGATTTAATCTCCTCCTCTTATTTTAGAGAACAATGAATTTCAATGTTAAATTTTATGTCATTTTCTATTTCAATCTCTTTGTAGATTTCATCATCAATTTTTATGGCTCTTGATTTCTTTCCATCTTCATTATCAAAGAGGCTTTCTAGTGTGATCAAACCCTTGGGGATATTATTATTTTTAACTGTATGACATCTTATTGATCTATTTCTTGAGGAAAATATTCTTTCAAATTACACAAGCAAGCCTCTCTAACTAGAAATTCAATGATCTTATCATCATCCTCAAAAACTTATCAAAAAATCTATCTATATAGTACTATAGGTTTGAAGATCATTTTAACCCTTTTACACTTTTTTGATCTATGATATGGATAAGGGATGAAATTAGAACCTTTAATTTATATGAAATTAGCCAAAATATTCTATTTTATAGGAATAGAGTGGATGTTTAAAGCATCAAAAGACTCCATAAAATCCCAAACTCTATTCTTGTATGATTTTAAGTAATGGTATTTGTTGTTGCATTTCTCTATGACTTGATTAACTACTAGCTCTAAATCACCATATATATCTAACATTTTGATTTCTATATTCTTTTCTTACATTAATCCTAAGTACAAAGCATCATATTTTGTAGTATTATGGGTACAAGACCAAGTAAATATGTAAGAAAAACTTTTTATACCTTTTAAAGGGGATTTCAAAACTATACTATCATCGATCCTATTTTTGCATCTTATCCCATCAAAATGCATTATCCAAATTTTGTATCCCCTTAGTGACTAATTAGATATGATAGGGATATTTTTCTCAACCTCTAAAGAAATTTTATAAGTGCCCATTCCTATCCCAAATATAATGTAATCTTATCTAAATGGCAACTCATCTTCCACTTCTAAATATTCGAGACTATCTACACTAAGAGGTTACACATGTCTTCCTCTATTTTTCAATATGATAAGTCACATGTTGTTTAGGGGTTATTCTTATTCTCTTACCTTTGTAAAGAATCATAATTCCAGAGTAATCCAAATACATGTAGCCTCCTAGTTTGGCAGTAAATTCGTTGGAAAGACATAAATCAAAGTAAGGTTGTAGATCTATTACTACAATTTCCTACACAATAGTAACCTTCAGAGCCTCGTTTTATCTCATCAACACATATTTTACAACTCCAATGGTATTAACTGGTGTACCATCTAGCTACAACACTCCTAGAAAAAAACAAGTATAATCCATTCCCATTTCATCACAAACTACTTTAGGCATGAATGTAGTTGAGGACCCTAAATCTATCATACAATTATGGACAATACACTCTTTCATTCTAAAATAAATATAAAGGGGAGGAGATTTGTTTTTTAAGGTTGCAAGAGTCATATTTTCTTGGCCATAAGGCGTACTAAAAATAGTGGTAGTCTATTTTTCCTATGAATTCTTGTTTAAAGAAGCCTTGAGTAGATCAATATGACCAGGGATGAAGAGAGTATCATAAAGACTTGATATAGAATGAGTCCTCTTTAGCTCTTCTACAATATTAAAATTAGACTAGAGGAAATTTATCATACTTCCTCTTTGGTTCACCATACTTTATTTTGTATTGTTGGTTAGCTTCTATTCTCTGTCTCTTGGTGATGGAAGGAAATTTTTGCTTCTCTTGTGCTTTGTATTTAGAACTTACTTATTCTTTATTATTTTCCTTTTCATACTGCCTTGGGATGCTCATTTAATTTCCTTTGCTCCTAGGAACTATATGCCTCTTATCAGTTGTCTATGAAACCAAGAACTTATCATTATTTTGTAGGGGTGGTTCCTTTTTCTTTTGAGAGGGAATCTGGAATTGATCCATTTTTTTGGATCTACCTACAATATTTTCTTTCAAAATATGGTCATGATAGAAACTAACTCTTCTTCAAAGGGATATTGACTGATCATAACTTATTTTGGTTGCCATAACATATTGACTCTTTTATTTTGGTTTATATCAACTTCTTTGTGGCTTGTTGTACATGGTATTGATACATTACACAAGTGTCAAAATCATGAGGATTATTATATACCAGACACCAGACATTCACCAAACTGGTCTCGGGGGATAATTCTTGATCTTCTTGATTTTCATTAACTCTAACCCTTGTATTGCCACTAGTACTAGACTTCTAATCCCTATTAACATATGGGAATATTCTCTGCTGAGACCTTTCCATTTATCTTTTTTATTGCATTCAAATTTTTATTGATTATCTTCAAAGTATTTTGAATATCAAGTAACAGAGTGATTTCTTGAGAATTCTAAGATGGGAGCTGGGTAAAAGAGACTAAATTTGGTTATGGTTTAGGAGGAGGAATTAGAGCCATCTGAGGTAGTCATGAATATGGTAGTGGGGGATCCGTAAATGAGGATATTAATTTTCTAACGTGGGGTGTAAAATATGGGATCATGAGGTATAATTATCTTAGGATGAAGCCTTCATACAATAATTAGAATATTTTTTCATGCATAGTTACATGGTACACTTGTGGGAAGGTATTTATACTTGAATACTGAGTTTGTAACCTAGGTATAATCCAAGGAATATGATATAAAACATAAAATAAAAGAGATCAGTTGGTCTAGCTCTAGGAGGAATTATTTTACATGTCCTACTAAACCTCAAATTAAAATTAGAGACTAACTCTTGTTGATGTTTTTGCATAGTTGTGAATTGGTTTAGGAGGAAGAAATGATGAGATGACTCATTAAACCCTTCCATAAAAGAACTAGCTAATTAAACCCATGAATTAATATTCTTATTTCTCAAAGTTTTAAACTAATAAAGGGTTTTATATCTAAAGGATAGGGTTAGAAGACTAACAATAACATCTTCATTCCTAATATTGTGGATGACTTCTAGATTTAATATATCTTGACAGTGCTCATAAGCATTTTTAACTAAACCATCATAAGTGGATATGGATTTGGATACAACCTAGGGGATATCATACATCTGAGGGAGTCCTAAAGTACTATAAGTATCCCAATTAGGATAACTTTGCATTTGATTTTGGTTCTTATTTTGAGCCATTATTACTAAAGTTTTTTGTGGGGTTTATTTTTAGGGAACCCAATGATCAAAATTTATTGGGATTTATACAAAAGGTGAATCTAAAGATAAGCTACTTGGATGTCTTGATCTTATATATGGGAGCTCAAAGAATAGAACAAGTCCTTGACTATTTCTAGTAGATGACCTAGTAATCTTGAACAAATGAGCTACAAAAAGAGATTTTTAGGTTTTTGATTCTAGGGAATCACCAAGTGAATTTAATTCCCTTGCTTGGTTAGGTTAAGAAAACTCTCTAAATATTTATTTCTCTAAGAAAATGAAAAATATTATGTAGTGGATAAACAAACGCTTTGTAAATAGGGTCTCATCAAGTGTGCTAGACACTGTTGGGGTCTGAATTGAAATCAAGGTGAACTAGAACTATGAATATCATATGCAATGGTTTTTTATAAGGTGAACACCCTCTAATTGTAGGCTTAACCTTAACATTGAATAGGCCAAAACTTCTTTCAATCCAACCTCCAAAGTAGGATGGTATACCTTGTCAACTTATTGAATGTTGACTCATTTAAGCTCAATTAAATGTATAAATATATGGATAGAAAGAGGAAAGTGTTAATAAAGTAATTAATCAATAGTGGTAGGATAAATCTAACAAAATAGGCATATACAAAGAAATTCTGATAAATCAATATCCAAAAAACAACACTTGTTATTAACAACATTCAAAAATCAGTGATCTTTGATATTTAAGCACATATGCATACTTCAAAGATTATTTCAAATATCTAGGGTATCAATAATATAAATTAGTGGAATTATATTGATACTTTAACTAATAAAAATAGAATCCTTTACAAGCATACATTTAAAAATAAAGTATTTCAATTTTCTCTAAGCTAGAAATACAAAAAAAATAGAATATACTAACCATAGTAGCAGTAGCAGAAATGAATTCAAATATTAATAATCCATAATAAATAAGACACTAGTCTAAGGCAAACATTTAAGTAATTCCCCTTCTAATAATTTGTAAAAAGTGTACAATAGTAGGGCAAGCAAACACTTTAGAGATGACCCTTTAAAATGAGGGTTCATCCTCTATTTATAGTTTTGCAATAAATTTGAAAGATTTAAAAGAATTAGGAATATTACAAGGAATTTGGAGTTCTAGATTAGTAAGATGTTGAGGTGGCAGCCTCCTATTTGATTCAAGAAAGAAGGAAATTGTGTGCTCCATCGATCTTCTATGACTTGGCTTCTAAAATTTATTCAACTCTCAGAGTTGTCAACTATAGATTTGGTCAAGAAGAAATCAATATCATCTCTTGTTCTTGTTGTGGATGCCCTGTCATAGATCTAAATATAAATTGGCTTATGGATCTTGATTTTTCATCACCTCATCATTTTGTTCTTCGACTTTAGCTTGAAAATGACTCAAAAAGAAACCTAAAACCTTATGTCATATTGAATATTTCATTTATACATGATTTAATCCAAATTTGATGTAGATCATTGATTTATTGTTGGATGGCTAAGATTAGAGTTCTTAAAAACTTGGTAGGCTTTTACTGTTTGTGACCTAAAAAAATTTGTGGTTTGAAGCCTATCACAGCCTGTGACCTCTTTAATTTTAACTATATTCATTCTTTGTGGCATAGAACATGCTCTAATCTAGTGCTTGAATCTCCAACTTGAGCCATTTGACTACTTTGATCATGACCTGGGACAAGGGTGTTCTATTCTAGGGATATGCTCATAAAATTTTGTTATGGGATGCATGACATAGAACCTTGTTTTGAGTCGAGATTTAGATTATTGAAATAGTAACTTTGACTATGCTGACCGCAACATAGAACAACATGCTGAAGTGCATGGTATAGCTCCATGTGCTCAGTCATGTAGTATGGAACCATGTTCTAGGTCACTTTCTAATATGTCCTCCAAGTGCTTTGACCAAGCTTGAATGCAACGTGGAACCAAGTGCTAAAGTATGTGGTATAGATCCATGTGCTAAGCCATGTTGCATGGAAATATGTTTTGGTCTATGATTTAAAAATTTGCCATGTCATATTTGACTGTTGTGTAGAGCTGTGTGCTGAGCCACATAGTATAAAGCCATAATCGTGAGTCAGAATCTTCTCTTTTGCTCTAATCCATAATTTAAAATACGCAAAAGGCTTGTTTGACCATATTAAACATGGCCTAGGACATGTTGCATTAAGCCACTATCATGGTCTGGAGCACTTCTTTGGACTTACAAATGTTTTGGGATTTTTTTGCAAAATTTTCTAAGTATGTGGCCTTTTGCACCTACATTGATCAAATTTTAATTTTGATCTATTTTCTTGTATTCATTTTTTAATATTGCTTGCATTAAATTTTTTTATAAAGGATTGATCTTAATTACATTGATTTCGTTTAAATGGTTTCAATAAGAAAAATTGTATTCTTTGTTGGATTGATATATGAGATATACTTTAATGGGTGTACCTTAATTGAGCTCTAAGGAGAATTGATGCCCTAATTCTTTTATCTTCAACTATTTTTTCAAGTTGTTGCTAACAAGGTCATCCAAAATGTTTTTAGAAAATGATTATATATCCATAATTTAAATGTGAAGTTTCCTAATTATATGAATGGCCATGTGAAAAGGAGGTTAAAAAATGAAAGTTTATATTTTCTAGAAATTTAATAATATTTCACAATTTATGAAATGCTAGCATCTAAATGAAACAAGATTTTATTTCAAGCATTCAAGAATTAATTTTGGATTTATGAAAATTGTTTTTGAGCAATCAAATATTGTTGATATTTATTTTTGGATGATTAGAAATCACTTCTAGGCATGTAAAATTGTTCCCGGATAATATGAATTTATTTTCTAGCTACTGAAATTCATTTTAGCCAATGAGAAATATCTCTCAAGCGATCAAAAATTAACTCCTAGATATTGAAAATCAATTTTGGATAGTCAAATTTCATTTTTTGGCATACAATAATCATTTCTAGGCATATGAAAATCAATTTTGCATACTTGAATTTTTTTAGGCAATTAAAGACATGAAATTTATTTTCGAGCAATCAAAATTTTATTGATTTTGTTTTTGGGTAATTGGAAATTATTTTTGGATATGTAGAATTTATTTTCAAGAAATACGATTTTGTTTTTGAACTATTAAAAATCATTTCTAGGCAATGGAAATTGTCTTCAAGCTATGAAAATCAATGTCGGGCAATGAGAAATATTGTACCCTACCACTATGTGGCGAGGTGTTGAAATTTTGTCGATTATGAGAAAGTAATTTGAAAAATTTTATAAGAGTGGAAGCTGCCAAAAATATTGTATCCTATCACCAAGTGATTAGGTTTCAAAATTCCATCGACTTGCCAAAAATATTGTACCATGGTGCAAAGGGGAGAGGTACCAAAATTTTATCAGTAATATCGGATCCAAAATTTGCCTAAGTATAGAGAATGTTGAAATATTTTACCCTACCACCAAGCAAAGAGGTACCGAAAGTTCATCGGCTAGGAGAAAGTAATTTTTCCTAAGTGTAGAACTTACCTAAAATAATGTACCATGTCATCAAACAAAGACGTACGGATAGTCGTTAGGCTTGTTGGAAAACAATTTTTTCTAAGTGTAGAGATTTCCAAAAATATTGTACCCTAGTGCAAAGTGGAGAGGTATCCAAAGTTTGTCGATTTTTCAAAAATCTTGTACCCTAACTCTAAGGGAAGAGGTACCGAAATTCCATTGGCTTGTTGGAAAGAAAATTTTTCTAAGTATTTTGTACCACTAATGTCAAGAGATAGGGACCAAAATATTGGCAATAAAAAATGCATCCGATGCTCCAACTTGGTGAAGGCAATGAAGCCCAACAATTAAAATAATTTTTTATGTGATAATTAAAAAACAAAACTTGGTGATTAAGAATGAAGCCCAACAATCACAAATTAGACAAAAAAATGAAAAATTTAGCATTCAGATGATGAATTCTTAACATTGGAAGTAAGAAAAATAAACCCAACACATGAGAGTAAAAATATGACTAAGTTTGGATGTTGCCGAAGATATTGTACCATGATGTGACCAAAAGAGGTAACGAGATCCCGTCACCCGACAAATATAAGAAGGAGAAATTTTAGCTGAGGATGGGCATTACTGAATATTTTTTACCAATGTCATTGGTAAAGCGATGCCAAAAATCCCAGCAATGGAAAATGTATTTGATGCTTTAAATTTTTCTAAGGAATAAGACCCAAAATTTTATAATGAAACTTGATAATCGAAGATAAATCTGATAAATAAAACATAAACCCGAAAAATCAAGATTAAACCTAAAAATTGGAAAATAGTATCCGACCGTTAAAAAAAAATTAACCTCACACTTAGAAATTGGCATTTGGCCGTTACAAGCAAAGCTTGGATATTGTAAATTTTATCTGCCTAGTAATTTAAAACTGCTTAAATTGAAGGATGAGTGATACTATGATGAAGGAAAAGCATCATTTAAATCTAGAAAATGCGTTGCTACAATGTTGAAAATCCTTTTATATTAAAAAAAATGAATAAATAAATAAATAACTAAAGTGGTTAGTAATTGACCAATGTGTGACCCAGGTGTTGTAGGTGAGTTGGAGAGGAGAGGGCAATCCTCCAAGGGAGATCCCAGGTTCAAATCTCCACCCTACCCAAAAGCTGAATTGGGTATCCAAAATCCAATTGATAATGTTGGTGCGGGCAGGGTCGGGTGTGACCCCCGGGTGACTTTGACGGTGTAGAACCCCCTGTTTGTGGTCTCTCAGAACAAGGAGGCTCCGCAAGGGGTTTTTCTTTTAAAAAAAAAAAATCGACCAATGTGTGATATTTTTACTGCCAAAGTTAGTTTAATATAATTTCCATTTTACTCTATGATTTACAAGCAATAGAATGCAAAGATGAAGGCCAAGACCAAATTATAATACCCTCAAATGTGTGATAGCTCAACAGGAAATATACACTGAACTTGGACTGATTCTAATGCATGACAACTCAGACCATTTGGAGTCTGACGATTTAGCTACCCAGTCTTTAGAGATACACTTATAATATAGTTAGAATATCAAAGGCTAAAAGTGAAGATCAAGATCAAGAATAATTATAGACTAACACATCATCTACAAATAACTCATCCATACAATAGTATAAATTAGTGGAATTATATTGATACTTTAACTAATAAAAATAGAATCCTTTACAAGCATACATTTAAAAATAAAGTATTTCAATTTTCTCTAAGCTAGAAATACAAAAAAAATAGAATATACTAACCATAGTAGCAGTAGCAGAAATGAATTCAAATATTAATAATCCATAATAAATAAGACACTAGTCTAAGGCAAACATTTAAGTAATTCCCCTTCTAATAATTTGTAAAAAGTGTACAATAGTAGGGCAAGCAAACACTTTAGAGATGACCCTTTAAAATGAGGGTTCATCCTCTATTTATAGTTTTGCAATAAATTTGAAAGATTTAAAAGAATTAGGAATATTACAAGGAATTTGGAGTTCTAGATTAGTAAGATGTTGAGGTGGCAGCCTCCTATTTGATTCAAGAAAGAAGGAAATTGTGTGCTCCATCGATCTTCTATGACTTGGCTTCTAAAATTTATTCAACTCTCAGAGTTGTCAACTATAGATTTGGTCAAGAAGAAATCAATATCATCTCTTGTTCTTGTTGTGGATGCCCTGTCATAGATCTAAATATAAATTGGCTTATGGATCTTGATTTTTCATCACCTCATCATTTTGTTCTTCGACTTTAGCTTGAAAATGACTCAAAAAGAAACCTAAAACCTTATGTCATATTGAATATTTCATTTATACATGATTTAATCCAAATTTGATGTAGATCATTGATTTATTGTTGGATGGCTAAGATTAGAGTTCTTAAAAACTTGGTAGGCTTTTACTGTTTGTGACCTAAAAAAATTTGTGGTTTGAAGCCTATCACAGCCTGTGACCTCTTTAATTTTAACTATATTCATTCTTTGTGGCATAGAACATGCTCTAATCTAGTGCTTGAATCTCCAACTTGAGCCATTTGACTACTTTGATCATGACCTGGGACAAGGGTGTTCTATTCTAGGGATATGCTCATAAAATTTTGTTATGGGATGCATGACATAGAACCTTGTTTTGAGTCGAGATTTAGATTATTGAAATAGTAACTTTGACTATGCTGACCCCAACATAGAACAACATGCTGAAGTGCATGGTATAGCTCCATGTGCTCAGTCATGTAGTATGGAACCATGTTCTAGGTCACTTTCTAATATGTCCTCCAAGTGCTTTGACCAAGCTTGAATGCAACGTGGAACCAAGTGCTAAAGTATGTGGTATAGATCCATGTGCTAAGCCATGTTGCATGGAAATATGTTTTGGTCTATGATTTAAAAATTTGCCATGTCATATTTGACTGTTGTGTAGAGCTGTGTGCTGAGCCACATAGTATAAAGCCATAATCGTGAGTCAGAATCTTCTCTTTTGCTCTAATCCATAATTTAAAATACGCAAAAGGCTTGTTTGACCATATTAAACATGGCCTAGGACATGTTGCATTAAGCCACTATCATGGTCTGGAGCACTTCTTTGGACTTACAAATGTTTTGGGATTTTTTTGCAAAATTTTCTAAGTATGTGGCCTTTTGCACCTACATTGATCAAATTTTAATTTTGATCTATTTGCTTGTATTCATTTTTTAATATTGCTTGCATTAAATTTTTTTATAAAGGATTGATCTTAATTACATTGATTTCGTTTAAATGGTTTCAATAAGAAAAATTGTATTCTTTGTTGGATTGATATATGAGATATACTTTAATGGGTGTACCTTAATTGAGCTCTAAGGAGAATTGATGCCCTAATTCTTTTATCTTCAACTATTTTTTCAAGTTGTTGCTAACAAGGTCATCCAAAATGTTTTTAGAAAATGATTATATATCCATAATTTAAATGTGAAGTTTCCTAATTATATGAATGGCCATGTGAAAAGGAGGTTAAAAAATGAAAGTTTATATTTTCTAGAAATTTAATAATATTTCACAATTTATGAAATGCTAGCATCTAAATGAAACAAGATTTTATTTCAAGCATTCAAGAATTAATTTTGGATTTATGAAAATTGTTTTTGAGCAATCAAATATTGTTGATATTTATTTTTGGATGATTAGAAATCACTTCTAGGCATGTAAAATTGTTCCCGGATAATATGAATTTATTTTCTAGCTACTGAAATTCATTTTAGCCAATGAGAAATATCTCTCAAGCGATCAAAAATTAACTCCTAGATATTGAAAATCAATTTTGGATAGTCAAATTTCATTTTTTGGCATACAATAATCATTTCTAGGCATATGAAAATCAATTTTGCATACTTGAATTTTTTTAGGCAATTAAAGACATGAAATTTATTTTCGAGCAATCAAAATTTTATTGATTTTGTTTTTGGGTAATTGGAAATTATTTTTGGATATGTAGAATTTATTTTCAAGAAATACGATTTTGTTTTTGAACTATTAAAAATCATTTCTAGGCAATGGAAATTGTCTTCAAGCTATGAAAATCAATGTCGGGCAATGAGAAATATTGTACCCTACCACTATGTGGCGAGGTGTTGAAATTTTGTCGATTATGAGAAAGTAATTTGAAAAATTTTATAAGAGTGGAAGCTGCCAAAAATATTGTATCCTATCACCAAGTGATTAGGTTTCAAAATTCCATCGACTTGCCAAAAATATTGTACCATGGTGCAAAGGGGAGAGGTACCAAAATTTTATCAGTAATATCGGATCCAAAATTTGCCTAAGTATAGAGAATGTTGAAATATTTTACCCTACCACCAAGCAAAGAGGTACCGAAAGTTCATCGGCTAGGAGAAAGTAATTTTTCCTAAGTGTAGAACTTACCTAAAATAATGTACCATGTCATCAAACAAAGACGTACGGATAGTCGTTAGGCTTGTTGGAAAACAATTTTTTCTAAGTGTAGAGATTTCCAAAAATATTGTACCCTAGTGCAAAGTGGAGAGGTATCCAAAGTTTGTCGATTTTTCAAAAATCTTGTACCCTAACTCTAAGGGAAGAGGTACCGAAATTCCATTGGCTTTTTGGAAAGAAAATTTTTCTAAGTATTTTGTACCACTAATGTCAAGAGATAGGGACCAAAATATTGGCAATAAAAAATGCATCCGATGCTCCAACTTGGTGAAGGCAATGAAGCCCAACAATTAAAATAATTTTTTATGTGATAATTAAAAAACAAAACTTGGTGATTAAGAATGAAGCCCAACAATCACAAATTAGACAAAAAAATGAAAAATTTAGCATTCAGATGATGAATTCTTAACATTGGAAGTAAGAAAAATAAACCCAACACATGAGAGTAAAAATATGACTAAGTTTGGATGTTGCCGAAGATATTGTACCATGATGTGACCAAAAGAGGTAACGAGATCCCCTCACCCGACAAATATAAGAAGGAGAAATTTTAGCTGAGGATGGGCATTACTGAATATTTTTTACCAATGTCATTGGTAAAGCGATGCCAAAAATCCCAGCAATGGAAAATGTATTTGATGCTTTAAATTTTTCTAAGGAATAAGACCCAAAATTTTATAATGAAACTTGATAATCGAAGATAAATCTGATAAATAAAACATAAACCCGAAAAATCAAGATTAAACCTAAAAATTGGAAAATAGTATCCGACCGTTAAAAAAAAATTAACCTCACACTTAGAAATTGGCATTTGGCCGTTACAAGCAAAGCTTGGATATTGTAAATTTTATCTGCCTAGTAATTTAAAACTGCTTAAATTGAAGGATGAGTGATACTATGATGAAGGAAAAGCATCATTTAAATCTAGAAAATGCGTTGCTACAATGTTGAAAATCCTTTTATATTAAAAAAAATGAATAAATAAATAAATAACTAAAGTGGTTAGTAATTGACCAATGTGTGACCCAGGTGTTGTAGGTGAGTTGGAGAGGAGAGGGCAATCCTCCAAGGGAGATCCCAGGTTCAAATTTCCACCCTACCCAAAAGCTGAATTGGGTATCCAAAATCCAATTGATAATGTTGGTGCGGGCAGGGTCGGGTGTGACCCCCGGGTGACTTTGACGGTGTAGAACCCCCTGTTCGTGGTCTCTCAGAACAAGGAGGCTCCGTAAGGGGTTTTTCTTTTAAAAAAAAAAAATAGACCAATGTGTGATATTTTTACTGCCAAAGTTAGTTTAATATAATTTCCATTTTACTCTATGATTTACAAGCAATAGAATGCAAAGATGAAGGCCAAGACCAAATTATAATACCCTCAAATGTGTGATAGCTCAACAGGAAATATACACTGAACTTGGACTGATTCTAATGCATGACAACTCAGACCATTTGGAGTCTGACGATTTAGCTACCCAGTCTTTAGAGATACACTTATAATATAGTTAGAATATCAAAGGCTAAAAGTGAAGATCAAGATCAAGAATAATTATAGACTAACACATCATCTACAAATAACTCATCCATACAATAGTAAAGCATTGAAAATATTAAAATTATAAGGCTATAAATAGCCATTGAGACCCATTCCAAAGGGTCAGATTTCACTTTTAGTAATAGGTATTTTATAATTTTTTTTCTTTGTAGATGGTGGAAATTTACACCCTTGTCATTTTTCTTTGATAATTACTCTTAGAATCACATGATGCTAGAAATTTTGATATGTAATTATTGAACATATTATCAATGCAATATACTAGAATTTTTGGTGTGATTTGTGCATGATGATGATGGTTGCATTTAAGTCAATTATAGTGTATTATTTATTTTCCCTTTGAATATGGCACCACTTTGATCTCATATTGTGCAAAGGTTGGTCAAGTCAGATATCGTTTGATTCAAAATTACTACTTCAATAGATGCAATTTAATGCTTCAAGAATGCAAGGGATTTTTTTATTTCTTTCCTTTTGTTTTTTCTTAGAGTAGGAGTATATTAGTGGAATTTCATTTTTGAAGCTCATTTTAAATGATATACTTTGATAAGTTTCAAAATATACATTGCTAAATTCTATAATGATCATAATTATGATGCAATGAATGACATCTATCATTAATATTAATGTAGAAAGCCTAGAATCTTGTTTTTCCGTAATTCTCTAATGCAATTTATGATAAGAAATATTTATATATTGATGCTTATTTGAACAATTGGATCAGATTTATGTGTCTTAAAGCTTAGAAATTGAATCGACACTCACCCTTGTAACATTTATATGTGACCCTAAGTTATCCATGTATTTATTTTTGTTCTTTTTATTTAATATTTAACAATAACATATCCTATCACCTAAACCTTGGGGGATCAATATTTCCATTTAAGAGAGAACAATTATTGTTCTAACCATTGGTGTATGTTGGCAATTGTGCTATTATATCACTTAACAATATTCCTTTGAGTTTCTTTTTCTATTTGTTCTTGCTTTTGTAGACACCAAAATAGCACCAATACGATTATGTGACAACAAGCAGTTTTGAGGGTCAAAAGTAAATTTTGCACCCTTTTGGCACCTTTTTCTCTACTCATCCCACCCAGGGATGAATTTAGACTAGTATTCATCCCACCCTGGGATGATTAAGCAATCGCTCCAGGGTGGGATGAATAGCAGGTTTGACTGGCAAAAAGTCAAACCTTGGTAACTCTGCCAATTAACTAAGGCTTCAGGCCATGCAATTGTGAGGAACGGCTCCAAATAAAGAAGAGAGACTTCAATCATGCATGTATTTATTTTAGAGACCTCATGCAAGAAGATTTTTTATCAGGGAGTTAGCTTTTCTCTGAAAATAGGATAGTTAACTCAAGAGGCGCCCTCGCATGCACAATTCAAACAAGGAGACCCTAAGGTCCATAAATTGTGGAGTTTTCCCACCCAAAATATATATAGAGAAGGAGCATTTGAGCGATGAAGTGCTGCCAATTTCATACCTAATTGCGATTTGTGCTTTTACATCCTTAATCTCTCATTCGAAAGGGAGGTTATTGGGTGACTATTGGAGGCGCAAATCCATACCATAAACTCGATTTATGAACACAATTATCCACCAAATTTGTTTAAAACACCCCATAATCAGTTTTGTACCCATCCCAAGTGGATTGGTGCCGAAACAGTGCTTCAATCGGTGGGCATCCTGCCCCTAGGCGCTCCCCAAACTATCACAGTGCTAATCACCCCACCCCGGGATGATTAGAAATCTGTGATAGATTTCTTGTTTTTTTCTTTTGCATCTTATTCTAGATAGGTTAAATAGGTTATAGTTCAAATTTCATGTCATTCTGATTATTTTTTACTAGGTTATTGTTGTTTCCCGCTTTCACTAACTTGCATATGCCATCTTCAAAATCTGGATCCTAGAAGAAAAATTGGAGAAATATGAGCATCTGGGTCATCCCAAAATACCCCCAATTAGCTAAAACCAAGTTTGTAGGTCTTTTTGAGCTTCCTAAGTAGGACATTGAACAGGGTGCTTTCTGGCCAATTCTCACAGTCCTATTCGTCCCACCCTGGAGCGAGTACAAATCTGTGAGGAATTTTTATACTGTTATTTTTGCAATGGTCTTATGATGATATTTTTATGCTTTTTCAAAGTTTCAATTCAATCAGAGGTCATCTGATAGTTGTTTTATTATTTTCATGCTTTTACTGACAATAGGCCTTGGGAAATACATGTTTCATTTGGTCTGCAGGTATTATTAATATTTTTTGTTTCTTTGAATGCAAGTTTCTGATAGTAGAGGATCAAGAAAGAGCAGATAATCACATACAATAGTGGTGGTGACATTTTGGTCCGCCCATCTTACATGTGGGCACGCGGAAGAAGGATTGTTAGCCATGAGTCTTGTGACAAGAAACACATTTGACTCTCCTATCCCCTAAAAAGGAATGAGACATATTGTAACACAATTTTTAAAGCATATCAATAAAAGAGATTACTATATTTTGTATTGCTTTTATCTTGTGTCAATTTACATGCGTTATTTCTTGTTCTTGTGGCATATTCCTTTTTGTTTATGTATCCTCGTGCTTTCAATGGCGATCACGATGGGACCTCTGTCCTCTGTTTTTTTTTTAGGTTAGATTTCTGATCTGAAATTTCTTGTTTTGATTACATGTACCTATTTTTTAGTCATCAGACTATTATTCGTTTCTGTTAGTGATGATTACAGAATTGGGATTCATCTCACCCAGGGACGAATAGGCATTCGTCCTACCCTAGAACGAAGACTATTATGATATTTGTCTCACCCAGGTACGAATAACGTTCTGTGCATTTTTTAGAGCAGCCAATCAGAAACATCCTTTTGGACAGAGAAGAGGTAGGGGTTTTTAACAAGCCTCTGTCAAATTCCTGTTTTCTGATTTTTAGTTTTTGTATGGCTTAGGTAAAGTTTCCTTTTTGTTTGCCTGTTTTAATTTTTGCAAATTAAAATGAACCCCACACATCACGTGGTTACTTAAACCAAGGAGTTGGTCATAAAACCCCAACCCTTGAGCAAGACCAAAGGTGGATTCCATTATCACTTTGGATTGAGATATTGCATAGATTACCCCGATCGCGCCTGTTGCTAGACGTAAATCCTGACAAAAGATGACCAACTGCAGCTAGGGTGATTCCTAGCGCATGAGGGTAAGTATTCTATGGTAGGTGTCATAAACAGAGTTATTCCCCTTCCGTACCACCTATGTTCCATGTATCATCTGCTCTCACGTACCTATAGTCTCCCTCACGTAATGGCAGGTATATAGAGAGGTTGGTATATTGGTCCGGCAATAGTATATTGAAGGGGCGACCATTTTGGGAGTCATATGAGCAAAAATTTTACATTTAAATGGTCTTCACAAAAATTTTCAAAAACAAAACAAAATCATCATCAAAAACACACTAAAACCAGTCTAGGACACACCATTAATATTTAAAAGAGATAATCATTGCTTTGTGTGTGTATGTTCTTTTCTGCTTAGTGTAACAAAAAAAAATCAAAAAATTATAAACAAAAGATAAAAATCTACATAGCTTGTAGAGAGTCATTACCATAGTATTCACCTGTAGTCAAGCCCACTCATTGGCAGACGCAGTGGAGAATGTCCAAGGAGGCACGAGTTGCCTCCGTTACAGTCCCAAGGATTTGGTCATACCACCTTGGCAACCTGACACACAAGGCAGTCCCCTCCACACCTTAACAGAAAGGGACTATAGGGGCACCTCTGCTAGGGGCACTCCTGTTCAGCATAGCACACAACAAACACCCTTCCATGAGGGGTACATCCATAGGAGAGCTTCCTTAGATGCTTGCTATGAGTGGTCACCGCACGATGAAGCGCTAGGTCAACATAGGGTTCGACGAGAGGAACCACATGATTACACTCTCCCTCCTTCACCCCCTCTAGTTATTAGGACTACAAGGAAAAATTCAGAGCACAAGGATCCTTAGGCAGGGCAAGCCAAATCCGCCCGTTCCTTTTTCACTTATGAAAGAGAGCACGAGGAAAACCCTTACCTTCCTCAAGAGCAATATACATCACGGGAGAAATACACCTCCACAACTGCTAGCTATCAGGATCAACTACTGAGGCCAAAGCCTCGGGGGAATACTGCCACCCCCAATAGAGGGATGCAGCCTATAGAGATCTTGGATCATCACGACCGAGATAGATATCTAGGAGAGGCATCTACGCATTCTAGACATGAGATGGCAGGACCAACTATCTTAGAATCTGCCAAGCATATCACACATCGGATGTAACTCATGCTACTTGAGCTATAATGACAACAGTTAGAGCAATGGTATATTCTAAATAAAGAGTGCATTTAGCGCCAGAAGGATGAGTTGCTCAAGAACAATATGTAGGCAAGGACTCCAACCCCTCGCACGCATAATACAAAACATTATGAGAGACACAACCGGGTGTGAGAAAGGTCTTCGTGACCTTATCAAATGTTGCCCCCAATGCCTCCTAGACTTGAGTGGGAGGCCACTCCTAAGACAAATGATGGGCGTCTTCTTCAGGCACCCACCCAGGTTCATGGGCCACCCTTAGAAATTCTTCAATAAGCCTTTGAGGAACCTGAGCGAGAAGAAGAGTGGGATGAAATGCTCTACCAAGGCAGGGGGGTGCTATTCGACCACCCCTCCCAAGGCCCCAAGTTCCCCACAACCTACAACGGGAACAAATCAAATAGGAGGAGCTAAAATCCCTCGATACAAGCAATGCGCTGCCAGAGCACTTAGAGTTGGTAGAGACCAAGATTTTGGGGCCCCAAAAGCCCAAATTATGCAAAAATCCTCTCAAAGAGGATCAACCCCTGGTTGTAGAGCTACCTGATGATGAGGTCTTCCATATCTCAGAATCACCAGATTTTGATGAGCCTAACTCTCTTGCCAAAGATGAGTCAGCATATGCAATAGCACCATGGGACCCATTCGAGTCAGATAGCACTAATTCATAGGTTGTCCCCATGGGTGATCATCACCAAAGTCTCTTAACATTATTCCATTTGGAGGCTCCCATCAAGCCCGTGCCATTGCAAGAAAATTAGGTCCCCCCGCAAAGCGCAGAACAACCCCGTCGAGACCATGTCAATCTGCTTGAGTAGGATGAGCCTAGAATGTCGCAGACAGCTGTCGGGGCCAACGAGGGCCTTTGGATCATCGATAATGATTACGAATATGAAATTGAGATGGAATATCTCAATCATGCGTGATGACACAATCACCCTGTAACCCATGAAGAACTGATGGCACAACTAGGCATAAGACTAGGGCATGAGTGGCACATAGACCCAGCCCACTGGAATCAAATGTTGAATCTGCCCCTTTGGGTAGCCCACGAGCAACTTACACCAAGAGATATCATAGCAACATCAGTGTCGAGGGCGGACACTGTCCTCCTCTCCGTGCATAGGGCCGATCCATTCATGCCCATCCCTACAGATCCAGATTCAGAGCACAAATATCATCAATCTGGGGGTATCTCTATCCCCTGAAGAGCCATAGTTCAACCCAAAAAGCTCCAAGGATTATCACAATCCCTTGGTCACCCCAAAAGCCCCAAGGATTATCACAATCCCTTGGTCACCCCAAAAGCTCCAATGATTATCGCAATCCCTTGGTCACCCCAAAAGCTCCAAGGATTATCGCAATCCCTTGGTCACCCCAAAAGCTCCAAGGATTATCGCAATCCCTTGGTCACCCCAAAAGCTCCAAGGATTATCACAATCCCTTGGTCACCCCAAAAGCTCCAAGGATTATCGCAATCCCTTGGTCACCCCACAAGCTCCAAGAATTTCCATAATCTCTTGGTCAAACCAAAAGCTCCAAGAATTTTCGTAATCTCTTGGTCAAACCAAAAGCTCCAAGAATTTCCATAATCTCTTGGTCAAACCAAAAGCTCCAATAATTTTCATCATCTCTTGGTCAAACCAAAATGCCCCAAAGGTATCTATAAACCCTTTGGTCAACCCAAAAATGCTCCAAAGGAATCCATAACCCTTTGGTCAACACCAAAAGCCCCAAGCGTTACCATAACTACTTGGTCAAAATACATATTCAAAAAAACACACAAAAACCATAAAATCATCAAAAATCACAAAAATATTGCATTTCAATTCCATGCATACTCATAACAATCAAAAATCACAAAATTATTGCTTTTCAATTCCATGCATACTCATAAAAATCAAAATAACAAAAATATTGCATTTCAATTCCATGCATACTCATAACAATCAAAAATAACAAAAATATTGCATTTTCATTTCATGCATACTCAAAAATCAAAATACAAAAATATAGGTTGCATTAGGCATCGCATCCATACATTGGATACTTGCTAAGTCATACACGTCAAAAGCACCATAGACTGTCATTACTTGGCAAATTCCCTCATTTTCCACATCAAATCCATTTTCATGAATTCCTACATCCAGCATAACACCATTGTCATTGTTAACATAGTCAGTTGTCTCCTAATGTATATAGGGTTTTCATCATTCAGCTGTCTTTACATTTATCGCCAAAATTGTACATAGTTAAACAGATTTTACATGGGAAAGTTTTACTTGGATCATGCCTTGTTACGTAGCATCCCAACACAAATTAACACACATAAAATAATTCCTAAGTTGTGTGAATGTAAGAGCAACCTACAACGCAGTCTAGGGTACCATAGGTGAAATATTAGTCTGTTCATCCCCCTGTGCAAATGGTTCCAGAATACTGAGAATTTACAAAAGGACGAGCTCTTCCCCATCCATTCACCATAATAAACAGTGGATTTCACCACTCCTACAAATCCCAATCATATTTGGTCCCCAAAGTTGTAAGGATTCGTACTACACGTCCCTGCCAAGGATGGGTAGTCATCCCCAAGACCTAAAAGGATCAATGCCATTCAAAAACAAAATTCCAACAAACCATTATCACAACCATCTCCACTCACATTTGGTCTCAAAGTTGTAAGGATTCGTACTACATGTCTCTGCCAAGGATGGGTAGTCATCCCCAAGACCTAAAAGTATCAACGCCATTCAAAAACAAAATTCCAACAAACCATCATCACAACCATCTCCACTCACCTTTGGTCTCAAAGTTGTAAGGATTCGTACTACACGTCCCTGACCAGGATGGGTATTCATCCCCAAGGCCTAAAAGATCAATGCCCTTACTTCATAATCTCCATCATCCCCTTGATTCCCAAAGTCGTAAGGATTCGTACTACATGTCCCTGAACAGGATGGGTAGTCATCCCCAAGGCCAATAGGATCAAGGCCATTCACAAGCTCAACCTTACAAAGCTCAAAATACAAAATCAACTAACAGTGGTTATCACCACTATTCAAAATCCTTAAAAAAAAAAAAAAAAAAACAAACCAAATAAATAGTGATTTTCATCACTATATAGACGAGCAAGTATCTAAAACCATTGAGCCAAAACATACCCTGAAATTGAATCCCTAGAATTCTCAGCATTCGAAAAACCATCTAGGTGATCCTCATTACGGGTTTGGTTGATAGACTGCCTGGAACTGGTGGTATCCTAACCACATGACGATATGTCTATCACATTAACTTTGCGTGTGCACAGACCAATGTTTGCATGTGGATGAACTAGCTTATGGTACCTTAGATTATCCCATGGATTAATCTTCTTAAATACAACAATGGAGTTAGTGGAGCTAATTAGGTGATCCTCAGTACATGTTTGGTTGATAGCCTATCTGGCACTAGCGGTATCCTGATGAATAACACATAAATGAACTCAATTGCACACATAGGGATGTGAAATAACTCGGTTAAATTCAAGTCGAATTTATACCTTGTTCAAAAGTCTTGCAAGATAAATGTACAGTCTTGGCTAGTTAGTTAAAATATATGAATCTTATAAAAGCTTTACTACATTTTAAAACAATTGGTATATTTCATTCCATACATCACCATCAGAAAAAATGCAAAATACAAAAACAAAGTTTTCACATGCAACATCATCCCATAAGTACAGCGAGCCAGTCAATCTTGCACAGTATATGGTGCCATCAATAAATTATCAAAAAATCATTTCATTCATTCCATTTGCATACATCATATAATTAGAAACATCACGTTCATAATCTCACATGCATACATCATCATAAATAACTGTGCATAAACATAAAAACAAACCATAAAAACTGCACAAAAATGCACCAAAAAACAACAATAAAACTGTCCAATGAGAGTGCTTTTGCACTTGACATTACGGGCATGCAAAATAGATGTCGGGGTCACAAATCCTCACTATCCTACTCCCTAAGAAGGCTACCATATCCGGACCACTCCACGGGACGATGGATTTTTGAGAATTTCATCCCCAAATGACGTCACCAAAACGGGTCAAAACCCATCCAAAAATAGCAATAACATTGCCGAACAAAGGCGCTTTTGCGCCTGACATTATTGGCATCCAAAATAGATGTTGGGGTTACAAATTATCACTATATTACTCCCTAAGAAGGTTATCATGGCTGGACTGCTCCACGGGAGGATGGATTTTTGTCAATTTCAGCTCCAAAATGCGTCACAAAAAGGGTTAAAACCCACCAAAAACAAGTCAGAATGTTCAGAAACTGCTTTCGCATTCAATGGTAAACAACTAAAGGCACCCTTACCTAAGTCATCTTGGGTCAAGTGACTCGTCGCTTTTCTCATGTCGGTCATTCCCTCATCGATTCGTCGCTTGAGGGGGTAGTCACACTTAGTCACCAATCAACAACAATATACCCAATCATGGAAATGACACGCATTCAAAGGATCATTGACAAAGACAATCATGCCCCTGCTTGGGGCAGCAAACAAGCAACAATCACAAACTGATCAAACACTTGGCATTCATGAATCATGAACTCAAGGTTCCCACAGACAAAAGGTTGTGCCCTTTGCCTATTCATGACTGATCAATGTCCAAGCTCAAGTAACACCTCACTAAACAAGGTTAACACTTGACATTAGTTCCTTAGCTCATCAAAATCAAGGATTCAAGAATGCGTGCCCTTTCCATACTTGGGATATCAAGAGTTGGTTAGGTTACTAAGAAACCCTAATCATTAGTGCTTTGGTTATCTATTTTTGCTCGATGCTATGCCTTACACAACACTTCCCAAAAAGGGGCATCTGTAGACACCAAAACAGCACCAATCTGATTATGTGACAACAAGCGTTGATCGCATTGACACAAACAGCCCCTAGGGCAGCCCCCAAAGGTCAAACAGTGGTCCTAATCACTCCCAAAAGCAGTTTTGAGGGTCAAAAGTCAATTTTGCACCTTTTTGGCACCTTTTTCTCTACTCGTCCCACCCAGGGACGAATTCAGACTGGTATTCATCCCACCCTAGGACAATTAAGAAATCGCTCCAGGGTGGGACGAATAGCAAGTTTGATTGGCAAAAAGTCAAACCTCGGCAACTCCGCCAGTTAACTGAGGCTTCAGGCCATGCAATTTCGAGGAATGGCTCCAAATCAAGAAGAGAGACTTCAATCATGCATGTCTTTATTTTAGAGACCTCATGCAAGAAGCTTTTTTATCAGGGAGTTAGCTTTTCTCTGAAAATAGGATAGTTAACTCAAGAGGCGCCCTCGCATGCGCAATTCAAACAAGGAGACCCTAAGGTCTATAAATTGGGGAGTTTTCCCACCCAAAATATATACAGATAAGGAGCATTTGAGCAATGAAGTGATGCCAATTTCATACCTAATTGCGATTTGTGCTTTTACATCCTTAATATCTCATTCGAAAGGGAGGTTATTGGGTGACTATTGAAGGCGCAAATCCGTAACCAAAAATCAATTTTTGACCACAATTATCCACCAAATTTTTTGACAACACCCCATAATCATTTTTGGACCCATCCCAAGTGGATTGGTGCCGAAAAAGTGCTTCAATCGGTGGGCATCCTGCCCTCGGGCACTCCCCAAACTATCACAATGCTAATCGCCCCACCCTGGGATGATTAGAAATCTATGATAGATTTATTGTTTTTTTGTTTTGCGTCTGATTCTAGATATGTTAAATAGGTTACAGTTCAAATTTCATGTCATTCTGATTATTTTTGACCAGGTTATTGTCGTTTCCCGCTTTCACTAACTTGTAGATGCCATCTTCAAAACCTGGATCCTAGAGGAAAAATTGGATAAATTTGAGCATCTGGGTTGTCCCAAAATACCCCCAATTAGCTAACCCCAAGTTTGTAGGTCTTTTGGAGCTTCCTAAGTAGGAAATTGAACAGGGTGCTTTATGGCCAATTCTCATAGTCCTATTCGTCCCACCCTGGAGCGAGTACAGATCTGTGAGGAATTTTCAGAATGTTCTTTTTGCAATGGTCTTATGATGATATTTTTATGCTTCTGTCAAATTTTCAAGTCAATCAGAGGTCATCTGATAGTCATTTTATTATTTTCATGCTTTTACTGACAGTAGGCCTTGGGAAATACATGTTTCATTTGGTCTGCAGGTATTATTAATATTTTCTATTTCTTTGAATGCAGGTTTCTGATAGTAGAGGAGTAGGAAAGAGCAAATAATCACATACAATAGTGGCAGTGACATTTTGGTCCGCCCATATTACATGTGGGCACGCGGAAGAAGGATTGTTAGCCATGAGTCTTGTGACAAGAAACACATTTGACTCTCCTATCCCCTAAAAATGAAGGAGACATATTGTAACACAATTTTTAAAGCGTATCAATAATAGAGATTACTATATTTCTTATTGTTTTTATCTTGTGTCAATTTGCATACGTTATTTCTTGTTCTTGTGGCATATTCCTTTTTGTTTCCGTATCCTCGTGCTTTCAGCTTTGATGTCATTTCTCTCCTTTTTCCATTCCCACCAACACTCTCATATTCATCAATCTCTTCTATTTGTTATATTTTTATATATTTTTCATAATGAAACTTATCTTATCAAGATTTATGTTCCTCTAAATAATCAAAAGTACCAAGAATAAAATCATTAGAATTTTCTTCTTTATGTTGCCCTAAAAACTTTAAATTACATAGATGATCCTCCATAGTCATTACTTTCTTATGTTGGCTTGGAAACCCTAATTTCCTTGGATATCCTTTGTGAGATTCTATTTACTATACTGCTCTTGAAATCCCAAAGTGTAAGGAATACACTCTGTACTACTTTTATATTTATTTTAAGGAGAATATTTTATGCTACTTGAGGAAAATAAATATGATTTAACTAGATTAAGCTTGACCTCCACCTTATTTGCTTTAAAATTTGCCTCCCCACCTTATTTTTATTTAAAATTTGCCTTCCCTTATTCCTTAGCACCTTTAGCTCCTATATTTGAACTTGTGCATTGTACTTCCTCATCCCTCATATAATTTTTTCTTCTAATGGTTGATTTGAGTGACTATAATGGCCTTTTCTATTTGATAATGTAGAGGAATTTTGCTTACCACTTTCTTAGGAATGGAATTTTTTTTACTTGACCTAGCTTCTTCTATGAAATGATCTCATTGTTTCATATTGAAGTTGACCTCATGCCCAAAAAATTCCATCTCTTTCTCCATCATTTTCACTTTGTAGTCTCTTGCCATGTGTTTAGTTTCATGATTTTTGTGATATCAAAATGCAATATTTTCATAATCAACTTATTGATCCCATTCTCTTGATTTAGAATTAATCCTAATGGATTATGGTAAAGGTTTTGAAATATCAATGACAACACATATTCAAGTATATACAACATGTATTATCCAAAAGGTGAATCTAAAGATAATCTCCTTGTATGTCTTGATCTTCTAGATGGTAGATCAAAGAATAGAACAAGTTCTTGACTATTTCTAGTAGATGACCTAATAAACATGAAAAAATGAGCTACAAAAAGGGATTTTTAGATTTTTGATTCTAGGGATTCTAAAAGTGAATTTAATTCCCTTGATTTTTGAGGTTAAGACAACTCTCTAAATCTTGATTCCTCCTAGAAAGTAAAAAATAGTATCTAGTGGAAAAACAAACACTCTGTAAATAGGGTCTCATCAAGTGTGCCAGACATTTTTGGGGTCTGAATTGACATCAAGGTGAACTAGAATTGTGACTATCATTTGAAATAATTTTTTGAAAGGTGAAAACCCTCTAATTGTAGGACTAACCCTAACATTGGATGGGCCAAAACTGCTTTCAATCCAACCTCCATAGTAGGATGGTATGCCTTGTCAAATTATTTAATGATGACTCATTTAAGCTCAATTAAATGTATAAATATAGAGATAGAAATAGGAAAGGGTTAATAAAGTAATTAATTAATAGTAGATAGATAAAGATAACAACATAAGCATCTACAAAGAACTTCTAATAAATCAATCTCCAAAAAATAACACTTGTTATTAACAACATTCAAAACTCAGTGATCTTTGATATTTAAGCACATATGCATGCTTCAAAGATTATTTTAAATATATAGGGTATCAATAATATAAATTCGTATAATTAGATTGATACTTTGACTAACAAAAATAGAATCCTTTCCAATCATACATTTAAAAAATGAAGTATTTCAATTTTCTCTAAGCTAGCAATCCAAAATATCAAAATAGACTAACCATAGTAGCATTAGCATAAATGAATTCAAATATTGATAATCCACAATAAATAAGACACTAGTATAAGGCAAACATTTAAGTAATGCTCCTTCTAATAATTTGTAGAAATATACAATAGTAAGGCAAGCAAACACTTTAGAGCTGACCCTTTAAAATGAGGGTTCGACCTCTATTTATAGTTTTATAGTAAATTTGAAAGATTTAAAATAATTAGGAACATTATAAGGAAGTTGGAGTGCTATATCAGTAAGATGTTGAGGTGGTAGCCTCCTATTTGATTCAAGAAAGAAGGAAATTATGTGCTCCATCGATCTTCTATGACTTGGCTTCTAAAAGTTATTCAGCTCTCATGGCTGCCACTATAGATTTGGTCAAGAAGAAATCAAGATCATCTCTTGTTCTTGTTGTGGATGCCCTATCATAGATCTAAAACTAAATCGACTCATGGATCTTGATTTTTCATCGCTTGATCTTTTTGTTCTTCAACTTTACCTCGGAAATGGATAAAAAAGAAACCTAAAATCTTATGTCATCTTAAATCTTGCATTTATACATGATTTAAGCTAAATTTTATGTAGATCATTGATTTATTGTTGGATGGCTAAGATTAGAGTTCTTAAAATCTTGGTACGCTTTTAATGTTTATGGCCTAAAACACTTTGTGGTTTGGAGCCTATCACGACCTGTGACCTCTTTACTTTTAACTATTATTTATCCTTTGTGGCATAGAACATGCTCTAATCTAGTGCTTGAATATTCAAATTGAGCCGTTTGACTACTTTTATCATGACCTGAGACAAGGGTGTTATATTCTATGGATATGCTCATAATTTTTTGTTTTGGGCTGCATGAAATAGAACCTTTTTTTGTGTCAAAATTTAGATCATTGAAATAGTAACTTTGACTATGCTAACCGTAATGTAGAACAACACACTGAAGTGTGTATAGCTCCATGCACTCAATCGTGTAGTGTGGAACCATGTTATAGGTCACTTTTTAAGATGTCCTCCAAGTGCTTTGACCAATATTGATTGGAAAATGGAACCAAGTGCTAAAGTATGTGGTATAGATCCATGTTCTAAGCCATGTGGTATGGAAACATGTTTTGGGCCATGATTTAAAAAGTTGCCATGTCATATTTGACTGCAGTGTAGAGATGTGCTAAGCCATGCGGTATAAAACCTTTATCATGAGTTAGTATCTCCTATTTTTCTCTGAGCCATGATTTAAGATGCGCAAAAGGCTTGTTTGACCATATTGACCATGGCCTAGGACATGTTGCGTTGATCCACTGTCACGGTCTGGAATATTTATTTGGACTTAGAAATATTTTGGGATTTTTTTGCAAAATTTTCTAAGTATGTGACCTTTTGCACCTACATTGATGAAATTTTAACTTTGATCTATTTTTTCTTGTATTAATTTTTTAATCTTGCTTGCATTAATTTTTTTTATAAAGGATTGATCTTAATTACATTGATTTCATTTTAATGGTTTCAATAAGAAAAGTTGCATTCTTTGTTGGATTGATGTATGGGATAATCATTAATGGGTATACCTTAATGGAGCTCTAAGGAGAAATTATGCCCTAATTTTTTTATCTTCAACTATTTTTCCAAGTTGTTGCTATTAAGGTCATTAGAATATTTTTAGAAAATGATTATATATCCGTAATTTAAATGTGAAGTTATGAATGGCCATGTGAAAAGGAGGTTAAAAATGAAAGTTTAGATTTGCTAGAAATATTATAATATTTCACAATTTATGAAACCCTAGCATCTAAATGAAATAATATTTGATTTCAAGCATTCAAGAATTAATTTTAGATTTATGAAAATTGTTTTCGAGCAATCAAAGATTGCTGATATTTATTTTTGGAAAGAAAATTTTTCTAAGTGTAAACATTGCTAAAAATTTTGTACCACTAATTTCAAGAGATAGGAACCAAAATATCGACAATAAAAAATGCATCCGATTCTCCAACTTGGTGAAGGCAATGAAGCCCAACTATTAAAATAATTTTTTACCTGATAATTAAAAACAAAACTTGGTGATTAATAATGAAGCCCAAAAATCATAAATTAGACACAAAAATGAAAGTTTAGCTTTTGGATGATGAAGTATTAACATTGGAAGTAAGAAAAGTAAACCCAACACATGAGAGAAAAAATATGACTAAGTTTGGATGTTGTCGAACATCTTGTACCATGATGCGAGAAAAAGAGGTACCTAGATCTCATCACCCGATAACTATAAGAAGAAGAAATTTTGACTGAGGATGGGCATTGCTGAATATTTTGTCATTGGCAAAAAGAAGCCAAAAATCCTGACAATAAAAAATGTATCTGATGCTTTAAATTTTTCTAAGGAATAAGACCCGAAAATTTAAAATGAAACTCGATAATCAAAGATAAATTTAATAAATCAAAGACAAACTTGAAAAATCAAAATTAAACCTAAAAATTGGAAAATAGTATCGAAACGTAAAAAAAATTAACCTGACACTTAGAAATTGGAATTTGGTCATTAGAAGTAAAGCTTAGATATTGTAAGTTTTATCTGCCTAGTAATAAAAAACTACTCAAATTGAAGGATGAGTGATACTATAATGTAGGAAAAGCATCATTTAAATCTAGAAAGTATGGTGCTACAATGTCGAAAATCCTTTGATATTAAAAATAAAAATGAACAAATAAATAAATAATTGAAGTGGTTAGTCATCGATCAATGTGTGATATTTTTACTACCAAAGTTATTTTGATCTAATTTCCTTTTTAGTCCATGATTTACAAGAAATATAATGAGAAGATGAAGGCCAAGGGATATTAAGAAAGATATAGTAAACCTAGACTAGATTACAATACCCTAAAATGTGTGATAGCTCATCAGGAAAGATACACTGAACTTGGACTGATTCTAGTGCATGACAACTCAAACCATTTGGAGTGTTTAGATTTAGCTACCCAGTCTTTAGAGATACACTTCTAAGACATTTAGAAGATCAAAGGATGAAATTGAATATCAAGATTTAGAAAAATTCTATATTGACACATCATCTACATATAAATCATCCATACAACTGTAAAGCATTGAAAATCTTAAAATAATAAGGCTATAAATAGCTATTGAGACCTCATTCCAAAGGGTAAGATTTCACTTTTAGTAATAGGTCTTTTAAAACTTTTTTTCTTTGTAGATGGTGGACATATACACCCTTGTAATTGTTCTTAAATAATTACTCTTACAATCACATGATGCTATAAAGTCTGATATGTAATGATTGAACATATTATCAATGCAATATACTGGAATTTTTGGTGTTATTTGTGCATGATGATGGTGGTTGCATTTAAGTCAATTCTAGTGTATTATTTATTTTCCCTTTGAATATGGTACCACTTTGATCTCATATTGTGCAAAGGTTGGTCGATTCAGAGCTGGTTTGATTAAAAATTACTATTTAAATAGATGCAATTTAATGCTTCAAGAATGCAAGGGCTTGTTTTATTTTTTTCCTTTTATTTTATTTTTCTTAGAGTAGGAGTAGATTAGTGGAATTTCATTTTTTAAGCTCATTTTATGTGATATACTTTTATAATTTTCAAAATATACATTGCTACATGCTATAATGATCATAATTATGATGCAATAAATGATATCTATCATTAACATTAAGGTAGCAAGCCTAGAATCTTGTTTTTCCTTAATTCTCTAATGCAATTTGTGATAATAAATATTTATATCTTGATGCTTATTTAAATAATTGAATCAGATTTATGTGTATTAAATATTAGATAGTGAATCGACACTCACCCTTGTAACATTTATATGTGACCCTAAGCTATCCATCTACCTTTATTTTTGTTCTTTTTTATTTAAGATTTGAAAATAACATACCCTATCACCTAAACCTTGGGGGATCAATGTTTTCTTTTAAGAGAACAAATTTTATTCTAACCGTTGGTGTATGTTGGAAATTGTGCTAATATATCACTCAAAAATATCCCTTTGAGTTTATTTTTCTCTTTTTTCATGCTTTGATGTCCTTCCTCTCCTTCTTCAATTCCCACCAACACTCTCATCTTCATAAATATCTTTTATTTGTTATATTTTTATATATTGTTCATTATGAGACTTATCTTCTCAAGATTTATGTTGCTCTAAAGAATCAAAAGTGCCAGGAATAACATCATTGGCATTTTCTTCTTTATGTTGCCCTAAAAACTTTAAACTGCATAGATGATCCTCCATAGTCATTACTTTCTTAAGTTTGCATGGAAACCCTAATTTTCCTTGTATATCCTTTGTGAGATTTTATTTACTATACTACTCTTGAAATACCAAAGTGCAATGAATACACTTTGTACTACTTTTATTTTTATTGTAAGGAGAATATTTTATGCTACTTGAGGAAAATAAATATGATTTACCTAGATTAAGCTTGACCTCCACCTCATTTGCTTTAAAATTTACCTCCCCACCTTATTTTGCTTTAAAATTTACCTTCCCTTATTCCTCCACACCTTTAGCTCCTATATTTGAACTTGTGCATTGTACTTACTCATCCCTCATATTTTTTTTTCTTCTAATGGTTGATTCGAGTGAACTATAATGGTCTTTTCCATTTGATGATGTGGAGGGATTTTTATTACCACTTTATTAGGAGTGGAAAATTATTAATTTGACCCAGCTTCTCCTATGATATTATCTCCTTGTTTCATATTGAATTTGACCTCATGCCCAAAAAATTCCATCTCTTTCTCCATAATTTTCACTTTGCAGTCTCTTGCCATGTGTTTAGTTTCATGAGATTTGTGATGTAGAAATGCAATGTTTTCATAATCCACTTGTTGATCCCATTCTCCTGATTCAAAATTAATCCTAATGAATTATGGTAAATAATTTGAAATATCAATGGCAACACATATTCAAGTGTATGCAACATGTATTCTCTTCTTTGTAGTTAGTCTCTTTTGGATGAATTCACTTAGAGTATTACCAATATTATTTAAAACCTCCTTATTGATGAGTTGATAAGGTAGTTCAAAGATCATAATCCATACTAGAAACCTTTTAATAGTCTCTATCTCCACAAAGATCTTCTCACTCCAATGTCTTAATTATAATGCATATTTTTCCCTAAACCAAGCCTCCATATATTATTGCACCCTTTATTTATGAATTAGATAAAATAATGAGAAAAAATCATTTTGGAAGAAAATTCATGGAGTAATTTGAATTCAATCTCCACTTCCACTAGACTCAATTTTGAATCTCTTAAAACTTGACTATTTTCCATGGAACTTACATATTAACCCTTTGGTTTTAAGAACATTATATCATGATCAATCATCTCATCATTGATAATCACTTTTGACATAGTATCTTATACCTAGAAAAGGTTTACCATATATTCACTCTCCCTCTTATCACTAACTAGGGAATTTATACTTTTGACTAAGGCATCCTTACTATTAGTAAAGATTTTCAAAAATTACTTTCATGTCATGTTACCTAGATTTTATTCACATGAATCCTTTGACGTTTCTCCTAAGATTTGGAACAAAAAGTGACATGTATTCCTTGATTTCACTTTGCTTTCTACTTCTTGCTTCTTTCTCATGCTTTCTCCTATTCACTCCTGGATCACACTCACAATTATCTATGTTTATGAATCAAAATACACAATTAATTTTATTTACTATAAATTATCCTTAAGAAGATATCTCAATTGAATCGATGTATTTTGAAATATATATATATATATATATATATATATATATAGATAGATAGATAATAGTTATATCATTTTTATATTTATTGTTTTATGGTAAAATCAAAACTTTTTTAACAATAAATCAAAATTCTCCTAACTTAAACTAACAATGCAAGAGATATATTAAATGCCATGAGCTCCACCAATTCAATTTCTTGACTTTCAAGGAGGATACTAAGGTTTGAGTATTACAAAGCAATACATGCATAATTATCAAGTTGTAATACCACTACATGATCATGATGTAATATGGGTGGGGTCCATTTCAATCTTATATAACCCATTACAACAAAAAAAAAGTAAAAGATAAAGCACTTTTTACAAAGATCAAGATTTTCATTTAAAATAATGAAAATATATTTCAATTGAGGATTAACAATTATTATTAATATTATCAACATAAATATATGATATAATGATTCTTAAAATCAGAGGATTAATATGTGATAGTGGCAAAAAATTTTGGATATTCAAAATTGGATCAACTGGAATTGGAAATTGAATTCAAATTTCACCATGAATTTTATTTCAAAATGTTTTTTCTTCATCATCTTCTCTAGTTTGGAAATCAAGCACAAAATAATGGATGGTGGCTCTTGGTTCTAGGGCAGAGATGCATTATGTTTGATACTAGAAAGTGAGAATTTTTGTGTGGAGACAAAGACTATTAAAGGGTTTCCAGTGTGGATTAGGGTTTTTGGAATTATCAACTTAAAAATAAAAAGGTTTTGAAGAATATTGGAAATAATATATGGGGGTTCATCTAGGAGAGACTGACTACCAAGAATAAAATGTATGTTGTGTACACTCATATATGTGTTACCATGGATATCCAAAGACCTTTAAGATAGTCCATTAGAATTAAATATGAATAAAGAGAATGTAATCAAAAAGTGGATTATAAAAATATTGCATTCCAACATTACAAATGTTATGAGGCTAGCCACATGGTAATAGATTGTGAAGAGAAAATTATGGAGAAAGAGATGAATGTTTTTGGGCATGAAATGAACATGAATATTAAGCAAGAAGATAATATAATAATATAATTTAGGACAAATAAACGATTTTCCACTCCCAATAAAGTGGCAACAAAGCTTCTTTAAACCATCAATTGGCAAAGGCCATTACAATTTACTCGGGCCAACCATTAGAAGAAAAAAATGATACAAGGAAGTACAATGGACAAGTTGAAATTCATAAGGATTTAAAGGTGTGGAGGAAAATAGGTAGGAAAATTTTAAAGCAAATAATATGGAGATAAAGTATAATCTACGTAATTCATGTTCATTTTCCTCAATTAGCATATAATTTTGTCCCTGCAATACAAAGAAAAGTAGTACATAGTGTATTCGTTTTACATTAGGGTTTGAAGGGCAGCATAAGAAATGCATATGGAGGATATCCATGGAAATTTAGGGTTTTCAAGGTAGCATAAAAAATAATTACTATGGAGGATCATCCTCATACATTAGGTTTGCTTGGTCAACATAAAGAATAAAGTGTTCATGAGGCTTTCCCTTGAATTTAGACTTGTTAGGGAAATATAAATATTTAGAAGATAAGCCTCATTATGAACAATAATGAAAATTAAAAAATATTGATGAAAATGAAATTGTTGGTGGGAATAAAAAAGGAGAAAAGGTTATCAAAGCAAAAATAAAGAGAAAATAAACTCAAAGGGATATCAATTTGGGGAGTTAAAAATATATATCATAGGTTTTAACAAGAAATGGAGCTAAGATTACTAAAAAATAAATAATGATGATGAAAATTGTATCTTGGAATATTAAGGATATGATAAGGACCCATAAAAAAGAGTTATTAATGAATTACTATAGTCCTAAGTTTATTTTAATACAAGAAAATCAAAATAATTTGGCAAGAAATGTAATGGTGCTTTCAAAAATATTTGGAATATGGAGGATTGCTTGAAAACAAATTCTATAGGATATTTCAGGTATATCATTATAATATAGGAAAAATGTAAATGGTATGAATAATTTCTAAAAGAAAAAAATAATTGGACTATTAGACTGCTTTATGAGAAAAATAAAATATCAAAGTTGGGGTTATAAATGTATATGATCCAACTATAGTTATACCTAGTGAAATATTTTGAAAGGACCTTAGCATATATTTTTTAAACACAATGATTATTAATAAATATGATTTATGGATTCTTGAGGATGACTTCAACACAACTCAATCTCCTTTAAAAAATAAGGGTGGTGTTCCTAGATGGTCTAAAGCAATGTAAGATTTTTCTTTAATTTTTAATTCAAATGGCCTTTGGGCTGATATTCCTTCAATTTTTTTATAAACATAGTATAATAGACACACTAGGCAAACTCATATAGCAAAAATATTGAATAAATATTGTTATATAACACATGGTTGTAAACAATGTACAATATCTTCTAATATTTTATTGCATGCAAGATCAAATCACAAACCTATTGTAATGGCTCGAATATAGCCATGCTGGCTATATTTATTATTAGTATCTTAGCCCCTAGGATATAGTAGTTGAACCTTGAGCATTAGGGTTAGGGTTGTTGTTGATTTAGTCTATAAATAGGAAGAGTTATATTGTAGTTGGAGTCATATTTCATATTTGAATCTTAGTTACATATGTTACCCATATGAGACTTTGCCCTCTCCAAGTGGCTATGAGATTTTAATCTCTCTAAGTGGTAAGGATTTATATTAATTTGGAATCTAGAATTTGTTACTTAAATTATTGAACTTGTGCCATTGAATATGAATTATTGTTTTAAGCAATTTAGAAAATGTTTACTTTTGTTCATCATTGAATTGTTACTATTATCATTATATTTTTGAAAGTTGTTTGATTATAATTGGTAGTAGAAAATTGATCTTGGATCCTTGTAGTGGTGAGAAAGAGTTTTAGAAGGGCATCCAAACCATTATATAACCCAATACAATCAATTTTGCTTCTTGTTTCTTGGTAAAGTTTTATTAATTTTTGGCCCAGTCTTCTAGTTTATTTTTCTTCTATAATATAGTGAATTAGTTATTGTTGTTTCCTTTTTCTAAACCCCATTTATAAATGTGGTAATGGGTTTTTCAACACTCTTGTAGTAGACTCGTATCATTGTAATCATCTCTTCAAGCTAATAAAAATAAGGGTATCTATAGCAAAACCTTCTTGAGACTTAGGTATACTAATACCATCTAATTGTGATCATCTCTTCAAGACGATCAAAGTAAGGACTATTTTTCAATGTTCCAAAGGATTCTTTTAGGTTCTTCATCCACTACTAGTGTATGAAAAAACCTACTACTTCTACCAGTTAGTTGGGAATCAACAACCATCTATAGTGAATGGGTCATCTAAAGGATGTGTGCATGAACAAAAATAAGTGTTAACCCATAAATATTGGTAGGCATCAAAAAATCCCATAAAATATCAATATTTTTTTTCTAGTGTATCCTTTATTCTTGAAATTTCATCGCTGTGCCTCCTCCCACCACTACTCTTGTTGCTACTCCAATTGATGATGCTCTTTACAATATAATTAACATTGGTCTATGATATTATCTTGAGCACTGATAACAACTAGTTGAATCCATAACATAATTTCAATACCAAATAAAGAAGACCTTATATGTCATCCAAATCTATCTTGGTATTACCACTATTGAGTGCTCCCTTGACCAATAGTTTTAACAATTCAATGGGTAGAAGCCATAAGGCGTGCAATAGGAACCAAATCCAAAGTAACACAATTATTAGGATACAGGAATCTGCTAACAACTATTATTTAGTCATAGACCTCTTGATTTCCATGGTAGTCACATGGACCCCTATGCTACGAAGGGAACTCTTCTAGTTATGGGTGGTTTTAACTCAACATTATCAATTTTTCTTGATCACTCTACAATAGGTGTTACTAATGTCATTTCTTGGCCTCATAAATTTCTTTTTGCATGCATTGACATCCCAACATTTAAAGTTGTGGATACATGTATTTAGTTGACCAATATGGATAGCATAATCTACCTGTGCTTGGATAAGTTGATGTTACACTGTTTACTACTAAGTTGTGAACCCATACTCATGAGTGGTTGTTATGGAAGCTTTACAAATATGGAACCTATCTTATGTGGCTTATGTTTAAAGTATTGTTCAATCATAATTTTATCAAAAGGATATTATACTTCACACATGATCCATTTGATGCAAACCAAGCAAACAACTTTGGTTGAGTATTATTGCATTGAGTTCCTAATTCTATTCACCTATACCTATTAATTATATCCAATGGTGGTGGTATCAATATTTTCCCTTCGAATTAAGGATGAAATTTGATGGGAAGTCAACATGCATAATCCATATGCCCTCAAGGATGCTAAGGGTTTAGTTTTATTAGAAAAAAATAAGCTCTAATTGTTCCATACCCAACCTTGATATGATTTCAATCCATAGTGGCCTTACTTAAATAATTACAATGATGAGTACCCCTAAGTATTATTCTATTGTAGATGTTATTCACATCATCTAAGAGATCAGGCCTATGAAGCATCATAACTTCTAAGTGGAATTTAAGGAAGTAGTAATGTTAGAAGATAAAGATCAATACTCATTATAACAAGAGGTATTGACTGAAGTAGCATGTTTTAAGCACAAGGATGATATCATGTATCTCTTTGTATTTTTCCTTATGGTTTTCTAGGCTCCCCATACCATTAATTTCTAAATATTTATCAAACACCAACACATTAATGTGTTGATTTATTTTGGTAGCATGCACAACTTTATTGATAACAAAAGAATAAAATATTTAGGATTGCAATTATACTTTGAACCAATATAAATTTCAAGTATGTGTTGCAAATGGAGGCACAAATCAATATGTGGGTTTAATGACTAAGACCAACATCCATATGAATGACTATACACTATTTAGAAATCTCTTTGCCACAAATCTAGGAAGTATAGATATTATCTTAGGAGCACAATGGCTATCCCAAATTGACAACGTTACTATTAATTTGTAATTACTATTATGTAAAATGGATAGAGAATATCAAATTAATTTGTCTCCAAGGATCTAACCTCATCCCTCCAAGGTGGTTAGTTCCCATAACATGAAAAACATATTGAAGAAAGGTGATCATGAATTCTTTGCCTAAGTCATTTGCATGTAAGTTCAATATTTAGAGTTATTTATTTCAACTCTTCCTTCAAACATGTAAACTATTACTAATTGTTATGTGAAAATATTTGGTGAATCCATGGGTCTTCCCCCTAAGTGCACACATGATCATGTTGTTCACCTATTTTTGGAAAGTTAACCCCCAAATGTTCATCCTTAATGCTATCCCCAATACCAAAAGTATGAGATCGAGAAGCTGGATAGAAATGTTGGAGCAAGGAATCATCTATCTAAGTATCAATCCTTACTCCTCTTTGGTATTATGGTACAAAAAAAGACAAATCTCGATGAATGTGTCTTGATTTTTGACCTCTCAACAAGATCTCCATAAAATATAAGTTTCCTATCCCTATTATAGATGATTTATTTGATGAATTACATGGTGCTAAATATTTTACAATACTTAACTTGCCCTCTTAGTTCCATTAAATTTGAGTTAGAGAAGAGGATATACCCAATACTATTTTAAACATGTTTGAGGATCATTATAAGTTCTTAGTCATGCCTTTTGGTCTCACTAATTCTCCTTTCACTTTCCAAAGCCTCATGAATTCTATATTTTATATCTTTCTTTGCAAGTTTATACTAGTCTTCTTTGATGATATATTAGTTTATAACTAGTCCTGGGAATCTCATTTAGTTAATGTGGATCAAGTTATCCCCTCTTAAAGAAGGAAAACCTATTTGTACAAAGGTCATAGTGTTTTTTTTGGGTCCATGAGTTAGGATACTTGGAACATATAATATATTATGAAGTATTAAAAGTGGATCCTAATAAGATCAATCCCATGCAAGATTAACTCTTACCTAAATTTCTCAAGAAACTTCATGAAATTTTAGGTCTCATTGGATACTATAGCAGATTTATCCATAACTATGGTAATATTTTCACTCCATTTATATCACTAAACATTATATCTTTGTTTGGTCCAAATTAGCTTCCCAATCCTTCCATGCCCTAAAGAAAACTATGTGCAACACTCTTATTTTGGCATCTCTTGATTTCAAAAAACCCTTTGTCATTGAATGTGATGCTTCAAGCATTGGTATTAGAGATGTTTTAATGCAATATGGACATCCTTTGGGCTTTCAAAACAAGCAACTCTCTAATAAGAATATTGGTTGATCCACCTCTAAGAAGGAAATATTAGTTATTTCGCATGTCATGGAGAAATGACAACCTTATTTGTTGGGGTGATGATTCATCATCAAGACTAACCATAGCAACCTTAAGCAATTTTTAAAACATCCTCCCTTATACTCATAACAAAATAAATGGTTAAAAAATCTCTTAGGGTATGGTTTTATCATTGAGTACAAGAAGGAAAAGGATAATGTGGTGTGAGATGATATTTCTCACAAACATGAGGATGATGTTGTTTTCAACACCATATCTAGTCCTCTTCTATAATGGCTTTTCCAACTTTGGGAGGACTAGATTTCTGACCCAAAGACTACTAAAGTAATTCATATATTGGAGTTTGGTTCTTTGATGTCTTTATTTTTCTTTTATGTTGATGGGGTTCTCTAAAAGAAGGATTGTATTTATATTATTTCATTCTCAACTATCAAGGGTAGTATTCTCCAAGAATTGTATGCATCTCCTTTGACTAGAAATTCTGGAATCTTAATAACATACCAACAGGTGAAGCAATCCTTTTGTTAGAAAATATTAAATGTGGATGTCAAGATATTTGTGGATGAATGCAAGGTATGTAATATAAACAAGAGGAAAATTATCAAATCTCCTAGTTTATTGTAACCTTTGCCTATTCCTAATTGCCAATGGGAACACATTTCTATGGATTTTATAAAGGACCTTCCCAAATATGAGGGTAAAAAATGTGATATTTATGGTAGTGGACATATTTCAAAGCATGCTAATTTGTATAACCTATGGCATATCTTCTCAACCTACAAGATTGCTAAGATATTCCTTATTTCTATTTTTAAATTGCATGGCATGCGTAAGTTTATTATTAGTAATTATGACCCTATCTTCACCCATAATTTTGAAAGGAATTATTCTATATTTATAGTATCTAGTTGAATATTTACTCTTCTTATTGCCTTCAATTATTTGGCTAGATGAAGATTGGAAATAAATTTTTGAGTACTTACCTTTGTTATTTTGCCTAAGTCAAGCAGTATCATTAGGTTCATGGGCTCTCTTTAGCTGAATGGTGGTATAATGCTTCTTACAATTAATCCCTCAATATTTTTCTATTTGAGGCATTGTACTGTTAGAAACCTCCATCAATGATAGACTATGTTCTAGGATCCTCTAAGGTAGCTCAGGTGGATGATTTGTTATTGTAGCATTGTATTATGCTACAAATCCTTAAATATAACTTGACCTATATCCAAAACCACATGAAGTAGCAATTGGATTTAAATAATTCTAAGTGGTGGTTTTACATGGGATGCACCTGTAGAACTACAAACAATTGCCCTTGAAAACTAAGTCTACTAAAAAGTTACCTCCTTGATTTAATGACCTCTAGAATATTGTTTATTGCATTGGTGAAGTGGCATATAAGTTGGAGCTTTCATCATATTTCTACATCCATCCCGTATTTCATATTTCTTGTTTTAAATAGATTATTTTCCAAAATTTGTAGTTCTAGATGAGCTTCTAATAGGAAATAAATAATATTGAATCACTCTTGTTATGATCCTTTATTTATCATAACTATAAAACATCCATAATATGTAAAATATTAAATAAATCAACCATAATAATTAATCCACACAAGAGAAATATGATAATACCTTTAAATTAGGGCAATGACAATATTATTCTTGAAGGAAGGAACCACTCCACTATATCTCCCAAATTATATCCACTTCATGAGCCATTATTGTTACAAGAGAATGCTATATAGGATTGATTGATTATTACAATGACAATATCCCTTCTTTATATACCTATTTTTTCAAATCCTTATCTCATTTATTATTATAAGATAGTTATCCTTGGGCTATGTGTGGACCATTCCAACTATCCATAATACCATTACACAAGATGATATCATATCCCCATATTCATGTCCTTAGGTACCCTAACATTCCACCCTCACAAATATTTCATCCTCAAAATATGAGAACAAACTAAATAACATTATATTCTAAGAAATGCTGACAACTATTAGTAATATTGATCATCCATTCATCCCAATGAAATTTTAATTGGTAGTGGTCTTCAGTTATGCCAATATTCCCTTGTGTCACTTGAGTATCCATAATTGCTCTATTGGATCTATGCTTCTACTACTCTACTTTGATATCCTTTTGTTCCTTGATATTATTGCATCACTCTAAAATCTAAAATCACTATGAATTTTTTGTCAAACACTACCATAGTTGATGTCTTTCGGACTCCATGTAGATCCATAATAATATCGATGCCCTCAGCCATATCTCTAAAATTGTTGAAGCTCTTGGTGGTATGGGTGGAAATATGCTACAACCTTAACTTGATGTTTTATTTTCTTTGATTCTTTAGCATTTTGTTCTTCTATTTTTTATTCTCTCTAGTTCCCCTATTTTGGTGTGTCTTTATGCACTTCTAATACAACTTTCTTGGACTTTACTATTGCTTCTTCCATGAACATTGCTACTGCTATTTTTCCATGGACTTTACTATTGCTTATATTATAGAGTCAAATTTGTATTCTTCTATTGGTTCATTAACTTGGTCCCTTACCATAACTACTTATTATTTCTTCTTGTATCCTTGCTCCTTAATATAATAAATATATTGTAGTGTCATCTTATTTTTCATATACAATAACTTTATAAGTATATTTATTTTTCATATACCATAACTTCATAAACTTCTTTTGCACATTAATATTAATATTAGTCAAAGAATCCAACCAAGGATAACCCAAAGTAATATTCATATCATCTATCTCAATAGCATACAAATATGAATGTAAAATATATTTACCCATGGTGATCTTCAAATATTTGAAAAATATGAACATTCTCACCTTTAAACTTTATGTTGTAAATTTTTGTTGCTTGAACTTGCAACCTTTAAGCCAAAGAAATATTAAAAAATTGTACCTGCTACTAGGATTTATGGGAACAATAACCTTTTCCTCTAAATGCAGCCATGAACCTACAAAGTAGAATTTTTAGATTCAAACAAATTCTCTTGATCACTATTTTATCTATCACATACCAAAAACATGGTTCCCTCAGCATATAAACTATCAACCTTATATTTTCCTTTTGCCAATTTATTGAAAATTTTCAACTCTCTTTTTATTTTATTTTGTTCATCTTGGAGCCTAGCTATCTCTTTATAGGGGTTCCATTGACTCAATAATGCTTGCTCTATTTCTTCCTAAGTTTATAATTATGGGCTCTAATAAAAATTTGAAACCAAGAGAGAGCTTATCCTTCAAAATAAGAAGTAAGCCTAATGTTTCGACAATAATAAGAAAAAATAAGAATTTAAATTGTTTCCACCATTCTCTAGCATGAATACAATCTTCAAAAATATTTGTAGCTCCATAAGTTCATGCCCAATAAAAAAGACAATGCAAACTAATGTTTCATAAAATATATATCTCCCCGCATATTTGAAGCTGAAATTCCACATAAGAAACTAGATCCATAGAACAATAAATGATTTGCTTGCCCTAATTGATAGATATCTCAAATTTTATTTTCTAGAAAAAATGTGATTTGTAAATTCATCATTGTCCCTATTCGAAATGGATGAATTTATAAGGTCATATATCTCTCAATAATGCTTGGATAATTTTATATGACCACTCATTTTAAATATCTTCAATTTCTAAATAAAATACTGAATTATACAATTTTATGCAAAGATATGGCTCCCAAAAATAAGACATTTTCTAGAAAAATACCCTAATTCTACAATAAAAAACAACCTCAACTTTGTTAGAATCATTTCTTAGATGCCACTTGTTATGAACCATTGCTTTTACAACTATAAAACATCCAATATATGTAAAATATTAAATAAATCAACCATTGTAATTAATCAACCCAAGAAAATATGTGTTAATACCCTTCATGTAGGGCGACATCAATATTATTCCTGAAGGAAGGAACTACTCCATAATATATCCCAATAAGATCTGCTCCACAAACAAATACTATTATAAGACAATATTTTATAGGATTGATTGATTATTATAATTATAACATCCCTTATTTATATACCCATATTTTTAAACCCTTATCCCACTCATTGTTATAAAATAATACTGTAATATAATCAACATTGCGTTATTTGTGGTCCATGCAAACTATCTATAATACTCTTACACAATATAAGATCATATCCCCATATTTCTATCCCTAGGTACTATAACAAATCTCCAACCAAAATCACTATTGTAGTTTAGAGTTCATATTTTTGTTCATCAAGTGGTGGCTCTTTCAAAAGAAGATGTAATGTGAGATCTTGAGAGCATTTTCCAGTCATTTATAGCTTTGAATATAACGCTTTTTGAGGGGGAAGCAATGTAATAGATCCAATATACCCACAAACTATTTTAATTATTAAATCGAGATCTAGGATAAGGTAGTTAACCCTTGAGCATTAGGATTAAGGTTATTGTTGATTTAGTCTATGCATAATAAGAGTTGTGTTGTAGTTGAAATCATATTTTGTATTCAAATATTAATTTATTTTGTTATGCATATGAGATTTCACCCTCTCTGAGTGGCTATGATACTTTTTCCTCTTTAAGTAGCTATGATTTATATTTATTGGAATCTAGAATTTGTTGTATTATTGATTTTTTAGCATTGAAAGAATATTTATTTCTAGTAGATTTTTAATTTTGTGTATATTTTTTTGGTTAGGATAAAATCAAGATTTTGAAAGGTCCCAAACCCTTTTACAAAAGTATAACTATAGATACGAAACTCCTTACTAAAGAAAACACAGGTCCAATAATTCCTCATAGCTTAGATGCCCAAGGAGTTCTAGCTCCCCCAAAATATTACAAAAAACTCTTACAACTAAGTCTAAAGAAACCACAAATGTCCAAATCAAACACATAAAATAGGGGTTTTGATTCATACTTAACCTTACAAATACTGAAAGATAAAATTTAAACAACATTTAGTAGTCTTCTAGATCTCTCTTCCCTATGAATCCTAAGAACTAGAACTTAGCTCCATAGTATAATATAAACCATTAGTACACCAAAAAAAGGCTTTAATAGCAGGCTAAATAAGTAAATTTGTTTACAATAGTAAAAAACCACCCTAATAGATCCTAAGAGGGTGGTTTATAACCACTTTCTTAAGCGGTTCTGAACTACCCTCTTAGCCCTAAGATGGTGGTTTAGGCAACTATAATATGGTGGTTTAAAATCACCCTCTTAAGGTCTCAATGAAAAAAAAATAAAGACCACATGAAAAGAAAAATGAGAATTTTCTTTCACTTTTCCCATTTAATAGAGAGCTCAAGCTATGGTGTTCGCTCAGATGGAGGATGTATAGAGAGCTAAATATTGTGTGTTCACTCATATGGAGGCTGGATAGACAGGTCGAGATGGGGTGATCACTCAAACAAAGTCTGTATAGAGAGCTAGAGCTAGGACATTCGCTCATATGGAGGTTGGATGAAGAGCTCAATGCTAGGGTGTTTATTCAAACAAAGGCTAGATAGAGAGATCAAGCTAGGATTTTATAGAGAGCTCGAGCTAGGGCTTAACAAAAAGCTCAAGTTTTTAAGTGGTATGCACTACTCAGGGTTTGAGGATGTAGAGGGAAATTATGTTCAAAATTTAGGGAAATTTTATTGTTTGCAGTGATGGTTAAGATTTTTTTTAATGATGGATATTTTTTTAAATGGAAATTAGAGTTTTTCTTATATACTTGGAGAATATATTTGATTACTTTATTCTTGGTTATGCTTGTTGTCAAGGTCTATGGACCTGCCAAGCCCATAAAGAGAATGTGGATATTCCAAACTTGACACGTAGAATATCAATCTATATCTCTACTATAGATGATTTAGTTGTTTGTTGAAACTCTTTTTATAGGGTATGTTGGTTTCTAGTAAAAAATTACTGGTAATAAGGATATGTAAAAGTTTTTGAAGCCATGAATTATGAACATATTTTTCAATGTGACAATAGTAATGAACATATAATGATACATACTAAGAATAGTCCTTTATGGGCTTGAGGATTACCATACTCTTGTCCTCACAACAAGGGTTCATTAGGATGATTAATCACCAATATACCATAGTAATAGAGGAGAATTTCATCACATACATATGATACAAGCAAAATAATTCACCCCCCATATGTGTGTGTGTATGTGAGAGAGATAGAGAGACTCCATCTCATCATTATTAGAGCTATATAAAAACACCCCCACCAACATACAAATATGGATAAATTTCCAAACCTTCTATTTTATATATTTATATTTAGTTCTAGTAAAATATATACCATGAACCAAATCCTATAGGAGAGACTTGTGCACCATATTGAGCATTTTTTACTTCTAAAATTGTTATAAAAATATCTGATTGTAAAAAATATGCTATATAGTGAAAAATACCCATTCCAACTATGCTTAGGATATGATAGTCACAAACAAAACACACAAAAGCAAAACCATTTCCAAATGAACTTAAAAACTTCTGACCTCTACAAAATATTTAAAATCGAACATCCTTAAAAAATCTTCCCTGTTGCTCCAACCAACATGGATTGCAATTTATTGTTTTCATGCCTCCTTTCTTCTTCATAATAATGTACAATAATCTCCATCACAATCCTTTTAATGTGCCTTAATAGTAATTCATGGTAACTATAGATAATGTGACTAAAGTTTTTTTATTTTCTAATAGCTAGGACTAGCAATAATGCTTAAAAATAGCTAAAAATATATGAAAAACATGAATAAGTTCCATAGTGATAATGCTCCCAAATAGCTAAAAATATATGAAAAACATTATTAAGTTCCATGAAGTGTATAAAAATGTAATTTAATATAGACATCCTACATTTACCTCTAAATTTTGAAAGAGACCAAAGGAGCCAATGAGGTACAATCACATCAATGTTGCAAAAAAACCAAGTAATCACAAAAATTATGGAAATATTGACAACTTGACTCCTCCATAGATATTCTAGGGTATCCTCATACACAAAAAACTTGTCATCTATGTCTATGTCCATGTGTGCATGTTGTACTGTGTATGTGTCATTTTATGAAGAATCAGTCTTTGTTTGTGGTGCTCTAAAACCTTTTGTAGTTGAAATAATTGATGTAACAACAACTAATGCTAATGGAGACAGATTTAACCATGGCTCTTTTTTTTAATTTTGAAATCAGTTCTTTTATTTCAAATGACTCTTCTAGTTTTAGCTAAGGGTTCTTCCTTTTATTTTGTAGTAAATTCTTCTACTTTTTATCTTAGAAGAGTTAGTTGATAGAAAATAATTGGTTTCAATACAAAAATGTATTGTACTATTTCAATATTTTTTAATATATAGTGTTTGCTAATATTTCATATTGATTCAGAGTCTAGAGAGAGTACACAAGGTTGGTACAAATATCTTCTAATTTGCTAATATTTCATATTGAGTCAAAGTCCAAAGAGAGTACATAAGGCAATATGAACAAAAAAAGACCAATAAATACACCACGAGTAGTTGAGGCTATCATAATAAATCAATAGTCAGTGACATATGCCTCACAAGCTAGTAAGTACTTGAAATTTGATAGTATTGTTCACTAGTGTTGACCTAGGCATATTAGAATTGGTTGTGGTTTTATTATCAAATATAGTGTATTTTAGAAACTGGTGGAATATAACTATGAAGTTTTGTTAATAAGGCAGATAAGGAGGCGACCCATAACATAAATGAATCCAATGGTGAGAATACTTGAATTGAGGCTAACAATACTTTGGCTAATAAATAAGGTACGTAGACTGCATAATAAATTTGCTTGTGATGTTGGATTACTCGTTGTTGTTATAGCATATGGTATAATGATGTTTGTATGGTGCCGACATTATAGGTGTTGATGCAAGGTCATCACATACTTCAAACACTGAATATCGTAGAAAGAGAGATCCAACAAGATGTGCAACAAAGTCAAGTAGCACAGATAAGATGGAGATCATTTACAATCTAAATGAAAACATATAGGAAAATATTCTATTAATTTTACATATTACTTGGAGTGATTGTGAGGGATATTTTCCCTATCACCCATACATACTAGAGAGCAATCCCAATAGAAGTTAAAATCTAGTTATGGACACTGATTATGGTAACTTTCTGCCAATGGATTTCATAGTGTCTATTTTTGAATACTTATATAATACTACATCTAATAATATGTTGGTTTGATGTAACAAAAATATATTGTTCAGACATAATGAAGAAATGTGTTGTCACATATCCACAATTACCTTATATGTCTATCAGTTTTTTATTTTAGAACAGGGTACTACTGAAATGTTTTTGTGAGTGCAAGAACTGAAGCAGATATGTTTGGCAGAATAATGTACCTGACACTCAACCCCTGGTAGAAGGATAAGGCTTGACGCTTTGGTAATTAGATATATGATAACATTGCTTTATAGCACCACAGTTGTGAGTACAAATGTGCATATTTATATTCCAATTGGAAATAAAATAATAATATAAAATATATATATGTGAAAATGCTCATAACGAAACAAATGTAAAAACATCTTAATTTTAAAATATAAGAATAAATAAATAATGAATATATATATAATTATACATGATAAACTTCCCCATATCTAGAGTGATTTACTTTTTAAAATATATTTACATATGATAAAGCCTTTGCTTATAGATTAAATGGTGAAAGACACCCGACAAAATTTGGGTGCTCCCTATGCATGGTTTGTTTATGTATCCTTATTTTTATGAATCACCATATCCTTTAAAATGAGGAGGAATTCTGATGAAATATTATTATCATTCAGCACTACGGATTATTTAGAGCTCTTTTGCATCAATGGAGGCATACATAGTTTTCTTCATCGGTTAAGAGGTTGGCTCTGATTGTTCTGAAATTCAGTTTCTAAAGAGCAATTATATTGTTCATTTCATGTATGCCATTGGTGTGCTGCATATATATGTGTATTGATAATGGCCTCCATAATTTTGACTGGTTGTGTGTTTATAGAATTGAAAATATAAAAATCAAATGGTATACCAATAAAATATTTTGAATGGATATTAAGAGAATATTGATTATAATTTTAAAATAATTGAAAATAAATCATATTTTATACAAATTATTTTCTCTTATAAAAATATGCTCATACATGCCTATATGGGAAATGAATTGATTTATAAATATATATAAGTCTGTGGTCAGATTGCTTGTTGTGTTTTTTCCTGTATTATAAAAAAATGGTGTGAACAAGTAGTTGCATATCATGGGAAACCTGTGCTGACCCCTTCAAAGTTGTCTAAATTATCCTTCATAGTGTAAATGTTCATCGTCAGAGCCGTAAGGAGTCTCTCTATGCAAAGAAGAAATTTTGAGGAGAAGTTTGAAAGTATTTTACAATTATTTTTCTTTGATGAGCTGAAGATAAGATTCATCCGGATTCTTGTGTTATTTTAGAACTATCAAGGATGTGATTAAATTAAAAAAATCTCTTAGTGTATTTTTTGAGAACCTGGTTACAAGTATATCAAATATCATTGATATTTTACTGCATATATAATCAAGTTTAGTTTATTTCATTGGGTATGCTCTATGAAAACTAGAGAGTTGGCGTCTATATTATGAAAATAGTTTTATTTCTTGTTTTGAATTCCAACTAGCTCAAGCTACAATGTAAAAAAATAATTTATAAAGTATTTTTAACCTGCTGGTTACACTATATATTAATGTAAAATTTTTATATAAAGCCCATTATCTCTTCTTCGTGAGTTTTTAAGAGGCATATCAGACCCAGATGAAAAATAGTGGATACAACATAATTTAATCCAAGTTTTTAAGAATTTAGATGAAGATTTTGCCTTTGGTCTTGATTTATTTTTTTATATTTTTTCACTGAAAGCTTCATTAAGAGGATTAAATAAGTATATAACTTTGTTTTGTTTTTCTATATGTTTTAATTTTCTTTTTAAAATAAAATATAACCCTGGTTTAAGAGTGAATGAACAGTTTGGTCTCATTCTTTGGTATACGTCAACAATACCAATCATTCGCTTTGTAGCTGACTTCCAAGTTCATATTGTGAAAGAGCTTGATAAAAAAACTTTTTGGAGTTTGAATTTTATTTTTATGTAATGACTCGTCTTCTTAAAATTGAAAATAAAGCCAAGTTCTTCTCTGTTATGATTTTGAATGGCTGAATAATTGAACGCATATGGTGTGAAAGCTTTCTTAAACTTAAAATAATGACTTAGCTTCTGACAAAAGGATTTGGGTATAAATTTTCATATATCTGGTCTTCCTCTTCTCCAAGAGGAGCAGCATAGATTATTATTGAGCAATGGAGTCTCACGATAAACTAAAGCCTTGTTAGGTTAAAAAGGTTTTATTTTAAAAATTCGCAATCATTGGGAAGTGTGAAAATTAAAGAAAATTTAACACTATGAAGAGACTTTTATTGAGACAACCTAGAAACTTTTGAAAATAGAATTCGAGATTTTAATAATGCTCTTGTCTAGGTGTTATAAACTAGACCCTAATGATGTTATATATACTTTGGGGTAGATTACTTTATGTTTTGATTAAAGCAAATCAATGATAGTTCTTTTGGTTTAATAATATTATAGTATAAGTTTACGAAAATAGTTCTCCTTACTAGAACCTTAGAATAGGGTTAAAGGTCTAAACTATATAAGGTGTTTTATCTTTGAATGTGGAATATATAATAACTTTCAAATGTGAAATGTGAGTATTTATTTATTGATTTGCTTTCATATGTTCAAAAATAAAATTATAAATTTTATATACATTATTCCTTTTGAAAATGTTAGAATAAGTATTGGTCTTTGAAAATAATTTAATTTGTTTTATTCCAAAGTAAAATTAATTTGTTTCTTATTTTATTATGATTATTTATTTAGGAAGATTTATTCTATTGATGATATAAGAGGTAAAAGTATAGCATGTGAATATTTAATAAGCTTTCTTCTTGCTTTCTAAAATTTAAATCAAATAAGGAGTGGATACAGTAAACAATAGTTTAAAATCAGACATAATCTTATTTTTGTTTAAATTGATGGGTTCATTAGCATTCTTAGTTTACCATGGAGTTTAATTTTGGCTGATATTAATACTAAGACTCATCGAGAAGGATGATAAAAATATATATTCTATAAAACCATCGAGGATGGTATGAATTTCTTGATGACATCGAGAAGGATGCCAACCACCCATCTTTGATAGTTCATAGTGGTGACTATTGTGATACGATGATAACTGTTATCCAAAAAAAAAATAAGAGGACAAGGTCCTATGCTGTAGAGATTAACAAATGATGATATGAGACATCATTCTAGGTGATCATACATTGTAGTATGTGAGGATGCTTAAGAAACCATACTTTGGTTGTAGAATTACCAACAAAAATCAATACTAGAGAGCTAGTTCTTGGGATTGGAAGGTCCAACAATAGATGTTATGGGTAGCATTACTATCAACTAGGTTTGGTTTGAGATATATGGTCTGGATGCTAAAGTATCGGTGGACCCTGATAACACCTTAGAAAAAAATCAATAATCAAGAACTAGCATAACTATGCTACCTCTAGTATGGGCTAAAATTCGTATTCATGATTTTGATTTTTTTCAATGGACCCTTAGGATAAGAATAAGATAATAGATCTATTCCTCCATGTTATGAGATGGGTATAATAATGTGTCCACCCTTTTAGGTGATATGGACCCTGGAAGGGCAACCTCTTTCTAGGACCTAGAACTCGAGAATGAGTTTGGTAGGTCTCAAAAGATGGCAGTTCTTTGTAGGAGATTGGTTATTCTTGAGCACTCAAGATACCGTTTACAATGGTAATAGATCTTGGAGTGTGGATATCTATGCCTAATTACTAATACAAGATGGGTGTGCTTACTTCAATGTATGAAAATTATGTTTGAACGAGTTGTAAATTTGAAATTATGTTTTTGACAATAAGGTGAGGAGACTTGGGTTGTTACATTTGTATCAGAGCTTAGGTTGTGAAAACCCTAGGTTATAAATGTGTTTTTCTATTATAACATAGCTCTTTTATCACCAAGTATGGTGGTGACCTCAAGAAGAGTAAGTGCTAATCTGCAAGAGGAGATTGCATAAGTCCCAAGTAAGGGACTAATATGACTCATGAGAGAGTCAGAGCGAGTACAAATAGATGAAGTACCTCAACATGTTTTAAGAAAAGAGAAGGATCCAGTAACAACAAGGGTTGCTCAAAATAAAGATAATACGTCAAAAATGATTTAGTTAATGCAAGAACAACTGAATGGAAAAAGGGAACAAATGGATATCTAGAAGGCTCAAATGAGTGAGCACATGGATTAGAAAAGAGCATAGATGGATCAAAAATAGTAAATTATCACACAAAAATAGAAAGTAATTAAGAATATAACTAAAAACAAGGAGTAAAAAAAGATAAGTTAATTTCCTGAAAGATATTCGAGGAGGAAGGTCAACGTAGAATTGTAGAAAGAAATTAAGAAGTTAGATATTTCCAATATTGATGGTAAATATGATGGTGAAGCAATTTCTAATTGGTTGAGTGAAGTAGAAGGGTATTTCTCAATTCAACCCTTTTATGCAGAGTCCAAAACCACATGGATAGTGGCTCATTTGACAAGTCTGACTAGGGATTGGTGGACCACATATAAGAAAACCAGTCAGAAAGAATTTGTTGACATCCCTTAGGATGTATTAAAGAGAGAATTTAAAGATCAATTTCTTACACCAAAATTCTACATTGAGAAATACGTTGAATTCACTAATTTGCACCAAGAGAACTTGTCAGTAATTGAATACTATCAAAGGTTTGTTCAACTTTTGAAATATGCTCCTAAATATGATAAGTGAGAGGAGTTCAAAGCCCACAAATTTATAATGGGTTTACATCCGATAATAGATACCCCTGTTGGTCAGCCTAAAGACTTGACAACAACCTTTGATGTGACTCACTATGAAGAGGTGAGCTAGAAAAATAAAAAGGTATACTACCAAAAATTTGAAAAGGAAGAATTTAAGAAAATAAAATACCCAGAGCCAGTTAAGGGTAAATATCAGTATAAGAAATATAGATATGGTGGCCATTATAGAGGAGATAATAGAAACAAAGGAAATTTCAAGGGAATAAGGGTCAATTTGGACAGAAGAAATTTTCAATAGAGAACCATGCAAAGAACTACTTACCAAGAAAAAGGAAAGAATACCAACCAGAATAGAGAAGGGGACAAGAAAAAGAATAAGGGATCAAATGTACACTTTGTGTGTGGAGACCTAGATAATTATGTGAATCAATACCCATAGATATCCAATAAGAGAAATCCAACAGAAGAGGCCCCACATAGAATCTATGCTACCATAGGTAAATATGATCTTTTATGGTATGCTACTTCATTTCTCATAAAAGGAAAACTAGGAAAGAAAGATGTTCATATTTTGATAGATAGTGGTGCAACGGATAGTTTTATATCTTCTAGTATATTAAGAGACATACCAGTAAGACCTGGGATAATGGAAAATGGGTGGAAAGTTATGTATTGTTCAGGACATACCTATATGGTCAACCAGTGTTTGTTTGACCCTCAATTAGATATACCCCAAGGAAAGATTAATTGGCACCTATATATAGCACCCTTACATGATTTTGATATTATTTTAGGAGTAGATTGGCTAAAATCCCACAAAGCCCTACTAAATTTTGAAGAGATATGGCTAGACTTCACAGATGATTCCAATCAGTGAATATGTGTTCATTGTAGTAGAGTATATTTTTAACCCCACCTGATGACTGCAATGCAAGTCAAAAGAGCTTTAAGAAAAGTATGTAGACTATATGTAGTCAAACTAAACAAGAAGGAAGAAATAGAATCTAGCTCTGCTCTATTTCAGCAGTATATTATATTGAATGAGTTTAGAGATATTTTCCTTGAAGACCTGTATAGACTTCCTCCAAAAAGAGAATTTTAATTTTACATTGAGCTTTTACTAGAAGCATCACATGTATCCAAAATCCCTTACTGAATGACTCCCCTTGAAAAAGAGCACATTAATCCTAGTGTCTCACCGTGGGGAGCCCCAATTTTTCTTGTAAAAAAGAAGGATGGATATTTGATACTTTGTATTGATTACCGACTGCTCAATAAAATGATAGTGAAAAAAAACTAGTCTTTACCAAGGATAGATGATCAATTTGATCAACTAAGGCGGGAAACTATATTTTCAAAAATTAACCTTAGGTCAAGATACCACAAGTTGAGAATCAAGTAAGAAGATACTTTCAAAACTACTTTTAGAACTTGATATGGCCATTATGAGTTCACAGTGTTGCCTTTTGGATTAACAAATGTTCCAACTACATTCATGAACTTAATGACCAATGTATTCAAGGAGCATTTAGATCAGTTTGTATTGATATTTCTAGATGATATTTTGATCTATTCTCGAAGTAAGGAGGAACATGATCAACATATGAGAATAGTTCTAGGAATTCTCAGGAGAAACCAATTATATGGAAAATTTTCTAGTGTGAATTTTATACTCCACAAGTTAGTACTTGGGGCATATTATCTCAGTTGATGGGGTATCTATTGATCCCAAAAATATATAAGCCATAGTATATTGAACTACTCCCAGTAATGTTATTGAAGTAAGAAGTTTCATGGGAATGGTTGGATATTATCGATGATTTGTAAAGGGATTTTCAAAGATTGTCTTTTTGATCACCAATTTGCAAAGAAAGAGAAAAGTATTTAAATGAACTACTCAGTGTGAGGAAGCATTCAGAATCCTTAAGGAAAAATTAACAACTTCATCTATCCTTCAAATTCTATATCCAATTAAACCATTTATAGTTTTTACATATTCCTCCCTAAAAGGGGTAAGAGGTGTCTTGTTGCAAAATAATGTCATTGTGGCATATGAGTCCAGAAAGCTTAAAAAACATGAGGCTAATTATGTTACTCATTATCTAGAACTAGTTGTTGTAGTCCATGCTCTTAAAATATGGTTACACTAACTACTGGGTAAACCTTTTGAGTTGAAAACTGATCACCAAAGTTTGATTACATTTTTACCCTACCATTACTAAATGCTAGACAAAGGAAATGGATGGAATTTTTGGTTGAATATGATTTTGGGATTGAATATATAAAAGGAAAAGAAAATAAACTAGAAGATTATTTTAGTAGAAGGAAACATATAGTTTCTTTAAAACGATGCCAGCATGGGCTAAAAGAGCAAATTAAGGAGTTATAGAAAAATGTTGAATTTTACAACCAATGCCGCACTGAGGTCGAATAATAACCAAATCAGCATACAAATTTTAAAGTTAAGGAAGATTTGGTATACTTTAAAGACCAGATAATAGTATCCAATGAGGAAGATATAAAAATAACAATTTTACAAGAAGCACATTGTACTCTATATTTTTCTCACCAAGGTGTGGTAAAAATGAGAGAGAATTTGAAAAAGTACTTCTACTGGCCTATCATGAAGAAATATGTGGTTTGATTTGTTGCAAGGTGTTTGGAATGTCAAAAATTAAAAGTTGAACATAAACATCCTCGGGGATAAATACACTTATTTGATATTCAAGAGAAAAAATGACAAGTAATTTCCATGGATTTTATAGTTGGTCTTCCCAAAACTCGATTTCAACATGATGTAATATTTGTTGTAGTTGATGAGTTAACAAAAGTGGCACATTTTATTTCAGGTAATGTTCATGATGATGTCCCTACTATAGCACAAAAATTTTCTCGAGAAATCGTGAGGTTGCATGGTTTTCCTGAAATAATCATCTCGGATAGAGATTCATGATTTACTTATAAATTTTTGCAAGAATTGCACCAAGCATGGGGTACAAAGTTTAATATCAGCACAACCCATCATCCTAATATGGATGGGCAGACCGAGAGGGTCAATTAAGTGATGGAGAATATGCTATGAATGTAATGTATGGATCACTTAATTAAATGGAAAGATTATCTCTTCCTGGTGGAATTTACATATAACAATAGCTATCATGCCACGTTGGGCATGGCCCATTTTGAAGCTCTATATGGGTGTAGGTGTAGAATACCATTAACATGATATAATCTGAATGATTGAGAAATGATCGGTCTTGACACTGTAAAGAGAATGGAGGTCCAATTAAAATAAATCTTCCAGTGACTTTGAGAAGTTGCAGACCATCAAGAGAGGTATGCTGACCTAAAATGAATCCCTCAAGAATTTTATATTGGTGATAGATATTTCTAGAGTCAAAAGCTCTATCAAGTATACCAAACTTAGCCTCATATTTTTCGATCCATTTGAGATCATTGCCAAAATAAGTCTTGTTGCATATAAGCTAGCTCTACCACCTAATTTATCCAATATTTATAATGTATTCTATGTGTCTCTCTTTCATAAATATGTGGCTAACCCATCCCATATACTAGATGTTTCCCATTTGCAGATATTGGACCCACAGCTCATTGAGGTTTGACCCATCAAAATTGTGGAATTTAGAACCAAGAAACTAAGGAAAAGAACTATTGACCAGTGTAGAGTCCAGTGGGATCTCTATTCAGAAAGGAACGCCACATGGGAATATGTGTCGAAAATGAAAATACGATTTCTATTTTTATTTGAGAACTGATAATTATACAAACAATAGAATATTTTCTATGTTAGAAACTGCATATTTTGGATATATGATATATTTTTTGTTGTAATACTGTATTTTGTATGGCTCTATGTCATTTTTTGTTGATTTATTAATTTGAAGTTTGTATTACTTAATATATTAACATAGGGAGTATATTAAATTCTAGTGACGGAGAATATCACATCCCCACATTTACCTTATCTATTTATCATTTTTTGTTTTAGAACAAGGTAATACTGATATTTTTTTGTGAGTGTAGAAATTGAAGTAGATATGTTTGGCAGAACAATGTACCTAACACTCAACCACTGGAAAAAGGATAAGGCTTGACGCTCTAGTAAGTAGGGATATGATGTCAGTGCTTTACAATACCATAGTTGCGATTACATTGAAGCTCATGGAGGTAAACCCATATAGGTGTATGTTATGTGTGTCGTTGCATGTAATGCTTGCAATAGATTTGCATTGTTTACCTCCATTCTTGCACATTTCATATAGGAGCATTTGATTTACATGTAGTCATTGTTTTGCTCGCAATTGTTTTGTATTTTTTGTAATAATAAAAAAATATGTAAATATAAATATAAATATATATGTATAATATTAAAAAATATATAATAATAAATATAAATATATGTGTATATTTATATTCAAATTGGAAATAAAATAATTATATATATATATATATATATATATATATATATATATATATATATATGAAAATGCTCATAACGAAACAAATGTAAAAACATCTTAATTTTAAAATATAAGAATAAATAAATAATAAATATATATAATTATACATGATAAAATTCCCCATATCTACAGTGATTTACTTTTTTTAAAAAATATTTACATATGATAAAGCCTTTGCTTATAGATTAAATGGTGAAAGACACTCGGTAAAATTTGGGTGCTCCCTATGCATGGTTTGTTTATGTGTCCTCAATTTGCCAAATCATCATCTCCTTTAAAAGGAGAAGGAAGTTTGATGAAATATTATTATTATTCGGAACTACGGATTATTGAGAGCTCTTTTGCGTCGATGAAGGCATACAAAGTTTTCTTCATCGGTTAAGAGGTTGGCTCTGATTGTTCTGAAATTTAGTTTCTAAAGCCTGATTATCCTAATGGTGTGTTGTATATATATATATATATATATATATATATATATATATATATATATATATATACATATATATGTGTTGATAATGGTCTCCAAAATTTTGATTGGTTGTGTGTTTATAGAATTGAAAATATAGAAATCAAATGGTATACCAGTAAAAGATTTAACTGCCTTGGAATGGAGATTAAGAGAATATCGATTATAATTTTAAAAGAATTGAAAATAAATCAGATTGTATACAAATTAATTTCTCTTATAAAAATATGCTCAGACATACCTATATGGGAAATGAATAGATTTATAAATATATATAATTTTATGGTTGGATTGCTTGTTGTGTTTTTCCATGTATATAAAAAAATGGTGTGAAAAAGTAGTTGTATATCATGGAAAAACTATGTTGACCCCTTAAAATTTGTCTACCTTATCATTTTTCGTGTAAATGTTCACCGTCGGAGCCACGAGGAGTCTCTTTGTGCAAAGAAGAACTTTTGAGGAGAAGCTTAAAAGTATTTTACAATTATTTTTCTTTGATGAGCTGAAGATATGAGTCAGCCGGATTCTTGTGTTATTTCAGAACTATCAAGGATATGATTAAATGAAAAAAAAATCTCTCAATGTATTTCTTGAGAACCTGGTTACAAGTCTATCAAACCTCATTGATATTTTAGTGCATATGTCATCAATTTTAGTTTATTTCATTGCGTATGCTCTGTGAAAATCTAGAGAGTCAGCGTCTATAGTATGACAACAGTTTTATTTGTTGTTTTGAATTCCAACTAGCCCAAGATGCAGTGTAAAAAATGATTTATAAAGTATTTTTAACCTGCTGGTTACACTATATATTAATGTCGTATTGTTATATAAATCCCATTATCTCTTCTTCGTGAGTTTTTAAGAGGCATATCAGACCCGGATGAAAAATAGTGGATACAACATAATTTAATCCAAGTTTTTTTTTAAGAAAACAGATGACTTCTAATCATTCGTTTTGTAGCTGACTTCCAAGTTTCATATTGTGAAAGAACTTGATAAATAAACTTTTTGGAGTTCAAATTTTTTTTAACTTAATTACTCCTCTTCTTAAAATTGAAAATAAAGCCAAATTATTCTCTATTATGATTTTGAATGGCTGAATAATTTAACGCATATGGTGTGAAAGCTTTCTTAAACTTAAAATAATGACTTAGCTTTCGTTAAACGTATTTGGATATAAATTTTTATATATCTGGTCTTTCTCTTCTCTAAGAGGAGCATTGTTTTTATTTTAAAAAATTGCAATCATTGGGAAATGTGAACATTAAAGAAAATTTAACACTATGAAGAGACTTTTATTGAGACAACCTAGAAACTTGTGAAAATCAGAATTTAAGATTTTAATAATGCTCTTGTCTAGTTGTTATACACTAGACCCTAATGATGTTATATATACTTTGGTTAGATTACCTTATGTTTTTATTAAAGCAAATCAATGATTGTTCTTTTGGTTTAATAATATTATAGTACAAGTTTAGGGAAATAGTTATCGGTACTAGAACCTTAGAATAGGGTTAAAGGTCTAAACTATATAAGGTGTTTTATCTTTGAATGTGGAATATATAATAACTTTCGAATGTGAAATGTGAGTATTTATTTATTTATTTGATTTCATATGTTCAAAAATAAAAATATAAATATTATATACTTATTCATTTTGAAAATGTTAGAATAAGTATTGGTCTTTGGATATAATAGAATTTGTTTTATTCCAAAGTAAAATTAATTAGTTTTTTATTTTATTATGATTATTTATTTAGGAAGATTTATTTTATTTAAGAGGTAAAAGTATAGCATGGGAATATTTTATAGCTTTCTTCTTGCTTTCTAAAATTTAAACCAAATAAGGAGTGGATACAGTAAACATTAGTTTGAAATCAGACATAATCTTGCTTTTGTTTAAATTGATGGCTTCATTAGCATTCTTAGTTTACCATGGAGTTTAATTTTGGCTGAGATTAATTGGATATAGCTATATATCTAAACTAATCAGCTATTATTTTTTCATGAAATATATATATATATATATATATATAAGCTAATCAGTTATATTTTTCATGGCTCTAAGCAGGCCAATATTATGATCGATCGTACGTAAATGTAACTCACTATTCAAAAAAAAATTCAAATTTCCTAGAGTTCTTTGGACAAATTGGTGAAAAAATTGTTGTTTGACCTGTTCAATTGATCTTTGTTGTTCAAAGTGAATGGTTTCATTCTTGGATTCCTCTAATTGTTCCAAATTTGTAGAAGCAACTTTGATGAAATCCTATTTTTCTCATTTTATTTGGGAGTATCCATTTGATCGGATTCTGCGTGCTCTCTTTTCTACTTCCTGTAAGTGAGCTCGAGCTTGTTCGAGCTGATTGGAAGCTCCTTTACATAGTTCTTCTAAATTTTGAATAGTACTCAATATTTTTTGTTTACGATTATCTAATAGATTACTTAATGAAAGTAGATTATCTATTCATAAATTGAACAAATTTATAATATCTTCCCAAATCGAACACGAACCTTTTGATTCATTCGGCTCTCCTACTCATTTTTCTTTATGGGACAGCGTATAAATCCCTTTTTTATCCAAGCTTGTTATTTCTGTTCATATTATGGAAGAGTAGGATCAATATATCAAAGACCGAAATCTCCGAAGGGCTCTTTCGCAAAAAGGAATTTTTGATTATCGACAAAGTTGTTCTTGTGTATGTGTGTTTTTTTCCTCTTTTCTCTTTCCTTCTTTCTCCTCTTTTCTTTCCATTCGTGTTTCCTCTTTACCTTTTCTTGAATAAATTCCCTCCTGTGTAGGTCGTCGATTCAGCGTTGAAACCAAAACAAAATTGGATGGGAGATTAGGACTATTTTTCAGTAGATAGATCGAATCATTCCATTGATATGAATGTTATATATCGGATCAATCTCCAACTATGCCTTTGAACCCATCTCATATCGGCACAGCGGTGGAAAGAGTACCCAGTTGCGCTTGGACTTCAAGCAGTTCAGCTTTAACCATTCTAAAGGTATCCTCTTATTGGTTGGTAGAACAGTGGATCTCCCAATCAATTACGAAATGCTATAGTTCTTCCATATTAATTTCCCGTTTAGAAGTAATTCGTTGAGATCATGCACTTTTCTATCTATAAAGTGCAGTTGGTTGGACCCAGCCATATTATTCAATACACACAACTCGCACACACTCCCTTTCCAAAATAGATTAGCACACCAAGCACCACGCTTAGATTTATTATATTTGTTTCGAAAATATTGGTATTTAATTCGAAACCCCCAGCGGAAGGCCAATAAACCAAGGAAATGGAAGAATCAGTTACATTTTTCATATGCTCTCCCCTCATAGATAAGGATATTTAAGTTTTACAAACAAATTTTTTTTCTCTGACTCGACTCTATTATTAAAGTTCCGGATAAGGAGATTTCGAGTACTCAGTCAGTCCCAGGTCCCGTATCTATAAATAAGGATAAAATTGGAAAGCAGAAAAACTTTGCTCGGCCTATCCACTCCTTCAAGTGTCACGGATCTTTCTAATCGGAACAAGTGAAGTATAGCGAAGAGCCAATAATTTGCTGATCATTTGTATCAGCCCCTCCCCTATGGGCTGAACAATAAAATTATTAGAGGAGGGTACTTAGAATCACGAGGGGTACGGATCTCTCTTTCCGAGATCAAACAAAGGGATTTGCAAATAAAAGTGCTAGGGCTACAACTAGTCCATAAATAGTTAAAGCTTCCATAAAAGCTAAACTTAGCAGTAAGGTACCTCGTATTTTACCCTCCGCTTCTGGTTGTCTCGCAATACCTTCAACAGCTTGGCCCGCAGCAGTGCCTTGACCAATACCAGGTCCAATAGAAGCGAGGCCTACGGATAATCCAGCAGCAATAACGGAAGCAGCAGAAATCAAGGGATTCATAGTAGTCTCCTCTTACTAAGGTTGATAAATGATTGATAATACGACAATTTTCTCTATTAATTTGATTGTTCACCAATGGTTCAGTTAGAGAACAATTTCTTTAAAACACCTAAAACCCGACGAAATATCATCCTAATACCTATTGATATATTTTATTTTTAGGTGTTCATTTTGTTTGGGCTTTTAAATGTTTTTATTTAGTGGCCATGGGTATTGGCAAGAACTTATTGAATCTACTTTTTGGGTCCATAAAAAATTGAAGGTTGCTTCTGCTATCTAGCCTAGAGCCTTGAGCGTTGTCCAAGGACATGTTGTAGGAGTAGCTCATTACCTTCTGGGTGGAATCGCCACAACATGGGCGTTCTTCCTAGCAAGAATTATTGCAGTAGGATAATGGCTAGGAGGATTTGAAAAGCATTATGGCATCAAGATTTCCAAAGTTCAGCCAAGGCTTGGCCCAGGACCCAACTACTCGTCGTATTTGGTTTGGTATCGCTACCGCGCATGACTTCGAGAGTCATGATGATATGACCGAAGAACGCCTTTATCAGAAGATTTTTGCTTCTCACTTCGGTCAGTTAGCAATAATCTTTCTGTGGACCTCTGGTAATTTGTTCCACGTGGCTTGGCAAGGCAATTTTGAAGCGTGGGTACGTGACCCTTTACATGTAAGACCTATTGCTCATGCAATTTGGGATCCTCATTTTGGTCAACCAGCTGTAGAAGCCTTTACCCGAGGAGGTGCTCCCGGTCCAGTAAATATTGCTTATTCCGGTGTTTATCAGTGGTGGTATACAATAGGCTTACGCACTAATGAAGAGCTTTATACTGGAGCTCTTTTATTACTTTTTTTATGTTGTCTTTTTATAGCAGGTTGGTTGCATCTACAAACTCAATGGAAACCAAGTGTTTCATGTTTTAAAAATGCTGAATCTCGTCTCAATCATCATTTGTCGGGGCTCTTCGGAGTCAGTTCATTAGCTTGGACGGGGCATTTAGTTCATGTTGCTATTCCCGAATCAAGAGGAGAACACATCAGATGGGATAATTTCTTAAATGTATTACCACATCCCCAAGGGTTGGAACCTCTTTTTACAGGTCAGTGGAATCTTTATGCTCAAAATCCTGATTCTAATAGTCATTTATTTGGTACCTCACAAGGGGCAGGAACTGCTATTCTAACTCTTCTCGGAGGTTTCCATCCACAAACTCAAAGTTTGTGGCTGACTGATATCGCTCACCATCATTTAGCTATTGCATTTGTTTTTTTCATCGCTGGTCATATGTATAGAACTAACTTTGGGATCGGGCACAGTATAAAAGATATTTTAGAAGCACATGTTCCTCCGGGAGGCCGATTAGGCCGCGGACATAAGGGTCTTTATAACACAATCAATAACTCTCTTCACAAAAAATCTTTCTAGTTACTTCGTTCCCTATTTCTACTGACTCCGATCCTCCAGGAAAACAAATTCCACCGAGCTCGAACGAAATGCCGGTGACCCAAGTAAACCAAAGTCACCGTTCTCTAGCTATTCGACTCCAACTTTTGGTTTGTTTTTCCAGAAGTTTAATATTTAGTTACGATGAAAAAAAGTAATCTGTTGATATCCATGGATCTTTGATTGATCCAATCGGAAAGATTGATCTCTCATCTTAACCGGAGGGCGTCCTGGTAAACGTATAGCATTTCCTAGCGCTACGGTTATGCTCCACCAACCTGCTAGTACTTACACGGATGGAATGTCAAGAATATGTATACAGAATGATGAAGACGTAACAATTATTAAAGAACAAATTGTAGACATTTATATAGAAAGAACATCTCTTCAAGATAAGTTCGTCGTTTGGGATGAGTTAGACAGAGATCATTTTATGTCAGCAGAGGAGACCCTGGAATATGGCATTGTTGATCTCATAATGGACAAAGAGATGGTACCCCCCTGGCTAGAAATCAAATGGGGTCCTAAAAAACAGAACAAACCTGCTGCATACTCATCTATCTTCTCTTATTCTCTTAGGTGTTGTTCTTGTTCTAGTATTTTTAGATACTCTTTTGAGTAAAATTTATGCAAAAATGTCACAACGTCAGTGGCGTCATTTCTGTTACAAATTTTCTGTAGTTGACGTATCACCCTTGTTGAAACTTCTTTTTGTTTCTTTTCATTAACTTTTTCATCTTCAGTATTTGTAGCTTTATTAGATTTAGATTCATCAGATTTAGATTTATCCGATTTAGATTTATCCGATTTTTTTTTCTTTTTTGAAAAAAGTATAAATTCCATTGTATTTAGGATATACTCATATTGAGGAAGAAACCACAATTATTCCTTCACCGAATTATGGTCAATATGAGCCTTAGCAGAAATCCCATGAGTGATTATTATACAACTATCATTATATAGAGAGATGAAAAAGACCTATATATACATATATATAGGATCCCGATGAACGCACAAATAATCTTTTCATGAAAGAGGATCGGGAGGAGCCCAGTATGAAATAGGTTATATTGGATGGAGCAAATCCAGTATATAGATATCGCAACCTTGAGTTACAACTTATAGGGGCGCAACTAGCCAATAGTAAGAAGAATTTGTAATAGCTAATAACTGTCATTCGTCCTAAAAACAATGAGACGAATAAGGATTATCAATTTAATCCTCCTGATTAACCTTGTTATGTAACTCTCATTGAGAAAAAAAAGGGGATAATGACTCTTGATCCTTTTCGACATAAAGGAGTAGTAAATCGAATAATAGATATTACACGGATCAATTTGAACATTAATGAATTGTTGGTGATAGAGTATTTTTCCCGTCGAGCTTAAATTGGGAATGAAAAGGAAGGATTCCTGGGGACTTTAACAATTTTGTCCTTCTCCCCTCTCTCTCCCTTCCCTCCCCCCCCCAAGTAGACAAATATATAGAATTGTTCCATTGTTGGGTTCAATCTATATTTGTATTATCCCCCTGTAGGTTATATTACAATCTTATTATCCATGATACATTTATTTCTTGTCCGCTTTTTTTTCAATGTTCTTCTCCTTTTCCATACCAATATTTGTTTTCTTCTTTTATTTGCGTTCTATTACAAAATAGAATGGAGTTGTGGGATGATGAGATCCTATTAGGTTGTGATTCAATATATTAGAGAAAATTCATTGGTGCCACATCATAGGCGCACTGAGAACGGATATAATTAAAACCATAAACATATAAAGTGATGGCTATAGAGGCCCAATCCTCAGATTTGATCTGTAGCATCTATGTGCCTTGGTAATCGAAACCTAAAGGTCTATAAGCTAACTTATGTTTGTCTGGCCAAGTAGACAATCAAGCTTGCATTTGATTAGTATTTCTTGTCAAAGTATTTGTATAAGGATTTGAAATTTCTAATAGAATTTTGAAAAATAAATTGATTTCCTATTCGTTACTTTCTAATAAATATTTCTTATTCCCCAATTGGATAGCGAACTCTTGTATTTTAAATTTTTGAAAAGAGTATTTCTGAAGCAGATTCAAACGTTTCAAAGGGTGTCTCTAAAGCTGATTGAAATTAAGGGTAAAATTTGAGCTTTCAAATTTTGATTGATCTAATATTCTACTCCAGGTATTATTTCAATACGTTTTATATATGAACCTCTTCAAATGGATATTATTTCTATTTATTCTATGATCCGTATAGGACGTGGTCAGCGAGAATTAATTATTGGGGACAGACAGACTAGAAAGACAGAGTAGCCACCTATACGATTATCAATCAAAAGGGTCAAAATGTAATATGTGTTTATGTAGCTATTGGTCAAAAAGCTTCTTCTGTAGCTCAGGTAGTTAATACATTCCGAGACTGTGGCGCAATGGAATATACAATTGTGGTAGCGGAAAATGCGGATTCTCCTGCTACATTACAATATCTTGCTCCTTATACAGGAGCAGCTTTAGCCGAATACTTCATGTATAAAGAACAACATACATTAATAATTTATGATGATCTCTCCAAACAAGCACAAGCTTATCGACAAATGTCTCTTCTATTAAGAAGACCACCTGGCCGGGAAGCTTACCCAGGAGATGTTTTCTATTTGCATTCCCGTCTCTTGGAAAGAGCAGCTAAATTAAATTCTCAGTTAGGTGGAGGGAGTTTGACTGCTTTACCAATAGTTGAGACTCAAGCTGGAGATGTATCAGCTTATATTCCTACTAATGTAATTTCCATTACCGATGGACAAATTTTCTTATCGGCGGATCTATTCAATGCCGGAATGAAACCTGCCATTAATGTGGGTATTTCCGTATCCAGAGTAGGATCCGCGGCTCAGATGAAAGCTATGAAACAAGTAGCTGGAAAATTAAAATTAGAGTTAGCCCAACTTGCAGAGTTGGAAGCCTTTGCGCAATTTGCTTCTGATCTTGATAAAGCTACTCAAGATCAATTGGCAAGAGGTCAACGATTACGCGAGTTGCTCAAACAATCTCAATCAGATCCTTTGACAGTGGAAGAACAAGTAGCTATGATTTACACTGGTACGAATGGATATTTGGATATATTAGAGATCGCACAAGTGAGAAAATTTCTTGGTGAGTTGAGCAAGTATTTATTAAAAAATAAACCCCAGTTTGGAGAAATTATATATTCTACTAGGACATTCATGAAATAAGCATAAGCTCTTTTGAAAGAAGTTGTTTAGGAAAATACCAAACTTTCTCTACTTAGAGAACAAAAATAAGTATTTTTAAAATTAGTTCAATGAAACAACGGGTTAAGCTTAAAAATAAATTTTACTACATGATTCTGAGCAAAATAATCTTAAACAATTGATATTGAGAGAGAGAGTATTACATCCAATAGGATTTGAACATATACCAGATTTTTAGAAGACCTTTTTTCCTATCCATTAGATGATGTACGCTCTTTATTTACTTTCCATTATTCTCTGGGATACCTTATGGAGGGAAAATCCTCTTTTTATCCATACAAAATGAGGTTAATGAAGTTTAGGAAAGAAAGAATAGAATATATGTTACATGGAAATCAAACATTCATTTTGAATGAAATATTTTCCATAAAAAATATTTTGAATAAGGAATGTGAGAAGGTAGTGGGAAATCAATTTTAGGGAGATATTTGGCATCATCAAAATAAAATAACATCATCAAAATAAAATTGAAAGGTTTCACCTCAAATCGAAAGGTTTTACCTCTATAAAAATCCACTCCACCATTTCTTTGATCCATTTTTTTCATGGGTATGATAAAAATATATATTCTGTAAAACCATCGAGGATGGTATAAATTTCTTGATGACAATGAGAAGGATGTCAACCACCCATATCTGATAGTTCACAGTGGCAACTATTGTGATACGGGGATAACTGTTATCTAACAACCAAATAAGAGAACATGGGTCCTATGTTGTAGAGAGTAACGAACGATGGTATGAGATGTCGTTCCAGGTTATCGTAAATTGTAGTACGTGAGGATGCTCAAGAAACCATACTTTTATTGTAGAATTGCCAACAAAAATCAAGACTAGAGAGCTAGTTCTTGGGATTGGAAGGTCTAGTAGTAGATGGTATGGGTAGCATTACTATCAACTAGGTTTGGTCTGAGACATCTTGTTCAGATGCCATAGTATTGACAGACCCTAATAAAACCTTAGAAGAAGGTAAATAATCAAGTACAGGCATAGCTATGCTACCTATAGCATGGGCCAAAAGGTTTATTCATGATTTTGATTTTAATCAGTGGACCATTAGGACAAGAATAGGATCATAGATCTAGTCCTCCATGCTATGATACAGGGAGAATAATGCGTCCACCCTTTCAGGTGATATGGGCCCTAGAAGGGCAACCCCTTGCTAGGACCTAGAACTTGAGAATGAGTTTGGTAGGTATCAAAATATAGAAGTTATTTTTAGGAGGTTGGTCATTCCTGAGCACTCAAGATACCATTTGTAGTGGTAATAGATCTTGGAGTGTGGATATCTATGCCTAAGTACTAATACAAAATGGGTGTGCTTACTTCAATGTATGACATTTGTGTTTGAACGAGTCAAAAATTTGAAATTGTGTTTTTGATAACCAAGTGAGGAGACTTGGGAGTATACATGGGTCTTCACGACCATGGATAAGCAATGATGTAATAAAAAGCATCAGCTTTTGAAAAAGCACTTTGATAAGTATGATAATGATGAAGATAGAATTGCTAATCTGCCACCTCATGTATCACAAAAATATTAGGAAGCCTTTGTGAATGGTAGGAGCAGCATCAACTTTAAGGCAAGTACCAGCCAATATGCTATGGTAGATCATATCATTGTTATATTCATGTGAATTTTACCGACCTTTGCTCTCCCTAATGAATTTATATATTTGTTTCTTCATTGCATTGTAGGTGGTGAGGCAAAGGAACAAACAAAATAGATCTCATCAATCCATCATGTACACTTGTAGTCAAATAGGATATGCTCGACTGGAGCATGGAATGGTATTCTAAAATACTCGTCCATTATATGTGATAAACATAGACTTATTGTTTCATTGTATGACTTATCCCCATGTCTCTCCAACTATATATCTTGCAAAAGAAGAGCCAACCAAATATGAAAACTCCACTACCAAGGGCAACTTTGTGGATGGTATATCATACAAAGAAGGATGGTGCTTCTATTTCAATAGAAGTTGTGGAGACAATCATAAGTGACATTCCTTTGGAAATAACAATACAATGAACTTCAAACCATTGTTATATCATTTGTTTTTTTAATATATTACCAGTTAACTATGTTGCAAAAAAAATTGGATGATGAAATGTCATCTATGAGATTTATAAATCAATGTATTAAGGATGATACCCTCGCCAAGGTTTTAGGATCGAAAATACCATGTCGGGTTTGGGGTATTGTCAAATAAGTATCACCAACTGCTCTATTTTCTAGTAAGGGTTACATATAGAAGTTGTGCCAGATGCAAGAGCATAGAGTAGAGAAAGAGAAAAAGTGGGAAGAGAAGCTTGTAGATAGAGAAAAAAATATGGAAGAGAAGCTTGCAAAGAAATATAAAAAGATTAAAGAGATTTTGACATGGATTTCACAGATAGCGGTGTATCAGTTTTTCCATAATTTCATATTTGAAATGTTTACATGTTGTACCCCTAAAGTTGTAATGATCCCTTGCATATAATTCCATAAGCAACATCAGTACATGTTACCCCTACAATTGGACATAATATTGGTAGTGGTGATTAAGGCATAAGAAGTTACTCAATACCTTCTAGGCCAGATTCATCAAAGGCACAACTATTATTTCAAATATAAAATGATTGAATTAGTTAGGATTGTACGCTATGCAATGAATTTATTTGGGTTGCTGATTTTCCATGTAGGGACTGAAAAACAACATCGATCACTCAAGCTAAAATAAGGAAATGCTACTTGAATCAGATCCATAAGAATAACGTAATGGTCAAAGGTATAGTGATCAATACTAACCTTAAAGACCTTGTACATGGTCAAAATTTGGGTGGAGGTTATTGGAAATTCAATGTGCACATAGCCCATAAATAGGAAACAATCTCGTTTAGAAGAAATGATGATATGACCACAATGAATGATGCTATGGGCTCCTTCATTGCCAGAACTATATCAAACATTGTTTACAAATAATGGGTATCCAAGCTAGGAGTTAGGTGAGTAGGTATCCTGAGCATGAGGTTGGCCAATCAGATACAAGAAGGTTTGACTCTTAGTCCTAGACCTTAGCTGTAGTACTTGATTTGTATAGATGGATATTTATGTATCTCATGGAATTCTCAGGATACCCTCTCACCTTATCTCTAATGGTTGGTGTGAGTAGGGATGTTTAGACATCTACGCATTATATGTAGGGCTCAGGTTATCCATTCACATATATGTAAATAAGAATTTTACTTGAAATAAGAATTTTTCATTTACATATATAATCATAACTAATTTATTTCTTTCTTTCTTTTGTACATGTAAGAGGTGCAATAGATCATTTTTTTTTTAAGCGAAAAACCCCTTGCGGGGCCACCTTGTCCTGAGATACCATGAACAGGGGGTTCTATACCATCAAAGTCACCCGAGAGTCGCATCCAGCCCTGCCCGCACCAAAATTATCAATTGGATTTTGGATACCCAATTCAGCTTTTTGGTAGGGTGGAGATTCGAACCTGGGACCTCCCTTGGAGGATTGCCCTCTCCTCTCCAGCTCACCTACAACACTTGGGTTGCAATAGATCATTTTTATTCATAAATAATAACTTGGTTTTCATCTAGTAATCTAAGATAAAATATTCCATATATTATTCAAAATAAATTGTGTGTAATGCTCAGCTTCAATATTTTAAATTCCTTTATTAATTAATGTTATTTTATAATGAAGAAAGAGAACATGTCATTATAATGAATATCTTATTGCCTTGTTTGATATGGGAAACATATTGTTTAAATGATTACCAACTCCCTCTTTTGTTAGAAATAATATTTTCTTAATCCTTCATTCTATTGAGTTTTAGGGTAATCAAGTTAAATACTTATTGGATTCTTTTGATTCACATCTATCAACTCTTCAATTTTTGAATGGTCTCGAGAAAAATGGAAATGGAAATGCATTTATGTGGCCCTATTTTAAGTAACTAAAAGGGATTTTGTGAATAAGTAATTTTTTTTTAAATATTCTTTAACTTGATTCAATAGTGTCCAGTTTTAGAAATTTATATGAAAAAGATTACAGTTTGTGTACTTAACCCTATCTATGAATAAGACTATCAAATTCTACCAAGTTTTATGTTCCTCGAGTGTTTCTAGGTTGATAAAGTCAGAATTATTCTTTAAAAATAAATTTTGCAACTTCTTTTCATCCATACTTCTAACTCACTCTATCCAATGTGTGTAAGGTATTGAGCCTACATGAGACATTGGCTTCATATAGTAGTGTCCACTATGTAGGGACACTAATACCATTTGTTTTAAATCCACCAAAATCAGCTAAGGACAGGTCCAAAAAGAAATATTAGCATGTAACTATAGCTTATATGGTTTAAAGTTGAAGAAAAATCACTTGCCTTGGTGCTGAGATATATTTTTTACCAGAATAATCCAAGATTAAGCAAGAATTGCCATGATTGAATATTGTTGCAATACACGTACCATTAGTTCCTTACGTTTCACCTGTAACAACATAATTCATTAGTGTATTTCATTTGATTAATATGACCATTTAATGGATATTTTTATTTTTATATTTTTATTTGTTTCTAATATGATATGAAATTAAGATGTGATTTATGAACACAAAAATTATTATTCGAAAATACTTTGCTTTTATGATTTGATTTAGCAATTTCAATAAAGTTTTTCAATATGTTTGTTGTTCATTGTTGGAATTTGATATATTTGAATGTATTAAATTGATTTATGATATGATATTATTATCATGTGAATATTATAGTATTTTAAAAATATGTTTTTTGAGTAAAATTGTAACAACATGTATTTGGAAAGTAAATTGTTCATTGTTGTAGTTTGATATATTTACATGTATTGAATTGATTTATGATTGGAGAGTATTATATTTTGAATATTATAATATTTTATTAATATTTTTTAGAGTAAAACTGTATATTTTGAATATTAGAGTATTTTGTTAATATTTTATTAGAGTAAAACTATAACTATATGTATTTGGAAAGTAACAAGTTATACAGTTATATCATCATGAATTGTTTCTAGCTAGTAAATATAACAATATTTTTGTATTCTTTCATCCTTAGCATTGGAGGAATGAGAACATATTAAATTTTCACATATATTTTTTTTAAATTAGTGGTTTACTATGGGACATCCCTTATTGGTTTTAAGTTTCTCTTTCTTTTTATACACTACATATATATGCATAGTTATAGCACATGAAAAGGAAACAACAGGAGCTAGACTTATTAGTTTGCTCTTTGGAGTGGGCATTGTTTCCAAAGTTTCCAAAGCCTGAGTTGGATATTATTATTTTTTTATGAGTTCAATGAAACCTCGATTACCTCTATCTAATGAATTTGATATTTATTTAATATCAATAAGAGGGGTTGCAAGTCATCTGAAGACTCATGCAAACTTCCTATTGAAACTACATGGACACATGAATACCCAAATAGGTATAATCATATTCAAGTACAAGTTTCATGCAAATGGTAGCTAATTATTTGTTTTATTATGAGTAGTTTATAGCATGCATTTTTGAAGACAAGGCTACTCTTGTATAATCACTGACAAGTGGAACTCAAATGGAATCAAGAGTAAAAAATGATAATGAATTCTCCAAGAAGATCTTAATACAAGTCATTAGCAACCATATGTGTACTACCTTCTTATATTTGATGCTTAGGTGGAAATTTTGTAGGTATATTGACCTATTTTAATGACATTCATTTTAGACTTTACTTTCTATCTACAAGAATTACAAGGGTTTATAATCAATATGTATGATTCTCTCATTGCTCAAAATATAATATTTTCACTAAAAATATGCTTGGGACATGGCATGGAGTTCTTTGTCCTATGTAGGATACCTTCAGAATGTATTATTGAATACATCACTTGGTAGGCAACAAGATGCTTAAGTTGAGCAAGGAATGTACCAAGTGCATATGTTGATAGTTTATATCTCAAACTATTGTTGCAGATCCAAAAAGGTAAGTATTAGTACCAAGCTAAGTAAATGAATCAAATATTAGAATGCTATTTGTGGTACCTCAATCCACATGAAATTTGGTTTGACTCTTCCTTTTCTCACTTAATTTAAGTGCCATTATGGTTGTTGCAGATCTAAAAAGGTAATTATTAGTGCCAAGATAAGTCAATGAATCAAGTCTCAGAATTCTCTTTGTGGCACCTCACTCCACATGAAATTTTGTTTGGCTCTTCTTTTTCTCACTTAATTTAAGTGTCATGTGATGTGGTAGAAGCCTATCACAAACCAATCATAAAAATTAGATAGACCTAAGAATATACAAAGCCCTATGAAGGTCATTTGTGTAGGCTAGTCTTGAATTGTCTAGATTTCTTAACATGAACTTCTTCCTTATTGATAATGCAACCTACATATTTGATTTTTGCATACAAAAAAAACACTTTTCCAAGTTGGTATCCAATTAGTGTTTACATAGGATGTCAAGAACTTGCCCAACATGCTCCATTTGTTCCTCTCATATTTTGTTGAAGAGTAAAGACACATGTTGAGTAGGTAAACAAGCTACAAATGATTCAATCAATAGTAGTAAGACTTCTATCATTCAAAATGCATTTGGTTAGGCCCAAAAACACAAAATACTTGGATGTAAATATTGTCTTCCACCAGCCTAACTTAAGGTTGATCTTAATGAAATAGTTGGCATCTCTAAGTTGGTTTAACAAGTAATTGGGTACTTGTTTTTCACAATGATTTTTTATTCAATCAAACTCTTGCAAGGTGATGCACTCAATAATATGTATCCATTTTATCTAAACTCATCAATACGGTGCTTGATCTTAGCATTCCAAAATATAAAATTGGTACAAAGGGTCATCTAACAAGGAGACCCAAGCAACTACATCTATCAAATGCTTCACCTGACAATGCAATAATACCAACTTAGATGTTGCAAATATATCCTTGTATTCCACTACCAGTTGATCAACCCACATTTATTGCATCACTCAAGAACATAGAGTTGCAATAGTCTTTCCATATTTATGTTATTTTATCATCAAAATCATCAATCTTCTTGGTAGCATGAACCGCCTCTGTTATCCCTATAAAATTATCTCGCAAAGTTAGGACTCTACCTAGACACCATTACTAGTTGACACCATGGCGCTACCTGATATTGGGTTGCTCAAGGAGGATCTCTATCTTTGAATTATTTTATTACATATGAAATTCTAGGATGCTATTCAACCCATAGATCTTTATCTTGATTCAACCAACCAAACGAATAAGGTATAGAATGGGATATCATTCACAAGTTTTAGCCTATTGAGATTAAGATTATTTTGACTAATGCTATCTAAAAACTATAAATATTTTCTAGAACCCAAGGATTTGTATGATTTTTTATCATGATATTTTATACATGCATACATTATTTATTACCATGTCCAATAGGATAGTATGCATGTGGTCATATATAAAGTATAAAAGTATTTGTAACATGGTATGCCTAGGAACACATTGGTTGTATGCACTCCAACAAGAGAAATTTTTTACATTGTGACTTTATACAAACTCTGATGCTTCCATGGAAAATTCTATCCCTTGGAGCCAGTTTAAAATTTTGTCCCTCTTTTTTCAAATGGAAAATTACCTTTTCCATGAAATGACCATGAGAAATAAAGGATGTCTCCATATAAAATATGTCTTAGCTGAAACATCAAACCATTGCTAAGTGCTATGCTATTTTAGCTGAGGCATCCTTTATATATTTTTAGATGAGATCTTAAGAGGTTGATTTTAAACCACCCTTTTAGACCTAATATGATGGTTATAAACCACCCTTTTAGACCTAATATGATGGTTATAAACGACCCTCATAGGTCACCCTAAGATGATGGTTTTAAACCATCATCTTAGGTCTAAGAGGGTGATTTAAAACCACCCTCTTAAACCTAATAGGATGGTTTCTAATCACTCTCGTAGCCCTATGATGGTGGTTTATAAACCACCCTCTTAGACCCTAGAGGGTGTATTTTAAGGCAATTTTTAGCCACCATCCTATATCATAGAATTTTATAATTCCCTCATAGATGAAGATTGAATAACCACCTTTAAAGGCATTTAAGTCCAGTTAAAAACCATCATTAAAGCCTTTTTTTGGTGTAGTGCATGCACTTTCCTCATTTTTCATGCTCCTACTTTCAATTAAATTATTTGTGAACTCATTGCTTTGATCAGCCCATACATACATTTTTTATCCATATCATACTTCCATTGGGCTAGCACCTTCTCTTCTTCATAAATTTTCATATGCTCATCAAGCATATCCAACATTGACTTCCACTAGAATTCTTGTTCAATATGCAAATCATCCAAATACATCCTAAACTACTCATATCTCTTGGAGCCCTTACACATCCTAGAGAGAATCTCCTACGATTTCTCTCTAAACCACTATATTTAATCAGATAATTGATATTTTTTCAATGACATATAACCAAAAATAATCATGCAAGGATACAAGTAAATCAAATGGAATTGCAAGTAAATTGATTAGCCACTTGAGGTGGGTACTCCCTTGTCGTAAAGGAAAAATGTGTGAATAGCACAAATGAAAAGTAGAAATAAAAATGATAGATGATTTTAAATAAAAGATATAATATAATAAATATGAAATATTTTCACATGGAAAACCTAGCCGACAGTCTAGGTTTGGTATGTAGCATGACTCCCCTCTAAAGATTATCTTTGTCCTCAAAGCTGTAAATGATTGGAAAATACTTTCAGATTCCCAGGTTGCATCTTCTTCAGGTAAATCTTACCACTTGATGAGAAATTCTTGGATGTGACAAAATTTGATTCTGTGTGTTCTAGTTTGTAGCACTTCTTCTAGTTGTAGATAGATACGCCCTACTTCATCCAACACTGGTAATTTTGATTGAGAATGCACTTTCTAGTCAATCACCTTTTTTAGACAAGAAACATGAAATACTGGATGTATGCAAGAGGATTGGGGTAACTCCAATTGATATGCTACCTTGCCAATGCGATGCACAATTCTATAAGCACCATAGAATCGTGGGGCCAACTTCTGATTGGATTTGAGATTCAATGATAGCTACTTGTAGGGTTGAAGACGTAAGAATACCCTATCACCAATATTGAATGTTCTTTATGAACACTGCTTGTCCTGTTGCTACTTCATATGATTTTATACTTGGACCAAATTATATTTTAAGATAGTGAGCATTGCTTGTCTCTTCTATAACCAATCATCGACTTGGGCCACTTTGGAAGATCCTGGTACATAATCAGCTATTGTGGGTGGGATTGTTCCATATAATGCTTCAAAAGGAGACATCTTAGTGGAAGAATGGTAAGAAGTATTGTACCACCATTCTGCCAATAAAAACCATTGACTCCATTGATATTGTTTATCCTAAACAAAACATCTTAAGTAGGTACCCAAAAATTTGTTAACTACCTTTGTTTGACCATCTGTTTGTGGATGGTATGCAGAAGACATATTTAATTTGGTACCACTAAGTCAAAATAATTCTCTCCAAAAATTGCTAGTGAATATGGGATCGTGATCGCTTACAATATTTTTGGGCATTCCATGTAATTTAAAAATTGAATCCATAAATACCTTGGCCACTTCGCTTGCTAAAAATGGATGTTGTAAAGCCTGAAAATGAGCATATTTGGAAAGGCGATCAACTACCACAAAAAATATTTTTTTACCTTCTGCCTTAGGAAGACCTTCAATAAAATCCATGGAAATATGTTCCCATTTGCGATTCGGAATAGGTAACAGTTGAAGAAAACCTAGTGATTTGACTGTTTCTCCCTTATTACGTTGACACACTTCGCATTTAGCTACCCATTGCTTAACCTCTACTTCAATCCTTTCCAACAAAAGGATTGTCTAACCTCCCACATGTAAGTTTTCAAAAACCCTAAATGTCTTACTGAAGGAGAAGCATGTGACTCCTCTAGAATCTATACTTTGATTGGTGAATTGTGAGGTATGTAAATATGATTTTTCTTTTGTAATATTTGGTCATCATATGTGAAAAGAGGGTATTTAGAGGAACCCATAGATAATTATTGAATTATCTGAGTTGTTTCTCTGTTGGACAACCATTCTTCCTACAACTAAGACACCCATTATGAACATGGTCCTGAAATGGCATTAATAACTACTTCATCTTTGTATTTTCTAGATAATGCATCCGCTGCCACATTTTCTTTCCCTTTATTATATTCAATAAAAAATCATAGCCCAATAATTTATTCAACCACTTATTTTGTTTGGGATACGAGAACCTTTGTTCTAAAAAAAATTTCATACTGTTGTGATCAGTTTTAATAATAAAACAACTATTGATTAAGTAATGCTTCCATTTTTCCACTACATGTAAAAGAGCTAACATTTGTTTTTCATAGGTGGATCTATCCAAATTTTTCCTAAAAGTTGTTTAATTTCAAATACCAAGGGATGAACCTCCCGCATGAGTATTGCACCAATACCTATTCCTGATGCATCGCATTCAATGAAAAATGGTTTTTGAAAGTCTGGAGTGGCCAAAAATGGAGTCATACACATTGCCTCCTTGAGAACCTCGAAGGCTTTAGTAGCTACTATTGACCATTGAAAAGCATCCTTCTTGGTGAGAGCCATGATAGGACCCACAATTTTACCATAGTCATGCACAAATTTGCGGTAATAACCCGTGAGACCCAAAAAACCATGAAGTTTCTTGATGGTTTTAGGCAAGGGCCAATATTGTATTACCTTAATATTATTGGGATCTACCTTAACACCCTCATGAGATACTATATGACCGAGGCACTCAACTTATTGAACACCAAAGGAGAATTTAGATCATTTGACAAATAACTTTTCTTTGCATAGGATATGGATAAATATGTCCACATGTCCTAAATGATATTTCCATGATTTACTATAGATGAGTATGTCATCAAAGAAGACTAAAACAAATTTTTGTAGGAATTGACGAAACACCTAGTTCATGAGACTTTGAAATGTATATGGTGCATTAGTGAGACCAAAGGGCATGACCAAGAATTCATAATGACATCCATGAGTCCAAAAGGCTATTTTGGGGATATCTTCTTCCCTAACTCAGATTTGGTGAAAACCTGAATGTAAGTCTAATTTGGTAAAGAATTTGGCACCATGTAATTCATCTAGTAAATCATCAATGATAGGGATAGGAAATTTATCTTTGATCGTGATTTTATTGAGAGGATGAAAATTGGGACACATACGCCAATAATTATCTTTTTGACGAGCTAAGACTACTGGTGAGGAGTAAGGGCTAGTACTATGATGGATGACACCATGGTCTAATAGCTCTTGGACAATCTTCTCAATTTCTATTTTCTGGGGTTAGGGATATCGGTATGGGCGACCATTGGGTGGAAGACTACCAGGTATTAGATGTATGGCATGGTCATGAGATCTTTTAGGAGGTAGTCCTGTTGGTTCTTGAAAAATATCCCCATAGTTAGCCATAATGATTTGGAGATCTTCTTTGATTTCAGGTACATCTTGGTCTAATTTCTCTATGCAATTGATTCGTGCCATGAATCCCCCACCATATTTTCTCAATATATTTTCCATGCTATGTGAACTTACAAATTTTAATGGAGGTGTGGGTAATCCTTGAAGATGAATAGTCCTCTAATTGGCTTGCCATTCGACAAAGCAAAGTTTGTGGTTAAAACCCACTATGGTTTCTAATTGTTCCATCCAAGAAATGCTTAAAATAACTTCTGAATTTCCAAATTCCATAACAAAAATAGGACCTTGCAAAGTATATGTACCCATTAGTAATGAAATTGAATATGTCTTACCTAAACATTGAGAAACTTCCCTGCTTGCAGTTCTGACTTGAAACCGATCTTGGCTAGAAGAGAAGACGTGCAACCCCAATGTCCTTGCAAGTCTTGCATCAATGAAGTTGTGAGTACTTCTAGAATCGATTAATACTGTCACCCTTTGTTTCCGAATGAAACCTTCCACTTTGATTGTATGGTGAGAGGATAAACCCATAAGAGCATGCACTGAAATAATCATGGTATCCTCCTCAGCTACAACTTCGTTGTGTTCATTTTGGTCCTCTATTGGGAGATCCTCAAGTGCGTCGTACTACTCTATTTCTTCTTCTTCCTTATCGGTATATTCAATTTGAAAATTTTATCGTGGTGTACATGCTTGATATCTTTTATGTTGAGTGTGACATTTGTAGTAGAAGTACCATGATGGTTGATCATTTCTATGGAAGGAGTTTTTTTGGAATGGAGGCCGCCTGTATGAATCACGTCGTGTGGATGGGCCTATGTGCACCTTTGTATCTACCAAGTTTTGCAATCCGTATACACTCATACAACTTGAACGGATTATGTAGTCCTACTTCAACTTTAATGTGTGCTTTTAATCCATTTCGAAAAGCTAATACTACCACATCCTATTGTAAGTCTTGTGCATAGGAAAGCATACTGGTGAATTCTAAAATATAGTCCCCTATTGATCCTGTTTGCTTAAGTGATAACAATCATACTGTCTATGAACCTATGGAACTTTGTTTTATCTATGAAGAAAGGATTTTTTGAAAGTATCCCAATATAATGCATATTGGGTCTCCTCATGTTTATACCATATAAACCATTAATAAGCTTCAGTATCGAATTTGGTAGCTACAAAAAGGACTTTGTCGCCTTCCAAAAATTTGTAAAATGCTAAGATACCTTCAAAGGTATCTTAGAAATCCACCTGCGTGGATCCTGGCCTTCAAAGGTAGGCATGTCAATGTGTGGATAATTGAATCCATTTGAAAATCCTGGTTGGGAATGAACATTGTTTCTCTCTTGTTCTTCGTTACTTCTCTGTCTCTGGTTGTTATTTTTATAAGGTCTGTTAAAACCTATTTGTTGCTCCATATATTATTCATTACCCCTATCCTCAATATTTTTGTGACCATTGGGAGTCAGGGGCTGACTATTTTAACCTCTATGGTGTGTATAGTCATTAGAGTAGACATACGTATTCTATTTATTGGAACTAGAAGGATTTGGTTGGGGCGGTTTCTTAGATGCGTTGAAAATTGTAGTCATCATCTAAAAGATTTAATATTAAATATTTTAAGAATTAATTATTGAGCACTGGATGATTACTTTCTACTTGGGTGATGTTTTCCTGTGTAGAATCTGGAGAGGAATTGGATGCCATTGGGCTGACCATCGGATGACTTGGATTAAAACTACCAATTCTAGATGGAGAAGGAAAAATATTGTACCTTGGCTTCGACGAGCTCTTCTTACGTTGTTGGTGGGAGTTTTCAAGTTGGTTAATTGTCTGTCAGATCCTTTGGTCCAACATCTGCTCATACACCTTCTAAAATATCCTGCTTAGGAGCATTTGAGCTCCAATTTTTTTAGTTTATGCGATTAATATATCATTTTTCCTACTTTGTGATTGGTCCACAATGCCTGCTACTATATTTTGTTCACAGTGCATCAAATTGATTTGAAATTGCAAATTTCTTTACTGCGATCGTCAGACTTACCCATGAGCTATTTTCAGCATTGGTTTTCTAGGTGATCGATGGTTTTAACTTGCAAATTTGGACATTCCTTGAGGTGTGATTCACCTTGTTTGGTAAGTGTCTTCTATAACACCTGTAAGGCACTTAACTCTATGAACTGGTACCTCCAACGACTGATTCCAACCATTCTTTGTTTCAAATTTTTACTGTTGGTGTGTTAGCCTCCCCAACAATGTCTGAATTGTGTACGTAGTAAACATTATAGTCACCCAGCAAAGTGGAACACGAATCGATTTTAGTTTGAAATACTAATTTTAAAGTTTATTTGGTGTTTACGAGCCCCTGGGGTATTTGCTCAAATGCAAATAGAAATATGACACCACAACTTCGGTTGGTCATTGTTGTTTCTGCAGACGGATGTCCGCATGTTGTCGCCAGTAGCTTGGATGGGTGTGGAACCCCTACAACCATCATTGAAACTTGTCTCGTGATACCACTTGGAGAGAATATCCTACGAGTTCTCTCTAATCCACTATATTTAATCAAACAATTAATATTTTTTAATGACATATAACTAGAAACAATCATGCAAGGATACAAGTAAATTGAATGGAATCACAAGTAAATTGATTAGCCACTTGAGGTGGGCACTCCCTCGTTATAAAAGAAAAATGTGCAAATAACGCAGATGAAAAGTAGAAATAAAAATGATAGATGATTTTAAATAAAATATCTAATCTAATAAATATGAAATATTTTCACATGGAAAACCTAGCCGACAGGCTAGGTTTGGTATGTAGCACATCCATGGAAATTATACTACAATAATTTAAAGATCCAATAGTCTTTACCTCCTACAAATTGTAAGTTTCTCAAAATCTCAACTTGGTGTCTATTTATCATAGATCCTAGTGCAATGTCCCTTCGCTCCCCATCCTTATGCAAGGACTATGTATTATCCAAAAGGTACTCTTTTTGAACTAATATTAAAATATCTATGTTGATGTCCTCTAGGGGTATCCACCTTTTAACTTCTTGTAGTGCTCCCCTATTGGCTAATATATTTGCTACCATATTACCTTTCCTATATAGATGGACTACTTCCACCTTAATAAAGGCTTGGAGAGCATTCCTAATATCTTGAAAAATATTACTTATTTACCAATTTGTTGTTGCTTCTTGCTTAAGATAGTTAATGATATTCATAGAATCTCCTTCCACTACCGAAGTTCTAACTCCCAAGTCTCTTTCTAGTTCTACCTCTATCAAAAGAGCTTGAACTTCTACTTCGTGGATTATGATGATTCTCAAATATTCATAGGTTGGACCCTTTATTATTTCTTGTTCATATCGAACAATAGCACCTACCCTTGCCTTCCCTAGGTTCCCATATGAGGTCCCATAAAATTTCATCTTCAACCATACTTCTTGAGGTGGTTACCAATTAGTCTTAGCCCTTGATTGGTTGAGAGTGTCATCCATGCTACTAGTTAGGTCTAAGTTCTAGGTTTTTCTCAATCGAGCCTCATCTCTTGTTTTAGGTTTGGTTAAAAAATATATTATCTTCATATTTTTCCCAATTAATCATACAATAATTTGCATGTTTCTCCATGTTGTTCTATTCTCCTCAAATATTCTCTTATTCTTTTTCAACCATATTTCCCAAGCATAGTGGAAAATAATTAGATTCCAAATTCCATTGAGCCTAGGACTAATTAAAGGCTTCTCCCTTTGCTCTAATCAAGCTAACTTGATATTTGGTAAAGCCTACACTACCCCCATATTACTTATTAGTGCTTGAAGTATATTTATTGAATAGTCATATTCTAGGCTGATATGTTGAACCGACTCCTCTCTTTTCTCATGGAGGAAGCATCTATTTGGGTAATGAATTCATCTCTTCTATAAATTGTCTACAGTCAGTATCTTATTTTTTACAACCAACCATAATAATACCTCTTGTTTAGGAATTACTTGCTTCCCCTATATTCTATTCTATGGAAACTCATATTCTATATTTGGCTCAATCAATTCATGAGTTGATTTGACATTAAATTCACCATATTATGTAGCTCCCCACATCAATGAATCTTGTTGTATCTCTAAACTTATATAATATGATCTAAGTTATACCTTTAGCTTACTCAATGCTTCACTATTCTCTTGGTTCATGTTCAACTATTTCCATTTTAAGTGACCTCCTACCATCACCATATAGTCACTTACTAACCTGCCATATTTTTCTTCTAGATCCTCTCATAGCCTATGCATCTCCTCATCCATGGTTAGCAGTTGAATTTCTAACTACACATCCTCCTAGAATCTAATGGATCTACCATCCCCTACTTTCCATTATACTCCATTCCATAATAAATATCTTACTTTCACAATGATATTCCATAATGAAGGCCCCCGACATGGATCCTATGTTGTAAGCAGTCTAACATCTTCCATATTGTTTAAATATTTTTCCTTTAATATTTTAGCCCATATTGATTGTCCCTCCTTCATAACTCTCCACCCCACCTTTTTTGCCAATGCTAAGTTTATATTTTTAATTCACTGAAGAACTAATCCTCCTTGTATCTTGGGTTGACATACCTTCTCCCATGAGATTAGAGGTAATTTTCTCCTTTATTTTGAACTAGTTCATAAAAATTATTTTTGGATTCTTTCCACAACATTAATCACTTTTAAAGGTATTTTAACATCTGATAGATGATATACTGAGATGGATTATAATGTAATCTTCACCAATTGTATTTTTCTAGCTTGGGTAAGTAAACTCCCATTATAGTCTTCCATCTTCTTATAAAATTTATCTACAAATCCATTCCATAATGGCTCTTTATAGTCTATTGTAAACATCAAAATCCCCAAATATGTAGAGGATAGGGTTGAAATTAAGCAACCAATATCCATAACTACTCGTTTTTTTTCCTATCATGGTGTTTTTGAAGAAAACCTTACTCTTTTCCATATTAATTTATGATGGTATGTATGCTCATACATATCCAGTATCCTTCTAAACTCTCTAAATTCTACCATTTTTGGTTTCCCTAGTAGTATTGTGTCATCCACAAACTGTTGATGAGTTATATATTCTAAGTTCTTGGTTGGCTTCAATATATGAAGTGTTATCAAAGAATGTTTTACTCCTATACATCTCCTAAAAGCCTTAAACATTATTATGAATAGATATGGTGATTTAAGATATCCTTGCCTTAAGCCCCTACTACTAAAAAAACCAACTGGATAATTGCTTACAAGTACTAAGAAAATAACTCCTTTGTGACAATTGCCTACCCATCTTCTCCATTGCTTGCTAAAGCCAAACTTGAATAAGACTCTATCTAGGAAACTCTAGGTCACTCTATTATAGGACTTATTCATATCAAGTTTAGATATCATTCCTTTCTTGTCATTAGCCTGTACTTTGCATATTATTGAATTGTTATTGTTATTACTATATTTTTGGAAGTGGTTTTCTTACACCCATTCTTTTGAATTGTGATTTACTCAATAATGGTCATCTAAATCAATTTTTCTCCCAGCCTATATGGCTTCAAGACCATATTTTTTTTAAATGGTTAAGCTATGGTGGGATGGAATACCAAATATTTTGAAAACATGTTTAAAGAAAATAAGGAAATTGAATTCAAGCTCATAAATTTATAAAATATAGTAGAAAGCATTTGAATAGACTAGGATTCTTATGTGCAAGAAAAATAATTACCTTTTCTTTTCAATGGGTTTACACATTTTTTTATGAGGGGTCATGGTCCCCTCATATTGAGTGGGGTTTGAACCTTGGACATCTCAAAGAGAGGCCAAATCCCTTGCCACTGCAGTAAGATTGCAGCTCAAGAAAAATAATTACCTTTTAATTATCATAATGCATTGAAAAAGAGGAGTCATATTGATTCCAAAATGTAGGGAGAAATGACTCATCGAAAGAGGTAGTAATACAAAAATTTTATTCTCTAACAAAAACGAACTTATCTTTTTATTGCATAAAAAATATTTTAGCTCTAGATGAAACAAAAATTGATGAAGAAATAGATATCAGGAAGGAATAAAATAATTTTTTAATTAGATGTTACACAAGATAAGGAGGCACAAGGTAATTTTTGTAAACTACCCCATCAATTATCAAAGAAGGATAAAATAAAATCTTATAGAGGAGCTACATGAAGCAAATTTCTCTTTCTATCCTAAAAAGACACCTAGCCCTGATGCATTTCTTGCAAAAAAAAATCAAAATTTTTGAGATTTATTGAAGATTAATATGTTGGCTAGGTTGAAGAGGCATGAAAAAAAAAGACTATAACAAGTGAGATAAATGCTACCTTTATCATATATGTTCCCAATAAAATCAAGACAAAATATTTTGACGATTTTCATCTATTTACCCTTTGTAATATGATTTATTACATAATTTTAAAAAAATGACATATATATTAAAAAACATTCTAGATTGTGTTATATTAGAGGAACAAAGTGGTTTTTTTCATTGTAAATAAATTCTTGATGGTGTAATTAGTACACAAGAGGCCATATATTCTCTTCATTCTCTAAAAAATACATGATTATAAAATTAGATCTAAACAAAGCAAAAGATAGAGTTTATTAGAGTTTTCTACATGATATTTTGAAAAGTTTGGTTTTGATCAAGGTTGGTGTTAGATGTTTTCATAGCACTCCAAAACATTGTAGTTTGGTCAATAGTTCTTTTAGTGCATACTTTAAGTCTTCCTGTGGACTTTGCCAAGGTGATCCATTATTTCCTTGTCTATTTATTATTATTGTTGAGAAATTAGTGAGAGCTTTTTCAAAGTAAAAAATAAAATAAATATCAAAGTGTTAGATGTTGTCATAGCACTCCAAAACATTCTAGTTTGGTCAATGGTACTTTTAGTGGATACTTTAAGTCATCTTGTAGACTATGCCAAGGTGATCCATTATTTCCTTGTCTATTTATTATTCTTGTTGAGAAATTAGTGAGAGCTTTTTCAAAGTCAAAAATAAAAGAAATATCAAATTTAACGAGGTTGCGATAAATGGTCCCTTTTAATCTCATATCTAATTTTTTGATGATACTTTTCTTTTGGATCATTCTTTTTTAAACAAGGTCGTGGAATTTAAATCAATATTATCATATTATGAAAAGACTACTGGACAATTAATTAATACTACAAAATTTAGGGTTTGTTTCATTAAAGATTGTATTTGACTTAGGACAGATTATTATGATCAATATGTAGATTATTATGGATTTATTTGCCTCATGTGACTCCATCGAGTCATCTTTGTACACATGATATTCATACTTTAAGTTTTATGAAGATGTGAATAAGAAAATTGCAAAGCCAATAATAAACAAAGTGAATGAAAATATTTGAAGCTGAGTACAAATAAAATATAACTTTTTATAATATAAAATATTAATATTAAAAATGATAGGTTTTGAATCAAGTGGCATTAGCTCAACTAGTTAAATTCCAAGGAGGAGACCCAAGTTCGAATCTTGCCAAAGGATACATGGATAATATCAAAGCTTTGTTGTAATACCACTATGCGGATGATGTAATACATGTGGAGCCCGTTTCAATCCCATATAATCCATTATAATCCATTGAGAAAAAAAATACAGGTTTTGCTTATGTGTTTTATATTATATTTGTCATACAAATATTTATAACCATTTTAAACTATATTTAAAAGGTATGTCACTTGTCCCTCGGATATATTTTCCCTTTAAAATAACATTGTTTTCCCTCAAAAAAAAATTGTAATTTTATATTAAATAAATATGAAATTATATTCTTGAGATGCCTTTTTTGTGTTTTTCAAAAATTTTGACTTAAATTCAGGTCTTATATACATCATAGCTAGCTATCTTTATGATGTTAAGTTTTATTCTTAGATACCTTTCCAATTTATCAAACAATATCCTTTAAATTACTAGCTTCTAATTTTTTTGAAAAAGCTGGTGTGCTTGCTTTAACTAGAGTGTATTAATCAGATTTGAACCAATTGTAGTGCATTGGTGTCATTGAATTCATGTACTAAGCACATACTCAGATCAATCTAAAGTGCCTCCTTTGAGAGTTCATCTACTTCCCTATTCAGTTCTCTATAAATATGCCAAAAAGTAAAAGCTTCACTTTGATCCACAACTTCTCTCCTTTGAGAGTTCATCTACTTCCCTATTCAGTTCTCTATAAATATGCCAAAAATTAAAAGCTCCACTTTGATCCACAACTTCTTTTATTTGAGAGAATATGGGTTGTAAAATATATTTTCCATCCTAAAAATGCCAAACACCAAGCATCCAATATATTTATTACCACCTGTTAGTCTCCATAAATTTTAATTTTTTGTATTTCCTTTGATTCTGTCAACTTAATCAACAATTGGAGGGTCATAATTTCAATATAATTATTATAACCTTCTTCCAATCCAGCCTTGAATTTAAAATAATGAGAAAAAAATATATAGTAATCTTTCTCCTCCACAAACTCCAAAGACCCCTTGTCTAACCCAATCAAAAAATCCTAAGACCCTCATATATGAATCTTTGGAGAGATGATTTGTTTTTTTACCTTTGTTGTTGCCAAAACTTACAATTATTGAAACTTCCAATGATTTAGAAGGAGACCTGCCAAGTAGGAAAATGCCAAGTAGGTTTCTCTTGATCCTAAAAATTTATTGCATTCCTAGATAACCATACTTACCGGGACACAAACAATTTTAAGTTTTTTAAATATAATTTTATGTTTTGAAGGGTTATGGTTTTGTTGATTTTGTTTATCTAAATATTACTTAAAAATTGTTTAAAAAATTAAGATAAATAAATAATCTAGATTTTAACTTAAACAAAAATATAAATATTGTTTTTTTAATATATGATTATGTAACTATATTTTGATTAAATAAGATAGATAAACATAGTATACATTCTTGTTTATCTAATTATATAATCCTATTCCAAATTTAAACTTTAAACTTTCAAAATTTTAAAATATTAAAAAATAAATATTAACCATAAGCTGCATGTTTTTTGTTTAATCCATAAGGGATTTGGTTACATCCATAATTATTTTCTACTTAATTCTTTTCTACTGTCAAGCAGGTTCAAATCCATCCTGGAGCTATGCTCCCAAAAACACCTATTCCACATTCTTGTTATTTAACCTAGTTTGAGGAGCACAGGGGCATTGACGACAACCATAACACACATGCTTATTTATCAAATTTATCATCGAATTTAAAAATCTATCGCATAAATTTGACGAACAAACCTTAAATTCGGCCAAAATTTAGGTGAAAAACAAGCATAAAAACCCTTAAAATCAATTTTTAATTGTTGGAAAAAAAATCTATATGAAAAAACCTTCCTGCAATCTCCCTCCTTCAACATGCAATTTAGAAGCTTGAAATTTTTTGCCTTACCAACCATTTTCAATCTATTCTCAACCTCATTAGATGTTTTCTTTATTTTTTTTATCATTAATTGACCTCATTAGATGTTGTTTTCTTTATTTCTTTATCATTATTTGAGAGAATGGATAGCTATGAAAGTTGTAGTTGACAAAAAAATCTTCAATTTGGAAGCTTCATTATTTTTACACATGCTATTTGAAATGCTCCTTGTCTCAAATAATCTGTAAGTTCTTCAAAATAAAAGAACAAAAAAAACATTGCTCTTTAACCCTAAAATAAAAGCAAAATAAAACATTGCTTTTAACCTTAAAATAAAAGAAAAAAATCATTGCTCTAAAAAAAATATATATTGCTCTTTAACCCTAGCTTGTAAGCAGACCTAAAATTAAACTTCTCTAATTTTTAAACTTGAATAAGGAAACCTAAAATTAAACTTTTCTAATTTTTAAACTTCAATATTATAAGATATTTTAAGTGCTTTCTTTTATGCATGATCTACTTATAATTTATATTTCAAAAATATTATTGATTTAACCTTTAAGAATATTTTTCCCATAAGAGGGGCGAAGGTCCAAGGTTCAAATCTCGGGCCTCGTCAGACTGAACGTTTATCCCTTTCTTGGTGCTTTCAGTGGCGTAAAAGGTTTAAAATGATTGTGGCATGGTGGTTATAGAGGTGAACTGCGCGAAGATATATGTGGTGGCTTCTGAGGTGGACAACGTAGAATACTGTGGCATCCATAAAAAGCTGGACAACCTACCCAGATTCATGGCAGCTATCGATTCCACCATGATTAAAAAAAAAAAAAACCTTTAAGAATATTCATGTTTTTAAAAAATTACTATCATGATCAACCCTTTCTTCCCAAAGTTGTTTGGGAGTATGATAGAGCGTGGGATCAACATATGGTTAGAAGAAAAGGGAAAGAGAGCAAAGGAGCAAGCAAGTGTTAGACCCAAGCACTCAACTATTGATCATTGTATCATGCTAGATACATAGTGGAAAAAACATGGGACAAAAAAAATAAGGCTTTTTGTTGTTTTGTAGACTTCAAAAAATAATTTGACACAGTGCTAAGGAAAAAATTATGGAGTAGAATGGAAGAGCTAGAGGTTTCAATTCACTATAGGGCAGTAGTTTACAGACTATATGAGGATGTAAAGGCTAGAATCAGAACACAGGAAGGGTTATCATAATGTTTTGGTAGTGACATAGGTTTCAAACAAGGTTACCCTCTATCTCCGACCTTATTTGGGTTGTACATTGACAAGTTAGAAGAATGGATAAAAAAATTTGGGGGAGAGGGTGTGCACTTGGCCAAATATGTGGTAGAACTTCTAATGTATGCAGAGGATGTAATTCTTGTGGTCAAAATAGCCAAAGATCTAGAAGATCATATTCGAACTCTAGAAATATTTTGTAAGGAAGTTGGGATACAAGTGAACAAGAGCAAAAACAATATATGCTTTTTTCAGCAAAAAAGAAGCAACAACTCGAATTTCAGTTTGCAGGAGAATCGCTTGAGGTAGTTGTAGAATACAATTACTTGGGCATAGACTTTCATGATTAACTTAATCGGAATACATGTAGGATGAAAAGAACTCAAAGTGGTTGGAGAGCACTATATGTACTTCAAATCAGGTGTAGTGATGTCGAGTTGTGGAACTGAAAGACCACCAAGGTCTTATTTGGCCTACTTGTTACACTGGTTTTGTTGTATGGTTGTGAGGTGTGGGCTAGTGGGACAACAAATGCAAAATGAAAGCAAATAGAAAGGATTCAAAAATATCTAATCATAATTTTTTCTCAAAATTAAGACCACAACCCCTTATGAAATTATTCTAGCTGGAATGTTTCCTTTAGAAGCAATTGCTATGACCATGTTGTTATGTTACTTGAAAAAAATAGAAAACATGAAAAATGATAGTGGCCTAGGGCATCTAGGAATGAAGAGTTGCATAGGTGGAAGAATACATGGATGAAACAAAATCAGAAATGGATGAATTATTGAGAAATCAACATAAATGAATGCCCAAATGTTAACAAAGACAAAAAATTATGTGAATGGAAAGTTTAGAAGTGGAATGTGGAAAAATGCAAGCAGGAAAAGACAATATTATATTGCAAAGTTTAACCCAACGTATGACCACAAGGAAAAATCGTATATAGGTATTGAAATCAAGTGGAAAGAACAAATCCTTATTGCTTAGATAAGGACTAGCTCTCATAGGCTTAGATGTGAAACAAGGAGATGAACAACGCCCAAAGAACAATGGGAAGAAAGGATATGTACTCTATACAACACAAGGGTAGTAGAGACAAATGAACACTTCATCTATAAATGTCTGAGTTTTTCAAATATCCATGGCAAATACAAAGAAACACTTGGAAACGGGTATATGGCAGAGTTATTTGAAGATAGTAAAATAAAAAAAGTTGGGGAATTGCTAACCCAAATCAGAGGAGAAGGAACAACCCTCTCAAAGATATTAAAAATCATATAATATGATTTGAGTAGTTGTACTTCCATATTTGAGGTCCCATAGACCATATTTAGATCTAACAGACGTAATTAAAATATTTCATTTCATAAATTTATAAAAATGTTTATATTTTAAAAAAAAATTTAATATATTTTAAAATATATATTAAAAATAAATATTATAATTTTGTATATTTGATTTTTAAATTTTATATAAAAATTAAAAATAAAATTATATATATATATATATATATATAATATATAATATATGGAATTTTATGTTAAATATTATAAAGAATTTTTACCTATATCGAATTTCTTTTAAACTTTAAAAATATCTAGCTCAAATACAATTGAAAATTCTCATCTAAGTATATGAGATGAATTTCGGTCGAGTGTAATTGTATTGGAGGCGTAGTAGGTGTAACAACCAGCACTTCGCATTGGGGTTAGCTCAGCGCAGCATTTGCGAACAACTTTTCCATCGCACAAAAGGGCAATAACCACCCAACAAACGTACGGAAGAAAGTAGGCGGTCAAGCTTTCTGTAATTATTATTAAAATTTATACGGACATTTTAACAACACGGGGTTGTAGCTCATATGGCAGAGCGCTCGCTTCGCATGCGAGAGGCACGGGGTTCGATTCCCCGCAGCTCCACATAAAGAAACGCTTCAAACATTTAAATATAGATAATTTTTTTTTTTTTTTTAAATGTTTTTGTTTAATGGTTAATCTTTTTTTTGTTGTTAAATTAAGTTATATCGACAACTTTTAAATATATATAATTTTATTTAGTTTTTAAAAGATGTTTTGGTTTAATGGTTAATGTTTTTTTTTTTTTATTTGGTTGAATTAAGTTATATCCGCAACATGCATGTGAGGGGAAGAGTTTTGAACATGGGACCTCTCTTCTTGAGAGTTTTACACAACCCACTTCCTCTCCAACTCCTCCACATGAGCGGATTAAACCTTTATACTAAAGAAAACCGTTACCCAGGCTATCCGGGAGGTTTTTTTGTATCTGGCGTAGGCCGTCAGGCTTGAACCTCAAAACTCCTTCCGAGGATTGAGGGAACTTGTTAGTAAGGTACCTAGTGTGTATTAAAAAACCTTTATATTAAGGAAAACCGTTCCCTAGGCTAACCAGGGGGTTTTTTGTATCTGGTGCAGGTCGCTAGGCTTGAACCCCGAACCTCCTTCCAAGCATTGAGGGAACTTGAAGGTACCATAATTTTATTTAGTTTTTAAAAGAATTTTTGGTTTAATGGTTAATTTTTAATTTTATTTAGTTTTCAAAAGATGTTTTGGTTTAATGGTTAATTTTTTAAATTTTATTTAGTTTTTAAAAGATGTTTTGGTTTAGTGGTTAAATTTTTATAATTTTATTTAGTTTTTTTTTTTTAAGCAAAAAACTCCTTGTGGGGCCGCCTTGGTTTGAGAGAGCACGATCAGGAGGTTTTACACTGTCAAAGTCACCCGGGAGTTGCGCCTGACCTTGCTCGCACCAACATTATCAATTGGATTTTGGGTACCCAATTCAACTTTTTGGTAGGGTGGAGATTCGAACCTGAGACCTCCCTTGGAGGATTGCCCTCTCCTCTCCAACTCACCTGCAAAACCTGGGTAATTTTATTTAGTTTTTAAAAGAAGTTTTGGTTTAATGGTTGATTTTTAATTTTATTTAGATTTCAAAATATGTTTTGGTTTAGTGGTTATTTTTTTAATTTTATTTAGTTTTTAAAAGATGTTTTGGTTTAGTGGTTAAATTTTTTAAGTTTATAAAAGATGGTTTGGAATTAATTGAAATACTTTACATATAGTTGGTCTATTTAAGTTGGTTTAATGGTTGAGACAATTAATTGAAATACTTTTACTTATGGTTAAATATTGTTATTTAAGAGATTTTATTTTTTAATAATAAAATTAGATAGCTTTAGTTGTTTTGAAAATTAAAATTTTTAGCTTATTTAACATAGTTTTAGTCAAGTAAAACAATGTGCGGGGGCTAGAAAAAGAAGAATTGTTAGAAATCTACTCATGGTAGTAAAACCTAATATTGTTAAAAATTTACTCATGGTAGTAAAACCTGGTATTGTTTGTCTTCAAGAATCTAAAATTGACACAAAAAAATGATATTATTCATAAAGAGGTCTGACCGAATGCTGAATGGATCATAAGCCCAACACAAGGAAGGAAGAAGCACCCTTTAGGTATGAGCTTATGTGGAATATGCACCTAGAAATTATAAACAAAATTAAATCTTGGTGACAGGAGGAGGTTTAAGGATCACCTATGTACAAAGTTACCTAGAAATTAAAGAACATCAAGTATCAAATCAAAATTTGGAATAAAGAGATTTTTGCTAACATCAATTTAAGAAAACACCACTTAAAAAGGATATCCAAGATATAGAGGAAACAATGAAGAGGGAAGGTAGAAAACCAGAGTGGCATTAAAGGTAAAAACAACTCCTCACAAAGTATCATAATATCATTGCTCAAGAGGAAATTCATTAGAAACAAAAATCCAGAGTACTGTGGCTCAAGGAAGGTGATAGAAACACTAAATTCTTCCATGTTTCGACTATGATACATAGCAACAACAATAAAATCCTCTACATTATGGGTGAATATGGAAGAAAGTAAGAATATTTAAATGATATTAAAAATTTGGCCATTACTTTCTTTTAGAACCTTCTTAGTAAAGAAAAACAGAGTGCAACATAGAAATAGAAAGCATCATTAACAATGTTCCCAAAGGAGTTAATGATAGTCTGAATGAATATCTATGCAAGGTAATCTCTAAGGAGAAAATTAAAAGAGTTGTGTTCTCTATGGGAGCATCCAAGGCTTCAAGACCAGATGGTTTCCCACTAGGTATTTTTTCAACATCATTGGGATATTATTGGAAAAGATGTAGACAATGCAATCCAAGAAGCCCCAGAATCTGGTTATTGGTTGAAATAATGGAATAATACCTTCCTTGCTCTGATTTCCAAGAAATATGGGTCAGATACATTGCAAGAGTTTAGACCAATTAGCCTATGTAATACTATTTACAAAAAATTACTGAAGTGTTGGCCAATCGGTTGAAAAACATCATCCCCTCAGTCATTAATGAAGATCAAGGAGGTTATGTAGCAGACAAGAAGATTACTAAAAGCATTATTACCATTTATAAAACAACACACTCTCTTCAAAGGAAGAAAGGGTCTGGCATGTTCCTTAAGCTGGACATGAACAAGGCCTATGATAGGGTTTCATGGTCTTTGTTAGATAAAATAATGGAGCAAATGGGTTTTAGTAAAAATGAAGGGCATGTGTTGGTATGTGTATTTCTAACTCCCGCTTTTCGATCCTAATAAATGGAAAATATGTTGGGTTCTTTCCTTGTACCATAGGAATCATGCAGGGAGATCCATTATCTCCATATCTCTTTATCATTATGGCAGATGCCTTGGGAAGAACTTTGGAAAGAAATATAAAGTATGGTAATATCAAAGGTCTAAAATATTCATCCATTGGTGAAGATTTGTCCCATAAACACTTTGTGGATGATAATTTATTGCTTGGGGAAGTTATAGACGAAGAAGCTTTGGAGTTTAAAAAAGTCATTGATTCTTATAAAAAAGCTACAAGTAAAAAAATAAATTATGAAAAAAGCAGGATCATTTTTTTAAACATGGAGGAAAGTAAGGGTTATGCACATTGGCGAATATTCACAAATTGAGCAAATATTAGGTTTTCCAAAATTGGCGAATATGAGGACCCTCGATGTCAGCCCAATCGCCTAAAATTTTTAGGACTATTTTTTTCTTAGGGTAAATTTACCACAATATATATCCAAAGGCATATTTGTACTCGTTGGAAAGCACTTTTTTATCCTAATCTAATGGTTGTCTTTTTATGAATTTATAAGGTGATTTAATAGGTCAAAAGGCTGCCCAAATATGTACTTAATTTTTAGGGCTTCAAATACCCCAAATTTTGGTGTGAAGATAAAATATTTGATTTTCTTAGGATTCGCCTTGATTTTGATTAGGATTCACCATTTTTTACAAGTATATTTTGAGTTCAACCCCTTACGCATAATCCTAAGGAAAGTATAAGAGATCAAATAATTGAAGTGTTGGTCTATAAGGAGGAAAAGTTCCCTATAACCTATCTTGGTTTCCCTTTTTTTATAGGTAAAATGAAATATGAACTTTGGAATATGATTATTGATAAATTTAATAGGAAACTTCAAGGTTGGAAGGGATCTTTGTTATCCTCTGTAGGGAAAGTATAACTCATAAAACACATGCTTCAAAGCCTCACTATTTATTTCATGTATTTCCTAAGGATGTCAAGGAAAGTAGAAGACTTTAGAAAGACAAAAAAAAAATTCTTATGGGATAGCAGTGAATGCAAAAAACATACACATCTGGTAGCTTGCGATACCTACTACAAACCTTTACAGAATAGGGGTCTTGGTTTGTGTAAGTTGAGAGATCTAAACAGATCCCTTCTAGCTAAACATGGTTGGAGGATTTGCATTGGAGCATCAAGGAAATGGGCTAGCATTATCCAAAACAAATACTTAGAGGGTAAAAACCATTTTATCAATTGTTCTAATCCTCCATGTGGGTCTATTTTTTGGTAAAATATAATCAATAGAATGAAATCTCTATGGAAAGGTCTAAAATGGAGAGTAGGCGGGAGGGATAAAAACAACTTTTGGAAAGACCCTTGGATTCAAGAGGATCCTTTAACGAACTACAAAAAGTTAAAATATATTAAATAACATTTAACCAAAACCTATGGTAAGAAAATTAATGGTTACATGCATAGTGTGGGTGATTTTTAGAAGTGGAAAATCCTACAAGAAGATATGCAAGGCCTCAGGTATAAAGATCTATAAACTATTTTAAGAAGTTATTATTTAGGTAGAGGTTCAAAGGAGGATCAGATAATTTGGGGAAGAAACCAACAAGGCCCGTACTTGGTGAAGGATGGATAAAGAGTCTTGGGTAAAGTAACCTTAGAGAAACTCTAGCTTTTAAAAATTTTGAAGTTAATCATCCCTAAGGTTGATATGTTTTTTGGACTATCATTATCAATAAGATACTTATTAAAGACGATATGTTCAAAAGAGGGATTGTGGTTCCAACTATTTGTGTCTTATGTAACAAAGAGGATGAGTGCGTGGACCACCTATTTGGAACTTGTGATTTTTTTCATGATATCCTAAATATATTATTGAGAGAAGTTAAAGTTTCTTAGGTCATTCTAGATTATCTAATCAAGATTTGGGAACAATGGCACTTAGGAAGCGGTATTTTTTGACAAAAATGCATTCCACATATTTGATGAGGGATTTGGTTGGAAAGAAACAAACGAGTTTTCAAAAATAAAACCAGAAAAATAATTGGAGTTTATACCAGGATAAATACAACCCTATTGGAGGATTGTATTAAAAACATTGTCGGCAAGAAAATTTTTGCAATGATTCTCTCTAGAGAAAAATATATCTTAAATATGAAAAAAAAATCAATAAGGTCAGACTAGATACTAGATGAGAATTTCCTCACGAAGATTGAGTAAAAATTAACTACAATGGGACTATAAAAGGTAATCCGGGTTATGCTGGTGGTGGGGGCCTCATTAGGAATGACAGAGGTCAGGTAGTGGCTGCATATGCTGAGAATATAGAAATTACCACAAATCACCAAGTTGAAGCAAGGGTGATGCTTATAGGCATCCAAATTGTAGTAAATTTAGGTTTTAGGAGAATTATTCTTGAGGGGGATTCCAAGAATATTATAACTTCCCTTCAAAAACGGGAGTTAAATAATTCTAGCATTTTCCAAATAATTACATGTGCAAGGACTATTTTGGAAAACTTAGAAGAAATTCAAGTTAAACATATTTATAGAGAGGAAAACAAAGTTGCGGATAAAATGACGAATATGGTAGTTAATTATGAGAATTTCAAGGTCTGGTCATACACCCCCATGGAGTTGGAAGAGATTATAAGAATTGGTAATGAAGCTAGCAAATAAAGAGGGCAGAGCAAAGCATAATACTTATTGAGATCATGCGATGAAGGGTTTGAGCACACTAAATTATATTGTTGTTAGTAGCTTCTATATCAGTTATGTAAAGCATTGAGCGAAAGGAATATTATTTCAGCTTCTCCATAAATAATTTTAGCCCAAGTTTGTTTGTTTTACTAAAATAGGGCTATCTTGCATTTATACGATCTTCTCTTATTTTTTCCTATATATCTTTCGAGGTCTATGTAAAGGGTCAAGGTCCTTCAACCCCATTTTTTATCAATACAAAAAAAAATATATTTTTAGTTTCCAAAAAATATTTTGGTTCAATGGTTGAGACATATGGATGATGTAGCCCATTGTTTTTTTAATTGAAACACTTTACATAGGGTTGGTCTATTTAATATATTTTAATGGTTGAGAAAATTAATTGAAATGCTTTACATATGATGTCTATTTAAGAGATTTTTTTTTCAAAGGATGTCTTGATTCAATGGTTGAGACATATGGATGATTTAATCCATTTTTTTTTAATTGAAATATTATACATATGGTTGGTCTATTTAAGATGGTTCAACAGTTGAGACAATTAATTGAAATACTTTACATATTAATGTTAGTTTTTTTATTTTGTTTTTTTAAACATAGTTTTAGTTTATAAAAGATTTCTCGGTTCAATGGTTGGGTTTATTTGTTTTTTTAATTAAATAGTTTTAGTGTTTTTGTAAACTAAAATTTTTAGCATATTTAACATAGTTTTAGTTTGCAAAATAAGTCTTGGTTCAATGGTTGAGACATATGAATGATGTAGTCCATGTCAAGGTTCAAATCTCAATGGCACCAAAAAACTATATATCTTGGTATGATATAAAATGGAAAGGGAAACCCTTTCAGAACCCTACTTTTCGAATTATTAAAAAAACAGTCTAGTTTTTTTTTGTTTTTTTTTTTACTGAAAAACAATTTCAATGTTGTTTTCTTAATAGAAATATATTTTTTTTTTCTTAAGGCTATATAACCTCGTATGATGTAAAAGGAAAAGGACAACCTATTCAAAATCCTAGTTTTTTTTTTTTTTGAATAAGTTATGTGTGACTTCCATTGGGGGCCTCTCCCATTACAAAAACAAAACATTATATTGCTCTCACTACATTTCTATCAAATTAATTAAATTATATCCAACCTAACTTTCTATCAAAAATATTCTTTATTTGCCTTTCTTATTAAAGAGATTTTCTATCTTCCTTACTACTAAGTTTCTACAATCAAACACCATTTTATCATTTCATACAGATACCTTCCAAAATTGAAATTTTGCCAAGATAATATTCAACACCATGAATGGCTAAAATATTTGTTGTCGATTTTTTAAATCTATAAATATAAATATATTGTCTATAACAATATGAGAGTTTTTAATACTTTTTTTTGGGTTCTTGTTCATGCCCTATATATTCTAAGATATTATTTTCATTGTTATTTTTTGTTTTTATTTGTGGGTTTAGCCCCACTTCTTGTTAACACTTGAGATATTTGCTCATTTTTCCATATTAACATCTCTTTGTTTTTTTCTTTTTGTTTTTTCTTCTTGGGTATTCCTCTCTTTTTCATTTCCACCAATACTTCTATCTTTATCCATCTCTTCAATCTTCTCACATTTCTCAAAATAAGACTTATCATCTATAGGTTTGTCTTGTTGTGTAGCATTTGTAGAGCAAGGAATAACCTCAAAAGTACATTCTTATCTATATTTTCCTAAATATCCTAAAGTGCAAGGATGCTCTTCCAATGTAATTACCTTCTTATTTTGTCTTAAAAGCCCTAAATTTTACATACTTCATTCTCATTTATTTATTATGTTGCTCTTGAAACCCTAAAGTGCAAGGGATAACCTCTATACCACTTTCACTTTTATTACCAAGAGAGGATTATATACTACTTGAGGAAAATGAAGATGATTTACCTAGAAATATATTGACCTCTTTTGTCATCTTTGTGTTTGGATTTTCCTCCACATTTACCTTTTCACCTTTAATTCCTTCTAAAATTGAATTTACATATTGTACTTTCTCATCCCTTATATCCTTCTTTGTTTCTTCTAATTGTTGATCCAAGTCATTTATGGTGACCTTTTTTATAAGATGTTGTAGATAGTCTTTCTTTGCCCCTTCTTTAGGAGTGGAATATCCTTGGTCTGATCAACATTATATTATTGCATGATTTTTGTGCTTTGCCTTGAAATTTATCTTATGACCAAAATTTTGTCCCTTTATTTATAGTTTTCACTTTGCAAACTCTTTCCAGGTGGATAGTCTCATAATAATTGTGACAACAATATACAATGTTTTCATAATCCACTTATTGATGCCTTTCTCTTGATTCAAATTTAGTCTTAATGGAATGTGGCAAAGGTTTTAAAATATCCATAACAACACATATTATGTTATATACAGAATGCTTCTACTCCTTATTAGTTAGTCCTTCCTCAATGAAATCTCCTAGGATATTTCCAATATTCTTTAAAACTTCCTTATTGATAATTTAATATGGAAGTCCAAAAAGCCTAACCCAAATTGGAAGCTTCTTAATAGTTTATGTCTCACTAGAAAATATTTCATTCCATGGTCTTAAATAAAGGGTATCTTTCCCTCCAAACCATGGGCCACCCTCAATATTTTATCCCTAATTTTTGAATTAGAAGAGATGACAAGAAAAAATCTTTAGGAAGAAAACTCATAGAGTAATTTGAATTCAATGTCCACTTCCCCTTGATCCAATGTTGAATCTCCAAAAATAGTGTCTAAGATCTATGGAAATTACATATTATCCCCATAATTTTCAAAACCATTATATCATGCTCAATCATCTCATCCTCGATGGTCACTTATGGTTCAATATTTGTTACTTGAATTGAACTTTCCATATATTTTCTCTTCCAATTATCTGCAACTTGGACATCCATACTTCTAGATAGGGCAGCCTCACTTTCCATTAGGGCTTTCAAATATGACTTTCCTTCTAAACTAACTAGTGGGGTTGAGGGTTGAGGATCTCTCCTAGCTAGCACTCCCTCTTGGATTACACTTGCTCTTGAATCACACCTCCTCCTAGCTCACACTCCCTCTCATATTACACTCCCTCTTGGCTCACACTTGCTTCTGTCTCTTCTTTCTCCTAACATTCTTTTTCTTTGACAATATTTTGAAAACAATATTCACTGCATTCATGGTAAGGGTTTAAAGCATTGATACACTCCAAACAAATTTGTTGCTCTTCCACCATATCTAAATATCTCAATATTAACTTGCCATCCCTCTTGGCTTGCACTTGCTTCCAACTCGCACTTCCTCCTAGCTCGTACTCCCTCCTAGCTCGCAATTCCTTTTAGCTTGCACTCACTCTTATCTCTTCTTTCTCTCAATGTTCCTTTGCTTTAACAATTTTTGAAAATAATATTCATTGCATTCATGGTAAGGATTTGAAGCATTGATATAATCCAAATGAATCCACTCTTCTATCATATTTGAAGATCTTAATATTGGATTACACTCACTCTCAACTCTTTCAAAACCCTACTTTTCAAATCATTAAAATAAACAGAAACATAGTTTTTATTTTTTAAATTGAAATAGTTTACATATAGTTAAATACAATCTATTTAAGATATTTTTATTTTTTAAAATTAAATAGTTTTAGTGTTTTTGTAAATTAATTTTTTGGCTTATTTTACATAATTTTATTTTTTTTGGCAATCAAACAAGGTTCTCTCAATGCTTGAGAGAATGTAGTTTGGAAGATCTTAGTGAAGCCTAACTCAATTTTTTTTGGGTGGTTAGATGAGATTATAAATTTTAAATTTAGTGTATGGTGGATTAAGAACATGGTGAGTCAAATCAAAGCCATCTAGTAGAAGTTTGAGGATATCATTCTAGTTCATGTAGGCCAAAGGGAAGAATACAATGGCTAACATTTTGGCTAAAAAAGGAAATGGGAATCTTGTTTGTTATTTATTAATATTTGGATAAAAAATGTTATAATGTAGATTGGATGGAGGTGAACCAACAAGTTTTATTACTATCCAATAGTGATTTAGGCAATGAAGTGTGTTGGACCAAGGTAGTTGATTATGATGATTAGTCTCTAGTTCAACATCACGTTGCTACTTGTAGCACTCTTAGTCCCAATTTGGGATAGGCCCCGAAATCATGGCAATAAGGAGAAGCTAATCTACGTTCTATGAAATAATATTAATCAAAATTGTAATTAAGATAGGAGTTTTTGCTCTTTGGGTCACCCTAAGAAATTTGTGATCGAAGGAGATGTTAGAGTTAGATTTTTAAATATCTTGGGGCTAGCCAAAAGTGACAAGACAATTATTGTAACTTTGGATTTGTCTTCTTAATAAGAATTTCACCCTTAAAAAAAAATAAAGTTTTAATTTTTTGTGTTTTTTTAATTGAAATACTTTATATACAATTTCAATTTTTTTGTAATAGAAATACTTTATATACGATTTCAATGTTCTTTTAAATTGAAATACTTTATATAATTTTTGAATAAGGCTTATTTTTTTAATAAGCTATGCATGGATTTTATTGGGGGTAACTTCTATTACAAAAAAAAAAATGACATTGTTTTCATTACATTTTTATCAAGTTAATTAAACCATATTCAACCTATATTTCTATCAAAGATATTTTTGTCTTCTTCAAACTGTTAAATTTCCATAATCAACACTCTTTTATATCATTTTTATTAAGATATAAAATATCACTTAGGTGTGTTCCAAAATTTAAATTTTGTCAAGATGAAATTCAATACCACAAATAGATAAAATATTTCCTACCCAAATTTCATATTTATAAATATCTTGTCTATAGCAACCTAACAATTTCTTAATGCATTATTTTAGGGCTCCTATTCATGCTCCCAATATTCCAATATATTATTTCCATTGTTATTTTTTGCTTTTATTTGTATGTTTAGCCCCACTTCTTGTTAACACTTGCAATATTAGCTTTTTTTCCATATCAATATTCCTTTGGGTTGCTTTTTCTCTTTATTTTTGCTTCTTGGGTCTTCCTCTATTTTTTCAATCCCACCAATACTTTCATATTCATCCATATCTTAAATCTTCTCATTTTGCTTATAGTAAGACTTATCATCTTTAGGTTAGGTTTGTCTTGCTCTAAAAGATCTAAAGTGCAAGGAATAACCTCAAAAACACATTCTTATTTATTTTGTCATGGAAACCCTAAACTACAAGGATGCTCTTCTACATAAATTACCTTCTTAATTTATCCTATAAACCCTAAATTGTAACGAATTATACCCATCCTCATTTCTTTATTATTCTTCTCTTGAAACCCTAAAATGCAAGGGATAAACTCTACACCGCTTTCACTTTTATTACTGGAGAGGATTCTATACTACTTGAGAAAAATGAAGATGATTTACCTAGGATAAACTTGACCTCTTCTACAGTATTTGTATTAATATTTTTTACCACATCTTCTCCATTAAAGATTTGTGACCTTGATTGAATTCAAGTTTTGAGCTTTTGGAATTTGAGTTTTAAATTTTGAATCTTGGAATTTTTGTCTCATATTTTGATCTTTTAGGTTTTGAACCAATGAGTTTCAAGTCTCAAAATTCAAATATTTAGACTTCTACCATATAGTTGTCTAAGTTTATGAACCCAAGTCTAGAACTTGGGTGACATACACATTTATCTATCATATTGCTTACACATGGCTTAAATATGCATATAAAATATAGGACCTTAGTACTAATAAGTAACCTAACATAACCCAAGTCCAAATATGACAAGATTTTAGGTAATATTATAATGCTAATCCTTGTCTAAGATCAAATTTGGTTGAACAAGAGGGAAAGAAGATAATGTTATGTCAATTTAAATGGTATTAAATTTAAGTTAAACTACCAAATACATTTCTTAACTTAACCATTTGCATATGTTTGAACTACCTTTGAGTTGAAAGTGTTAAGTCTGAATGAAACCTTCAAGTATGCATGTCATTAGGCAAACAAATTCCTTTTGGGTAAGTTTGAATTTGTTTGTGTTTTATTAACCACTATAATGATATTGGTATCTAGGCCCACCTCTTTGGTAAGATATTGAACAATATATTTTGTAAGAGTGTCCAAGTTCAAATCTTGGGTGAGAATTGAATGAAACCTTCAAACATGAATATTGTCCGAGTAAATGTGAATCTTATTATTTTAGAACTTAGGCCTTATCTAAGTAATTTAAATTTGTTAGACTACATGTATGGTTCCTTGGGTACAATATAAACAAGTTATATTATTCGACAACCTTGTTATATTGCCTAGTGTTGTTGGTTTTCAACAAAAATTTTGTGTTTTAACAAGCAAGGAGAGATGTTATATTTGATATCAAATATTGGGTTACAACACTTGGGATATAGATTCAATAAGTCTACTTCCAATAAAGTGCTTAATATATATTATTTGTATTATAGAGGATATCCCAAAAGAGAGTATGCGTAGCTACCACTCATGTTGGTACAATCAATGTTGGAATAGAGAAACAAAAACATCAAATATAAAAGCCCAATAAGCAACCATTATATGGAACATCAAAGATAATTCAATCAAGAATACTCTAGGACAATTCACACTTAGAAAACATTAGATAGTGAAAGGATTGATCTAATGGATTATGGAATAGAGGTTATTGACAATATGACTATTGTTATGATGCATCAATTGCCAAAGAATCCAAATGTGGATGAATAGTAGAAAGGAGAAAATGAAGTTAAAAAAGGGTAGGATCAAAATGATTTAATCAATAAAATATATTTTCATATATATGTTTTAAGAATATAAATAAAGTGGATCCACGAAAATTATCAAGATCAACTAATAGGAAGCCAACCAAAGATTGGCTTGTTGAGATATAGCATTATTTCAAAGTGGATAATTACACTAGCTAGGAGAAGGCTAAAATACCTATTTTTCATTTATAAGAAATTGTAGCCACATGATGGTATAATGAAGAGTTAGAATATGCTAAAGCTTGGGTAATATTAGAATATCTTGAAGAATGGTTTAGAAAACAAGTATATATCTTAAGAATATATCCAATAAATGATTCAAGAAACTCCTAAATGAAATACCTATAGTTGGAAATGAAGTGATGAAAGTGAATTTATTTCTAATAGGGTTGTCATTTGGATTAGCACAAATTTTTAGGAGGAGTAATATAATGGCTTGGTCGGAGTCTTACCAAAATATTTTAATCATAGAATGTGGTCTTGAAGATACATTTGAGGATAGAGAGGAAAATTATTACCAAGGACTAGCATAGAACTCTCCTAACTACAATCAAAATTTCTTTCAATAGTAGTAGACAAAATCTATATCTCATCATTTTTAATAAAGGATAAGAATATTTAAGGAGTAAATAAATCAAGGACAATTAAGATGAGGATTAACAATGCAAGGTATAATTCTGGATCCCATAACAAAAGTATAATAGAACCCCATCTATGTTCATAGTATAGGACCTCCTAGAGGATGCTATAGATGTGAAGTACCTCATTTTACTATAGAGTGTTATCAATCTATATAGGAAGCAAACAAAGAAAGTGTAACCTCACTAAAGTCTACATAAATAAGAAGTAATACAACAAACCAACATCATATATATGTAGCTATGGAAGATTACCGAGTTGAACACCAAGGCACTATAATAAAAAATGCAGGTTATATTTCAATTCACCAAGTATCTATTTTGATTGACCCTCGGGCTTCTACATATTATGTTAGTTCTATATCAATCGGTAAGATTGGTTTGATAGAGCAAAAGCTACGCAAACCTTAGAATATTGAAATGGTTTCATGTACTCTCCAAGCCATAAGAAGCATAGTGAAGAAATATGAAATTGATTTTAAGGATGGAATACATTTTTAGACCTCTTGGTGATTTTCTTGGGTTATTGTGATGTTATTATAGATATGGATTGACTTAGTGGTAATCAAGAAAAACTAGATGACTTCACTAAAAGTGTGGAGTGCATTGTGATATGGAAAAGAAAGTAGGAATCCATGGAGTAGCTTATCCTATGTCTTTAAGGATGGCATGAACAATGCAACTCAAAAGAATTTTTGGAAAGGGATATCAGTTATTTTCTATCTTGATTAAAGATAACCATGACGAGAAGAGAAAATAATTTAAATTCTCATCTAGTTATTAAATATTTAAGAGATGTATTTCCTAATGCATTTCTAGGATGGACTTATGCATGTGTGATTATCTTTTCAATATAGCTCATGCCTAGAAGTAAGCCTATATATAAGGTATCTTATAAGATGATAAACTTATATTTAAGTGAATTAAAAGTGCACTTACAAGAACTACTAGATAAAGGGTTCGTTCGCTCAAGTGTATCACCATATGGAGCACTTGTGATCTTTGTTAATGATGATCTATGAGGCTTTGCATCAATTATAGGTAACTCAATTAGGTTAATAATAAGTATAGGTATCATTTACCCTACATTGATGATATAATTGATTAGATGTAGGAAAAAATAACAAAATACCAAATCACCCACTTCCTTGGAATAAACCTGTTCCCAAGCCACCAGGGAGAACTTTTTTTATCTTCGAAGCCCGATCATAGGAAAAAATTGTGAATTTGATCAATTTTTTGGTAGATGGCAGTAGGAATTTTAAAGAGGATCATGAAAAAAATAAGAATCTTTGAAGAGTAGCTTTGAGAAGTTAGTATTTTCTAGCCTAAGAAGCACCTCTTTCCAACCAACCATTTTCTTTTGGTTTCTTTCAAGAATAGGGATATAGAAAATATCCTTCACTCTCCCCTTGAAAAGGAGTATTCCTAGGTAGGTCGAGGGGAGGTCTAAAATCCCATATTCAAGGATATAAATAATCCTTATTTGCCTTCTAGAGGGGAGTTTTGAGGAAAAATAATTTACTCTTTAAGAAGTTGACTTTCTTCCTTGCAATAATTTCGTAGATACTCAGGATATCCTTGACAAATCTAGCTTGTGGAACAAAGGAACTGGTGGCTATGATGGTGTCAACAAAATTATTTATGAGATATAAAGTTAAGGGTGGAGGTCGACCTTATCCCATTGATGATCGCTTGGATATGGGTAACTTTCAAGGATCTCCCTAGAGCTTCAACCAAGATAATGAATAGATAGGGGGAAAGAGGGTCACCTTGCCATAAACTCCTAGAGCTCTTGAACTACCCTATAGAAACCCCCTTAATAGTGACACAAAATCTAGTTGAGGAGATGCATTCACTAGTAATATTAATCCAATCCTGGTGGAGACCAAAATTGGACATGACTTTCAGCAAGAAATTCCAAGAGATTCTATTGAACGCTTTAGTCATGTCCAAATTTAGGAAGATGCTACATTTCCTACTTTTATCCATGGAGTGAAATAGTTCATGGATTTTTATGATGCCATCCATGATAAGCCTTCATTCAACAAAACTACCTTGACAGGGATCAATGATAAGGGTAAGACCCTTTTAATTCTATTATTCATTACCTTTGACAAGATCTTGTAAAGGGTATTGCATAGAGTAATGGGTCTAAAGTCTTTGAAATCTTTACATCCTGCCACATTGGGAATGAGGACTGAGAATTTGGAGTTTACATGTTTAGGGATGTGATGCATCTTTTAAATTTTGTAGATGATCACCACCACTTCTACCCTAATAATGTGCTCAAATTTTTGAAAGAAAAAGTTAGAGAAACTGTCAGGACTAGGAGCTTTATCCGCTACCATAGAGAACATGGCTAACTTAAATTCCTCTGTTGAGAAAGGGATGGTAAAAAAGGAGTTCAAATCTTGGGAAATGAGGGGAGGGATATTGACAAGAAGCCTATTAACAACATGGTCATTATCGATTTCCCCAAGCCCAAGCAACTTTCATAGAAATTGATAACTTCAATCCATATTTCCAATAGGTCCTTAGTCAAGGAGCCATATTTTTTGACCATTTTCTTGATTTTATTGAAGTTTTTGTGCTTTAAAGTGGAAGCATGAAAGAATTTGGTGTTGTAGTCCCCATATTTTAGCTAGAGTGTTTTGGACTTTGAAGCATTTTGCTTCGTAATTCTAATAAATGCAAATAAAATATTAGATCAAATGAAATGAATAAATAAAATATGTCACTTAAGGAGGGTAAAGTCCTGTAACCACTTAGAGAGAGCAAAGTCTCTTGTGAATACGCAAATGAATAAATGATTGTTGATGATGATCAATAATAAATCAACCTACAACTATATATAATGATAAATCAATAAATTAATTATCACTTGGCTATATTGGTATTGTAACATGGCTCCTTCCGTTAAAAGTTTTATCCTCAAAGCTTCAGAAGGACTAGAAAATATTCTTTGTCTGCCTTGTAACATCGTCTTCTACAAGGCCTTGTCACTAAATTAGGAACTTTTGAATGCGGTACAGTCGATTATGGTGTACTCTGGATTGTAGCATTGCTGGAGGTCTTTGTCAAATTATTTCAACTTTCAACAATCAAAATATTTCAAATCACAACGATCACTTGTTGCTTGACGATTTTTTACTTAATTTTTTCTCACAAATTTTCACCAGACAAAAAAAAATGTTGTTGACAAAAAAAAATTGTTGGTGAGAACTTTTTCACCAAATGTTGCTGACAACGTTTTTTTTATAAATCAAGGTCCAACGTTTATTTGTTACCCAATATTGGCCATCACCCACGGTTAGGAAATAAGGCGACTAACGTTTAGGATAAGATACTCTGTGAATAATTAGTGCACGACGGAACTTGGAATTATTTGGCTTATAACAATCGTTTAAGACACCATAGGGTTGTTTGACGTACTTGAACCGAAATAGGAGGCTTTATTGACCGATGACCAACGGAGCCGTATGGACAGGTTATTGATCGGAAACAACACACATGGAAACTGTGCGATGACTTGTTCGGAAGAAAGGACACGTAGACCGGGGTAAACGGTTATGACAACACACGTGGATTATAAACAAGTGAGGATGAATGGAAATGAGATAGAGTTTTGGTTATAGGCCTTTGGGCGGACGATCAATCGAGGAAGACAAGGGTTAAGTGACAATTGGTGGGTAACGAGACTAACGGATAGGATGGGCAATGCGATTTTATTAGACGTGATATATAATTTATAAAATTATGGACTTAGGTAACACATCGAAATTTAAAGGATTATGGTGGACGTCGATGGTAATTCCGAAAGCGAAAGAGTAACAACAAGTGGTTTAAATTGACTCAACCTTGGTATGGACGTGACAGTAATATAAACAAACCAATTACGAGGTGATGCAACTACCTTATTTTAATTTTTTTTTTTTAAATAAAATGATTGGCTAACGGTGTCAATGTTATTTTTTTTTTTTAAATATGTTTGACATAAGTGACTGATAAATTAACACATAAGGATGGCAACAATTTAAATCTGTGTCTAATTGGCAAAAACCTTAGGAGACAAAATTAATTTTTTTGTTTCAAACTAATTCCTGCTGCCTGATGTGCTTGTTTTTTTTTTTTTTAATTTAAATGTCCGTGCTTGTTAGTACGTTTGAATTAGATTTGGTAACCAAGACAGCACTATAATCCAATGGCTAAGCAAGTCTTCTAAACAACACAATCTGGATTCACAAGTTGTTCTTAGGTCGGCATACATCGGATTCTCGACTAGTTATTTCGTAGCCAGAAGACGGCTAGGTAGTAGGTAGTAATTCTGTGTCTGCTTTTTATGACGGTTTAGATGTTTAATTCGATCATGGGACCTGTGGGTAAGAAAGTTCAGATTTGGAGGAGTAAAAGACTTTTAAATTGCTTGCACGCCTCGTCCACCGAAATCGTGCCTGTTATCCCCAACGGATTTCACGACCTGGATTCTCTCGAACGAATGATGGCGTGCCAGGTAGCGGTCTGATATTGTACTAAGAAATCTAGGTTTTCTTCGCGCGAGATGATTGGCCGAAAGTTCAACCCTAGGCAAATAATGTAATTTTTACGAATTTCTACCTACCGCGCGCGTTGTTTCTCGACGCAGAATCTTCAACGTTTTTCTGCACCGATTTGCGTCCTCCTCCACGATGTGGATTCTTCCTGTGCGTTGCTGTCGTGCCCGAAAAAAATATTTGAAACTCCGCTTGTTAACGATGTAGATTATTCCTCTGCGTTTTTTTGTAACGGTGTCGGATTCCCAAGCAACTTGGAAATATAGTCAAGTTGGCATTGTAAAGACATTTATCTCCAAAAGGATTCTTCATAAGCCAGACTATTGTGGAATTCAACAAATATCTTTTTTCCTTAAATTTGGTATCAATAAAGAAGCTACCATCTGTAATCGAGGCTTTAATGTTGCATAACTGATCTGATTTCCTGTGAAAGAGATGCCCAAAAACTGATTTGTTCCAGCCTTTAGGCTAGCTTTAATGAATCAAAGATTTTTGGTAATTTGAGAGACAAGAGGGCTGGGGAATTGTTGAGTTCACTAACCAACCACCTAGGGAACTAGTTCTTCATGGTGGAGCCACATCACCTCAAACTTGAAAGGGTTTTAAAATTCTTATTAAATAAAAAGTCTCAAAAAAAAAAAAAAAGTAGATTATGATCAAAGCTGATTTTTGGGAGGAAGCTTAGGGTGGCATCTCAAAGTGGGTCAATCCTTCCTTGGATATAAGAATCTTATAAAGTTCAATTTGAATCAATTGGCTTCCAATCCTTCTATTGCTCCACGCGAAATTGATCCCTCTCATATCTAGATCCATCAACTCATTATTGTGCACAAATAGAGCAAAATCCTTAAGGTCGTTGGACATAGCTAGGTTACCTCCCTTTTTATCTGATGGATAGAGAGGGAAATTGAAGTCCCCCACTAGCATCCATACCTTGCCATTAAAGATGTCCATCTAGTTAAGGGTGTTCCATAAGAAAACTATGCTTGAAATAGAGTTTGAGGTGTAACTTTTAGAAAGGACCCATCTACATTTGGCCTCCTTAAAAAAGAGAGGATATTGATTAGTTTGTTTGAGGAGAAAATAAGTCTACCTTCAAATTTCAAGGGATCCCATAGGTATAATAACCCACCTGAGGCTACTTAGGAATGACTTAGCAACAACTTTAAATCCTTCCAAATAGCTTTTGTAACCTTTTTAGATTTGGATTCTTCAACTTTAGTTTCTTGGAGAAGGATGATCTAGGGATTTAAATATTTTCTCATAGATGCTAATAGTTTATGTTTGTATTGGTCATTAAGGCCTCTCACATTACAAGAAAATATCTTCATTTGTAGGGATTGACATGATGTTTCTTCCCTCTGCTTAGATATGGGGAAAAATTTATTTCTAAGTGTCATTTCAAGCTTAAAGTCCATTTGATGGTTTTCCTTTCCTCCTAAAACTAGGATTGTCTACGAGCCATTGGTAAAATTTACCTTTGTTTCTCTCTTCCTATGATCTTGATTCAAATATTTTCCCACCTTTATATCATTGCATACATCTACTCCTCATTTCTTTTGGTTCCTAGTTATAGGGTATGAAGTGACTGACCGTTTTTCTTCTTTAGATTCTAAAACTAAAGGAATTGTGATCTCATTATATTTTGAGAGTTGAGTCCCTTTAATTTTAAAATGAGAGAAAACTTGAAGGGTTTATTCAAAAAAATTCTCCTCTTGAGTGACCTTATTATCTTCCATAGATAAAGAAAAATATCCTTCTAAACAAGCAAAAGGGTTTTCCTAGTAGTATTGTGTCATCCATAAACTATTGGTGAGTTATACATTCTAGGTTTTGTGTTGGATTTAATCCATGAAGTGTTCCCAAAGCCTTTGCTACTCCTATAGATATCCTCAAAGTCTTAACAATTATTATGAATAGATATAGTGATATGGGATCCCCTTGTCTTAATCCCTTCTTACTACAAAAAAACAACTTGAGAATTGTTTACATGTACTGAGAATTTAACTTCTTTGTAACAATTGCCTACCCATATTATCCATTGCTTGCTCAACCTAAACTTGAATAAGACTTTATCTAGTAAAATATACAACACTCTGTTATAGGTCTTATTCATACCAAGTTTAATTATCATTCATTTCCTATCACTAGCCTTTACTTTATGTATTATTGAATTGTTATTGCTATTACTATATTTTTGGATGTTGTTTTCTTACACCCATTATTTTGAATTGTGATTTACTCAATAATGGTCATCCAAATCCATTTTACTCCCAACCTATATGGCTTCAAGACCGTTCTAGATGGTTAAGTTATGGTGGGATGGAGCAAAATTTGAAGGATCATGTATGTAAGTTTTTGTTCAAAATATAAAATATGTAAAGGGACAAATAAATATTTGGAATACCAAATATTTTGAAAATATTTTTAAAGAAAAAAAGGAAATTGAATTCAAGCTTTAAAATTTACAAAAGATAGTAGAAATCAATTGAATGGACAAGGATTTTTATGTGCAAGAAAAATAGTTACTTTTTAATTATCATAATGCATTGAAAAAAGAAGGCATATTAATTCCAAAATTCTAGGGAGAAATTGCTAATGGAAGGATATAGTAATACCAAAATTTTCATGCTCTAACAAAAACAAAACTTATCTTTTTGTTGCATACAAAATATTTAAGCTCTATATGGAACAAATATTGAGGAAGAAATTAAATTTTTAAGTAGATGTTATGCAATATAAGGAGGTACAAGGTAAGCTTTTGCAAAATATACCATCTATTATCATAGAAGAACAAAATGAAATCTTGATGAAGAAGGTATCCATAAAGGAGCTACATGAAGCAAATATTTCTTTTCATCCTAACTAGACACCTAGCCTTGATGCGTTTATTGCAATTTTATTTTTAAAAAAATAAGATTTATTGAAGAGTGATATGCTCACTATGGTTGAAGAGGCCTAAAAAAAAGGCTACAATATGTGAGATCAATGCCACCTTTATTACATTCCCAAGAAAAGCAAGACAATTTTTTTTAATGATTTTCATCTATTTAGTCTTTGTAATATGATTTACTCCATCATTTAAAACATATATATTAAAAATAGTCTAGATTGTGTTATCTTAGAGAAAAAAGGTGGTTTTGTTCATGTTAAATAAATTCTTGATAGTGTAATCAATACACAAGAGGATATATATTCTCTTCATTTCATGAAAAATGAGATATGCTTATGAAATGAGATCTAAACAAAGCAAACAATAGGGTTTATTGGAGTTTTCTACATGATATTCTCAAAAAATTTGGTTTTGATCAAAGTTGATGAAAATGAATTAGATGTTGTTATAACACTCCAAAACATTCTAGTTTGGCTAATGGTTCCTTTACTGGATACTTTAAGTCAAACATTCTAGTTTGGTTAATGGTTCCTTTACTGGATACTTTAATTCATCTTGTGGTATCTATCAAGGTGAATTAGTGAAAGCTTTTTGAAAAAAAAAAATATCAAACTTAATCAAATTGCAATAAATAATCTCTTTTAATCCCATCACTAATACTAATTTGTTGACATTATTTTTCTTTTGAATCATCCTTTTTAACAAAGTTGTAAAATTTAAATCAATATTATCATATTATAAAAAGACTATTAAAAATTTAATTAATACTACAAAATTTAAGATTTGTTTCATTTACATTTTCCTCGACTTCAAACAGATTATTTATGGCCAAAATGTAGATTATTGTAGAGTTATTTAACTAACTTGACCCATCTTCATATCTTCATACATATGATATTCATTATGAAGAGGTGAATAAGAAAATTGCTTTTTTAATAAACGAAGTAAATGAAAAGATTTGAACCTGTATTTAACAAATATAATTTTTTTGTTTATATAAGAGTTAGTTATAATCATTGTTTTTTTTTAGTAATTTGTTAATTTAAGGTTGAAACTATAGAAACTGCTCTCAACAAACTTATTTGTCTTATCTAATATAAAATAAAGACCACAACTAAATAAAATTGTATTGGAGGTGAAGTAGGTGTAAAAAGCAGCACTTCACACTCCGGGTCGCTCAGCGCAGTTTTTGCGAACGACTTTTCCATCCCAAGTTCGCACAAAAGGCAATAACAAAACCACTGGAGGAGGGTGGTTTAAGTGTTAAGGAAATAATATCATTTAGTCAGACATGGGGTTGTAGCTCATATGGTAGAGCGCTCGCTTCGCATTCGAGCGACACGGGGTTCGATTCCCCGCAGCGCCATGTTAAGAAATACTTTAATCGTGTAACCCTCTATATAAGGCTTTTAGTTTTTTAAAGATGTATTGATATTAAGTAATTTTCAAACAATAAAACTCTGCTTATCACGAGGTTGTAGTTCATATGATAGAGCGCTCGCTTCGCATGCGAGAGGCACGGGGTTCGATTCCCCAGCTCTATATTAAGAAACAATTTACGGTTTTAGTTTTTTAAAGATGTATTGATATTAGGTAATTTTCAAACAATAAAACTCTGCTTATCACGAGGTTGTAGTTCATATGATAGAGCGCTCGCTTCGCATGCGAGAGGCACGGGGTTCGATTCCCCAGCTCTATATTAAGAAACAATTTACGGTTTAACTCTCCATTTGATTCTCTTAAATTTTTAAATTGGTCTTGGTTCGGTTGAGACATGAATAATATAGTTATTATATTTTTCAATTGAAATATTTTATGTATAATGTAGTTATTATTTTTAAAGAGGTCTTGGTTTGAGACCTGAATAATATAGTTATTATATTTTTTAATTGAAATATTTTATGTATAATGTAGTTATTATTTTTTAATTGAAATATTTTACTTATAATTAATTTATTTAAAAATATTTTGATTCGGTTGAGACATATAAATAATATAAAATTATTATTTTTTAAATATCTTGATACATATAAATGATGTAATTATTGTATTTTTTAATTGAAATACTTTACTTACAATTGGTTTATTTAAAGATGTCTTGGTTCTGTTCGATTAAAACCATGAATAATGTAATTATTGTATTTTTTAATTGGAATACTTTACGTACAGTTGGTTTAATTAAGATACTTGGTTCAATGGTTAAAACAATTAATTGAAATACTTTACATACAGTTTATTTTATTTCATCTCTGTTAAAGTTGTCTAACAAGTTGTTGGGGAAGGAGCAGACCAATTTGCATTGTTAGATCTGTTTGAAGGGGCTTTCTTTTGCTTTGGTTCAGGTGGGTTGTTTTTTCTTTATTTTTAGTTAGTTTTGGTTGGTTTGGAACCTACAGAATAGAAGGGTTTTTCGACCTGCGTTTGGAGGGTTTTTTTTTGGAGGTCCTTTCTTAGCCCTTTCATGGTCGAAAAATTTTAGATCTTTTCCTTTGTTTTTTCTTCAACCTTCTGTTTCATAAGAGGTTTCCTTTATGAATCTTTTTCTTTTGATTTGGCTCATCTCAACTGGCTACCCGTCTTTTTTGGCTCGATTCGATTTGATTCAACTCGTTTCTACTGGATCTCCTTTCCTTGGTTTTTCGACTGGCTTCTGCTGTGGAGGTTTTTCTTGCGATTTTATCCCTCCTCCTTGACGAGATGGTCCTCAGTTCGTCTTTCCTTTCAAAGGTGTTCAACTTATTAGCCCTGAGCCTTCTGGATCTGGTGAACCATTGGTCTCAACAGGGGCTAGGAGAGCCCCTATTTTCCTTTTGCGGTATGCTTCGACTTTTCATTCTTGTGAAAGTTTTCTACAAACGCTTGCTCTCCCAAAGAGCTTGTCTTACCAAGGGTTAAGAGGGCTACTTATCTCATACGGTTCGTAACAACTTTCTCTCCATAGAAGAAGCTTATTGTGGATGCATGCTCTCTTAGAGAGTGTGTCTTCCTTCAACAATCTGTGGGAACTTTTTTGTCATGAGACCATCCTATAGATGCATGCTCTCTTACAGAGCTTGTTCTTCCAAGGACTAGGAGGATTCATGGTCATTGTTTAATTGTTCCTGAAGAGACCCTTCGAGGAGGGGAAATTTCAAATTTTTAGATTTGCTTGGATGAGTGGGAATCCCTTGCTTCGAGGGGAGTTTTTTTTTTTTTTATTTCTTGTTTAAACAACAACCTTGCTTAAATGGGAAACTTCAAATTTGAATCCCTTGTGGTTCTTGTCTCTTTTGAGTCTCTCTTTGTAAAAGGCTAGAGGTCTTTTTCAAAACCCCTTCTTTCAACCAATTAAAAAAATATTTTATTTAAAATAACTTTATTTCATTTTTTAAAATTAGATAGCTTTGATATTTTTGAAAATTAAAATTTTTAGCTTATTTAACATAGTTTTAGTTTTCAGAAAATGTCTTGGTTCAATGGTTGAGACATATGGATGATGTAGCCCATTGTTTTTTTAAGTTTGATCTATTTAAAATTGTTTTAGTTTTTTTTTTTTTTTTAATTAAATAGATTTAGTGTTTCTGTAAATAAAAAATTTCAGAAAATTTAACATAGTTTTTGGATGATGTAACCCATGTCAAGGTTAGATTCTTGGTGGAACCAAATAGGCTATATAGCTTGATATGATGTAAAAGGGAAATACAAACCCTTTCAAAACTCTAGTTTTAAAATTATTTAAAAGAAAAACGTAGCTTTAGTTTTTTTAATTAAAATACTTTATATAAAGTTTCAATATTGTTTTCTTAATTGAAATACTTTTAATTGTTTTTTTAAGGCTATATAGCCTCATATGATGTAAAAGGGAAAACCAAACTTTTTAAAACCCTATTTTTTTAATAAGTTATGTGTGGATTTTATTGGGGCCACTCACATTACAAGAATAAATATTGCATTGCTCTCATTACAATTCTATAAAATTAATTAAATCACATCCAACTTATCTTTCTATCAAACATATTCTTCATTTGCATTTCTTATCAAAGAGATTTGCTATCTTTCTCACTGCTAAGTTTTTGCAATCAACTCTTTTTTATCATTTCATACAAATGCCTTTCAAAATTGAAATTTTGTCAAGATAAAATTCAACACCATGAATGGCTAAAATATTTGTTGCCCATTTTTCATATCTATAAATATAAATATATTGTCTATAACAATATGAGAGTTTCTTAATAATTTTTTTGAGTTCTTGTTCATGCTCCAAATATTCCAAGATATTATTTTCATTGTTATATTTTATTTTTATTTGTGGGTTTAGCCCCCCTTCTTGTTAACACTTGCAATATTTGCTTTTGTTTTCCCATATCAATATCCCTTTGGTTTTCTTTTTCTCTTTGTTTTTTCTTCTTAGGTCTTTCTCTCTTTTTTATTTCCATAAATACTTCTATATTCATCCATCTCTTCAATCTTCTCACATTGTTAAAAAAAAAACTTATCATATGTAGGGTTGTCTTATTGTGTAGGATTTGTAGAGCAAGGAATAACCTCAAAAGCATATTCTTCTTTATACTGTCCTAGAAACCATAAAGAACAAGGATGCTATTCCAAAGTAATTACCTTCTTATTTTACCCTAAAAGACCTAAATTATTATAGACTTCCTTCATCCTCATTTCTTTGTTATTTTGCTCTTGAAACCCTAAAGTGCAAGGGATAACCTCTATAACACTTTCACTTTTATTACTAGGAGAAGATTCTATACTACTTAAGGAAAATGAATATGATTTACCTAGAAATATCTCGACCTCTTTTGTCATATTTGTGTTTGGATTTTCCTCCACATTTATCTTTGCACCTTTAATTCCTTCAAAATGTGAATTTACATATTGTACTTTCTCATCCCTTATATCCTTATATGTTTCTTCTAACTATTGATCCAAGTGATTTATGATGACCTTTTCTATAATATGTTGTAGATATTCTTTCTTTACCTCTTCTTAAGGAGTGGAATATCCTTGATTTGATCTACCTTGTAATATTGCATGACTTCCTTGCTTTACCTTGAAGTTTATCTTATGACCAAATTTTCATCTTTTTCTTCATAGTTTTCACTTTGCAAACTCTTGCTATGTGATTAGTATCATAACAATCATGAAAATAAAATGTGTTGTTTCAATAATCCACTTGTTGATCCCATTCTCTTGATTCAGATTTAATCTTAGTGAATTGTGGCAAAGGTTTTAAAATATCTATAACAATGCATATTTTATTATATATAGAATGCTTCCGCTCCTTAATAGTTAGTCCTTCCTTGATGAATTCTCCTAGGGTATTTCCAATATTATTCAACCTTATTGATAAGTTGATATGGAAGTCCAAAAAGCCTAACTCAAATTTGAAGGTTAATAGTTTTTGTCTCACTAGAATAAATTTCATTCCATGGTATTAAATAAAGGGTATCTCTCCCTCTAAACCATGGGCCACCACTTAATATTTTATCCCTAATTTCTAAATTAGAAAATATGACAAGGAAAAAACCTTTAGGAAGAAAACTCACAAAGTAATTTGAATTCAATCCCCACTTCCACTTGATTCAATCTTGAATCTCCAAAATATATGGCTAGGATCTATGGAACTTACATGTTAACCCCTTGCTTTTCAAAACCATTATATCATCCTCAATCATCTCATACTTTATGGTCACTTCTAGTGCAACATCTGCTACTTGAATTGAACTTTTATATATTTGCTCTTTAGCTTATCTTAAACTTGGACATATATACTACAATCTAGGGCATCCTCACTTCCCATTAGGACTTTCAAAAATGAATTATCTTCCAAACTAACTAGTGGGGTTGCGGCTGGGTATCACTCATAGCTAGCACCCCCTCTTGGCTCACACTCCCTATCGACTTGCACTTGCTCCCGAATCACACTTCTTCCTAGAGTACACTTCCTCCTAGCTTGCATTCCATCCTGGTTCACACTTTATCATGTCTCTTCTTTCTCTTGGTGTTCTTTTGCTTCAATAATATTTTGGAAATAATATTCACCATATGCATGGTAAGGGTGTGAAGCATTGGTAAACTTAAAACAAATATATTGTTCTTCCACCATATCTAAAGATATCAACATTGGATTGCACTTCCTCTTGTATCACACTTGCTACAAGCTCACACTTCCTCCTAGTTCACACACCCTCTCAGCTTGCACTGCCCCTCCTGGATCACACTTGCTCCTGTCTCTTCTCAACATTCCTTTGCTTTGAATTTTTTTTGGAAATAATATTTTTTGCATTCAAGGTAAGGGTTTGAAGCACTGATACATTCCAAATGAATCCAATCTCCTACCATATCCAAATATCTCAATATTGGCTCGCATTCCCTCTCAAATTGCACTCCATCTTGGTTCCCATTTGATCTTACCTCTTTCAAAACTCTACTTCTCAAACCATTAGAAAAAATATAGTTTTTTTTTTAATTATTTTTTAATAAAATACTTTACATACGATTAAATATGGTCTACTTAAGATAGCTTTATTAATTTATTTTAAAATTAGATAGTTTTAGTGTTTCTATAAATTAGTTTTTTTTATTTATTTTACATAGTTTTAGTTTTTTTGCAATCAGACAAGGTTCTCTCAATGCTTGGTAGAATGGGGTTCAGAAGATCTTAATGAAGTCAAACTCACAAATTTTTGTGGGGTTGCTAGATGAGACTAGAAATTTTAGACTATGTATGGTGGATTAAGAACATAGTGAGTCAGATCAAAGCCATCTGGTAGAAATTTGAGGATGTCATTCCAGTTCATGTAGGCAGAGGGAAGAATACAATGGCTGACTTTTTGGCTAAAAAATGAAGCAAGCAACTTGTTGGTTATTTGTTGAAATTGGGATCAAAATAGAGATACTATAGATTAGATGGAGGTAAACCATCAAGTTTTATTACCAACCAACAAGGATTTAGGCAATAAAGTGTGTTGAACCATGGTAATTGATTGTGATGATTAGTCTTTGGTCTGACATCACACTGCTACTTGTAACACTCTTGGTCCTAATTTGGGGTAGCCCCTAAAATCATGGCAATAGGGAGAAGATAATCTAAGTTCTATGGAATAGTATTAACCAAAATTATAATTAGGATAGGATTTTTTTCTCTTAAAATCACACTAATAAATTTGTGTCCAAGGATATGTTAGAGTTAGCTTTTTAAGGATCTTGGGGCTAGACAAAAGTGACAAGACAATTATTGTATCTTTGGACTTATCTTCTTAATAAGATTTTCACCCTTTAAAAAAATAAAATTTTAATTTTTTTGTGTTTTTTTAATTGAAATACTTTATATACAACTTTATTGTTTTTTATTGAAATACTTGATACATGGTTTCAATGTTGTTGTTTTTAAATTGAAATACTTTATATACTTTTAAATAATTCTTATTTTTTTAACAATCGTGGCTTTTATTGGGGGCCACTTCTATTACAAAAACAAAATATTACATTGTTTTCATTACATGTTTATCAAGTTAATTAAACCATATTCAATTTGTCTTTCTATCAAATACATTTTTCATTTTTTTCTATCAAAGATATTTTTCGTCTTCCTCAAACTATTAAATTTCCCCAATCAACTTTTTTATGCCATTTTTATTAAGAGATAAAATATCACTCATATAGATTTTCTTCCAAAATTTAAATTTTGTGAAGATGAAATTCAACACCACAAATGGCTAAAATATTTGCTGCCCAATTTCCATATTTGTAAATATCTTATATATAATAATCTAACATTTTCTTAATGCATTTTTAGGGTTCTTATTCATGTCCCTAATATTCCTAGATATTATTTTTATTTTTATTTTTTACTATTATTTGTAGGTTTAACAAGTTCTAGACTTGGATCATAAACATAGACATATCATTTTAATTAATTTTATATACAAAGCTTACTTGATAAAAATGAAGATGATTTACCTAGAATAAACTTGACCTCTTCTATTTTATTTGCATTAGGATTTCCCTCCATGTCTTCCTTTGCACCTTTAACTCTTGAATTTTGAACATTGGTTGCTAACTTTGAACTCACTCCTTTAAAGCTTTGTGACCTTGACTATCTTCAAATTTTGAGCCTTAAACATTGTATCTTGGAATTTGTGTCTCAAATTTTGATCTTTTGGGTTTTGAACCAATGATTTTTAAGTCTCAAAATTCAAATATTTAGACTTCTACCCTTGGACATATAGAAAAAAATAATTAAAATGATATGTCTATGTTTATGATCCAAATCTAGGACTTGGGTGGCATACACATTTATCTATCCTCTTGCTTACAAATGACTTAAATATGTATATAAAATATAGGAGGTTAGTCATAATAAGTAATCTAACATCACCTAATGTCCAAACATGATAAGATTTTAGGTAACATTATAACATTAATCCTTGTTTAAGGTCAACTTTGGTAGAACAAGAAGAAAGTGGATAATGTTATGTTAATTTAAATAGCATTAAATTTAAGTTAAACTACTAAATAAATTTCTTAACTCAACCATGTGCATATGTTTGAACTACCCTTGAGTTGAAAGTGGTTAATTCTGAATGAAATCTTCTTCTAGTATGCATGACATCAGGAAAATGACTTCCTTTTGGGTAAGTTTGACTTTGTTTATGTTGTATTAACCACTATAATGATATTGGTATCCAAGCCCAAATATTGGGTAAGATATTGAACAATATCTTTTGTAAGAATTTCCAAGTTCAAATCTTCGGTGAGGATTGAATGAAACCTTCAAATGTGCATTTTGTCCAAGTAAAGATGAACCTTATTATTTTAGAACTTATGCCTTATATCAGTAATATGGATTTGTTAGACTACATGTATGGTTCCTTGGGCACATAGTAAATAAGTTATATTATTGGACAACCTTGTTATATTACCTAGTGTTGTTGGTTTTCAATAATTTTTAGTGTTTTAACACCCAAGGAAAGATGTTATATTGGTACCAAATACTGGGTTACAATATTTGGGATTTAGATTCAATAAGTCTAATTACAATGAAGTGCTTAATATATGTTATTCTTATTTTAGAGGTATCCTAGAATAGAGTATGTGTAGCTACCACTCATGTTGGTAGAATCAATTTTGGAATAGGAAAACAAAGGCATAAAATATAAAATCCCAATAAGCAACCATTATATGGAACATCAAAGATAATTCAATCAACAAGAATCTAGGAAAAATCACACTTAGAAAACCTTAGGTATTGATGTGGGATCTTCTTCTAGATATTCATCAAGTAAGCCTTAAATTTTTCCAAGAAAATCTATTGCTTCAAAAGCAACAAAGGGGTCTTCTTCATAGAGACATTCAGATTCTGCATTAGCATTAGTATGGTCCAATGGATTGAGGTTTGCATTTAAAAATCCCAAGGATGGATCTAATAAATTTAAATAGTTTGAGCTATGTTGTTTGGGATGGTTCAAATGTGAACCTTTCCCTATAGAGGCATCTAGGGTGTCATGGACTTCCCTAATGAAATATTCCACAAAATCCTTATCTTTTTTCAATAATAAAGCCATGTGTTTAGTGGATTTAAAAAATCAATTATCCTTTCTCATCATGGATAGGGGTTAAAAAAACATAATGGGGGATAATCCTCTTCCTATTCTTAAATTTTTGGATCCTCAAAGGCATTTTGGTCCTCATGACCTTCCACCAAAGAGTTAGGATTAATGGATAATTGATGAAGAGCACTATAAGTTAGGTAGCACCTCTCAACCTTGGGTTTGGAAGAAAAAAATCAATTGATTAAGTTTAAAGAGTTGATAAAATAATAAAGAGAAGATATTTTAGAAACCTTATATGCTCTTTCTTTAATATACTAAATTTGACCTATATACCTCAAGGTCCTCCCTATATACCAAAGGTCCCTATATATCTAACTCCTCTCTATATACTCATTAGTATGTGAGAGAAATAGAATACATGAGTTTGTAACAATACATGAAAGTGGCCACTTGGATGTGTCCAAGATGGTACATGAGAGGTGATAGTATACCTTCTTATTACTCCAACTAGCCCACTATAATATACTCAATACTAGGCATAAGTACAACATACTTATATTTTTTCAAGAAGAAATCCATGTGTTTAGTGTATTTAAAAAATCAATTTTCCTTTCTCATCATGGATAGGAGTTAAAGAACCTAATGGGGGATAATCCTCTTCTTATTCTTAAATATTTAGATCCTCAAAGGTATTTTGGTCCTCATGATTATCCACCAAAGAGTTAGGATTAATGGATAATTGATGAAGAGCACTACAAGTTAGGTAGCACCTCTCAACCATGGGTTTGAAGAAAAAATTCAATTGATTAAGTTTGAAGAGTTGATAAAATAATAAAGAGAAGATATTTTAGCAACATTGTATCCCCTTCCTTTAATATACAAAATTTTACCTATATATTTGAAGGGCCTCCCTATATACCTAAATCCTCTCTATATACTCATTACTATGTGAGAGAAATACAATACGTGGATTTTTAACAATACGTGAAAGTGGCCACTTGAATGTTTCAAATATGGTACATGATAGGTGATAGTATACCTCATTATTACTCCCACTAGTCCACTACAATATACTCAATACTAGGTATAAGTACATGCAAGACCCTATGTGGGCAATTAGTGGCTTAAGATAGGCATATTCCAAATATAACATAGCAACTCATACAACTACTCAAAGGATTGTAAATACTCTTACTAGAACTAGTAATTGGCCACATTCTAGTTATCTAGATTTGCTAGTCAAATATCAGCCTAAAATACAAATCTTACATTTGTGTGCCATAGAAACAACCAAAATTGAAAGACCAAAGGAAAGAGATGTACTTTGGACCAATCTCTAGAAAGGGTTGGCTCCCTTACTAATCCTACACTGGTTTAAGTTTAGAGTTGCAGGAAAGAAATGGAAATAATAGAAAGAAATGGGAAATATAGCCACATGCCAGAATATGTAGGATTTGAGACATACTAGTAGCATGAATTCAAATCAAGCATTATGGAAATATAGAATAGAAATGAGGCAAAAGAATCCACTTACAATTTTGCAAATACAACTTCTAGAGTCACATTCCAGTACTCACTCCCTTACCAACAATGTTCAAATCCATATACAAAATTTAAACTTAGAAGATAATGAATATGAACATAAAATAGAAATACTTTAGAGTAGAAAGAAATCACACACAAAAACTATTTGTAGGATCAAAAGACAAAATCCTTCTATTTATACACAAAACTTGAAGAGTTTTTCTACAATGTCCATCCTTTTTTGTTACATTGAAAGAGTCTAGAATATATAGAGGTTTTCACCTCTTGTTCCTTTAATACATAAAAGAAAAAATATCCTTGGATCAGAAACTAGCAAGAGGAATTTTCTCCTTGAGAATATTAAAAAAATTTCCTTCTGTGACAACAATCTACCTTTTAAGGAAAAACTCCTAGGAAATCAGCAAATTCGGGCATCGGTGCACGAAAAACTGCAAAGATAGTCATTGAATTAGTACCTCCATTGTTTCTTGGAAATTTGTCCTTGTCCAAAAAATCCACCATGCCTGAGTATTGCTTCGAAAAGAGGTGGAGTAGATTTGGAATTTATTGGAACTTATGAAAATCATACTATGGAATTCAGTCCTACATTTTTCCAGCATAAAATTTGGGAACATAGATCCTTTTGCCACCATCATTAAATTCTCATCAATTTTAAGACTGGGCACCTTTGAAAACAACTTTGAGAATGCTAGAAAACAACTTCACCTAAAACAAATCAATAGGCGAAGATGTGCCAAAACACTCTTATTTAAATTTCTTTACTTCTTTCTTATCCATGCTTCCATGTGGAGAGAGCGCTCATAAAATAGCAACCTTTATAGTTTCATTCAACCTGCACCTCTGAATCATGCTTTGCATTGTTTTTATTTCTTGGCACTCTAAATATTCTTCATCTCGTTTCTTCTCGGTGAGGGACGAAAGCACCACTGGCCATCCTTTTTCTTCGATATCAGGGGGCCCATAACATACTCCATATTTGTATGCTTTCACCTTAAGGAGGATAAAATCCCATTTTTAGAGTAATGAAGTGTGACTCACTCATATTTTACTTAATGTGTTTTTACCCTGAAGGGAGGCAAAAAAGGGTTTCACCCCTCACTTGGGGTGAAACCATGGTCAACCTTTTAACTCTCCATACCCTATTCGAGAGCAATGCATTTTTTAAAAAAAATATTCCTTTTATCTTCGTAGTGCAATACACATGACATATCCCTTAGACTATCATATTTGAACCTATTTTTCGTGCATCGATGCCCAAATTTGTTGATTTCCTAGGAGTTTTTCCTTAAAAGCTGGATCACTGTCACAGAAGGAAGATTTTTGAATATTCTCAAGGAGAATATTCCTCTTGCTAGTTCCTGATCCAAGGATATTTTATCTTTTGTGTATTAAATGAAAAAGAGGTGAAAACCTCTATAAATACTAGACTCTTTCAATGTAACAAAAAAGGATGAACACTCTGTAGAAAAACTCTTCAAGTTTTCTTTGTAAATAGAAGGAATTTGGCTTATGATCCTGAAAATAGTTATTGTGTGTGATTTATTTCTACTCTAAAGTATTTCTATTTTATGTTCATGTTTATTATCTTCTAAGATTAAATATTACATCTATATTTAAACACTACTAGTGAGGGAGTAAGTATTGGAATGCGACTCTAGAAGTTGTCTCTGCAAAATTGTAAGTGGATTCTTTTGCCTTATTTCTATTCTATGTTGCCATAATGCTTGATTTGAATTCCTACTGCTAGTCTATCTCCAATCCTACATCTTATATCCTATGGCTATATTTCCCATTTCTTTTCATTATTTCTATTTCTTTCCTGCAACTCTAAACTTAAACTAGTGTAGGATTAGTAAGGGAGCCAACCCTCTTTGGAGATTGACCCAAGGGACATCTCTTTCCTTTAGCCTTTCAATGTTGGCTGTGTCTAGGGGGCACAAATGTAAGATTTATATTTTAGGCAGATATTTGACCAACAGTTTTGGCATGGCTGGTGGGACTCATACGTATTATATTGAGAAATATATATAATATTAATGTCTTTATGTTCACCTTTGTATTGTTAATCTAGAACATCTAGCGACTTAGCTATACCCAAAAGCCTCCAAACGTGAATTCGATGAAATATGTACTTCATTATCACAAGATTAAAGGCCAAAAATTCTAAAAATTCCATTGAGTTATTTGAACTCAACACCCAAAAATTAGGAGAATACCCTAAACTAGTTACACTGACTCCTACATCACCTGTAACATCTTCACAGATAGCTGGTGTGTTATTTGTACCTTCAAGTCCAACTAGTATTGCTACTATTTTTCCTCCACCTCAATTAAATCCTCCAGTCAATATGTCTTAGAATCCACCACCGTAGCCACCAATGTGGTTTTTGACATGGAATAGCTTAGGATATTTGAATTTACAAGCACAAAATCTAGTCCCTCAAGCAACATTGAAGGATTTTCCTATTTATGATGGTATGAGCAATATTTCTTACAAACATATTGAAGATGTGGTTTCTTTAGCGATAATACATGGCATTGCAGACAAAGATATTATGGTAATATTACTAGTGTTGTCACTTAGAGAGAAGTTGTATTGGAATCAGTCATTACCCCCTGCTACTATCACTACATGGGACCAGTTGGCAGAATTATTGATTAAGAACTTTCATGAGCAAGATGATCCTTTTTCTTTACTGCACTAATTTACAAATATCCAAAGACACTCGTAGGAGGAAATAGTGGATTTCAATGTTAGGTTTTCTCAAAGTTAGTAGAGATTTCATGATGGTCTTTGGCCTACTCATAAGAAAGCTACTTTTTACTATCTCTAAGCCTTCAACTTTGATATTGGTATCGCATTTCGATAGGCTAATCTCAATACATTTCCAAATTTGTACACGTAGGTGCAAAAGGCCGAGGTAGATCTAATTTCCATAGGTAAGCTACCTCTGAAGGTAACAATACCCTTTTTTCTTGATCTTCCATAGCATCTATACTATAGTGGATTTTTATAGCCTATACCTTCCATGTATCACATTCCTTCATGGAGCTTGAATCTGCCTCAAATCACTTTGATTACAGTTCCACAACTCCATGGTCCAAATATTTGATAACTACTTGCACCAGTTGTTCTGTCGTTACCAACCCTAGTTCCATTCCATGAATTCCTTGCTCCACCAATACCTCTACCTTTGCTAGTGATCCCTACACCCTCAAATCCCGATCCCTACCTAAAATTATTACAAAAAATATCGTCTATAAATTTAGAGGTAAGGACAATATCAAATGAAATTATATCTATTAATAAGAAGCAAGTTAAATCTAACTTTTGGTCAAGGATATTTCAAACACTGCGGATCAGCAGAGAATAGCCAACTACTAGCAAAGGTCCTGAAAGGAATACAACTATATTGGTAAATGAAGAAGCTAGTACATCGAAGCATGCATATTAGTGTTATACCTATAATGATCCTCATGGTGAATATACATGCATGGTTAATTTGAATTATGTATAGACATTAGTAGTAAGTTATTTCGGTGGACAAATCAATATGATAACAAAAGTTGATCATAATTTTATGGTCCCTTTCTTGGAGCAAGTTTAAGTTCTTACAAGGGCTGAGAAGAAGTTGGTGACTGTTGATCCAGTAGAAATAGAGTTGCTAAAAGTCCCTACTAAACAAAAGATACAAGATGAGAAGGCACAACCACAAGCGAAAGCACTTGGTGCAAAAATTAAGAAGAAATATTCTATCTTGTTGAAGGATCTATTGCCCAAGTAAACTCAAGAGAATTTGCAGGTAAAGGCATCAACTTCATAGCTTGCAGCAACTCAAGTATAAACTGAGGCAAAATAATAAGCTAAAGAGTACCTCAAGTACCCATAGTTAACCAAGTAGCAAAGGGTAGAAGCTACTCAACAATATTGAAACAAATATGAGCAAGACAATGAAGTAAAAGGCTATGGTACTTCTAATTATAATATTGTTGAGGAAATGAAGAAAATTATTGCAAATGTGAGTTTGTATGATGTATTATAGTTACTTGGACAAGTTGATCTATTGTAGGAGTCTCTCAAGTCTACGAAATATAAAAAGAAAAATATCACTCAAAAGGTGTTAGCACAAACATTGACAACCTCTGCCACTAGTAAGAATAGACCACCTCCATTCTATCTATCTCTCATGATTGAAGGATGGATCGTTCATAATTGCATGATCGATTCAGGTGCTGCGACTACTATCATGCCAAAGGTAGTATGTGAGGTCATGGGTACGGAGTACACAAGGAGAAATTTGAGTGTCTTTCAATTATATGGGATCCCAGTCAATATAGTGGGTGTGATTAAATATATTCCCATTGTTCTACATAGCATACCATAAATCCTCGTTATTCAAGAAGTGGTGGTAGTCGACCTAGAACCATATTTCAACATGTGGATCTCGAGGGAATTCATAAAAAATATAGGAGGATACCTTTCTTTGGATTATTAAAATTTGGATATTCCTTTTAAGGGAAATAAAATTCAGATTTATAATGAAAAACCTTCCACTTTTCACATAGAAATACTTGAGGAAGAGGAAAAGCACACTGGCATAGTTAACATGATGACAAAAGAAGTGCAAGAAGTGGACTTGATGGATGAAGCTCTTGATGAGCTCCAACTAGAATATGAATTCTCATTTATGGATTTCAATGCAATGGTGGAGATTGATATTGGTTGTTACACCATAACCAAACCTGAACAAATTGAAGTAGAAATTTTTGACTCCTAGGATCCTATCTTAGATCAATTATGGAAGTTATATTTTGATGATGCAAGATGCAAGATGCAAGAATGGTGTAGGAGCTAATTTTTTTTTTGTTTTACCTTTGGGGTTATAGAAAACATACTCATATCGGTTGACCTAGAGCTGCACAAATAACACCATCAAATATGAAGCATTATGCCTTGGTCTAAAGAAAGTGAAGAAATTGGGAATCAAACAGTTGCAAATCTTTGGATATTTCGAGCTTATCGTTAATCAGACTAAAAAAATTTGTGTCAAATCAACACTATTTGAAAGCCTACTGTAGTAAGGTATGGGATTTGTTTGAGTCTTATGACATTAAATGTTCAAACAATTTTGTGAGAGAAGAACAAGCATACAGACATCTTGGCTTCCCTTGGTGCTAATTTCTCTCTTATAGAGCAAGTGATCAAGAGACCAAAGACCATGAGAGTAATTTATAGAAATTTAATCCCTGATAAAGACCTCTATTGACAGGTGTTTTATAGTGATGAAAAATTTGTTAATTTCTTGATTAAGGAAGTTGTTAGCATAGAAGAAATAACACTAGATGAGGAGGAAATGGAAGAGATGATTCAACTAAAGAATAACCACATTCCTAGGGGATTGATTTCACTTGAGAGCTTATTTTATTAAAAATATAAGTTTGAGAAGCACAAGATCAAGGTGGATGTAAAGGAGTATAAGAAAATGTATTTGGAGCCCGATAAAATCATTAAAGTCAAAACAAACTATACACTTGAGGAGCTTGAGGATATTAAGAATCTATGTTACGTGTTTCTTGATATTATTTCTTGGAGATATCATGCCTTGAAATGATATGAAAAAAATGTAATCCAACACACCATCAAGTTGCAAGAGGGGGTGAAGCATTTTCAGTAGAAACAATGACCTGCTAATCAAAAAATTAAAGTTCTTATGAAATATAAGTTGCTAAAAATGCTGGAGGCAAAAATAATTTATCCTATAAAGCACTCAACATGGGTGGCAAACTTGGTTCCAATTTGAAAGAAAAATAGATATATTCACCTGTGTGTGGACTTTCAAAATCTAAACCAAGCATGTTTGAAATATCGCTATCCCCTACCATAGATTGATTAGATTCTTCATGCATTCACTAGAGCATAGAGGTTTTCATTGCTTAAAGGTTTCTTTGGATATAACCATATCTGGGTGAAAGATGAAGACTAGTACAAAATGGTATTTACTACAAAGTGAGACACCTTTACCAATCAAAGAATACCTTTTGGTCTTTCCAATGTTGGTGCCACTTTCCATAGAGCTATGGATATTGCTTTCGATGAGTTGTTAATTTGAGTTATTGTAATTTACCTTGATGACATGACTATTTTCTTACATTGAAAGGAGGACCATGTCTCTCATTTGAGACAAGTGTTTGAAAAGTGTCAGGAATTTAGAATTTACATTAACCAAAAGAAATCCATTTTTGCTATCAAAGAAAGAGAACTCTTGGGACATGTGATTTCACAAGGTCTAGTAATTGATCTTACAAAAGCTGAGGCTCTCTTGAAATTGCCACTACTAGTTAACAATAAGGATATACAATCATTCTTTAGCTAGATCAATTTCATTTGGAAATTCATCACCAATTTTTCTCAAGTAGTAAAGCCCATGACCAAAATTTCAAAGAAAAATGTAGACTTCAAGTGGACAAAAAAAAGAGAGACAATCTAGGAGATAAAGGAGAGAATTACCCAAGTGCCAATATTGATTAACCTAGATTATTCAAAGGACTTTACTCTTTATGCAGTGGGCGAGTAGGAGAGTTATATCGATGTCCTCATGCAAAAGAAAGATGATGGGGATGAAAAACCGATTGCTTTTATGATCCAGGTCATTTTTCCACAACAATGAAAGTATAACTTTATTGAGAAGCAGGTGTACATAGTCATGAAATATTTAAAGAAAATCTGGCAATTTATCTCATAGAGTAAGACAATCGTCTATGTCATTCATCTAGATGTTATAAATTTTATCATTCAAGGAGAGATGGGTGATAATAGAGTAGGCTAGGTTTTGAAGATTCAAGAATATGATGTTGATATTCGGTTGACTAAGTTGGTTTGCAGTCAAGCCCTCTACCAAGAATTTTCTAAAAACATAATTTTTGGATTGCTAGCTCCATTACAGGATGAGGTTATCAACAATATTAATCTTGCGAATCAATTTAAAATCCAATGTGACTACACAAAGGATCTTATTAAATTCTTCACATCCAAAATGTGTCCATCACATATTGATGCTTCACAATGGAAAATATTCAGGTTGTCGGCACTCAAGTACATCTTGTTGCTGAGTGGATTATTTCACAAAAATATAGATGGAGTGTTTCTCAAATGTGTTAAAGAGCCAAAATAATAGATCTTGGAGGAGTTCTACTCTGGCTTATCTGGTAGGCATTATGCAAAAAAGCCTATGGCCTTGAAGATTATTTGAGCTAGATATTTCTAGCCTACTCTCTTTGCAGATACACACAAGGTGAGCTAAATTTGTGATAATTTTTAGAGATATGTCGATAGGAGTCAAAGGGTAGCTCTGCATCTACACCCAATTTAGGTAGAAGTTTAATTTTAGCAGTGGGGCTTGGATTTTATTGGAGTTATTGATCCTCACTTATTCATCGAGCATAAATATATCTTGATAGTGACCGATTACTTTACCCAATGGGTAGAGGCCTTTCCAACCAAGAAAGCAGACTAGACTACTATCATCTCCTTCCTTGAAGGATTGATTACCCATTTTGATGTACCAGACACCATTGTAACTAGCAATGAGACTCCATTTATTGGAACAAATATCATTGAATTTGCAAGTAGGTATAGGATTTAATTGAATAATTTCTCCTATTATTACCCATAGGGAAATTATCTGGCAAAATTCACAAACAAAAATTTGCTTTGACTCTTGAAGAGAATGCTTGGAAGTAACAAAAGAAGTTGGCATCTATTTCTAAATCAAGTTTTGTGGGTGGATCATATATCAATCAAAAAATTAATTAAGACTTTTCCTTACTCTTTGGTGTATGGAAAGGAGGTAGTTTTACCTACCCACATCAATCTCCCAGTGCTCCAGAATTTGAAATTGTTTAAAGATGAAGATGATGAATATGATCCCATGATTGCAAGGTTGGCCCAACTCCTATAGTTAGAAGAGGAGAGATAAAATGCATATGCTTCTTTCACCAAATATGCTAAAATTATGTAGAAGTGGTTTGGTAGGATGACAACAGAATGCAATCTTTAGGTTGGAGATTTATTCCTTAAATGGAATGAGAATAAATCTAAGTCTAGAAAGCACCACAATTTTGATGTGATCTAGGAAGGTCCATTTCAAGTTTTAGGGGTAAATTTAGTGAATGCATATTATCTTCAAGATATGGATGGTTGGGATCTTTCGATTCTAGTTAACAACCTTCATTTGAAGGCTTATTTTCAATGACATAATCAAAGGTGCAAGTATGTATATATGTACAAATTTTATTTCCTGCAAGTATTTTTATTGCTTTATAAATGAAAAAAACAACCCTCAAGAAGAAAAATACCATTTGCCTCACATTGTTTCTTTTTTCTAAAAATTAATTGCTTCCCAAAAAGGTTTTTCGAGGACACATTATGAGTTTCGAGTGGAATTAATTATTTTATTGTAATATTTTTAGCAGGTATATGGGGCTCTGAGGTTAAAAATTATTTATTGTTAGAATCAAGGGAGTATGGAAAAGAATAAAATATAAAACTTTGCATGAAGTCTTGGAGAAAAAAACATTTCAAAAGTAAATGTCAGAAAACATAACGATATGAAAATCGCTTTCACCCCAAGTGAGGGGTGAAACTCTCATTCACCTCCCAAAAGGGTGAAGCAACATGAAAATATTTTAAAGCATGGGGAGCATGTTTCGGTGTTTCAAGGGACTACATACAATAAATTTCGGTGAAATTAGAATTGGAGCTAAAGAGAAAAAAATGGAGGAAAATAATTTTTGCTCTTTCCCCTCTGAAAGTCAGATTCACCCTGAAATAATATTTTAAAAAATAATATTGAGTTATTTTAGTGAAGTTGGCTTAAATTATTTTTAATTTTCAGCAAAGGTTAAGTTACTTCATGTGCATCGATTGGAGCAAGAAAGAGAAGAAGAATAATATATATATTAAAATTATTATTTTGTTCCAATTTAAGTGTTGGAAATAAAATAATTTAAAAGATTTAAAATATAAAAAGAGAATGGGTTTTTAATTCTGCATGTGCCTTATTTTTATCAAAAGAAAAGACGACGGTCAAAAAAAAAAAAAAAAAAAAAGCAAAGTAATGCTCCAATTTAGAAGCTTTTCTAAAAAAGAAAAAAAGTAGAAGATTTTTAAAATGCTTTTTCTATAATTGGGAGCAAAATTAAAAGTATTTATTTATTTTAAAAATGAGGGTTTCACCATGGAAGTTTATTAAATAGGTGCAAGGCACTTTCGGGAGCAAAGGAGTGGAAGCAACAATGCAACGTCAGAATAGTTTTTCTTATTGGATAATTTTTTAGCACGTGATGATTTCCTTTGGTGCAAGTAAATTTTTTCTCATGATTTTGGAGTGTTCCAAGTAGAACATTTTTTGTTGTATTTTCTAAAAGCAATGTTTTTGCATTTTCAAGGGATAAATCTCTTGGTTTTCTCAAAAAGCTGTTGATTGATTTTTTTGTGGCACAGTGATTTTTTTCGAAGAAACTATCCAAGGGCCAGGGCACACCGTTCAAGGGCATAACACGGTGAAAGCACACATTTTAAAAAATATATTGCCGTGGATGGAGGTTAATACCTGTTCAAATATTGGTAAACATATCGAGTGAGGGGACTAAGACACATGTTTTTAATTCATCGAAGAGATTCACTGCATTTACTATGGTAGTTGAAGGCACATTCTATACATAGAACTGGTAAAATCATCCAAAGATAAATTTTTAAATTTGTCGGTGCATTTGTGGGTTTTGTTTGTAGAAGTTGCAGAGCGTTTTTAGGGTTGCCAAAATTTTTACGATGGGCAAGAGAAGTGCAGATGTAAAATATGCCACAAAACCCAAACAGTTGAAGAAGAAAGCAAAAGGTGGAAAAAATCCAAGAAAGCCCAAAGAAATGAAATTATGGATTTGGAACCATACTCTAACACAATGGTAGAAATTGGAGACTACATCATCACCAATAAGGGTGTCGTTAAGCTTAATCAAGATGTGGAATTCATAACTAAGCAAGGGTTGATGCTAGAAATCCCTTTAACAGTGTTATACTAGCATAGTTATTCTGGTATTTATGCACACCCGTACATGATTACCCGTACATGCTTACCCAGATTTGGTGAAGTTTATTGCTTGATTTTATAACCCATCTACTAGGGCTATTCGAAGGGTGAATGTGGATGTGATTTTCTCCATCTCGTCCAACGCAGTAAGGGAAGCATTTGCTTGTGGGTTGAAGCCTCCCTTCGACATGATATCCAAAAAACTACACATCAATGAACAGGAGGAGAAATACGTGTCCATAGTGATGATGCACCAATTTATGGAGATGTAGTTAATTCAAGAACCACAGCTAGGGAATTTTCCAAATATGTCAAAGTTGCTTTCAGGTTTTAAGAGCCCAGATATTTTTTCAATGTTGGCTTGGATTTTTGGCCTCTCTATAGACTCCATAGTTCATAAATGGTAAGTGATACTTTCATAGTGCATATCATAGGGGGATTTTTATGCTCCTACGATGATGAGGGCAAGCATGAATCTGATTTATTTTGACTAGGCTGATTTTATATATCAAAAAATGCACATCCAATTGGAAAAATTGAATACAGGAGAGGCAAATTTGTTCAAGCATACTTCATTTCTTGTCTCGTATTTTTTATTTATAGTTGTTAAACAGGTTGATGAGGAAAACAAGGTTTTACCCATTTATATGTGGACTCCCACTCTATCAAGAAGGGAGTCATTCTATAATTTTAATCCCTTATTTTTGGGCCCTTCAATTGAGCTGATTTTTGGCAAGAGTGAAAGGGTACCATAGGCTATGAGAGAGGTGGTTTTTAGAGTGCATAAGGGTGATATATTCCTACTGACTCAAGGTGTAGTTGTATGAATTTTTGGCTTCATAGGTAAGCCATTCCTGCTTCCCTATTTCACCATCGAACATATATGTGTAATGGAGGTGGTGCATAAGAATAATTATGTGAATAATTATTATGGATCAGGGCGTGATAAGAGGAAAACATGCATGGTGTCTTTCAAATTTTATAGTATAGAGGTGAACCAAGTTGGTCAGAATAGACTACTCACAAAGGCTCTCCAAGACCTGGGTCTAGTGGAATTATCACAAATATGGAGATATGACCCATTGGGTCATTTTTTGGAAATAATTAAGGCCAAGTGTTTTCATTGCTGTCCATGTCTAGATATTTAGTAAAATCACAATAATTTTGAAGGGTGCAATTTGGAGTGGCATGTTGAACCCATGATGTCACTTCCACCATGGCATGATTTTTATGAATAAAAGGTTGAATATAACCCCATAGTGCACAGAGAACATATTCCTTTGTCGAGACTATTTAGCCATATGAAATATCAACTACCCACATGGTCTGAGGAAAATATCATAAATTGGTGGATAATGAGGGTCCACTGTGGAAAAATTACATCACCTTATGGGTTGAATATGGACAGAGCATTTTTTTGATGCATATGATGAATCTATTGACATTTATCAATCTATCACTTTCTTAAAGGTTATACCTCAAAATTTTTACAAATTGACAATGAAGAAAGCATGGCCATAAAGAATCACCTGGTAATAAAGGAATCAACGCATTAGAAAGAGGAATAGCCATTTGTGTTTAAAAGAAGATCTCAGTGGGATAAGAAAAGCGTAGAAGAGACATTGCCTTTTTCGAAGGTTGTAAAAAATCCAAGAACTGATGTTGTTTCTTTGACCACTATTGTAGTTTCCATAGTTGTAGTTACTGTAGTAAATCCTCCTCCATCAATATCAGCTTCCCAAGTTAGCATTGTCTAGGATCTTCCATTAATTCAAGAGCAGCAGTTGGACCAGAAGATGGAGATCGTAGATCTAGAGGTGGAAGTGAAAAATCAACAAGAAGAACATATTTTATAGCCACCCCTATCATAAGCTCACATAGTACCCACACCTAAATGTATGTCTCCTATTTTTCCCTCTTCTTCCACTCAGGAGAAAGTAGTTGCTTTTACTTCATTTCCCTTAGTTCCTATATTTTTTGCCCCTTCATTTGGTATACGTTTTATTTCCATTTCACTCCCTATATCTCATTCACAATTCACTACTGCTCCTTCTTATCTTACCTTCTCTTTGGCATCCCTTTCTTTTAGTTCATTTGCATCAGGTCCAAACCCATTTTTACATCCCTTACCTTCCATTCCTATCACTACCTCCACTATAGCTGTAAGTACGCAAGATCCTCCATGGGTGAGTGTAACTGCAACCAATCCTAGTGCTTATATCTATTCTGTTGTTTTGGTCCCCCATATAATTTTTGTTTCCTCTTCTTCCTTCGAGCCAGACCGTTCATAGGATCTTTTCCCTTTCACCTTATTTTTGGAGATACAGGCACTACCTAAGATCAAGGTGATTCCTGAACAACCATTTGCTGAGAATATTACTTGTGCTCATATTAGTTCATCACAATGGTTGAAGAGTTGTAGGAGAAAAGAGGTACTTGCTCTAGTGAAGCCACTCAATAAATTTAGCTTTAATCTAGTTGCTATGGAGGCTCACACTACCAAGATAATTCCCTTGGTCCAAAAACCATAAGGATAAATGATTCCAAGTGATTACGCTTATGATATTGTGATGGAGGACCTAAAAAAGGGCTCAATTTACTTACATGACGAGCATTACAAGCAGATATTTTATGACATCTAGGAAAAAATTGTCGAGCTTGAAAAAACTTTGGCAAAAATTAGAGCACAATAGGAGAATATGACAAAGGATATAGAGCAATGATGACAGTAGGTGGAATTCCAGCATAAGGCAAAGGATGTAACAAAGTAGCAAGTGTAGGCACTAAAGATATAGCTTGATTCCATACAGAACCAACTTGTAGAGAAGGCCACACAAGCTACAAGCTTCTATTAGAAGATAATTAAGGCAAACCATCTTCGGTTGGCTCAAAGTTGTGATAATTTTATGGCAAGAGTAGTTCTAGTTCTGTAATACCTTTATGAGGCTCGAATACAGATTCAATTAAGCCAATAACTAGTGGATTGTATTGAGGAGATGCTAAAGCCACACATGAAGTTTGTAGTAAAGATATAAAAATTGGCTCAATCTAATATGCACATTCATCCCATGAGTGATATAGATTGATCTTTGTCTAATACCAAAATTACATTGCGTACTTATTTTCATAGGTTATATCTAGTGAGAGAAGGTAGGAAACTCCTTAACGTAATTGAAGGGGAGCATTCTGTTTCAATGGTTCATTTTGACACTCTTGCTGATATGGGATTTCCAAATTTTATAGATGAATAGGGTGAGCCACTGTCAAAGGAACAATTAGAAGCAACCTAGAAGAATTTTGTGCATGACACATCAGAAATTGACAGGTGGGAAGAACCAATTACTGAAGAACAAGTGTTGCAACTCATAAAAATGTTCACTCGCATGGAGTCATCCTTGTTTGAGTTAGCTCAGAGATCTAAGAACCTTATATTGGAGGATACCTAGAATCTACGATATATTTATGAATCAATTAATATTTCTTATCCATTTACTATAGATGCTTGGGCTGAAGTAGTTATGGTTTATGAAAACACCTGTGAGAGTTTTAAGGAATAGGAAGAATAAGCTTCAGCAGAATAGGTAGTAGTAGAGCAGGCAGTGGTTAAGAAGGTAGAAGTTGAGTAGAGGTAGAGGAAGATGTCTTAACCAAAAGTGCTAACCAAGGTAGCTCATAAAAATTACCACTAAGAGCCCAATGGATAAAGGCCTAGGATTACCTGTATCGATGCAAGTTGGCTACCCAAAGAGCTGCCAAAAATATTGGCAATTTTGCATCTTGCTACATTAAAAATTTTAATAAATTTTTTGATATAGTGTGATTATAAAGTAGTAAATATAGTGAATCAATATTGCAGTGTTTTTGGATAATAATGTGTTGCAGTTCATTTTGTGTTAACCTTCTCTCTATTTTTTATGGGTCTTACATTTTAAAATGATGGATGTTATAAGAAAAATGGTTATGGGAGATGGTGTGTAAAATCATTTGAAATTTCCCAAAGATGTTAATAGAAATTGCACCTAATACTGAGGGTAAAATAGACATAACAACCTCTTTGCCCCAAGAGAAGGTCAAAAACCCTTATCACCCTTCCTGGGAGTGAAGATATCTTTGTTTTTGAAAGCATGGTAAAAATACGTTTACCCCAAAAGTGGGGAAAAAAATCCATTCACCTCGCTTTGGGGTGAACATAAATTTAAAAAGGGAAAAGATGTTAAGTCTGGGAAATATGCACTTTCACACCAATTGAGGGGAAAAAATTCCTTTCACCCCTCCTTGGAACGAAACCACATCTAAAGTTAAGATTTGTGATGGGCCCGAAGTGAAGTATGAAGGCAATGAATGAAATGTGCTCACCCCAAGGATGGGGTGAAAACACCATTTTCCCCACCTAGGGATGAACATTATCAAAAATGGTAGTCAAGACAAAATAATGTGCCATGAAATTGGGGGTTGAAAATCATGTTAATATGCCAAGGCTCGGGTGTTTAAATAGGTAAAAAAATAATAAAGTGCCTTGGAAAGTGCACGCATGAAGGTAAAAGTACAATAAAAATTTGAAGATACATGCAAGTTCTACTTTGTGTAAATTAAGGGGAGTTTCGCCTCAAGTGAGGGGTAAAAATCCCATTCGTCCCTCCTTGAGGTGAATGTATATAATGAATAAGGTGAATGTAACCCTAATGAAGTCAAGAATGATAGTAAAATCAAAGCACAACACTGAATGGTCAAAGGCTCTTTCATCCAAAGGAAGGGATGAAATCACTGTTCGCTCCCTCTTTTGGTGAACGCGTATGAAGAAAAGTGTGTTATGGTTCCCACCACGACATGTGTTATAAGTCTTATTCTAAAAGGTTTTCACCCCGAGTGGGGGGCGAAAATCCCATTCACCCCTCACTTGGGAAAATGCATATTCCAAAGCAAAATATATTATATGTTTTGTTTTAAATGTGCAACATGGAATTCAAAATAGGTTTGGCTATGATATTCTAAGAGATATGCCATGGGTCTCACACTACGAAGATCAAAATAACAATTTAAAAAAAATGCATTACTCTCAAACAGGGTACAGAAAATTAAAAGGTTGACCATGGTTTCACCCCAAGTGAGAGGAAAAATCATTTTTTACCTCCCTTCGAGGCAAAAATACATTAAGTAAAAATATGAGTGAGTTACACTTCATTACTCTTAAAATGGGCTTTGCTCCTCCTTAAGGTGAAAGCATACAAATATTGAAGAAAAATAATGGCCAGTGGCATTTTCATCCCTCATTGAGAAGAAACGAGTTGAAGAAGATTTAAAGTGCCAAAAAATAAAAATAATGTAAAGCACAATTCAGAGGTGTAGGTTGAACGAAACTATAAAGGTTTTTGTTTTATGAGTGCTCTCTCCACTTGGAAGCATGGATAAGAAAGAAGTAAATAAATTTAAATAAGAACACTTTCACCCATATTCATATGTTGCTTTGTTTTGGGTGAAGTTGTTTCCTATAATTCTCAAAGTTGTTTTCAAAGGTTCCCAATATTAAAATTGGTGAAAATTTAATGATGGTGGCAAAAGGAGTTATGCTTCCAAATTTTATGCTATAAAAATGTAGGACTGAATTCCATAGTATGATTTTCATAAGTTCCAAGATATTCCAAATCTACTCCACCTCTTTTCGAAGCAATACTCAGGTGTAGTGAATTTTTTGGACAAGGATAAATTTTCAAGAAACAATGGAGGTACTAATTCAATGACCATCTTTGTAGTTTTCCATATGCCCGAACTTGTTGATTTTCTAAGAGATTTCCCTTAAAATCTGGATCACTATCATAGAAGGAATATTTTTTAAGATTCCCGAGGAGAAGATTCCTCTTGCTAGTTCCTGATCCAGGGACATTTTGTCTTTTATGTATTAAATGAACAAGAGGTGAAAACCTCTATAAATACTAGAAACTTTCAATGTGACAAAAAAGGATGGACACTCTGCAGAAAAACTCTTTAAGTTTTCTATGTAAATAGAAGGAATTTGGCTTATAATCCTCCAAACAATTTTTGTAAGTGATTTCCTTCTACTCTAAAGTATTTCTATTTTATGTTCATATTCACTATCTGCTAAGTTTAAATTTTGCATCTACATTTAAACATTGTTGGTGAGGGAGTGAGTATTGGAATGCGACTCTAGAAGTTGTCTCTGCAAAATTGTAAGTGGATTCTTTTACCTTATTTCTATTCTATGTTGCCATAATTCTTGATTTGAATTCCTATTTCTATTTTATCTCCAATCCTACATCTTTTGGCCTGTGGCTATATTTCCTATTTATTTTCGTTATTTCCATTTATTTCTTGCAACTCTAAACTTAAACCGGTGTAGGATTAGTAAGGGAGCTATCCCTCTCTAGATATTGGCCCGAGGGACATCTCTTTCCTTTGACATTTCAATATTGGTTGTGTCTAGGGTGCACAAATGTAAGATTTATATTGTAGGTAGATATTTGACCAACAAGAGTTAATGTTATCCAATCTAAAAAAAATATTAAGTGGTCTTCAATTAAAGTTTAACGAATTTTAGCTTGATTAAGGATTATATTGGACAAATAAAATCTTGAAAACTACAATGGTTTTCATGTTGTGTTCACCAAAATGTGATGAGGAAAGGGGAAAGGTATTACAAAGGAACTCTTCGAGACAATTTTATACTCTCCTCTATGACTAGGGGTATTTTGTATGCACATTTTGTTTAAACTAGGGGTATTTTGTATGCACATTTTGTTTAAATGATTGGTTGAAGAACACCTATGTTTATCCTATTATATTTTTTTTTCTAAGTTTAACCCTAATATAACCATGATGCAACAATCAAGGCTTAAAACTAAAATGCTCTTTTATTTCAATGAGAAAGGAAATAACAATATCTCTTTAAGAGGAAATAATGCAAAAAAATGTAGCAAACAAGTCCTAAGATATAGTTGCATGCAATTTTTATTAAATGCTAAATCTTAATGATTAAGTTTCTCCTCTATATGATTAAGATTAAAATATTTCATATTTACCCTTTTGTATATTTGTTGATAAATAGAAAATAGAACCAAGTTTAAATAGACATCAAATAAAATATTACTCCTAAATTCTTATATGACAGATATTGGGGGTAGAAGAACCTATTTCTACCATAGAGAAAAAAAGTTCCACCAATCCATAGAAGCACCATTAGTGTTATTGTATGTCAATGTTTTTATCACTTGACCTATAAAATGGATAAAAAATACAATTAATGATAGAAGGGCTTGTTTGAGCTAGCAAAGTATGTTAGAATTATTAGAATAGGAATCAAGACTCTATTTAGATGGAAAAAAATGATAAAATACCTTAAATAAATACTTGGTGGTGAAAGTACCACTAGGTTGAATTAGTGTCATAGATGCTTTCACTCTATGTAAAACAGAGAGTGATAGTGCCATCATCTTATAGTTTATAATTTTTTTTTCTTTTGAGAGTAGAAAAAATACTAAATTCAAAGTAATCTAAGAGAAAAATGATGTTATCTATCAATTTTTGTAACACAATACTGATGTTGGCCTAAAAACCTTAACACCTAAGAGAGAGAGAGATAAAAATAGGTGATGTTACTCTAATGGATGTGCAATTTATTACTATTATGGATGGAAAAGGCATATAATTATGTCAACATAAGAATAATATATAAACTTTAGAAGAAAATGGTCAAAAGAGATGATGATAACAAGATAATATCATTTGAAAAAACCGTTGATATATTAGAAAAAATTCATGTAAAAACAATTAATTTTATAATGGTCAAATTTATTTTGTATGTGTAGGGTGGATCGATGTGAGGGTAATAAATAAATGATAAAAAGTTACCAATTTATTTTTGTATGATTTCATAGAACTTGAGCATACCTTTATGATCTACAACCAAGCACACTAGTGATTGATTAACCCTCCCATACATAAAGAAGAGTCCTTTGAAAATATACTACAAATCTATCATAATAGATCCTTGCCTATGAAGGCCTATTATTTATCAAAAAAATGACAACCCTAGATCCCTTGGATGAAACCCTAGCAACACATACCTCTTCTATCCCAATGGTACCTACAACAATTTGAGCCAATGTTCCTATCACTAGCTATGTTAGTTGTTGCTATGGTGAAACTCATGAATCACATCAAGGATCACCTTCACCAACAATTCAACCACTATTCCCTTAATCCACCATGGTAGTAATCCTCATCAAAGTTGAGTAAGTCTTCAAGCCTTTTTTCCTTAGCATTTTTCCCTTCTATATTGTCAAGTTCTCTCTTACCCAAAAGTTAAACACTCAAAATATACTTTCCAGCTCTAACGATCCCATGGAACCTAGAATCATGATTAAAAGGGTTAAATTATTTTTAAAAAATAAAAAAGATTCAATATTTAATCTATATAATCATTGACCACATCCACCAAACCATCAACAACTTAAGACCCAATAGTTCATCAGACTCTTTTATTTAATCATTCATAGTACCATCCAACCAAAACAATGGGGTAAAATTCCAATGATTTACTATAAATTCAAACACTTCACCAAGACAAAGTGAAAGGGAGGAAAACCAAATAAATTTCCATTGATTCATTAAAATTCTAGCATATCATAGAAGGAAAAACTTAGAAAAATTTCAAGGAAATTTATGTATCTTCTTCCCAAATGGATCTAATAGTGTCAAGATTTGATCTTATCATATAATATGGAGGTAGATTCTAAGGAATAAGAGTGCTCCACTCACATTAAGTAGTCACTACCCTCATCTTACCCTATTTAGATATCTACCTCTAATAGGGTAAAGAATCCAAATTCAACTCAAATTACCAAAAAGAGAACCACCTTTCTCTCATAGCATAAATAAGAAATGAATAAGGGGTTAGAGAAAATAATGAAGACTTTCTATGATAGGGTGGAATATGGAGACCTGCAATTTACCACCAAGGAATCTAGGAGAGTGACCCTAAGAAAATATAACATGAATCCCAACTACTCTTGGAAAGTCATAAGTTTGTGGAGTTTATAAGTAGGGAAATTTTTGATTTCGTAAGTGTAGAAATACTCTAATTTGATACATGCTTACTTAACTAGATATAATAAGAGACCATGTCATAATTCTACTATGACTATATGCATATCTAATTTTATAATGTTGAATACCATCCATAACATGATGCACATAGTCAATGTTTCCATTGGCTAAATATTTTTCTCATCAAAAGTATAGGCTTAATTTTTTTATGGAAATAATAAGAGTGCATGGGAGAAGTTTTTAATGACTTATATTCACAACCAAAATTAGGCTAGGGGGTTCAAATTAGGACTCCAAATTTATATTTTCAAGGAGGAGGAACAAAGGAAACTATTTACCATTTTCTTTGTAATAGATAGTATATGAGATTGTATAACTTGGAAGGAGAACTTACATGTTCTATGTGATTATGGAGGTAGCTTAATACCCTTAGTTGCTAGATTATTTAACTTTTATCTCAAAAGATATAAATAAGTAGCTAGAGAACTTTAGAGACTCTAAACTTCTTACACACTCTTCAAACCTCATCTAGCTAATCAGATGAAAAAAAAGGATTTGTTTATGCACTTGTAACTGGATAATAAAGATCTAGTAGGCCAATACCTAAATCTACCAACTTTTGAAGTAACAAACACCATTTATTTATCCAAAAATGTTTTGCTATGATTTCAATACTATTTTTTATAATACAAATCTAAAAAGGTTTAGGGGTAGTATTCCAAAGCTATTATTATTATGTATAGATCTAGTATAGAAGAAGGATTATGATATTAGAGATCCTCATATAGAATTTTACATGACCAATGTTTGACTCTATAGGTTTTCCAAGGATATTTTTTGGCTACCTACATGATGGATTTCATTAATTCTCATAATTTAATTTATTTTTCAATCCAAGGTGATGTCCAAGGCTGTATGATAAAGAATTTTTATGGTTATATAGTTTAGAAATTAGGGTACTTGCTTGTTTAATGGGAACATAGGTGACGGGGGACCGGAAAAGACACACGATTCCACTCACACGATTTCCTTCCTTTCGTTCAATAAAACTGGAAAATACATACGTAGTTCCAGAAATGTTCATGCATTAATCTGAGAGATCCTTACATTAACAGAAAAACAGCCCGCAGGCTTACAATAGCTAGCGCACGGCGTAGCTTTCTCACACTCGCACTCTGCGTGCCATCTTACCCAAATCCACCCCCCCAACTATTACAAATTTGAGTTTTTATCGAGGTCTCGGCCCTCTATGCAATTAATGCCCCCACCTGATCGAATTCATGAAATCAAAATCTCGAAGTTCGCTTCCTCTGCTACGTTTTCAAATTTCCTTCCATCAATGGGCAACTACCCCCCCGATCCGCCATGAAAGCACGCATTAACCTTGACCTGCAACCGTCGTTTGCCAGACTGTCCCTCGGGAACTGTTGCCTTGTCAGAAAAAAATTATCTGTATCCACTACCTCTTTTCCCACGCACAAAACCGTCCACGTGTCCATTTTTGATTCACCTTCAACCGGTCACGATATCCCGACCATTTCTGCTTGTGAGCCCCTTGCCTCGATTTGTGTCATGATATCGTGACATGTCATGATATCGCGACCATTTCCGCCTGCAACCCCTTGTCTCGATTTGTGTCGCGATATCGCGACCATTTTTGCCTGCAACCCCTTGTCTCAATTTGTGTCGTGACCATTTTTGCCTACAACCCCTTGTCTCGATTTGTGTCATGATATCACGACCTGTCACGATATCGCGATAGCTTTTGCCTTTGCCTCAATTTTTTTTTCCTCCACCTTCGCCTTAGCCAAAATAGCGTCACGATTTCGTGACGTTGTGATATCACGATGAAAACTCCCTCTGCCCATTTGCCTTAAAAAATGTCATGACATCGCGACGTCGTGATATCGCGATGAAAACTCCCTCCGTGCCTTTGCCTTCGAAAACATCATGATATCGCGACGTCGCGATATCACGACAAAACTTGCCTTCGCCTTGCCGTAGCATTTGGCGTCGCGATTTAGCAACATGTCATGAAATCGTGACATGTCGTGATTTCGCAACCCCCCCCCAACTTCTGCCTTGGGAAAGAAAAGAAACAGAACAAATTACTTAGAAAATTTGGTTGATGCCAGATTGTCCTGCTGTTGCCGGATGCTCCTGCATCAGACACCCAGGGTAAAATGGAGAAGTGACCTTCACTTCTGTGATGTTCGGTCCACGTCTTTTGTAACATATCCAAACGGACACCTGTCCCTGCAACTTGCTTCAACTCTGTCTCTTGGCAAAAACTTTTTTTACCTTCTACCAGACAAATTTTGGCATTGTTGTACACCTTCTCATCCACTGCCTGTAATGGCTTTAACTTGTGGCGCATTCCATATTTCATCAAGGAGTACGTATTTGCACGACCATCATGCACTACACTCTGATCAAACTGCCATGGCCTACCTAACAACAAATGGCAAGCATCAATGGGGAAAACATCACATAGGACCTCATCCTGGTACTTCCCAATATTGAATGTGACTAAGCATTGTTCACGGACCCATGCTCTATGGTCCTTCCGCAACCACGCAATCTGGTATGGATGCGGGTGTCTCCTCCTCTCTAGTTGTAACTTAGCAACCATCTCCTCGGAGACTAAGTTATCTGTACTCCCATTGTCTATAATAACATTATAGACTTTGCCTGCACTTTTGCACCGTGTGCGGAACAGGCTTCTCCTATGCTCTGGTTTGTCTTCATAAATCAACATGGTCCTCCTCACGATCATTGCTTCTCCTTTCTTAGCCTCTTCAGAATGTTCTGATTTAGCATCTTCCTCTGCCACAACAGCTCTAGCAGGACCCACTTGTTTCTTGTTCACTCTCTCAGGGTGCTGGGGACACTCATATGCTCAATGTCCCTCTTCTCCATAGTGGAAACATGTTCCCCGAAACACTCCTCTTCCATACCCACGTCCAGATCTACCTCTTCCCCTTGGGTAGCCATTGTTCTGAACTTGGGGTTTGGGTTCTTCATCTTCCTTCTGATCCCGACTGTTGCTAACCTCTTCCTTCTTCTCCTCTTTTCCTTCATCTTTTCTTCCACTAGTATTTCCTCCATGCACTCTTCCTCTTTGCTTGCTCTCAAACCTTCTGTTCAATTTCTCTTCAACCTTCAGAGAAAACTGGTAAGCATCTTCAATGGTGCTCACCCGAACTAAGCTCAACTCTTCCTGGATACTGGGTCTCAGCCCATTGATATAACGGGCCACCTTCTCCTTGCTAGCTTCTAAATGGCCAATTTTGATGGAGATTTTATAAAACTCCTCCATGTATTCTTGGACAGTTTTATTCATCTGTCTCAAACTCTACATTTTCCTTAGCAGATCCAACTCATAATCTATCAAAATAAACTATCTCTTTAATTTTTCTACCATCCGTTCCCATCTTGTTATCCATTCTTTTCCTTTTTGGTTCTATTCCAGCTGTACCCCCTTCCACCATATGCTGGCATGACCTTTCAGTTTGGTCTTGGAAAATCTGACCCTCTCGGGATCTTCAACTTCTTCATACTCGAAGTATTCTTCCAGATCATTGATCCAGTCGATCAATTCCTCTAGATCCAAGTTCCCAAAATATGTGGAAACTTCCATCTTCGGCCTCTTCCCAATCTGGGATATGGCTTTGTACATTCTGGCTTGTGCTGGATCTACAGCCTCTTCTTCTTTAGACTAATTTTCTTCTTCATCTACTTCATCTTCACTGTCTACATCTCTTCTTGTTTCATGTCCTCTACGCAGCTCTTCTTGCAGGGCCTGAACTTGTCGCTACAAAGCCCGAACGTCTACTATTGTCGGCATGCCTCTCCCACCAACGGGGTTTCTTCTCAGAGGCATTCTACTCACTTTTTCACGAGCCTTCCCATAGATCCTGGTGTAACTGCCTCACATCCGACGATCTATTACACACTCAGGAACTTCCGGCTCTGATACCACTGACGGGGGACCGGGAAAGACGCACGATTCCACTCACGCGATTTCCTTCCTTTCATTCAATAAAACTAGAAAATACATACTCACACAGTTCCAAAAATGTTCATGCATTAATCTGAGAGATCCTTACATTAACAAAAAAATAGCCCGTAGGCTTACAATAGCTAGCACGCGGTGTAGCTTTCTCACACTCGCACTCTATGTGCCATCTTACCCAAATCCACCCTCCCAACTATTACAAAATTCTGAATTTTTATCGAGGTCTCGACCCTCTATGCAATTAATGCCCCCACCTGATCGAATTCATGAAATAAAAATCTTGAAGTTCGCTTCCTCTGCTACATTTTCAAATTTCCTTCCATCAATGGGCAACTACCCCCTCGATCCACCATGAAAGCACGCGTTAACCTTGACCTGTAATCACCATTTGCTAGACTGTCCCTCGAGAACTGTTGCCTTGTCAAAACAAATTATCTGTATTCGCTACCTCTTTTCCCAAAAGTGAAATCGTCCATGTGTCCATTTTTTATTCGCCTTCAACCGGTTGCGATATCGTGACATGTCATGATATCATGACAATTTCTGCTTGCGAGCCCCTTGCCTCGGTTTGTGTCGTCAACCATTTTCGCCTGCAACCCCTTATCTAGATTTGTGTTGCGATATCGCGACATGTCACGATATCGCGACCATTTCTGCCTACAACCCCTTGTCTCGATTTGTGTCACGATATCGCAACATGTCACGATATCGCGACCATTTTTGCCTGCAACCCCTTGTCTCGATTTGTGTCACGATATCGTGACTTGTCACGATATCACAACAACTTTTGCCTTTGCCTCGGTTTTTTTCCTCTGCCTTTGCCTTAGCCAAAATAGTGTCACGATTTCACGACATCGCGATATCGCGACGAAAACTCCCTCTGCGCCTTTGCCATCAAAAATGTTGTGACATCGTGACGTCGCGATATCGTGACGTCGCGATATCACAATGAAAACTCCCTCTGCACCTTTGCCTTCAAAAACGTCATGATATCGCGACGTCACGATATCGCGACATCACGATATCATGACAAAACCTGCCTTCGCCTTGCCACAGCCTTTGGGGTCACGATTTCGTGACCCCCCCCAACTTTTGCCTTGGGAAAGAAAAGAAATAGAACAAATTACTTAGAAAATTTAGTTTATGCCAGATTGTCCTATTGTCGCTGGATGCTCTTGCATCAATAGGTTCATAAGATATTGCAAAAATTAAACTTAACTAGAACCCACTTGTAGAATGGAAACCTATTTAACTATAGAATTTAATTTTGCTAAAGGAATAAATAAACTAAGCTACATTTTCTAAATTGAAATGACATGAAATGGAAATGCTGGAAAGAAAACAATAGAATTGAAAAATGCTAGAATTTAAAGCTACTAAAAAGAAATGTTGGAATAAGAAATTATTGCTAAAAATTATAAATGAAATTGCATTAATAAAAATAAAAATACAAATACTAAGAGGGTTAGCTAGCTGAAAATATTTTGAAAATATGCATACATAGAAATAGGGGAAAAACAAGGCAAAATAGAGTATTTACGAGTTAGCAAAAATACAATAGAAAATTAACTTTTTGATAGAAAAGCAACAAACAAAAAACCTGTAATTTGTGACAGATATCCCTCCACTAGCCTCAAGAGTGGGCCCTTGATCCTAGGTCTAGAAAAAATATAAATTTACTAGTTCCTAAGCTCTAATCGATGAATCATTCATAAAAGACTACCTTGAAATGCAACTACACTTTATTGACTAAAAACTACTGTTACAAGAAAACAATTGACAAATTCCTAAAATCTTATTACTGATCCATATTTGTCTATTAGTTTTCAATGTAGGTATGTGGACATATTTATAAAAATTCTTCCACTTTATTAGCCTACAGTTAAAAGTACAATCCAATCTCTTTGTTTTCAACTCATTATTCGTTGAGCTTCTGTTAACAAATTCTATTTAGAATTGGGATAAAATTTTGTTGTAGCTAGTTGTCCTTCTTTCCTTACCTTCAAATTCTATGTAAGATGATTGAAATAGATTGGATATTATTGGTTATGGTTATCCATGTTCTAGATCACTTGCTTCCCCTGGAAATCAGCTAAAAAACAACTCTCAACCTTTTTTGCAACTAATCCAAAACATCCAATTGAAAAGTTGTTAGATATTAATTGCTTGGACAAAGGTGTGATGAGTCACTTCCAGGTGATTGGTTGGATCCCTCCAATTTTTCTTCATTCCCCCAAGTTAGTTTCAACTCTATAATTGGTGTTCCACTACAACCCCCTATTAACTTACAAGTTATTGCCTAGATATTCCAAAGCATAACCGTTCTGTTTCCAATAGATTACCTGCCATGTTTTTGTTGCAACATGGGATTTAAGGTGCCACTTCATCCAAACAATATTTCTAAGTCTGTAAACATTTCAAATATATTCAATCAGTGATATTTCAATAAAAATTCAATTGACTACATTTTTTAGCATATATTATTTATGCTACTTAATTGCTAAAAATTACCAAACACCTACAAAATAGTCAAAAATGTAAAAAAATCTATAAACAACAAAATAGTATTTCTTATAATTCATCATGCTAACATCACACATTAATGCATAATAATAAAACATTTGGCAATTTAAGTATGATATTGGTCAAATTTTGGCAGTTTTTCATGTTTACAAATCTAAAATAATGAAACATTTGAGTTTCTCATCATTCTCCCTACTTAACTTGATGCATGTCCTCATCCACTTTGATTTGCTATAGTAGCATTTAGATCCAAATTTTTGTGTAGACTACCCCAAAATTTATAATTTGTTGAATGATATCCCCTATTGCTCCTTATCTCTACTAGCCAATTCTGAAACTATTATTTTAGTTCAAGTTCTGAGTCAATGTAATATGGCACTGATGTGAGTAGAGTGGGTGGTCTAACCTAAAGATCTATCCATAGATGCTTCATTTTTAGGATCACCTATATCATTGCTAATACCTATCTACAAGACCAGTTCAAATTTACAAGTGAAATGAGCTCTTTCTTTCTTAAATAAAATGGCAACTCATCCCACCTACTTCTACATGTTGCAAATGCAATGTCAAAACTTTCCTTATAGAATTTTTGGAAGTTGACCATAGTTTCTGTAAGATTTTCAAGGTAAGTGGCTTTAATGTTCATTCTTCCCATCAAAGAGAAATGTTGGTTGATTAGGGCTACTAGGTTGGGTTGGTCATACCTATGTAGTAGTTTGGGACCTATTTTTATAGTTTTATACTACCTCCAATCTTATTTCCAATGTGTCTAATTTCTTAGCATGGAGGTGAAATTCCTAAGCTACACATCCCCTATGTATAGGTGTGGTAAAAATTGTACATCTTCTAAAACTATGAACTTATGTAAATAAATTCACATAATATTTTTTTTCTTCAATATTGTGTAAATAAGCATCAATAAAGGATTGATCAGTAGATAGATCATAGGTCAGATTAGAGCATATTTGTTTTACCTGCCACCTAAAAACTTTCTCTTTGAGGAATAAGTTGTAGATACTGGAAAGCTTCCTACATTTTTTGTAAGAACCTTGTTCCTAGAAATGATAATAGGTGGAGAATGTTAGGATACCATCCTAAACCTTAATGTAATAACTTTCATGATGTAATAATTCCTAGAGAACGTGGGTAGTACCCATGATTAATATTTTGTAATATTCTAAGTTTTACCTTATGCAGTGCCTATGACAAATGGCACCCTTTTTATGTAACACATGGTAGATAGGTTATGTAAGGTGGCATTGTGCATGTAATTTGAGTGGCATTGTGCATGTAATTCTAGTGGCACTATGCATGTAATTCGGGTAGCATTATGCATGTAATTTAGGTGGCATTATGCATGTAATCTAGGTGGTATTTTGCATGTAAGCCAACCATGGAAGGGAAATATTTAAATACCTGAGAAGGCACCAATGTATTCATATTTTTGCAAGTTAATGAAGTGTTGAAGGAGGTTTCCCCCTCGAAGAGGCCTACGATTCTATCTTATTGTGAGATTGTTTCTTTATGCAAATTTTTGTTATAATGTGTATTTTATTTTGAATATTAATGTGATGTTTATGTGAGTTTATTTCCAAGCAATTATGTGAGAGTGTGTTTATTTGAGTTTAATTTATAGTAGGATCCTAACAAAAAAATATATGGAATAATGTAAATTAAGAATGAAATGTGTTAAATCACCTTGGAATGATTGTTGTTTCATTGGAGGGATTTCCTGCCAATGATATCAAAGACATATAAATTATTATGTTCTTGGATGCTTAATGACACCCTTGTGAATGTATATATACCTAGCTAGAGTTATGAGGAAAGGACACAATGGTCCATAATAAATTAGAGTAATTAATTATATATAATAGGGGTTAGGATTAGGATCCTAACAAGCCTCCCTCATTGAAAGAGATTTTTCCTCAAAGCTTAAAGGGAGAAGGTTCATTTCATATTTTCCAAGTAGTATTTTCTCATGTTCTTGCACTATTTTAATTTCATATTCATGTAAGCAAGGATATTTTAAAGGTGGAAGTGTGGGCAGGGGATAGGTAGGAAGAATAGTAGGATGAGAACGATGATAGGGGTAACCCTTTTTGTGCCTTCTTGGTGGCTTGGATATAAAATAAGTGGGCAATCATTTCCTTACATCCATTGTAAATATTTTTCTCCATGTGATGAGAGCTTGTTAGTGGAGGAGGGCCAGGTTTTAATCCTTAAAGAGTATACATGTGATTCTTTATTGTGAATTTTATCCATAATTTTGCAAAATCCCATTGGATTGTCCTGAGTGTTCATAACCATTGTACTTCTAAGACAATATCACATCCTCCTAAGGGAATTGTATGTGTCATTTTTTATGGTGTAATCGTCCAAGGTGAACTTAATATTATGTCATTTCCATTTACAAGTGATCCTTCCCCTATTACCAATCATGAATTCAAAATTATTACAAGGATGGATAAAGTAATCAACTTGTTTCACCACACGTGGGTCGATGAAATTATGGGCACTGTCAGAGTCAATAAGCATAATAAGAATTTATTGTTTGAAGGATCTGAGTACTTTTATAGCTTGGAGAGAAGAATTACCGGTGAGGGCATTGAAATAAATTTATAGTGGACCTTGTGGTCTATCATTGGGTGTATTCGTCAAGACTTCTACCTCGATTTCCTCTTCGTTGTTGATTGATTAAAAAGGAATAGTTGCATTTAAAATATATAATTTAGGTGTAATGCATTTATGATTGGGTACAAATTTTTCATCACAATGAAAACAAATACCTTTTTATATTATGTATTTTATTTCATTAGGGATGATACATTTAATTGGTAGGATTCGATTAAGTTTTGGGATGGTGTAAGTATTTTGTGATTCTGCCTTAGATGGGTTTTCTAGTTGACACTAGTTATTGAATTTCTCTTCCACCATTTAGGCTAGCACAATAGTATGTATCATGTCAGTGGGATTGAGAATTTGTACTTCTAATTGAATGTCTTCCTTTAAGCCACTGATGAAACATATTTGGAAGAATGAGGCATTTAGCCCTGATGTAAGTTTTGCTAATTTTTCAAATGGAGTTTGGTATTCTCACACTATAGTAGTTTGGCAGAGTTTGGTAAGGGTTCCCATGAAAAATTTGAATTTAGTAGGTCCAAATCATACCATTAGGTTTTTGGTAAATTCTAACCATGTAGGTGGGTCATTAGTCTTCTCATACCACTAGTACCATTGGGTGGCGATATTTTCAAGGTGGAAGGATGCAATGTCAAATTTTTGTGCCTCTGAAATTTGGTAGAGGGAGAAATATTGTTTGACCTGATAAATCCAATTGATGGGGTCACCTCCTTCAAATTTTGGAAAATCCAATTTAGTGGTTCGATGTAAGATTGATGTTTGTGGTCCTCCAAGTAATGCTTGGTGTGTTGGTGCTTCGGTATATTGGTCGACTTGGATTAATGCCAAGTTTTGTTATACCATATAAATGGAGTGGTTAGTAGCATCAATTTTTAAGTCTACATCTGCTATCTTGTTTTCATTGTCATCATTTCATAGGAAAAAATCCTCCTTTGTCATGATTTTCTTTTCAATATTGTCCTTCCATCAATAAATTTATTGTATGATGTCTTTGATAGAGTCTTATGATCTCCTACCATCATCCATTATAGGGCTAGTTTGTGATTTGTATTTCCTTCTTGGTAGTGAAAAATGTAGTTTTCAATATTTAAATTTACAAAAATTTAGTTTTAAAAAGTTTAAATCCAATATATTAATCTTATTAGAGAAAAAGATTTTGGCATCAAAGGGATTTAAAATTTATAGTATAATTTTTATTTTATTAAATATCACCATTTTCTTTGAAACTTCACTGGGAAACTCAGACATCGAGCTAAAAATTAATTTTTTTGATGATTTTGAATGTTTGTTTGATCTGTTTCTTGATTTGTGGCTAAAACAAATTGGTGATGTCCATTTTGAAGAATTTGGGTAAGATTTTGAGCATGATTTTCACTTGTTTTTACCTCTAAGACTGTATTTTATCCTACACATATCTGCTATTTTCTATTGGTAGCTTGTTATTAAAAATACTTTGATTCTTCCTTGATGATATATGTTGAGAGATATTGCGAGTTTTGTTAGGCTAATATTGTGGTATTTTTGGCCACAATGGTGATACACATCGATGAACAAGGGTGTAGTTTGGTAATGTATGATAGTGATTGAATGTGGAGGGAATTTTTTTGGTGAAAAATTGTTATGAATGGGTCCCTCAGATCATTGCTTTGATACCAGTTGGTAGGAACCTTGTTCCTAGCAATGATAATAGGTGGAGAAATATATGAAATGATGCAAAATAAGAATAAAATATATTAAATCACCTTGGAATGATTGTTGTTTCACTGGAGGGATTTCTTTCCAATGCTCTCAAAGAGATAAATTTGTATCCTCTTGGATGCTTAATGACACCCTTCTAAATGCATTTATATACCTAGCTAGAGTTATGAGGTGAAAGGACAAAATGGTCCATAATAAATTATAGTAATTAATTATATATAATAGGGTTTAGGATTAGGATCCTAAAAATTATACTGAATGCTCTGCTATGAATCACAAATCTTTCACTTTAGCTTTTAGATCTATAAATTTTGTAGTTTTTCTCTTATTCCACTCTTCCAATGGTTGTAATATTGCAAAATGTTCTTCTAGTGCATGATAATGGGCCATCCATCCTACTATGGCTACATTATGCTCCATTAGTGATACCATATTTGGCTAAGGAATTACCACTAGTGGGGCATTAGGAATTGAGGGTATTTTAACCTAAACTCCAATTTCTATATTTTGAACCACATTAATGAATTCTACAAGAACCTATTTAACTTCCTCCTTGATTAGTATTTCCAGTTGCATAGGTTCAACCTGTATCCTTGGCGTTGCTCCTGATTAAATATCCTACTTTAGAGCTATGGATTGAGTGTTCTATTGTTATGGAGCTTCTTATTGCATTTGTTGTTTTGAAGCTTCTTCCGGTACTAAAAATTCTAGAACATCTCCTTGGCATTTTGGAGCATCTTGTTCAATTAGACATTTTAAAGCATGTATCTATACTATTGGATGCTCCTACAAAATGGTTTTTGTATAGGTTATAAGTTATCTTTTTTTTGAGTGGAGCACTCTCCAATCTCAATTGGCTCCTTCCCTTCCTGATGAATGAAAATATATCCCTCTTCTATCTGTTGCTCTTCTACTAAAGTAACAACTATGATAGTAGTAGAAAGGGGTGGTTCCAGTTCTACAAGTATTTGTACTTCTATAAAGAGGTTCTTAAGTGATTTCTTATGTATTCTCATTTTGAAAATATTCTACTAAATTTATCAAAATTTCTACTTCTTTCCATGGAATAGACTCTACAGGTAGATTTTTCTAACTTTCCCATTTTATCTTTCAAATAATATAACTCCTATAGTAGTTTACAAATATAGATTACCTTTTCTTTGATGGTCTCTTCTAATTTATCTGTCCATACCTATTATGCTCTAATGAGTACACTACTAGATTTCATAGGATCTTCAAGTTCTAATTATGTAGGCTCTTCAAATTCTAAGGATTCTAAAGAATAAGTGAATAAGTCCATTATAGGTGGAGAATCTCTCTCCATAGATTCCTTATCTTCAATAGACGTTTCCTCAATGGAATCCTCCTTATCATCTAATAAGATTAATTTTCTCTCTTAGTTTTGGTGGTGCAGGAGGTGTTATTAATTGTTCTTGAGCAAGTAACTATTTTTATCTCAAGCTTATCTTTTCTCTATTCCTCAGAGGTACCTACAATAGTTTTTTTGCATGTCTAGTGGAACTCCTTAGTGGTTGTGATTTTATTTCTTCTATGCTACCAAAATTTTCAATCTACTTTTTAGTAGAAGACCTAGTTGTTCTAATTTTTCTCTATTGCTTAGGTTGATACTCTTCCTTTGTGGAAGAAAAAATGTTCCCTTTGGAGGATGAACCTTCTTGATTAGATTGTTCTTCCTCTGAGTTAGAATCAGAGGCCTCTTGATGGGCATAAATATTTTCTTGACCAAATATTTTTGTCTATTCTATTTTGATAACTACCCTTTTGGTTTTACATTTTCCTATAAGGTTGGCTTCAGGTTTTCTTTTCTTATTTCCTTGTGTCCTAGTTGCAACAAGTATTTATCTCTGAGTTGGGGTAGCATTTTATCTCTATTCAATAGCAACCCTATTTTAAAATTTGTCTACAAAGGCCTTGTTAGCATTTTTGCCACATTTATTGTTATTATTAATTATGCATGCTTAAGCTTTGGCCCAATGCAGTTTTGTGAGTTCCGAGAATTAAATGCAGTCTAAAATTAAATACTTTGAGGATTTCCAATGCATTTAAGGTAAAAGAAGCACCTAGGCCACCAAAATTGAAGGATTTATTGGTTCGAAGCTGTTGTTCGTGGATTGAGTCAATGGTTTCATGCATATTTAAAAAAAACAATTTAATGAAGGTGGTTCTTCGAAGCTGACATGTAAATTGCATTCAATTTTGTGGGTCTCCAAGGCTGCAATTAAGGGGATCATGTGCATAATTTTCAATGCATAATTGTAGATCACAAGGAAGTCGGTTTCAAATATTTAATGTTGCAAAGAGGATGACCCTCTATAAAAACCAATGTAAGCTTCATTTGAAAGGGTGGTTGGAAAATTCTCTGCTAGAGACTGGAAGTTCGTTTGCAGGAATAAAGGATTGGCTTCTATTTTTCAAGCGTTTGCATTGGTGATTTCCTTTCTGTTCATGTTGCATTTCTAATAGCATTTGTATGTCTTCATGGTCGTTACATTTAAATTCTGCATACTGGATTTGAATATTGTCGTAAGAGTATAAATTCCTGGAATGTGATTTTGGAGGGTTTTTCTGTATGCATCATGCGGAAGTTAAGTTAGTAACTTTTATTGCTTGTTGTTGCTGCACTTGGAGTTTCTTGCTGTTATTTTCTAATCCCATAACTTCGGCCTGTGGCCATATTTCCCATTTCTTTCTGCAACCTTTTTAATTTCTTTCCAGTAACCCTTATCTTACACCAAGTTTAGAATAGTGAAGGGAACCATCCCACTCTGGAGATTGGTCTGGGAGCCATTTCTTGCTTCCAGCCTTTCAATGTTGGCCGGGTCTAGGGCGCACTTGTAAAATCCTTTCCTGTGGCAGATTTTGGACCAACAATTTTTGGCACGCCCGGTGGGACAGACTGTTTCTGTCTCCAAGAATTCATAATCGGTGGGATAAGCATAATTTTCCAAAGTGATAAACCCACCGGTGCCAACAGTTTTGGCACGCCCGGTGGGACAGACTTCTTCTGTCTCACAAAAATCCACATTTGTTTTAACACCCGGAGGTCTCAAGATTTGATGAGCTGTCTTGGCCTCACAGCGGAGATTTGTAAGTTCATCTGGCGACTTTGCTGAGTTGAAGATCTGTTCGTGGACGCCTGTTTTTTTTTTTTTTTAAATTCAAAGAATGTTCATCTGGCGACTTTGACTTAATGGCGATAGCCGTGATTCCGTAGACCACTGCCACAAAGGCGAGGGTTTTTCTTAGATGGGATGATCCTGGCCCTCTGAATCTCCAAATCCGACATGAAATTCCCGAAGGTGCCCTGAAGAACCTAGAAAAATATGATGGTACCAAAGGCATGGCTCTGGCGCATGTTGAAGATATTGCGACTTTGTCAATGATCCATGTCATAAATCATGAAGATGTCATGATCAGACTTCTGGTCTTGTCTTTGGAAGGAAGGGCATTGCAGTGGTACAGACTGCTCAAGCGTCGAAGCATCAGCTCATGGGATGATCTCGCTGGAGCACTGATCAAAAGATTTGACGAAGATCCCTTTTACAGTTCTTTGGATCTCTACCAATTTTTCATGTACATCAAGAGAGCACCTCAAGAAAGCATCACGGACTTCAATGTACGATTCTTGAGAAGCTGGAAAAGAATTCCAGAGAAGATCCGTCCATCACCCACCCAAGCCCACCTCTTTTATGTTCGAGCTTTTAATTCTGACATAGGTCTCTTTTTGCTGCAGTCAGGTGAACAACGGTTCCCACAAATATTTGAGGAAGCAGTGCGAGCGGAACAACTTTTGCTCTTATCGAGAAAGTTACCATGGGGAGAAACTCCATTACTTTCTTCGGTGGTTGCTGCTCCTGTCTACCCTGCACAGTACTTTTCATGCCAGATCCCTTATACTGTACAGAAACCTGAGATGCCGTTGTGTGGAGCTCAAGGGACAGATCTCATCCAAAGCCAAGGATTGGCAATGAACAAGATGGTTGCTTGCAGTTTTCATAAGGATATGGATTCAGAGGATATAAGCAAAGAAGAAGAACAGACTCAAGTGGCAGAACCTGAGCATCAAGAAGGCATAGCTGTGCAAATCACGCAAGCATGTAGTCAGAACCTGTTAAATATGTCAGATCGAGAGGAAGAATCTGCAGAGATCCTGAAGAAGGAACTGTTGTTGGACAATTTCTGTGATCAGATCCAAGAGTTGGAGAAACCTGTTCTCAGTACACACTTAGAGAAATTTTCAAGATGGTGGGGTTTCTTTTCTGCATTATTTGTCAGTTGTGTAGGTCTTGGCATGTATGATAACTTGCCAGTGTCTGAAAGATGGAGAACTTCAGGAAGAAGCCAGCCCAATTTCAAGGACCGACTCAAGTATGATCAGATCTGGTCGGGACACTGCAGATTTACCGGATAACTCCTGAGACTGGATGTCTGGTGGCGACATGCCAATCATGTCGTGAACTATTGTATATAGTATAAAAAAAAAACAAAAAAAAATAGAAAAGAGAAGAAAAAAAAAAAAGAGAGGTATTGTTTTTATTTGTTCATCTCGGCTCTTTTTGCATGCGAGCCGTAGGTGCTTGTTTTTCTTTTGTTTTTCTCCTCCCAACAGTTGGTGGCTTTCTAGCACTTTCTTCTTTTCCCTTCCCTTTTTCTTTCCTTCCTTTCTTCATCTTCCTCCTTCTTCTTCTTTTTCTTTTGTAGTAAAAAAAAAAACAAGCCACGACTGTTGTTTCTTTTCCCCATTTCTATTATTCCCGTCCCTTCTTATCCCTTTCTTCTAAGTTATGTCATTTTACGCATTTATTTACAGTTCAGTTCATTTTAATTCCACAGCCTTCATATTTCCATTTCCATTCCATTAGTTCATTTACTTTCATTCCATTTCCATTACAGTCGGTAGTACAACCGCATTCTGCTACTATGTTCACCGTATCACTTTCACCCATTTCATCACTCTATTATATTACCATTCCATTTGTAGTCACCGCTTATGCAATCGCAAGATCTCACTCCATCCTCCCACTCCATTTGTTTCATGACCAGTTATGTGCAGGTTCTTGCAGTTTCAGCTTTTTAGCAGAAGAGTATTGCAGCAGTTCACTAAGATGTATCACCGCAGCCAGCTTTCTGTTCTGATATGACTCTGTGCCCAATGGATTCAGGCCTGGATTCTTGCATACAGCGAGCTGTATACCCCGCGAGCCGCCAAGAATGTTGGCATTTTTGCCACATTTATTGTTATTATTAATTATGCATGCTTAAGCTTTGGCCCAATGCAGTTTTGTGAGTTCCGAGAATTAAATGCAGTCCAAAATTAAATACTTTGAGGATTTCCAATGCATTTAAGGTCAAAGAAGCGCCTAGGCCACCAAAATTGAAGGATTTATTGGTTCGAAGCTGCTGTTCGTGGATTGAGTCAATGGTTTCATGCATATTTTAAAAAAACAATTTAATGAAGGTGGTTCTTCGAAGCTGACATGTAAATTGCATTCAATTTTGTGGGTCTCCAAGGCTGCAATTAAGGGGATCGTGTGCATAATTTTCAATGCATAATTGTAGATCACAAGGAAGTAGGTTTCAAATATTTAATGCTGCAAAGAGGACGGCCCTCTATAAAAACCAATGTAAGCTTCATTTGAAAGGGTGGTTGGAAAATTCTCTGCTAGAGACTGGAAGTTCGTTTACAGGAATAAAGGATTGGCTTCTATTTTTCAAGCGTTTGCATTGGTGATTTCCTTTCTGTTCATGTTGCATTTCTAATAGCATTTGTATGTCTTCATGGTCGTTACATTTAAATTCTGCATACTGGATTTGAATATTGCCGTAAGAGTATAAATTCCTGGAATGTGATTTTGGAGGGTTTTTCTGTATGCATCATGCGGAAGTTAAGTTAGTAACTTTTATTGCTTGCTGTTGCTGCACTTGGAGTTTCTTGCTGTTATTTTCTAATCCCATAACTTCGGCCTGTGGCCATATTTCCCATTTCTTTCTGTAACCTTTTTAATTTCTTTCCAGTAACCCTTATCTTACACCAAGTTTATAATAGTGAAGGGAACCAGCCCACTCTGGAGATTGGTCTGGGAGCCATTTCTTGCTTCCAGCCTTTCAATGTTGGCCGGGTCTAGGGCGCACTTGTAAAATCCTTTCCTGTGGCAGATTTTGGACCAACAGGCCTCTACCTACTATGGGTTCCCTCATCTCCATACTTTTGCACACTTGGTGAAGGAATTGTTCTATCCACGATTGAAAAGACCTAATTAAGGACCTAAGATTTACTCTAATGTGGTGCTTATAGACTAGTTTAATTAGGCCATGATGCCTAACTAACCCCTAAACTTCTTACTATCTCTTGCCCATGCCATGTAAGGCTTGGTGCAAATATAAGGGAATAGCAATTCTAAACTCTGGTCTTCGTATACCATGTTATGGGTGAGAAGTTTAAAATTATGTCCAGATAAGATAAAAAATTGAACTTCACAAGTCAGGTATTGAATGACCTAGGTGGTCACTTCATCCCATGGTATTTGAATACTGGTCAATTTGACTCCCTTACAAATATTTTATTTATTTGAATTTGGGGTTCAAGGCCCCCATTTCATTAAAAAATTTTAACTACATGAAGGGTTGCTTTAAATGACTTAACTAGCTCTATTCCTTGAAGCAGTAATTCAAAATTTTGGTTAAGTATAGTTGGAATTACCTTAATTTGCATCCTCTTTATTGTAGCTCTATTATTTTAGAGGGTTCTAGCACAATGTACAACTAGCCCTTTTGAATTTCCCTTAAACTTGTGCAGAAATGATATCTATCTTGCCTGCTGAAAGATCACCATCATCTTTATATGGTGCTATAATTCTTCAATGGTATGAAGCTTAGCTCTTCATTTTTTTCAATCTACTATTATTTTCTTACACCTTTGCCTACAAAATTCTATTGCAACTCATAGTGTATTCACCCTTCTTCACTTATCATGCAATATGCCTCTATAGTTTATTTTTACAATGTTATGTTATTTTTTTCTAGTTTGTTTATATATTCTTTGAATGGGGTTTCTATAGAGCATACTAATTTTAAATCTACCAGTTTGATGATTACTAGGCATTCAAGCACTTATCATTCCTGAGTGTGGTGGTAAGCTCTGAAATATGGTGCAAATTAGTCTAAAAAATCCCATGCACAAAATTTCCATCAACCCCATGCATTTCTAGATGCATGTTATTCACTGATTCATTGACTAAAAATTTTCAAAATACGATATGGATGAAAGGTGATAGTTTAGATATTTCACTCATTGTGCTTGATTAATTCCTTTTCCATGAAAAATTATGGATGGTTGATCATTCTATCAATGATCTTAATTGCATAATGTGATTCATGTGACTCAAACTTTGTGGCACCATCACCCTAGGTTTTCACTATCACATCTTCCTTGAAATGAAGTGATCATAAGGCTTTGGACTGGCATATGATTAAAAGGTATGATGGGATGCTATGAAGCATGCCATTGACCATAACCTGATGGTCACCATGCATAATATTTTGAACTACATCATATTTGTATGCCCACTTGGAAAAATAAATGTTACAATATTGACCATGAGAATTGGTCAAATGAGATGGCCTCTCAGGCATCGTGTAATTATTTTCAACGTGCACCATTCTATTTTTCATGCATACAAATTTTCAAAAATTTGTTCTCCTTTTAGTTTTGTGGAAAATTTTTCTGGACCTCTATTTTTTCTAGAGCAAGGTCATTTTGAAGCATCTAAACCATCTAGAGCACCCATTTTTCCATTTTTAGTTTGCTAGATCTAACTTTTTTATGACTGAGAGCAAGATAGGGTATCTCTTGGACTATTTAGTAGGGTATTTCATATGTTTTCTAATTTTGTGAAAAGATGCCAAATATTTAATTATCATACATGCAATGTCAATGCTAACTATGAGTAAAATTCAAGAAATACATACCTTACTCTCAAAAGCTTATCATACATCTCATATATTATTTTGATTATTTAATAGATTTATTAAAACTTCAAAAACATCACACGTGTAGTAATTAAAACTTTATACAAATGGGGTATTTCAACAAGGCAAACAAGAAAAAAATCGGTTTTCATGTAAGCCTTAATTCAATAATACCTTAAAAAGATTTTCACTATTAAATTATTCATTTTTTTTGTTTTTTTAAAAGAAAAATTTTAGAATCACTATAAATATGAAGTGGAAGAGAGTCTCTTCCATCACATATAAATTTGAATGTGCAAAATATTTTGTAAACTCCTTTGTTAATGGTTTATGGTACACCCTTAACCAATGCTCATTTACCACTAACTTCCTCCTTCAGTCATCAATTGGAGACAGATGAAAAAAATCCATTTTTAAGCACTTCCTTGATTTGGTCCTAGCCATCGAGTTTGTAACTTTTTAGTAAAATATTTTTAATGAGAATCAAACAACAATGTCCAATATCTTGGTTTAAATTTTCTCTATTGAATGTAACTGTTATGTCACACCTTTCATTGTTCCTCGATGATATTTATTTGGTGAATTACATCCAATAAAAATTAATCCAATGTATTCAACTGTAAAAATCTATCTAGTTGTACCTATGAATAATTCAATACCAACTTCCAAATATGTATAAAGTGTTAAAAACTAAAATTCTATTGAAAAAAGAGTTTTCTTAACATAAACTAGTTCATAAGGTGTGAAACCTATAGTGATATCCATGTAGTATTATATGCCCAAACTATTTTTGGTAATTTTTTCATCCAATTATTTCTATAAGAAGCTACTATTTTTGTTAAAATCCTTTTCAATTCTCTATTAGTGACATCTACTTGACCATTTTCCTAAGAGTGGTAAGGTGACGACTTTCTATGTTTTATTTCATACAATTCAGTAAAGCTTCTATGATTTTACATAAAAAGTGTGGCCCATGATCTCTATTAATAGATTATGGTGCTCTAAATCTCTAAAAAAATGGGAATATAAAAAGTTAGCGACTTTTTCTTCATGAGAATATTTGAAAGCATGCACTTCAACCCATTTAGTTACATAATCGATGCATATTAAAATATGTTTTTCCCTTCAGAAGGTGGGTCAATGGGTCTAATAAAATCTAACCCCCATATTTCAAATGGTTCTAAAACCACTTGAGGCTATAGAGGTATTTCATTTGTGGTTGTTGGTTTTCCCATTCGTTGACATGCATCACAATGGTGTACATACTTTTTCACATCCTTATGAAGGGATGGCCAATAATAACCAATTTTAATTTTTTTTTCTAATAGTATGCTTTACCAAATAGTATCCATTTGATGGTTCATTGTGACATGTGCATAGGACATCATATAGTTACATCTTGTCCTATTGAATTCATCGATGTAATATGTAATTGTATCCACATTTAAATAGTAGATTATTTATCTACGTAGAGTATGAACTTTATTTTATCAAACGTTTCTTCTCCTTTGGGGTAAAATAAGAGGGAAATTTTCCTATTGGTAAATAATTAGCAATATCAACAAACCATGGTGTTGTTACTGATATTGTAAACAAATTTTCATCAGCAAAAACATCCTCTACCAATTCATCTTCTCCTATATAATCCAGTCTAGACAATAATTCAAATACTACATTAGCCTCCCTGGTTTATCTACTATAGTGATATCAAAATCTTGTAGTAGTAATAACCAACAAATTATTTGACCACTAACCATAGGTTTTTTCGTCAGGTATTTGATTTTCAAATGATCTATGTGAACAAACACTTGATATCTGATGATATAGTGGCAAAATTTATTCATAGTATATACTACTACTAGAAATTATTTTTCAATGGTAGTATAATTCTTTTTAGCTCATGTAAGATTCTTGCTAATATAATATATGGTATAATTCTACCCATTTTCCACTTGCCCTAATACTACTCTAATTGCATTATTGGACACATCAATTTGAATATGAAATGGTAATTCTTAGTTTGGACCTCTCAACACAGGTGGAGTATTCAACTTTTTTTTTTAAGTGTCAAAAGCATTTTGAAAATTTTCCATACATTTGAATTTAGAATATTTTGTTAACAATTAAAACATGGGATTTGTAATTGTGTTAAATTTATTGATGAAATTATGATAAAATCTAGTATGTCCCCAAAATTTCTTGACATCTATTTGATTTTGTGGTGGAGGAAGAATTTTAATGATCTCTATATTTTTGGATCTACCTAGATTCCTCCTAATGAGATATGATGGACAAGGACAATGCCTTATTCCATAATAATAAATAATTTGTTAGGACTTATGATGAAATTATATGTTTCACAATGGTTTAGTACCTTGTCGAGTTATTCTAAAGTTATATCAAAGGATTCCCCAAAAATTGTAAAATCATCCATGTAGATTTCTATGCAATCAGTAGTAAAGTTAGAAAATATGGCAAGAACAACTTATTGGAAGGTTTTTGGATCATTGAAAATTCCAAAAGGTAGGAATATATAGGTAAAAATTCCCCATGGACAAGTGAAGGTTGTTTTTTCTTTATCTTCAGGTACAACTCGAATCTAGTTATAACAACTAAATCCATAAAGTAAACATAAAAATCTCTTTCCAATAAGTGTATCCAGCACTTGGTTAATAAAATATAATTGAAAATTATCCTTATGTTTGAATTTTTTTAATTATCAATAGTCCACACACACTCTCATTTTCCTATTCTTATTTAGAATAATAACCAATGGTGAAACTCATTGGCTATCAGAAATGGGATAGATGAATCCCACTTCTAGCAACTTTTTAATTTTATCTTTCACAATATCAGGACATTTTTACATAGATATTACATGATCTGTATATATTTGATGAGTACACACATCATGATGGATTCTTATCATATATTTGTAATCCCATGTAAAGGCATTGAAATGTCAACTCAACATATTGAAAAATTTTTGTTCCTAGTCATTTGTCAACCAACTATTGATATTAAAAACTCATTTGGTTATACTTCAATTTGATTTATACTAGGATAACTAGAATTAAATATTTTAAATTTATTTATTAAATTAAGAGGGGGGCAATGATGCAATAGAAGAGAATGAAAATTTTGTGTCTCATTATCGAATGTAATTCTTGATGGAATCATATTTGATATGGGACAGTGAGAAGATGATAGAATATGATGATTCCATTCATGTGGTAATTTAAATAGACTATATTATAGTGGAATAGATGAAAATTATTTAAATTTTTGTTCTTCATCATTCCATAACAATCGATGAACAGTGGTAGGTTCATCTTCAAGTCCTAAATCATACGTTGTATTAATCAAAATAGTTTCATCTTCAAAAACATCTCTTTCACATGAATCTAACTCTTCTATGTGGTCTTTCACAATGATGGTGGCTAAGGTTGAAATAGTTTCTTCATTTTCTTCATCAGATTCAGGATACCATAAGTGTCCTAAAAAATTGATTGATGATTTTGTAGGAGGATATAAGAAAATCTTCTTTGAATCAATCCCATTTGACATGGTAATATCCCCTGACCTATAGTTAATAAAAGTAGCTACCATAGAAAGCCAAAACCTTCCTAAAATTATTGGATAACCATTAATAGAATTTTAAGAATGTAACACCAAGAAGTCAACTAGATATACTCATGAGGAAACCATCATAGGGATATCTTTGATGATTCCTTCAAGTTTAGAAATTGGTCTATCAACCATTTCTAATCTAGTAGATGTAAGATTCAAATTTTTTAATTATAATCTCTACATCATATATTTTTCATAACATTAATGGCTAACCCTAGATAAATTATAACATTGGATATCTAAATTAGTCCTATGATTACAAGAACTATTGGACTTCTTGGATCATCGTATTTTGGTAAAATAAGTTTTTGAAATGATTTCTTCTCCTTGTATGGTTTTGGAAAATGATTTCTTCTTCCTTCCCATATTTTTAATACAAAGCTCTTGAATAATTTTATTAATTAATGATACATCCTTAATATCTTGTAGTAAAGGAATGGTAATGGTTAAACATTTTAATTCCTTCAATAAATCCAATTCTAAATATATTTTAGATTTCTCAAACCATTTAGGGTATGGTATATTTTCTAATGAATAAGGTAAATTCTCCTAAATAAGGGTTTTTTCTTTTTATTTTCCTTTCTCTAGAGTTGCTTTTTGTGGTTATGGTGTAAATGGGTCTTTTTTATTTTCATTGATTGTTATTTCTTCAATGACAGGTGGAGTAGGTTCAAGAAGTACCTTTCCTAAATGTAATTGAATATTTCTACAATCAATGATATTTATCATGGTGGTATCTTTAGATTTAGCCATGTAGATAGGAGTTTCATATCTAGTGTTATTTGGGTTGGCGATAGGTTGGAATAGAAGTGAGGGTTGTTTCACTTGTTGTTGTTATGGTTGTCCCTAAGAAATTTTTTGAGTAGGAGCAAGAAACAAGTTTTGTAGATGATTTTGATATCTTCTTTATCCTTGATATTGTTACCCCCAATTTTTTCCATGGAATTTTAGATGCATCTATGGTGGATTTTGTTGATTCCATTATGGATTTGTCTATATAGATTGCAACCATTCTTGATATGATGACCATGGATGTTTATTCTAAGATTGATATGGTGGTTCAAAGTGATACCATGGCATAGACCAAGGATTATATCCCTAATTTATGGGAAATCAAGGGGCATTTTGATATTGATACTATGGAAAATTACCCCCTTGTCTTTGTCCAATAAAATTAAGTTTTTTCATAGGTTAGGATTATGTTTCCAAGATATTTTTAAGTATTGAAAGTAAAGGACATTAGTCTATGATATATCATTTCACAAAAATACTGCAAAAAGCAAATACAAAAGTTTTTTTTAAGGACAATCTTGAAGAGCATTCTTATTTCTGCAATTTTGGAAATAAATGGCTAGGGGTTCCATAGACCTAGTTTTTGCATTCATTTACACTAATGTAGTTTTGATATGGACAAGAATATTGGTTTTTAAATTAGCAAAATCGTCCATTATTTCTTTCAAATCACTTCCATTAATACCCATTTTTTGTCTTCTTTGTTTTGTGTGGGAGTTGTTGGAGGTCAAAATGATCCAAAATGAAAGTACACCTAATTTTAAAATTTTGAAAGGTCATTAGAAGTCCTAAATTTTATTGTGGTTTAATGGAAAAATCTAGTATTGAGTTTTGAAAAAGTAAAGCAATTCAAAATGTTATAAAATGGGCTCTATTTTTTAGTCTTAATAAAATCTTTTAAGGGTCTAAATCACTCATTCTTAAGAATTATTTTCTATCATATTAATCACCCTTCATGAAACTACCTAAAATTCAAAGACTATGAAATTATCCTTTACCACAAGAAGCCAATTCCTAAGAGTACCACCATGTCTTACAAAAATCTCTATAATCTAAGACCACACCATTTTTTTTAACATTAATCAAAATCCAAGGTCTTAGTATCCTAAACCATTTAAATAATAATTTATCAAAATTATCAAGGCTATAATATTAAAATTACCCATAATAAAAATATATTTTTTTACATGAGCTATTTCCAAGGTTTCATACTACATTCTAGCCTAAAAGGTTTATTTATCCTTTTTTCATAAGTATAAATCATGAGGTGTTCAACCAAAGAAAGCCTATGGCTAATTAAGGAATAAACATGATTGGCTGAAATCCAAATTGACATAATCAAGGCCATAAACCAAAATCGGATCGACGGTTAGGAACAATCTAATAGCATATTAATGATCAAAGGAGAAGCAACCGAAACAAAGTCAAAGATCCTAGTCAAAGTCGATGTCCAAAAGTCAACATCAAGGCTTGGCAGTTTTTTGCTAAAATAAAGAAATTATTGACCAACTAATTTGACATGAAATAAGTTTCTCAACCAAAATAACATCAAAGGCTAAAATTGTTTGGTCAAAAATCAACAAAGATCAGTACCTAATATTTATCGATCCAAAGTATATCATTTGAAACCTAGTCAAATCACTCGATCAAAGTTGATGCACTACTCAGGGTATACAAAATTTTATCATAAGGTTATCTTTGATATTTGCACTCTTTTTTGAATTAATCAGTGCAAACCATGGTCCTTGATGATATTAAATCTAACAACCCTTAGGGATATTTTTAGGTTTTGAATTTTAGCTAAAAGATAAAAATAGGGTCTACACACATAACCACTTGAACTTTTTAACCCTAAGTTAAATTTTGGAAGTCCATATAACCATGTTCTAAAACAAATACCTTAATATTTGGGTTGGTCATGAGGGTCATGGATATGTTGCCCCCTTTCTTATGCAATCCCCTAAGTTTTTAAATTCACAAAATTCAAGATTAGGGTCATTCAACCGAAAATAAATGGATTCTTAGAACAATCATTTGACCAAGGCAATGACACTAAGGCCATTCAGCCTAATGATGAGATGGCATGGGAAGCATCAAAATAATCAATGTCTTTCAGTTGATAAATATTAATACTCAAGATTCATCGACTGAAGTAGAGGAGGGTAAGATTTAAACACATTGTATCATGCCTAACCCCAAAAACATGAACCTATATCTCTAGCTTTAAGTATCATGAGGGTCATTAATACATCTACCCACTTCTCCTAACCCAAAAATTTCCTAAGTCTAAATAAAGGTTTTTTGAGCTATAATTACAAAAATAATGGTCAAAAGGTCTTTTGCCAAAGAGGATTTTTGAACTAATATTATTGGCTAACTCAAGAAAAGGAGAAATAGAAATCAATTAAATGGATATACAGGCTTGAATTGTTCGACCAATCAAATCTAAGTGTATAAATTATTTCAGGTGAATGATATGAATGATTAAATATATTGACCAAGACAAAGTCAACTAAGATGAAGGTCAAAGGTATGTGAAAATTTTAATTTTTATTATAAGCTTTGATTTAAGTAACACATATTTTCCTTGTTGTAATGTTAATCTCCCTAAGTACTATCATGAACCTAAAGCTATAATGAATTTTAAACTCCCAAGTATGAAAGCACCATAGGCCTTTCAACCAAAAATCGATGAATGGACAAAAATGCTTTGACCGATTCATATATAACCATGAAGAGTCATTAGCCAAAAAATTTCATAGAAAGGAGTTAAAATTCTTTCGATCGACTAGCAATCGACTGTTGTGGATGCTCACATGACACAAAATTAATGGTAGATAACAATCAACTGATGATACTTACAAAGTGGTGCCACATTGATTTTGAGGTTTGAACCATTATAGGAAGTGAGGTGGTGAATCAAGTGTGGTGGTAGTACAAGGATAGTAGGTATGACATTAATGGCTCTTCGTGGGAAAAAGAGTTTAAAAATGTGCCAACAACAATGATGAATTCAAAGAGCTTGAAGCATCCTCAAATCATAAAGTATTTAAAAAAAATTGACATAGATACAAAGGTTAGAGATTTCAAAGTAAACAATGGTGTCTTCAAGTGTAGTTGCTCCCAAAACCAAGGTCGAGATACTAGAAGAAAAAGTGTCATTCAAGAAAATTTCGATGAGAAAATCCTCTGAGTAAGTATGGGGTGAAGAATGGCAACACCTATAAAATTTACTAAGGGGAATTTTCCATAGGGCATACGAAAATAAGGATAAGATGAGCTCATTCTGTAAAAAATGGAGGACTAATCTGGCAAAGTTATTATGTCCAAGGATATGTTTTATTCCGACTTACTATCTTGACTAGTTGTTTTGTATGATTTGAATTCTAGAGCAATAATTAATAACAAAAACAAATCCATCTACAGAATTACACTAAAGTGTTCGGGCTAGAAAATGTTTCTTTGATTTATGATGCAAAAGTGATCTCTGCACAGGCCAAACACATGATTGGCACCTCATTTTATGTAAATTTGTTCAATTATGAAAAACTAGTGTCCATTGAATTTCCCATTCATAAATCTGCACTACATAGTTGGGAAAAATATTATGTTGACATGATTCACATAACAATGGGAGTCGAGGACCTAAATTGTATCGAAATAGAAATTATGTTTTTAATAGTACAATGCAATAAAGCTTGGAAATTCCCAATGTATAGGTGGAAGAACTTAATCTATGATACAATGGACAAATAATTCAAAGAGCTATAGAAGAAAATAAATAAGGATTAAGAAATCATGCCTCGCTTCTCCCACAACTCCTTACTCATTCACCTGATTGTAGGATAGTTCAGTGAAAAGGCAATTACTAAATTAGGAGGTGTTCTAGAAGTGAAAATTCAAGAAATATTACCTTACATTCAGGAAGGTGCCACAAGTTATTCTAAATTTTTTATAATATTTCTCCCTACAATATATCATGTTATTATTAATAAATATCCCTTCAGGATGCCTGAGTATTGTAAAATATTTAGAAGATAAAGAGGTAGAGGATTTTTTCCTCACAAAAAACCTCATTTATATAAAAATGTATGGGGTCAAATTAGCACCCAAAGCTTTAACCTCTTTTTATTCAAAATCAGTAGCTACCTTGGATATTGTAATATAGACTACAAAGGAGGTCCAATTAAGGGTCATAAGAAAATAAACCAGAATCCCCTGTATCACTGCACCAAGTAAGACAAACTATTATGTTTATAAGAAATATTTTAATCTGATGAGAGCTTTGCTGAAAATGGACTCACTATATTTTGATAAAATTACATGGAGATCATATGATCCCAATGGATTCTATAAGAAAATTATTGTTGAGAAAGAGACACCAATACAAAGAGGAGATCAATTTGAATATAAACAATGGTTGAACCTAGAAGACGTATGGAAAAATAAAAAACTAAAAAGGGCACATACTCAAGTAGATATGGTTGGGAATTATTCCAAAAACCTAAAACTACTAAGGGAGGCTATAGTGAGAAAATAACCCTACTAATACTAGTCATACTTCCAAAAAACTTCACAAACCCTCTCACAAAGATTAATATTCAAGAGCCTGAACAAATCAAGATATTGATAGAAGTGGTGGGCCAAGTAATAGAAGATGCCCCTGATGCTTCCATCACATATCACCACCCAAAAATTGGGAAAAGAAAGGATATCATCCTCACCTCTTATATTCCAAGTCAGCATACAACACAATTTTTGGCTAAAGCATTGATGATCCACAACACCTGTAGTAGATGATCATAGGTTCACCTCAAATAGTCTCTGTAGCCTTGAGGATAAATAAAAAAGAAACTAATATTTTATTAGTATCTTGGAAAAAGATACAGAGAAAAGGAGAGTTTTCTAATAGCTTCAGGGATTATCAAATTAAATATCAAAGTCCTTCGATTTCTCCCACACATAAGAGAGCTAAGATTGGAATGAGCACTGGTGAACCTGTAAATATCACTTTAACAAGAAAGAAGGATACCAAAAAATTCACCCCTAAATAATATGAGAATATCCAAGTGATATTTGAAGGAAGAGTAACATAAGCCTGTTTAGGAGCTAGAAAAGAAAGTCTCGTTCCCTCAAAAATTTCTTTTCCTACCTCAAAATCCATAAATACTATTCCTACAAAGGGAGTAGTTTCACTTCAGATAATTCTTGCAATAGGGGATGCAGAGATAGGAGGGGAAACAATAGCCTTATTAAATCATGGAGTATATGTGCATGCACAAACTACTCTTGCTATAGAAAAATAAATAGTAGGGTGGAAAGCTAAAACATAATTATTGTAGGTAGAAAATAAAATGCAATAGGATTATAATATAAGGCTACAAGGTAAGGTTAGCAGAATTTAGGGATAAATACCCTTAGAAAGAAAAAAACTCTAGGGCTCATTACTCTTAAATAAATATAAGGATAATATGATAACCATCATAAAATAAGAATCATATATGTTCGATGGTTGTTGTAGATATTTTGGAGAGATAATAGAAAAAAATAAGAAAATAAAATCCCTATTAGAAAGAGCAAAAAAAATAATGGCAACTATTTCCCCAATTTATGAGAAATGCAAGGTTGAGTATGGGTAGATCAGATCTAGACAAGATATCACAATAGATGGCCAAAGTCATAGTTATCATATAGAATATGAAAAAGTCACTAGCTTTGTGGTTGATAGACCCTAATGGAAGTTTGCAATCAAAGAACTTGAGAATGCGTAACGAGATATGATTACCATGATAGGATAGATTAATCTCATTCTCCTCAAACTAATTAGTGTAGAAGGGTTCAATATATTAGTCATTAATGATATTCAAAAACTTCAATGTGACGAAACAAATAAAAAATTATCCGATCAACTCATTTATTTATCAAAACCACCATTGACATTATTAGATATCTTCAAATTAAACAAATGACCCTAAAAGAAAACAAGACCAAGGTAATGAGGGTACTAGATAGAATCGATACTCTCAGTATGTTCAATGAAGATATTTGGGTACATATTACTGACATGATTGGGGCTAGTCAAGAAGAAAGTAAAAGTCATCAAGGTCAACTAGTAGCATGGATCCCACAAAGGGAGATAAATGAAGAGAAAATGTTGTAAGGCTAAGCTAAGAAATAAAACCAGGTGGATGATAGTTGGAATCTATTTTGATATATTAAAATTCAAGTTTAATTTTAAAACAACTAATATTAGGCTATAATACACCCAACCAATAATAGGGTAGGAGATGGTGATAAGTGAAGGATCCATATTGGAGTAGTTCTAATAGTTCTAGAGCCACCAAAGCTATAAGAAGGATAGTCACAACCAAAATAAGAATCAATATTTTGCATAGCATATTTTTTCTAAAGGTATCCTTGAGTGTCCGTTTGTTCTTTCATTGTATTTCTTTGTGTCTTGTTTCTTGTCATCCCTCATTCCTTCCATTTTTGTGTAGGTTCTTGATGTGGAAGGATTCATGACCTGAGATTATTTCCAAATAGTTAATCAAAGGTCTAAAGGTCTCTATGTTACTATATTAGAAATAGATAGGTGAAGGATTCTTGTCACATTATTTGGATAATAATATTGATTGTATTAATTTTAAATAGCATTACCATCTCTCATTGTAAACAATCTATTGATATTAATATAATTTAGGCTTTTATCCTCATTGTTCCTTGTTTTAGTCTTGTGTGTTGTCTTTATTATAGGTTACATCATTTGAACGTATAATAAATGCTTTCTTTCATTGGTCAATGGTTATGCTTGTTATGATATTCAAACAAACATAATTACATCAATTTCTCCTTTCTTGATTCTTTCTATCACATTAAATTGTACTGAATTTTACTATAGTGACCCAATAGATTAAGGCACTAGTCATACATAATCTATAATTGAACTGTTATTATTTAAGCTTGGTCATATTTATAAAAATTTTACTTACTAGCATAAATTTGGAAGAGCATGAACATAAAATGTTAAAACTTTAAGTTCACCTTAAGGGTTTTCTTACCATACCTGGTTTATCTAGAAAATATATAGAACTCTATTCCTAGGTTAAAGAGGTGGGTCTACTAGAGCCTGTAATTGCTCATTGGCAATTGGTTTTTCTTGTAGTGTGACAACATATCCCAAGGATGCAAGAAAAATCTCCAAAATTTTAATGGTGCTACAACTCAGAACTGAATCTTGAATATTTAAGATTCTTTCCAATGATAAATTTTTTATTGGCAATAGTCAGCCTACAAGGAACTATAAATACCCAATTTTAATTTTAATTTTTTTTTTTCTGAATTCGTTTCCCATGTACATCACTTATTCCAATTTATTTTTCAATAAACCAACAATCATAAAAATTTCTTGATTTTAAAATCTTGATTCTTGAAAAAGGTTAGATCCCAAGAAACATATCTTGTGAGATTGAGAGTGATAAGGGTTAAGAAATCTCAACTAGAAGTCTATTATTTATACACATCATGTGCTAGTGACTTTAACTTGTTGACACCCAAAAATAAAAAATCAATAAATATAGAGAAGAACATATTGGTGCAAACAAGAAGAACTACTCGGGAGCTATAATAATTTTTTTTGAACCTAGAGGTATGCTTTAGGACCCATAATTTTAGTTCATCACAAAGAATTCCTAATTATATAGAGGCTACATTTTACTATTATAGAAAATATATTTCATACACCCTCCGCTACTGCTATCAGAATTAATACTACACCACCTGCTATTATTATTGTGAAGACAATTAAAACTTCCCTAATAATTAATATGGCCAATATTCCTCCCTAGAATAATTAGAACATCCAACTATGGAGAACCAATAGATACATGCCTTTCCAATTACCTCCAACTCTACATGATCTCCCTAGTAAATCTCATAAGTATTTGCTAAAATTCCAAAAGTCATAGGAGAAGATTATATTAAGAGTTTCTTGTATGCTATGGATAGTCTTGAGGTAGAAAATGAAGATGTAGTTTTAAACTATTTCTTCAAAACTTAGAGAAAGATGCTAGAGAATGGTTTAACACTCTTCTAAATAATGACATTGCTAATTTTGCCAAAATAAAAACTATGACATTGCTAATTTTGCCAAAATAAAACAGTCACTTCTAATATACCTGACAACAATGAAGAAGAAAGAAAATGAAACAATGAGTGATTTTAATAAGATATTTTCTAAAACTCGAAATAAAATCCCTATTGACTTAAGACCAAATGATATACAGTCCATATATTTTTAAAAGAATATATTTCCAGGAGAATTTAACTATGAGTTAAGATAAGAACAAGTAAATACTATATATGCATGCATGTATAAAGCCATTAAAATTTAAAGAAACATGTTAGATAGTGGTAAAATGAAATCATACTCTCTAGAGGGCAATCAACACGATAAGAAGCCTAAGAAAGTAGGATTTGATTTGCAAATAATAACTAAACAGGATCCTATAGAAAAATTATCAAACCAAATGACTGAAATGTTTAATACAATGAATAATAGGTTAGCCAGGATCAAGAAAAATAAATAAAATAATGGTGAATCTTCACACCCTTAAGTTGATAAAAAAATATAATGAAAATAGGCCACCATTAAGAAGGAATTTCAATAGGAACTAGGGTAACAATAATTATGACAAAGGAAACAAAAAAAATAATAATGGAAATAATTGAAGGAAGAGAGAATTTGAGAAAGATCAAGACTATGTTCCAAATCCTATACCTTTTGTTAATGTTATAAAGAATTTTCCTTACTACTATTCAGCCTGTGATACTCCTCATAACCTAGATTGTTGTGGAATATACCTAGGTATGCATAATAATATAGATTTATATGATGAATCTGAAAATGATATTAGGATTAATGCATGTTGGTATCAAGAACATGAATCTAGGAGAGCCTATTTGAAAAAAACATGGATTTTTATACCTCAAACCATCATCCTAAAATCCTAGTAGCAGAAAATACTAAGATATTACAAAGACTACAAGAATCTAGGTATGAAAATATGAAATAAGAAAATTAATTCTAATAGTTGTTAGTCTCATAATGACACTGAGATGGGGGGTGAATCAATGTGGCTCTTTAAAACTTAAAAATTTCAACTCTTAAAGCCAAAACAATGAAAGCTTAAAACCACATAAAGCAAATACAACAAGAGAACATCACACAACACACGATGTAACGAGGTTCACCAGTTTTGGCTACTCCTCAAAAATGACTGCTTGGACTCCTGTACAAATCCAGCCTTTGCAAAATAACAATTTTACAATCAATTTACCAGCACCCACTGGAAGGAGCACCAACCCCTAATTTATCTGCACCAACAAAAAGGAGCACCAACCCCTAATTTATCTACACCAATAGAAAGGAGCACCAACCCCTACTTTATCTGCACCAACAGAAAGGAGCACCAACCCCTAATTTATCTACACCAAAAGCAAGGAGCACCAACCCCTAATTTATCTGCACTAATAGAAAGGAGCACCAACCCCTAATTTATCTACACCAACAGAAATGAGCACCAACTCCTAATTTATCTGCACCAACAGAAAGGAGCACCAACCCCTAATTCCAAGCACCAACTTGGACAGTAATTTTGAAACTATATTTTTGACATAAAGATGCCTTCGCTTATACAAGACCCTGACTGGTCTATTGCTAACCCAACCTCTCTCGCTATTCACCAAAACACCACACACACTTGTAGCTCTGCTTACTACACTTTTACTACCCTCTTACAGACCCCTTTGATGCGCTTCTTTACTGTACTCTTACGACTCTCATGGCTCTGATTAACGCTCTCTTACGACACTCTTCCAGCCCTCTTTTTACAGCACTTTCACACTTTCATAGCAGCACTTTCCCTCTCTTCAGCAGCACTTTAATTCACCACGTAGACCTCATTTTATAACAAAATTCCGATTATATTTTTAATTTCCATATTTTCACATGCAGCTTATTAATAGAAAATTCTATATGTAAATTCTTTTATCTAACAGTATTCTTTCATACATCCTATAAATAGTTACAGCTCAAGTTTGATCTTTGTCTGATGACTTTCAGTTTAACCATCGCTCGATGATTACACTCCGTAACTGGCCTTGTAACTGTCGTTCTGACTCCAGTTCATTGTCCTTATTTTAGCTGCATGATTTTTCTCTGAAACTACACCTGTAACTGTCATACTGACTTCAGTTAACTCTTCTTATTTTAGTTGCATGTTTTTCTTCTGCAACAGCCCCTGTAACTGCCATAGAACTTCAGTTAACTATCACATATCTTATTTTGGTTGGGTTCTCTTCTTGCTCACGCCAACGTGACCTATCGTGAAATCATGACACTTTTACCTCTTTGTCCTCTTCTTGGATTTCACCCACGAAAACACATGTCACGATATCGCGACACTTTCGCCTCCTTGCTACTCTTCTTGGCTTTAGCCCGTGAAAACACAACATGTCACAATATCATGACACTTTCACCTCCTTACTCTTCCTCTTTACTTTTTTCATGATATCATGACACTTCTGCCTACTTACTCTTTCTCTCCTCGTTTAGTCACAAAAATGCAACATGTCGCGATATCGTGACACTTTTTCCTTCGTACTTTCTCTCTCCTCCTTTAATCACGAAAATGCGACATGTCGCGATATCGCGACACTTTTGCCTTCTTGCTTTCTCTCTCCTCCTTTACTCATGAAAATGTGACATGTCGTGATATCGCGATACTTTTGCCTTCTTGCTTTCTCTCTCCTCCTTTAGTCACAAAAATGCGATATGTCGTGATATCGCGACACTTTTTCTCATTAGCACTTTCTCTTGCCTTCGGGTCATGAAAACCCAACATGTCATGATATCATGACACTTTTTCTCCTTAGCGCTTTCTCTTGCCTTTGGGTCGCAAAAACTCGACATGTCATGATATCGTGACACTTTTTCTCCTTAGTGCTCTCTTGCCTTCGGGTCACAAAAACCTGACATGTCATGATATTGCAACAATTTTTCTTTCGAACTCTCTCTCCTGCAATATGTCACAAAATTGTGACACTTTTTCTTTCGGACTCTCTCTCCTGCAATATGTCATGAAATCGTGACACTTTTTCGTCCGTACAATCTCTCTTACAATATGTTGCGAAATCGCAAAACTTTTTCTACTTGCCTTTCTCTCTTCCAACATGTCGCAAAATCGCGACACTTTTTCTTGCTTGCGCTTTCTCTCCAAACATGTCGCAAAATCACAACAGTTTTGCTTGCTTGTGCTTTCTCTCCGAACATGTCATGAAATCGCTACATTTTTTCTTTCTTCTCAACATATCACGAAATCATGATAGTTTTTATTTCTTCTTCTCTCTCTTCCAACATGTGAAATCGCAATAGTATTTCTTTCTTCTTCTCTCTCTTCCAACATGTCATGAAATCACGATAGTTTTTCCTTCTTACTCAACATGTTGCGATATTGTGATAGTTTTTCTTTCTGGCTCAACATGTCGTGATATCGCAACAGTTTTCTTCCTTGTGATTTTCTTTTGATTTTTAGCATATGGGCTACTTCGGTCTTCTTAGACAACACTGCTCATACTCTGGGCCACTTCGGTCTTCTTAGACAACACTGCTCATACTCTGAGTAACCTCTGAACTCCTGTCCACTACATCACTGAACTCCTATCCACTGCATCAACCGATCTGTCTGACTGTGTTGACAACAATGACAATACTATTCCTGCACCTTGCTCAACAATCTCGCCCTTTGGAATTGTTGGCAACACACATGCAATTTCCTATAATTCTTCTCCCCCTTTGAAAATAATACCAAAGGGCTGTTGCAGACTCCCCTAGAGTCCATGCACAACATTCTCAGGCACAAATTAATACAGTTAGCAAAAATTACAAACATGAGCAAAAAAGATAATCAAATATATAAATGTTCCCCTTGAGAATGTGGTCCCTCACTCATATCTATCTTCAACTGTGTTGGCTGCTAGATCTCTATCCATTGAGACTCTGTCCTCTGTACCCTGTCAATAGGCTCACACAGAATCTATCTAATCTTATAGAATCATAAAGAGAATTGTTAGAGACTCAATATGTTCTATAATTAATGCTCAATCAATATATCAACTAAATCTCATAGAAGCATAAAGAGAATTGTTAGAGACTCAATATGTTCTATACTCAAATCCCAATCTCAACACAACTCAACCAATCACTTTTTACATTTTCAACTTGGTCTATGTTTTCTACAGTCACCACTGGTCACACCTTACTTTCAACTATTCGAATCAGGAGACAACATTTTGTTAAACACTTCACGTCCAACTATAGTGCACCTTACTCAAAGTCATACTTCTGGACCTCGGATAGGTATGATTCACAAAGCAAAGTTGCTCATCTTGATGATCTAAACTTGAATCAATAACCAGAATTCAATATTTTTTCACCATAGTATCATGATAGATCTAACAATCTTCACGTCAATGTGTAGTTCAAATACACACTGCTTTTATTGAAACACATATATGCGACTAGGGCAGCATTATTTCACTAACCAAATTATCTAAACTATTATAATCCTTAACTTTTGATAGTGGCAATAAGAACCATCACCAGTACAACAATGACATATAGCAATACTACCAATAATGACAACTCTCAATTTAATCACCACCCTTCACGGCACTAACACAAACAACTACATGAACTAAAAACACACTTTGACAGCTATACAACAACTCCTCGACTACTTTCCTTTCATCCTCAAATAACTACACAAATACATAGGAGCATTAAAATAAAATTTAACATTGCTCCCCCTGAGGATGTGCTACCTGGAGCTGCTTAGTGCAATAGAGGAGTAATCTCCTTCTGTCTAAGGAGACACGATTTCCTCTCTTATTTCTTTCTCCAGTATTACCTGCATCCCTATTTTGAACCTTTTCGTGAACTTGAACATTTCTCTTGGGTGGTTGTCCCTTGTACATCCTTGATGGATGATTCTTTTCCTTTCTTTGATGCACATGATTTCTTCCCTGTCTGTGTTGCATTCTTTGCGTCTGATGAAATCTACTGTCTTACCTTAGATTTAGACAAGACCTTTCTATGTGCCCATGACCATTACATTTAAAACATTGCACATGGTGTTCAACCAAAATAACAGATGTATTTCTACCAACATAACTCTTTGATCTATTATTCTGTCCACAATAAATTACCTTGTGACCATAATGGTTCCATCTAAAATAATTTCCATTACGTACTAATCGAAGATCAACCCTAGCTGATTTAGCCTAAAAAGAGAAATTGGCTCTGATACCAATTGTTAGTCTCACAATGACACTGAGAGGGGGGTGAATCAATGTGGCTCTTTAAAACTTAAAAACTTCAACTCTTAAAGCCAAAACAATGAAATCTTAAAACCACATAAATCAAATACAACAAGAGAGCATCACACAACACATGATGTAATGAGGTTCACCAATTTTGGCTACTCCTCAAAAATGATTGCTTGGACTCCTGTCCAAATCTAGCCTTTGCAAAATAACAATTTTACAATCAATTTACCAGCACCCACTAGAAGGAGCACTAACCCTTGATTTATCTACACCAACAGAAAGGAGCACCAACCCCTAATTTATCTACACCAACAGAAAGGAGAACCAACCCCTACTTTATCTGCACCAATAGAAAGGAGCACCAACCCCTAATTTATCTATACCAACAAAAAGGAGCACCAACCCCTAATTTATCTACATCAACAAAAAGGAGCACCAACCCCTAATTTATCTGCACCAACAGAAAGGAGCACCAAACCCTAATTCTAAGCACCAACTTGGACTGCAATTTTGAAACTATAATTTTGACATAAAGATGCCTTCACTTATACAAAACCTTGATTGGTCTATTGCTAACCCAACCTCTCTCGCTATTCACCAAAACACCACACACACTTGCATCTCTGCTTACTACACTTTTACTACCCTCTTACAGCCCCCTTGCTACGTTTATTTATTGCACTCTTATGACTCTCATGGCTCTGCTTAATGATCTCTTACAACACTCTTCTAGCCCTCTTTTTGCAGCACTTTCACACTTTCACAGCAGCACTTTCCCTCTCTTCAGAAACACTTTAATTCTCCACGTAGGCCTCCTTTTATAACAAAATTATGATTCTATTTTTAACTTCCATATTTTCACATGCAGATTATTAATAGAAAATTCTATATGTAACTTCTTTTATCTCACAGTATTCTTTCATGCATCCTATAAATAGTTATGGCTCAAGTTTGATCTTCGTCTGATGACTTTCAGTTTAATCGTCACTCGATGATTACACTCCGTAACTGGCCTTGTAACTATCGTTTTGACTCCAGTTCACTGTTCTTATTTTAGCTGCATGATTTTCTCTGAAACTACACCTGTAACTGTCATACTGAATTTAGTTAACTCTTCTTATTTTAGTTGCATGTTTTTCTTCTACAACGACCCCTATAACTACCATAGAACTTTAGTTAATTGTCACATATTTTATTTCGACTGGGTTCTCTTCTTGCTCGCGCCAATGTGACCTGTCATGAAATCATGACACTTTTGTCTCTTTGTCTTCTTCTCGGCTTTCACCTACAAAAACACAACATGTCATGATATCATGACACTTTCGCCTCCTTGCTACTCTTCTTGGCTTCAGCCCGCGAAAACACATGTCACGATATCATGACAATTTCACCTCCTTACTCTTCCTCTTTACTTTTGTTGCGATATCGCAACACTTCTTCCTACTTACTCTCTCTCTCCTCCTTTAGTCACGAAAATGTGACATGTCACGATATCGCGACACTTTTGCCTTCGTACTTTCTCTCTCCTCCTTTAGTCGCAAAAATGCGACATGTCACGATATCATGACACTTTTGCCTTCTTGCTTTCTCTCTCCTCCTTTAGTTGTGAAAATGCGACGTGTCGCGATATCACCAAACTTTTTCCTTCTTGCTTTCTCTCTCCTCCTTTAGTCATGAAAATGTGACATGTCGCGAGATCACAACACTTTTTCTCCTTAGCGCTTTCTCTTGCCTTCGGGTCATGAAAACCCGACATGTCGCGATATCACGACACTTTTTCTCCTTAGCACTTTCTCTTGCCTTCGGGTCATGAAAACCTGAAATGTCACGATATCGCGCACTTTTTCTCCTTAGCACTTTCTCTTGCCTTCGGGTCATGAAAACCCGACATGTCGCGATATCGCGACACTTTTTCTTTCAGACTCTCTCTCCTGCAATATGTCATGAAATTGTGACACTTTTTCTTTCGGACTCTCTCTCTTGCAATATGTCACAAAATTGTGACACTTTTTCATCCGTACAATCTCTCTTGCAATATATCATGAAATCGCGACACTTTTTCTTTTGGACTCTCTCTCCTGCAATATGTTGCGAAATCGTGACACTTTTTTGTCTGTATAATCTCTCTTGCAATATGTCACGAAATCGCAACACTTTTTCTACTTGCCTTTCTCTCTTCCAACATGTCACAAAATCACGACACTTTTTCTTGCTTGCGCTTTCTCTCCGAACATGTCACGAAATCATGACAGTTTTGCTTGCTTGTGCTTTCTCTTTGAACATGTCACGAAATCGCGAGTTTTTCTTTCTTCTCAATATGTTGCAAAATCATGACAGTTTTTCTTTCTTCTTCTCTCTCTTCCAACATGTCGTGAAATCGTGACAGTTTTTCTTTCTTCTTCTCTCTCTTCCAACATGTCATGAAATCATGACAGTTTTTCCTTCTTGCTCAACATGTCGCGATATCGTGACAGTTTTTCTTTCTGGCTCAACATGTTATGATATCGCGACAGTTTTCTTCCTTGTGATTTTCTTTTGATTTTTAGCATATGGGCCACTTCGGTCTTCTTAGACAACACTGCTCATACTCTGAGTAACCTCTAAACTCTTGTCCACTGCATCAACCGATCTGTCTGACTGTGTTGACAACAATGACAATACTGTTCCTGCACCTTGCTCAACAATAGCTAAATAAGTAGAGGAGTTAGAAGCAACACATGCTTTAAATCTGAGAAGCAGATTTATCTTGAACATAAATGATAAAAAATTATTTAGTGAGACTAAAGGAAAATCTACTATGAGTAAAAATACATACAAAGAAAAACTAAAAAAAAAAAAAAAAAGTTGTTCCTAAAACAATATAAATAAATGAAAAATTAACAAATGAGGAGTGTTTAAAAACACTTGATGTCAAAAAAATAAAATTTGATGCTAGTTAAGAATTGAGTAAGAAAAAAAAATATAAATTTTGTTGAATTAATGAACATCCATAAATACAAAGAAAAGGTCTGTAAAACCTTCAACTTAATAGAACAAAAGGAAAATCAATCTTGCAATACAATCAAGCACACCAACCATGAGAATAGAACTCCCTCATAAGTAATACCATTCTATGTATCTCTTAGATACAATTCAAATGAAGGATAGAGATATGTCATCCACAACTATATTTTGGATAGTGGAGAATCCTATAATATCATGACAAAATAGATAGCAGATCAACTAGGACTAATTTTCACAAGATATTCTCCACCTTTGTCAGTAATGGATAGTAGGTAGATACCTTGTATAGTAATAATTACTGTCTTACTTTTTTATTTGGACCAATATCTCAAAAAGGGCATAGTGATGTATGTCGCATAGTAGTATATGTGGACCCCTTATTTTCCTTACTACTAAGCAAATATTGGGTAAAATAGTTAGGTGGTTTAATTCAATTATATTGGTCATATGCAACTATCCTCATATTAGTTAAGGAAATGATTACTCTTAGGAGAGAATAATTTAACAAGTAGTTAGTTGAATTGATAAAATCAAATGATACTATGGTTAATTTGTTGAAATATATGGAAGAGAAGGAAATGGGAGTCTACTCTATCTAGAATACTCAATTTTTATGGAAGTCCGTGATGCAAAGGATATGGATCCTAAAACTAGAGAACTAGTATATGTAGAATCTACTAGAGTTCTAATCGAAGAAATGTGGACCATGATATTTGATGGAGCAAAATATCAAATAGGAGAAGGTGCATGAATCAATTTAACATACATTAAGGGTAACTACCTAGGAATCCTTTACATACTAGAATTCCTTTGCACCAATAATGTAGCTAAATATGAGGCCTTACTATTATGACTAAGAAAAGCAAAATAATTAGGCATAAATTTACTATCACTGGTGATACATAATTTATTATCCAACAAGTCAAAGGTAAGTATCAAACCAAACATCCCAAGTTAAAACAATACAAAGCTATAGTCTTGGATGAAATTGATAAATTTTTGGCATTCAACATTTCATACATTCCTAGAGAGTAGAATCATATTGCAGACCTATTAGCAATAAATGCATCAGGTGCAGATTATCCTAAGATTTTCCCACTATTTAAATTTACAAGCCTTCTATACCTGAAAACATTGTCTACCTTTAAGTGTTTAAGGATGATGTAGATATTAGAGATTTCATGACCCTCCAGAGCCATTATGCTGATGTTCTATGTGAAGAGGAGGAATGCAAGATATAATTGGAGAACCTGTAGAAGTAATTCAACTTAAAAAAAGTATAATCATATAGGGATTAGTTTCTCTAGAAAGCCTATTTGATGATTTTGACAAGGTATATAAACCACTCCTCAAGGAAATAAAGGCTGATGATATAAACATTGGGTCAAGAGAAGAGCCCAGAATGGTAAATATTGATAAAGCCTTCCCAATAATAGAAAAATAATAATACATCAACTTTCTAAAGATAAATAAAGAAGCCTTTTCTTGGAGTTATGAAGATTTAAAAACATTAAAAATGGATGTAATGACTCACATTATCCCTCTTAAAGAAGATGCAAATACATTCAGGAAAAAATGAATAATATTTAACCTCACCTTACATCTTATCATGTAGATAGAAGTTCAAAAACTCCTAGATGCAAAATTAATTATAAAAATAAGATTATCTTCTTGGATAGCAAACTTAGTATCCATGAGGGATAAAATATAGAAATTAGACTTTGTGTTGACTTCAAAAACCTAAATAAAATTTCACTTAAGGATAACTATCCTATGCCAAATATAAAATAGCTACTACAAGTAGTAGTTGGCTCATCTAGGATATCATTATTGGATGGATTCTTAGGATATATCCAAATTTAGATTAATACCAACGATAGATATAAAACTACATTCACTACTCCTTGGAGAACCTTTGAATACCTAAGAATGCCATTTGGGCAAATGAATGTAGGAGCAACATTTTAGAGAGACATGGATTTTGCTTTTAAAGGTTTAATGTTCAAGATAGTAATTGTCTATTTAGATTATATAATAGTATTTTCAAAAAGTATATAAGATCATATTGAACACTTAGCCACAATATTTTCTAGATGCAAATAATATGGGATATCTTTAAATCCAAAAATTATATATTTTTAGAGCAACGTAAGGGAAATTTTTAGGTCATATAGTATTAGAGAAAGGAATAAGAATTGATCCCTTGAGATTAGAAGCTATTTCAAAGATACCTTCTCTTAAGAATCTAAAGGGAGTCAAATCATTCTTTGAAAAAATTAACTTTTTAAGAAGGTTTGTGCCAAAATTTACTAAGATAGCCAAACCTATTAAAAAGGATTGACATTAAATGGATAGAGGAAAACCTTTAAGTTATCCAAAAAATTAAATATGTTATAACCATTGCCCTAGTGCTAAAATATCCTAATTACTCCAATTTTTTTAACATATGCTCATTTGCTTTAGAGCATACTATTGTTGTGGTCCTTTCCTAGAAATATGAGGAAAATAATGAAATACCCATAGCATTCATGAATAAAATACTAAAATAAGCTCAAATAATATTGAAGATGATTTAAAAATAAGCTTATGCTATAATATAAGCACTTGAATATTTTAAAAGTATTTTTAGCTCAAACAAGGTTATATGTTGTATCCCTTTTATAGCTATTAAATATATTCTCATCCAATAAAAACCTATAGGTAGTCCTGCTAGGTGTATGGTCAAGTTACTAAAATATGATGTGGAATTCAAAGTAGTAAATATCATTAGAGTATAGGGTTTAGCAAAATATTTTTCTAACAAGGGAAAGACATGAACACCATGTCATAGTCGATGAAATGCACAAAATAAAAAGAACTGACAATATTGAATGCAAATGGTATGATGAAATTTTAATGTATCTTCAAACTTTGTCATTCCTAAAAGGCATGTTTATGAGATCAATAAAATAACAAGCTCAAAAGTACTATGTACAAGAAGGCAAACTCTATTGGAGGAACCTAGATGGAGTATTATTGCTTTGTATTTTTGAAAAATAGGTCTTGGATGTTATAAAGCAAAATCATGATGGATTTTGTGGAGGTCACTTTGCACCAAAAGGCATTGTAAATAAAATATTGAGAGCAAATTATTATTGGCCTTATTTATTCAAGGATGTTCATCATTACGTAAGAAGTTGTCATAACTGCCAAGTTTTTATAGGAAAGAAAAAATTTAGCAACAATGCTACTTAAGAAAATAATCATAGAAACACCCTTCACACAATGAGGAATTGACCTCATTGGTGAAATAAACCTAAATTTCTCAGGTAAACATAAATGGATCATCATCACAACAAACTAGTTTACCAAATGGGTGGAAGCAACCCCTATAAGAAATTCAATAACTAAGGTAGTCATAAAATTTCTAGAGGAAAACATTCTAACAATATTTGGAGTCCCAAATGAACTGGTAATTGATAATGGGAAGTACTTTGTGTCCTTCAAAATTATAGAATTTTATGCTAAATATGGCATAGAACTTTCTCATTATGTGAACTATTACCCTCAAGGCAATGGCCTAGTTGAGTCATTCAATAAAAATCTAATAACAAGGATCAACAGATAATTGGGTAAAAATAAAAAGAGTTGGGATACTGAATTTAAATTTTCTCTATGGATATAATAATATGGTATATGGAGAAAAATCCTTGTTACCTCCTTAGATAGAAAGGATAGCCTTATCCGTATTACTCCAAGTTCATGAAAACCCTAATGCTCTCCAAAGAAGGTTAGATCAAATTGTACTATTGCAAGAAGAAATAAGAGATATCCTGAACAAGATGACAGAACAAACTCAAAATATAGTGCACCTTTTCAACAAGAAAGTTAAAGGCACATCATTTTTTGAAGGAGATATAGTCATATACTAGGACCCCAAAAATTAAAGACATGGGAAAATAGGTAAACTTGAACCTAAGTGGTTATACCCCTATCAATTAGTTTAGGTTGTTGGTCATAATACTTACAAGTTGCAAAATTTGAAAGGTGAACAAATGAAGATCCCAATAAATGACCAACACCTAAAATTATATTACCCCTTCTATGGGATCAGAAGAGAATAAAAAAAGAAAACAACTTTGTTAGTTTTCTAGTTAGGATAATTTTTCATTTGGGTCATTTTCACTTTGTTTTTAGTGATCTTAGAGTGTTACAGTGTCATGATTTTGCTTGCAAATATTTATGTTGCCTTTCCTATTGAGACTTGTTTTTAGTTATCTAAGAAAGGAAGAGTTGTATTAAAAGAAAATGTTTTCTAACAACTTATAGAGTTGTATGTTTAGTAATCATCTCATAGTGCTGGAACCAACACAAATGAAATTAGAAATACTATCACATCAGACCAAACCTTCACATTTATCATATCTTAAAAGTTATTTCAGGGTTAAAATAATGAAGTCATCTTTGGTAGAATAGTTAGGCAAAAAACAATTACACTAATTCATTTAGATTTATAGATCCTTAACCTATAAAGCACACTATAAAAACTTTGCAATTCATCTAAATTCTTCTTAATTAAGAAGAAAATATTTATAATTCAAATTGAGCAAGTGCTTGGGCTATTTGGATAGCCTCTACTGGGGCTATAGATGCCTAACTAGAAATATAGCAGGTCCAAAAGGATTAAGGTCATCTCCACCAAAGCTATAAATGCTTGAATGGTAGTGGAGAAATGCAAAGGCAAATATCTTTAAGAGTGAAATAATTAATAGGCCTAACTCATACCAAAATTATGAAATGTTGTTTGATAAGGAAATAAAAATGAATGCACAAACACACACTTCAAGCCAAGGCATGATGTGAAATTAACCTCTAATAAATTTGGTCTAACTCCACCTTAATATATTACTAGACAAGATAGGATTTATAATCAAAATTTCATTTGATTTTAAATTAAATCCTCTGATTTATATCACCTTTTTTTCTAGGTTTTAAATAGTCTTTTGTAAAATTATTTTATTTTGTGTTTTTCTTTTTGATCTTCATTTGGTGATGAATTATCATGTTAAATCCTTGAAGTCTTGTTTTAATAGTTGGAGAGTCTGTGGTTCTAAAGTGCCTTAGGTTCTCACCACTTTTCCTAGTAAAAGCCTATTTTGGAGCCCAAAATGATCCAACATGAAAGCACCCCTAATTTTAAAAATTTTAAAGGCCATTATAAGTCCTAAATTTTGTTGTGGTTTAATGGACAAAGTTAGTCTTGAGTTTTTAAGAAGTAAAGAAATTCAAAATGCTATAAAATGGGCTCTATTTTCACTCTTAATAAAATATTTCAAGGGTCTAAACCACTCATTATCAAAAATTCTTTGCTATTATATTAATCACCCTTCATAAAACTTCCTAAACTTCAAATCCTATGAAAGTATCCTTCACCACAAGAAGGTGATTCCAAAGAGTACCACCATGTGTTACAAAAATATCTATAATATGAGCCCACACCATTTTTCCTAACATTAATCAAAAGTCAAGGTCTTAGTATCTTAAGCCTTCGAAATAATCATTTATCAAAATCATCAAGGCTATAAGATTAAAGTTACCCCTAAGAAAAAGAAAGTCATTTTACATGAGCTAAGTCTAAGGTTTCATACTAAATTGTAGCCTAAAATTTTTGTTGGTCTTTTTTTGTAAGTATAAAATCATGAGGCGTTTGGTTGAAGAAATCCCATAGTTAATTAATAAATCGACACAATCGACCAAAATTTGAGTCATCATAATCAAGGCCATTGGCTGAAAGTGGATTGACGATCGAGAACAATCCAATCATATATCAATAATCAAAGGAGAGCCAGTCAAAATGAAGTTGAAGACCCTAGTCAAAGTAAATGCTTGAAAATCAACATCAAGGCATGGTAGTTTTCAGTTGAAAGGAAGAAATGATTTACCAACGAATTTGGCATGAAAGAAGCTATTTGGCCAAAAAAACATCAAAGGTCTGAATTTATTGGCCAAAACTCAATAAAGGTCAAAAACCAAGATTTACCAACCTGAAGTATATTTATAAAAACCTAGTCAAATCACTCGATCAAAGCTGATGAACCACGCGGGGTATACAACATTTGAACATAAGGTTATTTTTTGTATTTGCACTAATTTTTCAAATTAATCAACCTAATCCATGGTCCTTGATGATATTAAACCTAACAAATATTAGGGCCCCTTTTAATTTTGGAATTTCAACCAAAATATAAAAAGAGGGTCTACATACATAACAACTTGAACTTTTGAAGTATGTATAACCATGTGCTAAAACAAATACCTTAAGTTTAGGGTTAGTCATGAGGGTCATGGATACATTGCTCTCTTTCTTATGCAATCTCATAAGTCAATTTTTAAATTTGTGAAATTCGATATTAGGGTCATTTGATCAAAAAGATATAGATGCCTAGAACAATCAATCGACCAAGGCAATGAGACTAAGGTCATTTTGTCGAATGATGAGATGATGTGGGAAGCATTGAAACAATTAAGGTCTTTTAGTCAATAGAGATCAATGCTTAGGATTCATTGACTGAAGTAGACTAGGGGAAGAGTTAAACACATTGTATCATGCCTAACCCCAAAAACATAAACCTAACTCTATAGTTTTAAGTATCATGAGGATCATTAATACAACCATCCATTTTTCCTAAAACAAAAATTTCCTAAGTCTAACTAAAGGTTTTCTAAGCTATAATTGTAAAATAATCAGCTATGAGGTCTTCGGCCGAAGAGGATTTATGATCAAATATTATTGGTTGACTCAAGAAAAATTAGAAATACCAATCGTTCGATAGAGGTATGAATTGATCGACTAGTCAAATATAAGCATATAAATTCTTTCAACTGAATGAGATGAACGATTTAGATATATTGATCAAAACAAATTCAACTAAGGTGAAGGTCAAAGGTATGCAAAAAATTTATTTTTATTATAAGCTTTGATTTAACTAACACATGCTTTTATTTTTGCAATGTCAAGCTCCATAAGGTCTATCATGAACCTAAATCTACAATGAAGTTAAACCTCCCAGTAATGAAATTACCTTAGGCCTTTCAATAAAAAAATTATGAACAAACAAAAAGACTTTGGTCTATTTGCATATGACCACAAAGAGCTGTCAACCAAAAGTTTTTACAAAAAAGAGTTAAAGTCCTTTCGATCGACTAGCAATTGATGATCATGGATTCTCATATGACACATAGTTAATGGTAGATAAAAATTGACCAATAACACGTGTGGAGTGGTGCCATAGTAAAAAAAAGATATTATGGGTTCTCCTTTCAAGAAAAGTTAGCAAGGTACTTGAATTGATGATGATCCATTGGCACAACTAAGGACCAATCAGGAAGTTGCAAGCACACAAGCCAGCTATAATATTTTCCTTGAATCCATCGAGGCACATGATTTAATACAATGTGAGTTAATCAAGTTACTAAAAATAAAATAGGTGTTTGATCCAAAAACTAATTATGTAAACCAACTGAAAGAGCAACGATTCATGATAGATCAAAATATTATAGGAAGTGAGATGGTAAACCAAGTGTGGTTGTAGTATAGAGATAATAGGTATGACATTAATGGCTCTTCATGCAAAAAATATTTTAAAAATGTACCAATAGTAGTGATCAATTCACAGAGTATCAAAAAAATCTAACATAGCTATAGAGGTTAGAGCTTTCAGAGTCAAAAATGGCATCTTCAAGTGCAACTGCTCCCAAAATAAAGGTCAATATACTAGAAGAGAAAGTGTCATTCAATAAAATGTTGATGAGAAAAACCTCTAAGAAAGTATGGGGTGAAGAGGACCTTTTTAATTTCAACTTTGAATCAATTATTGAAGAATGGGAGGTGTGCTAGAAGTAATAATTCAAGAAATATTACGTTAAATTTAGGAAGGTGCCTCCAATTATTCTAATTTTTTTGGAATATTTATCCCTACAATGTATCATGTTATTACTGATAAAGAGCCCTTTAAGATGATCCTGAGCATTGTAAAATATTTAGAAGACAAAGATGCAGGGGAATGTTTCCTCATAGAAAACCTCACCTATATTAGAATGTACAGGGCCAAATTGTTGTCCAAAGCTTTACCCTTTTTTATCTAAAATTAGTGGCTACCTTGGATATTGTAAGACAAACTACATAGAAGGTTTGATTAAGGGTCATAAGGAACCAAACCAAAATAGGGATATCCTAGTATGATGGGAGCTATACCAAAAATGGACTCATTTTGTTTTGCTAAAATTACATGGAGATCATATGATCCCAATGGATGCTATAAGAAAATTATCATTGAGAAAGAGTTGCCAATACACAAAGAAGACCAATTCAAATATAGTCTTTTGTGGGCTCAAAAACAAGGGTTGAACCTAGAAGACATGGAAAATAAGAATGTGAAAAGGTTACATATTCAAGTAGAGATGGTTGGAAATTACTCTGGAAACCTTAAACTACTAAGAGAGGCTACAATAGATAAAGTAACCCCACTAATACCAGTTATACCTCTAGAATACTTCACAGACCCTCTCATGGAGATTGATATTCAAGAGTCCAAATAAATTGAGATATTGGTAGAAGTGGTGGGCCAAGTAACATAATATACCCCTAATGCTTCCATCACACATCACTACCCAAACAATGGGAAAGGAAAGGAGAGCATGCTCACCTATGCTATTCGAAGTTAACCTACAATAGAAAATTTGGATAAAGCATTGATGATCCCAAAACACCTGCAATAGATGATTACATGTTCACCTCAGGTAGTACTTGTAGCCTTGAGGATAAATAACAAAGAAATAAATATTTTTATAGTATCTTGGAAGAAAATATAGAGAAGTGGAGATTTTGCTAATATATTTATGGATTATCAAATCAAAGCCCAAATCCATTTGAGTTCTCCCACACATAAAGGGATAAGATTGGAATGAGCACTGGTGAGTTTGTAAGTATCACTCTAACCAAAAATAACAAGACCACATAATTCACCCTTGAATAAGAGAAGCATATCCAAGTGAAATTGGAAGGGAGAGTAATAGAAACCTAGTCAAGAGTTAGAAAATAAAGTCCCATTCCCTTAGAAAATTCTTTTCTTGCCTCAAAAACCATAATTATTGTTCTTACAAAAGAAGTAGAGTCACTTCAGATAAACCCTACAATAGGGGATGTAGATATTGGAGGGGAAAAAATAGCCTTATTAAAGCATGGAGTACATGTGCATGCATAATTTACTCTTGCTATAGATAAAGAAATAGTAGGATGGAAATCTAAAATAGAATTGTTGCAGGCAAACAATAAAAGGCAATAGGATGAGAATATAAGGTTACAAGCTGAGGTTAGTAGACTTCAAGGATAAATAGCCTTAGCAATAAAAAAACATCAGGGCTCAATGCTCATAAAGATATACAAAGAGAATATGATCACCATCATAAAATAAGAATCAGATATGATCGATGGTTGTTATAGATATTTTGGAGAGATAATAGAAATGAATAAGAAAATAAAACCCCTATTAGAAAGAGCAGATAAAAGAATGATAACTATTTTTCCAATTTTTGATAAATGCAAGGTTGAGTATGGGTAGATCAAAACCAAACAAGTGGTCATAGAAGATTACCAAAGTCATAGCTATTAGATAGAATATGAAAAAATCACTAGCTTTGTGGCTAATAGACCCCAATGGAAGTTTTTAGTCAAAGAACTTGAGAGTGTGTAACAAGATATGATTACTAGAATATGATAGATTAATATCAATTGTACCAAACTACTCAGTGTAGAAGGGTTCAATAGATTAGTCATTAATGACATTTAACAACTTCAATGTGACAAAACAGATGAAGATAAATTATCTGATCAATTCATTTCTTTGTCAAAAACTATCCTTGACATAATTAGATTTTTTTAGATTAAATAGATGACCCTGAAAGAAAATAAGACCAAGGTGATGAGGGTACTAGATAGATTTGATACTCTCAGTACATTCAATGAAGATATTTGGGTACACATTACTGATATTATTGGGGCTGATCAATAAGAAAATAATACAATAAAATAAAGTCAAAAGTCATCAGGATCAACTAGCAGTGTGGGTCCCACAAAGGGATATAAATGAATAGAAAACATTGAAGGGTCAAGCTAAGTAATAAAACTAGGTGGATACCAAGGTTTTATAGGTGATTTTGAGAGGAGAGGGCAATCCTCCAAGGGAGGTCCCAGGTTCAAATCTCCACCCTACCAAAAAGCTAAATTGTGTATCCAAAATCCAATTGATAATGTTGGTATGGGTAGGATCAGGTGTGACTCTCGGGTGAATTTGACGGTGTAGAACCCCCTGTTCATGGTCTCTCAGACCAATTCGGCCCTACAAGGTATTTTTCACTTAAAACAAATAAAAATTAAAAAATAAAATAAAACTAGGTGGATGATAGCTAGAATCAATTTTGATATATTAACAGTTAAGTTTAATTTTGGAACAACTAATATTAGGCTATAATACACCCAACCAATAACAATCCAGGAGATGGTGACAAGTGGAGGGTCCATATTGGAGCAATTTTGATAGTTACAGAGTCACAAAAGCTATAATAAGGATAGTCATAGCTAGAATCAAGATCAAGTTTTTGCATAGCATATTTTTTCTAAAGGTATACTTGATGACATTTTGTTCTATCATTGTATTCATTTGTGTCTTATTTCTTGTCATCCCTCATTCCTCCCATTTATGTGTAGGTTATGTATGGGGAAGTATTCATGACCTAAGATTATTTCCAGCTAGTGAATACAAGGTTTGGAGGTCTCTCTATTACCAAATTGGAATGGATAGGCAAAGGATTCTTGTCATATTATTTGCATGAGAATATTTATTGTATTAATCTAAAAGAGCATTACCAGCTCTCATTGTAAAAAATCTATTGATATTAATACTTTCTAGGCTTTTACCCTTATCGTTCTTTGTTTTAGTCTTGTGTGTTGTCTTTATTAAATGTTACATCATTTGAACGTATTTTTAAATGATTTATTTCATTGGTCAATGGTTATGCTTGCTATGATATTCAAATGAACATAATTACATCAATTTCTCCTTTGATTCTTTCTATCACATTAAAATATATTGAATGTTGCTATAGTCGTGAAGCAAATTAAGGTACCAGTCATACATAAGGTATAATTGAACTATTATTGTTTAATCTTGGTAAATTTTATAAAACTTTTACTTACTAGCATAAGTCTGGAAAAACATGAACATAACATGTTAAAACTTTAAGTCCACCTCGAGGGTTTCCTTACCATACCTGGTCTATCTAGAAAATATATAGAACTCTATTACTAGGTTAAAGAGGTAGGTCTACTAAAGCTTGTAATTGCTCATTGGTAATTGCTTTTCTTGTAGTGTGACAACATATCCCAAGGATGCAAGAAAAATCACCAATAGGAGTAATTTTACATAATTCTAAAATCTCATCAATGTCAAGGGTCCTTACATCTCCTTTACCCATAATATACATTAGCCCTAAGATTGGACCGTTAATTTTAGTTCTAATAGAATTATTAATATACTATATCCTAAGCTCTAATCATCCAATCATTCATAAAAGACTACTTTGACATGAAACTACACTTTATTGACTAAAAACTATTGTTATAGGAAAACAACTATCAAATTTTTAAAATTCTATTATTTGTTCCTATTTGTCTATTAGTTTTCAATGTAGACAAGTAGGGATATTTATAAAAATTCTCCCACTTTATTAGCCTACAGTGAAGTATAATCCAATCTCTTTGTTGTCAACTCATTATTTTATGAGTTGTCAATAAATTCTATCTAGAATTGAGATAAAATTTTGGTGTAGCCAACTATCATTCTTTCATCACCTAAAAACACTATGGAATATTTTTTAAATAGGTTGTATGTGATTAGTTATGGCTATCCATGCACCATATCACTTGCCTCCCCTAGAAATCAGCTAAAAAATAAGTTTCAACAATTTTACAACTTTTTTAGTAACTACTTTAGAACATCAATCTAAATAGTTATCAAATGCTAATTACTTGTACCAAGGCATGCTTATTCACTTCCACTTGGTTAGATCCCTCCAATTTTCTTCATTTCCCTAATATGGTTTCAATTCTAGAATTGGCATTCCACCGTAACCCCCTATTAACTAGCAAGTTGTTGCCTGGATGTTCTGAAGCAAAACATATAGGTTTTGTTGCTAGTAGATTTCCTGCATTATTTTTTATATAACATGGGATTTAAGGTGCCAATTCATAGAAAAAAATATTTTTAAGGTGAGGTGCATTTCAAATATATGCAACAGACAATATTTCAACAAAAATTCATTTGACAATATTTTTTGGCATGTTTTATTTATGCTACTTAATTTATAAAAACCTATAAAACAATCACAAAAAATGCATAAAACTCTCTAAATAGAAAAATAGTATTCCTTGTCATTCATCATGCTAACATTAACATATTAACACATATTAATCAAACATTTAGTAATTTAACTATGATATTGGTCAAAATTTGGCAATTTTTCATGTTCATAAAGTTGAAATAATGAGACATTGAGTGTCTCATCACAACATATTAGTTTATTATATTTTATCCTAAGGGTAATAAATCAATTAGATCTAATCCAAAAATATTTTGGAAAGGGTCAAAAAAATATTAGTTTGTTCAATCATGAGCGAAGTTACCTAATAGTCATCACAATGGAAACATGGTGCACAAAGAGACTAATGAAGTGTCGATTGAAAATGGGGTGAGATAGATGATCCTATTATACTTATGCTTTTGTGTGTATATGCTCCTAGGGAATAAGCTATATACAATTTATGTGCATGAAAACTAGTTTGAGATTAAAAATGAGAGGAATCCTAGTGAGAAGGAGGCCATGGAGAGAATGGATATAGAAGATACTAGGGAGGTTAAATTGAAAGTCTTAATAAATAATACATTCCATTGGTTTTGCTTCTATAAATAAATTTTTTAGAAAGAAGAAATACAAATTGATACTAATTTGGCTAAAAAATTCTACATCAACCATTAGACCGTAAAGATATTGGTCAAGACTAAGTATAACTAGATATTGGAAAATTTGGTGATGTACACTCATATGATTTATAAAATTTAAGATCCAAAAATAAATAATAAACTAAAAGAAATGAATGGGTATATTACTTTGATGTTATCCATTATTTAATGGTATGAGTAGCACCTATAGAAGGTGGACATGCAAAGAAAGTAAGAACAAATTAGAACTTGGGTCTCGTCTTCACATGTGTTGATAATATTAGAGAAAAATAATAATAGTTAGTAGGATTGTGTAATTCACCATAGAAGAGGCTTACAAGAAAGGATAATTTAATAAATAAGGACATTATACCTTACCACAAAAGTAAAATATTAGAAGAGCAAAGTAGAGTGACGATTCCCTAGTAAGAACAAATGTAGGTACACCATCCAATACCATATGTAGCTCAAAAGAAATTAAAGTTGGAGAAATAGATAATAATGAAAGTGCCATAAATATCACAACCATATTAACTAGTTAAAAAGTGGCACATGTTAAAGTTACTACTTTTTAGGCCCACGAAGATTTATCAACCATCTTTGTCACTATATCTTATTCCCTTCCATCTTCTTTATATTTTATCTTTCATAAGAAATTTCTTCTTAGATTCCCCCTTATGCTACTTCCCCTACTTTTATTGACCCTTCATCTCTATATCATATAGGTACAACAATTTTTCTAACTATCAATCTCACCTTACCATCCATTAGTGTACCTTTCACCACCATCATATCCATCTCCTCTCCATCCATATCCACCGCACCCATTATCACTTATACCATGTCCAATACGACATATTCCATATGTCCATCCAAAATTCACCCACAACCACTACCCATCTAGTTCACTCTTTAGGAAGGGGATGAGTTTTAAAATTCTAGGATCCTCCTCTCAAGGTCCTAAACTTATTTTTCCAAGCATAAGATTATAAATTAAAGTTTCCAAAACCCTAGATCTAGTGCCAAAACAACTAAACTAACATAGGCACCTAAGGTTTGGGAGAAACCTCAATAGATAAAAGTACATGTAGTCATTTAGCTCTAGATCATCTCCAATACTTCACACAAATTAAGGTTTGTAAAGGAGTAGGATAATTCAACATAGATCATGACTTTATTATCATTGTAAATGATAATTTTGATCATATAGGTAGACATGGATACTATGGATGAGTATCTATTAAAGGCTCAATGATCCATCAAAAAAAAATTATTGACTTTGTTACAATGAAATGGATGCTTGATATCAATACATAGATAGCAAACAAGGGTAAAAAAATTATATTTACAAAGCCTCACCTAACAAACACAATTTGTCTTTCTACTATATCCTTAAACTATGTTACCAGGTTATCTAGCCTTCATCTACAGTGAGTAGGCCACATTGGCCTTATGCTATTTTCCAAGTAGGCTAACTTGGCTATGTATTATAACTACCTAAAGTTGATTGGTGAGAATCATACATATTATAATAAAATAAATAACTCATCATGGTCTAGAGTGAGCTAATGGAAATACATATGAGGGAGAGGAGGAGGATAAAATATTGAAATAAGGGCTAGAAGCTCTAAAGAAATAAAGGGATGACTAGAAGCAACAACCCGATGAATTGAAGTAATAATAAAAAGATTCTAGCTAGAAAAATATGAAATTCTAAAATAAAATAATGGTATATATCCCAACTAAAATAGTTAGAAAATAGACTAAAAGTATATATCGATTCCATTATGTCATAGGTCTCAACAATAGATATCATCAATGGCATTCAGGATAAAATATTGTAAGAATTCAAGTATGCTAAAGACAATCATATTAAACTCTATTCATAATATAGAAAAATATGCATTGGACTATAGTTAAGGTCCAATCCACCATCAACAATATGGAGTCCAAACTAGCCTCCAAAGCAAACATATTCAAAACCTGAGGTAAACCCACAAAGCCACTATTTAGTAGTTGTACTAGTTAGGGCTTTCAACCCACCAACTCATTTAGGTGATTCTCATGAATGTACCATTGAAGTAACATATTCTTATCACTTAAAAAGCCTCCTATAATGACTTAAAGGGCATCATGTAGAATGTAAATTATTATACTACCTAGTAGGTCTAAAGGGAATTTCCAACCCCCTCTCAAACTAAGGAAACATCATGTCCAAAGAGGAATAAAACAAACTCATTGAAAAGAAGCATAAAGTGGTTCCTCAAGTGGAAAAATATTCTTCCATCAATGTAATAACTAATTCCTCTAATATTATTTCTCAACTTGAATATTTTTTGAAAGGAGTGAAGCCTAGCCTTAAGTCTCGATATGAGCTACCTCATGAAGAATTTGATGATTTGATGATAGTGATGGTTCAAAATGAGAACATTAGACTCCACTTTGACATAGAGTGGAGTGCACTATAGATAATATTGCCCAAGTAGGAACCTATATATAATTTTATCACTTCTACAAACTTTTGAGAGTATTGTATCCCAATAGATAAGAGAATATGGGGTTCTCTTCCAAACATTGTTGGAATCCATGCAAGTCACTAAAAATATAGTCTAAGGTACTAATTTGAACCAATATCAAGTTGATTAACAAAATAAGTTAGGCATAGATAATGAGGGCTCTTGAGCAAGACATTGAGGAGACATCAAGTTTGTGAACCATAACTAATTTTACAATATTTTAGTGATTAACCAAGAAGAACCAATAAAATATTAATTTAATGTACTAGTGATCTATTGAACTTGTAACCCATTTAACTAATTATCTATTGGAATCACAACTAACAATGAAAATGAATGTCTAAAAATGATATTTTTGTCTTTAATTTTTACCTATGGTTAGAAGGGTAAAACTCATACTATAAATAAGATCCTAGGGCTCATTATAAATATATTTTACCCATTTTGAGAAACACTAGAGCTATGTTCTCCAAATTTAATATTTATTTTAGTGAATAAAAAATTATGATTGGTCATTCTATAATATTGTGTCTCAATTACTCAAGCATTTGTGGCAATGCCCTTATATGTTCTTGTTACTCTTTTCCACTAAATTTATGTGTGAGATAGAACTGAATTATTTTTATTAAGCCTTTGGCATAATTGATCACACACTTTCCTTACTATGGTCTCTGAACATATTTTCATTTTTGTGCATTTCAATAAATCTCTCAGACCTTACCTTGTTGCATTATATTTTTCTACATTAGAGAAATAGTTAGACTAGTGTAGGTTAGTGGGGATATAGCTCATATCCAAAGGTTAAGGGGATTGAAACTCATATTTTCCAAGGTATTTGATGTGGGTTTGTAGACACAATATCTAATTAGTTTACCCCATGGATCAACACTCTTCTAGATATATAATGTTATATCCAAGTTGTCATCTAAAAATCCTAAACAAGTAAAAATAGAACATAAAAGAAAAATCCAAAAACAATATCATATGTCATAGACATAGAACATTATCAAAAAAATATGAAATTGAATAAAATCCATCTAGTTAGGCTAAGAATAATTTTACTATATATTAAGTGATTGTCTATTCAATTGATTTTAGGTGCCATTTAACTTTCATTATAATGTAATCAAATTATGAAATGGATTCCTTGGTAACTTTTTAATTTGTCTAGAAAGAGATAATATATATGCAATATATTATTGTAGGTGTGATTTTAAATTTGGATTTATTTATGACCTATAAGATATTTGTGAGACAAAAATCTATCTTTACAAAAAAAAAATTCAATAAGAATAGAGATATAGATAATGCAAAGTATTATAATGCAATACATTTTGTATACATTGGCTTACCAAATGGTAGAATGCGCTAATTTCAATATGATCCACAACAACAAAAAAACACTACCTCTTGCGAAATAAACTTGTAAAAAAAAATTATATGTTATTTTATTTCATGATACAAATTGATATAGTGGGTATTATTGACAATTCTTATATAATAATTATGCATAGACATTTACGACTACCATCAATAGGATACTAGTTGAACATTTACAAATTCCTATTAACATGTTGGAAATGCATTATGCTAGACATGAAAATACATATTTTTTACAAAAAGAAAGAAAGTATATCTAATATAAATGAGTGCTTTTACAAAGCTATTTGCTATTTGATAAAGGGATAATTTGATATTGAATATCTCATGTTGTATGTCAAACATAGAACATGAACCCAATGGACATGAATGCATGGAATTGTTGTCAAACAATATCAAAATTTAAAAGGTAACAAGCACCATAAAATTGGATGTGTTATATAGTCAATATGGTAATACCTTCTACAAAAGAAAAAGTGGAAGGATATTTTATTTGTAATGGTTATCTATAACATTAATAAATTAGAATCCAAGTATTCTTATCACACATAGAATATAGTTCTCTTTGAAATTGAATTAATGCATGTGCATTATGAGCAACTAGAAATAAATATATCAGATATCATTTTTGAGTTTATTTTAAAATAATCATTTACATTTTCTTCCCAACTATGAATAGTGTCAACCAAACCAATACAAGTCAAAACCATGAAGGTATACATAAAATTCAAATCTAACCAAACAATAAGAATGATACCAAAAAATGAAACTTGCATTTAGGTTTACTTAGCATGTCTCACTCAACCACTTCTAATTGTAGTCACTTAATTGGTGTACTTTGTCTAGTATAGCTCTTTAGATTTTTAAATAGCTCTTAATATAAGGATATATTTCCTACTTTTAAAAGGATAAGTAGGTAAAGCATTTCATTTTAACATAGTTTAATGATACCTAGATCTATTGCTGACATGTCACTATTATGGCTTTGAAGACCTTAAAATGAGGTCAAATCATATCATTTTGTAATAAAATTTATGAATTGATACCCACTAATTTGAATTTCAAATGTTATAAAATTTTGTTTAATTTTATTGTAATTACATATTCATATATTTATATTTATATTATTTTTTTAATAACAAGCTCACTAACACATTTTGAAGGCCTCATATGCATCAAATCATATCACTTTACAATTGCATTTATATAAAAGAATGTATTGCAATATAGATTCTAAGTATATAACTTGTAGTGTTTTCAAGATGATTGGGGGCACTCACTATGAAAAGGTCAAGGGTTCAAGTACCATCTATAATTAACAGTGCCCCTCATGGTCTTAGGTCCTCATGTGCATGTATTACATCATCCCAAAGGGAATTAAATTAGTTTTGTTATAGTTACATGTTTTAGTTTGATTGATTAATAAAGATATGTTTTATAGAAAAACTAAAATATTATATTTAGGCAAGAACCAAAAAAATAAAAAAAACACATTAAGAATTTACAAATCATATCTTTGCTCTAATATCTAACTATCTATTTTATTTCTATATAAAAATAGTAAAACATTATTGATGTTGGGTTCTCTAACACTTGTAACAATTTATCAAAAAAATACTTCTGGAGTTAAAACGAATAATAATTAAAAATATTGACAAGATTATGAAAATCACATATCACCCTAGATCTATATGTATAGTAGACATATTTGTATATGCTTTATGAAAAAACTTATTTTATATGTGATTAATGGTGAATCACACTCTATCTATCCTTCTAAAACTTGAAGAAAAGGACAACCTCTACTAAAATACTATATATATATTAAAAGTAAAAATTTTATTCCTATTCTATACTTCATTTCTAAATTTAGACCTTCCTCTATTATTAAACCAATATAGCTCTTCTTCCTTGATGAAATTGAGCATATTGCTTTTCAAAAAAAATGGTGTCATAAAATAGGCTAAAACTATATTAGAATACTATATTTTTAGGGAACTAAAATTGGGGCCAATCCTATCAAAATATTAAAACATTAAATTTATTATTTGTTCAATTAGATCATATCCATCTTGTCTTTCTATCATAAATATTATTCATCTTTATCAAAACTAAAATTTTATCTCTATCTCCTTGGTATCATTTTTAATAAGATATAGCATAACCCTTAGCTAGTTATATTGTAAAATTTAACACCATGATCCAACTCGGTAACAATAAAAGAGACAATGGATCGAATTGGAGTGGATCAGAATGGATCGAAGTAGTAATAGTGCAAATATTTGAATTTTTAATCTGAACAAGATGAGAACATTGGCAGCTCCCATGGTGGTCATGGGCTAATCTCTAGGGGTCATGGTATGGTCGATCCTAGTCTTACTAAGGTGGATGGTGGGTAGGAATCAATATATGATGAATATGCTATGGAGGAGCTTCTCGGAGACCCCCCTGATGGGCCTAGTGTTGATGTGGTAACCTATCATGGGCCCCCCTCTGTGGGGCTATCGCAAGAGCTCCTCTTGGTCCCAAAAATTCTTTTGTGGATAAAGTTAGAAATAATAACTACCAGGTTCATTCAGACCCTTCACCAACCATCACTAACCTCTCTATTGATTTCAAGGAGCTCAATTTTTTTGAAGATATCATGACATCGGTGCTAAGTAATAAATCCCTTTCCCTAGTTGGAAAGTTCATCGGATCCAGACCTAACATCGAATCCATCCACCGATGGGTGATGAATAAATGGAAATATAAAGACCACATATAAATTGTGGTTCTGACCCACAAATTTTTTATCATAAGACTAAATAATTAGAATGATACAACTCAGATTCTAACAAGAGGATCCTGGTTCTTCGAGAGGTGACCACTGTTTGTCATGCGATGGAATCATGGCTTCAAACTAGGGACACAAAGCATTAATGTGGCCCATATTTGGGTTAGGCTTCCTGATATCCTATTTTAGTTCTAGGATGAAGGTTTCATCCACAAAATTGCTCATGCAGTCGGTGACTTGGTCACTTTTAACCTAGCCATCAAAGCTTAGGCCCGAATACATTATGCTCATTTTTGCATAATGGTAAACCTGGACTCTTAGCTCCTGATGTACATCGACCTAACCTATGGGTCGTACTAATGGAGATAGGCCTTCGAGTATGAGAGTGCCATAAATAGAGACATATTAAATCCCATTGTCCCCTAACAAAGCAAGTCCTATAGGTAAATAAAGTAGCATGCAATTTGTGCAAAATCCAAGACCACTCCAAGGATCAATGTTCGTCCTTCAAGAAGAATTTTTGTGAAGCTTGCCTTGGTTGGAATCACTCAAGAAACATCAACCATCAATGAGGAAATCAAAACCCACAATCCTATATGGAGAAAGGAAAACAAAAATAAGTTCCACCTGAATTGTCATCTAAAATATAGAACCATGGTACCAATGAGGTATTATATCTCTTTGTTAACCAGTTTGAAATTCTTACTGATAAGGACAGTGAAGTTCCTTCTAAAGGTTTTGTTGTAGAACAACTTTCTTACCCAAATTTATCCCTTGTGAACCAAGGTATTCCTCCTAACCCTTCCATCCCCTAGGAATCCCTTCCTAACCCTTATTCTCTTCCATACACCCCCACTGCTACCGCCTCTGTTCATCGGGCTCTTCTTACCAGGACTTTGTTTTCTCAAGAGGTGGTGAATCATAGAGCCCACCCATGAACAACACCAGGAGTCACAAAAAGCCCTAATTTTATGTGGGTTTAGAAATAAAGTGAGGCTGCCCGCCAACCCTGATTCTAGGAAAAAGTATATAGCATATGATATAGCCAATGACATCCAAACAACATTATTATCTTCATTATCTCCCCTCAAAGATATGTCTAAGGAAGAAGGTAAAAGACCCAAACCCATTCCAATGAAAGGGGAGAAAAATCTACTTCTAAATCATGCAAATTAAGGTCCTATCCTAGAATGCCAAAGGCCTCAATGGAGCAGTAAAACAAAGGGTATTTTATTCCATGAGAAAGGAAATGAGACCCTCAATATTCATCATTCAGGAAACAAAAGTGAAAAAGCTAAAGATAGAAAAAGTGATCAAATTAGTGTGGAATAGTTGTGAATTCATAGCTTGTCCTTACCCTATCGTGAATGGATGTTGGCTAGCGATTTTAACAATCCGTTGTATCCCAATGATAAAGCTAGCGATGCTCCAATAACCCCAAATATCTATGAGCACTTCATCAAATTCATTGATTTAAATGAGCTTATGGACATTGAACTTTGAATTTTTTTGTTCACCTAGACAAACTAGCGTGAAGGAGACCAACCCATTCAAATGAGACTTGATAGAATCCTATTATCTAGAGAATCCATCCCAATCCTTGGAGATGCTACATTTTCTTCCATTCCAAGAATAGCTTTTGACCATAATCTGCTACTTTTGGAAGTCTCAAGACTAGATCCTACTCACAAACCTTGATAAACAATCAAACATTAGGAGCATTCCATTTATGAAATAAATAATACATGAATACCCTTAGAATAGCCCAAAGGTTACGAAACCACCCGAGGAAAACTTAGGCATAGTTGCAACAGTATAACTACTAGAAAAATAATAGAATAACCATAGTTACGCTAACATCCCCCCTTATGATATTATTTGGATAAATATTATAACTACCAGCTATACTAACATCCCCCCAGATTACATCATTTGTCAATACAAAGAGAGCTGTGAAACAATTCAAATTTGACATGTGCAAGCGCCTTAGTAAAAATGTATGCAACTTCAACATCGGTGGGAATGTACTGAAGCTGAATTCGGTGCTTTGGAACTTCGTCTTGAATGAAGTGACATTGTGTGTCAATGTGCTTGGTTTTCTCATGATGTATCGAATTCTTAAAAAGTTTCAAAACACCCTGGTTGTCGTAGAACAAGTGTATTTGAGATTTTTATGGATGACCTATACTTGTCAGAATGTGATGCAACCATATCACTTCGCACACAACTTCACGTGCGGTGCGATATTCTACCTCTGTTGATGAAAGAGCAACCACCTATTGCTTCTTGCTGTGCCAAGAGACAGGACTAGATCCAAGATGAAAAATATATCCTGAAGTTGACTTACGATCATCATATGACCCGGTATAGTCAGAGTCTGTGTATCCTTGCAAGAATAATTTATTATTCTTCTTATATTCTATCCCATATTCCATAGTACCACGAATATAATGAAGAATACGCTTTGCTACTTTCCAATGAGTGTTCTTAGGCTCCTGCATGAACCTCGAAAGATAGTTGACAACAAATACGATATCTGGCCTAGTATTGGTTAGATATATGAGACTCTCGATCAACTGTCAATAGAGAGTACCATCTACCTTAGGTGAATCATCATATCATGATAATTGAATTCCTGTTTCTATCGATTTTGCCATTGGATTACAATAAGTCATGCGATATTTTTCCATTAGTGTCTTGGCATATTTTTTCTGAGACACTTTGATGTAGTGCTCCTTTTGGCTAACTTCCACACCAAGAAAATAATGGAGAAGTATGAGATCTTACATCTCAAAATATTGACTCAAGTCTCTTTTGAAAACGGAGATCATAGTTTCTGAACTCCCTGTAATGAGCAGATCATCAACATAGAGTACAAGCAACACTATTTCAAAACCTTGTTTCTTAAAATAGAGGTTTGCATCTGATGGACATCTCTTAAACCCATGTTGCATGAGGTGATTATTCATTTTTATATACCAAGCTTGAGGAGCTTGTTTCAATCCATATAAGGATTTGACCAATTTGCACACTTTTTGCTTTTGGCCTTCCTGTACAAATCCTTCAGGCTAAGTCATGTAGACTTCTTCTTGGAGATCACCATTTAGAAAAGCACTCTTGACATCCATTTGGTGAACTTTCCACCCATACTATGCTTCCATAGCACAAATGATTCAAATTGTGGTCATCTGAGCAGTAGATGCAAAAGTTTCCTCATAGTCAATGCCTTCCTTTTGAGCATAGCCCTTTGCAACAAGACGGGTCTTATGCTTATGAATTGTCCCATATGCCTTATACTTGACTTTGTACACCCATTTTCAGCCAATGGGCTTCTTTCCTTGTGTCATATCGACAAGCTCCCAAGTTTTGTTCTTTTTTAGAGACTTGTACTCAGCATCCATAACATCCTTCCATTATGGCTTGCTAAGAGCATCTTGTACCGAAGCAGGTTCATGTTCATTCATTGAAGAAAAAAACACCTTGTCATCATCTATATCCATATCCTCTATTTCTTTATGTGGAGTTACATAAATTTCCTCAAAATATTGACAAAGATCATCAACCTCACTGGTCTCTACGGTTTCTCTTTCCCTTTGAGCCATACTACTAGTACGAGGTCTATCCAAAGTTAAATCTGGTGGAGTGGATAACTTGGCATCCCTAATTGTACTTGTATACCATTTTAGATTCTTCATTTTTGGTTATGAAGAAGATGTGGAAGGACCTCATGTCTTTGTTGACAAAGGGAACTTCTCTTACTTAGATTCCACAAGATCGAGGTATACATTAGATGTGCTTTGTGATGTGAAAGCTTCATCAAAAATAACATCTCTACTGACATGAATTTTCTTGGTCAAAGGATCTATCAAAAAATAAAATTTAGAGTGCTCATCATAGCCAAGAAAAATGCATCTCAATTTCTTATCATCTAGCTTATTCCTTTTCTCTTTCGGCATGTGCATGAAAGCTTGACATATGAAAATACGAAGATGAGATATGGAGGGTTTACGACCACTCAATGCTTCTTGTGGAGTTATTCCTTTTAGGATCTTTGTGGGTGCCCTATTCAACAAATATACTAAAGTGGTGATAGCTTCTGCCCAATATTGTTGTCCAAGAGTAGCTCCTATGAGCATACAACGAACAATTTCCATAATAGAACGGTTCCTCCTCTCAGCAACTCCATTTTGTTGAGGAGTGTAAGCAGTAGTTAACTGTCTCAAGATTCCATGCTCAGTTAAGAATTTTGAAAATTCTTTAGAGGTAAACTCCCCCACTCGATCTGAGTGGAGGGTTTTTATAGAAGTACCTAAATCCTTCTCAAAAAATTTCTTGAATTGCTGGAAGAAATCAAAAGCCTCAGATTTTAGTCGAAGAAAGAAAATCCACATTTTTCTTGAGTAGTCATCTAAAAATAACTGAAAATACCTCTTCCCCCCATAATTGTTTGGTGTGAAAGGACCGCACAGATTGGTGTGAATCAAATCCAAAGTTTTTTTAGCTCTTGTTGAGCTCTTCTTAAAAGGTACTTGATGCTACTTTCCTGCCAAGCAGTCAAAGCACACTGGCAATGTGGAAGGAAGGGAAGGAAGACCCTTTACCATTTCATACTTACTAAGCTCAAGTAAGTAGCCAAAACTAAGATGCCCATATCTCTTGTGCCATAGGGAAGTTACCTCCTTGGTAGAGACTGTCATGGCAACATGGGGAGTAGAGATAGCATCTAGGGCAAATAAGCCATGCTTATAAGAAGTTGTTGCAATCTTCCCTTCCTGGTGATTGTACAACACTTCTTGTCATCTTCAACACGAAATTTGACAACCATATTTTTATCCAAGATTTGTGTGACCAAAAATAAATTGTTAGCCAATCCTAGAACATAGAGGACTTTGTCAATCTGACACTTGCCATCAGGAAGAGTGACTAAAATTGTACCCTCTCCTTGAACCTTGTAGGTTTTGTCATCAACAATAGTGATAGGTCTGCCCTCCTTAGCCACAAATCATTCAAACCACGATCTGTCACCAGTAATATGCTTACTAGCACCAAAATCAACATACCATATAGGATCCTTCTCCTTGGAGGATATGGAAGTCATGAGCACCTTGTGTGCCCATTCAGAATCTGAGTTAGATTCTTCAACAACAAAATTCACCTTGGGTTGCTTGTTCTTGTTTTGGGGTGTTTTCTGGCCTTTTTGCTTATTCTTATGCCAACACTTGTTGGTGTCATGGTTGTCTTTATCACAAATTTTTGCAATACCTCTTATTTTGTTGAGGTTGTTTCCATTTTTCTTTTAAATCCTATCGAGAATTGCCTCCTTTCTAAACATTACCTTTCTTCTTAGAACCCTATTGGTTAGAGTATAGGGCTGTATTAGAAGAATCATCCTTGTGAAGTTGGCATGCCTCATGTTGTTGAAGCAAATTGACCAACTCAATAAAGGTAATTTTTCATTGTGAAACCTAAATGGAGGTGATCAATGTATCAAAGGAGCCAGGCAAAGCTCTCATCACTATTGAAGTGAGAAGCTTGTCATCCATTGTATCTCCCAAAGAATTCAATTTGCCTTTTAATTCAGAAACTCTGCAAAGAAAGAGTTCAACTGTCTCACCCTATCTCAAACTCAGATTATGAAGTTGTTTTTGAAGATGAAGAATGGTGGAATCATTCTTTCCCTCATAAATGGTTTGAATGGCATCCCATGCCTCTTTACCACTCACTTTGTTAGCTATATGAGGTTGAACTTCATCTGAAATAGCAAACAAAATGAGCACTTTCACTCGAATGTCTTTCTTATCAAATGCAATCTGATCAGCAGTAAGAGTTGTGGATCCATATGCTAGTGAAGGTCTCATTGTTGCTCTAGAAACAACATCCCATAAATCTTCCATGATGAGGATTGCCTTCATTTTATTTTTCCATGGTGTATAATTAGGACCTTTCAATAACTTATGAGCATCAGTCATTAACTTTGCAACAAAAGCCATAGTGAAGGTTCCTTATATCACCAATTGGTCACCCTTTATATATAACTTAATTCTAGGCCATTATACCATACAAAATACCCACCCTTACATGAGGGAGACTATAGGTATTTTGAAAAAATAAAAAAAAATTACCCGCTCTTACGTGAGGGAGACTGTAGGTAATTTTTAAAGATTATATGATACATGGTACTTAGGCGGTATTGAAAGGGAATCATCTTGTTGATGTCACCTACCATAGAAAGTCATCAATCCTCATGCATGGGGTGTAACTTCCCCTAAAAACTATGGATGTTAGAACTCTCGTCAGGATTTACGCCTAAACACAAGAACGATTAGGGTAGTGGATGGAGTAAAATAGCAAAAAATGGCAAACTTATCTCTCCTCGACGATTTATAGAGAACAAGCTCAGAAGTTGTTTTGGTAGCTATATTAGGCGACGAATATAGTAGCACAATCATGATAGCTTTCCCTGTAAGTGTTGGCCAGAGGTATCACAAATACTAAACACTGTAGTGCAATAAATTGCACGGATGGGTTTTAATTATTTCGGGGACTTAGGGAGTGATTTTAATTTTAACTTTTAATGATGTAGTACAAAAATATGAAAATATGCAACATACAACATAAAAGTGCCCACAGAAATAAACCACTAGGTTTCGGGCATTGCCGAAAATGCACCTTTTCAATACGCTAATTTGCCTTAAAAATTTACTCATCATCCCCCTCTTTTTCTTCAGGTTTTGAAAAAAAAAACACCCCCCTTTACTATGGAAAATATTCTAATTTTAATGTAAATTTCTAAATAATTTAATTAATAATAAAAATACTTTTGTTTTTAAAAAAAGTCACAATTTAAAAATATGATTAATTAAAAAAATGATTTTTTTTTTTTAATTAAAAAAAAAAATATTAATATATTAATTCAAAAATACATAAAATAAAGAAAAATAACAAAAAAATTAAAAAAAAAATTACCTTCAAGGGGTCTGTCGAAGGGGTTTGAACCCCTAACCTCACAAGCGCTAGCCTGGCGCTCCTACCATCTGGGCTAGCACGCCTGATGGGAAGGAAAGGGACAATTGTCCCTTTCTTCCCTTGTGACCCTCGTGGGGAGCAAAAAAAAACATGGGAATTTAGTCCCACATTGCTCCCACGGGGTGCATTAGGTGGGAATAAAAGGAAAGATTCCCCCCTATATATGTGATTGCCTTCAATAAATCACGTCACCCTTTTTTACCATGCCATGCGATAGGGGTCAGGTTCGCATCAGGTCACATGGCGGCCACATCAATCCACATGGCGGCCATGTCAGTCGATCGTGTCAGCGTCAGTCCATGTCATGCATCTCTATCCACGCATCAGTCTACCACATGTCAATCCAATCTGGTCCTCAGTACACCATGTGTCTAGTCTGATCCAAGTCTAAGTGGATCTCTTCGCCATGTGTTAGTATCTCACGTGTCAATCCAGTCTGGTCCTCAGTTCGCCACATGTCAGTCTAAGTCTATCTCAGGAATTGTGCTCGAGTCTTTCGGTCGCTCGAGTCAAGTCCAATTGATGATCAACCTCAAGAATTGTGCCCCAGTCCATTGGTCACCAAAGTCAACCTCGATATCTGAGTGCCCATCCTGCATCCAGTTTTGCTACCTTGGGATCCATGCTCGAATAGGTCTGAGTCAGATCTTGATTTAGTTGACCTCGAAAAACATGACATGTACCACAGAGCCTTGCTCTAATACCATGATAAACAATAAAACATTAGGAGCATTCCATTAATAAAATAAATAATACATGAATACCCTTAGAATAGCTCGGAGGTTACGGAACCACCCGAGGCAAACTTAGGCATAGTTGCAATAGTATAACTACTAGCCAAATAATATAATAACCAATAGTTACGCTAACAAACCTTTGTTAAGGTTTGAGTCTATGTGGCTTCAACACCCGAATTTCAGGAAAAAACATTTTAAATGGTGGAGGCAGCCCGTCAACAGTTCGTGCTTATTCAAGGTTTGCATAAAACTAAAATTCCTCAAAATTTAGCTCAAGAAATGGAATAAGGAAGTGTTCAAGAATATTTTTGAGTCACAAAGAGTAATATGCTCCCAATTGAAAAAAATAGAAAATCAAGTTCAGACCGGCAATGCCATCAATGAGGTTAGAAGATAAGAGAAAGTACTCGTAGCCTAGTTCCACAAATCGCTAGCCAAAGAGAAAATATTATAGAAGTAAAAGTCTAGAGCTTTATGGCTCAAATAAGGTGACTTGAACACAAAGTTATTCCATGCCACCACAATGAGACATAGAGGTGCAAATGTTATTAGATGTCTTTGCAAAGATGATGGGTCACTTTTCTAAGGTACCAATGATATCCGATCTGAGGCTGGGGAGAATTTTCACACCTTCCTTGGCCCTTCTCAGGCATGCCTAACTCGTGTTGGAATCCCTTATTTAGCACATTCCACCCCTCATTTCTCAAGTTGAAATTTATTTTCTATTGCAGCCCTTTTTTTGTGATGAAATAAAAGAAGCCCTCTTTTCTATGTCTATTGACAAGGCCTTTGGCCTAGATGGTTTCCCTCTAATATTTTCAAACCTTTTGGGATGTCATTGGAGAAGATGTTTCTGAATCCATCGTTGAAATCCAAAGATCCAAATTTATCCTGAGAGACCTTAACTCCATATTTCTTACCCTTATCCTAAAATCCCTTGAATTTCACTCCATGATTGACTTTCATCCTATTAGCCTGTGTAATGTGTTATATAAAATACTCACCAAATCCATGGCAAATAGAATGAAACTCATCATGCCTAAGATCATCGACCTATACCAGGGCAACTATATTCAAGTAAGAGTCATTACCGATAGTGTGATCACCACCCATAAGCTCATACATACTATCATGACAAACATAATGCCAAGTTTTTTTTTAAAGTGAATATTAGCAAAGCTTTTGACAAAATCTCATGGGACTTTCTTATCATTGTCCTAACTTGGTTTGGCTTCCACCATAAATGGGTTCGTATGATCAAATCCTGTATCTCCTTTGAATTGATTTTGTTCATAGTCAATGGAGCAACGACAAGGTACTTCAGAAGTAGACATTGAATAAGATAGGGTGACCTCATGTCACCATTTTTTATTCATCTTGGTGGCTGATAGGATAGGGAGGGCTCTTAAGGATGCCTGCTCTACAAGTGATATACTAGGGATCAAAGCTTCAACTTGCCTTACCCTAGTGTATCATCAATAATTGTTTGATGACACAATCCTGCCTAACCTCTCTAGCATACCAAAAGCTAAAGTCATTAGGTCCATTTTGGAGGCTTACGAGCGGATCGCCAGCCAAAAATTCAATTATCTAAAAAGAAATATTTACTTCATCAATACATTGACTCAGAGACAGGCAAGAATTTTTCAAATCCTGGGATGTACTATTGTAGAGTTTCCTGCGACATATATTGGCCTTCCTCTATTCCAAGGATATTCCTCTGAGAGAATGTGGGATAATATCATCTCACAGGTAATTAAAAAGCTAGTAGAATGAAAGGGAGCCCTTCTCAGTAGTGCAGAGAAGTTCACATTAGTCTAATATTGCCTTAAGAGCATGCCAATATACTTCATGTCCTTATTTAGGGCCTCGATCACTATATGTAACAAACTAGAATAAATTCAAAGAAAATTTATATGGTCAAGATCGAAGAATAAAGGTAGATTTCCTCTCATCACTTGGGACAAGGTCTATATTTCAAAGTAAAGAGGCAGGCTAGGCCTTCGAATATTGCATCAGATGAACATGGCAATGATATCAAAATAAGGATGGAAGGTTGCAACCAATTCCCTAGTCCAATGGGTGGATATTGTAAGAAGTAAATATCTTAGGTAAGGGTCCCTGATAGACAATTCTCTCATGCCTTCTAGTTTCACTTTCTAGAGTTCAGTGTTCCATACCAGACCAATAATTCAAAAAGGGTACCGATGGAAGCTTGGAGATGGATCTAAAATAAGATTTTGGAAAAACCCATGGATTATGGCTCAACCTTTGATCCATGATCAGTATTTAAGTATCCTTAAACCTCTCACTGATCTAATTTTTGGTCCCAAATTTGATAATTTTATCATCCATGAAGTAGTTTTTCCTCGTTGGATTAATCTACCTATTGATTTGGACTCACTGAACTTCGCTCTGCAAGTCTCCTCTTATCTGAGCTTCTCTAAACTCAGCTAATTCCCAGTACCCGATCATCCGATGCTTCCTTCTAGCAACTTAGTGAGTCTGGGTCATTTTTAGTCAAAAAATCCTATATGTCATTGATCGAACCTGAGGAATATTAATTCCCTTCCAATATCATTTAGATTAAAAATATAATTTTCCAAAATAGCTCACTTTTTTTGGTTGGTTGCCCAAAATAGAATCTTAACCTTCGATAACTTGATCACTCATGCCATGATCCCGTCGAATAGATGCTTCCTTTGTAAATATTCTTGGGATTCGATCAACCACTTGTTCTTAGACTGCCCCTTTTTTGGTCATGTCCTATCATATATTATTTCTAAAGTATCCATTTTGTGGGTTGCTCCTCATCACATCAATGACCTCATCATCCAATGGCCTAACCCCTTTCATTCCACTCGCTTGAATTTTTGGTGGTCGGTTATCCTCCCTCACTTTATGTGGTAGATTTGGCTAGAAAGGAACAACAAAGCCTTTAGGTTCTCGTGCCTTGACCCAAAGTTTGTGTCATTGAGAATTATCACCTTTGCTTCCAAAAATACCAACATCATTCATCCGAGGATTGTCCTTCGTCCTCCTTTGAGATCCAAGTGGTACGTTTGTCTAACCTCTCATTCAAGGTTTATAGTAGTCCTCATACCATGGTGGATAGATATCTTATTTCATTGATTCCCCTTCCCCATTGGTGGCTCAAGATCAATTTCAACAGTGCATCCAAAGGTAATCTTAGTGAAGCAAGTTATGGTGGAGTGATCTAGGATGATAGAGGTAAAATAATTTTAGCCTATATATAAATGTTTTGAATATAGTCAAACAACTTTACTAAGGCCTATGATACCTTCTATGCCATTCAATTGGCACTAGAGTCCAACATACAGTATTTTCTCATAGAAGGTGACTATCTAAACACTATAAACTACATAAAATGGGTCTCAAACCCACCTTGGAATGTGGGGCCACTCATCCAAGAAATCATATTCAACCTAAGGGTGATCAACAACACGTGTATAGGGAAGGCAACAAATCCACTAATGCCATGGCCAACTTTAGGTTAACAGTTCAATCCTTCTCGATGTGGTGGGAGGACCTTCCTCAATACATCATCAAATATTTCCACAAAATTGTAGCTACCACCAATTACTAGCGCCATGATATCAAATACCCTTATGCCCTACCCCGTAAGTCACTTCGATGGATCTTATTTCAACATAGTTTCGAGGTGGTATTCTAACTACAAAGTGGTTATATCCTGCCATATCAGTGGTGGTTTTACCAATAATAATGCAAATAAAATTCATTGTAAATATACACATGGACAAAGAGCAAAGGAAAATCACCACAAAAAATGTGATCCTCTTCATGTGCATGGAATGATTCATCTAGGGACTACCACCTTGTGTCAGGTAGCTGACTATGCAGAGCGGGATGCTAGACTTATTAGTATTGTGCCCACTTTAGATTCTAAAGTGGTATCCAATGCCCTAAAGGCTCATAAAAAAAGGAATATTGCATATGTGGCTGGCCCCCAGTGGTACAACCTATCCACTATTAAAATTTCCAACTACTTCTTGCAGCTTTTTTCCCCACTTTGACCACCTCCATTTTTGGTGCATGTTTACCATACAAACCAAATAATTCTATGAAATCAATCAGACCATGCTTCAATACTTATCATGCCCAAATAGCCCAATTAGCAATGATAAACAAGTCCCAAGGCCAAGCATATCGGCATGAACCATTTTTGGTTGTTGGAAGGAAGGCTTTTATTACGCCAGGTTGTAGAGATAACCAAAGTACTCATCAAGCAATGTGAGACATTGAGGCGGTGGAATGAAGTATTTTCTTTGGAGGTGGTAATAATGGTGTTGCTCGAGCCTGACCAGTTGGAATTATTTTGTGTCTATAGGCCATTATTATAATAGGTTTTTTATTTTCTTCTATTGTATAGACTCAACGTATGGTCCACTTTTGGCTTTTCCTGTAGAGAGTTTATCCTTCACGTAATCCTATCTACAACATGTTTATAAGGTTTTGGGTTCCTTTCAAAACCCGTTATCAATCAAAAAAAATATTTTAAAATTTAAAATTCACCAAGAGAAAGATCAACATCATGATTGGCTAAATTGTTTTCTACCATGTTTCTTTCTATATAGATATCCTAACACTTCTATGATCCAAAAATAATTAATAAACATAAAAACTAATGATAGCATTAATCAAACCTTTGGATTTATTTTTCTTGATGCCATTAACAATAATTTATGAATACCTCTCAATTGAAATATATCTCCATTCTTTTTCAATGCAAAACTTGATCTCTATAATAAGTGCTCTAGCCTCTACAAGGTTATTAGTTGGAATCTTAAATAATTCTAATAAAGGATAATTTCACCTTTATTGTTTTATACAAAAAAACCTTTTGAGGTATTTTTAGATTTCTTTTGGAAGTGGTATCACAATTAGTTTAGATAAAACTCGCTTCTTAACATTTATAATTTACCATATATTGAAATAAATACCTTGTGTTAATTCCATTTTCACACATGAGTCTTCCTTGCATATTCAAATATTGCAAGAGGCTAACATATTTTTTTTGCACTTGAAACTTCCTATGATGAATACCATGTTTGCAAACATTCTACAAGAGAGGCAATAATATAATTTTAAACTTGGGAATAATTTTAAGATTTATTTTTTAAATTTCTATTATTATTTTTAAGGCATAAATTCCAACAAGTAATAATATGACCAATACTCCATAGAATACATAATACTTTAGCTTTCAATAATTAATACAAAATTTTATGAATTCAATCAGTGTTTATGGAGCTACCTAACATATTCTTATATTTTTCAAAAAGCAACCATAAATGGTGTAAGAAAAGGAACAATGAAAATGTAAATGATTTGATGTTTATATATCCTTATCACACAACCTACACCTTAAAATTTCTTTCTATTCTCTTATTTGTAGACGTTGAGGCCATTGGGAGGTCCTAAAGTGGACAAACATTATTCTAATGTAAATTATTGTATGTAATAAATTATAATTGCTTTAAATCCTCATATCCCACTTGATTGAGTATGCATAATATTCTGGTATATTCTAAACCAACTCACCATTCTATGTAAAAATAGATAAATATAACTCTTCAAGCATATTTTGAATCTTATTTATTGTTTATTTGGGTTCCTCTCCTTCAACTAAGTTACTAAAAGAAATGCATGATCTAGAGTTATAGCTCACATTAATATAATCTATAACCTTTGGGACTTTACAAGCAAGACACATCTCAGCCAATGGTTACCATTTTGAATAAAATAAGATAAGGCTTCAACCAATCATCACATTTTTTTTTGTAGAATATCCCTTACTAAATAACCATCTAAAATATTTGTTGATCAATTGAAATTTTTTTGATATGAATTTCTATGTTGGTGATTATTTAGGTATGGTTCATTTCTTAAATAATTTCATTGCATCAAGAGAATCTATATTTTTTTTAAGAAAAAATATTTCCCAAGTATTTACTTGATCTTTGAATAATCTCCTAATAACAGTTTTTCCTAAATTCAAACTCATAATTCAATCAATAATTTTCCAAGCTTACCTGTCCAATATACTTTCCTTCACAAATTTTATCTCATTTATAAAAAGGAAACCTAATTATTTCACATCTATTCCAATGAAAATCTCTTTGAATTTTAACAAATTTTGATGCTATACCTACTACAATCTTGAAAGTGACATCATCTATACATATGAATTGTAATGTAATATTTATTAATTGTAGTCTTCCAACCATGGTTAAAAACTTGTTTGTACCTCCTATCAAATAAGTTTTCATTCTATCCAAAGTTGAGCCCCAAATTTTATTCTTCTTTAATTTATGAAACAAAGGAAAACTTAAGTATGTTCATGGAAATTTTCCAATTTTAAACCCTTAAATTTCCATAATAACCCATTTTAAATGTAGGTTACTGTTAACCAAAAAATTAAATTTTATAGTATTAACCAATTGTCTAGTAACTTTCTCATATCATGAAAATATTTATTTAAATATCATTGCCTCATTGACTAAGGTATGGCTTAAGAAAACATCACCAACAAACGAAATATGAGATTTAGAGGAACCATTTTTTGTAACCTAGTTACTATTGATTTTTCCTTCCATTTTTGCCTTTGATAAAGCTCTCCCTAATGCCTCTATAAGAATAATAATAAGAGAAGGAGATAGTAGGTCACCTTGAAAAAGTATGTGGGATGAATCAAAGTATACAACAAGAAATCCATTGGTCAAATTAGAATATTTTGGAGTGCTATAAAAATATCTAATCCATTTGCAAAAAACTTGATCAAAACCAATTTTATTGAGAATACCATCTAGAAATTCCATCAAATCCTATCATATGTTATGTTCATATATAATTTTGTAAGCATGCTTTATTTTTCCATAGAATAAAGAGAATATGTATCCTCCTCTACAATGATTACACCATCAATAATTTATTTACCACAAATAAAATTGTCTTGTTTCTTTGATATAATTCAATCTAGAATGCTCTTTGATATATTTTTTATAATTTTTGAAATTGTATTTTAAATCATATTATATAGCCTTACTAGACAAAAAATATTAAAATATTGTGCCTCACCTTTCTTGGTAACCAAAGTAATGAAGGTAGCATTTATCTAACTTATTATGGTATATCAATGAACCATTCAAAAATATATTCAACATTATAGGTTTATATAGTACATTAGGATTTAGGATAGATATAAAATAATATCTTCGCTAACTTAGTTCTAACTAACGCATTTAGAGAATAAAGCGCTAAACTACCAACCACATAGGAGTTAACATAGTCAAGTTGACCACAACTACCTAGCTACCACAAGATATTCCTAACAGTGAATATGTTCAAGATAAAAAAGTAAAAGTAAATGTAATAATCTAGTAGTAAATGTACTAAAATACATTTTACCCTAACATCCCCCCTTTATTACATTACTTTGATATACAAAGAGTGTTGTGAAACAACTCAAATTTGACACGTGCATGTGCCTTAGTGAATATATCTATAACATTTTCTTCCATGGAAATGTAGTAACTTATACTCTACTTTAACAAAAAATGGTAATTAACCAAGATAAGAATCTATATATTACCCAAGTAATGGGATAATCACTCTAACATCCTACTATAATGTGAAGAAGAGAAAATGAAATATGCTAGTCTGCTGGATCTAAGTGTACCTTTAGATGAGTACTTATAGGACTATCTCTAGATCTACCACTTGGTCTACCATAGGATTTACCTTTCTTATAGAAGCCATAAAACATTTATTTCATCTTGGTTGAGCTGATATGGCTCATGGCTCTAGCTGCTCTTACTTAGGTCCACCTCTAGGTCTAAGAAAAATAAGTACTTCCAAAGTACTTAAGAAAAAGTGGGTCATTCCTCACTTTGTTTTAACAACAATTAATGTCCTTATTGTAATATTTTCATCCTATCGGATTGCATGGGTAACCAGCCACTGCAACCGCTAGGTGTACTAGAGTAGATCACTGCATACAAGGTTCATTATGTTACAATATGATTTTACAAAATTTTTGATAAGGTATCTAAGGTGTCAATCACTACTAAAAATGCACACTTATAAGTTTCCCCCTTTTTGCAAAACATGTTGTAATGGAATTTTTGTAAGAATTTTGACAAAAGTGTTAGTCTCTATTGAAAGTCACCCTTATAAGTTGTCCTCCCTTTTTAGAAAAATATTCGGTGATGTAGGAAATAAAATTTTATCCCCCCTAAGTGAAAAAAATTTACAATTTATGAAGCTTTTTAAGGATTTTTACAAATATTGATTCATAGGAAAATTAAAAAAAAAAATCACCAGAAAAATCCCCCCTTTATTACAAATACTTTAAATAAAAAATTTTGCTATTTATGAAGCCTAAAAATAGGTTCAATCCCCCTTTTATTACAAGTACTTCATCCCAAAAAATTTGCTATTTTATGAAGACTAAAAAGAGGTTTGATTTTAATGACTTCTGATTTTCTGATTACTTTTACAAGTTTTATCTCCCTTTTATCAAAATCTATTTTGAAGGAAGAAAGGAATTATCCCCCCTTAGTGCAAACAATTTCTACTTTGAAGGTTCCTTATTTCACAAAAAAATGTTCTTTATTTTGATATACCCTAAAAGAGTACTGAAAGAGAATTCACTCTAATTGATATTTAATGGCACCTGCCTAAAAACCCTTTTGAAAAAATGATGATTAGTTTAAGGAGTTTAAGCCAAACAAGAAGAGTGAATATTGGGTTTTTATGGAGTAAATATCAACAAATTGGCTTTACCTATGCAACATATTTAACAAATAGGTGTAAAATTTGGGGTCTTAAGCTTGCTTGATTTTAACTTAAGAGGTAATTGCAAAAACAGGAATTTAAATGCAATAATCCATCAAAAGTGCCCATAAATTTTTAACACTTAGGTGTCATATTCTACCAAAAATGCACCTAATTTAACAATACCAATTTAACAAAAGGTGTCGAATGCTATAAAAAATGCACCTTATTACAGTAATTTTTGCAAAATATTTGATCTTGTGTTTAAAAAAAAATTGATATTCAAAATTCTCCCCTCGTCTTACAATTTTACAAAGAATGTGGTAAAAACATTTGCATTTCCTTTTTGTGTTGTAAAATAAACAAGTTTCAATGTTTCAACCCTTTGATTTTCACAATTTCCCCTTGTGTTACAATTTTGCAAAATAAGAATCCAAATCTCGTTGTCCCCCCTTTTTTTTGTAAAATAAACAAGGTTGTGAAAATTTACATCTTCAATGTGATAAGATCGTTCTCCAATTTGCAAAAAATGAATGTGCAAGATTTTGTGTTATATCCCAAGGTTTGAGAAAATAAAATGCATAAGTTGCGTTTCATTTTGCAAAAGTTTTGATATTCAAGTGCCCCCTCCTTGTGTTACAAATTTGCAATTTCTTATCTCTCCTTTGCTTTGCAAATTTAACAAGATAGCACAACTTTCAAGCCAAGTCGACACACGATAAGCTTTTGAAAGGTTATCCAGAACCAGTTGACACACGACTTGGTTTTAGTGGACCCAAGGTCTATTCTTCATGAGAAAAACTCTTACTCTCAAAATGAATGTTTAGTAATATTTTGAGAAAGTTTTAAAGAACTCCTAATTTTACAAAAAAATGTACTATTTATTTGTATTACATCTCCTTTTGGAGAAAACAAAAACACTCTTTTTGTTTGAAATTACAAAATATAAGTTTTCTTTTCTTAGTTTAATTTAATTTGCAAAATAAAATAAATTTTTTATCAATAATTTAAGTAATAATAAAATAAATATTGATAAAAAATCAATCTAGATAGATAAAAAAATTGATTTTAAAACATATTTATATTAAATTATTAAAAAAATGATATTTTTTTTAAAATGCAAACTAAAAAAAAATTTGAAAAACAAATTTACCTTTGCGCGTTGAGTTATTTTATCAAAAAAAAAATTTCACCTGTGGTGTTTGACCCCAGGACCTACCCGAGCTCAATGCCTTAGTGACGTGGCTCCGACCATCTGTTTTGTAACTCCAGACATTAACGAAAGTAGAGCTCATTATATTTGGTGGTTACTCCACCGCACTATGAGATAAAAAACTAGTTTTTCCTCATGCTTCCGCTTCGACAACTTTAAAAATGGATTTTATTTTATTTTTCTAATTTATCTACTGCTATCAAATGAACTCACTCGCACCAAAAATAACTACGAAAAAACATTGATAACAACAAATCAAATGCACATGCATTGAATTTTAGATCGTGTATGCAAATTTATATTACCGATGTTGATATTTTTATAAGTAGAAACATGTTGTCCATCATCTGCAATACGTGGATGTCGACCATTAATGGTTGTAACAAGCTCTCGATAACATGTTATTTTTATCAATGATTCAACAACCACCCTTGTAAATCCATAACAATAGCATGCAATGCCTTCAACTGCAAGCCAAGTAGAGGGAATTTGCAATAGAAAAAAACCATCATTCGATGTTATATTTACATCTGTTACATGAACATCATTACTGGGTAGTAAATATGGGGCATACGTAGGTTTTATCTATGCTTCTTTTAAATCCACAACATCAAAACTATGTAGAATTAGATATTTTAATAATGCAGATATAAAAATTATCTTATACAAATTGAAACTAAACTTGTATGATCAAAACCACTGAGGACAATAGTCCCACATGGAGGACACAATGAAACTTTGTGTGGTATAAAAAATGGTGATTATTTGAATATGACCACCATACGATGGTTGAGCCTCCACTTGGAAACCTTTTTCCCACCATGTTGCAGGATTATCCATGGTCATGTATCCATATTAGGTGTCACCCATATAGGTTTTCTATAAGCCTTCCATCTATGTTAGAAGGTCTAGGTTATCCTATCCTCTATTTCACCAGCATATAGGTGCTTAGGTGTGCATCTAAAGTTGCATTAGAGTGCATCAAGCGATCGATTCATGTCTAGCTTGGTCAATATCAAGTGGTTTGTGTTAGAAGTAGTTTATTAGGGTCCCCAATCTAGCCTCCAGTGGTATGCATCAACATGTTCATGAATAGTCCATAGCTCAAAATGAACCACTTAGGAAACTATCACCTCATTATGCGGTCCGACTTGGTGAGTCCTTCTCAATCCCACAGGTCTTGTCCACCAAAGGTGGAACCTGTGTCAATGTGGTGTCCATCAAGTATTTTCCACCAAAGGTGGAACCTAATATATTCATTTCACTAGGTATTATCCACCATTACGTGGGACCTGAGTTAGTCAGGCCTTATCCATATAAGGTGGAACTTTGATTGTGGAATGAAGCATGGCATAAAATGCCCACTCTGATACCAATGTGGTATAACAATGAACCATATGAAAATATATTCAACATGATAGGTTTATATAGTACATTAGGAGTTAGGATAGATATAAAATAATATCTTCACTAACTTAGTGCTAACTAATGCGCTTAGAGAATAAAGCACTAACCTACTAACCACCTAGGAGTTAACATAGTCAAGTTGACTACAACTACCTAGTTACCACAAGATATTCCAAACAATGAATATCTTCAAGGTAAAAAGTAAAAGTAAATGTAATAATATAGTAGTAAATGTACTAAAATACATTTTACCCTAACACTTATTATATCCTTCTTTTTCTTGGGCCTCTTCAACAAATCCCAAAAATTTTCAAAGGAAAATGTAGGAGATCCATCATGGCTAGGTGATTTATTAGGATCAAAAAATAAAATTGTCTCATATAGCTCCTCCATATAGATATTTCATAAGGAGTGATTATAGATGGAGCATATCTATATTTATAACCCCAAAATTATTTCCTATAAACTAGACTAACAACCCAATTAAATTTTTCTTCTAGCAATTTCTATCCTATTTGCATTTGTCCCACATTGTCGCAATATCTCTAAAAGATCCTATAGAAGAAATTACCAAAAATATTCCAAATATTTTTGAATTAATCCTTACGTTCCTCAACACTTGATTATATTTTTTATATTAAAATAAAATCAATACTATAACAACCTATTATCTCTGTAATAAATCCTGTAGGTATTATTCATACCCCTACTATTCCATAATGTTATTTTCATCATCACTTTTAGTTTTATTTGTAGGTTTAGCAAATTTTCTTCTTAACATGTATGGTATTTATTTTTGGTTTTTTAAATTGATATTCCTCTAAGTTTCCTTTTCTCTTTGTTCATGCTTTTAGGGTCTTATTTTATCTATTTTCCACAAACATGCTTATATTCATTAATCAATTCTATTTTATCAAATTATTCATAATGAGACTTGTTTTTCTAAATATTTATGATATCATAGATAATTTATAATGTAAATAATAACCTCACAAGAACATATTTATGTTGCCTAAGAAAACCTAGAGTACAAGTATGATCCTCCATAGTAATTACTTTCTTGTCTTGCTCTAAGTATTTCCCTAAAAACTCTAAAGTTTAAGAATGATCCTCCATAGTAATTAATTTCCTATGCTGCCTTGGAAACACTAAATTTTATGAATATTCTCCATACTCATTTATTTATTATTTTATTCTTAAAATGCTAAAGTTAAGGTATATGCTCTATACTACTTTCATTTTGTTCCAAGTAGAGGTGTTTATACTACTTGAGGAAAGTCAAGATGAATTACCTAGATTAACCTTGACCCCTTTCACCTCCTTTGCTTTAAAATTTTCCTCCTTATATTCTTTTACACCTTCAAATCCTAAATCTAAACCTATGCATTCTATATCCTTATTTGGTATGCAATTTACTTTATTTAATGATTAAGCAAAGTAAATAGTCATGGAATTTTCCATTTGAAGAACTAGAGGGTTTTTATTTCCCACTTTCTTAGGAGTCAAAATACCCAATTTGAAATATTTTGCAGTATAGTATGGTCTCCTTGCTTCATATTGAAGTTTATATCATGTCTAAAATTTTATCTCTTTCACAATCATTTTTACTTTCCAATCTCTTTCCATGTGCACAATGACATAAATTTTACAACATTAAAATGTAATATTTTTAGTATCCACTTGTTGATATTATTCTCTTAACTTAGGTTTAATCTTAATGGACTACAATAAAGGTTTTGAAATATTTATGGAAACAAATATCTAACTATATACAACATGTCTTTGTTCCTTAGTAGTTGGTCCCTCTTAGATGGATTCACCTAAAGAATTAAAATAATTTTCAAATATATCCTTATTAATAAGTTAATATAGAAGTCAAAAATGCCTAATCCACTTTGAAAAAAAATTGATCACTTATTTCTTTACAAATAAATATCACTCCATGGTCTCTAATATAATGCATCTCTCTCCACATGCATGTATCTAAAATTATGCATTCTATATCTTTATTTGGTATGTGGTTTATTTTATTTAATGATTAAGCAAAGTAAATAGTAATGGAACTTTCTATTTGAGGAACTATAGGGATTTTATTTCCCACTTTCTTAGGAGTCAAAATATCCAATTTGAAATATCTTGTAGTACAATATGTTCTCCTTGCTTCATATTGAAGTTTATCTCATGTCTAAAATTTTCTCTTTAACAATCATTTTTACTTTCCAATCTCTTGCCATGCACACAATGACATAACTTTTACAACATTAAAATGTAATATTTTTACTATCCACTTGTTGATATTATTCTCTTAACTTAGGTTTAAAATTAATTGACTACAATAAAGGTTTTGAAATATTTATGGAAGCAAATATCTAGCTATATACAACATGTCTTTGTTCCTTAGTAGTTGGTCCCTCTTAGATAGATTCACCTAAATAATTGAAATATTTTTCAAATATATCCTTATTAATAAGTTAATATAGAAGTCCAAAATGTCTAATCCACATTGAAATAATTTTAATCCCTTCTTTCTTCACTAATAAATCTCACTCCATGGTCTCTAATATAATGCATCTCTCCCCACATGCATGAGCCACCAATTATTATTTTATCCATAATTTATAAATGGGAGAATATGATGATGAAAAATCCTTTTAGAAGAAAATTTATGGAGTACTTTGAATTCAATCCTAATTTCCATGTGATCCAACCTTGAATCTCCAAAAAACTTGGCTAGTATCTTTGGAAATCACATATTAACCCCTTTTTTTAAGAACCATTATGTCATGTTTATCCTTCATAATCACTTTGGATGTAATATTTACTACCTAATTTTTCAAATATTGGATTTTCATCTTATCTCCAACCAAGGCATCAATACTCCTAATAAAGACATCCTTACTTCCATATAGGAATTTTAGAAATGACTTTCCTACTACACTACTAGATATTCCTCATAATAATCCTCTTGTTTTTTAACATCTCCAAAGATCTAGAACAAAAATAGGTGGTACTAGATCCATGTTCATGTTGGTTTCCTAATCACACTTAGATCAACTATTAGAAGTAAAAAATAACACAAGGTATGAGGAAATACAATATTCAAGTTCAAATATAGATGTTAAAGGTGTAAAGGAAGATGGAGAGGATCGAGGTCAATCAAGTTATATCATCTTATCTTTTCAAGTAGTATAAAACTATCTCCTTGTAATAAGAATGTAATAAATGTACAGTATATCCCTTACACTTGAGGGATTCAATATCAATGTAATAATAAATGCATATGGAGGACATCAATGACAATTTAAGACTTCTAGGTAGGCATAAATAATTATTATGGAGTATAATCTATACACTTTAGGATTTCCAAGGTAAAACTAGGGTTTTTAAAGTATCATAAGAAAGTAACTACTATGGAGGATTTGTTGAGATATATTAAATTATTTTGTATATGCTAATATGCCCTCATGATACCTTCATGGTACATTTGTAAATAATAAATTAGAGTTGAGTTTATAGTTTAGGGTATGATTTATATTTTCCATTTTGTGTAAGTGTGAATGTGCATGAAATGCACAAGTGTCATGTGTGAAAGAATGTGTACATGTGACATGTATATAAGAGTATGAATATGTAATGTAAATATGTGCACAAGTATCCTAGATTAGGAGTCAAAGAGTCTTCCAAGTATTGTAGAGTCAAGTGTTCATCAAGTATACAAGTGGTAAGATGAGAAGCCAAGAGTCATAGGAAAGCAATAGTCAAGTACTTGAAGAGTTATTTCACTATGGAAATATTATGGAGATAATGCTCCATAGGAGAGATATATTGAATCATATTCAAGAAGTACAGAAGCAATAAAATCATGTACATATTTTCAGCAATTATTATTATAAGTTGTTCTTCATGCATAGTACATGAATGATTCGGGCTATTTATATTCATATTTTATCATACAAATGAATGTTATTTAATTTATTATAAGCCTTGATATACATATTAATTTGATCATATTATTCTACTCATATTATTATTATTTGACCTTTATTGTGGCTAATTCATATTTGGGGATATATGTGATATTGTTGAGATAACCTATGATATTTTATGGTAGTATAAAGGCTTATAAAGCCTAAAATGGTATTAAAGATACCACTAGAATGTATCTAGTTTGATAGAGTTTATTGAATCCATAATTATAATTAGATTTATTCATTTTGATAAGGTTAATTTAGATTCTATCCACTTTGAAGGAAGTGAGACTTAGATTTTATTTCAAAGGTCATATTTAGTAGAGGAGGCTAGCGTCTTTCCACTAGGTTGAAGAAAAACCAGTGTGTAGCATAGGAGGAAGTATTCTCAAATGGAGAAATGAAATGGAAGGTTTTGGAATTAATTCTCATGCTTTATAACAACTTTGACCCAATGTTGGATATTTTGAGTAGATGAGTTGTGATTGATATCAAGAGTGAATGGTCATTGATGTCGAAAGTCAGTTTCAGTGAATAGTGCAAGGAGAAGAAGTTCCACAATCAGTGCAAAAAGGAAAGTCCACTTCTAGATGGTCAAGACCCAGTTCCAAATAGTTAGATGTGGTCCAAAGTGAAAAGAAGAAGCCCAAGAAAATAATATTATAATATTTCTTTATAATATTATACAGGGAAGTTTAAATTAATTTATTAATTAATTTACTTAACTTATAAGTTATTTAAATTAATTAATTTTAATATTAATTATATGACAATTTATGATTATTTTAAATAACCCTAAGGTGGGTTATTAAAGTCAAAATTTAAATTTTGAATTCGACCATCAAGCACCGACGTGGGAGTTAAATTTCAAAGCGTGTATACAAAATGACTCCTCCACCTTAGCCCAATGACATAGGCCTTCGAATTAATATAGATGTTATACGAAAACATGCAAATCATTCTACGATATCAATAGGGTTTCATTGGTTTTTAAAAGTTCCAAGAGGGAGGAAGAGGAATTTAACCCACCGAGGAATGTGCCTTGGTAACCAAGCACAGGTAGCATAGTTGGCAACCATGATGAAATTAAAGTGCTAGGGGAAGTGAGTGGCGAAGGTTCAAATCTGTGGGAGTGTGCTTTTTGGAAGAGTCGACAACGAACGAAGGTGGTAAAAGGAAGGAGGCTTCCCTTCCTTCTCATGGGTGCCTATAGCCCATGTGGTGGGCACAAAAGTGCCAAAGCACTTGGTGCTTGGGAGATGATGGTTTGAAACCTTCCGAACTCTATTTTGGGGTAAAAGACATGGTATGCATTTGGTTTGGTACCAGAAGTTTTGGAGGGATTAAATATAAGCCCTAAAATTTAATTTTTGCCTAATTTATTTAATTTGTAAGGTTTTAAGGGGATTTATAAGTTTTAGGTAAATATTATTTTGAAAGATTAATTTTTTGATATTGATTAATTAAATTTGGAGATTAGAAGGGGAATTTGAGTGATTTTCTTTTTTATGTGTGATTTGATAATTGCTAATTTCAAGGAGTAATAAGGTGTATTTGAGATTGATTATTTTTTTAATTGAGGAATATTGTGAGAGAGTGTTAGTGTGCTATTTTTTTCATCTAACCATTGAAATTTGTAAAGAAGAAAATTGTGATTGAGACAGATTTTGAAGGGCACTTCTACATCAAACAAAAAGGTATGGGCACATCTTCCTAGTGAGTGATTGTTGAATGTTGTGAATGCTAATTTGGAGTGAAAAGTATTGTTTGATAAGCATTTTTGTTGAAGTGATTGATTGAGTGAAGAACTTGAACTAGGGTTTGCAAAGATCATGAGTATCATTTTTATGTGATATTGTTTGATAAGCATTGTTGTTGAAGTGATTGATTGAGTGAAGAGCTAGGGTTTGTAAAGATCATGAGTATCATTGTTATGTGATATTGATTGATAAGCATTGTTGGAAACAATTGAGTGAGTGTTCATAATTTTGGACTAGGATTTATGATCAAGGATTATTTCATTGAGTGATTGGTTGAGTAGAGTTGGTTGAGCCTAGTCAAGTGGATGCATTGAAGTGATAGTTCAAGTTCTATGAAACAAATTGTTCCATATTCTGAATTGATTTGAAAAATAGGTTGAGTATTTGTGAATGTGAAACATATTGAGTCTCTAACAATTACCTATATGTTTCTATGGTAAAAATATAGGTTGAAAGTGATTGAGCATTGTTGTGAGTGTGAAACATATTGAGTCTCTAACAATTATCTATATGTTTTATGGTAAAAAGAGAGATTGAAAGTGATTGAGCATTATGGTATGAATCATATTGAGTATCTAACAATTCTCTATATGTTTATGTGATATTGGATAAGTTATAGTGAGGACTTGTTGAGTAGATTTAAGACAAGTCTTTGAGAAGACTTGTGATTAGGTTTGTGTGAGATTTTGTGGAAGCTTACAATATAAATTTGAGGACAAATATTTTTGAGTAGATTGGATAAGTTCTAGAGAGGACTTGTGGATATATTAGTGTGAGATTTTATGGAAAATTTTGAGATAAGTATTTGATAAGACTTGTGAGCATAGTTGATTGATTGATTTATTCAAATCTTGATTTAAGGTTTGGGGAGCAGAGTTAATTTATGTTTAAGTCAAGCTTTGTGTTAAGGCTTGAGGATAGAGATTGAGAATAGATTTGTGCTAGATCGAAGGACTATGTTTAGTGTAGATCCGACGAAAAATATTGAGGATAGATTTGTACTATACTGAAGGACTGTGTAGTGCAAATTTGAGGATAGATATTGAGGATAGATTTGTGATAGATTGAAGGACTATGTTTAGTACATATTTTAGGATATATTTTGGTGCAAATTTTAGGACAAGTTTATGCCAGACCAAAAATAGATATTGAGCAATGAGCATATTTGTGCTAGACCAAAGGACTATGTTTAGTAAATATTTGATATAGATTTAAGATCAAGCTTTGGAGGTGAGAGAATATAGAGGATGATAGTCTCTACTGGATAGAGATCCATTAGCCATGGTAGTGAGGACAAGTCTTCTGAGTGGAGATACGAGTCTTCTGTGGATAGATATCCATCAACCATTGCAGTGGAGGTAACATTTCTTATATAATATCACCCACCAAATCTAACTTTAAAGGAGTTCTCCTATAGATAGAAGTCCATGAACTTGATTAGGATATTGGTGTCTCCTTTGGATAGAGGTCCATAAACATTGTGATAGGTAAAGGATTTCCAAGAGATTGATTGAGAGAATTTTAGTGAAATACTTTCTTCATGGAGTAGCCCACATTGGGTGAACCACATTAAATTGGCATCTCTATTATGTGTGGTGATTTGTGCATTGATTTAGTTACTATTTTTTATATTGCTATTGATACATTACATAATATTGATTGGAAACAAAAAGTAAAAAGTGGTCTTATACCGTTCACCCCCCTCTCAGTATAAGCTTGAGTTCTTCAATTGGTATCATAGTAGGTTCCTTCAGAAGAGTTTAACAACTTGAAGTAAAAGCTTTCAAGAACATAATGGATTCTAAGAATGGATCCTTAGATAATTCAACACTATTATTTGATGGAAGCGATTATATATTTTGGAGTATGAGAATGAAGATTCACCTAATGGAACTTGGTAATGAAATATTTGAAGCATTTGAAAATGGATACATACCACCAGCTACTCCACCTATAGATAAATATGGTAATATTCTACATCATTACAATTAAAAAGCAAAGAATGCAATTTTCAGAGGTTTGCATAGAACATATTTCATAAAGGTTATGTAATGCAAATCAACAAAATCAATTTGGGATAAGTTGCAAAGCATATATGAAGGAGATAAAAGTGTCAAAAAGGCAAATATACAAAATATCAAAGGAAAATTTGAAGATCTAAGAATGAAGGATGAGAAAAACATTAGTACTTATCTACTTCATGTAGATGATGTGGTTAACGCCATGCAAGGACTAGGACTTGAGATTGAATAATATGATGTTTGTGATAATATCTTAAGATCTCTTCCAAAAAGGTTTAGTGAAAATATATTTGCTATAGAGGAATCAAAATATGGTGATATTTTGACAAGAGATGTATTACTTGGTATTCTTACACCTTTTGAGATAAGAAAAAAATAGGAACCTAATGTTTGGAAGGAAGCAACCTTCAAAGCTACTAAGAAGACAAAGGGCAAGAATTCAAATTCAAGCAATGAGTCATCCAGTGATGAAGTAAATTATGGTAGAAGGAAAAAGGATCCAATAAAATTTAAATATGCAAAATCTATTAGATTTTTCAATTGTGGAAAGCATGGTCTCTATGCAACTGATTGTTAAGAATCCAGAAATAGCAATGATGAAGAAAAATAGGATCATAAGAACAGGGAATCATAAAAATATAGGTATCAAAAGAAAGGTAAGGATGGATAAGGCAAACAATGAAATAAGTTATTTAAAATACATAAGAGGAGTTACTATGCAGACAATGCAAGTAAGTACTCAAGTGATAGTGAAAATTGTTTCTCAGATAATGATAAAGATGAAGTTCTATTTCTGACATAATATAAAGAAGAAGTTAAGAAAAGGTCACCAATATTTATCAAGTGTTTTAGATGTGATAATTTTGGACATGTTGAAGATAGTTGTACAAATAATGGTTTCATTTTCAATGATTATGAATATGAAGATGCACTTGAAGGACCAGAAGAGAATATTCTAATGGCACTAGAATAAGAAGGAGGTGATCCTATAGAAGACAAGTCAAAAGAGAATGAAGATGTTTTCAAAGGTAAACAAATAGAGGAAGAATCATAAAAAATGAGAAGTTGATCTTGAGAGAGAGATTATTTATGCTCTTAATACATTGAAGAAGGTAATAAAGCAAAATTCCCAACTTAAGATTCAATTTCAAGAATTTGATGAAGAGAGAGGAAAGCTTATAGAGGATTTAAAAAAGTAAATGACTAAGACAAATAAGTTCAAGGATAAGTTAGAAGCAAAGGTCTTAGAATGTGAAATATTAGAACAAGAAGTAGCTCTACTAAGTGAAGAAGTAGAAAATTCTAAGGATAAGCTACACAAGTTTGAAAAGAGCTCAAAGATCGTAGATAAGATGATCAATGTACAAATAAGGTCAACAAGTAAAACAAGTCTTGGTATTCAATAGGTATAAAATAAAAAGAAGACGAGTCAACCTCAAGTTCTGAATAAGAAGAAACTTCAAAAGAAGATAGTGTAAGAGAAAGTGAGACTTCTAAGGATGAGTTGGAAAATAGAAAGTTCAACAAGGAAAGAAACAATGCACAAAGGAGGAATAGATGGAATAGGAACCAACATAGGGTAAAAGAGATAAAGAGACCAATGAGGTCAAGGGAATGAAACTTCAATGTATGATGTTTCTCATGTCACAGAATTGGGCACAAAGCTTCACAGTGCAAGGATACATGGGTATTGCTACTCATGTAATTAGTTTGGTCACAAAGCAATAAATTGTAGGGTCCATGACAAGAATAGATATGGATTTTCCAGAAGAAATCCTAAGACATTTGCACCTACAAGGAATAACAATATTAAGTGTTACAAGTGCAATAATGATGGAAACACAACAAAGTGGTGTAGAGAAAAAATTCCAGAGACAAGAAGGAATAGGAAAATTCAGAGGAATTAGAAGGATCATATGAGAAGGAAAGTGGACAAAGGTAAACATTAGTGCATGTTGGGAGTAGAAATACTCCCACCCCATAATTAACCACCTCAATAGGAGGTGGGGTAGGGGCTAATCTAAGAGACTCATTCTTAGCCCCGAGACCCAAAGGTGACCCTTTGCCATTGATGTCTAAGTTATAGATATTTGAGTAAGGGGGAAATATTTGATTTAAGAAGAGAGCATTGATTCAAGAGGAGCAGTTTCCTAGGGGGAGCAGAACAAAAATAAATTAATGAAATTTGAAAATATAATTGGATTACCATCAATGAAAAATGAGGAGATTGTTGGACATTTTGAGTAGATGATTTGTCATTGATGTCAAGAGTGAATGGTCATTGATGTCGAAAATCAGTTTCAGTGAGCAGTTCAAGGAGTTCAACAATCAGTGCAAAAAAGAGATTCTACTTCTAGTTTATCAAGACCTGGTTCCAAGTAGTTAGATGTAGTCCAAAGTGCAAATAAGAAGCCCAAGGAAATAATACTATAATATTTCTTTATAATATTATACAGGGAAGTTTAAATAATTTTTAAATTAATTAATATAATTTTATTATAAATTAATTTATTAATTAATTTACTTAACTTATAAGTTATTTAAATTAATTATTAATTAATCGTAATATTAAGTATATGTTAATTTATGGTTATTTCAAATAACCATAAGGTGGGTTATTAAAGTCAAAATTTCAATTTCGAATTTGACAATTGAGCACCGATGTGGGAGAGAAATGTCAAATCATATATAAAAAGGGACTCCTCCACCTTAGCCCAATGACACAGGCCTTAGAATTAATCTCGGTGTTATTCAAAAACATGTAAATCATTCTACAATATCAAGAGGGTTTCCATATATATTTAAAAGTTCCAAGAGGTAGGTAGAGGAATTTCACCCATCGAGGAAGGTTCCTTAGTCACCAAGTGCAGGTAGCACAGTTAGCAACCACAGTGAAAGCAAAGTGCCAAGGGTAGTGAGTAGCAGAGGGTCGAATCCATAAGAGTGTACTTTTTGGAAGAGTCGTGGACGAACAAAGGTGGTAAAAGGAATGAGGCTTCCATTCCCTCTTGTGGGTGTCTATAGCCTATGTGGTGGGCATAAAATTACTAAAGAACTTGGCCCTTGGGAGACAGCGGTTCGAAACCTGTAGAACCCCCTTTTTGGGTAAATGATAAGGTATACATTTGGTTTGGCATCGGATTTTTTAGAGGGATTAAATTTAAGCCCTAAAGTTTATTTTTTTCCTAATTTATTTAATTTATAATGTTTTAAGGGGAGTTATAAGGTTTAGGTAAATCTTATTTTGAAAGGTTAATTTTTGGAGATTGATTAATTAAATTTGGAGATTATAAGGGTCATTTGAGTGATTATATTTTTATGTGTGATTTGGTGATTGCTAATTTCAAGGAGTAATAAGGTGTATTTGAGTCTGATTATTTTTGTAATTGAGAATATTGTGAGAGTGTGTTAGTGTGATATTTTGTCATCTAACCATTGAAATTGGTAAAGAAGAAAATTATGGTTGAGATAGGTTTTGAAAGGCACTTCTACATCAAACAAAAAGGTATGGGCACATATTCCTAGTGAGTGACTATTGAATGTTGTGAATGCTAAGTTGGAGTGAAAATGATTTTTTGATAAGCATTGTTGTTGAAGTGATTGATTGAGTGAAGAACTTGAACTAGTGTTTTCAGATATTATGAGTATCATTGTTATCTGATATTGTTTGATAAGCATTGTTGTTGAAGTGATTGATTGAGTGAAGAACTTAAACTAGGGTTTGCAAAGATCATGAGTATCATTGTTATGTGAGATTTTTTGATAAGCATTATTGTTGAAGTGATTGATTGAGTGAAGAATTTGAGCTAGGGTTTGCAAATATCATGAGTATAATTGTTATATGAGATTGGTTGATAAGCATTTTTGGAAACAATTGAGTGAGTGTTCATAATTTTGGACTAGGGTTTGTGAGCATGGATTATTTTATTGAGTGATTGGTTGAGTAGTGTTGGTTAAGCCTAGTCAAGTGGATGTGAAGTGATAGTTCAAGTTATGTGAAACAAATTATTCCATATTTTGTATTTATTTGAGAAAGAGGTTGAGTATTTATGAGTGTGAAACATATTGATATATGTTTCTATGGTAAAAAGAGAGGTTGAAAGTTATTGAGCATTGTTGTGAGTGTGAAACATATTGAGTCTCTAATAATTCTCTATATCTTTCTATGATAAAAATAGAGATTTAAAGTGATTGAGCATTTTGGTATGATGCATATTGAGTCTCTAACAATTATCTATATATTTCTATGAGATTGGATAAGTTCTAGTGAGGACTTGTTGAGCATATTTGAGGTATGTCTTTGAGAAGACTTGTGAATAGGTTTGTGTGAGCTTTTGTGGAAGCTTACAATATAGATTTGAGGATAGATATTGTTGAGCAAATTGGACAAGTTTTAGAGAAGACTTGTGAACATATTAGTGTGATATTTTGTGGAAGCTTACAAGGAATATTTAAGACAAGTATTTGAGAAGACATGTGAGCAGAGTTGATTGATTGATTTGTTCAAATATTGAGTTGAGGTTTGGGGCAGATCTAGCTGAGTTAATTTGTGTTTAATTTAAGATTTGTTTTAAGGCTTGAGGATAGATATTAAGGACAAATTTGTGCTATACTGAAGGACTATGTTTAGTGCATATCACAAGATAGATATTGAGGATAGATTTGTGCTAGATCGAAAGACTATGTTTAGTGTAGATTTGAGGATAAATATTGAGGATAAATTTGTGCTAGACTGAAGGAATGTGTTTAGTATAGATTTGAGGATAGAATTTGGTGTGTATTTGAGGACAGGTTTGTACCAAAACAAAAATAAATATTGAGCAATGAGCAAATTTGTGCTAGACTAAAGGACTATGTTTAGTATAGATTTGAGATAGAGCTAAGAGCAATCTTTGGAGGTGATAGAGTATAGAGGACTACAGTATCTATTGGATAGATATCCATTAGCTAGGGTAGTGAGGATAGGTATTCTTATTGAGGATAGGAGTCTTCAGTGGATAGAGATACATCATCCAATGTAGTGGAGGCAATAGTTATTCTAGAAGATCACCAGCCAGAGCTAAGGAGAAAGGAGTTCTCTTGTGGATAGAGATCCACAAACATCATTAGGGGATTGGTATCTCCTTTTGACATAGGTCCATGAACATCATAATATAGAAAGGATTCCCAAGATATTGAGTGAGAAAATTTTAGTGAAACATGTAGTAGCCTACATTGGGTGAACCACGTTAAATTGGTGTCTTTATTGTGTGTGGTGATTTGTGCATTGCTTTAATTACTGTTGTTAATATTGTTATTGATACATTGCATGATATTTATTGGGAAAGAAAAGAAAAAATTGATCTTTTATTATTCACCCCCCCTCTTAGTATAAGCTTGTGTTCTTCACCTAAATCGTACAAGTCTACGATTTGTTATTGAACGATTTATAACTTTCACAAAACTACTTGTACGGTCTCCAAATCATATATTTGTATGATCCAAATCATACAACACTATGACATGTATGATTTTCCACTTGTACAAACTAACAGATGTTTTTTTGTAACTCAACTTGAGTAGTTTTGTAATCATTTTCTCATAAACCCTAGTTTTCCTTATTTGGCAAGTTCCAACTATGCAATTGCACTTCTAAATCAGAAAAATGATCAGTTGTATGGTTTGGTTTGGCCAATTGTATGGTTGCAAAAACCCTTGCTAAATTCTCCACTTATAGATTTGCCAACTTTTACACAAGTTATTTTCAAGGAAATATTTGGATGTTTTTATAATACAATTACCAACATAGTTTCCTAACATGTAAACCCAAATTCATTTTTTTTTATTTTAAGCAAAAAAATCCTTGCGGGGCTGCCTTGGTCTGAGAGACCACAAATAGGGGGTTCTACACCATCAAATTCACCCAGGAGTCACACCCGACCCTACTCGCACCAACATTATCAATTGGATTTTGGATACCCAATTCAGCTTTTTGGTAGGATGGAGATTTGAACCTGGGACCTCCCTTGGAGGATTGCCATCTCCTCTCCAACTCACCTACAACACCTGGGTATAAACCCAAATTCATTGGATTGGAATTAATATCATCAAATGCAATTATAATATGTAAAATAATTCTCCACCATCATACCAAGTTATAGGATTATCAACAATGCAATTACATTGTATTATTACTTATCTAACACACCATTTTGACCATACTTGCACATAATATACAACCTGTAATTACAAAAAATATGTACAATGGAATTCACAATGACACTTAAACCAATATGATTACTTTCATATTATAATTATTATAATAAGATCAATCACGTATAATTTCTACAATGAACATTCATCAACATAGCTTATCAGTCACATGAAAATCTCTCTAAATATATATGAAACAATCTCCAACCACCAACACCATTGAACATCCACAAAATTTGAATGTAGGGCTATATAATGATATCCTAGGCCATTCCAAAGTGGTTCCCAAGACAAACATTACTCACAACTACCATCCTTGTAAAACAACTAACTTGCATTAAGGTTCCCCTAAGTCTAATTTAATTATTATCAAATTAACCAAAATGCACATTTAAACTCAATTTTATTTTAATCATAATTGTAAATTTATGAATTTGTACCATTGAACTCAATTATAAATACATATTTGTACAATTATACCAAACTCTACATTTGTATGTATTGAAAAATTGTACATCTAATAAAATTAAAAAAATTGTGCAAATCTATATTTCACTTCTTTTGGGTGGTGGATTTGTTGCCTGCATATACCCTCCCCTTTACATTAGGTGGTTTTCTCACCAACTTAGTTGTATTAGATTTTGTTGATTTGTCTTACTAAATATCATCAAGCTAAACACAAATAATGACATGCTCATTTTGTAACTTAGACATATAGTTGTTGAGTCCCATAGCCTTCAACCTATACTTGTTGGCCTTCTTTTATATAGTAGCCAAGATTTGAAATTACTCCTTTTATTTCTTGAATGTTACTTTACTTATATTCTCCATTAATTTTGCTTTTGTTTAAGCTACAACGACTAAATCCCATTCTTTTTTGTGATGATTTTAAGACTTTGGTGTAAATCAGCTTCACAAGCTAAAATACACTCATCCTTAGCCTAAAGTTGCACCTTATGATCCATGATCATCTCATTGTAGCATATGGTATATTTTACCATCTCCTCAATCTTGTAGTCCTTCTACTACAATTTATCTTCAGTGACATTCAACTAGTCCTCATGTTTAACTAGTTAATATTTTTGTACTACCAGTTATTCCTCTTGTTGCTTGAGCTATTGGTTTTGCAAACTCAACTGGTCATCGTACTATTTAATTTATGTTGCATACTATTGCAATAATGCTTCTTGTTCTTCCAATCAATTCTTATTCTCTTCTACTTGTAGGACCACAAGCTATGTTTTATGTTCTTGTGAGCATAGCTTATCCTCATAAGCAAGCTCAATATTATTCAATTCAGCTTTTATCTTCTTCAAATTATCCTTAGCTTCAGTATTACTATGTTATAGTTCCTCTTAAATTATATCCATATCTTTTCAAGTAGCATATACTTCTTCCTTATATTCTTCCTTGTATTAATAAATCTGCTCAAGACCCAAGCTAAACCACTTGATCCAATTTGTCAAGAAATTTAGTTTTTGAAGGTTGAAGATCAACATTGAATGTGCCCTTCAAAATTTTGTATCTAGTGTGTTCAATGGATATCTCTAACTATTTTCTAGATCCAGGTACACTAATGGATACACTTTATAATTTGTCCTTACTCCATCTAGTAAATCTATAATTTCCAACATCTTTGTTAACTCTCCCCTCAATAATTACCATGGGTGTTGTGCATGAATCTGGGCTATCTTGTATGATATTCACTAAACTCCCACTCTATAACATTCTCCGATTCACCAAAGTTCTTCTCCATCCATTCATTTAGCTATATAATTCCACCTATAAGAAACTACAATTAGGGGCTAGTGAACATATCATAAAATTTTTTGAGGAAGTGATCCATCTATTCATTTGTGTCTTCACCATCTCCCTTTGAGACACTGAACTGAGGTACTTCAAGAAAAATCTTGTGCAAATTCTTCCATCCCTTTCTTGTGGTGAAGTATGTTCCTCCTATTCCTCCTATGTAAGTGAAATTCCTCCAATATCTTCCATTGCACCTACTATCTTTCCTTCCTATAGAAAAATGCAAGCTACAATATTATTCATCTCTTCTTCGATTGGTCTAATATCCTTGACATTGACTATCTTATTAAGTAGTTGTTTCTCCTCCATAGGTGCCTATATTTCCTCTTGTGGGTCTGATAACTCTTCCTATTGTGTATTTTTAAATCTTTCATCTTGTGATTTCAACTAAACTTCCACCACTACTACAGCTATGAGAATCAAATCTAGTTATTCTTGTGATGGCCATGTATTTTACTCCTTCAATTGATTGTTACCTCCTCACATCACAATTTTTATTTGAGGCTTATTTTAGTTACCTTCATCTAATAGGGTTACCATCACATCCTTAGCCTTCATTTTTGGGGGTGTCATCACTCGGTTCATCCAATACTTAGATGTCTCAAATTTTTTGAAATAATTAGCCTAAATAAATGTAGGATATACCATCACTTATCTCCACTATCTTATGCCAACTGGCACATTGATATCTACTAAATCTAAATCCTTCATGTCCAAGTGCACACTGTATGAATTGGTTAGAATAGATTTCAATTGCTCCTTTTGTACAAGATTTCTCTCACTCATATATCTGTCTCATTGCCTATGCATCCTAATACACACTAGAATAGATGTCATTGCTACTACCTCCTCCTCTTCCACCTCCTGAGATGGTGGCTACTCTTGCAACAATTATGTAGGTGTTTGCTACTCTAAATCAGGTTCCAAATGCAATTGTCTTTGTCTCTTCTTGTAAGGGTGAACTTCCTCATCTGATGAAGTCCCTATTCCTTCAACCATGGGAGGTTCAAGTTTTCTTATACTATTGTTTAGTCTCAATTTCTCTAATGTTACCTTCTAGATAGGTACCAACTTCATCCATCATAGTATAGAAGGTTGATCTTGTTGCAAATAACATGATGGTGTTAACCCAAGAAATTGAATACCAACTTGGAGAATAATATATAGCATGATAGATATGGCCTAAAGGGTCATGGAAAAGGTCTTTTTTCTATTTAGAAATACCTTATGAATCTATTATTCTAATTAGGTTCCCCAATCATATCGTATTCTCTTAGACATGCCTTATACACATTGTGTCATCCAAATTGGCATCTTGAAAGAGTGTGCTTCTCTCGATATTCAAGACATAATCACATTCATCACACATACCACCTCATAAATATTTAACATGATCTACTTGATCCATATTCCACATGGACCAAAAGCCTTCATATTTTATGATGACATAAGCTTTGTGAGTGACGTGATCAACCTATGGGCCTCAATCTAGTCCATAATATTTCTCTTGATGGGATGTCCTTCCTTGAGCAATTTGAATATCCATAAAAATGTAGTAGCTAATAATTCCACCTTAATATGGTGATTTACCACTCACACATAGGTGCAATTCTAACTGGACTCATATGATTATATCATTTGCAATAGATATTTGTTATAGAATACCTTATCCTTTGGTGGAATTTATGTAATTATACTCACTCCTGCTCGAGTTAGTGCAACTTTCAATGGGTTCTTCTCCTCATTCTAGTTCCACTATTTTTGATAAAACTCTCTTGTTGGGTATACAAAGGTGATATCCTTTATATCCACTTTGTCCTCCATCATCATCACTTATTTGCTCATATGGGGTATCTTCCTTATGCACATCGATATGAATATCTTAATTGTGTGACCTAAGTGATTCAATTATATCCTCATGAAATTGTGTTTGTACCTTTTATCTACCACCACACCAGTTCTCGGGTCCTCTCAATAGCCTATAACCTCTCCCCTCCATGTTTAGTAGTTGCATTCACATTATGACTAAAACCCTTGTCCTTGGTCCTGTACTGGGTAGGTAACTCCTCATCGAGGCCACAAATCCCTTTGGTGTAATGGTCCTAGTGAAAAATCAACTATTATTACTACAATCCATCACAAATGATCTTACAACTCCCACTCTATGTTCATTCATCACCATTCTTCATTGTATAACCACTTCACTATCAATCTTATTTAGTTTGGAAATTCATGACAACTACATCACTAACCATACAATCTACTCTAAAATTATACAACTAGTTCTAAAAGCATACAAATACTTCCAAAAATCATACAACTATTGTTCACAATCATATAGATGAAATCATATGCACCCTCCAAATCAAACATTTGTGTCAAAAATCATAAAAATATAGTTAAATTTCGTATGATTCACCCAAAACATACAATATGAGCTTCAAATTGTACAATTTAACTATGAAATCATACAGGAAGCCCCAAATCATAAAATTTCACCTCTCCTCCATACAATTGCATCAAAAATCATATATTTTCACTCAAAATTGTACAATTGTATTTTAATTTCTCAATTCAAGCTCCTATTTGCATAATCCTCTTTTGAAATTGTACAATATCCCTTAAAATAATAAAATTTCATACCCAAATCATACAAAATATATTTTAGGCCATCTCTTACAATAAATTATTCAACCTTGCATGATTTCTACAATTAAATTTGCACCTTTTATCTTTGTTTGTGCAAATATCTCTTTAAGATGCATTTCTAGTTCCCTTGGCAATTTTTTTGCTTCTACTTGTGCAATTCATCAATTGTACAGTTTAATTCTACCTAAGTACAATTTATTGTACAAACCTCTCCTTTATGTTTTTCCACATGCAAAAACTAAGACATCTTTACTTTTTCATTGGTTGAATTTCCTTCACTAGGGTTTGCAATTTCCCACTTTGCTTATTTTTTTAAATCAATTCAAATCCTAGCCATATTTTTTTTCCATTGGGGGTTTCCTCTGCTATGTTTTTACTTAAAACCCTAACTACACCAATCTTAAATTCACCCTCCACTATATTTTTTGAAAAAAAACTCAACTTTTTTGGAGTAAAACCTTGACTTTAGCTGTATTTTTCTTCTAATCTAGATTTTTTTCAAAAAAAGAAGATTCCCCAGTGCAAATTCATGATGGGTCATAAATTTTAATTATATTATGATTTTTGCATGCCCATGTAAGGAAAAATTCATTTAGTTGCACACTTCTTGCTCCTAGATGCTCTGAAATTCATTGTTTCATTCATGAGATTTTCAAATCTAGCAAAATAACATGCATGTCGGCCTCTTTTTATATTTAAAATGTACCTATCATGAAAACTCACCAGAACAACCTCCTTTGCATGTAATTTTAGCTTTTTATATGGACGATTTCCAAATAATCCCTTTTTGCATGCATTTTTGTCCTTGCTTTTTTTTGAATATTTTATTATTTTTGCTTTTTATTTTATTTTCTTTTTCTTTTTATTTATTTTTTCTCAAAAGGGGCTGCCATTTTTGGTTTTCAACAATATTTTGTCTTACTTGCATCCCGAGGGATTTTCACAATTATGATTTATTTTTTTTCAAATTATCTAATTTCTATCTTACCTTCTTAGGAATCATACAATGACATTCACTTGTATGATCTCATCTACCAATGTGTCATCCAAAGAGTCTATCACCTCATTTCATACAATCAAGTGTTGAGAAATTATACGATCTAGTATCAATCTATCATCTATACAATTTGTTCTTGCTTGCTAGTTAATTGTATGATTTTATATCATACAAGTATTAGTTGTACAATTTGTAAGTGTACAATTTGAAACTAAACAATTGCAAGTTGTACGATTTATAATTGGACAATTTCCTTCTTCCAAAGTCACATTGTCTTGTTTCAATATTCTCCTTTGTCTACTTGGATGATCACTTGATGAGGATGCTCTTATTACACATTCACTATTAGGGTAAATTCAACTTTTATCTCCTCAAACTAAATCAACCTCCAAATTTTATGAATAGGTATTTTGTCAACTTTGGCTTCCTTCCCCTTGAAAGCATACTCTTCCTATACCAACAAGTTCTTTTCCTCACACTTGTCTCCCATTATCTTATCCTCATGCTGCCAAACCTCTTTGAATATTAAATGGGTCTTCCCTTATCCAAGATCATCCTCTTCCTACTTCAATTCATCTAGGTCCTCACTAAAGCAATGGTATATTCCCAAGTGGGTATCATCCCGTGAGGTTTGGCACAAATCTTCCTCTCAATTATGTCCTTGTACATTCCTATTCCAATTCAAGGTTATGAGTGGTGTATCCCCTGGCCATCTTGGGATAGGAGGTTGGATCCATCCCCATACCATTCCTCCATTGGATACGGTATCCAAATAATTTCTATTAATATTTAGTGGTCACAATCCTCCTCTATGACCTCACTATTGTCCTAGGGTACTAGGAATTCATGATTGACGTCCTTGTTACCAACCTGGTCCTCCTCATTCCCAAGTATTAGGGTCACATCCATAAATTCTATATTGGCCAAGTGTCCTTCATTCCTTTGCACTCTAGATGACAATTGTCATAATGTTATTATTTAATGATCCACCCTTTATAATCGCCTTATCCAATGCCTTTCTTTGAAATGGTATTGTGGGAAACAATTTGCCAAAGTTTCCCTATATTTCTTTGAGAAGTAAGATTTAGTACTTGAGTCATTATGATCATCATATCTCTATGCTAACCATTCTATGAGCGAATTCATTATTCCTTGAAGTCTCCTCATTTCCCTTATTTACCTTCTTAGCTATCGATAGCTATCACATAAGCATTAGGATTGGGATGAACATGAGGATCATGTGTCCTTACTATGAGGTCATCACTACTATTTTCCTCACTACTATCCCTTACCAACCAAGGCATTCATTCTTCTCTAGACTAGATTAAATCCTCATGCATGTTCCCTTACAACTTAGATAATGTAAGTTCTTCCTTGATGTCCCACCAAAATAACTCTACTACTTCATTTGTAATTGGAATATCATGTGTTGAATGACTTGGTTTGTCTTGTGATTGACCTTCACTGGATCTTATACCGTCTTATTTTCTGATGGGTGTTTGAGGAGCTGCCATATTTTCCTCATTTCTTTTTTCTATTTCTCACCATCTTGCAACTTGTTGCTCATTGAATCGTTGCATGGGGGACGAGAAAATCACACACACACAAATTCCAAAATTTCCTCTATTAATCTAGAATCTCCTTTACATAAACAGCCCGCAGGCTTACAATAACCAGCGCTCGGCTTGGTTTTCCCACACACACTCTATATCTGCGATCTTCCAATCCACCACCCCTATTCTATTACAATGCTTGGGTTTTTATAGAGGCCCCAACCCTCTGAGCCATTAATGACCCACCTGCAGAAATACATTAAACAAAACCTGCAAAGTCGGCTTCCTCCGTCGAGTCTTCAATTTCTTTCCATAAATGGGCAACTGCCCCGATCCGCCATGAAAGCATGCATTTAAAGAACCACCTGACATTTTTGACCTCTGGACGTAGCATTCGAGAGGCCGCTGTGTTCAGCTAACTTACCGGATACGAAAACATGCATTAATGAGACCCTTGACCACCTCGAAAACATCATCTTGGAGCGCATGCCTTTTCGAGCCATGAACCAGCTATTTGTCACGATATCGTGACATGTCATGATATTGTGACAGTTTAACTTTCTTGCGCTTCTTCCTTCTTTTGGTCGTGATGTCGTGACAGGTCATGATATCGCGACCTCCATGCCTTCGAGCCTTGATTTCTATTTTATGTCACGATTTCGTGATGTCACGATATCACGAAATCGTGATATCATGACCTCCCCGCTTCCCTGCCTTCTCTTCAACTTTACATCATGATTTTATGACGTTGTGATATAGTGACATCGTGATATCATGACCTCCCCGCTTCCCTGCCTTCTCTTCAACTTTATGTCATGATTTCATGATGTTGTGATATCATGACATCGCGATATCATGACCTCCCTACTTCCCTGCCTTGACTTCAACTTTACGTCATGATTTCACGATGTCGTGATATCACGACGTCACGATATCGTGACCTCCCTGATTCCCTACCTTCTCTTAAACTTTACGTCATGATTCCACAACGTCGCAATATTGCGACGTCGCGATATCACGACCTCCCTGCTTCCCTGCCTCAACTTCAACTTTATGTCATGATTTTGTGACATCACGATGTCACGATATCGCGATGTCGCAATATCGTGACCTCCTTGCTTCCTTGCCTTCTTTTCAATTTTATGTCATGATTTCATGACGTCGCGATATCGTGACGTCATGATATCGTGACCAACTTCTGCCTTGTCAAAGACTAAAAACTTAGAATAATTTTTGTTGATGCAAGATTGTGCTGCTGCCATCGGATGCTCCTACATCAGACAACCGAGGTTGATGGAGAAGTGATCTTCACTTCTGCACTGTCTGGTTACTACCTTCTGTAGCACCTCCAGACATTCATCTACCTCTGTAGCCTATTCCAACCCCTTCTCCTAGCCCAAACAACTTTTGTCTTCCTCCAGACAGATTCTACCACTACTGCACACTTCCTCATCTGCAGCCTGCTTCAACTTCGTCTCCTGGCCAAATAAATTTTTGTCTTCTATAGGATAGATCCTGGCACTACTGCACACCTCTTTGTCTACAGCCTGCAATGGCTTCATCTTCTGATGAACTCCATCTTCTCTTCTCTTCTATTTTTCCTCATGTTGTCTGCGTAGCTCCCTTTGCAGGGCTTTCACCTGCCTCTGCAAATCTCTTCTAAGCAGCTCCTCTTGTAGGGCTTGCACTTGCCTCTACAATGCCTTGAACTCTTTCATTGTCATCATATCTCCCTCAGATCCTGGTGTAACTGCCTCACATCCGACGATCTGTTACACACTCAGGAACCCTAACTCACTCTTCTCTCACAGAACCCTACCATAGATCCTGGCGCAACTGCCTCACATTTAGAAAATTTGCTATGCACTCAGAATATTTTGGCTTTGATACCACTTATGGGGGACCCAAAAATCATACACCCACAGACTCCAAATTTTTCTTCTATTAAACTGGAATCACTCTTACAGAAACATCCCGTAGGCTTTACAACAACCAGTGCTCGGCTTGGTTTTCTCACTCACACTCTACGTGCGATCTTCCAATCCCCCACCCCATTTTATTACAATGCTCAGGTTATTATAGAGGCCTTGACCCTCTGAGCCATTAATGAACCACCTATAGAAATACATTAAAAAAAACCTGCAAAGTCGGCTTCCTCTACCGAGTCTTCAATTTCTTTCCATAAATGGGCAACTGCCCCGATCCGCCATGAAAGCATGCATTTAAAGAACCACCTGACATTTTTGACCTTTGGACATAGCATTCGAGAGGCCGTTGTGTTTAGCTAACTTATCGGATATGAAAACATGCATTAATGAGACCCCTGACCACCTCGAAAACATCATCTTGGAGCGCACACCTTTTTGAGCCACAAATCAACTGTTTGTCATGATATCATGATAATTTAACTTTCTTGCGCTTATTCCTTCTTTTGGTCATGATATTATGACCTCCCCACATTCAAGCCTTGATTTCTATTTTACGTCATGATTTCACGATGTCGTGATATCATGACCTCCCCACTTCCCTGCCTTCTCTTCAACTTTACGTCGTGATTTCACGACATCGTGATATCACGACATTGCAATATCGTGACCTCTCCACTTCCCTGCCTCAACTTCAACTTTATGTCATGATTTTGTGACATCGTGATATCGCAACATTGTGATATCATGACCTCCCCACTTCCCTGCCTTCTCTTCAACTTTACATTGCGATTTCGCGACGTCACGATATCGCGACGTCGTGATATCGCGACCTCCCTACTTCCCTGCCTCGACTTCAACTTTATGTCATGATTTTGTGACGTTGCGATATTGTGACCTCCCTTATTCCCTACCTTCTCTTCAATTTTATGTCATGATTTTGCGACATCATGATATTGCGACGTCGCGATATCGTGACGTCGCGATATCGCGACCAACTTCTACCTTGTCAAAGACTAAAAACTTAGAATAATTTTTGTTGATGCAAGATTGTGCTGCTACCACCAGATGCTCTTGCATCACATTATCTCATCTAAATCCTATATAATTTTCTATTGAATTCTTGCATTATGACCTTACAAAGTTTTAAACTCCTATTCCAACTGCTCAATTTTATGTTGCATGCTTTGTTGTAATAGGCCTATCTGGGCTAGCATAGTGCATTTGATTATATTTTTCTCAGTGACTCCACATTAATTTGCATTTGGTACTTCCATGTCAAAGGTGTCCATCCTATATTCATATTCTACCATTAGCCGTATTCATCACCATTCTTGTATTTGTTGAGGTAATTCCCTTTGCTCCAAATATGGATACACTATTGCTTATTGTAATTGGGTTACTTCCTCTTATCTTTCATAATTGATTACTAACGGTACTGGTTCCTAGTTCCTTATTTCATTCATAGGGATCCATTCATCCTCATCTTCTTCAATCCATTCTATCCCATCAATGAACCTTACATGTACTTGCATTCATCTTCTTTCACTGAGTTAACGTACTAATTTTTGTTGTTCTATAATTGGTCATGCCTCCTGCCCTTCTACAAATAGATGTGATATTCCCATATTATTATAGCCTTGTGATGGGCCTAAGCCATTATGGGTTTTCCATCATGGTTCATTTGACTCAACTTTTTCTCATTGCCTTCGTTCAAGTTCTTATGAAACAATGAATAGGCATTGGATCTTGTATGGTTTCAAATTTAAACCATTTATAGTTTAGGGTACCATTGTCTTGTCTAACTTGTGTAGCTTCACTACCCCATTATCCATTACCATCAAAACTTAAAAGGGACCCAGCCATAAATTCTTCAAATTTCTAGGCTTGCTTTCCCATTTAATGCTAAAGTTTAGAACTAAATCACCTGAATTAAGTTCTAACTTATAGAGATACTTGTAATACCACATATTCCTTCTCTTCTGGGCCACTTCAATTTACCATTGTGTAATGACTCTCCTATCATATAGTTATATGAGTGTGGTCAGTCTCTCTTCAAGACTTTCTTGGTCACCTAAGTGATGCTCTACAACTATTCATAAAATTGGTACCAAGAATTCTACTAGAACCACTACCTCCTAACCATACATTAACTAAAATTATTTATAGTCCATCATTGGTTTTAAGGTTGTTCTATAAGCCTAAAGAACAAATGGAAACTTTTCTTCCCAATATGCTCCTTCTATCCCATAGGTCTTATCCAATGTTGAAACTAGGACTTTATTAGTTATCTCCACCTACCCATTTGTTCTAGAATAATACAAACTTGAAAATGAATATCAAATCCTAAAATCAGTAGTCAACTTCTATGTAATATCATTAACAAAGTGACCTCCCTTTTCGCTTGTTATTTGTAATGGAATCCTAAACCTTGTGATCACTTGCTTGTACAAGAATAAGGTTGTACTTTTTATTATATTATTTGGTAGTGCTCTTGCCTCTACCGATTTTGTTAGGTAATATGTTCGTACCATGATGTATTGATATTTTCACCTTTGAGTGATTTTCAATGGTCCAAAAAATTCCAATCCCCACCTTTCAAATAACTCATGTGGTTGCGATGGATGCAAGGGCATGAAGTCTTAGCATAGAAATTTTCTTGCTCTTTGGCAAGTATCACCTGCTTGCACATATTCTTTTGCATCATTGTACAACATAGGCCAGCACAATACTATGAAGAGTAGCTTTCTAGTAGTGGCATCTAACCTCATGTGTCCTCCTACCAAGCCTTAATGACCTTCTTTAAATGCTACTTTAACTTCCTCCTCTTCCTCCTCCATAATACATTGTCCAAGGATGCTATCAAAACCTATTTTATACAAGAATACAATTATCAAATGGCTAGGATTTGAATTTATAATGATATTATTTTTCTTTGCTATCATAAAATATTGAGATCACTCTCCTATGGATAGATATTGTCATATTAACTTGTACCAAGTGAGTACAACATTAATTTCAAATAAATATGCTTTAGTAAATTCATTTAAGATTTCTATCCCTATAGGTTCTCCTGATCATATTCAAGATAAATAGTTTGTAATCACATGCTTCTTACCAAGTCTCACTACTATTCATAATATAAATTCTTGTAAAGTTATGAGCCACTTGATAACTTTCCCTTGTATCATTGATTAGTACAACGGGGACTAATGATCCATGTAGAAGGAAAATGGATTTACCAACATGTAATACCTAAACTTCTAAATGTTATGTACCATACCCAAGGCTTCTCTCTCTATTGTACTATAATTTCTCTCTTCCCTAGAAAAGATATGACTTACAAAATAAATAGGTTGATCCAACCTATATTGCCCTTCTTGAGCCAATGCACATCCTATGGAGAAATTAGAAGCATCAAATTGGACATGGAATTCCTTATCCCAATCAGGAAACACCAAGATGGGATTGCTCATGATTTTTACTTTTAGTTCCTTGAAATCTCCTTAGTGCTCCTCTATCTAGCTAAAGGAAATGATCTTCTTAACAAATGAGTCAAATGGGTAGGACACATGTGCATAATTCTTGATAAAAATTTGGTAATATTCCATAGATCCTAAGAATATTTTTAATGAACTCGCATCATATGGTTCCTCCATATGTAATATGACACAAATCTTATTAGGATCTATCTTCAATCCCTCACCGTACACTATATGTCCTAGTAGTTTCCCATAAGGTGCCATTAGAAAATATTTTCTTGAATTTAGGGAGATATGTGCATTCCTACATCATTTCATACATTCACTTAAATCTGGTAGGTGGTCCTTGATCTTGCCATAGATTGACCAATCATCCAAGAATACCTTAAACTTCCTTGTCACCAACTGGTCAAAGATGTACAAATAATACTTTGGAATGTTGTTGGGGCATTACATAGCCCAAACGACATCTTATTGTATGCAAAAATGTCATTTTCCACAACAAATGTGGTCTTTATATTATCTTCCTTAGCTATATTGATATGATTGTAGTCAAAAAACCTATCTAGGAATGAATAGATTTCATGTCCTGCAACCTCTTCTAAGATGGAATTGGTAAAAGAAATTGGAAAGGGATCCTTAATCATTACTACATTCAATATTTGGAAATCTACGTAGATTCAGATCTTATCAACTTCCTTTTTCAAGGTGACCACTATAGGTGAGACCCACTCACTTGTGGTAACTCAAAAAATGATGCCAACATCTAGCATATTTTCTATTTCTATATTCACCAATGTTGCATACTTTGGATTCATCCTATATGACCTTCGTCTTACTAGCTATTTCCTAGGTGTTAATGTGATATTTTGGACACATAATTATAGTGGTATCCCTTTCAAATCCTTGTACATCCATGCAAAAACATCCTTGTATTCCAAAAATATCTTGAAAGTTGCTACTTTAGTATTGGATTTTAGTCATCGTCATAATGGATCATCCTAGGTTTCTTCTCTATTCCTAGATTCACATCTATGATTCATGGTCCTTCATACTTGATGTTTTTAGGCTCTACCTTAGCCTTTTCCACATTTTTTAGATGTGTTGGTCTCACATCTATCTCTACATCTCCAATGGTATATTTTCAAAACTTTTAGGAAATGTCCATTTTTCATGTTCCTCCTCCTTTGGCTTCTTGCTAACTATATTTTCATCTTGTTTATTTGTAGTCCCCTTTATATCAATATAGATGCAGATGGGCTAAAATACCTCATACTCCATCTACCAGTGGATAAGTATGCTATCAGTTCTAGATTCATCATCACCATATTATTTAAGGTACAACACCCCTCCTCATTGGGTTTATTCTTCATCACTAGAAGAACTACCTGACTCGTCTGTTAAAACAACGTCACTAATTTTTTGGTTTTTCAAATTGATCATATACTTATGTTGTCATTTCTTTAATGTGATATGGTATTTTCCCTAGTTTTGATTGACTTTGGCTACTCTTAGCCAACCTCTCCCTAATAGAGCATCATATGCAAGATTTTGCATAGTAATCACAATGAAATCCAAGATGAATTCTTGGTTAGCTATTATCACCTATTGTGCCATCAATACATCTTTTATCTCAATGTCATACTGGTCAACACCATACAACCTGAAACTTGGTGCCCACAATGATGGAGCACCATATCATACCAAGTTTTCTCTGGTAGTATATTAACACTGGATCCTCCATCCATAATAACTTATGTTAACTTATACCCCAGAATCTCCATATGGACTAATGTTGGCTTCTTTCCAACATCAATCATCAATATGGTTGGGTCCATAAAGTAATCCTTTCATTATTTTTCCTTTATTGGCTGAATTTGAACCTCCATCACTTTTTGTGGTTGCATCCCTTCCTCCATCACCTTATGTAACAATGGGATGGCCTCTAGTAAACTAGCCATATTGATTTCTATTATTGTATTCAAGACTTGTGCTACTAGTTTTTGCACAACTTCTTGGGCTTATGATACACATGGATTTTTTAAATATTTCTATTTTTTAAGTCTTAACTACTTAGTTTTCATCATCTCTTCTTCAATTACCTTATTTGCCACTTGCCACCTCTTATTTTATTTGGTAGGTTTTGGGTAGGTATCCTTATTAGTCTGACTTCATGTCATGACTAACACTTATTTTTATATTTCCTCCTTAAATAAAGGTATTTCAATGTCCCAAAATTTTACATTCTATAGGACACTTGTACTCACCTACTTAGAATAATTGACTTCTTTGTGGTTACCTAGACCACACCATCTACACACGTATGTAGTAGTGTTCTGCTTTGTCTCCTGTGTCTGGGAAGATGGATAATTCTTTGTAAAATGACCCCACTTTTATAAATTATGATACTGTATTATTGGTCTTCCATCTGAGTCATACTAAAAATAGTTTTTTCCTCCTTGGTTGTTGCCTTGATATGACCTTTCACCTCTTCAGTTATTTCTATAACCCCCACTAGTTACTACATACCACTCCCTTGAGGTTTCATTTTTTCCTCCTACTCAATGGCCAAATTCTAATGTCAGCCTTTCTAGTTGAATGGATATTTTACCACTTCATGTCCTAGCACATTACATATATGACAATATACATTCCAAGGATAGTTCATATTTGTATATCCCTTGGCCTTACATTTCATACACTATATATCCTTTCAATCATGCTTGACATCTACTTTGACCTCTTTTATTTTATTATCAAATTCCTTTTGGAATGATTGAATAGTCTGATGAATTATATCATATTTGCCACTATCCAAATCATCATGCCTAGAATATGTCACCATCCTTATGACTATATTATTTGCGTTACTTTCAAAATACTTTACTTTTTCTAAGGCTTCCTCATATGTGGATGATAAGACTACCTTCAAATTATTTTTATACCTAGGTAACAACCCATCGAGAAACCATCATTTCACTAATGCATATGCTAGTGGTATTTGCATCTTGTCTACCAATTTCTTTAATCGATGATTATATGTTTTAATATCCTTGTCAATTCCTTGTTTGGTAGTATAGAGTTCTATTACAATATCACCATCATCCTTCAAAGGATGAAACTCCTCGATGAATGCATCCTTCATCGAGTTCCTGGCTTGAAAAGTGGGAGTATTTTTGCGCTTCAGATACTAGTCTATTATGAGTCCTCCTAATATGGTAGGAAATAACTACAACCATTCATTTGGTTGGTCCACACCATTCACTTTCTAAATGGTTATACATCTACTAATGTTTTGTATGGGGTCCTCCTTCCCTTCTCCCATGAAGTGCATAAAACTCTGTTTCCCTTCTTGGGTTGCTAAGTTAGCCATTGATGAGGTTCCTTCCTCATCACTTGATGAAGTATCCCTGATAATACATGATTAATTCTTTCTTTTAGATTATTTACTATGTTGATCCTCATTGGATGTTTCTATATGTGGTATCTTATTTTCACCAAATAGTCATCTACTAATCTCTTGTGTGTCTTCATTCTATGACATTATTCGTTGGTGTGTAGGTTGTGGCCTTGGTATTTCTTCCTGAAACCTCATGTATTGTTGCTCTAGAACCTAAATCCCATCATCTATACCTCTTTGCAACCTACTATTGCTTGTTCATGTGTTACAATCCACTCATCTTGACCTCACACAGTTTTTTTGTTAATATCTTAACTTACATTAACATTCTCTTTGAATCTTGGTGGTTCTTGTACCCCTTCTTCTATTTCAATCAGTAATGTATCCAACCTCTCAATATCACCTTTGTCTAAAGTACATACTTCCTCTATCATTGGTTCATTCATATCTTGTTTAGATTTATTCATGTCCCCTCTTTGCGTAATTATCATACTCCTTATTGGAATTTTCTCTTCTCTTTGTTCTCATCTCCTATGCCTTAGCAAACTTGTATTTATCATTCACCTCTAATTAATTGCTACTAAAACATTGTCACTAAAAGGTTCTTTCCAATTGCAATAATTTTGACCCAATTTTGATAAAATTATCAAAGTTTGATTAGGCAATGATTCCAAATGTAGCATTGTTTTAGATCCTTGATGATCTTCTACAAAAATAATGGGTTCTTCTCAATTACATTAATTTGACTCAATTTTAATAGGCAACGGTGCCAAATGTAGAACAGGGGAGTATTCCTAGAGGGGGAGGTGAAGTGGAAAGTTTTGGAATTAATTCTCATGCTTTATAAAAACTTTGATCCAAATCATACAAGTGTATAATTTGCTATTGAATGATTTATAAATTTCATAAAATTGAGGTATGAGGTGTTAACATTGTAAGTTGTTCTTCATGCATAGTACATGAATGACTCGGGATAATTATATTCATATTTTATCATAGAAATGAATGTTATTTAATTTATTATAAGCCTTGATATACATATTAATTTGCTCATATTATTCTACTCATCTTATTATTATTTGACCTTTATTGTGGCTAATTCATATTTGGGGACCTATGTGATATTGTTGAGATAACCTATGATATTTTATGCTAGTATAAAGGCTTGTAAAGCCTACAATGGTATCAGAGCTACCACCATAATCTACCTAGTTTGATAGAGTTTATTGAATCCATAATTATAATTAGATTTATCCATTTTGATAAGGTTAATTTGGAGTCTATCCACTTTGAAGGAAATGAGAATTAGATTTTATTTCAAAGGTCATATTGAGTAGAGGAGGCTAGGGTCTTTCCACTAGGTTGAAGTAAAACCAGTGTCTAGCATAGGGGGAAGTATACCCAAATGGAGAGGTGAAATGGAAGGTTTTTGCCCAAATCATACATGTCTACAATTTATAATTGAAATAGGTGGAAAGTGGTGTTTGATCTAACAACATAAACACAAAGTATGTTGAACAAGAAAGTTGTATTTCATTTATATTCAAAGATAACATAGGTTACAATAGGGAAAAGTTTCCCTTTCATAATGTCTTATCCAATAAAATTCACAACAATCTTGATACTGCCTTCTATCGTCCCTCAATGTAGGTGGGTTTGCGATCCACCGTTAGGTTGTAGTTGATGGTGTTCTTCTTCTTTTGACCTGTGAAGAACCTGCAAAAGGGGGCTAGTGCATTAGGGGGCATGCCTTGGTAAGGCTCCTTGGTTATGAAGACTAAATAAACACACAAATATATTGAAAGTTGCAATAAATGATATTAAACACTTAAGTATAGTAAATGGGAGCTTGCCTACCAAATTTGAGGTGATTTGGACTTTGTAGACTGAAATCGCCACCCGAGGGGTGAATCAGAACTAGATTCGCAAGGTAGGGGGAGAAACCTATTGTGAGTTGTATTATGCTAAAATGCTCCAATAGGGAGGCTCCTTGGTTGTTGCTATGCTTTTGTTTGCTATAAAATCTGACTGTTCAGACTTCAGTGTTGAATTCAACAAAGTTTCTATGCTTGTGTCATTAATGGAGAGAGAGATGATTAGGGGTTTAAGACCCACTATTTATAGAGAAAGGTAAGGTGCAGGGGGGATTTAAGTAAACTAATCCTAAGCTAAAGTCTAACTAGAGTTAATTTGAAGAAGTAAATGTGGCAACCTCTCATTCCTAATAGAAAATACCTTATCCTCACACATGTGTGAGGAAGGATTAGGGGGTCCTAAGCCTAATTAGGGTTTGATTAGGGAAATATCCTAACTAATACTACTTACACACATGTGGGAGGGTGCAATTAGTGTTAATTATGAATTAAAGCTTAATTAATCAAATTTACCCTAAAAAATGAGACTTAAGTGAAGTCAACATTAAATTAAATTTTAAGAATTGACTTGGTAATTGCTTTTGTCAACTAATACCCCATGTGATGCAGGAGCATCCGGCGACAGTAGGGCAATCTTGCATCAACCAAATTTCTCTAAGTATTTTGTTTTATTTCTTTTCTTTAGCAAAGGCAGAATGTTGTTGTGATATTGCGACGTCGCGATATCGCGACATCAAAGAAGGAACCATGGCAAAGAAAGGAGCTTGTCGCGATATTGTGACGTCGCGAACGTCGCGATATTGCAACATCAATGAAGGAACCAAGGTAAATATCGAAGTTTGTCATGATATCATGACATCAAAGAAGAAGTCAGGGCAAGGTAGAAGGTGGTCGTGATATCGCAACATCGCGATATCAAACCATGGCGCAAAGGTGGAATGGTCATGATATCATGACGTCGCGATATCATGACGTCATGATATCATGACAGAAAGCAAACCAAAGGGCTCGAAGGCGGATTGGTCATGATATCATGACATGTTGCGATATCACGGCCAAAAGAAAGCAAATATGAAATAAACACGCGGACGGCCACGCGGACAGCCACGTGCACAAAAAAAGAGGCAACAGTCCCTGATGAACATTCTGACAAAGCGGCGGTTGTAGGTCAAGGGTCTCTTTAATGCGTGCTTTCATGGTGGATTGGGGCAGTTGCCCATTTATGGAAAGAAAATTGAAAGCTCGACGGAGGAAGCCGATTTTGTAGGTTTTGTTTAATATATTCGTGCAGGTGGGTCATTAATGGCCTAGAGGGTCGAGACCTCGATAAAAACTCAGAGATTGTAAGAGAAGTGTGGTGGATCGAAGATCGCACGCAGAAGTGTGAGTCGAAAGCTAAGCCGAGCGCTAGCTGTTGTAAAGCCTGCGGGCTGTTATTGTAAATATTTTTAGATTAATGCATGAAAATTTGAGAATTGCATGAGTGTGACTGTGTGTGATTTTCTAGTCCCCCATCACCATGGGGGCCTCAATTGAATGTAAATAGGTTGTTGGAGGATATCCCAATGCACGTGATGAGATTTTGAAGGCTTATTAGGGTTTTGGACCTGAAAGCTGATGAAGTGGTATATGGAAGTCTACACACTGCTATGGCGAACTACGACAATCTACGCATGACTATGCGTGACTACGTATGACTACGCATGACTACACATGACTAAAATAGCCTACAATAGCCTAAAATAGCCTAGGGATATCTAGAATCACCTATGGATACATAGAGATAGCAACATGTGACTTTTGGGTGTCTACATTTTACCCCTTTTTGTACTATACTGTATGGAGCACAATTTAATACAAAAACGTGAAGGGTTTGTGTAGGAGGAAAAGGGATAGAAGGGGAATGGAATCCAATCAAAGGTATGTAGCCACTCGAAGCATGACCATACACATTAACTGGATGTCCAGGGAGAGAAGAGAGGAAGGAAAGAAGAAGAAGAGGAAAGAAGAAGAAGAGGAAAGAAATAAAAATAATGTTGGTGAATGGAAATGAATGATTGCGAATGCAATGCTATGATTTTGTTGAGTCTGTATGACATTTTCAATGCCATACTAGTTGCTTGAGAATGGCAAATTTTGACTACTTTGCTTTTGCGACCAGATCAACGTGGTCCAAAAGTATGAATAGGACAAAAGCCTATCTAAATATTTGTTGTTGATTGATTGATGAGAACATGGTGACAAGTGTCAAACCATTTGAGCTAAAGGGACATTTGGATTATTCAAACGTGACCAGATCAGCGTGGTCAAGAAATCCTTTTCCAAATGTTGCGCTAGGATTACATCAAACGTATCATTCGTTATGTACTCAATGTACTTGAATGCTTAGATTGACTTCTCCATCAAAACACATAGCTCTCGTGATATAACACATGTCTAGTTGAGATTGAGATTATTTCGTAAGATAATCTTTAGCAAAAAAATTTGTAGACAAATGTGCTACTCGCACTTTTGGATTTTTAGTTGTGTAGTTGCATGCAAAGCTTACTTTGGATATGAATACCCCCTCAAACGAGGAATCAACAATGAGGCGAATGAAATGTGGTGATTTGATGATGCAGTGATTGATAAGATACCAATGCATGATGAAATTGATTGAAAATTAAAATAGAGGAAAGTTTTGAGAGGGTTCCTAGGGTTTTAGAAGAAATTTGCCTGATTTCCTAGGGTTTTGGGAGTAGTTTGATTGATTTTGGAGGGTTTTAGCTGAATTCACCACTCGGGGGTGATTTTGACCTAAATCACCACCTAGGGGTGAATTGGATCTGAATTCGCCACTCGGGGGGCGAATGCAGGTTTGAAGCCTATTTAAACCCAAATTTGATTGGAATTGGTTCATTTTGACGATGGGAGAGATTGGAAAGTGACTTGGAGGAGCATTTGATGATGTGAGGAGAGAGTGGTTGATGATTTCAAGGGAGAAGATGATGAGGGGATGTAGTGCAACTGGCAGTGGGTTCAGGGATCCACCGATAAGCGTTCTTTCTCTTTGTTTTTAATTTCTTTTATTTTTCCAGAGAAATGTGAATGAGGAGGGGGAGGTTTTCATCCTATTTTTAAAAAATTTTGGCAAATTTTAATTGAAATAGGGACACATAGTGTAAAAATAGCCAAATGGGTACCCAAAAACGTGATTTGTTTCTGAGTCTGACTTGTTTTTGTGCCAATTTGACCGGGTAATGGGTAGAGTAGGTGTAAAGTTTGATTGTCCATTTTTGGAGTAATAATGGGGTACTGTTTTTGGAATGTTATTGCATTTTATCCGTAAAAGTAGGAATTGGGTATCCAGTTATGCGATTGTTATTTTTTTCTACCTTCGTTTGGTGCATTTTTTGAGTATGTTGTTTTTGAGTGTAAGGTAGGAAACTTGGAATGTTAGATTTAAAAACTGATGATAATTTCAGCATAAAAGGGCAAAATGGGTATCCAAAAATGTCATTTATTTTTGTAAATGTTTGCATTTGGCTTGTGTTTGATTTGCATGGCATAGTAGGTGTGTGTAGGAATTTTATTTTTGTCTGTTGGAAGTCAAATGTGTACTATTTTTAGTATCTATTTGGAATTTCACCATGAAGTGGCAAAATGGGTATCCAAATATGTGACTATTTTTACATTTTGTCATATGCCTTGCATTGTACATGATGATGCCTCGTAATGCATGTCAAATTAATGTGATTAACTTGTATGTAAAATTTATGTAATTTTTGAATTTTGAATGGATTGCATCACTATATAGATGGCTAATTCATGTTTTGTTGTTTGTGATTTAAATAGGTGAAGATGCTTGAGCCTCACAATCGCATACGTAAGATGAAGTAATTTGATGATCTGATGAAGAATGAGGTGGATGAGGCATGGTTGGATGCAGTATGGATGAGAGGGGTTTGGGAATGTAAAAGTATCCATGCAAATAGAGCTTACATATCTGCACTATGTGAGCGGTGGGATGCAGACCACAATACTTTTTACTTCCCCACAAGCGATATGACGATCACCTTGGAGGACGTATACCGGATATACAAGTTACCGATTGAGGGTGTTCCAGTTAGGGCAGCACTAGATAATTCTAAGATAGCTATGTTGGAGCACTTATTTGGTGATAAGTGGGAGGAGATAGATGTGGGGAATATTGATTATGAGGATTTATGGCTTAATGATAAGATATCTAATCGTTAGTGCACAGCGATGATGATGATATCTACTTACGCATTGCTTGATACTTTTAGGGTTCTGTTTACCTGGAACATGCTGGATGTTGTTAGTGACATGGTGGAGTGGAATGTTGTCTTTGCATGGGCGCCCACATTGTTGGCATAGGTGTATAGGGAGCTACATGATGTAGTTCATGTTGGGAGGACATGATTGAGTTGGACTCCTCTGCTATAGGTGTGGGCATGGGAGCATATATCTATTGAGAGGCCTACATTTTTACCTTGTACGGTGCATGTTGAGGGCAAGAAGCATTTACCCTATGCTTTGAGGTGGAGGACGGATGAGGAGAAGGGTGTGAAGAGACATTTTGAGGGTGATCCTCTATGTTGGAGGGTCAATTTTGGGGAGTTGACGTCTAATGATATTAGATGGAGGCCATGGTTGGGTGGAGTGACATGGGAGCAGGATGGTGAGTAGCTGAGAGCTATCCATTAGGGGTGGTGGTTGGTTGGTCGTTATACTCGACAAGTTGAGTTCTTCCAATTTAGTCGAGTGAAGTGATAGTTTGGGTTATGATAGGATGTTCTAGATGCACCTATCATCTATTTTAGGTGGTGAGGCGATAGAGGAGCTCGACCTATAGTTTTGCCTTGGGTTGGTGAGAGTGACATGCCTATGGTTATCCTTGATGTGGATAATGCTAGGATGACACCAGATTTTGATGCCTGGTGGGTGATGCAGTAGTGGGAGCCTGGTAGAGGCATGATAAATTTAGGGGTACCATCAATGAAGAGGAGAGTAGGTTGAGGTACTCAAGCTAGGTCAGAGGAGAGATCTAGCAGTGAGAGGGAGGTATGCCTCTATGGCAATCTAAGAGACGAGTAGGTGGTGCTTCTAGTTCATAGGCGATGAGAGTCAAGAAGGCTCCTATGATTTTTGAGGTGGATCCTATGGAGGGAGGGATGGCCATAGGACAAGTAGGTGGGGGAGCAGAGGAGGTGGATGGTTTTGTGGAAATAGGTGATATGGGTGGTGGTGTTGTGATGGGTGATATGGATGATACCATTGATATTGGTGTTTTTGTGGGTATGGGGGAGATTCCCATTGAGGTCTAGGAGAGATAGGATGTGGAGGAGGAGGCTCAAGGGTCATGGGATAGAGTTTAGTAGTTGGAGGTTGAGCTTCACTAGGAGGAGAGGAGGCATAGGTTAGAGGTGGAGTAGTTGAGGGCCGAGGTGGAGCAGTTGAGGGCAGAGATGATTAGCTAGAGATAGGTGCAGGAGGAGGCTTCTCAGGCTATTGAGTAATTGATTAATTCATTGGCTATAGAGTCTACGAAGAGATCATTGTGTGAGTCTTGTCTGATAGTGCATGGGATCACACTTCTTGATTATAGTCGGGTGGTATCCCAGGATGGGATGAGATCATGAGTGCGGGCATCCTCTCACCATAGCCAATGTAGTGCTACTTCGATGGGGTAGATGGGTGCTAGGATTGAGGTGCAAGACCAACCTATCATGGATCAGGTTCCAGAGGTCAGGGCAGAGTCGAGCAGGATTGTAGAGATGCGAGTGAGCCATGAGGGACATGGGGAGGCTCCTAGTGGTAGTTAGGATTTCTATTGATTGTAGCCTATGGGTATTTTGGATGAGAGATGATGGGCATGGTCCCAGTTTGTAGCCTTTGAGCATTTTGGATGGATGATATATATATATACACATTTTAGTTTTGATTGTTATATATACATGTGTCATTGTTATGGTTTGAAATGTGTTCTCTTTATGTTTGCATAGATAGCATAACATAGTTTGTAGGTATGTATGATAAATAGATATACATGTGTGATATGGTTTAGATCTATTATCATTCTGTAGTATGAATGAACTGTAGAGTAGTATGCATGATTGTATTTCGAATGCAGTATGATGTAATATCAGATGCAATTTTGTAGTGTGGATGCAATAATGTGATTTGATATTGGAATGCATGTAGGATGAATGCATAACTATAATGTGCAATAAATGTATACAATCATAGATGCATGGATGCATGTATGGAAGTACTGAAATGCACCAAGGAAGCAACTTGTATCATGGCATTTACCTATATGGATGCGATCCATTCCATGATTTTAGGGATGTTGGATAATGTAAGGTATATGTAATGGCTTTGACCAACATAGTTGTGACAATCAAATATCAGACCCACAACTATACAAGACAGATATGTTGCCACTTGTAAGATTATTCCATTGGTAGGTAGGCTCTTGGAGCCTATTGCTAGCGATGGAAATCATCCCATGGTGTTATGTTAAACCTAAGGACCAAAGGTGATGAAGCATAACATGGGTGAAATCAGGAGGCTTTTCCTTTTGTTTTCTTTCCCTCATCTATTATTACCCTATTTATTATGGTGCTATTTTTGTCTTTTTCTTTTCTTTTTATTTTTCTCCTTTTTTTTTTTAATTTTTCTCTATTCTTTTTTTCTCCTTATTTTTTTTTCTATTCTACGGGCATTGGCTTTTGTTTTCTACCTCGATATGTTTACTTTTGCTTATGCTTATCCCTTTGTTTATCCCCAGTTCATATGTTGACCATGCAAGTGATAGGACGAGAAGGAGAAACCATTCACTAGATGGCAATATCTACTCCAGATGTTTTCTTCCCTACACTCAAAATTGTTTAATGTGTAACCTATTGTGAGTGGTCCGTGAGAGAAGTTGAACCAGCCTAAAGAACCATAAGAAGAATGTACAAGACTCATTAGCTAGGGGTGACACTGGATTGACTAAACTAAAGAGTAGTCAAAGTCGAACACGACACCTATGTATATCCTAATCCTAAAAAGGGGGAATGGACATCCAGGTGGTGATGCTAACAAGTGCATGTGCATTACTCCTACTAAAGGCGCATTTTGCTTTTTGTTTTTAGAGGAAGAATGTACAAACATAAAATGAAAGTTTAAATGAAAAACATATGGATATGTGCAATGGATGTAAATGTAAATGATGCAAGTGGAGGAATGCAATATCTACAAGAGGAAATTTATGATGTGTAGAAAGAGAAGTTTAGAAAACTTATTTACATATGACTATAGTGTATCATGATGACCAAAAAGCATGATGTTGTAATGATGGTTGCCCCAGTGTGTGGGGTGTGTGTAGTAGGTGTATAAGCTGTAGTATGTTAGATGCATGTGGTACTATCAAAAGGAGGAAATGGATGAAGGTGGAATGTACAACTAGAACTTTAGAAGAAGTAGTCTTTGGCAACCAACAAGAAAAGGGGATTGCCAAAGTCAGAAAGATAATAGAAGAAAAAAGAGGGGGTAGATCAACGTAGGTATGTAGCCGCTCGAAGCGTGACCATACAACTATGTGAGGAAATAAGAAGAAGGGGAAGTAAGGAGGAAGAAAAGACATGAACTACTGATGGGTGAAATATCATGGGTCAGGTCAAGAATGAAGTGGTGAAGTGATGGTACAACTTGGACTTTGGTAAGTGGTGTGATTGGAGATGTTGTGAATGTAGCAGGTTGGCACTATTAATGTTTCACGAGGTGGCAAAGTTCTGGGGATGATGCGGTGTGGAGGACTCATGAGTCGACTATACGGGATGGAACGTTCAGGTGATGGAGTTCGAGTTCCATGCAACATGTTGTGGACCAGGTTTTTGAATGTTCGGTATTCCTCAATGTCATGACCTGGTTGTCGATGATAGATACAATATTGGTTCTCATGGTAGTTACATAGTTTAGGATGTGAGGGGTCTATGGGTCAAATCTCAGGTAAATCAATAAGGCCCTGATGCATGAGATGATAAAATATTTCTAATAATGGCGTGAATGGCATGGGCATAGGGTAAATGTATGGTTTGGATGGAGGTGAATAGGGGGTGGATGAAGGGGAATTCGATAGTGGGAGTGTAGGTTGAGAATCCGATGTGGATCGAATCCTAGGTCAAGGAATGGATCTATGTGGAGGTGATAATGCATGAGCCATGGGAGACTGGTATGGATGAACATGACAATGGCAATGGCTCATCTGTAGCTCGAGAGCCTCAATACAAGAAAGGAGATATTGTATGTCATTTTATGGAGGTGATAATATTAGGGAAGGTGGTGATCGAGACTCCAATGTGTATGGAGTGGTATGGTATACATGGGAGAATGGATGATGTTATGATGATGAGGGGGAGGAGTGGAATGGCCTTGGATATTGGTAAGCTTGTTGAGAAGGTAGGCCTAATAGTGGTTATGGTGGCATCTTAAGAACATGTGGCATAGGCGATGGTTCTAGTCAGAGACGTGAGTGGGATGGGGGTATGTTTGCACAGATAGCTTGAGCTACTTGAGCCATGTGGGATTGCAAGGCTTGGGTATAAGATTATTCTCCATTGGGGAGTGGGGTTGGTAAGCATGAAGGGTAGGTCGGGTGAGGAGTGTATCCTATTTTAGGAGGGTGGTATGCTCCTAGAGGGTGATGGGAGGAATTAGTTGGTGAATAAGGATTCATAGTATCTTTGGATGGATGAGAAGGGGACCCCTATGTTTGGGTATGGGATGTTTCCTCATTTTCATCAAAAGAGGATAGGGTGATCTGGCTATCTCCCAAATGGGGTGAGTAAGATGAACCTCGATGGTGAGGTGAGAGGCATCGGGGTGAAGTGTTATGGTCCGAATGGGAGGAATGGGAAGACCGCCTAGTGTGATGAATGACTGGTGGTTGGGCTAGGTCAGCCAGTGTGATTGGTATAGTCTATGGTGGTGGAGGGTCCTGCATGATGATGTATGTAGATGATGTTGTATCTCATTGTTGATGACGTGGATCCTACAAAAGGAAAAACAAATACCAATAGCATAAAAATGACATAAAAATGAAAGTACATGTATAGTAAAATAATAAAGCCAAATAACATATCTACACGGTGATGTGCTTAGTGACTTGTGAATAGTAATGTGTGGCACTCATGATGATGGGTACCTTTGTGTATTAAGCATTGAATGCATGAAGGTGCAAAATATTGATGGGTTCAAGGTCATTAAGGCCTTCAATATTAGCCAAGCGATAGGCACCTAAACCATATTTGTGTGTGACAATGAATGGGCCCAACCAGTTTGGGGTAAACTTATCTCATTGTTGGTGAGGCTGACTTGTGATCTATTGGTTTTCTTTGAGGACTAAATCACCGATTTGGAACTCACATTGATGTACCTTACTATTGTAGGCACAATGAAGGTGATCTTGATAGACTCGTGTGTGCTCGATGGCATGGATGTGACGTTCATCGAGTAGTGTAAGCTGATCTAAGCGGGCTTGGTGAGCGGTGTCATCATCTATGAATTCTTTCATGGATACCCGTAGGGAAGGTATCTCAAGCTCAAGGGGCATGATGGCTTCTACCCCATAGACAAGTGAAAATGGGGTTGCCCCAGTGGGGGTACGAATGCTTGTACGATAGGCCCACAAGGCTAGGGGTATTTGGTTATGCCAATCACGATGAGATTCTACTACGATTTTACGAAGGATGGAACAAATGGTTTTGTTTGTGGCTTCTGCCTGGCCATTACCCTGAGGGTAGTATGGGGTAGAAAAACTATGATGTATGTGGAATTTATCACATAGGGCTCAAACAGTTTTGTTCTTAAAGGATTTCCCATTATCAAAAATTATTTGGGAGGGGATTCCGAAATGACATATGATGTGGTCTGTGATAAATGCTACAATTTTTGCTCCTATGGTTTGGACCAATGGGATGGCTTCGACCCATTTTGTAAAATACTCTATGGTAGTGATGATAAATTTGTGGTTGCTTGAGGAAGATGGTGTAATCTATCCAATTAGATCTAGGCCCCATTGGGAGAAAGGCCACATGGACTGGATAGGTTGAAGTGCTTGGGATGGGAGATGTGTTAGGTTTGCGTGTTGTTGGCATTTGATGTAACACTTCACATACTCGCAGTAGTCATGCTCCATTTTGGGCCAGTAATAACCCATACGGAGGATGCGTTTGGTGATTTCCATACCACTAAAATGGCCACCACAAGTACCATCATGGGTTTCCTGTACAACCCATTGTGATTCTTATGGTTCTAGGCAACGCAGGAGCATGCCATCATAGCTACGATGATAAAGGATGTCCCCTAGCAAGGTGTAGCAGATTTCTCTCTATTTGAAGGTTCGGTATTGAGCATGGGGTAAATCACAAGGTAGGAAACCTAATTTGATGTATTATTTAATTTGTGAAAACCATGGGTCATGGGGTTTAGTGTTTACCACATACACACCATCATCATCTATAGGAGGTGTGGGTGATATGGCAGATCGAGTGAGCATATGGATGGATACGGATGTTGTGTTAGATGTTGGGTTTTGTGGAATGAGGGACCCTAAGGAGGCCATAGTATCTACAAAATGGTTTGATGATCGTGGAGCGGCTTCGAGGTCATACCACTCAAATTGAGATAAGAGTTATGCGATTTTCTTATATTGTTGGAGGATTGGGCAATTGCATAGCCAGCGTTCCTGCACTTGATTGACTATCAAGAGTGAATCACCTATGATGTGGAGGCATTTGATATGCATGGAATGTGCTTGTTTTAGTCCTAGGATTAGGGCTTCATATTCTGCATTATTTTTGGTGCAAGGGAAGTCGAGTTTGAATGAGAAAGGGAGCGGTTCTCCTTCAGGTGTGAAGAAGACAATGCCTACACCCCCAACATGGAGACATCTAGAACCATCGAAGAACAAGGTGAGGTCAACTACGACTTTGGGTTCAACATATTCTTCAGCTTTGGTTATGTGGAAGATGGAATCATCTGGAAGCTGAATGAGGAGGGGTTGATTATCAGTCAAAGGGGCTTTGGCTAGTTGGTCGGCGATGACCTACCCTTTGATGGATTTTTGGGAAATGAATTCTAGGTCAAATTTAGTTAAGAGCATGATCCATTTAGATGTGCGAGAATTGTGATAGCTCTTGTTCATCATGTACCGTAGGGGATTATCTCGAGTGATGACAAAAGTTGTGTGATTTAACATGTAGTGGCATAATTTTTGAGTGGTGAATATGACCGCTAGGCATAATTTTTCCATGTATCCATATCTTGTTTCATAACTGACTAGCATGTGGCTAATATAATAGATCACCTATTCTTTGTCGAGTGCATTCTTTTGAGCTAGGAGTGTACCTAGCATGAGCTCTATAGCTGAAATGTATAGGATCAATGGTAATTTTGGATGCGGTGGTGACATAACCAGTAGTGATGTGAGGTAGGTTTTGATAGCATCAAATGCTCCTTGATAGTTGTCATCCCATTTGAAGCTTACTCCCTTTTGTAGGAGGTGGTTGAATGGCTGACACTTGTCAGATAATTGCACTATGAATCTACGAATGGAAGTGATCTTGCCCTGGAGGCTGCACAATTGCTTCAATGTGGTAGGAGGGGGCATCTCGATGATGGCTTTCACCTTACTAGGATCAACCTCAATGCCTCGTTGGGAGACAATGAATCCTAGTATTTTGCCCGAGGTAACACCAAACACGCACTTCTTTGGGTTCAAGCGTACGTTGTGTTCTAATAATCGATCAAAAATCTTATGGAGATCTTCGAGATGGTCTGCATGTTTCTTGGATTTGGTGATGAGATCATCTACATAGTCTTCAATGTTTTTGTGCATCAAGTCATGGAAGATATAGGTCATTGCGCATTGGTAGGTTGCCCTAGTATTTTTGAGGCCAAAAGGCATGACTTTATAGCAAAATGTCCCCTAGGGTGTTGTAAAGGAGGTTTTGTGTTGATCGGTTGGGTTGATCCTGATTTGATTGTATCCAGAGAATCCATCCATGAGGGAGATCATCTCATGGCCTATGATGGAGTTGAAAAGGGAGTCAATGTTAGGTAGGGGAAATTGTCTTTGGGGTAAGCTTTGTTTAAATCATGAAAATTTGTGTAGACATGAACTTCATCGGATGGCTTAGGTACAGGGACCATGTTGGATACCCATTTGGGATAGTCGATGGGTACAATGAAATCGACGTCTAGGAGATTTTGGAGCTCGGAATTCACTATTAATGTGACAGTTGGATGCATGCATCGCAACTTTTGTCTTACTAGTTTGGCATTAGGATCGAGTATGAGGTTATGAACCACTATGGCAGGGTCAAGTCCTAGCATGTCCTTGTATGACCATGCAAAAACTTGAATGTACTTGCGAAGGAAGTTTGTGAAGGCAATGCGCTCTTCGGGTGAGAGGCTAGCGGCTAGTTTAAGGATGTGGGGATTTTTGGGATCATCACCAATATCGACATCGATAGTGTCTTCAATGAGCATGTGAGATCCATCACATAACTATTCGAGGATGGGGATGAGGTTAAGGTCATCGATGGCCTCGCTGAACTCATATTCATCATCTATGTAGATGCCCATGTGAGATACCTAAGGGACTTGGGGTGGCATGGATGAGGAAGGAGCATTTATCGCCCGCAAGACATGAGGTGAAAGAAGAAAATCTTGAGGCACTGGTATGGGTGATATATGCGTGAGATCTATAAAATTTGGATTTGGGGTATCATCCCGAGTCTACTGGTGACTGTAATGAAGGGGAGAGAACAAGTCTACCTCAACCATATTGATCGATGTTGTAGGTGAAGTAGGTGGGGAAGAATCTAGTGAGTAGGGCTCGGTGGTTTGTGCATACCCTAAGAGACTCAAAGGAGGTCGTAGAACAACTAGGGGTGAATGAGAATGAGCAACTACTCTCTGTAGTTGCCTATGTATAGGTGGGAACATAGCTAAGCATGTCGATGATGACTCAGGAGGAACTGTATCAGGTTCTATTGGTGGTGCATCTAAGGATAAGGTGGTGAATTGGTTTGTTAGTCTATCAACATAACAAAATGAGGAGGTGTTGGACATGGAGGATTCTTGAAAGAAGTCATAGGGGACTGCAATGGTAGAATGAGGCAATGAAGTGTCCTCCATGATGTCCATGTCGATGTATTCTTCTAGGGTGTGCACTGGAAGGGGAGTAGGATAGAGGGATAGGTCTTGGAGTTCATCTTCTAAGGTATGAACTACTCTCATATTATAACCTATACTATATTTGATGGTTGGTGACTGAACCCGAGGATCAATAGGTGTGTGCAATCCTTGTTCATAGTAGCCCAGCCCGAATCCATGCCAATGAAAACACTGTAGGTAGCGCAAGGTGAAGTGAGGGTTGGCCATGTGGTCTAGCATACCACAAAATCTGGATTATGGTGGAGGAGAAGCTGGTGGGGGGATTGAAGAGTCGACTCCTACATAAACAAAATTGGTATGATTTTTGGGACCTCCTAGTTGTACGATGGTTTCGATGGTAAGGACCGAGGCTATAGGGTGACCAAAATCATGGGTAGATTGGATAGGGGGATCACGTACGTGGGCATCATGTACATTATAGTCTCCTAGGCCAGCATTTGTCATGAAAATGGAAATGTGTGGTGTGGCACAATCTGGTGACTGGGGTGGGGTATCAGAATCAGATGAGGAAGGCAGAAGCTAAGATTCCCTGATGGTAGTGGCTGAAGGGTGTGGGAGTTGTTTATCTGAACTGGGTGTTGGTTGTTCTTGTTCATGACATTTGGTTGTTGTAACTTGAATAGGATGTTTGGCCTATGTGGAGGGAAGGTATCGATGCAGGCATTGGGCTACATGGAGAAGTGAATGTCCTAGGCATCGATCAAAAAGGAAGGGGAGGTGTTTGTGGTATAGGAAGGATAGGGGCTTCCATAGGCAAGGATGGGGGAGGTAACGTGACAGGTTGTGTAATGGGTGGCGATGGTGGTTGCGGCACCGCAGGTGGAAATTGGAATGGTAGAGGCTGGGATGATTGTGGAGGCCATAAGGATGATGATGAGAAAGGCATGGTAGAGGTTTTGGGTCCCATAGAAGATGGTGCTAATGGTGTGGACATCGAGGCTTGTGCTCTTGATGAACACTAGGATGTTGAGGTGGAAGTTGGGGAGGATATCGATGCTCCTACCGACTGATGAGAGGACATAGGGAATAGTTGGGAGGATGAAAATTATGGTGCAGGGGGAAGGTCTGCAATGTTGCAAAACTTGAATGGATCTCCATCGGCTGGGACACAGTGAATGAGTCCATTGTGGATGTACTTGAGGCAATGGTGTAGTGTGGAAGGGACACACTACATGTCTCTAATCCATGGGTGACCAAGGAGAATATTGTATTGCATTTCCCCTTGGATGATGTGAAAGAGGATAGAGATGGTATAGATGCCTACATGGATAGGTAAAACTATGGATCCTATGGTAGGTCTCATGGAGCCATCGAATGCACGTAGGTCAAGGGAAGGTGTGGCAAAATGGGCTGGTGGGATATGCAGGTGATGTAGAGCTATTATGGATATAATGCTAATGGATGAGCCCATGTCAATGAGTACCCACTTGTAGGTGATATCATTGATCGTGGCTTGTATGTGGAGAGGGGGATCTGCTCCTTCTCCAACGAGTTTCATTATCTCATGGTCATGGAAGCTAATTGAGGGTTGGAGGCATCATGGGATATTTCCTACAAAATTGACAAAGGCATTCGTGTCATGTGTCTCTAGGTCAATGGAGCGTAGGATGTCGTTCAATGCCTCACGATGGGGTTGAGACTACTATAGGAGATCAAATATGGATAGCCATACGGGGGCATTACGTAACTGATGGGTTAGGCTACCATGGATGGTAATCACATTTTGAGGTGATGGTGGTATGGTAGTAGGCATTTGAGGTATTTGTGGTGATGTGAACTAGGCTGGCGAGGAAACAATAGGTGTTGTTTGGCATGACGGGTACCATTGGTTCCTCGTAGTAAGGTTGATCATACCTACTACACCACGTGATGGAGGATCATGTTGGACACTATTCACTTGGTGAGGTGGTGCTGGGGGATTGTTTGGAGGTCTAGGAGGATTGGGTCCTCTGTGATCAGGTAAAGGGTTTTGAAAAATCCCTAAATTTTGATTCTGTGGGGCTAGAGGGTTTGCTACCTGGATGATGCCCCTATCGATTAGGTCTTGAACTTGCCCATGGAAGGAGTGACACAAATCGATATCATGGCCATGTTGTCTATGGAAAGGGCAAAAGAGCTACTCATTGTACCCATGAGGCTTGGGTGCATTTGGATCCAATGGGCGGATCTCGGGTAGGAGGAGATGGTTGCCCTCATACAATCTATGAAACAACATTGGTAATGGTTCAGATAACGGTGTGAGGTTGCATGGTGGAACCTATGGGTGCATGCCTCGGTATTGTTGTGGTCTAGGTGGAGTGGGAGCATTAGTCTGGAATGCTTGTGGCTATGGTGTATAGGGTGGAGGAGTCGATGTTGGCACTAGGGTAGCGGTTACGACTTGGTTGGCTTGAGGTGGCCGAGGGTAAGGTTGATTTGGTGCGGTCCTATTGAAGCGGAAGTTGGGGTTATAGTTGGATTTGGTTCTCAACTTAATTTTCCCGAATTGAACCTTAATGTCTTCAATAACTTTTGCTTGTGAAATGGCATCTTCAAAAGTGTGGCTTTGATGAAGCTAGAGGGATGTGGAGATGTGTTTGTGGAAACTCTTGGAAAAGAGTGTCACGAGCTCAGTAGTGGGGAGGCTATGGGTGAGGTCATGGATAATCACTCTCCATCTGGCAATGAACTCAGTGATGGGTTCGTCATCAGCCTGTTGTAAGGTGTACACATCAAAAAATATGGTCTTTTTCTTGATGTTGATGGAAAAGTGTTCTAGGAAGGAATTGGCCAGCTGCTCAAAAGTATACAGGCTATGGCATGGGAGCATGTTGTACCAGTCCAATGTTGGCCCAACGAGCAAAAGGGAGAAGGTACACAACATGAGGGGGTTACTACTATGAAGATGATAGTAGGATGAGTGGTAATTGCTCACATGCTCTCTAGGGTCTTCCTTACCTTTGTACTTGTCAAATTTTGGTATTTCAAAGTGATAGGGGTAAGGAGGAATGGGAAATGATGGGTGAACTAGGTCATTGTATAGTTCATCGTAATAGGGCTTTTGTGGCCCATAGCTAGAGGTGTGCAGGTTTAACATTTTGACTTCATCTCGTAAGAGTTGAAGTTCGGGTGTCATAGGGGTGGGAGACTAGGCTATGGTAGGTTGAGTCTGTGGATGTGGTGGATATTGGTATTGTTGCTCTTCCCGATATTGTGAATAATATTGCTACACATGATCTTGATAGGGTGGGTATTGGGTGACATGTGCTATCGTATCTATGGGCACACTAGGTTGTGGGGTAGGTGTCTATTGTGGGTAATAGTATTGTGACTAGGAGGCATGTGGTTGTGGTGTAGGTACTTGTTGGGTTGGAGCCTACTATAATGGTTGGGCCATGGGTGGTGATGACCAAGATGGAGGAGGCATAAAGAAGTTGGGTGTAGCTGGTAATGGTGTAGGTGTCGGGGCTACCAGTACTAGGGGTGGTCGAGACGAGGTATCAAAGGATGGGATCTATCTCTGTCCTGGAGGGTAGGAAGTGGGGAAGCTAAACTGCATGGAATATCTTGGCAGGGTGGGTGGATAAGCCACTGGTCTTGATCCATAGGTGGGAAAGATATTGGTAGTGTGAGCTTGGATAGGAGGAGGTGACGGTATCCTAAAAGTCACCACAGATAAAGGTGGTGCTAAAGGTTGGGTATCGTACACTCCGGATACCTGGGATATTGGTGGAAAAGCTACTAAAAAGGTGGGGTAAGCTACCAAAGTAGGAACTTGGGTCGAGGGGAAGGTGTATGTGTACACTCCCACTTGGGTTTGTGCATATTGCATCTGAAGGGGTTGTTGGGAGATGCCTTCAGATATGGTGAAAAATGGCTCTTGGGAAGATGATGGTTGGGACTCTTATGAAGAGTATGGGTGTGAGGTTTGAGGAAATGCTTATGGTTCCTATTGGGGAGGGAGCTATTGTGTAGTTTGGAAGGATGGATTCTAGTTTCCTATAGTAGAGGAGGATGGGTCGGACACCATTCCTACGATAGGGGTGAATGATGTGACCTCTGGATGGGTATGGTTTAGGAGGGAAGAATCACTCTCAAAAAGGGATTGAGATAGATTTTGAAAGAAGGGGTGTGCAAAGGTGGGAGAAGTAGGTATGACCTCCTCATCTATGGTAAATAATGGATGAGGTTGTCCTGGTGCTGTGTAGATCACATGGTCGTAGAACATGGTCGGTGGATTAGGTGAGGATGGGGATGAAAGGAGTGGGTAATCCTCTACGAGTGAAGTAGCGAGGGCTTCACTCAAGGTTGACGTCTCATCATGAGGCATCATGTGTGTGAGTTGTACATCAGATTCTATATGATAATCAGATGTGTCTATGGTCTTCCCCTTCATGATCGAAGGAGTAAGAGTGGACTGACTAGAGGAAGTGGTAGGCCATTCCTCTATAAAGCGTGCTTGCTCACGCGCTCTACTACGGGTGACCACAAGCATAGTAGCATGTGTAAAAAGGGTTTTAGAAATAAACCCTATATGATACAGACTCAACTATGTCTAATGTAAGTGTAAAGCAAGTGACATGCTATGTATGGCAAAATAATATGTAGTGTAATGTGATGAGACCGGTCCGTGATCATGCAAACAATGGTAGACCAAAATCAATTCTAAATGCTGAAAAATAAAAGTGTTTTGTTTGTTTTTGTGTGTTGCGATGTTGATACTCCCTATGTAGAATCATGGGTAATGGAGTGAACACTCTAGAAAATCGGGAATGTCATCGATATCAAACCTCCTACAACACCCAAATATGCATAGAATAGAATGGTATCGCAACGTGCAAATGGTGACCTGTATGGAAGGTGTGGTAAAATGATATCCTAAAAAGGGGGAACCCACTATACTGAAGCGAGTTCACAAATTCCTCTCATGGAGAGAGGTGGCACTATCTAAGACCTGCTACCGACATACCCATGCTTTCGCTTCACCCTCGGGCGGGCTTAGTCAAGAACGATAGTTACCAATTCCACTAATTATACTAGCCTTGTGGATGAAGGCGCTAATCCTATCCCACTCCGTAGGTAACCATTGGTGATGAAATCTAGGGCCCAATCACAAAAGTGGGGGATTTTTTGGTGATGAAATCTAGAAAACCACTCCTATGGGGCTGCTAGGTGTCTAGGGGGGTGAGTTGATGGAGAGTGCAACTCGATCCACACTAGTCTTGAGCGATGGATTGGGGATGAAGTCCAATCTCACCACTTGTTTAAATACCATGTGAGTGTGTGTGGGTTTGTGTTTTGCTAACGGTGTATGCAAGGTAAGAAACTAACTAGTTGCCTTTTCAAAAGAGAGACTAACCTAATGCCTTTTCGAAAGCAAATGATTAGATAATTGTATTCTTTGCAAAGAAATAGTCTAGCCCTAAATGCTTTTATGAAGTAAATTAATCTATTTTACAAAGTGTGGAAACATGCAATCCAAGTGTGTGGAGTAAGGGGATTAGGAAACCCTAATTTTCAACTTTAGGATGCAAAATTATTTTGAAAATTAAATAACATGGAGAAGGGGATTAGGAAACCCTAATTTCAAGCTTTAGAATGTGCACTTATTTTAGCAAGAGATGCTATAAACAAAGGGGGAAAGAATGTAGGCTTATACTACATGCAAAAAAAAGGGAAAATGTAAATTTATTTGAAAAATAAATTAAATGAAGTCGCTAGAAAGTTGCAGGTTCTATAACTTCAAAAAAATTTAATGATCCTAGAAGCTTGAAATGAAAGAAAATTTACACCTGGGAGTTGTCATTTAACTAGTGAACGCTTTATGCTTTCAAACTTTACAAGACAGAGGTATAAAATGGGAAATACCTGCACTTTGATGTTGTGGGGGTTTTTCTTGGCCCCATAATAGATCACCCTTGTGGATTTGGGGGTTTTTAAAGCTTCTATGCTCAAATAGACAAATTCCATGAGTTGCAGAGACTTCTGGAAAACCAATATTTATAGGTTTTGATGCTCTAGAATACAAATCACCACCTAGGGAGAAAATTGAGAACTAGTTCATGGGGCAGGAGGTGAATCTAGTTTAGAGGCTTCATATTTGGGATCTGATGGCCTGGGGTGGTTCCTAGGGCTTTGGAGGTCTCTGTGGTAGATATATTTAGTACCTACAAACACAAAAAATAGAGGGTAATGTTAGATTCATGAAAGAGCAGTTAGTCTAGCATTATCCATTGTGGGGGTCCCATCGGGTGTGCTAGAATGAAATGGGTGGAAAGTGGTATTTGATCTAACAACATAAACACAAAGTATGCTGAACAAGAAAGTTGTATTTCATTTATATTCAAATATAACATAGGTTACAATAGGGACAAGTTTCCCTTTCATAATGTCTTTTCCAATAAACTTCACAACAATCTTGATACCGCCTTCTATCGTCCCTCAATGTAGGTGGGTTTGCGATCCACCACCGGGTTGTAGTTTATGGTGTTCTTCTTCTTTTGACCTGTGAAGAACCTACAAAAGGGGTTAGTGCATTAGGGGGCTTGCCTTGGTCAGGCCCCTTGGTTATGAAGACTAAATCAACACAAAAACATATTGAAAGTTGCAATAAATGATATTAAACACTTAAGGATAGTAAATGGGAGCTTACCTACCAAATATGAGGTGATTTGGGCTTTGTAGACTAAAATCACCACCTAGGGGGTGAATCAAAACCGAATTTCTATGGTAGGGGGTGAATCCTACTGTGAGTTGTATTCTGCTGAAATGCTCCAGTAGGGAGGCTCCTTGGCTATTGCTATGCTTTTGTTTGCTATAAAATCTAACTGTTCAGACTTTAGTGTTGAATTCGATAGAGTTTTTGTGCTTATGTCATTAATGGAGAGAGAGATAATTAGGGGTTTAAGACCCACTATTTATAGGAAAAGGCAAGGTGCAGGGGGGGAGTTAAGTAAACTAACCCTAGGTTGAAGTCTAACTAGAGTTAGGTTGAAGAAGGAAAGGTGGCAACCTCTCATTCCTAATGGAAAATATCCTATCCTCACACATGTGTGAGGAAGGATTAGGTCTAATCAGGATTAGGGGGTCCTAAGCCTAATTAGGGTTTTATTAGGGAAATATCCTAACTAATCCTACTTACACACATGTGGGAGGGTGCAATTAGTGTTAATTAGGGATTAAAGCTTAATTAATCAAATTTACCCTAAAAGGGAGACTTAAGTGAAGTCAACATTAAATTAGATTTTAAGAATTGACTTGGTAATTGCTTTTGTCAACTAATACCCCGTGGGGGCCTCAATTGAATGTAAATAGGTTGTTGGAGGATATCCCAATGCACGGGATGTGATTTTGAAGGCTTATTAGGGTTTTGGACCTGAAAGTTGATGAAGTGGTATATGGAAGTCTACACATTGCTATGGTGAACTACGAAAATCTACACATGACTACACATTACTAAAATAGCCTAGAATAGCCTACAATAGCCTAGGGATATCTGGAATCACCTATGGATACGTAGAGACAACAACGTGTGACTTTTTGGTGTCTACAATAACTTTCACAAAAATATTTGTACGGTCTCCAAATCATATAGTTGTATGATCCAAATCATACAACACTCTCAAAGGTATTATTTTCCACTTGTACAATCTAACAGAAGTTGTTTTGTAACTCAACTTGAGCAGTTTTGTAATCAGTTTCTCATAAAATTTAGTTTTATTTATTTTGCAAGTTTCAACTATGCAATTGCACTTCCAATTCAAGCAAATAGTCAGTTGTACACATTGTTTTAGCCAATTGTATGGTTGTACAAACCCTTACTTAATTCTCCACTTACAAATTTTCCAACTTGTACATAGGTTCTCTTCAAGGAAATATTTGGATGTCTTTATAGTGCAATTACCAACATAGTTTCCTAACATGCAAACCCAAATTCATTGGATTGGAATTAATATCATCAATTTTCAATCCCATAAATTGTACAATAGCCTGTAAACATCATGGTACAACAATTATAATATGTAAACTCATTATCCACCATCATACCAAGTTACAGGATTATAAACAAGGCAATTCCATTGTATTTTTACTTATCTAACACACCATTCTGACCATACTTGCACATAATCTACAATATCTAATTACCAACAATATGTACAATGGAATTCACAATGACACATAACCCAAGATACTTGCTTTCATATTCATAATTATAATAATAAGATCAATCCTATATAATTGCTACAATAAACATTCATCAACATAGCTTATCAATCACATGAACAATATATCCAAACATCTATGAAAAATATTCAACAACAAACATCCTTGAACATCCAAAAAAATTGAATGTGGTACTATATAATGCTTGTCTAGGCCATTCCAATGTGGTTCCGAAGACAACCATTACTCACAACTACCATCCCTGTAAAATAACTAACTTGCATTAAGGTTCACCTAAGTCTAATTTGATTATTACCAAATTAACCAAAATATATATTTCAACTCAATTTTATTTTAATCCTAATTGTACATTTATGAATTTATACCATTGCACTCAATTCTACATTTTATAACTCCATATTTGTACAATTAGACCAAACTCTACATTTGTATATTTTGACAAACTATACATCTAACAAAATTAACAAAATTATGCAAATCCATATTTCACTTCTTTTGGGAGGTGGATTTTTTGCCTACATATAACCTCCCATTTATATTAGGTAGTGTCCTCACCAAATTAGTTGTTGTTAGATTTTGTTGATTGGTCTTACTGAAGATCATCAAGCTAAACACAAAGAATGACACGCTTGTTTTGCAACTTAGTCGTATAGTTGCTGAGTTCAATAGCCTTCAATCCATACTTTTTGGCCTTCTCTTCTATAGTAGCCAAGATTTGAAATAACTCCTTTTCTTTATTGAATTCTCCTTTGCTTATCTTCTCCATTAATGTTGCTTTTGTTTGAGCTACAAGGACTAACTCCTCATTCCTTTTCGTGGTGATTTTAAGACTCTAGTGTAAATAAGATTCACAAGCTGAAATACACTCATCCTTAGATTGAAGTTACACCTTATGATCCATGATCATATCATTGTAGCATGTGTAATATTTTACCATATCCTCAATCTTGTAATATTTCTACTACAATTGTTCTTCAGTTACCTTCAACTAGTCCTCATGTTTGACCAATTGCTCTTTTTGTATTTTTGGTTGTTCTTCTTGTTGCTTGAGCTGTTGGTTTTGTAAACTCAACTACTCCTATTTTTTGATTTTGATGAACACAAGCTTATACTGAGAGGGGGGGTGAACAGTATAAGAGCACTTTTTACTTTTATTTCAAATCAATATTATGCAGTGTATAGATATCAATATCAATATCAGTAATCAAAGCAATGCACAAAACACAACACACAATAGAGACACCATAATTTACGTGGTTTAAAAAATTTGGGATACTCCACAGATAAAATATTTCACTAAAATTTTCTCAATAAATATCTTGGGAATCCTTCCCAATTACAATTTTTATGGACCTCTATCCAAAGGATATGTTGATACCCTAAATATGATTTATGGATCTCTATCCATAGGAGAACTCCTTCTCCTCTGCTTTGGCTGGTGATCCTCTAAAAGACTATTACCTCCACTACACTGGCTTGTGGATATATCTCCACTAAAGACTCTTATCCCCACTCAAAAAACCTGTCCTCACTACCCCAGATGATGAATCTATATCCACTGGAGACTACTGTACTCTTTGCTCTATAACCTCCAAAAAATTGTCTCAAATATGCACTAAACACAGTCTAGTTTTTATAGCACAAATCTATTCAAATCTGCACTAAAAATAGTCCAATCAGTTTAGAAAAAGTCTGCTCAACAAGCTCACTAAAATTTGCACTAAATACAGTCCAGTGAGTCTAGCACAAATCTGATCAACTCTGCATTAAAAAAAGTCTATTCCGTTTAGCACAAGTCTGCTCAACAATCTCACTCAAATCTACACTAAACATAGTCCAATCGGTCTAGCACAAATCTTCTCAACTCTACACTAAATACAGTCTAGTCGGTTTAGCATAAGTTTTCTCAACAAGCTCACTCAAATATGCACTAAATATAGTCCAGTCGGTCTAGCACAAATCTGCTCAAATCTGCACTAAACACAGTCTAGTAAGTCTAGCATAATTATGCTCAACAAGCTCACTCAAATATGTACTAAATACAGTCCAGTCAGTCTAGCACAAATTTGCTCAATAGGTCCACTCATAACCTGCTTAAATATGCTCAACAGGTCCACTTAGAACCTATTTCAGTCTGCTCAATAGGTCCACTCAGAACATGCTCAAATATTCTTAACAGGTCCACTTAGAACCTGTCCAAATCTATTCAACAGGTCCAATCATAACCTATCCAAATATGCTCTATAAGTCCTCTCTATAACTTAGCCAAAATTGTATTGTAAGCTTCCATAAAAACTCACACAAAATTAGTCCACAAGTCTTCTCAAAGACTTACCTCAAATATGCTTAACAAGTCCACACATAACTTGTCCAATCTCATAGAAGCATAAAGAAAATTATTAGAGACTCAATATTTTCTACACTCAAATATCAAGCACTTTCTCAACTCAAATCAATCTCACAGAAGCATAAAGAGAATTGTTAGAGACTCAATATGTTCTATACTCAAATCTCAATCACTTTCTCAACTCAAATAAATCTCATAGATACATACAAAAAAATTTTAGAGACTCAATATGTTCTACAATCAAAGCTCAATCACTTTCTCAACTCAAATCAATATCATATAAGCATAAAGAAAATTTTTAGATACTCAATATATTCTATACTCAAGGTTCAATCACTTTCTCAACTCAAATCAATCTCATAGTAACATAAATAGAATTTTTAGAGACTCAATATGTTCTATACTCAAAGCTAAATCACTTTCTCAAGAACCAACCCTTGCTCACAAACCCTAGTCCAAGTATGTAAACACCAAATCAAAATATTTCCAACAATGCTCAACAACAAATCTCACATAACAACGATACTCATGTTCTTTTCAAATCCCAGTTCAAGTTATTTTCACAACAACTCACTTCAACAACAATGCTCATAAATCAATCTTCACATAACAATGATACTCATGTTATTTTCAAAACCCTAACTCAATTTCTTTGCACAACAACTCACTTCAACAAAAATGCTTATAAAACAAGATTTTAATCACAACTCTTAATTCCAAAAAAAATTGAAGCATTAACTCAAAAAATTTCTAAAAGGAAACCATAATCAAACCATTTTCACTCCAAAATTTATTTTCTAGTAAGACAATCAAACAACTCAACCAAAGAAGAATTTCCTCATACCTTTTGCTTGACAAGGAGTTGATCTCACAAATCTGCCACACTCACAATTACTTCTTTACCAATCTCAATAAGGGTTAGAAGACTTCAATAAAATACAATACCAAAGATGACTAAAATACACCTTATCACTCCAACTTAAAAATAATATTCACCATAATTTTATTTAATAGAAAAACCCTTATTAAAATAAAATCAATGCTCAATAGTCTTAATTCTCCAATATATGAATATATTAATTAAGACTTTAATCAACAATTAAAATAAAAACCTCCTTATTACTCCTAATAACAATACTCAAATACCACAACTTATCCAATAATTAATCCTTCTAAATTTTCACTAACAACCCTTATAACTCCAACATAGGCAAATAATCATAAAACCTTAAACACCCTTATACCTCCAAATTAGGCAGGTAATTAAAAATTTACCCAAAAATATTTACCTCGCCTTTGGAGGGAATCAAAACCTCAACCTTACGTACAATGTGCGCCTTAGCCGTGACCAAATTTTTTGCATGAGCCATGTGCTTGTTTGTAATTAATGATGGACCACCACTTGCTTCAACACTCAACTCCTTTCCTTGGCAAAATGATGTGTGCCTTGGGCACCTTAACCAACATGACTTCCAATCCACCTGCCATGTTTCAAACGTAGACCCTCACACAAACAATTTTTTTTGCACTTCCCAACTCACCGCTAGGCCATGTTGTCCTATGTGCCTTCAAAAATTAATGCTTCCTTCCTAAAACACTTCGTTATCCATGATATTCACAATTTTCATGAGTTCTTAATATTTTTCGCATTCCAATTAAAATTCGAGCAAGAATAATGTTTTAGACTTTGGGTAAATGTATTTATATTGCTTCCTCCATACCTTTGGAGATGTTTGTGCTTCCCCAATTTCCTTCCATGATGTCGTCAAAGATTTTAAAGGCACTTCTAATGCATTTTATTCCAAAACTAGCCTTTAGGTTTATGAAATATAATTAAACTTTATAAAATCCACTTTGATTTATAAAATATTATAATGAAAATTATAAGTATTTTATTTGGGGTTTTCACCATATCACTTTAATATTATAATAACAATTATTATAATATTATATCCATTTGATTCCTTGGATAAATTGCTTCCTTGGGTTGACCCATTCTCTTGGGTGTAAAATATAGATATTTAAACCCGTCATGAATTTCACTAAAGTTCCACTTGCACTTAAGCTGAGCTATCACCTGGCACCTTGATATCAATGACAAATAATTTTGGACATCAATGACAACTGCTCAAAATATCCAACAATCTCCCCTTTGACATTGATAGCAACCCAAATTCTTTTTACTAAAATTTTGACTTCTTATTCTATGTTGCTCCCCCTAGGACACTGCTCCCCCTGGCTCAATGCTCTCTCAAATATCAAATATCTCCCCATTACACAAATTTCTCCCCATTTGACATCAATGGAAAAACATCACCTTTTGGGATCAGGGCTAAGAATGAGCCTCTTATCTTAGCCCCTCCCCAACCTCCTTTCGAGGTGGTTAATTTTGGAGTGGGAGTATTTCTACTCCCATAAGGCATTGTTATTTGCATTTATCTTCTTCTTTTATTTTATAAATTTTTTTATTCCTCTTACTGTCTCTATCTGTGTCATCACTCTTGTTTCTATTCTTATTCACATCCATGTTCCTATTCCTGTTCCTGTTCACATTCTTATTCCTGTTCCTGTTCCTATTCTTGTTCATATCCATGTTCCTATTCTTGTTCCTATTCATGTTCATGTTCCTATTCCTATTCATATTTGTTTTTGGAATGTCTTCTCTACACCACTTTACTATGTGACCATTATTATTGCACTTATAACACTTAATGATATTATTCCTTGGAGGTTCAAATATCTTAGTATTTATCCTAGTAAAGCCATATCCTATTTTGTCATGAACCTTGCAATTCATTGCCTTGTGACGAAAATGATTACATGAGTAGCAATACCCATTTAAAAGTTATCCATTCCCATATTCCTATCTTTCATGTGTCCTGTAATGTGAAGCCATGTTCCCAAACCTGTGACATGAAAAGCATCTTCCATTGAAGCTTCCTTGTCTTGACCTCATTGGTCTCCTGTTATGATTGTTGTTCCATATTTATATTCTTTGTGCATTGTTCCTGTATTTTTTGAACCCTTTATTGTCCAACCCATCCTATGATGTCTCACTTCCTTTTACACTATCTTCTTCTGAAGTATCTTCATCTGAAGTTTCTTCTCCTCCAAAACTTGAGGTTGAATTTCCTTCCCATTCTTTTTGAGCCTTTTCAAATCCAAGACCTGTTTTCCTTGATGTAGTATTTTGTGTCTTGATGAACTTATCCAATTTATTTGACCTATTTTAAAATACCTTCAACTTGATATTAGAGTCCTCTAAATCTTCTTTTAGTAGTGCCACTTCTTATGCTAACTTCTCACATTCCAAGATTTTTCCTTCTAACTTATATTTGAATTTCTTTGCTTTTGCCTTTGATTTTTCTAAATCCTCTATGAGAAATCTTCTTTCTTCATCACATTATTGAAACTAAATTTCAAGTTTAGTGTGTTGCTTCCTTACCTTATTTACCATGTCAAGGGCATAGATGAGTTCTCCCTTGAGATCATAACCATTTTATTTTGAATAATCTTCTATTTGTTTACCTTTTTCCATATCATTATTCTTTTTTGGCTTGTCTTCTATAGGATCACTTACTTCTTCTTCTAATACCATTAGAATATTTTCATCTGGTGCTTTAAGTGCATTCTATACTCATCATCACTAAAACTATAACCATCCCTTGTAAAATTATCTTCAAGATGTCCAAAGTTACCACATCTAAAATACTTGAGAATAACCGAAGTCCTTTTCTTAACTGGTTCTTTTTCTTCAATCATAAATAGGACTTCATTTCTATCATTGTCTAAAAAACTAGCATCACTATAATTTGAGTACTTACTTGCATTATTCACATAGTAGCTCCAATTTTATCTTTGAGAAGTTATTTTCTTGTCTACTTTTTCCATCCTTGTTTTTATTTTGGTGCCTATATATTTTTGATTCCCTGTACTCGTGATCCTATTTTTCTTCACCATTGTTGTTCTTTGGTTCTTTAAAATTTGTTGCAAAATATCTAAACTTTCCACAATTGAAACACTTAACAAATATTATATCTATGGATCTTTTGGAACCTTTCTCTTCTACCATAATTAGCTTCTTCATCACTGGATGACTCACTGCTTGATTCTAACTTCTTACCCTTTGTTTTTTTATTTCTTTGAATGTTGCTTCCTTCTGGGGAGTAGAATATTTTTTTCTTATCTCAAAAGCTATTAGCATACCAAGCAACTTATCTCTTGTCAAAGTATCACCATCCAATGGTACTTCTATAGCAGAAACCTGTTCACTGAATCTATTTGGAAGAGATCTTAAGACTTTATCACAAACATCTAATCCATCAGTCTTCATTCCAAGTCATTGCATATCATTAACAACATCATAAATTCAAATTAGATAAGCATTTATATTTTCATCATCATTCATTCTCAATGCTTCAAATTTTCCTTTGAGATTTTTTATCTTTGATTTCTTGACACTTTTATCTCCCTCATATATACCTTACAATTTATCCCATATTTATTTTGTAGTTCTTTAAGAACATAAGCTTATACTAAGAGGGGGGGGAGTGAACAGTATAGCACCTACTTTTTACTTTCTTTCCAAACCAATATCAATTAGTGTCCTTAATTGCAATAACCAAATATAACAATGTGCATTAATGACATAGATACCAATAGTAAACAAGTGCACAAATCACCACACACAATTGAGACACAAGATTTAATATGGTTACCCCAATTTGGGGTACTCCACAAGATAATATCCTTATAATATTTCACATAGAAATAAGGATCCTTATCCCAATACAAAATATTACTTTAATCTTCTCAAATCTAGGCAATACACTTATTTGCTCAACTAGGCAATCCTAATCTACTCAGGTAGGTAATCCACTTATCTACTCAACAAGGTGTTGAGTTATATTTTCACCCAATTGTGAAAGTACACTCTCCCTTAGGATTTGGTTTTCAAATCCCCTCTTGCAAAGAAGTTAAACAAACAACTTCTCCAAGGTCTCCGCTATATTAGCATTTGCATGTGTATTAGTAATCTCAAATAAAGATATACAATTTAAATGCTTGGAACAACTTAGTGATTGCAAGTAACTATAAACAAGGGGCAATGTTGGTTTATTTTACCATGAAACTTTAGTGATTGTTCATTGAACCAAAATAAAGCAAATGTGAGTTGGCCCTCATATGACCACGATGTAGCGCCTTAATTCCTTTTATCTTGAGGGTTTTAAAATAGATTTTATATTGCATTAAATCCTCAATGATGAATAGGGTCTTCAAATGTAGCTTCAAAATGTCACTTTAATTATCCTTCTTAAATGAAATCAAATTTTCATCAAGACGAATAATTTAGTGCTTTGATTGCTCCCAAAATGGTAATTTGCAAAGTGCCATAAAACATGACTCCTTCGTTGAAATTAGAATTTTCATGAAGGGAATGTCATCATAGGCTCATGAATGAAGCATGAAACTGAAAAAAATGAAATTCGGCCCAAAAATGAAAATTTTCTATTTTTGAATTTTTCAAAATCTGTAATAAAACAACAACTTCGATGAATTTTTAAAAATACTAAACAACTCCGAAAATGAAATTTTAAAGTGCGTATTGGAAGTATGAAGTATAACCTACGCAATGGTGAAATTTTTTTTGGATTTTGAAATTTTTTTAATGTTTATTTTAATGCCTAAAAATAAAACAAAAAATTAAAATTTCTGGAAAAATAAAATGCAAAAAAATGAAAATGAAATGCAGAAAATGAAACACATGATACATTCAATTTGATGCTATCTTATTCCGGAAAACCGAAGATGTGAGGTTTTTATGCATGCAACCTAACCTATTGGACTTGCAAAACAAGCACAATCCGGATAAGCTAAGTGCTGGCTCCTAGGGTTTAAATGAGGTTTTCAGATTTAAGCATTCACATGAAGCAATCAAGAAACTTGCATAAACTCCATTTACAAGCCTAAAATCTGAAAAGGGAAAAAAATAGACATTTAATATTGCATGCATAAAATGACTTCTCCTTTCTTGTCCATAAGATGCAACTTTCTTAAAAACTATCTACATTAAAAATATGTCCTTGTACATGGCAAAAATCTGGTTCTCCAAAACCAAAAAAATTGGAAGAAAAACAATCCAATGCAGGTCCAGAATGGCCTCTTGCCCTCAGCTTTGCAACTCTGTTTTAGAAGTTTCCAACCCCTTGATTCCTTTCTCCTCACCCTATTTAATCTTCCTTCTTCCAAAATAGCTTCCTCCTCTGTTGCATAACGCTCTTCTCATTTTGTCCCATTGGGCATGGTAACACATATTTTCCTCTTTATGCGTTTTCCCTCTTATTCTTCCCTAACACCAATACTATCACTTTATCATCCAAGGATGCCCTTTGTCTTCATATAAAACCTGCTACGTATGGCCTTTTCAAAGACTTTTCAAGACTATGGAATGAAAATCATTCATGCACTCTCGAATCCCACTAACATACTTTGGCCATTTGGCCCCTACTGCTTAGATTATTGACCCCCACATGGATAACCATTGCCCTTTAATGATTGCACATTTAGGACATCTAACACCCATACGATGACCCCCCTACTTTTGGGCTCAACCGACTTGACAGTCATGCCATCGACTATCAATATTACCGCATTCCATTGAAGGGTATCCACCCGTTTGCTTTGGCCGACGTCCGATTCTTCACACTCATAGCGTTACATGACGAATGTAACCGCCCATAACACCAAACACCATACGTTGTTGTTTCATACTGCCAAACGCTGCTCATTTTTATGTAACCATTGTATATGTTGGTAGCTCACCATTAAATATCGGTCGATGGTGACATTGATGGATGTTATTACTGGTAATATTTTCTCTACTGATAGGTCCATGTACTATGCAATGCCAGGAAATCTAATCCATTGGCTACAAAGCCTAACATTCACTTCTAAACCACCATAATGTCATCCCCCTTTTGACCGGTGATGTCGTCTTCCTTGCCATCTTTGTCACATCTGCTTTCACACCCAAACTTAGCCTTATCTGCCCCATTCTGCGAGTTCACTATGTATGCAAGGCTCTTTATTCTACGTATTCCCACATCCATGTGTAACAATGACATCCACATTGTCTTTTCTCCTGTCTCACTCATGCAGGAAACATGTCACGTCTTTTTTTCTTGCACCATTTTTTGGGTGAGATAAGTCATCATCTATATTGTCCTCAATGCCTCCAATGACCCTGTGAAACTAACAAGTGCTGCTCAACATTGCCAATCTCGTAGATGACTGCTGTGAGTGCTGCGAAAAGAGTCTTTGAAACCAGTTGTCGCCAAACCATCTCATCACCTTCTAATTTTGATATTGCTTGTCCACGAGTACCTTATCTGCCTAGCCGAGTTTATCCATTTTTGTTTACCTCTGAGGATGACGTGTCTCGACTGTCGTGCATCGGCCCTCCTTGACACTCTATCCAAATCATCTCCACGTCAATTGGCCATGCATTACTTCCATGCCATCGTTGTCGTTCGAAGTACTTGAGGCTCTGATTGGCATTGATGCTGCCAATGCATACTTGACTCGAATCAGTCTATTGACATTTATCCACCTAGCGCGATGATACCTCATCAACATCGTGAATCTCGACACTTTCATCGTTGGGTGAAGTTTTTGTTACCTCTGTTCTCCGGTACATGCCACCCGCTGTGAAGTTACTGTCGCGATATACCTGTACAAAGGAAACATGGATATTAGTCTAAAATGATATTAGGAACTTCATTTTAAATATAATATCATATTATATTATATAGGACATAATATATTATATACTATATTTAAAATATGTTTTTTATTTTTTTATTATCATTTTTTAATAAAAAAAAAAAAAAAAATTTATTTTTATTTAATATATTACATTTAAATTAACTAATTTTAAATATTTTTTTAATAATTTTTTTTTTAGTTTTAAAATTTAAATGGGGCAACTTTGCATGGTTAACAAAAATGGAAAATTTATCAATCATGCACACATCCCCAAACCATGAGATTATTAACAACAATTTAACACCGACAAGATGTCGCAAGAAATCGTCAAAAAATCGTTAGCAAGAAATTGATGACAAAAAGTCGTCGACAAGAAATCGATGACAAAAAGTCGTCGACAAGAAATCGATGACAAAAAATCGTCGACAAGAAATCGACGACAAAAGTCATCGAAAAACTGTCAGCGATAAATTGACAACAAAAATCGTCACAAAATTGTTGACAGCAAAATGACACACACTATCCCCTGGAACGCACGTGAACTCACAAGACACTCACAAGATAATCAAAATCTTGAAACATGAAAATCAAGAGGTGGGTCCCCAATTTTTGGGGTACGTTGTGGAGCGGCCACAACAAATGGCGACTCTGCTAGGAAATGCTCCTGAGCATTTCGGTGAGAACCCAACCTGAAAACCTTCAAAACTCAAACACAAGCATCAGAAAATATCCAAAGAATGAAACTAGATGAGAAATACATGAAGCATTAGAATTATTCAGCGTCGGCTCAATGTGTGCGGTGTGATTCATTCCTTATCGTTTGAAATTGATCAACATTCCATCATCTGTTTCACTTATGATTCATGCATATGAGAAGTTATGGATGATTCCTGTAGGATTTAATGTATGGTGAAGATGCTAGAGATATAACAACCTGCTTTGCAAAGGCTCAAACTTTCTAGTACCATGAACAAACATATTAAAACTGTCAAACCCTCTTAGGACCAAATATGTGTATACTGAATTAATTTACTAGATCCCAAAGTTGGTTATGTGTCACTACCATCTTGAACCCATGTGCAAGTGTAAGTGAAATCGGAGCTTTGGGGAATAGGATTCCCAACCTAAGCGAGATGGGAATTTAACCCTATCCTTACTACTCTGATCTGGAGTTCATTACCTCATCTTGAACAAAATGATTTAACCTGTTATGGATGAAACTATCAGGCTAGCCTATCCGTTTGAGCAGTTAGTGGTCTTGCTTTTAGACAAGACATGTTGCCACACATGAGCATACTCCACTAGCCAATCAGGCGTCTATAGCCCCGATGGAGATTAACCCCATAATCCAGGATTTGGCTTTACTTTTGATTTCTTGAACCTTGGGGATGACTACCCATCCTTGCAAGGGACATGTAGTACGATCCTTCCAATCCAATATTAATGATGAAATGAAAGTAGAATGAAAAATATTTGCTTTGGAATTTCAAGTTCTTGAGTGTAGATCATGCTTTTAATTTCTTAAAGCGTGATGGAGGCAAAATAGAAGCTTTGGGGAATCGGATTCTCAACCTAAGCGAGATGAGAATTAGACCCTATCCTTACTACTCCATGAAGGTCAAATCAGAGCTTTGGGGAGTTGGATCCTCAACCTAAGTTCGATGGGGATTTAACCCTATCCTTACTACTCCGATTTTAGGCTTTAAGCACTATGGGAGTGGTAAAAACCATTGTTTTAAGGATTATGTTGCATGATAGGACAGACACGAAATACTCCTTTCGCCTCACCTTTTCTTCCAAGTATGGTTTTGACCATTTTGCTCAAGATCCTCTTTAATATGTGTAGAACGTGTTTGGTTCAAGATAGTTCGGGCATCAGTTCCCAACCTTAGGATCCCTTTAATATATGTTATGTAATAACCCTAAGAGGATTCGACACCTTTTCAATGATTGTATTTGAAATGTAGATGCAATTGAGATGAAATGTATATGCAATGTGGAATGTAACATGAGATATGGATGAATGCATTGCTCTTTTTGAAATGCGGATGGAGTATACCACCTACTTTGCCATAATTTGTAAAACTGACAACTTCATGCATCACAAGTTCCAAACGATATTCTTTAATGTGTTTGCGATACTCGTGGAGCTTTCTGCAATACAATTCCGATGTTTCATATTCTCTTAGTCTTAGTCAACATTCATAAGGACATAAGTTGACATCTCGCTTTTTTTTTTTTTCTTCAAGACAAACCAAAAGTGTCCAAAGGACCAACACACAAAACTTAAAACCAAAATGAGATCCAATCCAAAACCAAAACACGAAAACCAAAAGTATATACAAATGTACAATATAATACAAGATGGTGCAAAGTTTGGATTATCATTTTCCCGGATCCCAAACCTGATTAGAATTCTTTAAAAGACATATGACGTGATACGCATACCAAGTTTTGTAGGAATCCAACAAAAACAAGATCAAACCAAACAAAGAAACAAACTTCAACTTGCCCCTCTCACCATACCAATTTGATTTAGTTTCATTAATAATCCTATGGTGGAGTTTCAAGTTTTCAAATTGATTAGACAATGATTGATATTCAATTCTTTTATGTCTATTCTTTAAGATGTCCATTCCGCACTTTGATTCATGGTGTAGAAATAAGCTTTCATTTTCATTCAATAAAGCCATAACATTAATAATATTTGAATCAAACCATTCATTAGGCAAACCTTCATTCGAATTTTGCATGGTGAAACCAAAAAGGTGAGATTTTACCTTTGGCATGTTTTCATTTAACCTTACTTGAAGAGGATTTGAAAATTCCTCTTTTCTCTCATGACATTCATCATCATGTAGCACTTGTTCTTTCTCCATGACTTGTTTATCAAAGGCACCAAACTTAGGTACCCAATTGAAAACATGTCCATCCCTTTCAAACCATAAGTCTTGTCTATCTAGGGGTGGGTTAACTAACACATTTCCATGATCAATCACTTGGGTTGTTTTGGGTAACGTGAGATTTTCAATTGGATCATCAATGATATCAAACCCAAATGATTTAGGTTTTGTAATTTTCTCATTTTGAAATGGCATAGTCATTGTAGCACAAGTAAGTGGATCAAGATTTTCAATTTCTTTTCCTTCAAAGGAATCTAAAGCAAATGACTCTCTTTCTTGATTCATGGTTGTAGAATCCTTATCATGTTCCAAAATTTGATGAGATTCGAATTCCTCTTCCAAAACTTTCTCAAATTGTACAAGATTTATAGTATCCTCATGTGAGGAAGCAATTGAGTTATCCTGCATATTAATTGACACAACAAGTTTATTAGAAGATTTAGATTGATAATATTCTTCCCATTTCTTCCATGAATCATAGTAATCATCTTCCAAGTTCAAGTTGTGACGCTCAAGTACTTCTTCTTCATCTTCTGATTCATCAACATGTTTCTCATCCAATTCATCTTCACCTTCCTTAGATGGTTCAGTTATTTCCAAAAGTGGGTTATCTCTTGAATTCAAATTGGTAAAGCTATCATAATCCAAATTTGTAACCCATGATTCAATTTTATCACAATTTGGAAGGTGTGGATCCTCTTGGTCATCACTTTCGAGAACATCATCCAAAGTGTCTTTCGAGAACAAGTGGTGAAATTCGATTATGTCTTCAACTTCATTTGTTGATTTTCTTTCAAATTCATTTTCAGCCACTTGTGATGGCTTAGGAGCTTCTATAATGGGATCAATTTTTGAATTCCGTGTCATATAGTTGCTCCAATCCTTTGCAAGTACATCTGACCAAATCATATCCACATAAGTTTGTTCATCCAAATCCTCCTTTTTGGGTAATGATTCTAGATATTTCTTTTCCAAAACAAGATGGTGATCATTTGATTCCAACTTCTTGTTACCCATCCATAGAATTTCTTCTCCAAAATCTTCATGCTCTTCAAGACATTTCGAATAGGTATTTACTTCAACGTAAGTCACCTCAAAATCTCTTGTATCACTTGAAGAAGCATAACATGAAACATCATTAAGATCGGCATTATGAATTTTCTTCCTAGGATGATTTGGATGCATACATTGATGTGCTCATTTTTGTGGTGGAACATGCCTACATACCTTCTTAACCACTTTCTTTTGCTCTTTTACTTTCGATACGAACTCTTTGGGTTGAGTGGTAGAAGTAGTAGGATTAGTTGGATTGATATCCACGGACAAAGCTTGAACATTTGTTGCAATGGTTCCATGAGTGACCACATGATTCTCTAATTGAGGCATAGTTGGATGGATGGAAGTACTTGTATAAGCACATGTGGGAGCATAAGTTGGTATGGTAGGATAAAGTTGATTGTAGGGAAAAACATTTGATATCAAATTTTGTTGTGCCCACGCTTGATTTACCATCGAGGTTTGATTGCAAGCCCCTAGTTGTCCTACCATAGTTGATTGCTCCATTCCATAACCTTGTGGCCTCAATTGTTGATCTACAATCATAGCTTCTGTGTAGGCCGATGCAAGATCAGTAACCAAGGGATTCATCCTAACAAATATGGCAAACAATGGATCCAATGCTCGAAAGTATATTTGAAGAGCACCACTTTCCTCAATAGTATAGGGAGAAATTAATCTCGCATAAAGCTTTCGAAACCTCAAGTTGAAACTTCTCACTGGCTCATTAGGTTCTCTTTTGCAAGAAGTAAATTGTTGATATATCATGAGAGGATCAATGAGCAACCTAAATTGATTGATAAAATCATCTTTCAATTGAGTCCAAGATGTAATAGAACCAGTGGGTAAATTGATGTACCAATCATATGCCACCTCATCTAGGGTTCCAAGAAACATTCTACATGCCACATCCTCATGTTCGACATTCCATCTAACTAGGATATCCACATAGGCTTGAATATGTTCCTCGGCTAATGTTGGACCATTGTGTTTAAATTTGGGCAAACATTTTTCTACGTTCTTGGGTAAATCATGAGAATCTCCACTAATGTTCAAAGGATTAACATGTATCCCATACCACGTTCCTACGAGTTGTAGCCATTTATGAAACTCAAAGAATAACTTCAAAGCCAATTTGTTAGTCATGAATAAAAGAAGGAACCATGACAAAGCAATATTCTAAAAATGTAAATTAGTTTTTGATTCACCGGATCGCATATGCGCAAGTGAAGAGCATACTCCTAGTGTTGTAGGCTTTCCGATTCACAAGATCGCATTACACGCAAGTGAAGAGCATAATACCGACAACAAATACATTTTAGACAAAATAATTCCTTACAAATAAGCATGAAATGACTAGCAAATATCAAACATGTAACGTATGAATAATCATGTTAGCATCAACCAAGAGATGTATCCATTAAAATCAAATGAAAGTAATTGCATGGAGACAACCTCGTTAGTCAAGACCAAAATTTTTCAAAATCAAATCAAAACACATTATTCCTGTATGAACAATCAAAAGCGTTAGAACAATGCATAGCAATTCATGTCCTCCTTTTAACACTACAAGGTTGTATTGTTAAAAGAGGGCTAAAGATAATAATCAATAGGGCATGAAATATTCAAAATTTAAATCCCTATAGCATTTAAATCACACTGAAATAAACCAATTCAGGCCCTCCTTCTAGCGCCAAAATGTTGAGTTGTATTTTCACCCAATTGTGAAAGTACACTCTCCCTTAGGATTTGGGTTCCAAATCCCCTCTTGCAAAGAAGTTAAACAAACAACTTCTCCAAGGTCTCCGCTATATTAGCATTTGCATATGTGTATTAGTAATCTCAAATAAAGATATTCAATTTAAATGCTTGGAACACCTTAGTGATTGCAAGTAACTGTAAACAAGGGGCAATGTTGGTTTATTTTACCATGAAACTTTAGTGATTGTTCATTGAACCAAAATAAAGCAAATGTGAGTTGGCCCTCATATGACCACGATGTAGTGCCTTAATTCCTTTTATCTTGAGGGTTTTAAAATAGATTTTATCTTGCATTAAATCCTCAATGATGAATAGGGTCTTCAAATGTAGCTTCAAAATGTCACTTTAATTATCCTTCTTAAATGAAATCAGATTTTCATCAAGACGAATAATTTAGTGCTTTGATTGCTCCCAAAATGGTAATTTGCAAAGTGCCATAAAACACGACTCCTTCATTGAAATTAGAATTTTCATGAAGGGAATGTCATCATAGGCTCATGAATGAAGCATGAAACTGAAAAAATGAAATTCGGCCCAAAAATGGAAATTTTCTATTTTCGGATTTTTCAAAATCTATAATAAAACAACAACTTCGATGAATTTTTAAAAATACTAAACAACTCCGAAAATGAAATTTCAAAGTGCGTATTGGAAGTATGAAGTATAACCTACGCAATGGTGAAATTGTTTTTGGATTTTGAAATTTTTTTAATGTTTATTTTAATGCCTGAAAATTAAAAAAAAAAATTAAAATTTCTGGAAAAATAAAATGCAGAAAAATGAAAATGAAATGCAGAAAATGAAACACATGATACATTCAGTTTGATGCTATCTTATTCCGAAAAACCGAAGATGTGAGGTTTTCATGCATGCAACCTAACCTATTGGACTTGCAAAACAAGCACAATCCGGATAAGCTAAGTGCTGGCTCCTAGGGTTTAAATGAGGTTTTCAGATTTAAGCATTCACATGAAGCAATCAAGAAACTTGCATAAACTCCATTTACAAGCCTAAAATCTGAAAAGGGAAAAAAAATAGACATTTAATCTTGCATGCAGAAAATGACTCCTCCTTTCTTGTCCATAAGATGCAACTTTCTGAAAAACTATCTGCATTAAAAATATGTCCTTGTACATGGCAGAAATCTGGTTCTCCAAAACCAAAAAAAGTGGAAGAAAAACAATCCAAAGCAGGTCCAGAATGGCCTCTTGCCCTCAGCTCTGCAACTCTGTTTTAGAAGTTTCCAACCCCTAATTCCTCTCTCCTCACCCTATTTAATCTTCCTCCTTCCAAAATATCTTCCTCCTCTGTTGCATAACGCTCTTCTCATTTTGTCCCATTGGGCATGGTAACACATATTTTCCTCTTTATGCGTTTTCCCTCTTATTCTTCCCTAACGCCAATACTATCACTTTATCATCCAAGGATGCCCTTTGTCTTCATATAAAACCTGCTACGTATGGCCTTTTCAAAGACTTTTCAAGACTATGGAATGAAAATCATTCGTGCGCTCTCGAATCCCACTAACATACTTTGGCCATTTGGCCCCTACCGCTCAGATTCTTGACCCCCACATGGATAACCATCGCCCTTTAATGACTGCACACTTAGGACATCTAACACCCATACGATGACCCCCCTACTTCTGGGCTCAACCGACTTGACAGTCCTGCCACCGACTATCAATATTACCGCATTCCATTGAAGGGTATCCACCCATCTGCTTTGGTCGATGTCTGATTCTTCACACTCATAGCATTACATGATGAATGTAACCGCCCATAACACCAAACACCATACGTTGTTGTTTCATACTACCAAATGCTGCTCATTTTTATGTAACCATTGTATATGTTGGTAGCTCACCATTAAATACCGATCGACGGTGACATTGATGGATGTTATCACTGGTAAGGTTTGCTCTACTGATAGGTCCATGTACTATGCGATGCCAGGTCATCTAATCCATTGGCTACAAAGCCTAACGCTCACTTCTAAACCACCATGATGTCATCCCCCTTTTGATCGACGATGTCGTCTTCCTTGCCATCTTTGTCACATCTGCTTTCACACCCAAACTTAGCCTTATCTGCCCCATTCTGTGAGTTCACTATGTATGCAAGGCTCTTTATTCTACGTATTCCCACATCCATGTGTAACAATGACATCCACATTGTCTTTTCTCCTATCTCACTCATGCAGGAAATGTGTCGCGTCCTTTTTTCTTGCACCATTTTTTGGGTGGTGAGATAAGTCATCATCTATATTGTCCTCAATGCCTCCAACGACTGTTCAAAACTAACAAGTGCTGCCCAACATTGCCAATCTTGTATATGGCTGCTATGAGTGCTACAAAAAGAGTCTTTGAAACCAGTTGTCACCAAACAATCTCATCACCTTCTAATTTCAATACTGCTTGTCGACGAGTACCTTATCCGCCTAGCCAAGTTTATCCATTTTTGTTTACCTCTCAGGATGATGTGTACTGACTATCATGCATCGACCCTCCTTGACACTCTATCCAAATCATCTCCACATCAATTGGCCATGCATTACTTCCACGCCATCGTTGTCGTTCTATGTACTTGAGGCTCTGATTGGCATCGATGCTACCAATGCATACTTGACTCAAATCAGTCTATTGACATTTGTCCACCTAGCACGATGATACCTCATCAACGTCGTGAATCCCGGCACTTTCGTCGTCGGGTGAAGTTTTCGTTACCTCTGTTCTCCGGTACATGCCACCCGCTGTGAAGTTACTGTCGCGATATACCTGTACAAAGGAAACATGGATATTAGTCTAAAATGATATTAGGAACTTCATTTTAAATATAATATCATATATATATTATATAGGACATAATATATTATATACTATATTTAAAATATGTTTTTTATTTTTTTATTATCATTTTATTTATTTAAATTAACTAATTTTAAATATTTTTTTAATAATTTTTTTTTTAGTTTTAAAATTTAAATGGGGCAACTTTGCATGATTAACAAAAATGGAAAATTTATCAATCATGCACACATCCCCAAACCATGAGATTATCAACAACAATTTAACACCGACAAGATGTCACAAGAAATCGTCAAAAAATCATCAGCAAGAAATTGATGACAAAAAGTCGTCGACAAGAAATCGATGACAAAAAATCATCGACAAGAAATCGATGACAAAAAATCATCGACAAGAAATCGACGACAAAAGTCATCAAAAAACTGTCAGCGATAAATTGACAACAAAAATCGTCACAAAATTGTTGACAGCAAAATGACACACACTATCCCTTGGAATGCACGTGAACTCACAAGACACTCACAAGATAATCAAAATCTTGAAACATGAAAATCAAGAGGTGGGTCCCCAATTTTTGGGGTACATTGTGGAGCGGCCACAACACAAGGTAATCCTAATCTGCTCAGGTAGGCAATCCATTGATCTACTCAGCGAGGCAATCTTGATCTACTCAGCTAGGCCATCATATGATCTACTTCAACAAGATCACCAAGAAGTTGCCAAAAATTGCTCTAGAAATATCACTAAGAATTTGCCCATAATTTGCTCTAGCAAGATCACTAAAAACTTGACCAAAATCTGCTCTAGCAAGTACACTAAGAACTTACCCAAAACTACTTCAACAAGCTCACCAAGAACTTGCCCAAAATCCTCTCTAGCAAGCTCACTAAGAACTTACCCAAAACTACTTCAGCAAGCTCACCAAGAACTTGCCCAAAACTACTCTAGCAAGCTCACTAAGAACTTGCCCAAAATTTGGTCAACAAGCTCACCAAGAAATTGCTCAAAATCTTCTCAACAATATCACCAAGATCTTGCTCCAAATATGCTCAACACACCAAGAACTTGCTCAAAATCTACTCAACAAGCTCACTAAGAACTTGCTCAAAACTGCTCAACAAGCTCACTACGAACTTGCTCAAATCTGCTCAACAATATCACCAAGAACTTGCTCAAAATATTCTCAACAAGCTCACTAAGAACTTGCTCAAAATTTGCTCAACAAGCTCACCAAGAACTTGCTCAATATCTGCTCAACAAGCTCACTAAGAACTTGCTCAAAATCTACTCAACAAGCTCACCAAGAACTTGCTCAAATGTTGTCCCAAATCTCTCCACAAATATGTCCCAAAAGTCTTCTCAAAGTCTCAATCAATCATACACAAAAACTACCACAAATTTGTCCAAAAATCTATCCCAAAAGCCTTCTCAAGTCTCAATAAATCATGCTTAAGTAGCACTCCAATATCATACACAAATATACGAAGGCAAGGCTCAATGATGAACTCAATAGTGAAAGGTAATGCACTCCACAATGGATGACAACAATGATCCATAATGATCTCAACTCAAATCAATCTCAACTCAACTCAAGTATTATAGAAGCATAAATAAAATTGTTAGAGACTCAATATGTTCTAATCTCAAAGCTCAATCTCAACTCAAATCAGAATTATAGAATAGTTTGTTTCATGGAACTTGAACAATCACATCACTCAATCACTTGACTAGGCTCAATCAACTCAACTCAACCAATCACCACAAGGGATAAATCTTTCTCACAAAACCCTAGTCCAAGCATGTATCAACCAACTCAAATATTTCCAACAATGCTCAACCACAAATTCATATAACAATGATACTCATGTTCTCTTCTAACTCATGTTATTTACATAACCAATGGGCTTCAACAACTATGCTTATAAAATAATGTTAAAACACAACTCTCAAATCAAAAAACCTTGAAGCATTCAACCAACCACTTTCGAAAATGAAACCACAATAAATGCTTTTCACTCCAATGATATTTCAGAAATCAACCACCATAAACAAAGCCAATGGAGAATATTGCTCATACCTTTTGATGCCTTATTGGATGTCCACTAAATATACCACACTCAACAAACTTCTTTTTCAAAATTTAAAAAGGGTTAGAGATCATGATTAATATCACAAAAATAATATCCAAATAACACCTTATCACTCCTACTCAATTAGATACAACATGTTCCCTCATGAAAGAATTAATCACCTTTGAAAAAGAACAAAACAACCTTCACTTTTGAAACCCTTTACAAAAATAGAAATATCTCTTTACATACACCTTATTTATCCATCTAAGCAAGTTAATCAAATATCCCTCGAAATAAGATTTCCAAAAATATATAATATACTTTCAAAAGGAGAAACACCAGAACTCCCTCTTTTTATAAACATGCATCACAACCCTTATTCCTCCTAGGGCAACTTTAGAAAAGAAAAAATATAAAAAAAAATTATTAACTTGCCTCTGTCCCTAACGAGATTCGATATCGTGACATATCCATGCTCAGTGCTTTAACCACAACCAGCCTGTCGTTGGGATACATGCCCTCACGTGTCCAAAGGGACACGAACAAAAACTTATATCATTAACTTCTGCACCCTTCGAAAAACTTAACAATGCTTCGAGCGCTTCAACAAAGCAAATAACCACGACGAGACTCAATCGCAGGACCTCCTATGTAACACACAGTGCATGAACCGCTAGGCCAAAAATTCCTATGCATGTTATTAAACTCCACGAACAATTTTTCAATAGACCAAAGTCACATTTCTCTCTCTTTTCACAATTTGTTCCCCAATCGAAGGCATTCCGAAAAATAAGTGATGGGATAATGAAGTCTAAGATTTTATTGGCATATATATATGCCTTTCCTATTTATTTAGACGTCGACACTATAAATTAATATAGCCTTTCCTTATTTCTTTAGTCGGCGCTATAATTCATATATTTAATTTTAAAATTTAAATTTTAATTTTAAATAATTTAAAATGTAAACTAAATATTTAAAAATAAATATCTCCATCATCGGGGAACCTTTTTCGACGAAACGAAAATCTAACCCGAGTTTTAAGAAAAACCCATTTCAAATCTGCCATCCATAGTTTTAAATAAAACCTTTTATTTTTCCTACCTTGGTTTTCACAAAAACCCTATATATATCCATGTTGTCCACAATATCATAAATGCTTATTTATGAAATGCTTTGGAAACCAAAAATCAATGTGATCCATGTGACATCAATGATCCATGTGACATCAATGACAATATAAAATAACTCAAATTTCCAACAATATCCCCCTTTGTCATTGATGGCAACACCTCTAATGCAAAAACCACAATCACTGCAAAAACCATCTCTAAGAATCAAAGCTACCCCCCCGACTCAATACTCTCTATGGAGGCTGCTCTCCCTCACTCAATGCTCTATTTGGAGTCTGATCACCCTAACTCAATGCTCTCTTTGGAGGTTGTTCCCCCTAACTCAATGTTCTCTCCATTACTCAAATATTTCCCCATTTGACATCAATGGCAAAAAGGGACACCTATGGGGCTAAAAGATATAACTTTTAAGCGTAGTCCCCCCACCACCTTCTCTCTTGAGGTGATTAATTTTGGGGTGGGAGTACTTTTACTCCCATATTACATTATTTATTTCCTCTGTCAACTTACTTCCATATTTTTTTGATATCCTTCTCTTGATGAATTACTTGATCTTCTTGTCTTGAACCTATTTGACCTTCTTTTCTTGAACCGTTTTGACCTTCTTGTCTTGAACCTATTTAGAATTGAGTCCTCCACCATTTTGCAATATGTCCAAAGTTATTGCAATTAAAACACTTGATATTGTAGCCTTTGGATGGTGCCCATATCCTGAATTCTTTCTTGAAATAATTTCCATATCCATTCCTTTCCTGAACCTTGTATTGTGAAGTTTTGTTTTCATGACCATTATGACCATGAATTCTGATTTATGTAGCTCTAAAACCAAAACAATGTTGCTCATTTTATTTGCACTAAAAATTTCTATGACCAATCTTGTTGCATAATAAGCAATGTCCCTGAAAACCATACCTTCTTCCATTGAAGTTTATTCTAGCAAAATCAAACTTTTTTGATCCATGGATCCTATAATGTATAGGTTTGTGTCCAAATCCATTACAAGAAAAACAATGTACTTGAAAATCCCTTTGTTCATGCCTTGGTTCTAATACATTTCTTTACCATTATCCTTATGATCATTTTCAACTTGTGCATTGCATCCTTGAACCTTCTTTATAGTATCTAAATCCTCTTTCTTAGTTTCTTCCCTGCTTTCTTCTTCAAGTATTTATTTTGCTTTTGAACTTGATTCACCTATCTCAAAACAAGATTCAAAATGAATATTTGGATCCATACAAACTTTGGAACTTTCTTCATAGCACTTAGGTGCTTCCTTAATTTCATTTTTTATAACTTCCTTTCCTTTTGAGTGTGATTCCCCAAACCTGAAATATGAGACTTTTGGTGATTTGGGACTTTCCTCTTCTTTATATTCATTGGAATCCATATTTATTGTCTCTAAAATACATGTTTCCTTCTTAGTGAAAATATCTTGACCTTTTGATTCATGTGATGGATTAAACTTCTCAAGTATGGAACATCTCAATTCTTTTAGATTCTTCTTAACCTCTTGTAGTTGCTCATGGATATCATTGAAGTCTTCCTTTAGATCAACTAAGACATATGTATTTCTTACAATTTTCTCTTGCTTAACTTCTTATTTTTGGAGTGAATGTTCTTCTTCTACTTCTTTTATCCCATAGAAAAATCATTCTTCATCTTCACTGTCACTAAGATCATTATAATATTCTATACCAAACAAACTTTAACGATTTCTTTGACCATGCCTATTTTCTTGATGGGTCATCTCATCTTCACTATCACTAAAGCCATTGCAATATCCTAATCTGTGATCTCTTTTACCACACACAAAGCATTGTTCTCTTTCACCCTCTATTCCTAGGAATAGATGTTCTTCCTTTTCATCATCTGACTTGTCTCTATCATTGTGATCTGAGCTATCACTTGCTTCTACAATGTAGAAAGTTTTGTTTGTCTTACAAAAACTTTTCTTCTTCTCATACTTGCTTTGCTTGAATTTGTCATATTTGTCATGCTTATGCTTTACATCTTCTTTTCTTCTGTGATCCTATTTTTTATCATCATTGTTTTCTTCATGTGGAAACTTGTGTGCATAATGACCAAAATCACCACACTTGTAGCATTTGACTTTATTCATATCCTTGAACTTTCTTAAGTCCTTTTTTTCATTTTGATGAAATTATATTCCTCATCATTATGTGAATCTCTATCTATCTCTGGAACTTTCCCTTTCATTTTATTTGAAGCCTTGAATGTAATCTCTTTTATTGGACCCTGATGCTTACTCACCCTCATCTCATAAGTTGTGAGAGTTCCTTGTAGTTATTCCATTCTCATGCTTTAGAAAGCATAATTGTTACCATCAAATAGTGGAGTCTTATTTGTAGATAATCCATTTTGTGAAGCCATCTATGTTCTTGTAGAATCTACCCTAGAGTTGTTACCCTTTTTGAAGGAACCCACTCTGATACCAATTGAAGAACACAATCTTATAATGAGAGGGGGGGTGAACAAAAAATTACCCAATTTTTACTTTCTTTCTAAACCAATATCAATTAGTGTCCTTAATTGCAATAACCAAATATAGTAGTGTACATTAACAACATAGATAGCAATAGTAAACAAGTTCACAAATCACCACACATAATTTAGACATAATATTTAACGTGGTTACCGCAGTGTGGGGTACTCCACAAGATAATATCCTTATAATATTTCACATAGAAATAAGGATCCTTATCTGAATATAAATGATTACTTTGATATGCTCAAAACTAGGAAATACACTGATCTTCTCAGGTGAGCAATCCACTGATCTGTTCAGCTAGGCAATCCTGATCAGATCATGTAGGCAATCCACTGATCTACTCAGCAAGTTAATATTGATATGCTTAGGTAGGAAATCCACTGATCTACTCAGGTAAGCAATCCTGATCTGCTCAGGTATTCCATCCTCTAATATTCTTTAGAAATATCACCAAGAACTTACCCAAAATCACTCTAGCAAGCTCACTAAGAACTTGCCCAAATTTGCTCGAGCAAGATCACTAAGAACTTGTCCAAAATATGCTCTGGCAAGTTTACTAAGAACTTTACCAAAATTGCTTTAACAAGCTCACCAATAACTTGCCCAAAATATGCTCTAGCAAGCTTACTAATAACTTACCCAAAACTACTTCAACAAGCTCACCAAGAACTTTCCCAAAACTGCTCTAGCAAGCTCATAAAGAACTTGCCCAAAATATACTCAACAAGATCACCAGGAACTTGCTCAAAATCTTCTCAACAATCCCACCAAGAACTTTCTCAAAATATGCTCAACAAGCTCACCAAGAACTTGCTCAAAATTTGGTCAACAAAATCACTAAGAACTTGCTCAAAACTGCTCAACAAGCTCACTAAGAACTTGCTCAAAATATGCTCAACAAGATCACCAAGAAATTGCTCAAAATATTCTCAAAAATCTCAGTAAGAACTTGCTCAAAATATGCTCAACAAGCTCACTAAGAACTTGCTCAAAATATGCTCAACAATATCACCAAGAACTTGTTCAAATGTTATTCCAAATCTATCCACAAATCCTTCTCAAAGGCTCAATGAATTATACACAAAAACTGCCACAAATCTATCCCAAAAGCCTTCTCAATGATCAATCAATCATGCTCAAGTAGCACTCCAATCTCATCCAAATATCTATGAAGGCAAGGTTCAATGATGAACTCAATAGTGAAAGGCAATGCACTCCACAATGGATTACAACAATGATCCACAATGATCTCAACTCAAATCAATCTCAACTCAAATCAAGTCTTATAGAAGCATAAAGATAATTGTTAGAGACTCAATATGTTCTAATATCAAAGCTCAATCTCAACTCAAATAAGAATTATAGAATAGTTTATTTCATGGAACTTGAACAATCACATCACTCAATCACTTGACTAGGCTCAATAAACTCAACTCAACCAATCACCACAAGGGACAACTATTTCGAATAAAACCCTAGTCCAAGCATGTATCAACCAACTCAAATGTTTCCAACAATTCTCAACCACAAATTCATATAACAATGATACTCATGTTCTCTTCTAACTCATTTTCTTTGCATAACCAATGGGCTTCAACAACTATGCTTATAAAAAAATGTTTAAACACAACTCTCAAATCAGAAAACCTTGAAGCATTCAACCAACCACTTTAGAAAATGAAACCACAATCAATCCTTTTCTCTCCAATGATATTTCAGAAATAAACCACCATAAACAAAGTCAATGGAGAATATTGCTCATACCTTTTGATGCCTTATTGGATGTCCACTAAATATGCCACACTCAACAAACTTCTTTTTCAAATTTTAACAAGGGTTAGATATTATGTTTAATATCACAACAATAATATCAAAATAAAAACCTTATAAATCCTACTCAATTAGATACAACATGTCCCCTCATGAAAGAATTGATCACCTTTGAAAAATAACAAAACAACCTTCACTTTTGAAACCCTTTACAAAAATAGAAATGTATCTTTACATACACCTTATTTCTCCATCTAATCAAGTTAATAAAATAGCCCTCGAAATAATATTTCAAACGATATATAATATGATATACTTTCAAAAGGAGAAACACCAGAAATCTCTCTTTTTCTAAACATGCATCACAACCCTTATTCCTCCTAGGGCAACTTTAGAAAAAAAAAAATATATATTTTTTATTAACTTGCCTCTTTCCTTGATGGGATTTGATCTCGTGATGTCTCCTTGCTTAGTGCTTTAACCACAACCATCCTACCATTGGACCACACACCCTCATGTGTCCAAAGGAACATGAACAAAAAATTATATCATTAAATTATGCACCCTTCAAAAAAATTAACAGCGCTTCGAGCGCTTCAACAAAGCAAATAACCACGATGGGAATCGATCGCAGGACATCCTACGTAACACATAGTGCATGAAACACTAGGCCAAAAATACCTATGCATCTTATTAAACTCCATGAATGATTTTTTAGTAGACAAAAGTCACACTTCTCTCTCTTTTCGTAATTCGTTCCCCAATCGAAGGCATTCAAAAAAATAAGCGTTGGGATAATGAAGTATAATATTTTGTTGGCATATATATATGTCTTTTCTCTTTCTTTAGACTTCGATGCTATAAATTAATATAGCATTTCCTTCTTTATTTAGTCGTCGCTAAAATTAATATATTTAATTTTAAAATTAAATTTTAAATTTTAAATAATTTAAAATTTAAACTAAATATTAAAAATAAATATCTCCATAACCGGGGCACCTTTTTCGAAGAAATGAAAAGCCAACCTGGGTTTTAAAAAAAATCCATTTCAATTCTGCCATCCATGGTTTTAAATAAAACCTTTTTTTTTCTTGCCTTGGTTTTCATAAAAACCTTATATATATCCATGTTGTCCACAATATCATAAATGCTTATTTATGAAATGCTTTGGCCACCAAAAATTAATGTGATCCATGTGACATCAATGACAAAATAAAATAACTCAAATTTCCAACAATCTCCCATTTTTCATTTATGGAAACACCTCTAATACAAAAACCACAATCACTGCAAAAACCATCTCTAAAAATCAAAGCTTCCCCCCTGACTCAATACTCTCTATGGAGGTTGCTCCCACTTACTCAATGCTCTCTTTGGAGGCTGCTCCCCCTAACTCAATGCTCTCTTTGGAGGCTACTCCCCCTAAATCAATGCTCTCTCCCTTACTCAAATCTCTCCCCCTTTGACAGCAATGGCAAAAGGGACACCTATGGGGCCCAAATATATAACTCTTAAGCTTAGCCCCCTCAACACCTTCTCTCTTGAGGTGATTAATTTTGGTGTGGGAGTACTTTTACTCCCATATTACTCTTTCCTCTGTCAACTTCCTTCCATATGTTTTTGATATCCTTCTCTTGATGAATTACTTGATATTCTTGTCTTGAACCTGTTTGACCTTCTTTTCTTGAACCTATTTGACCTTCTTGTATTGAACCTATTTGGAATTGAGTCCTACAAAATTTTGCAATATGTCCAAAGTTATTGTAATTAAAAACCTTAATATTGTAACCTTTGGATGGAGCCCATATCCTGAATTCTTTCTTGAAATAATTTCCATATCCATTCCTTTCCTGAACCCTGTATTGTGAAGTTTTATTTTCATGACCATTATGACCATGAATTTTGATTCATGTAGCTCTAAAAAAAAAACCATGTTGATCATTTTATTTGCACTAAGAAGCTCTATGACCAATCCTATTGCATAAGAAGCAATGTTCTTGAAAACCATACCTTCTTCCTTTGAAGTTACTTCTAGAAAAATCAAACTTCTTTGATCCATGGATCCTGCAGTGTATATCCCTGTGTCCAAATCTATTACAAGAAAAAGAATGTCCTTGAAAAGCCCTTTGTTCATACCTTGGTTCCTCATAGCTTTCTTGACCATTATCCTTATGATAATTTTCAACTTGTGCATTGCATCCTTGAACCTTACTTGTAGTATCTAAATCCTCTTCCTTAGTTTCTTCTTTGCTTTCTTCTTCAAGTATTTATTTTCCTTTTGAACTTGATTCACCTATCTCAAAACAAGATTCAAACTAAATATTTGGAGCCATAGGAACTTTAGAACTTTCTTCATAACACTTAGGTGCTTCCTTGCTTTCATATTTTAGAACTTCCTTTCCTTTTGAGTGTGATTCCCCAAACTTGAAATATAAGACTTTTGGTGTTTTGGGACCTTCCTCTTCTTTATCTTCATTGGCATCCATATTTATTGTCTCTGAAATACATGTTTCCTTCTTAGTAAAAATATCTTGACATTTTGAGTCATGTGATGGATAAAAATTCTCAAGTATGGAACATCTCAATTCTTTTAGATTCTCCTTAACCTCTTGTTGTTGTGATCAAGTATGGAACTCTCAACGGGATTCGATCTTGTAATGTCTTCTTGCTCATTGCTTTAATCACAACCAGCCTACTATTGGGCCACATGTCCTCACGTGTCCAAAGGTACACAAACAAAAACTTGTATCATTAACTTATGCACCCTTCGAAAACTTAAAAGTGCTTTGAGCGCTTCAACAAAGAAAATAACCATGACAGGACTCGATCAAAGGACCTTCTGCGTAACACACAACACATGAACCACTAGGTCAAAGATGCCTATGTGTCTTATTAAACTCCACGAACTATTTTTCAATAGACCAAAGTCACACTTCTATCTCTTTTTGCAATTCATTCCCCAATCGAAGGCATTTGAAAAAATAAGCACTGGGATAATGAATTCTAAGCTTTTGTTGGCATATATATATGCCTTTCCTCTTTATTTAGACGTTGGTGCTATAAATTAGTATAGCCTTTCCTTCTTTATTTAGTCAACGCTATATTTAATTTTAAAATTTAAATTTAAATTTTAAATAATTTAAAATTTAAAGTAAATATTTAAAAATAAATATCTCCATCACCGGGGCACCTTTTTTGACGAAACGAAAAGCCAACCTAGGTTTTAGAAAAAATCCATTTCAAATATGCCATTCATGGTTTTAAATAAAACCTTTTATTTTTCATGCCTTGGTTTTCACAAAAACCCTGTATATATCCATGCTCTCCACAATATCATAAATGCTTATTTATGAAATTCTTTGGCCACCAAAACTCAATGTGATCCATGTGACATCAATGACAACGTAAAATAACTCAAATTTCCAACAGTTCCACAATGCATAACTTTCATAGACTTTGTTCTACGCAAGCCTCTCACAAGTGCATTCATTGCTTTTGAATTATAGTGCTATAGAAGCTTACCTTCCTTATTTGTATCCAAATTCCACTACATCCCAAACATCATTGCCAAGTGCCATCAAGTAGATCCTCATCATCATATTCCAATACATGTAGTCACTTCCATCAAATATTGGTGCTAAATTATTTGAAGACACATCCTTAGGATCCATTATGTTCTTATTAGATTTTCCTTCAAGATGTTAAACTCTTATGAAGGCACCTACTTTGATACCAATTGAAGAACACAAGCTTATACTAAGACGGGGTGAACATTATAATATCACTTTTTACTTTTCTTTCAAATCAATATTATGCAGTGTATAGATAGTAGTATCTATAGCAGTAATCAAAGCAATGCAAAAAACACCACACACAATAGAGACATCACAATTTACGTGGTTCACCCAATGTGGGATACTCCACAGAGAAAATATTTCACTAAAATTTTCTTAATAAATCTCTTGGGAATCCTTCTCAATTACAATGTTTATGGACCTCTATCCAAAGGAGGTGTTGATCCCCTAAATCTAATTTATGGATCTTTATCCACAAGAGAACTCCTTCTTCTCTACTTTGGCTTGTGATCCTATAGAAGACTAATGCCTCCACTGTGTTGGCTTGTGGATCTCTCTCCACTGAAAACTCTTGTTCCCACTTAGAAGACCTGTTATCACTACCCTGGATGATGGATATCTATCCACTGGAGACTACTTTCCTCTCTGCTCTGTCACATCCAAAGATTTGTCTCAAATTTGCACTAAACATAGTCTAGTTGGTCTAGCATAAATTTGCTCAACTCTGTACTAAACATAGTCCAGTCGATTTAGTACAAGTTTGCTTAACAAGCCCACTCAAATCTGTACTAAATATAGTCCAGTCAGTCTAGCACAAATCTATTCAACTCTACACTAAACACAGTCCAGTTGGTTTATCACAAGTCTACTCAACAAGCTCACTCAAATCTGCACTAAACATAGTCTAGTCGATCTAGCACAAATTTGCTCAACTCTACACTAAACATATTCTAGTCATTATAACACAAGTCTGCTCAATAAGATCACTCAAATATGTACTAAACATAGTCTATTCGGTCTAGCATAAATATTTTCAATATGTCCACTTCAAACCTGCTCAAATCTGCTCAACATGTCCTCTCAGAACATGCTCAAATCTGCTCAACATGTCAACTCAAAACTTGCTCAAATATACTCAAAAATTCCACTCAGAACCTATCCAAATCTACTCAACAGGTCCACTCAGAACCTTTCCAAATATACTCAAAAATTCCACTCAGAACCTATCCAAATCTACTCAACGGGTCCACTCATAACCTTTCCAAATATGCTCAATAAGTACTCTCTAGAACTTAGCCAAATCAGTATTGTAAGCTTCCACAAAAGCTCACACAAAATCATTCCACAAGTATTATCAAATACTTACCTCAAATTTACTTTACAAGTCCACACATAACTTGTCCAATATCATAGAAGCATAAAGATAATTGTTAGAGACTCAATATGTTCTACACTCAAATATCAAGCACTTTGTCAATTCACATCAATATCATAGAAGCATAAAGAGAATTTTTAGAGACTCAATATGTTCTATACTCAAAGATCAATCACTTTCTCAACTCAAATCAATCTCTTAGAAGCATAAAGAGAATTGTTAGAGACTAAAAATGTTCTACAATCAAAGCTCAATAACTTTCTCAACTCAAATTAATCTCATAGAAGCATAAAGAGAATTGTTACAAACTCAATATGTTCTATACTCAAGGCTCAATCACTTTCTTAACTCAAATCAATCTCATAGAAGCATAAAGAGAATTGTTAGATACTCAATATGTTCTATACTCAAATCTTAATCACTTTCTCAAGAACCGACCCTTTCCCACAAAACCTAGTCCAAGTATGTAAACACCAACTCAAAATGTTTCCAACAATGCTCAACAACAAATCTCACATAACAATGATACTCATGTTCTTTTCAAACCCTAGTTCAAGTTCTTTGCACAAAAAATCACTTCAACAACAATGCTCATAAATCAATCTTCACATAACAATGATACTCATATTCTTTTCAAAACCCTAACTCAAGTTCTTTGCACAACAATTCACTTCAACAAAAATACTTATAAAACAAGGTTTTAATCACAACTCTTAATTCTAGAAAACCTTGAAGCATTAACTCAAACACTTTCGAAAAGGAAACCCTAATCAAATACTTTTCACTCCAAACTTTATTTTCTAGTAAGCCAATAACACAACTCAACCAAATATGAATTTGCACATACCTTTTGCTTTACAAAGAGTTGATCTCACAAATCTACCACACTAACAATTACTTCTTTGCCAATCTCAATAAGGGTTAGAAGACTTCAATAAAAAACAATACCAAAGATGACTAAAATGCACCTTATCACTCCAACTTAAAAATAATATTCACCATTATTTTCTTTAATAGAAAAACCCTTATTAAAATAAAATCAATGCTCAATAGTATTAATTCTCCAATATATCAATATATTAATTAAGACTTTAATCAACAATTAAAATAAAAACCTCCTTATTACTCCTAATAACAATACTCAAATACCACAACTTATCCAATAATTAATCCTTCTAAATTTTCACTAACAACCCTTATAACTCCAACATAGGCAAATAATCATAAAACCTTAAACACCCTTATACCTCCAACTTAGGTAGATAATTAAAAATTTAACCAAAAATATTTACCTCGCCTTCACCTTCGAAGGGAATCGAACCCTTAGCCTTACCCATAACGTATGCCTTATCCATGGCCAAAGTCACCGCACGAGCCATGCACTCGTTTGCAATTAATAAAACACCACCACGTGCTTCAACTCTCAACTTCTTTCCTTGGCAAAATGACGTGTGCCTTGGGCACCTTAACCAACATGACCTCCAATGCACCTGACGCATTTTGAATGCAGGCCCTCGCATGAACAAACATTTTTACACTCCTCAACTCACCACTAGGCCACACTATCCTATGTGCCTTTGAAAATTAATGCTTCCTTCCTAAAACACTTTGCTATCCACGATATTCGCAATTCTCATGAGCTCTTAATATGTTTTGAATGCCAATTCAAATTCGAGCAAGGATAATTTTTTAGACTTTGGGTAAATGTATTTATATTACTTCCTCCATACCTTGGGAGACATCGATGCTTCCTCAATTTCCTTCCATGATGTCAGAGAAGATTTTAAAGGTGCTTCTAATGCTTTTTCTTCCAAACCCAACCTTTCGGTTTATGAAATATAATTAAACTTTATAAAACCACTTTGATTTATAAAATATTATAATGAAAATTATAAATATTTTATCTGGGGTTTTCACCATATCACTTTAATATTATAATAACAATTATTATAATATTATATCCTTTTGATGCCTTGGATAAATTGCTTCCTTGGGTTGACCCATTCTCTTGGGTGTAATATATAGATATTTAAACCCATCATGAGTTTCACTAAACTTCCACTTGCACTTAAGCTGAGCTATCACCTGGCACCTTGACATCAATGACAACTAATTTTGGACATCAATGACAACTATTAAAAATATCCAACAAATTTATATTGTATACTATTGCAATAGTGCTTTTTGTTCTTCCAATCACTTCTTCTACTCTTCTACTTACGAGATCACAAGCTATGTTTTATTTTCTTGTGATCATATCTTATCCTCATAAGCAAGCTCAATGTCATTCAATTTAGATTTTGTCTTCTCCAACTTCTCCTTATCCTCAATATTACTATTTTATAGTTCTTATTCAATTGTATCCATCTCTTTTCGAGTAGTATTTACTTCTTCCTTTTGGTGCTTACTTGGCTTGATAAATCTGCTCAAGACCCAAGCTAAGCCACTTGATTCAATTTTTCAAGAAATTTAATTTTCAAAGGTTGAAGACCAGCTTTGAATGTGCCCTTCAAAATTTTGTATCTAGTGTGTTCAAAGGATATTTCTAACTCTTTTCTAGATACAAGTACACTCATGGATACACTCTACAATTAGTCCTTACTCCATCTAGTAAATCTACAATTTCCAACATCGTTGTTACCTCTTACCTCAATAAATACCATGGGTATTGTGCATGAATCTGGGCTATCTTGTATGATCTTCACTACACTCCCACTCCATAAAATTCTCTAATTCATTGAATTTCTTCTCCCTCCATTACTTTAGCTATCTAATGCCACCTATAAGAAACTACAATTATGTTCTAGTGAACATATCACAAACTTATTTTAGGAATGATCCATCTGTTCATCTATATCTTCACCATTTCCATTTGAGACGTTGAACTAAGGCAATTCAATAAAAAAACCTGTACAAAGCCTCCCATTCTTTTCTTGTGGTGGATTATGTTCCTCCTCTTCCTCCTATGGAAGTGAAATTCCTCCAATATCTTCCATTGCATCTACTACCTTTCCTTCCTATAGCAAAATGCAAGCTATAATCTTATTCATAACTTCTTCGATCGGTCTAATCTCCTTGACATTGATTATCTTATTAAGTAGTTGTTGCTCCTCCATATATTTTATATAAAATACTTCATGGAATATTAAACCTAAGCTCAAGAGTTGGTTTACATGCAAAATTCCACTCAAGATAGATTCTTTTACCAAACATCAGTTACAATCTTGATAATGGTTACATGAAATGACCCCGCTTGGCTAGGTGCCTTAGTTACCACATACATTACAAAATATTGTAAAATAACATTATAGATGGGATCCCCCATGTTGGAAGTGGGTCATTACATAAAAAATGAGAATTATAAAATAATTTTAGGATGAGATACTAACATTTTGTAATCATTTTCTTATCAACCCTAGTATTCCTTATTTGACAAGTTCTAACTATGCAATTGCACTTATAATTTAGGTAAATAATAAGTTGTACAATTTGGTTTGGATAACTGTACGATTGTACAAAACCTTTCTAAATTCTCCACTTATAGATTTTCCAACTTGTACACAAGTTCTTTTAAAGGAAATATTTGGATATCTTTATAATGTAATTATCAACATAGTTTCCTAACATGCAAATCTAAATTCACTGGATTGGTATTAATATCATAAATTTTCAATCCCAAAAATTTTATAATAACTTGCAAACATCTTGGTAGAACAATTATAATATGTAAACTCATTATCCACCATCATACAAAGTTATAAGATTATCAGTAAGGCAATTCCATTGTATTATTACTTGTCTAACACACCTTTCTAGCCATACTTGTGCATTTACCAATAATATATACAATGGAATTTACAATAACACATAACCCAATATAATTTATTTCATATTCATAATCATAATAATAAGATAAAATCCTATACAGTTTCTACAATGAATATTCATTAGCATAGCTTATCAATCACATGAACAATCTCTGTGAATATCTATGAGCAATTTCCAACATTCAACATCATCAAACATCCACAAAAAATGAATGAGGGGCTATATAATATTTTCCAAGCCATTCCAAATTTGTTTCTAAGACAAATTACTCACAATAGCCATCCCCGTAAAACAACTAACTTGCATTAAGGTTTTCCTAAGTCTAATTTGATTATTATCAAATTAATCACAATGCACATTTCAACTCAATTTCATTTTAATCCTAATTACACATTTATGAATTTGTATCATTACACTCAATTGTACATTTTATAACTCCACTTTTTTACAATTAGACCAAACCCTAGATTTGTACATTTTTACAAACTATACATCTAACAAAATTGATAAAACTCTACAAATCTAGATTTCACTTCTTCTTGTAGGAGGTGGATTTTTTGCCTACACAGTGAATACTAGAACTCAACTAGATTGAAGATGTACCATCCCAAGAGGAATTTGGTCATTCAAGGATAGCCACCCTAACATTGGTATTCTCTAAAGGAAAGAGAATAAATATTTATATTAGAAACCAACTTAGAAGAAAGTTAGAAATTGTGAAACATTCAAAGTCACCTTTACAATATATTGGATTCTCTAGTAGGGAGGATCATATTTGGTTCTTATGTGTAACTTAGGACTTTGTATATGATCTAATTGTATACGAATATTTATCCTTTGATCTAAAAAATAATAATATTATGATCTAATTGTATATGATATAAGGCCCATAGTAAAGAATTATAAGTAAAGTACAAATATTATAAACGAAAAGAAAGGAGTTATTGTTTGTCACATAAAAATAGAACAACAAGTATTATATATATATATATATATATATATATATATATATATATATATATATATATATATATATATTTGAATTGCTTAAAGTCTCCAATTATAAGAAGAACAAGCTTTTCATCATTTATAAGATTGTAGGAACCTGTGCCATTTGAGAGTATAGTGTAAGTGACCAATGCTTACATTATTTATAATAAAAAGAAGCATACAAGTTATTTAAAGGGGGTAAGTACAATATAATACTATAATAAAGAGTCTATAATAATACTAAGTACCAAATGAAAGAAGACCAATTATCAAGTGAAAAATACTAGGTAGAAAGTGAAAGAAGACTGGTTATCAAGAGAAAGAGACTAGGTGGAAGAACTAAGGTAATATTGTAAAAATCAATGAAAGTTAATATAGAAAAAAATATTAAGCAACACGAACCAAGGTGACATTGCATTCTAAAGAAAATCTAGTGAAAGGTGATGTAGAAAGGTTAAGCTATGATAACTAGGGTGATACAACATTCTAAAACACTAGCGAAAGACAACAAAGGAAAACAAGAAGATTAAGTACCATTGCATTCTAGAAAATAACCAAGGAAGGCAACAAAGGAGAAAAATAAGGTTAAGTACCATTGTATTCTAGAAAATAACCAAGGAAGGTAACAAAGGAGATTCAAATAGTATTCTAGAGATGAACCAAGGAATGATGACAAAGGAAGAATGAATGTGGAGCAATATTGCATACTAGAAAAGATATGAGTCAAAGATGATGAAGGAGAGCAAACATGGTACAATGAAGGAACCAGTAAATAATAACTACATAGAGATAAAGTGGAATATCAAAGGAACCAATAAATGATGACTAAGGAGAGTGAAGGTGGAACATTGAAGGAACCAACTAATGATGACTAAGGAGAGTGAAGGTGGAATATTGAAGGAACTAGTGAAGGTAAGCAAACAGTATAACATCTTTAATGGATTAGTGCTTCCAAATTGTAAAAATCATGAGAACGTAATCAGGTGAAGTGAAATGTCTCTATCTTGATGTTTTAGATGCAATATTTCAAGCAAAGAAAATACCTGATTAAAATTAATATTTTTAACCTGAGGTGCATCATTGAATACAACAATTGAAAGCAAACCAAGATTAACATTGAATGCAATAGTTGAAAGTAAACTGAGATTGGTAGTGAATACAATTGTAGAAACATAAATCAAGGTTGACAAATAACATTGAGTAAAGTAGTGAAACACTCATCAAACTAATTCAAGCTGAGAATAATTCCGAGTGCATGTTATATAAGCTATAAGGTTAGTGTTTTAAGGATATTAGAGTTATAAGGCAGTATTAACATTTAATATGAATTTTTAAGATTTAATATAAAGGTGGAGTGATAAGGATATCTACATTGATAGATTGATTATTTAAAAGATACCATTTTTGAACTTAAAATATTTATTGGGAGGTTTTCAATTATAGAAGTTTTTATTCTTTAAACAAAATTAAAAACATTAGAAGTTATTGAAATTTTGTAAATTTATAATTTTGGGAGTTAAAATATTTTAAACATCAAAGGATTGCAAATTTTATTTTTGAATTATTTTGAACTAGGGAGATATAAGGTTTTCGACTACAAAGGAAATACATTATTAAAATTGAATGAAGACATTATTATAAATGCATATAATGAAGATAGTAAAAAATGGTGAACAAACTTAAGCTTTATTATCAAAACCTTAGAGATGATTTTGATGGAAAGAAACAAAAAAAAATGTTTTAAAAGAGAAATTATCTTTATTTCTGAAGGAAGCAAAATATGAAAATTTTACAACACTTATAAGTTATCTTCATGAAAAACTTTTAGAACATGTTGGAATTCACAAAACAACATTATACTTTCATAAAAATAATACTTAATGATGTATTTGTCATTATTTAGGTTTGAGATCTTTCAAGAAGAAATACAAGAAAATAAAGACAACACATACAACTTGAATGAAGCTAATGTTAGTTTTAATGAAGAAGCATTGAGATCAAGATTGCATTATTATTATGATTTGCTAACTCAATGTTTAGAACATACATCATTAGATATATTATAGATAAAAAAGCAGAAGAGAAGAGGAAGGAAGAAGAATAGAGGTAAGCACAAAAGGAAGAGAAACAAAAGATATGATTCTAAAGACAAATAAGAATAATATACTAAAGATTCAAATATAAACCTAAAAGGAATAGATAAAAAAAAATGAAGATAATGAACTAGATTCAAGAGAAGTAGAGGTTCGTGAATAGTGCAAGATCACTTGAATATTGAAGACTAAAGTCTTTAATAACCAAATAATATAATGTAGGAGGATGTTGAGATATATTACATTATTTGGTATATGCTAATGTACCCCCATGGTACCTTGATGGTACATTTGTAAATAATAGATTAAGGTTGAGTCTATAGTTTAAGGTGTGATTTATATTTCCTCTTTTATTTAAGTGTAAATGTGTAGGAAATGCACAAGTGTCACATAAATATGCAAAAAATGCACAAGTGTCATGTGAGAAAGAATTTGCACAAAGTGTCTTGTATATATGAGTGCAAATATGTAATGCGAGGATGTGGAAATATGAGAAGCCAAGAGTCATAGGAAAGCAATAGTCAAGTACTTGGAGATTCATTTCACTATTACTATATTATGGAGATAATTCTCCATAGGAGATATATATTGAATCATATTCAATTAGTACAAAAGTAGTAAAAGCCTGTATACATTTTAAGCAATTAATAGTGTAAGTTGTTTTTCATGCATAATACATGAATGATTTAGGCTATTTACATTCATATTTCAACATATAAATGAATGTTATTTTTTTTATTATAAGCCTTGATATACATATTAATTTTTTCATATTATTCTACTCATATTATTATTATTTAACATTTATTGCAACTAATTCATATTTTGGTATCTATGTAATATTGTTGAGATAATCGTATACCCAGGTATTGTAGGTGAGTTGGAGAAGAGAGGGCAATCCTCCAAGGGAGGTCCCAGGTTTGAATCTCCACCCTACCAAAAAGTTGAATTGGGTACCCAAAATCCAATTGATAATGTTGGTGCGGGCAGGGTTGGGTACGACCCTCGGGTGACTTTGACGGTGTAGAACCCCCTGTTCGTGGTCTCTTAGACCAAGGCGGCCCCACAAGGGGTTTTCGCTTAAAAAAAAAGATATTGTTGAGATAAAGATATTGTTGAGATAATATGTGATATTTCATGGTAGTATATAGGCTTATAAATTCTACATTATCATCCTTATACTTTAGGATTTCTAGGGAAACATGAATAAGAAAGTATTTGTGAGGCTATTCCTTGCACTTTAGAATATCTAGGGTAACAAATATCTTTAGAAGATAAGTCTTATTATAAAAAAATTTAAAAGATAAAAAGTATTAATGAAGATGAAAGTGTTGGTGGGAATAGAAAGAGGAGAGGAAGACCCTCAAATCATAAATAAAAATAAAAATAAACTCATAGCAATGTTATTTTGGGAAATCAAAATAAATATCATAGGTGTCAATAAGAAGTGGGGCTAAACCCACACATAAAAATAAAAAGTGATAATGAAAGTACTGTTGTGGAATATCATAGGTATGAGTAAGATCCCTAAAAATGAGGTATACGTAAATAATGGGTTGCTATATTCTTGTGTTTATTTAAATATAAAAAGTAAAATTAAAGAGTTAAAAGCGTAAGGATGCATTCAACAAGATTTGGAATATGGAGAATTTTTGGATAGTTTCTTTTATAGGATATTTTAAAGGTATAATACAAATGGGATGGATAAATTTTATAAGCATAATAATTGGGTTGTTGGTCTATTTTGTAGGAAAGAGGAAACGATCAAGATTGGGTTTATAAATGTATATTCTCCAACCATAGTTTCTTCTTGTAAAATAGGTTGGAAGGACCTTAGCATATTTTTGTCAAATAAATGATGATTCATAATTGTGATCTATGGATTCTTGGGAGGGACTTAAACATAGTTTGATCTCCTTTAGAAAATAAAATTGATACTCTAGATATTCTAAATCAATGTAGGATTTTACTTCAGTTGTCAACCCAAATGAACTTTAGAATGTTATTCCTTCAAGATTTCAATATACATAGGATAATGGATGCATTAGACAAAATTATATAGCAAAAGATAGATTTTGTTATCCACCATGTAGTTGCAAAATAAACTATGCAACCACTTTGAAAATTTAAGTGTAAGTAGGATTAGATCACAAACCCATTTTTTCATATGTGATTTGCTCAATAATGGTCATCCAAATCAATTTTCTTTCATTCCATTTCGCTTCAAGACCATAATTTTTTTGGGATGAAGAAAATTTTGAAGAATAATGTATGTACAAGTATGTCCAAAAGATAAAATATCTAGAGTAAATGAAGATGTGGAATGTCAAATATCTTAAACAAATATTTAAAGAAACATATTAAATTGATCCACCTAAAAAATTAACAAGATAGTAGAAACCAATGAAACGGACTAGGATATATATATGGGAAAAAACAAATACCCTGTGATTATCACAATGTATTGAAAAAAGAGTCATATTGGTTCTAAAATTCTTGGGAGCTATGGTTTAAGGAAGTAGATAGAAATACCAAAAAAATTCATACTATAACCAAAACATATTTTTAGCTTAGTTTTATAAATACACATTTTAACTATTGATGGATGAAATATTGAGAAAAAAAAAGATATAAAAAAAGAAGCAATTAAATATTGCAAACTTATTTTTTTAGATGTTGGGCAAGATAAAGAGGCTCAATGTAAAGTTTTGAAAAGTATTGCATATTCATATCTTGGAAACAAAATGTAAGCTTGATAAAGATACAATTATTATTTTTTCTTTCCATCAAGGAACTATCCCAATGAATTTCATATAATTTTCTTTCAAAAACGCTAGGATTTATAAAAGATATATGTTGTATAAGGTTGAAAAGGCCTTAAAAAATAAACTGTAATAAATAAGATTAATGCTACCTTTCTTAGTTCCAAGAAAGACAAAATATATAATCAAACAAGGTTAAAACATTTTAGATTATGGCAAACACTATTAAAAAATTCTAGATTATGTTATCTCAAAAAAATCAAGATGTTTTTGTTCATCATAAATAAATTCTTGATGGTATGTAGTTAGATTGTTATCCAAGTTATCAAGTTGAAATTATGAGGAAGAGGAAGGCCCTCTTGTGTTTCAAAAGAGGAACACCCTAGTTGTGCCACCCATTGTACTTCATTATTTTAAAAAAAAAATTAATATATAATCTTTTCTTTTCATTTAATTAAAAAACTAAGTATATTTATAAAATTAAATATAATGAAAACATATGGTAAAATTAGGATTTTTTATTTTTTATTATTTAAAATTTTATTTTTTTTTATATTTTTTTTTTATCCACCAGGGAAATTAATGTAAGTGGTGTGCTTGACCATAGACCACTCGGGGATAAAATTAGAATTTTTACATAATATTCTTTGAAAAAATGGATTTTAATCAAAATTAATATAAATGGATAAAATTTGGTTACAACACATTCCAACTGAGGCGTGTTGCTTTCCAGCTCTATCGTCTACGGCCTGCATGCTGATCACCTGCTCACAGTTGTCAACCACAAGAACAACCCAAATGTCTAACGGCGATTCCGTGACATTGTTCACGATTCAACGTCCCAGATCAACGCAGGAAATTTCCTGGGTTGATCTGGGACGTTGTTGCTTGACATAAGTACATGGCTTGATTCCATAAAGACCATTTGTGTGTTCCCCAACTGACGTCGGCAGCAGGATAAAGAGTTCCACTGTATAACTGTCGCACGAGTTTGGAGAACCCCAACGTCCTAGATCAACAAAGCAAATTCTTGGGTTGATCTGGGACGTTGTTACTTGATATAAATACACGATGGAGGGATATTTTTGTGTTCCCCAACTGGCATGGACAGTAGGGTGCGAGTTCCAGAGTTTTGGAGACGCGTTTGACCGCTTCAGGAAAGCATCCCCACGTCCCTGATGGGGAACACAAAAAACAAAAGATGTCCCCACAAATCACAATCGTGTATTTATGTGAAACAACAATTCCTGACCCTTGTCCCCACGACGTTTCGTGGGGACAAGGGTCAGGAATTGTTGTTTCACAGAAATACACGATTGTGATTCGTGGGGACATCTTTTGTTTTTTGTGTTGGGCAGTATATCTGTCGAACGAGATTCGAGAAGCCCAAATTCCCATATCAACCCCGGAAATTTCCTGGGTTGATCAGGGACGATCCTGAACAGCGTCTGGGTTTTCCTCGTCAGCAGGTGATCAGCGAATTTGTGGATGCATGCCTTCTATATATATATATATATATATATGGGTTGTAAGGGTGCAGATGAAGCCAGCGGCCACCCTTCAGCATCTCTTCTGTCGCTTCGTGCACTAGCAGAATCATGTCTTGGGTTACAATTATAATGATTCTCCTTACCTTTGCCCTTCTCGTTGTTGTCTGGGAATGCATTGGTCGGCGATTCTTCATCAAATGTTTTCCTACAAATCGCGCTGCAGCATACCAAGTTTTTCTGAATCACAGAGGGAAGGACGTGAAGAACACCTTCGCATCTCAAATCTATGACCTTCTCTGCCTACACTCGATTTCGGTGTTTTTTTGATAAACACGAGATTCATGCGGGGGATTCCATTCCACGCGCAATACGAGAAGCCATCGAGTCATCATCGGTCCATATTGTTATTTTAACGACGAATTACGCACAATCGGCGTGGTGCCTAAGAGAGTTACATTTAATTCTAAAGAGTAAGGCCACTGTGATCCCTGTGTTTTACAATGTCAGGCCTGAAGAAGTTAGGTGGCAAAAGGGAACTTTTGCTAAGGCGTTCAGGAAACATAAGAGAAGATATCCTGCTACCGCTGTGGAGGAATGGAGAGCTTGTCTGCGTGCTGTTTCCGATATTTCTGGCTTGCTAGGAGAAGGAGAATATAAAGGGTAAGATCTTTAACCACAAGCAATTCAATATGATTAAATTTGGTTGTTAAAAGTTAAAATTATATATTTTTTAATGCATAGCACATATCTTGTTAGTAAATCTTGAACAGAAAATGCTTGTTTTGTTTTGTTTGTGAACAAAATAAAGGGAGCTAGCGAGGAAAGTGGTGAAGGAAGTTATTGAAAAATTGAATGGAACAAGCAAAATCAGACTCAAGTGGTGAGGAGGTTATTGAAAATCTCAATGGAAAAAGAAAAATCTTACACTTTGATTGGAATTCGGTATTTTCAGAACCACTTCACTGCTTCCTGCTTCCTGTCCTGAGAAAGTGGGAGTCGACTGCCAATGTTTTGTGGCGAGAAATAACGGACGTAGTACCGTGGAGAAATGAAAAAATATAAAAAATGTTTGTTGGCTACCTATTAAAAGAATGCTGTTGCAACTATAATTACTTTTCAAGAGTGTTTTCTTCTTTTTGTTTTAGTATCCACGACCATGATAAATATAACCTTTAATTTTTTATAATAAAAATCTCCATTTATTACGAAAATGTCTAATTTTAAAGATTATTTTTAGATGCTGTTATGTAAAAATCATTGTCTTAACTTGAATGAAAAAAAAAAACTTGATATGATTGAATTCAGATTAAAATAATTATTTAAATTGATATCCAGAAAAGTAAATTAAAAACTTGAAACTAAAATTAGACACAGTTTTTAACTCAACTTTAAGTCTGCGTGCACATGGAAACCATATAGAATTTTATTGTTAACATTATTTTTAAATGTTAATCTTTTCAAGATTCCTGTTTTGATCATGGTTCTGAAAGGCCTTTTCTTATTCCTTTCAAATGTGACTTTTTTTCATAGCTTTCTCTTTTCGAAATCCTGCTTGCATAGCCTATGAGAAGGAAGTTTTGGTAAAGCTAAATGGTACTTTTTTTTCATAGCTTTTTCTCTCTTATAGAAGCAATTCTTCTATAAGCCCGTCGCCTCAGTGAAAATATTCTTTTATTTTTCCTCACACAAAAATACAAGAACCTAAAACTACGAAGATATTAGCTTCTTAGCCGCAGTTAAATTTCTACATCATATATCTATCTTTTTATCATCGGCTTATTATCAACATAGACAAGATATGACGCAGGTTATGGTTATGCTTCGCAACATCAAGATATGAATACATATGGTTGTTTATTCTGAGCATCCACAGAAAACAAAACAGAAGCTCTCATGCGTGTTGTATGCGAGGTACAGCACCGAATTCTCATCAATTGAAGCTAACACGTTCCTTCACAAAGCTTTCAAATAGATATAATAAAGATTCCCAACAGACCCTTAAATAAACACATCCACGATGCAATCTATAAAATCTTACCATAATTTATGTGTGTAGACCCTCAACAGTCTATCTCCTTGAGGAGTCGACATCATTGTAGTTCTCATCTTTACTCTCAAATAAGATTATTCAACCTTTGGGATATACAATTACAAATTTAAAATATTATTGGCAGAAATTCAAGTTTCATTTATATTAAGCCTATTAGCTTATTAATCTTATGTTGAAAAGAACCATCACATTCTTTACGGTATTATATTTTTAATGTTTTTCGTTAAGAATAATTTGTATTTAAAAGTATTTTTATTATGAAATTAAAGATAATTTTTTAATATTTTTTTAAAGTGTTGGAAGTATTATATTATTGGGTACCTTGTAATAATAATATTGTAAATACTATGTAAATAGTTTAAAGTTTTGTAAATACTTGAATATATAGCAGGTGTTATATAAGAGTTTATCATTTAGTATGTGTAATCATTAGCGTCTTTGGTCCTTATGTGGATATGTAGAATTAATAATAGATTTATTATTATGTGGTATTTCTCCCAAGAAAAATATGAAGTGTTAGATCTAGTGTGTGTGAGAAGATGAAAAGTTTGTGTAAGTAGAAAGGTCAAAGGTTATGAATGTGAAGAGTCTCATATCCACGAGTATATATTTTAAGGATAAAATATTATAATAAGTGATCCAAGAAGCTTTGCAATACATTTTATTTGTATTGCTTGAGTTGATATATATTTATCAATAAAATATTTTATGTGAGTTTGTTATTGAATTGTGTGAACATTTTATATTGATCTTGTGGAGAATAAAGTTGGATTTCTTATTGCAGTATCTTAGAGCGGAAAAATGCATTTTCACAGGGTACAGTGAATAGCCAAAGGCATATCGGTTGTATAATCCTATGACAAAAAAACTCATCATCAACAGTGATGTGAAGTTCTTGGAAGATGAAGCCTGGAACTAAAATTCAAAGAATGGCCAGCTTGAGCCAATAGTAGTGGAATCTGTTAACTTGGAGGAGGGCAGTGTGCAGCTACCTGCAACCTTAAGCAGCAGCAACGATGCTAGTAGCAGCACAACCTCACCATCTCGGTCGCCTCCACTTGCAAGCAAAATCTAGAACCTAGTGACGTCGACAAAGACAAGGAGCTTGCAAAACATCTACGAGGTAACTCATAACCATGAAGATGAAGAATATTATGATTTTGCATTCTTTACTGAGGTTGATCCAGTTGAGTTTGAAGACGTAAGTAAGAATCAAAAGTGGGTGAAGGCGATGGATGAGGAGATTGAATACATTCATAAGAATGACACATGGCAGCTATAAGACCTTCCAGCAGGGAAGAAGACCATTGCGGTCAAGTGGGTGTATAAGACGAAGTTCAACGCCCAAGGATAATTTTATTGGCACAAGGCGAGATTGGTGGCAAAGGGTTACAAGAAGAAGTCAGGCATTGATTACCATGACGTTTATGCACCTGTAGCCTGACTTGACATAGTCAGGATGATCCTAGCATTGGCAACCCAACAGGGTTGGAAGGTGTACCAGATGGACGTCAAGTCAGCCTTCCTCAATGGTGTGTTGGAGGAAGAGGTCTATATAGAACAACCACCTGGTTATAAAATTGAAGGCCAGGAGGGCAAAGTCCTGAAGTTGAAGAAGACCTTGTACGGTTTGAAGCAGGCACCCCAGGCTTGGTACAATCATATTGACAGTTATTTTTAGGAGAATAGGTTTATTAAATGCCCATATGAGCACACCCTATACAAGAAGACAAATGAAGCAGGAGAGCTCATAATATTCTATTTATATGTGGAAAATTATATTTACATTGGCAACAACACAACACTATTTACCTAGTTCAGAACAACCATGAAGAAAGAGTTTGAGATGACAGACTTAAGGCTGATGAAATATTTTCTTGGCATTGAAGTTGACCAATCGATAGATGATATCTTCATTTCTCAGGGTAAGTGTGTGAAGGATGTCCTAAAGCGATTCAATATAGAGGACATCAAACCTGCCATCACACCTGTTGTCATAGGTTTGAAGCTAAGCAAGTTGGAATTAGGCAAAAATATTGATCCAACTCTGTTCAAGAGGCTAGTTGGTAGTTTGATGTATTTGATTACAACTCGGCCAGATCTAATATTTGGAGTCAGTCTAATCAAACGTTTTATGGACTTTGAAGGACACACACTCACAAGCAGGCAAGAGGATCATGTGCTACACCAATTGGATGTGGAACCATGGCATTTTTTATGCCAGATAGGACCAATTAGAACTAGTTGGCTACACAGACAACGATTGGACTGGCAGCATCAATGATCAAAAGAGCACCTTTGGGTATGCTTTCCATATTGGATCAGGGGTAGTCTCATGGGCATCCAAGAAGCAACCTATTGTTGTGTTGTCCACTACTAAAGCAGAGTATGTTGTCGCCATGTCAGTTGCATGCCAAGCAGTTTGGATGTGAAGAGTTCTAGGTGAACTCAACTATCCTCCAAAATGTGGGACAACTATTTTTTGTGATAACAATTTTGCCATAGCACTGTCAAAGGATCTAGTGTTCCATGGCTGGACGAAGCATATCAACATTTGATTTCACTTCATCAGAGATCTGGTGAAGTTCGATGAAATCCAACTATAGTTTTGCATATCCAAGGAGCAGTTGGCAGACATTTTCACAAAACCTTTGAAGGAAGAGGACTTTAGCAGATTGCAAGAGAAGCTTGGAGTCAAAGCGCTCATGAAATTAGACTTAAAGGAGGGTTTTAGAAATATTAAGCCTAAATTTCTCGTCTCTAGCCAACTACGCTTAAAAATTGAGCGCAGTTGGACTTCGCTCGACAAAAATTATGAAGTCGGGTGTTCCATAAATTTATCCGATGTAACGTCGCACGTGTCCTAATAGATGTGACGCTTGACATATCTGATCACTGCAAATCAGATCATCACACTTTTCCAAGAATATGCAGTTAATTCCAGTTCGGTGATTGGTCATAAACCCTAATGTAGAGTCTATCAGAACCTGTCAGAGGATAAGCCTTATCTTCTTCTCCCCATGGCTATATAAGGCAGATTAGGTGTTAAGTGTAAATACTAGAGTGTGGAGGAATTCGTAAGGAGCAGTATAGCAGCAAAATAGTGAGAGAAGTCAAAACAGGCAAGAGCAGAGATGCTCATCTTGCTCAACTCCGACCAGCAGTCTTGACAGTTTAGATCACCTAATTTATCGTGCAATTTTTTCTGTAGTTGACTGTTAATCCTCCGTCAAGGAACTTTGTAATCATTCAAAATAGATGAATATAACTTACCTGTTGTTCAGGTATTTTGAAGAGTTTGCCTATTTTTTATTCTGCATTTTATTATCTCTAGCTTTAAAACTCATATTCGATGTTGTTTTGTCACTCTCATTCTTCACATATATTTGTTTGATAAACTATCATTTACTGCTCTTATTGCTCCCATGTGAAATGCCTACATTTGTCTCCTTTATATAGCAATTTTGAAATAGTGGTTAAGTTCGGGCATCCCCTGCCCGATTGCGCATCGTCACCCGGCTACGCTAATTTTCTTGTGCGACATCCGACGACGAGGGTCATAGTTTACGACTTTGGGAGGTAAAATTAACTTAGCCGTTTTTGGCTAAGTCTGTTGCCCGACTGCGCATCCTAATCTTGCACAGCCCGACTGCGTAGTCTTACGCGTGCGCAGCCCGATTACGCAAGCTTCGCGTGCACACCCCGACTATGAAGTCTTGGGCATGCACAATCTGATTGTGCAAGTTTTGCGTCTGCAACCCGGCTACGCAACCACGCGCATGCACAACTCAACATCACAACACTCACCTGCGACGTCCGCTGTTGCTGTCCGATGGTTATAAATAAATCTCAACTTTAGGTTTTCTTGTTTTTTAATTGATTAATGTGATGATGTAAGTCTAGTGATATATTTTATGATTCAGATTTTGTTCATGTTAATTCCTATTTATCTAATAATATAAATCTAATAACATATTTCATGATTGAAATTCCATTTATATTAATACCTATCTATCTATCAACATCAACAATAAGGTACAGATTTGGAGACGCGTTTGATTGCGAAACCCACGTCCCTGTTGGGGAACACAAAAACAAAAGAGGTCCCCCACGAATCACAATCGTGTATTTCTGTGAAGCAACAAACCATGGAAGTGGAACTCGTACCCTAATGCCCCACACAAAAAATAAAAGAGGTCCGAATCACAACCATGTATGTGTGAATTGTTAATTCACAAAAATACACGATTGTGATTCGGATCTCGTACCCTACTACCCCACAAAAAAAAAAAAAAAAAAATCCCGAATCACAATCATATATTTCTGTGAATTCAACCCTACTACTCCAAACAAAAAAACAAAAGAGTTTTGAATCACAATCGTGTATATTCAACCCTACTGCCACACAAAAAAACAAATGAGTTCCGAATCACAATATTGTATTTATGTGAATTCAACCCTACTGCTCCACACAAAAAAAAACAAAAGAATTTCGAATCACAATCGTGTATTTCTGTGAATTCAACCCTACTACCCCACACAAAAAACAAGAGTGTTCTGAATCACGATGGTGTATTTCTGTGGTGTTCCGAGTGTATTTCCGTGGTGTTCATACACGACCGTGATTCGGAACACTCTTGTTTTTTGTGTGGGGCAGTAGGCTACGAGTTCCACTTCCACGGTATATCTGTCGAACGAGATTCAAGAAGCCCAAAGTCCCATATCAACCCAGGAAATTTCCTGGGTTGATCAGGCACGTTGATCCTGAACAGCGTCACGAAATCGCCGTCACTCATCTGGGTTGTCCTCGTCAGCAGGTGATCAGCAAATTTGTGGATGCATGCCTTCTATATATATATGGGTTGTAAGGGTGCAGATGAAGCCAGCGGCCACCCTTCAGCATCTCTTCTGTCGCTTCGTGCACTAGCAGAATCATGTCTTGGGTTACAATTATAATGATTCTCCTTACCTTTGCCCTTCTCGTTGTTGTCTGGGAATGCATTGGTCGGCGATTCTTCATCAAATGTTTTCCTACAAATCGCGCTGCAGCATACCAAGTTTTTCTGAATCACAGAGGGAAGGACGTGAAGAACACGTTCGCATCTCAAATCTATGACCTTCTCTGCCTACACTCGATTTTGGTGTTTTTTGATAAACACGAGATTCATGCGGGGGATTCCATTCCACGGGCAATACGAGAAGCCATCGAGTCATCATCGGTCCATATTGTTATTTTAACGACGAATTACGCACAATCGGCGTGGTGCCTAAGAGAGTTACATTTAATTCTAAAGAGTAAGGCCACTGTGATCCCTGTGTTTTACAATGTCAGGCCTGAAGAAGTTAGGTGGCAAAAGGGAACTTTTGCTAAGGCGTTCAGGAAACATAAGAGAAGATATCCTGCTACCGCTGTGGAGGAATGGAGAGCTTGTCTGCGTGCTGTTTCCGATATTTCTGGCTTGCTAGGAGAAGGAGAATATAAAGGGTAAGATCTTTAACCACAAGCAATTCAATATGATTAAATTTGGTTGTTAAAAGTTAAAATTATATATTTTTTAACGCATAGCACATATCTTGTTAGTAAATCTTGAACAGAAAATGCTTGTTTTGTTTTGTTTGTGAACGAAATAAAGGGAGCTAGCGAGGAAAGTGGTGAAGGAATTTATTGAAAAATTGAATGGAACAAGCAAAATCAGACTCAAGTGGTGAGGAGGTTATTGAAAATCTCAATGGAAAAAGAAAAATCTTACACTTTGATTGGAATTCGGTATTTTGAGAACCACTTCACTGCTTCCTGCTTCCTGTCCTGAGAAAGTGGGAGTCGACTGCCAATGTTTTTTTGCGAGAAATAACGGACGGAGTACCGTAGAGAAATGGAAAAATATTAAAAATGTTTGTTGGCTACCTATTAAAAAAAGGCTGTTGCAACTATAATTACTTTTCAAGAGTGTTTTCTTCTTTTTGTTTATGATGTTAAGTATATAGTATCCACGACTATGATAAATATAACCTTTAATTTTTAATAATAAAAATCTTCATTTATTACAAAAATTTCCAATTTTAAAGATTATTTTTAGATGCTGTTGTTAAAAATCATTGTTGTAACTTCAATCAAAAATAAAAAATAAAATTTACTGATTGAATTCAGATTTACATAATTAATTTAAATTGATATCCGGAAAAGTAAATTTAAAACTTGAAACTTAAATTAGACGTGTATTTAACTCAACTGTACACATGGATGAAGGAATTTTAATCTTTTTTTTCTTCACGCCGCCGAAGTCGGACGTCGCAGCTCAGACAGCGCAGTGCGCAAGTCGGGGGCGACGACGGACTTCGCCCAAAACGGGGCGAAGTGTGAACGTCGGGGTGCCGACGGACTTCGCCCAAAACTGGGCGAAGTTCGAACTTCACGCACGTCGACGGACTTCGCCCGAAACTGGGTGAAGTTCGAACTTCGCGGGCGCTAATGGACTTTGCCCGAAACTGGGCGAAATTCGTACTTCGCGGGCACGAACGGACTTCGCTTGAAACTGGGCGAAGTTTGCACTTCGGACCTGTTGACGGACTTCGCCCGAAACTGGGCGAAGTTTGCACTTCGGCAGCGAAGTTGGAAAGGCTTCTTCGAGACTTGCCCAACTTCGGCCTTGGAGTCTTTTCTTGACTTCTTCGTCTTGCGCGGCGCGGCTGGGTTTGCCTGGCTTGGCAACACCCGTATGAGAAGAGAGAGATGCCGGAACAGAGAGCAATCAACTTTAGCACAATAAAACTGTAAACCCTAAAGATGCCACAAACTACAACAAACTTTATTCATATGAAAAACTAGGGTTACAGAAATTCCTCAACCGAGGAAATAACAACATCTGCAGGCTACGCTGCAAGATAAACTAAACAGGGGAAATGTCGAGTCTATTGCTCGGACATTAATCAGCTGAGCCACACTGCTCACTGAATCGCTCGCCCTCCTTTCTCTGCTCTAATCTCTTTGCCTCCTCTTTCACGAACTTCTCTCATACACGCACTAATTTGTCTGAAGACCCAAACCACCTTTTATAGCCGTGGGGAGAGGAGGATAAGGGTTATCCTCTGACAGCTTCGGATAAGGGTTATCCTCTGACAGGCCCTCAACTAGGGTTTTTGACTAATCGTCGACTTGGCATTAACTCGCCTGACCAAACGCCGAACTGGCATTAACTTCTGCGATGATGGGATCTGTCAGGTGTCACATCTGTCAGAAGGTAGGTGTGACATCATGTCACACTTTTTCCGGGATCTCGGACTACGGGAGCGTAGTCCGACTTCACCCATGTCTGGAGCGCAATCCGATTTTGCCCAAGGTTCGGAGCGCAGTTGGGCATAGGCGTGAAATCTGGGTTTATTTTTCTAACACCCTCCTTTAAACCTAATTTCACAAGCACTTTGACTCCAAGCTGCTCTCGCAATCTGCTGAAGTCTTCCTCCTTCAAAGGTTTCGTGAAAATATCTACCAACTGCTCCTTGGATCTGCAAAATTGCAGATGAATTTCTTTGGACTTCACCAACTCTCTGATGAAGTGATAACGAATATCAATGTGCTTCGTCCGGCCATGGAACACAAGATCCTTTGACAGTGCAATAGCCGAATTATTATCACAGAAAATTGTTATCGCATCTTCTGGAGGATTGTGCAGTTCACTCAGAACTCTTCGTAGCCATACTGCCTGGCATGTGCCTATCGTGGCGACGACATATTCTACTTCGGCTGTGGACAGCGCAACGATGGGTTGCTTCTTGTACACCCATGATACTGCCCCTGATCTGAGATGGAAAGCATACCCAGAGGTGCTCTTTCGATCATCGGTACTGCCAGCCCAGTCACTGTCTGTGTAGCCTACCAGTTCCAACTGGACCTATCTAGCATAAAATAGGCCATGGTTTCACATCCCGCTGACATAGCGCAAGATCCTCTTGCCTACTTGCCAGTGCATGTCCTTCGGAGTCTCCATGAAACGACTGATCAGACTGACTCCAAACATCAGATCTGGTCGAGTTGCAGTCAAGTACATCAGACTGCCAACTAGCCTTTTGAACAAGGTTGGATCTATAGACCTCCCTGTATCCAACTTGCTCAGCTTCAAACTTGTGGCTACAGCTGTGATGGCAGGTTTGTTGTCCTCCATCTTGAAGCACTTCAGGACATCCTTTGCATACTTGCCCTGAGAAATGAAGATGCCATCTGCTGATTGGTCAACTTCAATGCCGAGAAAAAATTTCATTAGCCCCATGTCAGTCATTTCAAACTTGGACTTCATAGCTGTTCTGAACTATGCAAATAGGTTGCTGCTATTGCCAGTAAATATCAGATTGTCCATGTACAAGCAGACGATGATGAGCTCACTTGTTGCATTTGTCTTCATGTATAGGGAGTGCTCATATGGGCATTTTTGAAACCCATTCTCCTAAAAATAGCCATCAATATGGTTGTACCATGCCTTGGGTGCTTGCTTCAACCCATACAGGGCCTTCTTCAGTTTCAGGACTTTGCCCTCTTTCCCTTGTATTTCAAAACTGGGTGGTTGGTCTATGTAGACCTCTTCTTCCAACACTCCATTGAGGAAGGCATACTTGACATCCATCTAGTGCATGCTCCATCCTTTCTGAGCTGCCAGTGCCAGAATCATTCTGACTGTGTCAAGTCGGGCTACGAGTGCATACACCTCATGATAGTCAACTCTTGACTTCTGCTTGTAGCCTTTCGCCACTAATCTGGCCTTATGCCTGTCAACTTCTCCTTGGGCATTAAACTTCATTTTATATACCCACTTGACCCCAATGGTCTTCTTTCGTGCTGGAAGATCTGTTAGCTGCCATGTCTCATTCTTCTCAATGGCTGCTATCTCCTCATCCATCGCATTCACCCATTTGCTAATTTGACTTGCTTCTTCAAAATCCACTAGATCACATTCAGTAAAGAGAGCAAAATCAGAATAATCTTCATCTAACTGATTTTGGGTTACCTCATAAATGTCTTGCAAGCTCTAAGTCTTCGCAAGAGTCCTCAGGTTTTGAATTCTGCTTGCAAGTGGAGTTGACCGTGATGATGAGGGTGTGCTACTGCTGGCACCACTATTACTGCTTGAAGGCACAGGTGGTAGGACATTGTCTTCCTCCAAGTCTACAGATTCAACAGTTGCTGGTTCAAACTGACCAGTCTTTGACTTCCAGTTCCAGGCTTCATCCTCAAGGAACTTCACGTCTTGGCTAATGACAAGTTTCTTTGTCATATGATTGTACAGCCTGTACGCATTTGATGGTTCGCTGTACCCTATGAAGATGCATATTTTAGCTTTGTCATCCAACTTTTGCCTTTTCTCATCTGGAACATGTGCATATGCTATGCACCCAAAAACTCACAAATGAGCCACACTTGGCTTCAACTTGCTCCAGGATTCCTTTGGAATTTTGTCCCTCACACTCTTGGTGGGACATCGGTTCAATAGATAAACTGCACAACTTACAACTTTTGCCCATAACTCATGTGGTAGACTTTTTGCCTTCAGCATACTCCATGCCATCTCCATGATTATTCTGTTCTTCCTCTCAGCTACGCCATTCTACTGCAACGTGTATCTAACAGTGAACTTCCTTCAAATTCCATGTTGTTTGCAAAAGTTGTGGAATTCGTTGGAGATGTACTCTCCACCTCCATCAGTTTTGAGAGTCTTCACATAATGACCGCTCTATTTCTCAACCAGAGCCTTGAACTCCTTAAACCTTGCAAACGCCTCTGACTTCAACTTGATTGGATAAATCCAAGTCTTCCGGTTGAAGTCATCAATGAAGGTCAGGAAGAACTTGTTTTCGGCAAGTGTGGTGGTCTGCATGGGACCACAGATGTCTGAGTGCACCAGCTCCAATGGCCATGATGCTCTCCAAGACTGTCCAACAGGGAATGCGTCCCTGTGTTGCTTGCCGACCAGGAAACCTTCACAAACTTGATTTGGTTGCTCAATAAGGGGTAAACCCTTCACCATCTGCTTCTTGTGTAGTAGATTCAGGCCACTGAAACTCAGGTGATCGAATCTGAGATGCCACAGCCAGGTAGCATCCTTCTCAACTGCACTCAAAGACATCAAAGATTCATTCTGAATCTGCAGCGAAAACATTTTGTTTTTCGTCATGGACACTATTGTGATTTGTCCATGCACTTTGTCTCTAATGGAACAAACATCGTCTTTGAATAGTACAGTGTGCCCCTTCTGCACAAGTTGTCCAACACTTAGCAGATTGTGCTTCAACCCAGGCACATAAAAAACATCTTGAATTGTTTTTCTTTCACCGTGCTGGGTTTGGATGAGGATATTTCCTTTCCCCATCACAGGAACTTTGATGTTGTTCCCCATCTTGACTTCGGACTAGACTGTTTCATCCAGTTGTGAGAACATCTCCCTGTTCCCAGTCATATGGTTGCTGCAACCACTGTCAAGATACCAGATGTTTTTCTTGCTCTCCTCTTCAATACTGCAAGTCAGCAGCACATTTCCTCCTATTGCATTTTTGGGTTCCTCCAAATAATGGGCTTGCTGTTGATTCTCATTCGCCATCTTCTTTCTGCATTGTGTGGCATAATGGCCGAACTTGCTGCAGTAGTAGCATTGGACCTTTGACATGTCCTTCTTCTGCTGAGAGCCACCTTGCTAATTTCTACCAGTGCCTCTTCCTCCTTGCTGATGAAAGTTGCAACTTGGCTTAGCGTCTTGAGGGTTTGATCTCCCTCCTTGCTTGTTCCTTCTCCCATGCCTACTTCTGCCTCTTCCTCCTTGAGAACTAGAAGCGTCATTGTGGGAGTCTTGTCTACCGTTGTCTCGGACTGAGACTTGCGCTTTGAAGGCTTGCTCCAAAGAAGACTGAGTTGAGCGGCTCAACATCTGTTCATGGGTCTACAGGGAACCCATGAGTTCGTCTGTCGAGAGGGTTGTCAAATCCCTCGACTCTTCGATTGCTATCACAATCGAGTCAAACTTGTTTGGCAAACTTCTGAGAATCTTCTCCATGATTCTTTGGCTCTGCACATTTTCTCCATTCAACCGCATCTGGTTGGTGAAGAAGAAATCACTCATGGACTTGGAATCAGTCATCTGCAGATTTTCAAACTCTCTCCTGAGCATCTGTAGTTTCACAGACTTCACTTTGTTCATGCCCTGATATGAACTTGCCAGGGTTTCCTAGGCCTACTTGGCCTTGGTGGCTGATGCAATCCATGAGAAGATGGTCTTCTCAACCGCTTGCATGATGTAGAAGAGGGCCTTCTGGTCCTTCTTCTTGTGCTCTTTCAATAGATCCTTGTCTGCTTGAGAGAGGGCGGCCAATGCTACTGCATTTGCTGGTTCTAGGTAGACGTTCTCGACTAACTCCCATAGCTCCTGAGATCCGAACAGGATCTTCATCTAGATGCTCTAGTAATCGTAGTTCTTGCCATTAAATCGTAGGATCTGCAACTACAGGGAATTCCTTCTGGAATCCATCTTCTATCTCCGCGTCACGGCTCAATCAGCTCTGATACCAATTTGAAGGAATTTTAATCCTTTTTTTCTTCACATCGCTGAAGTCGAACGTCACAGCTCAGACAACGTAGTGCACAAGTCGGGGGTGACGATAGACTTCGCCCAAAACGGGGCGAAGTGTGAACGTCGGGGCGCCGACGGACTTCGCTCGAAACTGGGCAAAGTTTGAACTTCGTGCGCGTCGACGGACTTCACCCGAAACTGGGCGAAGTTCGTACTTCGCGGGCATGAACGGACTTCGCCCGAAACTGGGCGAAGTTTGCACTTCGGGCCTGTTGACGGACTTCACCCGAAACTGGGCGAAGTTTGCACTTCGACAGCGAAGTTGGAAAGGCTTCGTTGAGACTTGCCCAACTTCTGCCTTGGAGTCTTTTCTTGACTTCTTCGTCTTGCGCGGCGCGGCTGGGTTTGCCTAGCTTGGCAACACCCGTATGAAAAGAGAGAGACACCGAAACAGAGAGCAATCAACTTTAGCACAATAAAACTGTAAACCCTAAAGATGCCACAAACTACAACAAACTTTATTCATATGAAAAACTAGGGTTACAAAAATTCCTCAACCGAGGAAATAACAACATCTGCAGGCTACGCTGTAGGATAAACTAAACAAGGGAAATGTCGAGTCTGCTGCTCGGACATTAATCAGCTGAGCCACACTGCTCACTGAATCGCTCGCCCTCCTTTCTCTGCTCTAATCTCTTCGCCTCCTCTTTCATGAACTTCTCTCATACACGCACTAATTTGTCTGAAGACCCGAACCACCTTTTATAGCCACGGGGAGAGGAGGATAAGGGTTATCCTCTGACAGCTTCGGATAAGGGTTATCCTCTGACAGGCCCTCAACTAGGGTTTCTGACTAATCACCGACTTGGCATTAACTCGCCTGACCAAACGCCGAACTGGCATTAACTTCTACGGCGATGGGATCTATCAGGTGTCACATCTGTCAGAAGGTAGGTGTGACGTCATGTCACACTTTTGCTGGGATCCCGGACTGCGGGAGCGCAGTCCGACTTCGCCCATGTCTGGAGCGCAATCCGGTTTCACCCAAGGTTCGGAGCGCAGTTGGGCACAGGCGTGAAATCTGGGTTTATTTTTCTAACAATGGAAACCATATAGAGTTTTATTGTTAACATTATTTTTAAATGTAAATATTTTCAAGATTGGCAGATATGACCTGTTTTGATCATGGTTCTGAAAGGCCTTTTCTTATTCCTTTGAAATGTGACTTCTTTTCATAGCTTTTTCTTTTCGAAATCCTGCTTGCATAGCCCATGAGAAGGAAGTTTTGGTAAAGCTAAATGGTACTGTTCTGGTTCAGCAAGCAATTCTTCTATAAGTCCGTCGCCTCAGTGAAAATATTCTTTTATTTTTCCTCACACAAAAATACAAGAACCCAAAACTACGAAGATATTAGTTTCTTAGCCGCAGTTCAATTTCTACATCATATATCTATCTTTTTAGCATCGGCTTATTATCAATATAGACAGGATATGACGCAGGTTATGGTTATGCTCCGCAACATCAATATATGAATACATATAGTTGTTTATTCTCAGCATCCGCAGACGACGAAAGAAGCAGCTCCCATTGTGTGTTGTATGCGAGGTACAGCACCGAATTCTCATCAATTGAAGCTAACACGCTCCTTCACAAAGACTTCAAATAGATATAATAAAGATTCCCAACAGGCCCTTAAATAAACACATCCACGATGCAATCTATAAAATCTTACCCTATTTTAAGCGTGTAGACCCTCAACAGTCTATCTCCTTGAGGAGTCGACATCATTGTAGTTCTCATCTTTACTCTCAAATAAGATTATTCAACCTTTGGGATATAAAATTACAAATTTAATATATTATTGGCAGAAATTCAAGTTTCCTTTATATTAAGCTTATTAGCTTATTAATCTTATGTTGAAAAGAACCATCACATTCTTTACGGTATTATTTTTTTAATGTTTTTCTTTAAGAATAATTTGTATTTAAAAGTATTTTTATTATGAAATTAATTTTTTAATTTTTATTATATTTTTAATGTTTTTTTTTAAGAATAATTTGTATTAAAAAGTATTTTTATTATAAAATTAAAGATAATTTTTAAATGTTTTTTTAAAGTGTTGGAAGTATTATATTATTGGGTACCTTGTAATAATAATATTGTAAATACCATGTAAATAGTTTAAAGTGTTGTAAATATTTGAGTATATAGCAGGTGTTATGTAAAGGTAGATTTATATAAGAGTTTATCATTTAGTATGTGTAATCATTAGCGTCTTTGTCCTTATGTGGATATGTAAAATTAATAATAGATTTATTATTATGTGGTATTTCTCCCAAGAAAAATATGAAGTGTTAGATCTAGTGTGTGTGAGGAGATGAAAAGTTTGTGTAAGTAGAAGGGTCAAAGGTTATGAATGTGAAGAGTCTCATATCCATGAGTATATATTTTAAGGATAAAATATTGTAATAAGTGATCAAAGAAGCTTTGCAATACATTGTATTTGTTTTACTTGATTTGATATATATATTTATGAATAAAATATTTTATGTGAGTTCATTATTGAATTGTATGAACATTTTATATTGATCTTGTGGAGAATATAGTTGGATTTCTTATTGTAGTATCAAAGACACATTGTGTGTGCTTGCTAAAATTCATGTTTCAGATAATTCTAAAATAAGGGACATAAGTTTGTGTGAGAAACTAGGTTGAAAATAGCACCCTAGAGTTGAGAGGAATTGGGTTGAAAAGTGCATTTGAGTTCATCTTCAAGGCTGAATAAGAGCCTCAAAAATTCAAAGATTGAGTAGTAAGTTCAAGTTTAGGGCTAAGTAATTGTTCTCAAGCTTATACAAAGATATCAAACAAGTTGGTATTATGTAGTAGATGAAGGAGAAAAGAGTGTGTGTTAGTGATGTTGTGAAGCATTGAAAAAAAGTAACTTAAAGGAGAATAATTTAAAAGGAGAGAATATCTAGAGATGTTTACAATAGAGAAGATTATACATACTTGAGAGATCCAGAGAACATCCAAGAGAGAGCATAGGATGAAAGGAACATCCAAGAGGGAGCAGAGAATGAAAGTGTTGCTCTAATGCATTGAAAACAAAATTCATGTAGAGACTAGTAGATGTTTAAAGAAGTAAAAATACTGAAAGATATGAGGAAGCATTCAAAAGAGTTTCTAGAAAATACAAGTGTGAAAGTGAGCAACATAAAGAATAAGCCAAGTATTTAATTTATTTTAAGAAATTTAAAGGTTCATTAAAAAATTAAAGGTTATAGAAAGAAAGAAGAATTAAATGGAGAGACAAAAGTACTTGGTGAATTAGAAAAATAATGGAAAAAATGAAGGAAATATTTATATTGAAAGTAAAATTAAAGAATGTAGAATTAAGGGTAATTAGATATGAGATAATTTGTGGTAACTCATCAAGTTTTGAGCTAGGCAATGAGAGTCAAAGGTTCAATGCATAGCTGGTTTTGTTTTTTTACAAGCTAAAGATTTCATTGTAAAAGGGTGAGGGTCCCTTTCAAAACTCTTATATATATATATATATATATATATATATATATATATATATATATATATATCCATGTGTGTGTAATGAATCTCTCCTCCAAAAGCATTAGCTAAAAACTATTATTTATCACTAATTACTAAATGGAAGAATATGATGAGAAAAAAATCATTTAGAAGAAAATTTGAGTAATTTGAATTCAATCTAACTTTCCACTTGATCCAATTTTGAATTTCTAAAAGGTCTAGCTAGTATATATGGAACTCAAATATTAACCCTCTACTTTTAAGAATCTTTATTTCTGATCATGCCATCCTTGATAATAATTTTTGGTTTAATATATGGTACTTAGATAGGGTTTTCCATAGATTGAATCTTTCTTTTATCCCCAAGTAAGGCATCCATACTTCCAACTAGAACATCCTTACATCTAGATAGTACTTAAAAAAGTGGCTTTTATACTATGCTACTTAGATTTTCTTCATAAGAATCCTTTATTTTTTGAATTTCTCTTAAGATATAGAATATAAAAAGGTGATGCTTACCCCATGCTCATGCTTTCTTATTGCTCATATTCGATCAAATATTAGAAGTAAAAATGACATAAGATATGAGGAACTACAATGCACTAGTTAAAATATAGAAGTTAAAAGTGTAAAGTAAGATGGAGAGACCAAGGTTAATCTAAGTAAATCATATTTTCTTTCCTCAAGTTGTATAAAATTTTCTCCTTGTAAAAATAAAAATAACAATATGGACTGTTGGATTGTTGGATAGTTTCTTCTATAGGAAATTTTAAAGGTATTATAGCGATATGGGATAAATACAAATGGGATGGATAAATTTTATAAGCATAATAATTGGGTTGTTGGTCTATTTTGTAAGAAAGAGGAAACGGTCAAGATTAGGTTTATAAATGTATATTCTCCAACCATAGTTTCTTCTTGTAAAATAGGTTGGAAGGACCTTAGCATATTTTTGTCAAATAAATAATGATTCATAATTGTGATCTATGGATTCTTGGGAGGCACTTAAACATAGTTTGATCTCCTTTAGAAAAGAAAATTGATTCTCTAGATATTCTAAATCAATGTAGGATTTTACTTCAGTTGTCAACCCAAATGAACTTTAGAATGTTATTTCTTCAAGCTTTCAATGTACATAGGATAATGGATGCATTAGACAAAATTATATAGCAAAATGATTAGATAGATTTTGTTATCCACCATGTAGTTGCAAAATAAACTATGCATCCCCTTTGAAAATTTAAGTGTAAGTAGGATCAGTTCATAAACCTATTTTTTTCATATGTGATTTACTCAATAATGGCCATCCAAAGCAATTTTCTTTCATTCTATTTCGCTTAAAGACCATAATTTTTTGGGGATGAAGAAAATTTTGAAGAATAATGTATGTACAAGTATGTCCAAAAGATAAAATATCTAAAGGAGTAAATGAAGATGTGGAATGTCAAATATCTTAAACAAATATTTAAAGAAACATATTAAATTGATCCACCTAAAAAATTAACAAGATAGTAGAAACCAATGAAACAAACTAGGATATATATATATATATATAATAAAAAATATATATATATATATATATATATATATATATATATATATGGGAAAAAACAAATACCCTGTTATTATCACAATGTATTGAAAAAGAGTCATATTGGTTCTAAAATTCTTGGGAGCTACGACTTAAGGAAGTAGATAGAAATACCAAAAAAAATTATACTATAACCAAAACATATTTTTAGCTTAGTTTTATAAATAAACATTTTAACTATTGATGGATGAAATACTGAGAAAAAAGAAGATATTAAAAAAAAGCAATTAATTATTGCAAAGTTATTTTGTTAGATGTTGGCCAAGATAAGGAGGTTCAAGGTAAAGTTTTGAAAAATATTGCATAGTCATCTCTTGGAAACAAAATGTAAGCTTGATAAAGATACAATTTTTTTTTCTTTCCATCAAGGAACTATCCCAATGAATTTCATATGATTTTCTTACAAAAACACTAGGATTTATTAAAGAGACATGTTGTCTAAGGTTGAAAAGGCCTTTAAAAAAAAAAACTATAATAAATAAGATTAATGCTACCTTTCTTAGTTCCAAGAAAGACAAAATATATAATCAAACATGGTTAAAACATTTTAGATTATGGCAAACACGATTAAATTAAAACATTCTAGATTATGTTATCTCAAAAAATCAAGATGTTTTTGTTCATCATAAACAAATTCTTGATGGTATGTAGTTAGATTGTTATCCAAGTTACCAAGTTTAAATTAAGAGGAAGAGGAAGGCCCTCTTGTGTTCCAAAAGAGGAACACCCTAGTTGCCACCCATTGTACTTCATTAACTTTTTTAAAATTTTAATATATAATCTTTTCTTTTCATTTTATTAAAAAACTAAGTATATATCCGCTCATGTAGAGGAGTTGGAGAGCAAGTGGGTAGTTAAAACTCTCCTAACTGAGAGGCCCAGGTTCAAATATAAAAAGGTTCTCATAAAAAAAAAACTAAGTATATAAAATTAAATATAATGAAAACATAGGGTAAAATTAGGATTTTTTTTTTTAATTTAATTTAATTTATTTATTTTTTGGTCCACCATGAAAATTAATGTAGGTGGCTTCCTTGACCTAGACGGGATAAAATTAGAATTTTTACATAGTATTCTTTAAAAAAATGGATTTTAATCAAAATTAATATAAATGGATAAAATTTGGTTACAACACATTCCAACTGAGGCGTGTTGCTTTCCAGCTCTATCGTCTACGGTCTGCATGCTGATCACCTGCTCACGGTTGTCACCCACAAGAACAACTCAAATGTCTGACGGCGATTCCGTGACATTGTTCACGATTCAACGTCCCAGATCAACGCAGGAAATTTCCTGGGTTGATCTGGGACGTTGTTGCTTGACATAAGTACATGGCTTGATTCCATAAGGACCATTTGTGTGTTCCCCAACTGACGTCGGCAGCAGGATAAAGAGTTCCACTGGATAACTTTCGCACGAGTTTGGAGAACCCCAACGTCCTAGATCAACAAAGCAAATTCTTGGGTTGATCTGGGACGTTGTTATTGGGACATTTTTGTGTTCCCCAACTGACGTGGACATGGACAGTAGGGTGCGAGTTCCGGAGATTTGGAGACGCGTTTGAACGCTTCAGGAATCTCGTGTTTTGGAATGGAATCCCCCGCATGAATCTCGTGTTTATCAAAAAACACCGAAATCGAGTGTAGGCAGAGAAGGTCATAGATTTGAGATGCAAACGTGTTCATCACGTCCTTCCCTCTGTGATTCAGAAAAACTTGGTATGCTGCAGCGCGATTTGTAGCAAAACATTCGATGAAGAATCGCCGACCAATGCATTCCCAGACAACAACTAGAAGGGCAAAGGTAAGGAGATTGATTATAATTGTAACCCAAGACATGAGAAGCGACAGAAGAGATGCTGAAGGGTGGCCGCTGGCTTGATCTGCACCCTTACAACCCATATATATATATAGAAGGCATGCATCCACAAATTTGCTGATCACCTGCTGACGAGGACAACCCAGACGCTGTTCAGGATCAACGTCCCTGATCAACCCAGGAATTTTCCTGGGTTGATAAGGGAATTTGGGCTTCTCGAATCTCGTTCGACAGATATACTGCCCAACACAAAAAACAAAAGAGGTCCCCCACGAATCACAATCGTGTATTTCTGTGAAGCAACAATTCCTGACCCTCACAGAAATACACGATTTTGAGGGTCAGGGATTGTTGCTTCACAGAAATACACGATTCCTGACCCTCCAAAGTGGCTTACGTCAATGTACAAATTATTAATTTGCACATTGACGTAAGCCACTTTGGAAACACAGAATTGTTCTTTTGCCCATGTACAAATTAAATTAAAGATTCAGTGTTCCCAAAGTGGCTTACGTTAATTTGTACATTGACGTAACCCATTTTGGAAACACTGAATCTTTTAACGAGATTCGAGAAGCCCAAATTCCCATATCAACCCAGGAAATTTCCTGGGTTGATCAGGGACGTTGATCCTGAACAGCGTCTGGGTTGTCCTCGTCAGCAGGTGATCAGCAAATTTGTGGATGCATGCCTTCTATATATATATATATATGGGTTGTAAGGGTGCAGATGAAGCCAGCGGCCACCCTTCAGCATCTCTTCTGTCGCTTCGTGCACTAGCAGAATCATGTGTTGGGTTACAATTATAATCAGTCTCCTTACCTTTGCCCTTCTCGTTGTTGTCTGGGAATGCATTGGTCGGCGATTCTTCATCAAATGTTTTGCTACAAATCGCGCTGCAGCATACCAAGTTTTTCTGAATCACAGAGGGAAGGACGTGAAGAACACGTTTGCATCTCAAATCTATGACCTTCTCTGCCTACACTCGATTTCGGTGTTTTTTGATAAACACGAGATTCATGCGGGGGATTCCATTCCACGGGCAATACGAGAAGCCATCGAGTCATCATCGGTCCATATTGTTATTTTAACGACGAATTACGCACAATCGGCGTGGTGCCTAAGAGAGTTACATTTAATTCTAAAGAGGAAGGTCCCTGTGATCCCTGTGTTTTACAATGTCAGGCCTGAAGAAGTTAGGTGGCAAAAGGGAACTTTTTCTAAGGCGTTCAGGAAACATAAGAGAAGATATCCTGCTACCGCTGTGGAGGAATGGAGAGCTTGTCTGCGTGTTGTTTCCGATATTTCTGGCTTGCTAGGAGAAGGAGAATATAGAGGGTAAGATCTTTAACCACAAGCAATTCAGTATGATTAAATTTGGTTGGTAAAAGTTAAAATTTTATATTTTTTAATGCATAGCACAAATCTTGTTAGTAAATCTTGAACAGAAAATGCTTCTCTTGTTTTGTTTGTGAACGAAATAAAGGGAGCTAGCGAGGAAAGTGGTGAAGGAAGTTATTGAAAAATTGAATGGAACAAGCAAAATCAGACCCAAGTGGTGAGGAGGTTATTGAAAATCTCAATGGAAAAAGAAAAATCATACACTTTGATTGGAATTCGGTATTTTCAGAACCACTTCACTGCTTCCTGCTTCCTGTCCTGAGAAAGTGGGAAATAACGGACGTAGTACCGTAGAGAAATGGAAAAATTTTAAAAATGTTTGTTGGCTACCTATTAAAAAAGGCTGTTGCAACTATAATTATTTTCAAGGGTGTTTTCTTCTTTTTGTTTTTGATGTGAAGTATATAGTATCCGCGACTGTGATTACTTTAACCTTTAATTTTAATTATAAAAATCTTCATTTATTACGAAAATGTCCAATTTTAAAGATTATTTTTAGATGCTGTTATGTAAAAATCATTGTCTTAACTTCAATCAAAAATAAAAAATAAAACTTACTGATTGAATTCAGATTTACATAATTAATTTAAATTGATATCCAGAAAAGTAAATTTAAAACTTGAAACTTGAATTAGACGTGTATTTAACTCAACTCTACACATGGAAACCTTATGGAATTTTATTGTTAACATTATTTTTAAATGTAAATCTTTTCAAGATTGGCAGATATGACCTGTTTTGATCATGGTTCTGAAAGGCCTTTTCTTATTCCTTTGAAATGTGACTTCTTTTCATAGCTTTTTCTTTTCGAAATCCTGCTTGCATAGCCTATGAGAAGGAAGTTTTGGTAAAGCTAAATGGTACTGTTCTGGTTCAGCAAGCAATTCTTCTATAAGTCCGTCGCCTCAGTGAAAATATTCTTTTATTTTTCCTCACACAAAAATACAAGAACCTAAAACTACGAAGATATTAGTTTCTTAGCTGCAGTTCAATTTCTACATCATATATCTATCTTTTTAGCATCGGCTTATTATCAATATAGACAGGATATGACGCAGGTTATGGTTATGCTCCGCAACATCAATATATGAATACATATGGTTGTTTATTCTCAGCATCCGCAGACGACGAAAGAAGAAGCTCCCATTGTGTGTTGTATGCGAGGTACAGCACCGAATTCTCATCAATTGAAGCTAACACGCTCCTTCACAAAGCTTTGAAATAGATATAATAAAGATTCCCAACAGGCCCTTAAATAAATACATCCACGATGCAATCTATAAAATCTTACCATATTTTAAGTGTGTAGACCCTCAACAGTCTATCTCCTTGAGGAGTTAACATCGTTGTAGTTCTCATCTTTACTCTCAAATAAGATTATTCAACCTTTGGGATATAAAATTACAAATTTAATATATTATTGGCAGAAATTCAAGTTTCAAATATATTAAGCTTATTAGCTTATTAATCTTATGTTGAAAAGAACCATCACATTCTTTACGGTATTATATTTTTAATGTTTTTCTTTAAGAATAATTTGTATTTAAAAGTATTTTTATTATGAAATTAAAGATAATTTTTTAATATTTTTTTAAAGTGTCGGAAGTATTATATTATTGGGTACCTTGTAATAATAATATTGTAAATACCATGTAAATAGTTTAAAGTGTTGTAAATATTTGAGTATATAGCAGGTGTTATGTAAATGTAGATTTATATAAGAGTTTATAATTTAGTATGTGTAATCATTAGGGTCTTTGTTTTTATGTGGATATGTAGAATTAATAATAGATTTATTATTATGTCGTATTTCTCCCAAGAAAAATATGAAGTGTTAGATATAGTGTGTGTGAGGAGATGAAAAGTTTGTGTAAGTAGAAAGGTCAAAGGTTATGAATGTGAAGAGTCTCATATCCATGTGTATATATATTAAAGATAAAATATTGTAATAAGTGATCAAAGAAGCTTTGCAATACATTGTATTTGTATTACTTGAGTTGATATATATATATATATATATATATATATATATATATATATATATATATATAATATTTTATGTGAGTTTGTTATTGAATTGTGTGAACATTTTATATTGATCTTGTGGAGAATATAGTTGGATTTCTTATTGCAGTATCAAAGGCACATTGTGTGTGCTTGCTAAAATTCATGTTTGAGATAATTTCAAAATAAGGGACATAAGTTTGTGTGAGAAACTAGGTTGAAAAGAGCACCCTAGAATTGAGAGGAATTGGGTTGAAAAGTGCATTTGAGTTCATCTTCAAGGCTGAATAAGAGCCTCAAAAAATCAAAGATTGAGTAGTAAATTCAAGTTTAGGGCTAAGTAATTGTGCTCAAGTTCATACAAAGATATCAAACAAGTTGGTATTATGTAGTAGATGAAGGAGAAAAGAGTGTGTGTTAGTGATGTTGTGAAGCATTGAAAAAAAGTAACTTAAAGGAGAATAATTTAAAAGGAGAGAATATCTAGAGATGTTTACAATAGAGAAGATTATACATACTTGAGAGATCTAGAGAACATCCAAGAGAGAGCATAGGATGAAAGGAACATCCAAGAGAGAGCAGAGGATGAAAGTGTTGCTCTAATGCATTGAAAACAAAATTCATGTGGAGACTAGTAGATGTTTAAAGAAAGAAAAATACTGAAAGATATGAGGAAGAATTCAAAAGAGTTGCTAGAAAATACACATGTGAAAGTGAGCAACATAAATAATAAGCCAAGTATTTAATTTATTTTAAGAATTTTAAAGGTTCATTAAAAAAATAAAGGTTATAGAAAGAAAGAAGAATTAAATGGAGAGATAAAAGTACTTGGTGAATTAGAAAAATAATGGAAAAAAGGAAGGAAATATTTATATTGAAATTAAAATTAAGGAATGTAGAATTAAGGTTAATTAGCTATGAGATCAGTTGTGGTAACTCATCAAGTTTTGAGCTGGGCAATGAGAGCCAAAGGTTCAATGCATAGTTGGTTTTGTTTTTTTTACAAGCTCAAGATTTCATTGTAAAAGGGTGAGGGTCCCTTTCAAAAATATTTTATTTAATCACACACACACACACACACACACACACACACACATATATCTATATATATATATATATATATATATATATATATATATATATATATATATATATATATATATATATGTGTGTGTGTGTGTGTGTGTGTGTGTGTGTGTGTGTGTGTGTAATGAATCTCTCCTCCAAAAGCATTAGCTAAAAACTATTATTTTATCACTAATTACTAAATGGAAGAATTTGATGAGAAAAAAATAATTTAGAAGAAAATTTGAGTAATTTGAATTCAATCTAACTTTCCACTTGATCCAATTTTGAATTTCTAAAAGGTCTAGCTAGTATATATGGAACTCAAATATTAACCCTTTACTTTTAAGAATCTTTATTTCATGTTTGATCATGTCATCCTTGATAATCATTTTTGGTATAATATATGGTACTTAGATAGGGTTTCCCATAGATTGAATCTTTCTTTTATCCCCAACTAAGGCATTCGTACTCCCAACTAGAACATCCTTACATCTAGATAGTACTTAAAAAAATGGCTTTTATATTATGCTACTTAGATTTTCTTCATATCTTTTAGTTTTTGGATTTCTCTAAAGATATAGAATATAAAAAGGTGATGCTTACCCCATGCTCACGTTTTTTTATTGCTCATATTGGATTAAATATTAGAAGTAAAAATGACATACGATATGAGGAACTATAATGCACAAGTTCAAATATAGAAGTTTAAAGTGTAAAGTAATATGGAGAGACCAAGGTTAATCTAAGTAAATCATATTTTCTCTCCTCAAGTTGTATAAAATTTTCTCCTTGTAAAAATAAAAATAACATATAGTGTATCCTTTACATTTTAGGGTCTTAATAAAAACATAACAAAGAAATTCATATGGAGGACATCCATGGAAACCTGAGACTTATAGGAAAGAAAAAGAAAGTAATTACTATGGAGGATCATATTTACTCTTTAGTGTTTTCAAGAAAACATCCATGATTTTCAAAGTAGCATAACAAAAATAGAGTATGATACTTGAAGTTTAAGGTTTGTAGGGATACATAACTAATAAAGTGTTTGAGGGCTATTATTTGAATTTTAAATTCTCTAGAGTAGCATACGTCTTAAGAAGATAAGTCTTGTTATGAATAACATAGAAAAATTGAAGATATTGATGAAGATGAAAGTGTTGGTGGGAATTAAAAGAGAGAGGAAGACCCTCAAAGCAAGAACAAAGAGAAAAAAAAAACTCAAAGGAATATTGATTTGGGAAACAAAAAAAAAATTGTAGGTGTGAGTAAGAAGTGGGGTTAATATTACCAGCATGAGTCAAGAGTAAGGGCAGTAAGGAGTGTGAGCATGAGCATTAAGAGTAAGTGTAGCAAGGAGTGCAAGCATGAGTTGGGAGTAAGTGCAGTAGTGAGTGCGAGTGCCAGTCAAGAGTAAGTAAAACAATGAGTGTGATTACGAGTTGAAAGTAAGTGCAATAGTAAGTGTAAGCATGATGCAAAAGTAAGTGTAACAACAAATACAAGTATTAGTTAGGAGTGAGTGCAATTGGAAGCAAGTGTGAGTAAGTGTAGCCAAAAGTTAGTACAAGTGAGTGCAGCCCAAATTGAATGTGAGAATGAGCCAAAATAAATGCAATAATGGTTGCGAGCATGAGCTAGGAGTGAGTGTGCAATCTAATAGTGAATGATATTAGAGAGGGATTGCAAGCCAAGATCCAGTCATGGCAAAAGAGTTATGGGTTCATGTAGAGTGCATCAATGATTCAAACCCTTGCCATGAATGTGTGGAATATTATTTCAAAAAATTGTTGAAGCCAAGGAACATCGGTAAAAAGAATAGATAAGGGTAATTGTGAGCCAAGATGGAATGCAATATGAGAGTGAGCGCAAGCCAAAAGGAAGTGTAAACTAAGAGGGAGTGTAAGTCAGGATTCAATCATGGCAAAAGAGTGGTAGGTTCAACCAAAGTACATTAATGCTTCAAACCCTTACCATGAATGCATGGAATATTGTTTCCAAAAATTACTGAAGTGAAGGAACGTCAAGAAAAAGAAGAGACATGGAAAATTGTGAGCCATGAGGAAGTGCAAGGTAGGAGCAAGTGTGAGGCAAGAGAGAGTGCAAGCTAGGGGATAATAATAAATTCAAGTAGAGAGGGAGTGCAAGCCAAGAGCAAGCCCCATTAGCTATTGTGTAAGGAAAGTCATTTTTGAAAGCCCTAATGAGAAGTCAGGATGCCCTAGATAGAAATAAAAATGTCCTAATTGGAAGTTGGAGGTCCAAGTTGGAGATTAGTAGAAGAGTGAATACATGTCAAGTTTGATCTAGGTAGAAAATGTTACACCAAAACTAAGTATCAAGGATGATATGATTGAGCATGACATAATGGTTCTAAAAATTTTATGTGATTTTTACTAAGTGATAAAATTGCCATTTCGCTTTGGAACAAGGTTTATAAGATGAATCCACTCAACAGTCATGCAGTTTTTCTTGTTTAAAATGATTTCGAGGAACTCCATTCCAGGTTCAGATTGGATTAGGATTGCAAAATCCACAAAATTTTGTGAGAGGTGGTGACGTCAACAAGAAAAAAATGCATAATGGCCCTTTTGCATATACCCGATTTCAGAAACTCTTTTTCTCCTTGCCCAGGTTTAGCATTATCCTCAAATCCACAAAAGTCTTAAGGAGATGATGACGTAAGAAGAGGAAAAGTGTGGATTGAAAATCAAGAGAATAAATGAGTCTTTTTCTATCTGAAATAAAGATAAGGTAAAATTGTGGAATGATGTAAGAGCTTGACTCAGGATCCAGACTAAGGAATATTCTCATTCTATCTGAAATGGAATCTGTATAAGTTATAAAGAAGAGGTGACATCACCAATTTTTAATGTAGATTAGAAAAGATAAAATCTCCAGAAGGGATTCAAGGTTCAAATTTCCAAGATCAGGATTGGAGGTTATGCTGCTAATTAAAGCAATGTCATCCAACAGATGGGCTCTCAGCTTATACCAGATCTAATCTGGGCCATGGGATAAATAATATCAATGGTGGGGGTTAGTCTGCTAAATCTGGTCCATTTAAAAGGATGTTCCTACACCAGAACTATAACTGATTGGTCGAAAGATGAAGTATCAAGAGTTTCCAAGAAGATCAAACCAAAGGCGGTTGCAGATCGATGGTGGCACTCTAATCCCAAGAAATATCTATGAAAATGCATGATCTAGAATGTTCTAAATTGTAGTCTAATAAGCGACCAACAAGTTATAGAGAACCCATGCTACCATGGCATTTTTCATTTCAGTGGATTTCTCGAAGGTTTGATCAATGAGCTAATTTTAGCTAAGTTCTTTGCTGAGCTATTGTAATAATATTTGATGTATTGTTTCTTGATTTGTAATATGAAAAACTATAAGTAGAGGTCGAACCCTCATTTTGAAGGGTCGATTCTAGCATGTTTTCCTGTACTATTGTAAATATTTTTGAAGAGCAGAATGAAACGAGCAATACATTGATCTTCGCCTCAAGTCTACATTTCCATGCTTGATGTCAGAGGTTCGGATTTCATAGTTGTATTTATGTGAATACTTAGATGGTTATTTTGTGCTTATCTTGGATTACTAACTATTATGAGTAATTGAAATCTGCTTTGAAGTTTATTCTATGTTATTAGTAAGTACATATTTGTAAAATCTAGTTTTTGCGAATTCTATTATTTGGATTATCATTTCCTGGATATTGAAATTGCTTGCTATAACATTTCTATGCTATGCTTTAATATCTAAAATGAGCTATTTTGGGATAAACGTTGATCTGAATGTATGTCTTTAATATGGTTTTTGGGAAGCTTTTTATGGTGATGCAATATTTTTAACCTATCCGTCCATTGATATCCACATATCTCTAACCCTAACCTTCTCTTACCCTAAACTCCAAGCCCTAATTGAACATAATTGTGTCAACAATCTACTAAGTTGACAAGGAACTAGCTTCCTCTGGAGGTTGGATCGAAAACCCTGATTTTGGTCCTTCCAATGTTGAGTGTTGAGTTACAACTATTGGGTGCAAGCCTAAACAGAAAGTAGGAAGATAGATAGCCATAATATGAAGTAAAACTTGGTGTAATTCAGTGCCCAACAATTTTTGGCATGCTCGATGGGACCATTCACAAGGAACATGAAACTCATATAGAAGAGTTAATATTATCTCATTCCAAAGGAATCAAGATTTGGTGAATTATCTTGACCTTATTAGCGGAGAAAAGAAAGTTTACCTGGTGACTCCCTGGTCATAAGACCTTGAAAAAGTATTGTAGACCAGTACCCTTTCATGTATATCAGGTCTTATAAGAGGAACAACCCTGATTCTTTCTTTTATTATGAATTACCTCAGAGAGGGGTTGTTGTTATTAGAAGTTTAGATCAAGATTTTATTAAAGAAGAAGAATTTCTGGAAGAAAACTCAATAGTTCCCCAAATAATACCTACAACCAAAAATATGGCATAAAATGTGGCTCCCAATCAGCCACTACAGAAGTACCCTAAATGAGATTCGACTGCACCCCTTAGATTAGCACAAATGGATGCTATTACTCAAGTTGTGTCTAAGGCAACCCCCACATATGATGGATTTGGGAAAAAAACTTATGAGCACTGCTAAGCTATCCTAAATCTGGCAATAATCCACAACATAAAAGAAGAAAATGTTATTGTCATAATTCTAGCCCTGTCCTTTCGTGGAAATATATTGCATTGGTTCATAACTCTGGACGATAATTCTATCACTTCATGGCAATATTTGGATGAGCCATTCATAGAAGAATTTAATGAATTTTTTGACCCCTTTTCTCTATTGAATTAGTTTATAACCATGCAAAAAACTTAGCAAGAAACTATCTCAGACTTTAATTTAATATTTAGAAGAACATGGAAGAGAATTACCCCTACTAATAGACCAGTTGCTTTTTTGGCTTATATGTATTACATCTATGCCCTGGGATCATATCTAGGTCTACAAACACAACAATATAGAATTGAAACTTTCCCTCAAGTTTATAATGCAACCGTCCATGCCGAGAATATCCTGATCAATGTAGGAAGAATTCCCGCAAATACTATATTGCCCTACAATTTAGAAACTAGTAGTAGAAATGAGAAATCCAAAAAATATTCCTACATGGACCCCCTTTCTTTACCATCTCCATATCCTAAGATAAATTCAATTTCTGGACCTAAACCTATGTCCTCCATGCCCTCTTTTCACCCTCTTTCTTCTCAACCTTATCAAGAATTGTTTGCTATTCTGGACATACAAAATACCATGAAAATTTTGAGTAACAGAATGAATTCAATGGAGAAGAGAGATCAGGAAATATCACAACAGAGGATATTCCCATATGTAAACAAATATCAAAGTCCTGGCCCTAGAAACAATACCAGGGTTAGGGTGAATGCATCATATAAAGATCCAAAATATTCTGTGGATACCACTCTTGCAAATTTCTGGTGTTTAGTATACAATGACCCCCATGACTCACAATCTTGTGTGATGTATCAACATCATGTTCAAAAATCCATGGATCAAGCTAAAATAAATCAGAAAGGGATAGTTAATATGTTATAGCACCGTGATCAGATCATGGTTGGAAAAGAGTTGGAGGAAGAAAGTCCAATTGATGTTATGACAAGGTCTGGAAACAAAGCTTTACAAGTAGACCCTCAGAATATGGGACAATTCCAGATCCCTTATCAAAAGAAGGCTGACTTGCCTCCTCAAAACAGTGACACTTTTCCTATTTCTCGAGCCAAGGTAAAATAGAAAACTGATAATTTCCTTAAAAATCTAGAAAGAATAACGAAAGGAGATAGAATGAAATCCAAGGGTGAAGAACAAGAAAGGCTCAAGTTCCCCTCTATTACCAAAATACAAAGGTTAGAGGTAACCCAACAATACAAAAGGAGGTATGGGAAGCCAGATAGAGGACTGAAAGACTATCCCTAACCATGTCTGAGTATAACATTGTGGAAGAAATGAAAAATATTCCATCAAGAGCTAGTCTATATGATACCCTTTTTATCCTGGGCTAGATTGACCTACTTAAAGCTTCCCTTAATAAAAATCCCCAGAACAGACCAGCCACTACCATCCTCAGTATAACATCAAAAAAGAAATAAATGACACCTACTATTCTAAAGAACAAACTGCCCCCTTTTTATATATCCCTAAGAATGGAGGGATGGGTAGCCTAGAATTATATGATTGATTCAGGAGCATCAATCACAGTTATGCCTAAGGCATTCTGTGAATAAATGGGTATGGAATATACCCAATATTTTCTTGGAGTGTTACAGTTAGATGGGACACCTGTCAAGACATTTGAGATTATTAAATATGTACTAATGAGGTTGTACAAATCCCCTGAGGTGATAGTAGTACAAGAAATAGTGGTGGTAGATTTAGAACCCTATTTTGGGTTATGTCTTTCGAGAGAATTTACTGCAAAGCTATGAGGATGTATGTATATGAATTATTCTAGCATGGTAATACCTTTCAAGGGAAAGAGGATAAGGATAACTCCTGAAAAACTAGTTGCTTATCATTTTGAAAATTTTGAAGAAGATATGTCCAACCTTAACCCTTTGGATTAATTTGATCTAGTAGAGAACATTGAGGAACTAGACATTGAAGATGAGTTACCTTTCAAAGAATATTACAGTAAATTTGAAACTAGTATGCGTACATACAACATCATAAATGAATTGGAAAAGAAACTCCCTGCTATTTATAATCAATCCCTAAGGAACAATGAAACATGGGTTCTGCACTTTGACAGTGCTAAATGTACAAATGGTGCAGGGGCTAGTGTGGTTTTACAATCACAATCCAAAGGAATAAATAATTATTCTTATAAAATGACACGGTCATGTACCAACAATGCTACAGAATACGAGGCTTTGTGCCTTGGATTAATGTAATATGAAAGCATGGGCATCAAGATTTTGAACATATATGGTGATTCTGAGTTAATTGCACATCAGGTAAGGAATAAGTGTAGCAGTAAGCACCATTAATTAAAGGCTTACAAGAACAGAGTATGGGACCTAATGGATTCATTTGATGCCCTGAACCTAGCTTTTGTGCCTAGATAAGAGAATCACATTTCAGATACATTGGCAACAAAGAGAGCTAATTTAAATCCTCCTATGGATTTTGGGACTAAGAAGACCAAGGGAATTAAAATGGTTTTTAGACCTGCAGTGCCGAATAAGCAAATATTCTAGCAGGTTTTCAAAAGTGATGAACATATTCTAGAATTTATGATAAAAGAAGCATGCCTCACAACTGTCCAATAGGAATACTTGGAGGAGATAAATCAACAAGACTTCATCCAGCTAAGAAACAATCATATCTTGAGGTGATTGATCACTCTTGAAATTTTGTTTGATAATGAAGATAGGAAGAAGGTTGGAGCTATGAAGGTTGGTGAGAAGATATATAAGGAGGTAGAAGTCAGAATAGTAAAGAAGCTAAATATTGGGATCCAATTTTCTCTTGAGGAAGCAAACGAAATAAAATATTTGTGCTTAAAATACCAATACATTGTGGCATGGTCATATGAGGACCTTAAATTTTATGATAAAAGGATTATCCAGCATACTATTGAGTTAGAACCTGATGCTAAACCATTTCGATAAAAATAGAGGACTGTCAATCCAAGGATAGAAGCCATTATGAGAGAAGAACTTTTAAATATGCTAAAGTTTAGGATAATATATTCGATAAAACATTCCACTTGGGTAGCCAATTTGGTACCCGTAAGAAAGAAGAATGGAGATATACGCCTATGTGTGGATTTTAGAAATATGAATCAAGCTTCCCTCAAATATCACTATCCCCTTCCTCAGATTGACCAGATCTTACAAGTGATAGCTAGAGCAGAGAGATTCTTGCTATTGGATGGTTATTCTGGATATAACCAAATTTGGGTAAAAGATCAAGATCAATACAAAATAGCATTTACTATAAAATCGGGTACATTTGCCTATCAGAGGATGCCCTTTGGTTTGTCTAATGCAGGAGCTACATTTGAGAGGACCATGGATTATGCCTTTGGTACACTTATAAACAAAGTTATTTTGATTTACCTAGATGACATGACTATGTTTTCTCATGATAAAAATGCAGGTTTTTCAAAAATGCAGGGAGTTTGGTATTTCACTAAATCCTAAGAAGTCGTTATTTGCAGTACATGAGAGAAAACTACTAGGACATGTGGTCTCAAAGGAAGGTATGGCCATAAATCCAGATAGAATTAGAGCAATTCTAGCTATTCCATTGCCTACTAATCAGAAGATGCTGCAGTATTTCTTAAGTTGGATCAATTTTGTCAGGAAGTTCATTTATGATTTTGCGTAGAAGGTGAGACCTATATCTGAACTACTCAAGAAAAAGGTAAAATTCAAGTGGACTGAGGTTAGGAAGCAAGCTTTTGACATCATCAAGCAATCCATTTCCACTACCCCAGTTTTGATAAATCCTGATTTTAGCAAAGATTTTATTCTCTATGCTTACAAAGCTGAGCAAAGTTATGCTTCGGTGCTCACCCAAAGAGATGATCAAGGGGATGAACACCCTGTATTATTTTGGAGCCAAACTTTACATGACTATCAAGTAAAATATAACTTTATTGAAAAACAAGTGTTTGTTGTGATGAAGTCACTTAAGAAGTTTAGATAATATCTGGTACAAAGCAAAACTCTAGTGTATGTGGTTCATCCAGATGTGAGAAGTTTTATCTTACAAGGTGACCTAGGAGATAAAAGGGCTGGTTGGATTACTAAGATCTAGGAGTATGACATGGAAATACACCCCACCAAGCTGGTAAGAGGTAGGGCCTTGTGCCAAGGATTGATAGATACTTCAGCATTGATTGGAGTGACAACTTGTTAGATAACAAAAGAGGATCAAGTAGAGATTGTCCACACTCCGGATTCTGATTGGATCGAACAAATGACCAGGTATTTCCAAACGAGAATTTGCCCACCTGATCTGAATCCTTATCAAAGGAGGTATAGACTTCACGCCAAAAATATGTATTACCTCGGTTGTTAAAAAGAAACTTGGATGGTATTCTCCTGAAATGTTTGAAGGAGGACCAACAAAAAAGAGTCATTGAAGAATTCCATGGAGGGTCAGTAGGTGGCCATAGCTCAGGCAGAACTACAACTTTGAAGATAATAAGAGTAGGCTATTATTGGCCTACTATGTTCAATGATGCTTTTAAAGTCACCCAGGTCTATGATAAGTGTCAAAGGTATGTTGGAAAGACTAGAAATGTTGCATCCCCCCTAAAGCCTATTCAAGTTGAGGAGCCTTTTCAACAATGGGGATTAGATTTCATAGGAGTCATAAATCCTAATTCTTTAGTAGAGCACAAGTTTATCTTGACAACTACAGATTATCTTACCAGATGGGTAGAGGCTATTCCTACAAAGAAGGTAGACCGAGAAGTTGTGATCAACTTTATGGAGAGTTTAATTTCCATATTTGGAGTTCTAGAAGCTTTGGTGAGTGATAATGGCCCTGCTTTTATAGGGGCTAAGTACATTGAGTTTTCCAACAAGTATGGCATCACTCTTAAAAATACTTCAAACTATTACCCACAAGGTAATGGACTTGCATAATCTACCAACAAGAACCTATTAAGGATTCTGAGAAAGTCTCTGGAAGGTAACAAAAGGAGTTGGCACCTATTGCTCGACCATGCTCTATGGGCAGACAGGATTACTATTAAAAATTCTATCAAAACTTCTCCTTATGCATTGGTATATGGAAAAGAGGCAGTACTGCCGATTCACCTAGAGATTCCAGCACTTAAGCTTGTCAGTATAGAAGAAGAATTGGAGGATGATCTAGTGAAAATTAGGTTGACACACTTGCTACAACTGGAAGAGAGCAGAACTCAAGCATATGATCATTTTTAGAAGCATTCATCAGACATTAAAGCATGGTTCGATAAAAAGGCCAGGTTCAAAAAAATTCAAGTAGGAGACTCAGTTCTCAGGTGGAATGTGGACAGAGCAAAGCCGGGTAAGCATGAAAAGTTTGATTCCTTTTGGGATGGTCCTTTCGAAATTATGGAAGCAAAAGAGTCTAATGTATTTCAGTTGAAAGACTTAGAAGGAAACATACAACCAATTCCGGTGAATGGTTTCCACCTTAAGCTTTACTATATATGAGAAATAGGCTCATTGTAACATATGTATATATATTGTACAAATATTTCCCTCTCCTTTCTACACTTTCTATTTCATTTTCTTTCTGCACTTTGTAATTAGTTCTTTTTTGGAGAAATGCTAAAAAAAAAAGAGAAGAGAGAGAAAAAGAAGTTTTGCAAGAAATGACTAAGTATTGGCCGGATTCATGGTAATCTTCCATCCCGCACATTGTGTCATGCGAAACTCCCCGGAGTGACATTCCACCCTCAAGACTGCATGGTCGGATCCGGATTGGCGATTCCGCAAGAAAGGTCCATCAAAAGAAAAACAAGAATGGTACTAATCCAGGAACCTCCCAAAGCTGAAGATAGCCAGAGCGGAATCAGGGTAAAGCCAAACAACAAGTTCTAAGTTGACACGTGGAGGCTAAAGATTTCTCACACATTCAATTCTAACAAACTCGCATGAGGACTAAAGAGTAGCCGAAGGGATGCGATGAGTTGGCAACACGATTTCAAAATTCAGCCAATGAGAAGGAAGGACGCCATTTTCTTTAAGCCACCAAAGAAATAAAGGAGGGGATGGTGAAGTGTGCCAACAAGATGTCACGTAACTGCTGCATTTATGGCGGATGATACGCGTGTTCCAGATGATAAAAGTGATGAAGTATTGCACGAGATTCATTTTGCAACCACTAGATTGTAGAGAAGCTTAGTAGTGTTTCGAAGCCCTCCTTGCTTATTCAAGTGCACGAAATATTACTGTTACAAAATGGCTCCTAAGAAATCTCCCACAGAAGCTGCAGAAGATGTCCCAAAATTTGAAACTCTGGATGAAAGAACATTTGTGCCTTACCTGGACAAAGCCAAGGTGGTAGCGGATACAGAAATGACCATCTCCAAAAGGACGAAATTAAGGAGGAGCATGAACGATAGATACAAAAAGAATGATGCTCTATCGGTAGAAGGTAGATGCTCCATTATCTCTTATTTGTCCTTTTATATTTGTGATTCTGTCCATCCATGTCCTGAATTGATAGCTGTGATAGTGAAATACTATGACCCACTGGCTAAGGCAGTAAAAACCAGCGAGGGAGAAACCCTTTTTAGCATCACTGCCTCTTTCTATCATGAGCTTTTCGCCTTAGGGTCTGACCCGTTGGTACCACCAAAACCCTTTAGAATTGTTGAGAAAGCGAGGTTTTATTCCACAAAGAAGTGGGTGAATGATGGCGAGTCATTTAGGAATTGGGTCTATAAGCAACTGAATACCAAACCCCAGGACGAGTTGCCTGAAGTTCCCATTTCTATCAAAAAGTTTGTAACTCCCATTATGTTCTCTATGTTGGCCTGCATGGAGGGTTTGGACTCTGATGAGGAGGTTCATGGTTGGCAAATTGCCATTGCATACTGTATCTCTAATGAAAGGATGTACGAAAAGGAGGCGGAAAAAAGAGGAATAAGGGTGATTTATTTTGATTGGCCAGCGTTTCTCACCCAAAGGATTCATGAACAATTAGTAAGCTTAAAGAGGGGCTCCGGTGCTCCTAGCTTTAGGCATTGCTCAAGCTTAGTATGGATGTTTTATGCCATTGTGAAAGATAGAATGTCATGGATCCCAATCAAAGATAAAACCGATGAAGGAGAACCTATGCCAGTCTACTATTGGACAAATCATTTAAGAAGCAGTGAGTCTTACTATAGGTTCAATTTGGAATTTCTTGGACCGGCCCTCAAAATAATGTACAAAAATTTCCCTAGGTTACCACCCCTGGCCAAAGAGGTTCTAAGGAATAAAGATGTAGAAGAAGGGGACTGGTATCTGTTAACTGAGGGAACAATCATCAGATTATATGGTTTCATGGGTAAACCTTTTCTTTTGCCCCATTTTGTCATAGAGAGACTCTTTGCCTTAGAATATTTGAGGTAGGCAGAATACATTGACTCAAGATATGGTTCAGGGAGAAAAAGGAAGTCTTTGCTTTCCCACCGCACTTTAAGTGATATCACCATTACTAAAAAGGGGTAAAGTCAGCAAATTGACCAATACCTGGATAGGTTAGGTCTATTTTATATCCCATAAAAGTGGAGTTATGATCCTGATGGTATTTTCACTACAAAAAATAAAACTCTGAATGGAGATAAGGCCTACAAATTTGAGAAAAGACCCAGGGCTCATTTTGAACAGGGGAGAAACAATGATGAGACTACCTTGTTAGAGTGGAATGTTTCCAAGATGGATCAGTTACCCCCATGGTTGGATTTTTATGAGCAGATTGAATATTTTGATCCTGACCACCAGCCCAATCATCATATTACTGAAGAGATGATTGATAAAATTAAAGCCAAAACTACAAAGAAAAATAGGCCCTCTTCCAAGTCAAAGTTGGCAAAGAAAAAGGACATGTCATCTAAGAAGGAAGCTTTAGAAAAAGAAGAAGAGGATGATTTCAAGGGACCATGGGAGGATGCCAAGATCATGGATTGGTGGCGTATGAGAGTTGAAATTGGAAAAGCTGAATCTAAATTTGGAACAAAATTTGATAAAGAGTTTTCAAAAAGATATGATGAAAATATTGATACTTGGGAACTCAAGGATGTAAGGCACATTGTATTGATGGTTGAAAAACCCTAGGGTGATTCTGAATCTCTCCAACCTTCTACAAATCAAAGGACTTATTTAACAAATACTGAAGCATTGAGGACTTTCAGTCCTACTTCTGAGCAGGCAGAGATATTCCCTAAAGGAGCTAGGATGATGAGTAAAATGAAATGTTCTAAAGAAAAGGTGGTTAGTACCCCGATTATTGAAGCAAAATCTAGGCCTAAACATTTAGCTCTAGGAGCACAACCTCAGAACAAAGTTGTTGATCAAAAAGGGAAGGGTAAGAGCATTGGAATCAAGCCACTTTCTTTTACTCCTATGGCGTCAGCAAAGCCTCAATCCATTACTGAGCAATATTTACCTTTCGGAGGAGTGCAAGGAGAATTATCAAGAGAAGATACCAGATATGAGATGGATGCTTTCCGATTAGTTCATAAAAGGGCTAAGAGAACCCCAGATACAAAAGGGATAGAGCTTTCCAAAAGGTAAAAAATGAGTATGGAGGAAATTGCGGAAGAAGTAGTTGTTTTTGATACAGAAGGATTAGTTGAACAAGAACAACAAATTGAAAAGGGAGCTGAGCAAGAAAACCCTACATCTGTAGGTGAAGGTATGGTTTCTAATCCCTCTTCTCCTTCTCATCTCCATGAATCCCCAAAATAATTGCCCTCCCTTTCTGAGAAAGAAAATGTGGTGAATTTACCTCCTCCATCTCCCAGTTTTTCTCTCATTCCATCAGTATCTATGGAGGTACCAGTCAGTTATGTTATGTCACAATCCTTCTCAAACCCACCTTCCACTTCTGAGGCATCCACTTCAGTATCCACTATCATTGCGCCCCCATTTTCTTTGCCACAATCCATGGGACACTGCATTCCAAGTTCATCCATCCCTTCTACTATCAATACTATCCCCGTTTCTCTAAATTTACCTATGTCCACAATAGCGGTGGTCATAGAATCTACCATTGTAATAGAGGTTATTGTCAATGTATCTCCACCCCCATAAATAGCAAATCAGTCTGCCCTTATGTTTTTAATGTCGTTATCTCCTTTGGCTGCTGATATTTCAAGGTCTGTTGTTGTATCAAAAGAACAGACAACTACTCAGAGTATAAATGACTATTGGGCAGAGAAGCTTACCAAGCCTTCCAGTAGAATGGTCGTGACAAGGAAAAGTATGTATGTTAACCCTATCACTAGGCAAAGGGTTTCAAGATCCTTGATTCCGTAGGTAAGCAAACCTGAAAATGAAATGACTGCTCAAGATTATAAAGTAGAGGAAATCATAGAAGATATCGACAAGCTTCCTGCTGAAGATGAGTTAGGGATGGCAAAGGCTCACTTGGATACCTTTTATGTAAAGACTGATATAGCAAAAGATAAGGTAGAAAAGTTGAAACAACAAGTTGAAAAGCTTAAAAAGGGCCTTCATGATCAGAAAGAGGTGGAGAAAGTTTTGAGGAAAGAGGCTAAGAGTTGGTAGGAAAGGTTCCAGAAAGCTAATGAGTTGAAAGACCAACTGGAGGAACAAAAGAAGTTGAATGAGCATCAGGCCAAAGAAATTCAAAATTTAAAACATCAGCTTCAGATTGAGAAGGCCAAGCCCACCAGATTTTCTAAAGATGGTTTGAAAAATATCAAGGAGGAATTGCTTTCTGAAATTCAAGAAAAATGTTCAGGCCTTCAACTTATCATTGATTACTTGAAAGATGCCAACCAGTTGCTATCTACCATTTAGAAGGACTTAGATCAGATCACTAGAGAGTTGCAGCCTATGGTGATTCCAGTAGAACGAATGTACATATTGGTTTATAGTAGGCTCAGTGATGTCGCTAAACCAATTCCTAGTAAGGAATGGAATATAGCCAGGGTAGCCTCCAAGATAGTAGTAAAAAAGCATAAGGTAGCTCAGAAAGCTTGGCTGTTGTTTGACAGAATAGATAGGGGGATTAAAGAGATCATTGAATTAAATGAGGAAATGATTAAGGTCAGTTTCAGAGGACTTTGGAAGGAAGATCACAACTTGTTATCTATGGAAGAAGTCCAACAAAGCATTAAGGATAGCTTACAGGATGAGGCTGGAATCGGTTCATTAGAAGAACCACTATCTCAAGAACAAGATGCTAAGCTAATCATGAGCTACGCATGACTAAGAGATCTCATGGAAGATCTAGTGATTAGAGGAAATGCTGTTGATTATGAGGATGTGGAAGAATTACAATACATTTATAAGCAGCTCAAAGAAACATCAAATCCTTCTGAGCAAGCCTGGAAGCAGGCTCTTCAATATTTAGAATCAATGATTTAGGTGTTCGGAGATACCGTTGGCAAAGATAATCAGGAAGTACAGACTCTTGGAGAGGATGAAGAGGAAGAGGTTGTAGAAGAATGAGAATAATATTGAGCAGTTACAGGCCCAGGAGGGGCTCATGCTGAAGACATTCTATGTTTGTACATATTTCATTATTTTTGTATTTCTATTTTTTACCCTAACGATTGTCAGAAATAAGCAATAAAGGTATGAAGTCTATAGAGCAACATTTTTGTGTGAAGGTATTCTTTGAAATAAAGCCTTATAAAGGAGGTAGAGTTGTGTATAGTTTTGGAAAATAGTAATAGTACTGGTATTATGGACACAAGTCTATTACCGAACAAGTGGGTTTTATGAAATCAGTTTTGTTTTGACTCCTAAGGCCCAATGGATAAGACTCTGGATTCGATTGGTTTTGCGAGCAAATCCACCAGGAGGCGCCAGAATGTAGGCCCAAAATGGCCACATACTTAGTAAAATTTTGTGTGATTTTTACTAAGTGATAAAACTACCATTCCGCTCCGGAACAAGGTTGATAAGACGAATCCGCTCAATAGTCATGCAGTTTTGCTTGTTTAAAATGATTTCGGGGAACTCCATTCCGGGTCCGGATTGGAGTAGGATTGCAAAATCCACAAAATTTTGTGAGAGGTGGTGACGTCAGCAAGAAAAAAGTGCGGAATGGCCCTTTTGCATATACCCGATTTCGAAAACTCTTTTGCTCCCCGCCCCGGATTAGCGTTATCCTCAAATCCACAAAAGTCTCAAGGAGATGATGACGTAAGCAGAGGAAAAGTGTGGATTGACAATCCAGAGAATAAATGAGTCTTTTTCTATCTAGAATGAAGATAAGGTGGAATGGCGGAATGATGTAAGAACTTGACTCTGGATCCGGACTAAGGAAGACGCTCATTCTATCCGGAATGGAATCCGCACAAGTTATAAAGAAGAGGTGACATCATCAAATTTTTAATGCGGATTAGAAAAGATAAAAGCTCTAGAGCGGATTCAAGGTTCGAATTTCCAAGATCCGGATTGGATGTTCTGCTGCTAATTAAAGCGACGTCATCCAGCGGATGGGCTCTCAGCTTATACCGGATCTAATCTGGACCATGGGATAAAGAAGATCAATGGTGGAGGTTAGTCTACTAAATCTGGGCCATTTAAAAGGATGTTCCTGCACCAGAACTATAACATATTGGTCGAAAGATGAAGCATCGAGAGTTTCCAAGAAGATCAAACCAGAGGTAGTTGTAGATCGACGGTGGCGCTCTACTCCCAAGAAAGATCTATGAAAGTGCATGATCTGGAATGTTCTGAACTATAGTTCTAATAAGCGACCAACAAGTTGCAGAGAACCCATGCTACCATGGCGGTTTCCCTTTCAACGGATTTCCTAGAGGTTTGACCAATGAGCTAATGCCAGCTAAGTTCTTTTTTGAGCTATTGTAACAAGATTTGATGTATTGTTTCTTGATTTGTAATATGAAAAACTATAAGTAGAGGTCGAACCCTCATTTTGAAGGGTCGGCTCTAGCGTGTTTTCCTGTACCATTGTAAATATTTTTGAAGAGCTGAATGAAAGGAGCAATACATTGATCTTCGCCTCAAGGCTGCGTTTCCATGCTTGATGTCAGAGGTTCGGATTTCATAGTTGTATTTCTGTGAATACTTAGATGGTTAGTTTGTGCCTATCTTGGATTACTAGTTGTTATGAGTAATTGAAATCTGCTTTGAAGTTTGTTTTGTGTTATTAGTAAGTACATTTCTGTAAAATCTAGTTTTGGTGAATTTTGCTATTTGGATTATCATTTCTTGGATATTGAAATTGCTTGCTATAACATTTCTCTGTTATGCTTTAATATCTGAAATGAGCTATCTTGGGATAAAGGTTGATCTGAATGTATGTCTTTAATATGGTTTTTGGGAAGCTTTTTATGGTGATGCAATGTTGTTAACCTATCCATCCATTGATATCTACATCTCTCTAACCCTAACCTTCTCTTACCCTAAACTCCAAGCCCTAATTGAGCATAATTGTGTCAACAATCTGCTAAGTTGACAAGGAACCAACCTACTCTGGAGGTTGGATCAGAAACCCCGATTTTGGTCCTTCCAATGTTGAGTGTTGAGCTGCAGCTATCGGGTGCAAGCCTAAACAGAAAGTAGGAAGATAGACAACCATAGTATCAAGTAAAACTTGGTGCAATTCAGTGCCCAACGAGTTCCATAGATCATGTCCAAGGTTTATAGAAATTCGAAATTGGATCAAGTGGAAGTGGGGATTGAATTCAAATTATTTTATGACTTTTCTTCCTAAATATGTTTTCCTCATCATCTTTTCCAAATTCAAAATTAGGGATAAAATAATGGTTGGTGGCCCATGGTTTAGGGGAAGAGATGCACTTTATTTTAGACCATGGAATGAAATATTTTACGTTGAGACATAAAATTTTAAGAAGCTTTCCGTGTGGGTTAGGTTTTTTGGACTTCCATATCAGCTTATAAATAAGGATGTTCTAAATAATGTTAAAAAATCCCTAGAGGAATTCATCAAGTAAGGTTCAAAAACTAAGGAGTGAAAGCATGTTATACATACTCGAATATGTGTTTCTATGGATATTCAAATCCTTTGCTACAATTTATTAATATTAAATTTCAATCAAGAGAATGGGATCAACAAGTAGATTATGAAAATATTTCATTTTGTTTCCACAATTATTTTAATATTGGACATATGGTAATATTTTGCAAAGTAAAAACTATGAATAAAGACACACAAAAATCTATCCATGAGATAAACTTTAAGATGAAGAAAGAAAATCATACAATAATATAAGTTATATCAGATCAAGGATATTCCACTCCAAAAGAAGAGATGCATAAAGCCTATATAAAATATCATTTGGTGAGTTCAGAAGGAATTAAATATTCAAAAGAAGATTTGAAGATAAATCCCAAAATAAAGACAACAAAAGAGGTCAATTTTATTCTAGGTAAATTATATTCATTTTTGTCAAGTAGTATAGAATCCTCTTTAGGTAATAAAAGTGAAAGTGGTGAACATGTTATCCCTTTCACTATAAGGTTTCAAGAGTAGAATAATATAAAAATGAGGTTGGAGGAAACCCATAACAATTTAGGATTTTAAGGGAAGAATAATAAGGTAAATGCTATAAAAGAGAATCCTTGCAATTTAGGGTTTCCAAGGCAACATAAAGAAGATTGTTATTTTGAGGTTATTTCTTACACTTTATATCCTTTAGAACAAGGTAAACCTAAATATGATAAGCCTTACTATGATGAGTACGAGAACATTAAAGATATTGATGAATACAAAAGTATTGTTGGGAATGAAAAAAAAGAAGAAGACCCAAGAAGCAAAAACAAAGAGAAAAAGAAACACAAAGGGATATTGATATGGGAAAACATAAGAAAATATCACAAGTGTTAAAAATAAGTGAGGCTAAACCCACAAATAAATAAATAAAATAACAATCAAAATAATATCTTGTAATATTAGGGGAATGAATAAGAACCCTAAAAAAATGTATTAAGAAATTGTGAGGTTGTTATTGACAAGATATTTTTGGATATAGAAGCTAGGCAACAAAAACTTTAATCATTTGCAATGTTGAATTTCATATTGAAATTAATTTAAAATTTTGAAGGTATTTGATATAAAAGGAGTTGATTGTGGAAACTTAGCAGGTTGAGGAAGATGAAGAATATTTTTGATAGAAGGGTAAGTGAAGAATATCTCTTACAAAAAGATAAACTTGGAATTGTTTTAATTATCTTGTTAGAAATGTAATTAGAGCAATGTAATATTTTATTTTCATAATGTGAGTGGTCCCCAATAGAAGCCACACATAGCTTATAAAAAAATAAGTGGGGTTATTCCAAAAAATTGAAGAACACAAGCTTATACTGAGAGGGGGGGCTGAACAGTATAAGACCTCTTTTTAATTTTTCCTTTATACTTCAAAATAGTAAAGCAATATACCCAAAGCAATATCAAAACAATGCACAATATCATCCACAAAGTGACACCAATTTTAACGTGGTTCACCCAGAATGGTCTGGGCTACGTCCACAAAACTTTTCTCTAAAAGTTATCTCAAAGTTCTTTGGGAAACCTTCCCAATTACAATGTTTATGAGCCTCGGCCCAAAGGAGATACCTTCCCCCAATCTGAATTTATGAGCCTCTCGCTCAAAGGAGATACCTTCCCCTCTCGCTCTGGAAATGATCCCTCAGAAGATCAACTGTCTCTACCTCTTGCCAGCACGTGGAACTCCTTTCCACCGAAGACCTCCTGTCCTCAATGCTTAGCCTAAGAGACCTCTGCCTTCTATGATCACGTCCACAGTAGCTCAGCAACCTGTACCAAACATAGTCAGTCGGTCTAGTACAAGTCTTCCTCTCGTCCGTCGGATCTGTCCAACTCTTGAACAAATCAATCCTCTGCACACAAGCCTTCTCAAAGACTTGCCAAATCTGTCCTCAGGTTCTTCTCAAAGAACCAATGCTCCTCTGTCCTCAAGTTCTCTGATAGAACTCTCAAAAACCAGCTCACAAGTCCTCTACTAGGACCTGTCCAAATCTGCTCACAAGTCCCCATCGAAACCTGTCCAAAACTGCTCACAAGTCCCCACCGAAACCTGTCCAAAACCTCACAAGCTCACCAAGAAAAACTTGCTTAGCATGAACCCACAAAGAGAATTGTTAGAGACCCAATGTGATTCATCAACCTCATAGAAGCATAAAGAGAATTGTTAGAGACTCAATATGTTCTATACTTAACTCCCAATCTCAATCTCAAACTCAAGACAAGATGTGGACCATGTTCTATACTTAACTCCCAATATCAATCTCAACTCAATCTCAATCTCAAAAGAATAAGATAGATGTAGTATGCTTTTCTCAAGAACATGAAACACAACCCAACAATTGCCAACCATGCAATATCTCATATAACAATGATACTCATGTTCTTTCCACAACCAATATATTTTCTCAACCAATTAGGGCTTTAACAACAATGCTTATAGACAAGGTTTAACCAACATCATTCAACTCAACATTAACCTTGAAGCATTCAACCAATCATCACAAGAAAAGGAAACAAGTAGAAATCCTTTTCCCTCCAAAGATATTTGAACAAAACAACCACCAACACAATATCACCAAATGCAAAGAATAACTTGCTCAAATCAACTCAATGGAGTAAGCCCAATATCATGAATCAAGTAAAGCAATAACTTGATCAAACAACCTCTATGGAAGCAACTCAACCATCAAACTCAAAACAGCCAACCAAGGGTTCCACCAACTCAATGCAAGTAGCTAGACTCACAAATATAAACCCTAGTGCACAAAGCTTCCACTATCTCAAACCAAAAATTATGCATTCACCAAAAACTCTCCTTAAGGATAACAATGCATAAGTAGTCTTCAACAAACCAGAAAATAGGATTTACACCTAGCCAAAGGATACCTAGTAGAATACCTTTTCACTCCAACCTTATTTCAGAAAACATACACCAATCATACTCATAAGAAGAATGTGCCCATACCTTATTGGAGTAGAAGATAATTGAACCTTCAAGTTGTCACCACACACAACTCTCAAACTTCCAACCAAGTTAGGGTTAGAAATATAAAAGAAATGAGCAATAATATAAAGTTCCAATTTATTACACCTTTTAGCTCCACTTCTTTAAACACAACCACCACAAGTATAATATACAAACAAAGTAAAACCTCTTTACACCTTATTACTCCACATAAGCATTAAACATCAATAAAATAATGTCAAAGCAAAATATGACAACTTAACCTTATACCTCCATCAATTATATTTGCCAAGTCAACTCAAAATACTCCAAGCAAATAATAAAAGATATACCTTGGCCAACCTTAGTTCTCCAACCTTTGGAGAAAATGAATAACACCACCACAAATGCTAAAGCGCTTTCATTGTTGCTATCCTCGTGCATCACGACCAAGACGAAATTGCCCACAACATGGGTCAAACTTGGCACCTCTGCCCAACGCTTCTTCACTCAACACACCACCACCATTGGAGCACAAGTGCCCAATGAAAAATATAATGTAATCCTATGTGTTGTCTTCCTTCAATCGCCAAGGATTTGAAAACGTAAACGTTTTCCTCAAGCCACCACCATCATCATGAGCGCTGTCCAAAAACGTAACTCCCAGAAAACATAGTTCGCAGTCTTATCAAATGTCGGAGAAACGCAATCTGCTCGGACGTCAAGCGCAAGAAAAGCTTGGGCAATTCAATATGGATGGACAACGAAATACAACGAAAAACATCGCTTTTTGGAGGACACAAAGCTACGAAATTGCATCGATCGATGGTACCATTACTTTAGAAAATCATCCCCACTTATATAGCCATTTCTCCTTAATTGTTTGACGTCGGCGCTCCTCCAACGATGGCAACACGTCGGCGAATGAATTCTTTATGTGCGTCGCTTAAGGGTTAAAAGACCCTTTAATAATAATTAAAATAATAATAATTATTATTTTATTAATAATAAATTAAACTTAGACCTTTGTCAAAGGTTTGAGTTAATTTAATTATTAATAATAAACATGGACCTTCAAGGTTTTTCAAGAAGTAAAAACCTTTGCATTAAGTTAAGCTTGGTTTTAATAAAAACCCTTAATGAGTCCAAATGGTTTTAAGAAAAACCTTTAACCTTGTCACCATGGTTTTAATAAAAACCCTTTAACATTATGAAGCTTCTCAAGATATTTTTGACATCACACTCTTTTTGATATCAACACAAAAATGCCTTTTGACATCAATGACAACTTATACACTTGAGCAAAGGCAATGTACCCAAAGTACCCAAAATTGCCAACAATCTCCCCCTTTGTCATTGATGGCAAACCTTTACCGAAAACACTTCTCAAGAGCCAAAACTGAAACCAACTGTGCTAACAACTGACCAACCGTGCCCACAACTGAGAATCTTCCTTTGAAGTTTTGCTCCCCTGACTTGAAGCTTTCCTCTTCACTTTGAAGCTCTCCCCCTTACTCATATCTCTCCCCCTTTGTCATCAATGGCAAAGGGCCACCTTTGGGGCTCGGGACTAAGAATGAGCCTCTTAGCTTAGTCCCTCCCCCACCTCCCGATGAGGTGATTAATTCTGGGGTGGGAGTAAAACTCCCATTAGGCACTGATCATCATCAGCGTCTATAACTTCCTTGCCGGGCCTTCTCTTGAACTCTTTGTCCATATTCCTGTTCTTGTCACTGTTCTTGTTCTTGTTCTCATCCCTGTTCTTGTCCATGCCTTGATCCTTGGACCTGATCATGCCACTGTTCCTGTTCTTGTATTTTGGAATTTCAGCTCTACACTGTCTGATTATGTGACCTTCATTGTTGCACTTGAAACACCTGACGATGTTGTTTCTCTGAGGTAAACCTGATCTTTGAATCCACCTATTCTGACCAAACCTATTCCTGTTATTTGCCTTGCAATAAACTGCCTTATGCCCAAACTGTTGACAAGAGTAGCAATACCCTTGAAAGAAACTAGCACTTCTGAAATTGTCATTTACCTTCTTCACTTGAGCCATGCAATGTGAAGCCATGTGACCAAACTTGTGACAAGCAAAACATCTGCCTTGAAACTTTCCTTTATTTGACCTCTTAGGTCCTGAAAACTTCTTCTTCTCATTTTGAATTCTATTTTCTGTTTTTGTGCATCTATCATTCAAGGACTCATTTATCTGAAATACTTTCCTCATCGGAACTCTCTTCCTTTTGGAGTCTCTTACTAGACTCTCCAACTTGTTCCTTGTGTGGCTTAACAAAACCAAGGCCTGTTTTATCTGTTGTCTTTCTTTGACCTTTGATGAGTGACTTAACCTTTTTGGAGCTATCTTGAAACCTCGTAAAGCTTATCCTTGTACTCTTTAGTTTCCTCTTTCAAAGAAGCCATTTTCTGTTCTAACTCACTATACTCAAGAACCTTAGACTCTAACTCATCCTTGAGTTCTTGTGTCTTAGCTATAGAGAAGTCAAGATTTTCTATAAGATCATCTCTCTCCATACAACATTCATCTAACTTATCCTTGAGTCTAGCATTCTTCTTTCTTTCCTTTTTCAAAGCACTAAGAGCATTAATAAGTTCACTTTCAAGATCCTTCCTTCCCTATTTGTTTGCTTTTTGAATCATCAAAGCCTTTTTCAGATTTCTTATCACTAGAGGTGCTACCCTTTTCAAAAACCATACATGCATCTTCCTTATAGTTTTCTGAAGCATCCTCATACATACTAGAAACCAAATCATTATTTGTGCAATCATCCTCAAGGTGACCAAAATTTCCACATCTAAGACATTTCATGATAATGAATCTATGTTTCGGTTCTTCCTCTTTTTCTGATATGAACAACATCTCATTTTCATCATCACTTGAAGAACTTTCACTATCACTACTAGAACACTTACTTGCTTTGTCTAGGTAGAAACTCTTCTTGTGCTTGTGAGAATACCTCTTTCCTTGATTGTTGTGCTCATATTTGTTCTTCCTGTGATGCTTGTGCTTTTCAGAATCCTTGCTCTTAGAATCCTGTTTATCTTCATCACTTTCATTCTTGGGAATAGTACAGTTAGTAGCATAATGACCAAACTTTCCACAATTGAAACATCTTATATTTTTCATACTTTTGTGCTTTCTAGAGAACTTGCCTTTCTTGCTGTAATATGCCTCTTCATCACTAGAAGACTCATCACTCTCTTGAAGTTGTTTACCCTTGGATTTCTTGGTAGCCTTGAAAGTTGCCTCTTTCTTGACATCAACCTTCACTTGAGTTCTCAACTCAAATGCTGCAAGTATACTATGGAGCTCATCCTTTTTCAACTTATCCAAATCTTTAGCTTCCTCAATAGCAGAAATATTTTCACTAAATCTATTAGGAAGAGATCTTAAAATCTTATCACAAACATCATTTTCAGCAAGCTCAAGACCTAAGTCTTTCATGGAGTTAACAACCTCATCCATACGAAGCATGTAGTCACTAATATTTTCATCATCATTCATCTGGAGTTGTTCAAACATACCTTTGAAGTGTCTCAACTTGGCCTTTCTGACATTTGTATCACCTGTATGAACCACCTTCAACTTGTTTCCACATTTCACTAGTTGTCTTGCAGTGAATCACTTTGGTGAGATCTGCTTCCTGTAAGCCTTTCAGGATTGCATTCATTGCTTTTGAATTGTTGTGATGTAGGAGCCTTTCTTCTTTAGTATTAGGACCATGTTCAGGAATAGTGTACTCATCTTCAATCACTTCCCATACCTCATTCCCAAGTGCCATTAGATGAACCTTCATCCTTGCACTCCAAAGACCAAAATCTGACCCATCAAGAATAGGTGTTGCATTGCCACTTGAATGATCCATTGTGTTCTTTACTAGCTTTTCCTTCAAGCTGTTAAACTTTTCGAAGGCACCAGCTCTGATACCAATTGAAGAACACAAGCTTATACTGAGAGGGGGGTGAACAGTATAAGACCTCTTTTTACTTTTTCCTTTATACTTCAAAATAGTAAAGCAATATACCCAAAGCAATATCAAAGCAATGCACAATATCATCCACAAAGTGACACCAATTTTAACGTGGTTCACCCGGAATGGCTAGGCTACGTCCACAAAACTTTTCTCTAAAAGTTATCTCAAAGTTCTTTGGGAAACCTTCCCAATTACAATGTTTATGAGCCTCGGCCCAAAGGAGATACCTTCCCCCAATCTAAATTTATGAGCCTCTGCTCAAAGGAGATACCTTCCCCTCTACTCTGGAAATGATCCCTCAGAAGATCAACTGCCTCTACCTCTTGCCAGCACGTGGAACTCCTTTCCACCGAAGACCTCCTATCCTCAATGCTTAGCCTAAGAGACCTCTGCCTTCTATGATCATGTCCACAGCAGCTCAGCAACCTGTACCAAACACAATCGATCGGTCTAGTACAAGTCTTCCTCTATCTGTCAGATCTGTCCAACTCTTGAACAAATCAATCCTCTGCACACAAGCCTTCTCAAAGACTTGCCAAATCTATCCTCAGGTTCTTCTCAAAGAACCAATGCTCCTCTGTCCTCAAGTTCTCTGATAGAACTCTCAAAAACTAGCTCACAAGTCCTCTGCTAGGACCTGTCCAAATCTGCTCACAAGTCCCCACCGAAACCTGTCCAAAACCTGCTCACAAGTCCCCACCGAAACCTGTCCAAAACCTCAGCAAGCTCACCAAGAAAAACTTGCTTAGCATGAACCCACAAAGAGAATTGTTAGAGACCCAATGTGATTCATCAACCTCATAGAAGCATAAAGAGAATTGTTAGAGACTCAATATGTTCTATACTTAACTCCCAATCTCAATCTCAATCTCAAAAGAACTGTTCTATACTTAACTCCCAATATCAATCTCAACTCAATCTCAATCTCAAAAGAATAAGATAGATGTAGTATGCTTTTCTCAAGAACATGAAACACAACCCAACAATTGCCAACCATGCAATATCTCATATAACAATGATACTCATGTTCTTTCCACAACCAATATCTTTTCTCAACCAATTAGGGCTTTAACAACAATGCTTATAGACAAGGTTTAACCAACATCATTCAACTCAACATTAACCTTGAAGCATTCAACCAATCATCACAAGAAAAGGAAACAAGTAGAAATCCTTTTCCCTCCAAAGATATTTGAACAAAATAGACACCAACACAATATCACCAAATGCAAAGAATAACTTGCTCAAATCAACTCAATGGAGTAAGCCCAATATCATGAATCAAGTAAAGCAATAACTTGATCAAACAACCTCTATGGAAGCAACTCAACCATCAAACTCAAAACAGCCAACCAAGGGTTCCACCAACTCAATGCAAGTAGCTAGACTCACAAATATAAACCCTAGTGCACAAAGCTTCCACTATCTCAAACCAGAAATTATGCATTCACCAAAAACTCTCCTTAAGGATAACAATGCATAAGTAGTCTTCAACAAACCAGAAAATAGGATTTACACCTAGCCAAAGGATACCTAGTAGAATACCTTTTCACTCCAACCTTATTTCAGAAAACATACACCAATCATACTCATAAGAAGAATGTGCCCATACCTTATTGGAGTAGAAGATAATTGAACCTTCAAGTCTGTCACCACACACAACTCTCAAACTTCCAACCAAGTTAGGGTTAGAACTATAAAAGAATATGAGCAATAATATAAACTTCCAAATTATTACACCTTTTAGCTCCACTTATTTAAACACAACCACCACAAGTATAATATACAAACAAAGTAAAACCTCTTTACACCTTATTACTCCACATAAGCATTAAACATCAATAAAATAATGTCAAAGCAAAATATGACAACTTAACCTTATACCTCCATCAATTATATTTGCCAAGTCAACTCAAAATACTCCAAGCAAATAATAAAAGATATACCTTGGCCAACCTTAGTTCTCCAACCTTTGGAGAAAATGAATAACACCACCACAAATGCTAAAGCGCTTTCATTGCTGCTATCCTCGTGCATCACGACCAAGACGAAATTGCCCACAACATGGGTCAAACTTGGCACCTCTGCCCAACGCTTCTTCACTCAACACACCACCACCATTGGAGCACAAGTGCCCAATGAAAAATATAATGTAATCCTATGTGTTGTCTTCCTTCAATCGCCAAGGATTTGAAAACGTAAACGTTTTCCTCAAGCCACCACCATCATCATGAGCGCTGTCCAAAAACGTAACTCCCAGAAAACATAGTTCGCAGTCTTATCAAATGTCAGAGAAACGCAATCTTCCGGACGTCAAGCGCAAGAAAAGCTTGGGCAATTCAATATGGATGGACAACGAAATACAGCAAAAAACATCGCTTTTTCGGAGGACACAAAGCTACGAAATTGCATCGATCGATGGTACCATTACTTTAGAAAATCATCCCCACTTATATAGCCATTTCTCCTTAATTGTTTGACGTCGGCGCTCCTCCAACGATGGCAACACGTCGGCGAATGAATTCTTTATGTGCGTCGCTTAAGGGTTAAAAGACCCTTTAATAATAATTAAAATAATAATTATTATTATTTTATTAATAATAAATTAAACTTAGACCTTTGTCAAAGGTTTGAGTTAATTTAATTATTAATAATAAACATGGACCTTCAAGGTTTTTCAAGAAGTAAAAACCTTTGCATTAAGTTAAGCTTGGTTTTAATAAAAACCCTTAATGAGTCCAAATGGTTTTAAGAAAAACCTTTAACCTTGTCACCATGGTTTTAATAAAAACCCTTTAACATTATGAAGCTTCTCAAGATATTTTTGACATCACACTCTTTTTGATATCAACACAAAAATGCCTTTTGACATCAATGACAACTTATACACTTGAGCAAAGGCAATGTACCCAAAGTACCCAAAATTGCCAACAAAAATAAAAATAAAAAGTGATGATGAATTTGATATTGTGGAATATTAGGGTTATGAACAACACCTCTAAAAAAGGGTTATGGAGATATTAATAGATCTTTATAGTCTCAAGTTTATTTCAGTATAAGAAACACAATTAAACAATAAATAATGTAAGGATGCATTCAACAAGATTTGGAATATGGGTTATTGTTTGATAGTTTCTTCTATAGGATCTTTTGAGGGTATTTTTATGATATATGACAAATTCACAATTACTATTGGAAAAATGTAACTCAACTATAGTTTCTCCTTGTGAGAGATATTGGAAGGAATTTATCATATATTTGTCAAATGATGATTCATAATTATGATCTATGGATTCCTGGGAGGCTTCAAAATAGCCATGTATCAATTAAAAAATAAAAATGGTACTTTTGGACGGTCTAAGTCAATGTAATAGTCTTATTTATTTATCAACTCAAATGACCATTATAATTTTATTGCTTTGATATTTGAATATGCATAGGCTAATGCATTGGATAAACTTATATACCAAAAATATTAGATAGATTTTAGCTATCCAACACATGGTTGCACATAAAGTAAACAACCCCTTTAAATTTTTTATTTTGATTAAGATCATATCACAAACCTATTTTTTGAGATGTGATTTATTAAATAATGGTCATCCAAACCCACATGTTGTAGGTGACTTGGAGAGGGTAGGGAAAACCTCCAAGGGAGGTCCCTGGTTTGAATATCCACCCTATCAAACACACATTGGATGCCCAAAATCCAGTTGATTATGTTAGTGTAGTCAGGGCTGGGTGCAACTCCCAAGGTGGCCCCACAAGTGGTTTTTTGCTAAATTCAAAAAATAATGGTCATCCAAATATATTTTTCATTCAATTTAGTGTTTCCAAGGCTCTAATTACTTCCATATGGTTATGCTATAGTGAGATGAAGCAAAATTTGAAGGATCATCTATGTACAAGTATGTACAAAGAATAAAATATTTAAAAGAGGAAATGATTATTTGGAATAAAAAAAAAATTGGTCAAATATTTAAAGGAAAGGATTAAATTGAATCTCTCAAAAAAATTTACAAGAGATAGTAGAAATAAATAGAATGGATTATTATACTTATGTGGAAGGAAAAAAACCATTTTATTATCACAACATATTAAAATATAATTCATATTGATTCCAAAAATATAGGAAGATATGGTTAAAAGAAGAATATAAAAACACCAATTTTTCATGCTCCAAACAAAATATCTTTCTTTCCTTTCCATTAAAAACATTTTAACTCCAGTTGGAATAAATATTGAAAAAGAAGAAAATATCAAAAAAGGAAGCAATTAAAAATTTTTAGAGTTATTCCATTAGATATTGGACAAGATAAGGAGGCTCAATGTAACCTTTTACAAAAAAAATCCATCATTATTATTTAGCTTCAAAAATGAGACTCAAAGTAATATTTTGCAAAATATTTCATCATTATCAATCAACTTCAAAATGAAATCTTGATAAAGATACATGAAGAAGTTTTTTCTTTCTATCAAGGCAACTAGGCCCAATAGATTTCCTATAATTTTCTTTCAACAATTTTAGGATTTATTTAAGAGTGATATGTTGGCTATGGTTGAAGAGGACAAAAAAGAAAGTCTTCATATGATTAATTCCCAATAAGGATGAAATAAAATATTTGTATAATTTTCATCTAATAATCCTTTTCCATAATATTTATAACATCATTTCAAAAATTATGGAAGACTTATAGAAGTAAGATGTTTTTTCTTATAGTAAAAAAATTCTTGATGGTATAATCATTGTACATGACGTTGTACATTCTCTTCATTCCATGAAAAATGGAGGTATGATTATCAAATTAGATATGAAAAATATATAATAGATTTATTCAATTTTTTTACATAATATTCTTTTTTTAAATATATATTTTAATCAAGATTGATATCAATAGATTAAATTTTCATCCAATAAACCTTTATAATATGATTTATAAGATCATATTACAAAATATTATTAGATAACCTTTATTAGATTTGTTCCCATGAAATAAAATATTTGTACAATTTTCATCCAATATGACTTTGTAATATCCTTCATATGATCATTTTAAAAATTATGACAACGTCATAGAAATAAGATGGTTTTGTTTATTATAAAAAAATACTTGACGTAATCATTGTAAGTGAGGCCATACATTCTCTCCATTGCATAAAAGACCAAGGTATGATTATCAAATTAGATATAAATAAAATATAAAATAAAGTTTATTCAAATGTTTACATAATTTAAAAAAACACATAAAATTTTCATTAAGATTGATTTCAATTGGTTAAATTTTACTATAACACCCTAAAATACTTTATTTTAATAAGTAGACTTTTTTGAATAATTTGACTTATTTATAAACATTTTGAAATATTTTATTTTAATCAATAAATTCTTCGTTAAATAATTTATCTTATCTATGAATTTTTAGAGGGGTAGTAAAATATTTTATTTAAATCAATAGAGTTTGATTTGAATAATTTGACTTATCTATGAAATTTTAGAGGTTATCCATTAAAGGGTAAAACAAACTATGAATGTTGATGTGCGAGTATTCGGTTTTATGGTTCTGTAATGGCTTTCCCCACACGACCATTGGTTATTATCATTTTTGATGAATTTTATTGATGTAAGATTGATGGATATATATGCTATGATGTTGTGTTTTCGGCCTATATGGTATGTTACAGCTTTGTACATATTAAAATTTTATTTTCATGCATCTCTTGCCTAGAAATAATATTTATAAATAACAGTGTGAGAAAATATTCAGTGAAAATCATCAGGTGTGGTCATAGAAAGCACTGCTTCAAAAGTTCATCATTAATCAAAAATGATTTCTTTGCTTTAAAAATTGGTATTATTATGAATGAGAGTGCAAAGGTACATTCACATCTCAGTAATGGTGACTGATGCATTCGCCCCATTCAGGATGAATGAATTCTTTCTACAAAGCAAAAGAAAAGAAAAGGGCTAAGTTTTGAATCCATTTTTCCCCACTTTGGGGCAAAAAGCCATTTTTAAAATAATTATTGAGAGTGCCAAAAGTCAATGTGCAAATAAAATAGAATAAAGTATGTTCATCCCAAGGTAGGGGCGACAGCTTCGTTCACCCCACTTTGGGGTGAACATCATCTAAAGAATGGCTAAAGGAAACATTGACCAATCAATAGCACATTCACCTCGATTGAGGGATGAACGTTCCGTTTGCCTCTCCTATGGGTGAAAGCACAACCAAAGAAAATTGCAAAGCACCAATGGGGACATTGAAAATTCAATAAGACGTTCACCCCACTTTGGGGCAAACATCACATTCACCTTCCTTTTGGGGCAAAACTACATGGAAGTGACTTCACCCATTTTTGAGATTTTATTTGCACTAGGGGATGCAAGCTACATTCGCACGAAGCAATGAGCGATAGTGCCTTTCACCTCCTTTTGGGGTGAACACGCATTTATAAAAGCTAAATTTTTTATGAAGGAATATGAAGTTTTGACTTACCATTTTTGAAGATGAAGCATCAGAAGGCGAATATGACAGTAAGGTCAAAGAAGGGACCTGTCTATGGATTGCAATGGTCTAAGTATTTAAAGGTAGCATTTTTACCCATTTTTTGAGTGAATTCGACTTAAGTGCCAACATAGTTTTTCAAAGGCACCCAATATTGGTGAATGCAGGGCATTTAATGATTGGGGTAGAAAGTAGCCAAAATGTGAGTTTCAAGGTGAAGAAGCTACTATTTTTAAGTCACCTGATGATTTTTATAAGTTCCAAAGTATTACGAATAAATTTGAGTTTCCAAGGAAAGAAGAAGGCCCCGAGTCAATGACCAGGTTTGTAGTTTTCGTGCACCGACATCAGGATATGATTGATTTCCTAGAAATTTCACCCATAAAAACTAGATCGCTACCTCCAGGGAAATATTTTCAAGGATTTCAAGGAGGAATTGTCTCACCAATGTCCCTAATCTATGAACGTTTTGTCTTCATGTGAATTTAATGAAAGAGGTGAAATCCTCTATAAATACTAATAAAATTTTCATTGTAAAGGAGATTAGACATTTTGCAAAAAAACTACTCAAGTTCTCTACATTAATAGAAGATACTGATCTTATGAATTTGCAAGTGATATTGTGTGTGATTTCCTTCTATTTTATGCATTTCTATTTTATTCTTATTTCCATTGTCTACTGTTAATTTTGAATTTTGCATCTGAATTTGAACATTGTTGGTGAGAGGGTGAGTTTATGCAATCCTAGAGGTTTTTTATGCAAAGTTGTAAGTAGATGTCATTGCCTTTCTTTTATTACATGTTGCTTCAATGCTTGGGTAGAAATCCTTGTTGTTATTCTATCCCCAATACTACACTTTAGACCTGTGGCAATATTTCTCATCTCTTTCTTTCATTTCCAATTTATTTCCTACAACTCTAGTCTTAATTAGTGTAGGATTTAGTAAGGGAGCCAACCCTCTTTGGATATTGGCATAGAGGACATCTATTTTCCCTCGTATTTCAATTTTAGCCATGTCTAGGGTGCACAAATGCATGTTTGTATAATTAGGTAGATATTTGACCAATAGCTTTTGGCACTCCCGATGGGACATTGAAAGTTCCACTTTCAATAGTATTGAGGTTTGATTTTCACCTTTGTTTTATATAGTTAGAACATCTGGCGACTCAATTATACCCAAAAGCCTTCGAAAATGAAGGTAAAAAAATTTGTGCTTCATGATTACAAGATCGAATACCAAAAATCTTGAAGATCCTATTAAGTTTTATGAACTTGATACTAAAATATTAGGTGAACACCCTAGGTTAGTTCCTTCTCCTTATACGTTATCTGCAACATCCTCATAGATAGCTGGTGTATTTTCTACATCGTCAAGTCTAGCTAGTACTGCTACTAGCATCCCACCCCCGCAACCTCATACACCAGTCAAAATGGCTCAAAACCCACCACCATAGCATCCACTACCACCAAGGCAATTCCTAGCATGGAATAACTCAGGAGCTTTGAATTTACAAGCACAAAATCCAATCTCCCAAGAAACTTTGAAAGCTTTTCTAACCCATAATGGTATTGGTAAGACCGCTTATGAGCATATTCAAGATGTGTCTTCTTTAGCCACCATCCATGGCATTGCAAATGAAGACATTATGGTAAGGTTACTAGTGTTGTCACTTAGAGGAAAATTGGTGTATTGGTACCGATCGTTACCGTATGCTACTATCACCACATGTATCAGTTGGTATAATTGCTAATCAAGAATTTCCATGAGCAAGCTGATCAATTCTCCTTGTTACATTAATTTACGATGATCCAAAGACATCCATAATAAGAGATAGTGGACTTCAACATCAAATTCGCATAAATATAGCAAAGAGTTTTTATGGTCTTTCAGCCTATGCATGAGCAAGTTACATTTTACTACCTCAGAGTATTCAATTCTGACATTGGTATGGTTGTTCGGTAGTCCAATATGAATACATTCCTAGAATTGTACACGCATGCATAGAATACCAAATCATATTTGATAACCATATGTAAGATTCCCCTGAAAGTGATCATGCCCATTCTTCCTAACCTTCCACAACATTTGTATTCAAGTGCATTTTCGTAGCCCATGCCTTCTATGTACCCAGTTCCCTCATGGAGTTCAGGTCCACCTCAAGTAACTTTGATTCTTGTCCCACAACTTCCTTCTCTAAGATTTTCGTAGTTACTCACACCAACAACACCATAGTTGCTAGCACTCGTTCCTTTCCCAGTGTTACTAGTGCCACTAAATCCATTGTTTTTGCCTACCCCATCAGCACCTCTACCTTTATTGGCACATTCTACACCCTCAAATATTTATCCCTACATGAAATGGTTACAAGAGGTGCAATCTTCTAATTTAGATATAAGAAAAATTTCAAACGAGCTTACAACAATAAGGAAGAAGCAAGCTAAAGCTAATTTTTGGTCAAGGAGATTTCAAACACCACATATTACCCAGGAGCAAACAAACACTAGAAAGGGCCCTAAAAGGAACACAACTGTGTTAAAAATAAAGAAACCAATACGTTTGAGAGAGCATACTGGTGCTCCACTTGTAATGATCCTCATAGAGAAGACATGAGTATGGTGTATTTAAATTATGTACAGACATTAGCTGAAATTTTTGTTGGTGGACAAGTTAATATGATAATGGAAGCTGATCATAATTTGATGGTCCCATATTTGGAGTAAGTTTCAATTATTACGAGGACCAGAAAGAAACCAGTGACTATATATCCAGTGGAATTGATGCCCTTGAAGGTCCCCACTGACCAAAAGGTACAAAATGAAAAAGTGTAGCAATAAAATTAGCTTTAGAAATAAAATTATATCTTGTTGAAATATTTACTACCCAAGCAAGGACAAGATAAGATGAAGGCATCAACTTCACAACCTGCATCACCTAAAGAATAAACTAAAGTGAAAGAGCAAGCCAAAGATCATCTTAAATATCCATTGTTGACAAAGAGACAAAGGGTGGAGGCTACTCAACAATACCAAAATAATTATGAGTAGGTTGTAGAAGAAAAGGTTCTTGGTACTTCAAGTTATAACATTTTTGAGGAGATGAAGAAGATTCTTGCAAAAGTAAGCCTATATGATGCACTGTAGTTACCTGGGTAGGTTGACCTACTGAAAGAATCTCTCAAGACTAAAAAATACCATAAGAGGATTCATTCCCAAATAGTTTTAGCATAGACACTATAAAATTATACTACCGATAATAATAGACCATCCCCATTCTATTTTTCTCTCATAATGGAAGGGTGGGTAGTGCATAATTGTATGATTGACTTCGGTGCTACAACTACTATCATGCCAAAGGCTGTATGTAAATCATGGGAATAGAATACATAATAAGTAGTGTAGTATTATTATAGTTAGATGGGACCCCAATCAAAATAGTGGGAGTAATAAAATATATTCCTATTGTTCTACATAGTATATCAAAGATCATTGTTATTCAAGTAGTTGTGGTTGACTTGGAACCATACTTCGACATGTGTCTCTCAAGGGAATTCATAGTGAAACTGGGAGGATACCTTTCCTTGGATTATTCGCATCTGGAGATACCATATAAAGAAAGGAGAATCCATATTTATAATGAGAAGCCATCAACTTTCTACATAGAAAAATTGGAAGAGGAATAAAAATCTACAGGTTCAGTCAACATGATGACCAAAGAATTACAAGCTAATTTTATGGAAGAAGCACTTGATGAGCTCCATATTGAAGATGATTTTTCACTCATGGATTTCAATGCAATGGTCAAAACTGACATCGGTTGTTACACTATAACCAAACCCGAGCAAATGGAATAAAAAGTCCTTGATTCCCGACACCCTGTTGCAAATAAATTATGGAATATGTATTTTGATGGCACTAGGTGTAAAAATTGTGCAGATCTTGGTAGTTTTCTTGTTTCTCCTACTGGGTTGCAAAAGACCTATTCATATAGATTAACTTGAATTTGCACAAAAAATGTCACCGAGTATGAAGCATTATGTCTTGGTTTGAAAGAAGCTAAAATTTGGGCATAAAATAGCTGCAAATCTTCAGAGATTCTAAACTCATTGTAAAAAAATAATTAAAAAATGCCTGTCAAATAAGCACTACTTGAAGTCCTATCATAACAAGGTATGGGATTTTTTTTATTCCTTTATAACCTTGAACATTCAGGCGTTTTTGGGGGAGCATAATATATATGCAAATATACTAGCTTCACTTGGCGCCAACTTCTCCCCTATAGAGAAAGTAGTTAGAAAACCCAAGACTGTCAGGGTAATTTATAGACCCTCAGTCCTTGATAAGAACCTTTGTTGGTAAGCGTTTGACAAAAATGAGGAAATAGTCAATTTTTTATTAAGAAAGTTGCGAGTGCAGATGAAAGGGTACTTGTCAAAGAGGAGATGGAAGGAATGATCTAATTGAAGAATAATCACATTATCAAGGGGATAATTTCACTGGAAATTTTATTTGACCAAAATGATAGAGCTGAGAAACATAAAATCAAGGTAGATGCGAAGGAATATAAGGAGTTGCAGCTAGAGCCTAAGAAGATCATTAAAATTGGAACTAACTATACTTCAATAGAAATGGAAGATATTAAAATCTTGTGTTACGAATTCCCTGATATCATTGCATGGAGTTATCATGATTTGAAGGGATATGATAAGAATATAATTCAACATACCATCAAACTGTAGGAGTGAGTAAAATTGTTTTTGTAGAAACAATGACCTGTCAATCCTAAAATTAAGGTTCTCATGAAAGCAAAACTGTTAAAGAAGCTAGAAGTGAATATCATATATCCAATAAAGCACTCAACATGGGTGGTGAACCTAGTTCTCATTCAGAAGAATGGATATATTTGTCTATGCATAGATTTTTGGAACCTGAACCAGGCATCACTAAAATATCACTACCCTTTATCATAGATTGATCAAATACTTCATGTAGTTGTTGGAGCACAGGTATTTTCATTGTTATATGGTTTCTCTGGTTATAATCATATTTGGGTAAAATATGAGGATCAACACAAAAAAATGTTCACTACCAAATGGGGCATGTTCACCTATTAAAGAATGTCATTTGATCTCTCAAATGTTAGTGCTACCTTTCAGAGAGCCATGGACGTCACTTTCGATGAGTTATTAAATAGATTTATTATGATTTTCCTTGATGATATGACTGCATTTTTGCATCATAGAGAAGAGCACATTTCCCATTTGAGGTAGGTGTTTGAGAAATATCAAGAGTTTGGGATTTCCATTAACCTGAAAAGTACATATTTGTTGTAAAATAGGGGAAGTTGTTAAGCCATGTGATATCACAAGAAGGACTGGCGATTTATCCCACAAGGGTCAAAGCACTCTTGAAACTACCACTACCAATTAACAAGGACTTGCAGTCATTCTTAGGTTAGATAAATTTCATTCAGAAGTTCATAGTTGATTTTTCTCAGGTAGTGAAACCCATGTCCGAGCTCTTGAAAAATAATACAGAATTCAAATGGATCAAGGAGAGAAGTCAATATTTTTGGGAAATAAAAGAAATAATCACTCAAGTTCCAGTTTTAATTAACCTAGATTATTCAAAGGACTTCATTCTCTATGCAGTCGGTGAGCAAGAGAGTTATGATGTCGTTCTTGCGTAGAAAAAAGAAGACAAAGATAAAAATTTAATTGTCTTTTTGAGTCAATTTATTACACCACATTAGGAGAAGCATAATTTCATTGAAAAATAGGTGTACGCAGTGATGAAGTCCTTGAAGAAATTTTGGCACTTCATATCACAAAGCAGAACATTTGTTTATGTTATACACCTAGATGTCAGAAAAATTCATTCTTCAAGGGGAATTGGGCAACACAAAATCGGGTTGGGCCTCAAAAATTTAGGAGTATGATGTAGAGATATGACCAACAAAGCTAATCCATGGATGAGCTCTCTGCCAAAAATTAGCTAAAAATGTAGCATCTAAATCATTGGCTCCAATATAGGATGAGGACATCAACGAAAGCATTTGTGCAAATTGTGATATGAGTGATTATGACTGGAAAAAGGACCTTGTAGAATTCTTTATCTTAGATAAATGTCCATCATAGCTTGATGCTTCATAGCATAGAAGGTTTAGGCTGCAAGCGCTAGACTATCTCTTATTACCAAGTGGGCTATTTCACAAAAATGTAGACAGAATGCTCCTCCGGTGTGTGAAGGAGTTAGAAAAGGAGAAAATATTGGAAGAGTTTCATTTTGGTCTATTTGGTGACCATTATGCAGGAAGACCTATGGCCTTGAAGATCATTCAAATCGGTTACTTTTTTCCCATCATTTTCGTAGATGCACATAGGGTGAGCTGAAACTATGATAGATATTAGTGATATGTTGGCAAGACAAGAAAAGGATCATTGCCCTGTGCCCGATTCAAGTGGAAGCACCATTTTAGTAGTGGGGCCTTGACTTCATTGGAGTCATAGAACCACATTCCTTTATAGAGCTGTTGAGTGGTGTTTTAACCCGATTGTGAAAACACACTCTCCTGTAGGATTCGAGTCCTAAATCCTCTACTTGCAAAGAAAAACGATTTCTCCAAGGTTCTTATTATGCTAATTATTGATTATCAATGACGCTGTTTAAAATGAACTGCTAAGAACACCTTAGGGTTTGCAAGTGGATGTTAACAAGGGGCACTGTGGTTTATTAATTTTGAACTTTCAATGGACTCAAAATGAATAAAATCTGTTTTAACCTTTAATTCTGATGGATTTTCAGTGATTTATTCAAACACAGTAATTAAACTGCCAAAAATAAAATATGGGTTTGAAAAGCAAAGCAAAATAAATAAAAAACGTAAAATAAACTACAGTCAGAAAGTTGTCATTAATCTGATGAAACCGAAGATACTGAGGCTTTCTACATGCAACCTAACCTAATGAACCTGCACTTTCACACAATCCAAATAGGCCAAAGTGGAGTCTCGAGGGTTTCTGTGGTAATTCTAGAAAACAGGCATTCACATGAAGCAACCAAGAGATCTTGCATTAACTTCACCTAAAAACCTAAGAAATCTAGAAGGGAAATATAAACGTTAAATCATGCATGCAAAAGTTACTCCTTCTTTCTCATCCAATAAGATGCCAACTCTCTGTATTTTGTATTTAAATGATATCTCGATTACATTCAAAATGTTCCAGGCGTAAAAGAAAATCCTAGAACAAAAAGAAGGAAATTGCCCAAGTACGGGCCCAGAATAGCCCAAAGCTCTCGTCTCTGCAACTCCGTATTCGGCAATTTCCAACCCCTTCTTCAATTTGCAATTATATTTTTATAGCAATGTTATGGCTCTTCGATTTCCTTCGTCGCTTCATTTCCTCTTCCTGTGGGCGACCCTTCAAATTCCTGCCTTTCCCGCTTTGATTCACGCTCAAATTTGAAAATGCTTCGAAATTCATCTCTGCATGTAACGCCTCTACAAATTTGACACCTGTGCGCCACATGTCGTGCTTTTCTTGTGTCCTGTGTAACGCTTACCATGAAAAAAATGACAAAACTGCAAGTCTGCCCGTTCATCTTCTTAGCCGCGATATGGCGACATGTCACGAAATCGCGACATGTCACGATATCGCTACATGTTTCCCGACCGTACGCCTTCATCAGCTCCCCGTAGCGATGTCGCGACCGTTTTTTGTTTTTCTACCTTCGGCAACTTCTCGTAGCGATATCGCTACCATTTCAACATTTTGAGCCCTCCTCTTCAAATGGTAGTGATATCACTACCACTTTCTAACTTTGAGCCCTTTTCAAAATGTGGTAGCGATATCGCTACCACCTTGGCCTTGCAGCGTCCGTTTGAAATGTGGTAGAGATTCGCTACCACTTTTGTTTCAAGCCTTCTCCTTGTGACATGGTAGCGATTCGCTACCATTTTTGAACTTTGAGTCTTCTTTCCGCAAGGCATAGCGAAATCGCTACCGTTTCTCTGCTTCGAGCCTGATTTTCATTTTCGTCGCGATTTCGTGACATCTTCCTTGTACCGTACAACTATGCCAAAATGCGTCACGAAATCGCGACACCTTTCATCATCCATACGTCTTGGCAAAACCTGTCGCGATATCACGACGTTTTTCCCCCTCGGACCTTCATGCAGCTTTCTGTAACGATATCGCTACCACTTTTTCTTTCCGTACGCCTCCCCGAAACACGTCACGAAATCTCGACCATTTTCCTGTTTTGTTGCCGTTGACCGCGTTGACCGCGATATGGCGACATGTCATGAAATCATGACATGTCGCGATATCGCTACATGTTTCTCGGCTTCGGTCGCGATGGCGCAACCAGTCGCGATTTCGCGACTGGTCACGATTTCGCGACACCTTCCAACACTTAGGCATTTTTTTTTTTCCTTCAATTTTAGCATCTGGGTCACCGAGATTCTTCTCTGCAAGCCTGCAAAAAGGTGGGTCCCCAATTTTGGGGTGTGTTGTGGATCAACCACAACAAATGGCAACTTTGCTATCAAATGCTCTTGAGCATTTTAGTAAGAACCCAACCTGAAACATATCACAAACTCGCAAATACATGTTAGCACATAAGCAAAATAACAAATGCCCAAAGATCAAAAGTACATGAATCATTAGAATCCTCAAGTATTAGCTCAGTGTGTGCAATGAATTCCTTCCCTATCATTTGAATTTGATCCACACTCCATCATCAGTTTTGCATGAATGCATATGTGGGATGGTGAATGATTTGTGTACCCTAATGAATGTGCAAGGAGATTTGCTTCCATAAAAGGCATGGTAATTCTTCTAATACTATGTACAAGCATTCAAGATTGCCAAACCCTCTTAGGATCCACTGATTCATTACCTTATTGTATCCCAAAGTTGGTTATGAGTCCCTACTATCTAGAACCCTTGTGCAAGTGAATGTGAAATCAGAAATTTGGGGAATCAGACTCCCAACCAACCGAGATGAGAGTTTAACCTTATCCTTACTATTCTGATTTAGAGTTCATTACCTCACTTTAAGCAAAATAATTAAACCAGTTATGTAAGAAATGGTCATGCTAGTCTAACCCTCTGGACAATCAGTGGTCTTTTTTTTAGGCAAGACATGATGCCATGCATGGGCATATCTAACCCCACAATCCAAAACTTATCTCCATTTCTTTGGACCTTGGGGATGACTACCCATCCCTTGCGAGAGGACAAGTAGTACGATCCTTACAATCCAAAATAAAGATGATATGGGAAAAATTTATTTACTTTTTACTTCTTGGACCTTGGGGATGACTACCCATCCTGGTTAGGGACAAGTAGTACGATCCTTACAATCCAAACCTTAGATATAAATCATTAATTCTGTTGCTTAAACCTTGGGGATGACTACCCATCCTTTGCAGAGGACAAATAGTACGATCCTTACAATCCAAGACTGATGAGAATGAAGAATATTAATTTTATTACTTAGACCTTGGGGATGACTACCCATCCTTTGCAGAGGACAAATAGTACGATCCTTACAATCCAAGACTAATCATGAAATGAAAACATAAGAGATTTGGGGAATCAGATTCTCAACCAACCAAGATGAGAATTTATGCCCTATCCTTACTACTCCATGTGGGTCAAATCAAATCTTTGGGGAATTGGATCCTCAACCTATGTTTGATGAGGATTTAACCCTATCCTTACTACTCTGATTTTAAGCTTTAAGCTCTATGGAAGTGGTCAAAACCACTGTTTTAAGGATCATGTTGCATAATAGGATAGACATGAAAACCACTTTCGCTCAACCTTTTCCTCCAAGCTAGGTTTTGATCATTTCGCTCAAGATCCTTTTTAATTTATGAGACGTGCCTGGTTCTAGATATCTCAAGACTCAGTCTCCAACCTTAGGAGCTACTTACATTTATGTTATAACATAACCCTAAGAGAATTTGATGTACTTAAATGACTTGTACATAAGATGCATATGTAACTAAAATGAAATGTGTGTGAGGTGAGATGGAATATGAATGCCTTATCTTTGCAAATGAAATGATATGTCATGCAAAACTGATTCTTTCATGTATCACAAAATCAAACAATATAATTTAATATGCTTGTGTTACTTGTGGAGCTTTTACGAGACAATTCCAATATTTCATATTCTCCTAACCCTAAGCATAAGTTGGCATCTCAATTTTTTATTATTTATTTATTTATTTATTTATTTATTTTTATTTTTAAGAAAAACATGACAATTGAAATCAAATTCAAAATCAAAATCCTAACTAGGTTAGCAATCCTAAATAAAAACCAAAATCTGAAAATCCTAAACAATGAAACAAGATCTGAAAATCCCACCAAAATCAAAGAATAATATGAAAGTCCCACAACCTAAGGGCTAAAATAATGTTTTAAAATCTGCCCATTAACCGACAGCGTGAAATCTTTCCCTTCTAAGGTTTTTAGCCTGAAGGTATTCTTCCCAAGAATCTCTGAAATCTGATATGGGCCTAACCAAAGACAATCAAACTTTTGATGGTTTCCTTTTTCCTCATGTCTTTTTTCCCATAGTAATACTAAATCTGAAATTCTGAATGATTTAACTTTGGCCCTTCTGTCAAACCATCTCTTGATTACTTCCTGGTGTTTACTCATGTGATTCACGGCCTCTTCTCTCTTTTCATCAAGGTGCAACAACCGGCTCAACCTGGCCTCAACTTGATCATCTCGTCCCCAAGTACTCTTGTATGAAATGTAAGGTCTGCAACTTCAAATTTGTTGGAAATATCGGGTCTTGCCCATAGACCAAATGATAGGGAGTATTCCCTATGGATTCTTTCATTCTGGTCCTATTCGCCCAAAGGGCAAACTTTAATTGACTATGCCAGTCCCGAGGATTCTTTTCCAGCAACTTCTTAATAGTATTCAACAAATTCTTATTTGAAGATTCGCCCAACCCATTTCCTTGAGGATAGTAATTGGATGCAAATTTCAAGCTCACTTTATTATCATATGCCCACTCTGCAAATTGTGTGGAAATGAAAGCTTTACCATTGTCACTGACAATAGAGTCGGGCATCCCAAATCTTGTTATAATTTGATCCTCAAGAAATTTAATCACAATGTCTGTGGTGGCATGTTTAGTGGGAATTGCTTATGTCCACCTTGTACAGTAGTATGTAGCTGTCAAAATAAATTTGTGAGAGTCAGAATAATTTGGGTTAATAACCCCGATAAAATCCAGTCCCCACTGTGCAAACGGTCTCATTTCGACTACAGGCTGCAATGGCATGGCTGCATTTCTTTCTCTATTTGCAGCCACTTGACATATGTGACAAGCTCATACATGGGTATGTGCATCCTTGAAAATATGAGGCCAGTAATATCCTGCTCTCAGGATTTGATGTGCTGAAGCGTTGGCTGCACCATGACCAGTTCCATTCTTGCCATGAAATTCTTGCAACACCCTGGCGGCTTCATCTTTGCTCAAGCATCTCAGGTAGATACCTTCATGATTTTTCCTGTAAAGCACACCAAACTTTATCAGATAGTTAACATATTTAAGCCTTAAAGCTCTCCTCTGTGTTGAATTCAAATTAGAAGGGCCCTTACCAGTCAATAAAAATTGCACAATATCAACATACCAGTCCTCCTTAGCCATGTATTATGTATTTGAGCATTGACCTGTTATTTGCGGATCATTTTCTGCGATCGCATTTGCCAGCCCTTGTCCTCGAACTAGTTTCATTGGTTGGATTTTGAGATCAAATTCTTGGATGGTTGCAATCCACTTTCCTCTCTTTTCACCTAGTTCATTCCGTAAAAACATGGTCTTGACAAGCAGAATCGGGCACAATGGCAATAATTCTGCTGTGTACGATGTAATGCCTAAATTTTTTCACAGTTTTAAAAAGTGCGTACATTTTCTTATCAAGGATTGAATACCTTAATTGAGCGTCTTTCAGAGGGGCACTTAAAAATGCAATGGGTTTTTCGGCATTATCTTCTCCTTTTTGGGTTAATACACTCGCCAAGGAGTGCTCCGATGCAAAAGCATAAATGTAAAAAGTTTTGGAATAGTCTGGGCTTATCAATATCGGGGCTCTGGAAATGGCGTCTTTGATATTCTGGAAAGCCACTCTACTTTCCTCATTCCACCTTACGTCCACATCTTTCTTGAGCATCTGGTTTAGAGGTTTAGCTATCTCAACAAAGCTAGAAATGAACTTCCTCACAAAATTGACTTGCCCAAAGAAAGACCTCAATTCTTTTTTACTGCTCGGGATAGGTAGGTCTTGGATAGATTGTATCCTTTCTGGGTCGATGGATATTCCCTCCTTTGAAATAATGTGACCTAGCAGCTTCCCTTCTGTCACTCCAAAAATGCATTTCTTGGGATTTAACGAAATTCCATGTTCCCTGCATCTTTGAAGCACTTTCTTCAAATCTTTAACATGATCATCTCTCTTCTTCGATAAAACTAGGATATCATCCACATACACGATGATGCATTTGCCTATTAGTCCTTTGAATGCGTAATCCATGGCGCGTTGAAAAGTTGCACCAGTGTTTAACAGTTCGAACGACATTCTCTTATATGCAAATGTTCCTCACTTGGTTGTGAAGGCTGTTTTCATCCTGTCATCTAGATGTATAAGAACTTGGTTGTACCTAGAATATCCATCGAGAAAGGACATCATTTCAGATCCATTTACCATTTGCAGAATTTCATCGATTGATGGTAATGGATAATTATCTTTTTGAGAGGCTTTATTAAGATTTTGAAAATCTATGCACAGCCTAATCTCTCCACTCTTTTTTCTTACTGGAACAATGTTGGCCACCCAGGTTGAGTGCCTAACAAGAAAAATTATTTTCACTTCCAATAATATTTTAACCTCCTTTTCGATCAAAGGCTCCAATAGCGGGTTAACAACTCGCTGTCTTTGCCTAAAAGGCTTGGAGTCTGGATTCAAAGGGATGGTATGTGTGATAATGTTCTGGTTGTAAGTCTTCAGCTCATTGTAGTTCCAAGCAATACAATCTATGTAATGCTTCAAAGCCTGTATTATATTGCTCCTTTCTTCCTCTGTACATGCCTTTGCTATGTACACCTCCTTTGGATTTTCTGCACTCCCCAGATTAATTTAATCACACGCATATTTGGGGAGCGGGACTCTTTTCCTTTTCTTGTTCTTGCATTCCAGGTCGAACATCTTTTCTAATGAAACCACATCTTTAGGAATTTTGTTGGATTGATACGCAGTTTCACTTTCTTCTGTTTCATCCTGCCACCTTTGTTCCTCATCGATCACCTCGATTTTCAAAAATACCCGAGTTTGTGACAAACTTGAAGATGTGCCTGTCACACTCAAAAACCTAGAAATTCTTCACATTATCAGGTATTGATGGACAAGGAACCAGCTCAATGGAAAACTTTTTACACCTTTTTATATCCACCGGGTTTAACATGCTCACGGCGACTGCAAGAGAGTCTGCTATTCGATTTCCTCTCCTAGAAATAAGGGCTATGTTGAATGCATCAAACTCCTCCATGAGGTCCATAACCCTAGTCCTATAAAGTCTCAGTATTTTGTCATGGCATGTATACTGTCCTTTTATTTGCTTGACAACCAACTCAGAATCTCCCAAAACCTTCAAGCATTTAACATGTTTGCTCAATGCTAGACGTAAACCGTATATCAATGCTTCGTATTCGGCCACATTTTTTGTGCAAGGAAATTGCAGTCTGTAGGTAGCCAATAATGGTTTACCTCCTGGACCAGTGAGCTCGACTCCAGCTCCTGCTCCCTGTCTAGATTTTGATCCATCAAACTTGAGCAACCATGTGTAATCCTTTTCCTCATAAGAACCACCATGACACACTTCTTCTTTAAGTTCATCAGCAGCTTTCTCAAAATCAAGATCATAGACCCCTAGGTCTGGCTCAAAAAATTGAACCTCATTCGGCTTGTTAAAATTTGTTATAATCTCCTTAAGCCTCGGTTCGTTTTCCACTCTGATTTAGTTAGCAATGCCCTTCCATGGCAGCCACATATGCGAGCAGTCTGTTGCAAAATAGCCATTCAGCGTTTTCATCCAATCTCTCGCAAGTAACATTCCATACCTACTTGGGATGTTAACCACCAAAATGTCTACAACCTGTTGGACCCTGGGTTCAGAATTTAATTGAATCTTGACATCATATAAGGTCCCTACTACATTTACCTCTGAACGGTCCAATTGCAAGACCATGCATTTGGATGAAATCGGTTGTAGACCCAGCATTTGACATATCTCCGTAGGCATGAGGTTGCTCGTGGCTCCTGTGTCTACCAAACAGTTATGCAAGTTCTTACCCGCAATTCTTAGAGTTAATAAGAATGGTGGGACATCCCTTCTCTCCTTTCACAAAATCATATGGGATTCAGCTCTTTTTTCCTTCCACATCGGATCAGGTGAGTTCAAAGCTCTTATCAACGCCTCATTTTGACCAGGCAATTTAGCTGCGTCTAGGAATGAAAGGCTAGATTTGGACTTCTTCATATCCTCCACTACGTCATAATTTGGTTTTTCAAATTTGACAGTCTTCTGGACGTCATTAGACATTTCTCTTCTGAGTGGAGGGGGAGGGTTGTTATTTGCCTTTGTATCTGGAGGAAGAATAGAACTATTTGGAGGTGTTGATGAGGTTTTAGGCTTACTCCTCAAATGGTACCCATGAGTCCCCTTTCTGAAATCTCAAAAACCTTGCACCTCCTGTTCCAAAACTTTGTCTTCTTCCTCCTCGCTCTCACCCTCTTGGTGATATACTGTTTCCATCACCATAATATTTTCATCTTGCTGATACGATGGATCCTCATTTGATACCAGTTCCAAATCATCAACTTGTGCTTGAAGACAATGAGTGTATCTAGCGATCTCAGGACAATTCCTCTCATTGTGTTCTTTTGTGTTATGTAACTTGCACCCTCTTTCCCATGCCAAATCTGAAAGATTCAAAAGATAATTGGATTGGCTAGGGCCTGCAGAAGCATCTAATTGATTAGCAATGGGAGCAAGAACTCCCCCATTGTTTGGCTTAGTGTTCCAATGCCTCCCTCTATTGTTAAAATTCTGACATGGGTGAGGGGAACGGGACTCATGCTTCTGCTGTTGAACCCTGTCATTACTTAGTTTATGCACTAGTTTCTTGAGCTCTTCGAATTTCGAAAAGACATCCTTTGGTGGAACCACATTGTTGTTAACCCCCATTGGATTTGCATAATTGATGGGGTCTTGATTCTACATTTGGGTGGGGTTTTGAGGAATTGGATTCCCATATGGATTGATACCTTGAATTGAGATTGGATTCGGAACAGGAACTATGGCTTGAGGATTGACTTGACTAGTTTCCTGCGTAGTTGATTGACTGTTCTGCAAAAATGCAGGAACAGTGGAATGGTCGTGATTGGTTGGATTGGAATGGGTGCATATGCGGGTGCTTGGTGGATACGGTCGCCGATATGGGAAGGCGTTCATACTTGGCATTTGTGGTGCCATGAGTTGATTTGCCTGGGGAACTTGACCATATGGAGCACACTGTCCCAACACAGGCATCTGGGTAAACCCGTAGCCTTGCGATGTCAATTGCTGCTCGATAGTCATGGCTTCATTATAGGCCAAATCCAGTGTGGTGACATAAGGATTACGCCTTGCAAACATGGCTGTCATGGGGTCCAATGACCCAAAATATATCTGCAAAGCTACTGCAGGATCGATGGCAAAATGTCTAATTGCTCTGTTATAGTTCTTTTGGAATCTCTGATTAAACATTCGGATTGGTTCCCCTTGGCCCCGTTTGCATGTAATAAATTGATTGTAAATAGTTACGGGATCTAAGGGTGACCTAAATTGATTGACAAATGCATTTTCCATTTGCGTCCAAGAGGTGATTGAACCAGTTGGCAAGCATATATACCATTCATATGCTATAGGATCCAAGCTCATGGGGAAAAGTCTGCAGGCTACATCTTCATGCTGAACTTGCAACCTAATTAAAACATCTCTATAGGCTTGGATATGTTCTTCTACTGTTCTTAGGCCATCTGGCTTGTATTTAGGCAGAAATCTTTCAATGTTCTTGGGGATTTCATGGATATCCCCAGCAATATTCAAAGGGGTATTGTTAGCTCCATACTAAGGAGTTGTTGGAGCTTGAGCCATTTGACTCAGAATTGATGTAGACAGACCTACAATAGCAGAAGAAATATTACAAACTATAGGCACGCTAGGGGCAACGGATATTACTGGCGTAGGTCCACTCGATGTTCTTGGAGAAAATAGGCCTTTTGCTACTGGAGTGCTTACGACTTGCTTGACTTTACCCTTGGGAGTACCAGTAAGGTCATGAAAAATGGTTTCTCCGGTTGTTTGAGACCTGGTCGCAATACGGCGTGGTGGGTCCAGCCTGCTCGAGGAAACCCTCGGCTAGTTCGAAAAAAAACCTGCAACAAACACAAAAACAGTGTTGCAGTTTAGCCGTAAATAATTTCAGAATTAAATCAAAAATAAAATATTCAGATATAAAAATTGAAATAGATAAACCGATTCGCCCTCCTTCTATCGCCAATCTGTTGAGTGGTGTTTTAACCTGATTGTGAAAACACACTCTCCTACAGGATCCGAGTCCTAAATCCTCTGTTTGCAAAGAAAAACGATTTCTTCAAGGTTCTTATTATGCTAATTATTGATTATCAATGATGCTGTTTAAAATGAACTGCTAAGAACACCTTAGGGTTTGCAAGTGGATGTTAACAAGGGGCATTGTGGTTTATTAATTTCGAACTTTCAATGGACTCAAAATGAATAAAATCTGCTTTAACCTTTAATTCTGATGGATTTTCAGTGATTTATTCAAACACAGTAATTAAACTGCCAAAAATAAAATATGGGTTTGAAAAGCAAAGCAAAATAAATAAAAAACATAAAATAAACTACAGTCAGAAAGCTTTCATTAATCTGATGAAACCGAAGATACTGAGGCTTTCTACATGCAACCTAACCTAATGAACCTGCACTTTCACATAATAAAAATAGGCCAGGTGCGAGTCTCGAGGGTTTCTGTGGTAATTCCAGAAAACAGGCATTCGCATGAAGCAACCAAGAGATCTTGCATTAACTTCACCTAAAAACCTAAGAAATCTGGAAGGGAAATATAAATGTTAAATCATGCATGCAAAAGTTACTCCTTCTTTCTCATCCAATAAGATGCCAACTCTTTGTATTTTGTATTTAAATGATATCTCGATTACATTCAAAATGTTCCAGGCGTAAAAGAAAATCCTAGAACAAAAAGAAGGAAATTGGCCAAGTACGAGCCCAGAATAGCCCAAATCTCTCGTCTCTGCAACTCCGTATTTGGCAATTTCCAACCCCTTCTTCAATTTGCAATTCTGGTTTTATAGCAATGTTATGGCTCTTCGATTTCCTCCGTCGCTTCATTTCCTCTTCCTGTGGGCGACCCTTCAAATTCCTGCCTTTCCCGCTTTGATTCACTCTCAAATTTGAAAACGCTTAAAAATTCATCTTTGCATGTAACGCCTCTACAAATTTGACACCTGTAAGCCACGTGTCATGCTTTTCCTGTGTCATGTGTAATGCTTACCACGAAAAAAATGACAAAAATGCAAGTCTGCTCGTTCATCTTCTTAGCCGCGATATGGCGACATGTCACGAAATCGTGACATGTCGCGATATCGCTACATGTTTCCCGATCGTACGCCTTCATCAGCTCCCTGTAGCGATGTCACGACCATTTTTCGTTTGTCTACCTCCGGCAACTTCTCGTAGCGATATCGCTACCGTTTCAACATTTTGAGCCCTCCTCTTCGAATGGTAGCGATATCGCTACCACTTTCTAACTTTGAGCCCTTTTCAAAATGTGGTAGCGATATCTCTACCACCTTGGCCTTGCAGTGTCCCTTTGAAATGTGGTAGCGATTCGCTACCACTTTCATTTCAAGCCTTCTCCTTGTGACATGGTAGCGATTCGCTACCATTTTTGAACTTTGAGTCTTCTTTTCGCAAGGCGTAGCGAAATCGCTACCGTTTCTCTGCTTCGAGCCTGATTTTCATTTTTGTCATGATTTCGCGACATCTTCCTTGTACCGTAAAACTATGCCAAAATGCGTCGCAAAATCGTGACACCTTTCATCATCCGTACGTCTTGGCAAAACCTGTCGCGATATCGCGACATTTTTCCCTCTCGGACCTTCATGCAGCTTTCTGTTGCGATATCGCTACCGCTTTTTCTTTTCGTACGCCTCCCCGAAACACGTCACAAAATCGTGACCATTTTCCTATTTTGTTGTCGTTGACCGCATTGACCGCGATATGGCGACATGTCACGAAATCGCGACATGTCGCGATATCGCTACATGTTTCCCGGCTTCGGTCGCGATGGCGCATTTTTTTTTTTTTCTTCAATTTTAGCATCTGGGTCACCGAGATTCTTCTCTGCAAGCCTGCAAAAATGTGGGTCCCCAATTTTGGGGTGTGTTGTGGATCAACCACAACAAGAGCACAAATACATCTTGACAACAATAGATTATTTCACCAGGTGGGTAGAGGCCATCCTGACAAAAAAGTAGATCAAGCTATGGTCATATCTTTCCTTGAGGAATTGATCACCCATTTTGGTTTTCCATATGTCATTGTAACATATAGAGAGACTCCATTTATTAGGGCTAAAATCACTAAATTTGCAAGCATGTATGGGATTTATCTTAAGACATCATCCAATTATTACCCGTAAGGGAACGACTTGGCCAAATCCACCAACAAAAATTGCTACGAATCTTAAAAATAAAAATGGGAAGCAATAAAAGAATTTGGAACTTATTATTGAATCAAGCTTTATGATTAGATCATATATTAGTGAAGATTTTTATTAAATCCTCCTCTTACTCCCTTGTGTATAGGAAAGAAGCAGTCCAACCTACTCACATTAAGATACATGTTCTTCAAATCTTGTAGTTGTTCAAAGATGATAATGATGAGTATGATCCAATGAGCGCAAGATTGGCTCAATTATTACAGTTGCAATATCAAGCCTTCATCGAAAACACTAAAGCTATGCAAAAATGATTTGAAAAAAAGACAACAGAGCATAGGTTTCAGGTGGGAGACTTTGTCCTCAAATGGAATGAGAACAAAGCCAAGTCAGGGAAGAACCACAAGTTTGATGTGATCTGGGATGGTCCGTTTCAGGTCTCGATAGTAAATATGGTAAATGCATATCATATTTGGGATATGGATGGATGGTATCTTCTAATTCTAGTAAATGGTCTTCATCTGAAGGCCTATGTTCAATAAATAATTCAAGAGGTACCAGTTTGTAAATATGTACATATTTTTATTTTCAAGAAATTTATTTCATAAAAAAATGAAAATATATATAATATATATATATATATATATATATATATATATGTGTGTGTGTGTGTGTGTGTGTGTGTGTGTGTGTGTGTGTGTGTGTGTGTGTGTGTGTGTGTATGCTCCATCTCCACTACAGAATCAAGTTCTCCCTAGAATGGTTCAATGAAGACACATCATGATTGTGGGTAGGATTAATTGATATATGAAAAGTTTAGAAAGTTTTGAAAGTTTTAAATGGATTGCTTTATGAATTTATAAGTTCATATGTTTTAAGGAAGTAAGATGTTAGTATTGAAGAGTGGCAAGTAAATCAAAAAATCAAATATGGAGCTCAACTTTAGAACCATGGAAAAATAGTTAAGTTCACCTTAGAGAAGGTGAAAGTTCTATTCACCTTCCAATGGGGCAAACATATCCTCAAACTGAAGAATTTCGAAGCTCACGATTCATAAAGAATTCTCATTATAGTCGAAGGGAAGAAACCAATGTTCTAAAATTTCAAAAGTTCTTTTGTTTGGAAAATGGAGCAAAGACCCGATTCGCCTATAAGGAGAGGCAAATGCATATTGCAGTGAAGAAAACCAAAAAGTAAAGTCAAGTGAATGAAAAATAAAAAGGGGAGTAAAAAGAAGCTTCATCCCAAATGAGGAGCGAAACTCTCGTTCGTCCCCCATTGGTGTGAAAACCTATTTTTTTATGAAAGAGCATGCCAATGATTTAAAAATGGGTTTCAAAAGAGCTTTCACCCTCAAGGAAGGGAAAAACTCTCATTCGCCCCTCTTTGGGGTGAAGATACTGATGATATTTATAACTTGCACCCAAATCGTTTTCTCTTAGGGGAGGTGCTTTACAATGAGAAAGGTGCATGTGCTAGCCCTTTCAGACAAACACAACAAAGTTTTAATGCAAGGTGCAAGTAAAATAAAAAATGCAAAAGGCACAAATTGTATAGCTTTATTTTCGGCATGCGGGTAAATTTAAGGGAAAGGAAAATCCAAAAAGAAAAATGCCCTAAAACAATTAAAGTTTTTTGTTGGATGAAAAAGCCATTATATTAATAAAATAATGTTTAATCATACAAAAAATTGTGGGTGGGATTAGCACACCCCATAAACCAATACATTAACCATTGTGGTTAAGAGTATACAAGAGTGTCAGAAACAGCCCACAAACTGCCAATAACAACTGCCAAAACAGTATTAAATATGCATTCAAAAAGAAAGAAGCCAAGAAATTACTGCCACCTAGAAGGGGAAGGAAGATGCACATGACTCATAATGCAGGGTGCATTCCCCCAATGATCCATGAGGGTACACAAGTACTGCAACTCCACCTGTACTTGAATCTGTAACCAGCAATCAAAGAATATATCATATTTATCAGTAATAGAGAAGACATGTCCGACATCTTGTTAAGAAAAAATAGTTCTATTTCGAGACTTCCATAGATAAAACAAGGTACCAATTCTAAAAATATTCCAAACAACATCCAAGTTGAAGGAAAAAGCAATAGGGTCACCCAAAATAGCATGCACCCAAGTAAAATCCTCCTGCATAAAAGGTCTAAAAATTTCAAGAAGCCACTCCCAAGTCTGACTGAGCCCGGTCACAAGACCAAAAAACATGCAATAAATCTTTTGCTTGTCCACAAATGGGGCAAATGAGATTATGAAAACCTAGATGTTTGAGCCTACTGCCAACAGGTAACCCTTGATGTAAGAGACTCCAAGCAAAAAAACTTTGTTTAGGTTCAATATAAGTAGCCCAAGCAATCTGAAACCTCTTATTCCATTGGGAGGGAAGAGAGACTAAATTCCATCTCAGAGTGAGATTATCAACCATTGGAACTTGTGGGGTGAGCCATTTGTAACCAAGATGAGCTTTATATTGCAAAACAGGAAGCTCCCCAGTCCAACACCAATCTGACCACCAGGGTTTTCAAAAATGCTTATGTAGTTTGCTTCAAATAGAAAATGGAATACTATCAATAACCACCTCATAAGTGTCTCTATCACCAGGATTTAAATTGTGAATTTGATGAAAAATTTCCTAGGGTATCCAACACCTAGCATGTCGAGAGAAGAAATAAAAAATGGAAGCAATACCATGCTTATAGAACCTCTACGCTCTGACCCACTGCACCAGAGCTAAGGGAGAACCTTGCCAAGTGATAACAGGAGACCACCAAATATTCATGGAAGACAAAGAGGCACCTACTTTGCGAAAAATCCCTTTCCAACTAATCCAGGGTTTGAAGGCCTCCCAAGCTTTCCAAATACTCTAAATGACAAAAGAACCTTTAACTTTAATAGGGACAGGGGCAGTAAGAATGGATTGCAATCCCACCCATTTCCAAATTTTCTTCCCCTGAAGCAAACCAGAAGAAATGCGATGCCTGACCAAAACTTTCCAAGATTCATCCCCAATTAAATATTGGGTGATCCATTTAGCACAAAGGGCAAGTCCTTGTCGGTGATAATAAAAAAAACCCATGCCTCCACAATCCTTGGGAAAACAACAAATTTCCTAGGCTACCCGATGAAAACCTTGCTTGAGAGAGTCTTTAGCCCACAAGAAGTCTCTCAGAAGCTTATCCAATTTTTTATAACAATATTTTGATGGAAACCAACAAGATGAATAATAGACATGGGTAGTGGCTAAAACCTTAGAACAAATCTGAAATTTTCCTACTAGAGAAAGTTTCTTACTAGTCCAGTAAGAAAGCTTCTTTTCCACTTTATCAATAACATACTACCACAATTGAGCAGAGGAACCATGAAATGCAAAAGGAATTCCAATAAATTTAAACACCTCACCTGGATGAATCCAAGTCCATTGGAATTGATGTAACCAGTGTGGCAATTGAGATTGAGATTGCCAAAAATAGGATGTTTTTTTCCATTGTATAGAAGAACCAGAGGCTAAACAGAACACCTCTAAGAAACTAATAGCCGAGGAAAGGGATTTCTCATCTTCTTTAAGCATTAATAAAGAATCATCTACAAAATGACCATTGACCAACTGACGGTCAGAATTAGGGAGAGCAATACCATTGATTAATCCTTGATCCATATTATGGGCCAAAAAATATCCAAAAGCCTCTGTAGCAATAATGAAAAGAGATGGAGCAAGAGGGAACCCCTGTCTCATAGAGTGACCAAGAGAAAATGACTGATATTGACTATTATTCAAGGTAAGAACAACTGAAGCATCTTGAAATATCATAAGACTGGTGCTCACAAATAGTGGCCCAAAACCTAGAGCCTAAAGCATGGCAGTTATGAAGTACCACTCCATCTTATCATAGGCTTTCTCAAAGTCTATATTAATGAATAAAGCATCTTGTTCAAAATTTCTTGCCCACTCCATACCTTCCCAAATAGCAACAACATTATTAAGAATGTATCTTCCCTTAACAAAGCCAGTTTGTTCAGGTCTAACAATCAAAGGCAAAATAGATTTAATCTTAAGTGCAAGGGCTTTAGAAATAATCTTGTAGCTCACATTAAGCAGGGTGATCAGCCTCCAATTAGTGATGAGCTTAGGATATCCAGACTTAGAAATAAATTTAACATTACCTTTGTTAATAATGGAACCCAGTGAACCACATTGCAGGGCTTCAAGATAAACTTTGTGGAGATAAAAACCAAGCATATCCCAAAATTATTTATAGAATTCACATGGGAAGCCATCAAGACTAGGTGCCTTATCATTGGCCATAAGTGACAAGGCAATTTTTAGATCTTCTAGAGAAAGAGAAGTGTCACAAAATAACATTTTCTTAGGAGAAATCTTGTTGGGGACAACAACGGTACAATCAGCAAGAGCTTACCTTCTAGCATCATCAAGGGGTTGAGAAGAAAAATCACCTTGATAATGTGAAACAAATACTTTGACAATGTCCGAAAGATACGTAAATCTCTACCCATCAAATTGAATGGATTGAAACTAAGAATGTTGAGCAAGAGGTCTGAGGCACTGAAAAAATTCTTTGGTCACTCTATCCCCCACTTTGAGCCAATGTATTCGAGCACATAATTGAGCCCCCTTGGCTTCATACAAATCAACCTTTTTTAGCTCATGCCGAATGAAAGAAACTTTGGATTGAGAAATATATTTGAAAGGAGAGGCTTCAATCCTGAGACAAGCTTTGGATAGCTCACTTTGAAAGGTAGACTTAGCCTATTTTTGTCATTTTGCAACTTCAACACCTAAAGTTCGCAACACCTTAGTGGTTTGTTGAATGGCAGCATTCCACCATTCAGTCCTTCCAGAAATACCATCAGGTCTAGGAATAAAATTCCAAATGCGGTATATATGAGATTTCATGTTAAAGCTATGCAAAAAAGAAACATTTAGGTAAAACTATGAAGAATGCACTCTAGTTTGAAAGTTTAACATTGCCACCGAGAATAAAATAGGTGAATGATCAGACAGTGTAGTACCAGGCAAATTCAACACATACAGTGAAGAAGGAAAAATATGGTAGAACTAAAAGTTGTCACACTCAGAAATCATGGCTCTGTCCAATCTTACCAAAACCCTAGAAGAAGCAGCCTAAAAATTGGACTAGGTATACCAAAGAGCCTGCGAGAAGTCAGAAGGTGAGAAGCAGGAATTAGGGTCATAAAGGTGAATCTTGTTTTCATAAAAAACCAAGCTTCTCTTTCACCTAAACACCACCACATTGGGACATGACTGACCTTATCAGAATATTTCTCCACCATATTAAAATCTCCACAGAGCACCCAAGTGGCAAATGACAGATTCATGGCAAGCCATCTCCATAACTCACATCTGTCAGAAGCGACATTTGAGGCATACACATTAACCACCCCAAATGGTTTTCCATAGATCTTGAGCAAAATACAGACAGCTTGATTGGATGGGTCAACATCCCAAGTCACAACATTCTTCTGTAATCAAGGCCCAAGGATAGTGACGACTCCTCCTTTTCTCGGGGAATGCTTTGTGCCCAAAGAGGTACTTCATGGCCACAAAAAATCACATGTACACTACAAATTGAAATAAAAAATCTTAACTTCTTGTAGACATAAAATATTTAGGCTTCTATGCATTCGAGAAACATTTGACATCTCATTTTGGACCAAATATTTTTTGATCGGGTTCGTCAGTCCTCGAACATTCGATGATAAAAAAATCATTGGGATTTGTCAGGATGCATGATCTCCATGACATCCTTTGCATCACCCAAACCTGTAAGTGAGCCAAAATAGTTGGAGGTCGCATGGAAATAATCACTGTTTAGTTGTTGATATTTATCATTTTGAATTGGGCTACGAGAGCGACGGACCTTCAAGGCCCGACCCTCCTCCACTAAAGAATTAACTGGAGCTGCCACCACTGAGGCCAAAGAAGGGCCCGACCAAAGAATTTGAGACACTGGTGGAACTGGGGGTTGCATGTCAACAACCGGAGGGGACGTATCAATAGAATTATGAACAACTTTAGCAGAAGCTTGCATGTCTTGAGAAGGAGAAGGGGCAGGTTGTGCAGCAAAAATCAAAGCTTCTTGTTTCTTAGTACCACAAGATTTCTTTCTAGAGATAGTAGTCCATTCTTTAGTGTTTCCCCGTGAGCCATTAGCAGGAGTTGCAAGAGTGGGTGAGGGATTTGCCTTATATTTCCATTCCATCAAAGGGCACTCCCAAATTTTGTGAGCTGTAGATTGACACCGATAATAGGTATTGGGTAAATTGATATAGGCAACTCTTTGCCTTATGGATTGGTCCCCGATTTTAATATCAATAAACTCCTGTAAATCCTTAATAATGTCAACTTTGATACAAACCCTTCTAGTGGGTCGAGCGGAGAAAAACTTTTCTAGCTCAAGGAAAACAAACTTACCTAAGGGGGGAACAAGAAGACCAGGGAATTCAACCCACACCAAGACTTCCAGTGCATCTTGATCACTGAATTGGAAATTTTGAGAGTAGGGTTGCAAAATCAACAGAGAATTACGAAAATTCCATGGACCCCTAGACAAAACCTTCTATGCTTGAGCTAGATCTTAAAAGTGAAAAAGGAAATACCCTTTTGTAAGGTTTTGTACATTCTCCACTTTGACTCCATATGGGCCCCAAACTTGCTCGACCCATGAACGAATAAGGGTGTCATATGGGATATGACCTAGAAAATAACCCACCAGGGTATGACTCTCAAACCATTCACAAGATGTATGGAATTCATGCAAAGGAATAATAGCTTTAGGGACAGGGCCTTTACCTCATGATACATTGTCAAAATGAACTTGCACGGACGCTTCCTCGATACCATTGAGCTCTCCAGTAGACTCAAAATAAATGGAGCTAACTGAATGAGTGGCAGCCATTAAAAATGGTGAATTAACACCGCCTCAAGGTGGTGTTAATGCAGCAGACAGTATTTTCCCATTGAAACCCTTACGAAAAATGCACAACCGGTATTTTTTGTTGCTCAATATTCAATGTGTTTTCCAAATTTAGGTGAAAAATAAGGGCTAAAGTTGTTTTAATAGAAGGACATTTGCCATGGAATTACAATAAAATAGGTTGAAGGCATTTTTGGAGCGAAAGGAAAAGAAGACAACTGTGCCTCAAAGATGCTTTTGCCACCATTGTTTTCCTTAGAACACTTTGATTTTGTAAGCATAATTAGATTTTTAAAAGTGCCCTATCGAAGTGATTTTTCTCTCCAACGCATGGTGAGTCTTGAGAAGCATGCATGCAATCTAAGGCATATTTATAAGGCATTTAAGTTAAAACACATGCTCAGATTTGTGTTGAAGGGAGATTTGAGGGTTCCGAGAAGAAAAATCTCACACCATTGAAATAAGAAGCATTTATGGGTTCCAGAGTGGCCAATTTATTTTTCTAAGTAAGCTTTAACAACTAGGGCATGATTTATAACAAAACCGCACAAAAAATAATGGCACACTTTCCAAGAATGATCTTGCAACGAATAATATTTGATACCATTCGAACATCGAGAACAATTCCAGGTAGGTGAAATAAAGTGCGTGTTATTCCAAAATTGCCCAAGGGGAATTAGGCATTTACTATAGTGGTTGGAAGGGCCTCTATTTAAAGAAACAGGTAAAGACCCTGCAAATTATTATTTTTTAAATATTTTACTACCGTTGTGTTTTTGAAAGTTGTTGTTGTAGAGGTTACAGATAAAATTCAAGAAATCCACCAGAGGGATATAATGAGAAAAATAAATAAAGAGACACATGAGGCTACAAATCCCAAGAAGTCTAGAAAGAAAGAAGGTGGGTTGAAATACAAGAAGGCTTGAAGGAATGAGAATGTGGATTTAGACCCATACAATGACACTATGTCAGAGATTGGAGATTGTGTAATTACTAACAAGGGCTTTGATAAACTACAATAAGATGTAGAGTTCATCATAAGGCAAGGATTAATAGTAGAAAATCCTTTAACTATGTCATTCCATGCGTAATTATCATGGTATTTTTGTACGCCCATACACCTTTTTCCAAAGAGGGTGAAGATAATTGCTCGATTTTATAATCCAGTTACCAGGACAGTATGGAAGGCAAACATTGAAGCATTTTTTTCTATTTTTGATGATGAAGTGTGGGAAGCATTTTCTTGTGGGTTGAAGACTCCTTCATATGTGATTAGCAAGAAGCTACATACCAATGATAAGGAGGATAAATATGTATCTACTATGATGATGCATCGATTCATGGAGATGCAGTTGATTAAAGAGCCATATCTAGGGCAACTTCTAAACTTGTCGAAGTCGCTTACAGAGTTTAAAAACCCAGATATTTATGCAATGTTAGTGTGGATTGTTGGTTTATTAGTAGATTCCATAGTTCATAAGTGGCAAGCAGACCTAGCACAATGCATATGCCAGGGGGATTTATATGCTTCGTTAGCCATGAAGCAAGGCACCAATTTGATTTTCTTCAATTAGGTCAATTTTATATCTCAGAAACTACATTTCCAACTGGAGAGGTTACATACTGGAGAAGAGACATCATTTAAGCATACTTCCTTTCTCTTATGGTATTTATTTTTCCATCTACACCAATATTTTTTTATTTATTGTTGTAAGGCAAATGGATGAGAAAGGTGAGCTTCTACTGGTATATATGTGAACTTCTACTTTGTCAATATGGGAGTTGTTTTATAGTTTTAACTATTTATTTTTGGGTCCAAAAATAGAGTTGCTTTGTGGTGCATGTGAAAGAGTGCCATAGGAGATGAGAGAAGTAGTGGCTATGGATGAAAAGGGCGATGTATTTTTGCTGACTCATGGTATGATCATAATAATCTATGGCTTCATGGGTAAGCCATTCTTACTCCCATAATTTTCTATTGAACATGTTTTTGCCATGGAGGTGGTACAAAAAATAGACTATGCTAATGATGTATATGGAGCAAGGTGCGGCAAGAGGACAACTTGCAATATGCCTTTCAAGTTCGGTGATATATAAGTAAGCTCAGTCGGGTAGAACAGGATACTCACAATGACACTTCAAGACTTGAGGTTGATAGAGCTACTGCAATGGTGGAGGTATTAACCATTGGGTAAATTTATAGAAATAATCAAGGCCAAGACATTTCACAGTTTCCCACGACCTGATATTGAAAATAGGTGCAATAATGTTTATGGAACTAACTTGGAATGGTATTTATGATGTCGCTACCACCCTAGCATGAATGTTATCAATAGGAGGTGGAGTACAATCCGGTGAAGTACAAAAATTAGATTCCTCCACCTGGGATGTTAGTCAAATAAAATAAAGTCAACCCCTATGGACTAAGGAAAAAATTATGAACTAGTGGGTAATGCAGGTGCACAGAGGGAAAATTACATCACCTTTTGGGTTGAATATGGATGAGGTATTTTTGAACACCTATGATGAGTTTTTTGGTGCCTATCAACCCATCGCTTTCACCAAGATCTTACCCCAATTTTTTTAGTATTCCGATAGTGGCAAAAGCAAGACAAAAGAAGAGCACCCAATGGTTGAAAAGGAGACCCCTGAAGAGGATGAACAATAGTATGTGTTTCAATAGAGGTCACAGTGGATGAAGCATAAAGTTCATGAGGTACCTTTTGTGGAGAAGTAAACTATCTGAGATACACCCCCATTTCTAAAAAATTAAAAGAAACCAAGGACTAACACTACTTCCTCATCTACTACTACATTTTTAGCTATTATAGTTCCCACAATTCCAATGGTTTTTATGACAGTTATTTCCCCTCTGCTGGTGAAAAATACTTTGATGATGGTTGCATAAATATTTTTGATGAATCATGAACAGTCAAAGGACCAGTAGGTGGAGAGCCCTCAAGTGGAAGTCATGAATATTTAGCAGGATGTGAATGTTGAGGAGGAAGTGGAGGAGCAATAGAAATAAATTATTTCACAGCCACTTCCATCGCCAAAATACACGATGCTCGTGCCCTAAGGTACGACTTTACTTTCCCCTCCTTCTTCAAAGCATGTAGTGACTTTGACTTCATTTTTGTCATTTTTTGCATCGGTCTCTCCCCATTTTGGTATGTTCTTCATATCCACTTTGCTTCCCTCTTCTTCCCCTTTGCAAGTTACTACTACTCCTTTTATTCCCCTTTCTTTTGCCTCTCTTTCTTTTAGTTTGTTCACGTTAGGGCTGAACCCATTTCACATCCTTTCCCTTCCATTGTTGTTACCACTTTCACCAAAGCTATAAATATACAACCTCCTCCCAGAGTGAGCGTAACTACAGTCAAACTTGGTTCCTCCACTCACTCCACCATGTCGGTCCCTCCACTTCTCACCATCTCTTACACTTCCTTTAAGCCCAACCACTCAAAATTTTTGATACCTTTCACATCATTTTTGGAGTTACAAATACTACCAGAAGTTGAGGTGGCACCAAAGCAGCCCGATGTAGATAAAATCAATCTAGAAAACCTTAGTTCATCGTAGTGGTTGAAAAGCCACATATGGAAAGAAGCATTGGCTCTAGTGCAGTCATTCAAGAAGGTTACTTTTGATCCAGATGCCATGGATGATAACACAACTAAAATCACTCCCCTATTTTAGAATCCATAAGGATAAATGACACAAAGTGATTACGTGTGTGAGACTATAATAGAATATCTAACCAAGATTGATCCCATAGAGAAAATGGGTAACATACAAGTTGATATGAGTTTGGTATACTTGCGTGGTGATTATTATAAGCAAAGATATTTTGATTATGAGAATAAAATTATCGAACTTGAAAGTGCCTTATCCAAAAGTAGAGTGCAAGAGGAGAAGACAACCACAGAGAATGAATACTTGCACCAACAGGTAGAAGTGCACTTGAAATAAATCAAAGAGGCTCACCTTTACTCAATTCAGAATTACAAGAAGTTGGCCACACAAGTAATCAAAGTTTTGCGCTATTTGTGGGTAGACAAAATAAATGTTTATATGGATAAACATCTTATTAATAGCACAAAAGAGATGTTGGAACCTTACATGGAGATCGCAGTAAAAATTCAAGGCCTGGCTAATTCCAACATGCATGTTCATCCCCTAAGCAAAATGGGCCTAGTTATGGAAGGGAGGAAAATCCTCAATGCTATAGAGTGAGAGCACACTATTTCCATGGTTCATTTTTATGCCATCGTTGATATGGATTTTCTAGTTTTTACCTATTGATGGGGAAAACCTCTGCCAAAGGAACAATTGGAAGCGTCCTGAAAGAATTTCATGGAGGACACCTCAGAAATTTATACATGGGAGGAGCCCATCATGGAAGCACAAGTATTACCACTTATGTAGAAGTTAACTCACATGGATATGGCATCGTTTGAGTTAGCCCAACGAGTGAAGTGCCTCAGCTTGGAGGATGTCTAGAACCTACAATATGTGTATGAGTCTCTAAGTGTACCTTGCTTATTTACAACACATACTTGGGAGGATGTTATTACAATATATGATGTTACCTACAAGATATTGAAGGAGCAGGATGAGCGAGTAGCAGCTAAAAAAGTGTTTGAAGAAGTAGAAAGGGTAGAAGTACTCTAAGTAGAAACAAAGGATGAAGCCACTGAGAAGGCAGAAGACGAGGCACAAAGAAAAGTGTCTATATAAAAAGTGCCATCCATAGCCACTGACAATAAGACTCATTAGAATCCAAATAGACAAAGTCCTAGGATCATTTGCATCCATGCAAGCTGGATACCCCGTGAGCCACCAGAAATGTTGACAGTTTTACAATATGCCACATTAAGTTTTTTTGATGATTTTTTTTATGTAATATTGATAGATATATATGCTATGATGTATTTTTTGACTATATGGTATGTTATACCTTTGTACATATTAAAATTTTATTTTCATGCATCTCTTGCCTGGAAATAATATATTTAAATAACAGTGTGAGAAAAGATTTAATGAAAATAATCAGGTGTGGTCATAGAAAGCGCTGCTTCAGAAGTTCATAATTAATAAAAAATGATTTATTTGCTTTAAAATTTGGTATTTTTATGAACAAGAGGGCAAAGGTGTGTTCACCTCTCAGTAATTACGACTAATGCGTTCACCCCATTTTGGGATGAACATAATCTTTCAACAAAGCAAAAGAAAAGAAAAGGGCTAAGTTTTGAATTAGGGTGCTTTCACCCCAAATGAGGGGTGAAAATCCCTTTCGCCCCACTTTGGGGTGAAAAGCCATTTTTTAAATAATTATTGAGGGCGCCCGAAGTCAATGTGCAAAGAAAATAGAATAAAATACATTTACCCCAAGGTAGGGGTAACAACTTCGTTCACCCCACTTTGGGATGAACATCATCTAAAGAATGGCTAAAGGAAAAATTGACCAGTCAATAGGGAATTCGCCCTGGTTGAGGGGTGAAAATTTTGTTCACCTCTCCCATGGGAAAAAGCACAACCAAATAAAATTGCAAAGCATCAATGGGGACGTTGAAAAGTCAATAAGATGTTCACCCCACTTTGGGTCGAACGTCACATTTGCCTTCCTTTTGGGGTGAAACTACATGAAAGTGACTTCGCCCATTTTTGAGATTTCATTTGTGCTAGGGGATGCAAGCTATGTTCACCCAAAGCAATGCACGATAGTGCTTTTTGCCTCCTTTTGGGGCGAACGTGCATTCATAAAAACTAAATGTTTTATGAAGGAATATGAAGTTTTGACTTACTATTTTTAAATATGAAGCATCAAAAGGTGAATATGATAGTAAGGTCGAATAAATGAGTTGTCTATGGATTTCAATGGCCTAAGTATTTAAAGGCAATATTTTTACCCATTTTGAGAAAATTTGACTTAACTGCTGACATAGTTTTTCAAAGACACCTAATATTGGTGAATGTAGGGCATTTAATGATTGGGGTAGGAAGTAGCCAAAATGTTAGTTTCAAGGTGAATAAGCTACTATTTTTAAGTCATCCAATGATTTTTATAACTTCCAAAGTATTACAAATAAAGTTGAGTTTCCAATGAAAGAAGAAGATCCTAAGTCAACGACCAGGTTTGCAGTTTTCATGCATTGACATCAGGATACGACTGATTTCTTGGAAATTTCACCCTTTAAAATTGGATCATTGCCACCAAGGAAATATTTTCAAGGATTTCAAGGAGGAATTATCTCACCAATGTCCCTGATCTATGAACATTTTGTCTTCATGTGAATTTAATGAAAGAGGCAAAATCCTCTATAAATACTAATCAAATTTTCATTGTAAAGGAGGTTAGACATTCTGTAAAAAAACACTCAAGTTCTCTGCATCAATAAAAGGTACTGGGATTTTGAATTTGCAAGTGATCTTGTGTGTGATTTCCTTCTATTTTATGCATTTCTATTTTATGCTCATTTCCATTATCTGTTGTTAAGTTTAAATTTTGCATTTAAATTTGAATATTTTTAGTGAGAGGGTGAGTTCTAGAATACAATCCTGGAGGTTGTCTATGCAAAGTTGTAAGTAAATTCTAATGCCTTTATTTTATTACATGTTGCTTCGATGCTTGGGTGGAATTCCTACTTCTATTCTATCCCAAATCCTACACCTTCGACCTATGGCCATATTTCCCATCTATTTTCTTCATTTCCAATTTCTTTCCTACAACTCTAGTCTTAACCAGTGTAGGATTTAGTAAGGGAGCCAACCCTATCTGGAGATTGGCACACAGGACATCTATTTCCCATGGAATTTTAATTTTGACCATGTCTAGGGTGCACAAATGCATGTTTGTATAATTATACATATATTTTACCAACAGGGAGTTTCATACAAAAAGGAAGTTCAAAAAGAAAAATAATCTACTATATTTCTATTGTATTATTTTTTGATTAATTTTAGTTTATATGAGTTGTTGATAAAGCAAATAGAATGCATAATATATCATAGTAGTTTATTCTAAGATTCACATCTGATACCCAAAGCATGCATAGGTTAACGATGTTGGGTAAATGCAGATACAAAGGTTTCAATTGTAGGTTAGTTGGGAAACTCTAGAAGAGACATGTCAAGGTAACCTGTGAAGATGTCTAGTGGTACGATTTGTGTTAGATACTGGATATATCAATTGAAGACCAAAAACATTCCCAAACAAGAAACTTAGGTATTGTACCTTTCTATAACTTCTGCTGAGATATAATTCTAGGTGAAGAAAAAAATGTACTTAGCTTGTTGGCAAAACTAAACTCTTTTATGTCATACTTGTAAGCACGGTGAATTATCATATTTTTGGTGAAGTTGTGATTGTAATTTATTTTATTTTATTTTTAATATAAATAAAATATATAGTATATGGTATTTAACCAAACTATTCTCTTCTTTGGAAAATAGTGCCTAAAATTATGCATGTAAATTAAGACTTAGTATCTTTGGTGGAATTTTAAAACAAAACATGAAACAATTTCTAGACCTTGTCCTGGATGGGTGCCTATGCAATATATTAAACCTCTATATTAAATAGTAATGATAAATTAAAAGTGTATATGAGTTATATACAAAAATCTAGGGAAGTAGTGAGGTGCTGCCATATTTAAGTTGCCAACATTTCGGGTAGAAACACTAAGTTTATGTTGTCTCCCTGGAAGGTTAATTTGTGAAAATATTATGAAAACTAAATCATGAAGTGTGCCTGAGAACTTGGTAAATGTGGAATCATGGGATAGTATTTTTCTAGCTACTTATCTACCTTTGAATAAGTAGGGAATATAAACTTGATAAAGGAGAAATTTGTAAAATATTGTGTATATCTATTAGAATGTTTTGAGTTAATTTCGCCAATCGAGTATGGCATAGTCAAGTTGAATGTGGACCCACCCAAGCGATGGTTGAAAATGGGTTTAATCACAACCCAAGGCACAAAGGCATATTTTATTTACCTAAAATTTGATTTTGTATTTAGATATAAGTGTTGTCCTACAATGGCAATAGACAAAATCCTCTCTCAAGATTTAATACAAAATATATTTAATATTTTTTTAATGCAAAATGGTGTTTCCCTTGGTACTTAAATATTGGTTTGCGGAATTAAGAATGTAAGTTCACTTTAAAAAATTATTTCTTGGGAAATTTAACGCATGCATAAATGAATTATTGTGATTTTATGATATTGGATATTGTGTGATTATCAACCCAGACCTATGTTTTGGTGACATGATAATAGAAAGTGAGACTTAATTTTTAAATTAAAAAAGAGAGAACCACTTAATTAAACCAAGTGAGATCACATAATTGACTTTATTAGGGTGGACTTTATAGCTCAACTATAGCTAGTCAATCGTTTCACTACCGAACCACCCTATAAAGTTTGAATAAAAGGAAACTTGAAATATGTTGAAAACATAAGTGTTAAAAATACTTTTCAAGGGCTTTCCTTGGTGATGGTGGGAATGAAACCTCAAAAAGTACATTAAAAGCAAGTCAATTCAGTTAGAGATCATTGAGGTAGGCGAAAATTATAGGAACCCTTGGTTTAAATATTTCTCTAGCAAGGTTGATTATTTTTGATGTGTCACAGAGAAAGTGAGGGTATTTATTGAGATGATCACCAAGCAATGGCCATGGGAATTTAATATATGAATTGACATATGTTAATGAATGAAAAAAAGTACTTGGGAAACTAAAAGTAATATATGACTTTGCATACATGTGTAACAAAAAACTTGGATAAAAATATACTTATGATTAGGTCATAAGTGAAACCCATCATCTAACTTTTGTGGGGATTGACAAAAGTTTTTGCCAATCGAAGCATAAACTTAGTTGCTTATTTCAGATGTCATCCTCTCTTTTTTTAAGGAAAAACTATAGTTAGATCGAATTGGTTTGAAATAAAGACTTGATGAGAATATGTAATGAGGGATGAAATGGGGTACCATCTCTATGTTAGTATCGGGTACTACTATGATAAGTCCCATCTTCATTTGACTTAGTTGGATTATCCACAACATTTGCTATGGTATAAACATTTGTGAGTCATAATGGTCATACGCAATGAAGTCCAATGTTAGGGTATTGACATGGCACTAACTGAATTTTGATAGAGGACAATAATTTATTAATGGAGGTATATGTATGCTAAAAAACCTTGCAAATTTTAAGCTTGAATAAATTTACCAGTTAGATCTTGGATTCTCAATCGACTAATTAGGTTGTTTATTTAGAAATATTGAACAAGTCGTATAGTTAGGTCGTGGGTTCAGAACAAGTCGACCAGTTAGGTCATGGATTCACAAATGCTAAGGGATGGGAAAAAAAAATTTCCCCTCTAGGTGTTATGGACCCTAGAGGATAACACCAATCATGGATCGACCCACATGCCATAATTAGAGGTTGTTAAATAAGACAAGTTGATTCCACGAAATGGAACCTCTATAGAATTTGGTCAATATCATCCACTTGGATGGCTATCTGCAGTAGTATTGAACTCAAAAGTGGTTTGATATACCTGTAGAATTTTTTCGATGAGATTTCTAAAAAAAAATCACTTTGCATAGAAAAATACACACCATAAATTTATCTCAAGCGAATGAAAATATATATACATAGTCTTTAGGATAGTGTAATGGTTTAGGTTTTGGTTATGTAAGGTCCAAGGTTCAAAGTGTGGTGTGGGTGAGTGTGTGAGGATGTGGGTGTGTGTATGGTTGTGTGTTTTACCGTGGGTGTGTGTATGGTTGTAGGTTTGACCTTTATTGATAAGTTTAGCTCTCACCCTTATGAGAGGTTATGGTTGGGATGGGATGTATATATATAGACTATATATGCATAGAAGAAGATTTTTATAATTTTTTTATAAATATATTGAAGCATATTCCATAAAGTATAACCCCAAAAATTAATTTTGCTAAAATTTTCTAGGTTAATTTATGTCTTTCATAAATAAAATATATATATATAAAATCTATGTTATCTCACTTAATTTTAATTATCTATATAAAAAATTTATGCATATCAAAATTTATTTAAGTTTTATGATATGTAATGTGAAAATTGAGTTTGTCTAGTACAAGGTTTGAAAGGGTCTATGGATGCTTATTATTATTTTTAATAAAATCAAAACCATAATTAATCAGATTTTTAATGGACAAAAGCATCAATATGTTGTGAAAATTTATTCTCATTAATAGAAATTATTCACCAATATACAAAAATATTAAATCATTAATTTATACAACAATATCAACAACAATAATCCACACAATGAGACAAAGATAGATAATACCCTTAGGGTAGGAAAACACCAATAATATTCCTTAAGGAAGTAAAATTCCACAAGATCTCCCAAGATAAGAGCACAATTTAGAGAGATGAAAGTATCATAAGCCACTTTGTGGGTAAATATGATTACAAATAATACCTCATATGAATGATGTTCTCCATTATGATTACAATTACCATATTTATTCTACATATACCTATATTATAAACCTCCCACTCATTATTATAATACAATCAACCCTAGGTTATGTGTGGTCCATGCCAATTATCCATAATACATTTATACAATATAATATCATATCTCCATATACCTATTTCTTGGTACCATAGCATTCCACCCTCCTTATAAATGTATCATCCTCAAAACATGAGAATAAATAAAATAATATGATCTTCTAAGTAATTCTAATAATTGGTAGTAATATTGAAAATCCATCCATCCAAGTAAAATATTGATTGGTTGCAGTCTTCGATAATGTCAAGTTGTCATTTTGTCACTTGAATATACATAAGTACTCTATTTTCTTCATGTTTCTATTAGCTTTTGAGGAAGTATATTGAGGGAAATGCAACCACAAGATGTGAATATGATAATGCCACTATAATATGCAGGAAAATAATGAGATAAACTTATACAATAACTCGGTAACATGCCATTAATGAAATCTCACAAAAATATTACATGCAATATAATGGAGGACTTGAACACTCCAAAATTTTCAATAAAGAACTACATTGCACCTACTCACTACTATAGTAACATTGTCTATTTATCACTCTATCAATCACCCTATATATCTCCACCTATCACTCTCTCAAAGGCATATATATAAGAAGATATGTACCTTGGCATTTACTCTACCCATGAATCTTCATTTACCTTATCCTATGACTCATGTACATGTGGGCTACGTGGACATTTACATCATTGAAAATTCTAACACTTGTGTGTTTATTAATTGCATGAAGTAATTCAAAATTTACTCTAAAGTAAAATCATACTCTAGTTATGTACCCAAGGTGATACATTGACATGTATTCAATAATATAATATACTGCAACACCCCCCTATATTACATTATTTAGGTATTGAAGATTTTAGTATTCAATATGGATCTTTTTCTTTGTCTTCATTCTTCAAGTGACTTTGAATTTGATATTTTGCTTGAGCTTCATCTTCCAAATATCCTTCAACTTGAATTGATCCTTCTCTTTTATTTGGTTTGTTCTTCATGTTGCATTTGATTTGGTTCCAGAACTCAAGTTCTTCTCTCATGCTTTCTTTACTATCCTCATTGTCCGAGTTTGGATGAGTATCTTCATCTTGTTTCTTTAGCTCATCTTGATTTGTATTCAACTTGAAAGTATTTTCTTTCATTGTCATATTTTCCTTTTTGTTATGCTTCTTCTTTCTCCTTTTTCTTCTTCTTTGTTTCTGCATTTTTACTAGAGAAATATCTTCTTCATGATGAGTTAGTATATCATCACAATAGTATTGACTAGGATTGTTATTTTATTTCATGTTTTGAAAGAGTTCAAAAACAATTAATGATAGATATATTATCAAGCATTAGTTTGATGTGAAATTAACTATATTTTGAATATCCCACCAAGCTCTAAAAATTACTTCATGAAGACAACTAATTAGATTTGTAAAATTTTCTTCTTTTGATTATTTTAGGAATAATGAGAATCTTTATTTTTTGCTAGTGGATATAAACTTGTATACTTCAAAAGTATGTATTAAAATTTTGAAAGTAAAATTACACTTCATGGAATAGTTCCTAATTATTGAATGCATTCCTCACTATTTAATCCATGTTTCTTTTAAATTATTCTATGAGGTAGAATTCCTTAGAGCTCCTTAGAGTTTTAATAGACTTGTAGATCTTGTATTTCTTTTTCTAAATTCTAGGCTGAATCAAATCTTGTAGTGTATGATCAATTAATAGAATTATTTTTGCTCTTGAAAATATTTTTGATAGATCCTTTGTAGTAGTCTAACTTATGTCTTATCCAAATTTTTTAGGTGATTTGGATAGGAGAGGAAAATCCTCCAAGTGAGGTCCCAAGTTCGAATCTCCACCCTACCAAAAAGGTGAATTGGGTACCCAAAATCCAATTGATAATGTTGGTGCGGGTAGGGTTGGGTGCAACTCCTGGATAACTTTGATGGTGTAGAACCCCCTATTCATGATCTCTCAGAACAAGGCGGCCCTGCAAGGGTTTTTTCACTTTAAAAAAAAAAAACTTATGTCTTCCTAGTTTAATGTTTATGCTCAATCTTGCTAAGATATTTTCAATTTTACAAAATTTTTAAATTACCTTCTATTTAGAACATGTTTAAAAGTACTATGAAACTTGATAATATGCTTAGCTTTCTTAGTTTAAGTTGAATTTATTTTTTCTTCCTAATGTTCAACTTTAATTTCTTGCTTTATATCTCCCTATTTTTTAGTAAGTAGAAAGCTAAAGATAAATAATGATGCACCTTCAAGTTTTAATAAGGTTCTTTTCCTTCAAGACATTTTAGTTGGATTAATGTATCATAAATTAATGTAATATATTAACGTAAAATGCAATTTTCAACCCTTTTAATCAATGCTATGAAGAGATTCTTGCAAGTCTCTAAATTTTAATGGTTTAATTTTCTAAATCCTAATAAACTAAAATTTGAAGTAGTATACCTTATAACTCCCTATTTTGGAATTTTAGAAATTAATAATATTTACAGAACAATATTTCAAATTTTCCAATGTTGAAAACATTATATCTCCTAAATTAATTATTTGCAAATAAATCTCAAGCAATTTATAATATCTTCTAGGATATACTTCCTTTGCTAAAATTGCTTTCTTACTCTCTAAGGTTGATATTTCAATGCATTAATAAATAAATTTCAACCTTGTATTAGGCACCTTATAACTCCCTAAACTTAGGAAAGCAAATATTAAATAATGTAAATCTTTTACCTTCCTTGTAAAGTGTATTGTGCAAGTTGATTGGTCTATGGAGTGACTCTTTAATCCAAGCAAGTATTTATGGTCTCCTATGTATGGCAAGGATCAAGCAATGTTCATGGGTGTATTATTCTTCTACTTAATATTAATTTGAATCCCTTCTTTAATTCTTCATTGTGTGCCATATATTATCTCTCTTTGCTTAGACTTGGACACTTTAATAAATGTTGTTCCTTCTTGATGTTTTGGTCATTTGGTGCATATGTTGCTTGGGTGATTGTCGATTACATTATCGATGAGCACTCTTATATTCCTTGCAATTATGATTCCTTCTAGCTTTCAAATGATTATTTCAATGCTCATGATGGGAATTACTTTATCATGGTTACTCCCTTATTATGCAGGTGTTAGAACAAATATTAGTCACTTTATTTTTTTGTGCTAAGTGGCACAAGATGCCTTGGCTCTAGATTTCAAGTGGCACTCCTTTCCCTTGTGTGTAATGATACCTTCAACATATTTTATTCCTTGAATCCTTCAACATATTTTATTCCCTGAATACTTCTTTCCAATAAATGCACTATGATTCTTGTCTTCAACACTTTATCTTAAGTGAATGGTGATGCTTTTCTCCCATGAAGTTATCTCCAACTATGGTGGTTCTATGGTGGTCCAATGCTACCCTCTATTATGAAAATTTTACTCCAAAAATGGTGTTTATGTGGTACTTTAGTGCTCTCCTATTAGGTGATAATTCTTCTTAGCTGGTGGTTCATCTTTTCTTAGGTAATATACCTTGATTTTCACCATGATTTTTTAACTTATGTAAGCTTTAGTCTTTTACCTTACACTTCTTTATCCTTTGTGATATCCTCCTTGATTTACATTGGACTTGTAATGGATGTAAATTTACCTTATGGAGGATTTGATATTGCAGGTTACTGTTGCTTTTAGATTCTCAATTTGGAGATGGATTTGGTATCTTTAGACACCTTGAAACTCATCTATTTTAGCCCTTTAGTAGCTCTCTTCCCTTTCTTAATTTTTTTCTAAAAACTTGATGATTTGGCCACTTTGTAGATGTAGGATGCTTGATTTAGTATCTTTGAGACACTCTATCATTTTTCCTCCTTTGCTACAAAGGACAAGAGATATATGATACAATAATGTAATGTAAATATTTAGAATAAAATACCCTAACTTTCATCAAAGTTTTGAAGTCTTTAAATCTTATTTTGCAAGTTTTATTTCTTCCTTGATGATATGGCTACTTGCTCTACTCCTTGGTGGTAAAATATCTCCTTTGATTGGTTAACCTAGTAATAATTAATCCAAGATCTTAATCATGCAACTAACATGCCTTTTATGATGATTTAACTTTGCACTAATTTTAATCCTTCACTTAAATACTTAGTGCACCTTTAATAACTATTATGATGTAATAGTAATCTCTCCTTATTTCTCCTGTAAATGAAATATTAATATATGCAACATTCACTTAAGAGTAATGTCTTATTTATTTTTAGTAAAATATAGGATGTTGATATTTTTATTTCTTTCAAAATATATCTAACTCCTATTTTTGATGTGCATGTATTCTCCTTATAATAGACCATCTTCTTCACTCCCTTGAAGACCTAAATACACAATCTTCTCCTTGCAACATTTAAACTCTAATATGGTGCTTAATGAAACTTAATAATGAACCAAATAAGTAATGTTCAAGTAATGAAATTTTTGCACCAAAGTTGCTTACCTCAATGACCTCTGTAGATGATGGAAATATTGGTGATTAGATTCACCTAATTTTTTCCTTGTAATGGATGAAATCACAACTCTTATTTTCTATCTGAAATAGATCTTTAGCTCACCCATTTGTAGCTTTGAAACCCTCTAACTTGCTACCTTGAAACTATAGTTTGGTGGCTTTGATTATTCTTTAGGATATTCCCTTGAATTATGTTAATTAGCAGCTAGTAATGCTTCCCAAATTGCTACATTTTCACAATCACTTTCTCCTTTGAAATGTTGTCAATAAATATCCCAAATTTGGTAGTAAACTCCTCCAAATTGATATTGAGATTTACCTCCTAGAGACCTTCAATATTCTACTATAAAACTAGCAATCACCTTTCTCTAAAATAGCCTTTAATGGCAATCCCAAAATCTCTCAAATTTGGTGGCTTCTCTATATCCTTTCTCCTTCAACCTCCTTGTTGAATTCTAACTTCAATATTGTCCTATCTAGTGGCCTTCTTCTCAAGATGTTGACTATATTGAGGTCTACACTATTATCCTCCAAAGTTTTGCAAACTCCTTATCAAATTTTCCTCCTTTTAGGCTTGTTGTTGGAGGGTGATAATTGTTTCAAATTTTGCTCTATCAGGAACTCCTCATCTCTAGTAAATTTCTCCAATGGTTTCTCCTAGGAACTCTTCAATGATCTTATTGAACTTAGTAATAAGGCTTTCCTAGCATTATTCTTCTTTGTCTTTTAGACCTCTTATCTAGGATATTAAATATCATAGGTTCTCTGGTATTCTCAGTGAGATCTTTTCTTAAATATTCTACTATGGAAGTTTCACAATGAGATATCCTTATTGGACTCTAAAATTTGTTGCTTCTAAAATCTATAATAGGAATTTTGCTATTCCTTCTTTATCTTCAATCTTACAATAATAGAAGTTATTCAATGGTACCTCTTATGGGTCTCTTCAACTTCTCAAGTTGATTTATCTTCTCCTTTAATCTACAATCTGCAGTCTTCAATATTCAGTGGAGATCTCTAGAGTCTCTTCTTCCTTCAATATACAATAAGGCTTCTCTGGATGTTTCTCTCTTCTACAATCTACAGGTCTACAATATGGTAATGGGATATTTTTCTAGGCCTTGAATTCTTCGATCTTGTATTTATTTATTTATCTACTAGATTGATTCATGTAGACACCTAAAATGCATCATATCGAGGGCGACTACTCATATTGACATGCTACAAGACCATATGGTGGATCTTGGATAGAATCCAAGATAGAGCAGTGGTTCTAACAACTCAATTTGGGCTCCTTGGCCTAATCAGTCTGAATCGCAACCTAGACCTACGGTCTATAGTATGAACCATGACTAAGACCTATGGTTTATAGTCTAGACCACAATTGTAACATGCGGTCTTCACTGAAGTTTAGTTGACCTTCATCCGATCCAAATTGATTTGAACGACCATTTGTTCTAGAAGGAAGTGGTTAGATGATGGTAGTTTCTAATCCAATTGTTCTAACCACCCCTTCTTGATCTTGGATTTTCCATGAAGCCACCCCTATCCCTGGGATATCTTATAAGTAACCCTAAGAATTAGGGTAAAAGGGAGAGAGTGCATTTTTGAGATCAAAGCAGTGAAGCCCTATCAAATTTTGGACTCACCTAAGTGCATAGAGAGATCCTTGTTGCCATCCCCATTGTCAATTTGTCAAGCATCATGATGAATTAGGCCACGGATGCCCTAAGGACCTATGAGAGACAAGAAATGCTAATTCTGGAAAATAGAGGCCCCTCAGAGTGAATCAACCACCAAAATTTTTAGAAGGACACTGAAGACGACCCTTGAACATCAATTGGACAAGGATGTCAATCCCACTACCCTTGATTTTGAGGGTAAACTCACTTGAGTGCTAATCGCTATTGTCAGCCATGGTTTATAATGCAGACCGTGTTTCAGTGCTACTATTTGTAATAGAGGTATCACCACCTTACTATTTTCATTTATGTCCATCTAGTTAGATTAGATTAGTCATTTGAACGATTAAATTATAGTTTTAGAGAATTCTGGCTGATAGATTAGTATTTTTGAGTGGTATTTTCACCCAATTGTGAAAGTACACTCTCCCTTAGGATTTGGGTTCCAAATCCCCTCTTGCAAAGAAGTTGAACAAATAACTTCTCCAGGGTCTCTGTTGTATTAGCATTTGCTTGTGTATTAGTAATCTCAAATAAAGATATTCAATTTAAATTCTTGGAACACCTTAGTGATTGCAAGTAACTATAAACAAGGGGCAATGTTGGTTTATTTTACCATGAAACTTTAGTGATTGTTCATTGAACCAAAATAAAGCAAATGTGAGTTGGCCCTCATATGACCACGATGTAGTGCCTTAATTCATTTAAATTGAGAGTTTTAAGGTAGATTTTATCTTCTTTATTAATTCCAAATATGGCTTCTTATCAGGAAGATGAAGATAGCTTTCAATTTGATCGATAAACTATCCCTCTTTGGTGAAATAGGTTTTCACAGCGACAATAATTTATGGCCTTAAATTAAGGGCTTTAAATGTCACTTTAACTTATCCCTCTTAAATGAAATCAAATTTTCATAAAGATGAAAAATTAAGTGCTTTGAATCAATGACCTTCAATGTGATGCTCAAATTACCCCTCTTTCGTAAAATCAGAATTTTTATGAAGAGGGCAATTTTAGGCCCAAAATGGAAATTTGTGAAAATGCCATAAAACATAACTCCTTCAATGAAATTGGAATTTTCATGAAGGGAATGTCATCATAGGCTCATGAGTGTAAAAAGAAACTGAAAAAAAAAAAAAAAAATTGACCTTAAAATGGAAATTTTCTATTTTCGGATTTTTTAAAATCTGCAGTAAAATAGCAACTTCGATGAATTTTAAAAAATACTAAACAACTCCGAAAATGAAATTTCAAAGTGCGTATTGGAATTCTGAAGTATAACCTACGCAATGGTGAAATTATTTTTGGATTTTGAAAATTTTTAAATGTTTATTTTAATGCCTGAAAAATAAAAAAAAATAAAATTTTTAGAAAAATAAAATGCAGAAAAATGAAAATTAAATGCAGAAAATGAAACACATGATACATTCAGTTTGATGCTATCCTATTCCGGAAAAACCGAAGATGTGAGGTTTTCATGCATGCAACCTAACCTATTGGACTTGCAAAACAAGCACAATCCGGATAAGCTAAGTGCTAGATCCTAGGGTTTTAAATGAGGTTTTCATATTTAAACATTCGCATAAAGCAACCAAGAAAATTGCATAAAATCCATTTACAAGCCTAAAATATGAAAAGGGGAAAAATAGACATTTAATCTTGCATGCAGAAAATGACTCCTCCTTTCTTGCTCATAAAATGCAACTTTCTGAAATTTTCTGTATTCAAAATTTGTCATTTTATAATAACAAAAATCTCTGGTTTTTCCAAAACTAGTCCATGGAAGAAAAACAGCCCAAACAGGTCCAGAATGGCCCTATTGCCTTCAAATATGTAACTCTGCTCGTGGTAGTTTCCAACCCCTAAAAACATCCTTGCCTGGCGTATTTAAAATTTTCAGAAAGCTTTTCGTTTCATTTTCCAATGGCTGTTCGTTTCACCTTCCCTTGTGCATGCATGTGTTTTGGTTTCCAAAAAAGCTTTTTGTTTCTATTTTGTGGCCCTTCGTTTCATTCCCATGGTTTGGCTTCCTCTGTTTGGTTTTCTTCACTTTTCATTTGATTTAAAAAAAATGCTTCCTTTTCTCCACATGGGCATGCATCCGCTTCCTTCCATGTGTAACGACCATCTTAAATGATTTAAAATCATTAAATATTCCTTATGTAACATTTTGTCTTATTCATTAGATTTTGTCCTTATGTGACAAATTACCTTATTCAATCTTTGATTCATTCCTTATAGGTCCACGTCATTATGCAGTCTTCAATTTCACTATCTTGGTGTTCATCACTAATATCAGACGCATTGTCCACTACTTTTTTCCCTTGGAAAAAATCAGACATGTCACGAAATCGTGACACTCTTGTCTCTTTGCCTGCCTACCCCTTTTGAGTCACGAAAATGCAACATGTCGCGATATCGTGACACTTTTTTTTCTCTGTCTACCTGCCCTTTTTGAGTCGTGAAAATGCAACATGTCACGATATCGCAACACTTTTTCTTTGCTTTGGACCGCAAAAATGCAACATGTCGCGATATCACGACACTTTTGTTTCTCTACCTGCCTGCCCTTTTTGAGTCGTGAAAATGCAACATGTCATGATATCGCGACACTTTTTCTTTTCTTTGGACCATGAAAATGCAACATGTCACGATATCGAGACACTTTTCCCTCCTTGCTCTTTCTCTTTGCTTTGGACCACAAAAATGCAACATGTCGTGATATCGTGACACTTTTACCCCCTTCTATTGCTCTTGGCCATGAAAATGCAACATGTCGCGATATCGCGACACTTTTTCTTTCTTGTTCTTTCTCTTCTCTTTTGGCCGCGAAAATGCAACATGTCGCAATATCACAAAAATTTTTCTTTCTTGTTCTTTCTCTTCTCTTTTGGCCACAAAAATGCAACATGTCGTGATATCACGACACTTTTTCTTTCTTATTCTTTCTCTTCTCTTTTGACCGCGAAAATGCAACATGTCGCGATATCGTGACACTTTTTCTTTCTTATTCTTTCTCTTCTCTTTTGGCTGTGAAAATGCAACATGTCACGATATCGTGACACTTTTTCTTTCTTATTATTTCTCTTCTCTTTTGGCCGCAAAAATGCAACGTGTCGCGATATCGCGACACTTTTTCTTTCTTATTCTTTCTCTTTTATTTTGACCATGAAAATGCAACATGTCGTGATATCGCGACACTTTTTCTTTCTTGTTCTTTCTCTTCTCTTTTGGTTGCAAAAATGCAACATGTCGCGATATCGCGACACTTTTTTCTCCTTGCGGTGTTTTGCTTTTTCTTTGATCTTTAGCATATGGGCCACTTCGGTCTTCTTGGAAAATATGCAAAAAGGTGGATCCCCAATTTTGGGGTACATTGTGGAGTAGCAACAAAAAATGGTGACTCTATTGGGAAATGCTCCTGAGCATTTCGATGAGAACTCAACTTGAACACCTTCAAAACTCAAACTCAAGCATCAGCAAATATTCCAATAATGAAACTAGACAAAAAATACATGAAACATTAGAATTATTAAGCATCCGCTCGATGTGTACAATGTGCTTCATTCCCTATCATTTGAAACTCGTTCAACTTTCCATTGTCATTTTCACTTATGATTCGTGCGTATGAGAAGTTATGGATGATTCCTATAGGATTTAACATATGGTGAAGATGCTAGAGATATAACAAGCTTTGCAAAGGCTCAAAATTTCTAGTACCATGAACAAACATATTAAAATTGTCAAATCCTCTTAGGACCAAATATGAGTATACTGAATTAATTTACTAGATCCCAAAGTTGGTTATGTGTCACTACCATTTTGAACCCATGTGCAAGTGTAAGTGAAATCAGAGCTTTGGGGAATAGGATTCCCAACCTAAGCGATATGGGAATTTAACCCTATCCTTACTACTATGATCTGGATTTCATTACCTTATCTTCAACAAAATGATTTAACATGTTATGGATGAAAATTTTAGGCTAGCATATCCATTTGAGTAGTCAGTGGTATTGGTTTTAGACAAGACATGTTGCCATGCATGAGCATACTCCACTACCAGTTAGGCGTTTATAGCCCCGGTGGAGATCAACCCCATAATCCAGGATCTGACTTTAATTTTGATTTCTTGAACCTTGGGGATGACTACCCATCCTTGCAAGGGACATGTAGTACGATCCTTCCAATCCAATATCAATGATGCAATAAAAATAGGATGAAAAATATTTGCTTTGGAACTTCAAGTTCTTGAGTGTAGATCATGCTTTTAATTTTTTAAAGCATGATGGAGGCAAAATAGAAGCTTTGGGGAATTGGATTCTCAACCTAAGCGAGATGAGAATTAGACCCTATCCTTACTACTCCCTGCAGGTCAAATCAAAGCTTTGGGGAACTGGATCCTCAACCTAAGTTTGATGGGGATTTGACCCTATCCTTACTACTATGATTTTAGGCTTTAAAAACTATGGGAGTGGTAAAAACCACTGTTTTAAAGATTATGTTGTATAATAGGACAGACGTGAAATACTCCTTTCTCCTCACCTCTTCTTCCAAGTATGGTTTTGACCATTTTTCTCAAGATCCTCTTTAAAATGTGTAGAACGTGCTTGGTTCAAGATAGTTCGGGCATCAGTTCCCAACCTTAGGATCCTTTTAATATATGTTATGTAATAACCCTAAGAGGATTCAACACCTTTTCAATTATTGTATTTGAAATGTAGATGCAAATGATATGAAATGTATATGCAATGTCGAATGTAACATGAGATATGGATGAATGCATTGCTCTTTTTGAAATGTGGATGGAGTATACCACCTACTTTACCATAATTTGTAAAATTGACAACTTCATGCATCACAAGTTCCAAACGATATTCTTTAATGTGTTTGCGATACTCGTGGAGCTTTCTGCAATACAATTCCGATGTTTCATATTCTCTTAGTCTTAGTCAACATTCATAAGGACATAAGTTGACATCTTGCTTTTTTTTTTTTTTTTTCAAGACAAACCAAAAGTGTCCAAAGGACCAACACACAAAACTTAAAACCAAAATGAGATCCAATCCAAAACCAAAAGTATATACAAATGTACAATATAATACAAGATGGTGCAAAGTTTGGATTATCATTTTCTCGGATCCCAAACCTGAATAGAATCCTTTAAAAGACATATGACATGATATTCATACCAATTTTTTTAGGAATCCACCAAAAACAATATCAAACCAAACAAAGAAACAAACTTCAACTTGCCCCTCTCACCATACCAATTTGATTTAGTTTCATTAATAATCCTATGGTGGAGCTTCAAGTTTTGAAATTTATAAGACAATGATTGATATTCAATTCTTTTATGTCTATTCTTTAAGATGTCCATTCCGCACTTTGATTCATGGTGTAGAAATAAGCTTTCATTTTCATTCAATAAAGCCATAACATTAATAATATTTGAATCAAACCATTCATTAGGCAAACCTTCATTCGAATTTTGCATGGTGAAACCAAAAAGGTGAGATTTTACCTTTGGCATGTTTTCATTTAACCTTACTTGAAGAGGATTTGAAAATTCTTCTTTTCTCTCATGACATTCATCATCATGTAGCACTTGTTCTTTCTCTATGACTTGTTTATAAAAGGCACCAAACTTAGGTACCCAATTTAAAATATGTCCATCCATTTCAAACCATAAGTATTGTCTATCTAAGGGTGGGTTAACTAACACATTTCCATGATCAATCACTTGGGTTGTTTTGGGTAACATGATATTTTCAATTGGATCATCAATGACATCAAACCCAAATGATTTAGGTTTTGTAATTTTCTCATTTTGAAATGGCATAGTCGTTGTAGCACAAGTAAGTGGATCAAGATTTTCAATTTCTTTTCCTTCAAAGGAATTTAAAGTAAATGACTCTCTTTCTTGATTCATGGTTGTATAATCCTTATCATGTTCCAAAATTTTATGAGATTCGAATTCCTCTTCCAAAACTTTCTCAAATTGTACAGGATTTATAGTATCCTCATGTGAGGAAGAAATTGAGTTATCCTACATATTAATTGACACAACAAGTTTATTAGAAGATTTAGATTGATAATATTCTTCCCATTTCTTCCATGAATCATAGTAATCATCTTCCAAGTTCAAGTTGTGACGCTCAAATACTTCTTCTTCATCTTCTGATTCATCAACATGTTTCTCATCCAATTCATCTTCACCTTCCTTAGATGGTTCGGTTATTTCCAAAAGTGGGTTATCTCTTGAATTCAAATTGGTAAAGCTATCATAATCCAAATTTACAACCCATGATTCAATTTTATCATAATTTGGAAGGTGTGGATCCTCTTGGTCATCACTTTCGAGAACATCATCCATAGTGTATTTTGATAACAAGTGGTGAAATTCGATTATGTCTTCAACTTCATTTGTTGATTTTCTTTCAAATTCATTTTCAGCCACTTGTGATGGCTTAGGAGCTTCTATAATGGGATCTATTTTTGAATTCTGTGTCATATATTTGCTCCAATCCTTTGCAAGAAAATCTGACCAAATCATATCCACATAAGTTTGTTCATCCACATCCTCCTTTTTGGGTAATGATTCTAGATATTTCTTTTCCAAAACAGGATGGTGATCATTTGATTCCAACTTCTTGTTACCCATCCATAGAATTTCTTCTCCAAAATATTCATGCTCTTCAAGAAATTTTGAATAGGTATTTACTTCAATGTAAGTCACCTAAAAATCTCTTATATTACTTGAAGAAGCATAACATGAAGTATCATTAAGATCGACATTATGAATTTTCTTCCTAGGATGATGTGGATGCATACATTGATGTGCTCGTTTTTGTGGTGGAACATGCCTACATACCTTCTTAACCACTTTATTTTGCCCTTTTACTTCTGATACGAATTATTTGGGTTGAGTGGTAGAAGTAGTAGGATTATTTTGATTGATATCCATGGACAAATCTTGAACATTTGTTGCAATGGTTTCATGAGTGACCACATGATTCTCTAATTGAGGCATAGTTGGATGGATGGAAGTACTTGTATAAGCACATGTGGGAGCATAAGTTGGTATGGTAGGATAAATTTGATTGTAAGGAAAAACATTTGATTTAAAATTTTATTGTGCCCATGCTTGATTTACCATCGAGGCTTGATTGCAAACCCCTAGTTGTCTTACCATAGTTTTTGGCTCCATTCCATAACCTTGTGGCCTCAATTATTGATCTACAATCATAGATTCTATGTAGGCTGATGCAAGATCAGTAACCAAGGGATTCATCCTAAAAAATATGGCAAATAATGGATCCAATGCTCGAAAGTATATTTGAAGAGCACCACTTTCCTCAATAGTATAGGGAGAAATTAATCTCGCATAAAGCTTTCGAAACCTCAAGTTGAAACTTCTCACCAGCTCATTGGGTTCTCTTTTGCAAGAAGTAAATTGTTGATATATCGTGAGAGGATCAATGAGCAACTTAAATTTATTGATAAACTCGTCTTTCAATTGATTCCAAGATGTAATAGAACCAGTGGGTAAATTGATGTACCAATCATATGCCACCTCATCTAGGGTTCTAAGAAACATTCTACATGCCACATCCTCATGTTTGACATTCCATCTAACTAGGATATCCACATAGGTTTGAATATGTTCCTCGGCTAATTTTGGACCATTATTTTTAAATTTGGGTAAATGTTTTTCTATGTTCTTGGGTAAATCATGAGAATCTCCACTAATGTTCAAAGGATTAACATGTATCCCATACCATGTTCCTGCAGTTGTAGCCATTAATAAAACTCAAAGAATAACTTCAAAACCAATTTTTTAGTCATGAATAAAAGAAGAAACCATGACAAAGCAATATTCTAAAAATGTAAATTAGTTTATAATTCACTAGATCACATATGCGCAAGTGAAGAGCATACTCCTAGTGTTGTAGGCTTTCTGATTCACAAGATTGCATTACACACAAGTGAAGAGCATAATACCGATAACAGATACATTTTAGACAAAATAATTCCTTACAAATAAGCATGAAATGACTAGCAAATATCAAACATGTAACGTATGAATAATCATGTTAGCATCAACCAAGAGATGTATCCATTAAAATCAAATGAAAGTAATTGCATAGAGACAACCTTAGTCAAGACCAATTTTTTTTCAAAATCAAATCAAAACACATTATTCTTGTATGAACAATCAAAAGTGTTAGAACAATGCATAGCAATTCATGTCCTCCTGTTGTGGCTGATCCACAAAACACCCCAAAATTGGGGACCCATATTTTTTGCATGCTTTCAAAGAAGACCACAGTGGCCTAGATGCTAAAAAGATCAAGAAAAAAAGCAAAATATCACAAAATGAAAAAGTTTTGCGATATCACGACATGTCGCTCCATCGCGGCCAAAAAAGAAAAGCGTCGTGATATCGCGACATGTTGCTCCATCGCGGCCAGAAAAAGAAAAGTGTCGCGATATCGCGACATGTTGCTCCATCGCAGCTAGAAAAAGAAAAGTGTCGCTATATCGCGACATGTTGCTCCATCGCGGCTAGAAATGAAAAGTGTCACGATATCGCGACATGTTGCTCCATCGCGGCCAGAAAAAGAAAAGTGTCGCGATATCGTGACATGTTGCTCCGTCGCGGATAGAAATGAAAAGTGTCGTGATATCGCAACATGTTGCTCCATTGTGGCCAAAAAAAGAAAAGTGTCGTGATATCGTGACATATTGCTCTGTCGTGGTAAGAAATCAAAAGTTTTCATGATTTCGTGACATGTTGCTCCGTCGCCGCGACAAGAAATCAAAAGTTGTCACGATTTCATGACAGGTCGCGTTTTCACGTCTCAGACATGTCGTGTTTTCATGACATGTCGTGTTTTCGCTGCCAAGAGTAACAAAATGCAGCAAAATGGAAAATTGTCACGATTTCATGACATGTCACATTTTCACGGTTAAGAGCAGCAGAATGCATCATGAAGACTCAAAATGTCGAGATATCATGACATGTCATGAAATTGTGGTTCATGGAGGAGAGAGAAGACAAGGCACTAAAGTTGTCACGATATCGCGACATGTCACCATTTCACGACCTGAAGACGAGATGAAGGGCAAAGATGAAAAATGTCGTGATATTGTGACATGTCAGGTTTTCACGGCAATAAAGTGAGGAAGGAACAGATGAAAGAAAGTGTCACGAAATCGTGACAGGTTGCGTTTTCGCGATCTATCAGCGGTAAAGGAGGTAAAGATGGAAAGATGTCATGAAATCACAATAGGTCTCATTTTCATGATTCACGATGACTAAAAAGATAAGCGAGGGAAATGTGTCACGAAATCATGACATGTCACGTTTTCACGGTCTGGAGTAGCCAAAGTGATACGGAATAGAAAGGCATCATGATTTCACAACAGAAGGCAGCGAGACAGCTCGAAAGAGAAAAGCGTTATGATTTTGTGACAGAAAGCAACAATATGGTGCAGAAGAGAAAAATGTTGTGATATCGCGACATGTATCATTTTCGTCATGCATGAAGGCTGACAAGGCTGCATATAGGAAAATGTCACGATTTCGTGACATGTCTCATTTTTGCTATGCATGAAGGCTGACAAGATTGTTGACATAAAAACATCGCGATATCATGACATGTCTCATTTTTGCGATGCAGGTAGAGGAGCAAAGCAACATGTTTTTGTTGCGATTCGCAGTGGGCCGTTACAGAACATGCAAAAAAGCATGGAACATGTGGCATGAAGATGTCAGGACTATGGTGTAACGCTTCAGGGCTAGCAGTTACATTTCACGGAGAAGATCAAATGTTCGACATCCAAGCAGAAAGTCAAATACAATGAAGAGGCGAGGAAGACGAAACAATGCAATCTGGGAAATGAAACGAAGCATCACAGAGTGAAGAAGAGAACCGCACCAGAAGGTTTTAAAGTAGAAGCACAAGATGGGTACAAGGGTGGGAAACTATTCAGGGAATATTGCAGGAATGAAGGCAAGGCCTTGACACTGGGTTTTTCCTGGATATTTTCCTTCCACATGGACTGGTGGAAAACCGCTACAAGCAGAGTTGTAGAGCCAGAGTTGAGAAGGCCATTCTGGGCCTGTTTGAGTTGTTTCTCTTCCATAGATTAGTTAAGAAAAACCAGAGATTCTGCTATTGTAAAATGACATATTTTTAATGCAGAGGTTTTCAAAAATTTGCATCTTGTGGGCAAGAAAGAGGGAGATCTTCTATGCATGCTATGGATTTAATGTTTATTCTTTCACTTTATTTTAGATTTCGGATTTATAGATAATGTTAAATACTACCTTTGTGGGTTACATTAGTCAAATATTTGAAATCTAAACTTTATTTTGGTACCCTAGGAACAAGCACTTAGTCTATGGGGATTGTGCATGTCATGCAGGTCCAATAGGTTAGGTTGCATGCATGGAAACCTCACATCTTCGGTTTTGTCAGAATAGGATAGCATCAAACTGAATGCAATTTCATTTTCATTTTTCTTTTTGCCTTTTATTTTATTTTTTTTGCACTTTATTTTTTAGAAGCTCTAACTTTATTTTAATTCTCAGGCATTAAAATAAAATAAAAATTAAAAACTTCAAAATCCAAAAATAGTTCCACCATTTATGGCATTTCATCAATTTCCACTTTGAAGTTACAACATGGTCATATAGGGAACAAATCACATTTTCTTTATTCGGGTTCAACGAACAATCATTAAAGTTTCACGATAAAATAAACCAACATTGCCCCTTGTTTTCAGTTACTTGCAACCACTAAGGTGTTCCAAGCATTTTAATTGAATATCTTTATTTGAGATTATTAATACACAGATGTAAAATGCTAATATAGCGGAGACCTTGGAGAAGTTACTTGTTTAATTTCTTTGCAAGAAGAGGATTTAGAACCCAAATCCTATCGGAGAGTGTGTTTTCACAACTGGGTGAAAATACCACTCAACAATTGCGCTGAAGGGATGGGTTTATTTTAGAATTAAATTAACAGAAACAAAAGATTGGCGCTAGAAGGAGGGCATGAAGAGGTTTATTTTATCATGATTTTAGATGCTGTAGGTTTATAATTGTTTAAGAGCTTTACATTGCTAAATATTTCAAGTCCAGTTGATTAGCATCTTCGGCCTCCTCTAACACCACTCAATAGAATGGCGCTAGAAGGAGGGCCTGAACTGGTTTATTTCATTGTGATTTAAGTGCTACAGGGATTTAAATTTTGAATATTTCATGCCCTGTTAATTGTTATCTTTACTCCTCTAACACTCGACAGACTGTTAAAAGGAGGGCCTGAATTGGTTTACTTTTTTCTATTTTAAGCAATTCAGGTATGTTGTATATCATTCTAACGCTTTTCTGATTGTTCATATAGAAATAAAGTGATTTGATTTAATTTTGAAAATTTTGGTCTTGACTAACGAAGTGTTGTTTCCATACAATTACTTTCATTTGATTTTAATGAATACATCTCTTAGTTGATGCTAACTTGATTTTTTTCATACATTGCAGGTTGAATATTCAATAGATTTGGTTCTAAAATTACATTTTGAGTTTCACTAATGGCAACACTTGAGGAGCAAATGGTATCCCTGAGAGATGAAATAGTGTCTCTAAGAGAAAGAATGGTATCTATGATGGAGGATCATTATAAGGGTTTGTCTATACCTGTGGTACCCTATCAAATTCCTAAAATGTTATTGGATTTTCTACGATGTTTTAATCAAGAGGTGCCACTAGGATACTTGCAAAAACTACATGTCTACAAGAATACATTATGTCAATTCCATATTTTCTATGAGGAGGTGGCTTGTAAGTTATTTGCATACATTTTGGATGATAAACCATTCTTTTGGTATAGCCAACTACCCATGGAGGTTAGGACTTCTTGGATACAACTAGAAGCAACCTATCTTTATCATTTTGGTAATCAGGTTGACTTAGAAATCTTGAAAAATCAGTTTACCTCCATATGTAAGGAGCCTAATGAATCCTTGAGTCAATTCAATGGAAGATTTCGTGAGTTGCACTCCCAAATGTGGGAAAATTTTAACACATTAGAAGAGGAAGCCATGGAAGTATACCTGGGAGCCATACACCCCACACTTGCTTCACTCATTGAGGAAAAAATGGGTGGCTTGTCTCTAGAGAAAATCCATGAGATCTTAGAAGAGATAGAACGACAAGGTCTTGAAGAAGAAAAGGCACAACATGTTCACATAAGAGATTGTCCTTCTAAAGATATTGATGCCAACCTACACCAACCATTAAAAATAGCACCCTCCACTCCAATGATATCTAAGGTAAATGATCAAGGGGATGAATTTGAATATCCAAATGTTACAACCACCTTAGATGTAGTCCAAGGGGAGGTGCAAATTGCTAAGCCAACATCCGCTAGTGAGGATTATGTAGAAATGATCTCATTCATAGAGATACACGATTATTCGGATGAAGGGGTTCTAAATTCAACAATGTTTGATATATGTGATAGGACGGAACCCACCATAGAATTGAATGAAGTGGTTGAAAGTGAAATTGGAAGAAAACCAATAAATGAATTTGAAGATATGATAGAGTTTCACCACTTGTTCTTGGAAGATACTATTGATGAGATGTGTAAAATTAATGATCAAGAAATTCTTCACCCTCCAAATTATGATAAAATTGAATCATGGGTTACTAATTTGGATGATGATAGCCTTATAAATTTGAATTCAAGAAATAACCCACTTTTGGAAATAATTGAACCATCTAAGGAAGGTGAAGATGAATTTGATGAGAAACACATTGATGAATTGGAAGATGTTGAAGAAGTAGTTGAACGTCACCACTTGATTTTGAAAGATGATTATTATGATGCTTGGAAGAAGTGGGAAGACTACACTCAATCCAAAACTACTAATGAAACTTGGGTGCCAATTGATATACAGGACAACATAATCGCCTACTCAAAGGAAGATATTACAACTCCTGTACAATTTGAGGATGTTTTGGAAGAGAGTTTCAAATCTCATCAAATTTTGGAAGATTATAATGATCCTATTACCAAGGACAAAGAAGAAAAAGAATTGATAAATGAATCAAAAGATCATGCCACAAACATCATGGAATTTCATTCCATGGATTTGGATGACAATTTTTACAATGGTTGGGGGAGATATGATAATGCATTCTTTTCTCACACCCCTATAGATGAAACTCATATTTCACTTGATATGCAGGATGTTGAACCTTCTACATCATACGAAGATCTCACATTCACAAGATTTGAGAAGGTTGCAAAATTTGATCATGTTGAATATAAATTCATTGAAGATGCGGATACAAGTTTGCATGATGATTTTGAGGATTCAAATGAAGAGATACCATGGATAGTGAACAAAGAATTGGAACCAAATGACAAAGAGATTGATCAATTGGAAACAACTCAAATGAAGGATCATCAAGATGAGTCATTGGACATACACTTTGACCAAGAATATTGGAGGGTTGAAAAGGATGGGCATGTTTTCAATTGGGTGCCCAATTTTGGTATGTTTGATGAACAAGTAATCAATGAAGAGTATGAAGACCATGAGGTAAAAGAGGGAATTGCAAATCCCCATCAAATTTTGGTAAATAAAAATGTTCAAAAGTTAGAATCTAACCTTTTGTGTTCAAGCATCCAAGATTTAGGTGAAAATTTGCATGACCATATTTTGAATTTGAATGATGTTTATGGTGAAATGTCATTAAAGGTGAATGAAAAACAAGGTATGATTTCTAATCACACCTTTGACAACATTGTTTTAATGAATGAAAAAGAAGTTGATGCACTTGAATTGTTAAATCAAATTCATCAACAATTACTAATTGAATCTAGGGTAAAGACTTTTAATGATCCTAATTTAGTAAATATCCTAGATGCTTGTAAACTGTTGCACAAATTTGATTGGCCTAAAAACATGAATAATGATTTGGATTTGAAATTTGTAGAAATAGGCTCCTACTTACAAAATTGCATATTTGAAAAAGATAGCCTAATTCTAAATCAAGGATTGAGTTTTGAAATGGAAGTTTTAGAGAATAGACAAGATAAAATTGAATATCATTTATTGTCTAATCATTTTAGTATTTTAACGCTCACCTATGAGAGTACTAATGGAATTAAATCTAATTGGTGGGGTGAGCAAGGGAAGTTAAAGGTTGTTGCATGGTGTGGTATAATATTGTTTTTGTTGGATTCCTACAACATTTGGCATGCACATCACGTTATATTTTTGTTGAAATGTTCTAATCATGTTTGGGATCCAGGAAAGTGATAATCCAAGCTTTGCATCATCTTGTATTATATTGTACATTTGTATATAGATTTTGGTTTTTGGTTTTGGGTTTGTGTTTTCAAGTTTCATTTTGGGATTGCTATTTGGATTTGGATTTAAAGTTGTGTGTAGATCCTTTGGACATGTTTGGTTTGCTTTACAAAAAAAAAAAAAAGAAAAAGGAAAAATTTGAGATGTCAACTTATGCCTAAGATCAGGAGAATATGAAACATTGGAATTGTGTTGTAGAAAGCTCCACAAGTAACACAAACATTTAAATAATATCGTTTGAATCTTGTGATGCATGAAGTTGTCAGTTTTACACATTATGGTAAAGTAGATGATATATTCCATCCACATTTCAAAAGAAGCAGTGCATTCATATCTCATGTCACATTCCTCATTGCATATACATGTCATCTCAGTTACATTTTCATTTCATGTGCAATCATTGAGAAGGTGTCGAATCCTCTTAGGGTTATTACATAACATATATTAAAAGGATCCTAAGGTTGGGAACTGATGCCCGAACTATCTTGAACCAAGCACATTCCATACACATTAAAAAGAATCTTGAGCAAAATGGTCAAAACCATGCTTGGAAGAAAAGGTGAGGTGAAAAGAATATTTCATGTCTGTCCTATCATGCAACATAATCCTTAAAACAGTGGTTTTTACCACTCCCATAATGCTTAAAGCCTAAAATTAGAGTAGTAAGGATAGGGTTAAATCCTCATCGAACTTAGGTTGAGGATCCAACTCCCCAAAGCTCTGATTTGACCTTCATGGAGTAGTAAGGATAGGGCATAATTCTCATCTCACCTAGGTTGAGAATCTGATTCCCCAAAGCTTCCATTTTTCCCATTTCATCATAAAACTTGGATTGGAAGGATCGTACTACATGTCCTCTGCAAAGGATGGGTAGTCATCCCAAAGGTCCAAGAAATAAAATTAACTAATATTTCCCATTTTATCTTAATATTGGATTGGAAGGATCGTACTACATGTCCCTAGCAAGGATGGGTAGTCATCCCAAAGGTCCAAGAAATAAAAAAAATTAATATTTTCCATTTCATCTTAATATTGGATTGGAAGGATCGTACTACATGTCCCTAGCAAGGATGGGTAGTCATCCCAAAGGTCCAAGAAATAAAAAAAAAAGAGAATGAATGAAGCCAAATCATGGATTATGGGGTTAAGTATGCTCATGCGTGGCAACATGTCTTGTCTAAAAGCAAGACCATTGATTGCTCAAATGGATAGACTAGCTTGACAATTTCATCCATAACTAGTTAAATCATTTTGTTCAAGATGAGGTAATGAACTCCAAATCAGAATAGTAAGGATAGGGTTAAATTCCCATCTCGCTTAGGTTGGGAATCCTATTCCCCAAAGTTCTGATTTCACTTACACTTGCACATGGGTTCAAGATGGTAGTGACACATAACCAACTTTGGGATCTAGTAAATTAATTCAGTTTGGTCCTAAGAGGGTTTGACAGTTTTAATATGTTTGTTCATGATATTAGAAGGTTTGAGCCTTTGCAAAGCAGGTTGTTATATCTCTAGCATCTTCATCATACATCAAATCCTGCACAAATCATTCATAGCCTTGCATACAAATCATAAGTGAAACTGACAATGGAATGTTGATCAAGTTCAAGGATAGGGAATGAAAACACATACACACCGAGCTGATACTTAATGATTCTGATGTTTCATGTATTTTTGATCTATCGGTATTTGTTTATCTTTTATGTGCTTGACGCTTGTATCTAAGCTTGTATATTTCAGGTTGGGTTCTCACCAAAATGCTCAGGAGCATTTGATAGCAGAGTCACCATTTGTTGTGGCTGATCCACAACACACCCCAAAATTGGGGACCCACCTTTTTTGCATGCTTTCAAAGAAGACCACAGTGGCCCAGATGCTAAAAAGATCAAGAAAAAGCAAAATATCACAAAATGAAAAAGTGTCGCGATATCGCGACATGTTGCTCCATCGCGGCCAGAAAATGAAAAGTGTCACGATATCGTGACATGTTGCTCCATCATGGCCAGAAAAAGAAAAGTGTCACGATATCATGACATGTTGCTCCATCGCGGCCAAAAAAAGAAAAGTGTCGCGATATCGTGACATGTTGCTCCATCGCGGCTAGAAATGAAAAGTGTCGTGATATCGCGACATGTTTCTCCATCGCAGCCAGAAAAAGAAAAGTGTCACGATATCGCGACATGTTGCTCCATCGCAGCCAGAAAAAGAAAAGTGTCACGATATCGCGACATGTTGCTCCATCACGGCTAGAAATGAAAAGTGTCATGATATCGCGATATGTTGCTCCATCGCGGCCAGAAAAAGAAAAGTGTTGCGATATCACGACATATTGCTCCGTCGCGGCAAGAAATCAAAAGTTGTCACGATTTTGTGACATGTTGCTCCGTCACGACAAGAAATCAAAAGTTGTCACGATTTCACGACAGGTCACGTTTTCGCGGCTCAGACAAGCAAAGTGCAGTGGAACGAAAAAGTGTCACGATTTCGTGACATGTCGTGTTTTCGCTGCCAAGAGTAACAAAATGCAGCAAAATGGAAAATTGTCGCAATTTTGTGACATGTCACGTTTTCATGGTTAAGAGTAGCATAATGCATCATGATGACTCAAAATGTCACGATATCATGACATGTCATGAAATCGCGGTTCATGGAGGAGAGAGAAGACAAGGCACTAAAGTTGTGATATCGTGACATGTCACCATTTTGTGACCTGAAGACGAGATGAAGGGCAAAGATGAAAAATGTCGCGATATCGTGACATGTTAGGTTTTCGTGGCAGGAAAGTGAGGAAGGAAAAGATGAAAGAAAGTGTCACGAAATCGTGACAGGTTGCGTTTTCGTGATCTATTAGCGGTAAAGGAGGTAAAGATGGAAATATGTCACGAAATTGTGACAAGTCTCAATTTCACGATTCATGGTGACTGATAAGCTAAGCAAGGGAAATATGTCGTGAAATCATGACATGTTGCGTTTTCGCGATCTAGAGTATCCAAAGTGGTACATAATAGAAATGCATCGTGATTTCACGATAGAAGGTAGCGAGATAGCCCGAAAGAGAAAAGCATCGTGATTTCAAGACAGAAAGTAGCAAAATGGTGTAGAAGATAAAAATGTCGTGATATCATGACATGTATCATTTTTGCCATGCATGAAGGCTGACAAGGCTGCATACAGGAAAATGTCACGATTTCGTGATATGTCTCATTTTCACTGTGCATGAAGGCTGACAATATTGTTGACATAAAAACGTCGTGATATCGCGACATGTCTCATTTTCACAATGCAGGTAGAGGAGCAAAGCGACATGTTGTTTTTGTTGTGATTTGAAGCGGGCCATTACAGAACATGCAAAAAAGTGTGAAACACATGGCACAAAAATGTCAGGACTATGGTGTAACGCTTCAGGGCTAGCAGTTACATTTCATGAAGATCAAATGTTTGACATCCAAGAAAAAATTCAAAGACAACGAAGATGCGGGGAAGACAAAACAATGCAATCTGGGAAATGAAACGAAGCATCACAGAGCAAAGAAAAGAACCGCACCAGAAGGTTTAAAAGCAGAAGCACAGGACAGGTACAGGGGTGGGAAACTATTCAGGGAATATTGTAGGAATGAAGGCAAGGCCTTGACACTGGGTTTTTCCTGGATATTTTCCTTCCACATGGACTGGTGGAAAACTGCTGCAAGCAGAGTTGTAGAGCCAGAGTTGAGAAGGCCATTCTGGGCCTGTTTGAGCTGTTTCTCTTCCATAGACTGGTTTGGAAAAACCAGAGATTCTACTATTGTAACATGACATATTTTTAATGCAGAGGTGTTCAAAAATTTGCATCTTGTGAGAAAGAAAGAGGGAGATCTTCTGTGCATGCTATGGATTTAATGTTTATTCTTTCACTTTATTTTAGATTTCGGATTTATAGATAATGTTAAATACCACCTTTGTGGGTTACATTAGTCAAATATTTGAAATCTAAACTTTATTTTGGTACCCTAGGAACAAGCACTTAGTCTATGGGGATTATGCATGTCATGCAGGTCCAATAGGTTAGGTTGCATGCATGGAAACCTCACATCTTCGGTTTTGCCGAAACAGGATAGCATCAAACTGAATGCAATTTCATTTTCATTTTTCTTTTTGCATTTTATTTTCTTTTTTCTTGCACTTTATTTTTTAGAAGTTCTAACTTTATTTTAATTCTCAGGCATTAAAATAAAATAAAAATTAAAAAACTTCAAAATCCAAAAATAGTTCCACCATTTATGGCATTTCATCAATTTCCACTTTGAAGTTACAGCATGGTCATATAGGGATCAAATCACATTTGCTTTATTCGGGTTCAACGAACAATCATTAAAGTTTCACAGTAAAATAAACCAACATTGCCCCTTGTTTTCAGTTACTTGCAACCACTAAGGTGTTCCAAGCATTTTAATCGAATATCTTTATTTGAGATTATTAGTACACAGATGTAAAATGCTAACATAGCAGAGACATTGGATAAGTTACTTGTTTAATTTCTTTGCAAGCAGAGGATTTAGAACCCAAATCCTATCGGAGAGTGTGTTTTCACAACTAGGTGAAAATACCACTCAACACCTCCTTTTAACACTACAAGGTTGTATTGTTAAAAGAGGGCTAAAGATAACAATCAATAGGGCATGAAATATTCAATATTTAAATCCCTATAGCATTTAAATCATACTGAAATAAACCAATTCAGGCCCTCCTTCTAGCGCCAAAATGTTGAGTGGTATTTTCACCCAACTATGAAAGTACACTCTCCGTTAGGATTTGGGTTCCAAATCCCCTCTTACAAATAAGTTAAACAAACAACTTCTCCAAGGTCTCCACTGTATTAGCATTTGCATATGTGTATTAGTAATCTCAAATAAAGATATTCAATTTAAATGCTTGGAACACCTTAGTGATTGCAAGTAATTGTAAACAAGGGGCAATGTTGGTTTATTTTACCATGAAACTTTAGTGATTGTTCATTGAACCAAAATAAAGCAAATGTGAGTTGGCCCTCATATGACGACGATGTAGTGCCTTAATTCATTTATCTTGAGAGTTTTAAGGTAGATTTTATCTTCTTTATTATGTCCAAATATGGCTTCTTATCAGGAATATGAAGATAGCTTTCAATGTGATCGATAAACTATCCCTCTTTGGTGAAATAGGTTTTCACAAAGAGGCAATAATTTATGGCCTTAAATTAAGGGCTTTAAATGTCACTTTAACTTATCCCTCTTAAATGAAATAAAATTTTCATAAAGATGAACAATTAAGTGCTTTGAATCAATGACCTTCAATGTGATGCTCAAATTACCCCTCTTTCGTAAAATCAGAATTTTTATGAAGAGAGGGCAATTTTAGGCCCAAAATGGAAATTTGTGAAAATGCCATAAAACATAACTCCTTCAATGAAATTGGAATTTTCATGAAATGAATGTCATCATAGGCTCATGAGTGTAAAAAAAAACTTAAAAAAAAAGAAATTTGACCTTAAAATGAAAATTTTCTATTTTCGGATTTTTTAAAATCTGCAGTAAAACAACTTCGATGAATTTTAAAAAATACTAAACAACTCCGAAAATGAAATTTCAAAGTGTGTATTGTAAGTTTGAAGTATAACCTACGTAATGGTGAAATTATTTTTGGATTTTGAAAATTTTTAAATGTTTATTTAAATGCCTAAAAAATTAAAAAAATAAAATTTCTAGAAAAATAAAATGCAGAAAAATGAAAATGAAATGCAAAAAATGAAACACATGATATATTCAGTTTGATTCTATCCTATTTTGACAAAACCGAAGATGTGAGGTTTTCATGCATGCAACATAACCTATTGGACTTGCAAAACAAACACAATCCAGATAATCTAAGTGTTGGGTCCTAGGGTTTTAAATGAGGTTTTCAGATTTAAACATTTGCATGAAGCAACCAAGAAACTTGCATAAAATCCATTTACAAGCCTAAAATATGAAAAGGGGAAAAATAGACATTTAATATTGCATGCAGAAAATGACTCCTTTCTTGCCCATAAAATGCAACTTTTTGAAATTTTTTGTATTCAAAATTTGTCATTTTATAATAACGAAAATCTCTAGTTTTCCCAATACCATTCCATGGAAGAAAAACAGCTCAAACAGGTCCAGAATGGCCCTCTTGCCTTCAAATCTATAACTCTGCTCGCGAAAGTTTCTAACCCCTCAAAACATCCTTACCTGGCGTATTTAAAATTTTCAGGAAGCTTTTGGTTTCATTTTCCAATGGTTGTTCATTTCACCTTCCCTTGTGCATGCATGTGTTTTGGTTTCCAAAAAAGCTTTTTGTTTCTATTTTGTGGCCCTTCATTTCATTCCCATGGTTTGGCTTCCTCTGTTTGGTTTTCTTCACTTTTCATTTGATTTAAAAAAAAATGCTTCCTTTTCTCCACATGGGCATGTGTCCGCTTCCTTCCATGTATAACGACCATCTTCAATGATTTCAAATCATTAAAGATTTCTTATGTAACGTTTTGTCTTATTCATTAGATTTTGTCCTTATGTGACAAATTACCTTATTCAATCTTCGATTCATTCCTTATAGGTCCACATCATTATGCAGTCTTTAGTTTCACTATCCTAGTATTCATCACTAATATCAGACGCACTATCCACTACTCTGTTCCCTTAGCGAAAATCGGACATGTCACGAAATCGCGACACTCTTGTGTCTATGCCTGCCTGCCCCTTTTGAGTCACAAAAATGCAACATGTCGCAATATCGTGACACTTTTTTTCTCTGCTTGCCTGCCTTTTTTGGGTCAAGAAATTGCAACATGTCGCGATATCACGACACTTTTTCTTGTCTTTGGATCGTGAAAGTGCAACATGTCATGATATCATGACACTTTTGTTTCTCTGCCTGCCTGACATTTTTGAGTTGCAAAAATGCAACATGTCATGATATCGTGACACTTTTTGTTTGCTTTGGACCACGAAAATGCAACATGTCACGATATCGTGACACTTTTCCCTCCTTGCTCTTTCTCTTTGCTTTGGACCGCAAAAATGCAACATGTCGTGATATTGCCACACTTTTGCCCCCTTCTGTTGCTCTTGGCCATAAAAATTCAACATGTCGCAACATCGTGACACTTTTTCTTTCTTGTTCTTTCTCTTCTCTTTTGACCATGAAAATGCAACATGTCGCGATATCGCAACACTTTTTCTTTCTTGTTATTTCTCTTCTCTTTTGACCACAAAAATGCAACATGTCGCGATATCGCGACACTTTTTCTTTCTTATTCTTTCTCTTCTCTTTTGGCCATGAAAATGCAGCATTTCGTGATATCGCAACTTTTTTTCTTTCTTATTCTTTCTCTTCTCTTTTGGCCGTGAAAATGCAACATGGCGCGATATCATGACACTTTTTATTTCTTATTCTTTATCTTCTCTTTTGGCCGCGAAAATGGAACATGTCACGATATCACGACACTTTTTCTTTCTTATTCTTTCTTTTCTCTTTTGGACATGAAAATGCAACATGTCGCAATATCGCGACACTTTTTTCTCCTTGCGATGTTTCACTTTTTCTTTGATCTTTAGCATATGGGCCACTTCGGTCTTCTTGGAAAATATGCAAAAAGGTGGATCCCCAATTTTGGGGTACGTTGTGGAGTAGCCACAACAAGTATTTTTGCTAATTTGTTCTCATCATAGTAGTTTAGATGTTAATGATTTATTTTCATGTTATAATGCTTCATTTTAAGTAATTGATTTTATAGATTGATAGTTGTACTCTTCATCTACATATTTCTATCAATCTTGATATTATTTGCATATGTCTAGCATAGTATAATAATTTTATTTATTTGATGTCACTATGCTATTTTCATGCTATTTGTCTTTAAAGGGCCTCATTATGAGAGGCTACCTATGCTTTTGATATTCTTGTGTTGTTTCTTGATCATAGAAAATAGGTTTTCAAGGAGCTACAATCATTCATTTCCTTCCTCAATGCTAAGAAGAGGGTCTACTCCACCCTAAAGCAGTTTGTGTTACCTTAAGGACTTGATAGTGAATTTCACCCTTGAGGGGGATTAAAATAATTATAATTGCATATAAAATAGAGTATCCCTAAGAGGGACTTTCTTGTAATCAGACACTCATTTATTTTAATGGAATAATAGAGACATTTCTTGTAATTTCCATGTGTTTTGTCCATTTATGTGTTTGAATATCAATTTTTCTTTGTTTATGCAATTACAACATTTCGAGTGCACACCTTTTTGGTCGTACAAAAGGTGATCATGGTGGAACTCTGTATAAATAGCATTTGAATGTGTGTTCTTAAACTTTTTTACTTGTAGGTATAGATAGCAGCTATCAGGTGTGGGCCAACAATTGAACCATAGGTTCAACCCATGGGCCACAATCAGAACTGCAGACTAGACCTACGGTTTCTAGCTAATAACACAGTAAAAATTAGAGAGCCAATCATTGCAGGACCCAAGGTAGGCCTTATTTTCAGCCCTCTACCATATTTTCCCCTCTATATTTTTACAACATGCACAATTTCAAATGCAAATTAGGAAAAATCACCAAAAGGGGAGAAATCAATCATTTGAGTTTGCTTTCATATGTTCTTACATAGAAAGGCGTTTCTAGGAATAGCAGACCTATGATTGCAGTCCATCCTAGGCTACAATGTGCTTGATAGAGTGTATTATTTGGTTTGCATGTGTGAGGTCCAATTAGTGGCCAATTATCATCATAATGTGCAGTCTCAAAGAGCATCTAGAATAGCTTGCATTTTATAAATTGAAACATTCTTTCATTTGCATAGCATATAGAAAATTAGCATGAATGCTATATGATGCATTTTTTTTATGTACATTAAAACGAACCACACACACCACTTGGCACTTAAACGCTAGTGATTTGGACTTGACATCCAACCAATAGTAGGGTTCAATGACGGTGGGCGTAAATTCCATCCGTTGGCCCAAATCCTATGAACGTTTTGGATACTAGAATAATACCAGATCTGAGAACCTTTCGTACCCTAGAAAATTTGCATGTATTCTCTTTGGAGGGTATAACGCTAATTGGGGGAAAATGGATGAGGATCTGGGAGGACCTGTGCTCCCTGACCGTGTGTGGGCTTCATTACCACACATTATATATTGGATTATGTGACTTGGAGTTCATAGCCAAGTTGTCGAGCTACGAGCATACATGTGAAAGCCATTAAAATAAGAATAAAATCCAACAAGTTTTGCAAAACATGATAAGATTTTCTACATTGATACAACACATCTTGAAAACACATCAAATATTTTAGGGCTTACTTTCAAAATTTAATACGAGATAATCATCATTGTATACCTTGTTTTCTTAATAATAAAAGATACATCTAGATGCTAGGTACACAATGGTGGATACACGGGGTGGTCGATAAAGGTCTAAAATTGATTCCAATGATCAATCCCTAGCCAATTCACAGTAGCATGTGTCAAGTCCTCACCCACATGAGCAAACCAAACATCATTTGGCAAGCATTAGAGGAGATAACTCAACATGATAGGAGCCCGTAGAGCATACCATAGATAGAGGAGCTTTAGTACACTCCTCTAGGTATAGGATAGAACATGGAGCCTCTTAGCATGAGGGTGCTCCACTCAAAAGCCATTATCAAGACTGCATTGCACGTGTGTCCACGGGATCAACTGAAGAGTTCATTATGTAGGGGACCAGGTTGGTGGGCCTACGTACTAAGTCCATAGGAGGATCCATACCTCCACCTTATGATTATAGAAGTACTAGATATCTACCCATTTAGGGGTAGGTAGATAGGCTCGCTACCAAGCATAGGTCTACTCATAATCCCATGCGTGGTCCGCCATGCAAGACCATTGATATATCAAATGTGGGAGCTAATGGCACACCGCTGCATGAGTGATGGTGGTCTAGATAGCTAAAGGGTCTAGGTAGTGTTTTAGAGCAGTTATGCTCCAAGACTTCTGCTCCACCCACTCGTGCCCTGAGTGAGCGTAGCGTGAGCATCGTCAGGACTACTAGAGAGCATGGAGAGGATTCTAAGCACCCTCATGTCACACACCCACTATCTATGCATGGTGGTTCACAGTATAGGATATAGTAGGATGCTAATGCCATCTTCAAATATAGAGGTAAATGTGTAGAATATTAGTTCAATGGGTACAGAACCCATAGGGTTGCTCGTACAGAGAAGGGATACTAGAGGCCTCCCATGGCTGATTAGATTGATAGATCACATCAACTGATATCGAAGCATAAATGTCAACTCATCCAAGATCAATTGGAGGATGATCACATAGAGAGGCAACACATTTAAGATGAGAATCTTCAAGTATAGAGGCTCATTAGATAGAGGCTATATGAGTAGCACATGAATGAAGAGCGTATCCTTACCTAGAAGGAGCACATGGAGCAAGAGGATAGGCTAGCTAGGGATGGTCTATATCTTCATAATGAGGATAGAGAGAGTATATATAGGAAGGCTTTGTCGTAAGCTGATATGCATCAAGAGCAAAGAGATGCTCGTACTCATGCTAGTACTGAATAGAGGGAGCAACCATTGCCACTCGATGATCAGAGGTAGAGGTAGCATGAAGTAGAGGGAGACAAATACAAGAAAGAATATCTTGAGAGCTCTTGAGTTGAGGAGGAGGAAGAGCAACACCCTCCATCTTGTACAAGGAAGATAGTACCTCTTAAGCCACATCCACATCAACTTAGGGAGGAGGACTTTCTATCTTCACATGCCTATAAGGCCTTAGCCAAGAAGATCAAAGCCATCGAGAGACAAGGCACAACTATTCAAAAGTGAACATTAAGGAAAATTCATAATGAGCCTTTGGATCCTTTGGTGCCTACTCCAGATTACCCTAAGCATTTTGATATACCCAGGTTAGACAAGTTTAAGGGTGATGAAGATGCACAAGAACATATCATGAGCTTTCTAGATGTTTGTTTTCAGATAGCAAGCAACAATGCATTGTTGTTGCATACGTTCATCACGACACTTTTTGGTTCAGCCCAGGAGTGGTTCAATTAGTTAAAGAAATATAGCATAACTGTTTTCGAGCAATTATCTGATGCCTTTCTTGAACGTTATTTCTTTGGCATCAAGAAATAGGCCAATATTTCTGATCTGGCTACGCTAGTGCAGTGTGATGACGAGCCAATAGAGAAATACAAAAAGATATGAAGGAGACTAATGGAAATGTTGCCATTCCCTATTCTTGCCATAAAGTTAAACCAAATGTTTACAAATATTTGTACAAAGTACATCTCATTACTATTGTAGCTATAGCAGTATTCTACATTCGAAGAGGCCTTGGCGCAATCCAAAGTGATCGAGGACATCAAGTTGTAGGAAGGCAACTTGAAGGTCAAGAACAAGATATAGGGACAAAATAATAATGCCACAAAATAATAGGGCAATTAGGTCCATGTGAATCAAGTGGTGCTAAATATCCAAAGGGAGTACAAGAGGTAATAGAAAAAAAATTATCAGGCCCAACCTACTTCTATGCAGTATGAAAAGCACAAAAAAAATTATAAGGGCAAGAACAAAAATCAACCCCCACCTCACCAGTTCAAACCATTGACAGAATAACTGACATCGATTTTCCATCAACTATGCGAGGCCAAGGCAATTAGATTGCTTGAAGTCAAGCTGATAGATCTCAATCAACCCAAACCAAAGGGGTACCAAGAAGATCTATTTTGCATTTGTCATCAAAAAAAATGCCATGAAATTGAGGTGTGATGGAATTTCAAACACATGGTGCAAAATATGATTGAAAAAGGTGAGCTTTTAGTGACGCACAACTCACAGGCACCTGATAATCATAATATGGGGATTTACAAAAATCCCTTACCAAATCATGAGGCACCTCGCAACAACGTTGGCCAGGTCAACCAGGTGCGAGTCGAACCACCTACCCAGGGGTTCATGGGTATGGTTAACGTTGTCACTAGGCATGGGAGATATGAACAACAACATCAATATCATGCTTCAATTCAAATACAAGCCACACTGAATCAACGACTGGCACAAAATATTCCAAGCCCACCAACAAGACCAGTGGTGACCATAAGGAGTAGTTTGGTCCAAAACCTGTAGATAATTCCTATGAAGTTATCGATATATGAGATAATACAAAAGTCCCCTAGGCACAGGGAGACTTTTATGGAAATTTTGAAATCCAGTGAAGTACAGTCCCAGGATGCGCAAGCATTTACTAATTTTGTGGGACATGTACATGTTAAGACCCTCATAACATATAATTATAATTTTATTAATTAAATTTATATAGCCAAGGGTCATACCCCTTGGCCAATAACACCCTTTGAATGGGTATAATTACCCATTCAAAGCTTCACAATAATCATCATCGAACATATACATTTGCTTACCATTGAGTGGTCTCTTATATATTTAACTGCGATTCTTTTCAAAGTGATCCTTGTTTCCATTGTTATCCAAGTTATTCAATTAAATTCTTGTAGGCATAAGTTGAATCCTTGCATTTGGATCAGATCCAAGTCCATAGTCACCTCAAGTCAATACCGCCTTCACCATCATACCTCCATACATTCATACATTCACCCAAAAATATCTTATTGCTACAACAAAACCACTATAATTTATGTGAACAATACATACAAGATTCACTATCACTGATATATATAGCAAGTTGTAACTACCAGCGAGAGGATGTGCTAAGGAATTAAATAAAAAAAAAATTCAAGCCTACCACATAAATTCACTATCAAAAGCTTGCAACAAGATTCCAAGTATTCTAACTTTTTTGGTTGGTGCACAAAAGACGGTGAAGAAAATCATTAAATATTTTAAATACGCTAAGGTTGGAATAAATTTTGGCACAGGAAATCATGAATGCATGTTCATATTTGAGGGAGTAGCGTTAAATTTTTCTTTTTATTTTTTTGAAGAGGTTAGTCCCACATTCATGGTGGGAATGGCTTAAAATATTTTATAAATGCAAAGACCCACATAAATCATTGCTTAGCATGCTAGGCATAAAACTTCACGCACGTGAGGTAACAAAACGTCGTACATTGACTGGGGACTTATTTCACCCGATCGCTCCTATCTGTTGCTCTGTCCCTTTACTTCACTACCCACTTTACTCTATCACCTCATCTGCCAAGCTTGTACCTTGTCTACCACATTATCACCTTGTCTGTTGAGCTAGTACCTTATCTACTGCCTTGTCACCTTGTCTATCAAGCCATACCTTGTCGGTCACCCAATCACCTTGTCTACCAATATCGTACCTTGTATGTTTTCCTACCACCACTCACCTGTTGCCTCAAGTATCATGCCTGATTTGCCACTCAACTATGCTTGATATGTCACTCACCACTTCGTCGTGCCTGATTGTCATGTTACCTATCGTCTGTCGTAACCCTTACCATACAACATTAATTAGAAATTAATATATCTATGTCACTATCATAAATACAGAGACAAAGAACCAAATAAAAAGTTGATAAGGGCATCTACCCAAACATGTTTTGTGCCACAAACATTTCAAATTTGTAATTATTGAACAAATTAAAATTTACAAATTTTTAAACCATTGAAACAAACTTGTAAACGTTTTAAAATTGCAAAAAGTTGCTAACAAATTTTGCAAAATTATTAAAACAACTTTTACGAAATTGTCAAAACAACTTTTGACAACTTTTATACCAAATTGCACTATTTTTCTCATCTAACCAACTGCTATGACCGATGGACATCAATAACTAGATTCCATTCATGAGAAACATAAAAAGATCGTCGAAGAAGTTAAACAGGAAAGAGAGGAGAATGCCCATAACACAAGAGAACTCTTCGATAAAATATTCACAATGGATGTTAAACTTGACGCTATCAATCAAAATTAGGCAATAACACATTCAAATTCAACCAACAATGGGTCACAAAACCGAGCACTATTAGGAGGTCCACAAACTTCAATTTTACCATGAATGACCAAATTAGACTTCCCAAAATTTAAAGGCAATGACCCTACAAACTGGATCTACCGAACAAAGCAATATTTCTCACTAAATCAAATTCCAAAAATGCAAAAAGTGCATATCGCCTCCTTCCACTTGGCCTTTGTTACCTTAAAATCTACAATGTGTACCACCCATGTTCTAGCCATGCCCAACATTTCTAAACCATTCATCATTAAAAGTGATGCTTCGGGAATAGGAATGGGAGTCATACTCATGCAGGATGAAAGACCTCTAGCTTTTATAAGCAAAGCATTTTCTCCTAAGAATCGATCTCACTCTACGTATGAAAAAGAGATGTTGGCAATTTTTCATGCTATTCAACATTGGAGGCCTTACCTTATTGGCCAACATTTCATTATACACATGGATCACCATAGTTTGAAATATTTTTTGGAACAAAGGACTAATACCCTGAAACAACAAAAGTGGGTTACTAAAATTCTTGGCTATGATTATGAAATTACATATAAAAATGGAAAGGACAACATGGCAGCTGATGCACTTTCTATAAAATTTGAAGATATGCCTCAAGTCCATGCTCTTTCCTCCCTTATTCATAAATGGGTAGATGAGGTGCATGAAGAATGGATAAATGATCCTACTATCCATGCCTTAATTCAACAACTTCAACATAATCCTAGTAGCAAACCTCCATACACTTGGGAGGACAATATATTAAGATATAAAGGAAGGATTGTCCTCTTCCCCAATTCAACTTATCGTAAAAAACTTCTTCATGAGTTACATACCTCACCCATTGTAAGCCACTCTAGTTTCTTAAAAACCTATAAAAGAGCTACTACCTCCTTCTATTGGGTATGAATAAAAAATTACATCAAAATTTTTGTAAGAGAATGTGAAGTTTGCCAACGACAAAAGGGAGAGATCCTTGCTACTCCGGGATTACTTCAACCTCTTCCTATACCCACAAAAACATATGCGGATATTTATATGGACTTTATAGAAGGACTACCAAAATCAAGAGGAAAAACAACCATTTTTGTAGTCATTGATCGCTTATCTAAATATGCTCATTTTTATCCCATGGCTCATCCTCATACCGCTAGAACTATAGCCCATCTCTTCCTAGATAACATATTTAAATTACATGGTATGCCATCCACAATTGTTAGTGATAGCGACCCAAATTTCACTAGCACCTTTTGGAAGGAATTGTTCAAATTACAAGGTACTCAACTTTGTATGAGCTCCGCTTACCATCCTCAAATCAATGGATAAACAAAAGTTGTTAATAAATGCTTGGAAACATACCTTCGATGTTTTGTTTATATTCAACCACTCTATTGGGTAAAGTGGCTTCCACTAGCGGAATGGTGGTATAACACGTCATACCATACGTCCACCAAAATGACTCCTTATGAAGAATTATATGGCCAAACACCACCATCCCTCACTTCCTATATTCTAGGAACTACAAAAGTCCACACGATGGAAACAAAACCCACTACTAAATATGACATACTACGAATCCTAAAAGAGAACCTACACATCAATCAGCATCGCATGAAGTAGCAAGCCGATCAACATAGAATCGAATGTAGTTTTCACGAAGGTAATATGGTTTTCTTATGGTTCCAACCTTTAGTCAAATATCTCTTAAACAAAAGGGTTCTCAGAAGTTTGCACCCAAATTTTACAGGCCGTATAAATTTCTCCAATGTATTGGGACCATTGCTTACAAACTTGAGCTTCCTCCCTCTTCCAAAATTCATCCCGTATTTCATGTATCTTGCCTTAAGCTCACGGTTGGAGCCCATATCATGACACAAACTACTCTTCCTAAATTTTTCGATGATGGAGTACTTCTAGTCGAACCAGAAGCTATCTTGGATCATTTCTCTCATCACCTTTGTACTCATGATATCACAAAATTTTTAATCCATTGGAAAGGTCTACCTTTAGAAGACGTGACATGGGAAACTCTTCACGATATCCAGCAACAATTTCCAAATTTCCAGCTTTGAGGACAAAGCTCTTTTAAGGAGGGTGGCATGTTAAGACCCTCATAACATATAATTATAATTTTATTAATTAAATTCATATAGCCAAGGGTCATACCCCTTGGCCAATAACACCCTTTGAATGGGTATAATTACCCATTCAAAGCTTCACAATAATCATCATCGAACATATACATTTTCTTACCATTGAGTGGTCTCTTATGATTCTTTTCAAAGCGATCCTTGTTTCCATTTTTATCCAAGTTATTAAATTAAATTCTTGAAGGCATAAGTTTAATACTTGCAGTACAGCAGAGTCAAGAATCGATGATCCAATTTTATGATCATGAGATAAGGAGTGTTTCTACAACCATGGCTGACCCACCGTTGCATATAATCACATGTGTTAATCACATGCCATTTAAAAGGGTCTTGATCAATACTGACTTCATTGATCAACATAATAACGACCAAGGCACTGAGTCATTTGAAGCTACATAAATCACACATTGTGCCCACTACATTTACATTGAGAGCATTTAACGATGCACTATGTTCGACTATTGGCACAATCATCCTACCCATGTAGGTAGGCCTAAAGACCATCTTTGTGATGTATCATGTGATAGAAGGGTTCATGCAGTACAACATACTACTCAGTAGGCCTTGGATTCATGAAGTGCGTTGTGTTCCCTCGATATTGCATCAGTGTGTGAAGTATATTCATGAGGGATAGGTTCACGTAGTGTAATTGGACGAAGAACATTTTAAGTTCGTGAACCTAGCAAATTTTCCTGGGGGTTTCATACTCCCATCAATGCACCTGGATGTTCGACCATAATCATCGATAAAGAAGCCAAGAGGTAAACCAATAGTACATGCTCAACCAATGCCATCTGTGTCACACAGATCGAAGCACGCCACTACCACTTCCCTGAAACCATTGGCATCAGTCATGCATCGGGATGAAAGGAAGTTGAAGGTAAAAATGGGCAAAAAAGAGAAGGATTGTGAGCCCGAGCCAGTCATCGAGGATGTTCCCACTTATATGGAAGTTGAGGAACCCCAAGATAAAGCTGAGGAGGCACCTTAGCCTGCATCACCTACATCTTTAGGAGGGTCATCTACACTACGGGTGATAGTACATCTCGCAAACATCGAATTAGGCAAGTACCTTGTGCATAATGTAACCTTAAAACCGATTATGAATACTACGAAAGAGATGGGCTGACCATTCGCTCATTGTTACCTAATTGGAGTGATGGTTCCATTGGGAGAGCCATCTAATCAGACTAATTTGATCTATGCAGGGCTAGATCAGCTTCCAATGCGAGAGCCCATGGATGAATATGATGATAAACCTTTTGTGGTAAACATTCGTTATCTATCCAACCCGAAGTATGCCAGGTGTATTTTTTAGTTATATCATTGGCATGGATATGGCCTTGGTCTCTTTGAATAAGGATGTAAGACTTCGTTGGAACCACGTTATCATCTAGTCATTGATAGGTTCAATTTAGGGTTACAAATATGAGGGTAAGATGATTTGCTCATAGCATCCTTAGATCGTCTATACCTTAGTATGGCATATGATGTGGATTTTAATCCATATCATCTTGATCCTTCTAGTTTCTATAGGAATCACCCTATGATATCTATTGTCACCACTGAGCCACTCAAAGATCATCAGGAAGAGATCCTTGAGCAAAAAAAGACAAAACTAAACCCAAAGATAACTTGGGACACCAAACCCATGATGCAATCAATGACATAGACGTGCAGGGGCATAACCCAATTACTATATGCGATCTCGAGCTAGGAGATATTTTTAATGAATATGAAGCGGAGTCCACCTATGTTATGAGTGGACCAGGCTATGATGTAGGCGAGGAATCCTCAAACGATGATGAATTTGGGGATGAAGTCAAAGGTGCCTATGTGAGGCCCTAGCATGGACGTCATCTATTGCATGTTGAATTGATACAGGTTATCGAAGAGATCCTTCCCAATATTTATCATTTAGGGTAAGAAGCAAATCTATATTTCTTGGCGATGTCACACTTGCGATATAATAATTCGATTTATCCATATAGTGATGACAACAATCAAGCAGTCAGATTCATGGGCCCACACTTGCTAGAGTGCCCCCCAGGAGTAGGGGTGAATGAAGGATTTTATTATGATAGTGATGAAGAAGATAAGTTAGAGAGGAACTACCTTGGCCCTCCTTATTTGCATTACCATCATCAACCCATCGACATAGATGAGGTCTATCAACAGTTACGTGTTGGTCCTCATATGAGAGTAAGACGATTGAACCTGGATCAAATTTATCAGTTTGTTAATCCCCTTTCATTGACCTAAATGGAGCTCCATGAGCCAAATGATCCTATTCTATAGTCATTTCATAGGGAGGATATAGTTGTTCATAGTCCTCATAGAGAAGACCCCTTTGTGTCTATGCCATTAGTTCCTGATCGTGGGTATGAGGATGACATAGATTTTGTATAAGTTGGTCCGTGCGGTCCTAGAGATCAATTCCATTCCATAAACATGGTATCCATTGATTTGACCACTCTAATCTGCAATCCAATAGATCCATCCAAACCGTTGTATATTAACAAAGATGTTATCGACTGGGATTGTGCTGATTCACTCATTGAGCCTAAAGATTTATTTCCTAACGAATAAATGTTACAACCTTTTCATTTTGTACCAGGTTGTGCATATGATGTCTATCATACCAAAAGTACTTCCAACATAGAACCTATCAACCTGAATTATGACATCCATTTGATTCCTACGCCTCACCAGCTTGAGGAGGGATCACATATGTCAGTAGAGGAAACCTTTGATGTGGATATCAGTAATGATCCGGCTAGTACAAATAAGGTTAAATTCGGAGAGAGTCTCACTCCAAATTAGTGGACCACCCTCATCCCTATGCTAAAAGAGAATAAATTTGTTTTCTTGGATGTACAAGGATATGCCAGGTATAGAACCAAAATTGGTCACACATAACCTTTCTATAGATATGACAAAAAAGCTAGTCAAGCAAAATCTTAGAAATATTCACCCAACAGTAGCGTTAATGGTGAAATATGAGCTACAAAAGTTGTTGGATGTGGAATTTGTGATCTCCATCGACAATCCAGAATGGGTGTCCAATATGGTACACGTGGAAAAACCTGATAGAATAATCTGTACTTGCACATATTTTAGAGACCTAAATAAGGCAACACCCAAATATTCATTTCCATTTCCCAATACTGATGCTCTCGTAGATGCAACGATAGGTTATAGAATGCTCTCCTTAATGGATGATTTTTTTGTTACAATCAAATTTGGATTAAACCCAAAGACCAGCATAAAACCATGTTTATAACACCATGGGGAATTTTTTTCTACAAAGTTATGTCATTTGGCCTTAAAAATGTTGGTGCCACATATCAACGAGCCGACATACATTTTTTATGACTATAGGCATAAAATTTCATAATATTATATCGATGACTTGCTCACCAAGTCATTGCTGTGAGAAGAACACGCAAAGGTCTTAAGGAAGGTCTTCAATCACCTGATAGAGCATAATGTTAGGTTGAATCCTAAGAAGTGTGTATTTTGCATAACTTCTAGAAAACTACTAGGATTCATCAAGGCATCGAATTTGACCTAGTGAAGGTCAAGGCTATCTTGGAAATGCATCCTCCCACCAATATTAAGGAATTAATGAGCCTTCAAGGAAAGGTAGCATCGATAAAGTGATTTATCACTCAAATATCAGAAAAATGTTGACCCATGAATTGACTGCTACATAAGGGAGTCCCATTCTACTGGGACGAGGATTGCAAGGCATCCTTCACTGAAATAAAACAATACCTGGCAACATCACCAATGCTAGCTCCACCAAAGGCCAGAGGTACCTTTTCTACTATATATATCAATAACTAACTTTGCACTGGGAACCATGTTAGCCCAAAAGAATGTGCAAGGCAAATAACATACCATATATTATATTAGTTGAACCTTAGTGAGCTATGACCTTGGGTATGCATATGTGGAAAAATTATGTTTAGCAATAGTGTTTGCTAAAAAGAAATTATGACACTATATGTTAAGTCATACGACATATGTTATATCCAAAAAAAATCCTTTGTAGTACATGATGAGTAAGACGTATCACAATACATGTACTATGAAGTGGATCATGCTATTGATGGAATTCAATCTGGTATTCATAATCTAGAAGTCCATTAAGGGAAAGGTCATAGTGGATCAATTAGCTGACACACCACTATCAAAAAGTATCCCTCTAACCATAGAGCTTCTGGATGATGTAGTCTTCGTCATATCTAAAGATCCTGAACCTGAAGAACTAGAGAATAATGATGATATGAATCTGTTCTTTGATGGTTCAAAGTGTGAGCAAAGAAGGTCGAAATAGTGTTTTTCACGTTGCAAGGAGCTCCAATATCCTTATCATTTAAGTTGATTTTTTTGCACACCAACAACAACGATGAGTACGAAGCCCTACTATTGGGCCTCCACACAACCATCACCATGAATATTAAGATATTGAACATCTTTGGTGACTCCTTGCTCATAGTAAATCAAGTCAAGGGGCTCTTTCAGTGTCGATGTCCCATACTAAAAGCCTATAAAGATCTAGTTACCACATATTTGGCTAAATTTGAATGGTATGACATCAAGGCAATCCCTCGATCGTCAAATAGGTTTGTAGACACCATGGCATATTTGGGATCTTTAATCCCTCAGAATCCATTTATGGATTTCACTATCATCCATGTCAATATTCTCTCACATCCGACAGTAGAGTGTGCAGCCTATGATAACAAATAATCGATCAACATGATCAGTGTAGAACCAAAAGCTAAATGGTTCTACAAAGCTGAAGACTTTCTTAAGAAGGTATCCTGGGGGTCATTAATCTCTCAGAGTCCTATGGAGAGTGGTACTACCATTCACCACAAGGTTGTTTTCAAGTCTACATTTGCAAAAGTAAATACGCAGGGGGAGCAAGTCATCTTAGCAGTTGAAGTTAAGGCTTATCAAAATTGGATATCGTAAATTAAAAACTTCTTGAAGCTTAGTATAATCCTAGGGGGATTTCCACATGATACGAAGTGCACATATAAAAAAAAAGTGGCTAAATATATCTTAATAGAAGACATATTGTACTGAAAAGGCTATGATGGAGTTCTCCTTCGTTGCTTAGAGTCCCAAAAGGCATCATGGGAAATTTCACAAGCTCATAATGGTACATGCGGTGGCCATTTTAGCGGCATGGCCATAATAAAGTGCATCCTTCGAATGGGATACTATTGGCCCACTATGGAGAAAGAGTGCAATGTGTATGTCAAGAAATGCATTAAATGTTAGCATCATGCTAATCTTACGCACTTGCCATCGTAGGCCTTACATCCCATCCAAGCAACTTGGCCATTTGCTCAATGGGATTAGATATTATAGGCAATATCTCTCCTCCGTAATCGGGCTAGCATACATTCATAATCATAGCTGCTGAGTATTTTACAAAGTGGGTGGAAGTAATACCCTTAACAATGACAACTGGAGCTTGTATAGCAGAGTTTATACTGGAGCATATCATAAGTCATTTTGGGATTCCATACAAAATAATATCGAATAATGGAACATCTTTCAAGAACAAAATTGTGAGAGCTTTAACATCTAAATATAGAATCAAACACAATTTTGTGACTCCATACTATCTGCAAGAAAATGGGTAGGCTGAAGCTTCAAATAAGACAGTGGTGGCCATCCTAAAAAGGACAGTACAAGAAAACCACAAAGACTGGCATATCCAACTACCTCTTGCATTATGGGCTTATAGGACTAGTATTTGGATGCCCACTGGGGCAACGTCATTCTCACTAGTATATGATCTTGAGGCCATTATGCCCTTCAAATTGGAAATTCCTACGTTGTGTGTTGCATTGAAATATTTCATCGATGACGACACCGCACGATAAGATTGACTAAATAAATTGACACTACTTGATGAACATCGCGTGAATGCCCTGGAGAATCTCCACATTTATCAGGAGTGACTAAAATGAGCTTAAAATATCAAATTCCACCAAAGAGACTTTGAAGTTGGGGATCTTGTCTTGAAATAGAACTAATAGAATTCTAATTTACCGCCAGATATGCGAGATAAATTTATAGCTAATTTTCTAGGACCCTACATCATATCTAAAAATATTGGTCCAAGTACCTATCACCTAACATCACTAGGGGGTGTTGAAGATCCTGAACCTCTCAACATCATCCATATTAAGGTGTTTTATGCTTGAAGAGCATATTAAAAGGCTCTAAGGGTTGCTTGTAATCGCTCGGTCATCCTAAAAGGCTCCAAAAAATCCCATAAGTAGTTTGGTCAATCAAAAAGCTTCAAAGGCATCTATAAGACCTTTGGTCAAACTCAAAAAACTCCAACGACATCTATAAGCCCTTTGGTCAAACCCAAAAAGCCTTGAGGGTTTTTTTGAAAACTGCTCGATCATCCCAAAAGGCTCCAAGGGTTCCTAAAACCTCTTGTTCATGTTAGTCAAAGGCCTCAAGGGTTTTCTTATAATTGCTCGATCATCCTAAAAGTCTCCAAGCTCATTTGTGAGTAGTTTGGTCAATCAAAGGGTACCAAGAGTATGAAAAATTGCTTGGTCAACCCAAAAGCTCCAAGGATTCTTAATGAAGAACACAAGCTTATACTGAGAGGAGGGGTGAACAGTATAAGACCTCTTTTTAATTTTTCCTTTATACTTCAAAACAATAAAGCAATATACCCAAAGCAATATCAAAGCAATGCACAATATCATCCACAAAGTGACACCAATTTTAACGTGGTTCACCTAGAATGGTTGGGCTATGTCCACAAAACATTTCTCTAAAAGTTATCTCAAAGTTCTTTGGGAATCCTTCCCAATTACAATGTTTATGAGCCTCGGCCCAAAGGATATACCTTCCCCCAATCAGAATTTATGAGCCTCTGCTCAAAGGAGATACCTTCCCCTCTATCTGAATTTATGAGCCTCTGCTCAAAGGAGATACCTTCCCCTCAATCTAAATTTATGAGCCTCTGCTCAAAGGAGATACCTTCCCTTTTTCTCTAGAAATGATCCCTCAGAAGATCAATTGCCTCTACCTCTTGCCAACATGTGGAACTCCTTTCCACCGAAGACCTCCTATCCTCAATGCTTAGCCTAAGAGACCTCTACCTTCTATGATCACGTCCACAGCAGCTCAGCAACCTGTACCAAACACAGTCAGTCGGTCTAGTACAAGTCTTCCTCTGTCTATCAGATCTATCCAACACTTGAACAAATCAATCCTCTACACACAAGCCTTCTCAAAGACTTGCCAAATATGTCCTCAGGTTCTTCTCAAAGAACCAGTGCTCCTCTGTCCTCAAGTTCTCTGATAGAACTATCAAAACTCAGCTCACAAGTCCTCTGCTAGGACCTATCCAAATATGCTCACAAGTCCCCACCGAAACCTGTCCAAAACTGCTCACAAGTCCCCATCGGAACTTGTCCAAAACCTGCTCACAAGTCCCCACCGGAACCTATCCAAAACTGCTCACAAGTCCCCACCAAAACCTGTCCAAAACCTGCTCACAAGTCCCCATCGGAACCTGTCCAAAACCTCAGCAAGCTCACCAAGAAAAACTTTCTTAGTAGGAAATCACAAGGTGAATTTTTAGAGACCCAATGTGATTTGTCAAACTCATAGAAGCATAAAGAGAATTGTTAGAGACTCAATATGTTCTATACTCAACTCCCAATCTCAAAACTCAACTCAAATCAACTCAGCTCAAACTCAATCTCAAATCTGAAAACTCAACTCAAAATCAATCTCAAATCTGAAAAACTCAACTCAAACTCAATCTCAAATCTGAAAACTCAACTCAAACTCAATCTCAAATCTGAAAAACTCAACTCAAACTCAATCTCAAATCTGAAAACTCAACTCAATATCTGAAATGGATAGGATAGAATGCTTTCTTTCAAGAACATGAAACTCCAACAATTGCCAACTATGCAAAGAATCACATAACAATGATACTCATGTTCTTTTCACCATCAATTAGGGCTTCAACAACAATGCTCATCAAAAAAGGTTCAATCAACACCATTCAGCTCAAAACACAACCTTGAAGCATTTCACAATCAACATCAGAAAAGGAAACAAGTAGAACTCCTTTTCTCTCCAATATTGTTTGAACAAAAGCATCCACCAACTCAACTCACAATAGCACACACAACTTTTCAAATCATCAATAAAGGAGTAAGCTCAACACTTTAACCAAGTAAAGAATAGCTTGATTATTACCAATTTAATGAAAGCAAATATCAATCTCAAAGCTGCCCACTTAAGGTTTCACAACTTCACACAAGAAGCAATTGACCTTAAAACATCATGCTTTCATTTCCATAAACAACCAAAAGCACTCTCAACATTACAAGAAATATTTAACCCTTATACACCTTATTTCTCCCTTATAGTCTTATCACAAATAAAATTTATCTCTCATAAGAATGCAATAAGAAATTTCAAAAACATCTTCAAAAAGAATCTTTTATCAAAATACAAACAAGCTTTACACTCCTTATAACTCCTAAGCTGTTTTTCCCTCTAACAAACTTCCTCCATCCGCAAAAACACTTAGCAAAAATTAATTTCAAAAATACCTTAGCCACATCAAAAATCGCTATGGGGAAATTTGTGCATGAATTCTAACACCACCCGCTGCGTCCACTTCATGACGAAAAAAACCTTTCACGATATTCGAACACGAAACCTCCCGTTCGGGTAGCGCGCCAACAGCCTAGCCGCTATCGGTGCGCCAAAGGCACCCGGTGAGGTTTAAACCTCACACTGTTAACCTTGATCCTTCTGCATAGGGATAAAATGAAACCACAGTCCCTTCCTTTCCTCTGTCACGACACGACAACAATAAACTTATAGCGGATTCGACAAACGGTGAGTGCAGACAAACGAATAGCAGATCCACAAAAATCAATGAAGACAGACGAATTTACAGCGAGCAACTCCTTTTGAAATTCGGATGGGATGAATCTTTGTTTTCATCGAGGGAGATTTATATGCAATTTACCATTATCTCTTTGACGTCGGTGAGGAGTTTAACATGTCGACGGAGGTCTTGGCTAGCGCCCACAATGTTAAAACATTTGCGCCATGGATTAGGAGAACCCATTGCAAATAATAATTTATTTATTTAAAAATAATTAAATGGAACCTTAACAAGGTTTTTAATTATTTAAATAAATACTTCCTCCTGGACCCAAATGCATTAAACCAATGCATCCACCTATAATCTCTAAACCTCCCAACTTGGGGTTTGCAAAAGACCTTTGAAACTGTCATGCCGTAACCTTCATAAAAACAAATTATTTGACAAATTCCTTCAAGAGCTTCTTGACATCAATGAAAACTTATACACTTGAGCAAAGGCAATGTACCCAAAGTACCCAAAATTGCCAACAATATCCCCCTTTGTCATTGATGGAAAACCTTTACTGAAAACACTTCTCAAGAGCCAAAACTAAAACCAACTGTGCTAACAACTGAGAAAATGTGCCCACAACTGAGAATCTTCCTTTGAAGTTTTGCTCCCCTGACTTGAAGCTTTCCTCTTCACTTTGAAGCTCTCCCCCTTACTCATATCTCTCCCCCTTTGTCATCAATGGCAAAGGGCCACCTTTGGGGCTCGAGACTAAGAATGAGCCTCTTAGCTTAGTCCCTCCCCCACCTCCTAATGAGGTGATTAATTTTGGGGTGGGAGTAAAACTCCCATTAGGCACTGATCATCATCAACGTCTATAACTTCCTTTCCGGGCCTTCTCTTGAACTCTTTGTCCATATTCCTATTCTGTGTCACTGTTCTTGTTCTTATTATCATCCCTGTTCTTGTCCATGCCTTGATCCTTGGACCTGATCATGCCATTGTTCCTGTTCTTGTAATATGGAATTTCAGCTCTACACTATCTGATTATGTGACCTTCATTGTTGCACTTGAAAAACTTGACGATGTTGTTTCTCTGAGGTAAACCTGATCTTTGAATCCACCTATTCTGACCAAACCTGTTTTGGCCAAACCTGTTCTGACCAAACCTGTTCTGACCAAACCTATTCTGACCAAACCTGTTCTGTTATTTACCTTGCAATAAATTGCCTTGTGCCCAAACTGTTTATAAGAGTAGCAATACCCTTGAAATAAACTAGCACTTCTGAAATTGTCATTTACCTTCTTCACTTGAGCCATGCAATGTGAAGCCATGTGACCAAACCTGTGACAAGCAAAACATCTGCCTTGAAACTTTCCTTTATTTGACCTCTTGGGTCCTGAAAACTTCTTCTTCTCATTCTGAATTCTGTTTTCTATTTTTGTGCATCTATCATTCAAGGACTCCTTTTTTGAAGTACTTTCCTCATCAGAACTCTCTTCCTTTTGGAGTCTCTTACTAGACTCTCCAACTTGTTCCTTGTGTGGCTTAACAAAACCAAGGCCTGTTTTATCTGTTGTCTTTCTTTGACCTTTGATGAGTGACTTAACCTTTTTGGAGCTATCTTGAAACCTGTAAAGCTTATCCTTGTACTCTTTAGTTTCCTCTTCCAAAGAAGCCATTTTCTTTTCTAACTCACTATACTCAAGAACCTTAGACTCTAACTCATCCTTGAGTTCTTGTGTCTTAGCTATAGAGAAGTCAAGACTTTCTATAAGATCATCTCTCTCCATACAACATTCATCTAACTTATCCTTGAGTCTAGCATTCTTCTTTCTTTCCTTTTTCAAAGCACTAAGAGCACTAATAAGTTCACTTTCAAGATCCTTTATTTGATTTCCTTTTGAATCATCAAAGCCTTTTTTAGATTTCTTATCACTAGAGGTGCTACCATTTTCAAAAACCATACATGCATCTTCCTTATAGTTTTCTGAAGCATCCTCATACATACTAGAAACCAAATCATTATTTGTGCAATCATCCTCAAGGTGACCAAAATTTCCACATCTAAGACATTTCATGATAATGAATCTATGTTTCGGTTCTTCCTCTTTTTCTGATATGAACAACATCTCATTTTCATTATCACTTGAAGAACTTTCACTATCACTACTAGAACACTTACTTGCTTTGTCTAGGTAGAAAATCTTCTTGTGCTTGTGAGAATACCTCTTTCCTTGATTGTTGTGCTCATCAGAATCCTTGCTCTTAGAATCCTGTTTATCTTCATCACTTTCATTCTTGGGAAATAGTAGCAAATGACCAAACTTTCCACAATTGAAACATCTTATATTTTTCATACTTTTGTGTTTTCTAGAGAACTTGCCTTTCTTGTCGTAATATGCCTCTTCATCACTAGAAGACTCATCACTATCTTGAATCTGTTTACCCTTGGATTCCTTGGTAGCCTTGAAAGCTACCTCTTTCTTGACATCAACCTTCACTTGAGTTCTCAACTCAAATGCTGCAAGTATACTATGGAGCTCATCCTTTTTCAACTTATCCAAATCTTTAGCTTCCTCAATAGCAAAAATATTTTCACTAAATCTATTAGGAAGAGATCTTAAAATCTTATCACAAACATCATTTTCAGCAAGCTCAAGACCTAAGTCTTTCATGGAGTTAACAACCTCATCCATACGAAGCATGTAGTCACTAATATTTTCATCATCATTCATCTTGAGTTGTTCAAAAATACCTTTGAAGTGTCTCAACTTGGCCTTTTTGACATTTGTATCACCTGTATGAACCACCTTCAACTGTTTCCACATTTCACTAGCTATCTTGCAGTGAATCACTTTGGTGAGATTTGCTTTCTATAAGCCTTCCAGGATTGCATTCATTGCTTTTGAATTGTTGTGATGTAGGAGCCTTTCTTCTTTAGTATTAGGACCATGTACAGGAATAGTGTACTCATCTTCAATCACTTCCCATACCTCATTACCAAGTGCCATTAGATGAACCTTCATCCTTGCACTCCAAAGACCAAAATATGACCCATCAAGAATAGGTGCTGCATTACTACTTGAATGATCCATTGTGTTCTTTACTAGCTTTTCCTTCAAGCTATTAAAATTTTTGAAGGCAACTCGCTCTGATACCAATTGAAGAACACAAGCTTATACCGAGAGGGGGGGTGAATAGTATAAGACCTCTTTTTACTTTTTCCTTTATACTTCAAAATAGTAAAGCAATATACCCAAAGCAATATCAAAGCAATGCACAATATCATCCACAAAGTGACACCAATTTTAACGTGGTTCACCCAGAATGGTTGGGCTACATCCACAAAAATTTTCTCTAAAATTTATCTCAAAGTTCTTTGGGAATCCTTCCCAATTACAATGTTTATGAGCCTCGGCCCAAAGGAGATACCTTCCACCCAATCAGAATTTATGAGCCTCTGCTCAAAGGAGATACCTTCCCCTCTATCTAAATTTATGAGCCTCTACTCAAAGGAGATACCTTCCCCTCAATCTGAATTTATGAGCCTCTGCTCAAAGGAGATACCTTCCCCTCTGCTCTAGAAATGATCCCTCAGAAGATCAACTACCTCTACCTCTTGCCAACATGTGGAACTCATTTCCATCGAAGACCTCCTGTCCTCAATGCTTAGCCTAAGAGACCTCTGCCTTCTATGATCACGTCCACAACAGCTCAACAACCTGTACCAAACATAGTTAGTCGGTCTAGTACAAGTCTTCCTCTGTTTGTTAGATCTGTCCAACACTTGAACAAATCAATCCTCTACACACAAGCCTTCTCAAAGACTTGCCAAATTTGTCCTCAGGTTCTTCTCAAAGAACCAGTGCTCCTTTGTCCTCAAGTTCTCTGATAGAACTATCAAAACTCAGCTCACAAGTCCTCTGCTAGGACCTGTCCAAATCTGCTCACAAGTCCCCATCGAAACCTATCCAAAACTGCTCACAAGTCCCCATCGAAACCTATCCAAAACCTACTCACAAGTCCCCACCGGAACCTGTCCAAAACCTCAGCAAGCTCACCAAGAAAAACTTTCTTAGTAGGAAATCACAAGGTGAATTGTTAGAGACCCAATGTGATTTGTCAAACTCATAGAAGCATAAAGAGAATTGTTAGAGACTCAATATGTTCTATACTCAACTCAAATCAACTCAACTCAAACTCAATCTCAAATCTGAAAACTCAACTCAAAATCAATCTCAAATCTAAAAAACTCAACTCAAACTCAATCTCAAATCTGAAAACTCAACTCAAACTCAATCTCAAATCTGAAAAACTCAACTCAAACTCAATCTCAAATCTGAAAACTCAACTCAATATCTGAAATGGATAGGATAGAATGCTTTCTTTCAAGAACATGAAACTCCAACAATTGCCAACTATGCAAAGAATCACATAACAATGATACTCATGTTCTTTTCACCATCAATTAGGGCTTCAACAACAATGCTCATCAAACAAGGTTCAATCAACACCATTCAGCTCAAAACACAACCTTGAAGCATTTCACAATCAACATCAGAAAAGGAAACAAGTAGAACTCCTTTTCTCTCCAATATTGTTTGAACAAAAGCATCCACCAACTCAACTCACAATAGCACACACAACTTTTCAAATCATCAATAAAGGAGTAAGCTCAACACTTTAACCAAGTAAAGAATAGCTTGATTATTACCAATTTAATGAAAGCAAATATCAATCTCAAAGCTTCCCACTTAAGGTTTCACAACTTCACACAAGAAGCAATTGACCTTAAAACATCATGCTTTCATTTCCATAAACAACCAAAAGCACTCTCAACATTACAAGAAATATTTAACCCTTATACACCTTATTTCTCCCTTATAGTCTTATCACAAATAAAATTTATCTCTCATAAGAATGCAATAAGAAATTTCAACAACATCTTCAAAAAGAATCTTTTATCAAAATACAAACAAGCTTTACACTCCTTATAACTCCTAAGCTGTTTTTCCCTCTAACAAACTTCCTCCATCCGCAAAAACACTTAGCAAAAATTAATTTCGAAAATACCTTAGCCACATAAAAAATCGCTATGGGGAAATTTGTGCACGAATTCTAACATCACCCGCTGCATCCACTTCATGACCAAAAAAACCTTTCATGATATTCGAACGTGGAACCTCCCGTTTCGGTAGCACGCCAACAGCCTAGCCGCTACCAGTGTGCCAAAGGCAGCCGGTGAGGTTTAAACCTCACGCTGTTAACCTTGATCCTTCTGCACAGGGATAAAATGAAACCACAATCTCTTCCTTTCCTCTATCGTGACACGACGACAATAAACTTTACAGTGGATTCGACAAATGGTGAGTGCAGACAAACAAATAGTGGATCCACAAAAATCAGCGAAGACACAGACGGATTTATAGCGAGCAACTCATTTCGAAATTTAGATGGGATGAATCTTTGTTTTCATTGAGGGAGATTTATATGCAATTTACCATAAGCTCTTTGACGTCGACGAGGAGTTTAACACGTTGGCGGAGGTCTTGGCTAGTGCCCACAATGTTAAAACATTTGCGCCATGGATTAGGAGAACCCATTGCAAATAATAATTTATTTATTTAAAAATAATTAAATGGAACCTTAACAAGGTTTTTAATTATTTAAATAAATACTTCCTCCTAGACCCAAATGCATTAAACCAATGCATCCACCTGTAATCTCTAAACCTACCAACTTGGGGTTTGCAAAAGACCTTTGAAACTGTCATGTCGTAACCTTCATCAAAACAAATTATTTGACAAATTCCTTTAAGAGCTTCTTGACATCAATGAAAACTTATACACTTGAGCAAAGGCAATGTACCCAAAGTACCTAAAATTGCCAACACTTAAAAGATCGCTTGGTCATCCCAAAGGTGCTCATAAACCCTTTGGTCAATCCCCAAAGGCTTTGAGGGTTTGATTAAAACCGCTCGGTCATCCTAAAAAGCTCCAAGGATTTTGCTAAAAAATTGTGTGGTCAATATAAAGGCTCCAGAGACATGTACTCCCCGTTTGGTCAGATATGAGGCTCAAAAATCATAAAAATTATAAAATCAACAAAATACCAAAAAAAATTGGTAAAGCATAAAAATCCAAAACATTTGAATTTTGCATTGTCATTTTTTGCATTTAATCATGCATCCACTGCATTATTACATTTCATATAGGCATTTGTCATCCATTGCATTCCATAGTAGAATGGATTATGTTTGTTAGTATTACAAATGACACCATGTTTGTATCTAAATCATGCATCTTTGCATTTATCATGATCCATCATTCATGTGAGTAATTGTATTTTTCAACACAACCTATAATGTTGCTATGGATATATAATAGGATTTTCCTGTCACTCAACCATACCTAGTGGTCTTATCAAGAGTTGGTAGAAATATTACTTTGCTTTTGTAGCTAACGTTCAGTTAGTATATCCCTTAGCATATTAGAAGCCTATAACTAATCAATAAATTAAACAATCCTAACAAGAACTAGGGGAAGATGAAAGTCGTGAAGCAGGACCGGGTATCCTGAAGTAAAAAGAGTTGTTCTTGCTTATCCCTCTATGCGGATGGTATGGGAAATGTTGGTAGTTGGAAAAATGACAGGTTAGTTCCCTATTCATAATCCCTTATGATAAAATGATCAATATCCCAGAGTGATATCTCATATCAATCCTCAATATTGATACACTAGATCGATATCATAGATCGACTTCCCAAGATTGATATCCCATACTGATATCATAAGATCGATATCCTCAATCAATATACCAAAAACAATTTTTCCAAGTAAATCCCCTAAAGGAAAGTTTTTGATGAATATTATCAAAGTATAAATTTTGAAAAGTGAAGATCAAATGAAAATTAGAAAATAGGCTCAAATTAAGTTCAAAGTGAAGATCAAATGAAGATCATAAATCAAATTTTGAGTGGAGATCAAATGAAGATCCAAAATCTAGTTCAAAGAGAGATCAAATGAAGATCCAGAGACAATTCAAAATGAATATGGAATTGACTCCCTTGATTCAGTACATATGATAAAGTATCCTAAAAATAAAAGGATAGAAAGGAATGAGCCTGAATCTTTGGAATTTTTGGTACTGTTGTACCTTACACATGATGATATGTCTGATACACTTGCATCTCGCTTGTGGGCAGACCAATGTTTGAATGTGGAGGAGCTAGCTTCAGGTGTCTTTCATTTCCCAGTGGCTTAGTCCAACTAAAATCTAAAATTTGGATTGGATAATACATTTGTGGTACCCCTATCTTAGCAATGGGCTAAAAGAATCATACCTGACATAGAGAAACACTCGTGTCTTATCTTAAAATAATCAAGTGCACACATAGGGATAATGAACAATTAGGGCCTATCCTAACAAAATCCTTTTATCTCAAAAGTCTAGTGTGGTTAGTATGAAACTTTTGATACGTCTATTAGGGTGTTTGAGTCTCATGGAAAACCTCAAAAATCTCTCTCATAGCAACACAATATCAAATATCGCAAACCATATAAAATAATCAAATTGTAAAGTATCAAGTTCATGATACATCATCATATAAAGCACAATCAAGATATAGGATAGGTACCAGATGGATATTAGAAATAATATTTAGACGGCCACTAACTATATCATGCATATTTTTCACATTTGCAAAGGAAAATAGAATGACACATTATATCATTCGCAAAATACAACTGTATTCATTGCATTTCATATATGGGTGATTTTTCAATTACATTCATGATTTTTATACATTTTTTGGTGTCATCAATTATATTGATAAACATATTTGCATTCATTCCTTATGTTTTAAAGTTATTAAAGCATACAAGTTCATTTACATTAGATCACCATCATGTAAATAATGTATTTCATACATCGCACATCTAAGCATCTAGATCACTGTATATCATCATAATCATAAATTAAATAGCTATCTAGTGCATGTCATCCATACATCACATCATATAGAATCAAATTAACATAAGCATTGCATCCATGTGCATCACATAAACATAAAATAAAAAATATACAAGTACACATAATGAGTCATAAATGATAAATCTCATATATATATATATATATATATATATATATATATATGTGTGTGTGTGTGTGTGTGTGTGTGTGTGTGTGTGTCTCAAGAGTACATCAGGAGTAAAAAATTCCTATACGATACAATCATGTAGGTCCTATACTTTACACAAAAAATGGTACATATGTAAAAATGTAGCCTAGTAGAGCCCTAGCTCTAGCTGAATCTCCCTAAAATAGAGCTCTCATTGCCTCCCTTAGCCCTATGCTCTGGAGCCTGCTCTGCAGTCAGCTCTGGTGCCTGATGTGTGCCCTACTGAGGACCATGTGTACCACCTAGCCTAAAGAGGTCTAACACATGAGACAATGGTATGTATAGGCATATATACCTATGACTAGAGGTCACACCCATCTCCCTGTGACTCTTGTTAGAGCTACCTCCGTTTGTGCTAGAGGACCTGTGTGTTCTCTATATCCTATGTTTCCACTGGTTGGAGCTCACCATGGACTGTATTGAAGTACTAGACATGGTCCTATGAGAGCCAGTAGCATGTCTATCCTTTGGCACCTCTAAGCCTTGCAATTTGATGAAACCCTCCAACTGGAAGATGTGATCTACCCTAAAATCACAAAGGTCATTTCCCTCCTCTTTGAGTGAAGTGAGCCATCTAACCTCTTCCATGGGATCACTACCTCTTGGAAGTATAGCTCATGGTGCAATAGGAGGTCCCATAATAGTGTGGGAGGATGAAAGATCCCCCCTTTGTACCCTAAGTAGCTCTCTCTCTACTATGGCCTCACCCTGTTGTGTTAGTGCCATATCTCGTGTACTAGTGAGCTCACCGACCTATGACTCTATTTTTGTAGCCTGATCTATGAGGGCTATAATCTATGCCTGAGCCTCTACCAGTTTTCTATCCCTATGATCTAGCTTTGCCTATAAAATGGAGATAGATATGTACCACTACAACTACTGAGTTTGTAGCCTCCCAACATGACTTTGCAGGTCAACAACCTGAGCAAGGAACTCCCCTACATCACTATCTAGAGGTACCTCACCCTTCTCAAACCCCTACCACTCCTCTACCTTTACCTACAGAGCCTCATCTATGGTGGTCTGGATGCCCTATTCATCCTCAGTCCTCTGGTGCACCCTGCACCCATCAAGATTAGCCCCTACCTATGCCTGGTTTTCAACTCTATCGAGAGGCCTTGAGCCATGCCACTGTAGGAGGGACCACCATGTCTTGTATGCTGGGGTGGTCCTAGGTGTGTCATCCCCAGACTCTTGGAATTCATCAACCTCATATCCTAGAGTTGTATGTCGAATCCATGGTAGATGTATGTCTAACATGAGACACCGATACACAAATAGAATTTTTGGAATGTCCTACACCAATCCAAACTACCACAGGACACAAGAGAAGAACTGGTACTCTCTAATATTGACCTTATGACTAAGTAGCCACCTATCCCAATGATATTGTTGTAGCCACTCACCTGCTTTGGTATAATCAAGGCAATCCATATAGGAGCACCACTCAATGTCATCTGGCTCGAGCACTACAAATCATGCAATGTAGTAGTCTGTATCTCTAGTGTAGGTCCTACTTCATAATCCCTCCTCTCATGGCTAGCATGCAATGTAGCACTGATGGACATCATCAATGGCCATGATCTAGAGAGGTAGGTCCACGAGATGCTTGATTCGGATGTACTACCAACCCTAAATTTATAGTAATAGGCTGTAGCTAATACCTTGATGGATCTAGCTCATAATCTAGTATAGCTCCCTATAGAGCTGACATAACAACATGCTCCCCCAAGCTAGACATAGTGGCTAAGCAATAGAGCTCTGAATAACTTGTCAGACACTAGCTAGGAGGTTCCAAGGAATACTCGTTCTTGAGGAATCTAGAAGTACTACCTGTACCACAAGGATCATGAAGATCATCATGCAGACTGAGAAAACATGCTCACCCTACTAGTATCCAATGTGGATGCCTCCATGGTTGATATTCTCCTGTGCCTCCTTGATCTGATCATTGAAGATAGCATCGAAGATAGGCTCCTTCCTCTGAGAAGAGGAAGAGGTAATGGCATCGCCATTGATAGGGATCCTAAATATCCAATAGATGTCCTCTATATTCATAGTCATTTCACCTATAGACAGGTGAAATATGTTGGTCCATGCATTCCAGTGTCAAGCCAACGTAGTCAAATAGGTTGGATCTACCCTAATAGTGGGTAGATCTAGTACATAACCAAATCCAATGGCTCTAAACCATGCACGTTCACTATCAGTGAGCTGCCTACGGAGAGTATTAAGTATATTGGGCTTGCGATCCCTAGAGGTCAATCTCTAAAATAAAAAGCAGTATATAAGCTAAATTCTAGCTAAAAACAAGCAAAAATAGCTAAAAACGACTTTAAAAACATCAAAAACATCTAAAAAACTAATAAAAAGATAAAAACATGTCACAAGGCATTCATAAAAATAAAAAAGATCAGTTAGGCAAGTCAAAAATGTATTAAATAACATTAATTGCCTAATTAACTTTAGAAAATGCAAAAATTTAATAAAAATTTTCTAAAGTTGGCAAACCATAGGTCAACCCTACAGTACGCTTGTAATCAAAATATGATTGTTAGAGTTTGAATACGAACCGCAGCTGATAGCTACGGATTCCAATCTAACAATTGGAAACCGCAGCTACCAACTACGGTCTAGGAAGAATACCCATTTTGGGTACCTTCCTAGCCTGTCTCACAAAAAAAATTAAAACTAACTAAAACTAATATAGTGTGGTTCATTACCAACTATTTAGTGAGGTTCATTTACCGCATTACTTAGTGTGATTGATTTTAATTGGTATTGAACTGCAAGGACTCGGTTCTAAGTTACCTTACCTACTCCATAGCCTCTACTAGTCGATGGCTAATTAGGATCTGCCATTAGGGTATTAAGTTCAGTAAATGGAAGAGTTTTTGGCAGCATTCTGGATCAGGGAATGTTTCCTATCTCTCAAATCTCTCTCAATGCAGTTGCTTTCAAGAAAAATAATGAAAAATTCAAATGGGAATGACTATTTAAAGGTTTGCCTAATTTTATGGACTGTAGCTAACACCTACAGTCCTGAAATTAGAATTTTTTGACTGTAGGCCCTAGCTGCAATTCTAAACATTTTAAAAATTCAACCACATACCGTACCCATAGTTTGCAGCTAGCATTAAATGCACTAAAAACCCACTGTGGGAAGGTCTAAAAAGGTAAATTAATGACTCCTAACGGATCAAATTTCAAAAAGAGTAATCAATATTGCAAATTTGGTGATTTTCAAAGTACTAGGATCGATCAATAAATAAAAATTAATAAACAAATAAAATAATTAAAAACAAATGTGCCTCATATTCATTAAGTTACCCTATACACTTGGCGGTTGTAGAGACTTGCGATCCATGCAATTTAGCAAGATGAGTAAATTACCATAAGGATGTTTGGGGAAAAAATTGTCATCGTTGATCTGATATGCTTCTTTTGAATACCTAAGAAGGTCTTCATGGCTGGACTTCTCCATGGGAATGAGGTATTTCATATCATGTCTCCTATGACATCTTTCAACAATCTATTGATAATTTGATTCAACACAAATCTAGTTAGAGTTTCCTGATCTCGATTCCCTAAGATGGCTATTGTAGCCCGACTGCTCTATGGGATAGGAATGTGCAATCACTATTAATAGTTTTTAAATCAGAAGATGAACTAGGCCTAGCAAAGGCATTAATATGCTCCTACCTTATCTCGATTCCCTAAGACGACTATTGTATCCTGACTGCTCCATGGGATAGGAATGTGCAATCATATTAATAGTTGGAATCAGAAGCTGAACTAGGCCTAGCCAAGGCATTCATATGCTCCAATCTAAATTTTTTTAGATCATCCATGGTGGTCAAGTGACCTCATCGATTTAATCATTGTCATTACCCTCATCGACTTGTCGCTTGAGCGGGTAGTCATAATATCAAATCATAATAAAAATCAAAAGAAAATCTCGAAGATCATAGATCCCTTGATCTTGTGAAAATTGTGTTCATCCTTGTGAATCATTGTCAATAGCTATCATAAGCTTGCCCCTTTGCTTGGGGAAAATAGTAAAAATTACTTTGCTTGTTTTTCTCCATATTTGGGATCTATTGGTCAGAAGATACCTATGGAATGCATAGCTTCACCAAATGAGATGATTAGGGCACAATATTTTCAAATATAAGCCTTTCACCCAATTGGAAGCAATGATTCTAGGATGCACGTCCTTTTGCTGGACTTGGGGCATCTAATGTTGACCTAACTAATGATCATCATAGAACCTTTGACATCATTTTAGGAGGTTTGTTTTTGCTTAGCGTTGTTCAATCTCACAACACATATCAAAAGGGACATTTTTAGACACATAAAATGTGTTATGTCGAGGGTGACTACTCATATGGACATGCTACAAGACCATATGGAGGATCTTGGACAGACTCCAAGATAGAGTGGTGGTTCTAACCACTCAATTTGGGTTTCTTGGCCTAATCTATCTGAATCATAGCCCAGACCTATAGTCTACAGTCTGAACCATGGCTAAGACCTATGGTTTATAATCTAGACCGTAGTTGTAACTTGTGGTCTTAACTGAAGTTCAATTGGCCTTCATCCAAGCCAAATTGGTTTGAATGGCCATTTTTTCTAGAATATGGTGGTTAGAGGACAGAAGTTTTCAATCCAACTGTCCTAACCATCCCTTATTGATCTTGGCTTCTCCATGAAGTCACCTCTAGACCTAGGACATCCTATAAGCACCCTTGATAATTAGGGAAAAATGGAGAGAGTGCATTTTGGAGACCAAAGCAACGAAGCCCTATCAAATTGTGGACTCACCTGAGTGCATAGAGAGAGAATTTTTTCCATCCCCATTGTCAATTTTTCAAGCATCATGATGAAATAGCCCATGGATTCCCTAAGGACCTAGGAGAGCCAATAAATACTAATTCAAGAAAACTGAGGCTTCTTATAGTGAATGAACCACCAAACTTGTCAGAAAGACACCAAAGGCGACCCTTCAACATCAATTGGATAATGAGTTCAAGCCCACTACCCTTGATTTTGAGGGTAAACTCACTTGAGTGCTAATTGTTCCTGTCAACCACAGTTTATAGAGCAGACCATGCACCAATGCTACAGTTTTCAATAGAGGTATCACCACCTTACTATTTTCATTTATGTCCATCTAGTTAGATTGGATTAGTCATTTGCACAGTTAAATTGTAGTTTTAGAGACTTCTGACTGATATATTAGTGTTTTTGCTAATTTATTCTCATCATAGTAGTTTAGATGTTAATGATTTCTTTTCATGTTATAACGCTTCATTTCAAGCAATTGATTCCATAGATTGATAGTTGTACTCTTCATCTACATATTTCCATCAATCTTGATATTATTTGCATATGTTTAGCATAGTATAAGAATTTTATTGATTTGATCTAACTATGCTATTTTCATGCTATTTTTCTTTTAAGGGCCTCATCATGAGAGGATTCCTATGTTTTTGACATTCTTGTGTTGTTTCTTTATCGTAGGAAACATGTTTTCAAGGATCTACAATCATTCATTTCCTTCATCAATGTGAAGAAGAGGGTGTACTCCACCCTAGAGTAGTTTGTGTCATCTTAAGGGATTGATAGTGCATTTCATACCTAAGGGGATTGAAATAATTGTAATTGTGTATCAAATAGAGTATCCCTAAGAGGGACTTACTTGTAATAAGACACTCATTGATTTGAATAGAATAATAGAGACATTTCTTGTAATTTCCATGTGTTTTTTCCATTTATGTGTTTGAATATCTTCAATATTACAATACTAGAAGTTCTTCAATGGTACCTCTTATGGGTCTCTTCAACTTCTCAAGTTGATTTCTCTTCTCCTTTAATCTGCAATCTGCAGTCTTCAATCTTCAATGGGAATATCTAGAGTCTCTTCTTCCTTAAATATTTAATAAGGCTTCTCTAAATTTTTCTCTCTTCTAAAATCTATAGGTCTACAATATGGTAATGGGATATTTTTCTAGGCCTTTAATTCTTCGATCTTCTATTTGTTTCTTCAGCTACTAGATTGATTCCAAAGAAGATATTATTCTTAGATCTTTATAGGAAGCTTCCTAAATTTCTTCAAATCTCCTTTTCTTGCAACAAATATTAGAAATTGTAATGAAAGAAACTTAATCTAGAGATAATCAATATTCACTAATTGATTTGTCAATATAGTGGAATCAATGTTGAGTCCTAGTCTTCACAAGTTTTTTTGCAACTCTATGGAAAGAATCTAGCCAAATGTATTTTTAGAAATTCTAAAAATGAGATTTTTGAACTCCTCTCAATCTCTCTTGTGGCTCTCCCTATTTCCTATTTATCTATAGTTTGATTTGATACCACTATTCATTTTTGAGGATGTACATTAAGGGAAATGTAACCACAATATGTAAAATAAGTAAGCTATGATAAGTATATGATAATGGCACTATAATATACAAGAATATAATGAGATAAAATTTTACAATAACTCAATAATATGCCATTAATAAAATATTATGAAAATAGTACAATGCAATATAATGGAGGACTTGAACACTCCAAAAGTTTCAATGAAGAACTACATTGTACCTACTCACTACTATAGTAACATTATCTCTCTCTCACTCTATCAATCACCCTATATATCTCCATTGATCACTCTCTCAAAGGTATATATATATATATATATATATATATATATATATATATAGGAGGATATGTACCTTGACCTTTACTCTACCCATGACTCTTCATCTACTTTACCCTATGACTCAAGTACATGTGGGCTATGTGCACATTTACATCATTGCATATTCAAACACTTGTGCATTTATTTTTTTTGGTAGATAAGATACTATAGCATTAATACTAAGTTTTACAGGTTGACCCAAAACCTTTTACAAAAATCAGCCTAGGGCTATTGATGAACATGTCCTTACTAAGGATCCTATATATGTAAAATATACATGTCGCCAAAGCCATTACATTCGATAAGGCACATAGCCTGTTATAAAAAAGAAACTTCCCATACAACATTTTGGGTATACCCCGAGAAAACACACCTACATAATAATTACAAAAAAAAGAAATAGACATGGATCCCTTCCTTGAAACAATGGAGAACAAAAAGTTGCAGACACACATAGTAAAGTACTAAAATAAACTCCCACAAGCTCTGTATTGGTAGTTACTCTTAATAATTCTTTGGTAATTGCTTTCTTCTATATATGACATGCTTTGGGACCACATGTCATCTTGGCCAATCAGCCTTGGATAAGTGAACCTGCTGGCTAGATTTATGGCAATGGATATTTGGTGGTCCATGTGGCTCTGGTTCAAAGTTTTATATTATTGATTCTTTCTTGCCCTATGATTATCAACCAACCTCAAATTACTAAGATGACTAGGAGCCATGTTATCTAAAATTTGATTGTCCCCATTAGTCTTTGTGGTATTTCCAAGCAGCATCCTTGAATACTGATAGCTCAAATAATTTTTATTGTGAGTCCATTTCAAAAAAGAGATGGGAATACTCCTAGCCTTCAAACTTACAGTGTATTCCCTGTTCATAAATTTGACTATCATTCTTGGCATTCTTGTTGAATAAGCTCCTCTACTTCACTTGGGAAACCATGTTCCCATTTGAAAATTCCATCACCATCGACACCCAAATTGGCTAGCTTATCAACAATTTTTTTAGCTTCCCGAAAGACATGTTGGGATTTTCTATCATGTCTTCCGTGGAAAAGGATCCTAGCCTCTTCAACAATTGTTTTAATCCTCCAAGGAGGTGTTTTATAATTATTGAGGAGATTTATAGCATGCATAGAGTCTCCTTCTATGATAAAATTGCCTTCTAAAACTTGAGTCATTTGAAGGCCTCTCCACATAGCTCTAGCTTCAGCTTCATTATTTGTTCTTGTTCCCAAATATTCAAAAAATACAAGCATAATATTACCATTATGATATCACACAATGTTACTAGCGCATTCTCTTCCAGGATTATCCTTAGTCGATCCATAAAAATTAAGCTTAAACCAACCCGTAGGAGGTGGGGACCACTTAACATTGGCTCTGGGTTTGACTACCCTAGGCACAGACTCATCTAACAAGGTTTAAAGATTGAACAATCATGGTCTCCTGCAAATGAGGTTTACGACTATCAAAAGGGATAAGGTTCACATTCTCGTTGATAAAGGATAAGATACTGGCAATGATAGTTTTATGATCATTGATAGACTTATTAAAGACTCTATGGTTCTTTTCTAACCACACTTGCCAATGATAGTGATTGAGACAAATTTTTCACATGTATCTAAGTATTTGGATTGAAAAGTGGCAAGGCCACTGGATGAACAAATCAAGTATGATGGTTGGTTTAACCCAGGAAATATTGAAGGCCTGAAAAACCCCACTTAGGATAGTCAAGGAAAAATGGCACTCAAGGAAAATGTGATAAATGGTCTCCCAATTAGCCCTACACAGTTAACAATGATTAGTGATACAAATACCTTTACGCATCATATTATCAATGGTTAGAATTTTTCCTTGGATAAACAGCCATGAAAAGATTGCAATTTTTGGAATTAATTTTTTTATCCAAACTAAGTACTTTTGGAGGACAAAATCCTCGTCATCAAGGAGAAGCTTGTAAGATGATTTAACAATGAACTGCCAATTTTTTGTAGGACCCTAGGTCACTTGATCTTCCTTGGGTATCATGGGGATAAATTGTTGCCTGATAATGTTACAAAGATCATTTGATTCTGCTTGAAATCCTTGAATCCTTATTTGTTTCCACTTAATTCTGCCTCTGTCCTCAACCATATAATTGGAGAGTTTTTTGCCAATGAGTTCTTCTGTGATATCTCTAATTTGTGCTAATTTAGGATATTGCGTCAGTGGTTCATCCTTAGCCTACGTGTCATTCCATCAATTTATCCTCTCACCATTGGCTAAAACCCCATATTAAACCTTTTTTGATGATTTCCTTACAATTGAGAATTGCTTTCCAAAAAGTTGAACCTCTGATTGGAACTGAGTCACTTAGAAATTCCATATTTTGAAGATACTTTAATTTGATGATAAATTTCCATTCATTTTCTTCACTAGAAATGAGGTGTCATACCTTCTTAGCTAGTAAATCTAAATTCATATGAGAAATTCTCCTCAGACCTAAACCTCCATTTTCCCTAGGTCTGCACACTTTGGTACATCCTACAAGGTGTATCATTTTTTTCTCCTATGATCTAGTCCATAATTTTTTTTTTGGAGTTTCTTAATTTTCTGGAAAACCTTCACAAGGGCTTTGAAAACGGAGATGAAATATACTGGAATACATCCAACAAGTTTTTTTTGAATTATTTCAATAACCTTATCCCACATTAACTCTCTCGGAGAACCAATGAAAAGAGGGAGACCAAGATATGAAGTGGGGAGGTTTACTATATCACACCCTAAAATTTTTGCAATCCTTCCTTGGATCTGAATGTGGGTGTTCAAGAAATATAACTTGTTTTTACTGAAATTAAATTTTTGACCAAAAACGTCCTCGTAGAGTTGCAAGATGTATTTAATTATTTTGGCCTCAACCATAGACACCTTAGTCAATAGAAGGGTATCATCGATGAATTGTTGGTGAGAAACATCCCTAATGAGAGATGTTGCCTTGATTCCTGATATTAGCCTTGAACTGCAAGCATTTTTTATGGTTCTACCTAAAGCTTATACCACAATTATGAATAACATGGGGATTATAGGGTCCCCCTACCGAATTCCTCTATGACTTTGAAAGTAACCAACATTTGTTTCATTAACCAAAATCGAGAACCATGCTTTAAAAATGCATTCTTTGATCAAATTAACCCATTGGTGGTGAAAACCAAACTTAAGGAGGACAACAATCATAAAGTCCCAATTTAGCCTATCAAATGCTTTGTTCATATCAATATTGAGGGAAAAAATAGACCTATTAGTCTTATGAGTAGAGTGCAGAGCTTCATGAACTGTGATAACTCCATCCAAGATTGACCTACCCTAGACAGAGATTCCTTGGAATGGATCTATGATGAGGTGCAGAATATATCTTATTCTATTTACAATGGATTTAGTTAGGATCTTGTAAGAAACATTGCAGATACTGATTGACCTGAAGTCAGCCATATATTCAAGGGTTTGCTTCTTAGGAATTAGAGAAATAAAATTAGATTTGAGACCTTTTGGGATATGATTGCTTTCTTGGAATTATCTGATAGTAGAAATTACATCCTCACTTACGATGTCCTAAAAATCTTAATAGAAATGATGGGTAAAGCCATCGAGTCCCAGGTCTTTGTCTGGCTCCATGCTAAACAAGGCTTCCCTTGCATTAAGTAACTCAAAATTTACTCTAAAGTAAACTCCTACTCTATTTATGTACCCAAGGTGGTACATTGACATGTACCCAATAATATAATATACTCTATCAACTTCTACTACTTTACTCTAACATTTCAAATGATTTATCCTATTATTCTCTAATATTGATGCATCTATTTGAAATCTAAAATCACTATGTTCTTTTTTCCAAACACTTCCATACTTGTTGTCTTTATGACTTCATATAGATCCATAATAATATTGATGCCTAAGGTATACCTCTAAAATTGTTGTTGCTCAAGGTGGTATAGGTGGTAATATGCTACAACCTTAACCTAGCATCTTGTTTCCTTTGACTCTTTAGCATCTTGTTTCTCTATTTTAATTTCTTCCTCATGCTCTTGTATCTTGTGTCACTCTTTTGGTGTGTTCTTGTGCACTTGCATGGACTCTATTGTTATTGATACTATAGATTCAACTTTTGATTTTTATATTGATTCCTTAACTTGTTCCTTTAACATAATGTTTTTTTCTTCTCCTTGGATCCTTTCTCCTTAAGATAATAAATATCTTATAGTGTTATCTTCTTTTTCTTGTATTATACTTCATCAATTTATTTTACACATTAATGTTAACAATATCTAAAGAATCTATTAGAAATAGATTATATTACATCATTTGGGTCATGTAAATGTACCTACCAAGGTACATACTTAGGACATTAGATTACTTTAGGGGGAAGTTACCTAGTTTCTTCATGCAATGTAATAAATGCACAAGTGTCAATGTGCAAGTTGTACATGTGCAAGTTGTCCCTTGCACAACTAGATAGAGTGTTGGCCAAGGAATCTATCTTCCTATATAATGGCCTTATTGTCATAGATCATAGAGCATCACATAGAGCATCACTTACAACATCATAGAGCATAGCTTAGATAAAGTCACCCATATTGGAGATGGGTGCAATGTAGTCTGGTAGCATTATTCATGGAGTGTTCATTTCCTCCATAGCTACATTGTATTCATTTCCATCATTTCTATTTATAGCATATTTTAGTCATCTCGTAGATTTACTTTCTTTCATATTATTTTTGCATCTTGTGATTGCTATCTCCCATTGCATACAACATCAAAATCTAATAGTGGTATCAGAGCTACGATAGATCTAGCCATAGGAAAACCACCATTATCAATGAGCCTAAGTTTTTTGTCAACCTGATGCACCTTTGGACCAGTCACTATCAAAAACTCTCAGAAGAGTCTAGGTGGTAGAATCAAGGAGAGCCACAAGTGAGGACTGAAAGAAATATTAGTTTCAGAAATACTGAGATTGCATTTGGCTAGAGTCTTTCCACAGAGTTGTAGAAAAACTCATGAAGACTAGGACTCAACATTCAATCCACTAGATTGATAAATCAACTAGTGAAGATAATTCAAGATATCTAGAATTTCTTAACTATTGCCCAAAGTTTCTTTTGTTGTAGAAATCTAATTCTCAGAATATTGGGATTCCTCCTACAATAAAAATCTAGGAGACTTCAACTTCGTTGCTCGAAGGTCGATGTATCTTCATAGTGCAGAGGTTAGTTCCTTGTCCAAGAAAAGAATATTATGGAAGAAGACTTCTAGAGAAGAGTTGTGGTGAAGTTAGGAGACAAGAGATCTCCATTACTAAATTGAGAACTTCACACAAGAAGAAAAGGCCATAGTAGCCTTGATCAAGAAGAAAAGTCCATAGAAGCCTAAATCCAGAAGAAAAGGCCATAGAAGCCTTGATCCAAAAAAGGCCATAGAAGCCTTGATATTGAAGAAAAAGGCCATAGAAGCCTTGATCCTAAAAAATCCATAGAAGCCTTGATACTAAAATAAGGCCATAGAAGCCTTGATCCTGAAGAAGACTCCAGAAGTGAGTATCTGATTCAGAAGGAGATTAATATTTTAGTACTAATACTTTGTTGTAGGGAAAGGAGATTCAATGAGTTAGGAAAACTTCCTACAAGAAATCTAGGAAGAGTATCTTCTTTAGAATCAATCCAACACCTAAAGGTAAAGATATCAGGAGAAGATCTCATTGAAGAACTTCTAGTCTTGGAAGAAGAAGGACTAGGAGAGTCCTACTCGAATCCAGAAGTAGCAGAAGTGAAGATCCAAAGGAAGATCTCACCACCAACACTTCCAAGAGTAGAAGGTTGAAGAAAAGGTCTCAAGGAAGACCAGAAGAAGCTACAAGATCAAAGACCTTGGGGAGGTCTCAATGAGCATCCAATAAAAGGCTTGGAGAGCCTTACTAAAGAAATCATCAAAGAAGAACTCATTGGAGAAATCCACTACCAAGGAGAAGCCCTTGATAGTGAAGGACTTGGGATAATTATCGCCATCCGAAAACAAGCCCAAGAGGAGAAGAATTTGGTAAGGAGTGCCAAATCCTAGAAGAAGAATCCAATGAAGACCTCAAGACACTCAAAATCTTGAGAAGAAGATCCTATTTGAAGTTAGAATTTGATAAGAAGCTTGAAGGAAGATTCAGATAGAAGAAGCCTACCAAATCCAAGAGATTTGGAGATTACCTCTCACAACAAGAAGGCACCACTTCAGAAATGAATATCTCTTCAAATATATAACAAAAGGAGGAGACTACAAGAGGAGAACAAGCCACCAAAATCCTAGGCTCATGAAAGAAATTTTGAGACCATATTTTGGTGAAGATGAAGTTGTTCAAGGTAGCCTACAAAGAGCTGCAACATCTTACTCAAGGCAACAACTTGGTGATCCTAGACACCAAGATCTACATCCTCTATAGAAGTGGAAAAAGAGCTTTCAAAAAAAGGTATGCAACTATTGGTGCAAGTAGATTCATTAATTGGATTACTTATCAGATTTTTTAAGCACCTTAATTTGGATTAAAGTTGCAAAAAGGAGAATTGAATTACAGTATTCAAAAGTGCAAAAAGAGAAAGGTTCTTTTAAGGTTCATTTGCACTTTAGGAGTTGATTAGATTTTAGAATTTCAACTATCTATCAACTACCTATCATCTACTTTGGAAAGCAAAAGAAGACTAGCTCCTACTACCTTTGCTTATAAGGAAATTGTAGAATAATTCTTGAAGATTCATTTCAGATTATTCTTGATTAGTTGTAGTAAATTGATTAAGTGCATTAATTTTGAGAGTTAATTGGAGTGATAAGGTGAAATTTTTAGTGCATTAAAAGTGAAATTTTATTAGATTTATTTGCACTATCCTATTGCTCTCAAAATATTGTTATTTGTGTTCTTGAGAAAGGCACAAAAATAGAATTTGTCAAAGTGTCTAAAGACACTATTAGTGCACAGATATCTGCAACTTTGAGTGGCCTGAGGAAGCCACAAAATCAGCTCAATCCTCCAAGCATTGGAGAAGAAAGTAACCACCAAAAGAGCAGCAAAGGAAGCCTTGAACGAGACTTGGTGAGTCTCAAGTTCAAAGCACAATAAGTTTTCTACAAAAGAAATAGTGCAGAAAAATACAGCAAAAAGAGAGCTTCTATCAAGTGGTTACAAGCTTGGATCCATTTATAAAATATCCAAGCAAAAATGGGAAGGTGTCTAATCAAAGAGACAACCTCGAAACCCCTCATATTGCATTCAAAATTCTACCACAAAACCAGAAAATCAGACCTGAAAAAGAGGTGCAAAAGAAGGTGCAATAAGAGCTATTTTATACATGAATATGTTACATTGCATTGCACTATCCTAATATGGTTTATACAAAAAAAGGAGGCAGATTTGAAGGTGTCTCAAGGGCACAACATCCACTGGAAAAACCAGTTGAAGGTGGTCATTCACTAACATCCTTCCAAGCACATCAAAGGAGTCACTCTAAAGGCTCTTACTCCCTCATATTGGATGACCGAACCTGCAAGAGACAAGATAAAAAATCAAAGGGAGAAAATGATGTTATAATCAAGAGCAACATTATCTACAAGGAGGACGTATAACAGGTGAGAAAAGAGGAAGATAAAAGCACCATTGGAGTGTTCTAGTCTCCACATCTTCGAAGCAAAAAATTGATGCTCAAGCCTCCAGATCGATGCTCCTCAACTCAGCCTAAAACAATCTACAAGCAAGTGCAATTGATCAAAAAAGGAGTTATAGATATTATAGGGTTTAAAGAACCTCCAAGAAGGATACATTGAAGGAGCATTATAGAATATGCCCATGCACAAGGAGGAAGTGATATTTATCACTTGAGACAAGACCCTAACGCTCCTCACTCGAGTGCTCATCTTCATCAGCAAGGGAGTTACAAGCTACAGGTTGGTGCAATGAACATATGAGGAACACTTATCCAAAGGAAAGTTGAGCACTTCATTAAAATAATGTAACATCCATACATTACACAAAGAAGGAAATAAGTGTTCTCAAGCATCTTCTACTCCTCAAGCACTCATGAAGAAATGGACGTGCCACTTGGCACTCAAACCAAGATTCTCCTCCAATTTAAGAGCATCAATGACCAAGGCATTCAGTGGAGCATTTACATCTAGGGTCTATGAACACAGGGTACAGTGGTAGCGTGGAAGCAAGGTGTGAAAGAGCCTTCAATGCTCTGGATAAGGAAGGTCAAAGGTAGACATTAATGGTGCCACATTTGGAACGTCTAAACCCATGAAGGTTCCAAGAAAATCATTGGAGGAAGATCCAAAGAAGCAACATCTATATTGCAGCCCATGCACAATGAATACAATATCAACTATTGAATGATATAAGGTAAGCTTTATTCCCACTATAATATGCTTTCACTTTCTTGGGAGTTATAAGGTTAAACTTAGAGGAATACAACTACATTGAAAGCTATATCTTAAAGGGGAATAATATATCATATCAATATAATATTTGTAATATTAACATAGGAGCAATAAGGATTTCTACTAGAAATTATTTATAAAATATTTGCAAATATTATTGTGGTCTAATTTTCCAAAATTTGGGAGTTATAAGGGTTACTACATCAAATTGACTTATTGGAAATTAGATACACTACAATTAAAATCCTAGAGGGATATTTAAAAGAGGTTATTAAAATCTTTATGCTAAGGTTGGAAATTTATATACTTGTCTCAAACACATCAAAAAAGGGATAAAATAAATCCAACATTAAAACCTCTTCAAATTGGAAAAGTGCTTAGTTCAATAGGAGCAATAAGGGATAATAAAAGTTGATTTTTGATATTTACAAAACCTTACAAAATCAACCAAAAATTGAACTATTTTTTGTCAAAACTATTATATCCCTAGGGAGTCATAAGGGATTCTACAAAACTTGGTAATATCAGCATTTATCATAAATTATCAAGTTGCAAATCCATTGGGAAAATATAAGATTTTTACAAAACCTAAAATTCCATTAGGTGTATACACTCTCATTACTAGGGAGACATAAGGAAGCCTACAAACCTAAGGATCAATAAAGGTTTTATCAAAATCAAGCTTATATATAAAATCTATCCCAAAGGATTTAGATAATACAGATGACCACTAGCATGCTAAAAAACACCCTTAGAAGTGGAATAAGAAAAATACAAATATGGATTAAAAACTTGATGGTTTAAAATGATGAAAAGGGTAAATAAAAGGAAGAACCAATATAATATGAAATAAGTTATGAAATTAAAATCTTTGAAAAGGAGGATTCAGTTAATGATTCTGATGACTACTATACCAAAGGAGACCCAAAATAGGAAAAAATTGATCAACAAAACCTTATACAAAAAGGAAAATATGGAATAGCTTCAATTGTGCACATATGGTTAGAAGGTTTTATCAAGGATATAGACAAGCATGATATTCCTAAAATAAACTTCAAAATTATTAGATCATATCTATTGTGCACCTATTACAATCAATATGGTCATGAAAAATCCAATTGTTAGAGTTTCCATCCATGCAAATATTGTAATGGGACAAATCACTCATATTTTTCCTGTCATTCCAAATACAGGTACTATAAAGGCTATGAAAGAAGATTACTACAAAGAATAAATTGATATCTATAGGAAATTATTTTAGATGGATCTACTAACATTGAGCTCAAGGTTGACACTTATGAAGGACAGAGAAACATGTCTTACATAGGTACAAAAGAAAGAAGAAGAACCTATTCAGATCCACTCATGACATGAAAAATCATGAGAACCATTGTTCATAAAATATGCCTGACATCAAGAGACAAAGAGCTAGAAAATATCAAAAGTCATGACATGAAGATTGAAGCAGCTGAAGATGAAGAACCAGTTCAAGATCATCCAATGGAAGAAGATCCACATTGAAGACTAAAGTCTTCAATACCCAAATAATGTAATACAGGGGGTGTTAGAAATAGATTATATTACATCATTTGGGTCATGTAAATGTACCTACCAAGGTACATACTTAGGACATTAGATTACTTTAGGGGGAAGTTACCTAGTTTCTTCATGCAATGTAATAAATGCACAAGTGTCAATGTGCAAGTTGTACATGTGCAAGTTGTCCCTTGCACAACTAGATAGAGTGTTGGCCAAGGAACCTATCTTCCTATATAATGGCCTTATTGTCATAGATCATAGAGCATCACTTACAACATCGTAGATCATAGCTTAGATAAAGTCACCCATATTGGAGATGGGTGCAATGTAGTCTAGTAGCATTATTCATGGAGTGTTCATTTCCTCCATAGCTACATTGTATTCATTTCCATCATTTCTATTTATAGCATATTTTAGTCATCTCGCATATTTACTTTCTTTCATATTATTTTTGCATCTTGTGATTGCTATCTCCCATTGCATACAACATCAAAAGCTAACAAAATAAAATCAAGGATAACCAAGAATAATATCCATATTATCCATCTTAGTAGCAGGAAAACATGAATGTAAAACATATTTGTCAATGGTGATATTTAAATCTTCAAAAATTTAAACATTCTCACACTCAAGTTGTAAGTCCTTAATTTTTGTTTATTGAACCTATAAATTCTTAGCCAAAGAACTATTAGTAAAATTATATTTGTTGCTAAGTGTAGTAGAAATAATATTATTTTTCTTCTAAATGAACCATCAACTTGCAAAATAGAATTTTTATATTCAAAAAAATCCCTTTGTCTACTTTTTAGATTATTTTCCACCAAAGGTGTGGTTCCTTCCATTTATGTGTTGACATATTTTTTCCTTTCTACCAGTTTTTTGATATTTACTACTTCTCTTTTAATTTTTTTTGTTATTTCTAAAGCATGTTTATTTCTTCTATATAGCCTTTGAGTGTATCCTTCAAATCAATTATATTTTTATATGAGTCCCATCGACTAAAGAATTCTTTCCCTATTTTTCTTGGGCTAGTTCACAATTATGAACCCTATGAAATATATAAAACCAAGAGAGATATTCTCCTCCAATATAATAAGTAATCATAAAGTTCCAACAAGTAATAGTAGAATACAAGGATTTAAAATGTTTCCACCAATCTCTAACATCAATATCATCTTCTCCAAAAAATGTTTGTAGCTCCATAAGTTCATGCCCCAACAAAAAGATAATGCAAACTAGGATTTTATAAAAATATGTCTTCCTATTGATTTGAAGCTACAATTCTACAAAAAGTCTCTTTCAAACACAAAAATAGATAATTTGATTACCCATAGTTGAAATATATATCAATTTTTATTTTTTGGAAAAAACACAATTTGAAAAATTACCACTATCCTTGTTCTTGATGGTTGACTTCATAGGATCATATCTCCCTCAATACTACATATAATACTTCATATAACCACTCATTTTAAATCTCTTAAATTTTACACAAAATGATCCAAAAATTGTTTGAGTCAAACAAAACTTCACAAAGATGAGGTAATTATATAGAAAATTTACCCTAATATTGTCCTTGTTCTAGATAGTTGTCTTCACATGGTCATATCTCCCTTAATATTACTTAGATTCTTTTACATGACCTCTCATTTCCAAGCTCTTCAAATTTTATACATTTTGATGTAAGAATCATTCAAATTGGACAAACGTTTGCAAAGATATGGCCTCCACAAAATGAGGTATGTTTTAAAAAAATAAACCCTTGTTCTACAATCCACCAAAAAAAAAAAACCCCACCTTACTATAATTGATCCTTTGATACCAAATTGTTATGCAAATTTATTCTCATTAAAATACACCATTCACCAATATACAAAAGTATCAAATAATTCATTAACAAATAATTATCCACAATAATAATCTACACAATGAGGTAAAGACATATAATACTATTAGGGTAGGGAAACACCAATAATACTCCTTAAGGAAGGAAAAATCCACAATATATCTTAATATAGGAGTGTCACTTAGAGAGGGCAATGTTTCAAAAACCACTTTATAGAAAAATGTAAGTACAACTAATACTTCATATGAATGATGATCTCCATGATGATTATAATGATCATATTCCTTATTTATATACCCATATTTTAAATCCTAATCCCACTAATTATTTTAGTATAGTAAAATAGTATAATAATCCCTAAGTTATGTGTGTCCCATGCCAACTATCCATAATACACATATACAATATAATAGCATATCCCCATATACGTATTCCTAGGTACCATATCATTATGCTCTTTAAGCATGACCAAAACATTCTTCAATGTGATTTTTTCGAGAGTGGTTTGTCAAAAAAAATTAAAATGAAGTGGAGGGCTAGAATTTTTGGTTGAAATACTATAGTGGAGGATGTGCTCTATCCAAGGTGAATAATGATATATGGTGACATAAAAATATAAGTGGTAGCATTTGGTTTGGTATTAGGAATGGGCAAAATGGTGGGAATAGAACTAGGTATAGATATGTTTTGGGTAATTTGGGTTTCATAGGCCATTGGTGGATCAAAGGGTATTTTCTCTACTCTAACAAGAATATATTTTCTCATTTCCACTTCTTAAAACGTTGTAGTTAGTGTCTCATAGTTAGCATTACATACCTTTAAAGCTAGGTTAGATTGTAAAACTTTTATATAATATGATAATCCTTTTTTTTATTTGGTCCAATATTTTACAATATTAAATTCAAGATTAGCAATAATCTAGTATTGAAATTCCATATGTTTTAAAATATTTTAGTTGAAAAAATACAATAACTATTCCCCATGCTAACAAATATATTCATAGATTAATCTATGATTGATACTCAAATCATAACTAAATTATCTTGTAATCCCCTATACCATAAATTAGCTTTATCACAAAAAAAAACAAATAAGTAAATGTACCATTATATCCTCTTCATAGATGTGGTGGATTGATTTAAGCATTGACAATTGATTGAGATTATCTAGTACTATATTGTTCTTATTCCTATCAAAGGTAGGTAACACTTTATTAATTTTTGGGGTAATTGGATAATAGGCCATTAAATTTAGTGGTTTTTTATAGGTCTAATGAGGAAGTTTATTTTTTAACAAACAAAGTACTCTTGAGTTATTTTGTTGAGGGGGAGGCTAACCATATTGTTGATGTAAATGTAGATAATTTATATTTTATAACCAATATATGAGTAATCAGGATACAAAGGATATGGTTATGGAGTATAATAAGGATGCAAATACTCAAGTGGTTAATTTTGGTAAACCCACTATTGGTTTGGAGGTAGTTATATATTCTACTATAGAGGATGTCAATGTAGTGCTAGTTTTGGAATTTATTAATTATAATAAGGTGGAATTTGAACATTTTGATGCACTTGACTATTTTAAAGTAGTGTTAATCCATGGGATTTTCCCTAGGACACTTGGAACCCCATTTGTATAACCATATTTTGGATGCACCAATGTAGTGGTTTCTTATTTTCTTTTTTGCATCACATTTTTTTTTTATCTTATACAATGATGTCTACCAACTGATATAATTTCCCTCTATTTTTAAGTATTTGATTATATATTCATAGGATTTCATGTATGTACTTTTATAAAAAAAATCTAGGGTCAAAATTTATAATATTTCAAAAACAAATCCAATAGAGCCATTCACTCATAAATTAGAACAATTTGCTTGTAAAAATAAGCACTTTCCTTGCAATTTGGAGTGATTTTCTAGAAAAGAGTAAATTTAATTTTTTTTTCTTAGAGACCATTTTGATCATAAAATGGAGTGAATTGATTGCATATGCAAATGATTCACTTGCAATTTTGAGCTATTTGCTTGCTAGTTGTGGATGTAGAAATTTTTCGTTAAGAATGGATCTAAGTGAATTGATTAGAGTGAATCATCTTGAAAATAGAGAAAATTGCCTTTCCATGATGGAGGGAGAAAAATTCTTATCTTTATCAGAAGACAACTTCTGATATTTGGAGTAAATCCCTTGTTATATCTAACTTGAAGAGATTTTATTATTTTAGAGTGAATCACTTGTTGAATTGACAAAGTTTTTTGTTGATTTTGTTTTTGATAAAATGTCTTTCAATTTGCCTTGTGTAAATGCACATAAAAGGTCTTATAAGATATTTATATCATCATAAAAAAAAATCTTCAGTTTATATTAGAGTCACCATTCACAAACTACCTACAAAAATCAAGCATAAATAAAAAAATAATTAATTTCAAAGTCAATTTGAGATTAAAACCAAAATAATTGAAGTCCCTCACCTTGATGAATTGTTGTGTATTCAACCACCTACAAAAGTGTAATTTTTTGGAGAAAATCACTCACTTAATGGAGATAATTGATTCACACACCTAATTGAATCAGAGAAATCTTAAGTGTTTTGATCGAAATGAATCAAATTGTTTTAATTTTAGAGCAAATCACTTTCTAATTCTAGACTTTTAGGGGACATATTTAATAAAATTGTGCACCACCACTAAATGTTGCATGCCTCTAATTATGATCGTATATGCTTATAAGGATTATAAAATGACTTAGTATGTCACTAGATGCCAAAATATTATTTTCCAAAATATTCACCTTTAGATCAACATCTTCCAATTAACCTTTGTAACCATATAAACTATTTTCTCCACCTAGTGATTGAATCACTTACTTTTGCAAGTGGATCAACATCTTTTCTTTAGAAAATCACTTTTTGGAGTGAATTGATAACTTTTTCTAGAAAATAATTCCCTGGATATAATCAACTTCTTTTGCAAGCAAATTGAAACCTATGCTAGACTTAGGAATTTTTTAGGGGGTTTATGATCCATCCACTATCTGATTTCTCTATTGTCCGCTCCTTCAAAATTTGCAAATCCCATGGTAGTATCAAGGTACTACAAATTTCTAAAAGAATTGATATTAGTGGGCATTGACATCATAGGCTCAGGAACATCAATTATGTTTTCTTGAGGTGCATTAGTTGATTTTAGATTGTAGATATTTTTCCATCCATTAATCCTTCTAGTGGTATTTGTGATGGGTGTGTATTAAGAAACAACATTAGGATCCCTTTGCATATGAGAAAGTTAGATGTGTTATCTATCCTATGGAGCTCTATCCTATGTGTTATCTATCCTATGGAGCTCATTGACAATTAAATTTTATAGTCCTATGGTCAACCTCTACCTTTACAGGAATAATAAATTTCTCACATTTATTTATAAATTATCTAGGTACTTCTAGATTCAGACTATTTAGATGAAGTATTTGGAAGGTCCAAAACTTTAAAATATTTGATATTATAATCAATTTGAGAAAAAAATCAAGTGACTATGGACTAAAAAAGGTGATGATTTTGTCAATCATACTTTGAATATATTTTAGTTCACTTGATCATATCTTGGTTCATATGAAAAAAATCAAGTGCCTATAGACTAGAAATGGTGATGATTTTAGTCAATCATACTTTGAATATAACCATCATAGCTTGATCCATCCAAGGTATGATGTTTTTTGAGAGATTGGTAGGAATTAAGCCTAATGTATCTATTTTTCACAGATATATATATATTTGAAGAAGTTGAAAAGTAATGGCACATTGAGAGCCACCCTCCTTATGAATTGAACTTGGATATTTTCTAGGAGAGCTCAATACCTTTTACCATTGTAGTGTCCCTATTGGGAATTCTATAGTCCGTATATTTGGGTCTATGGAATATTATTATATCAAAAAATGTAAGTAGAATATGATCTAATATAAGAGTCATATCTAAGTGGATTCTTTTGACACTTCTAGGTCTTATTACCTTTATTACCCAATTGGTTTAGATATCATTATTTGGTATGATGTGGTGTTTATTGATGTTCTTCCATAAACTCCTTCTGATGTATTTTTGGTACTATTTATAGATAAATCCACCCATCCTATTATTTCTCCTCCCCCTTTAGATATTTTTGTTGACTATTTTAAGAGATTCTAGCTTTTCATAATATCAACTTGAATCCTCTAATGGACCTTAGTGGTATGGCTATGACCACTCCAAATTATGCACCACAATATTTATCATATATGGATCGTACTTTGGATGATATTGATACCCCTATGCATTGTATGATGGTGCTTGATGATGCAATAATTCTAAACCATATGAAAGATATTTTAACTCGTACTGGTGTCACTATATAGGAGATACCCCATCCTTATATGGATAACTTGATGCCCAAATAGACTAAGACTATCCTTGAAGATGCACAACCCATTTTTGAAAAAGAGCACCATCAAAGATAGTATCCTTCTTGAGCCTTTATATTGAACGTTTATGGTTATGGAGATCCTCTAACTTAATTCCAAGTTAGATGATGGATTGAGTGGTAAGTCTTAGATGAAAAATAAGATTTGGAAGCTCATTTATCTTCCTAATAAAAAGAACATAGTTTTTTGTAGTTGGGTATATACCTAAGAACACAATAAATGTCCATATGAAGAAGCATGAATCATGCCTTATTCATATAGGTTTCCCTTGGAAGAAGAAAATTGATTAAGTACATACATTTTCCAATGTTACCCAAATGTATTTTGATAAAACTCTCTATTATTGCTTCCTATAGAAGTGTTCTTTATTAGATAAATGTGAAGAGTATTTTTTCTTCATGGGGAACTCTAGAAGAAGAATTGTATGTAGCAACCACCTAGATTTGATTTTAATGTATATACACCTTTTATTTATTTCTTTAATATGCCATCGTATGGGTTTAAGGAATCTCATTTTTCTTGGTGTGAGAAGATTCACTATTTCTTCATCAAATGTAGACTTTGATAATGTAAGATAGAACATGATGTTCACATGAAATATCAATGTGGATAGGTTTTGGTTATTGTGTCATTTTTTGATGACCTTCTCATCATGGAAATTTGAGCATCCTTAATCTAGGAGATGAATTCATGGCTTCATGACATAATTTTTCCTAATATATTTGGGGCTTGACTACTTACTAAGGATCCAAATTGATTAGTCACCATCTAGATCGCTATCTCATGGATAGATTTATATTGGATGTTTTATAATAGAATATACTACTTAGAATCCATTTGCTTTAGACTTAAAACTTCAAGCATATTATACTAATCATTTGGTAGATTCTAATTTGTATCAATCTCTTGTTGGATATCTTCTCTACCTCTCACACACTAGTCTAGACATTGTCTTGATTGTAAACTACTATTCCAAATACATATATACCCCTCATAATATTCATAAAAATCAATTGATATTAATCCTATTGTACATCAAAGGTAACCAAAATATGGGAATTCATTATTAAATGAAGTATCATCCTCTATTGATAGGTTTATTTCATGAAAATTAGGATGTTTATGAAGAACTGGTAGAATTTTACCATTAGATTTATATCATATCTTGGTTCAATACTGATTTCTTAGAATTATGGATGGAAATCCACCATATATCAATCCTATATGAAATATGAATATTATATTACTAATGATGTTATGCAACATATTCAATGGATGTTGATGATTCTTGAGTAGTTAGATCTACCTCAAAAATTTCAAATGACCCTTTACTAATATAATTACAGTTCCATCAAGCTTATTTGTAACTATATTTTTCATTAGTAAATAAAGCACATTAAGGTGTGGATGCATTGTATTACTTGTATTCATGTTTATGAGATATTTGATATAATCTATGTACCTTTAATAGATTAGACAACAAATATCCTAACCAATGTCACACTCAAGTTGCATTTTATGTGATTGATGATTATGACAATATTCATTAATGTGGGGTGACTAATAAGGTCTTATGTTTTTATCCCTTATTTAGATTAATATGGGATGTTAAAATTTATGGTGTAAATCTTCACTTATATATTTTTGTCCCTTATTTAGCTTAATATGGGATGCTAAAATGTATGCCATGATCAACCTTATATGGTAATTACTTATGTGTACAACTTCTATATAGGTGGATATATTGTAATATTAACCTTATAATGTCCATTATTTAACGTTGACTTGGGGTAACTTGTAATTTAGTTATTTATACCCAAAATTCCAACAATTTATGAATAAATTGGAGAAAAATATTTATTTTCTAGTGATACTATTTGGTATTTGAGGACACCTTTAATATTGTGTTGTATTTATATGAGATTTAATCTTTTTATTTTTCACTATATTGTATTACAGAAAATTAAAATATAATTATAATTTATTGTCATTGTATTATCTATAATTTACTAGTATTTATAAGATACTTTTGTGTTTATATAATTTTATAATGTTGTATTTACCATTAATTTTCCTGAGTATATTGGTAAATTAATCTAAAATTTAAAATTCATGGAAGTATTCTTAACAAAATTCCATACACCATAGTCTCTTCTAAGCATAGTTCAATTTCCCTTCAAATATTTCCTTCTATTTTCCTATTAGTCCAAAAATACACTATTAGGCATAAGGAGTGTCAAAGTAATAATTGTGTTTGTCATATTTTTAACTTGAGAGATTAAATTTGAATTCATATTTACAAGGAAAACTTCAACCTATATTAGAATCTAATAATTCCTTATTATGTGATCCTTACACTATTTTATACATAATAGGGGAGAAAACCTTCATTCCCGATTCACTACCCTACTTTTTAAGACATCATGTCATTAGAGCAAGGCTTCTTAAGCATGATATTTTTTCCTCTTCTTGAATTAATTATAATATAGCATAATTTAAACTTGAATTTATATCAGTCAACTCTAGATTTTAAATAGGAATTGATCAAATCTACTATTGAGTGTATTTATTTCTAAGAAATTCATAATATTTTTAGGATTATAAATATTTTACCCCATAGGGAAATTGTTACATACTTGATCACTAATTCCATTAGTTGTAGTTATATTAAATAATGACCATTGATATTTAAGGGGGTAATATTGATATAAATAGAGAAAGTGTTGTTCAATAATCATTATCACTAATGTCATGGTCCTGTAATTTCCAATGCAAAGATAATAATTTACATCCTAGATCCACCAATATGATTTTAGTACAAAGTACTAACTTTAATTCTAAAATTTCAAAGTGGAATCCTAATGAGAGGTGTCAAGAAGAAAGGATAAATAATATTGACATGAAGAAAAAGAAGTCTAAAATTTGTAAGTTTTGAATACTCAAGGCTCTACCAATTTTGAAAGTATCAGGTTGAAAGTAAGACAAGAAAATATGAAATTAGCTAAGGATAGAGAGATTAAATTTGATGACTCAATTGGTTATCCATAAAATAGGCTATAATTAATCAACTAACTAGTGATTCATCGATTATTTGGTAAATTAATGTAGATCTATAGAGGATAAGGACCTAAAAATATATTTTTTAATTTTGTTATAAATTTCAAGGTGAAACTTAGTTACCTATGAAAAAGAGGGTTAAGTCCCAACATAAAATAAGATCCATGAGCTCATTTGAATTATCTTTTGTCCATTTTTATAATATTAGAGCTATGATTTATGATTAGCATCATACTCTTTAAATGTTTGTAATTAATATAAATTGGTGCATTACACTTGTGTTTCAACCATGTCCTTTAAACTCTTGTACCATGGGTATATGGTTTTTGTGGCACTACCTTATCATATCTTATTAGTCCTCTCTCCTATTATTGCGTGCTTACTAAATGGTGATTATATTATCATTATTTGGTTATCTCTAAATTATATAATTGATTGCACAATAATCTCAACCATATTAAATTTTGCACTTTTATTTCATCTCTCACACTCTTACCTTTCCAACTTATATTTTTATGCATTTAGACTAGCTTAGATTAATATAGGTAAGTTGGGGTCAAGATTAAATATGGAGGTAAAGGGAACTTAAAAATTTCCTTTTCAAAATTTTGACATGGAATTATAGATAGTATTTTGATCAAACATTGATCTAGATCAATAGTTTTATGTTATGTTTAGTGGGATGAACTCACTAGTCCCCTTGCATTTTGTTTTTTTTATATGTATGTAAAACCATTTCAAATTTCACCAAATCTAAAAAAGGGTTTTTCTAGGACCTTAAATATGACTAAACCTAGAAATATATCATTATATTTATGTATGGTTTATCTAAATTTAATAATTTTACACATCCTAGATATTACAAATCTTCATAGTTATCTCTAATTTGTATGCAAATCATGATTTTATTGAAAATCAAACATTAGAATCTATACCAAAAAATCAAGAATCATAGGATCACCCTTGTATTTAAAAATGTTATTTTAAGAGGATATTTCTTGAGAAAACTAAATAAAAAGAAAAAAATGACTTAGAATTTCCTCAAGTTTTATTACCCATTATTTTTCAACTAATCAATAATTCATTGGATCTTAGTGAAAATTACATCAATTCATTCATTCAAAATTGCCTGAGCACTTGAACCATCAATTCATCGATCAATTCGATGAATTTTCAAATTAACTAATGAATAGATTACATCAATATCTTTAATAAAACCTTATCTTTCACTAAGTCAGTTGTCTAGTGATTAATTCACCAATCTAGAAATTTATCAATTTAGCTATGATTTGTAGATCTTGGTCTAATTTTATAAATTTTATCAATATAACCCTTTTTTCTCAATGATTATCATGTTTTAGGTAAATCAAGCATTAATTGGATATAAATAAAACTCATATTTTTATTAAGACAAGACCCAAATCATGTGACAAAGGAAATAAGATTCAATAAGTAAAAATAATTGAATACCAATGAAAAGAAAACAAGGGAAGATAACCAATTACAAGTGTGTAGATTAGAAATTCAATTGACCCTATCTCGATGACTCTCACAAAAGAAAATGGTAAATCCAACCAATCAAGGATAGAATACCTCATATTTTTTGTTAATTGAAATAGCTTACCTTAATAGTATCTTTATATATCAACACTTGTTATACTAAGATAATTTACCCTAGAAATATTGTATGGCCAAGCACCTCAAAATTAATAAACGCAAATGCAATTGAGACCACAATAGAAACTAATTAATTAGAATTACCATGGACCTTTAAATTTAATGGTTTATTTCCCAATACCTTTTTTCACTATGAAATCCTTACCAACCTATGATGACAATGTGAGTAAGACCACTATGAATCATTTAAATCATTTGTCAATATTGAAGTCTGTAGATTGGATCCAAGAAGAGGAAATTATGGTTAAACTAATGGTATATTTATTAATATACAAATAATTTATATGGTACAAGAGCCTTATTGATAATTCATTCAACAATTGGATTTTATAGTTGAATCATTTATAGAAGGTTTGACAATCAAGGAATGTCAAACCCATCATTTTTAACTTAATTTCATTCTAAGTCATCCTTAGGAGAATATTCATTACTATAATACATGGTAAATTAGGACTTTATATTTGTTACCATTAAATATTCCACCACCATATGAGTAGGCTTTACTACCCAAATCATATCTTATGTTATTATTATCATAAATATCCTTAGTTGTGTCCATATTATGTGGGAATGCATGGGCCAATGACATTTCATCAAATATTTTTCTACAAATCATTCTTTAGAGTATAAAGTTTTTTTTAATAATAGAGGTAAGAATGTGAAGAACACGATGGTATCTCATGCATATGACCTTTTGTGGCTACACTCAATTTCATTTTTTTGATAAAAATGAGACTCATGGAGAGATTCCATTGCATAGGTAATAAAGGAATCCATCAAGTCATCATTGGTTCATATTGCTATTTTATAGAGGAATTATGTCCAATCCACATGGTACGTAAGATACTTAGATTTAATTCCAAAGAGGAAATCATTATGATCCTTATGTTTTACAATGTTAGGCCTAAAGAGGTTACATGGAAAAGGGGAAAATATACTCAAGCTTCCTAATTTAGGCATGTAAAGTATTTATATCATGGCCTTATGCTCAAAAATTTCCAAAAATATAATTTTTAATGCTTACTCTATTAGAGGAATATCATTATGCTTGGGTCTCTGAATAAGTATTAGAAATATTAGAGAGAGAATAGTAATTTTCATAGTCAATTTTATCATAGACAAGAAGTTGATATGGTTGTAGAAAAATTATTGAGAGGTCCTAAAAGAATGTAAACAATATACTTAATAAAAATAGTAATGTTCTATTTTATATTTTCATAACCCAAATGCACCTCTAGCTATGTTTAAACATCATTAGAGGAAAAAAAAAAAGAAGAAGCATAAGATCTATATATGTAAATTTCAATCAATACTTACTTTATAATTCATGGAAGGTGAATCACAACATTTCCATATGGGTGACCTAACTCATGGAAGGTGAAACACCACAATTCCATATGGGTAACCTTGCATATTCAATACAATGAATTTACAACACACCAATTATTGTAGAAAGAGAGATGTACCACTAACTATAAAAAGTATGAGTAATGGATGCATTGTTGTAGCCTCACATCTCCTATTATAATTGTTTGCATTGTACTATGTTTTTTGAGTAATAAAATCATTATTTTATTTTTATTTATAAATTTGTGTTTTCATTTATTATACTTTTTTATTCATTAATTGAACTCTTTCATGATCTTTCTTAACTTGAAATTCCTAGTTTTAAATCAATTGATATTCTAAGTTTTGGATCAATGGTATGAAGTTGGTTTATCTTTTGAATGTATGTTTATACACATGAGATCATGATATTAAAAGTTCGGTATGAAACACAAGATCCATATAATTACCTCCATTGTCATTCCAAACAATCTTAGGTGAGAAGTAGAATGGAAAACATCAAGACAATTTATCCTTTAAGATAATATTAAACAAAGACCTCATGAAATAAAGGAAGTAGATGATGGACCAATTTACTCAAATTTGTCAATGACTTCCTACTACAAGTTTTGTAACCTCATTTGCATAGCCTCTCACTACCTTAGCACCATTTAGTTCTCACACACCTACACACATGACTCTTGACTTTCTACATAGTTACACACTTTATTACATAACATTTGCACACTCTCATGCTCTATACACTTGCATACTTTATTACATGATTCTTGGATTCTTCTCACACATTGACACATACTTTAGGAGAAATATAAATCACACACCCTAATCTAATAAGTCACACTCAAATCTAATAGTTATAAATATACAATTGTACCATGGCAATACGTTCACATATTAGCAAATAAAATAATATATCCAACACCCCTTGTATTACATCATTTGGATTAGAAACTTTAGTACTTAATATTTTATTCTTATTTCTATCCTTTGACTCTAGTTCTGGTACTACTTGTAGTTCTAGTATTGTCTTGTTAACTTATTCCCTATAATATTGGTTAGACTTTCATTGTGACCATAAAAAAATTATAACATATCTATAATTTTATTCCATATTGCTTTACTGATCCATCCATAATGTATCTCTATTTTCTTTTCATGATATGTTCTTGATTTTATCTTTTCATAAATTTTCCAGTTCTAAAATTACTTAGATTATAATTGTTTCCTTTCACCTATTTCTATTGTCTTATTTCCTACTGCTTTTATTTCATCATCTGAAACATAAAATTCATTAGGAATTCTTGGATGATCCTCATTTTCATCCTTTTCACAATTGTCTTTAGTTTGTTATTCAATTAGAATCCTTTTTGTAAGGGTGCTAATTTCATTTCCATCTTCAACTTATTTTATATCATGTATCTCTTGAATTTATTGGACTAAATTACCCTTTTGATTTTCTTATCTTGGTCATTGTTGTTGTTGCACATGTTGGTATTGAAGTTGATATTTCCTTTGTTACTTTGTTTTTGAAAATATCTACTCATTTTATTCAAAGAATTATATCTACAAATATTTATATTATGATCCCTTTTATTGCATATGTGACAATATCATCATATCAAATTAGGTTGAGACTATGATGATCATGTAGTGTTAAGTGGTATATTTTCCATTGATACTAAAGCATTATTAGTCATCTCATATTTGAAAAAAAAATCCACTCCATACTCTTGAAAAAAATTGACTAATTCATAAAAGGTTTTTGTTTTATTTTGCACTAAAAGTGAAGTGACTAAATTTTTGTAAATTTTTGGAAGTGCTCTTAAGGTAACTTGGACAAGAATCTTGTGTTATAATTTTTCTCCAAGATTTATTAACTTAGCCTTTAAATATAATATTCTTTGAAGAAATATTTCTATACTCTCTCCACTATTAATCGTTAATGAATACAACTAACTGGAAATGCAATATAGTTGCATTTTTTTTTCCTTCAAATATTATGCATAATTTTTTCCAAGAAAATTTTGATGTCTTTGCTTCATTTATATATGGTTGGACTTTATCGATTATCCCAAATGTAACCAACATAAGGGATTTTGCTCATTTTCCTCTAATTTTTGTTTTTATATTTCTTCTTTAAACTTGTTCTTTGATCCATTCACTATTTCCCAAACCTTTTCAATAATGAGAATTGATTTATTCTATTTTCCATTTTGCAAAATTAGGTCCTTTCATAAGTTGTGACTCAAAAAGGAAAATTTTACTATTTGACATAATGGAACTCATTAAGTAATTCAAATTTCACAAATTTCAAAATTTCCTTATATCTCTCCAATTTATTTTTTCAACTTTCAAGAAATTTTCATCAATTTCAAATGCACCCAATATAAAAGACAATCCCTTTTGAAAACTTTAGGGAATATAATTTCTTAACTTGGTGTCTACAATTTCTTTTATACTTGTTTGTATTTAGTGTATCTATGATTGTGTTACTTTTCAAGGATGCAACAAATGTTATATTTCAATCGCTCAGTGCATCAAATTTAATCACTTTGGTGGAAATAAAAATTTTCTTCCTATTAGACTTATTTATTTTACTTTCATACTTACTAGTAGTTTGTTTTATTTCTTATCAAATGACTATTTTTTCACACTCAGGTGGATTTCACTTGCTTTAGTCAACACTTAATTTGTATTTGCACTTATATTGCTTCTTCTAGATGGCTCATGACTTATCTTTGCACTCAGACAACTTCCTCTTAGGATGGATGTCTTTTGAATTAAATTTTCACTCAAGAAACTCTCATTTCTATTCTTCACTTTCTAGGTAAATCTCATTTCCAGTATTTAATCTAAAAATGGATTTTATTTCAACTCTTCACTCTTCAATCAACTTTCAATACTTATTCACAATAAGTGTTATCCCTTATTTTTCTTTACATAGGCTTCAACCCTTGCTTGTTAGCTTTAATTTATCCTTGATTCTACTAGTTCATGTCTCTAGGGACTCAATTTATAAATTCAACTTGTAGGCATTTGGATTTATCATGTTCTCTAGGACTAAAATCATATTAGAGCTCTTTGTTCATAGTTTGGACAATTATAGGCTTATGAAATTTGGATAACTAACAAAAAAATATTATCTTTTTATCCTCTTAAATCATACATTTTTTATTTTGGAATAAATTCACCAAACTCTTCTCTATCGCAAAAAATTTTTGACTGCAAATAGGTTAGATTCTTTTATTCTACCAATTTATCACTATCTTCAACAATATAGCTAGAGTGTAGTTTTCATACCACTATTGGATTTTTAGCTATTTTAAACCATACGTCCCAATATCTAGGATCTTAAACAAACTCAATATTAGAGTATTAAATATCTCTAGCCAATATCAATGATTATAACATTCATGAAATAATAATAATATGCATAAGCAAACTTACAATATTATTTTTGAAATTGTATACAAGATTTTATTTTCTTGGATGCTTGATTATTTCAAGACATAGAGCTTTGTCTGCATAATATAACATTACACATAAAATTTCAATACTTTGACTATTTTTCTCCTCACATATCCTAGAGAGCATCCTTCCATATTCCTCTCATAGGATAAATTTATCATGTCTCTTGAATTTACATCTTCACTTGTATACTTAACACCTACACACATGACTCTTGCCTTTCTACGTAGTTGCACACTTTATTACATGACACTTGTACACTCTCACACTCTACACACTTGCACACTTTATTACATGACACTTGGGCTATTATCACACACTAATACATACTTTAATAAAAATATAAATCACACATCATAATCTAATAACTCACACTCTAATATAATATTTACAAATATAGAACTGTACATGGGGATACTTTCACATAGTACCAAATATTGTAATATATACAATAGAATAAGGGAGGATCATATTATTGACACATGGACAAATACCACTAGAAGATAATCTACTCAGTGAAGAACACAAGCTTGTACTAAGACAAGATGAAAAGTATAAGACCACATTTTGCTTTTCTTTCTCAAACAATATTATACAATATTATCAATGGCAATATCAATAGTAGTAACCAAATCAATGCACAAATCATCACACACAATAGAGACACTAATTTAACATGGTTCACCTAATGTGGGCTACTCCACAGAGAAAATATTCCACTAAATTTTTTTCAACAAAACTCTTGGGAATCCTTCCCTATTACAATTTTTATGGACCACTATCCAAAGGAGACACCAATCTCCTAATCTAGTTCATGGATATCTATCCATAGGAGACACCAATACCATCGACTGGGTCATGGATCTCTATCCACAGGAGAACTCCTTCTCCTCTGCTCTAGCTAGTGATTCTCTAGAAGACCACTACCTCCACTACACTAGCTTATGGATCTTTCTCCATTAAAAAATCCTATCCTCACTCAGAATACCTATGTCCTTACTGCCCTAGCTAATGGATATCTATCCACTGGATACTACAATCCTCTGCACTGTCACCTCCAAAGCTTGATCTCAACTTTATATTAAATTTGCACTAAACATAGTCCTTCAATCTAGCACAAATATTCTCAATGTATATCTCAAATTTGTACTAAACAAATTCCTTCGATCTAGTAAAACTTTTCTCAATATTTATCTCAAATCTGCACTAAATACAATCCTTGGTCTAGCAAAAATTTACTCAATATTTGTCTGTAGTCTGACACAAATTTTCCCTCAAATCTACATCAAAATATACCCTCAAATCTATCCTCAAGCCTTAATACAAAGCTTGATCTAATCACAAATCAACTCTGCTAGATCTATCCCAAGCCTTAACATAATGCTTGAAAAAATCAATCAATCAACTCTGCTCTTAAAGTCTTCTCAAAGACTTGCCTCAAATATGTCCAACAAGTCCTCTCAAGAACTTGTCCAATCTGCTCTTAAATTTTCTCTAAGACTTACCTTAAATCTGCTCAACAAGTTCTCACTAGAACTTGCTCAATCTACTCAAAAAGTATTCACCAAGACTTGCCTCAAATATGCTCAACAAGTCCTCACTAGAACTTTCTCGATTCTGCATTGTAAGCTTCCAAAAAATATCACACTAAACTCAGTACTTAAGTGCACTCTAGGAATTACTCAAATTAGCTCACAAGTTTTCACAAAATCTTGTTCAACTCAACTCAATCTATCATAGAAAACCTCTTCAATCACACAAACAAGTTTCACACATAATCTTGTTTTAATCTCATAGAAACATATAGAGAATGGTTAGAGACTCAATATGTTCACACTCACAATAATACTTAATCACTTTCAAACTCTTTTGTTTAACCACAAAAACATATGGATAATGGTTATAGACTCAATATATTTCACACTCACACAACAATCAATCACTCTCAAACTCTCCTTCAAATCAATTAAGAATAAATAAAAATTTGTTTCACAAAAAATGAATTATCACTCCAACACTTCCAATGAACTAAGCTCAATCAACTCCACTAAACCAATCACTCAATGAAACACAACTTGCTTACAAACCCTAAATAAGTATTTCACAATGCTTTCAACATATCACACTATGGAACTCAAACCTTGACTCAAAATGATTCCAAACTCACATAACAATGATACTCATGGTCTTTCACAAAATCCTAGTCAAGCATATGAAAGCTTACTCAAATATTTCCAACAATTCTTATCAAACAATCTCACATAACAATGATAATCATGATCTTTCACAAACCCTAGTTCAAGATAGTTCTCAATTTCATACTCAAATGTTCTCATAAATATTTACCAATCATACACATGAATGCTTACTCAACAAAGTTTATCAAATAAACCTTTTCACTCCAACTTAGTATTCACAACATCCAATCCAACAATTATTTCACTCATAATGAATATGTGCCCATACCTTTTATTTGATGAAGAATTGACCTTAAAACTTGTCTCAATCACAATCACCCTCTTTGCCAATCTCACAAGTTAGGTAGTAAAAACCTTCTCAAAATTTCATTCAAATATTCCCTCAAAATATTTCACCATACAAAACATTAAATCTCAATTACACCTTATAATATCCATAATTCAAATATTATTAGCAAAAATTAAGCAACTCACTTCAAAAATTAATTTTTTTTATTCACCTTATTACTCATTCCAAATTCTAATCATCAAAATAACAATATAATACTTTAACTTTTCATAAACCTTATATCTCCCTCCTAACACAAAAATTCATGCCACTTAAAACCTTAGGATAAAATTTAATTAAATACCTCTTTTGACCTCGGAGGGATTTTATCCCCTGTTGTGTTGTCACCAGCACCCTAGCCGTGGCCCAACTGCAATGTGATATAGGCACTCACCTTGGTAGGAAAAAGTACCTTGTGCACTTTGTAGCCTATGCTTGGGGACCAAAAAAAAAGACCACCACAAAACATTGTCGTAGGGATTCGATCATGGGACCTCCCACATTTCAATGCCTCAACACACAATCGCTTGTTGCTAGCCCAACCACCAGGTTGGAAATGAGGCTTTAAGCCTCCCTTCCTTTATCCCTTCATTGGCTGCTGAATAAAACAAAAAAAATTCCTTTGTCTTTAAATGCAAATCGTAAAAATTTATAGGCACTCACAATGTGAATCAAACGAAGGTAAGGGTTTAGTCAACCAATGCACATGGTATTTATACCATTGTGCCATCTCCCTTTGGATGTCGACGGAGGGGGAAAATGCATACGATGTTGGCATTAATTAAACCTTTGCCCTTATAACCCTAACCTTAGGGTTAATTAAATTAAGTTATAAATTAATTTATAATGAAATTATTATAATTAATTTAATAACTTTAGGGTTAATTAAATTAAATTATAAATTAATTTATAATGAAATTATTATAATTAATTTAACAACTTTAGTTCTTAAAATTAAACCTTTAATAGAATAATAAAATATTATAATATTATTTTTCTTGGGCCTTCCTATTGCTCCTTTAGACCTTATCTGACCATCTTGAATATTTTAATAAGATATATTATAATATTATTTCCCTTATACTTAGAAGTAATATTTCTCTTGCACTGCTTACTAAAACCGACTCTTGACATCCTTCATTTTGCACTTCTCACTAAAATTGACTCTTGACATCAATGACAACAAACCTTGCTCATATTTCCAAAAATCTCCTCCTTTTTCATTGATGGAAACCCATTTACCTTTTACCATTTTATTTACATATTTATGTTCTTCTCCCCCTAAGAAATTGCTCCTACTGATTGAATGCTCTCCCCTTAACTCAAATATATCCCCCTTTGACATCAATGGAAAAGGGTCATGTTTGGGGCTTGGGACTAGGAATGAGAATCTTAGCTTAGCCCCTCCACCACCTACTCTATTGAGGTGGTTAATTCTAGGGTGGGAGTATCTCTACTCCTAGCATACACTAATCTTTACCTTTGTCCACCTTCTTCCTCAAATGATCCTTATGATTTCTCTGACTGATCATGTTCTTGCTTGTCTCTGGAAGTTATGCTCTACACCACTTGGCTATATGACAAACATTATTGCACTTATAAAACTTAATTTTGTTATTCATTAAAGGTAAAAATTTCTTGGGGTTTCTCCTGGTGAAGCCATATCCATTCCTATCATGAATACTACAATTTACTGCCTTATGACCAAACTGATTACAAGAGTAACAATACCTTTGAAAAAATATATATTTCTAAGATTCCCATATTCTTGTCTTTCAAGTGTCCTACATTGTGTAGACTTGTGCCCAAACCTGTGACATGAGAAGCAACATCCATTAAAGAAACCTTGCCTTGACCCCATTGGTCTTGTAGTCTCTTCTACCCTATCATGTTTCCTATTCCATCTATTCCTTATTTGTGCATTGTTTATTTTCTTGTTGAACTTTATATTATCCAACATATCCTTAGAAGTATCACTCTCTATTTCACTATCTTATTTTGAATATTCTTCTTCTTTTGTGCTTGAGATTGACTCTTCTTTTTATACTTCCTATTTTCCTTGTTATTTTTCAAAAGTAAGTCCTATTTTGGTGATTGATGATCTTTGTGCATTGATAATCTTGTCCAAGGTATTTGTGTAGACACCAAAACAACACCAATCCGATTATGTGGCTACAAGCACTGACCGAATTGGCATACATACCCCCTAGGGCAGCCTCCAGAGGTTAAACAGTGGTCCTAACCACTCCCAAATCAGTTTTGGAAGGTCAGAGGTCAATTTGGCACCTTTTAAGCACTTTGCTCCCTACTCGTCCCACCCTGGGATGATTAGAATCCTATTCGTCCCACCCTGGGATGATTAGCAGCAATCATCCCAGGGTGGGACGAGTAGCAGGTTTGACTGGAAAAAAGTCAAACCTCGACAGATCCACCACTTAACTGTGCCTTCAGAGCATGCAATTGTGAGGAACGATTTCAAATCTGAGAGAGGGACTTCAGTCAAGCATGCCCTGATCATGGAGGCCTCATGCAAGGAGACTCTAAATCAGGGAGGAATCTTCTCTCCCCAAAAAAGGCATGGCAAGCCAAGTGGCACCCTCGCATGCGCATTCAAAGAGGGAGACCCTAGGTCTATAAAAGGGTGAGCCTCCTCACCCCAAAAAAGAGGAGATCTGGAGCATTTGGAGCAATGGAGTGCTGCCAAATTATACCCCCATTCCCCCTTTGTGCTTCTTACATCCCTAATTTCTCTTTTGGAAGAGAGGTTATCGGGTGAACACTAGGAACGCAATCCTGACCCAAAACCCAAGAAATCAGCCACAATCCCACACCAAATTCATTGACACAACCCCCTAGGAGGTTTTTGACCCATCCCAAGTGGATTGGTGTCAAAACCAGACCCCAAACGATGGGCATCCTGCCCCCGGGTGCCCCCCAAACTACTGCAGTCCTAATCGTCCCACCCCGGAGTGATTAGAAATCCATGAAGAATTTCTCTACTATTATTTTTGCATTATGTTCTATTTGGTTTACTTATGCTTCTGTTCAAGTTTCATTGCATTCTGACCTGTTTTGACCATGTTTTTATCATTTTACGCGTTTACTAACATACAGGGAGCGCCTTCGGATACGGGACAATCTAGGCAGAATCTACCAAATCTGACCTTCTGGGTCATCCCAAAATGCCCCTTTTAGCCTAACCCCAAGTTTGTAGGAGTTTTGGAGGTCTCTAGGCTGGACATTTGGAAGGTTGCTTTTGCATGTTTTGTGATAGTCCTAATCGTCCCACCCCAGAGCGATTAGAAATCCATGCATGATTTCCTGACTGTTCTTTTTGCAATGTGTCTCTGATGATGTTTCTATGCTTCTGTAAAATTTTGAATTCATTATGACATGTTTTGACCATCATTTTGCTATTTTATGTATTCACTAGCCGGAGGCCCTAGGGATTGCATGTTTTCCCTCTATCCGCATATGCTATTAACTATTTGTTGTTTCTCTGTACATAGGATCTCATTGCTAGGAACACTAGAGGGGTAGTAAGGAGCACATGAACACATGTACACAAGCAAAAACAACCTTTGGCCCACCCATTTTGAATGTGAGGCACGCGGAAGACATTGGAAGCGTACCATCCATTGATGTAACAAACTGTATCAAATGTTCTGAGCCCTAAAGGGGGGACATATTGTAACTAAATTGAAAGCAACATTAATAAAAGAGGCCCCACTTTGTCTTTATTTTCTTACATCTCATTTATGCATCGTTTCCTTCGTGCATTGCTTTCTCGCATTCGTAGGACTTAGCAATTTTATATCAATTTTGTTTGCACCATATGGTCTGGCACGCCATCACCCTACGTTCATATTTTAGTGGAGATCATGGTGGGACCCTGTCCCCTACTATTGGGATCAAGTTTTTGATCAAAATTTTGTGTTTTTCTTGCAGGTGTGTTAATCCTTAGGGCGCTGGACTGCTACTCGTGCCACCCTGTGACGAATACAGACTTGGAATTCGTGCCACCCCGGGATGAATACAAATTTGTCTCACCCTAGGATGAATACAGACCTGCTATTCATCCCACCCTAGGACGATTAGCTCTCTATACATTTTTTGAGCAGAAACTCAGAGGCATCTGGTTTGGGCAGAGAAGAGGTAGGTTTTCTGAACATCCTCTATGTTTTTTTGTTTCTGTCTCTGCAATTTTTCTATTTTCTTTGCTTGCATAGGGAATTTTGCTGCATGTTTTCTTTCTTTGTGCAAGTAAAAGGAACCACACACACCACGTAATAATATTAACATCAAGGAGTTGGTCTTAATACCCCAACACTTGATCAAGACCAACGGTGGATTTCATCACCACCTTGGCTTGGATTTTGCATACATAACCCTGATCGTGACTGTTGCTAGACGTAAATCCTGATGAAAGCTGACCAAGTGTAGCGGGGGTGATTCCCAGTGCATGAGGATAAGTCTTCTATGGTAGGTGTCAAAAATAGAGTGATTCCCCTTCCATACCGCCTATGTTCCATGTACTGTTCTGCTCTCGCGTACCAATAGTTTCCCTCACGTAAGGGCGGGTATATTGAGAGGTTCGGTATAACGGCCTGGCAGTGGTATATTGAAGGGGCGACCATTTTGGAGATATAAGAGCCCTCATCATGCATGAATAACAAAATTTTCTTTACATGGTTTGCACAACAAAAATCAAAACACATTGAACCAGATTTAGGACACACATTTAATCTGTAAACGAGATAATCATTTCTTTGTTTGTGTGGTCCCTTTTGTTTGGTGTAGCATAAAAAATCGTAAAGGAGATAAAAACATACATATCTTGTAGAGAACCACCACCATGGTGTATACCCATAGCCAAGCCCAATCATGGGTAGAAGCTATGGAAAGTGTACAAGGAGGCACCAGTCACCTCCGTTATAGCCCCAAGGACTTGGTTATACCACCTTGGTAGCCTGACCCACAACGTGGTCCACACTATGCCACTACAGAAAAGGACTATAGAGGCACCCCTTTGGGGGGCACTCCCATTCAACACAGACCCTTTCAAGAGGAGTACATACATGGGAAGGCTCCCTTAGATGCTCATTATGAGTGGCCACTATGCGATGAAGTGCTAGAGCAGCATAGGGTTCACAAGGAGGGACCACATGATTATATCATCCCCCCTCTACCCCTCATTACTATTAGAACTAATAGACCAAATCTAGAGCGCAAGGCTCTTCAGATAGGGTGAGCCAACTCCACCCATCCCTTTCACATGTACGAAAGGGAGCACGAGGAAAACCAGTACATTCCTCAAGAGCAATACACCATGTGGGAGCAATGCGCCTCCGCACCTACTAATTATCAAGATCACCTATTGAGGCCAGAGCCTCAGGTGAATGCCGCTAACCTCGATAGAGGAAAGTGACCCATAGAGATCTCGAATCACCATGACCGAGATAGACATGTAGGGGAGGCATCTAGGCCTCCTAAACATAGGACGAAAAAACAAATTGACTTGGCATTTGCCAAACATGCCACCCGCCAAGCGCAAATCATGTAGCTTAGGCAAGATCAACAGTAGTTAGAGCAACTGTATCATCTTAACAAAGAGTGCATTCAATGCCAGATAGATGAGTTGCTCTAGAACACTATGCATGAGAGGATTCCAACCCCTCGCATGCATAGGACAGAAATTCATGAGAGGCACAACCCCTTAGTGCGAGACAGGTCTCCACGACCTTATCAAGTGTTGCCTCCAAGACCTTCGAGACCTGAGCGGGAGGCCACCCCTAGAACCAATGATGGGCACCTTCCTCGGGCACCCGTCCATGTTTATAGGTCACGCCCAAAAACTCCTCAAGAAGCCTATGAGGAATTTGAGCAAGAAGAAGAGCGGGCTGAAACACCCTACCAAGGCAGGGGGGCGCTACCCGGCTACCCCTCCATAGGCCTCAAGTTCCTCGTAATGCACAATGGGAACAAACCAAAGAAGAGGAAATCAAATCCTTTGATGCATACAAAGCACTATTAGAATGCTTAGAGTCTATGGAGACCAAGACTTCAGGGCCCCAAAAGCCCACCTTACGCCAGCTCCATAGTCACCCTGTGCATCCTTCAGTTTCGGCACCCCCATACCCCGACCACTTCAAAATGCCTCAATTGGAAATTTTTAGAGGGGATGAGGATGCCCAAGAGCACGTGACAAGGTTCCTGAGTCAATGCTTTGGCATCCAGGACAATGATGCATTGCTTCTGAGAACGTTTATAACCACGTTCGTAGGTCCTGCCTCGGACTGGTTTACCCAATTGTCGAAGCATAGCATCAACAACCTAGACTAGCTAGTGGACGTGTTCCTTGAATGTTTTGCCTTTAACACCAAGAAGAAGGCATCCTTAAGCGACCTAGCTGGCCTTAAGAAGTATGATGATGAGACCATAGCCACTTATGGGAATCGATGGAGGACATTGCTTTCAAAGCTACCCTACCTCCCTCCTATGGCCGACATGACTTAGATGTTTTCAAAGAGTTGCATAAGGTCGATCTCCATGCTATTGTAGCTGTAGCAATATGCCACCCTAGAAGAAGCCCTGGTGCAAGCCAAGATAATTGAGGAGATCAAAATTCAAGATGGTGAGATTGCCAAGCCGTGCAAGAAAGAGTGGACCAAAAATGCCAAAACTGGGCCCACGCAACCGAAACCCATTGCGATCAATCAAGTTGCCATAACTATACCACCGCCTGCACAAATGACATAGCCCCCAAAGGCTAATTATCAGGAAGTTCCTCTTGCTAACTATGAGAAGGAAAACCACAAACAAGAGCAAAATCAGTAGCATCGCCCTAAGCGACAATTCACACAATTCACAGAGTCTAGAGACTCCTTGTTTGACCGCTTGTTCATGGTAAACTTGATAAACTTGCCAGAAAGTCGACCCATAGACCCCAACATGCCAAAACCCAAGGGCTATAGGGAAGATTTATATTGTAGATTCCATCGACAGAAAGGACATGACATCTTCAATTGTTGGAAATTCAAAAACTTGGTGCAAGACTTGATAGACAACAAAACGCTCGTGGTGGATAATCCCGTAGCACTGAGCAACCAATATATGGACATCTTCAAAGACCCCTTGCCTGCCCATGATGCATAGGCAAAGACTATACAAGTGAATGAGGTGACACAAAACTGCCCCATGCAAGGGTACGTAGGGATGATAAGCATCATGACATGGAACAAAAGATACCCAAACACGGCTGCACCCACTGTAGCTACAGGAGATGTTCCATCAACGTCACAACCCCCACAACACCCTACACAACCTCCCCTGCCTAGACCAGTGGCCATGATTCGGACTAAACTTACTCATATTTTAAGGACCACGTCGGCTAGGCTCTCCATCTATGAGCTCATCCAACAATCATCGCCCCATCGGGAGGCTCTGATGGAGATACTCAAAGCCATTGAGCTACAGCCCCAAGAACCCAATTCTTTCAACAACTTTGTGGGACATGTGAGACAATGCACAGAACCGATCATAACCTTTAGGGAAGATGAACTAAAATTGGTGACTAGTGATATGGTGGATCCACCCCTACACATCATCGCACGGGTCAACGGGATTCCATTCAAGAGGGTGTTGGTGGACACTGGCTCGTCTAGCAACATAATCACAACAATGACATTAAAACATCTTAAGTTGCCAGCATCCCACATTGTGGCATCCACCTACACTCTTTGAGCATTCAACGACGCGTTATGCTCGATGGTTGGCACAATTGTCCTGCCCATCCAAGTAGGACAAAAGACCATTCCTACGTTGTGTCACATCCTGGAGGGTGAGATGGCCTACAATATCTTACTAGGCTGGCCTTGGATCAGGGACATGAAGTGTGTCCCTTCGATAGCCCATCAATGCCTCAAGTACACATATGAAGGGCAAGTACATGTAGTCCCAGTAGACTTAGAGCCCTTCAAGTTTTGCAATGCGATGCAGATGATGCCACAATCGACCCTCCCATCGACACATTTGGACTTTCAATTGAATCCGTCCACTCAGGGTCCGATTCTGCCTACATCCCCATTGTTGAGTCCCTCAAGTAACCAACCTGGCCCATCTTCGTCGTCTGTCCCTTCACCAACAATGCCACCTATGGTGGCCACACCAAAGGACAATGGGAAGAAGCCCCTAGAGGAGGTGCCACCATTAGTCTCAACAATCTCTACCGAAGAGGTGCCCAGCCGAATGGAAGTCGAGACACCTGGTTCACCCAACATGGAGTGGACTCAGGGAGAACTCCCATTCCCTCCCCCTCAACCGTCGATGATTACCATTGAAATGGCCAATATGGGCCTGGGGGAGTACCTAGTGTAGAACATTGTGGCAACACCCACACTCAAATCCATGCAAGACATGGGGAGACCTCGCCTCCCCATCGACACTATCTTCCCTTTAGGTTACCCACCAAATCAGACAAACTTTGTATATGGGGGCCTCGACAATGACATCGAACCTTACCTACAAGAGGAAGAGGATGAAGAGCCATTTGTTGAGAACGTCGACTATCTGTCCAACCCGGAATTCACCTTGAAATACCTTGGCCAATGTAATTGGCATGGATATGGATTGGGCAGATACGAACAAGGAATGCGTGTTATTTGTCAACCAAGATACCAGATGCCATACGATAAATCAGGAGTAGGGTTCAACCACCCTTTGCCCCTTGACATCTTGGTAGAAAACATGCAAGGCCTAGGGCTAGGCAACAAGGATGGGTTGGCACAAGATCCATATGCCAATCCCAACACAACATACACAATGGGGGACTATCTCCCATGGTTAACAACAAACCTTGTTGACCTCAACAACCCTTCCCCTTTGATCAAGAAAGGGGAAAGTTCAAGGGATAACCTCCAAGAGGGATATGAACAAGATCAAGGAGAGTCTTCTAAAGATGAGTCAGCTTACGAGGTAGCACCCTGGGACCCTTTTGAGTTCGATAGTAATCACTCGCAAGTGACGCCCATTGATGACTATCAGGAGAACTTCGAGGTAATGTTCCCCTTTAATGCTCCAATCGAGAAATTGCCACCTCAAGAGAATCCAGCCCTCCCGTAGAGAGCGGAACAACCCGAATGGGACCAAATCAACATGCTCAAACAAAATGAGCCTCCCATGCCGGCCATAAGGCCAAGTGATCAAGAAACGCCTAGTGGGAGGCTATACCAACAAGAAGAGCACATAGTTGTTGGAGCTAATGAAGGCCTATGGATCTCCGATAGCGATTATGAGGATGAGACTGAGATGGCATATCTCAATCATATGAGGCAACAAGAATACCCCATAGACATCGATGGTATGTTTGAGCATCTGAACATGGGGCCAAGGCATAGGTGGCATTTAAATCAAGAACAATTAAACCAAGTGCTTCATCCACCACTTCGGGCATACAAAGAGCACCTCCCACCTAGAGACCCTATAGGGCCACCAGTTCCAAGGGTAGACCCTATCCTTCTATCCACACATAGGGCCGATCCTTTTGTGCCAGTACCCACAAAGCCAGATCTGGGGTGCAAGGATCACCAAGGATATCTAAATCAACACCCACGTAGTAATGGAGACCAAATTCATTCCATCAACATGATCTCCATTGATTTAACCACCCCCATCCATAACCCAGCTGATCCAACATGACCATTGTATCTAGACCTAGATGCCATAGACTAGGATCATGCTGACTCACCACCATCCCCATCAGAGTACTGGCCTTGCGGTGGGATGTTCCATTTCACCCCAGGACAGACTCAGGATATCTTCCATGCTGAAGAGGAACCCGACATTCCTAACGTAGATCTAAATTCAGCAAATGATATCCACCTGATCCCAACTCCACACCAGTTGGAGGACGGATCCCACATGTCAGTCGAAGAGACGATTGACGTAGACATTGGATCTAATCCAATGAATCCGCAAGTCATCAAGCTAGGGGTAAGTCTATCCCCCAAAGAGCAAGCCGATTACATTGCCCTTCTCAAAGAGAAGAAGGAGGTTTTTGCATGGACCTACAAAGACATGCTAGGGCTAGACCCATAGCTAGTCATGCATAATTTAACGCTTGATCCGACAGTCAAGCCAGTCAAGAAAAAGCTATGTAAGATGCACCCAACAATGGCCTTAATGGTCAAATATGAGCTACAAAAGCTATTGGATGCATAGTTTTTCATCTGCGTGGATTACCCACCATGGCTGTCCAACATGGTACCCATCAAGAATCTGGATGGAAGGATTTGTATATGCACTAATTTTTGGGATTTAAACAAAGCGAGTCCCAAGGATGATTTCCCCTTGCCTAGCATCGACGCATTGGTAGATGCTACAGCAGGCCACGAAATGCTTTCCCTCATGGATGGTTTCTCGGGATACAACCAGATTCATATCAATCCCGATGATCAACTCAAGACGGCGTTCATGATGCCTTGGGGGACATTTTGTTATAAGGTCATGCCCTTTGGACTTAAAAATGTTGGCGCCACCTACCAACGCGCTATGAGATACATATTCCACGATCACATGCATAAAACTTTGGAAGATTATATGGATGATTTGTTGGCCAAATATCTTTTGTGCCAAAATCATCTTGATGACCTATGCAAGATCCTTGATCACCTCATCAAACACAAAGTTAGGTTAAACCCCAAGAAGTGTGTATTTGGCGTCACATCTGGAAAACTCTTGGGTTTCATAGTCTCAAAATGAGGCATCGAGGTAGATCCAAACAAAGTCAAGGTAATCCTTGAGATGCTTCCCCCAACCACCATCAGGCAGCTAAGAAGCTTGCAGGGTAAGGTCACATCGATCAAGCGCTTCATAGCACAGTTATCTGACAAGTGCCGACCCATGAATAAATTATTACACAAGGGGGTAGCATTTCATTGGGATGACGAGTGCCATTCAGCCTTCGATGACATCAAACAATACTTGGATTCATCGCCAGTATTGGCACCACCTAGACCAGGAGTGCCATTCTAATTATACATCTCAACTACTAAGGTGGCACTGGGTGCCATGCTAGCCCAAAAAAATGAATTACATAAAGAATAGGCTAATTATTATCTTAGCCACACCCTGGTCAGTTATGAACTTAACTATGCATACATTGAGAAGCTATGCTTGGCAGTGGTATTTGCCACCAAAAATCTATGCCATTACATGTTGAGCAATACAACGTATGTTGTGTCTAAGGAGAATCCATTGTGGTACATGATGAGTCATACTTATCACAGTAGCCACACGATGAAATGGATCATGTTGTTGATGGATTTTGACATCAAATTCATTGGAAAAAGTACATCAAAGGCCAATTCATTATCAATCAACTAGCAGAGGCTCCTCTCGAAGATGACCAACCTCTGACCGTAGAGCTACCCGATGATGGGGTCTTCCATGTCTCAGAATCGCTAGATTATGATGAGCCTGAGTCACAGGCCGACATAACCTTATTCTTCGATGGTTCTAAATGTGAGCAAGGGGGTGGCATGGGAATCATATTCTTCACACCGCAAGGGGCTCCAATGCCTTTATCATTTAAAATTGATTTCCCGTGCACCAATAACAATGCTAAATATGAAGCCTTGCTCATAGGTCTTCAGACAACCATCACCATGAACATCAAACGCTTGAATATATTTGGTGATTTGCTATTAATTTTCAACCAAGTGAAAGGGGTATTCCAATGCAAATTCCTAATTCTATGGGCCTACAAAGCCCTTGTGGACAAATTCCTGGAAAATATTGAATGGTATGACATCGAGGCACTCCCTTGATCATCGAATCATTTTGCGGACACTATGGCCTCCTTGGGGTCACTAATCCCGCAAGACCCTTCTGGTGAGATGACAACCATTCAAGTCAAAACATTATCGCAATCCACGATGGAGCGTGCAAGCTCTGACATAATGCTAGGAATCCACCTGATCCAGATTGAACCATCTCAGGATAGGTTCTCTCGAATCCATGATAGTCTAAATCATGCCAACTGGGGGTCTTTGTTCTCTCCAACCCCTCTTAATAGCAACACAATGCTATTTCTACAAGTTCTTTCCCGCTCAACTTTTGCTAGGGATGAACTTCAAGAGGGATCAGCCATTCATACCATCGAGGTTTCTGATCAGCAGGATTGGTACGCACCCATAAAAGACTGTCTCAAGTTAGGTAGCCTCCCACTTGGATTGTCTCACATCGTGAAAAGATCACTCAAATAGAAAGTGACAAAGCATGTCTTGCTAGGAGACATTTTGTACCTTCGAAGCTATGAAGGGATCCTCCTCCATTGCTTAGACCAGTAGGAGTCCACTTGGGTGATCACCCAAGCGCATGATGGTACATGCGGTGGCCACTTCAGCGGTATGGCCATCACAAAGCGCATTCTTTACATGGGCTATTATTGGCCATATTTAGAGTGAGATTGTTGTGCATATGTGTGAAAGTGCATGAAGTGTCAACACCATGCTAACTTGACACATGTACCTTCTCAGGCCTTGCAGTCGATCCAATCGGCTTGGCCATTTTTGCAGTGGGGTTTAGATCTCATCGAAAAGATCTCCCCTGCGTCGTTAGGTCATCACACATTTATCATAACGGCCACAGAGTACTTTACCAAGTGGGTGGAAGAAATTTCGCTTACCTCTATGACTAGGCCCCATAAGAGTTTATTTTACATAACATCATATGTCATTTTGGTATTCCATCCAAGATCATCTTTGATAATGGGACGTAATTTAAGAACAAAGATGTGCGTGCTTTGACAACAAAGTACAAAATTCAGCATAGTTTTTTGACACCTTATTATCCGTAAGAAAATGAGCAAGCAGAGGCTTCAAACAAAATGCTAGTTGCCATCCTTAAAAAGACAGTCACAGATAGTCATAAGGATTGGCACATCCAAATACCACTTGCCTTGTGGGCTTATCGCACTAGCATTTGGATGCCCACTAGGGCAACTCCATTTTTGTTGGTGTATGGCTCTGAGGCCGTCATGCCTCTCGAGTTAGAAATACCCTCCCTACGTATATCAATGCAAGAGTTCATCTATGATGACACTACATGGCAGGCCCAGTTAGACCAGCTTATGTTGCTTGACGAACGATGCATCAATGCTCTCGAGCATTTACGTATCTATCAAGAGCAACTTAAGAAAGCATATAACATGAAATTTCACCTGAGGGACTTTCAGGTTGGTGACCTGGTCTTAAAAGAGAACCGACAAAATTCTAACTTTTCACACCATTTAAGGGATAAGTTCACGGAAAATTGGTTAGGTCCCTATGTAATCGACAGTAAAATAGGACCTGGAACATACCGACTTGCCTCTCTTGAAGGAATCAAGGAACTAGAACCCTTGAAAATCAGTCATTTGAGGCCATTCAACATTTAGGGAGCCATAACCCACCCCAAAAGACCTAAGGATTCCCACAATCACTTGGTCAACCTAAAATGCCCCAAAGGTATCTATAATCCCTTTGGTCAAACCCAAAGCTCCAAGGGTTCTCACCACTGCTTGGTCACCTAAAAAGCTCCAAGGGTTCTCGCCATCGCTTGGTCACCCAAACGCCCCAAAGGTATCTATAATACCTTTGGTTAAACCAAAAGCCCCAAGCATTCTTGCAATCGCTTGGTCAACCTAAAATGCCCTGTTAGTCTCACAATGCCACTGAGAGGGGGGTGAATCAGTGTAGCTCTTTAAACTTAAATACACAGCTCTTAAAATAGAAATAATGAAACCTTAAAACCAGATAGAGCAAGTATCACAAGAGAACATCACACAACACAAGATTTAACGAGGTTCACCAATGTGGCTACTCCTCAAAAATGATTGCTTGGACTACCATCCAAATCCAGCCTTTGCAAAGCACCAACTTTACAATCAATTTACCAGCACCCACTGGAAGGAGCACCAACCCCTTATTTATCTGCACCAATAGAAAGGAGCACCAACCCCTGATGCCAAGCTACAACTTGGACTTCAATTTTGAATCTAGAAGTTTACCAAAAAAATACCTTTGCTTTTACAAGACCCTGATTGGTCTATTGCTTACCCAATCTCTTTCACTATTCACAAGACACTTGCACACTTCTGATCTAACCCACACGCCTTCTACTTTCTCTATGCAATCACTTCACACACTGCTATGATCTACAGTCAACCTTCACGATCGTCTTCTCCCTTTCATGCACTCTGCTCTATTAGCAAATTCTGCACTTAGCTTGATTCGACATGACTTGCTCTCTACGCACTCCGACCAAACTTCACACACTTCAACAACTACACAAATCTCCAAACAACCCTCCTTTTATAACAGAATGTTTGAGATGAAAACCCTAATCTTAGTCGGCTGTAAATCCTAATCTTAGTCGGCTTTCATGACAACTGTAAACCCTAATTTTAGTCGGTTGTTCATCGGTCTTCATCGGCTTCAACTTAACCGAGAATACAACATGTCACGATATCATGACACTTTTTCTCCTTGCTCTTTCTCTTAGCTTTGGCCCACAAAAATACATGTCACGATATCGTGACACTATTTTCTCTCTCCTCTTTCTCTTTGCTTTGGCCCACAAAAATACATGTCGCGAAATCGTGACACTATTTTCTCTCTCCTCTTTCTCTTTGCTTTGGCCCACAAAAATACATGTCACAAAATCGTGACACTATTTTCTCTCTCCTCTTTCTCTTTGCTTTGGCCCACAAAATACATGTCATGATATCATGACACTATTTTCTCTCTCCTATTTCTCTTTGCTTTTGTCGAAAAATACATGTCACAAATCTACACTTCCCTTTCTACTTCATCTTTGCTTTTGTCATGAAATCGTGACACTTCTACCCTTGAAGTCTTCTTCTTTGCTTTTGTCGTGAAATCGTGACACTTCTCCTTCAAGTACTTACTTCTCTACTTTTGTCATGAAATCGTGACACTTCTGCCTTCAAGTCTTCTTCTCTACTTTTGTCATGAAATCATGACACTTTCTCTTCCATACCTTCCTCTCTTTCTTTTGTCACAAAAATGCGACATGTCATGAAATCATGACACTTTTTCTTTCTCTTCCTTCCTGCTTTTCAGTCCAAAAATGTGACATGTCACGAAATCGTGACACTTTTCTTTCTCTTCCTTCCTACTTTTCAGTCACAAAATGTGACATGTCATGAAATCGTGACACTTTTTCTTTCTCTTCCTTCCTGCCCTTTTCGAGTCGTAAAAATGTGACATGTCACAAAATCGTGACACTTTTCCAACTTACTTTCTCTCTCCTATTTTAGTCACGAAAATGCGACATGTCACGAAATCGTGACACTTTTCCAACTTACTTTCTCTCTCCTATTTTAGTCGCAAAAATGCGACATGTCACGAAATCGTGACACTTTTCCAACTTACTCTCTTTCTTCGAACTTGTCACGAAATCGTGACACTTCTTCCTACTTTCTCTTTTTCTTCCAACATGTCACGAAATCATGACAGTTTTTCAACTTGCCTTTTTCTCTTCCAACATGTCACGAAATCGTGATAGTTTTTCCACTTGCCTTTTTCTCTTCCAACATGTCATGAAATCATGACAATTTTTCCACTTGCCTTTTTCTCTTCCAACATGTCACGAAATCATGATAGTTTTTCCACTTCTTTCTCTCTTCCAACATGTCGCGAAATCGTGATAGTTTTTCCCTTCTTTTCTCTCTTCCAACATGTCGCGAAATCGTGATAGTTTTTCCTTTTCTCTCTCTTCCAACATGTCGCGAAATCATGACAGTTTTTCTTCCTGTATATGTCGCGATATCGCGACACTTTTCTTACTTGTCTTTTTCTTTGATCTTTTGCAAATGGGCCACTTCGGTCTTCTTGGAAACTCACTGTCCATACTCTGAATAACCTTTGAACTCCTATCTTCTGCATCCGAATAGCTTTTGAACTTCCTATCCACTGCATCAATAGATCTATCTGATTGTGTTGACAACAATGACAATATTGTTGCTTGCACCTTGCTCAACAATCTCCCCCTTTGGAATTGTTGGCAACACATGTGCAATTTCCTGTAACTCTTCTCCCCCTTTGACAATAATACCAAAGGGCTACTGCAGACTCCCCTGAGTCCATGCAAAACATTCTCGGGCAAAATTTATTACACTTAGCAAAAATCATGAACATGAGCAAAAAGATAATCAAATACTTAGATGCTCCCCATGAGAATGTGATCCCTGTAGCTAGTCAATTCTTGGGAAGTGTGACCACTCCCAATTTATTGTGAAGGTACTCAAAAACTTCCTTGGGCAATGGTTTTGTGAAGATATCTGCTACTTGCTCTGTAGTTGGAACAAAATCCAACTTAACCTCACCTTCTGCAACTTTCTCCTTCAAAAAGTGATACCTGATAGCGATGTGTTTTGTGCGTGAATGCATAACTGGATTCTTGGAGATGTTAATGGCATTGGTGTTATCACACTTAATTGATATTGGCTCACTGAAGCAAATACCAAGATCTTTCAGGGTTTGTTTCATCCACAATACCTGCGTACAACATGTTGTCATTGCAATATATTCTGCCTCTGTTGTCGATAAAGAAACTGACTCTTGTTTCTTACTATGCCATGCGACCAATCTGTCTCCAAGATAGAATGCACCTCCACTGGTACTCTTTTTGTCATCTACACATCCTGCCCAATCTGCATCTGAATACGAAATAAGGGTGAAGTCTTTACCTTTTGGATACCATAACCCATACTCCATAGTACCCTTGAGGTACCGAAGAATCCTCTTTACTGTTGTCACATGAGTCTCCTTGGGATTGGCCTGAAATCGTGCTACCATGCATACTGCCTACAAAATATCTGGTCTGGTAGCTGTCAGGTATAGTAGGCTTCCAATCATAGATCTGTACATGGTTTGATCAACAGGTGGAGATTTGTCATCTTTGCTCAACTTGCAGCCTGTCGTCATGGGAGTGCTAACTGGCTTACAATCCTCCATTGTGAACTTTTTTAACATCTCTTTTACATATTTAACTTGAGAAATAAATATGCCCTTCTTACTTTGATTAACTTGCAAACCGAGGAAATATGACAGTTCACCAATCATTGACATTTCAAATTCTTTCTGCATCTTATTTGCTAAATCTTTACATGACTCATCTTTGCTGCTGCCAAATATGATATCATCTACGTATACAACAAGAACAATAAGATGCCCATTTTCTATTTTGACATACAAGTTACTATCCACCATACCTTTCTTAAACCTTTGTTGAGTGAGATAGTTGTCTAGCCTTGCATACCATGCTCGGGGTGCCTGTTTTAAGCCATATAATGCTTTCTTCAACTTGCAAACCAAGTTTGGATCATCACCAAGTTGGAAACCATCTGGTTGCTCAATATAAACCTCTTCTTCAAGTTTCCCATTCAAAAACGCTGATTTCACATCCATTTGATAAACTTTGAAATTCTTGTAGATTGCTAAAGCCAGAAACATTCTAATTGCCTCAAGTCTAGCTACTGGTGCAAAAGTTTCCTCAAAATCAATGCCTTCAACTTGAGCATAACCCTTACATACCAATCTTGCTTTATTTATGACTACCTGTCCGTCTTCATTCAATTTGTTTTGAAAAATCCATTTAGTTTCGATTATATTTTTATTTGCAGGTCTAGGTACTAACTCCCAAGTTTCATTTTTCTCGATCTGATCTAATTCTTCATTTATTGCCTTCATCCAACTTTCATCTTTGCTTGCATCAGTAACATTTTTGGGCTCAATGTTGGATAATAGAGAGTAGTTACTTACTACTCTTCTTCTTGTCTGAACACCAACTTTGGGGTCTCCAATTATTTGCTCTCTAGGATGATTTTTCTGCTAGCTGCCTGTTTTGAATTTCTTATTTTCTTCCACTTTTGAATCACAACTTAAATCATCTGAGTCAATTTTTTGTATCTTTTCCATTTCGTTTTCCTCATCTCCTTCAATAACCTCTTCATAAATTGGGTAGTTCGTTTCATAGCTAATTACTCGTTCTCTACCTTCATCAAATTTAACATCGACACTATCCACAATTTTCTTTAGCCTCTTGTTGTAGCATTTGTAAGCTTTGCTTTTTGATGAGTAACCAACAAAAATACCTTCATCTGCTCTATCATCAAACTTACCAAGATTATCTTCAGTTCTTTTGATATAGCACTTGCTGCCAAAAACTTTGAGGTATTTTGTTGTTGCCCTTTTACCGAACCATAATTCATAAGGAGTTTTGCTTTCATGTGTTCTCAGCATGTACCTATTTTGGATATACACCGTAGTATGGACTGCTTCTTTCCAAAATCTATCTGCTACTCTACTTTCAGCCAACATAGTCCGTGCCATTTCCTGCACTGTCCTGTTCTTTCTTTCTACCACTCCATTTTGTTGAGGTGTCTTGGCTGCTGAGAACTGTCTCCTAATACCGTATTTTTCACAGTATTCTACAAACTCCTCTGAAATGAATTCTCCTCCTCTATCTGATCTTAAACATTTGATCCTCTTTCCTGTTTCATTCTCAACCTGGTTTTTGAAAATCTTGAACATATCAAAAGCTTCTGATTTATGCTTCAAGAAAAATATCCATGTCATTCTGGAATAGTCATCAATGCACAACATAAAATATTTGTCACCATTTATGCTTTGTGTTCTCATGGGTCCACATAAATCAGTGTGTATTAGTTCCAAAGGTTTGCTTGTGTAGTATTCTTTTGTTTTGAAAGAGACTCTAGTTTGTTTCCCCTTTTGGCATGAAGCACAAATGTTGTTTGCGAGGTTTGCTTGATGGTGGGAATATCTCTCACTACTCTTTTTGAGGTGATTTTTACTAGATTATCAAAACTGATATGACCGAGTCTCTTGTGCCACAACCAATTTTCTTCTTCCTGTCCAATAAAACAAGCTCCTTCTGAAGTCTCCGAGAGCGTGTACGGGTTTCCGAGATGTTCTTGATCCAGTTGCTATCAATTTTCCACTTGTTTGTCTTTCTGACTTCACAACCCTGCTTCTTAAAAACTACCTCATGACCTTTATCACAAATCTGACTTACGCTCAACAAGTTATGTTTCAAACCATCCACAAACAAGACTTCTTCTGACTTAATTTTTCCGTTAATAATTTTAATTGAACCTTTGCCAACTATCTTAGCTCCATCATTATTTCCAAACTTTACTGAACCACCTTCATATTTCTGTAACTTCTCAAATTTTTGTTTGTTACCTGTCATATGATTGGAACATCCACTATCAAGTATCCATGGTACATATTTATTCTGTGCTTTAAATGTTGTTTGTACGATTAAGGATTCCTTTTCTTCCTTAAGTTGTTCCTTTTCTTTCCACTCCATTTTGATAGTGGTTTTGGGCTCTTGTTTTGCCTTTCCCTTATCAATAGCTTGTGCATGTATTACGGGAAGTTTTCTATTTTGTCTCATCCTATTTGGTTGAACTTTTCTTCCCTGAAACTGATTTGATGCAAATGTGCTTCTACAGTTTCTTGCAATGTGCCCAAAATTATGACAGTTATAACATTCTACTTGTGTAATTCATCGAGAGGAGAAAAAGCATTTCTACTTGGTGAAATTCCTTGGTCTTACATTATATTTGCGATCTGAGATTTTATGTCCATAGCCATTGCATTTAAAATAGAAACCCAGAGAAGGGATAATTGAACCTGGGAGATGGTCTTTGCCATGTTGCCGTAGGAGCCATAGGTCTTCTTCTTCTTTGATGTGTGACATTGGTGAATCCATCATTGTCAGTTCTCCTTTCGTGCCTGGCATTATTGCTTTCTTTTGCATGAGATATTTTCCCTTGATCAACCTATTTCTTATCTTCATTCTTTATGGATTCTACATTTCTGGCCTTTGATCCACTTGATGATTCTCCTTCGATGAAACCCAGACCAAACTTGATGCCTGCAGGCCTTTGGTCATTTATGATCTTATCCAGCTTCATAGAACTTTCTTCACGTTTGTGATAACAACTAATTTTCTTATTCATCTCTTCTAGCTGCATTCTCAAACCAACAGTCTCTTCTTCTAGCTTGTTGCAATAATCTATTTTCATGGTTATTTGCACTTCGAGATCTTCGAAGATTTTCTTGGATTCTTCTATCTGTACTTTCAAACTGGTTATGATTTCATTTGCATCCTCAAGCTTTCTTGAAAGTTTCTTATTCTTTTTCTTTTCTATCTCCCACTCTTCAAGTGCAGAGATCAACTCACCTTCTAGATCTACTTCAGCCTCAAGGTTTTCACCACATACTTCAGAGTTCACTCCTTCTTCCTTTTCTGATTTTGCTTCTTCAAATGCCATGAAAAGAGCTTCACCTTTTTCCTCTTCAGACTCTTCTCCGGAGTTGTCTTCTGATGAACTGACATTCTTGGAGATGAAACTTTTCTTCTTGAAGTTGCCTTTTCTGAAATTCATTTTCTTCCAGTCACTTCTTTCATGGTGCGATCCTTCATCATTTTTGTTCTGCTCTTTAAGTGGACATTTAGTCACAAAATGCCCGATGCCTCCACAGTTGAAACATTTAAATGGTAGCTTCCCTCTGTATTTTCCTTTTCCCTTTTTTAGTTTTCTAACAAAGTTTGCTTCCATTTCATCTGATGTCTCTTCTTCCTCGGACTCTTGTTTAGTGTTTTTATTTTTAAGGGCTTTAAAAGCCGCTTCTCTATCTATGGGTTTAGATCTTCCTATCCTCATCTCATATGCAGTTAAAGAACCATACATCTCATCTATACTAAAATAATTTAGATTTTTAGCTTCTTCTATCGCTGAGACTTTGGAATCAAACCTTTGAGGAAGAGATCTTAGTACCTTTTTCATGATGATAGAGTCTCCAATATCCTCGTCGAGTCCTCTGATCGCATTAATGATTCCATTAACTCTCAACATATATGCCTCAATGTTTTCATCATCATTCATTTTCAATGCTTCGAACTGAGCTCGATGTGTCTATAACTTGGCCTCCTTGATCTTATCGTCTCCTTCATGAATACTCCTCAGTTTGTCCCATATCTCTTTTGCCGTATTACAGTTCATGATCTTTACTAGTTCACTGTCTGCTAATCCGCACATGAGAGCATTTTTTGCTTTTGAGTTGTTTTCAAATAGTTTCTTTTCATCAGCCTCTTTTGGAGGAGTGATGGGTATTGTGTATCCACTAACTACTGAATCCCAGATGTCGTAACCCAAAGCACAGAGATATGTCTGCATCCTGATTCTCTAGAATGCGTAATTAGATCCATCAAACAATGGTGCTTTGTTTGATGAGAAACCTTCACCACCTGCCATTGTGTTACTTCCAAGATCACCCTAGCCGGTTAAGCTTGTATAGGAACTTGGCTCTGATACCAATTGTTAGTCTCACAATGCCACTGAGAGGGGGGGTGAATCAGTGTAGCTCTTTAAACTTAAATTCATAGCTCTTAAAATAGAAATAATGAAACCTTAAAACCAGATAGAGCAAGTATCACAAGAGAACATCACACAACACAAGATTTAACGAGGTTCACCAATGTGGCTACTCCTCAAAAATGACTGCTTGGACTACCATCCAAATCTAGCCTTTGCAAAGCACCAACTTTACAATCAATTTACCAGCACCCACTGGAAGGAGCACCAACCCCTTATTTATCTGCACCAACAGAAAGGAGCACCAACCCCTGATGCCAAGCTACAACTTGGACTTCAATTTGAATCTAGAAGTTTACCAAAAAAATACCTTTGCTTTTACAAGACCCTGACTGGTCTATTGCTTACCCAATCTCTTTCACTATTCATGAAACAGACACTTCACACACTTCTATGATCTACAGTCACCTTCTGCTTTCTCTATGCAATCACTTCGCACACTCTACTCTATAGTCAACCTTCACGATCATCTTCTCCCTTTCGCGCACTCTACTCTCTTTGCAAATTCTACACTTAGCTCGATTCAACATGACTTGCTCTCTATGCACTACGACCAAACTTCACACACTTCAACAACTACAAATCTCCAAACAACCCTCCTTTTATAACAAAATGTTTGAGATGAAAACCCTAATCTTAGTCAGCTATAAATCCTAATCTTAGTCAATTTTCATGACAACTATAAACCCTAATTTTAGTCGGTTGTTCATCGGTCTTCGTCGGCTTCAACTTAACCGTGAGAATACAACATGTCACGATATCATGACACTTTTTCTCCTTGCTCTTTCTCTTAGCTTTGGCCCATGAAAATACATGTCACGATATCGTGACACTATTTTCTCTCTCCTCTTTCTCTTTGCTTTGGCCCACAAAAATACATGTCACAAAATCGTGACACTATTTTCTCTCTCCTCTTTCTCTTTGCTTTGGCCACAAAAATACATGTCACGAAATCGTGACACTATTTTCTCTCTCCTCTTTCTCTTTGCTTTGGCCCAAAAATACATGTCATGAAATCATGACACTTTCCCTCTCGTATACTTCATCTTTTTTTGTCATGATATCGTACACATTCTCCTTCATCTTCATCTAGCTTTTGTCATGATATCATGACACTTCTATCTTCGTACTTCACTTCTTTGCTTTTGTCATGAAATCATGACACTTCTCCTTCTGAAGTCTTCTACTCTACTTTTGTCATGAAATCATGACACTTCTACCTTCGATTCTTCTTCTTTCTTTTGTCATGAAATCATGACACTTTTCTTTCTACCTTCCTCTCTTTCTTTTGTCACGAAAATGCGACATGTCACAAAATCGTGACACTTTTTCTTTCTCTTCCTTCCTGCGCTTTCTGAGTCACAAAAATGTGACATGTCACAAAATCGTGACACTTTTTCTTTCTCTTCCTTCCTACTTTTTGAGTCATGAAAATGCGACATGTCATGAAATCGTGACACTTTTCCAACTTTCTCTCTCCTATTTTAGTCACAAAAATGCGACATGTCACGAAATCGTGACACTTTTCCAAACTTACTTTCTCTCTCCTATTTTAGTCATGAAAATGCGACATGTCACGAAATCGTGACACTTTTCCAACTTACTCTCTTTCTTCGAACTTGTCATGAAATCGTGACACTTCTTCCTGCTTTCTCTTTTTCTTCCAACATGTCACGAAATCATGACAATTTTTCCACTTGCCTTTTTCTCTTCCAACATGTCACGAAATCACGACAGTTTTTCCACTTGCCTTTTTCTCTTCCAACATGTCACGAAATCATGACAGTTTTTCCACTTGCCTTTTTCTCTTCCAACATGTCACGAAATCGTGACAGTTTTTCTACTTCTTCTCTCTCTTCCAACATGTCACGAAATCATGACAATTTTTCTACTTTTTCTCTCTTCCAACATGTCACGAAATCATGACAGTTTTTCTTGCCTATTGTATATGTCGCGATATCGTGACACTTTTCTTACTTGTCTTTTTCTTTGATCTTTTGCAAATGGGCCACTTCGGTCTTCTTGGAAACTCATTGTCCATACTCTGAATAACCTTTGAACTCCTGTCTTCTGCATCTGAATAGCTTTTGAACTTCCTGTCCACTGCAACAACAGATCTATCTGACTGTGTTGACAACAATGACAATACTGTTGCTGCACCTTGCTCAACATGCCCCATAGGTATCTATAATCCCTTTGGTCAAACCAAAATATCCAAGGGTTTTCACCACCACTTGGTCAAACCAAAAGCCCCAAGGATTTCTGTAATCACTTGGTCAACCTAAAATACCCCAAAGGTATCTATCATCCCTTTGGTCAAACCAAAATCCCCAAGGATTCTCGCAATCTCTTGGTCAACCTAAATTGCCCCAAAGGCATCTATAATCCCTTTGGTCAAGCCAAAAAAAATCGAAGGGTTCCCACAATCGCTTGGTCAAAAAAAATATTCAAAAACAAAAAAACAACAGATAATCCAAAATGACAAAAAAATTGCATCTCACTTTCATGCACATTCTTAAAAATCAAAACACAAAAAAACAAAGAAATTAGTTGCATTAGGCATTGCATACATACATTGCATATTTGCTGGTCATATAGGCTAAACACACCATAGGCTGTAATTACTTGGCACTGCCATATTTTTTCGAATTCAGTCCATTTTGAAAAAACATCCATAAAAAATAACACCCTTTGCATTTTTGCCATATCATAGTCAGTTGTCTACTAATTTCTTTAGGGTTTTTCATCATTCAGTTGCCTTTAGATTTCTAGTCAAATGTTGTACAAAGTCAGACCAATTTTTTTTACAAGGTAGAGTTTTACTTGGAACATGCCTTGTTACATAGCATCCCAACACAAGCTTAACACACATAAAAATTCCCAAGTTGTGTGAATGAAAGACGAAACCTACGAAGCAGTATAGGGTACCATAGGTAAAACGTTATCCTATTCATCCCCATGTGTGAATGGTTCAAGAATGTTGAGAATTGACAAAAGGACAAGCTCGTCCCCATCCAATTCCCCATAATAAATAGTGGTTTTCACCACTATCAAAAATCCTAAAACACATTTTGTCCCCAAATCCATAAGGATTCATACTACACACCCTAGAGAAGGATGGGTAGTCATCCCCAAGGCCTAAAAGGATCAATGCCATTCACAAGCAAAATCCCACAAGTACACCATAAAAAATCCTGAAACACCTTTGATCCCCAAAGTCGTAAGGATTCATACTACACGTCCCTGAGAAGGATGGGCAGTTATCCCCAAGGACAAAAGGATCAATGCCATTCCAAAGCAAAATTCCCAACCACCTTTAGTCCCCAAATTTGTAAGGATTTGTACTACACGTCCCTGAGAAGGATGGGTAGTCATCCCAAAGGCCAAAAGGATCAATGCCATTCACAAGCCACAAACCCATGAGCTCAACTTGGAAATCAAATGCCAAATATAAATCCTCAAAAGGCAACAAAAAAAATAATAACAGTGGTTATCACCACTACTCAAACCCCTTGCTCAAGAGAAGAAAAAAAAGAGAAAAATAAACAGTGATTTTCATCACTATGTATGATCGCAAGTATCCCAACAAGTTGAGCAACCGAAAGATGCCTGAGCTTGAATCCCTAGAATTCTCAATATTTTAAAAACCATTTAGGTGATCCTCATTACAGGTTTGGTGGATAGCCTACCTGGCAATGGCAGTATCTTAAACGCATGACGATATGTCTATCACATTAGCTTTGCATGTGTGTAGACTAATGTTTGCATGTGGATGAGCTAGATTATGGTATCCTAGATGGCCCCATGGATTAATCTTACTAAATACAACAAAGGAGTTAGTGGAGCTAATTAGGTGATCCTCAGTATAGGTCTGGTGGACAGACTACCTGGCAGTGGTGGTATCCTTACGAATACCATATAAACAAACTCAATCGCACACACAGGGATGTGAAATAACTTGGTCAAACTCAAGTATGATTCATACCTTATTCGAAAGTCTTGTAAGATAATGTATAGTCTTGATTAGTTAGTTAAAGCAGATGAGTCTCAAAAAAATCCTAACTACATTTTAAAAAAATTGTTGTACATTTCATTACTTACATCACCATCAAAAAATACAAAACAAACAAAAACAAAATTATTACATGAAAATTCATCTCACAAAGCAATCACATAGTACAGAAAGCTAGTAGATATTGTACAGTCTATGGTGCCACCACCTGCATACCAAAAAATCATTTCATCCATTCCATATGCATACATCCATCTAGTCAGAAACATCCGCATTCATAATAACATATGCATACATCAACATAAATAAATGTGCATAAAATAGCAATAAACCATAACAAGTAAATAATCCAAAAAAAAAAGAGTAATGTATATATTAAGTCAAAAATGCCCTCATGCTACAATTAAACGGTCCTCTGACCTCACAAAAAAATCAAAAACTCAAAATCCCCAAATCCTAGGGAGTCGGCCACCATGATCATGCAGGATCGGTGCAACTGGAACTACCCCCAGTGGTATGGGTCCTATGGTACCTCTCAAGGTAGCTACTGCCAGCCCTCGCATCATGCCCACTAACGCTACCCTCACCCACCCGCATACAAGGAGAGGATGTAGACTACTTAGTATCACTACCTCTCGTACGACATGACGATCCACCTCCAGTGAGCTCAGGTAATTGTCCATCGAGGTGGATAATCTTGGCCTCCAACTCCATACAAAATTGACCCCACTCCACATCTTGTTGGTGATACATAGCCAATACGTCATCCCACTATGCCAACTAAGATCATAGGGAATCCATATTGACTCTATGCTCCTCATATCGTCTCTGTAGTAGATCCTCCAATCACACTATCTCAGTGCAAAACCTAGCCTCCATATCCCCTAGGACTTCCTGAGGCATGGGCATATCTGGGACGACATGCTGCTCTAGCACCCACTGCTCTGAGATGTCCTATTTGTTTGGCTGCTTCAGAACCCCTAAATCATCCCTAGTGAATTCATCTACCTCCACCATATCTACATCATCGAGTGGAGCCCCCAACCCTCCATCGGTGCCTCCACACCCCCACCACCTATTGCTACTGCATCCGAACCTCCTAGAGGCCCCTCACCCCGCCATCGCTGTAACATCCACCACTGGTCATACTCTGTAGTCACCCTGAAATTGTCCATGTTGGGGACATCAATCACTGCATCAGACTCCTCACCTAGTTGATCAATAATCGGGTAGGCTAGAGTCCTCTCATCACCCCGAAACTAATAGATCAAGGGCTCACCAGGAAATCCTTGGCACACCCCAAACTATCGAGTCACCCGAATGTACGGGAAGTACTCCTGCTCCTTCGACCTCTTCCATAGAGCAGTATACCCAATATCTCTATCCACCATCTCACCTCGAGTGGTCCAAGGCAACCCCTACGACCACTTCACAACTATGTGCTACCACCCCCAACATTGCAAAAGATAGCTGCACCCGATCCCCTTTCACCTTTGATAGTGGATCTCGTATAGCTCATCATAAAGCTATGCCAATAGTGTCTGAACCCACCTCATAATGATTGGCACTATTGTCGGGCACTCCACCAGTCAAAACACCACCTCAAGTAGGTTCCAAGGGAACCTTACACCTGAGGAGTCAGGAAGCAACATGTTGGAGATGAGGATCATGAGCAACATATGCCTCACCCCCAAAACTCCCTTGTCTAGCAACCATCGTACCAGAATCTTGCCAATTACGTAGTCCGCCTCTGCCCTCTCCATAGCCCTATCCACCCCCATCTCCACTACCTACCCAAAGTATCGTGTTAGCACCACCATACGCTAATCACGGGGAGTCATCCGAATGGGTAGTTCATCTATCCGAATCCATAGAATCTGATACATGTCCTCCAAAGTAATCATCATATCCCCATTGGGAGATGAAAGGTGTTGGTACGGGGATCCCACAAATGGATCAAGGAAGTCATATATGCCTGATCCCCCACCACAAGCTCCAATCATGTCACCTGCTTGAGCCCAAGGGCATCAAGCCACTCCCAATTCGCAACTGTCAACGCCTCCCAGGCATCAGAGAACACAGTTGGCTGGAAATGCCGACTCCTAACAACCTACAAAACATAAACACAATAAAATAAAAAAAACAAATTAGGGTTTCAACCTTAATTTAAACAAAAACATTCAAATAAACTGTACAGACAAAAAATGAAGTACATAAAACATAAATACAGAACTATACAGCCAAAGTACATATCAATAAAATAAACTGTATAGACGAAAAACAAAGTACAAAAAAAAATACAGAACTATACAACCAAAGTATAGATCACTCAAATAAACTATACAATCAAGAACAAAAAATGCAATAACACAAATTCATAATAGGGTTTTAACCTTAAGTGTGAACAAAAAAAACAAATTAGGGTTTTAACCACACCTTAATAAAACAAAAACAATCATACTAGGGTTTTTAACCTTAAGTGTGAACAAAAAAATCAAACAAAAACATTAAAACTATACTAGGGTTTTCGACCTTAAGGTGAACAAAAAAATCAAATAAAACATAAAAATTCATCCTAGGGTTTTTAACCTTAAGTGTGAACAAAAAAATCAATAACAACATAACATTCATCCTAGGGTTTTTAACCTTAAGTGTAAACAAAAAAAATCAATAAAAACATTAAAGCTGCCAAACAAAGCAACAGAAAAAGAATCCAAAAAATGCACCAAAAACAACAATAACTTTGCCGAATAAAGGTGCCTTTGCACCTGATATTCTTGGCATGAAAAACCAATGTCGGGACCACAAATTATCACTATCCTACTCCCTAAGAAGGCTACCATATCCGGACCGCTCCACGGGAAGCAATATTTTTGACAATTTCAACCCTAATCGACGTCACAAAAAGGGTCAAAACCCACTCAAAAACAACAATAACTCTGTCGAATAGAGGTGCCTTTGCACCTGACATTCTTGGCATGAAAAACCAACATCGATACCACAAATTATCACTATCCTAATCCCTAATAAGGCTACCCTAGCCGAACCGCTCCATGGGAGGATGGATTTTTGATAATTTCAACCCCAATCGACATCACAAAAAGGGTCAAAACCCACCAAAAACAAGTCTTGTTGCTAGAAAACTGCATGTGTTCAATAGAAAACAATTGAAGGTACCCTTAAAAATGTCATCTTGAGTCAAGCGACTCGTCACTTTTCTCATTTTGGTCATTCCCTCATCGATTCGTCGCTTGATGGGGTAGTCACACTTAGTCACCAAATCAACAAATACACACCTAATCAAGGAAATGGCATGCATTCGAAGAATCATTGACAAATACAATCACGCTTCTTCTTGGGATAGGAAACAAGCAATAATCACAAGCTGATCAAACACTTGGTATTTTGGAATCATGAACTCAAGGTTCCCATAGACAAAAGGTTGCGCCCTTTGCCTATTCATGACTGAACAATGTCCAAGATCAAGTAAAACCTCATCAAAAAATGTTAACACTTGAAGTAAGCTCCTTAGCTCGTCAGAAGCAAGGATTCAAGAATGCGTGCCATTTCCATACTTGGGGCATCAAAAGTTGGTTAGATTACTAAGAAACCCTAATCATTAAGTGCTTTGGTCATCTATTTTTGCTCAACATTGCGCCACACATAGCGCATCCCAAAAATGGGCATCTATAGACACCAAAATAACACCAACCCAATTACATGGCTACAAGCACTGATTGAGTTAGCATACATACCCCCTAGGGCAGCCTCAAAAGGTTAAACAATGGTCCTAACCACTCCCAAATCAGTTTTGGAAGGTTAGAGGTCAATTTGGCACCTTTTAAGCACTCTACTCCCTACTCATCCCACCATGGGACAATTAGAATAATATTCATCCCATCGAGGGATGATTAGCAGCAATCATCCTAGGGTGGGCCGAGTAGCAGGTTTGACTAGAACAAAAAATCAAACCTCAACAAATCCACCACTTAACTGTGTCTTCAGAGCATGCAATTACGAGAAACAATTTCAAATTTGAGAGGACTTCAGTCAAGCATGCCCTAATCATGGAGGCCTCATGCAAGAAGACTCTAAATCAGGGAGTAATCTTCTCTCCTAAAAAATGCATGGCAAGCCAAGTGGTGCCCTCACATGTGCATTCAAAGGATACCCTTGAATTATATAAAAGAGTGAGCATCCTCACCCAAAAAGAGAGAGGAGAGTTGGAGCATTTGGAGCAATAGAGTGCTGCCAAATTATACCCACATTCCCCCTTTGTTCTTCTTACATCCCTAATTTCTATTTTGGAAGGGAGGTTATCAAGTGAACACTAGGAATGCAATATCAACCCAAAACCCAAGCAATCAGCCACAATCCCACATAAAATTTGTTGACACAACCCCCTAGGAGGTTTTGGACCCATCCCAAGTGGATTGGTGTCAAAACTAGACCCCAAACGATGGGCGTCCTGCCCCCAGGCATCCCCCAAACTATTGCAGTCCTAATCGTCCCACCCCATAGTGATTATAAATCCATGAATAATTTCTCTACTGCTCTTTTTGCATTATGTTCTATTTTTTTTACTTATGCTATTGTTCAAGTTTAATTGGATTCTGACTTGATTTGACCGTGTTTTTATCATTTTACACTTTTACTAACATATAGGAAGTGCCTTCAGGTGTAGGACAATCTGGGTAGAATCAGACAAATATGACCTTCTGGGTCATCCCAAAATGCCCCTTTTAGCCTAACCCCAAGTTTGTAGGAGTTTTGGAGGTCTCTGGGCTGGACATTTGGAAGGTTTCTTTTGCATGTTTTATGACAGTCCTAATCATACCACCCCGGAGTGATTAGAAATATATGCATGATTTCCTAACTGTTCTTTTTGCAATGTGTCCTTGATGATGTTTTTATGCCTCTATCAATTTTTGGGTTCATTATGACCTTTTTTGACCATCATTTTTCCATTTTATATACTAACTAGTCAGAGGCTCTAGGGATTGCATGTTTTCCCTCTATCTGCATATGCTATTAACTATTTATTGTTTCTTTTTATGTAGGATCTCACCGCTAGGAACACCAGAGTGTAGCAAGGAACACATGAACACATCGATGCAAGTGGTGACAACCTTTGGCCTGCCCATTTCGAATGTGAGGCACACGAAAGACACTCGAAGCGTACCATCTATTGATGTAACGAACTGTATCAAACATTCTGAGCCCTAAAGGGGGGATGTATTGTAACCAAATATAAAGAAACATTAATAAAATAGGCCCCACTTTGTCTTTGTTTGCTTACATCTCGTCTATGCGCTATTTCCTTCATGCATTGCTTTCTCGCATTCGTAGGACTTAGCATTTTTATATCAATTTTGTTTGCACCATCTGGTCTGGCACGTCGTCACTCTGCATTCAAATTTCAATTTGAATTTTTATCAAACATGTGTAGCTTGTCCTTAGAGTCTTTAACTTCCATCCTTATCAAAACTATATCAAGTTCTAATCTTTCACACTCTAGATCTTTTGTCTTTAATTTTTCAGCCATACCTTCTTCAATTTTCCTTGCCTCTTCAACCTTAATTTTGAAGTTAGTAAGCTCTGGTAGAAAATTTATTTTTTCTTTCTCATATTCTTGAGCTTGAAATCTTAATATTTAGTTCTCCCTTTTTAATTCTTTAAGATCAACAATAAGTCTCTCACATTCTAGATATTTTACCTTTAACTGTTCAACCATACCTTTTTCAACTCTCCTTATCTTTTCAACCTTATCTTTTAAGTCAAAGAGATCTTGTAGAAGCTTTGTATTACATTTCTCATCCTATTGCATTTGAGCCTTTAATTATAAGTTCTCCCTTTTCAACTCAACAAGTTCCTTAAGAGTGGATTCCTCCTTTTATTTTTCTAAATTTTTCTCTTTTCTTTGGTCTTCAATAGGAGCATTTCCTTTTTCTTCTATTGTTAAAATTAGAGTTTCTTCTTCATACCTTTTTTTATTATGTTTATTTTCCTTGAGTTCTATTTCATCTTCACTACTACTAAACACATTGCAATAACCTGAATCCTGACCGAGTTGACCACAAATAAAACATTCTTCACCATCTTATGGACAATAAGTTGCATGGTGACCTATCTTCCTATCTCTGGTACACAATTTTATCAATTTAGCCTCTTCTCCATTACTTGATTCATCTCTTGAATTTGTTTCCACTTCTCCTCTTAGAGAAACAATCTCTTTGAAAATAAAATCATATTTATCTTCTTTTTATTTGATGGTCATGTGTGTTCTTTTCCTTTTAGGTCTCATGGTTCTACTTTTGCCTTTGTTTGCCATGTGTGTTCTTGTAAGATATTCCTTAAAGTTGTTAGAACTTTTTCGAAGGAATCAAATTTGATACCAATTGAAGAACACAAGCTTATACTAAGAGGGACAATGAATAGTATAAGACCACTTTTTGCTTTCCTTTACCAAACAATATTATCCAATATTATCAATAGCAATATCAAGAGTAGTAACCAAAGCAATACATAAATCATCATATACAATAGAGACACCAATTTAACATGGTTCACCCAATGTGGCCTACTCCACAAATAAAATCTTCCACTAAAATTTTCTCAATAAATCTCTTGGGAATCCTTCCCTATTATAATATGTATGGACCACTATCCAAAGGAGACATCGATACCTTAATCTAGTTCATGTATCTCTATCCATAGGAGATACCAATCCCCTCAACTAGTTTGTGGATATCTATACATAGGAGAACTCTTCTCCTCTACTCTGGCTAGTGACCCTCTAGAAGACTACTACCACCACTGCACTGGCTTGTGGATCTCTCTCCATTGAATACTCATGTTCTCACTTAGAAGATATTTGTACTCACTACCATGGCTAATGGATCTCTATCCATTGGAGAGCATTGTTCTCTACTCTATCACCTCCAAAGCTTGATCTCAGCTCTGTCTCAAATATGCACTAAAAATAGTACTTCAATTTAGCACAAATATTCTCAATATCTATCTCAAATATATACTAAACATAGTCCTTTGATATAGCACAAATCTGCTCAATATCTATCTCAAATATGCACTAAATATAGTCCTTGGTCTAGCACAAATTTGTTCAATATCTGTCTCTATTCTGACACAAATATACCCTCAACTATACACCAAACTTTGCCCTAAAATCTATCCTCAAATCTGCTAGATTTGTCCAAAGCCTTAACATAAAGCTTGAAAAAATCAATCAATAAACTCTACTCTTCAAGTATTCTCAAAGAATTGCCTCAAATATATTCAACAAGTCCTCTCAAGAACTTGTCGAATCTACTCTCAAGTCTTCTCTAAGACTTGCCTCAAATTTGCTCAACAAGTTCTCACTAGAACTTGCTCAATTTTCTCAACAAGTTTTCACCAAGACTTATCTCAAATCTGCTCAACAAGTCCTCATTAGAACTTTCTCGATAATGCATTGTAAGCTTCCATAAAATCTCAAACTAAACTCAGTCCTTAATTCCACTCTAGGAGTTACTCAAATCAGCTCACAAGATTTCATAAAAGCTTTTTCAACTCAACTCAATCTATCATAGAAAACCTCTTCAATTATACAGACAAGTTTTACATAAAATCTTGTTTTAATCTCATAGAAACATATAGAGAATGGTTATAGACTCAATATGTTCACACTCACAACAATACTTAATCACTTTTGAACTCTTTTGTTTAACCAAATAAACATATGGATAATGGTTAGAGACTCAATATGTTTCACACTCACACAACACTCAATCACTCTCAAAATATCCTTCAAATCAATTAAGAATAAATAACAATTTGTTTCACAAAACTTGAACTATCACTCCAACACTTCCAATCAACTAAGCTCAATCAACTCCACTAAACCAATCACTCAATGAAACACAACTTTCTTACAAACCCTAAATAAGTGTTTCACAATGCTTTCAACATCTCACACTATGAAACACAAACCTTGACTCAAGATGATTCCAAACTCACATAAAAATTATACTCATGGTATTTCACAAAATCCTAGTCAAGTATATGAAAGCTTACTCAAATATTTCCAACCATTCTTATGAAACAATCTCACAAAATAATGATACTCATGATCTTTCACAAACCCTAGTTCAATATAGTTCTCAATTTCTTACTCAAATATTCTCACAAACATTCACCAATCATGCACATGAATAGTTACTCAAAAAAGCTTATCAAACAAACCATTTCACTCCAACTTAGCATTCAGAACATCCAATCCAAAAATGATGTCACTCATAAGGAATATGTGCCCATACCTTTTGTTTGATGAATAATCGATCTCAAAACCTGTCTCAATCATAATCACCCTCTTTGCTAATATCACAAGTTAGGTAGTAAAAACCTTCTCAAATTTTAATTCAAATATTCCCTCAAAATATTTCACCATACAAAACATTAAATATCAATTACACCTTATAATCTCCACACTTCAAAAATGATTAGCAAAAATTAAGCAACTCACTTCAAAAATTAATTTTATTTATTTACCTTATTACTCCTTCCAAATTATAATCATCAAAATCACAATATAATATTTTAACTTTTCACAAACCTTATATCTTCCTCCTAACACAAAAAAATTCATGCCACTTAAAATCTTAGGACAAAATTTAATTAAATACCTCTTTTACCCTTAGTGGGCTTCTATCCCCTACTGCGCTGCCACCAATGCCCTAGCCATAGGTCAACTTCCACGTGAGCTAGGTGCTCACCTTGGTAGGCAAAAGTGCCTTGTGTGCTTTGTAGCCTATGTTGGGTGCCCAAAATAAAAATGACCATCACAAAACACTGCCATCAGGATTCGATCACGGGACCTATCACCTTTCAATGCCTCAATACACAGTCGCTTGCTGCTAGCCCAACCACCAGGTTGTCAATGAGGCTTTAAGCCTACCTTCCTTTATCCCTTCGTTGGATGCCAAATAAAATAAAAAAATTTCCTTTGTATTTGCATGCAGAGCATAGAAATTTGTATGCGCTCACAATGTGAATCAATCGAACATAAGGGTTTAGTCAACCAATGCACATGGTATTTATACCATTGTACCATCTCCCTTTGGATGTCGATGGAGGGGGAAAATACATACGATTTTGGCGTTAATTAAACCTTTTCCCTTATAACCCTAACCTTAGGGTTAATTAAATTAATTTATAAATTAATTTATAATGAAATTATTATAATTAATTTATAACTAATTTAATAACTTTAGGGTTAATTAAATTAAATTATGAATTAAATTAACTTTAGGTCTTAACATTAGACCTTTAATATTATAATATTATTTTTCTTGGGCCTTCCTATTGCTCCTTTATACCTTATTTGACCACCTTGAATATTATAATAAGAGATATTATAATATTATTTCTCTTAGGCCTAGAAGTAATTTTTCTCTTGCACTGCTTATTGGAACTAACCCTTGACATCCTTCCTTTTGCACTGCTCATTGAAAATGACTCTTGACATCAATGACAACAAACCTTGCTCATATTTCCAACACTCAGATGTACATAACAATAAAGGTAGGACAACATGGTCACCAAGAGGTATGGCTCACAAAAAATCAAATAAAAAACCAATTTCCATACTTGATGTCAAAAGTTAACATAATGGAGACCATTGCTTTTCCAGGGAGATAATGATTCAAACATGTGACCCTTTTGAAACATGGTCTTATGCTCTAAATTTCCCAAAAATTATTTTTCTAATCCTAACTACATTGTTAGGGAAATAACTTTGTTCTTGGACTCCATTTTGGTCCATTCAAAAAGTATTAGAAATATTGGAGTGAGAATAAAAAATTCCATAGGCAACTCTATAGAGAGATTTATTAACACATTTATGAAAAATAAATTCTAGAGACCCTCAATTATGCAAAAAAATATACTTACTAAAAATAGGAATTTTCTACTTTTATATTTTTGTAGCCAAAAAGCATATTTAGCTATGTTGACACATCATTAAAAGAAAACAATTTAATGGACAAGTCATGAGTATGTAATTTTTATTTAATATGCACTTTGTAACTCATGAAATGTGAATCACTACATTTCCATATGGGTGATATTCTAACTATTAGAAGGTGAACCACTACATTTTCATATGGATGACCTTCCATGTTTAATATAGTGGATATACAATACACCAATTCTTTTATAAATAGAATTGCACCCCTGAATGTAAAGAGTATGACAAACAGATGATATGTTATAAACTCACATAGATTGATTGCATTATACTCTATTTTTTATTAGTAAAATCATTATGTTATTTTATTTATATACTTTTTTCTAATTTTTTATACTCTATTATTTTCTAATTACATCCTTTCATGATATTTCTTAACTTAAAATTTTTATCTTTGAATCATTCAATATTATATGTATCAGATTAGTGGTATGAAATCAGTCTATCTTTTAATGGTATGTCCATAAACATGAGATATAGGTATAAAATGTTTAGGCATTAGATGTGAGATCCCTCTTTATTGCCTCCCTTGTCATTCAAAGTAATATTAGGTAAGAAATAGAATGGTCAACATCAAGATAGTCAATCCTTTCAAATAAATTTTGAATGAAGCCCTTCTAGAATAGAGGAATGAGATGATGAGTAAATTCTCTCAAACTATTCAATGACCCTATACTACAAGTTTTGAAACCTCCTTTGCATAGTCTCTCACTATCCTAACGCCATTCTATGATCCCACACCTTTTAAGGCATAGGTGAATTGTAATAATTGTGCCCTTTATAATTGGTTGGAATAGTTGTCTTCATACGTTTTTGTAAATAAAAACAATGATAATGATAAAATCACTTCTATAATTTTGAAATTCTCACTACCTATTTAAATTGGTGGGATGTATATTGCAATAATATTACAAAAGAGAATTTTAGATGAAGTAACATTCACATGGGATAATTTTATGATGACATCAAGGAAGTATATTATCTCATGGAATCCTATAAAGATCAATACATGTGACAACAACAATTGCATAAAGATAAATACCAACATGTTCAAGATTATATTGATGTTTTCCACTCCATAGCACCAAAACTAGGTATTCAAGATACCAAAAGGTATCAAATCCTCAAGTATTATAGTGGGTTGTGTAGATGGGGTAAAACTACTCTACTATAAATATTTCTTAGCTAGATCCATTGGGAGCCGAGGTGACCACATGGGTATGTTGATTCGTCTACACTTAGAGGCTTGGGAGATCAAAGGGTTCACTAGGAATGGTTTAAGGACTTAATCCAAGTTAGGGGTGGAAATGTTTGATTTATTTCATTGAACAAACATCTATATTGGTCTTACTAAGATCTAAGCTATGAATTTTAATGTAAGGAAAACAATAATGCAAGAAAACAAAGACTATCCCTAGAATGATTTTTAATTTCAATGAGGACTAAAACCCTAATTTTACAAATAAGTGAATATTTTCCTTTTCAACAAGGGTTCAAGAAAATGCATAAAAAAATTTAACTTAAGATGCAAAACTACATGTTTTTCTTTATTGATGCCTAGAAATAAAGTCAAGTATTTATTTATTTATTTATGATCTCAATCTGAAATAGAATTGAAAAAAATGAACAAAAGGACATCCAAAAAATAGCTTAAATATTTAACAAAGTACTTAATCAATCTTATGGTTGATCCTACCTTAAAAATTGTATCTAGATATATCCAACAACTTCAAACCTACAAAATATCTTCAAAGCCCTTGGAAAAATTGATTAGTGTTTGGGAGACTACTTAGGCCACCATATGACTAATATTGGAGGTAGTCAAGCTCCCTTAGTATTTCTAGATGATATTTCAAAATTAAAAGTGATTGTTGACCTTTGGAGAACAAACACAACAAGATATGATAGCATAAAATAATGAAAATAGAATGCTAACAGAATGAATGCAATTGAAACAAATATGTAATTAGAGATATAGGGTTTTTGGGATAAAAATTTAACCCCAAGTTGATTGTAATTAAATTTATTCCTCGTAAGTACTAGCCATGAATTTATGATCAAATAAATAAGGTAAAAACCAATGGTTTTTTCTAATTTGCACCTCATAAGGATGGGACACAAATTCACACAAGAAGGATAAAAACCTAATTTAATAACTAGAAGTACAATTTAATACTAAATTTTGATGATCTAAATTGAAACAAATACAAAGAAAAAACTTGATAAACCTATGGGTGAAGTAAGGGCAAAGGTGGAAGACCTATCCTCCTTCTAGAAGACAATATATTATCAAGTATTATCCAATTTCTTATATTCAACAAAAAAAGCGCCAAACACACTAATAAAATGACATTAGGAGTATCAAGTCCTCAGAGCCAAGAATCAAAGATTGCTTAGATCGCTTAGAAAAATATTAGGAGAAAAAAATAATCCAATCCTTCTATTTATAGAAGGTTTGGTGTATGGAAAAATAAAGAAAATGAAAAACAAATTTGACCAAGAGCCAACACCCTAGAGGTCGACCCAAAGAGAAATGATACTTCCCACATATTGTTTAGCTATTATGAGGGGTGAGGCTAGTGCAACAATGAAGTGAGAATGGGTAAGGACTTAAACCCTTCCTCTAGACTAGGTTAGACTAGTTTTAAAGTATTTTTTGCATTTTTTATTCTTTTTTATAAGAACTCATTGCATGTGACTCAACATGAATTTGGGGGTCAACCATGAATTTGGTCAAAAATTGACGATGACCGAATTCATCCCCTAGAAATATAGGGTATGAATTCCTAAATTTATACCCAATAAGAATGAGGTATGAATTCAATAAAATAAAAATAAAGAGAGAAAAAGAGAAGAAAATAAAGATAAGAGAGAGAAAGAGAACGAGATAATATAGAAGAAAGAAAACCAATTTTTTTATTATCCTACTTATGCTTTGATTTTTAATTATTTATATGATGATGAAACTGATTAAAATTTTCTTAATGTTTTTGGTTGTAGCATGACATACTAGAGATTAGGGAGTGGCAGTTGTGCTCCTTGGAGGAGATACAATGAAAAATCACAATAATAAATAAAGATACACTATGGGTAGTGGGGCTACTACATCTAGAAAAAATTCCTTGGATGGAGGCAAATAGAGCATTGTTGATGTCATTGGTAAAGAGGTGGTATTCAGAGTTGTCCACCTTTTATTTACTCATGGGAGAGATGACTATCACACTAGAATATGTGTGGTGGATCTTGTGCATCCCAACTAGGGGAATAACAACTTATAGATCATAGATGTGATAGGAAACACTATAAATATTATCATGGAATTGGACCCACAAGATCCAATAGAGTGGAATCCATATTGATAATTTGCTAGACCAATATGGAATATATGTCCTAATTATTGTTGGGGTAACAACTAGGTTTCTAGTGTGGCATACCAGTAGGTGATACCTATCATGGATTCTAGTAAGAGTAGTAGCATACATGTAGGACCAATAGGTGTGTTTTTTATGGGGTCCATATGTATTAGTTTGTCTATATAGGGCATTATACAATATTGTGTACAAATGGTATACAGGGCTAGTGTATACAACATTTATCTAGGTGTGGTGTTGGGAGCACATGATAGTTTAAATACCACACATACTTCTAGGACCATTGCCGAACCCAAAGTTGCCAACAATATATAAATGGACCAAAAACCTAAAATGATTCTAGAGGACATAAAAAGTTGTCCTATCAGTAGGGATGTAGATAATATATAAATTATGGGATCATCTGATTATATGGTGACCATGGCATCTACACCCTAGATGGGTTGAGGATGGTTATGAGTTGGAAAGGGTTTGAAGAATTTTGTGGGTCATCACTGAAAAGGGCAAGTGGGAGTTGTATTAGTTTGACTAAGCACAATGCTAGTTTGGCATCTTATAGAATATTCTAGACCTTAGGTATTATTGGTTTATACACATGTAGAGGGATCCTTCAAGAGTTAGAGGGGACCTTGATGTCGGTAGATGGGTATATAAGGACCTAGATGACCCACTATACATCTATCCAAGGGTGGATGATGTTGGGGTCATGCTCAGGTACAAGAGATGATACAAGGGTGTTATAACCTTGAGCATCTCATCACCAATGCCAGTGTAGAGATGCTAGTTCATGGACTAAAAATTGTATTTGGTTCTATAAGAGGCCTCCCAACACACCACTAAGTGATGATAGAGGTATTTAAACCCACATAGTAAAATGAGGGTATAAGTTAGGATAGAGATGATGACAACAATGAGGATGACCATCACCCTCTTAGGATTAGGAGGAAGGAGGATAATAGGAGTTTATCCCATAGTGATAGAGTCTAGACCAATAAGGATGATAGGGGGTGCCTCTACGTTGGCTACAATGGGACCTAGTAGGACTGTGGGTTAGGGAGACCTAGGGAAGGAGGTAAAGGCATTGTAGGCCTAGATAGCAACTATGTAGAGGGATATGAACCTACTTTGGGAGGATAGGTCCAAGAGGATATATGGGTTATAGAGTACCTTGAGCACGATACTCATAGAATGAGATGTAGCAAGGGCTAAAGTAGATTGCCTTAAGAGAGATATAAATCAACTAGAGTAGGAGCAAAAATAGACTCAATTAAAGGGTATAGTTGTCATTAGCATTAGGTAGTAGGATTATGGGATCAACCTAATATTGGTAAAGCTACAAAGGGTTGGGAAGAGGATAGAGATATCTATATATAGGGATACCTTCTACCAAACGTTATATTTTTAAGCAATTCCAATAGAGCAGAGGGTGCCTCTTTCATCATCATTACAAACACAGGGTCAATCATGATCTAGATCATGGACCATTTCATGGTCCATGAATATACCCCCACTAGGAATACCTCTAGCAAGTAGATCAAAGGAGATAGGCTCATAGAGTTAGGACCAAGATCGGGGTGACATGCCAATTTTGATTTTGGTATGCACCCTTGGGGAAGGTTGAGTGTGCTAGGCTTGGATTATTGCACACTGACCAAGATGATGTGTATTCTCTAGATTTTGATTAATATTGTGCTGCATTTTGAATTATGTGTTTGTTTAATGGATTATTCTAATTTTATTTTATTTTTTATATGTTAGTGATTATATGTTAGATTATTGCATGAATGAGTGCAATAAAATTAACTATTGAATGCATGAATGAACTAAATTAATGCAATGCATTATGTGATGAAGCTATCTAATGAAATGAATAAAATGCATGAGTATATGAGGATATGGAAAGAAAAAAGGTGATGGAAGAAATAAGAAAAGGAAAAACAAAGCTCTAGCCAAATTTTATCCCTATGAAAATGGACCATGATTTCATCATAAAGCAAATTCATGCCCCATATGGATAGGGTGAAATTTAGAAAAAATAAATAAAATAAAAGAAGAAAAAAAAAGAGGATAAGAAGAAGATGAAAGAAAATTTCAACAAAAGAAAAAAAACAAAAATGTGCTCAAAATATGACATTTGAGTTAACATAGACTACAAGGGGTTAGTGTGATCAGACAAACATAAACTAAGTGAAAAAGAAAAAGGGTGGAGCAGGATCATGTAAGGATGTATACTTGCAAATGGCCTAATAGAGGTTACCTCTTGTTAGTGACCATGAATCTATATCATAAGGGTGTAATGATCACTAGAAAAGAACAAGTATGGAGTGGTACCCACTATGGGTGCGATTCTTGCTAATGGTTGTCATTGGAGAGATGCCCGCTAGGATGTATGCTCACAAATTAACTTATGGAGGCTTGCTCTTGCTTGTTGGTCATGAATATATATTTTCTGGGGTGTAATGTTTGATTGATTTTCAAAAAAGAGTGTATAAAATAGGGGTGTGGTGTTTGCAAAATATGAGTGAGAAAAGAAAAGCACAATAGGAAAAAAGTGTGTGTGTGTGCATGTGTTAGATAGAAGGTATATATATGAATGAGAGAATTAAGAAGTAAAAATTATTATGTGTGTGTACTTTTGAAATTTCAATAGCTAAGATATATGCATAAGATAGTCAGTGGTCGTACAAACACCATAAATGATATTCATACGATATATACCCTATCCCATGAGGATCCCTTAACAATTGAAATTTATCTTGGGGAAAGTAAGAAATGATTAAAAAATTTCAAAGGACAAAGGATATACAAGATATAAATAACTATATCCCTTTACTTGGAGAGATTTTAATTATCAAAAATTTCAAGGTCAATAAATATATGAGAAGAGAAAAAGAACAAAATAAGACAACAAATACAATTATGAAAATGCATGGAGATGTACCCTAGGTTGGGGGTTAGTTAAGCATTAGTGACCTAGTATGAGTGCAATACATGTGAGATAGAAACTAACTAGGTTTTATCACTTGCATCATTGCAAATTCCCCAAGAATCTATATGATCAAGTAGCAAAGTATCTATGTGATAAGAAAATATGGAGAGTGAAACATAATGTCAAGCAATTCATATAAAATATGATAGGAAATCATTTAGTATGAGCAAGCAAACCAAATACAATATGAATAACGATGATGATGAATCATGTATGATATTATTTTAGGTGAATTATGTTCATTGGTTTTCTAAGTTCTTTACCATCTAATATCACTAAGTGATAGGCTCCTAAGAAAAACTAGGCCATTATGAGAAAGGAGCCTATCCAATTAGGATAAAACTTACCTTTTAGATTTGTGCGAGCATTAGTGTTCTTCTATTTTTCCTTGAGGACAAGGTCCCCAACCTCAAAATAATATGTGAACTTTCTTAGAGTGATATCACTTGAGCCTATTCTAATAGGCTCAAATATGTTCTAAGGTATGGATGTGCTTCTCATCCAATAGCTCCAATTGGTGCAAATAATCTAAATAAAAATGTGCACACACTCTAATGGTACCATATTTCTTAGCTATCATAATAATAATACAAGGGAATAACTCCTTAAAGAAAAGGATATGATAGAGGAAATATTTATGAGCCACATCACAAAGAGTGTCCTCCTTAACACATTATTTGGGATATTCTAAATGAAATTTGACATATACCCTAAATGTACCTTCCTTCTTAGCAATAAGAATGATGACTCCTAATTTCTCAAGGTATTTAGGGGAGATAGGAATGATATCCACTTGAGAACTAGAAGACTTAGGGAATAACCCATCAAAAAAAAATTAATTTCATAGCATATCTTCATGGTCCACATCACAAAGAGTATCCCCTACAACATAATCCCTTGGGATCACAACCAACTCAAGGTGCACCAATGTTATCACATTGTAAAATAAAATGTTTGAGAGAGAAGGTCGTACCTCATCCCCATTACTCCACTCTAATTCATGATGATTCATAAATTCAACATAAGTAATGACTTGATCACCATAAATTGGTAAGGGTTGGCTTTTTTGGGGGATGTAACCTATGCCACATAACCCAAGCTAAATATCAACTTCCATAGGCTATTGAATACCTTTCTAATATACACCCAAACCCTTACCTATATATCCTATACTAGATAGGATTTTATTAGGAAGTAGGTAATCATCGGATAGATAACAATTGGAAAAGGTTTTCTCTATAGGAAATGGGTTGCTACCATGGATATTTTCTTTGAGGTACATACCCATGTAGATAAAGGTACACATGCCAATATGTACTACTTCACCCTTTCTATGGGATAAACCCATACTTTGGGGTGAATATGGTAGCATGGCCAGATATAGAAGAGGATTTTTATTGAGTAGGTTGATTTGATCCCATGATGATATTATGATTGGTGGTCCCTTATATTAAAATTTTTAAACCCCTTGATGATGTTAAATGATGAAAAAGAAGTAGAACTTTTATGGAGAGAAATAGATGGATAGAATTTGATATTAGATTGATCTTGGTCAGCCATTTAACAATATTGAAATGGATGAGGGTCACCATAAATGGTGAGAAGTTGATATTTAAATTCATATTTTAAACATTTATGAAGAGTAGAAGAGACAACCCTCATTGTGTGAATCCAAAGGCATCCAAGAAGAATTTTAGAATATGTTAGGAAAGATACCACATAGAACAAGGTATCTAAGATCTTGGGTCCTACATTAATGGAAAGGGATAAAATATCACATGTTTCTTGAGATTCATTGTTAAAATATTTTATCATGACATCAGATTTGGTTAAATATTTCTCCTTTAATCCACAATTTTGGAAAATTTTATAAGTGCATAGATTGAGGGAGGAACCATTGTCCACTAATATTATCTTGAGTATGCAGTGATGTAAATGGGAGAATCCCCTTATAAATTTGAGGAAGGAAGATCATCATTATAAAAAGATATATGATTAATCCCAAGAGAACTTGCAATATTATCTAGGTTACTAGGGGGAAGATATTGTAGGATGGATTGTTGACTTAGAAACTTCAACAAGGCTTCCCTATGAATAGGAGAGGTTCGTAAAATATCTAAGAGGGAAAGCTTGGATAGCATGTTACTTATATATTATTTAATGTCAAAGGATATTTTTGGTTGTGGCTTCTAAACTAAGGTTGGTTTTTCTACACTTATTCTTCTTTTTTGGTTTCTTTTGAGAATTAAGGGTGATCTAGAGGGTTGGTTGGATGTAGAACTTATCTCCTACTAAGACTATTGAGTTAGTTAAACTTGAGATTGTTGTTTTTTGTAACCACTATCATACTAACAATATTGTTGTAGGGTGGTGGCACATTATGATAAGACACCTGGTTGGTTATCTGTTATTGATGATTAGGTAGGGGATTTTGGAAGATCCCCATTTATTAATTACTTGTAGGTGCTTGTTGAGTAGGAGGTTAATTTTTTGGATGTTTATAGTTAGGAGAATTTTGGTAGTACTCTATTACAATATGAACCTCATATATTAAGTCTTGAACCACATGTTTCAACCTCTTACATGAATGTGTCATATGCCCTTTTATGCTATGATACTCATAAAGTTGATCAGGATTATACCAATCTATTGTGGTAACAATAGGAGACAACTCGATCATGTTAGCTTCCAAAATTTCCTTAAGGACCAACAAAATAGGTTGGTTGACTCTATTAAAATTTCTTGGTGGGGGATTTTGAGGCCTAATAAGTACCATCTTTTGCAAGGTACTAGCAGCATTGACATTTTTGGTTTGTTGATTATCTCTTACCCCATCACCAACTACATGCTTAATCTTGTATTGAATTTTCATGTTCCTATACTCTTCTTTCCTTAAATTGAGTTTACCTCTTTGAATAAGAGTTTTTCTACTTTTCTTTCCAAATATATTGCTTGTTCTAAAGAGGTAATAGTCATTATTTCTAACTCATATGATATCTACATTTGTAAATTTCCAATAAATATTTTTTGCATTTCTCAAGGAGGTAAGGTGTATCTTAATATTCCAACTAAACTTCTCCATCAAGCCAAAAAATCTAATAAACTCTCATTATTACCTTGATTCAAAAGATATAAATCCTGCGTAGTCACACTTTTCTCAATACAAGATCCAAATTTTTGAACAAATAACCCGATTGTCTCTTCAAATTTCTTTAAAAAATGATGAGATAGTTGATAATACCATTCCAATGGCATACCGCCAAGTCTCTTAGGGAATAACTTTAGCAATAACATGTCATAATATATAATATCGTGCCATGTTGTTCGAAACACCCTTAAATGTTCTATTGGGTTCTTTGTTCCCTTATAAATAGGTATGACCAACATTGGGAAAATCTTGGGATAAGGCCTAGCAATGACCATAGGGTCTAGATGTTGCTTGCATATTTCCTTATAGTTATAAATTAAACTTAGTGTTTGAATTGTATCCATTCTTAAGGCCAATTGTTTCACTACACTTGTTAAACTTTGCATATCAGGGTCATTGTTGTGTAATACCCCTAGATTTTCTAGAGGGTTATAGGTGGATTATTGAAAAAGGGTTTGGTTAATGTTAGAAATATTAACACTATTATGATATGGGATTTTTTATGTGGTATATTACTAAGGAATGTAGTTCACATTGGGTGGAACAGAAGAAGGAATATCGATATTATAAGAATGAGAAGGAAATTGAATATTATGGTGAAATGCACTACTAGTTGGAGGAGGTTGCAAAATTGCCCCAATGTTGGTAGTTGTAGTAGTGGTATATGTAGGTTTATGAAATGGATTAACATAATTAGAAGATTCAAACAAAGTATTGGTTCAAATATTTTTAGGAGAAATGGTTCAGTGATGAGATGTCTTAGCCTCTTCAAGTTGGGCTTCTTCATCCATAGTATTATTCAAATCTTCCTTGTGATGCATAAAGATATTCTAGATATGATAAAATGATTTAAAGGTGGGATGTCCATTAGACCCATTAATAGGAGCAAGGTCATTACTAGTTTTTGTATTCTCTTATACATCTAGATTAGGATTCTCCCTATCAATTTTATCACCCCATTGAGGATTATCATTAGATTCTAAAAGTTTTCAATTACTCCTAAGGATAGGAGCCATTAGGATTAAGGGAAAGGATAAGAGATACAAAGGGAGAACTAAATCTAATGAAAGATACACAAAATGTCTTATTAAGTAGTTTTATCTTTTTATAATATAAAAAAATAAATTTTAATGGTCTTATTTATGGTTTAAACAAAAAAAAAACAAGAGAAAAAAGAAAATACTTCCAATATTGGCAACTAAGGACATGTTTCATGTCAAGTTCACCAAATATGTAGAGGGGGTAAAATTTCCCTACCACATATGATTCTCGAATGAATCCGTTGGGAGCCAAGGTGATCATGGGGGTATATTGATTTGTCTACACTTAAGGGCTTAGGGGACCAAAGGGTTCACAATGAATGGTTTAAAGACTTACTCCAATTCTAGGGTGGAAATTTTTGATGTGTTTTATTGAACAAACACCTATGTTTGACCTTACTAAGATCTAAGTTATGAATAATAAAAGAACAATGAAAGTAAAATAGTAATACAAGTAAAAAAAGACTATCTTGAGAATAATTTTTAATTTCAATGAGGATAAAAATATTAATTTTTCAAATAAGTAAATATTTTACTTTTTACCAAGGGTTCAAGAGAATGGACAAAAAAAATTAACTTAAGATGCAAAACTACATGATTTTCTTTATTAATGCCTAGAAATAATGCCAAATATTTTTTATTTTTTTTTATGATCTCAATATAAAATAAAAATGATGAAAATGAGAAAACAGACACCCAATAAATAAGGTTTGAGGTGTAGACCTACTAGTTTGACCAAACCCCGTAAGGGGGTAAAGGTCCAAGGTTCAAATCTAGGGCCTCATCGGACTGAACACTTGTCCCTTTCCTGGTGCTTTCAGTGGTGTAAAATGTTTAAAATGATTGTGGTATGGTGGTTATAGGGGTGGACTATGTGAAGAACTGTGTGGCAGCTTCTAGAGAGGAAAACACAGGATACTATGGAGGCCATAAAAATTTGGACAACATGCCTAGATTCATAGCGACTATCGATTCCACCATGTAAAAAAAGACACCCAACAAATAGTTTAAAGATCTAACAAAGCACTTACTCGATATGGTGGTTTATCCTAGCTTAAAAATTAAATCTAGATATATCCAATAGCTTCAAACCTAAAAAATAATTGTAAAACCCTTGGAAAAATTGATCAATGTTTGGGTGCCTACTTAGGCCACTATATGATTGAGCTTGGAGGTGCAACAGTCAGACCCCCTTGGTCCTTTTAGTTGACCTTTCAAAAGTAAAAGTGATTGTTGACCTTTGGGGAACAAACACAATAAGATATGACAACATAAAATAATGAAAATATAATGCTAATAAAATGAATGCAATTGGAATAGATATAGAATTAGAGACCTAGGGTTTTGGGGATATAAAATTGCCCCCAAGATAACTATAACCAAATTTATGCCCCATAAGTATGATTCATGAACTCAAAAATAAAGTAAGGAGGGTGAAACCAAGGGTTTCATAAAATTTTCACCTCGTAAGTATGAGGTACGAATTCACATAATAAGGCTAAAACCTCACTTAATAGCTAACAGTGTAATTTAATACTAAAATTTGATGATCTACAATGAAATAAATACAAAGAAAAAACTTGATAAACTTATGGAGGAAGAAAGAGCGAAGGTGGAAGAACTCTCTTACTTCTAGAATACAATCTATTTTCAATACTTCTCCACTTTCTTATGTTCAACAATAAAATCATCAAACACACCAAGAATAGAACATTAAAAGTATCAAGTCTTAAGAGTGCCCAAAATCAAATCTTGCTTAGATCACTTAGAAAACATATTAGGTGAAAATGGGAATCCAATCCTTCTATTTATAGGATTTTTGAAGGAGGGAAAAGGCAGGAAAATAAAAAAAAATTGGCCAAGATCCAATTCCCTAGATGTCAGCTCAAAATTTAAGCGTTTTTGAGAAAAATCCAAATTTTATTGAATTCATGCCCTGTAATTTATTAGGCATGAATTCCATCAAGGCCAAGAAAACAAATCAAGAAAAGGTAAAAAATAAGGTTCAAACTTACACTTAGAAATTTTGAGGGACTTCTTGATGGGTCATGTTTCCATGTCTACAGGTTGCAATGGTACATTCAAGTGGACATGGAGCACTTAAAAGAGGTATATAAACTTGATATCAAATCGGAGCATAAGAACAAAATAAAAATAGAAAAGGAGGAACAAATAATTAAACTAGAAAATTAAGTGTCATCTAAATATGAGTGAGACTAACTCTCTAAATAATCATAATAAAGGTCAACTCCAAAAATAGTATTGAAAACAAAAAAAAACTCCTATGAAAGAAATCCCTCAAAGGCTGAGTGGAAAGTGGTGCAATTATAATAATATCAACCAACATTGTTGAGATGTAATCCTCTATATCCATTGCACCATTGCCTCCACATTCCATACGTTGAGGATAAAGTGAAGCGATTCATGGAAGTTGAACGAAATGTCACCATTTCCACCACACATGCTATAAAAGAGGAGTTATAAGAGAAGAAAAGACTATTTCACTCATAAATATGGGTCAATGATAATACATTAAATTTAATTTTTGATAGTAGGAGTCAAAAGAATATGATTTCTAATCATATGATGAATTATTTGAATATGCCTATCACACCACACCCACAACCATATAATTTTGGATGACTACAAAAAGAGAGACATTCATGTCACTCAATAATGTCCCCTCTCTTATACCATCAAGCCCTTCAAAGATGAATTTGTATGTGATTTTGTACCCTTTGATGTTTATAATGTGATTTTAGACTAACTATTTATATGGAAGAGTTATGGTGTATATGAATCTAGTCCCCAAAGTGTCATCATCAATATCAAAGGCCAATACTTTAGGATATCATATGTGTATTATACTACATATATTTCCTTAATTAGTTCTAAATAATGCACAAATATGATATACAAAATAAGAAAAAATATTTTGCTAATAATCATGCCTCAAAGTAGGAAGATTGTCACTACATCAATTGGAGGCCCTACACATCAAAAGTATATGGACCAAATTGTAGCAAAATATGATGATTTATTCAAGTTACCAACTAGGGTTACACTTCATTATGAGGTAAATCATTTCATTAAATTAAGTTTTTGTTTCTCCTTTGGATAATGACTTATTTATTATATATAAATTATTGAAAATCATGACATCAAGGGGTAAATCCAATAATAGATTCAAAAAGGGCATATTAGACTAAGTACTTTACCATATGGTATTTCAATTTTATTGGTTCCAAATAAAGATGGAATATGAAGACTCTATATTAACTATAGATATTTGAATTAAACCACTATTCACTCCCTTGGATAGATGACTAACTAGACCAGATCCATAAAATAATGTTCTTAACCAAAATTGATCTCATATCTAGATTTCATCAAATACCCATATAGCTCACTTACATATGGAATACTGCATTCAAATCCAAGAAGGGTTTATTGAGTGGATGATTATTCCTTCTAGCTTGACCAATGCACTTGCCATATTTATGAGGATGATGAATGCCATATTGTATCCATACACTAGATCATTTATGGTAGTCTAAGATGACATTATCATTTATAGTAAGACATGGGAGGAACACTTATAAAATGTTTGATAGGAACTTCAAATTCCTCAAAGGCACAAGTTATATGTTAATTTTAAGAAGTGTTCATTTTGTATAATAAAGATTTAATACCTTGAGTATATTATTGAAAAATTTGGAGTCCATATTGATGTTGAGAAGGTTAAGATAATTAGATATTGGTCAAACCCAAACACTTCAATAAATATTTGTAAATTTTTGGGTCTTTTCAATTTCTATCAAAAATTTGTATTAAGGTTCATACAATTACTTCTCCACCACACCAACTGACCAAAGGAGGTGTCACATCCAATTTCCATTGGATATATAAACAATAGAAGGTGTTTTAAAGGTTTAAGGACCAATTGTGTTCATCTCCTAAACTTTTCCTATGTGATCTACATCAACTTTCAAGATAATGCCTAATGCATTAGAGTGTACACTAGGAGATATTATCAAACAACATGGGCATCCAATTGTATATAATTTTGAAACATTCAATAAATCAGTTTAAAAATACCTCATATATGACAAATATCTCTATACTAATGTCCAAGCATGTAAACAATGGAATCACTACATCTTGGGTAAGAAAACCATCATCTAGATATGACACATACCTTTAGATTTCATTCAAGAACAAATTAATATATGGAATGAAAGACATAAAAAGTGGACCACATATCTACAAAATTTTTAGTTTAACATCAATCATAAAAAGGGGAGTACAAATTCAGTAGCAATATTTTTTAGTCAACCTCCAATCATAGCACTCACAATTATTTTTATTCTTGTGGGAATGATACTTCAAGTTGGTACTTATTGTATGAAGTAGATTTTGATTTTGCAAATGCTTATAGATATATTTATGTGGGTAAGTATGTTTCTAATTCTTATTTATAAGATAATTTATTCTTCCATATGGGACATATTTGTGCACCAGCTAGTGAGCACTCAAAGACAATTTAGGAACCACACTTTAGTAAAGTAGCAAGTCACTTTTGGATGGAAAAAACATTGACAATAATTCAAATTACTTCTATTGGCTCAAGATGAGAAACAATTTTGAGAGGTATATCAAGTCATATACCCATGTCCTATTACCAAACCAACCATTAGTATAAGGTGTTTCAAAATAAGAATTTTGCCCATCATATTCTTAAATTGAGACTAGATTTATCTTTATTTTTAGATGGAAAATTTCAATTTATTATAGAGTTTAACAAACTCTTATAATGTGATACTTACACCATTTTATGCGTAGTAGGGAAGAAGGCCTTCATTGTTGACTCACCATCATACTTTGTAATACATCATACCTTTATATAAAGGGAATCTATTCATGATATTTGCTATTTTATTGAACCTTTTATTGTGTAACATCATTTAAACTTGGATTTATATTAGATATTTATAGATTTAAAATATCAATTGATTATCTAAACCATTGAATGTATTTATTTCAAATAATTTCATTATATTTTTAGGATTAAAAAAATCCACTTAGGGAAATTGATACACACTTGATTATTTCAAGTACTAATTCCTATAGGCAGAAAATCCACCTCCCAAAAGAAGAAATGATAAAACTTGGATTTGCAAAATTTTATCAAATGTTCAATTTTGCTCAAAAAGTACAGTGTAGGATTTGTGCAATTGTACAATTGGGTGTAATTGTACAATTGGTCATAAACATAAAATTAGAAGTTAAATGATATAAATTTAAATGTACATGAAACGTGTAGACAAAAAAAGTATGCACCATGCAATATGAAAAATGAAAAGCAGATAAATTGATATTGAAACTTTGAAATGTAGTGCTTCCTCTATTCTATTACAATATCCTACCCACACAGGGGTTTTACAATAAAAGTAGAGAGCATTTTTCAAATGCAAAATTATAATGTTTCTTTGGTACTCTTGATGCTACAACACTAATAAGGTGGGTTTCTAGTGACCGCCATTACATTGAATACATATTGGGGTTGTGTACGGTAACTCTAGATTGATGTGTGGGTATATGGATGCTAGATTTGAAGTAGGTAACTCTCTAGCTAATGATCATCTGTAGGTGGATGACCATGGTTGGTGACCATCTAGTAGAAGATGATCACGATTGGTGACCATATATGGGTGAACAATCGTATTGCGTGTATTGCTACAACTGAGGAATGGTAGGTCTACAGGATTGGGTGGGTTCCAATTGTTATTTGGTTAGTTTCTGATTAGGTTTGTACTTGTGGACTTGGATACATGTAAACCTATAGAGAGTCAATAATATCTATCAGGCCTCCTTAAGTGAGGCTCGATTACAGAAAATATAAAACCAATGCAAGTATTGATAAAAGCAATAAACATGCAAAAGTAAAAGGGGATAATATTGATTCTTACTGTTTGTGGACCAATGTTGTTGTTTTCTATGTCATCACATTGCACGTGGGATTCTACTGCATCATAATTAAACTTTGTTATATCAATATATTTCCTATATCGACTGGGATTCGACCATCCAGGTTTAGACAACCATGGCTTGAGATCATATGGGGTGGGATGATCATGGCCTATAGAATTTGAAGGATATCTAGGAGTAAACTTGAGCCTATGGAAGGATGCGAATAGGTTCTACACTAGATGAGGATGGAGAAAACCTAAGATCTCAGGAGTGTGATTGCTATGGTTGCTCAAGAATTCATTAGGGTTTCTATACAATATCCATCCTCATGCTCCAAAGGGAGAGTGAGGCTCAATTTATAACTTTCCCGATGGGAAAGGATAAGGAGGTGGCTCAACCAGTTAACGGTTGTAACTAGAAATTATCTCCTTGCATTGGATTTATCACTGGGAGTGCATGCAAGATAAATTTACCTTGAAATTATCACTAATTGATTTGATGTGTGCAATTTCATGATATTTATTTCATTTATTTTATTGTTATTAATTTTATCATGTGTACATGATCAATTAACTAAATGTGCATGGATAGATTTGTATGTTTATCCTTTTAACTAATCATGTTGATTATGTGCATGTTTAGTTAATTGACTTAGTTAATTGAGTGCATGATGTGATTGAGTGTGCATATCTGAGTTAACTAATTTAGTTAATTGGGTGTATGATTATCTTCCCTTTGTGACTTAGAGGTGGAACTTCCAATAACTTCAAGTTTACTTGTGGAAGGCATCTTTCATGCGTGTGACCGGTTTGGATGGTGAGATGTGGAACTACGAGTATTGTGGATGATGTTGAGGGGTGATTATGAGGATCAATGTGTCCATGAATAGGGGTGCACGGTTGTGTGATCCTAAGAAATAATTAATTAATCATTTAATAAATAAGTTAATTAATTAATTATTATTTAGGGGATTTATTGCTTATTTAATATTAATTAGATTTAATTAATATTAAATAAATATATTAATTTTGATTAATTAATTAATATTTATTATGTTAGATTTAGGTGTCTATAAACACCCATTTTTGTATCACATTATGTGAAAATGTAATGTGATGCAAAAATAAATGACACCTATGGTCAATGGATGAATGATGTGATGACTCTTGTGCTTAAAGGGGTCTGATGTTTGATTGCCCCAATTTGAGATCGATGTGGAATGCCCTAGTGATGGATGTGAAAATGCCTTTGAATCTTGTCATTGAGCTAAGTACTAACTAAAAAACTAAGACACGGGCTTACTGCCATTTTGTAATGTGTTGTGTCGATGGGATTTTTGTGACGACCATTGTTGAACTAAATTTGTGGGAATCTATAACAAGTTTTTTGGATATTTTTTAAACCCATACTAAATGTGTTGTGTATTGATCATAATTGAGGTAAAGTTGGTATCATCTATGCCCTCAAGTTTTGAGTTAATAAAAGTCAACATGAATGAGGCCAATGAGGCGATTGACCTCATCGAGTTGATGGATTGATGTGATTGGTTGTCAATGGTGTTGGGTGATTTTTCTACATTTGTTTTTGATAAAATTCCTAACCATATATGACAGTCACAAAAACAAGACCATCCAAGATGATTGCATCATAACTGTCTTGAATGAGCACACTACAATTATTTATATGGTTGCACATCATATGCTATAAATAGTAAAGTGTGGAGCATGACCCATTATTTTCATTGTTGTAGATGAGGAAATGGTGAAAGGTGAGGGCTACAAGGAAGAAATCAACTTGGAGGGCTTGTGGTTTTACATGGTAGGAGATGATTATGGCATACCCTAACGAATGCCCATATTATTTAATTTGTAGTAAAATGAACCCTTTTGAGTTTACCTTTCTTTTTTGGGTGCATATGTTTGATTTTTATTTGCACATGATTTTTGATGTTTTAGTTATTATTATTTTTTTTTTCATGTGTTGTTTGAGACCATATACAAAGCAGATGATTGTGTCTTATATGTCCATAAATGGATGGTTGTTAGGGTATGTTTTATGTCATTTGTTTTTTTTCAAAGTGGTATGTTTTTGGTAACCATCCATTTGTGGACAATTGCTTTTTTTGGTTGTCCATTGGTGGATGGTTGCTACATTATTTTTATTTGCATGTTTGATTAACCGTCTATGGGAAGACGATCAAGAACTATGATAGTCTATTGGTGGATAGTGACCTATCATGATAGTTCAGGATGTGTAAGGTTAAATTTTTTTTTGTAGTCATTGTGCTAATGATAGTTGTGAACAATGTTGATTGGTTTTTATATTTGATATCATTATGCTAATATATAACTTTTTCTATTTGTGAATGCAACAAAAATTGATTAGACTACAACATCGATTTAAGTATTTGTTCTACAAGGCTTGGTGCAAGCTAAAAGATGCTTATTGGAAGTGGTTGGAGGCTATTGGGCTATATTACATAGCCAAGATAAAGAAGATCCATGTAGACCACATATATTTGACCATGTTGATCGATAGGTGGGGCCTAGACACATGCACATTCCACATGCCAATAGGAGATATTACAATGAACTTTGATAATGTTTGGTAGATTTTTAGATCCTTATGGAGTGGGATACTATTGATACCATCTCGACACATAGGAGGGATGCGCTATTGCAATGAGTGTACAAAAAACATGCAACTTTAGTTAATGTTGATAGCGGTGGAGTTCACATGGATATCCACCTAAGACTATAGTGAATCACATTGAGGTATACCATTCTCATGGTCATGATCTTGAATGTAATACTACTAGAATCTTCAGGTGTACGATTTCCATAAAACCTATTGGGGTTGGTTTATAACTTGATGTAATATCCCAAGGTGATGATATTGGCACCCTACATACTAGCACATATATACTAGAAGTTGTATGAGATACAATGCTAGAATAGGCTAGTCTTGGGATGTAGCTTGTTACTCCATATTTGGGCTTGGGAGAACTTCTCCATGCAGTATCCAAAGGTTTTTCCATATTTTACCCCTAAAAATATAGGTGATTATAGAAATTATGCCATGAGATAGTGTAAGGACTAGGAGGGTAGGAGCCACCCTTTTGCAATCTTCTAGACACAATATTATTTGAAGTTTTTAGAACTTCAGTTGGATCAGGTGACTTGGAGACTATGGCTAGGTGGGTCAATGTGGCCCATGGATGGGGAGCACTTGGTGAGAGTTCAATGTGGGAGATGGGTGGTGAATCAACATGAAATAGAGTACAAGTACTTTTATTACTCCCATGTTCTATGGTAGTTTGGATTACCCCAGGATGTTCTACTACCTCTTATGCTATACAAGTAGTGTCAGATACAGGTAGCTCATGATCTTGTATCTGATATTGTGGGGGCAGATGTGGATGTGATAACGCTAGAGGAAGATGTGGTAGTTGCAAGGACCATTCTAGACTATAACATATGGTTCTATGGATAATATTTTCAATAGAGTCATGAGGTTGCAGGAGGCAGTGGTGGGGATTAGGCTCACCCCTAGTCAATAGGATAATGGGTTCGATGATGAGTGGATCAAATGGTAGGATCATCCCAAGAGGAGGACCTAGGGGCTAGATCATCCTGATCAACCAAGAAGGTAGTGGTAAGTGGGAGATCTAGTGAGGAGGGCCATAGTAACAACTTTGACTCAATAGTTGAGACTTATGTACTAGTAGATCGAGTACAAATGCTTGAGAGGTATAATACTAATCTAGAGATTTCCATAGCTTAAGAGTATATTTAATTAGTGGGGAGCACTAGAAATGGTATGACTAGGAGGATGAACACAACACATTGTAGGCCCAATTACAAAGATTATAGGATTTGCTGGCTTGGTGGGTTGTAGAGTAGTATACACTATGGATAGAGTACGACATACTACAAGTGAAGCATAACACTTCTAGATTAGAGTATGAAACCATTTAGGCTTAGGGGATAAAGAGCATCTAGGATATGACTATGATCATGGTGCAACTATAGAGAGAGAGAGGGACTGCATGGAGCATTAATAGGATTAGTCAAGGATCTTGGATAATGTACTAATTATTAGAGGTATTCCAATTCTAGATAGAGCTTCATCCTCATCCTCATCCTACCAAATTCAAAGGAGTGGAGCATCAGGTGCTCCCCCTATATGCTATTTTCTTGATAGATCGACCTCACAGGCTTCAGGAGATAGGAACTTACATAGATCAACCTACCAATAGGGGAGTCATAGTGATCAGGCATGAAGAGAACCATCTAAGGGTAGTAGAGAGAGTGGTGGAGGTGAATAGTGATGGACATTGAGCCCTATGTCATTTTTGTATATGCCTTGTATCATTGTTCATTGATGATGATAGCTTGAGAGCTCAATGTATGTAGCCTACAAGCGAGGTTGTATGATGTACTTATTGATATGATATATGAGATGATACATCATTATTCATGTGTTGCATTTATTTATTTATGTGTTGATGCTTTGTAGAATGTGTGATTAGATGAATCTCTTTTTGATTATGCATCTCAATGTGTTTATGTTTTAATGTGATGTTTTATTTGTAATGTAATGAATCACTTTATTTTATAATTATATACAATATTTGATGAATGGAATGAATGTATGCAATATACCTTTTGGTTATCATTCACAAGTGCTTTAAACATGTTTCATTATTTATGAATTTAATCAATTAATCAACGTCATCAACCCAATAATACTGACATACGTGGAGTATGGATGTAAATGAACGCAGTGTAAATAATGTGATGTGATGTGCTACTATGAAGGCCAATATGACATGACTTATTATTTCACTTTTCTTATGAAAGAGTAATATAAAATGGATTTCATGATGCCAAACACCCTAGCAACCTCAATCAAACACATCTACTAATCAAGTAGGCACTTGATGATACTAAGACAAACAAGGTTATTCAAGTTTTGTGAAGACCAACTATGTGTGAAGTGAATTTTCATTGCCAATGTTGGGCGATTTTAGACTCATAATTTGTGAATTATGCCAATAAGCTAGCTCATCTAAGAGCATAAATAGATATGTACAAAATAAAGTTTATAATGTGATAGATATGTCACCATGTGTAAGGCTGCTCCACTACCAGACCAACATCTATAGCCCATTTCCAGAGATGGAGATCACCCCATGGTTATCAAAAACTAAGAATTCTAAGGTTTCAATCTCTTTACCCCTTTTATTATTTTTGGTGGGGGAATTTTTGGGGCTACTTGCTAATTTTATGGAAGAGCAACTAATTTGATTGATTTGTGGGACTTGCTCATTTTGTAGAGGAGCAAGGGGATTTTATTGCTTTTGCTTTTTATTTTTGGGATACTTGCTCATTTTGTGAAGGAGCAAGGGATTTGTATTTTTTCTTATAGGGGATTGCTCATTTTATGGTAGAGCAAGGGGATTTTTCTTTTGAATGGGGAGCTTGTCCTTTTGTCAATTCTTAGTATTTTGGACCATGTGCATAATTGGATGAGTAGGGTAAACCATTCGCTTTATGGTAATAGTGACTCATGATTTTATATTTCCTAGACACTAAAATTTGATTTAATGTATGATACTTATATGTGATTAGAGCAAAATATTAAGATCGCCAGGAAGACCTATAGTGATTTTATCTTAAATAACTAACATGTGATAAGATCACCAGGAAGACCTATAGTGATTTTATCTTACATAACTAACATGTGATAAGATCACTTATGGTAAATGAATAAAAGAATGTATTGAATTATAGACAAATTTTAATTGGTCATGATGAAATTTTATTGCTTTGTTGTTTTTGATGAATTTGTATTGTTTTGTAGTTTGATATTTTTATTGTTTTTGTATTTTATTTTTTTTATATATTGTTTTTTAAGTTGTCTTTGTATTTTTGTTTTTTTATTTTTTTTGTATTTTTATTTTTGTATTATTTTTGTAGTTTGATTTATTTTGATTTTTTTGTGTTCTGATTGATTTTGATTTTTTTAGTGTGTATGTACAATGTGAGCATAGGACTAGGCATAGAAAGCATACAAATGAAGAATATTGATGGGTTCAGGCTCATCAAATCCATAAATGAGGCAAGCTTGTAGGCTCCTATTCTGAATGTATTCTTTACTTCGAATGATCAAGCCAATTGGATGTAAATTTTTTGCGTAGATGTGAAAATAAACTTAAGTTTTGCTGATTCTCTTTGAGAACCAAATAACTACTCGATATTCTCAAGGATAAATTATGTTGTTATATGCACATTTAAATATATCTTGATAGATGCAAATATTCTCTAAATAATTGATTCATCATTCATCAAGGTGATTTAATTGATCAAGGCATGCTTTTCATGTGGTGTCATCATCAATGAATTCTTGCAATGATATTTGCAATGAAGAGATCTCAAGCTTGAGAGGCATGATTGCTTTGGCACCATAAACTAATGAAAATGGTTTTTACCTAGTTGGAATGTGAAATATTGTGCAATAAGCCCATAATTCCAATGGGAGTTATAAATAGCAATCTTTATGTTTTTCCTTAATAGTTTTTTTTAGTATGGCAATGACAGTTTTGTTGGTTACCTCAACTTGTCCATTACTCTATGGATAGTAAGGAGTCGAGAAAATATGTTTAATGTTGTACTTTGTGCATAGCATGTGAACATATTTATTTTTGAATGGAGGGTTGTTATCAGATATAATTTTTTATGGTATGCTAAAATGATAGATGATATGATGGAGAATTAACTCTGTAATTCGATATCCTATCGTACTTGTCATAGGAATTGTTTCAATCCATTTCATGAAATAATTTGTGGTCATTATGATGAATGTATAGTGTATTGAAAGAGGAGATAAATGTCCTACTAAATCAAGACCCCATTGCAAAAAAGGCCACAAACCTTGAATCGATTATAACGCTTGTGATGGAATATGAGTTAAATTGGCATGGTGTTGGGATTTTAGATATTTTTTGTTGTATGCACAAAAATCACATTCCATGGTGGGACAATAGTAACCTATGTGTAGAATGAAATTTGTGATGTCCATTTCACTAAAATTACCACCACAAGTACCATCATGGGCTTGAGAAATATCCCATTATGTCTCTTGAGGTTTGAGGTAGTGAATGAGAATACCATCATAGCTATGATGATACAAAATGTCTCCCAAAAGTGTATAGTGAGCCAATTTCTACTTAAATGTTCACTTTGTGGTTGAAGAAAAATCTAGGGGGAGTGCACCCATATTAATGAAATCCTTAATATGCAAAAATATTTTATCGTAAAGATCAATCTAAACTATGTTGATGTTTTCTTATATTTGAGATTATTCTCATTGAATGGTAGACTGTGTGAGTGTTAAAATTTTCACAAATTCATTATTATCAAATGGATTCTACAAAATAAGCAATCCAAGAGAGGTCATTGTATCAACAAATCGATTGGATGATGGAGGTACATTATTAATTTTATACCAGTCAAAATATGTTGGTAATTTATTGACAATCAATTTGTATTTCTGTAATACATGGTATCTACATTGATAGATTCCCTTAACTTGCTTAATAATGAGTTAAAAATCACAATGAATGTTGAGTCACTTAATACCCAATGTAATAGCAGTTTGAAGTCCTAGCATGAGGGATTCATATTCAACATTATTGTTTGTGCAAGGAAAGTTGAATTTGAATGAGAGAGGCATAGGAGCCTTTTGAGGTGTGATGAACACCACACCAACATCATTCTCTTACTCACATTTAGAACCATAGAAGAAAATGAACACATTAGTATCCTCTTATGGTTCGATTGATTCTTCCTGCCCAATTATGTTGAATATGAAATCATTAGATAATTAGATTATGAGTGGCACATTTTTGGTAGCAGAGCTTCAGTGAGTTGATCCACAATTACTTGATCTTTGATGGATTTTTAACTTACAAATTCTAGGTTGAATTCCATTCAAAGCATTATCTATTTTTTCATCCTACTATTTGTGTAAGTGTGACTCATCATGTAGCACAAAGGGTTCTCTTCAGCAATGATATACATAGCTTGACCAATCATGTTAGTTGCAAAGACTATTGATAAGCACAACTTTTTGACATACGCATACTTTTCTTAATAGCTCACAAATGTGCAGTTGATATAGTATATAGTTTTCTCTTTATTTCCTTTATTTTATGTGTTAGTATAGCTCCTAATGCAAAATATGTAGCAAATATGTATAGATTTAATGGTACACCCAATCACAATGGTATCAACATAGGTGGTGATACCAGATATTCTTCGATGGTATCAAATACTCCTTGACAATCTTGAGTCCTTTTAAATTTAACCTCTTTTTTCAATAGGTGGTTGAAAGGCTTGCATTTATTTGATAATTATGCTATAAAGTGATGGATAGACTAGATCTTTCCTTGCAAGCTTCATAACTCTTTGAGCTTTGTAGAAGGAGACATGTTGATGATTGCTTAAACTTTGTTTAGATTGACCTCAATGCCTTTTTTAGAGACTATGAACCCTAAAAATTTTCCTGATTTGATGCCAAAGATGCACTTATTTAGGTTAAGTCTCACATTATGCTCAAGTAATCATATGAAAACTTGGTGTAGAACACTTAAATGTTCACCACAATTGTTTTCTTTGGCAAATAGATCATCCACATAATCTTCAACTATTTTATGCATTTGATCATGAAATATGTAATTCATGGCCCGCTGATATGTAGAGCCTATATTATTAAGTTTGAACGGTATGAATTTATAGAAAATATCCCCTAGGGTATTGTAAAATCCACTTTGTGTTGGTCATCAGGATTAATTTGAATTTGATTGCATCCTAAAATCCCATCCATAAGGGAGAGCATTTCATGGTCTGTAGTAGAATCAATAAGCATATTGATGTTTGGTAAAGAGAAGTCATCCTTAGGGCATGCTTTGTTTAAATCATAAAAATTGGTGTAAATGCATATCCCCCATTAGGCTTGCCAATGGATACCATATTTGAATCCCACTCTGGGTAGTCTATGGGTTGAATAAAACCCACATCTAGAAATTTTTTTAGCTCTTCTTTGACCATTAGAGATATGGTAGGATGAAGCTTTTGAAGCTTTTACTTTATAGGTTTTGCATCATGTCTCAATACAAGGTTATGAACCACCAAATTAGGATCCAATCCCAGCATGTCCTTGTATGACCTTCCAAAAGCATGCTTGTTCTTAGTGAGAAAAATGACCAGCTCTTTGTGCTCTACAGAATAGAGGCTCTTTGCAAGCTTGATGACTTGCAGATTATCAAGATTTGCACTAATATTAACATCATTGGATTCCTCAATAATCATGTGTGACCCCTCCTCTATCTAATGAGGAGTAGGAACACAATGGATTTTTTCTACTAAATTTTCTATAGTATGTGACTCAATTTCACTTGTATTGATATTATGAACCATAGATGAATTAGGTGATTGAGCTAGTGACATGTAGATATTTGCTTGATAAAGTTGTCTAGATGAAAGAAAATATTTGGGTGATGGTGTGGTGGAAATGATTTGAAAATTTATGAGATCCATATTGATGTAAATGGGGTTTTTTGGGTTATTTGAATTATGGAGGAGTGCAAATAGGTCAATGGTGGCCATGCTTATTTGTGGGATGGAGTGGTTTAGTTTCTCATGTGATATAAGTTGTTCCAACATAAATGGATGTATATTTAGCTAAATTATCAATAGTGGAGGTAGTGTATGGGCTGGAGGATTTGGGTGCTCTGATGGAAGGAGCACAAGAAATATAGGAAGTGGTGCAAAAAATAAATGATGATAAATATGCTCATCATATGTGAAATTTATGAGGAGGACGATGGGGAAAGAGTCTTCTTTCAAACTATTATATGCAACTAGAAATGCTTCAAATAGATCATCTATATTGTCCTCTAAGGTATTGGGCTCTATGTCTTGGATTGTTGCAACCTAGAAAGGTTTTTCACTAGGATCTTCATAGTAATTATTTCTATCCTCCTTGATACCAAGGTTGAAATGCTAGAATGTTTCCTCAATGATGTCTACTGGTTGATTATGGCAATACCCTAAACCAAAATTTTCATCAAGAAGCTAATAACATGGTTTGATAAGATGTCAAATTCCTTGATCATGATGATCTAGGCCAAATCCTCTCCAATTATAACATCAAAAGTACTTTTTCACAAAGGAGGGATTAAAAAAAAAAATGAGATCACTAGCAAATGGTGATTTGGGTTGCTCCTCAAGAGGTGTATCACAGGAAGTATCAACTCTAGCATACACAAAATTCATTGATTTGGATGCAAAACCCATCACAGTAATGGTACCAATGCATGGGCAACCAAAATACCTAATTGACTCAATGAGGAGAGGTGTGAATGTTACATTCTACACTAGATACTTGTCTATCCTTGAACTCATTATATGGACTACAACCTTCATAGATTGGGAAGTAGATGTGGAAAAAATTCTAGCATATTCTTCTAATAGATGAACTATCATGGGTGGAACCTGGGTGATGTATGGCATGGATGGATATTCATTAGGTGGGTTTGGTGGAGGTGGTGGTTCAGGATACATAGAGGGTGAACCGAATGGAGGCATTATGATGGTTGAAGAGTTGGTGGATGTTAAAAGGTAAGCTAAGGTAGATTTCCCAAAACTTGATGTGATTGCTAGCTCTAGGGTAGGTAAACCATTTGGAGGTGTTGAAATGGATGTTGGTCTAGCAGTTATGGTTGATGGAGGTGTATTAGTGACTTGGGCCACTATAAATAAAGGTGGTGTGATGGTGGGCATAGTTGGATAGAGTGGGGTTTTATGGAAGGCATGGGTGGTGTATGTAGGTAATAGGAGAGACCTTGTGCATACAAGGGCTAGCTAGGAGGTGGAGGATTTGGCCAAGCATGAATAGGTTGAATGGTCAGGTATAATTGATATTGGGGATTGTATGAAATAGTCAATGCAATGTGGTGGGTTGTATGGAGCATAGTGGATGGTAAATATGGATACACAAGTGGGTTGGAAGTTGGTTATAGGTGCATCATAGTGGTATTAGATGCCACTAGCATAGGAGTTAAGTATGGGTGTAGTGTAGTGGGATTAGGTGCCACTAGTGTGGGACCTGGTGATGGGTGCATCATAGTTGAATTAGGTTTTACTAGCATAGGGATTGGTGCAATTAAGGTTTGGTTAAGTTATAGGTGGGTGGATGGCAATGGAAGATCATGTGGGTTAGGCACCATGTTGTAATACTTAAATGATTCCTCATTAACATGAATGCAATACACACAACCCTAATGAATATACTTGAGATAGTGGTGTAGTGTTGAGGGGACACATCACATATACTGTATCCATGGTTGTCTTAATAGGACGTTGTATTAAATCTCTCCTTCAAGGATGTAGCATAATGTAGGGATGGTATTTACACCTACTTGGATAGGCAAAACAATCGTTCCTAGAATTAAAAATAATTTATCATTGAATGCCCATAAGGTGAATGGGAAGGCAACTATGTGTGATGGTGGGAGGTTCAAATATTAAAAGACCACAAATGTTATAATATTTATTGATGATCCAATGTTTACCAAGACTCATTTACAGGGATTGCGATCTATATGAGATATTATGTGAAAAAGTGGATCTGGTACTTATTTAGGTAAGGTTTTTATTTCATGATCATAGAAGGCAATGGATGGCTCACTACATATTTTGATGTTGCCCATAAAATTTACAAAGGTATTAGAATCTTGTGTTTGTACTTCAATGGATTTTAGGATTTCCATTAATGCCTCACAATGTAAGGACGATTATTGTATAAGCTCATGTATTAAAATTTAGGTCGATGCCATTCTTAGGCTTTATGTGAGGTGATTGGTAAGGGATATGATGGGTCATGGAGGATGTGGTATGGCCTATGCTAGTGGTGGGGGCAATGTAGAAGATAAGGGAAAATTATTGGACGTACCCAATGACATTGGTCTCTCAGGATAGCATTGGTTCTGAGTAACTATGTGTATCATCCCATAAAGTTTTGATGTTGTGGCCTAGTGCTAAGATGGTTTACTTAGTTATGTAGTGTGGCAGCAAGTGGTGTGATGTATTATTGATTGCGTGCCAGAAATAGGTCCTAGTAAATGTCAAGGTTTTGGTTCTATGGAGATAAAGGATTATCAATGGCTATGCCCCATTTTTCTACAAGATCTTGCACTATGTTCTTGAATGCAATGCACTCATTAATGTTGTACCCCTTTTACCTAGGTTTTATTTTAATGCTTGTCTTCCCACCTTTCTGTCTATCCTTCTCAATGATTCAAAATTAGGTACTCTGCCCTACTAAAATCCCTACCAAAAGAAGAGTGGGTGAAGGAATGCCAAAATTTAACCATGCTCTTGGTGACTCATAGAGGATTTACACTTTTTGGAAGTAGAAACCCAGATAACATTATTCCTTAAAAAATAATAAAAAATGAGAGAAACGAAGACTAGGACAAAAATCATAGATTGGGAACAATGGTAGCCAAGAGAAAGCTACAATATGAATATATGGGAAGAGGGAGGGCACAATAAGCTAGGATAAACTGGAAAACAAGAGCAAAATGAAGACACAAGAGGAGAAAAAAAAGTGCAAGGAGAGAAAAGTTGAGGTAATAGATAGAGAGGAAGGGGGCGAGAGAGATAAATAGGGAAAGAAGGAAAAATAATGGAGAATAGCCTTACAGAAAACTTCTCTAAGTAGACCTCTATTTATAAACTCCTTTATGGCTTGAGGTATTTTCAAGAATAGATAGAATGCTAGAGATATTTGTCTATGCCGATATAATCATTATTTCTTATGCAATTTAGTAGGAATCTTCTTAGCCTATCAGAGTACATATTGGAATATTTGATCGTACTCTTGGACTAATGAATTATTAGAGCTATCCAAAAGTCCTTTTATAAAGTGATTTCTATTTGGGTTCTATATTTTCTTTATAAAATTTAGCCTGATGTGTATCTTTACCATATGAGCCAAGGTATACTTGCTACATTAGCTTGTAAGCTTTCAGGAGGATAATCCATTGGGATATGGAGTCACATTATAAGAAAATGGAGAAGGAGAAATAAATAATACTCAAGGAAGTGACACTATATAGAAATCATAATATTTATCAAAAGTATATTCCTTGGAGGAATTTCAACAATCATGCAACCTTAAACGATCTGCACCCTTTATTTATTTACTAGTTTATTTACAAAAAAATGTAGTGTGAGTGGTACACTACATCAATTTGATTTATCATCAAGATAATCCAGTACATCTATAATGACTGGACCATATTGTACTAAACTTGAGGTATTTTTTGTAGTTTGGTTGGTGTTGCCCCAATATTTTCCAAGTTGCAAAGTACCCACAACTTGGAATATTACCATGCGTATTAGTATTTATGCAATCAATGATCCACGTAGTAACAAATATTACCATGTGGGAGCATTATTCTAATATTGGTTCTAGTTTATGTGGCAATAGAATCCCTTGCCACCGATCCCTGGGATCCACCTACTATGAAATCCCTACTTCACATACCTTAAAATCCTTCACACATGTTTGTCAACGAGGCACATTGACTATCAATCCTGCTACCAAAATATCCTTGGGACTTGTCATTCGATTGACCTATTCCTTTAGGAAGAGGCTTGGCTACTGCTCAGCATACTCTTGGACACAAAAAAGGTGCAAACCCATACCTTTTTTAGAGTGTAATCCTCCATTTGGTCCAGGTTCAATCTTTCTTGGGAGAAGTTGCAAGTAACAAAATTATTCATTGCTATAATAGTCCTTGCATATACTTTGTGTAAGCCCAAGAAGAGATCCATCCCTTGTGCTCTACATAGCTATGACCCTAGCCCATACATATTTTCAAATGGCATCCAAGGTAGAAGAGCAATAACAGTAGATGAAAATATGGGTGATGCAGCAAAATCCTTTGAAATGTCTTTCCTACTTAAATCAGGAGTTGATCTACATGTATGGCCTCTTGAAATACTTGAGGTAATTTTGCTTTATCTTGATTGATACAAAAATACGCCTATATATGAGCTAAAATATTGGAAAGAGTATAGGTGAGCATGGGTGGGGGATAATTAGTATTCAAAGGAAATCCTCTCCTAGCTCCTTCTGAATTGAATATTGAAGTTTTTTATAGACTCAAAAGGGGAACTCTTGATGTACAAAAGATGCATTAAGAGTTGGAAGGGAACCAAGGAGACATCAAATGCATCAACAAGAGCTCCCACCAAATCCATACATGAGTGGATGGATCTCTACTCGAGAGTACGATACCACCATAGTACCATTCCATAAAAATATAGGACCAAGAGCCTGACCATGATATCTTCATGTGTTATGCCATGGAGGGGCACTAGTACATCAACATATTTGTGGTGCTCTCGAGCAGTTTCCAAGGTGTCATTGTATTTGGTCAGATGATTTAGGGCACCTTCAAGAATCTCATGCCAACATTGGAGGTTTAGTGGACTAGGATCTTTCCATTGTGGGTAGGATAGTTGGACCATTGAGGTATTGGCCTTAAATAGTCTTTATTCATGCATCAAATTCAGAGTCACTAGATGAACATACTTTCTTCACTAATGAGGTCAAGGTTGTTCATAAAAACTTGATTCCTTTGAGAAATGAAAAAATTTTAGCATAAGAAGGAAATTGATCTGATGATATAGATATTTGCAAAGATTTACAAACATTATTTGCAAAGATGCAAGAAAACTAGAGTATCACCAAAATATAATTTCATTAAACACAAAAAATCAATGAGTTTCCTAGCAGAGTTGCCAAAAACTATTGGTGAAAAAACTATCACTGGATGAGTGGAAATCACACCCAATTATCCCAAACCAACATTGAATGATCTCCTTACTTGGGAGAGGTAGGGGTGGTCTATATTTAGATAAGGCTGGCTCCTTTGGTTCCAGCTACCTACACCATAAAGAGGGAAATGGAAAAGGGAAGCAAGAAAGAAAGCAAATGGAGGTCATAGATAGAAATAACAAGGATGGGGTATGGCCGCATAAAGACACACTCATTCTACATCACTTATGCAAACAACAATGAACCACATAATAGATCAACCATTCCTATATTCACTTCTCATTCGAATCAATAGACGAGGGTGAATTCTAGAACTAGCCGTAGGGTGCATGAAATCTAGGTAGCATAATTAGAGTGCTCCCACATAACTGGATTTAGTAGAAATAAACCTTGATTCCTAGGGCTGGATGTGAATTCTAGAACTACCCAACTAGGTCCATGAAATCCAGATAATAAAATTATGTGAACCAACTCAGACAACCATCGTATAAATAAACATGCACACAAAGATAAAAGTAGAAGAAAAGACAAATTGAGAGACCAAATAGTGATACACTATTATTTAAAAGCAATGAAGAATTACATATGAATTTTAAAGGCCACAAATCCGCCTTTTGGAATGGTGATCATTCTGATATTTATAGAAGGTTTTACAATGAATTCAAATTCAAGCATTAATGGCATTAGGTATGAAATTTTTTCTAGAATGGTAAGAAGATCTGCTGATGCTTTGTTCTAGGAGGGATGACAATCATCCATAGGGATTTAGATTCTTCTGCATTAATCTAGGCCTTCAATTACTCCAAATTTACTTATGGGTCATAAATTTACAGTGCCCCTCTATGCCATGATAAAGCCCTAAATTAATTACCTTTGAAGTTGTGCATTTCAAATTGTGCTCATTAACCAAAATACAGGATAACTGAGATCATTAATACCTATTTCTAAGGATATCCCACACTTCTCAAATAATGATATCATTCTTGGATGACTATTTTGTCATAGTTCCTATTTGACTACATTCCTGATTCTCTACCCCATAGACGAATATCCCAGCTTGCAATTTGATTTCCTCCTTCCCAAAGTTCCATCCATTCTAGGGATGTGAATTTGGAAATGAGATTTGTTGCGCTTCCTTCCTATTTTTCCATCCATATTGGGTGGGTTTTTGGGATCCAAATATTCTTTATAAAAGTTAGGAAGAAATTTGAGGTTTGATTCTTATGTTTTTCTACCCACCTTTCCATCCATCTTTCTAAATGATTCAAAATTGGACACTCAATCCTTCCAACATCCCTACCAAAAGAAGAGTGGGTGAAGGGGCACCAAAATTCATCCACAAGTAGGTAGCATGAATTTATTAAGTTGCTCATTTGCTCTAGGGATCTTCCTTGCCTTTAAATTTTTTAAAATTTAGCATCATGAACAATAAATGATATGGTGGTGAAGGCACTAAGGGATGTATGGGGAAGTTTTATAGCTAATTGAGTGTTGGATTTTGGTATCTGATACCCATAGCTTGCATATATAAAGTGTGGACCTGATAAACTAGCCATTGGAATAGATCTAACATAGGTTTAGGTACCCCCTAATATGTGCCATATTGAAACCCCAACTATGTGTACTATTGGTGTAGGTAATTTGTTGCTGGGTGTATGTGTTGGATGGTAGACCCAGGTTAAAGGGTTGCTAGTACTTGATAGGTGGTTGCTATTGTTGTTATTACTAGAAGGGTGGTGGTTGCTATTGTTGTTGGATGACCTATTGGTAAGTCATAGTTTATTTTTGGTGTTGCGGTTGAGCAACTTGTTGATGTTGGGTGTTTTATTGCAAGTGATGTTGAGGTGTTTGGGATGTTTGATGTTGCTACTAATAGTACTATTGTAGTAGTTATTTCTACTAGTTGTACAATTGTTGTGTATTTTTTTTTTGGTGTGATGTGGATGGAGGTTGCTACTATTGGTAGTATTATTGCAATGGCTATTGCTACTAATAGTACTACTAGGGTGGAGGTTGCTATTGAGGTTTCTATGGTAGAGGTTGAGGGGTTATTGATAGTACTAGGGTTGTTGCTAGTAGTAGTAGTACTATTGGGGTGGAGGTTTCTATCCATAGGCCTTGGCATTGGGTGCCGGTTGGATGGTGATAACTGAGGTTGGGTGATATCTAATGATGGATGGAGGTCGGTTGAGTGGCAGTTAGGAGTATGTTAAAAATATTGAGTTGTCATTGATGTCAAAGGATGAAATTATGAGTTTTAAATATTATCAAAAGGTGATTGAGCAAATAAAATGGTGATGTACATTTCAAATATTAAGAGGTGATGTATACTTTAATATTTAAATTAAAGTTTAAAAGTGGGATGTATTTAAATCAAAGTATTTAAATAAATATTTTAAAATTGGTATGTATTTAAATCAAAGTATTTAAATATAAATTGAAAAATAATGTAAGGGCCAACCCTTATGATTGAGATTCATTATTATTCTTCATATGTATATGGTTAAAACATTTTGGTTGAGATTTTTTTGAAGCACCTTCATTTTTTCCTTTAGAGAAAGAGTGAGAGCCTTCGTTCACATTTAGAGAGTGAGGGCTTTCAGGGAGTGTGTCTTCGTGTGTGTTGCACAAAAGTTTTGTTGGATTGAAATCAAGTGAAGGACTTATTGAACCAGTGAAGAAATTATGGTGAGATAGGCATAAAACATGGAGAACCTACAAACAGAGTGCAATCGAGTGAAGAGATTTTGGAACAAATGAAAAGCTTATTGTGAGAAAGGAGTAGAACATGGAGATCCCTCAAATTGGAGTGAAAAATCATAAGCAAAAAGCTATCAATATTTGCACTTCATTTGATATGAAGAAGCTCATGGTCCTTGAGGAGGATATAAATATAGTGTCCACCACAGTTAAAGTTAGGATAGATCCTAGAAGCTACAAATTAGAGGAAGAGGTGTCACAACATCTACATAGATTGGAGTTTCAAAAATGAAGGAAAGGATAGATATGCAGCATAATTGAAGTGTGCACTATGTGAAGAAGAGAGTAGCAGTAGTGAAGAAATATGAACGAGACCGTGGTGTAAGATCAAAGTAAGACAACACAATATGGAATAGAAGCGATAAATATAGTGCATCAAAGCAAGGCAACAAAATTTGAGCTTGAGGTAAAGAGATATGAACAAAACCATGGTGTAATATCAAAGTAAGGCAAAACAATCCAAAAGAAAGCAACAAAGATATAGTTTCAAGCATCAAAGGTGAAAAAAGATATTTTGCGGTAGTAAAGATTCGAAACAAAGAAAATGAGTTGAAGTATAGTGCAACGATCTGCAATCATATCAAGAAAAAATTATCAGGGACAACCAATATTCAAATAAGATCATTGGCTACATTAGACATGCAATTAAGAGATTTGCATAGTGATAAAACATAGAGGTATTATACTATTTTATCTATTTGCAAATACATTATATTCATTGACATGCAGAGGAAGTGTTGGTGTTGGTAGAGGAGAGACATAGTAGGACATGAAGGTACAAAATTTGGATGCAAAATGTTGAAACCCTAAAGTAGTGAGTTGTAAAGAGAATGAAAGTGGCAGATGTGTGAAAATCTGAAGTGGTGGTTGTGTAAAATAAGTAGTAACAACGTTGAACATCCTAAGTTTGAATTTTTCTAGGGTAAAGGATGTGCGGGTTGAAGAATTATGACCATATCTTCAAATTGAATATTGTAGAACCATATTCCACCAAGTAGTGCAGCTAAAGAGGTTCATTATCAGCTGATAAGGTTGTGGGTGAGGGACCAAGTTCAAGTTTTAGCACAAGAAAAAATATTTTGGAAAACAAAGAAGTAACCAGATAAGTGTGCTTTTAATTATGTTTGGGAATGAAATTTTATTATAAAGTATTATTGAGAATTTATGTATGAAAGTTTCTTCAAGGGCAAAATAAAGGGAAGTGAGAAATTATTAATGCACCAAGGATTTTATGAATGAAAGTTTCTTTGTGATAAGAGTAAGAGGATTAGTGCATAATCTATTGGCAAAGTGTGGTTATAGAAATTCCAAAAGATGAAATATTTGAAGTTGGCAGCCATGAAGGTATGGTGAAATTATTTTTGGTTGATATTATAATTATTGAATAACTAAGGGAGATATAAGAGGTAATTTTTATAAAAAGTTTTAGTTTGTAATTTTTAAAGAAATAAGGATATCACATTTTGGAGCATATTTGAGTAGGATTTTTGAGCAAATTTTGTAGAATTGAGTAGGATATGTGAGAAGCTTTGGAGCATATTTGAGTAGGTTTTATGAGTAACTTTGGAGTAAAATTAAGCAATGTTTGTAAGTAAATTATTGAGCAAATGTAAGGACATAGTTTGAGAATAATTGAGGACAAAGTTTGAGAAAATTTGAAGATAGAGTTTGAGAAGAGTTGAAGATAAAGTTTGAGTAGAGTTGATGACAGAGTTTGAGCATAGTTGAGGATAAGAACTTGAGATAGGAGATTGGTGTCTCCTATGGATTAGTGGTCATGAACCAGAGGAAAGGATATTAGTGTCTCCTATGGATTGGTGTCCACAAACCAAAGTAGAGGAGATTTGTGCCTCCTATGGATTAGTGTCTATGAAACAATGAAATGGGATTGGTGTCCATGAACCAGAGTAGAGAAGATTGGTGTCTCCTATGGGTTGGTACCCACGAACTAGCATAGGGGATTGGTGTCCATGAACTTGAGAGGGGATTGGTGTCTCCTATGGATTTGTGTCCACAAAATTGAGAGGGGATTGGTGTCTCCTATGGATTTGTGTCCATGAATATTGTAATAGGGTATTGGTGTCTCCTATGGGTTGGTGTCCATGAAATTTGTTGAGAAATTTATAAGTAATATTTCTCCGTTGATGTAGCCCATATTGGGTGAACCACGTTAAATCTATGTCTCTTATGTGTGCAGTGATTTGTGCATTATTTCATTATTACAATTGATAAAATTTGAATTTATTAATTTGGAAAGAAAAGTAAAAGTTTTATCTTATACTATTAACCCCCTATTTTAGTATAATCTTGTGTTATTCAATTGGTATTAGAGTAGGTTCCTTTGTGAAATCCTAAGAACTTGAAGGAAGATCTTAAAGGAACAAAAATGGCTCATCATAAAGGGTTTTCATAAGATAGAGATTCATTGTTTTATGGGAATAACTACGCTTTATAGAGTGTGAGAATGAAGAATTATTTGATGGTACATGGATATGATATATGGGAATCCGTTGATAATGGGTCACACCACCTACAACTCCTCCTACATATGAAAGTGGTAAGAAACCATACAAAAATAATGCCAAGGTAATGAATGTAATTTTAAGTGGTTTATGTGAATCAGAGTTTTTGAAAGTCATGCAATGCACTTCAGCAAAAGATATATGGGAAAAGTAACAGAGAACATATGAAGGATATGACAAGGTTAGAATGGAAAAACTTCAAACACATAGGAGGAAGTTCGAATATTTGAAGATGAAATATGAGAAAGATATTGCTAGATATCTACTTAATTTTGATGATATTGTCAACACCATTCATGAACTTGGAGAAAGTATTGAAGATTAATATTGTTCAAAAAATCTTGAGGTCACTTCCCATAAGGTTTGATGCAAAGGTTTTAGCAATTGAAGAAAGGAAGGATCTCAAAACTTTGATCATGGATGAGCTACATGGGATTCTCACAACCTATGATATGAGTACAAAAAAAGATAAAACATCCAAATGAGAGGTATTATTCAAAGCTTCAAAGGAGGCAAAGAATAAAGAACAAAAATCAAGTGAATAATCAAGTAGTGGAGAAGAATCTAATATTGTGAGAAGGAATAAGAAGGGTTCAAGAAAACACAAAGATATGCAGTCTATGAAATATTTTAATTGTGGTAACTTTGGTTACTATGCATCTAATTGTCCACAATATGGAAGTAGCAGCAATGAAGAAGAAAAGGAATACAAGAAAAATAAAGAAAGAAAATTTTATCATGAAAATAAAAACAGGCATGGTCAAGGCAAGCATGAGAAGAATATATTTCAAAGACACAAGAAAAGTTTTTATGTTAAAGAAGCAAGAAATACTTCCAGTAGCAGTGATAAAAACCTCTCCGATAGTGAAAATGAAGAAATCCTATTTTTAGCCATTGAAGAGAATGAAGATGCTCCTATTGTCAAAAAATAAGAAGAAGAAAAATATTCATAAGATGAAGAGAAATCCACAATCGACATATAAGAGTAACTTATTGTTACTCTTAAATAATTGAAAAGGGTTAGAAATAAGAACTCAATATTGAAGGCTCAAGTACAAGAGGATGAGGAAACAAAGGCAAAGCTTCTACAAGATCTCATCGACTTAAAATTTAAGGTTGAAGAGGCAAGGAAAATTGAAGAAGGTATGATTGAGCAGTTAAAGGAAAAAGAGCTAGAATGTGAAAGACAAGAACATGAAGCTGTTATTCTAAGGAAGGGACTTGAAAAATTTAATGATAAGGTATATCATTTTAGGAAAAGCTCAAAAATATTGGATGATATTATCAAAGAACAAAGATATCCATTTATCAAGAATGGACTTGGTTTTGAAGAAGGTCACGAGAAAAAAAGGGGGATTCAAGCTCAAAAGAAATAGAAGCATCAAAGAAAGTAATTGATGAAGATCCCAAACCCTATGTTGATTGAAAAGTGGAAGCATCAATGAGAAATAAAATAATGCACCATCAAGGAATAGGGAACATCATAGAAAAGGCAAAGAAAGAACCATGTGACCATATCCTCCAAGGCAATATGAATATTTTTCCAAGGTTATTGTTTCTCATGTGATCATTTTGGTCATAAAGATATAAATTATAGGAGAAAATTCAATTTATATGCACTTTTCATGGACTACAATGTCATTTGTTTCAATTGCAACAATTTTGGGATAGAGAAAAATGGTGTAGAACAATGTTCCCTCAACTCCATAAGTCAAGCAAGAAGGATAGTCAAAAAATTAAAAAAGGGATGATCTCAAAAAGTTTGGAAAAATAAAATTGAAAAAGAAGAACATTGTAAGTTGGGAGTAGCTTTACTCCCATATCAAAATTGATCTCCTCAAGAAAAGGAGGTGGTAAGGGGTTTGTGTTAAATATCTTATTTTTAGCCCCAAGGAGCCTTTGCAATTGATTTCAAAGGGGGATATTTTTTAGTAAGGGGGAGCAACTAGTTAGGGGAGTAGCTTGTGATCCTGTTCACTAAAAGATAATTTTATTGTAGGGTTTTTCATTAATGACAAAGGGGGATATTGTTAGAAATATTGAGTTGTCATTGATGTCAAAGGTAAAAATATATTCAAGGATGGAATTGTGAGTTGTCAATATTATCAATGATGTCAAAGGCAAAAATATATTCAAGGATGAAATTGTGAGTTGTCAATATTATCAAAAGGTGCTTGAGAAAATAAAATGGTGATGTACATTTCAAATATTAAGTGGTGATGTATACTTTAATATTTAAATTAAATATTTAAATATTAAAGTAATGTTTTAAAAGTGGGATGTATTTAAATCAAAGGATTTAAATAAATGTTTAAAAGTGGGATGTATTTAAATAAAAGGATTTAAATATAAATTGAAAAATAATGTAAGGGTTGACCCTTATGGTTGAGATTCAAAATTATTCTTCATATATATGGTTCAAACATTTTGGTTGGGATATATTTTGAAGTGCCTTCATTTTTGCCTTTGGAGAAATAATGAGAGCCTTAATTTTAATTCAAAGAGTGAGTGCTTTTGGAGAGTGTGCCTTTGTGTGCATTGCACAAGAGTTTCATTGGAGTTAAATCAAGTGAAGGACTTATTGAATCAGTGAAAAACTTATGGTAAGATAGGTGTAAAACATGGAGAACCTATAAACGTAGTGCAATCGAGTGAAGAGATTTTAGAACTAGTGAAAAGATTATTATGAGAAAGGAGTAGAACATGGAGATCCCTCAAATTAGAGTGCAATGTCACAAGCGAAAAGCCAATAATATTTGTACTACACCAGAGATGAAGAAGCTCATGGTCCCTGAGGAGGAGCCAAAGATAGTGTCAAAAGTAGTAAATATTGTGATAGCTCCAGGTAGCTACAAAGTAGAGGAAGATGTATTAAAACATCTACATAGATTGGAGATCCAAAATAAATAAAAGGAAATACCTATAACATAATTGAAGTGTGCACTATGTGAACAAGACAAAAGTGGTAAAAGGAAATACCTATAACATAATTGGGTCCTTGTAGCAGTAGTTGAAGTGGACAGGCTAAAGTGGGTGGATTAGAGGTAAGAAACTATGATGCTACATTAACTTGGACTAGGGGAGGTTGGTTTTGGTATACTACTATTGAAATTACATTGGATTGGGTATTAGACCCTCCAAGAGGAAAGAATGATGCATGTATGTCATACTAAGGATTTGGTTTAGTTTGATGGGTTGTATGGGTGTAGACCATTTTCTATGGTGTGGATAAAATTGAGCAAGGTAATATGGTGAGTGGTAATAAGGATGTATGAGATGATACTGGTGTGAGAACAAAGCTACTCTAAAGAGTGAAGGCTACCTCCACATCAATGACTATGACATAATCTAAAGAATGTGGGTTATCAGTATACTCTTTTTATGTGGTGGGGATATGGTGATAGGTGGTACCTAGATCTTGTGACCAAATTAGTGGGGAAGTGATATACTACATGTAATTGGCATAAATTCTCAGGGTTGGTTGCAGGGCTACCTCCTGCTAAGTAGGAGGGGCAATGGTGGATGAAGGGGCTAGATCGAGATGGTTTGTGGTGGCTTGGTCTATGGCTTTAAATTAAGCTTGACTTCGAGTTGAGACCATAAGCTATGGAAACAAATGGGTTGCGACTGATGGTGGTTTGACATAGTGTTGGTAGTTTCTAGTAAACCTCTCTTTTTGTTTTTATTTTTATCTATCTACACAAACAAGTAAAGCAAACAATGATTTTTTATTTTCTTTTTTTTTAGTGATCCAATGTTTGATTTGAGATGCTTGTGAGATTGTTGAAACTATTTTTGGTTTTTGATATATTTTTGAATTTGTTTTGAATTTTGGAATATTTTGATTTTTTTTTGGTATTTTAATGTAACCTAACCTAAACTACTGATGGTGTGATGTGATGCAAACTAATAAGGTATATCAATTCCTTCTTTTCTGATGAGAAATGGTACAATAATGGTTGAAAATGGCTTTCTAGGATGAACTAGTTGTGGTATCCTAAATGCAAATATTAACCTCAAATAGGTCGTGTTGTCTAAGTCTTGGTACCAATTAAAATGTGACTTTTACTTCAAAATCGAGTGTGCATAGATAAGAATAACAACTATGAAATCATAATTTATTAAATCCCACGGATAAGGGTGTCTAACCTAACTCACCTCGAGATGCTCTCAAGGATGGGGAATTTCCTAGTGATGAAGGCCAAGAAACTACTCATGGGGTATTCTATGTTTACTAGGGTGCAAGCTAGTGGGTGGAGATGAAGTCCACCATCACTGATCTTGACCAATAGTTGGTGATGAAATCCAAATCATTTATGTTTTTAGTGAACTTTGTAGTGTGTGATGTACATTTTTTTTTTTTTAAAGTGAAAAACCCCTTGTGGGGCCGCATTCGTCTGAGAGACCATGAACAGACGGTTCTACACCATCAAAGTTACCCAGGAGTCGCACCCAGCCCTGCTCGCACCAACATTATCAATTGGATTTTGGATACCCAATTCAGATTTTTGGTAGGGTGGAGATTCGAACTTGGGACCTCCCTTGGAGGATTTCCCTCTCCTTTCCAACTCACTTACAACACCTAGGTGTGTGATGTACATTTTTATCTTTCTTAGATTCGTTTTATTATTTTGATTCCTAGCTATGATGCCCTATGAAATATATTTTAATGTAAGAAAAGAAACCTACTATGCTCTTTATTTTTTCTTCCAAAAAGTGCAACATACATTATTTCAAAATATAGAAATGATCTAACATGCTATGCAATGCTCACTTAATGGAAGTGATTACTATCTAAAAATAAATCTGCTTTGATCAATATAACTATAAAAATACACTTAAAAAAAATGATAGTTTCCTACCTATAGTCCTGTGTTGTTCAAAGTTCAGAGGGAGGTGACTATGCATTGTGACCATCTGAGGTGGGATGGTTTTTGTATGAGATCATTTGTGTACATATGGTTGAAATCTACGGTCATACAGGGTTAGACGATCCTACTCCTATGTATTCTATGATATGCGTAAAATAGAAATTAGCAACCTATCATATTTCTTGAATGTAAAAAAAATAAAAAAAATAGTAGAATGTTGAAATTAAACATAAACTGATAACAACATAGAAAATTGCATAAATCATAAGTTCAAGGGATAGGTAGGTCCCACCACGACCGCCATCTTGTAGATATAAAAAGTATGCACCATGAAGTATGACAAATAAAAATTAGATAAATTGATATTGAAAATTTAAAATGTATTGCTTCCTCTATTTTATTACAATATCCTATCCATGTAGGGATTTTACAATAAAAATAGCGAGTGTTTCCTGTATGCAAAATGAAAATGGTGTTTTGGTACTCCTGATGCTATAGAACTAATAAGGAAGATTTTTGGTGACCACCACTATGTTGAATTCTCATTGGGACCATGTATGGTACCTCTTGATTGATGTGCGGGCTTATGAATGTTGAATCCAAAGCAAGTAGTTCTTTATATAGTGATCATCTATAGACGGACAACCATGGTTGGTGATTGTCTATTAGCATATAGTCACATATAGAAACCATGTATGAGTGTATAGTGTATCGCTCCAAATTTTTCACACCCTTACCTTCAGGCTATAGGATCCGTGCTCGAAAGGGTGATGTGAAAAGGATTGCGCGGTACCTCAGACTGAGAGGCTTTGCGAAGGTCCCACATCTCGGGGGAGGTGTATTATGGTGATTTTTTGACGGATGGTGGGTTCACCAGGAAACGTTTGAATGGTAGTTTCCACGCCTAGGTTGGGAATGTGTTTGATGTGTTCCATTTTAGCTTTAATCATCCAAGTCCTAGGTTTGACCAAAATGCATCTAATCTATTCTATATGAAATGTAGATTTAAATGAAGACAAAAATAGATTTGGACAGAAAAATAGAAAGAACAATATGGATTAAAGACCCATACCTGATCTGGATGTCTGATGAAGGTTCTAATTTTTGAAGTAGTCAGAATCGTTTGGAATTCGACAGGATCGTCTCCTATCTAGCAAGATCGTCTGAGATCTGATGAATTCGTCAGAAGAATTCGTTAGAGACCTGCAAATAGAAAAACAGATGCAAAATACAGAGAATGCAACTATGATAACAAAGGGTAATGAAGTAAAATGATAGTAAGAACATTAAAATGATGATAATAAGCAAAAGCACGAATGCATTATAATGATCAAATGACAATTTATGCTTTTATTATGCATTAAAGCTACATGGGTGAACTCCAAGATGTAGAATAATAAAGAATAACCATAGAATTAACTAAATGTAGAATAATACAGCAGAAAAAGGATGAAGAAATGCAAACTCTGGGCACTGATTTCCCCCAATGTGAACTGCAGTCAAAATTGTTTCGAATTAGGTCGAGATCGTCTGAGATTGTATGAGATCGTCTAAGACAAACTGAGCTTGCTCCAGCTGAAAAACAATGAAGTTCCTGCAAACAAACTTGAAAAAATGCGAATGCAAATAGTGATTTAAGATGGTCTAGTGCATGTAGAATTCGAGTTACAAGGAATTTCAGCCAAGGGAATGCCAAGGGGGAGGGCCTAGGATTAAATAGGCTTAGGAGGGAGGTTAGGAGGTTGGAGATCATCCCTATTTGGGAGATCTCCAATGGGGAGGGTCTCTAACAGCGCAGACACGCTTCTGCCCAGATTAGAGACACCGTTGGAACAAAGACTAATTGTAAAAAAATCAATTTTGGGACAAGATCGTTTGGACGTCCTAGCCCAGACGAAATCGTCCGATCTGGGGCGATATAATCTGATCGGCGACGATATCGTCAAACGGTCAAAACAAACTCTAAAAATGGCATGGAAAATGAGGAAATGGATTAAGCGACGGTTTGGGAGCAGTTTTGGAGGTTGAAATTTGAATTTGAATATTTACTAGAGTAATTGTAATTATTAAGGTTTTACTGTGCCAATTTTAGGGTGCTACATTTTGCCCCCTCTTTAGCAAATTTTTTGAAGAAAATGCGTTAAAGATGAGTTTTTCTCGATCTACGAGGAAGCAAAATTTATTCCCATTTTTAGGCGACGATTCTTGGTCGAATCGTACGATAGCTTACTATGGTGCCCCCTTCGTGTTTTTACCCAAATCGAACGTTTGAGGTAAAAACGTAGAAAAACAAAATTTTAAAATGTTTTTAATTGTGTTTTGAATAAAATTAAGAAAAATAGGGTAAAACCCTAATTCATTTTTATTGTTCATTTTTAGTTTCTGGAGCTCTGTAAGAAAAAATGGTCGAGACAGCGCACAGATCGACAGAGGTCCGACGTAGGCTACGGGTAAGAGTCTAAACTTAGTTTAGAATGGTTTAAGTTGAATTTACATGCTTTTTAGATTGATTTTAAATAAATTTTGAGCATTGCGGCTGTTTTTGGGTCGTCGACGTCATCGGGATGAAATCATCCCGATTTCGACGAAATCGTCTCAAGTTCGCCGATTTCGTCGAAGGGCAAAATCAGAGACGATTTTGCTCAAATTTGGGACAATATCATCCAATAGTGGATGATATCATAAAATTGAACTAATTTTACTTGCATTATTAATCACTTGAGTTTTTATTAATGATTTTTTGTTGTGTTGTTGTTTATGTTGCAGAGAGGTTTACTAAAGAGCAGAGAATAGAAATACGACAGGTTGAGAGATGACTTGGCCGCTTTAACATAGGTAGAGCAGGATCAGCTGGCTCATATCAGCTTACAACATGTGGTAGATATGCCACAGGTGTCTATAGATATGGGGCTGCTGACAGCCCTAGTAGAGAGGTGGTATCTGGGTTCTTCTTGTTTCCAGTTACCCACAGGGGAGATGACTCCCACATTGAAGGATGTATGGAGGATCCCCATACAAGGATGATTGATCACTCCTACAGCAAATCAGGGCCACGCTATGATGTGGTTGTGTGGCGATCCGAGCTTCACCTTGGAGAATTGCAGAGTGAACATCAAGGTGTTGTGTCAGATGCTTGGGGCATCCAGACTCACACAGGTTTTGGTCAAAGTGGTGGGTGGACTTCTGCTGTGCCACCAGAGCAGATGCAGGGTACCATGGGTACTGATAGATGTGATCTGTGACATACGTGACCATGGTTACAAGTTCTCTTAGGGTAGTTTTGTTCTATGCCAATTGTATAAGATCCTGCATGGGGTCGTATACAAGGGCGACCGATGTCTAGTTATGACATCGCTACTACAAGTTTGGTGCTAGGAGCACATTGCAGTGCGGAGGCCGATAGGGCTTCCTTTGACAGGGGTTGACAGGGAGAGGCCCAAAGCTTTCTATTGGTGGCTCCAAAGAGGGTCATAGTGGTGGATAGATCTACCGATGTCCCAGAGACTACTGGATGACCTTATCCCAGACTAGATCACCTGGAGGCCTTGGAGGGATCATCCAGGGTGGGCCGAGGACAGAAAGGAGCTGGCTCACATTAGGCGAGTCTACTGGCTGAGGATGGAGAGGGGAGATGTGGAGCTCCATCGCTATGACCGAGTTTTGTGATAGTTCGGTCTATAGCAGGGGATCCCATCTCTCAAGGATTACGAGTTTTCTCGGACTGTCCGAGATAACACTATAGTTAGCAAGGCTCCAAATATGCAGCAATTCTAGAGTCAAGACATAGATGATGCCCCCATTTAGCCAATGGATGGGGACGACATTGGAGTAGCCAATGGCTATGATGCTTGGTACACAAGCATCTGCCCTCCTCAGATGACGAGGGCTCAGGGTCTGATTCATGCAGTTGTGCATCGGATAGGGAGGCGGTGCTAGGCAGCCATTAAGGCGGCCCAAGGTCATGACAAGAGAGAGTAGAGGAGATCACAGGTGTAGTAGAGGCCACGATAGCGGGAGAGGAGGGAGGAGAGACCCCCTTATCCATAGAGAGAGAGACCACCATCGACCGATAAGGGCAACGATGTTGACACTGGGGAGAGCAGTGAGATAGTGAATCTCTGAGCAGAGACAATCCGTCTCTAGGTATAGGTGTAGACCCTACAGGAGGAGGCTGCATGACATCGAGCTGAGGTTACACAGCTCAGAGATGATATTGCACGCCTCAGAGAACGAGGCAAAGGGGCAAGCACTCGAGAGCTGGCACGGGCTATTGCCTAGATCACTTTTTATCAGACACTATACCACCAAATGGTGCCAGAGGAGGAGAGATTACCACTGCCGGCTACCATCATGGATTCGATTAGGATTGGGTCATCAAGGACTTCATCCCGATCCATGACTAGGACTCGCAGTACCACACATACTGCAATGGGGCCACCTCGTCCACCTTAGGGTGGGGGAGGAGATGAGGCTGAGAGCTTGAGGGGTTCTCGAGGCTAGCTACTACAAATTACACTACACAGATTGATATATAGTATTTATTATTTTTGATAGAGGATTGAGTATGCCGAGGTACAGATTATGGCATACCGATTTGATTTTGATATGATGTATATTAGGGTTGATACAGATATATATGAGATATTTTTGATCATATGACTTGTGTCGTATGTATTTTTATGATGTTTTTAATGTTTTGATTGATTGCTTTGATGATTCATGTAATTACGTCATTGGAAATATTATGGTTGAAATGTCATTCTGAAAAAAATTAAATGAAATAATCTGATAGAACAAATTGGTTGTTTGTGATGTGATGATTTGATAAAAAAAATAAAAGGGACTTTTAACAATAATTTCAAAGGACATTGTCGCTATTATAGACCATTTCATGGAGTCGCCGCTCACTCGGTCGTAAGCTAATCCTAGTATAGAAGTATTGTTAAAAAGTAAAAGAGTGCTTAAGAGAGTGTCTTAAGACTTTGGTGCAATGGTGCAAATGATGATGATGATGGTTTGTTTTCAGAGTTTCATAAAAATAGTATGCATGAAATAATGTTAAAATGATTTTTTGCTAGGCATAAATTCTTAAGTGTGATAAATTTTTTGGATAATTCCCTAGGAATTATACCATCATTGCAAAATTGAAGGTTGACATAATGACATGAAATAGTGATAATGTGCATGCTTTTTGTTAAAAAAAAAACATAATTGTATAACAGAATGATTTAAGTCATATGGTTTTCATGAATTTTAAAAAAAAATGGGGAATAAAAATTGGTACAATGGTTTGCGTTAGGCATAAAATATGTAGGTATAGACTTATACCATCATCGCGAAAATAAAAGAAGAAAATAGATTGTTTTATTGCATGGTTGATAGAAAATATGAAGATGAGGACTTGCACTAGGCATAAAATTCCAATTTTGGTTTTAGAACTATACCATCGTCGCAAAAGTCGACAATATATATATATATATATATATATATATATATATATATATATATATATATATATATATATATATATATATATATATATATATGTGTGTGTGTGTGTGTGTGTGTGTGTGTGTGTGTGTGTGTGTGTTTTGATTGTATGGTTTTGAAAGAAATTTTGATTTTTTCTATTATGTATGTAGTTGTCTTTATACTAAAAAACTGTACTTTAAAGAAGAAAATGAATTATTCCAGAAAATTTGCAAAAAAAATATTTCAAAGTATATTAAAGACAAAAGTTAGATTTATAAGGAATCCCATGTGCATATGTGAGTTCATTTCCAATCTTGATTTATCATAATGATACACAAAATCTCTCAAATACAAATGTGTGTGCAATTGCTATGTTCATTTACCAGCTTTTGAGCAAGATAATATGATACAAGTGATTTGAATGAACCAAATAAGTGTTCATTAACCATGATGTAGATGCATATAACCATACCAGACTACTATGTAAGTCAGATTATCAAGAGCTAGTTAATCCATAAGCAGACATAGGTCTATACAAAAGAAGGTCGCTAATGTGATAGACATATCCCCACGTTAGGAGTTACCCAAGGCCAAGCAGGTTGGGCACAAACCACCTGTTATGGGGCTTACCTCACAGTTTTTGAATAATTGAGAATTCCAGGGATTCAAGCTCATCAACCCTTCTTTTCTTTTCAAATGGTAGGGAAAGGGATTTTATTGCTTTTGCTTTTGCTTTCTTTTGCTTTCTTTTGTATTTTTGCTTGATAATGCTGTAATGATATAAAATAATATTTTTATTTTCCTCTTTTTCTAGAACTTTGCTCTTTTTTTTTTCTTTTTTTTTTTTCTATGCTAGGGATACTTGCTCGGATTAGCTGTAGAGCAAGGTATTTCTATTCTGGGTAGGGGTGAGCTTGTCCTTTTGCCAATTCTCAAAGATTATAGACCATGTGCATGATAGGATAGCAGGGGAAACTTTTCGCTCAAGAAACCACTTCTACTATGTAGCATAGCATGGACATTACAAATATAATCATTTTATTGTGAAAGGATGTGCTTGGTTTAAGTAAATAACAAGATCAATTCTCTCGTGCTCAAACTTTATTTAATTGAATTTTGTGAACTTTGATATAAGAGAGATTAGTAATCATGCCAGATAAAAATCAAGATATTTATTTTGTGTTTGTGAAAGTGAAGGATTCCAAATAAATGCTAATTTATCCAAAATAATTTGAAACATATAACTGCAAATATGTCACAATTTGAGAAGTACAAAAAATAAAAGATGTTTTTGAAGATTTTGATAATTTTGGATGTTTTTGGTATTTTTAATTCATGAATTGAAATAATAAATAATATTATTATTTGTTTGAAAGCTTTATATGAATTTTTAGATGATGGAATTGGTGGTATATACAAGATGATCTATATACATCATACAAGGTTATTGGAGTACAGCATGTCTAAGGTTGTTTCAAAATCAAAGGTGATTTTGAAGGATAATTTGGTTGAGGTGAAGGTAAGAACAAAAGATTTGTTATAATGTAGAATAATGTAGCAAAAGATTTGAATTTTATATGTGTAAAATTGATCATGTTACAAAATAAAATGTAAGAAGGATAAGAAAGTTTTTCATTCTTATCACTATCTTGCAAGTCTTGATAAGATGGATGGAGCATATGTGAAATATATGCATGGATGTTATTTGGTAAACAAGGATGATCATACATGGATGAAGAAAAGTGATGGATAGAAGATAATTGTGATAATAGAGAATGTATAGAACTTGATGTTTCAACCGGTAAATATTCTTCAAATGGTTTTGGGTCATTATGCATGGTAACAATTTACTTGCAAGTTTAAATTTCAAATATTGGTGAAGAGTGGAAGGGACAACCCATATCGTATGAATCCAAGGACTTCTGAGAAGTAGGTTGTAAGGTGAAGGGCAATATGCTACATAAGATAGAGTATCCAGGATCTTGGATCCAATATTAAAGGGAGGAATTATAGTACCTTGAGCTTCTTGAATTTCATTGTTAAAATATTTTATAATAACATTTGATTCATTAATATGTTCTTCCTTTGTTTTGAGTTTTTGGAATAATTGATAAGTGCATAAATTAAGAGAGAAGCCATTATAAACCATGATAGTTTTAATAGGTGTTTCTTTCCTAGATCTTGTAATGTAAAGATAGGAGTCTTCTTGTGGAGTAGAGGAAGGAATCTCCTTATCATAGAATGAAATATGGTTAACCTCAAGAGGGTTTACACCATTAATTATGTTCTTAGAGAAAATATGATGAGGAACAAATTTTTGGCTAGGTATCTTGAACAAAGTTTCCTTATGAGAACTTTGTAATACCTCTAAAAGGGATATCTTTGCTTGAGGATTAATCACTTGTTGTTGGCTATCAAAGTGGATTTCAGATTGGGATTTTGATTCTAAAGATGATCTTTCTATGCTTACATTCCATTTTGGATCATTCTCTAGAGCCAAAGATAGTTTTGAAGGTTGGTCAAATGAGGAATCCATCTCTTGAATATCAGATTGGGTTGATTGAACTTGAGGTTGCTCATTTATAGTTTCTGTTACAATATTAGTAATATCATCATGAAGGGACATATTAACATGCAATATTTGATTGGTTTCTTGTTGTTGATAATTGAATAGGGGTTCTTGGGAGATCCCCATGTCTTGATTGATTATTGGCATTTTTTGTGTAGGAGTTTGATTGTTTACTGGAGATTTATCATCAGTTGTAGATTGTAATTCCTTTATATTAAAAAGACCCTCATCAATCAAATCTTGAATTGAACATCTTAAGTCTTTACATTTTGTGTCATATGTCCATCTACTCTATGACATTCACAATGTAGCTCAGTTTTAAACCAATATGTTGTGGTATCAGGTTGTCTTATGGAAGGGAGTTCAATCCTATTTGTGTCAAGTAAATACTTGAGAATTATATCCATTGGTTGATTGAGCTTAGTAAATTTACGTGATGAAGGTTTTCGAGAGGTTTTTGATACGTGCCTTAGGAATTCAGTCATAAAAGGGCCTAATGGTTTCTCACCTCTACTTTCTTTATTATGGGTAGAATTATGATAGGAAGATTGCGAAGTATGAAGTGAGTGCATGGTAGAATTGGAAGAATAAGTATTTTCTTATTGAAATGGATGTGTTGTATTGAAAGAAGAATATTGAAAGGGTGGAGGAGGATTGTATGTGGATCGATAGAAATAATATGGATATATGGGAGAATAGATAATATCGTTATGAAGAGGATTGGAAAAGGGATTGTCCTATTGGGGTAAGGATGAAAAATGAGAAAAGTGTGATGGAGGTGATGTTGAATAGGGATGAGGTTGGTCATAATCAACAAATGTATTTGGCTGAATTCTTCCAACATTACTGATGGGCTCATATTGATTTGAGTAAAAAATCATGGTTTCTTTGGTACTTCTAAAAGTAATATTTAGTATCTACTATTTAGAATTGAATCTAAAACATATAAAATTGAAACGATGATTTTGTTTTTCTTGTATACATATATATATTTTTTTGTTTTTTTGTTTTCAAAAGGTTTTGAATGCATTCATGTCGGGTTCATGAAAATGTATCGCTCCAAATTTTTCACACCCTTACCTTCAGGCTATAATATCCATGCCCGGAAGGGGGATGTGAAAAGGATGGCGTGGTACCTCGGACTGAGAGGCTTTGCGAAGGTCCCGCCTCTTGGGGGAGGTGTATTATGGTGATTTTTCGACGGATGGTGGGTTCACCAGGAAACGTTTGAATGGCAGTTTCCACGCCTAGGTTGGGAATGTGTTTGATGTGTTTCATTTTAGCTTTAATCATCCAAGTCCTAAGTTTGGCCAAAATGCGTCTAAGCTATTCTATATGAAATGCAGATTTAAATGAAGACAAAAATAGATTTGGATAGAAAAATAGAAAGAACAAGATGGATTAAAGACCCATACATGATCCGGATGTCTGATGAAGGTTCTAATTTTTGAAGTAGTCAGAATCGTCTAGAATTCAACAAGATCGTCTCCTATCTAGCAAGATCGTCTGAGATCTGACGAATTCATTAGACGAATTCATCAAAGACCTACAAACAAAAAAATAGATGCAAAATATAGAGAATGCAACTATGATAATAGAGGGTAATGATATAAAATGATAGTAAGAACATTAAAATGATGATAATAAGCAAAAACATGAATGCATTATAACGATATAATGACAATTTATGCTTTTATTATGCATTAAAGCTACATGGGTGAACTCCAAGATGCAGAATAATAAAGAATAACCATAGAATTAACTAAATGTAGAATAATACAACATAAAAAGGATGAAGAAATGCAAACTCTGGGCACTGATTGTCCCCAATGTGAACTGTAGTTGAAATCATCTTGAATTGGGTCGAGATCATCCGAGATTGTATGAGATCGTCTGAGATGAAATGAGCTTGCTCCGACTGAAAAAAAATGAAGTTCTTGCAAACAAACTTGAAAAAATGCGAATGCAAACAGTGATTTAAGATGGTCTAGTGCGTGTAGAATTCGAGTTATAGGGAATTTCAGCCAGGGGAATGCCAAGGGGGAGGGCCTAGGATTAAATAGGCTTAGGAGGGAGGTTAGGAGGTTGGATATCATACCTATTTGGGAGATATCCAATGGGGAGGGTCTCTAACAACGCATACATGCTTCTGCCCAGATTAGAGATGTCGTTGGAACAGAGACTAATTGTAAAAAAATTAGTTTTGGGACAAGATCATCTGGACGTCCTAGCCCAGACGAAATCGTCCGATCTGGGGCGATATCGTCTGATCGGCGATGATATCATCAAATGGTCAAAACAAACTCTAAAATGGTGCGAGAAATGAGGAAACGGATTAAGCGACGGTTTGGGAGCGGTTTTGGAGGATGAAATTTGAATTTGAATATTTACTAGAGTAATTGTAATTATTAAGGTTTTACTGTGACAATTTTAGGGTGCTACATATAGTCACACTATGTGTATTGTTGTGGCTGAGGAATGGTAGGTCCACAGGCTTGGGTAGCTTCTAGTTGTTGTCTAGTTTGATTTTTGATATGGTTGATACCTATGGGACCTACACACATGCAAACCTACAGAGATTTAGTAATATCTATCGAGACTCATTAAGTAAGGATCAACTACAAATATGATAAAAACAATGTAAGTATTGAAAAAAGTGATAAACATGCAAAAGTAAAATGGGATGAGCTTGATTCTTACCTTCTATGGACCACTATTTCTACTCTTTGTGTTGTTGCATTGTGCATTGGATTTTGTTACTTCATAACTAAATTGTATTACATTTAGAGGCTTCCTACACCATCTAGGAGTTGACCATCTAGGATCATATGACTATAGTTTGAGATCATCCGATATGGGATTATCATGGTCTGTAGCATTTGAAGGACATTTGAGAGCAAACCTAGGCCTAGGAAAGGATGCAAATGGGTTCTACATAATATGGGTATGGTAAAAAATTAATATCTTGAGAGTATGATTGCTAAGGTTGCTCGAGAATTTATCAAGACTTCACTACAATGTCCATCCTCATACTCCAAAGGGAGGGTGAGGCTCAATTTATAACTTTCATAGTGGAAATGGATAAGGAGGTGGCTCAACTAGTTAATAGTTGTAAATGGCAGCTATCTCCTTACATTGGATTTATCACTAGGAGTACACACAAGATAAATTTACCTTGGAATTATCACTGATTGATTTGATACATGTAATTTTATGATATTTGTTTCATTTATTTTTTTATTATTAGCTTTATCATGTGCGCATGATCAATTGCCTAAATGTGCATGAATACATTTTTATGTTTATCCTTTTAACTGATCCTATTGATTGTGTTCATGTTTAGTCAACTAACTTAGTTAATAGGGTGCATGATGTGATTGAGTGTGCATATCTAAGCTGAATAACTTAGTTAACTGGGTGCATGATTATCTTCCCTTTATGGCTTAGAGGTGGAACTACTAGTAACTTCTTGTTCGCTTATGGAAGACCTCTTTCATGCATGTGATTGGTTTGGATGGTGAGTTGTGTAACTTCTAGTGCTATGGATGATGTGGAGGGGTGATTGTGAGGGTCAATGCATCCATGAAGAGGGGTGCAAGGTTGTGTGATCCTAAACAATAATTAATTAATCATTTAATAAATAAATAAATTATTATTTAGGGGATTTATTGCTTATTTAATATTAATTAGATTTAATTAATATTAAATGAATTAATTAATTATGATCAATTAATTAATATTTATTATGCTAGATTTAGGTGTCTATAAAAGGTAATTTGATAAAAATCAAAATAAGACTTAGTAAAACCTTAATGCATCAATTATTATAAGATATTGTGGGAAGGCAATTGTGAATGATATGTAGTCTCATAAAACACTTTGGAATGGTTTGGGAAAGCATTATAAAGCTCTCACATTCACAATTATTTGGTTGTTCATGATTACGGATGGTTGTTCATTGTTGTTGATCATTATTCATAATAGTGGTTCATCATTATGGTAGTGTTGCTCATGGTTGATCATGTTGTCTCTGTTATAGATCATTGTTAATATGGTAGCATGTATTATGGACTATGTGCAAATGTGAATATTGGTTATGCATATTGTTAGTGAATTTGGATTATACATTCTATGCAAGTATGGCCAAAATGATATTGTAAATGGATGACCCTACAATGGAAATAAAGTGTTGATGATTTTCCAACCCTGTGTGATGATGGTGAATGTGCATTATTCAATGGTTCTATTATAATTGGTAAATGAGATGTTTGCATGGATTTGTATGATTCTAGAAATGAACAGTGAGTAAGATTGATGGTATTAAACCAAGGATAGTGATTCTGGAACTGCATGTTAGAAAACTAGGTTGGTAATTCCATCATAGTGTTAGACAATTCTTACCTTGCCAGGATTTGATGTGTAAGTTGCCAAGTTTGTAAATAAGTAATTGTAGCAAGGGTTTGTGCAACCATACAAGTAGCCAAGAAAACTATATAATTTATCATTTACCTTTTTCTAACGATACATTTGCATACTAAAGTGGTTTAAACATAGAAAATAATGGTTTAGAAGTGAATGATTACAATGGTTTTGATGTTTGTAAAACTAAATTATTAGCATATTGTATAGTTGTAAATCATAAAATTGAGTCTATTGTATTTTTTGGTAGGTAAAATATTGATATTAAATGAGTTTTAATTGGACCCCAAAACCAAGTACACAATTTTTATCATCAAACACCAAGAAATGAAGCAAAGAAACTGCACAAGGAATACAAAATAGAATCCAAACACAAACCTAAACAAACCCGCATAAGGGTGGCTATGGTTCCAAAATATTTACCAAAAGGAAGCCAAAATAATTCCTCATAGGGGAATTGGCATCCGAACCAAAGAGGAACATCGACAGGGCTATAACAAAATCCTAACCCAAATCCCACATAGGGGAAATAACAAAGACAACAAAAATGGAAAAAATAACAATTAATAGCCCAAAAGAAAGTCTAAGCATTTATGATGTCCTCATTTGCAGAGTTGCCTTCAAAATTGTTCTTGAGTAGCTATTTTAGGGTTACACTAATTTTGTATAGGAAATTTATAATGCTGGTAATGATGATGGTGGTAACCTTTCTATGAAGATCTACACTAGGTCCCAAACTACCACTATTATCATCAGATATATTTAGGGGAATTTTGATTGATTTATTTCTTTAATTTTTTGAATCGAGCAAACATTCAAGCTTGGGTGGTTCTCTCTTCCACCTTGATCTTCCATTTTTGGGATTGAGGCTTTGGAAAAATAGCATGCAAGTTATTTTTCTTTGGAATAGGGGTTTGAATTTTTAGAGAAGCTTCAACACTGGCAAGGACATCAGAGAGGGAATGAGATAGGCTAAGGGTAGGGGGTGAAGAAGGTGGGTTGGAATGAATGAATGTGGTAGCTGAGGTGACAGGTATTTGGGTGGCAATAGCATGGTGGAATAGAATGTTGAACAGACCCTAGTGGGTGGGAAAAGTTTGGGATTTTTTTTCTTGGCATTGTGAATAGATAATCTGACTGATCGGTAGAGAAAATCAGGGATGTTGATAGGGTTAAAACCTCTAATATGGTTAACTAGTGCTAAGTGGAAGCTAAATAGAGGCTTGGAGGGATCATCAACTGTTATATACTGAAGGATGGGAATAATAACAGTGGGCCAAGGGGCAAGGAGTGACTCACGCTCAACCACGATGTCTTTCCACTTGAAAATTTTGGAGTGGTTGGTAAATCCTTCAAGCTCAGGGTCCCAATTGTGGTGATACCTTTAAGCTACATGGCCAGAAGTAGGTAACTTCATGACTTAGATCGACATCTCAACAATTACATGAAAATGTAAATTATGAACTTTAACATGACCATTGTTCCATGATCTAACAAATTCATCCGTGATGTCTTTTTTGGCCCCTTTCAATTTTTTGAAAAAGGGGATAAACCCCTGAGCTTCCAAAAAGGACATGGACAGGGGGTCAAGCTAAAAGCTATATGGTTCAAGTAGAGCCATGGGGAAGGGGAAAAAATTTAGGAAAATACAAAAATTGGGCTTGAAATAAAACAAGATGGTACACTAGAATCTAGATTGAATAGAGATTTGAAAATCTAGGGATATGAAAATGCTATTCTTAAGGCCTAGATTAAATAAATTTTTAGGTTTAATTTTGGGCATACTAAAAAGCATAGTTTTAATATGGTTGGTAGGGATACAATGGATGAGATGACTTTGGAAAAGGTTACCATAATTTGTATACTAACTGGGATCGAAAGCAACATGATTTACTTGAAAATGGTTTAGGTCATCCATGTGAAATATAAAATACATCTCTCAAAACTCAACAAAAACAATTTGATTCATGGGATAAACGAAGTTAGAGCCTTGGACATGTATATAATCTACATGGATAAATGAGCCACCTTGAAACTTGACATGGTTGGAAAAAAGGGATAAGTGGGCAATTATTTGGGAGGTGGATTGGTGATCTGACACAAGGGAAGGGGTGAAGGTGAGAGGATCAATGTGGAGAGGTTAAGAGCATGAGGGATAGATGTGGTAGGCATGAATATGGAAAGGGTGGTAAAAACTATGACTGGTAGAAACAAAAGTAAAAGGTTGGTGGAAAATAGGGTGATGAAGACCAGCCAAATTAAAAAGGAAGGGAGCCCATTGAACATAGGATATGCACCCCTTCTAAGAAGTCATGTGGCACACAATCAGTAGCAGCAGTATTGGTGACATCCTAGTGGAAGTTTTGGCACAAAATGGATAGGGATTTTTGAAAGACTCCTATATTGGTAAGCAAATCAACAACTTTATTTGCTTCATGGTACATGTGTCCATAAATGACATTGTTTTGACTTTGAATGAAGTTTCTTACTTCTTGGATGGTGGTTCTAACATTCCATGAGGGAATTCTATTGTTGTTGATGTAATTTATGATGTTGAGGGAATCCCCTTCAATTTTTAAGTTTCCTTTGTAATATTTGATTGTACTTAGGCCTCTCCACAAAGCTTGAGCTTTTGCAACATGATTTTTTTGGATTCCAAGGTGCTCAACATAGGCAACAATTATTTTACCCTTATGGTCCTTGACTAGACCTCCAGCTCCTACCACTCCCAGGTTGCCTTTGGATGCACCATCATAGTTGAGCTTGAGCCATCCTTCTGGTGGAGGTTTCCAAGAGGTAGAGATTCTAGGATGGGAAATGATAGGAGTATAGTTGGAATTGAAGGGAATGTTAAGAGTTAGGAAAAGGTTGAGCTCTAAACTAGGATCAGGAGGCTTGGGATAAGGGAAAAGCTAGGAATTCTCAATGGCAAAACTAATAGCCTTGTTGGCTATAGTGGTGGGATCATTGGTGATGTTATAAAACACTCTGTTATTTCTTTCAAGCCAAACCTGCCATAGAAAATGGTGTAGGAAGACCTTCCACAGGGTAAAAAGTTGTGGATTTTGAAGGGGTTAGGCCATTGAACAAAAAAATGTGATAGGGTATTGGGATGAAACTATGTTACGTGAAAGGCAGACAAAAGGTAACCCATTACAGACTTGGAAAATTCACACTCAATAAAAATATGGTTGATATATTCCCAGGATTTTATACATAGGTGACATCTGTTAGGTAGTGGTATTCCTCTTTTCATGATATTATCAGTAGTAAGGATTTTGTTTTGGATGAAGATCCATGAAAATAAGTCAATTTTAGAAATGATATATTTGATTCAAATAATATTGAAGGGAATGGAGATAGTTTGGAAATTGAGAAGCAATTGGTGAGGGGTATTGACTAAGAAGATCCCAATATCATTTTCTTTCCAAATAGGCTAGTCATATGATCTGTCAATCGAAATCACTATTGCATTTAGTATGTTAGATAAATTTGTCATAGTATTAGTGATTTGGGTATCAGAGTTGGTAATATTGATATCTTTCTAGATTTTAGCCTCATTGAATGAGTTAATGAAGTCTACAATCTTGCTACCTATTGAGGCATCCAAATTTTTTTTTGACATTGATACTTCAGAATCTTCAATGAATGGTTGATCCTTAATCCATCTATCTTTCCAAAAATTGATGTTATTTCCTGATTACAATCGTATAGACCCTTGTACTATTGCAACTGTATAGTCCATTTTATGATTCTATTGTATGATTACAATCGTACAGTCCTTTTTTATGAGTTTTGTAAATTGTACAATTGCAAAATGTACAATTTTATGATTTGGCCTGAAACTGTTACAAAACCTTGGAATTCATCCCAAAAACCTTCCAATTCACCTTCCCTTATAGGAATACTCCCCCTATGCCACAATTCCCATAGTTGTAGTTAGATTAAATAATGGACATTACTCTTTAAGGAGGTAAGATTTATCTGAATAGAGAAAGGGTTCTTCAATAATCATTGTCACCAATTTTGGTCATGTAATTGTCAATGCAAACATAAGAATTTCCAACTTGGATCCACCTAGATGATTGTAGTACAAGGTGTTACCTTTAATTATATATTTATTTAAACTAGAAATCTAATTATAAGTGTCAAGTAGTAAGGATGAAGAATATTGACATGAAGATGAAGGATTTTAAATTTCGTAAGCATCTATTAGTGATGGCTCTTACAATTTTTAAAGTATCAGGTATGGAGAAGGACAAGAAAATATGAAATATCTAAGTAAAAAGATATTTGATTTGTTGGGTCAATTTGTGATGCATCAACTAGACCCTAATTCATTAACAAACTAGTGATTCATTAATGAGCTTATGAATTAATGAATATAGAGATCTTTGTGTGGGTCAACATATTTCTAATTTTTATTTGCAAGATAACCTCCTTTGAAACATGGGATGCATTTATGTACCAACTCATGAGCACTCAAATATTATTTGGGAATAACAATTCAATAAAGTGGCATGTCATTGTATGGTGAAAAATATTGGTGGTACTTGAAAAAGTGCTTCTACTATCCCAAGATGAGGAATGATGTCAAGAGGTACATTAGGTCATGCACCCCTTACATTGTTTCCAAACCAACCAATAAGATATAGGTTCTATATATACCATTTCTAATTCCATACAATACTTGAGAATCTATCTCCATTGATTTCCTCTTAGGTTTTCCCACATATAAGCATGGTAATAATAGTTTTATTGTATTAGTTAATTATTTTTTAAAAATAGCTATCATGACCCCTTGTAGAAAATCCATTTTAGTTGTGGATATTGTTAATCTTTATTTAGTCATGTGTGGAAAAAACTTGGCTTGCCAATTCCATTGTATATAATATATTTTTGAGCATTTTTTGGTCCATTATATGGAGTACGATGGATACCAAGTTGACCATATCCATAGCCTTCCATACTTAGATTTATTTCTAAATAGAATTCATGAATCAACCAATTGTACATATTCTTTGAATGTATAATTTCAGACATCCACACAAATGGGATGAGAACCTTTGCATAGCTCCACCAAACACAACCTATATTATGTTTAAATTATATTCCAACCCTTGGAACCCTATTATGTATCTATCCTTGTGCAACCCAAGAGTACTCAACTCATGGAAATAAACAAATAAAAAAGATAGCATAATTTGTGGAATAGTTTTAGCACATCCAACAATAGGTTCATGAACAATTTGAAAAGACAATTTAGAATTACAAGCAATGCCATGAACAACATTATGTCCATAAATTTAAGTATGGATATAAGGTATGGTTACATATTTGGAAAGAGAATTGTAGTACCCCATAGGAATATTAGACCTTTTCACTATGAATTGTGCATCATTACCAATAATAGTAGCATTAGTAATAGAATAGTTGGACATTGAAGAAAAAAATCCAACTAACTTAGCAAAAATGGAGGAGGGGATTAGATTTTTGATACATGGATGAAGACCACTAGAATCTAGTCCACTTAGATGTAAAAAGTGGTCAAGACAAGACAACTTGATCATCAATGGAAATGGCTCACAAAAAATCAAATAAAAAATAATTTCCACACCTCATGTCAAAATTTGACACAATGTAAATCATTGATTTTTTAAGGTGAGACAAATGATCTAAGCATGTGACCTTTTTATAGCATGTATTTATGCTAAAAATGCCCAAAAAACTATTTTTTAGTCCTAAATGAATTGTTAGGGGCATAAATTTGTGCTCGAGACTCCATTTTGATCCATTCAAGAAGTGTTGGAAAGAGTAGAGAGAATAACAATTTTTATAGTTGAATCTATTATAAACAACGTTGTTGACATGTTTTTGGAAAAAATTCTCTATATACCCTCAAAAATATAATAAAAAATACTTGATAAAAGTAGTAGTTTTATATTTTAGATAATTGTACCCAAGATGCATCTCTCACTATGTTGACACATCATTAGAAGATAAAATAAAAAAAGACAATTTATATGTATGAAATTTTAATTTAATATGCATCTTCTAATTCATGGAAGGTGAATCACCATATTTACGTATGGGTGACCTTCTAACTTATGGAAAGTGAACCATCATAATTCCATATGGATGACCTTCCATATTCAATATGGTGGATTTCCTAGACACCAATTCTTATATAAAAATATATGCATTGCTAACTATAAAATGTATGAGTAGTGGTTGTAATGTTATAGCCTCACATATCTTCTTAGATATTGCTTGCACTGTACTCCATTTTCTAAGAAGTTAAAATATTATGTTATTTTGTTTATATATTTATGTTTTGGTCTATTTTGCTCTATTATTCGTTAATTTCATTCATTCATGATATTTCTTAATTTAAAATTTTAAGTTTTAAATTAGTCAACATTTTAAATTTTGAATCAAAACCATTAGAACAATAAATATTTTAAGTGTATCTCTATAAAAACAAGATTAAAATATCAAAAGTTTTGGCATCAGACATGAGATACCTTTGATTACCTCTCTTGTTAGTCTAAATAATATTAGGAAAAAAATAGAATGCAAAACATCAAGGCATTCAATCCTTTCAATGAGATATTGAACGAAGCCCTCATAAAATATAGGAATGAGGTGATGGACCAATTTGATCAATTTTTTCAATGACTTATTATTACAAGTTTTGCAACCTACTTTTCATAGTCTCTCATTACCCTAGCATCATTCAGTGCTCCCATACCTTTCAAGTGTAAGTGAATTTTGATACTCCTACTTAAAAAAAAATAATGACGATTCCACAAAAAGTTGGTTGCATTATTTATCTTCATACTTAAAAATAAATTCATTAAAAATAAGAAAATCAAATTTGTATTCCTAGAAGCTTCACTAACTATTCAAAATTAGTGGGAAGAATATTGTAATAGGGTTAGATAATAGAATGAGTATGAAGTAGCATTCATATTGGATAATTTCATGGAGGATATCAAGGAATAATATTATAGCATGGGAGCCTAGGAAGACCAATACATGCAATGGAAACAATAATATCAAGGTAAAAAATAATCAATTCAAGATTATATTTATGCTTTCCACTCCATTGTAGCAAATATATCTTATTCAATATAACAAAAGGTATCAAATCCTCGAGTACCATAGTGAGTAGGAATGGTACAATCAAGATAAAATGGAATTATTTGAATTTAATACATTGTGAGAGGCATATAAATTTGATTTCAAATTGAATCAAAAGCACAAAAATAAAAATCTAAAGGAGGAGAAAATAACAAAGGTAGAATACTGGGTACCAACAAAAGAAAGGCAAGAGTGAATTTTCAAAGAATCATGATAAAGGGGTTCAAATAAAAAATTAGAATTGGAAACAAAAAAGACTCCTAAGAAAAGAATCCCTCAAAGGGCTAGAGTGGAAAATGGTGTAATTATCACAAGATCAACTAACATTCAAGAAGTGTCAATTAAATTGGTTATTTTTTATTAACACATAACCCTCTACATCCATTGCAGCAATACCTCTAAATTCATATGGTGAAGATAAAGGGAAATGAATCATGGAAGATTAACCAAATGTGACCATTTCCACCACATATGCTTAACCAAAGGAGTCATAACAAGAGGAATGACTATTTTATTTCCAAAGTGGGTTAAGGGTAAGCTGTTACATTTTGTTTTTTATAGTGGGAATCAAAATAATTTTATTTCTACTTAGGTGATGAAGGATTTGAATTTACCTAACACACGACATCCACAACCATATAATATTGGATTATTATAATAGGGGAGAGTCATTTGTGTCCCTAAACAATATATCCTATCTAATATCATAAAGCTATTAAAAAATGAATGTTTATATCATATTGTATCCTTGGATGTTTATGATGTGATTTTGGGCCAACCATTTATGCAAAATAGGTATGGTGTATATAAATCTAGGCCCCAAAGCATCATCATCACTATCATAGGTTAGTAATTTAGGATATTAGAAATATATTATGCTACATCTATTTTCCTAATTAGTGCTAAACAATACACAAATATGATAGCTAAAAAAAGAAAATTCATCTACTTGATGATAATATAAAAATTCCAAAGGTCTAATACCAAATGTAAAAGAAGTGTAGAAAAAATGCATAGACCAAAAATAAAGATATTATTGTATTCAAGAAATAAATAATTTATTACATAGAATAAAAATGGCATAACCCAAATATACACAACATTTATGGTATATTATATTATATTGTATATATAATTTGTAAACATAAAACTAGAGTTTGAATCCTCCTTGAATTCCTTGAATCCATCAACTAGATCACCTTGAATCCTTCTTGTAGAATTTCACTTGAATTCCCCATGAATCATGATTACCATAGGTGCCTCACACCCAATATATTGATATCTTACATGGATTTTCTATATTTGGTTTTCTTGGTTTTTGTTGTTCTGACCTTTTGGCTTTTTGGGATGTTTAGATTTTTTGGCTTTTTGGATTTTTTACTTTTTGATATTTTTGGCCTTTTTAGTGTTTTTTTTTTGTTTTGCATCACAATATCTAGCATTCCCTCCTTTGATATAAAAAGGAGAAATATCTAGCATAGTATTCAACTTTATATGTAATCAAAATTCCAACTATCACCTTTCCTTTCTTCTTCAACATGGGTGTGATCCCATCAATCAAGCAGAAGTGTCCTTATGGTAACCTTATCTTACTACTAGACTACATAGATAATGAATTGTTCCAATTTTGAGGTGTAATAGAGTATATAATTTCTTATGAGGTTCACTTTATTGTTTCTATATCAATCCTTCATCTTTATTATCTCATGCATGGGACATTGCTTCTACCATATATAACGTTCATCTAATAGTTCTCATCACTCTCATTTTCTCATTTGGGGATACTCCTATTGCTTCTATGTTTATCTCTCTTATTACTTTATCTGTTATACCTTATTAAAGATATGGACTAGCTAGGACTTATATCTAGGACCTCCATTTGTTGACGTTGCTCCAACAATGAGCTTGTAGATCCTCCTTGATCCAACCTACAATTTGAATATAGGATTCTTACTCATTGCTCCAACACTCCCCCTAAGCCACACCATGAGTACTTGGGGATCCTAGATTCAACACTAGGTTATTATTTTAACACTCTTCTTTGAACAAAGGGATGTTGATGGAAGTATTATTAAGAATTGTGATAGCTTATTTAGTTGATGTAGAGATTTTATTTGCAATAAGATTTGTCAAATTTTTGGTTAAGGAATATTTAGGTCAAATATTTCACCAAGAACCCTCTTTTTTCTCAAAGAACCAAAAATAGCTAGACTAAAAACTTTGAGACTACAAGCTAGAAATTGGTAAACTAGAATCCTTACCTCTGATACCAAATGTAAAAAGTCCAAAGATTTGATATCAAATATAAAAAATAAGCATGAAAAATATATGTATATAGACACTAAATATATAATTTTATTCAACAAATTAGTTATCTATTACATAGAATAAATATTCCAGCACTACAAATATACATAACAATTATGCTATATTATATTTAATATCTAATTTGTAAACATAAAACTAGAGTTTGAATCTTACAAATAAATCATCCTTGAATTATTCAATTGAATATTTATTTAATTGCTTGAATCCATAAATTAGATCATATTGAATCCTTCTTGAAGAACCCCACTTAAATTCCTCCTAAACCCTTACTAGAATAGGTCCCTCACAGCTAATATATAAACATCTCACATGAATTTTATATATCTAGTTTTCTTATCTTTATTTTTGGATTTTTGACTTTTTTGGATATTTCAGCATTTTTGGTTGTTTTGGCTTTTTGCCTTTCACGTTTTTTGTATTTTTTTTCTTTCTAAATTTTGCATTACAATCACCAAAATATAAAGATACAAATTAGAAAGAGGATTGTTGCAATATCAATTTTAGGCCATGGATAGTAGAAGTAAAGGGATAAAATTATAGTGAAATATGATGACTTGTTCAAGTCACCAACTAGGGTTTAAATTTTTTCCTTTTTTATTATACCTACAAAAGGGGTATTGAAAGGTCCCTGAATATTTTACAAGAAGAAGGGGTTTTGAAATGTCCCTAAACATTTTATAACAAATTAAAAGGTTTTACATTAAGCTCAAAGTTGCAACCTACCAAAAAACATCTATGCAAATCAAAACAACTATGAACCAAAATAGCTTAAAATACTTCTAAGTCATAATCTATATAGAATCCCAGAAATACTGCTAAAGGTTTTCATGAGTTGGCTTAGATTTTTTCAAAGGTTTTTTCTTACCACTATAGTATTTGGGGCATAAACATTTGCAAGGATCCACTATTTTTAGTTTCATTGCAATACAAAAGTGTTGAGATGAATCTCTTTGATTTTACTATTTTTCTACCTTAAAAACTATTATAGTCCCATAAATAGAGTAAACCCCATGAATATCCTAAGGTAAGTCTTGCAAAAAAAATTTCATATTTGTTGTTTAATAGCTTCTATTCTTTACTGATCCACTTTGGTTTCTTGGAGTAGAAGAATCTGAGGATTTTTATCTCTTGTCAATGTATGCACCAATCTTTGTTTGGTAGGGGTATTGAGTCCCTTTGTGTTCTAGGATAGCAATATTGTTTATTAGTTATGCCAATAAATATTTTTCCCCTACCCAATGTTAAATTATATTGGGTTCCATTTGCAATTTTTTCTATAGTCTTCCATTCTTTGATCTCTTGATAGTTGACCTTCCATGTTTTCTTTCCATCCCTACATAAATCCTTCCATTATAATTTCTAGCATTATTTTTTTTACCATCCTCTTAGTTTATGGTATCTAAATTTATATGGTGGTATTTCTCATTTGAATCAACACATATTGTCAATTGTATGTTTTCTTCACTATTCATTTCACTATGGTTGTGGAAAATTGATTCAAGCATAACTGTATATAAAATAGAAAATGAATTAGATAGTGGAAATTCAAAATCCCAGAGAGGGGTTTTTTGCATACATACCTCCTATATTTACTCCAATATTTGACCTATTTGAGAACCTTTGGCTGATTTTATTTGACCATGTGGTTTAGTATTTCCTCCTAGTTATTCTCCAAAGTCTAGTTCATAGTTTCCTTAGTCTTCTTAGAGATCCTACCCAAATATTTCTTCTTTTGCCATACATTATAATTTTAGGTCAATTTTATTTGATTTGTCTACACATTGGATGAATGCCCTAATTTATTACAGCTCCCACACTTCATTGGTGTATTTTCATATTCAATAATTTGATTTCATACCCCATGTTTGGAAATAAGTTTAATTGACCCTAGCAACTCCTTATCCATGTCTACATTTATGAAAATTATTTCATATATTAGCCATGAAAATGCTATGTTTGTAGGATAAGTGGTGATAATATGTCCTAATTCCATTGCAATGCTTGTCAAAATTTCCTCATTCTAACACTAAAAGGGCATACCTGACAACCTCATCCAAATAAATTCCTAGGTGAAACATTGAGTTTTATGGTCAAAACATGGTCTTGAATTACACAAAAAAATCCTTTAACATCCATAAAACTATGGGCTTTCCCATATAATATTGTTAGTATCCTCACTACAATTAAGTTTCACCATAAATAATCCCTTCAACATTGCCATAATCTCCGCTTGGCCTTGGGGTCACTATTTAGCTATTGCTCTTTTCCTCATAGCATCAAGGTCTGATCATGCTATGAAAATCCTCCCCATAAGATTCATTACTCATTGCATGACTATTAGGCCGACCAAATTATAGGTAATAAAAAATTCTACTTTCTTTAACTATAGATCGAAGTGTAATTCTAGGGATTTCTACTTCCTCCATACCACATGTGACCAAGAGCAAACTCCTTGGTCAAAAAAAATCTTCCTTAGGTCCTTTACATTCTACCTTACCCCAATATTTACATCATTAGCCATAAAATAAAGGCCTAGGACCAATCCTCTATTATTACCTTCTTGTTTTCACCTTCCTCTTACATTATATTCTAATATCTTAATTTATAGAGTGAAACTCTTTGCTTCTTAGTGGCACTATGTAAAAACCATAATAGATCTTTCAATAATAATATGCATAAACCCTAGTATATCACTCAATGGTACTATATACAATCCCTCATATATCTCCCAATAATATTATGTATAAACTCTAGTAGATCTCTTAACATCACTATGCATAAACCCTAACAAATCTCGTAGTGGAACTAAAAGTAAACCCTCATAGGTCTTTCAAAAACACTGCATAAACCCTAGCAGATCTCCTATTGGTACTATGCATAAATCCTTATAAATATCCTAGTGACATTGTGCGTAAACCCTAGGATAGCTCCAAATGGAACTAAGCATAAAACCTCATATATCTCCCAATGATACTATGTGTAAACCTTAGCAGATATCTCGATGATACTATGCTCAAACCCTCACAAATATCCCAAAAACACAAGGTGTATCCCCTAGTATATCTCCCAATGGAACTAAGTGTAAACCCTCATAGATCTTCTAGTGGCACTATCTATAAACTTTAGTAGAACTCCAAATGATAATATGGTCAAACCCTCACAGATCTCCTAACAACACTGTGTGTAAACTCATAATTGATATATTCACTCAACTAGGGTTTAACTTCATTATGACATAGAGCATTCCATTGATATAGTTCCTAGTTCTCTTTTGCATAATGTACCAATTTATCATAGATGAATCCTTTAAAATGATGAAATTAAGAGGTAAATCAAATAATAGATTCAAAAGGGGTACATTACACCAAATGCTTCACCATGTGCTAGTCCAATTATATTAGATCCAAATAAAAATAGAATATGGAGACTCTATAGTGACTACAAATCTTTGACTAAATAATAATGAATAACTCTTATCCACTCTCGTAGATGGATGACTTGTTGGACTAACTCCATGGTGTAAAGTTCACCAAAATTGATCTCAAATATAGTTGTCATGAAATACCCATACAACCCACTAACATATGGAATACTACATTAAAATCTAAGGAAATTTTATTTGAGTGGAAGGTTATACCTTTTGGATTCACCAAAACACTTTCCACACTCATGAGTATGATGGATACCATTTTGTTCCTAAACCAACTCATTTATGGTAGTCTACTTTGATGGCATTCTCATCTATAGTGAGACATGCGAGGAACATTTACAACATGTTTGATGGGCACTTTAGATTCTTTGAAGACACAGGCTATAATATAATTTTGAGAAGTGCTCATTTGGAATGAAGAAAATTCAGTACCTTGAGTGTATTATTGACAAAGGAATCCATATTAATGTTGAGATAATTTAGGTGATTAGAGATTAGCCTACCCCAAATACTCTAACATAGCTTTGTAACTTTATGGGTCTTGCCAATTTCTATCAAAAATTTATATTGGGATTCTCACACATTACTTAGACACTATACCAAGTGACTAATGGAGGTACCACATCTAGGTTTTTTTGGGAAGATACATAATATAAGGTATTTGAGATGTTGAAGGACCAATTGTCCTTATAGATCCTAAATTTTTCCTACATGATCTACATTGATATTTTAATGTAATGAATGATACATTAAAGTATGCACTAAGAGCTATTCTCACACAATATGGTCATCCAATTGCATATCATAATAATACATTTAGTAAAATAGTTAAAACATATCCCAAATATGAAAAAGAGCTATATCCAAGCATGTAAACAATGAAAGCACTACATCTTAGGAAATAAAACCAACATCCACATAGATCATAAACCTTTAGGATTCATTCAAAAGAAATATAAACTCAGTAATTAAGGACATCAAAAGTGGGACACATATTTATAGTAGTTTCATTTTATCATCAAACATAAGAAAGGGAGTGTGAATTTAGTCACATTCGTTTTTATACTCCATGTGGATGGGTTTATAACTTCATATATGTTCATCATGTTAAAAATTAAATCTAAATTTGTTAGCCACCATATTGTCTAGGTGTAATTCCTTGATAAAATAACAATGTGGATCGATTATGACTTGATGGATTCTCATATTGGCTATGGAGTGGAATCACATGAATCTCATGTTTATAAAAAGCACCAAATAAAGCATAGATATAGGTAATATATATGATATGATATTAAACCATGTTATTGGCATGCTCACCTCTATGATTTAGTAAACCTTCATATGCTAAAGTGTAATTTGTAGAAAAATATTTTACAAAGAATCGTAAATCCATGCATTCCTATATAGAAATAAGGATAAAGTTAAGGATATTAATGATAATTGTAACACAATAATTGATTTAGGTAGTGCACAAAGATATAGAAGAGATGTCAAAGGGTCACCTCTAGCTTCATCTACAAATCCACAAACCATATAATTACAAATATTTGATATGATATGGCAAAGCCTACTCATATGATAGTAAAACATTTGATGGTATCAAATATAATAGCCTCATAAACCTTGTATTATAATCATGAATATTCTCCTAAGTGTGCCTTTGCATGAAAATAAGTTCTAAAAGAAAAATATTTAGTATTCCCTCATTACCAAAACTTTTCATAAATAGTTCAACTATATAATTCCAATAGGTCGAACAAATTATCAAAAAGGGTATTGTACCATATAATTTTTTTTCTCTCGATGAACATAGATAATTGTTGAATCGTAATGTCCTCTTATTGGATCCAATATGTATAATTCAATATTGAAAACTCATTTAAATTAACTAGAGTGGTCTTATTACCATTACCATTAGATGTTGGTAAGGCTTACTAGTGACAATGGGTATTGGGGGATACACCATTAAATTGAAATTCTAAAAGATTGAATTCACAATAGAATACCAAAATGAGCAAAGTAAGGTTTCCAAAAGTACATATATTAGTGAAATTTCTACTAGGCTTCGAAAATGCACAAAATAAAATAACTAAAGTGTTATCCAAGAATGTAAGAATTCGGACTTTACCAAGATATAAAATCATTCAAAACGCTCTAAAGGTCTGAATTTGATCTAGAGAGCTTTTGAGATATTCAAAATAATCTAGTGTTGTTACAAATTTTGGCATCACCTCAAGATTCAATTGAGAATATCCTCATCATCCAAATCACTCTTGGAAGAATCCTTAACTGCCTAAATCCCCTCATCCACTTGAGTCAAGGTAGTTAGAGCTAAAAGTAACATGTCTAATAGATTGTTGCAACAACTAAGAAAATTTTAGAGAATGACAGTTAGGGATCTAAGAATCTATTGAAGGCACACGAGGACTGAAGTTGAAATGAAGAAATCTAGATTTTCCATGTTAGCAAGAAAATATAGGGTATGAAGATGATTTCCACTCCCAAGACTACTCCCTTACATGCTGTTTCTAATAGACTTGTAACAAATTTTTAAAAATCTTAAATTGCAAGATTCATGTAAGAAGCCTATAAATATCTCAAGGCACCTTATAGGGAGGGATAGTAATGTAGCATTTTCTTAAATATATATTGTATGATGACTAATGCTAATGAATGAAAAGTGAAGTTGCTTGACATCCATTGTCGTTGCATTATGAGGTTTTTGTGAATGAAATTTATGTTTTAATGTATTTTTGTTACACTCTGACTTGTTAATTTTACTACAATAAATTTTGCTAAATTGGATCACTATTTATATTATTTTTCATATAGTATTTGGAATTTTTAGAATCTATAACCTACAATAATAAAATATATGATGCTTTTAGTAATGGTTATTTTGTTAATTTTCACTAGAAATTTATTGTGTGAGACTCTCATGTCATATATTTTCATTGTTATGCTATATTTTGTCCATATTTTGACACTTTTCTAAATCCTTATTCCTTTATATCTCTTCCATTTTAACTTCACAAGCATTACAATGAGCTAGCTTACTCTAGAGGCTAAACTTGGGAGAAATCCCACTCATCTAATCTTGGCTAAAATTTAGGGCACACTTAATACACTAGGCAGATTTTAGACCAAGACTCACTATACTGAGTGTTGATATATGAGGAGACTACTAAGGTAATATATTTCAATTGATTAAAAAAATAGTGAGGGTATGAATGAGGGATTCTATCCTTTATTAGTTGGATTTACCATTTTATCTTTTGAGGGAGTCATTGAGATAGGACCACTTGAAATTCTGATCTACACACTTGTAATAGATTTTATTCCCTTATTTTCCTTTCATTGGTATTTAATTAGTTTTACTTATTAAATATTTTTTCCTTTGTTACATGATTCGGGTCCTATATTCATAAAAATATGGATTACATTTGTATCCAATTGATACTTTATTTACCTAAAACATGAAAATCACTCAAAAATGGGTTAGATTGATAACAATTATAAAATTAAACAAAGGGAAACAAATCATAGCTTAGTTTTCAAATTGTTAGATTGGTGAATGAATAAATTTATTAGATTGTGTTCTAGTCGATGGTTCCTTAGGCGATATTTCTCCTAAATTTTCAAGTTCAAATTGAGGCACGTCGGATTTGGAATTTTGAATTTAAAATAAAGTCTTTTAATGATGTATTTATTATTTTTGAGCTCCTTGATTGGGATTGATCTTTTATATCCTATTTTTTTATTCTTTTGATCTCCTTTAATCTCCTTGTATTTTCTATCTTTTCTATTTAAGATCTATATTTTTGGATTTTAGTTGCTTTTTCTTTTGCTTTGGGATTCGCTTGTTAGTTTGGGGTCTCCTCAACCCTATGTTGTAAAATATTTAGGATCCCTTTCAAAATCCCCTTTCTATATAATAATAAAAAATGACAAGTGACTTAGAGAATGACCAAGATTGTTGAAAGATAGTGAAGTAATCAATTTGTTAATTGAGTCCAAAAATAATTTAATTGGTCAATGAATTGATGGATTGAGGGCTTGCATAATTTTAAATAAATAAAATGATATAATTTGCAGTAAAATCCACTGAATCGGTGATTATTCACAAATCATAAGTAAATAAGGAATCAGTAGTTAATCGATGAATTAGGGCCTAGTTGATGAATCATGACTTGCATCAATAAATTGAAACTCTCCATACTTAGCTAATTTTATATTTTCTTGTATTGGTCCCTACCTAATACTTTTAAAACAAGCAAAGCCATGGATATTTTAGGCTTACAAAATTTAGACTTCTCGTCATTTCAATGTTCTTCATACTTTCTATTCAACACCTCTCATTAGGTTTTCACTTTGAAAAATTTAGAATTAAAGGTAGTACCTTGTTTACAATCATCAAGGTGGATCTAGGATGGAAATTCTTATCTCTACATTTACAATTAGATGACCATGAAATTAGTGATAATGATTATTAAAGAACCATTTCTTCATTTAGATCAATCTTATCCTCTTGAGAAGCAATGTTCTTTATCTAATCTACTACAAATAAGGGAATTAGTACTTGAAATGACCAAGTGTGTCACAATTTTTTTAAGTGGTAGAATTTTTATAATCCTAAAAATATTATGAATTTATTAGAAATAAGTGCATTCAATATTTTAAATCTAGAATTAATGAATATAAATATAGGTTTGAAGGATGTTCCAAAATATTTGGTTCAAGAGGAGGTAAAAACATCATACTTAAGAAGCCTTTTTCTAAATACATGATGTATTATAAAGTAGGGTGGTGAGTCGAGAATGAAGGCCTTCTCTCTTACTATGCATAAATGGTGTGAGGATTATATAATAAAGGTTTGTTAACTTCTAAATAGGTTGAAGTGTTCCTTCTAATTATGAAATCAAATAAATTCTCTCAATTTTAAAATATGATGGACATAATTCTTCATTATTTGTTTCTATAGAACTAAAATCTACTAGAAATTACATCTTTGAGGATTGTCTAGGGTTGGAACTAATGTTGGATCCTAGGGTTGTTGGTACATGACAGATTAACCATGGGGAGCACTTGACATATGATAACATACTATCATTTTTTATTATACTAAACAGTCTAAGAAGGATTGATGTCTCCAACACCCTCTATGTCTATCATTAGGAGAAAAATATCATAGTTGCTCCATCTCCATATTGATGTTAACCATGTTATTATGAATCTTATTTTCTTTGTGATCAATGCTTGGTAAATGCACTTGATATTTTATCAAGTATGAAGTCTTTTGGGGCTACTAATTCTATAATTTTTGTTGTTGTTGATTTACATCATTATTCTAATTTACCAAATTTTTGGTCACTTTTATCATTTTATTTATTATAAAACCATTGCTGAATTCATTTCTTAGGTTAGGTGGAGTAGGAGGGGATGTAAATTGTAGCTAAAAGTCTATAAAGTATGGCATATTTTTTCCATGATGTGTAATGTTGCATGGAAATATATAAGATTGAGAAAATATTTTTGATTAGAAAAATTAGATGAAGTATTGGGTGTGGAGCTAGGTATAGGTATATTGTAGAAAATTTGGGATGTATAGACCATTGATGGAGTAGAGCATATATTTCCTACTTGAATGAGAACCTCTTTTTCTCTAGCCACTTCTGTGAATGTTGTAGCTAGTGTATGGTAATTACCATTCCAAACCATAAAAACTAAGTCAGATTGTAAATATTTGATGTAATATGGTAATGCTTATTATCCATTTGGTTTACCATTTTTGAGAGTATGTTCAATGTCCTCAATAATCTAGTATTGAAACCATATATATCTTCTTGAGGATGTCTTTGGATTGCTCTTAATTGAAAAACAAATGAGTAACAATTTTTCATATTATTAAACCTATGCATAAATGATTCCACTATTGATGTCCAATGAGTATTTGAATTATATTTTAGTCATTTATACCATAAGTGAGATTTATCCTAAAGAGCATAAATAAAAAACCATGCCAATTTGAAATTTTGTTGATTGTAGTGACTTGATTTGATTATACACAATTTGCTAAGGTGGTCTAGTGTTATCTTGTCCCCATTCCAATTAAAGGTGGGTAGTGCTTTCAAAAATACTAAGGGATTAGGAGAATAGGCCACCAAATTTAGTGGATCTTCATAGGTCCAGTTAAGGAAATTTTTTATGGCCTAGGAGACCCTCAAGGATTGTTCTATTGAGGAGGGTATTGAGCATATTGTTGTTTAGGAAGAGGGCACATTACATTTCCATAATATGGATATAGAGGGTATGAAGTATATTGATATGGAGGATAATAATATGGAGGATAATGAGGTGAAAGATTTTGGTAAACCCATTATAGGTTCAAAGGTAGTTGAATATTCTAATGTGGGTTCTATAGATATTGTTATTGACTTTGGATAATTTGTAGACATTGAGGTATTTTAAAGCTTTGAAGTCATGATACATTTTGTACTATATGAAGATTACCCTATGGTTTAATTTTCATAACACTACTCGAAGACCAAAAGTATTAACTAAAGGAGTGAAGATCATATGATTGCCCTTATTTAAGAGGCATTGTTTGGGGTAGAAACCTTTAACTTGAACTTTAGAATGCTAAATATTTTGCAAATATAACTTCAACAAAAAATAAAACAAACTCATGTTTGACCTTGTGGATGCATCCTCTAAATGAGGATTCATTTAAGGCATATTGTTTATTCCAATCTACATAAGGCTAAAGCAGCAAGTGACTTGCTCATTCTAACAATTCATTTGATAAATATAGGCTGGAGTGCAACCAATTAGCTTCCTACAGTCAATTTACTTGAAATGAACTACCAAAACAACTTTATTTCTCTACATAGTTTTTATAAGTTCAATAAAAAGAGAGAATCCTTTAATAAAGTAAGCAATATGCTTATATTTTTCATAAAATCATTTATTTTCTCATAGAATAGTAAAATTGCATAAATAATGAGTAAATCGCTCAAAATTGTAAGTGAATTGCTTTGAATTTGCAACTGAATCACTCGATTTTATAGTCTACTAAAATTGCATCATGAAAATGAATTGCCTAATATTGCAAGTGACTCACTTTCAATTGCAAGCAAATCACTTAAAATATTCAAAGTTAAAAAAATAATAATATTTTTTTTAGATTTTGGCTTTGCTTTTTTTTTTTACCACAATATTCTTTGTGTGTAGGTAATTATACTAGAGGATCTAAAGTTATTATTCTATTATGAACTTCAAAAAAATCAAGAGAAAAGTTTATCCAAAAAAACCTACAAGATATAAACACAAAAATAAAAAGATAGATGAAAAATTAATTAATCTATAAGAAAATCAATTGAATTTTGAACTTTCTAGAAGCATATATGAAAATGAGAGATTCACTCACTTTGTTAAGCGAAACACTTACTATTTCAAAAAAAACCTAAATTTTGATCAAAATTAAGCAAATATCTCACTTTTACACCTGAATTGCTTCTTGAGTCTAACTTAGTGAAAATTTTACCTAAATTTAAGCATATCACTATGTTCATGATGGCTGTTTTTTTTTTCTCACAAAAATTAAAAAATGAGTGAAAATGGTGTTTGTCTTATTGGGTGTACTAGAAAATATGTTGATTTGAGTGGACTGGCTTCTATTTTAGTTGCTATACCCAAAAAATCTAAGTCTCAATAAGGTTGGAAGGATTTTCCATAGGCTTCACCTATCCTGTGTATTAGGTTGGTTCCCTATTGTCCTCATTTTGAATCTAATCTAAACTAATTATAAAATTGAATGCACAAATGAAATTAAATGCAAAACATAAAATGCAAAATGTAAATACATGGTTGTTACACCATAGTGAGGATAGTATGCAATCAATCAAAATATGAGATCTTGAATAACATCAATATTCATTCATTTATTTGATTAAAAAATTAATAGATGAATTACAACATGGGCTTAAAAAAAAGTATTCAATCACCACACACTCAACAAACCATGAGGTGATGCATCTAACGAGATGAAAAGACTTGCCAAATTATAACAACTTCATGATTACAAAACACAAATTATGGGTTTCACTGAGTGTAGCTCTAGATTGTCATGACCAAAATATGTTTACAATAAGGGCCCTAGGCCCATATTTATAGTAAAAGTTTACCCCTAAGTTACCAAGGGTGAAAAACAATTACTCTTAGTAAAAGTAGATATTTGGGGTAACTTTAACAAAATTGTGCACCTCCAAATGTTATATGCCTCTAATAAGAATTGAGGGCTCAAAAAAATTCTTAGTGCACCTTAAAATTTCAAAAAAGTTTATTTTCAAAATATTTTCGTCATGCTTGATGTTAGTTTTACTTTTTTCCTATTTGAGCAATTTGGTCATATTTGCAAGTGATTCACTTGCATTTTAAAAGCAAATTGACACCATTTTCTAAGCAAAGTGGCACCTTTCCTGAGCAAATTGGCACCCTTGTTTAGCGAATTGGCACCCTTGTTGAAAAAAATGATAATTTGAATTAGTCGACCCATTTTGCAAGCAAATCACTCCCCTGGGCTAATCACTATGTTTGTGAGTGTATCATGCCTTTCATCCAATTAGTTCATTTTTGAAACATATCCAAAATTTGTCAATTTTACAAGTTTTGCTAAATTGTAATGTTATTCTTGGGTTTGCAAAATCTATTTTCTATGGCTAATTCCTCAAAATTAGAATGTAGTATGTAAGGTACTATAGTACCATATATACAATAGAAGAATAATTTGAGGTAGTAAAATGACATATATTTTGCCATCTAAGTGAGGTGAATTTGGGTTCTTTATGATTATATTAGGGTAATATGGATCAAAGTTGTATTTTCTTGATGTCACACATAGTTATGTGAGTGGATCATGCCTTTCATACAATTAGTTAATTTTTGAAACATAGCCAAAATTTGTCAATTTTACACGTTTTGCTAATTTGTAATGTTATTCTTGGGTTTGCAAAATCAATTTTCTATGGTTAATTCCTCAAAATTAGAATGTAGTATGTAAGGTACTATAGTACCATTTATACAATAGAAGAATAATTTGAGGTAGTAAAATGGTACATATTTTGCCATCTAAGTGAAGTGACTTTGGGTTCTTTATGCTTGTCTTAGGGTAATATGGATCAAAGTTGTATGTTATTTATGTCACACATAGTTTTGGTGGAAAATAATTGTATATTTAAGATTCCTTTATATGTTACAACCTTGGAGTTGAAATGCCATTTTTAATAAATAATTTATCTTTTCTACAATAGAATAATTAAATTTGTACGTAATTTTATTAATTAATGAGGAGACAGATATTAGGATAAAAAATTAATTATGTTTGCATGTGCGTATTCTTTTATAGTGTGTATTTGTTATGTTTTTTACATATAAACAAACATAAATTAGTGTTGGTTGAGTTTACATTATATTTTTTATGTTATGGTTTATAAATATTAAAAAATAGTGAACATAATTTTAAGATGTAATTTGTATAGTTAAACTCTCTTTAAATGCTATGAGATGAAGAGACTTTTCTTATAAAAATTTGACACATTTCTAGAATACAATAATTATATTTATACTTAATTTTATAAATTAATGGATATATATATATATATATATATATATATATATATAGAGTAATACTTCTTATACACATCCGTTGTAGGGATTGAACTTGGGTCACATCATCGATAATGTGGCATCCTTGCCAGTAGACCACATCAAGTAGATGGATACACAAATATTAGGAGAAAAGATTAATATTGTGTGTATTCTTATAGTGTGCTTTTGTTTTTTAAGTATAAAAAATCATAAATAATTGTTAATTGAGTGTGCATACCCATGATTTATTGTTTCTATTGGAGACTTATATTAGATGCATTATTGAGACAAAAGTTCATTTTGACAATATATAGGTATGTATATCATGCAATTCGAAATATTTATAACCTCACACCCTCATGTCTCATATTATCTCATGCACTAACATCCATTTGTTCCTCACACCCTCATGTCTCATATTCTCTCATGCACTAACACCCATTTGTTCCTATTGTTGACGGTTGCACTAGGTATACATACCTATACATTAGATATCCTTGCAACCTCCCATGATCTAATGCATAATTGTTTTCTGTTATTTGTGTATAATGAAAAATATTATGTCTATGTGTAGTAAATAATATAAATATCATAAGAAATTTACATAAAAATATAATAAAGATATCAATTGTATCTAGATATTTAATAACTTGAAAACATATTTTGAAGGAATAGAAACCATTTAAAGTGGAATCTGTTGGTCCGGATTTCATACGCACCCTACGAAGGATGGGCAGGAAGCTCCGAAGACACCCACGGGACGAATCCCACTCACTTTAGGATCTAGTTGGTTATCCAAGGTGTGAGTTACAGAGTTGGGTCGAATGGCTATTCATTCTTTTCCGCTTCTGGAATAGATTTCAATATGGACTGTTCTGTTACCTTACAGGGGGTTCCTGAACTTGTTCAGTAGTTGCAGAAGTTGTTACTTGTTTATCAGATTTAACTTGAATTCTTTGATCTAGCTCTCATGGGTCAGAAGATTCAAATAAAAGACAAATAAAGAAAATAAAAAATGGATCATTTCACTGAAAACAAAGAGAGGGTAGGGTAAGGCAGAAAGAGAAGTTCATCAGACATCAACTGTAAAACCCTAAACTATCAATCTTATCTATGCTATCAGCTTCACAACAGAACAAATCAAAGAAGAAAGTGTCCAGTCAGTCTAAGATCACTTTCAACTAAGAGCACAAGGCAAAGTGGAATAGATCTAGCAAAAAATTATAAATCCAGGGGCAGCTAGTTAAAACTGGTATCTTTCACCGGCATCCTAGCTCACACAGTGAAGACAGAGCAATTAGAACAAACTTAACCTCAAATCTGCAATTTCCCCTAGCAGACAATGGAACAACTGAAGCCTAACAACATATTTAAACTTGATAATGGCAGATTTACAACATATATCTAATAAAATTTAATGGAACGGATAAAAAAAGAAGATACACTTATCACACTCTGCAAAATATTAGGCTCCTGGCCATGCTATCACAGAAAAGCTAAAGCACATCAACTCCAAGTACAAAAATAAAGGATTTCACAAGATTTGCAAGAAATTGCTTATAAGCCTTTTATTTCTAAGTCTCCGCCTCTCGCAATTACATTGAGAAGAAGTATTTATAGACTCAGGACAGACCCTGATATTTTCAAAAATATCTTCTTCCCCAAACTGCAAATCTTATCTTTCTAAACCCTAGGACCCGGGTTTTACAATAAAAATCCATTTAAAATCAAAGTCCAGATAGAACTTAACCCTTCGGAAAATCAGGGGAGTCAGCTGCCATAAATGGAGAAGATAAAATCTAAAGCCACTTGCATTCATCCACGACTGCAAATAAATGCCTCCATTAATTCTGCTGGTGAGCCGGATGAGTCACCACTTCTCCATCAATTTGATCTCCGCAAAGCCATCCCTGAGTTGAGATGGTCCTCATGCTATTAATTCGGTCATAAATTTGTCATTGAATGCCTTTACCGGCTTCTTCTCCTCTAGCATGGTGGTCCTTGACTAAATTTGCACTTTAACTTTGCCTTTATGGCCTTTCCCGGTTGTCCCGTAAGTGCCAGATGGAATCCTGCATGAAAGACAAAAGATGAGTTAGATTAGCACTTTAATTAAATCAGAAGCTTTAACATTTAAATCAGATTAAAAACCTTAATGCATGCTTGCACATGGCCTAATTTGTCTGATACACGCTTTGACACGTGTCGCTACCCCAGGATGCCCTCTGCTTCAGCTGAAATGCACTTTCAGGCCCTCTGAGGACTTTCTCTTTCCTATCGCGATTCTGCGACATGTCGCGATTTTGCGACATGTCGCAATTTTGCGACATGTCACAAAATCGTGACGTCCCTAGCGCTGTGCTGCTTCTTCCCCTGCCAGCCGTGAAAACGTGACATGTCACGATTTCACGACATGTCACAAAATCGCGCCTCTCGCTGGCCGCCGTACAACTTTGCTCCAGCATGTCACGATTTTGCGACATGCTTGTCTTGCAAGACTTCCTCAAAAGGTGCAGCGCATCGCTACCATTTTCACCCTTTGCCTTCGAAACATGCAGCGCATCGCTGCAAGCTCCAGCCCACGATTTTGAGACACGCAGCGCATCGCTGCACCCTTTACCTCTCGACTTCGAAACATGCAGCGCATCGCTGCAAGCTCCAGCCCACGATTTTGAGACATGCCCGGTAGTTGCATGCGTTGACCGCGTTGACCGCGATTTCGCGACATGTCAGCGAATCGCTGCAACTTTTGGACTTAGCCACTTTTTCTCCTTTCCAGTCGCGAAAACGCGACATGTCGCGATTTCGCGACATGTCACGAAATCGCGCTGGTCCGTACTGATTTCTTCTCTCTCCTCCGACAGATAGCGATTTTGTGACACTTTCCAAAAATGGAAATTTCATGATATCACGACACTTCCAAAAATGGAAAGCGTCGTGATTTCGCGACGCATCGTACCATTATGCCTTCTCTCTCCAGATTTGTCGCGATTTCGCGACATGTCGCGAAATCGCGCCTGTTTTCTTACTTGGCCGATTTTCATGCATTTTCTCTCTCCTACCGTGAAAATGCGACATGTCGCGATTTCACGACGTTCCGTACTCATCGGCTTGCTTTATCCAAAAACGTCGCGATTTCGCGACATTTTTCTCCCCGGATTTCTCTCTCCTCATCCTGCAGCGATTTCGCGACACTTCCAAAAATGGAAAGTGTCGCGATTTCGCTACACATTTGCGACTTAGCCGATTTTCTATTTTCCTGTCGCGATTTCGCGACATTTCCATAAATGGAAGTGTCGCGATTTCGTGACATTACCAAAAAAGGAAAGTTTTGATTTTTCATGTATTTATCTGACTGTTTTCTGGATTTTCTTGGTGCCGGTGCATGATTTGGCTTAAGCATGAATGATTCTAGCATGTAGAAAGTTAAGCTTGAAATAACAATGCTAGAAAGACTTGGAAAAAGGCACAACTTAAAAAGGAAACAAGCAAAACTGGACTAAGACTGGAAAGGATCTAGAGGGTCCCTGCTGCAAAATGGAATTTCAAAGTTTTCAAGAGGATTGGAATGCATTTTTCAGTGGGGGTGTGTTGCTTCTCAACAGAATCCAACATAATGAGTAATCTTCCATATTATATTTAATATATTTCATCCTATTATAACTATATGAATACTCCATACATTGTCCTAATATATAATTCAAAAGTAAAACCCCAAACAATACTTAATAAAATATAAATATAACTAATATAATAATATATACATGATTTTCATGCTTTATAATCCAATATAGATTATAGTATTAGGGGGCACCAATGTAGGTTCATAGCATACCATTTTTATTAGTAAGTTTGTTTTATGAAAACTCAAATATAATAGGTCATTCATTCACATGTGATAATAATAAATGATTTTATTTGATGATCATACATTATATGCTTGTCATTTCTTTGATTCCATGCATGCTTATCATTTTTGCCTCTTTGAAATTTGCAAGAATATATTATTTTCTTTAACTATTAGCAATAAAACTTCACTACATAAGTGACTTAATTTTGGAGGTTTGATCATATGAAACCATTCACACTTGAAATAATTTATAGCATAAAACATTGGCTTTATTTTATGACCTTAGGTCTAACAACCACCAACTTTCTACCACTACTATGAGACTAAGAAAACCATCATATTAAAGATAGGAGATATAAGTACCCAACTAGCATGAGGAGATTCCAACCCAAAAAAAAAGATATAAAAGGTTTATGGTATGAATCATGCATTTATATGATCAAGTCATACATAGAATAAGAATTCTACACTCCTAACTTAGATCTTGTTGCACTACCTAAAACATCATCATATGGATGTCATTACAACACCATTGACTTCTCCTTTGAGCTCCTTGATCATGCTTTTAAGGAAATCTACCCCATTTTAAATTTCTTGTTATTTCTTTCTCTTACACGCCACACAATAAATGAACATATTGTAGCTTCCCTTTGAAATCCCTCCAACTATTTCTCTTACCTATGAGATACCACTATTCAGAGTATACCACACAATAAATGAACATATCGTAGCTTCCCTTTAAAAACCCTCCCACTATTTCTCTTAGCTATAAGATGCTACTATTTAGATGTTAGGATCCTCAATCCTACATTATTAGTTAGTATTATTAATCATTTAATTATTATATTATTAACTTATAAAGTGAACCATCACAACCCTTTATAACGTGAACCATCACGTCTCTTCATACATGAACCATCATGTCTCTTCACAAACGTAGCTTTAGAGTAGATATATATATTAGGTTGGACATTCATATCAAATCATCCAAGAAGAAGAATAATAAGCATATATTATAAGGAGGGAGCCCCCTATAGTGGCAAAGCGATTACAAGGGAGCCCCATTTGAGTGGCTTGCGATTACATTTACATTAATTTGTTAATAATTTTATAGTAAGACCTTAGGGTCTTACCATTTGGTATCAAATCCATGTGGGACCCAGTCATGTGGGAATTGCTCAAATATCTTCATCAAATCACTTATGTGCGTGAGTATCAAACTCGGTTTGAGGATATCACCAAACACAACACAAGATTGGATGAATCAATTCTCATCAATGGCTTCATTAGGGGATTAAAAGAGGAAATTAGAATGGAGGTGACAAGGTTCAATCCCTATACCATGATGCAGACCTATGGATTGGCAAAATTAGCTGAAGATAAAATCAATGCACAAGGATTAGGGAAACCACTTATGGAAAAATCGTCGACCACTTACATTGCTCCCAAACCTATGCATAATGGAAGGGCACAAAGCACTTACACAACCCCCAAATCTAACCAAACTTTACAAATTAAACATCTTAGCTTTGAGGAGATGAAGGAACGACGAGCAAAAGGACTCTGTGATAATTATGATGAGAAATTTGGACCCCACCATATGTGCTACACTAACATTGTATTTATTGAAGAAAGTTGATCCCTGTATCTCCATAGATAAAGAAGATGAGGTAGTTGTGTCCAAAGCGACCAATGCACCTACTCACTGCAATGAATACAATGAGGTCGATGTGTAAGAAGTGATTGATGTACCAAGAAATGATGAGGTAGACATACCCAAATTCATCAATGCTAGCCAAACATGCACTCTACAAGACCTACACATACCTTCCTCACCAATAGTGAGTTCTTGCCATATGACCAAACCTATTCGGAACCAACGCAGAGTGACTACACACTCCTTCTCCGTTGGATCTACCAAGGAACCAAAAAGGATATGAAATCATTACCATCACTTTTGATGCATCATTCTGAAGTATTTGAGGAACCCCAAGGGTTGCCCTCCCATCGTCATCATGATTTTCCTAAGGAATATTCTACTATTGTTCTTGGCAACCCCCCGCTAATGCTTCATCCTTCTCAATATCCTTGCCTACGAAAGGATGCCATTAAAAGAGTCCAAGAACTTACACAAATCCTTCTTGGAAAACAAAGGACAAAGCTTCTCACTTTGAGCTTTGAGGACAAAGCTCTTTTTAAGGAGGGTGGCATGTTAGGATCCTCAATCCTAACATTATTAGTTAGTATTAGTTAGTATTATTAATCATTTAATTATTATATTATTAACTTATAAAGTGAACCATCACGTCTCTTCATACGTGAACCATCATGTCTCTTCACCAACGTAGCTTTAGGGTAGATATATATATTATGTTGGCCATTCATATCAAATCATCCAAGAAGAATAATAAGCATAGATTCTAAGGAGCCCCCTATAGTGGCAAAGTGATTACAAGGGAACCCCCTTTGAGTGGCCTGCGATTACATTTACATTAATTTGTTAATAATTTTATAGTAAGACCTTGGGGTCTTACCATTAGAGCACTACCTAATGTACCTTCCATCACATCTTTGTCCGAATTTATATCATCATTCTTCTTGTGTATTTTGTTTTGCTTTACTATCCCTTGTAGTTCTTCAAAATTTCTTTCTCTTGGGACGAGCTTCTAAAAAACAATTAACTGCCATTTTGATTTTACGTACAAATTTTAAAATGATCCAATAAGGTAGGTTTGTTTTCCGTTCCATGGAGATGAGAATGGAAGTATCTACCTTTTATTCCTTCCCAATATTACTATTCAAGCTCTCCATACGATTTATCAGCTCCATGAGCTTCACCACTATCTAGAACCTAAACTTGGTTTTTCCTCTTCATTGTTTCGTTTTTTTGACCTACACATCTTCTCAAGCTGTCTCACTATAAACAATTAAATACCATAAGTGAAATAAAGGAGACTAGGTTCACTATTCATGGCCATATTTTTAAGCTAGTTATTTTCCTCCACGTGTGATACATAGTCCCACCATTCTCATCCAACAACTTTGGAACCCTAAATTTATTTACATTCCCTATCATTATCAACCTCATAATGATGTTATTGAGACTACCTTCAAATTCTTGTTTGTCTTCACATTTATTGGTTGATCGAATTTAACAAATTTCTTCCACTAATCATTCTTCAAAATATAAGCAAATCTTTTACGATTTCTTCCCCAAAAGTTGAGTCTCCTGCTGACGATTTAGATCAAATAGCATATATACATAGCACTTAGGATCACCTGCTGACGAGGACAACCCACACGATTCAACGTCCCATGAAATTGTCTCTGGTTTAAGACAACGATCTTGGTGACAGCTCACCGGCACAAGAGAAATATTCACTCATAAATGGTGGATTGAATGTTTTGAGATCTTTGGCAAACCTTGTTTGTCTTTTACGGATGTCAAGAGAAATATTCACATATTGATTTTTTAAAGATATCTGTCAAACCTTGTTTGTCTTTTAAGGCGGTCAGGAGAATATTCACTGACAAATGTTGGACTGAAATTTTTGAAATCTTTTGCAAACCTTCAGAAATATTCACTGACAATGGATTTAAATTTGTGAAATCTTGAGAATGTTCACTTTTTGGGCTCAAAAAATATTCTATTGTTTTTATCTTTTAAATATTTAAAAAATAAAAAAATCCATTTCCTTCTTCAGAAAATTTCTGGGTTGATTTGTAACGTTGAATCGTGAACAATGTCATGCAATTTGGGTCACTCGTCTGGGTCGTGGTTGTGCTTGTTGGTGACGATAGTGAGCATGCGGATTTAAATTTGTGAAATCTTGAGAATGTTCACTTTTTGGGCTCAAAAAATATTCTATTGTTTTTATCTTTTAAATATTTAAAAAATAAAAAAATCCATTTCCTTCTTCAGAAAATTTCTGGGTTGATTTGTAACGTTGAATCGTGAACAATGTCATGCAATTGGGGTCACTCGTCTGGGTCGTGGTTGTGCTTGTTGGTGACGATAGTGAGCAGGCGGATTTAAATTTGTGAAATCTTGAGAATGTTCACTTTTTGGGCTCAAAAAATATTCTATTGTTTTTATCTTTTAAATATTTAAAAAATAAAAAAATCCATTTCCTTCTTCAGAAAATTTCTGGGTTGATTTGTAACGTTGAATCGTGAACAATGTCATGCAATTGCGGTCACTCATCTGGGTCGTGGTTGTGCTTGTTGGTGACGATAATGAGCAGGACCGGTCTATCATCATGCGGACCGTAGATGATAGAGTTTGGCGTCTATTAAAATATTTTGTGTGGTAGTATTATGATTTGATATTAAGAATTGGAGGCAATGCTCCTGTGGTCAATTGTTCAAAACCGAAAAAATAGTTATCCATTCTTTTATATATATATATATATATATATATATATATATATATATATATATATATATATATTTTTTTTTTTGAGTGTTATAACAAAATTTAATCTTTCATATTAATTTTATTAAAATTTAATTTTTAAAAAATAATATATAAATTATATATATATATATATATATATATATATATATATATATATATATATATATATATATATTTATTTATTTATTTATTTATTTGGGTGAGCAGTCTCCTCCCAACCATGACGAGAGCTATACTTATGAACCTAAATATATTTTTTTTTTCATTCATATATCGTCAATCAAAAATTTGTTTACTATATAATGGGTCCTTGATGTAGCCCACACCAAGGTTTAGGCTACAAATAGCTCAATCTAATTAGTAACCCTTTCAAAACCCTGCCTTTCAAAAAAAAAGAATGGTTACCCTACCTTTCAAAAAAAAAAATGGTTACCATAAACCATCTTGTTTATGCGAGATAATACAAGTTTCAAAAATCCACCTTTCAAAAAAAAAAAAAAAAAAAATGGTTACCATAAATAAACCATCTTGTTTATGCGAAATAATACAAGTTTCAAAATCCCTTTCAAAAAAAAAAAGAAAAATTGGTTACCATAAATAAACCATATTTTTTATGGGAGATAATACAAGTTTTTTACTTTGTTTGCCATAATTTTTTAAATGATCTTTTAAATCAGGTTACAAAGGTTTGTTGGATAAAAATTATGCAAATATTTTATTTGTTTTTCTTGTGAACCAATCTAAATCTATCTAATAAAGGTAAAATTAATCTCAATGTTCTTTGTGTTGGGCAAGAAAAAATTTCAAAATTTATTTGTTGATGTGAGTACAATTCTAGCTATTATGGGGTTTATTGTTGGTCCTCTTGTGATTATGCTTGAGATTGTGGATTCTATGTTCATGGATCTTGAGATATTTTTGTAGACAACCCCTTCGACGACTTTTGAGCTAGGCAAGAAAAAGGTTCAAGTTTTTTAATGTTGACTTGAGCAGAATTTTGATTATTTGTGGTAAAGCTACTGGTCTTGAAATTATTTTGCTTGAGAATGTGGATCCTGTGTTTGTGGGTTTTGAGGTGTTATCAAGGTTTTTCCTTTAGCAGTCTGTGTGCTAGGAGGAAAAAAGTTTCAAATTTCTAATGTTTAAATTTATAATGTAGATATGAGCAGGAATCCAACCGTGAATGATTTTTCTACTAGTCTTAGAGATAATTTAGTTGAGAATATGGATCCTAAGATGGTCTCTCATTCTTTGCAACTATTGGTTCTAAAGTCGATCTTTTGAGTGTTTGAACCCTGAGCTCTTGTTTTTCAAAAAATTGTTTAGTGGTCCTAAATATAGTCTACTTGTTGGATACATGCCTTTTGGTTGTGTTGTGATCCTACATCCCCCTCTTGGGAGAAAGAAAAACCTTAGATTCATGGATCTAGGGAAGATATGGTAGGTTGACCCTACATCTAGGAACCAAGGTTAGTGGATCCAGGGGAGGCTATTGTAGGTGGAACCTAGGTTCATGAATCCATGATTGTTTTCTCTAAATAATCATGGGATCATGTTTCTGGGGAAGGTCATGTTATTTTCTAAGGGAAACTTGGATTCGAGAGGATCCAAAAACTTTTGGATTCAAATTTGATCAGGATCTTGCAAGCTTGCATGGATTCCCCTTCCCCCTTGGAAACATGTTTCCTGGTTTTCCCAAAAAAAATTCAAAATGTATTTTTTGATTTTCCTTGGAGTGGGAGTGTTTTTCCTGTTTTGGACAGGAAAGTTTTAATTTTTAAATTTTGATTTTAATTGTAGTGGATTTTTGGCTATATGGGTGGATACTGAGTCTTTGTTCAGGATTCCTAATTGGTTTGGGTTCCTATTTTAGTAGGTCATCTCAGATCTTGGGAGATTTAATATTATATTTAGATTTTTTTGTTTGGATTTCTTTGTTTCTAAGAGTTGCTCTTTTGTTGGATCTTGTCAATTCTCTCTTTGTTGCACTTCTATGATTCTCCTACAACCATATTTTTAAGAATTTGATTTTATTGTTAAAGGTTTGGGGACCTTTTCAAAACCCCTTCTTTGGTTTGTAAAATGTTTGGGGCTCCTATCAAAACCCCATATTCCACCTAATAAAAAACATTAATCTCACATATTATAGGCTTTATTTTCATGGCCTTTTAAACCATAGCCAACATATCTCTCTTCAATAAATATATAAATAGGTTATTTTGTCTTTCCTAGGAATTAATCTAAACCAATCTAACAAAGTAATATTAATCTCATTTACTAAATCCTTTGTTTTATAGGCCTTTCCAACCATAGCCAATATATCTCTCCAATAAATTCTAATTTAAAAAAAAAAAAAAATTACATGAAATTCATCGAGGTTAGTTCCCTTAAAAGAATAAAAATCCTCCTCGTATATTCATCAAGCTTACATTTTATTCCCAAGTGATAACTATGAAACATTTTTCAAAAGCTTACCTTGAGACTCCTTATCTTGCCCAACATCTAATAAAATAACTTTGAAATATTTAAGTGCTTACTTTTTGATTTCTTCTTCTTCTTCAATATTTTATCCTTTGGAGTTAAAATATTTTTTATGGAACAAATAAAAAATATATATTGTTGTAGCATGAAAATTTTTGGTGTTTCCACTTGCTTCCTTAAGTCATCTCTCCCTAGATTCTTGGAATCAATATGACTCCTTATTTTTCAATACATTATGATAATAAAAAAGTATTTATTTTTCTTCTATATAAGTATCCTTGTCCATTCCATTGATATCTATTATTTCTTGTAATTTTTTTAGATGATTTCAATTTAATACTTTTCTTCAAATATTTGACTAAAAGATTTAACATTTGAAATATTTATTTGATCCTTTATATATTTCATATTTTGAACATACATGATCCTTCAAAAAAATCATTAGGGTCTTGGAACTATAGGGTCTTGGAGCTATAGGGAATGAAATCAAAGTGACTTTGGATGACCATTCTTGATTAAATCACATCTCAAAAAATGGGTTTGTGATATGATATTACTCACAATAAAATTTTCAAAATTTTTGTATAATTTATTTTGCAACAATGTGTTGAATTGCAAAAATCTATCTAATCATTTTGCTATACAGGTTTATCTAATGCATCTATTATCACTGAAAGCTTAAAGGAATAATATTCCAAAGGCCATTTAGGTTGACAAATGAAGTGAAATTATACATTTATTTAGACCATCGAAAATACCACTCTCCCTTCTTAAAGAAGATAAATTTGTGTTAAAGTACCTCACAAGAATCCATATATCACAATTATGAATCATCATTATCTTTGACAAAAATATGTTAAGGTCCTTCTGATATCTTTCACAAGGAGAAACTATGGTTGGAGAATATACATTTATAACCCCATCTTTGATATTTTCCTCTTTCCTACAAAAATATACAAACCCAAATGTATTTTGCTTATATAAATTGTCCATCACATTTATACTTGTCCCATATAATCACAATACCTCCAAAATCTCCAACAGAAGAAAGTATCAAATAAACTCCTATATTTTAAATCTCATTGATTCAATCCTTACATTTTTTAGTATTTAATTTTTATTTTATTAAAATAATCTCAAGACTATAATAACCCATTAATTCCTTTTAACTTCCTTTTAGGTTAATATCGAGGATTTTGTATTGGGTTTGTAGATTGGATGATGTTGTTTGATATGTAGATGTTTCTATTGGAAATATTGTATTAGGTTTGTAAATCAAGTGATGTTTTTTTGCTATGTGAAGGTTTTAATCAAAGATTCTAAGTTGAGTTTATAGATTGAGTGATATTTTTTATTGTGTAGAAAATATGTTATAGGCATGAGAATGAGTTCTTTAGTAACTACCAAAACTAGATTTGGAATCCCTTATTATTTTTTCTTTTTGTAGGACAATGTTGGATCTACTAATTTAGGGTTATCATTTGTATAATGGAATTTCAATTTGATGAGGTTTTATTCTTTGATCTAAGTTTTTTTTTTTCTTTTAGTTTTTTAATATTTTAGTTTTATTTTAGTTTTAATCTTTTTGTTTTTAGTTTTTAGATTCAATGTTATCATTAGCTATGTAGAGGTTTTTATTAGATGTTTCGAGCTGAATTTGTAAATTAAGTGATGTTGTTTTCTATGTAGAGTTTTTTTTAGAGATTTTGAGTTGAGTTTATAGATTGAGTGATGTTGTGTACTATATAAATGTTTCTATCACAGATTTTGAGTTGGGTTTATATATCAAATGATGTTGTGTTCTATGTAGAGGTTTCTATAGAGATTTTATGTTGGGTTTGTAGATCGAGTGATGTTGTTTTCTATATAAAAGTTTCAATAAAATATTTTGAACTAGGTTTACATATTGATGTTTATTGTATAGAGAAATTATTATAGGTATGGGAATGAGTTATTTATTTATTACTAGAACTAGAATTTAAAGCCCTTATTATTATCAATATTTTTAGGATAATGCTAGATCTATTGACTTGGGGTTGTGATTTGTATAGCATCATCTTACTCTAATGAGGTTTTCTCATTTGATATAATTTATTTTTTTGCCTTAAATTTTTAACAATCCCTATCCTCTTTGTGATTCTTATTATACAAAAAATAGCTCCAAGAAAAAAAAAATGTATATGAGTATGGTAGAGTTTATTTCATTATTTGATACTTGTAAATATTTTGTGAATATCTTATAGATATGTTTTGAGAAAAAAATTCCTATAAATAGGAGTCATTTAGAGTTTGTGATTTAGTAATCATTAGAGGTTTGTTATTATTAGCAGTCAATAAAATATATCTCTTATCTCCTAGATGTTTGAGGAGATGAATAGTTTGTTAAAGATGAAATGTCAATATAAGGCTATATGTAGAGGATTTATATAATACTTAAGTAATGTAAATTTTAGTACTTTATTGCTACTAGAATAATAAGATTATGATCCATACAATATAGCAATTATGTTTGAATACATGTATGTCTTTGTGATAGAATATATTATGAATTTAATCCTAATATACTATGAGAATAAATTGATCTTGTGCTAACAAGGGTATCAAAACCATGTTTGATAGAAGTCTGGGTTTGAAGAGAAACCTCATTTAAGAGAAGTATAGTGTTGAGAGGAGTCAATATTGTGAGAAGTTAGATATTCTGCAAGTAGAGAAAATTGAAGGGAAGATATATAGAATAAATAAGAAATAAGAAGAAGAAGCTCAACATACAACATGAGAAAAAGGAGGAGAGAAGCTTAGCATCCATAATCAAATTAAGGTTTTTTAGGAGAACACCAACAATGAAATTAAATAATACTTAACACTCAAGAATTTTAGTTATTGAATTTATAAGAGAAAAGAGAGTGCGTAATAAATTATAAGACATTGAAAAAATTGCCTATGTTCTGATCAACCAAACCGAAACTTTAAGGTTGGAAATGGAGCTCTGGCGATTTGGCGAGAAAATTTCTGAGCAGGCGTCGGGTGATGCTCTAGGGTTTTTGGTGTGAAGGATTTTCCAGGGACTTTGGTGGGTTGACTTTGTGCTACTCTGAAGGTTCGTCCGCTGCCCCGGGAGGGCCCAATGGGGTCTCCTCCAGTTCCTCTCGCTGGGAGAAAGAGCTCATATGCTGAGATGTTAAAATAAAATCCTTCGTCTTCCACTGATGAAGCTTAGCGAAATGCTTTTCAAACGCTATTCAAGAATGCTGGCAAGGGTTCAACTACACACCGAGTTAATGGATGCCTCCCGCAATCCGCTTCTAGACCTAAGATTGTTATCGAACCAAAGCTGGTCGAAGACACAATCATCTACCGTGCTAACCATGATCTGATTTGCAAATTCATGGGTATCCGACCTACTCTGAATTTTTTGCATACCTGGGTTAGACAGAACTGGGAGCCACTCGGTGAGTACTCCTTATGGCCTATAAGCAATGGGTATTTCATTATTAGTTTCTCTTCTTTAGCAGATAGAAATAGAGCATTTGAATTAGAGAAGAGGAACCACGGTCTGGCAGGGTTATTTGTTCAACCTTGGAGAGTGGGTTTCGATCCTCGTATTGAACCCACGACTGTCCCGGTTTGGATCCGACTGTACGCTCTCTTGATGGAGTTTTGGGGTGAGCAGGTTTTGGAGATGATTGGTAATTCACTAGGTAGATATCTAGGAGTCTCCAAAGATACCATAGAGGGAAACACAACTGTCTTTGCTAGAATTTGTGTAGAAATGGATATTAGCCAGCCTCTACCAATCGAGGTGGAACTTGAGTTGGCAGGACTATCCTGGATCCAGTAGTTAGATTATGAGGCCCTACCTTTTAGATGTAGAGTCTGCCATAAGCATGGCCATTTGGCAAGGTTCTGTCCAAATATTTTGAGCACAAAAGCGGAGGCTCCGCTTGGAATGTCAAATTATCCTAGAGAGGGTAAGTTTACTCCCATCAAAGAAACATCCAATACTCCTCAGGGTTCTGATGTCCAGAAATTTGTCTTTGAATAGCCGAAGCGAAGGAGAAACAAAAATAAAAATGGCAAGGAGCAGGCACAACTCAAGCCAACCAACCGATATGAAATCTTTAAGTCACTAGTGGATCAAGAGGACCAAGTCATGGAAGGAGTGGATGGGAATGTTGAGGATAATAACATCCACTCTCATGCTTCTCCTTCATTTACTCCTGTCTTAGAACAGGTGATTAAACCCTCTGAGATATTATAGCCAGAGAACCTAGGGGCATTGGTAATCCACTCCCCAGCACAGCCAGTTATTAAGGATGTCAACATGGGAAGTGCAAAAAAGAATAGAGAAAGGCTGGATCTAGGGATTACTCAGGTGGAGAAGAGATCTAAAAATAGTAATTCTCAAGGAGCGGGAAAAAAGTCCAATAAGGATCTACTAGCAGTGCAAGGAGACAAGCTGATCAATGGAGGATTGGTGAGGACAATTGATTCTTATTGCTCCCAAGGTTTTCAATGATTATTCAATCCTGAAATGTTAGGGGTTTAAACAGTAGAAACCATCAATCTGCTGTTCAAAGACTTTTAGGAAAACGTAAAACAGACTTTTTTCTCATCCAGGAGACAAAAATGTCTTTAGATCTTATGTGCAAAACTGTTAGTAGAATATGGAGGGGCGCTGGTTATATGGATGTGGCTGCTCAAGGTGCCTCGGGGGGGATTTTTACTCTTTGGAATCCTTTGGAATGGACAACAATAGAACATATAGCTTGGAGGGGTGTTCTCACATCTCTTTTTAGGAACAATGTCACTGTTGAACATGTTTTAATTACAAACTTCTATGGGGCTCAAAGCATTGATGGCCAGAGGCTCCAATGGAAAGCTGTACACAACATGAGGTCCTCTCGGGAAGATTTATACTAGATTATTGCTGGGGATTTTAATGCCAAATTATCTGCTAGGGATCAAGAAGGTGGTATCCTAGTTTTGGATCTAGGGGACCGACTTCTGATTGCCCAAGTCCAGGCCTTTCACCTTGTTGATATCAAAGGCCCTAGAACCCTCTTTACTTGGACTAATAAGATGAGAGAGCCACATAGCAGGAAGGTAAAGCTAGACTATTTTCTGGTCTTCGAGGAGGCATTTTTTAAATGGAATATTAAATTTCAGATTTTGGAAGGCCCAGTATCATATCACTTTCCCATTTTGTTGGAGGGACTATGACAGGGCAGCACCACAAACCATTTAAATTTAAAAAAAATTGGTTGCAAAAAGAGGATCTTTGAAGGAAAATTCCACAGTGGTGGGAAGAAGGCCGCCTACCTTTTGGGACAACAATGTTCAAATTCCACAAACAACTTCATTTTGTCAAGATTAAATTGAAACAGTGGAGGCAAACTAATAAGTCAGACTTCCAGCTCCAACGGGCTCCCTTGGTGGCCAGATGGGAAGAGGTGCAAAAACACTTTAGGGAAGGAAAAATTACTGAGCACCTTAAAACCGAGGATGATGCTTTGCGCAAAGCGGTTGAGGACATTGATAATCAAGAAGAGATTTACTGGAAACAGAGAGCAAGAAACACTTGGTTATTAGAAGGAGATAGAAATACAAAAATTTTCCATCGATTAGACTGTGCTAGGAGACAAATGAATAACATGGAAGTCCTTCAAGATGAGAATGGACACTCTTTTGATACTCTTCCTGGTATGCATTCCCACTCAATGGATTATTTCTCAAAACTTTTTAAGGAAAGTACGGAGCAAGATGTGGAAGCTCAAAATGAAGTTATTGATGTCATACCCTCTATTATCTCTCACGAAGAGAATCAAGACCTTCTTAGACCCATTGCTAGAGCTGAACTAAAGAATGTGGTCTTTGGGATGAGCACTGGCAAATCGCTAGGTCCAGATGGCTTTCCTATTGAGTTTTTTTAGGCCTTTTGGGATACCTTGGAGGAGGATGTTTTGGCTGTCACAGAGGAGTCCAGAACTAATAAAAGAATGGTCAAGGCTCTAAATCACACCTTCATCACTTTAATTCCAAAAGGGGATGAGGGGGTTCATATCTCTGATTTCAGACCTATTGCCTTATGCAACATGATTTATAAAATAATCACAAAGATTATGGCTGAACGGCTAAAACCTCTCCTTCATAATATAATTTCCTCAGAGCAAGGGGGTTTTTAAGAAGGTAGAAATATCTTGGATGGAGTGGTCCTTGCCCAAGAGGCAATCCATACAATGCAAAAATCAGGTAACAAAGGAATGTTCATTAAACTGGATATGTCCAAGGCTTATGATAGGGTGGAGTGGGGCTTCCTGGAAAAGATGTTGGTAGCCTTTGGTTTCTCTTAGTACTGGATATACTGGTTCATGAGCTGTATTTCTACACCTTCTTATTCTGTTCTAATCAAGGGGCTTCCCTCGCCACCTTTTGGAGCCTCACGGGGTCTTCTTAAAGGGGACCCATGCTCTCCCTATCTCTTCCTCATCTTGGCTGAAGGACTAGGTAGACTCTTCTTGAGAAGAAGACATCAAGGTCTGATAACAGGTATTAATGTGGGGGCGGAAGTTTTGACTCACTTACAGTTTGTGGATGATACAGGATTGGTTGGAGTGGCCAGTCTCAGGAAAGCTAGAGGAATCAGAGATACTCTAAATGTCTACCTCAGGGCCTCAAACCAAGTCACCAATGATAAAAAATCCAAAGTGGTCTTCTTCAATCTTGACCAAAGGTTACAGGACAGAGTTATAGAGATCTTGGGATTCACTAGGACCTCTCTCCTAGTAGTTTACTTGGGGGTTCCTCTGCATTTCAAAAAACTAAAAATTGATATCTAGAAGGATCTTTTGGATGGCATCAAAGATAGAATGAATCATTGGTCTCATAAATGGTTAAGCTATGGGGGCCGACTAAATTTCTTACAGTCAGTTATTCAGGCCATGCCAATATATAAATTCTCCATCCTGGCTACCCCACATTCTATATGGAAAGAGCTGGACAAAATGGCTAGAATATTTTTATGGGAAGGTGCAAAAGGGGAGAAGAAATGGGCCTTGGTTGGCTAGGATAAGGTTACCCAGCCCAAGGAAAAAGGAGGGCTGTGTTTGAGAGGCTCCAAACTTAACAATAAAGCTTTGGCTAGCAAACTATACTGGAGGTGGATTTCCCAGCCAACATCCCTCTTTAGCAGAATCCTTTCTAGTAAATACTTGGGTCATGTTCACCCCAATGATGTGGGCCGTTTCCATCTGGATGGTAATGGATCCTTATTGTGGCAGGCTCTCAAGCTTGGATCTCAAGTTATCAAAGATAAATTGTTTTGTAAAGTGGGGAGAGGGGAGAAGGCTTGTTTCTGGACCGATTCCTGGGACCAGCACCCACCCATAATTGTTGTGTTTCCCGAATTGTAGTTGATTAAATCTACCATAGAAGACAAGGGCTGGGTTCAAATCGAGAGTTATTTCAACACCAGCCAATTGGGGGAGTACAAGTTCAAAAAGTTTAAGCGGTTGGAAGAGTGGCCAATTCCAATCCCTCCGGAGCTGGCACCCATCTTGTCTAAAATTTTGACAGAAAGGTTTCTCACTGGGAGAGATGAGGAGGATGAACTAGCTTGGGGCTATGGGAACCTTGGGGTTTATACTGTGAAGGAGGGATACGATAAGATCCTCCCAGAGCCCCCCCCACATTTATTTCCGGTTCAAGATTGGAGGAAGATTTGGCATTCTAAGGGCTGGCCGAAAGTGAACTTCTTTGCCTGGCAGTTTATGCACAATGGAATTCTCACCTTTGACAATCTCAAAAATAGAGGCATCATTGGTCCTTCTCAGTGTGTGTTATGCCACAAGAATGAGGAAACTACTGATCATCTAATTTTTGAATACCCCTTCACATGACAGATTTGGAAGCGTTGGTTCTCTCACTATAAAATCCAGGCTAACGGTGATTTGACCCGAACCAATATTTGGGAAATATGGAAGAGATATAGATTTAAATCTAAAGCTCTTCGAATTGGTTGGGAGCTTGGTTTACTTTTCATCTGGTGGCAGGTGTGGTTGGAGAGAAATTCCCGTATTTTCTGAGAAACCTTCTCTTCGTTAGATGGAATTTGGCAGGTCATCTGGAGCAAAGTCGTGGAAACGGTTGCCATCTTTGCTGAGGAGAAAAATCAGTTTGTTTCTGTGCCACTGGAAGAGGGAGCTGTTGAGCAAGAGAGACAGGTTAGAGGTAGCTGGAAACCTCCCCCAGAAGGCTGGATCAAAATCAATACTGATGGAGCTACAAAAGGCAATCCGGGTAGTGCTGGAATTGGAGTAGTGTGCCGTGATCATGCTGGGTCTGTGCTCTATTGGGAAATGCAAGGTCTGGGACAAGCCACAAACAATGAAGCAGAGGCATTTGCTATTAAATCTGCTTCCATCTGGGCTATTAAGCAAGGACACAGGAAGATAATTCTTGAGTCTGATTCCCAAATTCTGGTTTGTGCTCTAGACTGCATGAGGAACTTTGCCTTGAAATATTGGAGGTTGTAGATTCTGGTCTCTCAAATCAAGGAACTATGAAGGGAATTAGATGATGTGATCCCCGTCTATGTAAGTAGAGATTTAAACAAGGCGACCGATTTCCTTGCAAATATGGGTTCTGAGAGAGAGGTTGGGATGCAGCTGCACAGTGATATGCCTGTGGAGGATGCAGTGATTAGGCAAGGTCTTGAACGATCCCTGTGATAATGAGCAAAGTTTTTTCTAAGGGAGGTTTTTGTCACGATATTGCAACCTGTAGTGCCGTCGCGGCCTCCAGTGGGAAGCTGTCATGATTTCGTGATAGGTTGCGCCATCGCGGTCTTCGGAGGGAACCTTTTGTGAAATCATGACATGTCACGATTTCATGACATGTCGCACGATCGTGGCCCATGGTGATATGCTGTCACGATTTCATGACCTATTTCACTGTCGAGGCCTTCAGTGGGAAGCTGTCACGATTTCGTGACCTATTGTGCCATCACGGCCTTCAGCTCGAAGCTGCAGTGATTTCACGATGTTTTTGGCGCAGGGTCGACAAGGAGGATAACCGTCGCAATATCGTGACAATTTTTGTGAATTGGAGAAAAGTGCAAAATTTGTCATGATTTTGTGACATTTTTGCTGTTCGAAAGCTGCAAGGAAAAATCGTTGCGATATTGCGACAGTTCTGGCGAACTGGTGCCATCTGGAAAACTTGTCACGATATCACGACACTTTTGAATACTGGGTGCAATGTGGAAAACTCGTCGCGATATCGCGACAGTTTTGAGGATTGGGAGCTGAAAGGAAAACTCGTCACGATTTTGCGACACTTTTGGCGAACTGGCGTCATGAGGAAAACTCGTCACGATATCACGACTCTTTTGACGATTGGGTGCAAAGTGGAAAACTCGTCGCGATATCGCGACACTTTTGGTGGTTGGGTGCCGAAAGGAAAACTCGTCGTGATTTCACAACACTTTTGGCACATAGGAGTCTTGGGGAAAAACCGTCGCGATATCGCGACACTTTTGCGGACTGGGCGCCAAGTGGAAAACTCGTCGCGATATCGCGACACTTTTGCAGGATGGGCACTTCGGAGAAATCTTGTCGTGATTTCGTGACCTTTTTGGAGATCTGGAGCCATTTGGAATTCTCGTCACGATTTCGCAACACCTTTGGTGATGGGGCACCGAAGGGAGCTACCATCACGATTTCGTGACTTTTTTGGTGATCGGGTGTCGAGGGCTCTGGCTGTCATGATATCGCGACATGTCACGATTTTGTGACATGTCGTGATTTTGTGACATGTCACGTTTTTGCGATTGGTGGCTTTGACGCATGGGGTTGATTGTCACGATTTCGCGACGTGTCACGATTTTGTGACATGTCGCGTTTTCGCGCCCTATTGACTTCTGTGCTCTGTGGTGGAAAGTGTTGACTTTTTTGCTCTGCACTTGTTGTCTTGTTCTCTGCTCTTGGTTGGGATGTGTTTAATCCCATTTGTAACTGTTCTTTGTATTAATACAAGTTTTTCATTTTTTTCAAAAAAAAATAAATGATAAGACATGAAATTTGTGTGAATGTGAAGATTGGATGTGAATTGCTCCTTGGAAAAATATCTAAATTATGCCTTAGTGATCCTTTTGAAGGAAGGGGAAACAAATTGTACCTTGGTGAGCCATATAAAGTAAGAAATCTTGTTATAGAAATAGTGTTAGAGATAGCAAATGTAATTCCTTTAGAAGTAAGATCTAAAATTATATCGAAAAGAGGATGTAGTGTTAAGGAATGAAAAGATAAAAGAGTGGAAAATTTAACAATGATAAATGAAATATTAAAGTATGATATAAGTTAATGTTACCCATTTTTAAATCCTTGTGAGCATATATTGGAGGCTTGAAGTTTGGAAAAGGAATTTAAAGGTTTTTAACTTTTAAGAGGATAAGATTTTGATAATTTTAAGAAAATATTTTATTTTAAAAAGCGAGACAGGTGAATAAGAGGGAATATTAAGAAAGGAAAAGTTTATTGATGGAAGAAATTTAATTATTGAAGTGATCAAATTTTTAAGGAAGGTTGTAAAATTAATTTATGAAAAATATTATAATAGAAAAGAAAAATTTGAGTAAATTCACAAAGAAAGGAGGAGAAATTAATTAAATAAATTGGGAGGAAGTTTTTTTTAAAGAAATTAAATATATTGAAGATAGAGTTGAAGAAATAATTTTTTTATTGAAGAGAATTATTGATTAAATAAAAAGAAATTATATTGAAATAAATTTGGGAGAAAAAACACTTCTACTACAAAGGGAATTGAATTGAAAAGAAAAAAACAATAATTATTAAAGGCGATTATAGAATGATATTGATGGGAAACTGATTTATGGAAGTTTCAAATTGTTAGTTTACATTAAAAATATATATTTTTAAGAAAATAAGGAATGCTTATTAATAGGTTTTATATAAAATCAAATTTATTCAAAATATCTTCATCAAAATTTATTAGAAAATGGACTCAAAAATAAAGAAAATTTTGTTACAATGCAGAAAATGGTCAAAAGGGTCAAACCACATTTTTTGAATAGAAAAATGTGAAACAAAAAGGTGAAATAACACATGGTATACGAAATACAAAGGACAAAAATTGGTATATTGACTCAAGGGCAAGCAAACATATGACAAGAAACAAACAATCATTTAATTTTTTAAAGAAAGACATGAAAAACTAGTTACAATTGTAGATGATCGAACATATGAGGTCAAAGTCATGGGAAATGTATCAATCAATCTACCTAATTGAAAATGCACAATTGAGACTATATTATACTAACTACTAATCTATTTTTAGTATCTCAAATGTTAGACTTGGGCATAATGATTGAATTCAAAATTATTGATTAAAAAAGAATGCTTCATTAGTAAATAAGAATAACTTATAGCTATTGGATCTTTGATAAATATTCTATTTACACTTAATGTCTCATCATCATAAAATAATGTTGAATATATAAAATCATGAGAAGTAAGAGATCTTTGGAATAAGAGATTCAAATATATAAGTTATTCATCTTTAAAAAAGTTGAAAAATATCAAATGGTAACATGCTTTCCTAATTTAACATGGAAAATTACAATTTACCTAGAATATTTACCTGGAAAACAACATAGAGTACCATTCAAACTAAGTTCATGTAGAGGCATGGAACCATTAGAAGTGATACATATATACCTATGTAGACCAATGCTAATTAGCCTTAGAGGACATAAATATTTTTAGTTATTTGTTTATTATTATTCAAGTAAAATATGGGTATACTTATTGAAATTTAAATCATAAGCATTTATATACTTCAAACAATTCAAGTAGCTTGTAGAAACAAATACTAGACGATTAATTCAAATTCTTCACTCATATAGAGGAAAAAAAATTTATCTTAATATTTTGAATCATTTCTTAAAAAAAATAGTATAAGAAGTCAACTTACTACAACTTATACACCACAAAAAAAATAGTATTACTAAAAGAAGAAATCATTCTATTATAAACATGACTCATTGCATACTTAAAGAAGCAAATACTGAACAAAAAAACTGGGTAAAGGTTGATATTATTGCAATATACATAAAAAATAGATATCCTACAAGAATGCTTAAAAACATTACTCTTAAATATGCTTTGCTAGGATGAAAGCCATTAGTAGCACGTAAATATTTTTGGATGTAAAGCATACATGCATATTCCAAAATAAAAAATAATACAATAAGATGTAAAAACAATAGGTGGCATATTCTTTGAATATGATGATGTTAAAATATGTAATGCAACATTGTGTAAACTATTCTTAGACTAAAATATAAAGTCTAAAGAATAATATTTGAATTAGAAAATAATTCTATTTTATGTAAAAATATTCCCACCCAATTAATAAATAAAACAAGGGTGCTAGGAATATTTAATTTGTGAAAAAAAGTTATTTCCCCTTTTCTAGAAAATATTTAGAAGTAACCAATCAGTTTTTAATATTTGATAGATGCCACTTGTCACACACCTCAATATAATATTATGATAAGATTTGTCACACATCTCAAGATAAGATTGTGATAATATTTGTCACACATCTCAAGATAATATTGTGATAAAATTAGGGTAATTTTAGGGTTGTAGTAAAAAAACTTCTCTTTAAATAGAGGTGTTGTCTACTACATCTTGATATATCATGTTGATGCATATTGTTGCATAACATTGAAGCATTCTTGTATTGTTGAATCATTGAGTAATATAGTGAGCTTCATAGTGAATGTTTCTCTTATTCATTTGAAGTAGGGTTTTACCACTTAATATTGGTGTTGTGGGTTTTCCTTTTTTGTGTGTGATTGATATTATGGAGCATTCTCCGATCTTGGGGAGACTTTGCTTGTCTCAGATTTGGTATTAGAGCGGTTGGGATCTCCATCAAGTGTCTTCAATCATTTGAGGTGAAAAACCCATTAAGGTATATTTTTGTTTTGTTTTAATGCATGCATTTGATATTTAGGTATCTTATGCATTTGATATTTAGGCAAATTTATTTTGCAAATTTGCCATTAGGGTTTATAGATTTATTGTTTTTTTTAATCTAGATGTTAGATCTTTTGCAAATGGTGTTTTCATTTTAAATATATAAATTTTTGGCATTGAGATTTTGCTGGAATGGTTTTGGAGCCAAACGGACCCCATGTTTGCGTCCAAAATGTCCAAAAACCCTATTTCCATATATTATTTTCCCTATTTTGGTGAAAAATAAATCTGAAGCAATTTTTTTTTTATTTGGGGGCCAAATGGCCCCCCACCCATTTTTTTGTACAGTCTGAATTTTTTTATTATTATGTTTTTTAATAAAAAATAATAGTCATTTAATAAAAAAAATCATTTTTTTTATTATTATTATTTTTTTTAAATAAAAAATAGTCATTTAATAAAAAAAAACAGCCATTTTTTATTATTTTGTTTTTTAATATAAAAACAACAGTCATTTATTATTCTATTTTTAGTAAAAAAACAGTCATTTATTTTATTTTAAGACCTAATAGTCATTTTTTTTGCATAAATTGAAATGCATTTTTTATTATTGTATAATGCAACAAGAATCCTTTTATGCAATTTTTGACAAATTTTTAGTCAAATTGTCAAATAATTTAGACCTTGTAGTCATTTTTTTTCTCACATTAACAATGGTTTTTTGTGAGTTTGTTTTTTTTGCAAGGTTATCCAAGTATGTTTTGGAGTATACAAGGCAATTTCATATCAACTTTTTCACTCTCTTCTCCCTATTTTTATTAATTGCTTCTAATCTCTCTCAAACATTTGCTTGAAGCATAATGTAAAAATATAACTTGTATCTCTCATAATGAAAGTAAAAGAGAATGAAAGTGAGAGAGAGAAATAGAGAGAGAGAGAGTGTGTGTGTGTATTTGTGTTTGATGTATTTTGCATCTCAACTAATATAACTACTAACTTGCTACTAAACAATGTACTAACCAACAAACTTGAAATTTACTAATTTTCATATTAATCAAGAAGGTTAAAAATGAATCAACTTACTAACCACAACTTTAGTACTTGATTAAAATTTACTTAATATTGCAACACAGTTTATATTTGCTAAACACCTATTGAATCCAAAAGAATCCGCTCTATTGGTAGCAAGTCATTTTCGGGTCCTCGTACCCGTATCCTTTTGGGTAGCTCGGTTGACCTTGGATGAGATGAATTTACAATTCATTAGGCTATAGAAAATCCTTAAAATGAACACTAACTTACTAACTTATCGACTATCTAACATTTAACAAATATTTTATGGTTCAATTCAAGTTAGTTTATTTTGCTGCAAGATGATTGTTATGGTTTGTTACCTTCTTATTGCAAGTTAATCTATTGCAAGTTGATCTTGATTTATTTCCTTTATTCAATTGCAATATGGTTATAGTTTTTTATTGCAATATGGTTATAGTAGTTCATAATGATGTTGATTATCTTTCATGATGATGCTTATCTCTCTTGATGATGTTTAATTTTTATTATCTTTCATGATGTTTATCTTTCATGATCATTATCTTTGATGATTGAAAAGTAGATTACTTTAAAGTTATGTTTTTTTTATATATATGCAAGTATGTTTATCTACTTTCTTATTGCATCATTTATTTCCTTTGTCAATGCATCTTATGTTTTGATTATATTCACTTTCTAGAATGACTGATTATGGAATATCCTTCACACCTAAGCACATCCTTGATGGATAAAATTTTAGAATATGGGAACCAAGGATGAGGGCTGAATTTCAAGCAAGAAAGTTATGGCCCATTGTGAAAGGAGATGAAGCAATCCCAACCCAGGCAAGGTCACTTGAGACATACAACAACAAGAGTCACCTTGCACTTTCCATGATTATTAATAGTGTGAGTGATGAGATATTTCTCACTATAAGCCATTGTGGACATGCTAAATATGCATGGGATTTGCTAAAACAAGTCCATCTAGGGTCCAACACATCAAGAAAATTCACTTTATTGTCCAAAATTCTTAGCACTATGCAAGGTGAAGAAGAAAGTGCCTTGATATTCCTCTCAAAGATGAAAGACATGAGAACTCAACTATTGGCTTGTAATTGTGATTGGATAAGTGAGAAGCTCTTAAGCTTTATCATTTTGAGAAACTTGTCAAGCAAGTTCAAGAATTTTGTCACCATTATTGATACTAGGCTAGAGCAAGAAGAGGATGGCATTCCTCTCAACACTCTTTCATAATTATTGATTCAACATGAAGAGTCTCTTTATAGAGATAAAGTGAATGGTCAAGTTGTCAAGGAAAATAAATTTTCCTTGAGTGCCACTAAGGCTTCATTCAATAAGAAATACAAGGGAAGGAAAAATCAAAATTTTCAACCCAACAAGCCTAGAGTTGATTTCACTTGCAACTTTTGTGGCAAGAAAGGCCACAAGGAATAAAATTGTTTCAAGAAGAATAATATTGCAGAAAAGGAAGAGCAAGAAAATGTTAAGGGACAAGGACCTAAGAAATGGTTTTGCAAGGGAAATAAAAAGAACAACAATGTAAAGCAAAATTCTAATAAAAATGTCTTTGTTTGTGCCCTGTACTCCATTGACTCATCTACTTCTAATTAATGGGTGTTGGATTCTGGATGCACTAACCATATATGTTTTGAAAAGGATAAATTTGTGGACTTTCATAAGAACTCTTCAGATTTAGTTGTCATTGGTAATAATACTAGACTTCAAGTAGAAGGTGTTGGAAATGTTGTAATTGAAGAAAAATTACTTGATAATGTCCTATATGTGCCTAACTTTAGGAGAAATTTAATTTCAGTTTTGCAAGTTGCTAGAAGTGGTCACATTATTGAGTTCAATGCAACTTCATGGATCATTAGGAAATGCATACCACCAATCATTACAGGTTATGTGAAGAATAATATTTGTGTTAGGTGATGCTCCTCCTAAAGTGTGTTTAGAAACTAATGTTTATCCTAGTAGCAAGCTTTGGCACTTAATGTTAGGCCATACAAACTATCAAAATATTCAAATGATGAAGTCCAAAAATTTGGTTGAAGGATTGCCTAACATTTCACCTATTCATGGTTTGTGTGAAACATGCATCTTAGGCAATATGAGCAAACAAAATTTTGCAAAGGACAAGTCAACAAGGGCCACACAAATTCTTCAACTCATTCATACAAATATTATGGATCCATTAAATGTTAGATCACTTGGTGGTGCATCCTATATTCTCACCTTTATAGATGATTAATAAAAAATGATCTTTAGGTATCTACTTAAGAATAAATCAGATTATTTTGAGACATTCAAGGAGTTCAAAGCTTTGGTAGAAAATCAAAAGGGAGCAAATATCAAAATGATTAGAAGTGACAATGGAGGGGAGTACAATAGCAATGATTTCAATGAGTTTTATTCTTATCATGGGATAAAAAGGTAGTTTACTTGTCCATACACTCCTCAAAAAAATGGTGTTGTAGAGAGGAAAAATAGGATAATCATGGATATGGTAAGATGTATGCTTGGTGACCACTTACCTCAATTTATTTTGGGTGAAGTAATCGATACAACAATCTACATTCTTAACAGGTGTCCTTCAAAATCAGTTGAGGGGAAGACTCATTATGAGGTTTGGAATGGTAAGAAGCCAAATTTGTCACACTTAAGAGTGTTTTTATGTGATGCATTTTTATATATTCCTTCAGAAAAGAGGAAAAAATTGGACAAAAAGTCTCAAAAATGCATCTATGTTGGCTATGATGCAGAACATAGGGGCTACAGATTATACTTACCTTATTCACACATTGTATTTGTTTCAAGAGATGTCAAATTTAATGAATACCTTCTTGAGTTAGAAAAGGGTGGGCCTTGTGTCAAAAGGACCAAGTGGTTGGATCATTCTTGGGTTCCTAAAGAGCAAAATTTAGTTAGTCAAAGGATAACTAGAAGTATGACCCTTAACATGTCTCTTCTAGCTAAGATAGAGAATGATCATGAGCCTAATTCTTACCAAGAAGCTTCACAACACTCTTGTTGGGTTGATGCCATGAAGGTTGATATGGATTCTCTTCTAAAGAATAAAACTTGGGATCTAGTACCTTATCCTAATAAGAGAAATGTTATTGGGAACAAGTGGGTCTATAGAATCAAGTACAATTCTAATGAAGATATAGAAAAGTATAAGGCTAGATTGCTTTCTAAGGGTTATGCTCAAAAATATGGCATTGACTATGATGAAACCTTTGCACTAGTTGCCAAAATTCCCACCATTCAGCTTCTCATTGCTATTGCTGCTACTCAAGGTTGGCAGATTTTTTAGCTTGATGTGAAAAGTGCCTTTCTAAATGGTGATTTGGATGTGGATATCTACATGAGTCAACCACAAGGATTTGTTGTACAAGGTAAGAAAACACTTGTGTGTAAACTAAATAAAACCTTGTATGGTCTAAAGCAAGCACCTAAAGCATGGTACATGAAGATTTTAGGTTACTTCTTGTCTCTTGGTTTTGATAAATGCTATTCAGATACAGATCTCTATGTGGTTAGGAAGAATAAATTGGTCATTTTAATTTCTCTATTTTTTGATGATCTTGTTATGACTGGAAATGAGAATGAGGCTATTTTTTATTTCATCTCCAAATTAAATTCAGAGTATGAAATGACTGACCTTGGTATTCTACACTACTATCTTGGCATGCAAGTTTATCAGCATAAGGATTGTACCTTTTTGAGTCAATCCATGCATATTGAAGATCTTCTTAAGAGGTTTGATTTGGAGGATGGAAATCCTAATTCCATTCCTATTTCTATAGGGGTTAAGTTGGAAGTAAGTATAAAATCTTAGTTGGCTGATTCTACATTGTATAGGTAGCTCATTGGTAGTATTCTTTATGTTACCATCACAAGACCAAATATTGCTATTGCAGTTGGTATGATAGCTAGGTTCATGCAGAAACCTTATATTGAGCACTTACAAGCTACCAAAAATATTTTGAAGTACCTTTCAGGTACTAGAAATTTGGCACTCAAGTATTCTAGGCTTCCTTCCTTTGCTCTTTCCAACTATGCTAATTCTGATTTTGGAGGGGATAGAATAGACAGAAAGTCTACCACAATATATGTTTTTAGTATTGGATCTGCAACTATCTCTTGGTATTCCAAGAAGCAAGATACAATTGCTCTTTCTACAATGGAAGCATAGTATAAGGCTATGACAACAGCTGCACAGGAAGCGGTTTGGCTTCGTACCCTCATGAAGGAAAATGGATTTGAGAAATTTTGTCTTTCACATTTGCTCTCTAATAATCAATTAGCTATTGCTTTGGCAAGTAATTCATCAAAGGACAAAGCATGTTGAAATCCAAGCCCACTTTATTAGAGAAAAGGTATTGGATGAGACTATTCAGTTGGAGTATTGCCCATCATCTTTTAATTCTACAGATTTGTTCACCAAACCTCTTCCCAAGGTGTAGTTTTGTAAGCTGAGAGACTCACTTGGTTTGGTGAAGTTTTCCTCAAGGGGAATGAAGTGTAGTTACACTTGTGTGATGGCAATTGCATCCTTATGAGGTGTTTTGTGCTATATATATGAGTTGATATTTGGTGTTATAATTGCTTTTTGCATCTCTTTTGAACATGGTACTTTCTTGTTTGCCTTGTGCAACTTTTATACATGTTACTTTGTAGATGGCATTGTGCAATTATGGTATACGATGCAATTGCTTTATGCAACTCTTTTACGTGGTACTTTCTTGTTGCCTTGTGTAACTTTGTACATGTTTTTATGTAGTTGGTATTATGCAATTGGTTTATCATGGTACTTTCTTGTTAGCATTTATGCTACTTTTGTACATATATTTTATGGTTGGCCTTATGCAACCGATGTGCACACTTTATTATTTTCATATACCTTATGCAACTCTTGTACATGGTACTTTTTGTTAGCCTTGTGCTACTTTTGTACATGGTACTTTAGATTTTGCATTATCATGGTACTCCTTGTTTGCTTTATGCAACTTTGTACATGATATTTTTTAAACAACTATATAGCACGTGACTATAAGTATGGCTTGACATTTTTTTGTGATGACTTATAGTTCACTATTTGTTAGATCGGTTTTGTGATCATATTTGGATATTCATATATGATGTGGTGAATATATTTATGATGATGTATCTAACTGATCTTATGTTGAGTTGCTTATAGCTTGCAGGTACTTCCATTTGGGATTTTGCAAGCTTACTGAAGACACCCTTGTGATGTTTTCTTCTTGTCATTTGCAACCACTTGTGGTTGATGGATGGCTTTGTAAGTTGCTTGTATCTGAAGCTACTCTGTTGGGGTCTTGTAGTCTCATTTCATCCCATTTTGTATTGGTGCCTTATTATAGACCATTATTGGTCATAGAAGTTCATTGTAACTATATTACTCATTTGATTCTCATCCTCGTTTGTATCTTTAGGGGAGAATGTTTCTTTGTTTCATAATTCCTTTTCCCAATATTTCATTAAGGGGGAGTGTTGGAATATGTAATGCAACATTGTGTAAATTATTCTTAGACTAAAATATAAAGTCTAAATAATAATATTTGAATTTGAAAATAATTCCATTTTGTGTAAAAATATTCCCACCAAATTAATAAATAAAATAAGGGTGCTAGGAATATTTAATTTGTGGTAAAAATTTATTTCCCCTTTTCTAGAAAATATTAAAAAGTAACCAATCACTTTTTAATATTTTATAGATGCCACTTATCACACATCTCAAGATAATATTGTGATAAGATTTGTCACACATCTCAAGATAATATTGTGATAAGATTTTTCACACATCTCAAGATAATATTATGATAATATTAGGGTAATTTTAGGGTTGTAGTATAAAATCTTCTCTTTAAATAGGGGTGTTGTCTACTACATCTTGATATATCATGTTGATGCATATTGTTGAATAATATTGAAACATTCTTGGATTGCTGAATCATTGAGTAATATAGTGAGCTTCATAGTGTATGTTTCCCTTATTCATTTGAAGTAGGGTTTTACCACTTAATATTGATGTTGTGGGATTTCCTCTTTTGTGTGTGATTGATCTTGTGGAGCATTCTTCGATCTTGAGGAGACTTTTTCTTGTCTCACAGATGATGTTTCAAAAGGTTATAGAATAATTGATCCAATCACAAAAAATTATTTCTCATCATAGATGTAGTATTTGATGAAGGATACAAAGTAAATATTGAGCCCTCTAAGGACACTACAATCCCTATTCTATGTATTACATCATATAAAGATATTTATGAAGTATCTTCTAAATAAGAATCATAAATAATAAATGAACCTGTTGAAGACTCAAGAATAACATTGTCATCCAAATAGAAAAATAATATTATCACTACAAGGCGATAAAATTGCAGTATGATAAGAGGAGAAGCAAATATGTGACTAATGAGTTCAACAATAGAAAGTAAAGAATGAAACTCGGTATAAGATACAATGAGTCATCCTAAAAGGAAAGAAACAATGAAACCAAAACACACAATATTATTGAAGAACAAAACATGGGATTAAGGATGCAAATGGATTTACAAGATAAAGTACAAAGCAAATGGATCTATTGACAAATATAAGGCATGACTAGTTGCAAAAGTTTTTAATCAAACAAAAGGGATTGATTATGAGGAAATATTTGCACCCATAGCAAATATGACTAACATTTGTAGAATTTGTGCTAATAGTGGTATCAAAGTAGGAAGACCAAGACCAAAATTAAATATTGAAAGCTTACCAAATAACATAATACTGAGGGGTTGTATTTTATTATGTTATTTTGTACATGTAAATATTTTGTAAATATGCTATAAATATGTCATGAGAAAAAAGTCTTGTAAATATGAGTTATTTATACTTTTTTTATTTAGTAATCATTAGAGGTTTTTCATTATTAAGATTCAATAAAATATATTCCTCTTATGATAAATATGAAGAGTCATATCTCCCAAATTTTTGAGGAGATGAATAGTTTTTTGAAGATGAAATGTCAAGTATTTGCAAACGCTATATGTAGATGACTCATAAGAAAATTAAGCAATGAAAAACTTAGTGCTTCATTGGTAATATAGTATTAAAATTGTGATCTGTGAAATAGAGCAAATGTGTTTGAATGTGTATGTATTTTTGTGAGAATATATTATGAGTTTAATCTTCATATATTGTGAAAATAAATTGATCTTGTGGTAACAGTGTAATGAAAAACAATGTTTTGAACTTAGATGGAAATTTTAATTTGGGCAATAGTGAAGGAATCAAGATTTGAAACTAGATAAGGGAGAAGATATTAGAAAAGATAAGATATGATAAATATGGATTGATATTCTTGGTATCGGGACATGTGAGTGGGGGAAAAAATGAGAAAAATATACATGGTCTTGTAAGAAATAATAAAGTTGTAAATGATATCTATCATGGAGGCTATACATCTCACCATGTATACAAGCTATATATGTCAATGATATTACATAGGTAATTAGAAATAAATACTAAAGGTGATATATTTGTAATTAGTGTTATGTGTGATTTAAGATATTTGAGTTTTTTAGTAGTAATGCATATTATATATGTTACTTATATCATTGGGTGTAAAATATTATAGATCAAGAGAGGACTTGACTTAGATAAACAATGGCTAGATCATATATTCTAATTTTACCCATGAAAATTGGGTAATAATTTTATATCATAGTATAGTGGTTAGGGTTTTAGGATTCAAGATGTAACTATTTCTACGAATATAGCTCAATGAGATGTGAGGTTTTTGAGAGGGAGTGGAAGATCAAGAGGGCATAGGAGGGTGAAGTTCCCTGGTGGGAGAGACACTTCTCCAAATTGGATTTGAATTTTTATTGCTTACCCTAATTTGTTGAATAGTTTAGAATAAAATGGATTAGGGAAGGATTTGGGATGGAGCTGGACCTAACAGAGAATGGAGTTTTTGGGTAGACCTCATTGGAGTTCCCTATGGTGTCGTTTCAATAAATCAAGTAATTGATCCCCTTTGGGACAAATATCCCTAGTCAGGCACTTCTGGATTCCTCTAAGGTTTTGAATGGATATTTGGTAGATATTAGACCCAGCCTGGGTCCCTTATAAAAAATCTTAGAACTAATTCCCCATGGGAATAGGGTTCTTGAGAAGGTGGACCTTGGTGGTTCATTTTTTTCAAAGGGTGGTTCCATTGGTGAGAACCCTCTAGTTAATTTGCAAAATCCAAGTGCATGTCTATATTATTACACAGTGGTGATCTCTAATTTTTTGGGTAAGAGAGTCCAAATTTTTATAAAAATCATCTCTAGATGAGAACAAGCCTTGTCTCCCTGAGGATTTTATGAATATTACAATGGACAATGGTTCTTCCAACTCGATGGGTAAGTTTGTGTGTGCACGACTAGTTATAGATGTAGTCATAAGGTGGGTTGTCTCCAATTGGAGATAATTGGGTCAGCTAGAGCTAGTGGCTCTTCCAAATATCTTATCCATGTTCAAGCTAAACTATGAGGAAGACTCAAGGTGCATCCTGAGTGGTGTCCCATGGTTTTATGGAAAATGATATCTCTTCCTTAAGAATTGCAGTACTGATTTCAATCCAAATTTACAATAAAACAACTCTACACCCCTTTGGGTTAGGCTCCCTAGTCTTTCCTATCACTATTGGCATGATGATATCCTAAATGGCATCACTGAAGTCATGGGAAATTTTATTCTAATATATCCTACCAAAATGACCAAATAAGCAATGATTTTTGTGTGAATGTGCATTAACATTGACTTGGAAGCAGATTCTCCATTTTCCATTAAGTTAATCTTGAGTCTAGGCTCTTGGACGTAGGCTATCATATATGAAAATTGATCATTTTTTATAGTTAGTGTAATAAATCTAAACATATCCTAGTAAGCCTTGCCAAGAAGCCTAAAAAAAGCTTGGTCCAAGGTTAAATCTAAAGGAAATCTTCCCAGAAGCACTTTTTATAAAAGGAAGCCAAACCCTCTACTCAAGGAGTCAGTGAAGCTAATATTACTAGCATGTCTTCTTAAAGAGATGAGGATGTTGTAGAAGTTCTTGATGTATAGGTGGTTGTGGCAATCAACCTAGATCCCTTGCATAATGACTTAGAGTTTCCCCCCATATTCATATATGGGGGCCATACCTACTCCCTTTAGGTTAATTTTTAACCTCCCTTACCTCCATTGAATGAGTATAACTCCTTTGAGTGTCTGGAATCAATTTTAGATTTCTAGACTAAGTTTGGTATTGAATTAAATCCTAGCCTTGATGAGTCCCTTATGGTTCTTTTTGGGGCTTGAAATATGACCCCCAAGTTGGAAAAGGGATCCCTAGGTCATAAAACCTAGAGTTATAAAAAGTTTTAATTGATGTATTAGTGAAGTGTAACCTTGGTAAACCTCCAAATAAGGACCTTAGAAAAAAGGAAATAGAATCTAAAAATAATAATGGTACTTAGATTTTGTTGGGTCTGGAAGAGGGTAGAATGTCTGGAAGAAAACAATTGAATATTACCTCCTCCATTTCTCAATCTCCAGACTGTCATAGGGGTGGAAAGAAATCCTCCACCATTTCTTGTGATTAAATTTCCTATCTTGGAACATAATAGGCCTAAATGACCTTATGATTTAGATATTAGTGATATCCCTAATCTAATTGGATGATTGGATGTACTACCTAGGTGTGTATTTCCAGAGATATTTTGTAGAATTCCATATTTTCCCCTTGCGAGCTCCTGGTGTAGTTTTGATGAGACTCCTATTTGAAGTGCATATCTAGTTTGGAAGAGGTTTTTGTGGTTCCTTGATCAAGGGTGTCGTTATCCAGTTGTTAGTGGATTTTATTTTGGTGCCTTTCAACCAATTTGAATTTTTCTTTAGTCCCTAGATTGTAGTTTCTAAGTTCTATTTGGTGTTCTATTTGGCACCTTTTCATATTTGTTTCAATTTTATTTGGTCCCTTTGGTAGCAAATCATGGTTTGTTTCTCTTGGCTTCGGCTTGGATAAGAATTGCTTCTCAAGTTTTGGTGTTCTTGCCCCTAATCTTACTTTTCAAATTTTATCTTGTTATTTTGGAGGCTCCTTGGGAGGGATCCATGTCTCCCATTTCTCTTGGTTCTCTCAGTTCTCATGGAGCTCTACCTTCTCTAGGATCCTATCTTGCTATTTTTAGATCTTCTATTTCTTATTGTTGGTTGGATATTGACTTCTTGGCCCTCTAAATTGGTCTAATCTTCTTTGGATTTTGTTTAATTTCTCCTTAGAATGTTGTGATTTTGGTTGTAAAAGGTTTTGGGACCCTTTCAAAACCCCTTATTTTACCTAATAAAAAAAAAAATGTATCATAAACTTCTCTTTATATATAATACTATATATACATATTTATTTATTTATTTATTTATTTATTTAAAATTTATGGTTCAAGAAGTGACATTATAAGTTTAATATTATAATACAACCACTTATATAGAAGGTGTACATTTACATAAATACCATATAAGGTTGATCATGGCCTCAAGTGAAGATTGCTACAATTTTTTTGACATACCATAATAATATAAACAAGGGATAAACATAAAGGACCTTATTAGTCACCCACTTAAGGAATACTATCATACTCCAAGATACTTCAATCACACAAAAGGTAACTTGAATGTGGAATTGGTTAGAATATATACTGTCTACTAAATTAAAGGTACATAGACTAGATCAAGCATTTTTCAACATAAATAGAAATAACATTGTACATCCACACATTAAAGTGTTTTATCTTCTAATTAAATATATAGTTACAAATAATATTGAGGGGACTCTAATTGTCATAATATATAGACATTTTAAATTATAGTGGTAGATACAACTACTCAATAATTATCAACATCCATTGAAGATATTTGATAGCCTAATTAGTAGCATAATATTCAAATTTAAAAGGTGATTTGGATATGGTGGAATACCATTAATAAATGCAACAAAATTGGTCAGAATAAATATATGACACAAATCCAATGGTAAAATGCTACTAGTCAAGATAACTTTCCCAATCTACATGAGATAAGCCTATGAACATAGGATTATCCCTCATTGAATAATGAGTGTCCGTAACATTATTACCTTTGGTATGCTATAGGATTAATACTAATTATGTCTTAATAAATATCATGAGGTCCCTACATGTATTTAGAATAATATTTAATAGTTAAGAGAATGACTAGGGTAGTATATGTGAGGTAGAGAATGTAACAACCCACTCACTTGGTTGCTTGATAAAATAACAGTTAGAGTCCAATATTATTTAAAAAAAATAAAAATTACTACTCTGACTACAAAACTATTCACTCAAACAAGCTTACATGTAGAGTTAGCAACATCATAATCCATCCCATAAATATAATCTAATCATTCTTATTTAAATTATAGCATAGGCACAACACACCACTTTTAGGTTCAAGACTACTATAGCTAGTCGTCCAAGTGGACAAGATAAGCTAAATTCTATAAACATGTCATTCAGTGGTATCGACTATCTCATTTATTGTCCACATTTACCGACATGAGGATCGAACCACATTGAGGGTTATCCTCTAGGACCCATAACAACTAGAGGGGGATGATTTCTTTCCCTATCCTTCACATTCCATACCTTCGACAACCATTTGAATTGATTATTCACAATGTGAAAGTACTCAGTGTAATTATGCCTTTGGACTAACTGGTCTTTTCCTTGTTCCTAGAAGCAGTTAGCACCATTCATACCTTGGTATTCATTACCCCATACCTTTGCAACTCACAAAGGTTTATCCCATACCAAACCCTATGTCCATTTTTGGCAAAGTTTGAGAGGTATGGTTTTTATCATAGTGCTCAATGAAAGCAACCTAGAAAAAGTGTCCCATACCACTTTTCCATTCTGAGCTAACCAGGTCTTTTATTGACCAATCATGTTAGCTTCTAGTTGTTATTATCTATTTTTATGTCTTAATGCACCCTACTGATCTTTTCTGAATATCTAATTCCAATCCTATTTTTTTTTAAATAAAGGGGTAAAAATTTATTGATAAAAATTCTGGATTACTGAGTACAATTGAGCTTCAAACCAGGACTCAAATAAACATCCAAACTGACTAAAATCACTAGACTAGAATGACACCCAAAAAAATCAACAAGAAAAAACCACATTAAGTTTGTACATCCTTGTGGATCAACTCCCACAGGCGTTGAGAGTCCCCATATAGGAGACTCTCCCAATTATCGATACTCCAAAGATCTAGCCACTTGGAATCCCTTTTGGATAGGTAATTAGCAACCACATTCCATTCCCTTAGAATGTGCACAAAGGATATAAATTCAAACTCTTCACTCATTCTAAGAATCTGAATGGCTACAGATGCCAACTGCAAATTAATTTCCTCCACCCTTTTACTGTTTAAAATATTAACCACAATTTGAGAGTCAAACTCGTAGATAATCCTATGCCAGCCAAGAGAAAACCCCCTCTGCAAGGCCTCAATAATTGCAAGAGCTTCTATATCCGCCCATGTAGATGAGTTGGAGAGCAAGTGGGTAGTTAAACCTCTCTAGTTGTTGAGAGGCCCAGGTTCAAATATCTCACCTCACATGTTGCGGATATGTTATGTAATGGTTCCCTCGTGGTCATAGTCTGTTTACCCCTTGTGGTCACCACCAAAAAAAAAAAAAAAAAAATTGCAAGAGATTCCATAAAATTGTTGGAGTGAACACCTTTATAAATGGAAAAGAAAAAACTGACACCACCAGTAGAATCTCTCCCAACACCGCCAATGCCAGCATGTCTAGGATTACCCCTGGATGATCCATCAAGTTTAATTTTTAAAATTCCTCTAGGGGGTGGCCTCCATCTACCATCTCTCCTAACCTTCTTGCTGAGTTGAGGAACCCTACTAGGGCTAAAAGAGTTCACACCATCCCCAAAGAGATCAAGGGCTTGTTGTACCTTCTCCTCCATAGAATCCAAAAGAGGGTCCACATCACATTTGCTATGGATGGTTTCCTGAACCATATATAGGATCCTTTGCCAAATCTATTGAAAAACCAAATAACTGCCCTAAAATATATGCCAATTTTGTTTGAGCCAAATTTTCCAGATGATGCAAGAAGGGCTCAAATTCCAAGCCACCCGAAGGAAGGGGGCCTTGGTCGGAGGTCTGCCCAGACTACTCCAAAACTCCACCAGGGACAGCACATGAAAACATGAATGGTTTTAAGTTCTCCACCAATGGTGACAAATGTCTCTGGCAAAGGAGCATTGGAAAAATAAATGAGAATAGTCATCCTCATCCTTACTGCAAAGGACACAAAAAGAGGGACCTTGAAATCCCCTCTTCCTCACATTATCCCAAGTGAGGCATTTATTACGAGCTACCAAACAGATAAATAAGTTACATTTTGGCCAAGCAAATTGTTTCCACACCTTTTTCCACCAAGTGATAGGAAGACTCCCATACTTTTGCTTATCAAGAACCTGATAACCATAGGCTACCAAGTTTGTTCCCTTAGGATTAGGGTTCCAAGCCATAATATCTTTACCTCTCAATGAATAACAAGGCCTCCCCATAATAATAAGAGAAAGCACCTCTTTGTCCTTGTCTAGTCCCCCTTGAGGTCATTCTTTTGGATATTTCCACCTGTACATCTCCATATTTCCAAAATACTGGATTTTTTTTAAGTCCTCCACATGAGACCAACCTGCTTCCAAGAAAAAAATGCTTAGGTAACATAACCTAGGATATTGATTCAATATAGGAGGGTGACCATCCCAAGAATCCTCCCAAAAAAGAGCATTTGATCCTTGATTGCAAATCTAGAACAAACCCTACTTGATTAAATTAGCTTCTATTTTTAGAGTGTCCCATATAACTAAACCTTTCCCAACCAAGCTAACTCTAGGGATATCAGCCTCAGAAATACCTCTCAAGTATTTACAAGATAATATTTTAGCCCAAATTTTATCTTGAGAGGTACACCATCTCCAATAAAGTTTTGTAGCCAAAGCCTGCCCAAAAAGAGCTATCTATCGCAACCCAATGCCTCCCTCTTGCACTGGCCTACATATAGAATCCTAGTTAACCAAACTCCATTTAGATTGATCAAGTTTTCCAGACCATAAAAACTGTCTTGAAAAATCATCCATGTCCTTGATGAAGTGAGAGGGAGCTATTTGTACAAAACATCTATAAATGGGTAAAGCTTGAACAACAGATTTTAAAAGCAACACTCTACCTGCAGTGGATAGCCATATGAAAGTCCAGTGATTCACCTTCATTCTAAAATTATCAAGCATAGACTTCCAAGAAGATCTAGGTAGAGGATGAGATGAAATTGGAATACCAAGATAAATGAAGGAGGGAGTCCCAACTTGGAATCTTAGAATGCAAGCAATCATGGCTTGAATAATAGGAGGGGTATTGAAGAAGAAAATAGAATACTTGTCCTCATTAATCAACTATCTAGAAGCACCAAGATATATGTCAAGAGATTGTATAATATTTCCAGCTTCCCTGATAGTGGCAACTCCCAAAAAAGCAGTATCATCAAAAAATTGAAGGTGGGAAAGAGGTGGCAAACTACTATTCCACTTCCACACCTAAATGAGACCTTGCATGACTTGAGACTTGAGAAATATTCCCAACCCTTTTGCCATAATGATAAAAAAATAAGGATATAAAGGATCTCCTTGCCTCAATCCCCTTGAGGCCTCAAACAGCTTTGATGGCTCATTATTAACAAGAACAAAGAATTAGGAAGAAGAAACACAGATCATAACCCATCTAATCCATTCCTCCTCAAATCCAAAAGCAACAAGAACTTTCTGAAGAAAGGACCATCTGACCCAATCATAGGCTTTGGCCATGTCCAACTTAATGAACATAGTTTTCTCCTTAGAATTTTCCATCGAGTGAATAGCTTTTGTAGCAATAACAACCCCATACAAGATTTTTCGGCCAGCAACAAACCATCCTTGCTCCTTAGAGATGATTTTGCTCAACCATATCTTCAACCTCTCAGCAATAATTTTTGTGATGATCTTATACACAACATTGTAGATAGCAATAGGCCTAAACATATCCAAGGAATTTGCTCCCTCTTTTTTAGGTATAAGCACCACAAAGGTAGCATTTAGGGCCCTTAGCATTTTTTTGTTCTTTTGGGACTCATGGACCACCTCCAAAAGATCAAATTTGATTAAATTCCAAAACTCTTGATAAAACTCAATCGAGAATCCATATGGGCCTGGGGATTTTCCTTTTTTCATATTGAATACAATATTTTCCAACTCCTCAAGGGAAATTGGACCCATCAAGTGCTCATTCATCTCTCTAGAAACAATCGTTGGAATATAGTTTAGAATAATTTTTTCATTCTCATCATCTGATAGGGAGTCCTCTTTGAAGAGAGAGGAAAAATACCTCTTAGTCTCTTCTGAAATATCCTTGAAAGAAGAGAGCATGGCACCCTAAAAATTTAGAAGAGATGTAATCAGGTTACCATTACAACAAGCCTTAATTGAGTTATAAAAGAAGGTTGTGTTCCTATCCGCTTCTTGAAGCCAATCTACTCGAGATTTTTGTTTCCAAAAAAAATCTTCCCTTAGTTCCCATTCAGCAAGGTCTTTCGCAGCCTCAGATTCCTCAACAAGAAGCTCCTTCATGAATCCCTGATCTCTAATATTTCTTGAAGCTTCTTCCATACTCCTAAGAGCTACCAGCTTAGCAAAGGAAAGGTTCCCAAAATTTAGTCTATTCCATCTCTTCAATTTATGTTTTACAAATTGTAGTCAATTCATAAAGGAATACATAGTGGTGCCATGAGGAAGTTTACCAGTGGTCCACCAACCTTGCATGAAATCATGAAGCTTAGGATCACGAAGCCACATAAGTTGAAACTTAAATGAGGGATTATTTTTTAGCCCTAAATACAAAGTAGATACTTTGATAGACCAATGATCATATCCCCTACCCTCCAGAATCATAGAACTAGCACTTCTATTATTACCCATCCAATAACTAGATATCAAAAACCTATCTAGTCTCTCTGAGATGGAAGCTTCCCCATAGCTTCTATTATGCCAAGTAAATATCCCATTATCTGGATTGATTTCAACCAATTTTAGGGCCTATATATGAACATTGAAGATAGAATAAAAAGGCTCGAGACGGTCCACCCCACCATGTTTCTCCTCCAGACAAGTGATAGAGTTGAAGTCTCCAGCCAAAATCCATGGGTACAGGGGAACCAAACTTCTCACAAAGAAAATGTGCTCCCACAAATTCACTTTACCATTGTAATAAATAGGAGCATACACATTTGTAAGTAGGATGGTTTCACCAGATTCATTATCATGCCCGACCATCGAAATAGACCATCTACTGGAAATCCAAGTAAGAGGGGATATCTTAACCGGATCCCATAAAAAAGCGATGCCACCAGCATATCCACATGCACTAATACACTAGCATTGCCCCCTTCTCCACAACTTGGGAGTAATATTGAACATACTATCAATAGCCAATTTAGTCTCCTAAATAAACACCACATCTAGAGAATGCACACGAACCAAATCACGAACAATTTTTTATCTAGGGATGTTCAACCCCCTTACATTCCACGAGACGATAATCATTTTTAGGGGTTATAAAAATGGGAGTCCAATGTTCTCACCAAGCCTGACTCCACTAAATTCTCCCCCATTAACTTAATTTTATCCTGGTCCTTCTTCTGACCCACCTTCATATTCTTATCCGAATTTTTTTTATTATTATTTTTTGTTGCAATCCCAACACCGTAGGAGTTTTACAGTCCAAGGATGACCGCATCAGTGCTTGAGTAGGAGAGGGCATAAGTAAATCTATACCACTTACCAAAATAGTTTCCCTTATAGGTCTAGACCCAACCATGTCCCCTATACTCAAATCCAAAGCCCTTTGTTCTTCATTTAAACCCCCTAGATCTGATTCCTTAAGTTCCCCCTCAAGAAGAGACATCTGATTCAACCTTGTTATATTTGCATCAGGTAGCGACATTTTAGGTATCTCCATGCACTGATCAAGATCATCTAATATTTGAAAATAGTTGAGTAGAGCATCTAGCTAGCTATCCTTAAGGTCTTTTTTTTCCCTTCATCCTCTCTTTTGGGCTTTTGCCAAAACAAAACATTTCTTATCCTATTCCCCTTCCTTTATCGGGGCTTTTCCTTTATCCAAAATTTTTCCAGACCGAGAGGGCCCAGGATTTGAAGCCACAGGTGGGACAAACTTAGGGCATTTTCTTTGCAGGTGGCCATATTCACGACAAATCCGACAACAAAATGGAAGAGCTTCATAGTCAAGTTTTTGAACCCATGTAGTTGATCCAAATTGTATTTCAATAGAATCTAGAATAGGATTATTTAAGTCAATTTCAACACAAATACAAGAAACGAAAATTACCTTTTTATCCATTGTTTTTTGTGACTGTCCAACAGGCTTCCCAAGCAGAAGGGCAATCTTATGCAATATATTAGTTCTCCAGAATTCCAACGGGAGCCATGGAAGTCATACCCATACTATAACCCATAATGGTCGCTCCTCTGATGGGTTGAAACCCACATTCCAGGGTTTAAGAAAGAGTCCCACTTGGTTATAGAAATAAGGACCCCCTTTAAATGCTTTGTTACGATCTACAATACAAGATAAAACCACCATAAAATAGTTTTTCGCACTCAGTATCACCTCCACATCGCCTTCAGGATTCCAAGTCTTCCTGACCCAAGCCTCCACAAAGGGGAGAGAAATTTGTATGCCCAAAAATTTGCCAATAAGGGCATGTTTGGTTAGATACTCCACATATTTTGCCATCGAGTCTGGTTGAACCACTATAATTGGCCTAGCTTCACATCATTCTAAACATCCATTATTCTTTAACAAGTGGTTCTCGACCTGCACTAGAAAATATTGTTCCTTCCAGTCATTTTTAGATAAAAAACATCACAAGCATGCACTCTCTGTTTCGGACCCGATGCCATCACAACATTCCTCCAATTTCTCAGACCTCCTCCGGAAGCTGCTACCATCCCTGTAGAGTAGTTTTTCATCATCAAACCCTAGCAGAGTAGTTTTTCCTCATAAAATCCTAGTAGCATTTTATTGCCTTCCTGCACCCTACTAATCTTGGATGAATATCTGAGTTAATATTTTTGGGTCTAGCATTACCAAAAGTCCCTAGGATTTACTTAGCAACCGCTTGATCTAACAAGTTATTTCAAATATTTTGGTTGGCTCTATCTCTTCTTAAAACATCCTCACTTAAAAGAGTTTAATGGTTACTCCTTCTAAATAAGTTTGCTACATTGTGTAGACACAAAAACCTAGCCACTTGTCGTCCATCCAGGTCTTCCTTCCATATTTATATATATCTAGGCATATTTGTTAAATATACGTTTAATATTAATATTTTATATATATTTAATAAATATAAATATTATATATGTGAATAAATCCCACCCGTCATATTTTACTTAATCCTAGCCATCCATCCACATCAATCAATGCCACACACTTGAAATTAATATCCACCCTCCATTATGTTTTAATATGAGCCAAATAATTTGTCACTCAAAACCCTAACATACCCTAATGTGTATTATTAATAGGAGCCATTTTGATGGCTCAACCCCTAAGTTTTCCCTAAGTCATTTTTGCTAAGCCATTTGCCCTCAAGTTCCCTAGAGTATCCAAACACTCCCACATTTCATCCTCATTTTCCATAACCCTCACATCCATCACCACCCCTCTCACCAAGACTTATCTACTTTTGTAAATCCTTATCTTAGCTCCCAAATTCCTTCGAGTGCTCCCTGTCACCATTGAGCACCTTTGGGCACTTTCCTCCACCCCTAAGCATCCACGGGTGTTTTTTGCTACCACTGAGAACCTATGGGTGTATTAGACTATATATATACAACCCTACTATCCCTTAGGTGATGCTAGGGTATCACTACATCAACTTCCTACAATAGTACAATCAGATCAAAGAACAACAAGCATCACAAGGTAAATCTTTTATTTTGGTTATTATTTTAGTATTCTTCATATTTGCATGCAGTTTCATTATTGGATAGCTAGGGTTTCATTAATTTTTGAGGGTCTCACACAGTGGATCCCTCATAGTTATTACTAACCCTTTGTTATCATCTTATGTGTGTAGATATGGAGATACATAGGTATTGAGCAGCCATTTAAGCTAGAGTGATCTGATCGAGGATATTGAAGCCTACTCACCTTTGTTGGGATCGATCGAGCATGAAGACACCATCTTGATTTTTTGGCTATGGTTTCATAGAATCCTAGCATGTTAATATTATTTGTATTGAGAAATAAATGCTTTGTAAACCCCCAATATGGGATATATTTGGTTGTAATATCTATAATCCACCAGACAATTATAAAATTAAATTTATATCTATGCAATCACATGTGTTTATTTCATTTTAATTTTTCATTTATTTAAATTCAATTATTTTGTGTTGTTCGATTTGCATCTACACATTGCACCATTAAAAGGTATTTTAAAATAACTAAGAAATTCCTCTTACTCATCTATTATTTTAAAATAAGAATAAGGAGTTGACTCCATCACAAACCTACTTTCTTTAATTAAATAAAAGGTAGTTACGCGTAGCTAGCCCACGATGTTCCAAGCATATAAAATATTTTACTATCAACTACATTTAAGAAATCCAGTTTCCAAATAGACACCCACACCCGGTGTCACCCACCATCCTACGGTTATCATCTCAATAACATTGTCGAACATCCACTGCTTACTTGACTATATATTCTAATGCAATAATAAAACATAAATAAACAAGTTCCAATATTTCTCATACATATTTTCAATAATGTCAAATAATAAGAAACCAAGAGATAATGTGATTCCATTAAACAATATGTAGATAACATATTAACTCACAGAATGAATTGAGTACATAAGCACGCCTTTGCTTTTCATTCACACAAATCTGTTGTAGTACTCTATTTATTATTTCACAAATGGATTCAAAAGTACAAAAGTCTTGGCATTTATTTTCTTCCCATAAGAACGTAAGAGGTGATAATGATTTGAAATGATTATTGTTTACAGTACACTTGTCTACACAAGATGAACACTAATGCTGCAATGCGGAAGCCAACAATACAAACTACTAACTAGTGAATCCCTATGCAAGAGCTTAATTCACCTGACCACAAGAAATATTTTTTGTACATTTGTTTGTGTTTCAAATATTCTATAGTGTGGTTTCCATATGCCAACCTGCGTTCAAAACTTCTTCACGATGCCCACTATACACTACGGTTCATTACTCATTCCAGATTCTAAACTAAACCATCGAGGATCAGATATGACTCTTTAATGATCATGCAACTAACATGCATTCTAGTTTTAAAAACAATTTTCACACATAAATGTTTTAGACTTCTCTAATCCCCTCTCACAAGATTTTCCAGAAGTTTCATTACATTTCTACATTGAAGCACCAGGCTATGTTTCTAGTTTATACAAATAGAGTTTGTCATTTCACAATCCTTCAACTGCAAGCTTACACTACTATTTCATAGCAGTATTATTTTTTAAATATTCATTATACTATACTGCAACATCCAGCCCACTCCAACTATCCATTGCATTCATTCCTTTTAATACACAACAAACATATCAATTGTATTCAATTTCTTTCACACACAACAAGTGTATCAATTATATTCAACTCAACTCATTTTACACACAACAAATGAAATGTTTTAAAACATCAAGCCTTTTAATTTAAGGTAACCAAAGTTTTTCCACTGCCACCATTATTCTCCATATATGTGACAACAAATTAAAAGCATCTCTATGCCCACTTAATATGTAAATCACATAGTTTCTTTCATGAACAACACATTCACCCAACTATTTCATTTCCACACACATGGGTTTCGTTTTCACATGCCAATGGCTCAACAATCATGAAAATAATTCTATCAATATTTCCACACAACACAACTACAGAATTACCAACCTGTATTTCCACCTTTGAACTGTAGAAATTCTCAGTTCTAAAAACTCCTTCTTTGTTCAACTCCCTGCTCGCATGCACCTTTCCTCCTTTCATTCACCGCTGCTCGAATGCACTCCCAAAAATTTTTCCCTATCCTTATTCTCAACCGAAAGCACTTAATTCTACATGATGGATTTTTCCCATATTTTTGGTATACCTCCATAACCAAAAATAATAACAAACACATGTTCCACTAGCATGGGGTTCTTCATCTCATGGAGTTTCAAAACAATAATTATTCTCTTCTCGAAGTTCAACCAAAATAGCAAGCAAAATAATAATAAATACTTTTCACCCTTTACAAGCAATGGTTGGGAAAATACTATGCTTTATGTGGAGAGAATTTCGGTTGTCATCCCACCAACGCAATCCGCCATCAAAGCCATAAGTGGAGTCACTCTCCCCTTATCTTCCCACCACAACTTAATACATAATTAAAATACATGAAAATGAACAATCAACACAACCATCATAACTTTACAAAACGTTTCTTTTCCTTTCAAAAAGGTAAGGGATGAAATAATCATTTTTCTTTATATTTTCTTTTTTTAAATAAAAATCACCTTTCACTAGTATCAAGACAATATAAGGGTGAACTTTAATTCAAACTATTTAAAGGGAATTTCAAGACTAACACACCTTCTTTACCTCCTTTAATCACACAAGTCAACAATGGAATATTTCATGAATTAGGCATACACACACATGCAACAATTGCAACCAACCATATGCCTTTTCACACTAGTGGCTCCCATCATCATTGCCACAACAAAACATTTCTCATGCATTGCCCACATGCAATATTCAAACCAATTTAACTCACGCAATAATGCACCTAAATGATATGCATATGCGAGTATCCATGTGCTCGCAAGCCGAATCATCACTTCCCCTTTTTATATTTCCCACTGACTTGCTTCCCTTCATTGCCTTTCTGCGACTAACCTGCACTCATAGAAGCCATCAACAGTACCTTGTCTCACAAGAAAAGGTAATTATTAACATATTTTATTCTTTTTCTTTAACCATGTGAGGAGGGTCATTACATCCTTCCCCGCTAGAGATAAACATAGTCCCTGTGTTTTAAGCTATGTGAAGTAAAAGATAATCTTATGAATATTTTTTTTTAATGCAATAACACTAAATCAAATTTCACTTTGCCATTTGATCCTAATTATTGCCAATATATTTTTCATCATAAATAAAATACATCATTTCATTTATGATCACCATATAATCATATCATTGATTAAGTCATAAAGGAAATCAAATACACATTTCCATTGCAGTCCATACATGAACCATATCAATACCAAAATAGTCATGATTTACTCTACCCAGTAGTTCAACAAACATATTTGATACACATAGTCTCAAAATTTTATCATAGTCTTATGAAAATTTTTCCTTCTAATCAAACAAATAAGGAAATTGTTGTTGCATAACTACTACATCTTCCCACATAGCATTTCGATCCGAGTAGTGGTCCCACTAGACTTGACATTGCTCTATATTTTGTTTTCTCAAATTCTTGGTTTGGAAACCAAGAAGGTGGATAGGACGCACCTCAATCCTTAATGGATCGGTCATCTACAGATTGGAAACATCCAAAACATGAGTAGGGTCAGAAATATATTTTCTAAAGAGAGACACATGAAAGACATTATGGATCTTGGATAAGCTTGGTGGTAGAGCTAATATGTACGCAATAGGGCTTATCTTTTCTATGATCTCAAATGGACCCACATATCGAGAGTCAAGTTTGGAAGATTTGATTGAACTTTTAGTTGGCTTAACCCTTAAGAATACTTGGTCTCCCACTGAGTACTCCCTTGGTGTACATTTGAGGTCCATGTAGCTCTTTTGGTGATCTACGGCCTCTTTCAGCTTTTGTTGAATTCCTTTTAATTGCTCTTCCATATCTCTTATCATTTTTGGGTCGATCACTACCTGATCCTCTAATTATCCCAAGATAATGGAATTTTACACCTTCTCCCATATAGGGCTTCGAAGGGTACCATACCCAGTGAAGCATGGTAGCTATTTTTATAAGAAAACTCCACTAGGTATAAGTAGTCTTCCCACTTAGTATGTTGATCCATGCAGTACATTTGCAGCATATCCTCAAGCACTTGGTTCACCCTTTTAGTTTGACCATCCATTTTTGGGTGATAAGTTGTACTGATGTTCAGTTTGGTCCCTAATGCTCGATGTAATGCTTACCAAAATTTAGAAGTGAAATGAGAATCCCTATATGAGATTATAACCTCTGGAAAGCCATAAAGTCTTACCACTTCCCTGACAAACTTACTTGCTACAACAATTGCATCATCTTGCACATTACCAGGTATAAAATGTGTGACCTTAGTTAATTTATCCATAATTACCATAATTGCATCATGCCTGAATCTTGTTTTAGGCAACCCCACTATAAAATCCATTGACACTACTTGCCACTTCTGTTTGGGTATCTCATGTGGATATAGTTTTCCAACTAGATGTAGGTGCTCCGCTTTCACCTTCTGACATTCCAAGCATCTGGCTACATAATTGGCAATATCTTTTTTCATACCAGGCCAAAAATATGCTTTCTTTAAATTCTCTCGCATCTTTACACTTCTTGGATGCACGAAGTAGGGAGTATTATGAGCCTCCCTAAGGATTGTTTTCCTCAATCCTCCAAGGTTGGGTACCACCAACCTATTCCTAAAATAAAGCAGATCATCCCTCCAAACAAAATTTGTATCCTTATTTGCTTTTTATCCATCTACTCCTATATATAATTGGCAAAAGTCATCCTTTCCTTACCAAGTCTTAATTTGATCTAATAAATCATATTGATATTTAGTCATTGCAATTATGCACCCTCTTCGACTCAAAGCATCAACAACCTTATTATCTTTACCCTTAATATATTCAATCCCAAATTCATATTCCGCTAAGAACTCTAGCCAACGTCACTATCTGGCATTTAGCAAGGGTTGGGTAAATATATATTTCAGACTCTGATGGTCTATCTTTAGCTCAAATGGTTTTCCCAAAAGATAATATCACCAAAATTTTAAAGCATGCACTACCACTGCCAACTCTAAATCATGAGTGGCATAGTTGATTTTGTGCTTCTTGAGTTTTCTGGACTCGCATGCAATTATTGCATCTCCTTGAGTCAAAAATCCTCCTAACCCTTCAATCAAAGTATTTGTACAAAATATAAATTACTTATTAGGATCTGTTAATTATAGGATTGGTGCATTCATCAACATTTCTTTAAAAACTTGAAAAGCCTCCTCACACCACACATGTCTCAATTTCTTGATTAATGCAACTTCCCATATGCTTCATGATTTCTAGTTTTTCAATGACGATCACCATGGTTGACACATGCATTGGGCTCATATACACTACTGATTTTTCCTTGATGTCTACTAATTTGGATATGGACTTTTAAATTTTTTTGGACCTCAAGCTTATACCAATCACCACAACATAGAATATTTAGTACATATTGGCCAAGAAAAAAGTAGGTTGAGCTCCTTGGAATATGAAACTCAATATTCATGCTCATGTATCTCTTGCTGGAGGAGCGATGCCTTGTCATCATGAGAAAATACTAAGCTTTGATCCAATAAGATTGGTGAGGTTCAATAATCAAAATTTTATCATAGGGTCCTCTCCTCAAGCATCGGTGGCACAACCCAGTCCTCATAGGACAAAAACTACACAAATATGGATACATCATTCCCATGATAGATGTTTAATAGGAATTGAGGGAAGTCAAAACTCTAGGCCTTATAGGAATCCATGATTAATTCAAATTTAGCCATTACGTTAGTAGATTTGTTGCCTTCCCTGTACACATGGTTAATTGAAAAGTTGTTTAACAATTGAATATAGAGGATGATTTCTTGAATTAGTGATGAAATATTCCAAAGGTATTTTTCCATACCCTTGATGTAATTGATCATATTTAGAGAGTCACCCTCAATGATTAGGCTTTGGACATTGAATTCAATAGCAACCTGGACTCCTCGGAAGATGGCTCTAGCTTCTACAAAGTTGTTGGATTGAACCCCTAAATTTTTAGTAAAATCCAGGATGACTTTGGCATTTTCATCCCTAGCAATTCCCCCATAGCTGGATCTTCTTGGGTTACCTTTGGTCATTCCATTGAAGTTGAGCTTAATCCAATGAGGAGGTGGAGGAATCCAAGACACTAAGGATCGATCCACAACAAGGTTATGCATAGTGGTGAATATTCACAAACTGGGCAAATATTAGGATTTTCAAATTTTAAAATTGGAGAATATGAGGACCTCGACGTCAGCCCATTCGCCTAAAATTTTTGGGACCAATTTATTTTTAGGGTAAATTCACCATAATATATATCCAAACATAGGTATATTTGTACTCGTTGGAAAGCTCTTTTCGATCTCGATATAATGGTGGTGTTTTTATGAAGTTATAAGGTGATTTAATAGATCAAAATGTGCCCCAAATATGACCTTAATTTTTAGGACTTCAAATACCCCAAATTTTGGTATGAAGATGATTGATTTGATTTTCTTAGGATTCGCCATGATTCACCTTGATTTCGATTAGGATTCACAATTTTTTTACATGTACATTTTGAGTCCAACCCCTTATGCATAACCTTGATCCAAAATAGGTGGGACTAACAATTAGACTCCAATGATAGATGAATGGAATTTACCAACTCAATTTTAGACTGGGATCTAGGACAATCATCGAATAAAGTCAAGTTGATATTCTAAGAAGTAAGGGAGACAAGCTTGAGGAGGATGGACTCAATGTATCTGCTACAATCATGAAAAGTTCTATTATTCCTCTCTAACCAAAGCTACCATAGGAAATAGGGTAAAGTGAAAGACCACCAAGACTTTATACGGGTGGATTAGAAGGGGTTGTGCCATTAGAGAGGAAGATATTTTAAGGATTCAAGAGTAACCCAAGTAATAGAAGCCAAAGAAATCAGAGATAAGAGGACTCTAATAGAGAAGAGACAATCTAAGAAGATGTGGTGGGTTGACTCCTAGGTAGCTTGATAAAGGAAGCATATGTTAGGGAGGACCATGCCCCAAACCTAGAGGTTATCCATAGTGAGGTTTCTGTTTTGAACCATGAGCTAAAAAAGTGAGTGAATTTGGTTGTGAGATAATTAAGCCAAATGCTTTTTATTGGGAACCAATCACAATCAAGCTCTTCCATTGTCGAATAATCTAACTTGACAGAGAACATCCTTGACTCACAAAGTTTCCAAAATGGGAAATCCTAAGATGGGTGACGTGGGATAACCATAAGATAAATCATCTCAGAGATGCGTTGGCTGGAAGCACGCTATTCTAGAGTTCCAAAATATAGGGGTAGAGTAATTCATCTTAGGCCATCATATTGAGAGGATATAAAGTTACAAATATTACTCTTAAAAATATGATTGGAAATAGTTTTGAAACTGTGAAGCAGGATCGGAATAACACATAGAAAAATCACCAAAATTTCATTAACAAAGCTTTCAAATTCGAATTACAGAAGATACCAAATGGCCAACCCCTTTTACAATCTATGTACTGCCTTTTATAATAGACCCGATCCCCTTTGGACATCATTACACAGAATGCGGGGTTTCCTGTAACCGCCCGCATGAATGTTTTGCTATCGCCTGCATGTTGCTGCCAGGTGTCTCCAATCATCATGGCGTGGAGTGGCAGAATGCTCTACAGCCGCCTGTCCAACAACCCGCTGGGTCATCATTCATAGGAGTGCTCTATAGCCATCTATAATTTTCTGCCATGTGCCCTTCTACAATGGCCTCTGTAACCACCTAGTGCTCTATGGCCACCTATAATTTGCACGTGCCCTTCTGCAATGGCCTCTACAACCGTCAGCCTGTCTGGAGTCGTGAGCGTTCTGTCACGATATCATGATGTTTTTGCTTCCTTACTCTCTCTCTCCTCTTTGATCGTGATATCATGATGTTTTGGCATTCGGCTTCTATTTTCTCCTTCAGGCCGCGATTTCATGACATGTCACAAAATCATGACATCCTGGCCCTCCACACTCTCCTTCTACCTTCGAGCCATGAAAACATGACATGTCATGAAATCGTGACGTCTCTGCCTTTAGCATTCGTTTTTCGCCTTCGGGTCACGAAACCGTGACAGGTCACGAAATCACGACGTCTTTTCCCCTCGGCGCCCATCCGCAAAATGTGTCGCGAAATCGCGACAACTTTTCCCCTCGACGCCTATCCACAAAATGTGTCACGAAATCGTGACAACTTTTCCCCTCGACGCTCCTCCGTAAAATGTGTCACGAAATCGTGACAACTCTTCTCCTTGGCGCTTATCTACAAAATGTGTCACGAAATCGTGACAACCTTTCTCCCTGGCACCTTCACTCAAAATGTGTCACGAAATCATGACAACTTGTCTCCCTGGTGCCTTTGTCCAAAATGTGTCGCGAAATCGCGACAACTTGTCTCCCTGGTGCCTTTGCTCAAAATGTGTCACGAAATCGCGACAACTTGTCTCCCTGGTGCCTTTGCTCAAAATGTGTCATGAAATCGTGACAACTTGTCTCCCTGGCACCTTTGCTCAAAATGTGTCATGAAATCATGACAACTTGTCTCCTCGGCGCCTTTCCCCAAAATGTGTCACGAAATCGCGACAACTTGTCTCCCTGGCGCCTTTGCTCAAAATGTGTCATGAAATCGTGACAACTTGTCTCTCGGGCATCTTTGCTCAAAATGTGTCACGAAATCGCGACAAATTTTCTCCCCGATGCCTTTGCTCAAAATGTGTCGTGAAATCGTGACTACTTGTCTCCCGGGCGCCTTTGCTCAAAATGTGTCACGAAATCATGACAAATTTTCTCCTCTGTGCCTTTGCCCAAAATGTGTCGCGAAATCGCGACAAATTTTCTCCTTGGTGCCTTTTCTCAAAAAGTGTCGTGATATCGCGACAACTTTGCCCCTTGGCACCTTTTCTCAAAAAGTGTCGCGATATCGCGATAGCTTTGCCCCTTGGCGCCCTTCCTCTGAAAGTGTCACGATATCGCGATAGCTTTGGCACTTAGAGAAAAATAATATTTTTGGATGATGCAAGATTGCTCTGCCACCTCCGGATGCTCCTGCATCAGACACCCGGGGTGAATTGAGAAGTGACCTTCACTTCTGATCTATCTGAGGTAGACCCAGGTGGTCAACCTCTGCCTTCGACAACCAAGTCGCATCTTCTATGGGCCTGCCCTTCCACTTGATCAAATCCTCAAAATAACACCTATTTCGAGTACTTCGGCCCTCACGCATATCAAGGACTTCTTCTATCTCGTCTGTGACTAGAGTGACCGCGAGAATGCTCCACAAATTTGGGCTTGGTGTTGCACGGCTATCACTTTCATGATACTCGACCAAATCTGAAATGTTAAAAATCGGTGAGATGTTAAGTTCACTCGGCAACTCCACCTCGTATGCATTACCCGAATCCCATTTTCCAATGATCCTGCATGGCCCAAACTTCTTCATCTTCAACTTGTTATAGGTCTTGGAAGGAAACCTCCCTTTTCTTAGATGGACCATGACGAAATCTCCTACTTCAAACTCCTTAGCCCGGAGCTTCTGGTCTGCCCTGGCCTTATACTGAGTATTCATCTTAGCAATGTGCCTTGTCACCTCCTCATGCACTCCCTTCAGGTGTTCAACAAAGTCTTCAGCCTCAAGCATCGCATTTTTCTCTTGTATCCATCCTTCTCAACTCTGAAGCGTTTCTTGGGCTGCTCCCATAGATTATCTGGAATGGCGATTTATTGGTACTCCTATTGATAGAGTTGTTGTAAGCAAATTTTGCCTGTGACAAAACTAAATCCCATCCCTTGGGCTTATCTCCGACCAAGCATCTCAGTAGATTGCCCAAACTCCTATTTACCACCTCTGTTTGGCCATCTGTTTGGGGGTGGTATGCAGAACTAAATTTTAAATCCGTCTTCAATTTCTTCCATAGGGTTCTCCAGAAATACCCTACAAACTTGGTATCCCTATCCGACACAATGCTCCTTGGCAGACCATGAAGTTGTACCACTTCCTTGAAGAATAAACCAGCCACATGGACCGCATCGCTAGTCTTTTGGCAAGGAATAAAATGAGCCATTTTTGAAAACCTGTCCACTACCACAAATATGGAGTCGTGTCCCCTCTGCGTCCTGGGTAAACCAAGAACAAAATCCATACTAATATCCTCCCATGGCCTTTTGGGTACAGGTAGTGGTTGATATAAACCAATAGGCTGCCTCACACCTTTTGCCATCTGGCATATCCTACAACTTTGCATGAATTTTGCCACATCCTGTTGCAATTGCGGCCAGTAATAGTTTTCATTAACAAGGGAAATGGTCTTGTCTCGACCAAAGTGTCCAGCCAAACCTCCACTATGATTTTCCTTGATTATATTCTCCCTCATTGAGCTCCTCAAAATGCATAATTGGTTCCCCCTGAACAACATTCCATCTTGAATTAGAAAACTTAACCACTAGTCCTGTCTAAAGTAACAGGCGCAGTGCAGGCCTTCCAAGCTTCTGCGAAGTCGGGATCTGCAAGGTATAAACCCTTGAGCTCAGCAAACCCTACAACTTCCACCTTCATTTCCATCAATAGACATTGCCTCCTACTCAAGGCATCCGCTACTCTATTGGACCTTCCACTCCGATGCTTTAGCACAAAGGTGTAGCTCTGTAGGAACTCAACCCATTTTAGGTGCCGCTGATTTAGCTTTCCTTGACTATTGATATACTGTAGTGCCTGATGATCAGTATATAAGACAAAATCCTTTGGAAACAAATAATGCCTCCATTTCTTTAGAGCCTGAACTATGGCATAGAACTCCTAATCATACACCGAATACTTCTTCTTGGCATCATTGAGCTTCTCACTAAAATAGGCAACAGGCTTACCCTCTTGACTCAATACGGCCCATATGGCACCACCACTCGCATCCCAGTCTACCTGAAACACCTTGTTAAAATCTGGAAGTGCTAAGATAGGTTGCTCTATGACCTTCTTCTTCAACATAGCAAAGCTTTTGTCTGCTCCAGTTGTCCACTTGAATTCCTTCTTGTTCCCCCTCATTGTCTCCGTAAGGGATGCGCAAATACTGTTGAAGTTTCTAATGAACTTTCTGTAGAAACTGGCCAGACCATGAAATGATCTCACCTCAGTCATGCTTCTTGGAGCAGGCCATTCTATGATAGCCCTCACCTTTTCGGGGTCCATTTTGAGACCATCTGCTGAGATAACAAATCCCAGGTATACTAACTCCCTCTTCACAAAGTTGCACTTCTTTAGATTTATCAACAACTACTCCTCCCGTAGTTTCTCAAAAACCCTCCTGATGTGCATCAGGTGTTCCTCCAGGGTTCTGCTAAAAATCAAGATATCATCCAAGTAGACAATAACAAATTTTCCTAGAAATTCCTTCAGGACTTCATTCATTAACCACATGAAGGTACTCGGTGCATTGGTTAGCCCAAATGGCATGACCAACCACTCGTACATCCCCTCTCTGGTTTTGAAGGCTGTCTTCCACTCATCCCCTTCCCTAATGCGGATCTGATGGTAGCCACTTTTTAGGTCAATATTCGTGAAGTACTCAGCTCCACTCAAGCAGTCCATGATATCATCCATCCTTGGTAGTGGGAATCTGTATTTGATAGTGATCTTGTTAATTGCCCGAGAGTTTGTGCACATTCTCCACTCCCCATCCTTCTTGGGTGCTAGTACTATAGGTACTGCACATGGGCTAAGACTCTCCCTAATCAACCCCTTCTTTAGAAGCTCTTGAACTTTCCTATTCAGCTCCTCAGTTTCCATAGGAGTCATTCTGTGTGCAGCTTTATTCGGCAAGCTCGATCCTGGCACCAAATCTATATGGTGGCTGATATTTCTTACTGGGGGTAAACCCTCAGGAACATTATCAGAAATGATATCTGGGAATTCCTCTAATAGACCCATGACTTCCACTGGGGTCTCCTTGCATTCTTCTTCCCTGACCCTAGGGATTATGGCATAGCACATATGATTTGGCTTCAAGCCATCTAAAAATCTCCTTCCATAAACTAGACAGACTCATGCACTGCTGCATACCTTCTCATCCGCCTCCTTTAGGGGTTTCAAATTATGGCGAACTCCATTTTTTGACATGGAATATGTATTGGCTCGACCATCATGTACAACACTTCGATCAAACTACCATGGTCTCCCAAGCAACATGTGACATGCATCCATAGGTAGGATGTCACACAGGACCTCATCATGGTAAGTTCCAATGTTGAACTTCACCAGGCATTGCTCACTGACCAACACCCTATGGTCCTTTTGTAACCACGCAATCCGATATGGATGCGGGTGTCTTCTTCTTTCCAACTGCAACTTGGCAACCATCTCCTCAGAGACCAAATTATCAGTGCTTCCATTATCAATGATGATGTTACAGACCTTGCCCGTGCACTTGCATCTTGTGCGAAACAGGTTGTTCCTCTGGTCTGACTTCTTTTCCTCATTCAACAAGACTCTTCTGATGACCATCACTTCTCCTCATTCTTCCTCCTCAGAGTGCTCAGATTCGACACCTTCGTCTGCTATAGCAGCTCTGGCCTAATCCTTAGGTTTTCGATTTGGCCTTTCTTGGCGCTACGAGTAGTTGTATGCCCGATGTCCTTCTTCTCCGTAGTTGAAGTAGGTTCCTCGAAAGACACCTCTCCCAAACCCATGCCCAGGCCTACCTCTTCCTCTTGGGTAGTTGTTGTTCTGATTGCGTGGGCATTGGTTATTCTCCTCCTTCTCTTCTTTCTAGTTCTGGCTACTGCTTGCTTCACCAGTCTTCCCCAGATCTCTATATCTTCCTCCACTGGTCCTTCCACCAGCTCTTCCACCATGATCCTTTCCTCTCTACTTACCATCAAATCTCCTATTTAGTTTCTCTTCTACTTTTAATGCAAATTGGTATGCATCCTCAACCATGCTCATCCGAACTAGACTTAGCTCTTCTTGAATGCTGGTTCTCAATCCATTGATGTAGCGTGTGACTTTCTCCTTATTCGCCTCAGAATGACCGGTTTGAATTGAGATTTGATAGAACTCCTTCGTGTACTCCTTGACAGACTTACTCGCCTGTCTAAGACTCTACATCTTCCTCAATAGATCCAACTCATAATCCATGGGGATGAATTGCCTCTTCAACTTCTCCACCATCCTATCCCACCTGGTGATCTTTTCCTTTCCTCTCCTGTTCCTTTCTAGTTGTACTCCTTTCCACCAGATGCTAGCATGTCCCTTCAACTTTGTTTTTATGAACCTGATCTGATTTGGGTCTGAGATCTCCTCATACTCAAAGTATTCCTCCATGTTGTTGATCCAATCTATCAACTCCTCGGGATTGAGATTCCCATAATAGGTGGAGACGTCAAACTTCGGCTTCTTCTTGATCTGGGATATGGCCCTATACAGCCTAGCCTCTGCTGGATCCAATGCTTCTTCCTCATCAGATGGACCCTCTTCTTCCCAAACTTCATCTTCATTGGGTTCCTCCCTTCTTGGCTCAACTCCTCTTCTGATTTCCTCCTGCAAGGCTTGAACTTGCCTCTGCAAGGCTCTAAGATCGACCTCTACTCCCCTATTCCTCGCACCACCATGGTTCCTTTGCGGAGGCATCCTGCTCACTTTCTCACAACCCACAACCACAATCCTGGCACAAACTTCCTCACAGCCGGTGATCTGTTCGCGCACTCAGAACATTCTAGCTCTGATACCACTTGAAGCAGGACTGAAATAACACGTAGAAAAATCACCAATATTTCATTAAGAGCTTTCAAATTCGAATTATAGAAGATACCAAATGGCCAACCCCTTTTACAATCTATGTACTGCCTTTTATAACAGACCCGACCCCCTTTGGACATCATTACACAGAATGCGAGGTTTCCTGTAACCGCTCGCATGAATGTTCTATCGCCACCTGCATGTTGCTGCCAGGTGTCTTCAATCATCATGGCATGGAGTGGTGGAATGCTCTGCAGCCGCCTGTCCATCAACCCGTCGGGTCATCATTCATAGGAATGCTCTATAGCCATCTGTAATCTGCTGCCATGTGCCCTTCTGCAATGGCCTCTATAACCGCCTAGTGCTCTATGGCCACCTGTAATTTGCTGCCATGTGCCCTTCTGCAATGGCCTCTGCAACCGTCAGCCTGTCTGGAGTCGTGAGCATTTTGTCGTGATATCATGACGTTTTTGCTTCCTTACTCTCTCTCTCCTCTTCGATCGTGATATCGTGACATTTTGGCATTCGGCTTCTATTTTCTCCTTCGGGTCGTGATTTCATGACACGTCACGAAATCGTGACATCCTGGCCCTCCGCACTCTCCTTCTGCTTTCAGGCTGTGAAAATGTGACATGTCACAAAATCGTGACGTCTCTGCCTTCAGCATTCATTTTTCGCCTTCGGGTCACGAAACCGCGATAGGTCACGAAATCACGACATCTTTTCCCCTCGACGCCCATCCACAAAATGTGTCATGAAATCGCAAAAACTTTTCCCCTCGGTGCCTATCCGCAAAATGTGTCACGAAATCGCGACAACTCTTCCCCTCGGCACTCCTCCACAAAATGTGTCGCGAAATCATGACAACTCTTCTCCTCGGCGCCTTCACTCAAAATGTGTCACGAAATCGTGACAACTTGTCTCCCTGGCGCCTTCGCCCAAAATGTGTCACGAAATCGTGACAACTTGTCTCCCTGGTGCCTTTGCCCAAAATGTGTCGCAAAATCGTGACAACTTGTCTCCCTAGCGCCTTTGCTCAAAATGTGTCGCGAAATCGTGACAACTTGTCTCCCTGGCGCCTTTGCCCAAAATGTGTCGCGAAATCGTGACAACTTGTCTCCCTGGCGCCTTTGCTCAAAATGTGTCACGAAATCGCGACAACTTGTCTCCCTGGCGCCTTTGCTCAAAATGTGTCGCGAAATCATGACAACTTGTCTCCCTGGCGCCTTTGCTCAAAATGTGTCGCGAAATCGTGACAACTTTTCTCCCCGGCGCCTTTGCTCAAAATGTGTCACGAAATCGTGACAACTTGTCTCCTCGGTGCCTTTGCTCAAAATGTGTCGCGAAATCGTGACAACTTTTCTCCTCTACGCCTTTGCTCAAAATGTGTCACGAAATCGTGACAACTTTTCCCCTTGGTGCCTTTTCTCAAAAAGTGTCACGATATCGCGACAACTTGGCCCCTTGGCGCCTTTTCTCAAAAAGTGTCGCGATATCGCGACGACTTTGCCCCTTGGTGCCTTTTCTCAAAAAGTGTCGTGATATCACGACAGCTTTGGCACTTAGAGAAAAATAATATTTTTGGATGATGCAAGATTGCTCTGCCACCTCCGGATGCTCCTACATCAAACTGATCACAGACTAGTCAAGATTCAAAGGTTGAGCTGCTAGCCATGGGTCTTCCCAGAACCTAATTTAGGATCCATCGCAAATTTTCCATCTACTTCCTTTATACAAAAAATGTCTCATATGGCACACAAAATTCCAAAAGGCAAACCCTTGTAGCATAAGGGAATCACTAAGAAGGGAACCTTGTCTGAGATATTTCTTTTTAATGATTTCCACCCACTAGAAAAGGGAATTTGTGATTATTTTCCACCCTTGTTTGCATATCATTGCCATATTCATTTTGTGGATTTTTTGAAGTCCCAACCCTCCTTTGTACTTTGTAAGGTGTACTTTATCCCAAGCAATGAGAGGAAATATGATATTCCAAATAAAAGAAAGAGCATGTTACACATCTTCAAAAGGTTTGAACCAAACCCGAAGAAAAGCTTGTTAACAATTGACAAAAGAATAATCCTAGGATATGTCTTTTATAAATAAGGTACCATTGTTGATCTTGAAATAATATAGGTTATCCAACATATCTCTCCACCTACCTCTTTGAATTCCATGTAGTCATTTTTTGGAAAATAAACTTTATCCAAAAAATTATTTTAGATTTTATAGAAATAGTAAAACCATTAAACGCTATGCTCAAAAGGGACTCAATATTTAAGGGGACTAATTAAATTCATCATGATTTTCAAAACATTAAATATACTAATTCTTTAGCTCTAAATTTAGAAGGCTAGATTACAACAAGGATTTTTATATTTATTTTTTTACTTTAGACAGTGATATTGCAACCGTATTGATACAAGGGGATAATAAAAGAAAATAATTATTTTTAAGTTCTACTATTAATGGTGTAGAATTAAATTAATCCTAACTGGACAAGAAATTTTATTCTTTAGTTAATACATTGAGGAAGTTATGGACATAGGTATTAAGGAGTAATATTTTTTATCCATACCACACCTAGTTGTAAGGTCTCTATTTACACATAAGGAGATAAGAGAAAGAAAAGGAAATTATATGGTTGTAGAACAAGAACATGATATTGATATTTGGTCTACTAAGTTGGTTTAAGAAGTACAAATATCAAAGTTGGTTGCTAACAATATCAATCAAAAATTAAATCCCTCTGAAGAAATATTGAATTTTATGTCTAGATATGGTAATATTTTAAGACTTGAAAAAGTAGATGTTGAAGAAGCATTATGGACGAATGAATAACGTCTACTTGAACCAAATACACAAGTATTTGATCCATCCATTTGAACACCTTAATGATGTAACATTAACCTATCTTAGTTACATTTGGTAACTACTATACTCTGCATTAAATGACCATATCATAATAATATTATGTAGATATTATGCATGATTTTTTACCATGACTAACTCATATTTTATAAAATAAAGTTACTTCAAACCATATGAATTCACGTTGACATGACTATGCAATTAATTTACCTATGCTAAATTATTTAAATATTGGTTTGAAATTTTATTTTGAATTCATTGAGTGCTCAAAGTCCTTTTCTGATGTATTGTACTCTAAATACTTAATTTTATCTATTACATTCTACTCACAACCATTAAAATGGGTAAGAGTCAAACTACCAGTGCCAACCCCATTATCAATAATACAATAATTACAAACCTAGGTGACAATATCTATAAAAAGTACAAGAATGACATCCAATATAGAAGTAGTCATTGGGATGACTTAGACTACATTGGAAACTAGGGAGAATACCATCGATTCAAAGTTACCAAAGGTTTGTGCTCAACCCAAGCTGCTAAAGTGTGTACATGTAGTGTAGTGGATACTTCATAGAGTAGATTTTTCAAAAATAAATATAAGATACTCACATAATAATTTGGCTTCTCCTTTTTATAGTGAATTCATACATGCCATATATAGAATATTTCATGAGAACTCCATCATCTATGACAACTCGTATGATTAGGCATTTGCAAAGAAGTATGAGAGAATTAGAAAAATTTTGAAGGGATGGTGAATGAATGAAAACAATATCATTCTTTTAAAGAATGAATTTATACCATCTTAAATTTTATGCTTGAATTGAGATATGCCATGCCCATGCTCTTTAGACTTTTTGGTAAGCCCAACATGCCCCATTTCTTCAATAGTAATTTCTTCCATTCTAGAAGAAATCAAAATTGTTTGGGGTTATTTCCTTTTAGATAATGGTATAAAAGGTAATATATTAGTTAGATACATATAGAGGTGTCCAAATTATAATAGGATAAATTTTAAGACTTGTATAAGAGGATCACTAATCAATTCCAACATATTTAAGCCTTAGAATTCTAGGAGAACCTTTGAAAGGGCATGCATTGGGATATTTGAGGAAAGAGTAACTCATTTAGAGAAAACAATTGTGTATAAGGAAACATAATTATTCTACATAGTACATTACATTACCTCCCAAGTTAACTCCATATTAAAACAAGTCTTAATTGTAGACAATATAGGGAACTACAAGAACCTTTTCATAAGTGGAACCATTGAAGCCATAAATACTAAGTCTAACATGAATATTAATTTCTTCTTAAAATTATAATTTTGTAGGGATAACAATAGAAATATTAGCCAATAATGGGATAACTTCAATGCATTAGAAGAAATGATCCTATATATTTAAAATGATCTCCTAAATATTATACATCAAAGCATAGATCCTAAAAGTAACTCTCATTTGCCTATTGCAAAGAAGCATAGATGCTCTATTTGGATCATGTTCATGTAATATAGGATCAATCATGCTTGTAGAGTGCTATTGGAAGTTCAATCCATCATTGAAAAAGCTACTAGATATATGAAAAACTTGATAGTGGGAATCAAAATTATTTAGCCATACAATAGCCATATGACCCTATTTGAGGAGGAGAAATACAAATAAAATATCTAGACCACACTAGATCAAATAATTAAAGGAATAAAGACCATATAGAAATTATGTTAAGATAATTTTCAAAGGTGGTTCTTGGATTTAATGTTTAGCAATGAGAAGGTGCACAAATTTCTAAGTGGGTTTCTCTCTATTGATTCATCACTTGAGAAGAAGTTTACAATTGTCAGTTTTTATTTCTAATATATTTATATTTATGTTAAAGAAATAATTCAAAATTCTTCCCATTAGATAGATTCAACTATTAACATAACTAGTAGGTAGTTGTTTAATTACCTTTTACACAATTTATTTATGGAACAATATTTAATGGTTCTAGGTTTGGATTTGGTAAATCCATTAAAGACTTATTTTATTTTTATTTTAAAAGTAAAATCTGAATGCTTTAAGTTTTCTTGCATTTTGATGTTTTTAAATCATATTCAATCTTAGTCAAGATTGATTTTAGCCTTGCATGTGATAAGGTTATTTATTTATTTCATCAATTTGAATGCTTTCCATTTACATAAAATTAAAATTAACATGTTAATGGAACAATCCTAAGGCTTGCTAGTTTAAAACATGTTCCTAGATATACAAATATTTAACAAGTAAATTATAGTATATGAATTTCTAATTGTCATTGTTTCTTTTACATGTTATAAAAATAAATAGTTTATGGATGAAAATTTTGTTATATGGATCTGTAACTATTATTGGTCCAATTACCTACTCATTTAAGAGAGTGATATTATTGCTTTAAATTCTTGTAATTATATATATAATAGAATTTAATCCTTTATTATTGGATATGGAAAAGAAATCAACTAGAGCTATAAACTAGAGGGTTGTAAAACCCCATTGGTTATTGTTTGGATAAAACCTATTTAACACCTTATTAGGTTATAATATTCAAATTTTATAGAGGATTGAGATATGGTGGACTATAATTGATAAATCCAAAAAATTAACCAATACATGACACAAATCCAATGGAAAAAACCACTTATGAAGATCACCTTCCCAATCTGTAAGAGATAAACCTAAAAAAATATGAGGATCCCTCATTTAATAATGAATGCCCATATTTTGGTTATCTTTTATGTACTATAGGATTAATATTAATTTATTTTTAATAAATTTTATGAGGGGCATACATGTAATTGCAATAATAGTTGAGAACAAATATAATGTTAGAGTAGTGTGTGTGATGTAAAAAAGACCTCCAACAAGATATATACAAGGTAGTATTTTCCAAAGGATTAGTATGATATATTTCAAGTTTCAAGTCTAAATCAAATGTATTCTAGATAGGCTATTTATTCATTGTAAATCATTATAGAACATCCAATACATACTTTGGCTATGAGATATTGATCTATATGGCGATTGATCAATTTATATCCCTAATAAATAGTTGAGAATCCCCAAATATATCAACAAAAGTATGTCATTAAGACATGAATTTATCTCATAGATTAAGGATATTGAGCTTACCATAATAATAAGGTCACCAATATATAACATAATAACCAAAATCTATCCATGTTGATATTTCATATAGACATCATTCTTTGTCTTACATTATCAAAGTCTGTACTTGAGAAAGAAAGAAATAGTCCTCTCATGCCAAGCATAATGAGACCACCTAAGCCCATACAAAACTTTTTAAGGTGATAAACCAAGGACAAAACCCAGTAGGCTCAAATATAGGTGGTTGCTACATAGAGTTCCTCCCCTAGAGGTCCCCATGAACAAACACACTCTTCACATTCATCTAATAAACATACCATTTATAGAAACTAAAAATAGATATTTTTATCACCATAAAAAGCATTTGAGAAACATTGACAAATATATAGAAATGATCAATTTCCTTCTTATTGAGGAAACCTTTATCAACAAGCCATACCTTATGTTTCTTAATATGACCATTTGAGGTGTACTTGGGCATATACCCACTTACAAAAAACTATATTCTTCTCCTCGGGAAGATGAAAGAGGTTTCAAGTTTGATTTTTCATCTGAGACTTACCACTCAACACACCCTATAGCTTGGGACTAAGTGATATGATATCTATAACCATAAAATTTTAAGACTAAATATTAATAAGGAGGTCATTTTTTATGATGGTCTTTAGCAATAATGGGTTTGCATCTTGAAGGATGGTATTGCTCCAATTAGACATTAGGTTATCCATAGAAGGATGGGGCATATCGTATATAGAGAAACTAATAAGAGGGTTTAAAATATATTTCATATAATTTACATTTATTATATCATCAAGCACCATCATATAATTAATAGGGGATCAATTCATCTAAATTAAGTTCCATAGATGATAAAGATAGCAATATAGAATTTATAGTGGTCATAGCCATATTATTCAGGTTGATAGGATTAGAAGGTAGAATATCTTAATAGAATACACAAAATATATGAAGGACATGAGCATAATAGGATGTATGGGATGATATATAAAGAGTATTAAAGTTGGATGAGAAGGAGTTTATGGAAGAATATCAATAGATATCACATCATAATAAATGATGACATCTAGACAAACTAGATCATAAACATAATAAGCCTTTGAAGTATTAAAATAACCTAGACATATACATTGATTACACTTAGCTTAGATCATGTTCTACTTATTTTTGGAATACACGCACATGTTATAAAATCCAAGATATGAAACTTAGAAACATTAGGCTTAACTCTTTCTAATCTCGCAAGAGGCAACATACCTTAGATGAATCAAGCTTAGTGTGAAATCTATAAGACCATCTAGAGACAACCAAATAAAAATAATCTAATCACCATTTAGTAAGCATGAAATAATGGGAGATAGGACTAATAAGAGATGAGAAGCCAATTCCACAAACAACATATACCCATGATACAATAGGTTAAAATACATGGTTGAAGCTTACATAAAATGCATTATTTTTCATTAATTACAAGCATTTGAAGAGTGCAATGCTAATCACAAAATATAGCTCTAATATTATAAAAATATCCAAAATATAATACAAATAATCCCATGTATAATATTTAAAATATGGTTTTAATCCTCTTTTTCTTAGGTAACTATGTTTCACTATACATTTATAACAAACAATAAAAATATCATTTTAAGCCCCTATTCTCTATAGATCTATATCAATTTATAAAATAATCAATGACTTACTTGTTAGTTTATTAATTTGATTTAACAAACCAAATATCTCTCATAGTTATCTAATTTCATATTTTCTATCTTGCTCCCTACTTTATGCTCTCAAAATTGGCAAATATTTGAGTCTTTGAGGCTTACAAAATTTATACTCCTTCCTCTTCATGCAAATATTCTTCATCTTTCCTACTCATATCTTGTTAGGATATCACTTTGAAAATTTTAAAATTAAAGGTATTTCCTTGTATTAAAATCAACAAGGTGAATCTAGGATGGAAAGTATTATATTTACATTGGAAATTACAAGACCATGACATTAGTCATGATGATTATTGGAGAACCCTTTCTCTATTAGCATCAATGTTACTCCCTTTGGTTCTAGCATTCATTATTTAATATAAATATAACGAATATAATTAGCGCTTTAAATAATCAAGGGCGTAACACTTTTCCTAAGTGGTAAAACTTTTAAAATCCTAAAAATATTATGAATTTTTTAGAAATAAATGCATTCAATTATGGGTTTGATCAATTGATATTTTAAAACTAGAATTAACTAATATAAATCCATATTTAAAGGATGTTACACAATAATAGGTTCAACAAGAGGAGAAAATATCATGCTTATGAATCCTTGTTGTAAATACATGATGTATTACAAAGTAGAATGGTGGGTCAAGAATGAGGACATTCTTCCCTACTATGCATAAAATGGTGTAAGGATCACATAATAAGTGTTTGTTAAATTCTAATATAGATTGAAATTTTCCTTCTAAATATGAGTTCAAACATAATCTCTCAATTTAATAATATAATGGGCATAATTATTACTTTGACACTCATGCCTAACAATGGACTTTTGTACTAATAGAAACATGGAAGGAAATTTCTAAGGAAACATTAGGGGAAAATTGAGTTATGCTCTAAAGGGACTATGGTGTATGGAATTACATAAGGGATACTAGCATGACTTCTAAGTGTTAGATAACTTTACTAATATAATCAATAAAAAATACAATAAACATATTACTTAGCAAAGAATAAAAAGGTAAATCTCATACAAGCATGACATAATTAAAAAATATCCTTACATGAATTTATCTGATGATTTTGGAAGACCTTCAATAAAGTCCATTGAAAGGTTAGAAAAATTTTATGATTGAGGTAGAGAGACGTTTTTCGCAGGACTGCCCAAACTACCGAACTCGTTTTGGCCATATCTCACTCATCCGAACTCGGATTGAGCTAAAATTTTGAGGGTAGATGCCTGAAAAACCCTAGAACGTCTCCACAAATTTTCATATCATTTGGAGCAACACAGATCCTAGCGCATCCCTATGTGTGAACGATATATTTGGCAAGCGGCTATGCGAGGGTTTCATCTGGGTTGAGTGCAAGCAGCTCCAGAGGTTGGTTTTTAGGGCCTTCGGGCCCTAGCGGCCAATATTTTTGTGGTTTATGCTCAATATTTTAGTAAGAAATGTTGCAGGGGATACAATATGGGTTAGAAATTTGTCTTTCAATAGATCATACTATGAACTTGAGTGACAACGGCTTCCAATTTGCTGCACAAAAGAAAAGTGAAAACCATACCTTTCCACGGCGTCTAGGGCAAGGATTAAAGAGACCACAAAATAAGTTTCAAGAAGTTGATCAAAAAATGGCTCATATCTCAAGTGAATCTGGTGCTAAGGTGCACCCACAAAATAATTCTACTGTGAAAACCCCTATCAAGGGTAAGAATTTTGAAGACTCAGTCCCAAAAATGAATTTTAGGGATGCCCTTCATGGTGGACAGCCTCACCTCAATGCTAATATCAATATTAGGGCTTCTCATAAACCTCTAAGAATGCCTAAGATTGATCCCAGGAAAATGGAGTCAGGATGTCTTAAAGCAGCCGATGGAACTCCTATTGTTAAGCTTGATATGGGTAACATTCAGACTGGCATTGAAGATTTGGAAAAAAGAGGACTAATTTGTCGGTTCGTGGGTTTTCGTCTGAGTCTATCTGCTTTCAAAGTCTCGGCTGCAAAAATCTAGAAAACTAAAGGTGAGTTACAAATCTCTATTTATCCAAATGGTTATTTTCTTGTTTTATTTGCTAATAATGAAGATAGAGAGAAAAATTTTCAAGGGGGTCCTTGGTTTTTTGGAAGGGCAGGGCTTTTCATGAAGCCCCGGCATACTAAATTTAAAGTCGAAGAAGAGATGCCTTCTATAGCTCCCGTGTGGGTTAGACTCTTTGGCCTCCCTATTGAATTTTGGAATCCTACTATTTTTTCTTCAATTGGAAACTCTTTAGGAACTTTTATGATGACTCGCTGATTGTACTCAAAATTTTGAACATATTATTTATGCTCGAATTTGTGTTTTAATGGATTTTGACAAACCCCTACCTAAAAATATCACATTACAATTTGGGGAAGACACTTGGGAGCAAGTAGTGGACTATGAGAACATTCCTTTTCATTGTAGAATTTGCCATGAATATGGTCATTTGGCCAGTGCTTGCCCAAATAAAATTCCTGATCAAAAGAAAGAAGATATAAACTCAAGAGGTTTCCAAATACCTAAGAAGAAGAACACTAAAAAAAAACCAGTAATGAAGGATCAATCAAAGTCATTTGCTAATATGTTTGAAATCCTTTCCACAAATGATGTCCCAAGTGAGGAAGAGGAAATAATGGAAACTGAAATCTTAGAAACACAATTTAAATATGAAGGAAAGAACTCAGAGACAAACCAACAAATCAAAGGTTTTCAACAAAAAAAAAAAAGGAGAAAATTTACACAAGAAAAACAATATTTCAAATGTCAAAACTTCAAATAATGCAGGTCCCAATATAGACTCCATTGAACCATCTAGTAAAATTTTGGCTGTGTATGAGCATTCTTCAAGGTTAGAAGCCATCTCAGATTCAATTGGAATAAGTCAAGAAACAAGGAAAAAAAATTGAAGATGGATTCTAATCAAAAAGTAGGTCGCAAGACCAATCAATATCATATGGTAAAAGAAGGTGAAAAGCTTGTAGAGGAAGGTAAGATTAATGCCCTTCCCAACATTTTTAGCCCTGGTATTAATGAAGATCATCACTTGGAATATTAGAGGACTCAAAGGGAGTCTTTCAAAACAAAATGAAATTAGAAGAATGATTCGGATAAATCATCCACATCTTGTTTTCCTTCAAGAAACAAAGATGTCAATGGAGGATATGGACTTAATTGCCAGTAAAATTTGGCCAGCTAGAAAAGTGGTTTCCCTCAGTTCCCAAGGGACTTCGGGTGGCATTGCTTGTCTTTGGGACCCAAAAGAGGTAGTTATTCACCATATGGTTGGCAGTTGGGGTTTGTTGGCTATAGCTATTCAAAGTAGACATTCCAACCAGATTATGCTCTACATTACTGTTTATGCCCTGACTTCTTTGGAGGAAAAAAGAAGAAAGTGGAAGGATATTACTCATATTATCTCTCATTTTCCTAAAGCTTGGATCTTGATCGGAGGAGATTTCAATACCATCCTCTCTCTAGATGAGAAAAGGGGGGAAATAGAAATTTGGACAAAAGTACTGACCTCATGAGCGAATATATTGCAAACCTCCATCTTGTGGATATCCAACCAGATAATGGCCTTATGACTTGGTCTAACAGAAGGCAAGGCTTAGCTTGTATAATGGAGAGATTGGATAGGTTTTTGCTCTCTGAAAATTTCTTAATCCATGGTCACATTCCTAAAGTGAAGACTCTTAATAATGTTGGTTCGGATCATTGGCCAGTCATGGTGGAAATGTGGAAAACCAATGTGAGTTTCTCTCCTTTTCGTTTTCAATTAATGTGGCTTAGAGACATTTCCTTCAGACCTCGTGTGCAACAATGGTGGAAGGAAGGTAAACCTAGGCATGGGACTAAGATGTTCTATTTTGCCAAAAGACTGCAATACATTAAATCCAAAATCAAGACTTGGAACTGGAAAGAGTTTGGGGATGTTCATAAAAAAAAACATGAAGTTATTGCTCATCTTGAAAATTTGAATAAGAAAATCCATTTAGATGGCCTCACAGAGAAGAGAAGTGCAGATGAAATTAAACTCACAACTCGGTTAGAGGAATGGGAAAAAAGAGAAGAAATCTTATGGAAGCAAAAATCTAGAATTCAATGGCTCAAAGAAGGAGATCGAAACACAAATTTCTTCCACAAATCTCTTCTAGCTCGAAGATCTCACAACTTTATTTCTTCCTTAAAATCAGATTCTGGAGATGTTGTTTATACTTGGGATGGCATGAACTCTATTGTTGTTGATTACTTTTCCAATCTTTTTGCTGCTACTCCTCTTGACTCAGCTTCTCAACAAAATGTTCTTCAAGCAATCCCTTCTCTTATCACTTCTGAGGAGAACTCTATTTTGACTGCTCCTGTTACTATCAATGAGCTTCAACAAGTAGTTTTTAAAATGCAAAAAGGGAAAACCCCAGGTCCCGATGGTTTTCCTATTGAGTTCTACCAAGAGTTCTGGGATATCCTTCATGTTGATTTATTAGAGGTGGTGGAAGAAGCCAGGAAATCCAAAGAAATTTTGAAGGTTATCAATAAAACTTATATTACTCTTGTTCCAAAAGCTCAAGAGGTTGATCATATCTCAGCTTTTAGACCTATTGCTTTATGTAATGTTCTTCTCAAAATTATTACTAAAATCATGGCAGAAAGGTTGAAGCCTCTTTTGCATAAGATTATTTCCCAGAGCAAGGGGGATATGTGGAAGGACGTCAAATAGTAGATGAGATAGTTCTTGCTTAGGAAGCCATCCATTCCATGGATATGCAAAATTCTCCTTCTATGTTCATCCGGTTAGACTTATCCAAAGCTTATGACAGAGTGGATTGGCACTTCCTTATCAAAGTTTTGAGGCAATTTGGTTTCTCTAAGGATTGGATGGATTGGATTATGGGATGTATCTCTTCAGTTTCCTACTTAGTTCTTATCAATGGCAGGCCTTCTCAGTCTTTCCCAGCTTCTAGAGGTATTAGGCAAGGTGACCCGCTATCCCCTTATTTATTCATCATTCTTGTTGAATGCTTGGGTAGGACTATAACCAAAAAGAGGGAAAACAAAACCCTTGAGGGAGTTACCATTGCTCATGGAGCTAGACCTATCTCTCATCTTCAATTTGTGGATGACTCTACCCTTTTAGGTAAAGCTACAGTTAAGGAAGCTTCTAATATTAAGCAAATCATTAGCTGTTTTTCTAAGGCTATTGGGCAGTTGATCAATGAAGACAAATCTAAAGTTATTTTCTTTCATTGCTCTGCTAGACAGGAATCCATGGTCTTGGATAAATTAAGATATAAGAAGACCTCTCTTCCAATCACTTATTTAGGTATTCCCATAAATATTCAAAGGCAGAAAAAATAAATATTGGAATTGGTTGTTGGACAAAGTCAAGAAGAAAATTGGAAAGTGGACCAACAAGTGGCTTTCTTCTGGGGGTAGAATCACCTTGGTAAAATCAGTCCTTCAAGCTATTCCTATTTATGTTTCTTCCATTTTGAATATCCCAAAGGTTGTTCTTCGAGAATTGGATCAAATCAGTCATCGTTTCCTTTGGAGTGGTACTAAGGAGAAAATAAAATGGGCCTTGGTGAAATGGGATACTTTATGTCTTCCTAAGAGTGAAGGGGGGTTAGGATTCCGGTCTTCAATTAATAACAACAAAGCTTTAGCTGCTAAATTATATTGGAGGATGTTGCATAACCCCAATGCTCTTTGGGCCAATAATCTCCGTGCTAAATATGTTGAGAACAAAAGTCCTGAAGACCTTGTTCGCTATCAACTTCCTACCAAAGGTTCTCCCATTTTAGCAGTTCTTAAGACTGGTGAGGATTTGATAAAGAAAAAAATTATTTTGGATCATTCATAATGGTCAACATGCAAATTTTTGGACAGATTCTTGGGATGGTCACAAGCCTTTGATAACTCAGTTTCCCGATTGGAGGCCTTGGATGGAGGAGCTTCACCGAGCTAATTGGATAAAGGTGGCTAATTATTGTTGATACCATACTGGTAATTCAAAGGTTGGTAGATATTGGATCCCTATTGAGGACCGGCCTATTCAAATCCTAGAAAGGCAAAGACAAGATATCCAAGGCATCCTTCATATGAGATCCCTCTCTTGGTCCCATGAAAAAGATTGTTTTGGATGGAACAACACTACTAAGGGTGAGTATTCAGTTGCTCAAGGTTATTTGACCTTATGCCATAATAATCCCAACCATTCTTCTGACATATTTTCTCAATTGTGGGCTCAAAAGCTCTGGCCTAAGGTGAGGTTCTTTAATTGGCTTTTATTGCATCGTAGGGTGCTTACTGGTGAGCAACTTATGAAGCGTGGTTTTCATGGCCCTTTTAGATGTGAAATGTGTGAAGAGAATGTAGAAAATATCAACCATATTTTTATTGAGTGTACTTTAGCCTCTGAGCTATGGAGGAGAATGGCAACTTTACTTGGCTTATAGTGGTCCAATTTTTTCACTTTTGAACAGATTTGGAGGGATTGGCCTAATCAAGAGGGTGTTGATCATTTTATTAGGCAGTTAGTTTGGATGGGTTCTACCATTCTTCTTTGGAATATTTGGAATGAAAGGAACAACCAAATTTTTAATCAAGATAGGAAGGATATTCACTATATTTGGCAAAAGACCATAGCCAACTTAGTTGAATCAGTCCATCAACTCCTTAATCACCCCCAAAACTCCCACCAAAGATGGGATCAAGTGATGCAAATATTGAAGATTAAACCTTCTAAGGGCAACCAACTTAAAGGGAATGTGAGTATTAGTAAGATGGATAGGACTAGAAATTGGCAACCTCCTCCTAAGGATTTTGGAAAAGTCAATACCGATGGAGCCTCTAGAGGGAACCCTGGAAAAGCCAAGGTGGGAGGAATTGGTAGACTTTCGGATGGCTCCCTAGTTTTTACTTTTGCCGAGAATTTGGGTATTCTTTCCAATAACCTTGCTGAGGGGTATGGTATCCTTAGAGGCCTTCAGGAGGCTACTAAGGTTGGATGGGAAAAGGTGTTAGTTGAGTCCGACTCTCAACTTATGATTAATCTCTTGAAGACTCCTTCTAAGAATCATAAGGTGGATTGGAGAATAAAAAGAATTATTGAGAAGATTCAGTTAATCCAGATGGGATTTTTGAAAGTTGATTACAATCATGTGGTCAGAGATCAAAACAAGAGTGCTGATGCTTTAGCTAATTGGGCTTTGGACAAAGGTGATCTTACTTGTTATGGCCACCCTCCTATATGGTGGGCTTCTCAAATTAGGGAAGCTCTTCTTTCTATCATTTCTTTGGATGGCTCCAGTTCTGAAGGTACCTAGTTTCTTCTTGTTTTTTTTTTTTTGTTTCTCTTTGGTTCATTCAGTTTTTTTAGTTCCCTAGCTCATTCTATTCTTTATTTTGTTTCCTCCGTTGATTCTTGCATTAATAGTCTTCTGGTCTAGATAGGTCATTGTTTTGTTCATTTTTTTTCTTTTGTCTTTGTTTTTTTTGTTTAGTTTTTTAAGGTGGGTGGGTTCTTTTGTTTTGTTTTGTTTTTGTGTTCTTTGTGTTGTTTTTTGTTGTTCTTGTGTTTTTGTTGTTTTGTTTTTTTTTTTGTTTATTGTTATTGTTCTTGTGTTTTTTTCGTTCTTGTTCTTGGGTTTCTCTTTGTTTGTGTTATTTCATGTTTTTATGTGTGAGTGTTTTCTATGTTTTTTGTTTTTGTTTATTGTCTTGTTGTTGGTTGTTTTTTATTTTTATTTTATTTTTTAGGTTTTGGTTGTGTTTATTTTTCATGTTTTTTTGGGTTATGTCTTTGTAGTGTTCTCGTTGTTTTTGTCTTGTTTGTGTTTTGTTATGTGGTTCTTGTGTTTTTCTATGTGGTTTGTGTTGTGGTTTCTTTTATCTTATTGTGCGTGTTTGGTTGTGCTTTTGTTTTTGACACACTCAAGGAGCATGTTTTTTATTTTATTTTATTATTTTTGTTGTTATTTACTTATTTTTAATTTGGTTTTGTGTGTTTGTTTGCTCCTTGAGTATGTCAAAGGTGGTAGGCCAGGTCCGAGTCCTGGGCATTTTTTGCGGAATGGATACCCCTGCCTCCTTGGGTCTTACCCGAAAGTGGCATCCCTTTTGGGATGTTTTCCACAAATAAATATATATATATATATATATATCCTTACATGCCAAAAAATCACACAAAAAAATAAAGAATTATCTCTGATTGATGAATAAATGGTTTGAATTTAGTGGTATAAATATCCAAATTACAAGTTTCCCCAAGTCAATATTAAACAAGTGATATTATAAGGTTAATATTACAATATAGTCACTTAGAGAGAAGATGTACATTTAAGTAAATACCATATAACGTTGATCATGACCTCATTTGTAACCCCACCTTAAGTAATACTATCATACTCCAATATGCTTCAATAATTACATAAAAGGCAACTTGAGTGTGAGATTAATTAAGAAATTTATTGTCTACTCTATTAAAGGTACATAAAATAGATCAAACATTTCATGATCATGAATACAATTAACATAGTGCATCCACACCTTAATGTGCTTTTTCTACTGATGAAAAATATGGTTACCAATGAACTTAATAGATAGTGATCTAGAAGGTTACTGATCAATTTGAATCCTATTAAATAGTTAACAATCCCCAAATCTATCAACACAAATATGTCATGAACCCATGAACTCATATCCTACATTAATTATGTCTATCTCCCCATAACAAGAAATTCAAACATATATAATAAAATAGACAAAACCCATCCATGTTGATATTTTATGTAAACATCATGCTCTGACTTACATTATCAAAGTCTACACTTGAGAAAGAAGGAATGCGTCCTCTCATACCAAGTAGAATATTATTGCTTAAGCCCATGCAAGGGATTCTTATGGTGATAAACCAAAATAATAGATCCATTAAGCTCAAAACTAGGTGGTTGCTACATATAGTTCTTCTCCTAGAATTCCTCATGAAAAAAACACCCTTCACATTTATCTAATAAAAATCCCATCTATAGGAAGTAATAATAGAGAGTTTTATCAACATAAAATTCATTTGAGAAAAATTGAAAATCAATGGAAGTAATCAATTTACTCCTTAGGAAAACCTTTATCAACAAGGAATGTTTTATGCTTCTTAATATGGCTACCTGATTTGTAGTTGGGTATATACCCACTTGCAATAAAAAATATTATTTTCCTTAGGAAGATGAATGAGATTTCAAGTTTAATTATTTTTTCTAAGAATTGCTACTCAAAATATCCTCAAGCCTCAAAGTAAGTGAAAGTATATATATAACCGTAAACCTTCAAAACCAGCTCATGAAGAAGGTATTTTTTATGATGATATTTAGAAAGAATAGGTTGTGCATCTTAAGGTATTGTCTTAGACCATTTGGACATTATACAATCCATATAAGGATTGAGAATATCCTATATAGAGACACCAATAGGAGTTAAAATATATTGTATGTTATTTTATATTTATTGAATCATCAAACACCATTATACAATGTATAAGGGGATCAATATTATCTAATATAGGGTAGTGTAGTATTTAGATTGGTCATAGATATATCACTAAGATCCATTAGAAGATTCAAGTTGATATGATGAGAAGCTAGAATATCTTAAAAGAATTAACAAAAATATTTGAAGGGGGCAATAAGTAATAGTATGAGTGGGATGATTTATAAAGAGTAATAAAAATAAACAAGAAGGAGTTTATAGAAGGACATTAAAAAATCTCACATCACATCAAATAGTAATATCTAAACCAACAAGGTCATAAAGGTAATAAGCCTTGGAAGTATCAAAATAACCCACATAAATTAATTGATGAATCTTATCTTAGATCATTTTCTATTTAAATTTGGGGATATAAGCAATTGTAATAAACCCAAAATATATGAAACTTAGAAACATTACGCTTAACTCCTACTAGTCTCTCAATAAGTATCATACCTTGGATGGATCAAGTTATTATCCTATTGATGCATCATACATTGTTCCAAAACTTGATCTTCATCTAATTGGTATGTAGAACACATATAGCTATCTCCCAAATGATTTTGTTCTTCTACTCATCCATCCTATTCTACTAAGGAATGTGATGAATAATCCCTTATGAAATAATTCCATGAAGAACTAAAACATATTTAGAGTATGATTGACACAATCATCACCATTGACAGTCTATAGACACTTGATTTTCATCTCAAATTTATTCTTTATCAAATATTTTAAGGTCTTCATCCTTCCAAATGCTTCCTCCAAATAGTATAAATCCATAAATACCAATCCATCCATTTGAACACGTTAATGATGTACCATTAACCTATATTAGTTACATTTGATAGCTACTATACTCTACATTAAATGGCCATATCATAATAATATTATGTAGATATTATGCATGATTTTTTACCATGACTAACTCACCTTTTAATAAATTAAAGTTACTTCAAACCATATGAATTCATGTTGACATGGCTATGAAATTAATTTACCTATGCTAAACTATTTATATATTGGTTTGACATTTTATTTTGAATTCATTGAGTGCTCAAATTCCTTGTCTGATGTATTGTACTCTAAATACTTAATTTTAGCTATTACATTCTACTCACAACCTTTAAAATGGGTAAGATCCAAACTGCCAGTCCCAACCCCATTATCAATAATACAATAATTACAAACCTAGGTGACAATATCTATAAAAATTACAAGAATGACATCCAACATAGAAGTAGTTATTGGGATGACTTAGACTACATTGGAAACTAGGCAGAATACCATCGAGTCAAGGTTACCAAAGGTTTGTGCTCAACCCAAGCTGCTAAAGTGTGTACATGTAGTGTAGTGGATACTTCATAGAGTAGATTTGTCAAAAATAAAGATAAGAGACTCACATAATATGTTGGTTACTCCTTTTTAAAGTCCAGTCGTACATGCCATCTATAGACTCTTTCATGAGAACTCCATAATCTATGACAACTAGTATGATTAGGTATTTGTAAATAAGTATGAGAGAATTAGTATAATTTTTAAGGGATGGTGAATGAAAGAGAAAAAAATCATTTTTGTGAAGAATGAATTTATACCATCTTAAATTTTATGCTTTAAGTGAGATATGCCATGCCCATGCCCTTTAGACTTTTTGGTAAGCCCAACATGCCCCATTTCTTCAATAGTAATTTCTTCCATTCTAGAAGAAATCAAAATTGTTTAGGGTTATTTCCTTTTCGATAATGTTATAAAAGGTAATATATTAGTTAGATACATATAGAGGTTTCCAAGTTATAATAGGATAAATTTTAAGACTTGGATAAGAGTATCACTAATTAGTTCCAACATATTTAAGCCTTAGAATTCTAGGAGAACCTTTGAAAGGGATTGTATTGGGATATTGGACGAAAGAGTAACTCATTTAGAGAAAATAATTGTGTATAAGGAAACATAATTATTCTCCATAGTATATTACATTACCTCCCAAGTTAACTCCATATAAAAACAAGTCTTAATTGTAGAAAATATAGGGAACTACAAGAAACTTTTCATAAGTGGAACCATTGAAGCCATAAAGACTAAGTCTAACTTGAATATTAATTTCTTCTTAAAATTATACTTTTGTATGGATACCAATAGAAATATTGGCCAAGAATGGGATAACTTCAATGCCTTAGAATAAATGATCCTATGTATTCAAAATGATCTCCTAAATATTATACATCAAATAATATATCCTAAAAGTAACTCCTCTTTGCCTACTGCCAAGATGCATAGCTACTCTATCTGGAGCAAGTTCATGTAAGATAGGATCATTCATGCTTGTAGAGTGCTATTGGAAGTTCAATCCATCATTTACAAGGCTACTAGAGATATGAACAACTTGGTAGTGAGAACAAACATTATATAGCCATAGGACCCTACTTGAGGAGGAGGAATACAAATAAAATATGTAGACCACACTAGATCAAATAATCAAAGCAATCAAGACCATATAGAAATTATGTTAAGATAATTTTCAAAGGTGGTTCTTGGATTTAATGTTTAGCAATGAGAAGATGCACAACTTTCTAAGTGGGTTTCTCTCTATTGATTCATCACTTGAGAAGAATTTTACAATTGTCAATTTTGATTTCTAATGTATTTATATTTATGTTAATGAAATAATTCAAAATTCCTCCCATTAGATGGATTCAACTATTAATTTAACTAGTAGGTAGTTGTTTAACTACCTTTTAGACAGTTTATTTATGGAACAAGATTTAATTGTTCTAGGTTTGGCTTTGGTAAATCCATTAAAGACTTATTTTATTTTTATTTTAAAAGTAAAATCTGAATGCTTAAATTTTCCTCACATTTTGATGTTTTTAAATCATATTCACTCTTATTCAAGATTTATTTTAGCCTTGCATGTGATAAGGTTATTTATTTATGTCATAAATTTGAATGCTTTCCATTTACATAAAATTAAAAGTAATTTTTTTATGGCAAAATCCTAAGGCTTGCTAGTTTAAAACATGTTCCTAGATATACAATTGTTTAACAAATAAATTATAGTATATAAACTTCTAATTGTCATTGTTTATTATACATATTATAAAAGTAAATAGTTGATAAATAAAATTGGGTATATGGATTTGTAACTATTATTGGTCCAATTACCTACTCATTTAAGAGAGTGATATTATTGCTTTAAATTCTTGTAATTATATATATTTAATAGAATTTAATCCTTTATTATTGGATACGAAAAAGAAAGCAACTAGTGCTATAAACTAAAGGGTTGTAAAACCCCATTGGTTATTTTTTGGATAAAACCTATTTAACACCTTATTAGGTTATAATATTCAAATTTTATAGAGGATTGAGATATGGTGGACTATCATTGACAAATACAAGAAACTAACCAAGACATGACACAAATCCAATGCTAAAAAACCACTGATCAATATCACCTTCCCAACATGTATGAGAGAAACCTATGAACAGAGGAGGATCCCTCATTTAATAATTAATGCCCATATTTTGGTTATATTTTATGTACTATAGGATTAATATTAATTGAATTTTAATAAATTTCATGATGGCCATACATGTATTTGCAATAATAGTTGAGAACACAGATAATGTTAGAGTAGTGTGTGTGAGGTAGAAAATACCTCCAACAAGATATCTATACAAGGTAGCATTTTCCAAAGGATTAGTATGATATATTTCAATTTTCAAGTCTAAAGAAAATGTATTCTAGGTAGGCTATTTATTCATCATAAATCATTATAGAACATCCAATACATACTTTGGCTATGTGATATTGATCTATATGGTGACTGATCAATTTATATCCCTAGTAAAAAATTGAGAATCCCCAAATCTATCAACAAACATATGTCATTAAGACATGAATTCATCTCATAGATTAAGGATATTGAGATTACCATAATAATAAGGTCACCAATATATAACGTAATAACAAAAACCTATCTATGTTGATATTTCATGTAGACATCATGCTTTGTCTTACATTATAAAAGTTTGTACTTGAGAAAGAAATAATGAGTCCTCACATACCAAGCATAATGAGATCACCTAAGCCCATATAAAAACTTTTTAAGGTGATAAACAAAGGACCAAACCCATTAGGCTCAAATATGGGAGGTTGCTACATATAGTTCCTCCCCTAGATATCCCCATGAACAAACACACTCTTCACATTCATCTAATAAACATGCCATTTATAGAAACTAAAAAAATATATTTTTATCACCATAAAAAGCATTTGGGAAACATTGACAAATATATAGAAATGATCAATTCCTCCTTTTTGAGGAAATATTTATCAACAAGTCATGCCTTATGCTTCTTAATATGATCATTTGAGGTGCACTTGGGTATATACCCACTTACAACAAACTATATTCTTCTCCTCAGGAAGATGAAAGAGCTTTCAATTTTTAAATTTCATCTGAGACTTACCACTCAACACACCCTATATCCTGGGACTAAGTGAGATGATATCTATAACCATAAAATTTCAAGACTAAATATTAATAAGGAGATCATTTTTTATGATGGTCTTTAGCAACAATGGGTTGTGCATCTTGAAGTATGGTATTCCTCCAATTGGACATTAGGTGATCTATAGAAGGATGGGGCATATCATGTATAGAGACACCAATAAGAGGATTTAAATTATATTTCATATAATTTATATTTATTATATCATAAAGCACCATAATATAATGAATAGGGGATCAATCTCATCTAAATTATGTTCCATAGATGATAAAGGTAGCAATGTAGAATTTATAGTGGTCATAGCCATATTATTCAAGTTGATAGGATTAGAAGACAGAATATCTTAATAGAATCCATACAATATATGAAGGATATGATAATAATAGGATATATGGGATGATATATAAAGAGTATTAAAGTTTTATGAGAAGGATTTGATGGAATAATATCAATAGATATCACATCACAATAAATGATGACATCTAGAAAAACAAGATCATAAATGTAATGAGCCTTTGAAGTATCAAAATAACCTAGAAAAATACATTCATTACACTTAGCTTAGATCATGTTCTACTTATATTTTTGGATACAAGCACATGTGATAAAATCCAAGATATGAAACTTGGAAACATTAGGCTTAACTCTTTCCAATATCGCAAGAGGCAACATACCTTAGATGAATCAAGATTAGTGTGAAATATATAAGACCATCGAGAGACAACCAAATAAAAATAATCTAATCACCATTTAGAAAGCATGAAATGATAGGAGATATGACTAATAAGAGATGAGAAGGCAATTCCACAAACAACATATACCCATGATACAATATTTCAAAGGACATGGTTGAACCTTACATAAATGCATTATTTTTCATTAATTACAAGTATTTGAAGAGTGCAATGCTAATCACAAAATATTGCTCTAATATTATCAAAATATCCAAAAGATAATACAAATAAGTCCATGGATAATATTTAAAATATGGTTTTAACCCTCTTTTTCCTAGGTAACTACATTTCACTATACATTTATAACAAACAATAAAAATATCATTTTAAGCCCCTATTCTCTATAGATCTATATCAATTTATAAAATAATCAATGATTTACATGTTATTTGATGAAGTTAATTTAACAAACCAAATCTCTCTCATACTTATCTAATTTCATATTTTTCTATCTTGCTCCCTACTTTATTCTCTCTAAATTTGCAAAGCTTTGGGTCTTTGAGGCTTACAAAATTTATACTCCTTCCTCTTCATGCAAATATTCTTAATCTTTCCTACTCATATCTTGTTAGGATATCACTTTGAAAATTTTAAAATTAAAGGTAGTTCCTTGTACTAAAATCAACAAGTTTTTTTTTTTATTGCTAACGTGTTTTTTAAAGGGACCCAAAATTTTATAAACACTTTGTAGAGAGGATCTCATGAAGTTTCAACTCTCTATAGGCAAGCCAAAATTGGACCATATGCTAAGTCCATAAACCAGAAACAAGCAGAAAAAACTATTACAATGAAAGGGGACAACCCACAGGTAAAAAATGGAAACCAGGAAACACAAAGAAAGCACAGGGATCATCTCAAGCCACAAAAAGGGACAATCATAAAAGAGGACTACCTCCATCATTCAGGAACATAGTAATCATATTACTTGGGGTAGTCCTCCATGGAGATGGTATTCTTTTTCTTATTCATATGGGTGATAATATTGCTAGGTCTGAGGAGCATAGAGGTAGTAAGGGTGACTATATATTCTAGATTATTAATCTCATCCACATATCCCATTTGCTATATAAAGTAAGATCCATCCAAGGATTTTCTTGTCATGGTCCTCTGGCTCTTACGAACAGGGTATGGGCTTGAATTTTTGTTAATGTTATTGAACCAAACAGAGCATCGTGTTGGGGTTCTAGAAGAACCTACTTGGGGAAGATCCCTAGGAAAACCAAATCTACTAGGAGTGTCATTGTCTGCTTCCACCCCCCATCCTAAGCACCATCCATAATCACCAATGAGATAGGTTCAAGGTCACGTCTAGGTATCTCTTGATCTACAATGTGCTGATCTAGATTCTAACTAAAAAACTTGTAAATGATGTAATGTAGGCATTGGTGTTTGGGGTGGGTGGATTTCCCCCACCTAACACTATCCACATATATCTCCATTGACCGATACAGGTATTCTAGGATATTAATCTTCTTGACATCCTTGAGATAGTTAAGGAATGTCATGTCAAAATTGTGCAAAGGTAACATCAGCTCATCAACAGTAAAGTACTGCATTACAGGAACCATAACCCTGTTCCATGGAGGAGGAATCCCTTCCCTGATGTACCCATTGTCTTTCTTAGTTAGTGACTTCCCTTTGTCATGAAGAAGCACTAATTCACCAGTTATGGAATGCTTTTCCCTATGAATAATCTCACCTTCATTCGAGAGCTCAATGATCTCTGCAAGCATGTCAATGGTAACAGTGAAGGTTAAGCCTTTCAAGTAAATGGTGACATTGTCCTAGGTCTAAAAAAATTCTCTAGATATGTCGGGGTCATGGCCACCAAAATTTTTCAATAAATCTAATAGTCCTCAGGCCACCAAGATCTCCTTGACCATTAGGTCTAGCTACAACTGATCAGGCTCAAGTAGCACCATAATTCTCCACTCAACAGAAAAATGTTCATGCCACCATTTTTCCACCCCACTTAGTTTAATGAGTATAATGAGTCGCTCTGTAGCTTGGTTTAGAAAAATCCTTCCTTCCCATGACCAGAGTTTCTTCATACCAATATGCATGGCCTTGGAACTTGATTAACACCATTGATTGGGCCTTTCAGGAGTGAGATATCTTGAGGCATGGTCCAATCAATTTTGAAGGATGATTTGGTTTGTGGTGTGGGTATGCACCAAAATCATAGGTGGTCGATGTGGTGGAAAATGCTAATAGGAGTAGTTGGACATTTTTTTAGTGGATAGGGTGTACCACAGGGGACCTACCACATTTATAGTACTTCTCCATAGATGAGCCATTAGGGCATTAGCTGCCACATCGAGGTCCAGATCAAGCACAAACCTGACAAGAATATCATCACATTCTGTATGGTTATCATCCTGGAACGATGTGGTAGTACCTAGATGGATCATTTCACACATGTGATAGGTATCACATTTCCTTTGGTGCTCCTCTACACTTTGTCCACACGCATATTTCCAACGAATATTATTGGCATTGATATTAGGAAGACCATCGCTGAGTTGGTGGGAGAAAATAAGTTTGCACTGGTTTTTGTGCCAAGATATGTCATCCCAATGAACAAGGGTGACTCCTAAGAACATGTATCTACAACCAATTTCTCCATGAAGGCAAAAATCAATATGCCACTTTGGCATTGTAGTGTAGTGAGGTCCACCGATGCACCTCACATGGTGGGGCAAGAGGGTCCTTAGCATCGTGGGGTTAATCATAATTGGCTACCGCAAGTTCATGGTAATATTTGATGATATATTAGGGAATGTACTTTTTCCACATCAAAAAAGAGTGAAATATCAACCCAAAGTTTGCCAATGCATCCATAACCTTATTGCCTTCCATGTACACATATTGGATACACATGTTCCTTATCACCCTTAGGTGGGGAATGGTTTCTTCGATGAGTGAACCTACATTCTAGGGTGGATTAGACACCCATTTCAATTAGTTTATTTTTTTCAAGGAATCACATTCCATGATTAGGTGATGCATGTTGGATTCGATGGCCAATTGAACACCATAAAAAGTTGCCCAAGCCTCTGCAAAGTTGTTTCTTTGGATTCCAAGCCTTTCTACATAGGCTAAAATGATTCTGCCTCTATCATCTTGGATCACTCCATCACAACTTGCATCCCTAGGATTTCCCTTGGATGCACCATAAAAATTCAACTTGAACCACCAGAGGGAGGGGGAATCTAGGAAACCAGGGATCTGTCCATAGCAACACGGGGATGTCCAGAAACCTCAAATGAGAGTTTAGCAGAATGAGCCACGTGGATATAAAAAAAATAATATGGGTAATCATCAATGGGAATGATATTGGCATTTTTAGAGGTAAACATGACTACTCTCAATGAAACATATTTCAGGTTGAGGCACATGAACATAAAGGCTATGTTATTCCTTTCTAGCCAAATTTACCACATAAAGTGAGGGAGGATAATTGACCACAAAAACTTTAGGTAAGTAGACTTAAATGGGTTAGGCAAATGGATAATGAGGTCACTGATGGATTGAGGGATAGCCCAAGAAATGGACAAACTGGAGAAAATCGATGACAAGACAAGACTAGAAAAGGGGTAATCAAGGAACATGTGGTTGATCAATTTCAAGGCGGATTTGCAAAGGAGACATCTATTTGGTAAGATCATGCCATGGGTAATAATATTATCGGTGGTCAAGAGTCTATTTTTAGCTTCCAACCAATAAAAATGAGCTATCTTGGGAATGATGTTTTTAATCCAAATGAATTTGGAAGGGAACCAGTCATTCTCAGGTTTGTTCATTGACAAGTAGGTTGTTTTAATAGAAAAAATACCAAACTTGTTGAGGTTCCAGAAGGGATCATTGGGTGGTCGGCTGCTAGTAATAAACTAGTTTTGTAGGATATCATAAATATAGATACAAGTAGAGTGGAGTTCCAGTTAACCCAGTGGGGGAGAGCTAGATCATGAATAATAAAATTCTCAAATTTGGGACCAAACATCAAATTAGTAATAGGTTTGAGGATACTTACAGACCGATCATGAATTAAAGGTTGAGTCGTAATCCATGGATCATCCTAGAATCAAATTTACGATCCATCCTTGAGCTTACATTGGTAACATTTTTGGATGATAAATCTAGTGTGGCACACCAAGTTCCAAAATACAAACCCAGAGGGGCATAAGAGAGTTGTCCAGTAGAGACCCTTTCCTAAGGTATTTAATTTTTATAATGTTGACCCATTGGGCTGATGAATTGGTTGCAACCCTCCATCCTTGTTTTGATATCATGGCCATGTTCATTTGGTGGACTCTTCGAAGACCTAGCCCACCCCTACACTTGGGAAGATAGACCTTATCCCATGTGATGAGTGGGAATATTATTTTATTCTCCATTATTGACCATAGAAATTTCCTTTGAATTTGTTCCAATTTGTTACATATAATGATCGAGGCTCAAAACAAGGACATGAACTATATTAGCACACTATGGAGATAATATTAGACTAATGTGAACTTCCCTACACTACTGATAAGGGCTCCTTTCCATCCTGTGATCTTATTAATTAATCATTGAATAACATCATTCCACATTCTTGTAGTTGGATGTCCTTGGAATAGAGGAAGGCCAAGGTAAATTACAGGGAGCTTAGTGGTAGCACACCCCAATATTTGAGCAATTCTTGCCTCTCTATGGGTCAAAGTATTGATAAAATAAATTATGCTTTTCAAATAATTGACTTTTGCTTCTGGGATGTGTAGAAACCTAAAACGTGTCATTTCGAGGGTGACTACTCATATGGACATGCTACAAGACCATATGGAAGAACTTGGATAGACTCCAAGATAGAGCAATGGTTGTAACCACTCAATTTGGGATCCTTGGCCTAATCAGTCTGAATTGCAACCCAAACCTATGGTTTACGACTGAACCATGGCTGAGACCTATTGTTTGTAGTCTAGATCGTAGCTGTGACCTACAATCTTAACTAAAGTTTAGTTGGCCTTCAATCTGAGCCAAATTGGTTGAAACAACCATTGTATCTAGAAGAAGGTGGTTAGAGGGTAGAAGCTTCCATTCCAACTGTCCTAACCACCCCTTATTGATCTTGGTTTCTCCAGGAAGCCACCCCTAGCCCTTGGGTAGTCCTATAAGTACCCCTCAAAATTAGGGTAAAGATATAGAGGATTTTGATAGCAAAGTGTTGTCGAAATACGATCAAAGAGAGCATTAGAGATTTGAGCAGTGAAGCCCTATAGAATTGTACACTCAATTGAGTATACTAAGGGAGAGCTATTGCACTTATCCCCTACCTACTTGCCAATATTCATGATGAATTGCATTCTGCATGCCCTAGGAGTCTAGGAGAGCTAAAAAATGTAAATCCGAGCAAACAAAGGCCCGTCATAGTGATTTGACTGACAAATATGTCAGACGGACATCGAAGGCGACCATTTAACATCAATTGGAAAAGTAAGTTAAGCCCACTACCCTTGGAATTGAGGTTAAGCCTATCAGAGTGCTAACCACAACTCTCTATCATAGTTTACAGTGCAGAACACACACCAGAGCTATGGTTTGCATCAGAGGTATAACCACATTCCTAATTTCATTTATGTCCAAATAATTAGGTTATATTAAGTGTTTTCATAGTTTAATAGCATTGTAGAAGACTTTCGATCATAGAACTAGGCTAGATTTATATTTTATGCTTATGCTTAAATTAGGACTTAAATGCTTTCTTTATGTATGTTTATGCTTCACTTTTCATATCTGATCCATGCATAGAATAGCTACTACTTTCTTTTACGTTATTACATGAATCTTGATTCACTTTGCATAGCTTAGGAGCATTCTTTGTGCTTTATTGATTATGCATGTTAATGGTGTCGTTATGCATTTTACCTAAAATTGCCTCATCATGAGAGGTTGACTATATTTTTGAAATTCTTGTTGTTTCTTGACCACAGGGAACAATTTCAAAGGAGATAAAACCATCAAGTTCCTTCCCCATTGCGAAGAAGAGGGCACCTCCACCCTAGAGCAGTTCATACCATTATGAGAGGCATTTAGAAATCACACGTACCCTTAAGAGGGAAAAAAATGGATCACTCCTATTATAATATTGTATCAAAATTAATATCCCTAAGAGGGACATACTTGTAATTGGGTTTTGACTTCAAATATAATGGAACAAAGCATTTTATTTCTTGTTTCATTTTTTGTCAATTTTGTTTACTTGTATGCATGTTATATCTTACCATTTATCACAATAGGAGCTACAATCAGGTGTGACCCTTTCTATTGGTTACAAAGGTGATCACGACGGTACCCCACAATTTTAGTATTTGACTGTGTTTTGTTGGCTTTTGTATTTACAAGTACAGGCTGTAGCTATCAGCTAAAACCCAACAACTGAACCGTAGGTACAAGGAATGGTTCATAGTCAGAACCACAAGTTAGACCTATGATTTTCTGTTGAAAACACAAATAGACAATTCCAGAATTCCAAAAAGTGCAAGACATGAGGTAGGTCATTTTTCCAACCCTCTATCACTTTTATGTTTTCTATTTTTTACAATAGGTCAAATTCGAATGCAAATTAGGAAAAGAACTTAAAAATAAGAATGGTAAATCAATTGTCCCAATTTGCTTTTCATACTTTGCTTTCACTAGAAAGGTATTGCTAGGAACAACGAACCTCTGATTGCATTCTGCCCTAGGCTACAACATGCTTTATAGATATGGTTTGATGGTTTGCATGTGTGAGGTCTGATTAGTGGCCATTTAGCATCGTAATGTGCATAGTCCTAAAAGCGCATCTAGAGTAGCTTGCATTTTTTAATCTGAAATGTTTTTCATTTGCATAGCATTTATAAAATGAGCACGTGTGTTATATGATGCATTTATTTTATGTACATTAAAAGGAACCACACACACCACAAAATACTTAAATGCTAGTGAGTTGTGCTTGACATCCAACCACTATTAGGGATAAACAATGGTGGGCATAACTTCTATCTGTTGCCATAAATCCTACAAACCCTTGAAACATAGACCAATACCGTATCCAAGAACCATACGTAGCCTAGAAAATTTGTGTGTACTCCTCTTCGAAGGGTATAACACTGACTGGATGAGATTGGGTGAGGATCTGGTATGACCTGTGCTCCTTGTCTATGTGTGGGCTTCATTACCACACACGGGGGATTTACACGACTTGGAGTTCATAGCCAAGTTGTCGAGCTATGAGCATATAGGTGAAATCCATTAAACCAAGAATAAAATCCAACAAGTTTTGTAAAATACAATGAGATTTTCTACAATTGATACAACACATATTGAAAACACATCAAAAAGTTTAGGGCTCAATTTTTAAAATATAAAGGAGATAATCACATTGTTTACTTTGTATTCTTCTTTAATTCTTAATACATCAAGATAAGGCCCTTGTTGAGGCCACAATTTTTAGTAAGAGAGGAAACCTCTCAAGTATTTTTTAGTTGGTTCATCATGACGACTAGGCATGATAGTGCTCAATAATGAGCTAATGAGTCAGAGATTTCATGGAGGGGATCTGAATGCTCCCGATGCTCTCCTAAGGATATTTTTAACTTTGTACACCTCCTTGCTAGGCATCACACACATTGTGCACTTGAGGATCCAATCCTCTTAGTGCAACATTCTGATAGTCATCACGAGCTCCCTTCATCATGTAGGAGGTTCACCCATACAGATCATGGGGTTTATTCACATATGGTGAGAACCCAAGTCCCTAGGTCTCCATATAAGGAAATACAGAGTTGTAGATCATACTCCATGAGTCAGTCCTATAAGGAGTCTGAATATCATGTAGCCCATGAGAGGCAACTACTCCAAGACCAATTGGAGGAGGTGTGTTGTTAGTGTAAATGCCCAAAGCGTGAGTCCATATAAAGAAATAGAGTGCATCAACAAAGGTTGGATGAGCTCCAATGATGTGAAGAGAGGATTTACCAATAGAAATAACATGAAGAGCAATCATGTGAGGTGATTCTTGAAAAGAAGCTCGCTTTGCTTTTGTAGCTAAGATTTAGTTAGTATAGCCCTTAGCGTATCATAAGCCTATCACTAATGAACAAATTTAAAAAATCCTAATAAGGACTAGGGTAATATGACAGCCATGAAGCAGTACTAGGCATCTTGAAGCGAAAAGAGTTATTCTTGCTTATCCCTCTATGTGGACGATATGGGAAATGTTGGTAGTTGGAAAAAGGACATGTTAGTTCCCTATTTAGAATCCCTTGCTTACGATAAAATGAGCATATCCCAAAGATATATCCCATATCAATCCTCATGATTGATACCCTATATTGATATCATAGATCGACTCCCCAGAGTGATATCCCATATTGATATCATAAGATCGATATTCTCAATCAATATACCAAAAACAATTTTTTTCGAGTAACTCCCCCAAAGGAATTTTTTTGAAGAAGATTATTAAATGTAAATTCTGAAAAGTAAAGATCAAGTGAAGATCATAAAATAGACTTAAATCAAAGTTCAAAGTGAAGATCAAATGAAGATCATAAGTCAAAAATTCAAGCAGAGATCAAATGAAGATCCAAAATCCAGTTCGAAGAGAGATCAAATGAATATCCAAAGATAGTTCAAAAATAAGATGGAATCGACTCCCTTGCTTCACTACATATGAGCAAGTATCTTGAAAATTGAAGGATAGAAAGGAATAAGCCTAAATTCCTAAAATTGTCAGCACTACTGTACCTTACGTATGACAATATGTCTGATGCATTAGCATCTCGCTTATGAACAATACCAATTTTTGAAAGTGGAAGAGATAGATTTAGGTATCCTACATTGCCTAGTGGCTTAGTCCAACTGAAATCTAAACTTGAGATTGGATAAGACATTTTTGGAACCCCTATCTTAGCAATGGGTTTAAATAATCCCACCTGACATCGGGGAATGCTTGTGTCTTATCTTAAATAATCATTTGCACACACAGGGATAATGAACAATTAGGGCCTATCCTAGAAAAAGCCTTTTATCTCAGAAGTCTAGTGTGGTTAGTATGCAACTTTTGATAAGTCTATTAGGGTGTTTGAGTCTCATGGAAAACCTCAAAATGTTTTCCCATAGCAACAAGTGTCAAAAATTGCAACCATATAAATCATCAATTTGCAAAGTATTAAACCCATGATACATCATTATAAAATGCACAATCAACATATAGGATAGATACCGGATGGATATTAGCAATAATATTTAGACAACCACTAATTATATCGTGCACATTTTTCAAATTTGCAAAAGAAAATCGAATGACACATTATATCATTCGTATAATAAAATATTGCATACCATTGCATTTCATATATGGGTGATTAATTGATTAAATTCTTATCTTAAGGATTTTCAATTACATTCATGATTTTTATATATTATGTGGCATCATCCATTATATTGATAAACATAATTACATTCATTACTTATGTTTTAAGTGATTAAAGCATACAGGTTCATTTACATTAGATTGGCATCATGTAAATAAAGCATTACATATATTAATGTATGAAAAGAAAGCAATATAAAATATGCGTTAAGAGAAAAAAATCTCATCCATATGCATCAATAAAAAAGCACATCTAAGCATCTAAGATCACTGCATATCATCATCATAAATAAAATAGCTATCTAGTGCATGTCATCCATACATCACATCATATAGCATTAGAATAACATAAGCATTGCATCCATGTGCATTACATAAACATAAAATTAAAAATAAATGAGTACATAATAAATGAGCCATAATAAATATCATATCATATAAATATGTGTATCAGAGTACATGGGGAGCACAAAAATGCTCGTAGGATACAAATGTGTAGGTCCTCGACTTACACCAAAAATGAGATATATAAAAAATATTTCTATGACAATAAAGCTCTAGCTCTAATCTGCTCCCCCTATACCAGAGCTCTCACTACCTCCCTCAGTGTTGTGCTCAGGAGACTGATGTACCTGCTGCCCTACTGACTATTGTGGATCCTATTGTGAGCCCTGAGTACCACCTAACTTGAAGAGGCCTAGCACTCATCCAACTACCTCCTGAGCGATGGTCACCTTTGTCTATCGGGACCTATGACTAGACATTGTAGTAGACTACCCTGCCTCCTTGGTCTTGGTATGACTGCTACCGCCATGCGTATTGGAGGGCCTATGTGTCCTCTCGCTCTAATGGGTGCGATGACTCAATCTAGCAGTGGAATGTCCTGTAGTCCTAGATCTAGTCCGTTGGGACTCTATAGCATATGGATCCTTAGAAACCTCTATGTCCAACATTTGAATTTATCTAACTAGATGGTCTATCCGAGCAACCCTAGATGTGTTACTCTCATTTGCACTCATAAGTAAACCCTATAGGCATTGAATCTCTACCATAGGATCCTACCCACCTAGTAATACTACTTTTGGTGCTACCAGAGGCCCCATAATCAACTAAGAGGATGGAGGAACCCCCATATGTGCCTTGAGCATATTCCACTCTGCTACGGATGCATCCCTCTGTAACTCTACCAAGTCATGAGCATGGGTAAGCTCACAAACCTAAGTCTCTACCATAATAGCCCAAGTGGTTAGGCTAGCAATTTGTTGGTATTCTTAAGTCAGTCGTTGATCTCTCTCTATTAATTGGGCCTAAAAATTAGCAATAGTAGTGTCCCACTCCCTCTACTACATCTGGAATTGATCGAGTTGACTTTACAAGTTAGCCACCTATGCTAAGAGTAGTCCCTCTATACTATTAGGAGGGACCTCACCCTCCTCAGGAGCATCTTGATCAGGGTCAACCTCAGGAGCCTCCCTAGTTGTAGCCTCTACACCTCAACCACCCTCTATCCACTAGCACACCCTGTGCCCATTAGGATCCACCTCTACTCTGACCTAATATGTTACTCAGCCCAAAGGCCCTATCCTATACCAATGGAACATAGACCACCATCCGTCATACTTTGGAGTGGTCACTGCTATGTCAATCCAGTCTCCTAGAATTCATCTGGAGCATCACATAGAGGCAAATTTTGGATCCACAGTATATACCTCTCCAAATCCAAGTGCTTGTAAGTGAATGGGATCTCCAGGATGTATTGCACCATGCCAAACTACTATAGGATGAGAGATAAAAACTAAAACTCTCTAATCTCGGCATTTCGATTGAGTAGCCATCTATCCTAACAAGCCCATTAAAGCCTCTCACTGGCCTCAAGCTAGTAAGGACAATCCATGTAGGGCTGCCACTGGATATCATCTGACCCAAGTGCTACAAATTTGGTAATGTAATGATGGGTCTCGTCAGCATGAGTCCTACTATGGAAACCTTCCTTCTCCTGAGGCCAGTAGGTAGCGTAGCATTGATGCTCATTCGTAATGTCTATAATGTGTAGGGGTATCTCCCTAGGATGCTCTACCCTAATATGTTACTAGCCCCAGATCTACAAAAGTAGACTATAGTTGATACCCTTACAGCTATGCTTAGTAATATGATATATTTCTCGATAGAGCTAAGTTAATAGTGTGCTCCCCTAGGATAGGAGTAGTGATTGGTGGATAGAGCTTTGGCATACTCTGCATATAGTAGCTAGAAGGTTCTAGGGAATCCTCATGCCCAAGGATTCTGGAAGCACATATTGCACCACTAGGTGCATGAAAACCACCTCGCACATGGAGCAAAAATTCTTCCCCTGCCAGTAGCTGATATGGACTCCTCCATGGTTGATAGCTCGCTAAGCCTCCTCTCTTCGAGCACCAAAGATAATGTCGAAGATGGACTCCTTAGCCCCAGAAGTAGATAATATGATGGCCTCGCCATCAATGGGGATCTTGAAGATCCTATAGACGTCCTCTAGTGTGACTGACATTTCACCTATAGGTAGGTGAAATGTGTTGATCTGCATATTCTAGCGTTGGGCTAACGCAGTTAGATAGGATTGATCTACCCTAATTGTGGGTAGATCCAAAACATAGTCAAAGCTGATAGTTCTAAAACACTCTCACTCACCATCAGTGAGCTCTCCATGGAGAGTCTTCAGAATTTCAGGCTCTCACGCTATAGAGGTCAATCTCTAAAATAAATAGCATAAAATAAAATAAAAACTAACTAGAACATGCAAAAATAGTTAAAACAAAATGACCTAAAAATCATCAAAAACAATAAAAAAACTGATAAAATTATAAAATTAGTCATCATGTAGGCCTAAAAATTAAATTTTTCAATAAGATAGGTCAAAAATGCATTAAATGATATTAATTGCCTCTAAAAATTCAGAAAATTTTTTAAAAATGTAAAATTTTCCTAAATTTGGCGAACCACGGGTCAACCCTACGGTCCGCATGCGGTCAAAATTTGATCATTGGAATTTTGAATGCTGACCATAGCTAGTAGTTGTGGTCCCAAATTGACCAATTTGGAACCACATCTGGTACCTGCAGTCTATGATTGAAGTCCAGTCGGGTATGATACTGCGGCCAAAAATACAAAAAATTAATAAACCTAAGTTATCCTATCCTAAGATGAGGTTCATTGCCAGTAGTTTAGTGAGATTGATTTAATGATTACTTAATTGGTTTTATTTTACTGGTAATGGATGTGAGGTCTTGGTTTTTGAGTTACCTTGCCCTCCCCTCATCCCCCGTGGCTAGAAGATGCTTGCTCGCGCCCTGCCATCGTGTTGTAAGTCGAGTGCAGGTAAGGTGTGGTAGGTTGTTGGTCAATTTTATCAACTCCCACTGTCATAGCTCCAGTTATAGGTCACTATCAAGGAATAATGAGAGACATTTGAAATTTGGAATTTTTATAGACTTCTCATATTCAGCGCGAACCGCAAGCCCTAATCGTGGTTCCCAATTTTATAAATTGGAACCGCGGACCCTAGCCATGGTTTGTAATTGGTAGACAATTTTAAAATAATCCCACCATGGGAAGCACCAAAAATATCAAATAACACCTCCATTGGATTAGAACTCAATAAAAGCAAGCTAATTTGGAAATTTGGTGATAATCAAGCACTAGGATCCAATCAAAAATTAAAAATCTAGCTAAGATTATAAAGTACAAATGAGGTCGTCGCTATGATAATCCTTTCATGGAGTGCCACACCTCCTAGACAAATAAATAAGCTCAATGCATAATTCAAAACATTCACAAAAAAATAAAATAATTAAAACACCAAATGCACCTCGTATTCAGTAATTTACCCTATACACTTGGTGGTTGCAACGACTTGCGATCCATGCAATCCGACAAGATGAGTAAATTACCATAAGGACATTCAGGGAAAAAAATATCATCATTGATCTGATATGATTCTTTTCAATCCCTAAGAAGGCCTTCATGGCTAGACTGCTCCATGAGAATGAGGTATTTTCATTTCCTTCTATGACCGCTTTTTCAATAAATCATCGATAATTTTATTCAACACAAATCTGATTGGATTTGTATCAATTTGATTACCTAAGATGGCTATTGTATCCTGACTTCTCCATGGGATAGAAACATGCAAATACTATTAATAGTTGGAATCAAAAGCTGAACTAGGTCTAGCCAAGGCATTAATATGCTCAGATCTAAAATTTTTTAGATCATCCATGGTGGTCAAGCGAAAACGTTGCTTCATTCATTGTCATTACTCTCATTGACCCATCGCTTGATGGGGTAGTCATAATATCAAATAATAATTAAAATTAGTAGAAGATCCCAGAGATCGTAGATCCCTTGATATTTTCAAAATTGTGTTCATCCTTGTGAATCATTGTAAATAGCTATCATAAGCTTACCCCTTTTCTTGGGGTAAATAGAAAATATGATTTTTCTTGTTTTTCTCCAAATTTCAGATCTATGGGTCATAAGATACATATGGAATGCACAACTACACCGAATGATATGAGAAGAACACAAGCTTTTCAAGTTTAAGCCTCCAAAGAGTTGGAAGCAATGATTCCAGGATCTGCATCCTTTTATTGGACCTGGGGTATCTAATGTTGATTTGACTAATGATCATCATAGAACATTCGACATCATTTTAGGAGGTCTATTTTTTATTATAATTGTTTTATCTCACAACTCATATCAAAAGGGGTATCTTTAGACACCTAAAATGTGTCATGTCAAGGGCAACTACTCATATGGACATGCTACAAGACCATATGGAAGATCTTGGACAGACTCCAAGATAGAGCAATGGTTGTAACCACTTAATTTGGGCTCCTTGGCCTAATCAGTATGAACCATAGTCCAGACCTACAGTTTATAGCTAAACCATGGCTAAGACCTGCGGTTTTTAGTCTAGACTGGCAACTGTGACCTACGGTCTTAACTAAAGTTTAGTTGACCTTCAAGCTGAGCCAAATCGGTTTAAACAGCCATTAGATCTAGAAGAAGGTGGTTAGAGGGTAGAATCTTCTATTCCAACTATCCTAACCACCCCTTCTTTATCTTGGCTTCTCCATGAAGCCACCCCTAGCCCTTGGGTAGTCCTATAAGTACCCCTCAAAATCAGGGCAAAGATATAGAGGATTTTGATAGCAAAGCACTATTGAAATACAATTAGAGAGAGCATTGGATATTTGAGCAGCGAAGCCCTATCGAATTATACACTCAATTGAGTATACTAAGAGATAGCTATTGCACTTATCCCCTACCTACTTGCCAAGATTCATGATGAATTGCATTATGGATGCCCTATAATTCTACGAGAGCTAAGAAACACAAATCTAGGCAAACGAAGACCCATCACAGTGATTTAACTGCAAAATATATCATAAGGACATCAAAGGAAACCCTTGAACATAAATTGTACAAGGAGGTTAATTCCACTACCCTTGGAATTGAGGGTAAGCCTATCAGAGTGCTAACCATGGTTGTCAATCATGGTTTATAGTGCAGACCATGTACCAGAGCTGCAGTTTGTAGCAGAGGTATAACCACCTTCCTAATTTCATTTCTATCCGGATAATTAGGTTAGATTAAGTGTTTTCATAGTTTAATAGCATTGTAGAAGACTTCTGACCATAGAACTAGGCTATATTTATATTTTATGCTTATACTTAAATTAGGACTTAAGTGCTTTTTTTATGTATGTTTATGCTTCACTTTTTATATCTGATCCATGCATAGAATAGTTGCTACTTTCTTTTACATTATTACATGAATATTTATTCACTTTGCATAGCTTAGGAGCATTCTTTACGCTTTCTTGATTATACATGTTAATGGTGTCATTATGCATTTTACATAAAAGGGCCTCATCATGAGAGGCTACCTATCTTTTTGATATTCTTATTGTTTCTTGACCGTAGGGAATAGTTTCAAAGGAGAGAAAACCATCGAGTTCCTTCCCCATTGCGAAGAAGAGGGAACCTCCACCCTATAGTAGTTCATGCCATTTTGAGAGGCATTTGGAAATCACACCTACCCTTAAGAGGGAAAACAATGGAGCACTCTTATTGTAATATTGTATCAAAATGAATATCCCTATGAGGGACGTACTTGTAATTGGGTTTTGACTTAAAATATAATGGAATAAAGTGTTTTATTTATTTTTTTTATTTGTTTTCAATTTCATTTACTTGTATGCATGTTATATCTTACCATTTATCGCAATAGGAGCCATAATCGGGTGTGACCCTTTCTAGTGGTTACAGGATGCTGGAGAGGTTGGAAAGGATTTTTTCATCAACAAATGGATGATGAGACATAGGGGGAAGGCCAGTTGAGGCTTTAATTCCTAAAATATCACCTATAGAGCATGCATATTTAAGAGCCCTTACCAGACTATCGGCTAAAATAATGAACAAAAATGGTTAAATGGGATCACCTTACCTTATCCCCCATCTACTTCTGAAGTACGTTGTTGTTGCTCCATTTACAATCACTGAGAACCACGTGGAAGAGATGCACACCTTTATCAAGCAAATCCATCTATGGTGGAATCCAAACCTGGTTAGGATAGTAATGATAAAATCCCAAGAAATTCTATGAAAGGCTTTACTGATGTCCAATTTTAGGAAAAAACTTGACGATCTATTGGTCGTAGCAGTATGGATGATCTCGTGGATAGTGATCACACTATTGGTAATGACTCTTCCTTAGATAGAACTACCTTGGCACATGTCAATAATCTTAGGCATAATGGATTTCATTTTATTTCATGGATTTAGTGAGGATTTTTTATAGCACATTGCATAGGCTAATAGGATGGAAGTTGGTTATGGAGCGACAGTCACGGTATTTTGGGATGAGGGTCAAAAATGTGGATTTAAGGTCTCTAGGGATAAATTTTGACCTCTAGATTTCCAGGATGGCTTCTGAAACATCTTCTCCAATGATATACTAGAAATATTGAAAAACCTTGGGGGAATCCATCTAGGTTGGGGACCTTTTCTACTGACATGGAGAAGATAGCTTCTTTTATTTTGTCATGGGAGAAGGGTTGTATCAGTATATCATTATCAGCTTGAGATACAAGGTTCGGTATGTGCTAAAGAAGGGATTCTAACACTTTAGCTAGGCAAGCTTGGGAAGGGCCAAGGATGTTGTGGAAATGCTCCACTTCCTCGGCTTGGATGTCTTTAGTACCTCTAATAAGTGACCCATCTTCTCTATGGAGACTTCTAGTAGTATTTGCACCTCTATGTCTCATTGTGGTGGCATGGAAGAACTTTGTATTTAGGTCACCTTCTTTGAACCACAATGCTCTAGACTTTTTCTACCAGAATGTTTCCTCTTTTTACAAGTTGTGGAACTCACTTAAGAATATTATCTCTTGCCCTTTGACCTCATTGGTGGAATTTCCATTCTGAACCTAGTTTTTGATTTCTTTCAATTGGGAGCAGATTACATTTTATGACTCAAAAATATTCTTGAATACCTCTTTATTCCATTTCCTGAGCTAAATCTTGAGGAGTTTTAGTTTCATGCAGACCTTGAAGATGCACGTACCATTGATAGGCTGACTCCACCATTCAATGATTCTAGGATTGAACTACAGGTGTTGAAGCCACATCGACTCAAATCTAAATGGAGGTTTGAAGTTGGGATCTGTTAGTCAAAAAGTGACTAACTACAGAAAAATAGTTGATGCACCTTTTTGCATATTTTACAAGAAGACCGAAGTGGCCCATATGCTAAAGATCAAAGAAAAAGCAAAACACCGCAAGAAGGAAAAAGTGTCGCAGTATCATGACATGTTGCGTTTTCATGATCCAAAGCAAAGAGAAAGAGCAAGGAGGAAAAAGTGTCGTGATATCGCAACATGTTACATTTTTGCGAGAAAAAGCAAAGAGAAAGAGCAAGGAGGAAAAAGTGTCGCGATATCGTGACATGTTGCATTGTCGTGGCCAAAAGGGAAAAAGTGTCGCGATATCGTGACATGTTGCATTGTCACGACCAAAAGAGAAAAAGTGTCGCAATATCGTGACATGTTGCATTGTCGTGGCCAAAAGAGAAAAAGTGTCACGATATCGTGACATGTTGCTTTGTCGCGGCCAAAAGAGAAAAAGTGTCGCGATATCGTGACATGTTGCATTGTCGCGGCCAAAAGAGAAAAAGTGTCACGATATCGCGACATGTTGCTTTGTCACGGCCAAAAGGGAAAAAGTGTCACGATATCACAACATGTTGCATTTTCATGGCTGGAAGTAGTAGAAGAGCAAGGTAAGAGATGAATGTCACGATTTTGCGACATGTCTCATTTTCATGGCGGGAGGCAGCAAAAGAGCAAAGTAAGATACGAATGTCATGATTTCACAACATGTCTCATTTTCACGGTGGGAGGCAGCAAAAGAGCAAAGTAAGAGATGAATGTCACGATTTTGTGACATATCTCATTTTCACGACTGGAAGCGGTAGAGGAGTAAAGTAAGAGATGAATGTCATGATTTTGTGACATGTCTCATTTTCGTGGAGGGAGGCAGCAAAAGAGCAAAGTAAGAGATGAATGTCATGATTTCGTGACATGTCTCATTTTCGCAGCTGGAGGCAGCAGAAGAGCAAAGCAAGGAAAGAATGTCGCAATTTTGTGACATGTCTCATTTTCATGGCTAGAAGCGGCAAAAGAGCAAATCAAGAGACGAATGTCACGATTTCATGACATGTCTCATTTTTGTAACTGGAAGTGACAGAAAAGAAAAGCAAGGAGAATGTCATGATTTCACGACATGTCTCATTTTCATGGTTGTAGGTGGCAAAAGATCAAAGCAAGGAAATAATATCATGATTTCGCGACATGCCAGCTGTAAAGGAATAAAATTTATTATTTTCAATCAAAGGCATGCACTGAGACCAAGAAGTGATTTCTGACATGATTATTAGAAATCTAGGATAGAGCAGGCTTGCCAGATGATTGAAAATGTGACAAGCTCATCTAGAATTTAATTAGTAGAGGAGATATCTAATTCATAGAAGACTTCTTGTGTATTATTATAAACTGCAGATGATTGCTTGTAAAATAGTAAGATGTACTTAGAAAAATATACTCTTTTAGGGTATATATAGGGGTGAGCGACTCTAGAAAAAAGGTCGGCTCTTGGATTTTTACAAGACTAAATGTATGTACTTCGAATACAAGCAATAAAATCACATCTCCCATTGGCTTCTGGTTCATATCGTGCAAGTGTATGTATTAATGTTCTTTATTTTTGCTTACAATATTGAATTGTAAATTGAGTTTGTTCTTATATCTGAACTTTTGCAATACATAAATCATATTGCTAGAATAAGAATCTAATATATACGCATGTTAAATGAAATATTAGAAATCATATCTAAAATTATATAATTTCTACATGGAAATGTGTTTAAATGCTTTGGATAGAAGTAAGTAAATCTGTCTTTGTTGTTGTCTAATCTGCACCATATAAAAGTTCTAGCTTAGGCTATATTTCCCTTATCTCTTGTTTCCCTTTTCTCTAAAAAACTCAAAGGAACCAGCCTTCTTTGGAGACTAGACAGATGATCTCAAGCAAGATCTGTCTATTCAATGTTGGCAAAGTCTAAGGTGCAACACTATTAACCGAAGGCAGATTTTGTTCCACCATTTTTTGGCATGCCCGATGGGACCAGCAATCCCACAGTATTGTATAATTTTTGGTGTTTTACCTTAAGAGCCTTTTTTTTTAAATCTCAATAAAAACTACCTGGCGACTCCGTTGCAATTTAGACCATAAAAGAAAGACCTTGTCTAAAAACCTTCTGGTTATATAGCCATATGATAACCAGATCCTAAGCTAGAAACTCTGAAGAACCTATTGAGTTCTTTGAACTACATCTCAGAAGCCTAAAAGCACACCCTGTGCTAGTCGCACGATCAAATCTGCCCGGCACCATTAGCACCTCTTTAACACCTGTTGTAGGAGCATTTGCAAGCAATCCCATAGCGGTTGTAACTCCATTAGCAATCATGGCAGCCACCCCTTCCCCAACGCATCTTGTGTGGAATCAAACTGGCCCTTTGAACTTGGGAACACACCACCAAATTCCACAAGCTGCACTAAAAGCATTATCGACCTTTGATGAAATAGGCAAAACAACAGATGAGTATTGTTTAGATGTATCAGTGCTAGCATCTATTTACAACATCACTCAGGAAGATTTAATGGTCAGATTGTTGATTATATCTTTAAAAGGAAAGATCCTCTATTGGTACAGAGTGCTTCCCATTGGATCCATTACTTCTTGGGCAGTACTGGTTGGCCGTCTGGTTGATGAATTTAATATACATGCAAATCCTTTCACATTGTTGAATCAATTCACTATCATTGAGAGGCATCCACAAGAAGAAATCTAAGATTTCAACATCATATTTACTAGAACTCATGGTAGAGTACCGCAAGGCCTAAAGCCTACAGAAGAACAAGCTATATGCTATTATTTAAGGGCTTTTGATTTAGATCTTAGTATGATAATAAGGCAATCCCGTGTAACCACTTTTCATGGGATCTATGTAGAGGCAGAAAAGGGTGAAGCTGATCTCATTGCTACAAAAAGATATCCATTAAAGAGTCTATTGCCAATTTTACCAAAGATTTCCCAAGCATCAATTTCTAAACTGCCTATACTCCCATCAATGCAGGCCCTCCCAGCTATAGCCGCACCTCCTGTTAGCGTACTAATATATATTTTGTCTCTATTACATTGTTAAGCTTACTGTTACAACTCCTGTAACAGATCCGTTCAGCCGGTGACTATTCCCGGCTATTGTAATCGCTATTTAAACATTGTTGTTCAATAAACATCTAGTTCCGCATTTCTAACATGGCATCAGAGCCAATGGCATGAAGGGAGAGGCTGGAGGCAGACGAAGTTATTTTCTGAAATTTTTTTTTTGCTATGCGTTATCTTCTGAACGCAATTTTTTTCTAGCAGTGCGATTTTTTTTCCGTTGCGTGCTATGGGAGAGAGCGAAATAAAAAAAAAAAATACTTCACGCGCAGACGCAGCAGAGGCATCGGGACACGCATAGGAGGGACACAGGTCCGCTCCCCCGCGCAGACGCATCCGCGTCACGACGCACGTAGGAGGGACGCGGGTCCGCTCCCACGCACGTAGACGTCTGTCTGCGTTCGCGCGCAGACGCAAACGCGTCTCGGAGGGACGCGATGTCCACGCAGACGCAGACGCATCCTAGACTATCCTCTCGCGTGTAGGCAGGAGGGACGGAAAATAAAAAATAAAAAATAAATCCCCCCCCGTTGAACGCACTGCGTCGCGGGAGGTTTTAAAAAAAAAAAATTGAATTCTCCCCCCCCCCCCCATTGATGGGAGTTTAAAAAAAAAAAAAAAAGAGATTCCCTCCCTCCCCCAGGTTGAACACATAGGTCCGTCCAGAAAAAAAAGGAAAACGTCTGCGGAGGAAGAAGCCGTGACACGCAGCAACAGGACGCTGCGGAGAGGGCTCGGGAAGCAGAAAGCAGGGTTGAAAAAGGAGGGGCTCTACTGATCCTTTCGGATCATTCCGCTGGCTCACGTGGTCGTGAGCCGTGCGGTAAGGCTCTGGGAGCCTGCAGGTCGGGGGTTCAAATCCCGCCGACTCCCCCCTAAGGTATAAATTTTTTTTTCAAAGTTTTTTTAATTATTATTTTTTAATTAAAATTTTTAATTTTAATTTATTTTTAATAGTTTTTAAACTTTATAAATTAAAATTTAATTTTAATTTATTTTTTCATAAGTTTTAAAACTATATAAATTAAAATTATTTATTTTAATTTTAAATATATAATAATTATTAAAAATGCTTTGTTAAAGAGATTTTTTTTAAGGGGGGATATTTTTTTCAAAAAATCAAAGGGGGAATGTGAGTAATTTTCTGAAAAAGCAATTTGGCGAATTGTAAAAGGTGCATTTTCGGTCGTGGACCGACACCTTGTGGGTTAATTCTTGTGGGCACTTTTTATGTTGTATGTTGCATATTTCATTTTTTGCACTACTTCATTAAAAGTTAAAAAAAAATCAAATACACTCCCTAAGTCCCCGGAATAATTAAAACCCATCCGTGCAATTTATTGCACTGCAGCGTTCGGTATTTGTGATACCTCTGGCCAGCACTTACAGGTAAAGCTGTCGTGATTTGGCTACTGTATCCGCCGCCTAATATAGCTGCTACAACGACGTCTGAGCTTGTTCTCTATAAATCGTCGGGGAGAGATAAGTTAGCCATTTTTGCATTTTTTTACTCCATCCACTACCCTTTATCGCACTTGTGTTTAGGCGTAAATCCTGACGAAGTATTCTTCATAGTGTTTAGGGGAAGTTACGCCCCACGCATGAGAAGAATCTTCTATGGTAGGTGCCATCAACAAGGCGATTCCCTTTCAGCACCGCTTATGTTCCACGTATCGTATGATCTCTAAAACTCACCTATAGTCTCCCTCACGTAAGGGCGGGTGATTTTTGTTGATCTTTCTAAATACCTATAGTTTCCCTCACGTAAGGGCGGGTATTTTGTACGGTATAACGGCCTAGCAAAAGGTATATCGAAAGGGGGACCAATTGGTGATATAAGGAACCTTCACTATGGCCGCTGTTGCAAAGTTGATGACTGATCCGCATCAGTTATTGAAAGGTCCAAATTATACACCATGGAAACATAAGATGAAGGCAATTCTCCAAATGGAAGATTTGTGGGATATTGTTACTGGAGTAGCAACTAGGCCTTCACCAACAGCAGGATCCACAGGTCCTTCCGCAGATCAGATAGCTTTTGACAAGAAAGACAGTCGAGCAAAGGTGCTCATTTTGTTTGCTGTTTCAGATGAAGTGCAACCTCATATAGCTGACAAAGCAAGTGGTAAAGAGGCATGGGATGCCCTTAGAACCATCTATGAGGGAAAGAATGATTCCACCATTCTTCATCTTCAACAACAACTTCATAACCTGAGTTTGAGACAGGGTGAAACAGCTGAACTCTTTCTGTGCAGAGTGTCTGAATTGAAAGAGAAATTGAATTCTTTGGGAGATACTGTGGACGAAAAGCTTCTCATTTCACTTGTGATGAGAGCTTTACCTTCTTCATTTGATATGTTGATAACCTCCATCCAGGTGTCTCAACGACAAATTACCTACATCGAGTTGGTCAATCTGCTTCAACAACAAGAGGCACGCCAACTTCACAAGGATGATTCTTCCAATACAGCCCTATACACCAACAAGCAGGGTTCTAGGAAGAAAGGTAATGGGCAAAAAGGAGGCAACTTTCAGAAAGGAGGAAATTCTCAACAAGATACGAAAGGAAAAGGCAAACAACCTCAACAGAAGAAGAGGTGGTGCAAGATCTGTGAGAAAGACAACCATGACACCAACAGTGTTGGCATAAGAACAAGCAGAAAGGCCAAAACAAACCACAAAATAAAAACAAGCAACCCCAGGTGAATGTTGCTGTTGAAGAATCTGACTCAGATTCTGAATGGGCACACAAGGTGCTCATGACTACCACAGATTCCACACAGAGGGATCCCGTTTGGTATGTCGATTCTGGAGCTAGCAAACATATGATCGGCGACAGATCGTGGTTTGAATCATTTGTGGCCAAAGAGGGCAAACCTGTCACCATTGCTGATGATAAAACCTATAGGGTTCAGGGAGAGGGTACAGTTTTAGCCACTCTTCCTGATGGCAAGTGTCAGATTGACAAAGTCCTCTATGTTTCGGGATTGGCCAACAATTTGTTGTCAATGACACAAATCCTAGATATAAATATGGTTGTCAACTTTCGTGTTGAGAATGGAAAGAAGTGTTGTACTATTACTAGGAAGGGTAAGCAGATTGCAACACCTTCATATAAGCACGGCTTATTTGCACTAGATGCTATCTCTACTCCACATGTTGCCATGACTGTCTCTACCAAGGAGGCAACTTCCCTATGGCACAAGAGATATGGGCATCTTAGTTCTGGCTACTTACTTGAGCTCAGTAAGTATGAGATGGTAAAGGGTCTTCCTTCCCTTTCTGCCACATTGCCAGTGTGCTCTGACTGCTTGGCAGGAAAGCAAGATAGAGTACCATTTGAGAAGAGCTCAACAAGAGCACGAAAACCTCTGGAGTTAATTCACACCGATCTGTGCGGTCCTTTCACACCCAACAGTTGTGGAGGGAAGAGGTACTTTCAGTTATTCGTAGATGACTACTCACGAAAGATGTGGGTTTTCTTTCTCCAACTGAAATCTGAAGCTTTCGCATTCTTCCAGCAGTTCAAGAAATCCGTTGAGAAGGAGTCAAGAGCTTCTATTAAAACCCTCCGCTCAGATCGAGGGGGAGAGTTTACCTCTAATGAATTTTTTGCATTCTTAGATAAGCATGGAATCAAGAGACAGTTTAACAACCGCCTATACTCCTCAAAGAAAATGGAGTTGCCGAGAGAAGGAACCGTTCTATCATGGAAATGGTTCGTTGTATGCTCACAGGAGCTACTCTTGGGCAACAATATTGGGCAGAAGCTGTCACCACCGCAGTATATCTCGTTGAATAGGGCACCCACAAAGGCCCTAAAAGGAATGACTCCACAGGAAGCATGGAGTGGTCGAAAACCCTCCATATCTCATCTACGTATTTTCGGATGTCACGCTTTCATGCACATACCGAAAGAGAAAAGGAAGAAGCTAGATGAGAAAACACTGAGATGTATTTTTCTTGGTTATGATGAGCACTCTAAAGGATATCGGTTGATAGATCCTTTGACCAAGAAAATTCATATCAGCAGAGATGTTGTCTTTGATGAAGCTTTCACATCACAGAGCACATCTAAAGTACACCAAGATATTGTGGAATCTAAGGAAGAGAAGATTCCTTCGTCAACACAGACAGGAGGTCCTTCTACATCTTCTTCAACTCCACCGAAGAAGAATCCAAAATGGTGTACAAATACAATCAGAGACGCAAATTTATCCACTCCTCCCAATTTGAACTTGGATAGACCTCGTACACGCAGTATGGCTCAAAAGGAAAAAGAAGCCAAAGAAACTGGTGAGGTTGATGATCTTTGTCAATATTTTGAGGAACTTTCTGTAACTCCAAGTACAAAAGTAGAGGATATGGATATTGATGATGACAGGGCATTCATGTCTACCATAGATGATCTTGAACCTGCATCAGTGCAAGATGCTCTTAGTGAGCCTCAGTGGAAGGCCGCTATGGATACAGAGTATGAGTCTTTGATGAAAAATAAAACTTGGAAGCTTGTTGATCTGCCGCATGGAAAGAAACCCATTGGCTGCAAATGGGTATATAAAGTCAAGTACAAGGCAGATGGAACAATTGATAAGCATAAGGCCCGTCTTGTTGCAAAGGGCTATGCTCAAAAGGAAGGCATTGACTACGAGGAAACTTTTGCACCTACTGCTCGGATGACCACAATTCAGGTTATGTGTGCTATGGCAGCACAATATGGGTGGAAAGTTCACCAGATGGATGTCAAAAGTGCCTTTCTAAATGGTGATCTCCAAGAAGAAGTCTACATGACTCAGCCTGAAGGATTTGAAGTGGAAGGCCAAGAGCAGAAGGTTTGCAAATTGGTCAAATCCTTATATGGTCTGAAACAAGCTCCTCGAGCTTGGTATATAAAAATGGACAATCACCTTATGCAACATGGATTTAAGAGATGTCCGTCGGATGCAAACCTCTATTTCAAGAAACAGGGTTCTCAGATAGTGTTGCTTGTACTCTATGTGGATGATCTGCTCATTACAGGGAGTTCAGAAACTATGATCTCTACTGTCAAAAGAAACTTGTGCAAATATTTTGAGATGACAGATCTCGGACTTCTCCATTACCGTCTTGGTCTGGAATTCAGCCGAAAGGAGCACTCCATCAAAGTGTCTCGTAAAAAATATGCCAAGACATTGCTGGAAAAATATCGCATGACTGATTGCAAGCCAATGGCAACTCCGATGGAGAATGGACTTCAGCTATCGCGATATGATGATTCACCTCAGGTAGATGGTACTCTCTATCGACAGCTGATTGGGAGTCTCATATATCTGACCAATACTAGGCCAGATCTCGTATTTGCTGTCAACTATCTTTCGAGGTTCATGCAGGAGCCTAAGACCACTCATTGGAAAGAAGCAAAACGTGTTCTTCACTATGTCCGTGGTACTATGGAATATGGCCTAGAATACAAGAGGAACAACAAATTCTTCTTGCAAGGATACACGGACTCCGACTATGCCGGATCATTTGATGATCGCAAGTCAACTTCTGGATACATTTTTCATCCTGGGATCCAGTCCCGTCTCTTGGCATAGCAAGAAGCAACAGGTGGTTGCTATTTCATCAACAGAGGCAGAATATCGCGCCGCACATGAAGCTGTGTGCGAAGTGATATGGTTACGTCGCATTCTCGACAAGTATGGGCCATCCATCAAAATCTCCAATACACTTGTTTTGCGACAATCGTGGTGTTCTGAACCTCGTCAAGAATCCACTCCATCATGAAAGAACAAAGCACATTGACACACAATGTCATTTCATTCGAGATGAAGTTCCAAAGCACCGAATTCAGCTTCAAGACATTCCCACCGATGCTCAAGTTGCAGACATTTTCACTAAGGCACTTGGACGTGTCAAATTTGAATTGTTTCGTAGCTCTCTTTGTATTGCAAAATGATGTAAGGGGATGTTAGTATAGCTATTAGTTATTACATTACCCAAATAATGTAATAAAGGGGGATGTTAGCGTACTAATATATATTTTGTCTCTATTACATTGTTAAGCTTACTGTTACAACTCCTGTAACAGATCCGTTCAGCCGGTGACTATTCTCGGCTATTGTAATCGCTATTTAAACATTGATGTTCAATAAACATCTAGTTCCGTATTTCTAACACCTCCTACATTACTTGCATTACCAGCTACACCCATTGCATCAGCTCCCCCCAGTGATCAATACACGACCATAATTGATACAATGAAGACATTGTCAAATGAAATGGCATCCATGAAAAAGAGAGGCTAAAAGGAATTTTTTGCCAAGGAGGTTCCCTCAGGTAACACGAGATGCAACACAATCAAGCAATAGGGGACAATAAATATCAAGCATGGTATATACAAATGAGACAGTGGAGGCCGAGGAGCCTCCCACTGATTCTAACTTTTGGTGTACTACATGTAATGATCCACATGGGGAAATTTCATGTATGATACACCAACATTATGTACAAAGTATAGCAGTTGAAAAGAGTAAAGAAAAAATGAAAGGCCATGTAAATATAATTAGAGATAAGGACCACAACTTCATGATGCCTACAGTAGAACAGGTTTTAGTTTTGACAAGATTAGGTAAGAAACCACTACAAGCAGACCCTAAAGAGCTTCATTCATTGAATGTTTCCCCTACTCCAAAGGAATTTCCCAAAGAAAATCCTAAGGGAAGCCTCCCTCAGGAAAGAAAATATCAGTTTCCAGCCAAAATTAAATTGCAAGAAACACACAAATAATTTATTCCTTGGGGGGAAATTGAAACCCAAGAACAGGCTAGGGAAAGGTTGAGATTCCCCTCGTTGAAAAAAAGGCAAAGAACTGAAGCTACCCAGGGATACAAAAATAAATATAAAACTTTTGCCAAATAAAGAGAAAGAATAGTTGATTCACCTACATTCAGTATAGTAGAGGAAATGAAAAAGACTCCTTCTAAGGCAAGTATGCATGATGCTCTTCAAATCCTAGGTCAAATTGATCTCCTACAGGAATCCCTAATAACAATGAAAAATGGAGGTGGGACTGCATCATCTTCAAAAATGGTTCTAATGAACTTGACATCTACCACTGGTAAGAACAGGCCACCACCCTTTTATTTTTCCCTTCAAATGGAAGGATGGGTTGTCCACAACTGCATGATAGATTTAGGCGTTGCTACCACTGTGATACCCAAAGCAGTATGTGATATTATGGGAATAGAGTACACTAGGAGTAGCGCAGGCGTCCTACAGTTATATGGTACTCTAGTAAAAATTTTAGGAGTGATAAAGGATATTCCCATACGACTGCATAAAATGCCTCAGATGATAGTCATACAAGAGGTAGTAGTCGTAGACTTGGAGCCCTATTTTGATAAGTGTCTATCCAGAGAGTTCACAACAAATATAGGAGGATACTTATCCTTAGATTATTCTCATTTGGAGATACCTTTCAAAGGTAGAAGGGTCAAGATTTTTAACGAGAAACCATCTACGTTTCATGTAGAAAATATTGGTGAAAATGACCGTGTAAATATGATGACTGAAGAAACAATAGAAGAATATCTAATGGAAGAGACATTAGAAGAGCTCCAATCTAAGGATGATTTTTCTCTATAGAATTTTAATGCCATGATAGAAACAGAAATAGGAAACTATTCTATTGAGAAAAAAAAAAGAAAATTTATACCCTCCCTAGAAAAGGATGGTTCTGTGAATCAATTGTGGAAGCTTTTCTTTGATGGGGCTAGGTGCAAGAATGGAGCTGGTGCCGGAATAGTTTTGATTTCTCCCATCGGAGAGGAAAAGGTTTTCTCTTAAAGGTTGACTTGGAGTTGCTCCAATAACATGGCAGAATATGAGGCCCTGTGCTTAGGGCTAAGAAGGGCTGAGAAATTGGGAATCAAACAGTTACTCATCTATGGAGATTCAAAACTTATTGTGAATCAAGTCACCAAAAAAGTTATAAGTAAACAAGATTATTTGAAGGCTTACAGGAACAAAGTGTGGGATCTCTTAGAGGCCTTTGAGGCCCTAAATATAAAGTTTATCCCTAGAGAACATAATACCCACGCAAATTTGTTAGCTTCAGTGGGAGCTAATTTTTGTCCTGTAAGTAATGTTATTCAGAAGTCTAAAATTGTTAGACTTATATACAGGCCTTCAATGCCTGATAAAAATATTTTTTGGAAAGTTTTTGAAAATGATGAACATATACTAGATTTCTTAATCCATGAAATGAATTTCTCAACCAACCGGGATCTACAGGATGAAGAGGAAGAGGATATTATTCAGTTAAAAAATAATCATATTCATAAGGGTCTCATTACCCTTGAAATCCTGTTTGATAACAATGATAGAGCAGTTGGCCGAAAAATCAAGGTCGATAAAAGAAGATACAAAGATGTAGAGTTGGAGCCAAGAAAAATGATTAAGGTTGGAATCAGTTGTACAGAAGAGGAAGTGAACCAGATCATAGAATTGTGTAAAAAAATCCTTGACATCATAGCTTGGGTGTATAGTGATCTAAAAGTGTACAATAAAGATGTTATTCAACATACCATAGAATCGGAAGAAGGAGCTAAGCCTTTTAGGCAAAAGTAAAGACCAGTGAATCCGAAGATAGAATCTTTGATGAAATAAGAACTGCTAAAACTCCTTCAAGCTAAAATAGTATACCCTGTTAAAAACTCCACCTGGGTGGCAAACTTGGTACTAGTTAGGAAGAAAAATGGAGATATCAGATTGTGTGTAGATTTCAAAAATCTGAATAGAGCATCACTCAAAGATCATCACTTGCTACCTCAGATTGACCAAATTCTACACACAGTTGCAGGAGTTATGCAGCTCTTACAGTTAGAAGAACAAAGAGAGCAATCATACAATCACAATCAGAAGCATATGACATATACTAAAGGATGGCTCAAAAAAAAGACAACTACCAAAAAATTTAGAGTGGGAGACTTGGTTTTGAAATGGAATGTAAAGAAAGCTAAGACATGTAACCATGATAAATTCGATGCTTTCTGGGAGGGACCATTTGAAATTGTTTCAGAGAAATAGTTCAATGCTTTCGAGTTGAAAGATCAAGATGGATTGGTTCTTCCCATCATGGTGAATGCATTTCACCTAAAGTTATATTTCTATTGAGAAAGCAGAAAAGGAATTATATGTACAGTATAATATAAGTATATTCAGACAACATTTGTAAATATTATCATTTTTTGGCCTTAACAAAAAATTTCAATCACAGCCAATTAGAAGTCGACATTTTTTTTTGATAGAGATACTAAGGTATAAAGGGAGTTTTGACGAGGTAATGTTAATGTTTAATCTAAGTGCATTTTCCTATGTTCTTTGTCTTTCTCTGAAATATTTTTTTTACAACTACGTTGTTGACTCCGTTTCCCAATGGATGAAGGCCTGGTTCAAAATTTTTGCAAGAAAAAAATCCCTCGGAAGGTGCCAAGAATGTTAGTCAAAAAGTGACTAACTACAAAAAAATAGCTGATGCACCTTTTTGCATATTTTCCAAGAAGACCAAAGTGGCCCATATGCTAAAGATCAAAGAAAAAGCAAAACACCACAAGGAGGAAAAAGTGTCGCGATATTGCAACATGTTGCGTTTTCGCGGTCCAAAGCAAAGAGAAAGAGCAAGGAGGAAAAAGTGTCGTGATATCGCGACATGTTGCATTTTTGTGAGCAAAAGCAAAGAGAAAGAGCAAGGAGGAAAAAGTGTCACGATATCGTGACATGTTGCATTGTCGCGGCCAAAAGAGAAAAAGTGTCGCGATATCGCAACATGTTGCATTGTCATGGCCAAAAGAGAAAAAGTGTCACGATATCACGACATGTTGCATTGTCACGGCCAAAAGAGAAAAAGTGTCGCGATATCACGACATGTTGCTTTGTCATGGCCAAAAGAGAAAAAGTGTCATGATATCGTGACATGTTGCATTGTCGCGGCCAAAAAGAGAAAAAGTGTCACGATATCACGACATGTTGCATTTGTCGCGGCCAAAAGGGAAAAAGTGTCATGATATCGCAACATGTTGCATTTTTGTGGCTAGAAGCGACAGAAGAGCAAAGTAAGAGATGAATGTCACGATTTCATGACATGTCTCATTTTCGCGGTGGGAGGCAGCAAAAGAGCAAAGTAAGAGACGAATGTCACGATTTTGTGACATGTCTCATTTTCACGGTGGGAGGCAACAAAAGAGAAAAGTAAGAGACGAATGTCGCGATTTCGCGACAAGTCTCATTTTCATGGCTAGAAGCGGCAAAGGAGCAAAGTAAGAGACGAATTTCATGATTTTGTGACATGTCTCATTTTCGCGGCGGGAAGCGACAAAAGAGAAAAGTAAGAGATGAATGTCATGATTTTGTGACATGTCTCATTTTCATAGCTGGAGGTGGTAGAAGAGCAAAGCAAGGAAAGAATGTTGCGATTTTGCGACATGTCTCATTTTTGCGATTGGAAGCAACAAAAGAGCAAAGCAAGAGACGAATGTCGTGATTTCGTGACATGTATCATTTTTGCGACTGGAAGCGGCAGAAAAGCAAAGCAAGGAGAATGTCGTGATTTTGCGACATGTCTCATTTTTGTGGCTGGAGGTGGCAAAAGAGCAAAGCAAAGAAATAATGTCACGATTTCATGACACGCCAGCTGTAAAGGAATAAAATGTATTGTTGGTAATCAAAGGCATGCAATGACACCAAGAAGTGATTTCTGACATGATTATCAGAAATCTAGGATAGAGCAAGCTTTCCAGATGATTGAAAATGTGATAGGCTCATCTAGAATTTAATTAGCAGAGGAGATATCTAATTCATAGAAGACTTGTTGTGTATTATTAGAAACTGTAGATGATTGCTTGTAAAATAGTAAGATGTATTTAGAAAAAGATACTCTTTTAGGGTATATATAGGGGTGAGCGACTCTAGAAAAAAGGTCAACTCTTGGACATTTACAAGACTGAATGTATGTACTTCGAATGCAAGCAATAAAATCACATCTCCCATTGGCTTCTGGTTCATATCGTGCAAGTGTATGTATTAATGTTCTTTATTTCTACTTACAATATTGAATTGTAAATTGAGTTTGTTATTATATCTGAAATTTCGCAATACATAAATCATATTTCTGGAATAAGAATCTAATATATACGCATGTTAAACGAAATATTAGAAATCATATCTAAAATTATATAATTTTTGCATGGAAATGTGTTTAAATGCTTTGGATAGAAGTAAGTAAATATGTCTTTGTTGTTGTCTAATCTGCACCATATAAAATTTCTAGCTTAGGCTATATTTCCCTTATCTCTTGTTCCCCTTTTATCTAAAAAACTCAAAGGAACCAGCCTTCTCTGGAGACTAGACAGATGATCTCAAGCAAGATCTATCTATTCAATGTTGGCAAAGTCTAAGGCGCAACACTATTAACCGAAGGAAGATTTTGTTCCAATAGGATCCTACCTTGAGATTTCCAAAAGAAGTGGATTATGGTCAGAAGCTATTCTTGGTAGGGATGATAGCGTAGCATTACCGAGTATTGGGATGGCTTCTCAAGACAACATGACTCTATCAATCCTCATTTGGATGATTTGGTCTCCTACGCACTGGTTTGTCTAGGTGAACAGTGAGTCATAGAGTTCAACGTCCATGAGTTTTTTGGAGTTGATGAAGTCAGTAGAGTGCTCATAGCTTCTAAGAGTAATTGGGGCACCTCCAGCTTTATCAGTGGGATACAAGGAGTTATTAAAGTTACCAGCAAACATCCATTCATCACAGGAGGAGGAGCTCATATGCATGAGGTTGTCCTACATTACATGTCAATAACTAAAATTATTTGGGGTGTATATGTTGGTTAGAACCCAATGCTTATTGGTGTCATTGCATTTGAATAAAATGTTGATAACTCTATCACTATGAGATAGCAGTTCTCCAATTACTTTGAGTGTATCCCAAAGGTACGCCAATCCCCCTGAAGCAACTTGAGCGAGGCTGGCTACAAATTTGCAACTATTCCACATTGATTTGAACACTTTTTCTATATTTGGGTCTTCCACCTTTGTTTAGTGTATGATGAATATTGAGGGTCTCATTTCCTTTCTCATTGAATAAAATACCCTTTGTTTTGCTTTTCCAATAATCCCTCTAGAATTCTAGGATATAACCTTCATTTGCAATATTTAGAATATTTTTCCCCCCTTTCACTAGTGGGGGTTTGGGTCTTTTACCTTCTTCCTTGGACATCTCTCTGAGGGGAGATAATGAAGATAACAATGTTGTTTGCATGCCACTAGCTATGTCATATGCCATCTATTTTTACTAGAATCAGGGTTAGATGGTGAACCTCATTTTCTCTTAGCACCCACATCACATTGGGGCTTTTTATGGCTTCTAGTGTTATTCATGGGGGGTCTTGAAGATTCACCCCCATCTAAATAAACAAGGGTGTGAGAAGGTGTAACCACAAAAAAGGCTCACACCCGATCAAAATCCCAGTGTAATAGTACAAATAATGACAACATGCATGAAATCCAAGAAATTGACAATAAGATAAACAATAAAAGACTCTTTATTCCATTATGAAGTCATCTTGGTTACAAGTGCATCCCTCTTAGGGATAATCATGTTGATACAATATTACAATAATATTCATGCAATTGTTTCCCTCTCAAGGGTAGGTGTGATATTTCAAATGCCTTTGCAGGGTGACATGAACTATCTTAGGGTGGAGTTGACCCTCTTCTTCACATTGAGGAAGGATTCAAATATTAAGCTCCTATGAATGTAGATCCCTGCAGTCAAGAAACAATAGAGAATGATCAAAAACACAGGCAGCCTCTCGCGATGAGGCCCTTAAAAGGAAATATGCATAAAGATTCCATTGAAAACATGAAATCAAGAAAGCATGTAAAAGATGTTTAAACTATGCTAAACTAACAAAGATTCATGGAAATACATAAAATAATATAGCAGTTAATATTTGCATGGTTCAATTAAAGGAAATGAAGCTTTAAAAGTCATAAAGAACCCATTGATGTCTATTTCATACTACTATACTAACATCATTCTAAAACTAAATATATCGGTCATAAATCTCTATAATTGTAATTAAACTATGCAAATGACTAATTTAATATAATTAGATAGACATAAATGAAAGCAGTAAGGTGGCGATACCTCTGTTGCAAACTGCAACACTGGTGCATGGTCTACACTATAAATTTTGGTTGAAAGCCGCGGTGAGCACTAAAGTAAGTTTACCCTCAAAATCAAAGGCAATGGGCTTAACCTCCTTGTCCAATTGATGTTCAAGGGTCGCCTTTGGTGTCCTTCTATAAAGTTTAGCAGTTGATTCACTGAATAGGGCCTCTGTTTGCCCGAAATAGCATTTCTTGGATCTTCTAGGCTCTTAGGACCTCCATGGCAAATTGACCTTTGGGTGAATAGCAAAGTGACCTTCTACAATGCATGAATTCAGTATGCAATTCTATAGGGCTTCGTTGCTCACTTGATCAATCAACTCTCTATATTATCTCCCCATTTGGAGGATGTACTTATAGGATGCCCTAGGGCTAGGGGTGGCTTCATGGAGAAGACAATATCAAGAAGAGGTGGTTAGGACAGTTGGAATGGAAGCCATTGGAATATTTCATCCATTAACCACCTTCTTCTAGAACAAATGGTCGTTCAAACCGATTTGGATCAGATGAAGGCCAACTAAACTTCAATTAAGACCGCAGGTTGTAGTTGTGGTTCATACTGTAAACCATAGGCCTTAGCCATAGTTCAGATTGTAGACTACAGGTTTGGGCTATAGTTCAGACTAATTAGGCCAAGAAGCCCAAATTGAATGGTTAGAACCACTACTCTATCTTGGAGTCTATCCAAGATCCTCCATATGGTCTTGTAGCATGTCCATATGAGTAGTCACCCTTTACATGACGTGTTTTAGGTGTCTACAAATACCCATTTTGATATGCATTGTGAGATCGAACAATGCGTGAGCAAAAATATACCTCCTAAAATGATGCCAAAGTTTCTATGATGATCATTAGTTGGATCAACATTAGATGCCTCTGGTCCAACAAAAAGACATGCATCCTAGAATCATTGCTTCCAATTGGGTGAAAGGCTTACATTTGAAAAGCTTATGCCATTCTCATCTCATTCGGTACAACAGTGCATTCCATAGGTATCTTCTAACCCATAGATCTGAAAGGTGGAGAACAATAAGCAAAGTCATATTTGTTATTTTTCCCAAGCAAAGGGGAAAGCTTATGATAGTTGTTGACAATGATTCGCAAGTATGAATACAATTTTGATAAGATCAAGAGATCTACAATATCTAAGATCTTCTATTGATTTTGATTATGATTTGATATTATGACTACCCCCTCAAGTGACGAGTCGATGAGGGTAATGACAATGATTAAAGCAACGATGTCGCTTGACCACCATGGATGATCTAAAAAAATTTAGATTTGAGCAAATTAATGCCTTGGCTAGGCCTAGTTCAGATTCTGATTCCAAATATTAATAGTAATTGCACATTCCTATTCCATGGAGCATTTGGGCTACAATAACCGTCTTAGGGAATCGAAATGAGGCAACTCCAATTATATTTGTGTTGAATCAAGTTATTGATGATTTTCTAAAAATATGGCATAGGAGACATGACATGAAATGCCTCATTCCCATGGAGCAGTCTAGCCATGAAGGCCATCTTAGGGATTGAAAAGAAGCATATCAGATCAACGATGAAAATTTTACCCCAAATGTCCTTATGATAATTTACTCATCTTACCAAATTGCATGGATCACAAGTCGTTGCAACCGCCAAGTGTATAGGGTAAATTACTGAATACGAGGTGCATTTGGTTTTTTTGAATTATTTAATTTGTTTGTTAATTTTGATTTATTGATCGATCCTGGTGCTTTGAACATCACCAAATTTGCAACCTTAATTGCTCTTTTTGAAAATTTATCCGTTAGGAGTCATTAATTTACCTTTTGAGACCTTCCCATGATGGGGTTTGAGTGCATTTAATGCTGGCTACGAACTGCGGGTATGGTCTACGGTTGAACTTTTCAACTTTTGGGAACCACGGCTACGGCTTGCAATAAAAAAACCCTAATTTTGGGACTACAGGTGTTAGCTGCGGTCTGCCAAAATTAGGAAAACCTTTAAATAACCATTCCAATTTGAATTTGTCATTATTTTCTAGAAAGCAACTGCATTATTGAGAGCTCTAAGAGATAGGAGATATTCCTTGATCTGGAACACTGTCCAAAACTCCTCCATATATTGCACTTGATACCTTGATGGCAGATCCTAATCAGCCATCGACTAGCATAGGCCGTAGAGAGGGCAAGGTAACTCAAAACTAAGTCCTCGTAGTTCAATACCAATTAAAATCAACAACATAAAGTAATGTGGTAAATGAACCTCACTAAACAGTTCATAATGAACCCCACTAGATTAGGTTAATTAGGTTTTTAATTAATTTTTTTAGTGAGATAGGCTAGGAAGGTACCCAAAATGGGTATTCTTCCTAGACCGCAACTGGTAGCTACAGTTCTCAATTGTCAGATTGGGGGCCACAACTATCAGCTGCAGTTCACATTCAAATTACAACGGTCATATTTTGATCACAAGTGGATTGTAGGGTTGACCTGCGGTTCGCCAACTTTAGAAAAAATTTATTAAATTTTTACATTTTCTAAAGTTAATTAGGCAATTAATGTCATTTAATGCAATTTTGACTTGCCTAGTGAATTTTATTGATTTTTATGAATGCCTTGTGACATGTTTTTGTCTTTTTATCAAATTTTTAGATGTTTTTGATGTTTTTAAAGTCATTTTTAGCTATTTTTTCTTGTTTTTAGCTAGAATTTATCTTATATACTTCTTTTATTTTAGAGGTTGACCTCTAGAGCTCGCGAGATCGATCTGCTTAAGACTCTCCATAGATAGCTCATTGATGGCGAGTGTACATGGTTTAGAGACATCAGATTCAGCTATGTACTAGATCTACCCACTATTAGGGTATATTAGACCTATTTGACTGTGTTGGTCCAGCACTGGAATGCATAGACCAACACATTTCACCTGCCTACGGGTGAAATGACTATGAATCTAGAGGACATTTATCGGATCTTTAGGATCCCTATTGATGGCGAGGCCATCACCTCTTCCTCTTATTATAGGAAGAAGCATGTCTTCGATGCTATATTCGACGATCGAAGTAAGGAGGCTTAGGAGAAGATCGATCATGGAGTCATCCACATTGGATACTGGTAGTGCAAGCATGTTTTATCAGTCTGCATGATGATCTTCATGATTCTTGTGGTATAGGTAGTGCTTTCAGACTCCTTAGGCATGAGGATTCCCTAGAACCTCCTATCCATTGTCTAGAGAGTGATTCAGAGTTCCACTTCTTAGCCATTGCACCTAGCTTGGGGGAGCACGCTGCTATGTCATCTCTATAGGGATCTATAACAGATTACTAACTAAAGCTATCGAGGTATTAGTTGTAGCCTATTTTTATAGATTTGGGGTTGGTAGCATATCCAGATCGAGCATCCTATGGACCTACCTCCTCACATCATGGCCATTGACGATGCTCATCAATGCTACACTATGTTCTATTCATGAGAGGAGGAGGGGTTTCAAAGTATGAACCATGCTAGAGACACTGACTATTACATTGTATGATTTGTAGTGCTCGGGCCAGTTGACATTGAGTGGTGCTCCTATATGGATTGCCCTAATTGGACCAAGGTAGGAGAGTGGCTATGATAGGCTCACCAGGATAGGTATATACTTAGTAGTAAGGTCGATATTAGAGAGTATCAGTTCTTCTCTCATGTCCTATGACAGTTTGACTTGGTGTAGGACATTTTAGAGATTCCTTTTGTCTACCGATGTCTCATGCTAGAGATACATCTACCATGGATTCATCCTATAGCTCTAGAGGATGAGGATGATGACTTCTAGGAGTATAGGTATGACACACCGAGGATCACCTCAGCATATGACACATGGTGGTCCCTCCTATAGTGGTAGGTTTCAAGGCCTCTGAGTCGATCCTGATGGGTGTAGGGTGCACTAGAGGATCGAGGGTGGATGGGGAACAAAGGCCATCATAGAGGAGGCTCCACAGGCAAAGGCAAAGGAGGAGGAGGGATTATAGGAGGGTGAGGTGCCTCCTAATAGTGATGTAGGGGAGCTCCTTACTCAGGTTATCGACCTACAAAGTCAGGTTGGGAGGCTACAAAATCAATAGTTGTAGTAAGACACATTTATCACCCTTCTAGAGGTAAATTTGGGTCATAGGGATAGACACCTAGCAGAGGCTCAGGCATAGATTATAGCCCTCATAGCTCAGGCTATAACAACAAAGTCATAGGTCGGTGAACTTACTAGTGCACGAGATGTGGCACTAGGACAACAAGGTGATGCCATAGTAGAGAGAGAGCTACTCAGGGCATAGATGGGGATCCTTCATCCTCCCATTCTATTATGGGACCTCCTATTGCACCATCAACTATACCGCCATGAGGTAGTGATTCCAGGAAAAGGTTAGGCAACTCACTTCCCTCGTAGAGGAGGGAAATGACCTTTATGATGCAAGGGTATCTTGCATATCCCATCTAGATGGCTTCATAAAATTACAAGGCTTGGAGGTACCAGAGGATAGACATGCTACAGGGTCCCAGAGGACCAAGTCTCGAACCTCAAGACAATCCATGATGAACTCCAGCCAGTGGACACACATGACAAAGAGGACACATAGGTCCTCTAGCACACATGGAGGTGGCTCTCATAGGAGTCATAGGGATATGGGTCTGACCTCTAGTCATAGGTATAGCCACCTAGACATACCAGTGTCCCATGTGTTAGGCATCTTCAGGTTAGATGGTACATAGGACCCTCAATAAGGCACATAGTAGGCACTAGAGCAAATTGTAGAGTAGCATCTAAAGCATAGGGTTGAGGGAGGCGATGAGAGCTCCAATTCAGGGGGAGTAGGCCAGATCTAGGGCTCTATTAGATCTAGGCTATATTTTGCATATGTACTATTTTTGGTGTAAGTTCAAGGACCTACATGATTGTAGCCTGCAGGAATTTTGTACTCCTGATGTACTCTTGAGACATATATATATATATATATATATATATGTATATATATATATATATATATATATATATGATCTGATCATTTATGACTCATTATATGTACTTGTATATTTTTTATTTTCTATTTATGTTATGCACATGGATGCAATGCTTATGTTAATTTCATGCTCTATGATGTGATGTATGGATGACATGCACTAGATAGATATTTAATTTATGATGATGATGACATGCAGTGATCTAGATGCTTAGATATGCGATGTATGTAATGCATTATTTACATGATGGTAACCTAATGTAAATCAAGATGTATGCTTTAATCACTTAAAACATAAGGAATGAATGCAATTATGTTTATCAATCTAATGGATGATGAAGAACACAAGCTTATACTGAGAGGGGGGGTGAACAGTATAAGACTTAACTAATTAATAATTTTAACTTTAGATAGCAGTGGCATCAATACAACATTAATCAAGACAGAAAGCATCACACATTGAAGACCCATTTTCTACATCCACAAAAACTTTTCTCTAAAAATTATCTCAAGGTTCTTTGGGAATCCTTCCCAATTACAATGTTTATGAGCCTCGGCTCAAAGGAGATACCTTCTCCCAATTAGAATTTATGAGCCTCTGCTCAAATGAGATACCTTACCCTCTGCTCTGGAAATGATCCCTCAAAAGATCAACTGCCTCTACCTCTTGCCAGAATGTGGAACTCCTTTCCATCGAAGACCTCTTGTCCTCAATGCTTAGCCTAAGAGACCTCTGCCTTCTATGATCACATCCATAGCAGCTTAGAAACCAAATCTATCCTCAGGTTCTTCTCATAGAACCAATACATCTCTATCCTCAAGTTTTCTGATAGAACTATCAAACTCAGCTCACAAGTCCTCTACTCTCTCTGCACAATCACAGCTGCATTTTGGTCAAACTTCAACCTTTGCACTATCTACACAAACACAGCGGTACTTATAAAAATTCACCATGAATCTTCGCTCAATCTACACACTTTGATCGAATGAGCCTCTTAGCTTGGTCCCTCCCCCACCTCCTGATGAGGTGATTAATTCTGGGGTGGGAGTACAACTCCAAATTTCTCCCTTAGATACTCAAACATATCTCTTGGAAGAGGTTTGGTGAAGATATCTGCAATCTGCTCTTTAGTAGACACATACTCTAGCTTGACTCGCTTGTCTTGCACTTTCTCCCTTAGAAAGTGATACTTGATGGAAATATGCTTTGTCCTTGAGTGCATTACTGGATTTTTGGAAATACTTATGGCACTTGTATTATCACAAAGTATGGAGATGGGTTGTTCATGCCTGACTTTGAAATCCTCCAAGGTGGTTTTCATCCATAAAACCTGAGTACACCCAGCCACTGCTGCTATGTATTCAGCCTCTGTTGTAGATAAGGAAACTAAAGGTTATTTCTTACTTAGCCAAGAAACCAAAATATTTCCTAGAAATAATGCTCCACCACTAGTGCTTTTCTTGTCATTAGTACTGCCTGCCCAATCTGCATCTGTATAGGCCGTGAGGGTGAAATCATCACCTTTGGGATACCAAAGCCCAAGGTCCATAGTGCCCTTCAGATATCTAAATATCCTTTTAACTGCTATAACATGAGAATATTTTGGAGCTGCCTGAAATATTGCTACTAACCCAACTATCTGCATGATATCTGGTCTGGTAGCTATAACATATAATAAACTACCAATCATTGATCTGTACAACTTTTGATCTACCACTAGAGATTCATCATCCTTACTCATCTTGCACCCTATAATCATTGGAGTACATACTGGTTTGCTGTCCATCATCCCAAATTTCTTCAACATTTCTTTGATATACTTCCCTTGAGAGAGAAATACACCATATTTTGATTGAGCAATCTGAAGACCTAAAAAGAATGACAGCTCTCCAATCATAGACATCTCAAATTCCTTCTGCATGGTGTTAGCAAAATATTTGCACATCTGAGTCTTATTTCCCCCAAAAATAATATCATCAACATAGACAACCATAATCAACATATCATCATCTTCATTCTTAATATACAAATTGCTATCTGCCATGCCTTTCCTGAAGCCTTGCTCATGAAGATAATTGTCAAGCCTTGTTTACCAAGCCCTCGGTGCTTGCTTTAACCCATACAAGGCCTTTTTTAGTTTACACACATAGTTTAACTGTTCTGAGAGAGACACTCCTTCTGGCTGTTCTATGTAGACTTCTTCTACCAACACACCATTTAGAAAATCTGACTTTACATCCATTTGATATACCTTGAATGATTTGAATCTTGAAAGTGCCAAAAACATTCTGATAGCTTCAAGACGAGCAACAAGAGAAAACATCTCTTTGAAATCAACACCTTCTACTTGAGCATAACCTTTGCAGACTAACCTAGCTTTGTTTTTGACAATTTTTCCATCCTCATTGAGTTTATTTTTGAATATCCATTTTGTGCCAATGACATTCTTGTCCTTAGGTCTTGGAACCAAATCCCAAGTTTCACTTTTCTCTATTTTATTTAGCTCTTCATCCATTGCTTTTACCCAAAACTTATCTGCACATGCTTCCCTAAAATATTTTGGCTCAATCTGAGATAATAATGAAACATTTGTAGAATCATGTGAAGGAATGACTCTTCTTCTTGTTTGCCTGCTATTTGGATCACCAATGATCAAATATTTGGGATGATGTTTCTGAACATATCGTGAAGGAGTTTTGGGAAGTAGTTGTTGTCTTTCCTCTTCTTCATCTTAAACCTCTCTGAATTCTTCTTGAAAAATTTCATCACTGAGTTCCTTGACTGGTTCTCTTATCCCCGTCTTTTCATCAACTGTTACATTTATGCTCTCTACAACTGTATGAGTTCTTTTGTTGAAGCATCTATAGGCCTTGCTTCTGCTGGAATATCCAAGAAAGTTTCCCTCATCACACCAAGGATCAAACTTACCCAAATTTTGATCTTCCCTTCTGATGAAGCACTTACTCCCAAACACTTTGAAGTATTTTGTTGTAGCTGGTCTTCCTTTCCACAACTCATAAGGAGTTTTATGATGATTGACTCTAATTTGGGCCTTGGTGATAATGTAGACTGTTGTACTGACTGCCTCTTTCCAAAAGCCATCCGAAAGTTTTGACTCATTTAACATAGCTCTAGCCATATTTTCAATAGTTCTATTTTTCCTTTCAACTACTCCATTTTGTTGAGGAGTTCTTGCTGCTGAATATTCTCTTTTGATTCCTTGTTGCTCACAGTATTCCACAAATTCATTTGAAGTGAACTCTCCTCCTCTATCCGATCTTAAGCATTTGATTCTCTTTTCAGTCTCATTTTCAATCATTTCTTTGAAAGCTTTAAATTTTTCAAAAGCTTCAGATTTTTCTTTGAGAAAAGTAACCCAAGTCATTCTAGAATAATCATCTATATACAACATGAAGTAGCTTTCTCCCTGAATGCTCTGAGTTCTGGTAGGGCCACATAAATCAGTATGAATAAGATCCAATGGTTTTGAAGAAGTATACCCTTTTGATTTAAAACTGGTTCTGGTCTGTTTTCCATGTTGACAAGGACCGCAAATGATGTTATGGGGCCTTTTTATTTTGGGCAAGTCTCTAACTACTTCCTTGTTACTAATATTGACAAGATTATCAAAGCTCAAATGCCCCAATATTTTATGCCATAACCAACTCTCATATTCTTGAGTTAGAAAACACTTTTCCTTTTTTATCTCACTTAGCATGTAAATATTGTTTGGAGTCCTTGATCACAAAGTTGACTCACACTTAGAAGATTATGTCTTAGGCCTTCTACATAAAGCACATTTTCTATTTTGGATTTCCCATCCAAACTAAGAGTCCCTTTACCACAAATTTTAGCTGACCTGTTATCTCCAAAACTGACTGTTCCTCTGTTTGTTTTTTTTAAGACCAAAAACTTTTCCTTTTCACCAGTCATATGTTTTGAAAAACCACTATCAAGATACCATTTTTCTACTTTCTCTTGAGCATGAAAATCAGTTTGAACTATCATTGACTTATATTTGATCTCATTTCTCTTTTTAGTGAACTCAAGGCTAGATCTATCCAAACTGCACATCCTTGCTATATGCCCAAAATTCTTGCACTTGTAACACATGACATTTTTATTCATAAGAGGTGCAAAAGAGTTAACATTTTCCTTACTATGGCTATTCAAAGACTTATTGCAATGCATAGCTTCGTGACCAAATTTCTTGCAGGAAAAACAATAGCCATGGAAAGTATTATGTAACCTGTTTTGATGCCTTGGATGGTTGTTCTTCTTGTGACCAACTGGAATCCACCGCTCTTTAGGATGAATATTGATCTTGCTTGAAGACCCTATTTCATAAATGGTGATACCATCCTTCTTTTGCTTTTCACACGGAGTATTCTATCTGAGAGTCAACTATTCCAACTTCACTCTAAGAGACATAACCTCTTCTTCTAGTTTCTCGCAATCAGCTTCCTTTCCTTTTAGAGCCTCTGTCAAAACTGTTCAATCTTCTTCCCTTCTTCAGATAGAATTTTGAAGTCTATAACACTTTGAGACAATTTTGATCTTGCTATCTCTTCTTCCTGACATTGATACTTGAGAACAAAATTCTCTTCCCTAAATTTCTCAAGCTTTCTTAGAGCCAAGAAGAATTCACCTTTGAGATCGAACTCAACCTCTTCATCTCTTTCTGAATCTGTATGTTCCTCTGATAGATCCTTCTCCAAGATGTTAGGCTCTTTCTGGAGAGACCAGCTCTAATACCAATTGAAGAACACAATATTATACTGAGAGGGGGGGTGAACAGTATAAGACTTAACCAATTAATAATTTTAACTTTAGATAGAAGTGGCATCAATACAACATTAATCAAGACAGAAAGCATCACACATTGAAGACCCATTTTTAACGTGGTTCACCCAAAATGGTTGGGCTACATCCACAAAAACTTTTCTCTAAAAGTTATCTCAAGGTTCTTTGGGAATCCTTCCCAATTACAATGTTTATGAGCCTCGGCTCAAAGGAGATACCTTCTCCCAATCAGAATTTATGAGCCTCTTATCAAAGGAGATACCTTCCCCTCTACTCTGGAAATGATCCCTCAGAAGATCAACTGCCTCTACCTCTTGCCAGCACGTGGAACTCCTTTCCATCGAAGACCTCCTGTCCTCAATGCTTAGCCTAAGAGACCTCTGCCTTCTATGATCATGTCCATAGCAGCTCAGAAACCAAATATATCCTCAGGTTCTTCTCATAGAACCAATACATCTCTGTCCTCAAGTTCTCTGATAGAACTATCAAACTCAGCTCACAAGTCCTCTGCTCTCTCTGCACAATCACAGCCGCATTTTGGTCAAACTTCAACCTTTGCACTATCTGCGCAAACACAACGGTGCTTAGAAAAATTCACCATGACTCTTCGCTCACTCTGCACACTTCGATCAAATTTCACACTCTACTCTCGGTGATTGAACTTCTCACTCTGCGCTCTATCAACGAACGTCGCAACGCACAACACTCCAACTCTTCAAAATAGCCTGCCTTTTATAATAACACTTTTAAGATCAAAACCTTACTCTTATGTCGTTAACCCTGATCTTTAGTCGAATGCACAACCCTAAACTTCATCGGCTGCAAACCCTAATCTTCGTCGGCTCAAATTTAACTTTGTCGGCTTCAACTGCCTTTGTAACTCTTTTGAAGCTTTTGCCATGAAACAACATGTTGCGATATCGCGACACCTTTGCAACCGTACACTTTCTTTTGGCTTTTGTCATGATATCGTGACACTTTAGCCTTTGATGACTTCAACTAAGCTCTTGTCACGATATCGTGACACTTTTGTCTTTGTCAGCATCAACTTTGCTTTTGTCATGATATCGTGACACTTCTCCCTTCGTCGACCTCCTTTCTGCTTTTGTCACAAAATCGTGACACTTCTGCCTCTACAGACTTCGTCTTCACTTCTGTCATGAAATCATGACACTTCTGTATTCATAGCCTTCCTCTCTGCTTTCTGTCATGAAATCATGACACTTTTTCTTCCTTAGAATTCCTTTTTGTTTTTGTCATGAAATCGTGACACTTTCTCCAACCGAACATTGCCATCTTGATCTGTCACAAAATCGTGACACTTTCTGCATCTATTTGCTTTCTCTTCAACCTGTTGCAAAATCATGATGCTATCAACTTTTTGTACGCTTTCTTTGCAACCTATCATAAAATCATGATGCTTTCAGCTTTCGTACATCTTCTTTGCAACCTGTCGTGAAATCGTGATGCTTCTCATTTTAGACTCTTCCCTTTGCTGCATGTCGCGAAATCATGACAGTTCTTACTTGGAACATTTTCATCTGCAGCATGTCACAAAATCGTGACACTTTTTGTGTTACTTTCTCTCTCTTTGAACTTGTCGTGAAATCGCGATAATTCACACTACGGACTCTCTCTTCTGCATTATGTCATGAAATCGTGACACTTTTTCTTTTAGACTCTCTCTCCTGCAACATGTCGCGAAATTGTGACACTTTTTCGTCCATTCAACCTTCCTTGCAATATGTCGTGAAATCACGACACTTTTCCTTCTTTGCCTTCCTGCACTTTTTGAGTCGCGAAAATGTGACATGTCACGAAATCGCGACACTTTTCTAACTTGCTTTCTCTCTCCTACTTAAGTCGCAAAAATGCGACATGTCGCGATATCATGACACTTTTTTAACTTACTTTCTTTTGAACCTGTCATGCCGTAACCTTCATCAAAACAAATTATTTTACATCAAATCAAATTCCTTCAAAAGCTTCTTGACATCAATGACAACTTATACACTTGAGCAAAGGCAATGTACCCAAGGTACCCAAAATTGCCAACAGATGACACCACAGAATGTATAAAAATCATAAATGTAATTGAAAATCCTTAAGGTAAGAATTTCACCAATTAATCACCCATATATGAAATGCAATGGTTTGCGATATTTGATATTTTGTTGCTATGAGAGAGATTTTTGAGGTTTTCCATGAGACTCAAACACCCTAGTAGACTTATCAAAAGTTGCATACTAACCACACTAGACTTTTGAGATAAAAGGCTTTTGCTAGGATAGGCCCTAACTATTCATTATCCCTATGTGTGCACATGATTATTTTAAGATAAGACATGAGCGTTCCCCGATGTCAGGCGGGATTCTTTCAGCCCATTGCTAAGATAAGGGTACCACAAATGTCTTATCCAATCCCAAGTTTAGATTTTAGTTGGACTAAGCCACTAGGCAATGCAGGACACCTGAAGCTAGCTCCTCCACATTCAAACATTGGTCTGCCCACAAGCGAGATGCAAGTGTATCAGACATATCATCATGCGTAAGGTATAGTAGTGCCGACAATTCTAGGGATTCAAGCTCATTCCTTTCTATCCTTCAATTTTTGGGATACTTGCTCATATGTAGTGAAGCAAGGGAGTCGATTCCATATTCATTCTGAACTGTCTCTGGATCTTCATTTGATCTCTCTTCGAACTGGATTTTGGATCTTCATTTGATCTCCACTCGAACTTTGATTTATGATCTTCATTTGATCTTCACTTTGAACTTGATTTGAGCCTATTTTCTGATCTTCATTTGATCTTCACTTTTTGGCATTTATACTTGATAATCTTCTTCAAAAACCTTCCTTTGGGGGATTTACTTGGGAAAACTATTTTTGGTATATCGATTGAGGATATCGATCTTATGATATCAATATGGGATATCAATCTGGGAAGTCGATCTATGATATCGATCTAGGGTATCAATCTTGAGGATTGATGTGGGATATCACTCTAGGATATTGCTCATTTTATCGTAAGCAAGGGATTCTGAATAGGGAACTAACCTATCCTTTTGCAAACTGCCAACATTTCCCATACCGTCCACACAGAGGGATAAGCAAGAATAACTCTTTTCGCTTCAGGATACCCGATCCTGCTTCATGACTTTCATCTTCCCCTAGTCCTTGTTAGGATTGTTTAATTTGTTGATTAGTGATAGGCTTTTGATATGCTAAGGGCTATACTAACTAAACCTCAACTACAAAAGCAAAGCAAGCTTTCTACCAACTCTTGATAAGACCTCTAGGTATGGTTGAATGACCGAAAAACCCTAGTATATCTCCATAGCAACAAAATAGGTTGTGTTGAAAAACACAATTACTCACATGAATGATGAATCATGATAAATGCAGAGATGCATGATTTAGACACAAACGTGGTGTCATTTGTAAGACTGACAAACATAATCCCTCCTACTACGGAATGCAATGGATGACGAATGCCTATATGCAATGCAATAATGCAGCGGATGCATGAGTGAATGCAAAAAATGACAATGCAAAATTCAAATGCAAATGCAAATGTTTTTGGATTTTATGCTTTACCATTTTTTTTGGATTTTATTGATTTTATAATTTTTATGAGTTTTGAGCCTCATATCTGACCAAACGATGAGTACATGCCTTTGGAGCCTTTAGATTGACCAAGCGATTTTTTAGCAAAATCCTTGGAGCTTTTTAGGATGACCGAGCGGTTTTAAGCAAACCCTCGAAGCCTTTTGGGTTTGACCAAAGGGTTTATGAGCACCTTTGGGACTTTTTGGGATGACCAAGTGATCTTTTAAGAATCCTTGGAGCTTTTGGGTTGACCAAGCAATTTTTCAGAAACTCTTGGTACCTTTTGATTGACCAAACTACTCACAGATGAGCTTGGAGCCTTTTAGGATGACCGAGCGATTATAAGCAAACCCTCGAGGCCTTTGACTGACATGACCAAGCGATTTTAGGAACCCTTGGAGCCTTTTGGGATGACCGAGTGATTTTTAGAAAAACCCTCGAAAGCTTGTCATTTTCCAAGGGCTAAAATGCCTTTGGAGCTTTTTGATTGACCAAACTACTTATGGGAGTGTTTGGAGCCTTTTAGGATGACCGAGCGGTTACAAGCAACCCTCGGAGCCTTTTACTATGCTCTTCAAGCATAAAACGCCTTAAGATGGATGATGTTGAGAGGTTCAGGCTCTTCAACACCTCCTAGCGATGTTAGGCGATAGGTACCTGGACCAATATTTTCAGATATGATGTAGGGTCCTAGCCAATTAGCCATGAATTTGTCTCGCATATCTGGCGGTAAATTAGAGTTCTGTTGGTTCTCTTTCAAGACAAGATCCCCAACTTCAAAGTCTCTCTGGTGGACTTTGATATTGTAAGCTCATTTTAGTCACTCTTGATAAACGTGAAGATGCTCTAGGGCATTCACGTGATGTTCATCAAGTAGCATCAGTTGATCCAGTCGAGCTTGTCGTACGGTGTCATCATCGATGAACTCTTTCAATGCGATGCACAATGTTGGAATTTCCAATTCCAAGGGCATAATGGCCTCAACGCCATATACTAGTGAGAACGGTGTTGCCCTAGTGGGCATCCGAATACTAGTCCTATAAGCCCATAATGCAAGGGGCAGCTAGATATGCCAATCTTTGTGGTTTTCTTGTACCATATTTTTCAAGATGGCCACCACTATCTTATTTGAAGCTTCAGCCTACCCATTTGCTTGCGGATAGTATGGAGTCACAAAACTATGTTTGATTCTATATTTAGATGTCAAAGCTCTCACAATTTTGTTCTTGAAAGACGTTCCATTATCCGATATTATTTTGGATGGAATCCCAAAATGACTTATGATATGCTCCAGTATAAACTCTGCTATACGAGCTCCAGTTGTCATTGTTAAGGGTATTGCTTCCACCCACTTTGTAAAATACTCAGTAGCCATGATTATAAATGTATGCCGGCCGATGATGGAGGAGAGATCTTGCCTATAAGATCTAATCCCCACTGAGCAAATGGCCAAGCCGCTTGGATGGGCTGTAAGGCCTACGATGGCAAGTGCATAAGATTAGCATGATGCTGACATTTAACGCATTTCTTGACATACACATTGCACTCCTTCTCCATAGTGGGCCAATAGTAGCCCATTCAAAGGATGCGCTTGACGATGGCCATGCCGCTGAAATGGCCACCACACGTACCATCATGAGCTTGCAAAATTGCCCATGATGCCTCTTGGGGCTCTAAGCAATGAAGGAGAACTCCATCATAGCCTCGTCGGTACAAGATGTCTCCTATTAAGACATATTTAGCCACTTTCTATTTAAATGTGCGCTTCACGGCATGCGATAATCCCTCTAGGATTATACTAAGCTTTAGGAAGTCTTTAATTTGTGACATCCAATTTTGATAAGCCTCAGCTTCGACTGCTAAGATGACTTGCTCCCCCTGCGTATCTACTTTTGCAAATGCAGACTCGAAAACAACCTTGTGGTGAATGGTAGTACCACTCCCCATAGGACTCTGAGAGGTTAATGACCCCTAGGGTGCCTTCTTAAGAAAGTCTTCAGCTTTGCAGAACCATTCAGCTTTTGGTTCTACACTGATCATGTTGACCGATTCTTTGTTATCATAGGCTGCACGCTCTACTGCCAGATGTGAGAGCATCTTAACATGAATGGTAGTGAAATCAATAGATGGATTCTGAGGGATTAAAGATCCCAAAGATGCCATGGTATCTGCAAACCTATTTGATGATCGAGGGATTGCCTCGATGTCATACCATTCAAATTTAGCCAAATATGTGGCAACTAGATCTTTATAGGCTTTCAATACGGGACATCGACACTGAAAGAGCCCCTTAACTTGATTTACTATGAGCAAGGAGTCACCAAAGATGTTCAATCTCTTAATATTCATGGCGATGGCTGTGTGGAGGCCCAACAGTAGGGCTTCATACTCAGCGTTGTTGTTGGTGCATAGAAAATCCAACTTAAATGACAAGGGCATTGGAGCTCCTTGCGGCATGAAGAACACTATTCCGGCACCACCCCCTTGCTCGCACTTCGAACCATCAAAGAACAGAGTCATATCAGCATTGTTCTCTGGTTCTTCAGGTTTGAGAGCTTCAGATATGATGAAGACTGCATCATTCGAAAGCTCTATGGTTAGAGGCCTACTATTTGATAGTGGTGCCTCAGCTAATTGATCCACTATGACCTATCCCTTAATGGACTTCTGGCTTATGAATTCCAGATCAAATTCCATCAATAGCATGATCCACTTCGTAGTACGTGTATTGTGATAAGTCTTACTCATCATGTACTACAAAGGATTTTGTTTGGATATAACATATGTCGTATGACTTAACATATAGTGTCACAATTTCTTTGTAGCGAACACTACTGCTAAACACAATTTTTCCACATATGCATACCCGAGCTCATAGCTCACCAAGGTTCGACTAATATAATATATGGCCTGTTCTTTGCCTTGCACATTCTTTTGGGCTAACATGGTTCCCAGTGCAAAGTCAGTTGCCAATATATATAGTAGAAAAGGCACCTCTGGCCTTGGTGGAGCTAGCATTGGTGGCGTCGCCAGGTATTGCTTTATTTTAGTGAAGGCTGCTTGATAGTCCTCGTCCTAGTTGAATGAGACCCCCTTATGTAGCAGTCGATTCATGGGTCGACATTTATCTGATAACTGAGTGATGAATCACTTTATCGATGCTACCTTGCCCTGAAGGCTCCTTAACTCTTTAATATTGGTGGGAGGATGCATTTCCAAGATAGCCTTGACCTTCGTTGGGTCAACTTCGATGCCTCGCTTAGAGACGATGAATCCTAGTAGTTTTCTAGAAGTTACGCCAAATACGCACTTCTTAGGATTCAGCTTGACATTGTGCTCTATCAGGTGATCGAAGACCTTCCTTAAGACCTCTGCATGCTCTTCTCATAGCAATGACTTGGCCAACAAGTCATCGATATAATCTTCTAGAATTTTGTGCATATAGTCATGAAAAATGTATGTCATGGCCCGCTGATATGTGGCACCAATATTTTTGAGGCCAAATGGCATAACTTTGTAGCAAAACGTTCCCCATGGCATTATAAACATGGTTTTATGCTGGTCTTCGGGTTTAATCCAAATTTGATTGTAACCAAAAAACTCATCCATTAAGGAGAGCATTTCATGACCTGCAGTTGCATCTACGAGAGCATCAATATTGGGCAACAGAAATGAATCTTTGGGTGTTGCCTTATTTAGGTCTCTAAAATCCATGCAAATACGGATTCTTCCATCGAGTTTTCCCATGGGTACCATATTGGACACCCATTCTGGATAGTCGATGGAGATCACAAATTCCACATCCAACAGCTTTTGTAGCTCATATTTCACCATTAAGGCTACTATTGGGTGCATCTTTCTAAGATTTTGCTTGACCGACTTCTTCGTCAGATCTAGTGAAAGGTTATGCGTAACCAATTTTGGGTCTAGACCTGGCATATCCTTGTACGTCCAAGCAAACAAATTTGGTCTCTCTTTCAGCAGAGGGATGAGGGTGGCCCGCTCATCTGGAGTGAGACTCTCTCCAAATTTAACCTTCTTTGCACTGGCAGGATCATTACTGATATCCACCTCAAAGGTTTCCTCTACTGACATATGTGATCCCTCCTCAAGCTGATGAGGCATAGGAATCAAATGGATGTCATCAATCAGGTTGATAGGTTCCACATTGGAAGCATTTTTGGCATGATAGACATCATATGCACAGCCTGGCGCAAAATGGAAAGGTTGCAACATTTCTTCGTTAGGGAAGAAATCTTCAGGCTCAATGGGTGAATCAACATGATCCCAGTCGATAGCATCTTTGTTAAGATACAATGGTTTGGATGGATCTACTGGATTGCGGAGTGGAGTGGTCAAATCAATGGAGACCATGTTTATGGAATGGAATTGATCTCTAGGACCACATGGACCAACTTCTACAAAATCTATGTAGTCCTCATACCCATGATCTGGCTCTAATGGCACAGGCACAAAGGGGTCTTCTCTATGAGGACTACGAACAACTGGATCCTCCCTATGCACTGACTACAAAATAGGATCATTTGGCTCAAGGAGCTCCATGTAGGTCGGTGGAAGGGGATTAACCAACCGATAAATTTGATCCAGGTTTAACCGTCTTGCTCTCAGATGAGGACCAACACGTAACTACCGATAGACCTCATCTATGTCGATGGGTTGATGATGGTAACATAAATAAGGAGGACCAAGGTAGGCCCTCTCTAACTCATCTTCTTCATCACTATCATAATAGAATCCTTCATTCACTCCTACTCCTAGGGGGCGCTCTAGCAAGTGCGGCCCCATGAATCTGACTGCTTGATTGCTGTCATCACTATCTGGATAAACCAGATAATTATATCGCAAGTGTGACATCACCAAGAAATCTAGCTCTGCTTCTTCCCCTGAATGATCAATGTTGGGAAGGATCTCTTCGATAACATGTACCGACTCAATAGGCAATAAATGATGCGCATACCAAGGCCTCACATAGGCACCTTCGACTTCATCCCTAGATTCATCATCATTTGAGGATTCCTCATCTACATCATAGCCTGGTCCACTCATATCGGAGGTGGACTCTACTCCATCTTCATTACAAAGATCTCCTAGCTCGAGATCACCTACAGTAATGGGGTTACACCCCTGCACGTCTGTGTCATCGACTGCATCATGGGTTTGGTGTCCTAGGTTATCTCTGGGGTTTAGTTCTATCTCAGTCTACTCAAGGAGCCCTTCATGATGATCTTCGAGTGGCTCAATGGTGATGATAGATATCATAGGGTGATTCCTCCAAAAATTGGAAGGATCAAGATGATATGGATTAAAATCCACATCATCCACCATACTAAGGTACAGATGATCTAGGGATGCTATGAGCAAATCATCCTACCCTCGTATCTATAACCCTAAACCGAACCTATCAGTGACTAACTGATAACGTGGTTCCAACGGAGTCCTACGTCCTTGTTCAAAGAGACCAAGGTCGTATCCATGCCAATGATATAACTCAAAAATACGCATGGCATACTCTGGGTTGGATAGATAATGAACATTTACTATGAAAGGTTCATCGTCATCTTCATCCATGGGCTCTCACGTTGGAAGCTGATCTAGCCCTGCATAGATGAAATTAGTCTAATTAGGTGGCTCTCCCAATGGAACCACTGATCCAACCGAGTAACGATGAGTGGACGGTCGGCCCATCTCTTGTGTAGTCTTCAAAATCGGTCCGAAGGTTACATTCTGCACAAGGTACTCACCTAATCTGATGTTGGTGAGATGTACTATCACCCACGGTGTGGATGATCCTACTGAAGATGCAGGTGAGGTAGGTTGAGGTGCCTCCTCGGCTTTGTCTTGGGGTTCCTCAACTTCCATAGGAGTGGGAACCTCCTCGATGACTAGCTCGGGCTCACGCTCCTCTTTCTCGCCCATTTTTACCTTCAACTTCCTTTCATCCCGATGCATGACTGATGCCGATGGTTTCAGGGAAGTGGTAGTGGTGTGCTCCGATCTGTGTGACACAGATGGCATTGGTTGAGCATGTACTACTGGTTTACCTCCTGGCTTCTTTATCGGCGATGATGACCGAACATCTAGGTGCATTGATGGGAGTATGAAACCCCTAGGCAAATCTGCTAGGTTCATGAACTTAAAAGGTTCTTCATTCGATGATACTACATGAACCTGTCCCTCATGAATATACTTCACACACTGATGCAATATCGAGGGAACGCAATGCATTTCATGAATCCAAGGCCTACCGAGTAGTATGTTGTACTGCATGGCCCCTTCTATCACATGACACATCACAGAGATGGTCTTCAGGCCTACCTGCATGGGTAGGATAATTGTGCCAATAGTCGAACATAGTGCATCGTTAAATGCTCTCAATGTAAATGTAGTGGGCACAATGTGTGATTTAGGCAGCTTCAAATGACTCAACGCCTTGGTCGTTATTATGTTGATCGATGAGCCGGTATCGATCAAGACCCTTTTAAATGGCATGTGATTAACACATGCGATTATATGCAATGGTGGGTCAGCCATGGTTGTAGAAACCGTCCTTATCTCATGATCATAAAATTGGATCATCGGTTCCTGACACTGTTGTACATGTCCCATAAAATTAGTAAATGCTTGTGCATCCTGGGACTGTACTTCAATGGACCTCAAAATGTCCATAAGAGTCTCCCTATGCCTAGGGGACTATTGTATTAGCTCATATATCGACAACTTCATAGGAGTTATCTACAGGTTTTGGACCAACCTGCTCCTTATGGTCACCATCGGTCTTGTTGGTGGGCCTGGAATATTCTACATCGGTTGTTGATTTGGTGTGGCTTGTATTTGAATGGGAGCATGAGGTTGATTCGGTTGTTCATATCTCCCATGTCTAGTGACAATGTTCACCATGCCTACGAACCCCTGGGTAGGTGGTTCGACTCGCACCTGGTTGACCTGGCCAACGTTGTTGTGAGGCGCCTCATGATTTGGCAAGGGATTTTTGTAAATCCCCATATTTTGATTATCGGGTGCCTATGGGTTGTGTGGCACTACAAGCTCACCTTTGTCAATCATATTTTGCACCATGTGTTTGAAAGTCTAGCACACCTCAATGTCATGGCCTTTCGTTCGATGAAAAATGCAAAATAGATCTTCTTGGTACCCCTTTGATTTGGGTTGATTGGGGTCTATCAGCTTGACTTCGAGTAATCTAATTTCCTTGGCCTCGCACAGTTGATGGAAATTTGACGTTAGTGATTCTGTCAATGGTGTGAACTGGCGAGGTGGGCGTTGATCTTTGTTCTTGCCCTTATAATTGTTGTTGCACTTTTCATACTACGCAGGAGGAGGTTGGGCCTGATAATTCTATTTTTGTTGCCCCTTGTCCTCCCTTTGGAGATTCAACACCACTTGATTCACATGGGCCTGCTTGCCCTATTGTTTTGTGGCACTCTTCTTTTGTCCCTCTCTCCTGTTCTTGAGCTTCAAGTTGCCTTCCTACAACTTGATGTCCTCGATCACTTTGGCTTGCGCCAAAGCCTCTTCGAATGTAGGATACTACTGCAGCTATAGTAGTAATGAGATGTGCTTGGCACAACTCTTTGTAAACATTCGGGTTAACTCTATGGTAGGAATAGGGAATGGCAACTTCACCATTAGTCTCCTCCATCTCTTTCCATACTGCTCAATTGGCTCATCATCGCGCTGAGCTAGCACAACCAGATCAAAAATATTGGCCTATTTCTTGATGCCAAAGGAATAGCATTCAAGAAAGGCATCAGCTAATTGCTCAAAACCAGTTATGCTATGTTTCTTTAGCTGATTGAACCACTCCTAGGCTGGACCAAAAAGTGTCATGATGAAAGTATGCAACAACAATGCATCGTTGCTTGCTATCTAAAAACAAGCATCCAAAAAGCTCATGATATGTTCCTGTGCATCTTCATCACCCTTAAACTTGTCTAACCTGGGCATATCAAAATGCTCAGGGTAAGCCAGAGTAGGCACCAAAGGATCCAAAGGCTCATTATGAATTTTCCTTAATGTCGACTTTTGAATAGTCACGCCTTGTCTCTCGATGGCTTTGATCTTCTCGGCTAAGGCCTTATAGGCCTTCGAAGATAGAAAGTCCTCCTCCCTAAGTTGATGTGGAGGTGGCTTAGGAGGTACTATCTTCCTCGTACGAGATGGAGGGCATTGCTCTTCCTCCTCCTCAGCTTGAGAGCTCTCAGGATATTCTTGCTCGTATCTGTCTCCCTCTTCTTCTTCATGTTGCCTCTGCCTCTGATCATCGAGTGATGGTGGTCGCTCCCTCTATTTGGCACTAGCATGAGTACGAGCATCTCTATGCTCTTGATGCATATCGGCTTGCGACAAAGCCTTCCTATATACATGCTCTCTATGCTCATCATGAGGATATAGGCCAGCCCTAGCTAGCCTATCCTCCTGCTCCACATGCTCCTTCTAGGCAAGGATACACTCTTCGTGCATGCGTTGCTCATATAGCCTCTATCTAATGAGCCTCTATGCTTGAAGATTTTCATCTTCAATGCGTTGCCTCTCTAGGTGAGCATCCTCCAATTGATCTTGGAGGAGTTGGCATTTCTGCTTCGATACCAGTCGATGTGATCTATCGATCGATCGGTCATGGGAGGCCTCTAGTATCCTTGCTCTGTATGAGTGACCTTATGGGTTCTGTACCCATCGAAATGATGTGCTGCACCTTTGCCTCTATTTGTGAAGATGGCATTGGCATCCTATTGTGTCCTATACTATGAACCACCATGCGCAGATAGTGGGTGTGTGACATGAGGGTGCTTAGAAGCCTCTCCATGCTCTCTAGTAGTCCTGACGATGCTCACGCTATGCTCACTCGGGGCACGAGTGGGTGGAGTGGAAGGCTTGTAGCCTAACTACTCTAAGACACTACCTAGACCCTCTAGCTATCTAGACCACCAACGCTCATGCGGTGGTGTGCCATTAGCTCCCACCTTTGATATATCAATGGTGATCTTGCATGGTGGACCACGCATGGGAGTATGGGTAGACCTATGCTCGAAAGTGAGCCTGTCTACCTACCCCTGAATGGGTGGATCTCTAGTCCTTCTATACTCAGAAGGTGGAGGCATGGATCCTCCTATGGACTTAGTATGTAGGGGCACCAACCTGGTCCCCTGCACAACATACTCTTCGGCCGATCCCATGGACGCGCATGCAGTGCGGTCTCGATAATGGATTTCGAGTGGAGCACCCTCATGCTGAGAGGCTCCCTGCTCTATCCTATGCCTAGAGGAGTGTACTAAAGCTCCTCTATCTAGGGTATGCTCTACGGGCTCCCCTCGTGTCGAGTTATCTCCTCTAATGCTTGTCGAACGACATTCGGTTCGCTCATGTGGGTGAGGACTTGACACGTGTTGTTGTGAATTGGTTAGGGGTTGGTCATTGGCATCAAGTTTAGACCTTTGTCGACCACCCCGTGTATCCACCATTGTGTACCTAGCATCTAGATGTATCTTTTATTATTAAGAAAACAAGGTATACAATGATGATTATCTCGTATTAAATTTTGAAAGTGAGCCCTAAACTGTTTGATGTGTTTTCAAGATGTGTTGTATCAGTGTAGAAACTCTTATCATGTTTTGCAAAACTTGTTGGATTTTATTCTCAGTTTAATGGCTTTCACCTATACGCTCACAGCTCGACAACTTGGCTATGAACTCCAAGTCACGTAATCCAACCTATAATGTGTGGTAATGAAGCCCACACATGGTCAGGGAGCACAAGTCCTCCCAGATCCTCACCCATTTTCCCCAGTCAATGTTATACCCTCCGAAGAGAATACATGCAAATTTTCTAGGGTACGAAAGGTTCTCGGATCCGGTATTGGTCTAGTATCCAAAGGTTCATAGGATTTGGGCCAATGGATGGAAATTACGCCCACCGTCATTGAACCCTACTAGTGGTTGGATGTCAAGCCCAACTCACTAGCGTTTAAGTGCCAAGTGGTGTGTGTGGTTCATTTTATTGTACATAAAATAAATGCATCATATAGCACTCATGCTCATTTTCTATATGCTATGCAAAATGAAGAACGTTTTACATTCAAAAAATGCAAACTAATCTAGATGCTCTTTTAGACAATGCACATTACGATGATAATTGGCCACTAATTGGGCCTCACACATGCAAACCAAACAAGACACTCTATCAAGCACGTTGTAGCCTAGGGCGGACTGCAATCATAGGTCCATTGTTCCTAGCAGCACCTTTCTATGGAAGTAAATGCGAAAGCAAACTAGGACGATTGATTACCCTTTTTTAGTGGTTTTTCCTAATTTGCATTCGAAATTATACATGTAAAAACATAGAGGGAAAAAAATGATAGAGGGTTGAAAATAGGGCCTACCTCAGGTCCTACAATGATTGGCTCTCTGATTTTTACTATTTGTGCTGTCAGTTGGAAACCGTAGGTCTGGTCTACGGTTCTGACTGTAGACCACGTGTTGAACCTGCGGTTCAATTGTTGGCCCGTAGCTGATAGCTATGGTCTATACCTGCAAGTCAAAAAAGTCAAGAACACATAGTCAGATGCTATTTATGTGGAGTTCCACCATGATCACCTTCTGTAACCACCAAAAAGGCTCACACCCAAAATCCTAGTGTAATAGTGCAAATAATGACAACATGCATGAAATCCAAGAAATTGACAACAAGATAAACAATAAAAGACACTTTATTCCATTATGAAGTCATTTCAGGTTACAAGTACATCCCTCTTAGGGATAATCATGTTGATACAATATTACAATAATATTCGTGCAATTGTTTCCCTCTCAAGGGTAGGTGTGATATTTCAAATGCCTTTGTAGGGTGACACGAACTGCCTTAGGGTGGAGTTGACCCTCTTCTTCGCGTTGAGGAAGGATTCGAATGTTAAGCTCCTATGAATGTAGATCCCTATGGTCAAGAAACAATAGAGAATGATCAAAAACATAGGCAGCCTCTCATGATGAGGCCCTTAAAAGGAAATATGCATAAAGATGCCATTGAAAACATGAAATCAAGAAAGCATGTAAAAGATGTTTAAACTATGCTAAACTAACAAAGATTCATGGAAATACATAAAAGAGTATAGCAGTTAAGATTTGCATGGTTCAATTAAAGGAAATGAAGCTTTAAAAGTCATAAAGAACCCATTGATGTCTATTTCATGCTACTATACTAAAATCATTCTAAACCTAAATCTATCGGTCAAAAATCTCTACAACTACAATTAAACCATGCAAATGACTAATCTAATCTAATTAGATGGGCAGAAATGAAAATAGTAAGGTGGTGATACCTCTATTGCAAACCGTAGCACTGGTGCATGGTCTGCACTATAAACCATGGCTGAAAGCCATGGTGAGCACTCAAGTAAGTTTACCCTCAAAATCAAGGGTAGTGGGCTTGACCTCCTTGTCCAATTGATGTTCAAGGGTCACCTTCGGTGTCCTTCTGACAAGTTTGGTGGTTGATTCATTGAATAGGGCCTTCGTTTGCCCGAATTAGTATTTCTTGGCTCTTCTAGGCTCCTAGGACCTCCATGGCAAATTGATCTTTGGGTGAATAGCAAAGTGGTCTTCTCCAATGCATGAATTCAGTATGCAATTCGATAGGGCTTCGCTGCTCGCTTGATCAATCAACTCTCTATATTCTCTCCCCATTTGGAGGGGGTACTTATAGGATGCCCTAGGGCTAGGGGTGGCTTCATGGAGAAGCCAAGATCAAGAAGAGGTGGTTAGGACAGTTGGAATGGAAGCCTTTGGAATCTTCCATCCATTAACCACCTTCTTCTAGAACAAATGGTCATTCAAACCAATTTGGCTCGGATGAAGGCCAACTAAACTTTAGTTAAGACCGTAGGTTGTAGCTACGGTTTAGACTATAAACCGTAGGCCTTAGCCATGGTTCATACTGTAGACCGTAGGTCTAGGTTGCGGTTCAGACTGATTAGGCCAAGGAGCCCAAATTGAGTGGTTAGAACCATTGCTCTATCTTGGAGTCTATCCAAGATCCTCCATATGGTCTTATAGCATGTCCATATGAGTAGTCACCCTCGACATGATGCATTTTAGGTGTCTATAGAAGGAGATCCCAGAGAAAAAACTTCAATGGGGGACTGCCCTACACACATAGGGGAGCTAACTAAAGAAGGCAACAAAGGGATGGTAAGTTGGGCTTGGTTGGCCAAGGGGAAATATGGCTTGATGGGAGAGGCCAACGGGGATGGATCAAGGGTATTTTGATACTTTAGGGGGAGAGTATGAGGGAGGCATGCGTGGAAGTAGCATAAGTAGGGAGGGTGGCAAAATGGGGGAGGGGGTAGAGGGGGCAGAAGGGTAGTGAGGGGTGGAAGGAGGAGGAGAAGGGGTAGAAGACATAGAAAGGGGGTGGATGGGAGAGGGGAGGGAATGGAGGCAGTAGCTATGGGGGTGGATGAGAGGGGAAGAAAGGGGTTCAGGAGGAACACCTTAGTTTTCAAGGGATGGGTCTGTCCTTAATCCCCAATCGATTCACAAATACACATGTCTAGTCCTCAACCACATGAGCAAACCAAATGTCGTTCGATGAGCATTAGAGGAGACAACTCGACACGAGGGGATCCCAGTGAGCATACTCCTAATAGACTAGCATCAGTGCATTCTTCTAGACATAGATTAGAGAATGAAGCTTCTTAGATTGAGGGTGCTCCACTCAAAATCCATTATCGATACCGCATTGCACGTGCATCCATTGGATCAGCTAAATATTATGTCATTCAAGGGACCAGATTGATACCCATTCGCACTAAGTCTATAGGGTGTACTATACCCCCACCTTTTGAGTATGGAAGGAATAGAGATATGTCCATTCAAGGGCAAGTAGAAGGGCTCCCTATTGAGCACAAGTCTATCCATACTCCCACATGTACTATAGCATGCAAGATCACCATAGATATATCGAAGGTGGGATCTAATGGAACACCATCCCATGAGAGGTGGGGGTCTAGATAGCTAGACCATCTAGGTAGTATGTTAGAGTAGCTAGGCTGCAATCCTTCAACTCCACCTACTCGTGCTTCGAGTGAGCATAGCGAGAGTACCATTAGAACTACTAGAGAGCATGGAGAGGATTCTAAATGCCCTCATGTCTCACGTCCACCATCCATGCATGGTGGTACACAACACAAGACACAACACAATGTTGATGTCATCTTCACAAACAGAGGCAAAGGCACAATACATCAGTTTGATGGGTACAAAACCCATAAGGTTGCTCATATAGAGCAAGCATACAAAAGGCCTCCTATGACTAACCAAGTTGAAATATCATATCGACTAGCCTCTAAATAGAAATTCCAAATCCTCCAAGATCAGTTGGAGGATGCTTGCCTAGAGAGGTAGTGCATTGAAGATAAAGATCTTCAAGCGTAGAGGCTTACTAGACAGAGGTTGTATGAGCAGTGCTTGCATGACGAATGCATCCTTGTACAAAAGGAGCGTGTAGAGCAGGAAGATAGGTTGGCTAGGTTTGACCTATATTATCAAGATGAGCATAGATAGCAGGTGCATAGGAAGGCTCTTTCATAAGTTGACATGCACCATGAGTGCATAAGCATTCACACTCATATCACTACCCATTAGAGAGAGTGACCACCTTTGGTCGACAATCAGAGGCAGCAACATTATGAGGAACAAGAGGGGAACATATGCAACCAGGAATATCCTAAGAGTTCCTAAGCTAAGGAGGAGGAAGAGCAACACCCTCCACCTTGATAGAATAGGATTGTACCTCCCAAACCACATCCGCATCGACTTAGGTAGGAGGACTTTCTATCTTTTGAGGGTTACAAAGCTTTGGCAGAGAAGGTCAAAGCAATTGAGAAACAAGGCACGACTATCCAAAATCTAACACTAAGGAAAATTCATAATGAACCTTTAGATACCTCAGTGCCTATGCCCCCATACCTTGAGCATTTTGAGATGCCCAGGTTGGATAAATTTAAGGGAGATGAAGAGGCACAAGAACATGTCATGAGCTTTCTAGATGCTTGCTTCTAGATAGAGAACAATGATGCATTGTTATTGTGTATGTTTGTCATGACTCTCTCTGGTCTAGCCCAAGAGTGGTTCAATCAGCTAAAGAAACATAGCATAACAAATTTTGAGCAATTTGCTTATGCATTTCTTGAATGCTATTCCTTTGGTATCAAGAAATAGGACAACCTTTTCGATTTGGCTACGCTAGCTCAGCACAACGATGAGCCAATAGAATAGTACAGGAAGAGGTGGAGGAGATTAATGGTAAAGTTGCCATTCTTGATTCCTACCATAGAATTAACCTAAATTTTTACAAATATTTATGCCAAGAACATCTCGCTACTATTGCAGCTACAAAAATATGCTACATTCGAAGAAGCTTTGGTGTAAGCCAAGGTAGTTAAGGACATCAAGTTGCAGGAAGGCAACCTGAAGCTCAAAACTAGGAAAGAGGGATATAAGAAGAGTACCTCAAAGCAATAGGGCAAGCAGGACCATGTGAATCAGGTGGTACTAAATCTCCAAAATGAGGATAAGGGGTAAAAGAAATAGAATTATCAAGCCCATCCTCATCCTGTGCAATACGACCAACGCAATAATAACTACAAGGGCAAGAACAAAGAGAAACACCCACCTCGCATATTTATGCCATTGATGGAATCATTGACATTGATTTTTTGTCAACTCTAAAATGCCAAGGCAATAAGATTTTCCAATGTCAATATGGTTGATCCTAATCAGCCCAAGACCAAAAACTATCAAGAAGATATTTTTTGCATATTTCATAGAGCAAAAGGCCATGACATCGAGGTATGTTGGTCTTTCAAACATATTGTGCAAAATATGATAGAAAATGGAGAGCTTGTGGTACCAGGAAATCCCTAGGTGCTAGACAACCAAAACATGGGGATTTTTAAAAATTTGTTACCAAACCATGAGACGCCCCGTAACCATGCTGGCCACATCAATCAAGTGCGAGTCGAACCACCTACCCAAGGGTTCATTGGTATGGTCAATGTTGTTACCAAAAATGGGAGGTACGAATAACCGAATCAACCTCGTTCTCCCATTAAAATATAGGTCACGCCCCAAAAATGATAGGTAAAAAATATTCTAGGCCCACCAATGAGACCGGTGGTGACCATTAAGAGTAGGTTGGTTCAAAACCTATAGATGAATCCTACGAAGTTGTCAATAAATGAGCTTATATAGCAATCCCCTAGGCACAAGGAGACTCTTATGGACATTTTGATGTCCATTGAGGTACAGTCCTAGGATGCACAAGTGTTCACAAACTTCATGGGACACGTACAATAGTGCTAGGAACCAATGATCCAATTCTATGGTCATGAAGTGAAAATGGTTTTTGCAAATGTGGCTGACCCGCAACTACATATCATTGCATGTGTTAACCATGTGCCATTCAAAAGGGTCTTGATTGAAATTGGTTCATCGATCAATATAATCACGACTAAGGTATAGTACCATTTGAAATTTCCTAAATCACTCATCATACCAACAACCTTTACATTAAGAGCATTAAATGACGTACTATGCTCTACGATTGGCATGATTGTCCTACCCATTTAGGTGGGACTGAAGACCATTCCCGTAATGTGTCACATGATAGAGGGTCTTTTGCAGTATAACATCCTACTGGGGAGGCCTTGGATTCACGAAATACATTGTGTTTCCTTGATATTGCATTAGTGTGTCAAATATATACACAAGGGAAAAGTTCGCGTGGTTTCATCAGATGAAGAACCATTCAAGTTTGTGAACTTAGTAGATTTTCCAAGGGGCTTTGTAATCCCATCAACAAACTTGGACATATGGCCCACATCATCGGTAAGGGTTCCAAGAGGTAAATAGGTGGTGCATGTTCAACCATCGGTATTTGTATCAAACAGATCTAAACATACCACTACAACTTCTTTGAGACCGAGTGCATCAGCAATGCATCAGGACGATGAGAAATTAAAGGTGAAATTGGGTAGGAAAGAAGCAAATAACACGCTCAAACCAGACATCATTGAGGATGCCACCACCATGGAGGTGGAGGAATCCTAGGATAAATTCAAGGAGGCACCTCAGCCTACTTCTCCTGCATCGTCAGTAGGGTCATCTGCACTGCGGGTGACTGTTCACCTAGCCAATATAGGTATGGGTGAGTATCTTGTGTAAAATATGACCTTTGGTCCTATTTTAGAGACTACACAAGATATGGGCTGGCCGATAGCCCATAAATATCCATTTGGATCTGTATTACCATTGGGTGAGCCACCCAACAAAACAAACTTCATCTACACTAGGTTGGATCAAGTTCCAACACGAGTGCCCATGGAAGTGGATGATGACGAACAGTTCATGTTGAACGTTCGGTACTTGTCCAACCCAAAGTATACCATGTGCATTTTTTATCTCTATCATTGACATGGATACAGCCTTGGTATTTTTGAACAAGGACGAATAACCCCTCTTGAACTACGTTATCAGTTGGCAACTAATAGGTTCGGATTGGGATTGCAGATTTAGGGACATGATGATTTACTCACTGCATCATTGGATCGTTTATACCTGAGTCTGGGGGATGACATGGATTTTAATCCATATAATACTAACATGTCTAGTATTCAGGGCAACAACCTAATGATGTCAGTAATCACCATTGAGATACCGAAGCTTGAACATGAAGAGTTCTCGGAGTAGAACCCCAGAGGCAACCTGGGTCATCAAAATTGTATCACAAATGATGATACTAGTATGCAGGGGCACAACATTGCCATTCTAGGCGATCTTGATTTAGGAGATATTTGTAGTGAAAATGGAGAGGATTCCACCTCCAAAATAAGTGGACTGAGTTATGATGCAGATGGTGAGTCCTCGGATAATGATCAATCTAAAGAGGAAGTTGAATGAGCCTTCGTGGTTTCGGTATTTCTATGCCATTTACTACCTAGAGAGCAATTATATGAGATACAAGAGCATTTCATAGTCGATAGTGATTATGAAGATGAGACAGAGTAGGCCTACTTAAGGCCTCGTCCAGCCAATCTCCCAATATTTGTGGACATGATAGAGTGGTCTGCTCATAATAGTAATATAGCGATGAGGTTGAGATGACAAATCCGAGGCTTGTATACCCACTACATCTATTTCTTGTAGAGTCATAGTATGTTATAGAAGAAGTACCTCTTAACACTAATCACTCTGAAGAGGAAGCAACGCCAATTTTTATGCCAGTGTCATATATATGATCATTCTATTCGGTTTATCCAGATAGTGATGATAGTGACCGAAGAATCAGATACATGGGGCCAAATATGGCAGATCGCCCCTTGCATATGGGGGGAATTCAAGGATTATATCTATATAGTGATGATGAGGATTCATTGGAGATGGCCTATTTGGGGCCTCATCACCTACGTAATCAAAATCCACCTTAGGGTTTGCCACCTATTACAAATATAGGTTTGCATTGAGAGATTAATCTCCAGTGCCACCTAAGGGAAAGAATAAATATAGAAGAGGAATATCAAATACTCTTTCCCCATCCACCTACTTATGCTGAGCTACTTGAGCCGAGAGATCCAATTTTGTAGTTAGTGCATAGGGAGGATCCAGTTATTCGAGCATCCCATAGGGAGGACCCATTCATCCTTGTACCATCTAAGCCAGATCTTGGGTACAGAAGCTACACTAATGATGTAGAGTTCAATCTATGTGGTCTTGGAGATCAATTCCATTCCATCAACATGGTCTCCATTTATTTGACCACTCCAATCCATAATCCAAAAGATTCATCCAAGGCATTGCACCTAAACATGGATGCTATCGATTGGGATCATGTTGATTTGCCAGTAGAGCCTAAAGAATTCTTCCCAAATGAAGAGATGCTGCAACCATTTCATTTTGGACTAGGTTGTGCTTATGATGTTTATCACACTGAACATGCTTCCAAAAAAGAACATATAAATCCAGCTAATGACATCCATTTTATCCCTATGCCACATCAGCTTGATGAGGGATCCCATATGTCAGTAGAGGAAACCTTCAAAGTGGATATAGGTAACGACCCCATCAATCTAATGAAGGTTAAATCTAGAATGAGTCTCACTCTAGATAAGCGTGCTAGCATCATCCCTCTATTGAAAGAGATAACTAACCTTTCTGCTTGGACATACAAAGATATGCCTAGTCTAGACCTGAAATTGGTTACTCATAACCTTTTGCTAGACCCATACAAGAATCCTATCAAGCAAAAGCTTAGAAAGATGCATCCAATAGTAGCCTTAATGGTGAAATATGGATTGCAAAAATTTTTGGATGTAGAATTTTTCATTTCCATCGGCTATCCAGAATGGGTATCCAATATGGTGCCTATAGGAAAACCAGATGGAAGGATCCATATTTTTATGGATTTTAGATATCTCAATAAGGCAACACCCAAAGATTCGTTTCTATTGCCCAATATCAATGCTCTAGTAGACTCTACTGCAGGTCACAAAATGCTCTTCTTAATGGACAATTTTTTTGGTTATAATCAAATTTAGATTAATCCCGAAGACCAGCACAAAACCATGTTTATAACACCATGGGGAACATTTTACTACAAATTTATGCCATTTGGTCTCAAAAATGTTGGTGCCACATACCAACAAGCCATGACATACATTTTTCATGACTATATGCACAAAATTCTTGAATATTATATCGATGATTTGCTAGCAAATTCATTGCTATGAGAAGAGCATGCAGAGGTCTTAAGAAAAGTCTGTGATCGCCTGATAGAGCACAACTTCAGGCTGAATCCTAAGAAGTGTGTATTTGGTGTAACTTCTAGAAAATTACTAGGGTTCATCATCTCCAAGAGAGGCATCGAAGTAGACCTAGTGAAGGTCAAGGCCATTTTGGAAATGCATCCTCCCACCAATATTAAGTAATTAAGGAGCCTTCAGGGTAAGGTAGCCTCAATAAAGTGATTTATCACCCAACTATCAGATAAATATTGACCCATAAATCGACTACTACATAAGGGTGTTCCATGCAACTGGATCGAGGACTGCAAGGTAGCCTTCACTGAGATAAAGAAATACCTAGTGATGCCACCAATGTTATCTCCACCAAGGCTAGAAGAGATTTTTTTGCTATATATATCGGCAATAGACTTTGCAGTAGGGACCATGTTGGTCCAAAAGAACATATAAGGCAAAGAGCAAGCCATATATTACATTAGCCGAACCTTGGTGAGTTACAAGCTAGGATATGCATATGTGGAAAAACTATGTTTAGCAGTAGTTTTCGCTACCAAGAAATTGTGGCACTACATGTTGAGTCATATGATATATGTGATATCAAAAAAAAATCCTTTGCAGTATATGATGAGCAAGACATATCATAATACACATACTGCAAAGTGGATCATGTTATTGACAAAATTTGATCTGGAATTCATAAGCCAGAAGCACATTAAGGGATAGGTCATAGCATATCAGTTAGTTGAGGTGACACTATCCAATAGTAGACCTCTAATAATAGATCTTTTGGATGATGCAGTGTTTGTAGTATTTGAAGCTCATAAACTTGAAGAACCAGAGAACAATACTGATATGACTCTGTTCTTTAATGGTTCAAAATGCGAGCAAGGAGCTGGCATAGGAATAGTTTTTTTCATGCTGCAAGGAGCTCCAATGCCCTTGTCATTCAAACTAGACTTCCCATGCACCAAAAATAATGCTGAATATGAAGCCTTACTTTTGGGCCTCCATACAACCATTGTCATGAATATCAAGAGACTAAACATCTTTGGTGATTCCCTACTCATAATTAACCAAGTGAAGGGACTATTTTAGTGTCAATTTTTGGTACTAAAAGCCTACAAAAATCTTGTTACCACATATCTAGCTAAAATAGAATGGTACGACATCGAGGCAATCCCTCATTCATCAAATAGGTTCATAGACACCATGGCATATTTAGGATCCTTAATCCCTCAAAATCCATCTACCGACTTCACTACCATCCATGTCAAGACACTCTTGCATCCTACATCAGAGTGTGTAGCATTTGATAACAAATAATTAGTCAACATGATTAGTTTAGATCCAAAAGCTGATTGGTTTTGCAAAGCTGAAGACTTTCTCAAGAAGGCACCTTGGGGGTCTTTAACCTCCTAGAGTCCTACGGGGAGTGGCACCACCATTCACCACAAGGTTGTTTCCTAGTATGCATTTACAAAGATAAATACATAGGGGGTACAAGTTGTCTTAGCAGTCAAATTTGAGGCTCATCAAAATTGGATGTCACAGATTCAAGACTTCCTAAGACTTGGTTTTGTCTCGGAGGGACTGTCGCATGCCACAAGATGCACATTTAAATATAAAGTGACTAAATATATCTTGATAAGAGATATTTAGTACCACCAAAGTTATGATGGAGTTCTCCTTCGTTGTATTGAGCCCCAAGAGTCATCTTGGGCAATTTTAGAGGCTCATGATGGTACATGCGATGGCCATTTCAGCGGCATGGCCATCATCAAGTGCATCCTTTGAATGGGTTATTATTGGTCCACTATGGAGAAGGATTGCAATATGTATGTCAAGAAATGCATCAAATGTCAGGATCATGCTAATCTTACACACTTGCCATCACATGCCCTACAATCAATCCAAGCAGCTTGGCCATTTGCTCAGTGGGGGTTTGATATAATTGGCAAGATATCTCCTCTGTTATCAGGATGACATACATTCATTATTACAACTACTGAGTATTTTACAAAGTGGGTGGAAGCCATTCCCTTAACAATGACCACTGGATCTCGCATAGTAGAGTTCATAATGGAGCATATTATAAGTCATTTCAGGATACCATCCAAAATAGTTTTGAATAATGGAACTTTTTTTAAGAACAAAACTATGCGAGCTTTAACATCTAAGTACCACATCAAACACAGTTTTGCAACTCCATATTATCCGAAGGAAAATGGGCAAGTTGAGGCCTCATACAAGACTATGATATCCATCTTGAAAAAGAAAGTTCTAGAACACCACAAGGATTGGCATATACAGCTACTCCTTACATTATGGGATTATAGGACTAGCATTCAGACTCCCACTAGGGCAACTCCATTTTCACTAGTATATGGCACTAAGGCCATTATGCCCTTAGAGTTGAAAATTATAAGGATACACATTACATTGAAAGAGTTCATCGATAATGACAATGCATGGCAAGCTCGACTAGATCAATTGACACTACTAGATGAACGTCATGTGAATGCCTTGGAGCATCTTTGCATCTATCAGGAGTGATTAATATCAAAGTCCATCAGAGAGACTTTGAATTTGGGGATCTTGTGCTGAAATAAAACCAACAGAACTCAAATTTTTTGCCCGATATGTGAGATAAATTTACGTCTAATTGGCTAGGACCCTATATCATATCCAAAAATATTGGTCCAGGTACCTATCTCTTGGCGTCACTAGGGGGTGTTGAAGAGCTTGAACATCTAAACATCATCCATCTTAAGGCATTCTATGATTAAAGAGTGTAGTAGAAAAGGTTCCAAAGGCATCTATAAGCCCTTTGGTCAGTAAAAAAGTCACCAAGGATTTCTAAAAATCTCTTGGTCAACCCAAAGGCTTCGAGGGTTACTTAAAGCCACTCGGTCATCCCAAAAAGGCACCAATGATTTCTAAAAAAATCGCTTGGTCAACCTAAAGGCTCTGAGAGTTCTTATAGCTTATCGGTCATCCTAAAAGGACTCCAAGCTCTCTTGCTAAGAGTTTGGTCAACTAAAAGGTTCCAAAGGCATCTGTAAGCCATTTGGTTAATCTAAAAAGCTCCAAGTGTTGGACTATGTAATGCAACATTGTGTAAATTATTATTAGACTAAAATATAAAGTCTAAATAATAATATTTAGAAAATAATTCTATGTAAAAATATTCCCACCCAATTAAATAAATAAAATAAGGGTTCTAGGAATATTTAATTTATGGAAAAAATTTATTCCCCCTTTTCTAGAAAATATTAAAAAGTAACTAATAAATTTCTAATATTTGATAGATGCCACTTATCACATATCTCAAATATTAGATTATGATAAAATTAGAAAGTAACTAAAGCACTTTCTAATATTTGATTAGATTGTGATAAGATTTAGGGTTGTAGTAGAAAAGCTTATCTTTAAATAGGGGTGTTTTCTACTACATATTATCATATCTTATCAGATCTTATCGTATCTTGTCATATTGACTTGTGTTGTAGGTTATGTTGATGCAAATTGTTGCATAAAATTAATGCATTCTTGTATTGTTGAATCAAATGAGTAATATAGTGAGCTTCATAGTGGATGTTTCCCTTCTTCATTTGAAGTAGGGTTTTACCACTTAATATTGGTGTTGTGATTTTTTTAATTTTTTTTGTGTGATTGATCTTGTGGAGCATTCTTCGATCTTGTGGAGACTTTGCTTGTCTCACATTTGGTATCAGAGCGGTTGGGATCTCCATCAAGTGTCTTCAATCCTTCGAGGTGAAAAACCCATTAAGGTATTTTTTTTTTGCATGCATTTGATATTTCGGTGTTTTATGTAAACTTATTTTGCAAATCTGCCATTAGGGTTTATAAATTTATTATGTTTTTAGATCTAGTTAGATCTTTTGCAAACAATATTTTCATTTTAAATCTATAAAAAAAAATTTGGCATTAAGATTTTTTTGGAAGGGTTTTGGAGCTAAACGGACCCCATGGTTGCATCCGGAAGACCCAAAAACATTTATTTCCATATATAGTCATTTAAAAAAAAAATCCACAACACCAATATTAAGTGGTAAAACCCTACTTCAAATGAAGAAGGGAAACATCCACTATGAAGCTCACTATATTACTCATTTGATTCAATAGTACAAGAATGCTTCAATGTTATGCAACAATATGCATCAACATAACCTACAACACAAGTCAATATGACAAGATACGATAAGATATGATAATATGTAGTAGAAAACACCCCTATTTAAAGATAAGCTTTTCTACTACAACCCTAAATCTTATCACAATCTAATAAAATATTAGAAAGTGCTTTAGTTACTTTCTAATTTTATCACAATCTAATATTTGAGCTATGTGATAAGAGGCATCTATCAAATATTAGAAAGTTATTAGTTACATTCTAATATTTTCTAGAAAAGGAGGAATAAATTTTTCCATAAATTAAATATTCCTAGAACCCTTATTTTATTTATTAATTGGGTGGGAATATTTTTACATAGAATTATTTTCTAAATATTATTCTTTAGACTTTATATTTTAGTCTAAGAATAATTTACACAATGTTGCATTACATATTCCAACACTCCCCCTTAATGCAATATTGGAGAAAGGAATTATGAGACAAAGAAACATTCTCCCCCTAAAGATACAAACGGGGATGAGAATCAAATGAGTAATATAGTTACAATGAGCTTCTATGACCAATAATGGTCTATAATAAGGCACCAATACAAAATGGGCCAAAATGAGACTACAAGACCCCAACAGAGTAGCTTCAGATACAAGCAGCTTACAAATCCATCCATCAACCACAAGTGGTTGCAAATGACAAGAAGAAAACATCACAAGGGTTTCTTTAGTAAGCCTGCAAAATCCCAAACGAAAGTATCTGCAAGCTATAAGTAGCTCAACATAAGATCAGTTAGATACATCATCATAAATATATTCACCACAACATATATGAATATCCAAAGATGATAACAAAACTGATCTAACAAATAGTGAACTATAAGTCATCACAAAAATATGCCAAGCCATACTTATAGTCACGTTCTATATAGTTGATCAAAGAATATCATGTACAAAGTTGCATAAAGCAAACAAGGAGTACCATGATAATGCAAACTCTAAAGTACCATGGACAAAAGTAGCACAATGCTAACAAAAAAGTACCATGTACAAGAGTTGCATAAGGTATATGAAAATAATAAAGTGCGCACACCAGTTGCATAAAGCCAACCATAAAATATCATGTACAAAAGTAACATAAATGCTAACAAGAAAGTACCATGATAAACAAATTGCATAATGCCAACTACATAAAAAAACATGTACAAAGTTGTACAAGGCAACAAGAAATTACCATGTAAAAGAGTCGCATAAAGCAATTGCATCATATACCATAATTGCACCATACCATCTACAAAGTAACATGTACAAATGTTGCACAAGGCAAACAAGAAAGTAACATATTCAAAAGAGATGCAAAAAGCAATTATAACACCAAATATAAACTCATATATATAGCACAAAACACCTCATAAGGATGAAGTTGTCATCACACAAGTGTAACTACACTTCATTCCCCCTTGAGGATAACTTCACCAAACCAAGTGAGTCCCTCAGCTTACAAAACTGCTCCTTGGGAAGAGGTTTGGTGAACAAATCAGCAGAATTAGAAGATGATGGGCAATAATCCAACTGAATAGTCCCATCCAATACCTTCTCTTTGATAAAAACAGGGGAAGAGAGTGAAAAAATTGATCCAAAATTGCCTTGTATACTCCAAAACATACTTGGATAACCTTGCAAAACAAGTAAACTCACAAACAACCATTGTTAATGTGAGGCAAACAAATATTGCATTTTAAGGAGAATAATAATAATTTTTAATACAAAAAATTGCTTTAAAAAATGCAATTAAATTAATAAAATTTATTTTATTAAAAAAAATGGTATAAAAAAGTTTAAAGATTTTTATAAAGCAAAACTTTTTCAAAAAAATAAAACTATTTTTTTTATATATATATAAAGCAAAACTATTTTTTTATTTAAAAAAAAACAAAACTAATTTTTTTTTTATAAAGCAAAACTGTTTTTTTTTTTTTTTTTAAATAAAACTATTTTAAGCACACCAAGGATGTCTAAAAATCGCTTGGTCAACCCCAAAAAGTTCCAAAGGCATATATACTCGCCGTTTGGTCAAATATGAAAGCTCAAAAATTCATAAAAATTTGAAAATATATAAAATTCCAAAAAAAATGGTAAAGGATAAAATCCAAAAACATTTGCTTTTGCAGTTTGCATTTTCATACATGCATTCATCTCATCATATTGCATTTAGGCATTTGTCATCCGTTGCATTCCACAGTAGAGTGTAATGTGTCTATCAAAATCTTACAAATGGTCGCACATTTGTATTTCAATCATGCACCCTTGCATTTATCATAATTCATTGCATTCATACACAATACCTGTTGTGGAGAAATATGTATGTATATTAAGTTTTCCAGTCACTCAAACATACCTAGTGGGTTATTCAGATATTGTAGAAAGCTTACTTTGCTTTTATATACGAGGTCATTAGTTGGGATAGTGCTTCAACATATCAGGATCCCATCACTAAGCAAAACAATATAAAATCCTTCTAAGACAAGAGATGATGAAAGCTGCGAAAGTAGTCTTAGGTATCTAGAGAGATGGGTTTCATGACCTACTTATCTTGCAAATAGTTCGGTCTAGAGAGGTGAACTTTGGCAAAAGGACAAGAATTTTCCCTATACATCCCAAAGTTACAAAGTTTAAATCCCACGTTACAAAGTGCAAATTTCAAAGTACAAAGTTTAAATCAAATGTAAAGTGACATAGTGAATCAAAAGCACTATAAAAATCCTTTACTCAAAGAAAAATGTAACACATGGACTAACATTGATTTTTATCACTACATATGAGCAAGTAATAAGGGTGAGAACTTGAATTCCTATATTGTCCACCTTTGGAAAGCCATAGAGTGATTCTTGATCGCAGCAATGGGTTGGAAGAGTCCCACCTACAATCGGAGGGGTAGTTCTATTGGGTGATCCCAAAACATAGCAATGGGTTGAAAGAGTCCCACCTACATTTGGAGGGGTAGCCCTGATCAATTTGCAAGATGAGCTAGCTCTAGGTGCCTAGGTTTGTCTAGTTGTATAACTCTAATCAAAGCTAAAAAAATGATGCTATGATCATATGAGAAACCCTATCTCACATATGGGTTGAAAGAGTCCAAAATGACATACGGGGTATGCTTATGGTCTATCTAAAAATACTCACATGCACACATAGGGATAATGAATAGTTGGGCCTGTCATGACAAAAGCCTTGTCTAATACCTTGGACAGTTAGTATGTGATTTTGGGAGAAGTCTACTAGGGTGTTTGAGTCTCATGGAAAACCTCAAAAGGTTCTTTAATAGCAACAAAATACCAAATATAATTAGACATCAAAAATACAATTCATTAATTCATCAGAATGCATTTTCCAAAGCACCATCAAACATATAGGATAGATACCGCATGAATATCAAAAATGATGTTTAGACGGCCACTGACTATATAGTGTAGCAAAGAAAAATATACAAAATGACACATTCATTCATTAGCATTATATCGATCCATTTTACTACATTTCATATATGGGTGATTAATTGATTAAGTTCTTGTAATGAGAATTATCAATTATTTTGCATGATTGTTATACATTTTGTGGTGTCTTATTTTAAAATTGATATACACAGTTTACATTCATTCCTTATGTTTTAAGTGATTAAAGCATACAGGTTCATTTCCATTAGATTACGATTATGTACATAATGCATTACCATACATTGCATAGCATACCATAACTTCATAAAAATAAACACATGCCCACAAAGAAAAAACAAATATGCGTTAAAAATAAATAGTGCAGCCATATGCATACATCATATATGGCACATCTAGTCATCTAGATCACTGCATCTCATCAATGTCATCATAAATAAGATGGATATCTAGTGCATTTCATCCATACATCACATCATATAAACATAACATCAACATAAGCATTGCATCCATGTGCATCAAATAAACATAAAATCAAAAATAAATATCGATACACATAATGAGCCATAAATGATCAAGTCATATATATATGTGTCCAAAAGAGTACATAGGGAGTGTATAAAAATGCTCGTAGGCTACAAAGTATGTAAGTCCTCGACCTTACACCCAAAATAAATATGGCATATCAAAAATATAGTCTACATCTAGCAGAGCCTAGATCTAGTTTGCTCTTCCTATACCAGATCTCTCGTCGCCTCCCTCATCATTGTGCTATGGAGCCTACTCTCTTGTCTACTCTGAAACCCATGGTGGGTCTTGCTATGGATCCTGAATACCTCCAAATCCTAAGACACCCCGCACATGAGAAACTAGTAACTAAAATAGGCTAGTCCTCTAACTGGTGGTCCCTGAAGTCTGCCCTACATCTCTAGTCCTGGCACACGATGTCGTGCTAGAGGACTTATACATCTTCTCAGTCCTATGATTCCTATGACTAAAGCTTGTCATAGGCTATCTAGAGGTCCTCTACCTGATCTACTGATACTCTAAAGTGAAAGGATCCTCAGGAACCTATAGCCTATGCATCTTAATGTAGCTGACTAGCTAATCAACATGAGCAATCCAGGTTGCATGCATCTCATTGGTCCTCATGACCATGCTGCACAATCTCTCTACCTTGGCCATCAGATCTTGACCACCTATTGAAGCTACCATTGGTGCTACCAAATACCCCATAGTAACCTGAGGAGGTGGCATAGCCCCCCTCGATACCCGAAGGAGATCCCTCTCCACCTTCGCTATAGTCCACTATTCCTATGCTAACTCTAGTGCAATATACAATATTTGAACTTAAGCCTCTACATATATGGCCCATGTAGTGATATATTGTATATGATCCTATACCTTAGTCAGGTGCCTCTCCCTATCAGCTACCTTTTCCTCTAGAGTGGCGATAGTAGTATCTCGCTCTAGTTGTTATGTATGGAATCATCCAAGATAACTCTACAAGTCATCCACCTAAGCTAAGAGTAGAACCTTTGTGCTATCGAGACAGACCTCACCCTCCTCTGGAGCCTCCTCGTCTAGATAAATCTTAGGAGTCTCCTCGATGGTGGCCTCTATGCCCCAATAACCCTCTATTCGTTGGTGCACCCTACGCCCATCAGGATTCACCTCTAACTTTGCCTAATTTGGATCTCAGCCTAGAGGCCTTCACTCATACCATCTAAACATGGACCACCACCCATCAAAATATGGAGTGGTCCTAGCAGTCTCAACTCCAGTCTCCTGGTATTCATCAATAGCATCTCCCAAAGGCTCAAGAATGATCCACTATAGATCAATCTCCACGACCAAGCACTGGTATCTGAGATGGATCTCTGGAATGTCCTGCACCATTCCAAACTATCATAGGACATGAGAGTAGAACTGATAATATCTAATCTTGGTCTTTTGATTGATAAGCCACCTGTCTTGGTGAACCCATCGAAGCCACTCTCCACCTTAGGCCATGTGGTGCAATCCATGTAGGGGCACCAGACAATGTCCCTCGACTCGAGTGATGCAAATCGAGTAATGTAATGCTTGACATCACCAATATGGATCCTACTGTAGATACCATCCACCTCATGAGGCTAGTATGTAGCATAACATTGATGATCAATGTCTATCTTAGTAATGCATAGTGGAAGATCTATAAGATGCTCGATCCAGATGTACAACCACCCCTAAATCTGCAATAGAAGACTACAATTGATGCCCTTATGAATATGCTCAATAATATGATATAGAGACCTGTAGAACTGACATAGCAGGGTGCTCCCCCATGATAGAAGTAATGGCTCCTCTATAGAATTATGAATAACCCTCTAGGTAGTAGATAGGAGATTCTAGGGAATCATCACACCCAAAGAGTTTGGAAGGACAATCTATACTATCAGGTGCATGAAGAGGGCTTCCCATGTAGAGAAGACATCCTTACGATACCAGTAACCGATGTGCACCCCTCCATGGTCAATTGCATCCTGAGCATCCTCACTCTGGTCATCGAAGATAGCATCGAAAATAGACTCCTTTACCCCAAAGGTAAAGGATACGATGGCCTTGCCATCGATGGGGATCTTGAAGATCCTATAGATGTCCTCTAGGGTAACAGTTATTTCACCTGTAGGCAGGTGAAATATGTTGGTCCACGCATTCCAGCATCGGTCCAACACAGTCAGGTAGGCTTGATCTACCCTAATAGTGGGTAGATCCATGACATAACCAAACCCAACAGCTCAAAACCAATCTTGGTCGTCATCAGAGAGCCTCGCGGAGAGTCTTAAGAATGTCAGGCTCCCAGGATCTAGAAGCCAATTTTTGAAATAAAAAGCATAATGTAAGACAAAATCTAGCTAAACAAAGCTAAAAACAATGCTAAAAATGATAAAAACATCATAAAAAAATATATATATAAAAAAATTCTAAAGTTGTCAAACCATGGGTCAACCCTGCGGTTTGCATGCGGTCAATTTTGACCATTGGGATTTTTGAATCCTAACCGTAGCTAAAACTTGTGGCCCCCAATTTGCCAATTGGGAACCACAACTACCAGCTATGATTTAGGAGAGGCACCCATTTTGGGTACCCTCCTAGTCCACTAAATCCAAAAATTAAAAACCTAAGCTAACCTAGACTAGTGGGGTTCATTACCAATAGTTTAGTGAGGTTAATTATCTGCATTACTTAATGTGGTTCATTTTATTGGTATTGAGTGCGATGTTTCGGTTACGAGTTACCTTGCCCACACCCTGGCCTCAGCTAGTAGATGGCTAATTAGGATCCGCCATCGAGGTAGATGAGTGTAATTATGGTAGAGTGTGGTAGAATTTTGGGTCAGGGAATATTCTCTCACTCTCAGAGCTCTCAAGTTGCTAATGCTTACAATAAAATAATGAAAAAATTTAAATGGGAATTCAATTTATAGGTTCTCCTAGTCTTAGTGAACAACAGCTAACACCTGCGATTCTGGAACTAGGGTTTTCCACCCATAGGTATGACCTGCGATTCCCAAAATTTGAAAATTTAAACCATAGATCGTACCCATGGTCCACAACTAGCATTAAATGCACTCAAAACCCATTGTGGGAAGGTCTAAAAAAGCATATTAATTACTCCCATTGGATAAAAATTCAAAATCAATGATCAAAATTGAAAATTTGGTGATGTTAAAGGCACCAAGATCAATCAAATAAATACAAAATTAAAACAAAAAAATCAAATAATTAAAAACCAAATGCACCTCATATTTAGTGATTTATCCTATACATTTGGTGGTTGTAGTGATTTGCGATCCATGCAATCCGACAAGATGAGTAAATAACCATAAAAACATTTGGGGTAAAATTATCATTTATTTTATGACATATTTTAGCAAATCATTGACAAATATGATTCAACACAAGTCTAATTGCATTTGTATCATTTTGATTCCTTAATATGGCTATTGTAGCCTGATTGCTCCATGGGATATAAATGTGCAAATACTACTAAGAGTTGCAATCATAAGCTGAACTAGACCTAGCCAAGGCATTAAAAGGCTTGAATCTATATTTGTTCAGGATCATTCATTATGGTCAAGCAATTTCGCTGCTTCATACATTGTCATTACCCTCATCGACTCGTTGCTTGAGGGGGTAGTCATAATAACATTCATAATCATAATCAACATTTAAATGCTCAATCATTGCTAAGTGCATTCATTCAAGAATCATTGTCAAAGACAATCATGCACCATCCTTGCTTGGGACAAATAAGAAAAATATCAAAATCAAATTTAAGCAAACTGGGTAGCTAGTCTCCTAATTTAGGATTAGACTTAAGCTTGTCTCATAATTGTCGCTAAGGCTAGGATTAGACTTAAGCTTGTCTCCTAATTTCCGCTAAGGCTAGGATTTGACTTAAGCTTATCTTCTAATTTATGCTAAGGCTAGGATTTGACTTAAACTTATCTCCTAATTGCCACCAAGGCTAGGATTTTCACTTAAGCTTTCTAGAATCAAGTCCTTCAACTCATCAAAGGCAATGATTCAACGATGCATGCTCTTTTCATGATTGGGGCAGTTAATGTTGATCAAACTATTGATCATCATGCAACCTTTGAAATAATTTTAGGAGGTCTATTTTTGCTCACACATTGTTCGATATCACAACACATCATAAAAGGGGCATCTATAGACACCTAAAATATGTAATTTCAATGGTGACTACTCATATGGGACATGCTAGAAGATAATATGGAAGACCTTTGGACAAATCCAAGGTATAGCAGTGGTTTTTACCATTCAATTGGGAATCTTTGTCCAGTCAGTTCTAGCCATGGCTGACACCCATGGTTAGAAGTGCTGACTGTGGCTGACACCCGTAGTTCTCAATATACCAATTGGGGACTATAGATGACACCTATGGTTAGCAAAAGCTTGCATGCTAGCCGTAACTGAGACCTGGGATTAGCACTGTAACAAACTCAAGTGACCAAAGTTGAGTAAAACTAGTTGCAATGACCATTTACAATGATTTTCAAAGTGGTTCAGTATCAGAAGCATCCATAATCTTCCTCCCAACTACCAAATCTTGTTCTTGGCTTCTCCATGAAGCTAGAACAAGAATTTTGGGAGTCTACTTAAGACCCCAATTTCAAAGAGCAAAAATAATGAAGAACAACTCAATTGCATAGTGAAGCCCAATCAGATTGGAGAGCAATTTCACATCCCCTTGAGGAGTAACGAAGTGTTGTCCAATTAACCAAAGACAACTGTGCATGCATAAATGGAGATCTCAAGAGCTTGAGGAGCAATCTTGACAATTGACATACTTCCATTGCCAATTCCACCTAATGCACCACCAATTCAGTGTTCCAATACATAGGCGACCCTTGATAATCAATTCCTTGGAGGATTTGAGAGTTGTTGGCCTTGGTTTCGAGAGAAAGGATACTTTCATCTTAACCAAGACTATCATCCATGGTTAACAGTGCTCACCACACCTTAGACCTATGGCTAGGGTTTGATGCTCTCTTTCCTCCATTTTAGCATTAGATTTCTATTTCTAGTCATGCATTTAGCTTAATCTAGCATAAATCCACATTTTAGCAGACATTTGACCATTTAATTTAGGAATTAGAGGTATATTTGCTTCATATTTCCTTACATTTGTTAATCTAGACTAGTTTCATGCTTTTAAAGTTACTAATTCTTAATTAGAGTGCTTCATAGATAGATCTATGCTTATTTTACAAGATTTATTACAATTTCCTCATTTCTTGCATAGATTGATAGTTTTACATGCTTTCTTGATTTTATGTCACTCATTATGCAAGATTCCTCCAAAATCCTCATCAAGAGAGGCCTCCTTTGTTACTAATTGCTTCTTGTTGTTTCTTGATCATAGGGAATAGGATTTTAAGGAGAGATAAAGCATCCAATTCCTTCCTCAACATGAATAAGAGGGTCATCAACATCCTAGAGTAGTTCATGTCACCCTCAGGGGTATTTTGATCACACCTACCCTTGATAGGGATTAGACACTATTGTAATTGATGTATCAAATGGGTATCTCTAAGAGGGAGGAATTTGTAATTTGACTCCATTGAAATTAATAAAGGATTCGTTGTATTCATGTTATTTATTGTTATCAATTTATGCATGTCTATTTGTGTATATTTCTTCAATTGCAATAGTTAGATCGAGTGTGAGAATTTTTGGTGGTTACAAGTTCAAGGTGAGGAAGTTATTCTACAATAATATCTTTGGAAGGAGCTTCACTATCCTTATCAGTGAGAATTTCAAACTGGTTAGAAAAGAGAGAGAACAGTTCATTAGTACGATGGATCTATCCTTTGGATGACGTTTCAGGTAGAATTTACTTTTGCTTCCCTTTCTCCAACTAAGGTTGCTAGTTTGGGATTCCTCTTCGGTGGTTGAAAATTTTGGAGTGTTTCCCACTAGGGTGAGCTCCATGAAAGTATTTCTTGAGGGATGGACACTACTCCTTGGGATGGTATTGGCTATTTCACAAATTACAAGTTGATTTCTTTGCCTATGGGGTTTGTTTCATCATGGGACATTGATATTTAAGGTATGCTTGCTTCTGGCACCCCACACAGAAGGTGGGTTTATTCTCATACTCAAAGGTCTATCTCCATTGGTATGACCCATAGGTAAGTTTTATGTACATCAGGAGCTATGAGTCTAGGTTTACCATTACATAGAAATGAGCTTAAGGCATTCAGGACTAAGCTTTGGAGGTCAAGTCAAAGGCGACCAGATCTTTGACAGCACAAGCAATGCTTCAAATGAATCTTTCATCCTAGAGCTAAAAGGGGATTTTGGGTAGTCTAACCCAAATATGGGCCACATTGATGCTTTGCATCTCGAGGTTGAAGCTAGGATTACATTGCATGATGAACAGGGGTTGTCGCCTGAAGAACCTGAGCCCTCTAATAAGAATCTGAGTTGTATCATTCGCATTGTTCAATCGAATTAGGAAAAACCCTCGAGTCAGGACCATGAGTTCAATATGGCCTTCAGTCTTCCATTTATCCATTGCCCATCAACAGATGGATTCGATTTTGGGTCTATATCCTATGAACTTTCCAACTAGGGAAAGGAATTTTTGGCTCAACACCGGTGTTATGAGGTTTTTAGGAAAGTTGAGCTCCTTGCAATCATCAAAGAAAGTACCAATATTTGGTACTGGTTCTGAATACCTCTGGTGGAAATTCTTTCTAACTTTATCTATGAAAGATATGTTTGGGCCTTGAGGAGGTCTTGGTCCCGGCCATTCGATGGGGGCCATGAAAGGAAGAACTGGGTCCATCAGGGGGATCTCCAAGAAGATCTTCCATAGCATATTTGTTAGCTATCCCGTTGACCACCGTTCTCCTAGAGAAGACCATGATCATATGCACCATGATATCTTGGGGGCATCCCGTGACTGCCATGGAAGCTGCCAATGTTCTTGCTCCATCCTGATTGAAAATTCAAATGACTGTACTATTCCCGCTTTGCTCCATTATAATCCAATTCATTTTTCTCCATTGTCAAAATCAACAAGGTGAATCTAGGATGGAAAGTATTATATTTACATTAGCAATTACAAAACCATGATATTAGTGATTATGATTATTGGAGAACCCTTTCTCTATTAGCATCAATTTTACTCCCTTTGGTTCTAGTGTTCATTATTTAATATAACTATAACTAATATAATTAGTGCTTTAAATAATCAAGGGTGTAACACTTTTCCTAAGTGGTAAAACTTTTACAATCCTAAAAATATGAATTTTTTAGAAAGAAATGCATTCAATTATGGGTTTGATAAATTGCTATTTTAAAACTAGAATTAACTAATATAAATCCATTTTTAAAGTATGTTACACAATAATAGGTTCAACAAGAGGAGAAAATATCATGCTTATTATCCTTGTTGTAAATACATGATGTATTACAAATTAGAATGGTGGGTCAAGAATGAGGGCATTCTTCCCTGCTATGCATAAAAAGGTGTAAGGATCACATATAAGTGTTTGTTAAATTCTAATATAGGTTGAAGTGTTCCTTATAAATATGAATTCAATCATAATCTCTCAATTTAATATGATTGGCATAATTATTACTTTGACACTCATGCCTAACAGTGGACTTTGTACTAATAGAAACATGGAAGAAAATTTCTAAGGAAACATTAGGGGAAAATTGAGGTATGTTCTAAAGGGACTATGGTGTATGGAATTACATAAGGGATACTAGCATGATTTATAAGTGTTAGATAAATTTACTAATATAATAAAGAACAACTACAATAAACATATTAATTAGAAAATAATAAAAAGATAAATCTCATACAAGCATGACATAATTAAAAAAGATCCTTACATGCCAAACAATCACACTAAAAAATAAAGAATTATCTCTGATTGATGAAGAAATGGTTTGAATTTAGTGGTATAAATATCTAAATAACAAGTTACCCCAAGTCAAGATTAAACAAGTGACCTTATAAGGTTAATATTACAATATAGTTGCCTAGATAGAAGATGTACATTTAATTAAATATCGTATAACATTGATCATGACCTCATTGGTAATCCCACCTTAAGGAATACTATCCTACTCCCATATGCTTCAATAATTACATAAAAGATAACTTGAGTGTGAGACTAATTAAGGAATTTATTGTCTACTCTATTAAAGGTACATAAACTAGATCAAACATTTCATGATCATGAATACAATTAACATAGTGCATCCACACCTTAATGTGATTTGTCTACTAATGAAAAATATGGTTACCAATGAACTTTATAGATAGTGATCTAGAAGGTGACTAATCAATTTAAATCCTAGTAAATAGTTAAGAGGCCCCAAATATATTAGTGCAAATATGACTTGAACCCATGAACTCATATACTAGATTAATTATGTTTATCTCCCCATAATGATAAGGTCAAAAATATATAAAAAAATAAACAAAATCTATCCATGTTGATATTTCATGTAAACATCATGCTCTGACTTACATTATCAAAGTCTACACTTGATAAATAAGGAATGAGTCCTCTCATACCAAGTAGAATAATATTGCTTAAGCCCATAAAAGGTCTTCTTAAGGTGATTAACCAAAAGAATAGATCCATTAAGCTCAAAAATAGGTGGTTGCTACATATAGTTCTTCTCGTATAATTCCTCATGAAACAAACACCCTTCACATTTATCTAATAAACATCCCATCTATATGAAGTAATAATAGAGATTTTTATCAACATAAAATCCATTTGGGAAACATTGATAATCCATAGAAGTAATCAATTTACTCCTTCTTAGGAAAATCTTTACCAACAAGGAATGCTTTATGCTTCTTAATATGGCTACCTGATTTTTAGTTGGGTATATACCCACTTACAACAAACAATATTATTTTCCTTAGGAAGATGAATGAGCTTTCAAGTTTAATTTTTTTATCTAATAATTGTTACTCAAAATATCCTCAAGCTTCAAAGTAAGTGAAAGTATATCCATAACCATAAACCTTCAAAACTAGCTCACAAAGGAGGTATTTTTTATGATGATATTTAGAAAGAATAGGTTGTGCATCTTAAAGTATTGTCTTAGTCCATTTGGACATTATACAATCCATATAAGTATGAATAATATCCTATATAGAGACACTAATAAGAGTTAAAATATATTTCATGTTATTTTATATTTATTGAATCATCCTTATACTTTATACAATGTATAAGGGGATCGATATTATCTAATGTAGGGTAGTGTAGTATTTGGATTGGTCATAGCTATATCACTAAGATTCATTAGAATATAAAAGTTGATATGATGAGAAGCTAGAATATCTTAAAAGAATTAACAAAAATATTTGAAGGGGACAATAAGTAATTGTATGAGTGGGATTATTTATAAAGAGTAACAAAACTAAACAAGGAGTTTATATAAGGACATTAACAAATCTCACATCACATCAAATAGTAATATCTAAACCAACTAGGTCATAAAGGTAATAAGCCTTGGAAGTATCAATATAACCCACATAAATTAATTGATGAATCTTATCTTAGAGCATTTTATACTTAAATTTGGGGATATAAGAAATTGTAATAAACCTAAATATATGAAACTTAGAAACATGATGCTTAAATCCTACTAGTCTCTCAATAGGCATCTTACCTTGGATGGATCACGTTATTATCCTATTGATGATAAATGTAGCAAGCTATAACATTGTTCCAAAACTTGATCTTCATCTACTTGGTATGTAGAACACATATAGCTATATCCCAAATAATTTTGTTCTTCTACTCATCCATCCTATTCTACTAAGGAATGTTATGAATAATCCCTTTTTAAATAATTCCATGAAGAACTAAAATATATTCAAAGCATGATTGACAAAATCATCACCATTGGCAGTTTATACACACTAGATTTTCATCTCAAATTGATTATTTATAAAATATTTGAAGGTATTTGTCCTTCCAAATGCTTCCTCCAAATAGTATAAATCCATAAGTACCTAGATAAATAATAAATTATTGTGATAAAATACATATTCCTATAGAGATAGCGACTGATCATAAGACTACAAATGTAATTAATAATGAGTTTATAGGATAAATAATACACTGATATTTCTCTTGTGCAAAGGAATCCCATGGTTCTTCTTAATATACACTCCTCACAAATTCACCTAGGAGGATTAATGGTTCATATAATATGTATCATCGAAAATCAAATCATGTCCCTTAAGAAACCATAATCAATGTGCTTGAGCTTATGAAACCAATGCCTACTAATATCATTTGCCCTAAAAAGTTGTAGTACCTCAACTCTACTTGGGATTACAAATTTTGAAGGAGTGTACATTATATAAGTTATATAGTGGATGCCTTATCAACCTTTGAAATATTCATAAGCAAGGCACTGCTAATTCACTTGTAAAAGAGGCTTATTGGCTCTAGGGAGGGATTCCCTAGAAAAGATGACGGATTGGATCTAGGAAGTGATTTTCTTAGGAAAATATGTCATTCCACTTGCAAAAATCAATCGAGAATCATTTTGATGGTCACAAATGTGAATTGGAAGGTAGAGATCATGGGGTGAATCTTTTATAAAATGATATTTTGGCATGTATTGACACACAAAGTCATTCTAAAAGTCTTATAATATTGTGAGAGGCACAATTAAAGGCATGTAATGCTTTATTAAATATACCTAAAATTTAATTAAAGTCTAGTTTTAGAAAATGATTTCCTCTAATATTGAAGTGATTTAGTTCACTTTGAGCAAAACAACCAAAATTTCTCTAAATCAATTATGTGAGAAAATCGCTTGCATTTGCAAGCAATTCACTACTTTTAAAGAGTGATTTACTCCAAAAATGTTGTACTTTCATAGGTGGATCAATATAGATAAATTCATTGAGGCAAGGGACTTATGTTTTGGTTTCAATCTCAAATGGACTTTAAAATTAATCATTTTTGTTATTTATGCTCAAATTTTGTAGGTAGTTTGTGAATGGTGACTTTGACATGAACTTTCGAGTTTTGAAATGTTTGCAAAGAGGATTACCAAAATAGATTGTTGAGAATCATCAAAACTCAATTTTGGCCTCATATATCTACTTGTAATTAGTAGAAAGAAATTAAAGTAGATTTTGAGATATTTTTCCAAAGATAAAATTAACAAACAATTTGCTCAACTTAGTGAGCAATTTGCTCTAAAACAATAAAATATCTTCAAGTTAGATCTAATGAGTGATTCACTCTAAATATGAAAAGTGATTTGCTAAGAAATATAATATTTTTTCTCCATACCTCATGGGAAGGTGATTCAATTTGGTTTATATATGATTTACTTTGAGTGATTCTCTTGGGTCCCTTATTGAAGAAAATATTCTAAGTTCACAATTAGCAAGCAAATTTCAAGAAATTGCAAGTTAATTTCTTGCATTTGCAAGCAAAGCACTCCATTTTATTAGAAAAATATTTGTAACCAAAATTCTTGCAATTTATTTTTTGCTATCCAATAGTTCTAAATTTTAAACAAACCACTCATTTTTTCAAGCAAAGTGCGTTGATTTGTGAGTGAATAATGTTAAAATAATAATATGCTTCATGTCCAAAATTCAACTTTGTGTGATTTTTTGGATAGGCCTAAGGGCATTTCATTGTATAATGTATTTATTATTTTGTAATATTTTTTTAATTTAGCCAAATGGGCCATGGTTAACCTTGTTATGGATACACCCTGTTTATTATTTGTGATTAACCTAAATCCCACTTGTGATGTTGGATTAGGTTAAAATTTATTATGTAATTAGTTTTTTGGTATTTTCATAAATACTTCCTTGCATTCCTAATTTCTTATTAGAGTTTTATGTAATATAGTATATAGATAGTGATCGTTTATGGTGCCTATAGGTGCCCACAAATATATTTTTTCACTCTATATATAATATTTGATCGCATGATTTGCTTATGTTTATTTCTAAAAAATATTGTGAATTTTAACATGGTATCAGAGTAGGTATGGAGTTGCTTAACTTACTCACAAAAGAGTGCTACTTAGTGCCTATATTTGTTCTATAAAACCAAACGAAAAATAACTCTTTTGGATATCTTTTTTCTTGTTAATATTAGAGACAAAAAAAAGCTTTTTTTATTTTTCATCCACTTCTTGAAGATCTAGAAGTATCTCTATTTTGATTTAAAAATTTTGTTTCAAAGTTTAAAATTCATATCCTCTAATATTGAGTACATCAAACCTTTGGTACAAGATCCCTTCCTAAAAAAAAATCATGTGCATTTTAAAAATTTGAATGTGGGTTTTTTGTGCATCAAAACCTTGGCTTGGCACCCATGCACTAAAGTGTATGTTTAGCCTCTCCATATGGGAAGAGAGTTAATATTCACCTAATGCATAGGGTAACTATTATATTTAATAAAATTCTTTCTAGCATGTTTTTGCTCAAAAAACCCATGTTCAAATCCACATAGGCATGGATTTTTTCTATATAAGAAGATTGGTCCTATTTTTTAGGGCAAAAAAATGATATCAACATTTATAGATCAAGTGATCCTTGTCTAGGTGATACGATGGTATTATAATTTTAAGGTCTATTTGGATAGGATTGGGAATAATTTCAAATACCTTTCATAATTTACTCTACTAATGGTTTTCAAGCATGTGCCCTCTATGGAGGAACTAGACCTTTCCCATGATGCTTACTATCAAAATGGACAACAAGTATCTTTTGAGGAATAGAGATCACATGATAAAATCATGCAAAACTTATTTTTAACAAATTTTATATTATATGTGGTAATTAAGACATGTTTACATGTCCTTTTATCCTATCTATGGCTTGTCTAGGATGGTTAGGACATGGTGACTTATTGTGTGGAGGCACAACTTCAATTACCTCCAAGTATCTTTAGATGCTTTAAGCTTGGTCAATGGATGCTTGGTTTATGTGATAACAAAAATGTCCCTCTATTGTGTCACATCACCCTTTTAACCTATTTATATTAGTGCAACCAATGAAACAATGACAACTGGCATTGATTGGGTTTAAAATAAGCTAAAGTGAAATATTTTGATTAGAGCATAGTAGAAAATTATTATTTTTTCAAGTGGTTGATTAAGATTGACACTTGAAAACCTAAGGTGTGAGCACTTAATGTTTTTAACAAATTTGGTTCCATTAGGGAAACTATTTTGGAGACCATTAATTTTGTATATAGAATCATTTTAATCCAATTTTTTTTTAATTACATGATTTTTTGAGCTCTACACATTGATGCCATTATTTCATGAACTTGTTATATTTTAGGGTATCAAATTGTGTAGGATGGACCACAAATCCCTAGTTACTCATATCAATAGGAAAAAAATACTATTTGGTCAACCAAAATGATTGGTTTACTATGAATTAAGAACATATGGTGGATATTTTAAGAAGATAAAATAGTTGTTCTTGATGATGAAGCTTGATTCCAAAAGAAAAAAAGGCTCTACGTTTGTTCTTTTGTTGATTGAATTAGATATGCTTTGCCATATCAAGGAGGAGAGTGACCCTATAAAGGTATGGTCAATACTACATGAAGTCTTGGAAAGGTTAATACTAATGAATTGAGTCTCTAAAAGTTAAATCCTTTTTCTATTAAATAAGTTGAGTTTGGTAACATTAAGGACTATATTATGAGATTCAATATTTTGAAGGTAGATACATATTCTATTAGAAAAAAGAAATATGAAATAGAATGTGTTAAGATTATCTTTCCTAATACCTCACCCTATTTTTAGATGTTGAACCTAATGGTTTAAATTATTTTTAATATTTCTAGAACCTCAAATAACTTTTACTCTTGACTATTTATTTTGTCCCCTAGTTCACTTTCAAGTGGCAATGTGGAATTGTGGTGAAACTCCACAAGTATTAGCTTATAAAAATACTCCTAGTCCACTTTCAAGGAGGCTAATACCTAGGAGTCTAAGGGCCAAGCTAATTATTAAAATAAAATGAAGACCACTTGCAAATATTTTAAAAGGGAGGTTCATCCAATGAAGAATTGCTTTCTAAAGCTACAAAGTATTGAAGCTAAATTATTGAAGTTAGGTGCATGTGTTCCAATAGATAAAGGAGATTCAAATGGATTTTCATAATCTATAGAGGTCCACTAGTGAATTAATTATGGAGGGAAGATATTATTTTCACTAATATCTTCTCTCCTTGGCCACTCATTAGATTATGGGGGATGTTGAAATAATACTATGCTTTATAATAATTTCATGATGGATGGTCCTGGCGCTATTTTGAGGAGCTTTCACTTATATTTCCTCAATCACATGAGTGGGAAAAATACAATAGACATCCTTGAATACCTCTATAGATCGGTTGATCACTCTGCCCTAAATGTTAAAAATAAAATCTCCTCTTTCCCCCTTAATTATGGGTTTCACATGGTTATTTGCAAGCATGTGCTTGAGAGGGAAACTAGGAGAGTGGTGGTAGTAGATGTTGCCCCTATGGATGACAATATTGATGAAGGTCCATAATCCCCAAGAACCAATTTCATGCTCGACTATGAGGTAAAATTGGAGAGAACCCTAAGCTAAATGAAGTTTTAACCTCATCGCTACTCCACTATAAGCAAGTTCTCAAGTTGGAAATGTAAGGCCCCAGTTATCATTAACAACTAGGACTAGTCGGATGACTCCCTATATTTCTAGGTTAAGCCAAAGAACACTCATGCTTCCAAGAGAGGCAACCCCTTATAATGCTCTTCCAAGTAACCTCTATTGGCTTCTCACATGTCTTGTTGGCCATCTCTTTCTAATAAGGGCCACCTTCAGGAACTTCATGACATCATGAAAGCTCTCTCTAGAGCTACCAATATGACCTCCTCCCTACTGACTCAAGTTGATGCTCTCTTGGAGGACTATAAATACCAGTATAAAATTCTAGATGAATTCAATTTTTTTGTAGGTATTGATAGGTGGACTTATGCAAGTCGTGATGTCGAAAACACTAGTAATTAGGTTTGTTATCCATCCTTATGAAGTTTTTGGTTTCTAACGAGGAGGTTTTTGGGTTTTAGTTCCTCTTTTATCCTCCTCATATGTCCTTATGAGGGTTTCTATTATCACCTCTAAAGGCTTCTTCATGTGTCCTTGCATGGGCCCCTTTGTTGATTTCTATAGTTCCTCTTTATTGTCCTATAAAGGGTTTCTTGATTTTGTTTTGGTTTGATTGAGAGATCTTCTCCTAAGTCTCCTATTTTTGTAAAAGGTTACGAGATCCTTTCAAAACCCCTTTTATCAATAAAAAATATTCTTTAAAAAAATACATTATGTGATGTATTGGATAGGCCTAAGTTAATTTATTTGTACAATGTATTTATTATTTTATAATATTAATGTAATCCTAATAGGCCTTTATTAACCTTGTTAATTTTAAACCCTATTTATTATTTATAATTAATGTAAATCCTACTTGTGATGTTTTCTTAGGTTATTATGTAATTAGGATTTTTTGGTATTGTTATAAACACCTCCCTTACACTACTCATTTATTATCAAAGCATTGTATAATATAATCAATGGATAATGATTATTTATGGTGACTACAAGTGCCCATAAAATTATTCTTTCATCCTTATTTTTTATTCTATGTATAATATTTGAGTGCATTGTTTAATTCTACAAAATATTATGAATTCCAAAAACTTACCCTATAGATAAAAGTTTTTAGTATTATAAATTTTAGCCCAAAATTTTATCTATGCAATTATATACATGTAAGCATATGGACATGCAATCAAAGAATAAAAAAATAGAAATAGAATATCAATTGTTGGACATTTTTGCATACCATCAAAGAAATACAAGGAGAAAAAAAAAAGAACAAATTGTTGCATGGATCCATCTAGAAGTTGAGTTTGATGAAATTTCAATTTTTAATCCCATATCATCAAAAGTAAAAATTCCCATGCCTAACCCAATCAGTAAAGGATTTAAGACCCCCAAAATTGGTTACTTGTGTAGCTAGGGAATTTTGACACACTTCAAAATTTCCCCCTCCTAGAAAACATGTTGTTACTCTCTAACAATGTGAAATTCACTCTCCAAAACCATGCCTCAATTTTTGTGCTAAGTAGAATTGAAATCTATCCATTTCCCCTTTTTAAGAAAATTCTGATAGGTTTAATAATTGTGAACATTCGAATTTGGCCAAATCCCATGTGCACCTAATTTAGGTGCTCTGTTGGGATTTCAAAGCTAATATGGGTAAATCGAGATTTCTGACAAATTCAGATGATCCAAATTTATCCAAAATAGGAAAATTCCTAATTTATCCTAACTTCTCAGCCTATTTGTGCCTCCATCCCTAATTCCTATACCTACCCTAGATTATAAATCCTCCAAAATCCCCCTAAACAAATCTAATGATGATTTTTTAGGAAAACTTAAGATGAGAGAAGGATTTCTTATGTTTTTTGTAGACTTTTTGTGGAGACTTCGACATCAGATCACCATTCTAGGAGCTAGTAGACATGGAAATTACTACTGTGAACTTGGATATGTTTTATCTTTAGCAAAAATTTATTATTTTGCCATATTTTTATAAATTTGGATTCGTTCGAATTTGTCATAAAGTTTGAAATTGTCCTAACCTTTGTATATTGAATATCTAGTTGTTGAACATTATCGGATGTCCGAATTTACAAGCAGACATTTAAAATGTATAGATTTATGATGGGGTTAGGATTTTTGTTGTAGGATTATCATATTAGTTTACATTTTGCATTCCACCATTTATTTGCTTTATTACTCTACTGAACATTATTGTTATTATATTTTTGTCATTTCATTTATATGTTTTACATTAGATTCAATATATTCATTACCTTTTCTGTAGTTTTCTAAAGAAACTAAGGGGATTTTATTGTTGCATATCACAATGAATATGACCTATGAATATCCCCCATCCCTGATTATGAATTTTAATGAATTGCTACGAAATTGTAGGTCTCAAATATATTCAAACACCTAAATTCATTGACATAAAAAAATCCAAAAATATACAGACCTATGATGGGGGTAGGATTGTTATTGTAGTATTATCATATTGATTTATATTTGCATTGTGCTATGTACTTGCTTTAATTATTTTACTACATCTTACTGTTGTTCCTATTTTTATTTTATCTTAATTGCATTGCTTTGCATTAGATTTATAGATCCATAATTTTCCTATAGTTTGCTAAAAGAGCCAAGGGGATTTGACTATTGCAGATCACAATTGTATGTGACCTAAGCAAATTCCCCATCCTTAATTATGAATTTAAGTATCTTACTATAAAATTGTAGGTTTCAAACATACTCGGATTTCTGAATTCATTTGACAGATTCAGTCTGATCCAAAAGCATATAGATAGACCCGAAAAGTGATAGAGAGCAAACATCTAGACCAGGTAAGGATCTAAACTTATTTTTGTTGTAATTTTCTATTTTGTAATTTCATAATATTCTGTTTAAGAAAAATCTGCATAGAACAAAATAATAGGGAAGACCCAAAAAAAAAAAATTAGTTGCTTTATTCATTCTAGTTTGAAAGAAAATATAAAAGAATAAAAAAGATACAAACTTAAACTTATTAATCTTAGCATCAATTGCATTTATTAAAAATAAAACACAAAAGGTAACATAGGCTTAGTTGAATCAATTTACACATATTGCATTGGTTGAAAACTTAAAAGGAAAAAGATCAAAGCACAAATTTAGTTGCATTGTTTCATGCCAATTACAATAGTTGAAAAACTCAAAACAAGAGGAACCAAACATAGACTTAATTGCATTACCCTTTGCATAATTTATACTAGCTGAAAATACAAAAGACAAAAATAAAATTAGATATACCACTTCTACATCAAGTGCATTTGTTAAGAAACTTCAAAGAATGAAAAAGACCAAAAACATAGATCTAGTTATATCAAATTGCATCTAGCATATTGGATTAAGAAAACACAAATAAAAATAAAATATAAAAAGAACATAAGCTTAGTTATAATATACTTTGCATTTATCATACTAGTTGAAAAAATTAAAATAAAAGATAAAAAATATAGATTTAGTTACATTTCTTTTATTCTAATTAAAAAACACAAAAATAGCAAAAAGATAAACTTAGTTACTCCATTTTACATCAATAAAAAGGTAAAACATAGATCTAGTTGCATCATTCTCTACATCAAGTACATTAAGCTAAAAATATAAAACACAAAATACAAAATAAAACAAAAACAACATGTTAGCATAAATCTCATCCTTTATTTTTAATATCCACAAAAATCATTTGCATCATAGTTATATTTACAAAGCTTTTTAGTTAGAATATGTTTACTTTGTTTTCATAAAAATTTGAGATGCATATAGCTAGGCAATAGTTGCATTTTGGCCAAACCCTAGGCGTGTGCACATAAAAGAATTCAACAAAAACCCACCTTACCTAGGCATGGAAACCACCACATAAATTGTTTCTAGGTGAATCCTCACCCAATTCATTGATAAACACCAAGGAGAGCACAATTCAAGTTCTTCTCGTCTGAGGTGTAGATACATTATTTTTTCTCCCTCTTTCAAGCATGGATCTATTAGCTTGGAAGAAAGGGGTGTACAAATTTTGGGTTTACATTCTTTGGTGAACCTGATGTGAACACACCCTCATTTTAAAATTTTACCTTTTCTTTGTTTTTGAAAAATAAAAAACCAAAATATGATCCTTTAAATTTGTGTCCTTTAGATTAGACCACATAAAAAAGATTAAATTTTCAATCAACCACATCACATCATTTTATTTTATTTTACAAACATTATCCTAAAAATAAACCATATCCTACGAACTCTTCCATAGCTTCGGCTAGTCCAAAAATAATGGGAATATATAGTGAAGGTTCACAACCTTTAGAAATGGATTATCCTTTCACTTGTACCCAAAAAACATAAAACCTTTAAACAAGATTTAAAATGAGGTTGGTCCAACAACTGTCATAGTTGTGGAAAATAGCACACACTTCTCTGAGGTGTATCATTGTTCATGATGATCTGGGTGAGGACTAGCAGATCTTGGGCTTCATCACGGCTTGGATTTCATCACCAAGTATCTGTATGCAGGAAACCAGGTGAAAAGCCTAATTGAAAACAAGAAAAATTGGCCTTCAACTTGCAAAATGGTTCGAAGAAAACTTGTAGTTAGAAAATAAATTTTGCTTTGAATTTTATTTTTCACTTTTCCATTGTTTTTTTTTAAACAAAGAAAAAAAGAAGAAGCAAAACAAAAAAATCTCTAAAAAATGCTTTAAATGGTGGATATAAGTGTTAAATATTTTTCCCTTATCGACCTTAGAAAATAACTCATATAAAAATAGGTTGATATCCTCTTTAAGAGTAACAAGTAAAATTGGTAATATTTGTGGTAGAATTTTGATCTTATTAAGATAAGAGCAGAGGAGTTGAAACAAATTAAAAGGATAGATAGAACAAAGGCCTTAGGAGCAGACTACTCTTCCACCTATTTTGAAATTAAAAGGAGTTATGAACATTGGATAGAGAACAAAGGAGGCTATGTTCACTCCACAACTTACCCATGGGAAAGTTACTTTTAAGAGTATGTAGTAATCGACAAATTCCTAGCTAGCTTAGAAGAGAAAGAGATAGCCTTTGAACAAAAAAGGTGCTATTAAAAAGCACCTAGAGCAGTCCTTTTTAGAGAGTTTTGTCACAGATCCAGTTTCAACCTCCTACTCATAAAACTAAGAATATCACTCTCATTCACTTTTTCCTTATTTTGAAAGAGAACTTCATCTCCGAAGAGGAACATTTTATGAACCCTGAATATCTAGAGCCCATCAATGATATTTATAAGATCTTTCGAGAAGAGTAAAATCATCTTAGTTTTTTTACCCTAAAAATATCATAAATACTTAGGAAGACAAGCACATTTTAGTTTGATTTAAAAGCAAAAAAACAAAAAAAAATAAAACAACCAAAAAATTAGGAGTAGTATTAAAACAAAAACAAAACAACACAACAAGATGCCTAAAACCTTAAGGAATGGTAAAGAAGTGGCAACCAACTCTGAAGGGGAGTCAGATAATGAAAATATAAATACCAAAATTGAAGTAGAGGAAGTTCAAGAAGAACAACTTGCACAAATAGAAAAAAATGAGGAATACGAAACAATCAACCCTTTTGACCCTAAAATGGGGCCTAAAGAGGATGTTTATTTTGAATCTATGCAATGCTTCTGTGAATTCTTAAATCATAATCAATCCTCTATTACCAATGCCTTTTAAATAGAGGATCAACTTGCAAGAGGTGTTTTTAAATGTAAGAAACCTTGCAAGCAGCTTTTCGACTTTGCTCAAAACCTAAGATATATATGGAAAATACTCGATTACAACCTGCCACTCATAACTATCATTCCTTAGGTACTACCCAAGTTCAAAAAACTTTGGCATCAAAACATAAACCATTTTTTGCGACCACTACTACTACCCAAAAACAACCTTCTCCACAATTAACAATTTTCTTTCCCAATATTTTAACACTTGATTTAATCAAATATCAACATTTGAAAAAAATAATAAAAATTTTAGAATCCTGACATCTTCTCAAACAACATTGCAAAATAATATGTCTCCTTATAAGCTTGCTAACTCTCCAATTTCAAATCCTATGCATAATAGTATTACCATTTCAACACCCTATGTGGCAACACAACATATAGATTACCCTCCCTATGCAAACTCAGTAGCACAAAATAAGCATAATGGGAAACCACATCATCTTGAAGCTATAGTTCAACAATTAGCTTCTCGATTGGATCAAATAAAACCTTATCACCCTACATACAACTATAAGGAAATGTGTAATCAACTACTAGATCATTTTATTGTTGCTATACCATACCCTAAGCGTTTCCCCATGCCGATTTTACCAATTTATAATGGGATAAAATATCCAAATGAGCATATTCATATGTTTAGGACCACTTGCTAGGACATTACATATGATGGCATGTTGTTATTAAAAATATTCCCAAAAATTTTAGGAGGCATGATATTAGAATGGTACTATCAATTACCAACACATTCCTTAAGAAATTTCTAAGAAACTGTGGATTTTTTTGTACATCACTTCGGTGCCTATATAGATAGGGATGTCACAATAAAATATTTGTACAACCTCAAACAAGGAAAAGAAGAGAGCTTTGCAGAATTTTTAGCTCGATGGAGAAAAATTTTAGACAAACTACATTTCGTTTTACCTCCAAGAGAAATGTTAGAAATTTTCATTGGGAATTTACAAGAGCAATTATCCTATAAGTTAGCTAATGCTATTGTAACCTCCTTTTATCAAGCTATAGACTTGGTGAAAATTGTAGAACAAGCCCTAATCAGAAGGGAACAACTTAAAAATAAGGATGAAGATAAGTCATATAAAAATCAATACAAGAACAAACATGTGGTAGGATATGGGGTTACAAATAGTAGACCCCCTCCAAATGTTAACACCACATAAATTACAAAGAATTTTGTGTTAAAATCACCCCAAAAACCTTTGCAAGAGAACTTCACAAGGTTAAATCAATCTTTGACAATGGTATTAATGCAACTAGTAAAAAGAGGTCTAATAAAATTACCATAAATAAGGCAACATGATACCTCTCAACCTTGGTACAGACTGTACCAACATTGTGATTTCCATCAAGTTGGTGAACCCACATTGTGATTGCCATCAAGTTGATGGACCAACCAACACTTGTATAAGATTAAAACACTTAGTACAAGACTTTATTGATAACAAAAAATTGGGAGTGGAAAATCCTCCACCAAAAGCTAATATGCCAATAGACCCACAAAAGCAACAGGTACAAAATTACAATCCAGATCTATATATCTTCCAAAATCCATTACCAAACCATGGTAAGGAAGTTGTAAATCAGATAGATTATAATACTATATCTCATCCAACACGTTATGTGGAAATGATTAGTAGTCACCTACCATTGCAAATATTACAAACTTCATTTGCTCCTACTCAATCCGTTGTCATAATTGAACAATTTGAAGTAAGGAAACTACAATTCTTACATTTTTACCATATAGAAAGTGAAACATAATCTGAGGTAAATATTAGTTCCTTCCATTCTAATATTTTAGAATATGAATCAGGACAATTTTACCCATCACAAATTCATTAACTCCATAGAAACCATTTCCAATATTGATAACCCGCCCCTCTTCACAAAAATTTCTTCCCATAGAAAAAACATTAAATGCTAGATCACAACTTTTTCAATATGATCCTCTCATCCCCCATCATTCAATTAACATTGTGGCTATAGTTGGAGCCATTACTAGACAACAAGCTCAAATGCAAAATTCTCAACCTCAATTACCTACAACTCAACCAAATTATGTGGATCAACCATATTTTGTTAAACCACCTTATAAGGAAAATAAGTCAACCTTAACAGAAAGTTCCCTTTGATATTAATGAGCAACTAGCTAATATAACAACTAGTATTGCTCTCTTAGATGTTATTAGAACTTCATCATTTCATAGAGAAGAAATAGTGAACACCTTGGGTCAAATGATGGTGCCTCAGGACATAGAACCAACTGTTGTAGTAAATGTTGTAGCTTCTCATGGAGTTGACTACATCAATTTTCATGACAAAGATATACCTCCACAAAGTATGCATAGGGATAATCCCTTATACATAACAAAATTAATTGGAGATGTAGGTGTTAAGAGGGTATTGATTAGCAATGGTTCATCTCTAAATATCTGCACCTATGACTTTTTCAAAAGGTTTGGGTTCAAAAATAAAGACTTAAGAAGAACTAAAATTATTATTAGAGCTTTTAAAGATGAAACCCAAGAGGCTTGTGGTGTGATATCTATCCCATTACAATTTTGTTCAAGAATTTTGGATACATCTATTTTTGTTGTATCTTGTCTTGCATCATACAACATCCTTCTAGGACACCCTTGGATTAATGCAATGAGGGCAATTCCATCTATCTTACATAAATGTATCAAATTCAAGTTTAAAAATCAATTTGTCACCATCCATGGAGACCCTAGACCTTTCGATATGTGTGCAATGGTAGAACCTATTAATTTTATATTTTATCTAGCTCTATAATCATTGATTCTTGTCCCCCCTAAGTCTTTCTTCCCAAATATTGAACCTTTACCTTCTTTTGACACAACTACACATTCCAAAATTGATAATCCTTCTACATCATACCCCCTCATAGATGATGCTTTACTAAATTTATCTGCCATATTAGATCCTACAGAGCATGCTAATTTTATTGTACAAGACTCCATTGTATTGTTCCAATTACCGCCATCCCCACAAACAATGGGTTTACCTCACAAATGGGGAAACATATATCATGTTGGAATTTGTACATGTTGGTTTAGCTTTCATACACACCCCATGAAGAATGAGCATAAAATACCAATAACACTTATACGGGATAAATCCCACTCACTTTAGGATCTTGCTGGTTATCCAAGGTGTGAGTTACAAAGTTGGGTCGAATTTCTATTCACTCTTTTCTGCCCTACCCTACTCTCTTTGTTCTACTTTTAAATGATCCATTTTTATTTTCTTTCAAAATGTGTCTTTTATTTAATCTGCTAAAACATAAAGAGCTATATCAAAGAACTCATTGTAAATTCGATAGTCAACAAAGTAACAACTTCTAAACATTATTGAATGAAGGTCGATCCCATTGTAAGGTAATAGACAGTCCACTTGAAACTATTCCAGAAGCGGTTTAACAACTTTAGAGCATTTTTATATGCCACTAGATGTTCTTCTGCTGTGTAGCATGAAGATGTGGCTTGTAGGTTATTCCCGTTCACCCTCCAGGAGGGAGCATACGACTGGTTTTTAAATCTCACTAATGATTCTATTACCAGTTGGAATGACCTAGAGAAAGTTTTTGTATCACAATTTGGGGAAGTGATTGACCCCAGCGTGTTATATCAATAGTTTTCCAGCATTAAGAGAGGAATCAATGAGACTGTCAGATCTTTCAATGTCAGGTTTCAAAAAGCTTATGGTAGATTGACGGGTCATTATGTGCCAACTGCAGACCTAGCATTGGAAATTTTCAAGAATTCACTAGATCTAGTGACCTCTATTTTCCTAAAGAGAGATGTAAATATTACTAATTTAACAGAGGCATATAGAGAAGCTTTGGTTCTTGAAAGACAATTAGGACCTCAACCTTTGAACGCTCCTCTAATTCCCTTTGTTACACAAAATACTCCTATTTTAAATCCTATCCCACATCAAATGATGTTGCCATCAGGCCAAACTCCACCAATAGGAAATCCATTGGCTATAACACATGCTGAACATGTGTAGAATACAGAGAAAGAATTTGATAAAATAAGAGTTGAGGAAGTCTCAAATATGGTCTAGAAGTTGGCAAATGACTTTTTGAGTTTCAAAATGCAGGTGTCCACCGGGGACAACTCAAATAGATTTCCTTATCAATAGAATAGATTTACTAGACCACCCTATGAACCCAATAAGGATTATAAAGGTAAGGGGCATGAAGTGAATATTTGTGACTTGGCTTTGCCCAACTGGTGCAAGATACATGAAACATCTCAGCATGGGGAATTAGATTGTTTGGAGTTTTGCAATGCCTTTGAAGCTTTATCTGGTGAGTTGGTTTTTCCTAAAAACCAAAGAAATGCTGATGGTCCAGGTTCATCCAAACATAGTACAGCTATGGTGTTAGATTCTTTCACTTTTCCAAATGAGTCAGAGAATGTTGTGGAGATGCCTATGGATGAAGTGCAAGCCTTTCAACAGTATAGAAGGGATAACTACAACCTTAGGAACAAAAATCTGGAGCCTAATACTACATCTACACCTCCAGACAACTCCCATAATGTTCCTCCAGATCCATCTTCAAATAATAACCCACCTCCACCCAAGGGAGGAGATCCAAGAGTACCAAGTGGATTTTTTGCTTCACTCAATAAAGGATACAACATAGTGGAGGATATGAAGAAGATCAAGGCTAACATCACTCTTCATGAGTTGGCTCAAATTACTGAACAAAGGGATAATTTTATTAAGACATACTCTGAGCCTACTGCCAAAATTCTAGAAAAGGGGAAGAAGATAGCAAATGCAAACTTGGCCATGTATAAAGAAAGGACTGAAGTTTCACCTTTCCTACTAATTGTCTGTATATTTGGGAAGAATCTACACAACTGTCTGGTGGATTCTGGTGCTTCAGCCAATGTCATGCCTCTAGCCATCTGTCAATAGTTGGGTTTAACCCCTATGAAGTCTAAGAGAAGAGTCATCCAATTGGATAAAACTAAGGTTAAGGTGATAGGTAAACTTCAGAATATACACATCCAGCTAGCATCTGAGCTGAGAGCACAACACAAAATTGACATTTAGGTGGTAGATATTCCCATGGGATACAAAATGCTTCTGAGTAGAGACTGGTCAAAGTCTTTGAATGGGTACTTGGCGATTGATTTCTCACATATGTGGTTACCTTGGAAAGGTGTTGCAAATCAGTTGAGAATCGAAAGAGAACCTAGATATAAACATGTAATCACTGAGTATAATGCCAAGAATGAGACTATTAATATTGCTGATGTAGATATCGGGGTTTATAATCTAATAATTACACAAAATGGGAAACCTATTAAAGCTCATCTTGATCATGATAATGAAGTTTGGATGCTTCATGTCGATGGAGCTAAGTCCAAACAAGGTTCTGGTATAGGGGCAGTTCTTAAAGGACCTAGAGATCAGACCTATTTTATGTCTTATTGCTTGCAGTTTCTTTGTACAAATAATTTGGCAAAATATGAAGCACTAGTGCTGAGATTGAAATTTGCTTTAGATAAAGGTGTGAAAAATATCTAGGTTTTCACAGACTCAGAGTTGGTGGCTAATCAGGTTAGAGGTAAATTTCAATGCAAGGCATCTTACCTAAAAAGATATAAACACCGAGCTTGGGATCTCATAGAGGATTTTGATACTTTTAATTTGACACACATTCCTAGAGAGGAGAATTCACTTGCAGATGTCTTAGCTTCATTAGCCACAAATTTGAAGCCATTAGAGGAGTTCAAATGGAAGAAATTTTCAATTGAATTAATCCCTTGTCCTTCGGTTCCAGATAACGTAGGCAATTTCCAAGTCTTTTCTAACGACCAGCAAATTATAGAATTTTTACAAAATACCAATGCATTTGAAAATGCTATAATTGATGATGGTCAAAAGAATACTATCTTTGGAACAGTTTGATGATGAAAGGGGGATGATGAGTTTGAAAGATAATAGAATTCCGAAAGGAATGGTAGAACTTGAGCGACTATTTGATATCGACCAAATTAAACAAAGAGGAAGTTCTATTGGTATAGCAGGTGGTGAAACTGAAAAACTAAATGTGGGGACTGAAGAAGATCCCAGACACCTTAAGTTAGCTAAAGCTTGTGACCCTAAAATTAAAAAGAATATGATTGAATTCCTTCACAGATCCAAGGATGTTATGGCTTGGTCTTATAAAGACCTAAAGGTTTTTGATCCAAAAGTTTACACCCATATAATACCTTTAAAGGAGTATTGCAAACCCTTCCGATAGAAATAGAGGCATGTCAACGCCTTTTTGGAACCCCTCATCAAGAAGGAGGTGGAGAAATTATTGAGTGCTGCCATTATATTTCCCATCAGAAATTCTACTTGGGTAGCCAACTTAGTACCGGTTAGAAAAAAGAATAAGGAAATCTGCTTGTGTGTGGATTTTAGAAACTTGAACAAGGCTTTCAAAAAGGATAATTATCCTTTGCCTTCCATGGATGATGTGCTACAAATTATGAATGGTTCAGAAATGATGTCTTTCCTAGTTGGATTTTCGGGGTACAACCAGATACTGGTTGAAAGGGAAGACAGTATGAAAACTGCCTTCACGACCAAGTGGGGAACCTTTGCTTACAAAAGAATGTCATTTGGATTGATAAATGTTGAAGCTACCTTTCAGCGTGCAATGGATAATGCCTTCAAATGTATCATGGGTAAGTGCATCGTTGTCTACATGGATGACTTGACATTTTTTTCTAAATCTCGGTTTGACCATGTAAAGCACTTGGAATCTGTCTTCAACAAATGTAGAGAGTTTGGCATTTATTTAAACCCAAAGAAGTGTGTTTTTGGTGTAACTAAAGGAAAACTCCTTGGACACTTAATCACCAAATATGGCATTTCCATGGATCCAGAGAGAGTTGAAGCCATATCGGGGATACCTTTTCCCAACTCTAAGAAAGAGTTAAGATCATTTTTTAGGAAAATTAATTTTGTCAAAAAATTCATTTTTGGTTTTGCAGAAATAGTCAAGCCGCTAAATAACATGCTGAAGGGAACTGCTAAGATTGCCTGGACAATAGAAGCCAAAGAAGCATTCCACGAGATCAAAACTGCCATCAAGCAAGCTCCAGTTTTGGTGAGCCTAGATTTTAGTGCAAATTTTTACCTGTACTCTTTTTCTTCTTAACACACACTTGCAGGAGTTTTAACCCAATGAATGGAAATAGGGGAACACCTGATTGCTTTCAAAAGTACCAACTTAAAGGGTGCTGAGCTAAAATACTCTCGCTTGGATAAGCAAGCCTATGCCTTGGTGAGAGCAGTCAAGCAATTCAGGCATTACATATTGAGGAGCAAAGTCCATGCTATAGTTCCTGATCCAGCTATAAAATATTTATTAAGCTAGGATGAATTGGGTGAGTTAAGAGGTAATTGGGCCATGAGACTATAGGAATACGACTTAGAAATTTGACCTACAAAATTAATCAGAGGACTTGGTTTCTCCCGACATATTGCTGAAATACCTATAGAGGTAGAAATTAATCAGTTGGATTCTGGGGTGGATGATTGGTATGGAGATTTCATTCATCTGCTAAGGTTTGGAATTTGTCCACCTCACCTGAATAGAACTCAAAGAAGAGCACTGAAGCTAAAATCTTCTCATTTTCTACTCAAAGGATGCAACTTATACATATAAAACTATGCTGGTATATTCTTAAGATGTATTTCTTAGAATGAAGTAGACGAGGTGATGTCTAGTTTTCATGAAAAGTTAGGAGCGGGGCATTCCTCAGGTTTTGCTACTGCACACAAGATATTGAGAGTAGGCTATTACTTGCCTACATTATTTAAAGATGCACATCAGCATGTGAGAACTTGCCAACAGTGTCAAATATTTGGATCCAAGCAGGTTAATCGAGCTCTACCATTACAACCTGTTATAATAGAAAAACCTTTTATGCAATGGGGACTTGACTTCGTAGGTGTGATAAACTCAAATTCATCAGCAGGACACAAGTATGTTTTAACATCCACTGACTATTGTACAAGATGGGTTGAAGCAGCAGCCACCATGAAAAGTACAACCCACGAGGTGATTGGATTTTTAGAGTCAAATATCATAACCAAGTTTGGAGTTCCTTTGAATTTGGTGTGTGACAACGGACCGAATTTTTAGTCATTCGAATTTGTAGAGTGGGCATACCAGAGGGGTATAGTCATCAAGTTTTCATCAAATTATTATCCCCAAGGTAATGGACTAGCTAAGTCCACAAATAAGAATTTTATGAATGCCATTAAGAATCCTGCTATAGACAAACCCAGACAATGGCACACACTATTGAAGTATGCACTTTGGGTCAACAGGATAAGACATAAAGAAGCTATTAAGACTTTCCCATTTGCTTTGTTGTATGGCACCCAGCCCATAGTTCCTATCTCTCTAAAATTGCCCACTTACCAATTTGCTTTAGATTACTTTGATGATCATGCAGATGCAAAAGCTCGTATATTGGACTTAATTAATTTGTAGGATGAATGGATTCAAGCCTTGGAGCATTTTAGGCGACACCAAGAGACAGTCAAGCACTGGTTTAACAAAAGATCCAGAGTAAAAGCCTTCAGACTTGCAGACTTGGTGCTTCTATGGGACAAAGCCCATGAAAAGAAAGGTAAACACACCAAGTTGCAACCTCTATGGATAGGGCCATACCAGATCATTGAAATCCTAGGTAATAATGCGTTTCGCCTGTAGGACCTGGAAGGTAATTTTTTGAACCTTCCTATCAATGGTCAATATCTGAAGCATTATTTCTCAGCTATTCCATCCACTACATCATTTGAATAATTGCAAAGATTTTGTGCATATGTATAATATTGTAAATGAAGTGTGAAGTAGTGTGTTTTTGTTTTGTTTTATTTAAAAGTTTGAAGTTTTGTATTTTGTCTTTGTAGGTCTGTGCAATTTTTTCTTTGACTGGTGGCCTTTTTCCTCTTCGTTAGCTCTTTAATCCTGTTTGTTTGAGTTTGCCTAAACAAAGAAAAACACAAATCAACATTGAGAATTAGCCTAGTGTGTTTTCATTTTGTTTCATTCTACTTTAAGAGATAGTCTGCTAGGATTAAAAAGTGGGACTACTTGTTATCTATAACAATAGTAGAAAGATAATTGGATTTTGTATTTTGCTTGCCACAATTATTTTGATTATGAAGAAATTACTATACTGTTTGGTTGAAGAACTCCCAAGGAATCTAAGAAAAGTTGGTCATGAGAGGGGAATCCGATTCATAAAATTACATCAAGGCATCCCAAGAGGTTGTTGGTACCTGAGCTGAAACAGTTATTTGATCAATTTCTCGATGAATATAAAAAAAAAAAAGGAAGAAGAAGTAGTAAGGCACTCCAGTAATCGGTATCTTTCAAAAGAAAAGAGAGAGATGGTGAAATATGGACAAGCCAACATAAAACTGGAACTCTTTCCCGTGCATAACCAAGGCTCCTGAAGGATACATATGAAACATGTTCACCAAGCTATAGATGCCACCTCATAATTGTGATCAAGGTCGTGAAAATCTAAATAGTAACTCTTTTGTGGATGTGAAAGGCTAAACTAGTAAATAGAGCTCTACTCGATTTCCCCTACACAATCTAAATAGCTGTCCAATTCATAGCAAGCATTTGAAGCCCCGGTCATCCTTGGAAGAAGGTTTATACACTTGTAATCGCACATCAGAATCTTCCTTAAGTGGTTCAACCTAGTATGTCCTTGGGAAAATTTAACAGCTAGTAGATAGTAGTTAAGTCATTTTAGAAAATATTTGTGGCAAAGCATGGTACATAGTCTAAATTTTTTTGAAACTAGAGTTTTGGATTCTAAATAGTGCTACTATTTTCCCCACAGATATCGCCATTTGTTGAGAAGCAACACACCCCCACTAAAAAAGTGAAATTCCATCCCTTTGAAAATATTTAATTTTCATTTTTTTTATGGAAGGACCCTCTTGAGTTTTTGGGTTTTAATTCCAAATTTTGCTTGCACCCTTTTTTTAAGCTTCGCCTACATCAAAGTGTCCAAGTATACTTGCATATGGCATTGATTTCAATAGCAGTTTCTATTTTTGGCCAGAAAACTTCTAAATGCATTTTCCCTTCAACCGTGATGAATTTTTAAGCTCCGTTTGCAAATTTGGATACCCTTTGGGCCTTTTTAGATGCTTGTAAAGTTTCATCAAATTCTGGGCACTTTGAGTTTTTCATCATTTTTTCTACACCATGTGAAGCTGATCATTCTTGAGCAATTTAAAATTCATTTTTCAAATGTTAAATTTATTTCTGAGTAAGGAAGATCCTTCACCAATATGTAAAAATGCCAAATACAGGTGGACAAAGTCACTGGAGTCAACCCACAATTTTTGGAGAGTTTGCAAAGTAGAAGAAAAGCTTGAAGGAATTGTCATGATATCGCGACATGTTCCATTTTTGGACCTGTCTCATTTTCGCGAGAGGAAAAGCTCAGAAGAAAAGCTTGAGGGAAATGTCGCGATATCGCGACATGTTCCATTTTCGGACTTGTCAGACTTTTGCTCAAAATTAATTGTATCCTAAAATCTTTTAAAGTTCGATGTCGCGACATCGCGACATGTTCCATTTTTGGACCTGTCTCATTTTCGCGAGAGGAAAAGCTCAGAAGAAAATCTTGAGGGAAATGTCGCGATATCGCGACATGTTCCATTTTTGGACTTGTCAAAATTTTGCTCAAAATTAATTGTATCCTAAAATCTTTTAAAGTCCGATGTCGCAACATCACGACATGTTCCATTTTTGGACCTGTCTCATTTTCGCGAGAGGAAAAGCTCAGAAGAAAAGCTTGAGGGAAATGTCACGATATCGCGACATGTTCCATTTTCGGACTTGTTGGAATTTCGCTCAAAATTAATTGTATCCTAAAATATTTTAAAGTCCGATGTCGCGACATCATGACATGTTCCATTTTCGGACCTATCTCATTTTCACGAGAGGAAAAGCTCAGAAGAAAAGCTTGAGGGAAATGTCGCGATATCACGACATGTTCCATTTTTGGACTTGTCGGACTTTCGCTCAAAATTAATTGTATCCTAAAATATTTTAAAGTCTGATGTCGCGATATCGCGACATGTTCCATTTTCGGACATGTCTCATTTTCGCGAGGGCAAAAGCTAAAAAAAGACTAAGTGAAGGAAATGTCACGATTTCACGACATGTTCCATTTTTGCGAGGGCGGAAGCTGAAAGAAGCGAAGTGAAGGAAATGTCACGATATCGCGACATGTTCCATTTTCACGAGGGCAAAAGCTTGGAAGATACAAAGTGGAGGAAATGTCGCGATATCATGACATGTTCCATTTTCGGAGAGCAAAAGCTTGAAAGACACTAAGTGAAGGAAATGTCGTGATTTCGTGACATGTTCCATTTTCGCGAGGGCCAATGCTTGGAAGAGACTAAGTGAAGGAAATGTCGCGATTTCATGACATGTTCCATTTTCATGAGGGCCAATGCTTGGAAGAGACTAAGTGAAGGAAATGTCGCGATTTCATGACATGTTCCATTTTTGCGAGGGCCAATGCTTGGAAGAGATTAAGTGGAGGAAATGTCGCGATATCGTGACATGTTCCATTTTCGCGAGGGCCAAGACTTGGAAGAGATTAAGTGGAGGAAATGTCGCGATATCACGACATGTTCCATTTTCGTGAGGGCAAAAGCTAAAAGACATGAAGACAAGGAAATGTCACGATATCACGACATGTTCCATTTTTGCGAGGGAGAAAGCCTGAAAAACATGAAGTCAAGGAAATGTCGCGATTTCGCGACATGTTCCATTTTTGCGAGGGCCAATACTTGGAAGAGATTAAGTGAAGGAAATGTCACGATATCGCGACATGTTCCATTTTCATGAAGACACAAGCAAGGAAGAAGTAACTTGAAGAAAATGTCATGATATCGCGACATGTTTGGTTTTATATTCATTTTGCAAAATTTGGCCATTTTTTAAATTTTTCATCACCCATCCAAAGGAAGTGAAAGCTTTTCGACACAGTCCAAACCCTAGAAATATTTAAATGGGAAAATTAATTAATTTTAATCTTTGTTTTTCTTTTGCAGAAAGTAATTCGACAGTTACATTCATGGCAGAAGTAATGGCGAGAAAGATAGACAAATCTGAATTTTTGCACAAATCAAGCGAGGAATTAATGAGATGCTTTGACGGATTACCGAAATATAAAGATAAGAGATGCCAGGAAGTTAGTGACTCATCCAGATTTTGTAGATCTGGCCACAAATACAAGCTTCAAGGAATTTTCCAGTGGATCCATTTTCTTGAAAAATTTATGGCAAAAGTAATGATGGGTCGAAAATCTCAACTTGAACCAAACAAATGTGGCTGTGCAAGGATGGAAGGCCTCGAAAGTCAGTGACTCATCCGAATTTTGTAGAAGAATTAATGAGATGCTCTGACAGCTTACTGAAATATAAAGACACATTACCCGCAGTGCCCATTTGACGAGGATAAAATCAAATCTTATCTTCTCCATTTATGGCAAGATCCACACGAAGATTTCAGAGTGATTAGGGTTTATCGAAACTCTATATTAAAATACCTTATATTGTAAAGCTTCGACGGTGGGATTTTTATGATAAGATTTAGATATTTAGAAGAAGATATTTTAAAAATATCAGGGTCTGTCCTGAGTCTATATATACTTCTCTTGAATGTAAAGTGAGGATGCGAAAACTTGGAATAAAAGACATTCTAGCAATTTCCTGCAAATCTTGTTTGAATGCTTTGTTCTGGACCTGGGGATTGTGTGAAATCATTCTTTTGTGATAGCGTGGCTAGGAGCCTAATCTCTTTTGGATTTTGATAAGTGCACCTTCTTCTATTTTTGTCTCACTAAAGTTCTATTTATTTTAGTTGTAAATCTGCGTTATCAAGATTGAACATGCTGCTAGGCTTCACTCTATTTGTTATATGCTAGGAAAAATTAAAGATTTAAGGTTTTGGTCTATTCTAATTGCTCTTTCCTCACTACGCAAGCTAGACTGCTTGTGAGAGATACCAGTTAACACTGACTTCCATTTTATTTATGATTTTCTTTCAAATCTATGTTATCTTCGTCTTATGCTCTTAGTAGAAGGTGATCTTAGAAATTTGGACACCTTCCTCTTTGATTGGTTCCATTGTGAATTTTAAGAGTGTAATTGAAATTGATAGTTTTGATTTTGCAACTAACTTAGATAAGCTTCTCTTTTCTGCCCTACCCTACTCTCTTTGTTCTACTGTTAAATGATCCATTTTTATTTTCTTTCAAAATTTGTCTTTTATTTAATCTGCTAAAACATAAAGAGCTATATCAAAGAACTCATTGTAAATCCAATAGTCAACAAAGTAACAACTTCTAAACATTATTGAACGAAGGTTGAGCCCATTGTAAGGTAATAGACAGTCCACTTGAAACTATTCTAGAAGTGGAAAAGAGTGAATAGACATTCGACCCAACTCTGTAACTCACACCTTGGATAACCAGAAATATCCTAAAGTGAGTGGGATTTATCCCGTTTAAGTGTTATTGGTATTTTATGCTCATTATTCATGGGGTGTGTATGAAAGCCAAACCAACAATACCTTTATTTTTGTAGGATGTTCTCTCGATAAAACCAACATCAAGAAAATGAGCTTTACATTCAATGATAACAATTTTGTTCAATGTTACTTCTCCAATAGATATATAAAATTGAAACAAATGATGTGTAATATGGGTTATAGAAGTAAAGGTTTGGGTCATTTTGAAAATGGTCTACGTGAACCATTTAAGGTTGAGGAATGGCTTGCTCATTGTGGTATAGGCTATATCCCTACAAAATCTCAGCCCTTCCATTTAATGATGATGATCACCTAATAACCTATGATGAATATTTAGAAAATCAAAAATATTTGATGAATAATAAGAAGAGAAGGCAAACTCAATTGTCTTGCAATATTATTTTTATAGTCCATCCAAAAATGATTGCCACTCCAAATGAGTGTATAGAAGGAGATATATTTTTGACATCTCCCTCAAAGAATTTATGATAAATAATTTATTCTTTTATGGGTCCATCCCATGTATAGCCCATGTCCACACAATAACCACACAAGAAGAGTTAAGCAAATTATCATTAGAGTAACTTCAGGAAATGGGTGTTTTACTCACCCCTCATAATTTTGAGAGGGACTTAAATATTTTGGTAGAAGATATCTTAAAATTTAATATTGGAACAAAAATTAATCCTCACATGGTTAAAATCGAAGCTACCTTGAGTAAAGAAGAAAAAATAAAATATATAGAACTTCTTATAGAATACCCTGATATCTTCACATGGACGTATGCAGATATGCCTGGATTAGATCATTTTATCATAATGCACCACTTAGTGTTTTGTCTTGACGCTAAACCTGTAAAATAGAAACTTAGAAAATTATATCCTAAAGTATCCTTGCTACTTAAATATGATTTACAGAAGTTGTTAGATGTTGATTTCATTCAGGCCATAGATTACTCTGATTGGATATCAAATTTCATACCAGTAACCAAATAAGAGGCTACTAAAATCAAAGTATATAATAATTTTAGGGACATCAATGTTGCATGTCCCAAAGATGATTTTTCCCTTCCTAATATGGATAAAATCATTGATTTCACAGTAGAAAGTGGGATGTTATACCTTATGGATGGATTATTCGAGTATAACCAAATTCATATAACACAAGAAGATCAACCCAAAACTACTTTCATCACACCTTGGAGGACTTTTTGTTGGAAAGTAATGCCCTTTAGTTTAAATAATACAGGAGCAACTTATCAATGAGCTATAACCTACGTGTTTCATGATAGTATGTATGATATCTTACATAATTATGTAGATGACATCATAGCTTGATCCATTAAGGATGAGGATCGTATTCCTAACCTACGGCGAGTCTTTAATAGACTTCGTAAGTACAAAGTTCATTTAAACCTAGAAAAATATGTGTTTGGAGTAAAATCAGGCATATTATTGGGATTTATGGTGTTTATGCGAGGAATATAAATAGATACTATCAAAATAAAGGTAATCATCGATATTCCACCACCAAAAACATTGGTAGAGCTCAGAAGCTTACAAGGTAAGCTCCAATCTATCTATCGTTTCATTGAAAAATTAGCAGGCAAATGTCAACCTTTCCTTAAGTTACTACCAAAAAAAATACCTTTTCCAAATAAGACGAGGAATTTCAAGAAGCCTTTGAAGCTCTTAAGACATATTTTCTTACACCACCATTGCTCATTCCTCCTAGGCCCGAACATCCTTTTCTTTTATATATTTCTACCTTAGAACTTGCATTAGGAGCAATGCTAGTGCAACATGATGAGGATAAGAAAGAAAGAGCTATTTATTACATAATCATAACCTTGATAAGTTATAAAAATCGTTATACTCCTTTAGAAAAATTCTGCTTAGTTGTATTTTCTACATAGAAATTGTGCATTTTATGCTTAGTCAAAAAACTTTCATCATATCAAAGTTTGATCCATTAAGATACTTGATGATGAGACCCTATTTATCAGGATGCACAACAAAATGGATTTTGGCTCTGAGTGATTTTTATCTAACCTTTATTGGCCAAGAAATCCATTAAAGGAAAATTCATAGTCGATCAACTCACCACTACCCCTCTTGAATCTATTCATCCTTTAACAATAGAGTTTCCAAATGAATACCTTAATCTAGAAGGCAAAAATTTAGATTCATGGATTCAATTTTTTGATGGATCATGTTGCATGAGTGGCATAGGTGTAGACATTATATTAGTGTCTCCTCAAAAATAACTTATCCCATTATCTTTTAAACTTCAATTTTCCTATAAAAATAATACAACAAAGTATAAATCCTTGATCCTTGGGTTACGAGCAGCTTTATCCTTGAATATTAAAATTTTGTCAATTTTTGGAGACTGACAACTCATGTTAAATCAAATCAATAACATTTATCAAAACCGATATGAGAAACTCTACCCTTATAAAGAGTATGTTTTAAAACTTATCTTTATTCAATAAAGTTACTATCCTATCCCTCATACTAGTAATCATTCTACGGATGCTATGGCAGTAGCTACTTTCCTTATTCCTTTGGATTTGGAATATGATCATGCTACTATCATCATTCATCAACTTAGGGAACCTGATTCATTATAATATTGCCTAGAACCCTCATATGTCTTCACAATTTAAGAAACATCCTCAGGATCATGGTATGAAGATATATTCAACTTTCTCCAAAATGGGTCATACCCAGATGACTACAATAGGAATTAGAATAGACTATTATGTAAATGAGTTGTTCATTTTATAATATTTGAAAGTAATTTGTATAAAATTTCTTTTGAAGGTATCCTCCTAATATGTCTCAACCTAGAGGAATCTAAGAAAGCACTAAGTGAAGTACATGATGGATCTTGTGGAGGTCATTTCAGTGGTGGAGTCATATCTAAAAAGCTCCAGTGAATTGACTATTTTTGGCCCTCCATGGAAAAATATTCCAATGACTACATGCATTGATGTGACAAATATTAGCAACACACAAATTTAGTCCATGCTCTTGCCTAAGAGCTTCAAGCTATTTCTTCCCCTTAACCTTTTTCAAAATGTGACCTTGATAGAGATCACGTTACACAAGCAACACATAACAAATGATACACAAGTGTTTCTCCTTTGAATAACTCAGAGAATCAAACATTTTCTTAATTTCATTCCATAAATGAGGATACAAAAGAAAAAGCCCTTTTACAATTTTGAAAATTTCCTCAAATACCTTGTTTTCCCCTTTTCTCGCCTAAAACCATCTATTTCAAATTTGAAATTTGGGGGTAACTTGTCGAGGTCGTAACTTCGCGCTCGTTGACCCAATTGATTATTATAGCATATTTTTGTAAATGACATGAAATGAGCTAAGCGAGGTGACTCTTGGATTTCATACCAAGGCTCACATCTAGCCAAAAATACTAAATTTTGACCTCTAAGACCTTCAAAAATCTCTTGCAAGTTAAACTAGTTTTACTAATTTTACAAAATTAAACAATTATAATTTTTTTTTGGGTTATGCAAGATCACTCTTACACCACTGGATGCTCCTGCATCAGACCTAGACATTATAGGTGATATTAATCTAGTTTCATCATATGGTCATAAATTTATCATAACAACAACTGAATATTTTACAAAATGGGTAAAAGCCATACCCTTAGCTTCTTGCATAGGAACCCAGGTCTCCAAATTTATTTTCAATCAAATCATCTGTAGATTTGGGATTCCATCCACACTCATTTCTAATAATGAAACATGCTTCCAAAATAAAGATATACAAAATCTTTGTGCTAAATACAAAATCCAACATAAATGGTCTACTCCTTACTATCCACAAGGAAATGGCCAAGCTGAAGCATCCAACAAAACTTTAAATAAAATATTAAAAATATTGGTTAATAAATCAAAATTATATTGGCATACTCAACTATATCCTTCTTTATGGGTTCATTGAAGTAGTGTTTGAAGCCCTACTAGCGCTTCTCCTTTTGTCTTAGTATATGGTGCTAAATTCGTATTTTCTTTTTAGCTTGAAGTCCCTTCCTTAGATCTTTTACTTAAATATGCTGAAGTAGGAGATTAATATCATGTGGATGACTAAGCCAATTGGAATTACTTGATGAAAAGTGCATAAACACTTTAGATCACCTTCACTCAATATAAACTCAAAATATCATACTCTAAGAAATTTTATACCTGATATTTTGAGGTTGGTGATCTAGTTCTCAAAGAAAATTAGAAAAGTACAAATGCTCAAACTGATCTTAACGAAAAATTTCAACCAAATTGGATAGGTCCATTTATCATCACTACAAAATTTGGATCAGGTGCATATTGTTTGGCTACCTTAGATGGAAAATATCTTAAGGAACCAATGAACATCATGAATCTTAAAAGATACTATACATAAAATCCAAAGTCCCACCATTGTACATAATTGTAAATATCTTGTATAATATTTCTTACATTCACAATTTAGTTTCCATTTATATTCATCAAATAACATCTTTGTCCAATTGCATATGCCATATGGTCACATCTAATTATTTATATATTATACCAAGGCTATCGAAATTCATAACTTTGAAAGAATTCAAACATTATCTTGAACCACTCACCAAATATACACTTTAATAAAACCTTGAATCTATATATTGATCATAAATATCTCTTGAACCAAAAGCAATATTGCTTCACTAAATAAATTTTGAATTTTTGGGAACTGATCTTGCCACTTTTTGAACCAAATTACACTTACACATCTTAAAAATGATTTTGCACAAGGAAAGATGATGCTACATAGTAGTCCTATCTTCTTAAAAAAAAAGTTTCCCTTGCTATATTATTATGCGCATGGTGTCGAATGTCGATAATTGGCAAAAGGACAAACTCCTCCCTACCCAAATAAAATTCCTTTATCTTTGTCTAATCTGAGCAAGTATCCCTTAAAAAAAAAGGTGTAAAAGCAAAAATACCTTTTACTACAAAGCAATAAAATCTCCTTGTTCAAAACAAAAAATGAACAAGAATCCCTACTCAAAGAAATTAAAATAAAATAAGGGGGTAATGAGCTTGAATCCCTGGAATTCCTTAGTTATTTGAACACCATGGGGTGATCCCTATTATAGAAATGGGCTGAATGAATCCCACTTGGCAATAGAGTAGTCTTATGCATGGTGACATGCCTATTATATTAGAGACCTTCTTTTGTACTGACCAATGTCATCTTGTGGATAAACTAGATTCTGGTAGCTTGTATTACATAGTAGTAAGTCTAACTTAATGCATGTAATCATGGTAAATGAACTCCTTATTTTGCACACACATTGTTTCTTAAAATTCAGTTTGCATCATTACCTTACTCAAAATTTGTAAATGAACTTCATAAGCACACACATTTGATCCTCCAGAGATTTTTCTTTCAAAATTAATATCAAGATAGACAATGAATACAAAAATCACACACTGGTTCTTGATAAATTTGGCTTCATCCTAGAAATGACCAAAATTTTCCTTGAAGTTTGATTAGAAAACATCATTATTTCATCATGGATTTGTATGATTGTTAACATAGGCAATTGGCCCTAAAAAAATTAATCTTCCATATCATATCTATTACTTATTATAAATTTTTCAAATCATTATATTGCGTGATTACATGTCTTATACAAAAACTTGCATTGATCATACATAATAATTCTCTCATGTAACTACATATTGAATTCTTTATGATGGCATTAGATAACCCTAATAAAATATTTTTATTTACTTCACACTAGGAATATTATGCCTAGTGCAAGTCCTCTATCCAAATTTATCATGCTTAAATCACTAACTCTCTTAAATTTAAACCAAATTAAATTTAATATCATACATTACTTATCAATTGCACCACTTTCAAAAAAATTTCAAGATACTTCTTAATCAAAACCTTTTGATGTTAGCAATATAATAAAATCTCATACAGGATCTGCTTTACGACCAACGCAAGGGGGATCCTTCATAGAAGGTCATATACAAGCATACATCCTTAATATCTATTGCTGAGTGACCAAAATCATATGGGTTTATTTTCAAAACATTCTTTCTTCTACAAATATTTCAAATCACACTACATCACCATTTACATCACTTATACTTCACTTCACTATGATCATATCTTGATTAAGCACGATAGTAAAGATATTAGCAATCAAACATGACAATAAGAAAGATTATGTAGATCATAAAAAACAAATCATATTTTGTATTACACATACACATAAAAATAAAAATACCAAAATATAACAATAATAGTCATATGTATATATATATATATATATATATATATCATCAAAAATACATAGGATACAAAATAGTTGATTGATATGCCACAATCAAAATTATCATACTCAATCACTAGGGGGTACACCACAAAACCAAGCCTTGGTATATCATCCCCTAGAACCCCTAGAACTCTGGGTATCATCATCTAGAGGTAGTATGGGCACTCAAAACTAAGGAAACCTAGACACTGAACCCGATCTACAGTGACTCAAAGTTGCCAACTTTGGAGGCAATGAAACCCTTTGACCCTCAGGCACCACCTAAAAATACATATGATAAAAATTCATCTATTGTACCACTAAGGTAGCCTCTACCTGTGATACCATCAAGGCACCCTGTAGCACACTACTCCTTGAGGATTGGCATGAAGCTCCACTTTGAAGCGATCAAGACTAAGTCTAGTGTGATCATCCATGTCCTTGAGCCTGGGCTAACTGAGCCTGAGCCTGACATAGTAGTATCTGTGACTACATGAGATATACCTTCAATAATGGATTCAACTTGCCTGAATATCGATCTGACTCCTCAGATCGACATTGTCTAACCTAAGAGCATCCACCTCTCCTATTATTCTTGGCTCCAAAACCTCCATAGCAATGCCCTTCCTGGGTGATTCATATCAAGAAACTATAGGTACCTCATATTGAGGTGATAAGATAGTCTACTCTAATGGGGATCTCTGTTGTTATGAACTTCCTACCTGCCACTACTACCCACTCCTCCCCTCAATTTAGAGAGCCCTCTCTCATTGATAGAACATCTAAGGTTGTCTCTGTTCTCTCATCCAAGGATCCTCTCCCCTTGGTCTCCTCTATCTCTCTCCTTGAGGTTGTCTAGCAAAGCATCATCTAGTTATCTTTTAATAAGCTAGGTATACTTCCTTGACTACACCTCTCTCATGTGTGATCCTTGTAGGGAGAATATTGGTGTACCACTCATTATATCCATCTATGACCCTAACATCATCTCCCTTAGCAAGTGTGAACACTGGGTCATCATCATCAACCTTCACAAATTTATTGAGATTTGATGCCCCACTAGTAGTCATCAAATATTGAACCACCCACTAGAAAATAAAATATCAAACCTTTGGGATCACTTGTACTAACCCAAAATACCACAACACCTGGTTTGCTTGGTGTAACTCAATATCTCCCCTCTTCATCTAAAGCCATCGTAATTGCCTCATGTGAGATAACTCTATCCTATCATCCTCCCAATCCTAGTGTCCATGCCATGGTCTCCAACAAATCTGTGGTGCAGTTAAATCATCGACCACCCACCTAGCCTCCTCTAGGCCACTAATCCTCCTCCCTTGGCTTAATGTAAGACCCCCAAAAAAAGTAGTTGGCCATCCATCCTATATATCCTGATGAGGAATATCCTATGGTCTGCTCACTATAGTGTGCTCCCAGCACGATACCTGTAGAAATGTGGTAAGGATAAAGTTACGGTCCTTATTATACATGACCTTAAACAAGGTCCTATATAAGCAGCAAAGTATGTAATATCCCAATGCAAACCACTGGTTGGTATCTCTCATATCCACAACTACCTCTGCCAAACCCAGGGAAGATGTCATCAAATCTGATGGCATGATAATAAACTTGCAACTATCCCTACCAACACCTTTGTTAGGTGGGACACTCTCTCTATGGCAATCAGTCCCTCAATGCTAATCCCAATTTGCTCAATAGGAAATGATAGATCCCTTGTCAATCACTACATCACCTGAGCCTAATATAAAAACTGATAGATAAACTAACCCCTAATTGGCACTTTGAGGATCCTCCATACATCCTCTAACGTAGGGTTCATATCCTTTGTAGGTAACAAGAAATTCAATTATCCTGGATACCACCTCTCTACTAAAGTTGTTAGCAGACTATAATTTACCTCTATGCATGGCATCTCAACCATGTGTTGAAGGCCCACCACCTCTAGAACTATCTTATCATCCACACTCAATGCACAGATGTGCTCATCAAACCCTTTGTACTGCCACTCATGATTCTTAAGGACACCTCACTACAAAATAAAAAATAAAAATCAATAATTAGAAATATTACAAAAACATCACAAAACAAGGAAACATAAATTATGAACTTTTCTTCAACTAGAAAATTCAAAATCAATTGATAAAATAGAACAACAATTGCAAATTTGGACCTATACAATGACATATTTGGGTGATCAAATTTGCCTTTCATACGTCCAAATTTGTTAATTCAAACTTTTCTTAGTCAAATTCGAAGGTACGAATTCATTGGAATGCATCTAAATTTGGATGCATTTCCAAAATTTAGACGTCCAAATTTGTTGAAATGGTTCGAATTTGTTGTTGCAGTTGTGCAACAATAGGCTGCATCTAAATTCCTAAAAAATAATAAAATCAACTAAAAAATTCAAAGTATGAAGTGATAAAATTGCTTACCCGCATCCTCACACCAATTATGTTGCTTCCAGCTTGAATCGTGTTTACCTAATGCTTAGAAGTTACCATTATTTTCCAAATTTCAGTTTCTAAGAATAGTGAGGATACAAATGAATTAGTGGTTTTACCCTAATTTCCCTGTACCTCTTTTTACCTCTTTTTCTTCAAATTTTGAGTTTTGTAATAAATTTTGAATATTTTTTACAAAAATTGAAGGGGGTACCCGAGATAATAAACATAAAAAAATTGAATAAATTTTTGGTTTCCTCGCAGCATAACTCCCCTTTCTACTACATATTTCTTTAATGCATTTATTGTTCATAAATGCACCAAAGTGGGGGTAAAATGTAGCCAAGGAATTTTGACACACTTCAAAATTTCCCCCCTCCTATAAAACATGTTGTTACTCTATAACAATGTAAAATTCACTCTCCAAACCCTTGCCTCGATTTTAATGCTAAGTAAAATTGAAATCTATCAATTTTTCTCTTTTCTAGAAAATTTGGATAAACCTGATAAATTCAAATTGTTCCAACAATTTTGGATGTTTGAATTTTGTCCAAACCCACGTGCACCTGATTTAGGTTATCTATTGGGATTTCAAAGCTAATTTGGGTAAACCTAGATTTTTGACAAATTTGAATGATCCACATATATGTAGAATAGGGAAATTCCCAATTTATCCTAACTACTTGACCTATTTGCACCTCCCTCCCTAATTCCTTGACCCACCCTAGATTATAAATCCTCCAAACTACCCCTAAATAGACCTAATAGTAATTTTGCAGGAAAACTTAAGAGGACATAAGGATTTCTTGTGTTTGTTGTAGGTTTTCTATGGATATTTTGACATCATATCACCATTCTAAGAGCAGGCAGACATGGAGATTACTACTGTGAACTTGGATCTGTTTTATCTTTAGCAAAATTTTGTTTTTTTTTCCATGTTTTTACAAATTTAGATCCCTTCAAATTTGTCATAAAGTCCAAAATTATCCTAACCTTTGCATTTTGAAAATCTAGTGGTTGAACATTTTTGGACATTCGAATTTGTAAGCAGACATCCAAAAATATATAGATTTATGATGGGGGCAGTATTATTGTTGGAGGATTATCATATTATTTTTCATTTTATATTCCACCAATTATTTGCTTTGTTACTCCACTAAACGTTATTGTTGTTATTGTGTTGCTATCATTCAGTTTATATATTTTATATTAGATTCAATATATCCATTACCTTTTCTATAATTTTCTAAAGGAACTAAGGGGACTTGACTATTGCAGATCATAATCAGATATGACCTAAGTAGATCCCCCACCCTTGATTATGAATTTTAATGACTTTCTATGAAATTATAGGTCTTGAATATATTTGGACATTTGAATTTGTCAGATAGATTCAAACCGATCCGAAAAAACACAAACAAATCCAAAAATGTATAGACCTATGATGGGGGTAGGATTTTTATTGCAATATTTTCATATTTATTTATATTTACAATGTGCTATGTACTTGATTTAATTATTTTACCACATCTTACTGTTTTTCCTATTTTTCTTTTATCTCAATTGTATTGCTTTGCATTATATTTATAGATCCATCGTTTTCCTACAATTTGTTGAAAGAACCGAGGGGATTTAATTATTGCAAATCACAATCGACTATGATCTAAGCAAATCTCCCATCCCTAATTATGAATTTTAATGTCTTGCTATAAAATTTTAGGTTTTAAACATATTATGACATATTCATATCGATCTGAAAACATACAGATAGACCCAAAAATCAACATAGAGCAAACATCCGAACTAGGTAAGGATATAAACTTGTTTTTGTTGTAATTTTATATTCTATAATTTCATAAGATTTTGTTTAAGAAAACTCTCCATAGAACAAAAGAATGGGGAAGACCCAAAACATAAGTTTAAATATTTTATTCATTCTAATTTGAAATAAAATATAAAATAATAAAAAAGATACAAAATTAGACTTATTGCTCTTAACATCAATTGCATTTATTAAAAAGAAAAAGGTTTAAAATAAAATACAAAAGGGAACATAGACTTAGTTGCATTATTTTACACCAATTGCATTGGTTGAAAAATTAAAAGGAAAAAGATCAAATCACAAATTTAGTTGCATTGTTTCATGATAATTACAATAGTTGAAAAACTTCAAAACAAAAGGAACCAAACATAGACTTAATTGCATTATCCTTTGCATCAATCATACTAGCTGAAAAATACAAAAAGACAAAAAGATATAAACTTAGATATACCACTTTTACATCAAAGACATTTGTTAAGAAACTTCAAAGAATGAAAAAGACCAAAAACATAGATCTAGTTATATCAAAATGTATCTAGCATATTTGATTAAGAAAACACAAAGAAAAAGAAAATATAAAAAGAACATAAGCTTAGTTATAATATACTTTGCATTTATCATACTAGTTGAAAAACTTAAAAGATTCATAGTAATTGAAAAACACAAAAGAGCAAAAATATAAACTTAGTTACTCCATGTTACATCAATCAAAAGGTAAAACATAGATTTAGTTACGTCATTTTCTACATCAAGTACATTAAGCTGAAGATATCAAACACAAAACATAAAAGAAAATAAAAACATGCTAGCATAAATCTCATTCTTTTTTTTTTTATATCTACAAAAAGCATTTGCATCATAGTTAGATTTACAATTTTTTTAAGTTAGAATATGTTTACTTTATTTTCATAAAAATTTGAAATGCATATAGCTAGGCAATAGTTGCATTTTGGCCAAACCATAGGTGTGTGAACATAAAAGAATTCAACAAAAACCCACCTTACCAAAGTGTGGAAATTGCCATAGAAAGTGTTTCCTAGTGAACCCTCACCCAATTCGTCAATAAACACCAAGGAGAGCACAACTCAAGTGCTTCTCATCCTAGGTGTAGATACATTATTTTACCTCCCCATTTCAAGTGTGGATCCATTAGCCTAGAAGAAAGGGGTAGGAAAATTTTGGGTCTACAATTTTGTTCAAAAAATGAGTTTTTTAATCAAATTTAGAGAATAAAACTTGGTCCAATGTAGATCCAACCTTAACACACATCAATACCATTTATGGGATACCTATATATGTGAATAATATCATAAACAATCCACTCTTTACAATCTAATACCTTTCTTATAACCCATTTCTAGAATCTAATGCATGAAATATCCCTCCTACAAGTGCTTCTTTGACACAATATTTTCCTAGATCTAGTATGTGAAATACACCTAACATCCCTCCAAGTTAGTCTACAAGTCCTAATAATAGTATCTTTGGGATTAAAACTAAATAGAAAACTTTCTCAAAAGACTCAAACAATGGCCAGAAAAATAGGGTTTTAGGTGTCCCAAGGAAGTATCTAGGGAATAAAATTACCCCCAATTAGTAAAGGAAAGCAAAATATGCTAGGTCCACTTCCTTAAATTAGTAAATTCCACAACTAGGATTGCATTACCCTTGTCCATAGTAGAATATGTAGTTGCATCTAAATCAATAATGAATATATAAAAACTCACCATATGATTATCCCTTGTCTTATTATCCTCCATACCCATATCCTCGATACCCATCTCATGGTTATGCAATGTATGCTTATCTACCTCCACATCAACAACATAGTTATCCTCCCATTTAACAAAATAACTCAAGAGTATCTATTATACCATAAAATAAACTTTCATATTAGACCTATGAAGGACCCCTAAATTTAATGGCCTATTCTCCCATTTTCCTAGTAGCTATAAAATTCTTACCAAACTTTGATAAGAATAATCACAAGATAATACTATATTATCTTAGTCAACTATCAATGCTCAAATAAATCCACTAATCTATAGAGGATATAATGGTATATTTGTTTGTTTACTCTATTCATGATAAATCTACTTTATGGTATAAGGAATTACTAGATAATTTAAATATGAGTTGGGAATCAACCATAGAATTATTTATATGTAGATTTGGTAGCAAAGGTAATGCTTACTCTATATTATTTCAATTAACCATGATTCAAAGATATGTTCAAGAAAAAATACATAATATCAATACTAGATTCCTAAGAACCTTGAAATTAATACCATAAAATGCTAAGCCAAATGAAGAACATGCATTATTATTTTATATCAGAGGTTTACAATCAAACCTTATCTTTAATGGTATGTAATGATAACCATCAAGAACTAGCTACAAATTTTTAAGAAGTAGTTAGGATAGAAGATGTTATTAATGAAGTAGAAAAACTACACCTTGCTCCACTAATAGCCTATTCAATCTAGATTACCCAAAACACATATGTACCCAGTTCTACATCCTCTATTTTTCCCATTCCTAATTCCCAACCACATGCTTCCACTATTATGTCTATGTTACCTATATAATTACTCACCCTAGCCATAGTAAATCCTCCACTATAATAGTTCAACCAAAACTTATAGCTCTCCCCTTAATTTTATTTCTTGTTGATAATTCACTCTCCAAAAAATTATATTGACAATGTTTTTAGCCATGCTTAAAGAGCATCTATGCTTTTTCTATTAGAAATATAATCAATCCTAGTTTTATTTTTATTAAACAAATGAATAAGAACCCATGGACCAGTTCAAACCATGTCCTAGACAAACCTAGTTGTAGCATTGCATATACTATCACTTAAGTGGATTTTGGCTTCTATGAAATGTTGATATACATGATTGAAAATAAGTAAGATAACATGGGTAATCATTTTGATATTTCTAGAAAAGACATAAATTAACCTAGTATTATATTAGAATGCAAATTTTGGCCTAATTATTTTTGGGTTGTACTTTATAGAATATGATTCAATATATTTATTTTAAAAAAATAAAAGGAAAAAAATATGTTTTCCTATTACTTGCAGAGGAAAATATTTTTGACAATGCATAGATATTTAGTTTATTGGGAATAAAACATCAATTCTACTATGTGCTTCATTGTGTAACAATAATTATAAATTTATATTTTAATATAGTGAACACAAGGACAAATTCTTATTAATATTCATGCTTCAATATATTTAGTATGTTATTGCTAGACCTATAATATTAATTTATACATGAAGATCTAGAATACTCATTGGAATAAAAAATATCACTTGACAATATTAATGAAGTTCCAAAAAAATGATGAATACATCAAAATAAACTATTCAAAAACCCATAAAACAAGAGTGAAAAAACTATGAAGAAATATTTCCAACAATTATTTATAAGGAAAATTTCACATAACCATAGAGAATTCTTCCTATCACTATAGAGAGAATTCTTCCTATCAAACTAGAATTGGAAAATTTGTGATAAGTAACATGTTATCTTGGACAAAGATAATAGATAGAAACTGCACCTAGATTTCAATACAACAAAAATTATCATTGTCCATGTATGACTTAATATGTGATTTATAATACTAAAAGGTTTCTAGTAACTACTTGAGAAAGAAAACACCACAGTTAAAATTTAGCCTAAAATCTAACATGAACCATCAAACGAAAAAATAGATCTAAAGGGTAAAGCATTTTAACCTAGTAAATCTAGTGTTCTTGTTTATTTACTAATAGGAATGCAATACTTTTATCATATAAGCTTAGATCAAACATATAGGATCCTGATGAGATAGAGAGAATTTTATACAATGCTTTATTTGTAATTTAATTATAGAGGACCTATGTTTCTACAAAGCTATTCTAATGTTGTTATGTACCATTTATACAATAAAAGTATAATTATAGTTAGTAAAGAAACACATCTATCGTCATCTAAGTCAAGTGACTTTGGATTCTTTGTGCTTGTCTTTGGGTAACATGGATCAAACTTGTATGTTATTTATATCCCACATAGTTTTGGTTGAACATGATTTTGAAAAATGTAATCTATGTAATTAAGCTTCCTTTAGACATTATAACATTGGAGTTGAAAGGGCATTTTTAATATTTTATTGATGTATTTCTGCAATAGAATAATTGAATTTGTATTTAATTCTATAAATTAATGAAGAGACAAATATTAGAGGAAAAGGTTTATTGTGCATGTGTATATGATCTTCTAGTGTGTATTTGTTAAGTTTTTTATTTTTAAACATCATAAATTAGTGTTGGTTGAGTATACATGTATATTTTTAAATCATATATTTGTTATAGATTTCTAAATATAAAAAATGGTGAAACATAATTTTAATAGATTTAAATTGTATAACTAATTTTCCCTTAAATATTATAACCTTGGAGTTGAAGGGGCTTTTCTAATACAATAATGACACATTTGTACAATACAATAATTATATTTGTATTTTATTTTATAAATTAATAGATAGAAAAATATTAGGAGAAAATATTAACTGTGTCTATTTTTATAGTATGGTTAAATTTTTTAAACATAAAAATTTATAAATAGGTGTAATTGAGTGTGCATAACCCTACTTTTGGGTTTTATTAGAGACATACATTAGACACATTAATGTGATATAAGTTCACTTTGAAAATACATATGTAATTTTAACATGTACTTCAATGTATCTATAACCTCACACCCTAACATTTTGTATTCCTTTATGCACTCACACACATTTGGCCCAACTTTTGAGGGTTCTACTAGTTATTGCATACCTATACATTATATATCCTTGCAACCTTTGATTGTCCTACACATGATTGTTTTTCTATTCTTTGTGTATAATGAATAAAACTATGTGTAATAAATAATATAAATATTGCATAAATATATCTTAATAAATTTACACAAAAAAAAATAAAGACATATATTACATCTAGATATTTAATAATAAAATATTTTTTTAAGGTAAAGAATCACTTAAAGTGAAATCGAACATAAGAAGTAAATCTAGATATATTATTAAATACCTCTAATCCTATTATAAATATATGAATACTCCATACATTGTTATCATGTACAATTTAAAATTAAAACCCCAACCCATGAATATTTGATACAATATCATTAATGTAAGACTATATACTTTAATTACAAGCTACTTTATAATTGAGTATACATTATAGTATTAAGGTACACTAATATAGGTTTGTAACATACCATTTCCATTAGTAAGTTTTTTTTCTCAAAAATAAAATATAAGAGGTCATTCATTCACATGTGATCATAATACATTATCGTCTTTGATAATGTTACACTATATATCTATCATTTTTTTTATTCCATGCATGCTTATCATTTTTGCCTCTTTGAAATTTTCATGAATAAATTGGTTTCCTTAACTATTGACCAATACAAATAATTACATAAGTGAATTTATTTTGGAGGTTATATTATTTAAAATAATTCAAATCAATATTTGAGATGATTTATAACACAAAAAATTGGTTCTCTTTAATACCTTTAGGTCTAACAACCACCACCTTTTGAACACTACTACTAACCCTTCTAGCATACAAATAAAAAATGACATAGGAAAGATAGAAAAGATAAGTACCCAACTAGCATAAGGCTATTTCAATCCAACAAAATCTCAAAAGGATCGTGACATTACTCATCCATACATGTGATCAAGTCATATATAAAATAAAGTATTCCACACTCCTAACTTAACTCTTTTTGCACTACCTTGTAAATCATCATTGTTGTATAATGGATGTTGTTACAAACACCACTAACTTCTCTGTGAGCTCCTTGATCATGTTTTTGGTAAAAACTACCTTTTTTTAAATATTTTATTATTTCCTACCCCTACAAACCACACAATAAATATGCATATCATGGATTCCCTTTGAAGCTCTTCTCATTATTTCTTCTACCTATTAAATATATCTATTGAGAGCACCAGTTATAGTTAAATTATTTACCAACAACATAGGTCCAAACACATAGTGCCAAAATTATATGTGTTCTCTTAAAATAATGTGTTTCTTAAGCTAAAAAATCCTATTTGGATTCATCATGACTCATAATTATTTTTAAAATGTTCTTCTAGAACCTAAGGGAGAAATTTTAGGCTTAAAGTATCCTAGGAATTGCTCATTTCAAGGTAGACACTTTTGGCAATAAGGCACACCTAGTGGGATAATCTAGTCTAATTTTCCCATAAAGAAACATTGGTGGGGTAAATCATAAGAATTCATCCTAATTAGAAGTTAAAGATTCAAAATGCTATCAAGGCTAACACCCACCATGTGTGCAAGAGTTTTGGCATGCCTGCATCACTAAAATATTAGTATTAAGATGAAGATCTTGGTATCATTAGTGGGTAAGCACTCCATTAATCTGGTTATTCCATACTTGAAGAACCCAAGATATTGACAACTATATTGGAAGGATATAGACCTAGAATCTTATGATCATAGGATCAAAGGCCAAGAAGCTTTAAGAAACCCTATAGTTGGATGTGTTTATAACTTTTATGGCACCCAAAATAGTAAGATCACTATCACCAATATCAGCATCCTCTATTTAGAATCCTACTCCTATATAAGATATACCTCAAAAATAACCTCCTAAATCTTTTCATAGGACCATGGCTAAACAATTCTATCTTGAATATAATAGTATTGGGTATCTTAATCTATAAAACCTCAATGATATCCCACAATATACACTTAAAGCTTTGGCCTCATATGATGGTAGTGAGAAAACTATATATGATCATTGATAAGATATAGAAACTCTATATACTTTGCATAATATCACCCATGAAGATGTATTGATCATGTTATTAGCTTTGCTTTTTAAAGGTAAGGTATTGGTATGGTACCTCTCTTTAGATTAACTTAGCATAAAGACATGGGCTGAACTAGTTGAGCCTTTTATCCTAGATTTTTATGTAGTTTACTTCCATACAAATGTATCCTTAGGATAACATCATATATTTTAGTATCTAGTTCAGTAAGATGTTAAGGATATTCCTTCAATCATATTTTAAGTTGTGGTAGTAGAAAATTACCTCATATTATTCATTAATATCCCTTCAAATATTGTGATGTCATACATTTTATAAATTCCCTAACACAACCAACAATTTTTTTTTTTGGCTCCATCAACCCCAACACTAGCTTCTTTATCTACATCTAGGCAGTATCCTCAACCTATCACATTAACTATTATTGTGTAGTATTTACCTACTCTAAATAAAAAATAATCAATGGAGATGTAGAATCTTAAGGAAGTATTAAAAAAATTAACAAATAATATCACTATGATGGACCAATAGAACGTTTAAATAATATTTAAAGGATACCAATAAAGAATATACCCAATTATCATAAAATATCAAGAGGATTCAACTAGAAATATGGCCAAAAATTAAATTTTTATTGTCAAAAGCCAAGGAGAGACGTCTATATACCAAGAGGATTATTGGTTCCTACCTTGAAATGATTCCCATAATGCTAACACTTGCATGGTCTATCAACACCAATGCTAGATCTAAAGAACTAAAAAAAAAGAATTAAAAGGACTAGTGGGTATGCTTATAAATCTAGATTAGAACTTCTTAGTTGAATAACTTGCAAGCTTTGAAATATGTCATATGTTGACCAAATCTAAGAAAAGACCTCTATTAGAAAGTCCCTAGAAGGTTGATAACCCCAAGGCTACAACTGAATTGTAAAAAAAAATATGAATAAATAGCATGAGTAGCCAAAGCTAGAAGCACCTAAAGTTGATTAGGAAGAGACCAAAGGATAAATTCTATGAAAGTTATGTTTTTCTTCAGTTACCAAAAGGAAAATGCAAGAGTCCACACAAGAATACTAGAAGGTGTTTGAGGATCTAGTTTGGAAGGAAGACAATCTATTGAAATCCTCTTGATACAACATTGTATAAGATTTGAATAAGAATCCCTCAATTGTGAGCATGTATGATGCATTATTTATTTCTGCATAGATAGATTTGATAAAAGTGGCCTTGAATAATACATTACCAAGTGCATTTGACTACTTGAGCTTAAATTAATCTCAATCTTAGTAGATCCTAGGTATGGACAAGAATACTCCTCCTCCCTTCTATATGTATTTGTAAATGGAAGGTTAGATCGTGCATAGTTGCAATCCTCCTTTTTTATCTCTAGATAGAAGTTGAGTTTTCACTGACTGATTTCAATGCAATAATTAGCATCAAAAAGGGAATTTGTTGCATGTTATAATTAGGTAGAATCACAATGATATGTTCCAGGAAAAAGACAAGTGGAAGCATAAAAAGTTTGAGGTAATATGATTTAGACATTTTTTATTCTAATGAATTGGCAAAATAATTAAAATATTTGGCATGAAAAAGCATGCCAAATTTTGTACCATACTATAAATAAGTAGTGGATAAAAATCTAATAATTATATAAAATCCAAGTTATCAAATAGTCTATTTTCTAAATTGCACGGAGCACTATTGTGTAGGATGTTAGATGGTCGAATCTCTTTGACACCATTTTGTTATGGTTATGTCCCAGGGGTACAATGCAATAGTTTGGTTTTTGACTCTTCATTTGGATGTTCAAGGTTCAAACCATGGTGTGGGTGAGTGTGTGAAGAGGTGGGGGTGTGTTAATCAAAAAAAATAAGGAGATAAATTTGACTTTTGGAAAGTGTTGGACATTTTGAGCTCATTTAGTTGTCATTGATGTCAAGGTGAAAAGTTGTCATTGATGCCAAAGTGAACACATGAAGCTGTCATTAATACCATGGAGTACACCATCATTAACACCAGGAGCAATGTGAAGAGTTGAAGAAAAGTTATCAAAATATTATTCTATAAGGGTTTTTGTTTAGACATCTTGATGGCAGAATTAAGGTTTTTATTAAAACCATGGTGGCAGAATAATTTTCATCAAATCAGTGGAGTACAAATAAAGGTTTAAATTTTATCTCAAGGAAGGCTTTAATTTTTATTAAAGTCAAAGGTTTATAAATATAATTTATAAAATTTAAATTCTTTTAGAATTTAAATAATTTATAAATTATAAAAGGTTTTAAAGAGCGCCGACGTCATCAAACTTAGTGGAGCACCGACGTCTATGGCAAAAGGTGGAACTCGTGTATAAATACCATGCCAAAGGACATTAAAACTTACCTTCATCGATTAATATTTTATGCGACCAAGAGAAAGAGTAATTCGTGCAAATCATTGAGGAAGAAGACAAATTTGTGTTGTCTTTTAGCGCCAGGGAAAAGACGAAAAGGGAGGGCTCAAGGCCTCACTCCCATTGGATAGGGTGGTCCATTGGCAGTGCACATTTCGCAAGAGCATTGGGAGTGGAAGTGACCACGATCGATTTGCATGGAGGTTAGTTGGCGTGTTCGTCTTGAGCGCCAAGGGGAAAGCCTTTTGGCATGCGCTCATTTTGAGCGCCAGGCTTGGAAGAAAGAGCACGAGGTGCTCTTAGTGTTCCAAGCGTGCGTCTAGCACATGTGGTGGTCAAGCCCATGGCTAGAGCGCTTGAGGAGGCAAGAGATTGTGGGTTCGAATCCCACTAGTGGCAAAGGTATTTTTAATTAAAATTTTATTTGCCTAATATTTTCTTAAGGTGTTATTTGGAGTTATAAGGGTTTATGAAAGGTTGTTTGATTGATAATTGATTTATGTTATTTGGAGTTATAAGGGTTTATGAAAGGTTGTTTTATTGATAATTGATTTATGTTATTGGAGTTATAAGGAAAGTGGATTTGATTTTTGCCAAAGTTCTTTTTGCTATTAAATCTGATTAAAGAGGTTTTGAGTTAATTTTGGTGGATGTTAAATTTATTTTAATTGGGAGATTATAAGGTGTTATTGGATAAATATTTTATGTATGTTGATGGTTGTTTTGAAAGGTGGAGTGATAAGGTGTAATTGAGTTTTTGCATTAAATTGTGAGAAAGATTTATCATCTAACCTCTTTGAGTTTGGCATAGAAGTGTTTGTGGTTGTGGTAGATTTATGAGATCCCTTCATCATCAAGAAAAAGGTATGAGCACATTCTTCCATAGTTGAGTTGATTGATTGGTTTTCTGAAAATAAGTTTGGAGTGAAAAGGACTTGATTAGGGTTTCCTATTGAGTGTGTTGAGTTAATGCTTCAAGGTTTTCTAGAATAAAGAATTGTTGTTAAAACCTTGTTTTATAAGCATTGTTGTTGAAGCCATTGGTTGAGTGAAGAACTTGAATTAGGGTTTGAGTATCATTGCTATGTAAATATTATTTTATAAGCATTGTTTTTGAAGTGAGTTGTTGAGCAAAGAACTTGAACTAGGGTTTGCAAAGATCATGAGTATCATTGTTATGTGAGATTTATTGTTGAGCATTGTTGGAAATATTTTGAGTTGGTGTTTATATGCTTGGACTAGGGTTTGTGAGAAAGGGGTGTTTCATTGAGTGATTGGTTGAGTAGAGTTGGTTGAGCCTAGTCAAGTGGATGTGTGAAGTGATTGTTCAAGTTCCATAAAACAAACTATTCTATATTCTGAATTGAGTTGAGAAAGTGATTGAGCATTGAGTTGTATTTGAAGCATATTGAGTCTCTAACAATTCTCCTTATGTTTCTAAGAGAGTGATTGAAAGTGATTGAGCATTGTGATTAGTATAGAACATATTGAGTCTCTAACAATTCTCTTTATGTTTCTATGAGATTGGACAAGTTTTGTGTGGACTTGTTGAGCAGATTTGAGGTAAGTCTTTGAGGAGACTTGTGGACTGATTTTGTGTGAGATTTTGTGGAAGCTTACAATACAGATTTGGATAAGTTCTTGAGAGGACTTATTGAGCAGATTTGAGCAAGTTCTAGAGAGGACTTGTAGAGCAGATTTGAGCAAGTTCTAGAGAGGACTTGTAGAGCAGATTTGAGCAAGTTCTAGAGAGGACTTGTGGATAGATTAGTGTGAGATTTTGTGGAAGCTTACAAGGTAGATTTGAGATAAGTCTTTGAGAAGACTTGAGAGCAGAGTTGATTGATTTGTTCAAACCTTGAGTTAAGGTTTGGGGTAGATCCAATAGAGTTGAGTCAAGCCTTGAGTTAAGGCTTGAGGATAGAGATCGAGGATAGATTTGTGCTAGACCGAAGGACTATGTTTAGTGCAGATTTGAGAGTAGATTTTGGTGTAGATTTGAGGATAGGTTTATGCCAGACTAGAGATAGATATTGAGAAGATTTGTGCTAGATCGAAGGACTATGTTTAGTGTATATTTGAGATAGATCTTTGGAGGTGATAGAGCAGAGAGGATAATAGTCTCTAGTGGATAGAGATCCATTAGCTAGGGTAGTGAGGATAGGTCTTCTAAGTGGGGACAAGAGTCTTCAATGGAGAGAGATCCACAAGCCAATGTAGTGGAGGCAATAGTCTTCTAGAGGATCACCAACAAGAGTAGAGGAGAAGGAGTTATCCTATGGATAGAGATCCATGAACTTGATTTAGGGGATTGGTGTCTCCTTTGGATAGAGGTCCATAAACATTGTAATAGGGAAAGGATTCCCAAGAGATTGATTGAGAAAATTTTAGTGAAATATTTTCTCTATGGAGTAGCCCACATTGGGTGAACCACGTAAATTATGGTGTCTCTATTGTGTGTGATGATTTATGCATTGATTTGATTACTATTATTGATATTGCTATCTATACATTGCATAATATTGATTGGGAAAGAAAAGTAAAAAGTGGTCTTATACTATTCACCCCCCTCTCAGTATAAGCTTGTGTTCTTCAATTGGTATCAGAGTAGGTTCCTTCAGAAGAGTTTAACAACTTGAAGGAAAAGCTAACAAGAACACAATGGATTCTAAGAATGTGTCCTCAGATAATTCAACACCAGTATTTGATGGAAGTGACTATATATATTGGAGTATGATGATGAAGATTTACCTGATGGCACTTGGCAATGAAATTTGGGAAGCAGTTGAATTTGGATACGATCCTTTAATTAATCCTCCTACAGATAAGGAAGGTAAGCTCCTACAACATTACAATTCAAAAGCAATGAATGCACTTTTGAGAGGTTTGCATAGAACAGAGTCTATGAAAGTTATGCATTGTCAAACTGCAAAAGAAATGTGGGATAAATTGCAAAATATATATGAAGGAGATAAAAGTGTCAAGAAAGCAAAGATACGAAATCTCAAAGGACAATTTGAAGCATTAAGAATGAAGGATGAAGAAAATATTAGTACTTATCTACTTTGAATTGATGAGGTTGTTAATGATATGCAAGGACTTGGAATGAAGATTGATGAATCGGATGTTTGTGATAAAGTCTTAAGAACTCTTCCAAAAATATTCAGTGAAAAGGTTTCTGCTATAGAAGTGTCAATAGATGGTGATACTTTGACAAGAGATATGTTGCTTGGTATGCTCACAACATTTGAGATAAGAACAAAATATCCTATTCCCAAGAAGGAAGCAACATTCAAAGCAATCAAAAAGACAAAGGGTAAGAAGTCAGAATCAAGCAATGAGTCATCTAGTGATGAAGAAGCTAATTATGGTAGAAGAGATAAGGATTCTAGAAGATCCAGAGATCTAAAATCTATTAAATATTTCAATTGTGGAAAGTATGGATATTTTGCAACAAATTGTCAAGAAGCTAAGAATAACAATGGTGAAGAAAAATAGGATCACAGGAACAGGGAATCAGAAAGATATAGGCACCAGAAGAAAAGCAAGGATGGACAAAGCAGACAAGGAAATAAGTTCTTTCAAAGACAAAAGAGGAGCTACTATGCGGATAAGGCAAGTAAGTACTCAAGTGATAGTGATGCTAGTTTTTCAGACAATGATAGAGATGAAGTCCTATTTATGATTGAAGAAAAAGAGCAAGTTAAGAAAAGGACTCCAGTAATTCTCAAGTGTTTTAGATGTGGTAACTTTGGACATCTTGAAGATAGTTGTACAAGGGATGGTTATAGTTTCAGTGATGATGAATATGAAGATACACTTGAAGGACTAGAAGAGAATATTCTAATGGCACTAGAAGAAGGAAAATATGATCCTACAGAAGACAAGCCAATAGAAAATAAATATGTGGACAAAGGTAAACAAATAGAGGAATATTCAGAAAAGGATGGATATGATCTCAAGGGAGAACTTATCTATGCTCTTGAAATAGTAAAGAAGGTAAGAAAGCAAAACTCTAAACTTGAGTTTCAGTTTCAAGAATGTGATGAAGAGAGAAGATTGCTTATAGAGGATTTAGAAAAATCAAAGGCTAAGGCAAAAAGGTTCAAGGATAAGTTAGAAGCAAAGATCTTAGAATGTGAAAAGTTAGCACAAGAAGTGGCACTACTAAGAGAAGATTTAGAAGACTCCAAAGTCAAGATAAAAGGGTTCAAAAATAGCTCAAATATTGTGGATAAGATGATCAAGGTACAAAGAAGGTCAACAAACAAAATAGGTCTTGGTTTTGAACAAGCTCAAAAGAAACAAGAAGGAGAGTCAACCTCAAGTTTTGGAGGAGAAGAAACTTCAGATGAAGATACTTTAGAAGAAGATAGTGTAAAAGAAAGTGAGACATCTGAGGATGAGTTGGACAATAGAGAGTTCAAAAAAGATAGGAACAATGCACAAAGAAGATACAGATGGAACAACAATCAGAATAGGTCAAGAGAGACTAAGAGACCAATGAGGTCAAGACAAGGAAACTTCAATGGAAGATGTTTTTCATGTCACAGGTTTGGGCACATGGCTTCAAAGTGTAGGACACATGAAAGATAGGAATATGGGAACAAACAACTTTTCCATGGGTATTGCTACTCATGTAATCAGTTTGGTCACAAGGCAATGAATTGTAGGGTTCATGATAGAAGAGGATATGGCTTCACTAGGAGAAATCCTAAGATATTTGCACCTCCAAGGAATAATAACATTAAGTGTTATAAGTGCAATAATGATGGTCACACAAAAAAGTGGTGTAGAGCAGACATTCCAAAAACAAGTATGAACAGGAACAAGAATAGGAATATGAATATGAACAGGGAACAGGAATAGGAACATGGAAAGGAATAGGAACATGAACATGAATAGAGACATGGATAAAGACATTGAAATAAATAGTCAGAGGAATCAGAAGGATCAGATAAGAAGGAAAGAGGATAAAGGTAAAGAATAGTGCTTTCTAGGAGTAGAAATACTCCCACCCCAGAATTAACCACCTCAAGAGGAGGTGGGGGAGGGGCTAAGCTAAGAGGCTCATTCTTAGCCCTGAGCCCCAAAGGTGACCCTTTGCCATTGATGTCAAAGGGGGAGATATTTGAGTAAGGGGGAGAGATTTGGTATTTGAGAAAAGAGGAGAGAGCATTGAGCTAGGGGGAGCAGAACAAAGGAAAGGTCAAGTTTTTGGTAAAAATAAGTTGGGTTGCCATCAATGACAAAGGGGGAGATTGTTGGACATTTTGAGCTCATTTAGTTGTCATTGATGTCAAGGTGAAAAGTTGTCATTGATGCCAAAGTGAACACATGAAGTTGTCATTAATACCATGGAGTACACCATCATTAACACCAGGAGCAATGTGAAGAGTTGAAGAAAAGTTATCAAAATATTATTCTATAAGGGTTTTTGTTTAGACATCTTGATGGCAGAATTAAGGTTTTTATTAAAACCATGGTGGCAGAATAATTTTCATCAAATCAGTGGAGTACAAATAAAGGTTTAAATTTTATCTCAAGGAAGGCTTTAATTTTTATTAAAGTCAAAGGTTTATAAATATAATTTATAAAATTTAAATTCTTTTAGAATTTAAATAATTTATAAATTATAAAAGGTTTTAAAGAGTGCCGACATCATAAAACTTAGTGGAGCACCGACGTCTATGGAAAAAGGTGGAACTCATGTATAAATACCATGCCAAAGGACATTAAAACTTACCTTCATCGATTAATATTTTATGCGACCAAGAGAAAGAGTAATTCATGCAAATCATTGAGGAAGAAGACAAATTCATGTTGTCTTTTAGCGCCAGGGAAAATATGAAAAGGGAGGGCTCAAGGCCTCACTCCCATTGGACAGGGTGGTCCATTGGCAGCACGCATTTTGCAAGAGCGTTGGGAGTGGAAGTGACCATGATCGATTCACATGGAGGTTAGTTGGCATGTTCATCTTGAGCGCCAAGGGGAAAGCCTTTTGGCACACACTCATTTTGAGTGCCAGGCTTGGAAGAAAGAGCATGAGGTGCTCTTAGTGTTCCAAGCGTGCATCTAGCACACACGGTGGTCAAGCCCATGGCTAGAGCGCTTGAGGAGGCAGTGATTGTGGGTTCGAATCCCATTAGTGGCAAAGGTATTTTTAATTAAAATTTTATTTGCCTAATATTTTCTTAAGGTATTATTTGGAGTTATAAGGGTTTATGAAAGGTTGTTTTATTGATAATTGATTTATGTTATTTGGAGTTATAAGGGTTTATGAAAGATTGTTTTATTGATAATTGATTTATGTTATTGGAGTTATAAGGAAAGTGGATTTGATTTTTGCCAAAGTTCTTTTTGCTATTAAAATTGATTAAAGAGGTTTTGAGTTAATTTTGGTGGATGTTAAATTTATTTTAATTGGGAGATTATAAGGTGTTATTGGATAAATATTTTATGTATGTTGATGGTTGTTTTGAAAGGTGGAGTGATAAGGTGTAATTGAGTTTTTGCATTAAATTGTGAGAAATATTTATCATCTAACCTCTTTGAGTTTGGCAATAGAAGTGTTTGTGGTTGTGGCAGATTTATGAGATCCCTTCATCATCAAGAAAAAGGTATGAGCACATTCTTCCATAGTTGAGTTGATTGATTGGTTTTCTGGAAAATAAGTTTGGAGTGAAAAGGACTTGATTAGGGTTTCCTATTGAGTGTGTTGAGTTAATGCTTCAAGGTTTTCTGGAATAAAGAATTGTTGTTAAAACCTTGTTTTATAAGCATTGTTGTTGAAGCCATTGGTTGAGTGAAGAACTTGAATTAGGGTTTGAGTATCATTGCTATGTGAGAGATTGTTTTATAAGCATTGTTGTTAATTTAATTATTTAAGCATTTTTTGAAGTGAGTTGTTGAGCAAAGAACTTGAACTAGGGTTTGCAAAGATCATGAGTATCATTGTTATGTGAGATTTATTATTAAGCATTGTTGGAAATATTTTGAGTTGGTGTTTATATGCTTGGACTAGGGTTTGTGAGAAAGGGGTGTTTCATTGAGTGATTGGTTGAGTAGAGTTGGTTGAGCCTAGTCAAGTGGATGTGTGAAGTGATTGTTCAAGTTCCATAAAACAAACTATTCTATATTCTGAATTGAGTTGAGAAAGTGATTGAGCATTGAGTTGTATTTGAAGCATATTGAGTCTCTAACAATTCTCCTTATGTTTCTAAGAGAGTGATTGAAAGTGATTGAGCATTGTGATAAGTATAGAACATATTGAGTCTCTAACAATTCTCTTTATGTTTCTATGAGATTGGACAAGTTCTGTGTGGACTTGTTGAGCAGATTTGAGGTAAGTCTTTGAGGAGACTTGTGGACTGATTTTGTGTGAGATTTTGTGGAAGCTTACAATACAGATTTGGATAAGTTCTTGAGAGGACTTATTGAGAAGATTTGAGCAAGTTCTAGAGAGGACTTGTAGAGCATATTTGAGCAAGTTCTAGAGAGGACTTGTAGAGAATATTTGAGCAAGTTCTAGAGAGGACTTGTGGATAGATTAGTGTGAGATTTTGTGGAAGCTTACAAGGCAGATTTGAGACAAGTCTTTGAGAAGACTTGAGAGCAGAGTTGATTGATTTGTTCAAACCTTGAGTTAAGGTTTGGGGTAGATCCAATAGAGTTGAGTCAAGCCTTGAGTTAAGGCTTGAGGATAGAGATCGAGGATAGATTTGTGCTAGATCGAAGGACTATGTTTAGTGCAGATTTGAGAGCAGATTTTGGTGCAGATTTGAGGATAGGTTTGTGCCAGACCAGAGATAGATATTGAGCAGATTTGTGCTAGATCGAAGGACTATGTTTAGTGTAGATTTGAGATAGATATTTGGAGGTGACAGAGCAGAGAGGATAGTAGTCTCTAGTGGATAGAGATCCATTAGCCAGGGTAGTGAGGATAGGTCTTTTGAGTGGGGACAAGAGTCTTCAATGGAGAGAGATCCACAAGCCAGTGTAGTGGAGGTAGTAGTCTTCTAGAGGATCACCAACCGAGTAGAGGAGAAGGAGTTCTCCTATGGATAGAGATCCATGAACTTGATTTAGGGGATTGGTGTCTCCTTTGGACAGAGGTCCATAAACATTGTAATAGGGAAAGGATTCCCAAGAGATTGATTGAGAAAATTTTAGTGAAATATTTTCTCCGTGGAGTAGCCCACATTGGGTGAACCATGTAAATTATGGTGTCTCTATTGTGTGTGATGATTTGTGCATTGATTTGATTACTATTATTGATATTGCTATCTATACATTGCATAATATTGATTGGGAAAGAAAAGTAAAAAGTGGTCTTATACTGTTCACCCTCCCTCTCAATATAAGCTTGTGTTCTTCAATTGGTATCAGAGCGGGTTCCTTTAGAAGAGTTTAACAACTTGAAGGAAAAGCTAACAAGAACACAATGGATTCTAAGAATGTGTCCTCAGATAATTCAGCACTAGTATTTTATGGAAGTGACTATATATATTGGAGTATGATGATGAAGATTTACCTAATGGCACTTGGCAATGAAATTTGGGAAGCAGTTGAATTTGGATATGATCCCTTAATTAATCCTCCTACATATAAGGAAGGTAAGCTCCTACAACATTACAATTCAAAAGCAATGAATGCACTTTTGAGAGGTTTGCATAGAACAGAGTCTATGAAAGTTATGCATTGTCAAAGTCTATGAAAGTTATGCATTGTCAAACTGCAAAAGAAATGTGGGATAAATTGCAAAATATATATGAAGGAGATAAAAGTGTCAAGAAAGAAAAGATATAAAATCTCAAAGGACAATTTGAAGCATTAAGAATGAAGGATGAAGAAAATATTAGTACTTATCTACTTCAAATTGATGAGGTTGTTAATGATATGCAAGGAAAATATTTCTACTATATAAGGGTAAGAATTCAGAATCAATCAATGAGTCATCCAATGATGAAGAAGCTAATCATGGTAGAATAAATAAGGATTATAGTGATTATAAGCATTATTTTTTAAGTGAGTTGTTGAGCAAAGAACTTGAACTAGGGTTTGCAAAGATCATGAGTATCATTTTTATGTGACATTTATTTTTAGGCATTGTTGGAAACATTTTGAGTTGGTGTTTATATGCTTTGACTAGGGTTTGTGATAAAGGAGTGTTTCATTGAGTTATTGGTTGAGTAGAGTTGGTTGAGCCTAGTCAAGTGGATGTGTGAAGTGATTTTTCAAGTTCCATAAAACAAACTATTCTATATTATGAATTGATTTGAGAAAGTGATTGAGCATTGAGTTGTATTTGAAGCATATTGAGTCTCTAACAATTCTCCTTATGTTTCTAAGAGAGTGATTGAAAGTGATTGAGCATTGTGATTAGTATAGAACATATTGAGTCTATAACAATTCTCTTTATGTTTCTATGATATTGGATAAGTTCTATGTGGACTTGTTGAGCATATTTAAGGCAAGTATTTGAGGAGACTTATGGAATGATTTTGTGTGAGCTTTTGTGGAAGCTTACAATATAGATTTAGATAAGTTCTTGATAGGACTTATTGAACAGATTGAGCAAGTTCTAGAGAGGACTTGTAGAGAAGATTTGAGCAAGTTCTAGAGAGAACTTGTAGATCATATTTGAGCAAGTTCTAGAGAGGACTTGTGGAAAGATTGGTGTGAGATTTTATGGAAGCTTACAAGGCATATTTGAGATAAGTATTTGAGAAGACTTGAGAGTAGAGTTGATTTATTTGTTCAAACCTTGAGTTAAGGTTTGGGGTAGATCCAACAGAGTTGATTCAAGCCTTGATTTAAGGCTTGAGGATAGATATCAAGGATATATTTGTGCTAGATTGAAGGACTATGTTTAGTGTAGATTTGAGAGCAAATTTTGGTGCATATTTGAGGATAGGTTTGTGCTAGACTAGAGATAGATATTGAGCAAATTTGTGCTAGACCGAAGGATTGTGTTTAGTGTAGATTTGAGATAGATATTTGGAGGTGATAGAGCAGATAGTATAGTAGTCTCCAGTGGATAGATATCCATTAGCTAGGGTAGTGAGGACAGATCTTCTGAGTGGGGACAAGAGTCTTCAGTGGAGAGAGATCCACAAGCCAATGCATTGGAGGCAGTAGTCTTCTAGAGGATCACCAGCCAGAGTAGAGGAGAAGGAGTTCTCCTATGGATAGAGATCCACACACTTGATTTAGGGGATTGGTGTCTCCTTTGGATAGAGTTCCATAAATATTGCAATAGGGAAATGATTCCCAAGATATTGATTGATAAAATTTTAGTGAAATCTTTTCTTCGTGGAGTAGTCCACATTGGGTGAACCACGTAAATTGTGGTATCTCTATTGTGTGTGATAATTTGTGCATTTCTTTTATTACTATTGTTAATATTGCTATTTATACATTGGATAATATTGATTGGGAAAGAAAAGTAAAAAGTGGTCTTATACTGCTCACCCCCCTCTCAATATAAGCTTGTGTTCTTCAAAAAGACGTTTGGATTCAAGAGGAGCCTTTAGAGAACTATAGAAAGTTAAAATATATTAAAGAACATTTAACCAGAACCTTTGGTAATAAAATTAATGGTTACATTCATAGGGTGGATGATTTTCAGGAGTGGAAAATCATGCAAGAAGATATGTAAGGCTCGGTGGGTAAATATCTACAAAACCTCCTAAGGATATATTATTTAGGTAGAGGTTTATAGGAGGATCAAATAATTTAAGGAAGAAACCAGAAAGGCCAGTACTTAGTGAAGGATGGATATAGAGTCTTGGGCAAAGTAATCTCAGAGAAACCTGAGCTTAAAAGAATTTGGAAGCTAAACATCATCCCTAAGGTTGCTATGTTTTTTGGACTTCCATTCTCAATAAGATCCTTACAAAAGACAATATGTTCAAAAGAGGGATTGTGGTTCCAACTGTTTGTATCTTATGTAACAAAGAAGATGAGTGTGTGGACCACCTGTTTGGAACTTGTGAATTTTTCATAATATCCTAAATATTTTATTGAGAGAAGTTAATTTTGCTTTGGTCATTACAAATTCTCTAATCAGGATTTGGGAATAGTGGCACTTAGGAAGCAGTATTTTTTGGCAAAAATACATTCCACATATTTGTTGGGGGATTTGGCTGGAAAGAAATAAATGAGTTTTCAAAAATAAAACCAGAGTAATAATTGGGATTTATGTCAAGATAAAAACAACCTTATTGTATGATTGTATTAAAAATATTATTGGCTAGGAAAACCTTACAATGATACTCTCTAGAGGAAAATATGTCTTAAATATAGAAAAAACCAACAAGGTGAGACTAGATACCATATGGGAACGTCCCCACAAATATTGGGTAAAAATTAACTTCGATGGAGCTGTAAAAGGCAACCCATATAATTTTGGTGGTGGGGGCATAATTAGGAATGATAGAGGTCATATAGTGGTTGCATATGTTGAGGATCTAGGAATTACCACAAATCAGCAAGCTGAAGCAACGACAATGCTTATAGGCCTCTGAATTGCAGTGAATTTGGGTTTTAGGATAATTGTTCTTGAGGGGGATTCCCATAATATTATAACTTCCCTTAAAAAAGTGGAGTTAAATAATTTTAGCATTTTCCAAATAATTATAAATACGATGACTATTTTGGAAAACCTATAAGAAAACCAACTTAAACATATTTATAGAGAGGGAAACAAAGTTACCTATAAAATGGTGAATATGGCAATTAAATCTAAGAATTTCAAAGTTTGGTCATATGCTCCCATGGAGTTGCAAGAGATTATAAGAATTGATAATGAATCTAGTAGATAAAGAGGGCAGATCAAAGTAGAATACTTATTAGGATCATGCGTTGAAGGATTTGAGCACACTAAATGACATTATTGTCAGCAGTTTTTTTATCAGTTATGTAAAGCATTGAGCACTGCATCAACTATGTTAAATAGAAGGATAATGGGAGGAATATTATTTCAGCTTCTCCATCAACATGTTTAGCCTAGGTTTGTTTGTTTTACTAATATAGGGCTATCTTGCATTTGTATGATCTTCTATTATCTTTCAAGCTCCGTGTAAAGGGTCGGGGCCCTTCAATCCCTTTTTTTATCAATACCAAAAAAAAATTGTCAAATAGTTATTGGTTGAAAAATATAATGATAGTAAAGAAAATAATGAATCAACGTGCTCAAATGAGCTAAATATTCTGGAAAAGTAGATTAGTTGTATTGGGAATCATGCACACATTAATGTAATTATGGTGCTTACCATTAACAAAAGCTTATAATAGGTATTCATCAGCTCTATGTAGTTCACCAAAAGCATTCAGGCATTAAGTCATTATGAGTAGAAGCTAAAAGCAATTGTGTGTTTTCACTATCACAAAATCTTTATAAATGATAGTTATGGGATCTAAAGCTTTGTCGATCACTTGGAAGATATTTTTGACCTAGTCTTGACCATTAAGGCAAATCAGCTAAGAGGTATAGTAGAATAAAAGACTATATAATTTTCAATGGGCCACCTGACTTCATGTGCCTAGGACACTTTATTTGGGCAATTCATTCATAGGAGAGTACATCCTTGTCTAGATATATTTCATGAAGTAGTTAACCACTATGATACAAAATATAGAACCATAAGAAATATTGTTGAATAGGTACTATTTTCTCTTAATTCTAAAATTCTTACAATAGTTATTGTTTGGACTATTTCCACTTGTCAAACCCAAGGCATTTGATAAAAAAATCCAAGCTACCTATTATATTAGTAAAATAATTACCTAGCTAAATAAGCAACTAGATAAACCTATAAGAGGTCTTCCCAAAAGTCTAGTTCCATTGACCCATTTTCAAGTGTAAGCATAAGATATTTTTCTATGTTAGTTATCATTTTTTGCTTTAATTTTGATAAATATATGCATGATTATTAGGTGACCATGGCTTATGCAATTACTTATCCCCCAATCCCCATATTTTTTGAATGGGATTTATTCCTTAGATCTATAGTTCATGAGCAATTATTTGAGTTTAATAAAATAGGAATTTTTAGATATCCCTCATGAGAGTAGGAAAATCATGCACCAGTAAAACAATAAATATAGCAATATATATAACAGAAACACAATTATAATACCATGAAATATGGAACCCTTTTTATATTAAATAATTGCTCTTCAATGTGTTACAATCAATTCCCCTCTGAGGGGATGCTACCCATTGATATAATAAATACAAATAAAATATTTGGATGCACTGTAAATGATTTTCTTGCAATCATAAATCATTTGGGGGTGGGTTTTTTGTGATTGCCATGGTGAGTATGATGTGACTATTACGCTCCTTTATTGTATATTGGATCATGTAGTCTGCACATAAATAACCTAGAAATGTATAAAAAATATATGAAGGGGCCAATAAAACTGGGCTCATATTAATCAATATGAATTCAATAAATGAAGATAAAACCAAATTGAAGCCTATAAAAATTTTAAATCTATATAAATGCAAAAATAATAAAAATGCTAATCTAGGCTATGTTAAAAGAAAAGTAGTAAACCAAGTCTCTACCATAGGCCATATCAGGTCAAGATGGCCTTTCCTGTAGGCCATATTTGGTTGACACAACCGCTATCTCAGGATAGTTTTTCTTTGTGTCTAATTCGGGGCAACATCTAAGATCAACCTAGGATTTTATCGATGGATTGTTGCACTATGAGAGCCACTTTATAGCTCGTATCAATCACCGAGGAAAGGGTATTTTATTGCATAAAAAATGGGAGCATAGCTTTCAATCCTTTTCAGTATTCCAATAACATGGCTTTCAGCAACAAGAGCTCAAAGGAAAAAAAGGTAGCACTTTGTTACACAAAAGAAGCCTAAACTTTGTATATGGATTTTGGTGGCACTTCGTTGCACAAAATAAAAAATTGAGCGACCTTTAAACAAGAAAACCAGGGATTTAAATTGAGGAGGTGAGTGCCATTTTATAGATTCTTGATAAAAATCTAGGGTACTTTACATGTAAACACAAAGAGGCAGTTCACATTAAGAAAAGTGAATGCTTATCTCTAAAATTTCATGCAATTGATTATTACATACCTTTATCCTATTTTGTCCCATGTGGAATGCTTAATTTTTTATTGCGATTTCATGTGCGGGGTTAACTGGTATTTTTAGCTGCCATTTATGCACCTTTTTATTTTTAACACTTGCTTTTGGCAGTTGTCTCAGGTTGAGATAACCATGGTTTTGTAGCCATCTCAGGGTAAGATGATTATGATTTATGGGGAATTGTACCCGTTTAAGTGGTGAAAACCACTATTTTAGCCTTGAAGTTGTCCAAGGTGGGTTAGGTGGTCTAAAAGGATTCCATTCAAGTAGTCTCCTCAAAATGATGTGTTTTAGGTGTCTACAAATGCCTCTTTTTGGGATGCTTTGTGTGACAACACAATGTAGAGCAAAAATAGAGAACCTAAAATGGTTGATTTGATGGTTAATGATATTCATTAAACAAATCAATACAAGATGCCTGAATCATGGAAAGAGCATGCACTTTTGAAACATTTCTACCATTCTCATTGATGGATTTGGTTTTAGTAAACTTTTCAGCCATTGGCGGAGATTATGAAATGAGTATGCAATTTAGGCTTTGAGTATACTAAGTTTTTGGTAACCTTTCAGTCATTGGTAGACATTATGATATGAGGTCATACTTTAGGTGTTAGGGATACCAAAAAGGTAGTTTCAATAGCTCATTTTTTTAGAATTTATTTTTACTTATTCTTTGCCCCAAGTAAAGAGGGCGTATGATTGTCTTTGGCAACGATTCTTGGATGAATGCAATTTGTATTATTAAGTGTTTGATTATTTATTTTATTTTGAATTTTGTAATTATATGACTACCCCCTCAAGCAATGAGTCGATGGAGGAGATGGAAAATGATGAAAGTGATGAGTTGCTTGACCAAGATAACCTTATTTGGGTTTTGCCTTGTTAATGCAATATTTACAATGCTTTTGAACCCATGCTGACCTTGATTTTGACCCTGTTTGATTTTTTGTAATTTTTAGAATTTTTATGAATTTGTTTTTTTTTTAGCAAATTCTTGTAACGATCGTGGTTTTTTCACCCTAAAATGGTAACATTTGCACCACACGATCATTTGAGACATGTGTTTCTTTTTAAATATAAATAATAATTTGGCATTTTTTGACATCATTTTTACTATTTATGATGAGATAAGAGAGAGATGGAAGAAGAGTGACTTTTCAATGCGAAGTGTTTTCAAAAAGTGTACTTGACCATGGACCAACCTGATACTTCCTCGAGCAAATGAGATAGATCTAGGAGGGTAAGTACATTATTCACACTTTTTGTGAATTTTAAGGATAAAATGAACCTCATTTAATTAAATGGTTAAGGAACATCACATTAATGATTTAAGGTAATGAACCTCATCTAGATTAGCTTAGATTAAAGGTTTTTATTTTATACTTTTGTATTTTATTTTGCAATTAATTGTTTGTATGAATTTGCTTTGGTGTTTGGAATTTGGGAGGTCATCTAATGGTGAGACGATCCCTCTTTTTGAATTTTATTGACCGTTGGATCCAATGGTCAAATTTTTGACCATTTTGGAGGTCATCTCGATCTGAGATGGCCTCACTTTGGGGACATATCAACATGATATGGTTTCAATTAGGGGCCATTTCAGATTGAGTTGGTCTCTGTGAATTTTGTTTGTGTTTTTTTTTTGGCCAGTGTTGATTGATTGTGAATTTTAGAATTTATTTGTAACTTCTTAGAGCACATCATGGGTTTACCCACATATTTAAGAGAGTACATGATGCTCTCTTTAATAATTATTGGGAGTGGCTTAGGGCCCTTGACCTTACGCATGTAATGAGAATAGAGTTATTGTATGCTGAATAGGATTATTTTATGGCCTTGATAGACCAATGGGAAAACCAGACTAATACCTTCCATCTTCCTACTAGCGAAATGACCATCACTTTGGAGGATGTCTATAGAATCCTTCCTATTTCGATAGAGGGAGAGCCTATTGTGTTATCACCCACTAGTCAATAGGTTACAATATTGTAGAGAGTATATCATTAGCACTGGTAGAGTGTAGAGCATGATTTGGAGAGTTGTGGGGTGAGGGTGGAGGAGGGTTATAATTCACAACTCCTAACATGTAGGTATTTAGTGCTTGTGTCACTCATGTCTAACATATTTTTACCTAATTTTTTAGGTGTAAGGTTCCCATGGAACCTTCTTGATGTTGTTTAGGATTTTGTGGAGTGCACAGTGCAATAGCCACATTTTATGGCTTGGGGGACTACCCTACTAGCACAACTTTATGATAAGTTATTTAAGATCTAGCATAATGGTTGACTTGGATTATGGTGCAAATTCCTTCTATAGATCTAGGGTTGGGAGCACATTTAGTTGGATAGAATGAATGGGCTAACATGGATGATGTGGCAGTAGATGGTTGACAAGGATATACCCTATCTTATCCATTGGATATGATATTAGAAGCAGGGAAAGAGCCATCCCTACTCATATATGCTTGATCACTACATTGAATCCTTAGAGAGGTTGAGGCTGAGACACGTAATATGATGGAAATGGAGGGATTGTATTCCTTGGGAAGAGGTAGACCAGTAATTAAGGTAGATGAGATGCGTTCAATGGGTGATTGGTCAACATGGTAGTGAGCGAGAGTATTTCTAGTACTCACATGTGACCTACCAAATGAGGGTTCACCAGGATACAAAATGAGCCATTGATTTATAGGTAGTGGAAGAATGAGATAAAGTTAGCTTAGCCCTGAGTCAAACCCCTATATTATGAGATAGATGAGACACTCATTGATCCATATGTAGAGGATCAAGGGACTACCCCAAAGTATGACACATGGTAGGCAACTCAATTATGGTAGGGAGGCAAAGTATGTGGGGGTTAGGTTGGGACAGCTAGTGAATGGTGGACCTTGCACAACGATGAGTGTGTCATCATACATAGAAGTGGACTGAGATGTTAGAGAGAGTTGTAGAGATGGAGGAGGGTAAGGATGAGTAGGATTCTGAGGAGGAGGATCCTCAAGAGTATATTGTTGCACTTAGGGAGTATATCTTCATCCTCTAGGGATATTTTATTTATAGGGATATAGTGGAAGCATTAGTGTAGAGTTAGTTGGATAGTTAGAGGTAGAGGTGGTAGGTTTTTGGTAATAAGAGGGACACCCTTTAGGTTCAATTTGAGAGCCTAAATAATGAGAATACAAGGGTGATGATAGAGTGATATGCTCTATGGGTTTAGGAGATGGAGTCATAGTTGAGTGAAATTCTCTATAGATGTGGTTGTCAGGTGTTACAATAGAGCATGATGCTCTACAACTTCAATTGATAGGGATAACAATTGCACAGGGGTAGGGAGTGGCAAGTGTGGCTATAGGATATGTTTTATGTGCACAGGCAACATGTGACATGAATAAGCTACAAGTATAGATGGTGAATCTATAGGGGATACTATCCCACTATACATATTGTCATCATTCAGATCGAGACTATATTTCTCTTTTGGAGGATGAGGTGGAGTTATTAGGTGGTAGGTTACCTTCATGAGGTTCAGTAGGACCATCATAGTAGAGTTGATGTAGCAAGTAATGAGTTCCTAGGTTTCTAGATACTCCACAAACATTAGGGGCTAGTGTATTAGGGAAGCCTCATTGATATGAGGTTGAGGGTAGTGATGAGATCGGTAATATAGGGCTAACCTAATTTTATATGTATATGATTATATTTTTGAGTGTGAGCTCAAAGGACCCATTCCATTGTAGTTTGTAGTTATTTTTGTACCTGATGTACTATTCCATGATATATATGATCTTTTTAGTTATGCTTATCATGTTGTTTAATGCTTATGTTATTTCATGTATGGATGCACTTATGGATGCAATGATGGATGATTGATGTATGCCTATACATTGTAGTATAAATATGTGTGTATGTTAGATCTAGTATGTATGTAAAAACCTAGGTATGTATGTGATGCATGAATGACATGATGATGCAAAATATGATTTATATGTTTATATATTAATACATAATGAATGGATCTAAAATACAAAACAAACTAAGTGTGAGCACCACAAAATGTATAAAATTCATTGATAAAAAATGTTAACCTTTTCTCAAAAGTTATGCATTTGAAGGTGACTATATGGAATAAAATGTACTATAATAAAATGTGAATGATGGATGTGAAACAATGAGATATCACAAGTGAACAATGAGGTTTTTCATGAGACTCAAACATCCTAGTTAACCAGTCAAAAGTTGTATACTGACTATTCATGACTCTAAAAGATAAACATTTTCTATGAAGATATAGATATTCAATATCCCTATGTCTACATGGTGATGTTCATTAATATGATGCATAATATTACCCCATTTTCATGTTGGTTCTTAAATCTCAATGTTGTAATGGATATCACCTTACGGTTGACATTACCTTGATTTTGTACTTGGTTGGACTCAACTACTCTGTAATGCAAATTATCAAAATCTAGCGAGTCCTTATGTGCCACGTATTAGCATAGTCTAATAGGAGAGTCTTTAAGAATTAGGGAGTCAAATTCTCAACCACTTGAATCAATTATTTATGATAATTAATCTCTATCCTTACTACTTGAAGGCCCATGTTATTATGTGTTTATAAAGAGAGTTAGAGCTTTGAGGAATCAGATTCTCAACCACTCCAATCAAGTCTTAATGAGAATTTTACCCTTATCCTTACTACTCATTTCATTATTATATTTGTTTTTGTGACAAGAATTAGATCTTTGGGTAATTAGATTTCCTAGCACTTTAATTGAGGTTTTATAAGGATTTTACCTTCATCCTTATCTTTCTTTTATTTTTGTAATATTTTGCATATATTTGAAGTGGTGAAACCCACTGTTATCATTGTTATTTTGGACTATGTGCATAATGGGATAGCAAGGAAAATATTTTGCTTAAGATGCCATGACTACTTCATAGTTTCATATTTCCTTGTGCAAAATTATATTTAATAGTGTGAAAATATGTTGGGATTTTGAGATATGCAAGGTACAATCAAAGCAAGATCCTTTCTTAAAAAATCAGAATATCTTTCTATAAAATCTAAAAATAAAACTAGGAATGGTTGAATGGCAAAAATACCCTATTGAAAACCCTATAAAAACGTACTAGGTGAAGGGAAATAACACAAAATCCTAGGATAGGTAATGTGGAAGGACATGATATGCTAGATGTGTGTGTTTTCCTTATGATATTTTGAAAACTAAGAGGTGTGCATAAAATATTTTATGGCCATATGAACATAATTGTTGATGGTCATCTAGTATCTACCTTATCTTACTAGGACCCCTTAATTATCAAAATATCACAAGAAAAAGTGCAAATTATGACATGATAAAAAGGTTTGATTAAGACTCATGATGGTCATACAAGCATGGTGCTCTATGAAATGCAAATAGTAAAAATGAATGTGTAGTGTGTGTAAGATTTTTATGAACTTTTTAAAATTCAGAGGTGTACATAAAATATTCAATAGTTGTATGAACATCATTGTTGATGATCATCTGGTATCTATCCTATCTTACGATGAGCTCCTAATGGTCAAAAGACCATAAAGATAGGTGTAAGTGAGGACATGAAGTAGAAGAGATTAATGCTAATACAATGAATAATATGAATCATACAATTACTAATATACTTAATGCAATTAATCAATGAAATGTAATAATGTGTAATGCATAATTATGTATGCAATACAATATTTTTGTGATTTTTTATTTTGTATTGGTTTTGTTATTTTTTTATGCATTGTGTGTTATGCATGAAATGCTCACAGGTGGAGAATTTTAAGAGGTTCAGACTCCTCAACACCCTCAAGTAAATATAGATTATAGGTCCTACCTTTTATGTAATGATGAATGGACCTAGTTAGTTAGCTGTAAATTTATCCCTCAAATGGGGTTGCAAGTTGGAATTTTATTGGTTTTTTTAAGAACAAGATCACCAACTTCAAAATCCTTGATATGGATTTTTTTCTCACATTCTCACTTAATGTGATCTTGATAAATGTGAAGATGCTTGAGAGCACTGATGCATTGTTCATAAAGAAGTGTGAGTTGATCTAGGTGAGATTTTCATGTAGTGTCAACATCGATGAACTCTTGTAATGCAATGCACAACGAGGGAATTTCCAATTCCAAGGGTATAATAGCCTCAACACAATATACTAGTGAAATAAGAGTTTCTCCAATTGGCATCAAAATTTTAGTTTGATAAGCCCAAATTGCAAGAGGTAGTTGAAGATGTCAATCTTTATGATGATCATTTACTATTTTCTTGAGAATGGTAATGACTATTTTGTTTAATGCCTCTACTTACCCGTTAGTTTGCAAATAGTAAGGTATTGAGAATTTATTTTGAATATTATATTTAGCACATAAATATCTCATATCCTCATTTTTGAATGAAGGCCCATTATCCAAAATTATTTTGTATGGAATACCAAAATGACATGATATTATGTAATATGAATTTCACAATGCATGAACCTATTGTATTGGTAACAGGAATTGATTCCCTCCACTTTGTGAAATATTCTATGGCTATAAGGATGAATGTGTGATGTTTGAATGAGGGGTGATAAATTTTATTTATTAATTCAAATCCCCATTGTGAGAAAGGCTACAACGAATAAATCAATTGTAATGCATGTGAAGGTATGTTTGAAATATTAGCATGATGTTGACATTTAATGCACATTTTAACATAAGAAAAAAAATCTCACTCCATAGTGGCTCAATAATAACCCATTCAAATGATGCACTTAGTGATAGACATGCCACTAAAATTTCCACTGCAAGTACCATCATGAGCTTGGAAAATCATCCAAGTAGATTCTTGGGGCTCTAAGAAATGAAGGAGAAAACCATCGTAGGTTTGATAGTAGAGTATGTCTACTACCAAGATATACTTTGTCACTTTTTTCTTGAATATTTTTTTGACATCATGCGACAATCCCTAAGGAATGTTACCCAACTTGAGAAAATATTTAAGGTGAGAAAACCAATCTTGATATGAGTTGGCTTGGACTAGGTAAACTACTTGTTCCTATATAGATATGCCTCACACAAATATAGATTAGGAGAGAACCTTAAGGTAGATGGTCATGTTATTATCACAAGGATTTTGTGAGACCAAGGACCCCTAGGAAGCCTAGTTGAAAAAATCTTGAATTGGGGAGAACCCATGTTGGTAGGGTTCAACATGTACCATGTGAACATTTTGCTTATCTTTGGTAATGTCTCATGAGACCATGGCATGATAGAGCATATTAACTTGAATAACTATGATAACATTTTTTGGGTTCCACAGAATTAGAGACCCAAAAGAATCCATAAAATTCATAAACTAGTTTGATGAAATAGGTACCTGTTAGTCAAAAAGTGACTAACTACAAAAAATGGCTGATGCACCTTTTTTACATATTTTCAAAGAAGACCGAAGTAGCCCATATGCTAAAGAACAAAGAAAAATTAAAATACACTAAGGAAGAAAAGTGTCACGATTTCGTGACATGTCGAGTTTTCACGATGAAAAACAGCAAAGAGGGAAAGCAGAGGAAAAAGTCATGATTTCACGATGTTGCCCATTTTTGCCAAGTCCATCAATAAAAGGGTAGAAGTCAGGGAGAATGTCATGATTTTGTGACATGGCTTATTTTTGCTAGAAGAATAGAAAAACTGCTAAAGAGACTAAAAGTGTCACGATTTCGTGACATGTCCCTTTTTCATGGCCAAAAGCAACAAGAGAGAGCAAGGAGGCGGAAGTGTCACGATTTCGTGACATGTCACATTTTTGCTGTCAAAACCAAGACAAAGAGCTAAGGAGGTGGAAGTGTTGCGATTTCGTGACATGTCACATTTTTACGGTCAAAACCAAGACAAAGAGCTAAGGATGCGGAAGTGTCACGATTTCGCAACATGGTCAATTTTTGTGGTGCAAAAAGAAAAATCAGGCTAAAGACATAGAAATATCATGATTTCATGACATGTTGCATTTTCGTGACTCAAGAAGGTCAGACAAGCAGAGAAACAAGAGTGTCACGATATCGCAACATGTCTAGTTTTCGCTAAAGAAAAAGGTAAAGAAGGCTTCACAAAGGTAAAATGTCATGATTTCATGACATACACGCTGTAGAGAAACAGAGTATATCTTTGGCAACTGGGGCATGCACTGACATCATGTGCTGATTTTTGAATAATGGTCAGTTTATTATAACATGGCAGGTCCGCTGGATGATTATAGAATAATAGGCTCATCTAAATTTATCCAAAAGGAAATCTATATAATCTGTTGGAAATCTGTTGTATATTCTTAGAAATTGCAGATAATTACTTGTAATTGATTGAGGAAATTAAATGTGCATAGTAGAAGATACTCTTTTTAGGGTATAAATAGGAGAGAGTCGATCATGACTCTTGGACGTTTATAGACTTGATGTACATGTTACTGGATTACAAGCAATAAGAGATATTCTTCCTCTGGCTTCTGAAATTCTGTATGCAAGTGTATGTATATGGTTTTTTAACTTTTATTCATTTTAAGTTTTATAATGTATCTGTTCTGAAATATGAACTGTGCATGTATAAACCTTATCTCTAGAGTTGAATATTAAAGATATTTACATGTATTTAGACGAAAATTTAAAATCGCACTCAGGAATTCATGTTTTCTATAGGAAGATATAAAGAAACTCTGAAGATAGTAATTTGCATCATCATTTTTTAGTTGTTGTCTAATTTGTACCATGAGAAAAGTTCTAGCTTCGGCTATATTTCCCTTATCTCTTGTTTCCATTTCCTCTAAAAAACTCAAAGGAACCAACCTTCTCTGGAGATTAGATAGATGATCTCAAGCAAAATCTGTCTATTTAATGTTAGCAAATTCTAAGGCGCAACACTATTAACCAAAGGCAGATTTTTTTCCAACAGTTTTTGGCATGCCCGGTGGGACTAGTATATCCCACAGTATTATATAAGTTTTGGTGTTTTACTTTAGAGCATTTTGTTTGAAAATCTCAAGAAAAAACTACCTGGCAACTCTGTTGCAATAAAATTTAGACCATAAAAGAAAGACCTTGTCTAAATTTTTTTTGTTATATAGCCATATGATAACTAGATCCCGAGCTAGAAACTTCGAAGAACCCATCGATTTATTTGAGTTACATCTTGAAATCCTAAAGGCACACCCTGTGCTAGTCGCACGATCAAATCCACTTGGCACCATTAGCACCTCTTTAACACCTGTTGTAGGAGCATCTACAAGAAATCCTATAGTAGTTGTAACTCCTTTAGCAACCATGGCAGCTGTCCCTATCTCAGTGCATCTTGTGTGGAATCAAACTGGTCCTTTGAACTTGGGAGCACAAAACCAAATTCCACAAGTTGCACTAAAAGCATTGCCGACTTTTGACAAAACAGGAAAAACAATAGATGAGCACTGTTTAGATGTATCATCGCTAGCATCTGTTTACAATATCACTCAAGAAGATGTAATGGTCAGATTGTTGGTTATATTTTTGAAAGGAAAGATGCTCTATTGGTACATAGCGCTTCCCACTAGATCCATTACTTCTTGGGTACTTGGTCGATGAATTTAATATACATGCGGATCCTTTCACATTGTTGAATCAATTCACTGTCATTGAGAGGCATCCACAAGAAGAAATCTAGGATTTCAACATCAAATTTACCAAAACTCGTGATAGAGTACCTCAGGGCATAAAACCCATGGAAGAACAAGCTATATGCTATTATTTAAGGGATTTTGATTCAGATCTTAGTATGATAATAAGGCAATCCTATGTAACCACTTTTCCTAAGATCTATCTAGAGGCAGCAAAAGGCGAAGCTGATCTCATCGCTACAAAGAAATATCCATCAAAGAGTCTATTGCCAATTGTACCAAAAATTTCCCAAGCATCAATTTCTAAACTTCCTATACTCACATCAACACAGGCTCTCCCAGCTATAGCCGCACCTCCTACACTCCTTACATTACCAGCCCTACCTCTTGCATCAGTTTCATCGAATGACCAGTACATGACCATAATCGATACAATGAAAACATTGTCAAATGAAATGGCATCCATGAAAAAGAGGGAAGCTGAATGGAATCTCCAAGCAAGAAGATTTCCATAGATACAAAAATATGGTGCTTCAACGAGTGGTATAGGGCAAGATAGAAAAAATATTGTGTATGCGCATGAGACAGGAGATAATGGAAAACCCACTAATTATGATTACCGATGTACCACTTGCAACGATCCTCATGGAGAAGATTCATGCTTGATTCATCAACATCATGTGCAAGCAGTTATTAATGAGAGAACAAAAGAAATTGGTAAGGTACAAGTGAACATAATCAGAGAAGTCCACAACAATTTGGCAATGCCATCCGTGGAACAAGTATCAATTCTGACAATATCAAGAAAAAAGTCATTACAAGTCGACCTTAAGGAACTCCAACCACTAAGTTTTCCTCCTGCCCCTAGGGTGACTCCACAGAAAAACTAGTCTAATGAGAAAGGACGTTTTGACACTCCTCAGACTTCTGTGACTACACCAAGAAAATAATTTTCTCCTAGAAAAGGGAGCAAGACTCAAGAGCAAGCGAAGGAAAGACTCATATTTCCTTCATTGACAAAAAGACAAAGAACAGAAGCCACACAGGTCTATAGAGATAGATATGATGCATCGACTAGTGGAAAGGAGAAAAGTGCTGAGGTATCCCTAGCTACAACCCTTTTGTTCAACATTACAGAAGAAATGAAGAGGACCCCTTCCAAAATAAGCATGTATGATGCACTAAAAATTCCTAGTTAGATTGACCTCCTCCAAGAATCCCTAAATTTAAAGAATGATACCTCCTTCTCAAATGTTATACAAGAAAATATTATATCAACCTCTAGGAAAAACAGACCGCCCCCATTCTATATATCTTTGCAAATGGAGGGGTGGATAGTTCACAATTGCATGATTGATTCAAGGGCTGCAACTATGGTGATGCCAAAAGCCGTATGTGACATAATGGGGATGGAATATACTCGGAGTCATCCTGGTGTGTTGCAATTAGATGGTACTCTAGTAAAATCTATCGGGGTGATCAAATATATCCCTATTCAACTCCACAGAATACCAAAAGTAGTTGTCATACAAGACGTAGTCGTTTTAGACTTAGAACCATATTTCGGTATGTGTTTATCCAGAGAGTTCACGGCCAAAATGGGCGGTTATCTGTATCTATATTATTCTCATTTGGAGGTACCTTTCAAAAGTAAAAGAGTCAATATCTACAATGAAAAACCATCTACTTTTCACGTAGAAAGACTGGAGGAAACAACCACCATCAACATGATGTCTGAGGAATTGGAAAATATTGATTTAATGGAAGAAACCTTGGAGGAAATCCAATATGAGGATGATTTTTCAATGAATAACTTCAATGCTATGGTAGAGATAGAAATGGGAAGCTATTCCATTGAAAAACCAAAAAATCTCCCTATTGTTGTCCCTAAAACAGGTGATTCGGCCAACCAATTATGGAAATTGTACTTTGATGGGTCAAGGTGCAAAAATGGAGTAGGAGCTAGAATTGTTCTGATTTCACCTACTGGAAAATAAAAAGTCTTTTCATATAGGTTGACATGGAGTTGCACCAATAACGTAGCTGAATATGAAGCTTTGTGTTTGGGACTTAGGAAAGCTAAAAAACTGGGTGCAAAATAGCTGCTGATCTATGGAGATTCATAGCTGATTTTTAAACAGGTTACTGGCAAATGCATTTGTAAGCAACATTACCTAAGGGCTTACAAAAACAAAGTGTTGGATCTATTGGAAAATTTTGAAGCACTAAACATGAAATCCATTTCCAGAGAGAAGAACACACATGCGAGACTGTTAGCATCGGTAGGATCCAATTTTTGCCCAGTAAGTAATGTTATTCAGAAGTCTAAAATAGTCAGACTTATATACAGACCTTTTGTGCCCGACAAGGACATTTTTTGGCAAGTATTTGAGAATGATGAGCAGATCCTAGATTTTTTGATTCATGAGATGAATTGCTCTACAAATAGAGCGTTACAAGAAGAGGACGAAGAGAGCCTTATTCAACTAAAAAAAAATCATATCCCTAGGGGACTGATCACATTGAAGAGCCTTTTTGACAATAGTGATAGAGTTGTAGGTCGAAGGATCAAGGTAGATGAACGCCGATATAAAGAAGTAGAACTAGAACCGGGCAAGATGATCAAAGTAGGGACTGATTGTATAGAAGTAGAACTAGAGAAAATAAAACAGTTATGTAGAGAGTATCCAAATATAATATCCTGGACTTATAGTGATCTAAAAGTGTACAGGAAAGATGTCATTCAGCAAACCATCAAACTAGAGGAAGGAGCTAAACCTTTTAGGCAGAAGCAGAGGCCTATGAATCCTAAAATTGAAGCCTTAATGAAATAGGAGTTGTTAAAACTCCTACAGGCTAAGATACTATACCCAATCAAGCACTCTACCTAGGTGGCAAATTTGGTCCCAGTTCAAAAGAAAAACAAAGAAATAAGACTATGCGTAGATTTCAGAAATTTGAATAGAGCCTCTTTAAAAGATCACTATCCTTTACCCCAGATTGACCCAATCCTTCATACTATGGTAGGAGTAGAAAGGTTTTCTTTGTTAGATGGCTTCTCTGGTTACAATCAATTTTTGGTGAGAAATGAAGATCAATATAAGACTGCATTCACCACTAAGTGGGGAACATTTGCATACCAAAGGATGCCCTTTGTATTATCTAACGCAGGAGCAACTTTTCAAAGAGCCATGGACGTAGCTTTTGGGGAGCTTGCAAACAAAATTATTATCATCTATTTATATGACATGACTATATTTTCTCATAATAAAAAAGATCATGCCACTCATCTGCAGCAAGTATTTGAGAAATGAAGAGAATTTGGAATATCATTAAATCCTAAAAAGTCTATTTTTGCTATGGAAGAAGGAATACTCCTTGGGCATGTTATTTCTAAAGCTAGGATTTCAATTGACCCTGATAGAGTGAAGGCACTTCTTGAGTTGTCACTTCCAGTTAACAAGAAAGGTTTGTAGTCCTTTGGGAAAATAAATTTCATCAGAAAATTCATTGTAGACTTTGCCCATATAGTTAAACCAATAACTAAATTATTGAAAAAGGATGCTCCTTTCAAATGGACAGAACCAAGGAAAGAATCTTTTCAAAAAATTCTAGAAGCCATCGCTCAAGCTCCTGTGCTAGTTAACCCTGACTATTCCCAAGGTTTCATACTATATGTTGTCGGAGAACAAGACAGTTATGCTGCAGTCCTCACTCAGAAAGGAGCGGATGATGAAGAAAGACCCATAGCCTTTCTGAGTTCCACCATGCACAAACATGAGGAAAGGTACAACTTCATAGAAAAAAAAGTATATGCAATTATGAAATCCTTGAATAAGCTAAAACACTTCTTATACTAGAGTCAGATGATGGTTTATTTTATTCATCCCGATGTAAGGAACTTCATAATTCAAGGATAACTGGGTGAAAAAAGAGTTGGATGGGTGACTCACATCCAAGAGTATGATGTAGAAATACATCCTACTAAAATAGTCATAGGGAGAGCTTTGTGCCAGGAATTGGCCAAGCAAGCTGCAAGTGGATATGGGGAGAGCCACCCCATCATGGCAAACATTGAGCAACATCAAGACAAAGTAAGTTCAGGTTGGATCGATGACTTTGTGAGGTACTTTCAGATTGGGTCATGCCCTGAAGATATGAATGCTTCCTAGAGAAGGAGATTCATAACCCAAGCATTAAAATATACCCTTCAAATAGAAGGGTTGTACAGAGTTAATATCGATGGTGTATTATTGAAATGCATTCCCAATAATGAAAAGCAAAAAGTGTTAGATGAATTTCATGGGGGTCTCTCAGGGGGACATTATGCAGGCCAAACCACATCTTTGAAGATCCTTAGAGCTGGATGTTATTGGCATTCCATATTCCTAGATGCATACAAAGTGAACCAGAGGTGTGAAAAGTGTCAAAGGTATGTGGGGAGGAACAGGAATGCTCGTATGCCCTTAAAATATATTCAAGTCAAGGAACTGTTCCAGTAGTGGGGGTTGGATTTCATAGGTATAATAGAGCCAAATTCATCATCAGGCCACAAATACATTCTCACTACCATAGACTACTTCACTAAGCAGGCAGAAGCAGTACCCACAAAGAAAGTTGATTCGAAAGTGGTGATATAATTTTTCGACATTCTAATCACAAGGTTTGGCATACCAGAATCTTTGATTACAGACAACGAATCTCCTTTCACTAGTGCAAATATGATCAAATTTGCCAATCGATATGGAATTTACCTGAAGACTTCCTCTAATTATTACCCACAAGGTAACGGATTAGCCGAGTCTACTAATAAGAATATTTTAATAATCCTAAAAATAACATTAGAGGATAATAAGAAGAAATGGCACTCACTCCTGAATCAGCCCTGTGGGCTGACATAATTTCAATCAAGAAATCAATCAATACATCACCATATGCTTTGGTTTATGGCAAAGAGGTTGTTTTGCCAATTCATATGGAGATACCCACGTTGAAATTTATAAAAAAAGTTAATTAAGATGAATGCCATCCAATGGATTCCCGACTGATGCAACTTTTGCAGCTAGAAGAGTCTAGGGAATAGGCCTACAATCATCATCAAAAACATATGTTGAAAATAGTCGGGTGGTTCGATAAGAAAACCACTTTTAGGAAATTCAAAATAGGTGACCTGGTGTTAAAATGGAACATCAAGAAAGTGAAACCAGGACATCATGACAAGTTTGACATGTTCTAGGAGGGGCCGTTTAAAATTATTTCAAAAAAGCAATTCAATGCCTTCCAGTTAAAAGATCAATATGGATGGGTTCTACCCATTACGGTGAATGCATTTCACCTAAAATTATATTTCCAGTAAAAGGGACAAATCACCATTATATGTACAGTATATTATAAGTTTTGATTTTTGTAAATATTCCCTTTTCACAGCCTAAAAAGAATCATTTTTGAGGACTATCAGAGTCTGACATTTTGAATAAAATTTGGAGGGAAAAGTCTGCCCTTGTTATTTTACATTTTAAAATCTGGAGCTACCGCGTGGTCGCTTAAGAGTCGAAAAGAGGGAATGAGTAAAAGAATATTTTGAAATATGTTATGTGTGCTTCTCAAAATATTTCTAAAGATCCACCACCGAATTTTTCTAAGAAACCACGTGCCCGGGGTTCAGTGGAAGAAGATAATTAATCTATCAGGTAGAATCTTTTTCAGCGTGGGATAATTCCCAGTCCCCAAGTGGGTTTTTAATGAGCCAGTGAGAATTTTTAGGAGTTTCCTAAGGAAGGTGGTGAGAATGGAAACCAAAGAAATATGGACGAATAAAATCGACCAATCGTCATTTAATGCATTAATTTTGCATGTCGTCTCAAGCTACATAAAATTAAATTCAAGGATTTGGAAAGGCATTTCACCATTTGCAAACTTGCTGAAACTCCTGAAGAAGAAAAAGAAGTGAGGAACTATCTCTGTAATTCTTGAAAAGCTAGAAATCTTGCCAGCCACTTTTATACCACCACACTATAGCATAGTGAGGAAGGAGTTGTGAAGCAATCAAAAGAATTTCAAAGTCTATGTACCTGATAATTCATAATGGCCCCTAAGAAGGCGAAGAACCAGGTAGCATCTACCTCATCACCCCCGACTACTTCGGTAGTAAAAATAATGGAGGAGAACAACACTGGTTTTATTGACAGAGACTCTCGAATTGCAGATACAATAATAACATGGAAGGACCCGATGGAGATTTAGAGCAATATAAAGAACCGGGTAGTGACTGGGGTTTTTGCATCTTCTCCTTCAACGTTTGCATACCATTATTTCTTGTACTAGTATGTATATATTCCTGTTCATCCCTGCCTAGAATTGGTAAGGGAAATTGCAAATTTCTATGATGAAAAGGAGAGAAAGGTTAGAGATTTTTCAGGGAAGGTTCTATTTTCTCTGTCCAAAGATGCTTTTGTTTTTGCTTTTGCTGCAAACCATGTCCCTTTCTTAGAACCTAAGAATTTTGACCCCTTAGAATAGGCTAAATATTTTAGCTCATCCAAAAAGGTGAAGGGTTTCCTAGCCACACAGATAAAAGATCTTCCAGAAGGGGTAAATCCATCAGAACCCCCAATTGACATGGCAGCTTTTAAAAATCTTGAACTATATTACATCCTGGCCATGATTGCTAGACTAAAAAATGATGAAAAAGTTCAAAAGTGGTAGGTGGCTATAGTATAATGTTTGTTAATCCCTAGAATGTACGATTCAGATGTTATGAGCAGGAGTGTGAAACCTATTTTCTTTGACTGGCCTGAGTTTTCAAGTGCAAAAATTCATGAGGGTTTGGCGGCATTGAAGGCTGGAACCTAGTTTTCATTCAGATACACTTCATATTTGGTGTGGTTATTATTTTACTTTATGTCGCAAGAGTTAGCTTTCATTTCAAAAAATGATAAGAATGAGAAGAGAGAAATCTTACCAGTGTATGAATGGACCAATGTGTTATACAAATCCGAGTCATATTATGATTTCAATAGGGAATTTTTGGGCCCTGCGCTAAAAATAATGTATGGAAAAATAACAAGATTGACCCCCAAAGTGGAAAAAGTATTGCAAACCAAGTTTGCAGAGAAGGGGGATTGGTTTATTCTAACACAAGGAGTATGCATCAGATTGTATGGGTTTACAGACAAACCCTTTTTACTTCCTCATTATGTGACTGACAGAGTGTTTGCCTTAGAATATGTTAGGCAAACAGAAAGCATTAATGTCAAATTTGGGACTGGAATTGGGAAAATCGGTACCTGTAATATGCCTGTTAGTTTTAAAGGAATTACTATTTCAAGAAAGGGGAAAAATGAACAGATAGCAGAGTATTTGAGAAAATTGGGACTTATTGAGATTTCACAAAGATGGAAATATAATCCCATGAATAGATTTGCTAAGAGACAATCCATTTTGAATAAAACATAGATTAAAGAATTTCATGTTAAATTCAGAGATGATGTTGAAGAAAATAAAAATAAAATAGAAGATGAACCCCTGGAGTGGCACATAGAAAATATGGAGCCTTTGCCTCCTTGGCATGATTTTTATGAAGTAATTGTTTAGTTTGACCCAGAAAATATAAAAGATCATCAATTGACAAAGGGTAAAATCACCAGGATTTAGAAGAATAGGCCATATTGGGATGTGGCTAAAATTTGGGAATGGTGGGTGATGAGAGTCCAAAAAAAATTGATTTCATCGAGATACCCCACCAAAAATGACAATCTATTCAAACCTCGATATAATGAAAACCATGACTCCTGGGGAGTAAGTTTCCCTGTTAGAATCCCTCCAAGCATAGGATTTAGTCATTCTTCTACTCCTAAAGTATCCCAGCTACCTGAGGAATCCCAGCAGCCCGAAGCTGGTAAAGGAAAAAAAATTGTAGAGGCTCAAAATCTTCCCCTTGTTTAGACCAAACCTAGAACATCTAGAAAAATATCAATAGAAGAGGTTTTTACTAAATATCAAGCAAAGACTTATAGTTCGAAGGACGCCCAGATGATGTTGAAAATGGGTTATGATGGAAAAGGGCAGGGCAAATAAGGACAGAGGAGAGTTGAACCTATTCTAGTAAAAAAAGAGAGAAGCATCTAGCACTTGGGGTAGATAATCTGATGTCAAGACATCATTCCTCAAGAATTGTAAAATTTGTTCCATCTTCGAAATCGAGTACAAAATATGATGAACCCGTATCAGAAAGAATGATAAAATTGAAAATGATGGCTGATAGAAGAAAAGACATGAATATTATTCAAACTTCTTCTAGAGATCAAGAGCCTCAAGATATAAAAGACAACTCAGGGAAAAGGACTCAAGAAGGTGAACACGACCATATGAAGAAAACACTGATGCAGATGCTTAGGAAGTTGAGCATGAAAATTCACAAAAGGAAGTCTCACACGACCCACCCATTTTGGCTCAAGAGAGCCAAAATAGTGAAAATAAAAAACAATTTTTTGTTAAAAAAAGAAATCCTGATGGTAGGACAGCAGCAGGAGAAACATATTATAAACTTGGACGACAATGATGAGGGAAATAAAACTCCTGATAAAGACAAAACACAGAGTGAAGAAATAATCATCAGTGAACATGAAGAAGAAGAAGAACACCAACAACAAATCTAGTCAGAAACAGGTTTGTTTTCTTTACTTTCTTCTTCTCATTCTTCTACTCATTCCCATTGTAATTCTCCCTCCTTTTCTAAAATCAACAAAAGTATAATGTTCTTGCCAAAAAATTACCTTGTTCTCCCAGAAATGGCAACATCCTCCCAAAATTTGCTAAATTTTGGATTCGTAGTTGCTCCCATTCCTTTTCTCCCCAACATTGACATCCCGACGGTTGGAGTTACAACTTCTCAAGGGACTGAGTCACACTCCACCATGGCCAAGATTGAAAACCTAAAAAATTAAGCAGGAATGCTTTAGATTGGTGGATTTTACATTCATCTGAGGAATGCTTTAGTATGCATAGGAAGAAGTTGAAGTTAACTCCTATTAATAAGAAATCAAAGGGAGAAATTATTGTGGAAGATTACCAAGCATAAGAGATAAATGAAGATATATCTCAACTACCTATGCAAGATGAGTGGGTGAAATCCCAAGCACATTTTGGGACCATATACTTACAGGGAGGACATTATCAAGAAATGTTTTTAAAGGAAAAGGAGAAGAAGGAATTAGAGATTGTGGTGAAAGAACAAAAAATAGCAGAGAAGGCTCTTACTCTGGAAGCTAAAAAATGGGAAGGTAAATTCGAGTACTCGCCGAGTGAAGTGGCAAAATGTAAAGAAAAGTTGAGTGTGGCAGAAGCTCAGATTTAGGTGTTGAATACACAGATATAGCATCTACAGCAACAGTTGGTAGAATAACAAAATGCTCCTTCCAGATTTTCAAAGGATAAAGTAAAGAAAATGAGGAAAGAATTGTTAAAAGATTTGTTATCTTTAGTATTAAATGCTAGAGCTTTATTATTGTATTTATCTAAAGAAAAGGAAACTACTGAAGTAGTAAAATAGGAATTTGGAGCTACCGAAGCATTTTTATTGAAAAGAGAAGATGCAGCTACTAAAATTCATATTTTTTCAGAAAATATGCCAAGAAGCATGGAAGCCAAGCTCAGAAGTGAAGCCTAGGCTCAAGCTAAAATCATAGCAAAGAACTTCTTTAGAAAGTTTAAATTGATAGCACAAGGAAATAAGTTTCTGTAGGAGCTTGAAGATGAAGCAAAAGGGTTGCTCCAAAACCTTGATTTGGCTATCCATAATGGGCTTCCTTACCTTTGGGATGATGGTTCAAAAGTGATGAAGTAAGAGGTCCTTTCAGTATCAATAAAAACTTTTTTTGAGGTTGAAACAGACATAGACAGCTGGCAGGAACTTATAGAAGAAACACAGGTCATGGAGATGATCTAGAGGCTGACACAGATTAAATCCTATTTTCAAGAACTAATTTTAAGGCAAAAGATCATTTCTTATGATAAAGTGGAGGAGTTGCAGTATGTATATCAACTTTTCATTGATTCTTCTGATTTAGAAGATGAATACTGGAATCGAGTTTGCAAAACTTATCAAGAGGTAATTACAACAATGGACAAAATCAGAAGATCTAAACATCAGGGTCAAAAACTAGCAGCCAGAGCTAGGACCAGCTCTCAGAATTGAATCTTTTATGTCCCTCGGAAAAAAATTAAGTCACTAAGCGGTAGAAAAAAGTTTTGATAAGGTAAAGATCACTTATATTCCAAAGTGCATTCTTTTTTTTTATCTTTGCTTTTTCACTTGAAATTTTACTTTCCGCAACTGTGTTGGTGACTCTGTTTCCCAATGGATGAAGGCCTGGTTTCTATTTATTTTTACGAGAAAAAAATCCCTCAGAAGGCGCCAAGAATGTTAGTCAAAAAGTTACTAACTACAAAAAACGACTGATGCACCTTTTTTGCATATTTTCAAAGAAGACCAAAGTAGCCCATATGCTAAAGAACAAAGAAAAAACAAAATACACTAAGGAAGAAAACGTGTTGTGATTTCATGACATGCCGAGTTTTCGTAGCAAAAAACAACAAAGAGGGAAAGCAGAGGGAAAAAGTCGTGATTTCGCAACGCTGCTCATTTTCACCAAGTCCATCAATAAAAGGGTAGAAGTTAGGGAGAATTTCATGATTTTGTGACATGGCTTATTTTTACCAAAAGAATATCAAAACTGCTAAAGAGACTAAAAGTATCGCAATTTCACGACATGTCCCTTTTTCATGGCCAAAAGCAACAAGGGAGAGCAAGGAGGCGAAAGTGTCATGATTTTTTGATATGTAGCGTTTTCACTGTCAAAACCAAGACAAATATCTAAGGAGGTGGAAGTGTCACGATTTCACGACATGTCGTGTTTTCATGGTTAAAACCAAGACAAAGAGCTAAGGGGGCGGAAGTGTCGTGATTTCGCGACATGGTCAATTTTTGCGATGCAAAAAGAAGAATCAGGCTGAAGACATAGAAATATCATGATTTCGTGACATGTTGCATTTTCATGACTCAAGAAGGGCAGACAAGCAGAGAAACAAGAGTGTCTCGATTTCACGACATGTCTGGTTTTTTCTAAAGAAAAAAGTAAAGAAGGCTTCACAAAGGTAGAATGTCACAATTTTTTGACATACAAGCTATAGAGAAATAGAGTATATTTTTTGCAACTGGGGCATGCACTGACATCATGTGCTGATTTTTGAATAATGGTCAGTTGATTATAACATGGCAGGTCTGCTGGATGATTGCAGAATAACATGCTCATCTGAATTTAGCCATACGAAAATCTATCTAATCTATGAGAAATCCGTTGTATATTCTTAGAAAATGCAGATAATTATTTGTAATTGATTGAGAAAATTAAATGTACATAGTAGAAGATACTCTTTTTAGGGTATAAATAGGAGTGAGTCGATCATGAAAAGGGTTGGCTCTTGGACGTTTACAAACTTGAGGTACATGTTACTGGATTACAAGCAATAAGAGATATTCTTCCTCTGGCTTTTGAAATTTTGTATGCGAGTGTATGTATCTAGTTTTTTAACTTTTATTCATTTTAAGTTTTATAATGTATACGTTATGAAATCTGAACTGTGCATGTATAAACCTTATTTCTAGAGTTGAATATTAAAGATATTTACATGTATTTAGACGAACATTTAAAATCGCACTCAGGAATTCATGTTTTCTATAGGAAGATATAAAGAAACTCTGAAGATAGTAATTTGCATCATCATTTTTTAGTTGTTGTCTAATCTGTACCATAAGAAAAGTTCTAGCTTTGGCTATATTTCCCTTATCTCTTTTTTCCATTTCCTCTAAAAAACTCAAAGGAACCAACCTTCTCTGGAGATTAGATAGATGATCTCAAACAAAATCTGTCTATTCAATGTTAGCAAATTCTAAGGCACAAAACTATTAACCGAAGGCAGATTTTGTTCCAACAGTACCCCATGATGTCGTACAATTAAAGTTTACTTAGTAATTTGTCCACAAGTTATTTGTGTGATTTCAAGATTAGACACTTACATTGATAAATTTCCTTAACTTGGTAAACTATTAACAAGGATTCACCAAATATGTTTAATTTATTTATGTTCATGCTGAAAATTATTTGAAGACCCAAAAAGAGGGCTTCATATTTGATATTGTTATTGGTGTAGGGGAAGTCAAGTTTAAATGATAGGGAAATAAGAGCCCCTTGTGGTTTGAAAAACGTGAAGGCAAGCAAATCCATATAAGAAGCAAGAATAAAGTTTGGATTTGCATAGTATTGAATAAAAATGTACAATTGGTGTAATTGTACAAGGGGAAAGTAAAATGTACAATTTGGTATAAATTGTATAATTGGCAAGCAAAATGTACAATTGGGTGGAATTGTACAATTAGAAAATAAATTAAAAAAATAAATAAAGGTAAATGCATGTGAAATGAAATGATATGTAAAGACATGCAAATTAAATGTAATTTGATGAAAATCAAATTAAATCTTAGTAAACATTAAATTATTGTTATTTATAGGAAGTTGTAAATAATGAACTATTCTAGGAAACTGCTTTGGAATGACCAAGATAGCCATTATAAAGCCCCCCATTCAAATTTTTGTGTTTTTGATTGATGGTTGTGTTGTTGGTTGATGGTTGTGTTGTTGGTGATTTTTTATGGATTGATATTTTCCATGGCTATCCATGCATGTGCAATTCATGGATTGTGAAGCATAGAGTAATGCTGCAATTTATTACTGTGTGTAATGTCGTACACTACCTATGTACAATAACTAGAATAATATAAATATTTATTTTAGTTAAATTTGTGTATGCATGTGTGGGAATCAGATGGAAACCTCAATAACTATATTGTTGGTGGAGTATTATTTATGTTGCAGGTATTGGTGATTCCATATATGTGGTAGAATTGCATACCCAGAAAATGTACAACCATCCATGTGTCATTGTGTTAAATAGATGAATAAAGAGAAAATTGTATTAATAGTTGTTACCCATTATTGGAAATGATATTTTTGTGATTAATATGCAAATGGGTATTTTTCAGAGTTAATTTATTGGACATAACAAGGGTTTTTACCAAACTGTACAAGCAACGTACCCAAATTGTATAAGGGTTTGTAAATTTGTACAATTGATGATTTTTGGCCTAAAATTGCATTTTAAGAATTTTTAAGGTAGATCAATGGATTTCTAGGTGAATAAGTGCAAAGTGATTGGTATTTGAGAAATTCCAAGATTCTTGGAGAAAATGTGAATAAGTGCGCAATTATAACCATACAACTATACATTTTGGATCTATACAATCTCTAGTTGTACGTTTTAGGGATTGTACAGTTGTAAATCATACAACTGTATGGATTGGATTAATTTAAGTGCAAATAGTTGGAATCCATATTAAAATCTTTCATCCTACCTCCCCTCTAGGAATACTACACTCCACTCATGCTACATTTGGTGCCTATTACCGTGTGGATCTAAACCAGTTTTATCATTATTGAGAATGATGAAGGGTTTGGAATAGTAAGTAGTATGGAAGAAAATAGGGGTGGATGATAGATACAAGTCTGTGAAGACGTGGGAATATGAGATCATAGAGAGGTAGATGATAGTGAATTGTCAAAGATGTGGGAAAGTATATTGCATTCCATTTCTACATCTTGGAGACGTTGTCTCTATGAGTTGGGATTAAGCTTGATGACATGGATTTGTGAGAAGCAAGTTGCTTGGAAATATGCACAACAAAGACCATGGCATCTAGTCAAAGCCATAGATGTAGAAGATGATTTTTTTGATGTTGATGATAAATTGCACAATGAGATGTGTATGGCTGATGTGAAAAATGGAGATGATGGTCATATTGTAGAGGGTTTGTATAGTTTTAAAGTTGATAACCATACAAATGATTGTAATTTACAAGCATTGCAAGGTTGTTCAATTGATCTACATCGTCCAAAGAGAGCCATACAAATGGAGGAAAGAATTGCATAGTCACATATAAAAAATCTAAAAGTATGTGGTTATTGGCAAGAATCGTATGATTGTTGGAGGAAACCATACAATCAAAGGAAGAAGTATACGATTTCTAGAGAAAACCACATAGCAATAGGGAGAGTTGTACGATTACTGGGTAAATCATACAGTGATAGGGTAAATTGTCCAATTTCCAATAGAATAGTACAGTTACAAGGTAAATAGTACAATTTCCAATCAAATCATACAAGTACATGTAATTGTACACATGGATCGATATATTATACAAGTCACGTTCAACCAAAGTTGATAATAAATTATGGTAAGGAATTGAAGGTTGGAGAATAGTGTTTGACACCACAACAATTGCAAGTAGCGATGCACGATGGTGAGCAGGATGAGATTCTAACATTGGTGCTAATGGAAGATAACATATCCAATAGTGTGTGAGATGAGAGTTCGGTACTAGGAAAGCTAAAGATTGGTATGCTCGATGGTGACACCTATGGGAGTCCAACATCAAAGCAACTACAAGATGGAATGTTATCTAACAAGAAGAAAGAGAGTGTAGTAGAAGAGCAATTGCAGGGTGTTGTGCCTACAGCTATGGAAATCCAACTTGTCAAACCAATGGCTAATTTGGGTATATTATGTAAAATTCCATTATTTTATAGAGAATCAATAGAATATCCAATTCAGCATTGGATATTTTATTGCCTAATTTCAAAATGGATTGGACATACCAATGAGGTAGAATGAAGGTGGTAATTTTTTGCAATATTTTGTAGATATGCAATAGATTGGTATATGAAATTACCAGAAGACAAGTACCAAACATGGGAAGAATTACGAGATGCATTTGTAAAATAAATTTGGTTATATGATAATGAGGATTAGATCATGAAACAGGGTGAGCATGAGTTTGTTTTTTCCTATAATCGAAAGCTAAGTAGGTTGTTTGACCATTTTGAGCAAGACCAATCCGAGGCATTGAAAAGGATGTGGTTTATAAATGGAATTCTTCCTATGCATCAAACAAATATGAAAATATAACCTCCAAAATCATACCAAGAGGCTTTGTATTATGCCTTGATTTGGGAAAGTGATGCAAAATTAGCATCAATAAAGTGGCATCATGTTAATGATGATGAAAGTAGCTCAAAGGATGAAAGTGAATCTCACATTGAAGATGAATCAGACAACGAGAGTGTTGATTTTGGGTATGATAGTAGTCCATTGTCCAAGTTTTGGAATCAACATGTCAAGGAAGAAAATGAATCCAAAGAAAAGAATGATGAATTTGACATTGATTGTAACATAGACAGTGCAAGATCATCACCACAAGTATATGCAGCCCAAAGCAAGCTTGTACAAAGGAAGTATGTCAGTGGTGATGTAGGGTATGACAATAATCCTAGAGATAATAGAAGAAAAATATATTATGAAAGTGATGGTAGACCCATTGTACAATATTGACAATGCCAATTGTGGGGACACTTTGCACATGATTATGACCGTACTGCAAATCAGGATGAACCAGTGATGCATACAGATTTTGAAGCATAAAATACAAGTTCTAGTTCTAGCCAAGAAATAAGGGAGGAGGAGGTGAACTTGATGAGCATGCTTAGAATTGAGGAAGTGAACTTGATTTCAATAGAGGATGAAGTGATAGTTGCTAACAATGAAGAAAACCATGCTACCATACAAGAGAACAAAGTGGAGAAGATTGTTATCCAAGATGATTGTGTATAACGAATTGTTACTCAAATGGAGAAGCTTGATGTACCAATGGAGGGCACTAAGAAGTGTTGTTATTTAAGTTTCAGTAATGAAAGTGTAGTCAATGTGCAATTGGAAGATCTTGTTCAAGTGGAACAACCAATTGTACAATTGGAGGCAGTTGTTCAAGAGGAATAGTTAATTGTAAACATGGAGGATGTTGTTCACATGGAATAATTACTTATAAAATTGGAAGATGTTGTTCAAATAGAGCAATTTGTCATACAAGTAAACTTATCCAAAGAAGGAAAAAATTGTAAGATTCTACAAGAAGGAACTATACAAAGGTTGGTTGAAATCGTACAAATGATCCAAATCGTATAGTTATTGAATGAAATCATACAATTGATAGTGAGTGCATAATTGCAAGTGGTAAATCATACATTTGAAAGTGTTGTACAGTTTGGATTGTACAATAGTATGATTTAGAAACAATACAAGTGCATTTTGTACAAGATGGAATTGTACAAGTGCAGTAAGTAAAATATGGAATCATACAAGTGTAGTTTGTACAAGAGGAAATCGTACAAGTGTAGTTTGTACAGGGTGAAATCGTACAAGTGTAGTTCATACAAGATGGAATTTTACAATATGAAATTGTACAAGTGCATCCCATACAAGATGAAATCATACAAGTGTATTTCGTATAGATTGAAATCGTACAAGTGCAATTCATACATGATGAAATCATACAAGTTCATTATGTGCAAGGTGAAATCATACAAGTGCAATATGTGCAAGGAGAAATCATACAAAATGGAACCGTACCATGTGAAAGTGTATAGAGAAAAATCATAATACAAGGAGAATAATATCCAACAGTGGTTAAGACTAAGCATTTTGAGGCTAATATTGACTCATCTAGAGCTTTAAATAAGCAACATGGAGTTGACGGTGAGCTGTTTAAGTGGGTTGAGCAAAGAATACCAAAGTACCTATGAAAATACAAGTTTTTCTTGGACATTGATGGTTGCATTAGTTTTGTTGTTGAGTTTTCAAGGTGCTACCCCAAACCCCATGAGGGAGCACACGAGGGACACTATCTCTCGAACCTACAAGGGACAATATCCCTTGATCCTGCAAGGGGGCTCCCACCCCATTAACCCCCATCACAAGTTACAATAAGTGTTGTCCAACATATTGATAATGTTGTTCATATTGATCATGTTCATCATCAAGGTGATATTTGTCATGTTTATTTTTTTTTGTAGATAAGATACTATAGCATTAATATCGGGTTTTACAATTTGACCCAAAACCTTTTACAAAAATCAGCCTAGGGCTGTTGATGAACATATCCTTACTAAGGATCCTATATATGTTGATGAACATATCCTTACGAAGGATCCTATATATTTGTCATGTTTATCAATATTGTCAGGTTGATGATATTGCTACAATTGATTCTAGCATTTCAAGGGAGCAGTTTGAATATGATATACTATGAGAAGTAGATTGTAGCTATACCAGTTATTGAGGATATTTGGAATAGAATGAAGTGAAATAAGCATGACAAGTGCTCACAGTACATTATGCAGTGCTTCAATCTCCAATGTCCAGATCATGTGTCATCGAGGACACCGACCAATTTAGAGGAGGGGATAGATGTAGGTAGGAAAATCCATATAAGAAGCAAGAATAAAGTTTAGATTTCAACAGTATTGAATAAAAATGTACAATTGGTGTAATTGTACAAGGGGCAAGTAAAATGTACAATTTGGTATAAATTATACAATTGGAAAGCAAAACGTACAATTGGGTGGAATTGTACAATTAGAAAATAAATTAAAAATAAATAAATGTAAAATGCATGTGAAATGAAATGAAATTTAAAGACATGCAAATGAAATGTAATTTTATGAAAATCAAATAAAACCTTATTAAACATTAAATTATTGTTATTTATGGGAAATTGTAAATAATGAGTTGTTCCAGGAAACTGCTTTGGAATGGCCTAGACAACTATTATAAAGCCTCCCATTCAATTTTTTGTGTTTTTGGTTAATGGTTGTGTTGTTGATGATTTTTTATGGATTGATATTGTCCATGGATGCTCATGCATGTGCAATTCGTGGACTGTGAAGCATGGAGTAATGCTACAATTTATTACTATGTGTAATGTTGTACAATACCTGTGTACAATAACCAAAATAATATAAATCTTCCTTTTACTCAAATTTTTGTATGCATGTGTGGAAATCGAATGGCAACCTCAATAACTATATTTCTGTCTATGTCTTTGGTCTGGTACAAACCTGTCCTAAATTTTGCACCAAACTCTATCCTCAAATATATCCTCAAATATGTGCTCAATTTTTATCCTCAAATCTATCCTCAATCTCTGTCCTCAAATATATATTGTAAGCTTACACAAAAGCTTATACCAATCTGTCCACAAGTCTTCTCTAATACTTGCTTCAAATCTGCTCAACAAATCCTCACTAGAACTTGTCCAAATATGCTCAACAAGTCCTCACTAGAACTTCTCCAATATCATAGAAACATATAGATAATTGTTATAGACTCAATATGCTTCACATTCACAAACTATCAATCACTTTCAAATTTTATTTTATCATAGAAATATATAGAGAATTGTTAGAGACTCAATATGTTTCACATTTATCAACACTCAACCTCTTTCTCAAATTAATTAAGAATATAGAACAATTTGTTTCACAAAACTTGAACTATCACTTCAACACTTCCACTTGACTAGGCTCAACCAACTCTACTCAACCAATCACTCAATAAATTAATCCTTGCTTACAAAACCTAGTCCAAGCATATGAACACTCACTCAAATATTTCCAAAAATGCTTATCAATCAATCTCACATAACAATGATACTCATGATCTTTGCAAACCCTAGTTCAATTTTTTCACTCAACCAATCACTTCAACAACAATTCTTATCAAACAAGGTTACTTTCCTTAATATCTATTTCAAAAAACCTTGAAGCATTAATTCAAAACACACTCAACAAGGAAAACTTAACAAAGTCCTTTTCACTCCAATATTGTTTTCAAAAAACCTCAATCAATCACTTCAACCAAAGAAGAATATGCCCATACCTTTTATTTGATGAAGAAGTGACCTTAGAAAATTTGTTTCAATCACAATTTTCTCTTTTTCCAATTTTAATAGTTAGATGATAAAATATCACACTAACCTCTTCATAAAATAATCCTCAATTACAGAAATTAATCAAACTTAATTACACCTTATTTCTCCTTCTTAAAATAATATCCAACACCACAGATCTTCAATCAAAACACTTCTTCCAAAACTCTAACTCATCAAAAGAACATCTTAACAATTTAATTTCATCATAACCCTTTTCAGAAAAATATCTCAAAAATAATCCAAACTCTACTTATGACTCCCTACTTAATATTGCATTAATTAAATAAATCACTTTATAAAATAATGCAATAAGTCAATCTCTCACTTTTCTAAGGTAAATTTTTTTTACTTTAGCAACAATTAACCCTTCATATATCAAAAACAATATTTCCTCAACGCACAACCTAACTTCCACTTTATCCCTCCTTAAACCTTAGCAAAGTAAATTAAAATAATTTCCCAAAATTAATGTTACCACTTTTCGCAATCTGCATGGCTCGAAACTTGGCGCAGTACTTCCACAACACCTTAGCCATGACTTTCGTGCCATCTAAGCCATGTGCTCTACTTGGAGCCTCAAAGCACAACATGTGCTTTGATTCCTTCAAACCCTTAAGAGCCTCAAAGCACAACATGTGCTTTGCCTTCCTTGTCACACACGTTGACAGAGAGGAAATTCATCGGGGAAACAATGTTGTGTCGATGCTTCCAACTTTACCTTCTAAATATGTTTATTTATAATTATTTAAATTCAAAATAATTTAAATATTATAAATTAAATATTTAAATCTCCTTTGGGATTTTTAAAATAAAAGCCTCCTTAGGTTTTAGAAAACCTTTTTTATTTTACTTATAATTATTTAAATTCAAAAGAATTTAAATATTTAAATCTTCTTTGGGCTTTTTAAAATAAAAGCCTCCTTAGGTTTTAGAAAACCTTTTTGATTTACCCAACCATGGTTTTAATAAAACCTTTTAATTTTCCCAACCATAAACCTTTTATTTTGTACGTCACATAATATTTAAAAATAAATATTATGAAGCTTTTTTGCCACCATCCTTTTGCATTACTCCTTTTGACCTTTTGACATCAATGATAATTCATCCTTGACATCAATGACAACTTCATCTACTCAAAATATCCAACAATATTTAGTGGTTTATCATCAGGGAGAGGAGGTTTTGCTAGCTAATCAATGATGATATGACCTTTAATAGATTTTTGACTTATAAATTCAAGGTTAAACTCTATCGAAAGCATGATCCACTTCACGATATGACTATTGTGATAAGTGTGACTTATCATATATTGTAAATATTTTTCTTTTGAAATGACATACATTGTTTGATTTAACATGTAATATCAAAGTTTCTTGGTGGTAAAGACCACTGCTAAGCAGAGCTTCTCAACATAAGTGTATTTAAGCTCATAACTGACCAAGGCACAACTAAGATAATAGATGACTTGTTCTTTTTTTACCTCATTCTTTTGGGCTAGCATGGTCTCAAGGGCAAAGTTAGTGGTTGTAATGTATAATAGAAATTAAACACTTGGTCTGCGAGGAGCTAATACAAGTAGAGATTCCAAGTATTAGTTAATATTGTCAAAGGCTTTCTAGCACTCCTGGTCCCAATTGAACGTGACCCCCTTTCATAATAAGCAATTAAAAGGTTTGTATTTATCCAAAATTTGTGCTATAAAGCATCGAATAGATTGAATTTTGCCTTGCAATTTGTGTAGTTTCTTAATGTTAGTAGGGGAAGCATATCCATGATTGCTTTAACCTTAGCTTAGAGAATATGAAGCCTAAGATTTTTTTGCATGTGACTCTGAAAATACACTTCTTGGTATTTAAGTGAACATTATGCTCTAAAAGGCACTCAAAGAAATTTCCTAACACATCAAGGTGGTCATGATGCAACAAATATTTTGCTAAAATATCATCTATATAGTCTTCAAAAATTTTGTGCATGTAATCATGAAAGATGTAAGTCATACCCATTGATAAGTGGCACCAACATTTTTAAGTCCGAATGGCATGAATTTGTAATATAACATCCCTCATGGCATGGTAAATGTTATTTTTGATTGATCTTCAAGGTTGACCCAAATTTGATTGTAACATAAAAAAACCTTCCATGAGGGAAAGCATTTCATGATCGAATATTGCACCAATGAGTGTATCAATTTTTAGGAGTGGGAACTCATCCTTGGGACTCATTTTATTAAAATATTAAAAAAAATTGCATATGAAAATCCTACAATTTTTTTAATCAATAGGCTGGACGAATCCTATATCCAACAATTTTTGTAACTTATCTTTTACCATTAAGGCAATTGTTGGGTGCATTTTATGGATTTTCTTCTTGACTAGTTTGATATTTGTATTGAGCATTAAGTTGTGAAAAACCAAGGTTGGATCAATACCCAACATATATTTGTAACACTAAGCAAAAAATTTCTTATATTTTGTTAAGAACATTGTGAAATTGGCCCATTTCATAGTTGATAAACTTTATCCTAGTTTGACAACCTGAGGTTTTTTAGGATCGGTACCAATATCAACGTCAATTTTTTATTCCACTAACATGTGGGATCCCTCCTCAAATTGGTGAGGTGTAGGGATCATATGAATATCATCAACTAGGTTTAGATAATTGGATGCATCATTAGGCTCAACCTCAGCTTGACAAACATCTTCGAATGGACTTGAGGAGAAAAAAATGGTTGTAATATTTGCTTTTAGGGTAGGAACTATTTCAATGATGGTGGGGAAGTTGTGTAATAAAAATAAATAACTTCAATATTAAGGTTCAAATATTTTGAATGGTTGCCTAAGTAATGAAGTGGCATGGTGAGGTCAATAGATATCATGTTGATGGTTGGCAACTAATCTCCATTATTTTGTGTAAAAAGTCGATCGAATGTGGGTGGATGCAGATGTATCAGGTGAGGTTACAATGGTGGTGGAATGACATGTTGTGTCTTAGGGGAAGTACAAGAAACAAATTCCCCATGTGGGAGAAGTTGATACATCAAGGACAATGATAACAGGGAAAAAAAATGAAGATAAAATTTATCTAGATCATTGAGGGGATCGATGGTAGCTGATTAATCCTCTAATATATTTGAAGTAATAGATATTGCATCCTACTCTTGGTAATATGAATCGAAAAAAATTACATCATAATCTTGATCAGATTTGTCATCTTCTTCAATCTAGTTGTTTTTAGGATCATTGCCTAGTTTAGACTCATCATTAGAGATCCAACCACCTGTATGCTCTTGATTAGAGGAGGAATAAGGATGGGTGATGATTTTAGAAATTTGGATATGATTTCAAAGAAAATGCATGTTACCTAGATCAACGTGTTTTTTAGGATCAATATCCATTCCACAGCCTAAAGTTAGGCATTGGAGAAATTTGGCAAGGAGTTCATTAGGCATCTGTATGGAGTAGCCTAGTATAAACTTATACGTAGGTAGCTAATATTGGGGATCCATAGGGGTTTTAAGACCTTGATCATATGAACCTAAGCCATTTACTCACTAATGGTAGTGATTAAGATACTACAACATAAAATATAAATTATACATGTATTCAATGTTGAATTGAAATGGTTCTTCATCATCTTCCATCTTGTAGGGTGTGTTTAAGGGAACATCAAATCCCCCATAGAAAAAATTTGTTTGTTTTAGTAGCCACCTTAAGGTAACTATCATACTGATGGGTAATGACATGATAGGAGGTCATCCTATGTCTTCATCTATTTTACTAAGGGGAGTGTATTTGAAATCTTGTACTATATACTCCCCAAATATTGTGTAATTTCCCCCACTGTTCTGATATTTTAATATTTGGGACACTATATTGTTTCTTAAAGTCATAAAATACAAATCTAGGAAATAGGAAATAACTAGCAATTTTATTTTTCAAATTTCTTTCAAAATAGGGTTCATATTACAATATTTTAAAAATATAATCTTTCCACAATATGTTTGCAAACCCTAACCAACAAACATCAAAGTACCTCTGAAATCGTTGAAGCACCAAAGCATGAATCTTGTGTGAATTCACCAACAAAGAACTAGGATTTTGTCCAGCTTCAAAAATCTGAGGGGTTTCGTCCTCAGCCACACAATTGGGGTTTCCATCCCTTCAGAGAAGAAGTCTCAGCCACTGGCCTCAAACTCTAGGGAAAATAACTAAAATTTAGAATGACATGAAATGAGACCAAACCACCGAATAAATAGACTCCTCCACAACAAACTCCTTTTTCACACTCAATGTGGGATAAATCATGAAACATAACTCTTTTTTAAGCCCCATGTCCCCTTTTTATAAAATAAGGTTTTAAACTATATAAATTATTTAAATAATTTTTACTTGATATAATTAAACCTTCGTACATTAAAAACTTGACCTTATTATTATCCGATACACAAACTAAGGATAGATATGGACACCCATTTCAGTGAAGAATATCACTGCACTGTCCATTTTGCTCGAAACCCTAAAAACTAACTTACTAAAAATAGTAATTCAAGGCTCTATCCATTCGATTCAACATCTAAGAGTGGATTCGAATACCCATTTCGCTCAATTATTCACTCCTAGAACTCCAGTTAGGCTCCCCTATAATTTTCCCTAGCCTACAGGGACCCGTGAGTAGGCTAAACTGTTCTGCACACTGATTGCCTATAAAAAGAGGACACTACAGTCCACACTTCCCAAAGATTGTTTTTCCTCAAGCAATATGCATACATACTCCAGTCAAGTGTTTGCATCTTGGATAAGGTCCATCAAATCCTTGAATCCCATAACAATCTAATAAAGTAACTACCATGTCGACGCTGCGCTACTCTGATCATCATTGTCCCTCTGACATGGTTAAGCTATTAAAGTCTCAACTACAATAGCATGATGAAATCTCTCTCCAACCTGGCACTTGTCTGCCTATCTAAATTGAAATGAAATATCATGTACCACATCATATCCAAGAAATCATCATCATAAAACACTACAAATACAATGTTAGAAGTGCCTCCATAGTCATCACATGACCAGCTCAACTCAACATTCACACTCTTGGAATAACCCAGATAATCCCATGTAGCCCAATCTACTATAGTCAATAAAATATCCTTTGGAAATATGACATCCCTTATCATACTCAACCAAGTAGGGTGTAATTTTATCTATGAGACTCTTGAAATACCATCCATACTCCACTCCTGCAACTCCATAAGAAGCTTAGTCTCATAATCAAAATTGGTATGCCCATAATGACTAAACTCTGTGCCAAGAAACATCTGATGCATAGGTGACTCAAATAGGCCTACCTGCTCACTGATTAAGCTGACCCCCTGAGATAACATGGTGTTAAAATAAGAAGTAGGATACTCCATATAATACCAACCAAACTATTGACCAACCTGCATTAAGTAAATGTTATGGCTGCCCAAAGAATGAACAACAACATACCTCTCAAACCCATGATCAACTATCACCCAAAATATGCTCCTACCATCGCCCTCGATGCTCATCAATGCAAGCATACGATCCTGAGTAAGATAACTCAATCCCCGATCATCATGATTAGGCTGGAAAATGCTCATGAAATCACTCTCAAACTCATGTCAAAATAGACACCTTGTCTCAAACAATGTATCCTCATGATCTATCACAAGAAAATAATCAACACTATTCATCTCAAAAATAGGATTATCAAAAGATGTATTATGATCCATATCATACAACAGATTGTCAGTCCATGAGAAATTATTATCACTTTTGTGCTTATCACAACCAATCCATTGATCTGAAATTGTGTAATCTGATCTCATGGAACAATGTGTTAAGTTATAGTCCTCCTAGATGCAATCTAGTTCGACATCAATCCGCCCATTCTCCTTGGCTGTCTTCTGATTTAGTTGTTTAGTGGATTCTAAAATAGAATTGAGTATCAACTTTGTCTCATGCAATGAAAGATGAGCCTCTAACAAAGAGCTTCTAGTCTACTCAAGCTCTTTAGTTAGCTGACTAACTTCTTCTTTGCTCCTATATGCACTAGGGGTCTCTTCAACAAGCTTGGCATAGTGATCTTTGTCTGCAAGAGTGCTCATGAAGTCTGGCTTCATAGTTTCTAATGCAGCCTTCAAATTTTGTAAATCAACACTAGCCTCATCATGCATTAAATTTTCATGGTTGTCCTGGTGAGATGAATTATCATCATAAGCTGATTTAAAATCAGCAACAACCTCAACTGTGTTATGATATGAAAAATCATGTTTGTCTTCATCAAAAGGGGCTACCACGTAACCTGTAACAACACCATCATGTGTATCATGCATAACTGATTCCATATTCATCTCACTCTGCAAATCTCCAAAGAAGATATAGCTATCTGGTGCATGCATCATTATGGGTTTAGTGTGAATATCCAAACCAATTTCTTCTAAACTGTCACCATTAAAATGTGATGGGTGAATATCATCATGAGCTGATTGGGAATCTACGTCACTATCAACTGGCTTCTCCAACTTTTTTGGGGCAGCAGGCTCTTCATTGTGTTTCAAATTTTTGATCTTCTCAAGAAGGTTCATTTTTTTATTTCCATTGGGTTGTTGCCTCATACGCATATCAATATAATATTCATTAGACATAAGGGCACTAAAATCATCATCATGAGCCCTCCAATATTGGTGGAACTAATCAAATAATTCAATTACTGTAGGCTCAACCTTTACCTTAGGAAGAATTATAGGTAGAGAAATTTACATCATTGCATTTAATTGACTGATGGATTTTTGTATCTCACTCTGAGTCCTATCCCAATCATGTTGTCTCCTAGACCAATCATTATAAGACTCCATGAATCTAAAATTTACTTAGGCTTCCACAGGCTAGAAAAATAATATGAGATCTAAATTAACAATACCTAGAACTCTTAAAGCCCAAATCAACCAAATGGGTATTCAGATCACCAATACCTAGAAACTAGAAACCCTAGATTTGAAACGACAACCAAACCCTAACTTCCAAGTTTGAAAAATACTCACGACTGTTGCAATTTTTTTTTCACACAATACTGAAATCATTTCTAAAATTTTCATCAAACCCTGAATAGGCTAGCAGGAAAAACCAACTCTGATACCACTGTAATGTCCCCCCCTGTTCTGATATTTTAATATTTGGGACACTATACTGTTTCTTAAAATCAAAAAATACAACTCCAGGAAATAGGAAATAACTAGCAATTTTATTTTTCAAATTTCTTTCAAAATAGGGTTCAGATTACAATATTTTAAAAATATAATATTTCCACAATATGTCTACAAACCCTTGAAATATACTAAATCATCAAACATCAAAGTACCTCTAAAATTTTTGAAGCACCAAAGCATGAATCCTATGTGAATTCACCAATAGAGAACTGGGATTTCGTCTAGCTCCAAAAATCTGAGGGGTTTCATCCTCAGCCACACCATTGGGATTTTCGTCCCTTCAGAGAAGAAGTCTCAACCACTGGCCTCAAACTCTAGATAAAATAACTAAAATCTAGAATGACATGAAATGAGACCAAACCACTGAATAAATAGACTCCTCCACAACAAACTCCTTTTGCACGCTCAATGTGGGATAAATCATAAAACATAACTCTTTTTTAAGTCCCACGTCCCCTTTTTATAAAATAAGGTTTTAAACTATATAAAGTATTTAAATAATTTTACTTTATATAATTAAACCTTTGCACATTAAAAAATTGGCCTTCTGATTATCCAATCCGCAAACTGAGGATAGATATAGACACCCATTTCGGTGAAGAATATCATTGCACTGTTCGTTTTGCTCGAAACCCTAAAAACTAACTTACTAAAAATAGTAATTCAAGGCTCTATCCATCTGATTCAACATTTGAGAGTGGATTCAAATACCCATTTTGCTCAATTATTAGCTCCCAAAACTCTAGTTAGGCTCCCTTACAATCTGCCCTAGCCTACGGGAACCCATGAGTAGGCTGAACTGTTCTACACACTGACTACCTAGAAAAATGGGACATTACATATTGGGCTAGACATATGTATTATGAATTGCAAAGGGTTAGGTTATGATGAGGGGGATGTGGGTTGAGATGGGACCAATGTTGAATATGGGGGTGGCTCCCTTGTCTAAGTGATGTAAATAGGCATTGTGGAAATGATTGAGATCAAAGGCATGAGAGGTAGCTTTGGTGAGTGGGATGTGGATGTGTGGGTTGGATATAATGGAAGTGATGATATGGGAACATTAGTATTATTGGTAGAAATATCTGATCCATGAGAAGGGGTTTCTATGTTTGTTGATGATGATGTTTGCTTTGATGAAGACATAGAAGATATATGTTGGAGGATTGGATGAATGGTGAGTGGATTGGGTTTTACCTCCAGATGCATTGATAGTAAAATGGAATCATTGGGATGTGATACAATATTGTAAAATTTAAATGATTTTGAGTTTGCAGGGACACAATGCACCTGACCTTCATGTATGTATTTAATGTATTGATGTAATATTGAAGGTACACACCTCATGTATCAGATCCAAAGCCAACCAAGTAGTAGATTATATTGCATGGTCCCTTTGAGAACTTGGAAGAGTGTGTGAATTATTTTAAGTCAAACCCAAATAGGAAGAACTACTATTCCTATGGTAGAACACAATGCATCATTAAATTATTGAAGGTTGGATATGGATGTTGTGATGTGGAATGGTGGAAGTTTGAGGTATTGGAGGGTGGATGTGGTGATGATATTGATGGAGTATTTTGTGTTGATCAAGACATGATTTTAAGGGATATAATATATACTAGCGATGATATGGAGATATGGATTTAGTATGTCATTAAATATAGTCTTGATATCATGGCCATAAAAGGTTATTGTAGGATCGTTGCAATGTTGTACTTACTCCACAAAATTAGCAAAAGCATTGGGATCTTGTGGTTGTAACTTTATGGATTTCAATATCTCTGTTAGAGCTTCTTCATGTGGCTTTGATTGTTGTATTAGATCATAAATGGAGATCCTATCCGATGTCATTCTTAGACTTTGGGTAAGTTTGCTCCTTATTGTTAGCATCGATCGAGGTGGACTAGGTGTAATCATATTGGGTTGAGGAGGTATCTACAATATTGAAGGAATATTATTAGGACCTGCATTAGGTGTGGGTTGATTTGGATATCGTTTGTTCCTTATGATAATACCAATCATCCCCATAAATTCCTTGTGAGGTGGATTTATATTCTCCTAATTCACTTGATTTTATTGTTCTTCTTGGTTGGTAGATGCTATGTTTCTTTCATGTGTGGGCAAAGGGTCTTTGAAGACTCCTATGTTTTGATTATTTAGAGTAAGAGTATTATGAATATAAATCTCTTGTATCTTGATCATATTTTGTACTATATTTTTAAAGGTATAACATGTTTGGATGTCATGACCCCTTTTTTGATGGTAAGCATAGTAGAGATCCTCCCTATGAGACTTTGGTTCAGGTTGATCAGGATCTAGAAGATGGATCCCTAGGATATTGATAGTGCGTGCCTCACATAATCGATTGAAAATTGATGCTAATGTTTTCAACAAAGGAGTATATTTCCATTGTGGATTTCAATATTGATGTTTATTTTTTTTTTGTTGTGGATGATATTGGGCCAGTGGAGGTTGAGCCTAATAATTAGGCTGAGTTTGCAGTTGTAGTGGTGCAACTTAGTTTGAGGATCCAAGGATACTCAAATTAACTCAATTTACTAGGGTCGTCTTTTGTTGCATGTTGCCTCCTTTAGCATTCTTGTTTGTCCTTTTTTTATAGAACTTAATATCACCTTCTTGGATCTTGATGTCCTTAATAACCTTAGCATATGTTAGGGCATCCTCAAGTATTTGGTACCATTGTAGTTGCAATAGAAGTGAGATTTTCTTTGAAAAAATCCTAGTGAATAGTCTAGTAAGCTCCATTATGGGCAAGGTGAAAGGCACCTAAATTATTATCGCTCTCCACAAATTTTCATAGTCCATGACTAGTTCATCTTTGAATTGTCTAAGACTGTACAAGCTAGTCAATGTCACTTTTTTTATGACACTAAATGAAAATTATTCTAAGAATGTGTTTGCAAGTTGTTCAAAGAAATGTATACTATGTCATGGTAGATGATTATACCATAATGAAGAAGACCTTAAAAGAATTATTAGGAATGTTCTTAGTATGAGGGCATCTTCATATTAAATATGAAAGCATACATTCATGTAATGAGTGACATGCTCTAGAGCATCTTCCTCTCCTTTGAATTTATCTAATTTTGGTATTTCAAAGTGTTCAGGATATGGAGGCAATGGAATAAATGGGTGAAATGGATGGTTATGAAGTTGATGCAGAGTAGGTTTTTGGTAACCTGAGTTTTATGCCTCTTTCTCTAAGGATTTAATGTGGTCTATCAGCAACTTATATGCTTTCCTTTGTCCTCAAGGAGGCAAAAGTTATGGGTTTTTATGTCTATGCGATGGTGGTTGAATATTATAAATACACATATAAATATTAGAATATATCTCAAGCAACTGTTGGTACTCTAACTGTGGTTTCTCATAGGGGTCATACTCCTCTAGGTAAGTGTATGGTCTATTTTGTTTTGGCAATTGGTGCCTTTGAGGATGTATGGATGACTAATTTGGTCATGCACAAGGTGGATGATTTTGGTTTGGCCATGGAGGAAGGTTTTGATATTGCATAAGGTGCCTTATGCATTATTGTAGCCTATGGGTACTAGGTGTAGGTACCATTTCATACAAGGTCTTTTGTAACTACTCTTGTACCCTTTGTTGATGCAACCTTTGTAGGTGTGACCATTGTTGGTCCACCTATTGTTGATTTAACTATTTGTAATCATATTTGAGCCAATAATTGTTGATATAATTGCTATTGGTTCAAACATTTTTGATCTAGATGTTTTTGTTGGTTAATGATTGGCTTAGGTGGTTGATGAGTGTGGTTTATTTTCTTAGATGTATGGGGTCTGTTGGCTGTTGTATCTAAAATATGGATGGGCTTATCTTATCCCTTATTCCTAGTAGGATATATGAATTTTTTTTAATGATCCCTAAAGGTCACATTGACCTGGTATCCCAGTTTTTAAGTAAGATCTATGTAATCAAGCAATATAGAGGTGCAATGCTCTTGAATAAATGGTCTCTCTTGAAACATATTAGAATTTATGTTACCCTTGTCTATAAAAAATGTGAGAGATGATATAGGTTGTTTGTGAGAATGACGGTTAACACGTGCATCCTCTTGATCATGTTCTTAACATATAGATAAATGTTCATTTGGGGTTTCCTAGTAACATTCATCTTGGTACGAGATGTACTCTTGCACTGCTTCTAAAGGTTCTCTAGGATGAGCCAAGATGTGAATCCATGGCACTACCCTACTAGGACCCTCAAGTGGGTAGATAATTATTTTTATAGAAATAAAGCAAAGTTTCTAGATCAGGAAGGTATTCTTTTTGGATCATACTCAGGACGTATAAGTACTTTCGAAATAAGGATTTCTTGAAGGTTAGATTCCCTATATAAGAGATTCATGTAACGGCTTGTGCCAGGGTTCCAATCAAGAATTTCAAGGTTCTCTAGACTAAATTAGAGATGTTCCATGTCTCCTTATGGATGTTTGGTAGTTTTGGCTCTTGATTGTGCTTGACTTTGTGTTGTTACCATTATCTAAAATATGCAAACTATAAATAAACAAACAAACAAGAAAATAATTTTTTGTGTGTTTTTTATTTTTGTGTTTTTTTGTTGATGATTTTTTATTTTTTCTAATTTTCATTTTGGTTTTTGGTGTGTTTTGATTTAAAACCTATTATTATGATAACTGAAAGGTAAAATAGAATGAAAAATTTGAAGGGTAGTTTGTGTGCACCTCCCTATTGAGGAATGTAATACAAAGGACAAAAAGTGGCCTTTTAGGATGTAGGATATGGTTTTTGGGTATCCTAAGGAAATAATGTACCTCCCAAAAGAGGTCACATTGTCTAATTCCTAATACTTTCTCAACTGGGCTCTTTCTTCACACTCGGGCATGCTTAGACAAGAACAACAATTACGTTTTACTAATTACAAAAGCCTTGTGGTTAAGGGGTGTCTAATCCTATCCCACTCCAAGCATACCCAAGAGTAGGGGACTTTTTGGTGATGAAGTATAGAAAACCACTTAGGGGGCAGATATGGCTTGTAAGGGGCCAATCCACAATGAGAGATGAATTCCCATGTCACGTGATTTCTATCGATTCTTGGTGATGAAATTCAACTAATCAACATTATATTACCTCATGTGTGTGTGAGGGTTAATTTTAAAAAATTTAAAACAATAAATCAAAGAGAATATTATGATGTTCATTAATACAAAAATTTAAGTTTAATATTCAGAAATCCTATATGAAATTCAATATTTAAGCAAGAAACAAGTAGGTAAACCAAAAAATAGCTAACAAAGGTTGTCTAACACTGAGATGACTATGAAAAGAGGTCATTTGGACCTGAGATGACCACAAATAAAGGTCATCTAGACTTGAAATAGCCATAAAAAAGGTCATATTGAGCCAAGATGACTATTGTTAGACTGACCTAAAGGTAAAAACTTTTGCAATTTTTTTTTGTTTTAAATGAAAATTTTCTTACTTTTCTTTAAAGAGCATAAAGTGATTTATCTTTCTTTATAGAGAAGGATAGATAGACTTACTTTGACAGCCTAATTTTAAAATGGATATCCCATTGTTGTTACTGCTTTGGTTCTACTCTGGGGGCAATCTTGACCTGAGATGACTATAGTATACGGGTTGTATCGACCTAAGATGTTTCTGACTGTGTACCTATAAAAAGTAAAATTTATCAATAATAACTCAAAAAGCTAAATAGGGGATTGGAAGGTCCCACCATGATTGCCATCTGAGAGCAGGAAAGTCATGCACCAATAAAGTAATAAAGAAAGCAATATATATAACTAATACACAATGATAAGACAATAAAATATGGAGCCCCTTTTATATTATATAATTATTTTTTGATGTGTTAAAATTAAGTCCCCTCTAAGGGGATGCTACCCATTGATACAATGAATAAAAATAAAATATCTAGATGCATTGTAAATGATTTTCTTGCAATCACAAATCATTTGGGGGTGGGTTTTCCATGACCACCACTATGAGTATGATGTGAATCTTGTGTTCCTTTATCGTATGTTGGATATTATAGTTTTCATAAAAATAAACTAGAAATGTATCAAAAGAATATGAATGGCCCACTAAAATTATGCTTGTATTAATCAATATGAATATGATAAAAAAATATAAAACTAGTTTGAAGCATTTAAAATTTTTAAATCTATCTAAATGCAAAAATAATAAAAATGTTGATCTAGGGTATGCTAAAATAAAAGCAGTAAACCAGATCTCTTCTAGAGGCTATCTAAGGTCAATATAGCCTTGACTGCAGGCCATATCAAGTTGAGATAGTCGTTATACCAAGACTATGTTTCTTCATGGTCTAGTCGAGGTGGCATCTAAGATCAACCTAGGGTTTTGTCAATGGATTTTTGCACTATGAGAGCAACTTCATGGGTTAGATTGATCATTGAGGAAAGGATATTTGATTTCATGGAAAATTAAAGTGTAGCATCCAATCCTTTTTAGCATCCCAACAACATGGCTTTCAGTAATGGGATCTTGAAGGATAAGAAATGGTAGCACTTCATTACAAAAAAATCTTGAACTCTATATATGGATTTTGACAGCACTTTGTTGTACAAAATTAAAAGTTGAGGGACATTTACACAAGGAAACCAGCAATTTAAATTGAGGGGGTAAGTGTCATTTTAAATATTCTTGGTAAAAATCTAGGTTACTCTGCACAAAAAAGCAAAGAGGTAGTTCACATTATGAAAAACAAATGCTTATCTTTGAAATTTCATGCAATTGATTATTGCATGTGTTTTTCCTATTTTTTCCATACGAGTTGCTTAATATTTTCTTGTGATTTCATGCACAATGTTAACTAGTAGTTTAAGGTGCTAGTTACACACCTTTTTATTTTTCACACTTGCTTTTAGTTGCCATATCAAGTTGAGATGACCATAGTTTGGTGGCCATCTTGGGGTAAGATGACCATTATTTATTTGGAATTATGCCCATTTAAGTGGTGAAAACCACTATTTTAGACCTAAATCTATCCAAGGTGGGTTAGGTGGTCTAAAAGGAGTCCATTCAAGTAGTCTCCTCAAATGATGTGTTTTAGGTGTCTACACCTCCTAGTATTCTAGTTTTTTTGGGCCTTGAGATTCATAAGCAAGTTTATGATGGGAGAGTTTTCTTAGTAGTAGACTAGACACCCACCCATAGGACGTCTAATTCTATTTTATATTTTAATAATATTTTTCTCAACCCATCTCTTTCATGCATAAAAGGAACAATTTCATGGCTAACAAAGGAAAAAAAGTCTTAATTACAAACAACAAAACCATAAATTAAAGACTAATACTTCATACTATAAGCCATTATAATGAGGGTGTATGGCTTCACTAGAAACCCAATTTTGCTACCCTACCATGTTATAGACTATCTTCTTGGTTTGAAGTTTTATCAATAAATAGAATATGATTATCTACACTTGGGTGTTGGAGTGAACACAGGTGCTCTGTATAACTTGCCTTTGAGTTATTATCCAATCACTCTTAGCTTCCAAAAAATGGAATATTTTCTAAAGTAGAAGCTCTTGAATTTAATGCTATAAATAGAACTAGATAGATGAAGCTATGAATTGGACAAGATTTTGAAATACCACCTAGAAAAGCCAAAAAAAAGTCCCTAATATTTTAGCATAATCCAAGGCTAGAGGTCAAAAAGCAAAAAATATAGTAGATGAAGAAGAATCTAAGCAAGAAGCACTTGAGGATAATTTTCCATCATGGAGGATATTTTCAAAGAGTAAAAAGGAATATGACCCTTAATACAACTCTAAACATTTCCTAAAAGAAAAATATATATAACTTAATGGCTAAAAGGGGTTGTACTAAAATTAAGATTCAATAATGAGGGATATTTTGGTGTTATATAGGCATGCACAACCTTAGGTTTGGTACAAATACTGATCAAACATTTGATGCAGCTTTTGATAAAGACCCTTAAAATAAATATGAATAGAGGAGCAACACATCTAAGGCCAAATACACTTTGTAGAATACTAGGAATAAGAGATCAAATTCTTAATACAAGTAGAGTAGATTTCAAACATTGTTACTTCAATCTAACAACAAGCCCTCCCATCATCTTCAACCAAATAGGAACTCCAAAAAACTCCCTTTTCCATGTTCACTTATAGTCTCCTGGTGGCTACTATTCAAAGTCATTTACAATAGGTACAAGCTAGTGCGCATGCTTGGCTTGAAAAGAGAAGCAATAGATAGATACATATATTGCACCAACAAGGGTAATGGGCATGGCCTAAGAAAATAAAATACACCATGACAACCATGACCTCTACTATGTCCATGTTGGCATCTCTGTAGACACCTAAATCATGTAAATCATATAATACTATTAGTGCATTACATCTACCCTCTTATTGACAACATATGGCCTATTGGGCACCCTTCTAGGCTAGCAAAAGAATTCCAAAAGGCTCAAAAACTTATTTTGGAGGGTTCATAGCAGTTTAGGGCAGTTTTGGGGCACCTCCTGATGATTTTTCCACCAAGGGACAATCACAGTTGGTGACCGTCCCACCCAAGGATGGCCATCCATAACTGTCCCTGGGTGGGACGACCCCTAACTAGACCCTTAAAAAAGTCAAAGGACATGCTAAATGGCAATCAAAGACTGCCATTAATGCATCTAATAACCCCAAATTGATTTGGGACCTACTAATAGACTGCAAGGCAATATATTGGGAGCACCAAAGGGGAAACCTTCTCCAAATCAATCAATGACGAGATTAGGACACATGGCGCCACCTGCCTCACATGGACAAACATGCCATTTTGTCCTAGATGCCCTTTTAGGCTATTAAAGGAGGTCCAAACTCTCATTTCAAAGGAGGAGAATTTGGATAATAATGCAATTAAGTTCTACCCAAATTGAACCCCACATTTTGTAAACCAAAACTCGCCCTTTCCCTAGCCTTGAAACTCTCTTCATTCGAAGGTGATTTCAGGGGCAATAGGCTCGATCCACTGATTATAATCTGATAAAATTGAAGCATTTTTTGGCCCCATCTATCGACAAAAATCCTACCCAAGTTTTGTACCAATTGACATAGGTATAGGTGACAAAACTAAGGTAGTTTTTTAACCATCCCACCTGGGGATGGTGAGCACTGAAGAAGTGAAATTCATGATATCACCTTAAGGGCATTTACTTGCAATGTATATCAATTTTTAAGCATTAAAAATGGAAACATGGCATAAGCATGTAATCTAATGAAATGAGGCAACATAGACAATCTAATATAGTGAAATTGGGGCACCTCCTCATGACCATCCCACCAAGGAATGGTCACAGTTTGTGACCGTCCCACCGAGGGACGACCATCCATAACTGTACCTGGGTGGGACAGTCCCTAACTGGCCCTTTGAAAAGTTCAAAGGACATGTTAAATGGTAATTAAAGACTACCATTAATGCATCCAATCACCCCAAATTTATTTGGGACCTACTAATAGACTGCAAGGTAGTATATTGGGAGCACCAAAGGGGTAGCCTTCTCCCAATTAATCAATGATGCGATTAGGACATGTGACATCACCTGCCTCGCATGGCCAAAGATTCCATTTTTCCCTATATGCCCTTTTGGGCTATAAAAGGAGGTCCAAACCCTCATTTCAAAAAAGGAGAGATTGATGATTTATGCAATGAAGTGCTACACAAATAAACCCTCACTATTTGCAAACCAAAACCCACCTTACCTAGGCCTTGAAACCCTCTTCATTGGAAGGTGATTTTAGGGGCAATAAGATCGATCCACAAAATCCAAACTAGCCAAATTGAATTATTCTTTGGCCTCATCTATTGACAACACCCCTACCCAAGTTTTGGACCAATTTCCATAGTCATAGGTGATAAAACTAAGGTAGTTTTGTAATCATCCCACCGAAGGATCGTGATCAGTCTGTGTATGTCACACCTAGGGATAGTCACCAAATAGATTAGAATTTTTGATAAATTCCTCCATAAACCCCTTGCAAATGTCTAGAGGAAACTCTGGTCCAAATTTGAGGTAATTTAGAGTTTTGATGCAGGATTTGAGGTCCTCAAGATTGTAGGTTTATGTAGTTTACCCAGGAACGGTCACCATTTATACGTTGTTTCACCTTTGATTTTGCTTCCAAATTTCCTTTTTTGCATTTATAATGGCTTAAAATATGTTTATGCTTAATGTATATAAGTTTTCATGCATGTAGATCACTTTTTATGGTTGTAGAATATGCTCCCTTTTCATGGTTTAATGGCTTTATTCTATAACACAGATGCTTATAATTTCATTTCAATCCCTTGTATTTAGGAACAGGAATGCTAGGCAATAGGAGGAGCTAAGGAGGCACAATATTATCATCCCAAGGTAAGTAATTCACAACACTACTATTTATTGCCTTAAAGGCCTCTTTCCAAGGGACTAGATCCCTTGAAGATTTGTAATGAAATGTATCAAATTTGTGAAGCCCTCAAGGGGACATCTTGTAATATGGTTTTAAATCTATAAATGAATTAATATATAGATAATTTGATTATATTTATTGTCTATGTTGTCTCATTTTAGTATATTACATGCTTATGCCATATTTCCATTTTTAATGCTTAAAAATTGATATACATTGCAAGTAAATGCCCTTAAGGCGATATCTTGAATTTCACTCCTTTAGTGGTGATCAAAATCCAAGAATATATTGGAACCTACAAAGCCAACTATGGTAAATCAAGTGGTCATAAATTTCCCTGCTCCTCCTCAAGTTACACCTCCCCAAAATGTGAACTATCAGGCCCAACCTCCTCCTGTGAGTTATAACAATATTGGTACAACAAACCAGGGACAAAAATAACGTCACCCTCAGTGAAAATTTACTCCCATCACTAAATCCATGGATTCTATTTTTTATTGATTTTGGGCTACAAATATTTGCAACCATAGGAGTCCAAATCCTTCATAGATTTTGTGGGTCATGTGCAACAGTGCAAGGAACTAGTCATACAATTTCATGAGCATGAGCTTAAGAAAATAGCTAACAATGTGGTAGATCCTCCTTTACACATCATTGCATGTATAAATGAGATACCATATAAGAGAGTGCTCATAGACACTAGTTCCCCAAGTAATATCATAACAACCAAAGTACTAAAGCACCTTAAGTTTCTAGCATCTCATGTTGTGGCATCAACTTACACTCTTCGTGCTTTTAATGGCACAATATACTCTACTGTTACTACCATATTTTTACCCATTCAGGTGGGGTAAAAGACTATATCGATGTTGTACCATGTGCTAGAAGGTGATATGGCCTATAAAATTTTGCTAGGTAGACCTTGGATATGGGATATGAAGTGTGTCCCCTCCATTGTGCATCAATGTCTTAAATACACTCATGAAGGGCAAGTGCACGTAGTTTCTACCAATCTAGAGCCCTTAAAATACTACAACATATTGTAGTAGATGCCATAGTCAACATTACCTTTGACTCACATAGACTTATGATTGAATAAACTTGTTCAGAGTCTACCCTTTCCACCACCTTCATTATCATCCACTCCATCCTCATCATCACCACCTTCATAGAAGGATTCGATGTCGTCAAACCCTCCATCAAGGAACACGTCGAAGAGGCCTATTTATGAGAGCCCACCATTAGTTTCCACCATATCCATGAAGGAGGTTCCTTGTGTCATTAATGAGGAATTACCTCTAGAGGTGAGCACTGAATCACCTCAAACCTCCATTCCATCTCATCCATATTCACCATCCCAGGTCACAGTCCAAATGTCTAGTACAGGGATAGGAGAATATTTGGTGAGAAATGTCATGATAGTTCCATCATTGGAGATAGTGCAAGATATAAGGAGACCTCATCTTACCATAGGTAGCATTGTACCTCTTGGTCTACCTCCTAATAAAATGAATTTCATATATGGAGGTTTATAGTATGGATATCTACCAATTCCTCAGAAGGTGTAGCACCCTAAAATTGGCATAGTAAAATTGTCATAATTACATTTCACCATAGTAAATAATTTAAAATTCAAATTTAACCTCCCAAACCGCCCGTTAACCTTCGGGTAATCCGTTTCCCCTTTTTCGTGCCATTTTTAGAGGTTATTTTGACCGTTTGACGATATCGTCGCCGATCAGACGATATCGCCCCAGATCTGACGATTTCGTCTGGGCTAGGACGTCCAGACGATCTTGTCGCAAAACTGATTTTGCAAAATTAGCTTCTGTTCCAACGGGCCTCTAATCCGGGTAGAAGCGTGTCTGCGCCGTTAGAGACCCTCCCCCGTTGGAGATCTCCCAAATAGGGATGATCTCCAACCTCCTAACTACTCCCCTAAGCCTATTTAGTCCCTAGGACCTTCCCTTCCCAACCCCTCGGCTGAAATTCTCTGTAACTTAGCTTCATGCACGTTAAATCATCCTAAGTTTTCATTTGTAGTAGTCCTATATCAATTTTGTTGTAGGTATCATCTTGTTTTTCAGCCGGAGCAAGCATACATCATCGTCGACGAACCTGTTCAGATCGGAGGCGATCCTATCGAATCAGAGACGATTTCGTACTAATGCGAGACGATCTCGACTGCAGTCCACATTGAGGCAATCAGTGCCATAAGTTTGCATTTCTTCATTCCTTTTCTCTATTGTTTTATTCTGCAAATTAGCTAGTTTATCTTGATATTTCATATTATATTGCATTTTGGAGTTCACCCATATAGACTCAAATGCATAATTAGATCCATAATTGTGATATCATTAGCATCATTCATACATGTTTCGTTCTTTAAGTTTCAGTTCAGTATTGTCATTGTTATTTTGCATAGTTTCCCTCAACTAGCATAGTAGTATTCTCTGTATTTTGCATCTGTTCTTCTGTTTGCAGGTCTCTAACAAATTCGTCTGATGAATTCGTCAGATCTCAGATGATCTTGTCTGATCTCAGACGATTCTGTCGAATTCCAGACGATCCTGACTGCTTCAAACATCAGAATCTCCATCAGACATCCGGGTCAGGTATTCTTCTTATTCTTCCTTAATTACTTTGTTTTTTTGTCTTAAATTTGTTCTCTATATTCATTAAATCTGCATTTTCATATAGATTAATTTAGACTCATTTGGCCAAACCTAGGATATGAATGCTTAAAGTTAAAAACGAACACATAAAAACACATTCCAAACCTAGGCGTGGAAACTGCCATTAAATGTTTCCCGGTGAACCCACCATCCGTCGAAAAATCATCAAAATACACCTCCCTTGAGAGGCGGGACCTTCGCAAAGTCCTCTCAGTCCGAGGTACCGCGACATCCTTTTCCCATCCCCCTTTCGGGCACGGATCCTATAGCCTGAAGGTAAGGATGCGAAAAATTTGGAGCGATACATTTTGGTGAACCCGACGTGAATGCATCATAACCTTTTGAAAACAAAAACAAAAAAAAAAAATAGAACAACTAAAACATAGATGCATTTTAAAACATTTAAAGTTTAAAATCATGTTTAGATGGTAGCTCCTAAGAAAATATTAGCAAGTTACTATAAATGTAGAAAACCAATTGGCAACCGTAGAAATCAATTCTATGCTTAATGTGCCTGAAACAAGTAGAAATCAATTCCTGTGGAACGAACTTGATAGAAGACTTAGTCTCATCTCATCTAGGTCCACACAACTTAAGCAAATCAAGAGGCTAGTCCTAGATAGAATCCTGGATCCTCATCAACTAGTTTTTTATCATGAACTTCAGAGAGCCTCCCATAGATGGTTAGCTTATAGGAGAGCTCTAGTATCTTCATAATTGTTCACCTTCGAGGAATACCTCGAGAACGCAGCCATTGTGCACCAGTTCCTAGGTTGTGTAGAAGACCAAGAGGTTGTTCTTACATATAGGGAAATATGGAATAGAGTTCCGCGAGCTGTGCTATATCGAGAGTATTGCCATGAGCTTTACTTTTATCAACCAAGATCTGAGACAGATAATATCACTATAGCTCTTTTCATCAAATTTTTAAAAGAAAACTTTCAATTTGAAGAAGAACACTTCATGACTCCCGAACAACTCGAGCCTATTAATGATATTTATAAATTATTTATAGAAAACTAGATTATTACTTTCAGTCTTATTTCTTGCATTTATTGTGTTGATTGTCTTTACAATATTATTTCAAAAACAAATAAAAACTAAAAAACATAGCAAAAACTTAAACATTTCATTTCAAATATTGTAGTAGGTATATAGTAAATATATACCTCTTAATTTGTTGCAATATATATATATATATATATATATATTTGCTGAAATCAAAATTTAGCACCATGCCTAAACTTAGGAATGGTAAAGAAACTTTAGGAGAAGAAGAAGATTGGTTACAAGATACAACTGGAAACCCAAATGTCCTTCCTGAAGATCCAACTTCGGAAGGAAAACTCTAGTTCAACCAGAAGATGACCTAGGTGAAGATAAGGAACAAGAAGGAAGTGTTAAAGAGGATGGATCCTCATCCCCTAGAGTAGCTCCAAATGGAACTATTGCTTTTGACAACATAGATCATTTCAAGAAATTTCTCAATGATAACATTGATGACCTTAATGTGGCAATTCGTATTGATAAAGGGCAAATTAGTGACACTCAGGCAGCTTTGGAACATATGTATGATGTGCGCATTAATCCCTTATCTTTCATTGATCAAGAAAGTGATAAGGCTGGACCATCCAATACGGATATGGTCTCTATGATTCAAAACATGTCAAAACAATAGGCTATCCAACCTCCTAAGGAACCTGTTATTCAACCTAAAATCATTCCCACACAAAAGAAACCTTCCTTCACTACTTTATTCCGCCAAACTATTGAGCAATATGCTTCAAGTAAACAAAAACCTAAAACGAAGCCAAATACAAATTTTCAACAATCTGAAATACATCATAATACAACTTCAAAATTCCTTCATAATACTTTTCCTACCAATAATTTGCACAATAGTAACATGGCATCTAATCTTCATGTTCCTGCATCATATGCCCATAAAACCCATGTCAATGCCCTACCGAACCAATATGGGGGGCAAACTAGTAATCTGGAAGCCATGGTGAAACAGTTAGCTTCGCGTATGGACCGGATAGATCCCTACCGTCCCTCGTATAATTATCGAGAGATATGTAGTCAACCTTTGGATCCCATAGTTGTAGCTCAACCATACCCTAAGCATTTTCCCATGCCTATCTTGCCTATATATAAAGGAACCGAAGATCCCATAGAGCATCTTCGCATGTTTAGGATAGCATGTCATGACATATCGCATGATGACTTGCTATTATTAAAAATGTTCCCAAAAAGTTTAGGTGGAATGGCATTAGAGTGGTACTATCAATTGCCCACTCATTCTTTGAGAAACTTCGAAGAAACAACGGAATCATTTGTCCATCAATTTAGTGCCTACATCGAGAGGCATGTAACTATTAAAGATTTATACAATTTAAAACAAGACAAAGATGAATGTTTTGCCGATTTCTTAGCTAGATGGAGGCAATTGACAGGAAAACCGCACTTTGTGCTGCCTTATAGGGAAATGTTGGACATTTTCATCAACAATTTACAAGAACAAATATCTTATGAGCTATCGACTGCTACCTTAACTACCTTCGATCAAGCTATAGATTTAGCTCGAAGAGTAGAAGATGCCCTCATTAGGAGAGGCCAACTTAGGAAGAAGGATGATGAGAAAACATCCAAAAATCAATATAAAAACAAACAAGTCGTCGGTGACGGAGTCACTGACAGCAGAAATGTTGCTAATATCAATGCAACAAAGACAACAAAAAAATTTATATTGAAACCTCCTGACAAGCCTCCTCGAGAATTTACTAGATTAAACCAACCCTTATCAACTATTTTACCTCAATTACTCGAAAGAGGTTTGATCCAATTACCAGCTATCCGAGAACCTGATCCAACTATACCCGGATACAGAGCTGACTTACACCGTGATTTCCATAGAGGACCTGGACATTCTACCAACGCTTGTAAAAGGTTGAAACATAAAATACAGGATTTGATTGACAATAATGAAATGGAAGTGCAAGCCTTCCAACCTAAACAAAACCCTCCTAATAATACTCAAAAGACCGTTCCCCAAAATCAAAATCAAAATGCCAATCAAACTCTAGACATATTTCAACACCCTTTACCACGACATGGTAAAGAGGTAGCCAATCAAATCGAACATCATAATGTTCCCCCTCCTACCCGATATGTAGGAACCATTAGCGGACAATTACCTGTTCAGGATCCTCAAATATTTGACACAACCTTATCCCTGGTTACGACCAGGCCCTTACATAATTTTTCAAACTTCTGATTCTAGTGATATAGAATCAGATATTGAAAGTGAACTAGACATTACTTCAAACCAATCGAATAGTTCTGAAAATGAATCAGATCCTATTCAACCCATCACAGATGCTATGGTTCCAGAAGAACCATTTCCTAGACGAGTTACTACTCGACCTTCTTCTAATATATTCCTTTCTAATGAACAAGCCATCAATGCTCAACCGAGACCAGTTCAACGTCTTCATTATAACATTGTAGGTACCATTGGAGTCGTCACCCGACAACAAGCTCAAAATTCCCAACAAGAACCAAACCAGAACGATGGATCGGCTCCATTCATTTTGAAAAACCCCAATAAAGGGAATCATGCTCCTACTGTTCAACCTAAACCCCCTTACAATATTAATGAGCAATTGTCCAATACTACGGCCATAATTTCCCTTTTGGATTTATTAAGATCCTCTCCCACCCATAGGGATGAGTTGATGCTTACATTGAGCCAAATGATGGTACCTCAAAACATTCAACCTGAAGCTATGGCCAATACTATCATCACTCGAGAGATTGATTGTATTGACTTCCGAGATAAAGATATCCCACAACACAGTTTACATAAGGATAATCCCTTATACATTACTGCTCTAATTGGAGATGTAGCTGTCAAAAGAGTTTTGATTGATAATGGCTCATCTCTAAACATTTGCACTTTTGACTTCTACCAACGATTTGGCTTTAGAAGTGATGAAATGAAGAAAACTGATATGATTATCAAAGCTTTTAATGACGAAACACAAGAAACGTGTGGAGTTATTACCCTCCCATTGCAAGTTGGTCCTAGAACCCTAGAAACAACCGTGTTTATTGTACATTGCCCAAAGTCGTACAATATACTTTTGGGTCGCCCTTGGATCAACGCCATGCGAGCGGTCCCATCAACCTTACACCAATGTGTTAAATTTGAGTTTAAAAATCAGTTGGTCACTATCCATGGTGACCCTAGACCTTTTGATATGTGTGCTTTGGCAGAACCCGTTGGAGTGCAATTTTGCCCTGCTCTGTCGTCCACACATCCTAGTTCTTATTTTTCATCTAAAACTGTGAAACACACACCCATAACTTCACCTATTTCCCTCCATTAATTTCATCCTCCTATATAGACCAACAACCCTCTAAACAAATCATTTTAGAACCTCAAAAAGATCTTAAATCTACAACCAATCCTTCAAGTTCTATCCCTATAAATTCAAAACCTATAGACACATCTATCATTCCTCCCACATCTAAAGATATAGGTAATAAGCCTTCTACATCTTATGCCCTTTCTGATGAACTTTTACCGGATTTATCCACAACCTTAATATCAGAAAAACAAATGCTTTCATGCAAGATTCAATTCTTTTAAATAAATTGCCGCCATCTCCTCGTACTTTGGGCCTCCCACAACCTATGGGAAGTACTTACCAAGTCGGGAGTTGTGCCTTCATTTATAAAGGATATGACTGGGGAAGAATCCCTCGAAATATCAAAACTCATCATGAAGGATATGCTCTGTGTTATTTTACCAATGATTATATTAAAGCTAAACCCATGATGCTTAAAATGGGATATAAAGGGAAAGGCTTGGGACCTTTCCAAAATGGCATGAAAGAACCTTTCGAGGTAGAACCGTGGCCTGCCCGCTGTGGTGTGGGCCTATTTCCTAGTAAGGGTCAACCCTTTCCTTTTGACGATGATGATCACGTCATATGTTATCAAGATTATTTGGATAGGCATGTTGATTTGCCTCTTAAAAATCAGTCGTTTTCATGCAACATGCTATCCATAGCTTACCCTGAAATGATTGTTGACCCCGATGAAGAGTTGGAAGGAGATATCTTCCATGATGTCTTCGTTGAAGAGATGTTACACAATGGATTTTATTTTGATGGTTCTATACCAACTATAGCCCAACTTGAGGCCACTAATCCTCAAGATGAATTATCTAAATTAACCTTACAAGAATTACAAGAATTGGGCGTTTCACCCGCCCCACCTAATTTTGAAAGAGATCTACACATGGAGGTAGAAAACGTCATTAAAATTAATATTGGAACTGAGGACAATCCTCACATAATCAATATTGGATCAGAATTAAGTCAAGAAAAACAAGAACAATACATTGCATTTCTTAAAGAGTATGAAGATGTCTTCGCTTGGACATATGAAGATATGCCAGGTCTAGACCCTTCTGTAGTCATGCATCATCTAGTGGTCCATCCGGATGCTAAACCGGTTAAACAAAAACTTAGAAAAATGCATCCCAAAGTGGCTCGCTTAGTCAAAGGGGAGTTAGAAAACTCCTGAATGTTATCTTTATACAAGCTATTGATTATGCGGAATGGATCTCAAATGTAGTTCCAATCACCAAGAAAGAAGCTACCAAAGTTAGGGTTTGCACAGATTTTAGAGATATTAACGCCGCATGCCCTAAAGATGACTTTCCTCTTCCAAACATGGATCAAATCATTGAATTTACTGTCGGGAGTGGGATGATGTCCTTAATGGATGGATTCTCCGGTTATAATCAGATCAGGATAGCTCCTGAAGATCAGGCTAAAACAACCTTTATTACCCCCTGGGGTACCTTTTGCCGGAAAGTGATGCCATTTGGCTTAAAGAACGCAGGTGCAACTTATCAACGAGCTATGACCTATATTTTTCATGATATGATGCATGATATCCTACATGATTATGTAGATGATATTATAGCTCGCTCTATTATTGAAGATAATCATTTAGATGATTTGAGAAAAGTTTTTAATCGATTACGAGAATATCTTATTCGATTAAATCCAAAAAAATGTATATTCGGAGTTAAGTCCGGTAAACTATTAGGGGTTTTAGTTTCTTTACGTGGTATTGAAATCGACCCTCTCAAGATTGCGGCCATCACTGATATGCCCGCACCTACTAATATATTTGAGTTACGAAGTTTACAAGGTAAACTTCAAGCTATCCGTCGCTTCATTGATAAGCTGGCGGACAAAACTGGTCCCTTTCTTAAACTCCTTAAGAAGGATGTCCCTTTTAATTGGGACACCGAATGTAGAGAAGCTTTTGAACTTCTCAAACAATACCTCCTTAATCCACCTGTGCTTTCACCACCTAAACCTGATCGCCCATTTCTCCTATATATTTCAGCTTCAGATTCTGCCTTAGGAGCTATGTTAGCTCAACTTGATGATGAAAAGCGAGAACGTGCTAATTATTACATTAGCCGAACCTTCATCAGTTATGAAACCCGCTACACAGCATTAGAAAAACTATGTCTAGCCGTCGTGTTTGCTACGCAAAAATTACGACACTATATGCTTAGTCAAAAAACTTATGTCATTGCTAAATACGATCCCTTGAGGTATCTCATGAGTCGACCTTATTTATCGGGTCGCACAGCCAAGTGGGTTCTTGCTCTAAGCGAGTTTGATCTCACATTCATAGGACAGAAGTCTGTTAAGGGTCAAATCATAGCAGATCAATTAGCTGCTGCACCCTTAGAGTCTACCCATCCCCTCATCATCGAATTTCCTGATGAATGCCTTCAATTAGAGGCCGACCATACTGAACAATGGTCCTTATACTTTGACGGAGCCCGATGCATGAGTGGGGCTGGTGCGGGTATTATTTTAATATCCCCACAAAAACATCTTATTCCTCTGGTCCTTCAAATTGACATTTGCTTGCACCAACAATACTATCGAGTATGAAGCTCTAATCCTTGGATTACGAGCTGCCCTAGCGCTAAAAATTAAACATCTTTTAGTTTTTGGTGATTCCCAACTCGGTTATAAACCAAATTAATGAAGTTTATCAAACCAGAGATGATAAACTGTGCCCATATAAGGCCTATGTTTTACAATTAATGTCTTTATTTGATCAAGTTACCTTGGAAGCTATTCCTCGAACTAGCAACCGTGCAGCTGATGCTATGGCCGTAGCTGCATCTCTCCTACCCTTGGAGTTAGATGACGAATATGCCACTATCATTATTCGTCGACTCCAGGAACCCGCTTCAAATAAGTCATGCTTAGAGCCTTTGGATGTGTTTCTAATCAATGAAACTACTCCCGAACCTTGGTATACGGACATATTTGATTTTCTCCAAAATGGGACTTTCCCTGCCAATTCTAATAGAAACCAATGTTGGTTATTACGTCGACGAGCAAGTCGATTTGTAATAATTGGCAATACTTTATATAGGAGATCTTTTGAAGGTATCCTATTAAGATGTTTAAACTTAGAAGAGTCTAAATCAGCCTTGAGTGAAGCCCACGATGGATCTTGTGGAGGACACTTTAGTGGTAGTGTCATTGCTAAAAAGCTCCTTCGGATAGGATACTTTTGGCCTACCATGGAAACGGATGCACATGAGTATGTGCGCCATTGCGACAAGTGCCAGAAACATGCTGACCTTGTCCATGCGCCCGCCCAAGAACCGCAGGCTATTTCATCTCCTTGGCCCTTTTCTAAATGGGGTTTAGACATTATTGGCAAAATCAATCCGGTGTCATCTCGATGGACACAAGTTCATCATAACCGCCACCGAGTATTTCACGAAGTGGGTCGAAGCTATGCCTTTAGCTTCCCGCACCGGCACACAAGTATCTAAATTTATTTTTAATCAAATCATTTGTAGGTTCGAAATTCCTACAAATCTCATCTCCGACAATGGAACTTGTTTCAAAAATAAAGACGTTAAAAAATTATGTCAAAAATATAAGATTCAACATCGCCGGTCCACTCCCTATTATCCTCGGGGTAATGGTCAAGCGTAAGCATCTAACAAAACCTTAATCAAAATTCTCAAAATATTGGTCAATAAACCGGCCGTGACTGGCACATTCAATTATACCCAACCTTGTGGGCCTATCGAACTAGTGTTCGAACCCCCACGGGAACTTCACCATTTGTTTTGGTTTATGGTGCTGAAGCAGTTTTTCCATTTGAATTGGAAGTTCCTTCTTTGGCTCTGCTACTTCAAGATACCGAAGTAGGAGATGAATATCGGAGTCGGCAGACTCAACCAGCTGGAACTCCTAGATGAAAAATGCATCAATGCTTTGGAGCATCTCCGTGCTTACCAAAACAAGCTTAAAAGATCATATGCTAAGAAAGTTCGTCATCGATCCTTTGAGATCGACGACCTTGTTTTAAAAGAAAATCAAAAAAATACAAATGCAACTAAGGACCTTAAAGGTAAATTTGAGCCCAACTGGCTTGGACCATACATTATTACTGCTAAATTTGAATCAGAGCATACAAATTATCTACCTTAGATGGTAAAGAACTTAAAGAACCCATGAATATTTTGCATCTTAAACGTTACTATGCATAAATTTGGTCATTTCATCCATGTATATATTTGTTCAAAATATTTCAACATTACTATCTTGTATTTCTTTCAAATTTATAAAAATCCAAAAACATCAAAAACATTCATAATCATCAAAAATCTTCAAAACTATTTGTTGCATTTATTTATGGCACTTGTTAAATTTTTTGTTCAAAAACAAAAAAAAACCAAAAATCAAAATAATGATAAAAATATAAAAACAACAATATGCTTGACTCTTTCGAAACCAAAACAATATAAAGAAGAAAGAGGGAGTCAACATTCTCAAAACTTCTCAAAAGTGTTTATATATATTTTCTTACAAATGTTGCAGTTATATGTTTCAAATTATTTTTGATAAATTAGCATTTATTTGGAATCCCTCACTTGCACACTCACAAAAATAAATATCTTGATTTTATCTGGCATGATTACTAATCTCTCTTATATCAAAGTCCACAAAATTCAATTAAATAAAGTTTGAGCATAGAGAATTGATCTTGTTATTTACTTAAACCAAGCACATCTTTTCACAATAAAATGATTATATTTGTAATTTCCATGTTTTGCTACATAGTAGAAGTGATTTCTTGAGCGAAAAGTTTCCCCTGCTATCCTATCATGCACATGGTCTAGAATCTTTGAGAATTGGCAAAAGGACAAGCTCACCCCTACCCGGAATAAAAATCCCTTGCTCTACAGACTAATCCAAGCAAGTATCCCTAGCAAAGAAAAAGAAAAGAAAAGTTCAAGAAAAAAGAGAAAAAAAAATGTTATTTTATATCATTACAGCAATATTTCAAGCACTATCTCAAAAATCAAGCAAAAATACAAAAAGAAAAGCAAAAGAAAGCAAAAAGCAAGAAAGCAATAAAATCCCTTTCCCTACCCTTTGAAAAGAAAAGAAGGGTTGATGAGCTTGAATCCCTGGAATTCTCAATTATTCAAAAACTGTGAGGTAAGCCCCATAACAAGTGGTTTGTGCCCAACCTGCTTGGCCTTGGGTAACTCCTAGCGTGGTGATATGTCCGTCACATTAGCGACCTTCTTTTGTACAGACCTATGTCCGCTTATGGATTAGCTAGCTCTTGATAATCCGACCTACATAGTAGTCTAGTATGGTTATATGCATCTACATCATGGTTAATGAACACTTATTTGGTTTCTTCAAATCACTTGTATCATATTATCTTGCTCAAAACTCGTAAATGCACAAAGCAATTGCACACACATTTGTATTTGAGAGATTTTGTGTATCATTATGATAAATCAAGATCGGAAATGAATTCACATATGCACATGGGATTCCTTATAAATCTAACTTTTGTCTTCAAAATACTTTGAAATATTATTTTTGCAACTTGTTTGGAATAAATCAAGTACAATTGTTTACCATAAAGACAACTATATAATAGAAAAATCAAAAATTTCTTTCAAAATATACACTCAAAACATATATATCTGGTTGACTTTCACGACGATGGTATAGTTCCAAAACCAAAATTGGAATTTTATGCCTAGCGCAAGTCCTCATTTTCATATTTTCTGTTTATCAAAAATCAACCATGCAATAAAACTATCTCTTTTTGATTTTCGCGATGATGGTATAAGTCTATACCTACATATTCTATGCCTAGCGCAAACCATCGTAACAATTTTTATTCCCCATTTATTTAAAAATCATGAAAACCATATGACTTAAATCATTATGTTACACAAATTATGCTTTTAAAAAGCAAACACATTTTCATTATTTCATGTCATTATGTCAACCTTCAATTTTGCAAAGATGGTATAATTCCTAAAGAATTATCCAAAATTTTATCACACTTAGGAATTTATGCCTAGCAAAAATCATTTTAACATTATTTCATGCATACTATTTTCATGAAAATCTGAAAACAAACCATCATCATCATCATCATTTGCACTATTGCACCAAAGTCTTAAGACAAGCCTCTTAAGCACTCTTTTACTTTTAACAATATTTCTATAAACGGGATTAGCTTGACGACCGAGTGAGCAAAGACTCCATGAAATGGTCTATACTAGCGACAATGTCCTTTGAAATTATTGTTAGAAGTCTCTTTTTATTTTTTATCACATCTCATCACAAACAATCAATTTGTTACATCAGATTATTTCATTTAAAATATTATAGCATGACATCAAAGTTATAAATTTTCAAAACGACATAATTTCATGAATCCTCAATCCAATTATCAAATTAATCAATCAAACATAAAAGCATCATAAGCATACACATAATACAAGTCATATGATCAATAACATATCATATATATGTCAACAATATATATACATCATCAAAACTGGATTGGTATGCCACAATCTGTACCTCGGCATACTCAATCCTCTATCAACAAAAAAATAATAATACAATGTCAGTCTGTACAAAGCTGTGCAGCCCTCTAGCCTCGAGAGCCCCTCGAGCTCTCCGCCTCATCTCCTCCCCCGCCCTGAGGTGGACGAGGTGGCCCCATCGCAGTCTGAGTAGTCCTAGTCCTCGACCGGGACGTGGTCCTCGACGACCCGATCCTGATCGGATCTGCAATGTTGGCCGGCAGGGGTAGTCTATCCGCCTCTGGCACCAACTGATAATACAATGTCTGATAGAAAGTGAGTTGGGCGATAGCCCGTGTCAGCTCTCTAGAGCTCGCCCCTCCGCCCCGTGCCCTGAGGCGTGCAATCTCGTCTCGTAGCTGTGCCACCTCAGCTCGATGGCGTGCAGCCTCATCCTGTAGAGTCTGCACCTATGCCTGGAGACGATCTCTCTCCACCCGAAGAGTAGCCATCTCGCTACTCTCTCCTGTGTCAATGCCCTTGCCCTTATCGAGCGATGGTGGCCTCTCCCTCTATGGAGATGGGGGTCTCGCCTCCCTCCTCTCCCTCTGTCGTGGCCTCTCCTGTGCCTGTGGCCTCCTCGGCTCTCTCCCACCGTGACCCTGGGCCGCCTCCATCGCTGCCTGGCACCGCCTCCCTATCCGATGCACAACCGCATGTATCAGACCCTACGCCCTCGTCATCCGAGGAGGGTGGATGCCTGCGTACCAGGCATCATAGCCATCGGCTACCCTTGCATCGTCACCATCCACTGGCTGGATGGGGGCATCGTCCGCGTCCTGGCTCCAGAACCGCTGCATGTCTGGAGCCCCGCTAACCGTGGTGTTATCCCGGATAGTCCAAGAAAACTCATAATCCCTCAGAGATGGGATCCCCTGCTATAGACCGAACTGACGCAAAACTCGGTCATAGCGGTGGAGCTCCACCTCTCCCCTCTCCATCCGTAGCCAGCAAACTCGCCTGACGTGAGCCAACTCCCGTCCGTCCTCGGCCCACCCTCGGATGCTCCCTCCATGGCCTCCAGGTGATCCGGTCTGGGACTAAGTCATCCAATAGTCTCCGGGACATAGGGAGGTCGATCCGCCGCTGTGACCCTCTTCGGAGCCACCAGTAGAAGACTCGGGGCCTCTCCCCGTCTACCCTTGTCAGAGGAAGCCCTACCGGCCTCTGCACTGCAATGTGCTCCCAACACCAAACCTGTAGGAGCGATGTCATCACCAGACATCGGCCGCCCTTGTACACGACCCCATACAGGATCCTGTACAATCGGCATAATACATAGCTGCCCCAAGAGAACCTGTACCCGTGGTCCCGCATATCGTAGATCACATCTGCCAAGCATCCACGGCACCTCGCACCCGCTCTGGTGGCACAGCAAAAGTCCACCAACCACTCCAGCTAGCACTCGTGTGAGTCTAGATGCCCTAGGCATCTGGCGCAGTGCCTCGATATTAACTCCGCCCTTCTCCAGGGTGAAGCTCGGGTCACCACACAGTCGTCCCATAGCGTGGCCCTGATTGGCCGTAGGAGTGATCAATCGTCCTTGTATGGGGATTCCTAGAATCCTCCATACATCCTCTAGAGTGGGAGTCATCTCCCTGTCGATAGCCAAAAACATGAGGAACCCGGATACCATCTCTCCGCTAGGGCCGTTAGTAGCCCCATATCTCGTAGACACCTGTGGCATCTCTGCCACATGCTGCAAGCTGGCCTGTGCCAGCCGATCTCGCTCTGCCTATGTGAGAGCGGCCAAGTCATCCCTCAAACCTCCATACTTCCATTCTCTCGCTCTTTAGCAAACCTCTCTGCAAACATAAACAACAAAACAACAAACAATCATTAATAAACAATTCAAGTAATTAATAATGCAAGTTAAAATTCAATTTTATGCAATTGATGATATCGCCCACTATTGGACGATATCGTCCCAAATTTGAGCAGAATCGTCTCCGATTTCGCAATCCGAAATCGTCTCTAATTTGACGAAATCGTCCCCCTTTCGTCGATTTCGCCCTTGGGCGAAATTGACGAAATTGAGACGATTTCATCGAAATCGGGACGATTTCATCCCGACGACGTCGACGGCCCAAAAACGGCCGCGATGCTCAAAATTCATCTAAAAATTACCTACAAAGCATGTAAAATTAAATTAAAGCATTCTAGTTAAGTCTAGACTCTTACCCGTAGACCGCGTCTGACCTCTCGTCGATCTGTGCGTCGTCTCCACCATTTTTGCTTCAGAGCTCTAAAAACCAGAAAATGAACAAGAAAAATGAATTAGGGTTTTACCCTATTTTTCTTAATTTTATTCAAAAATAATTTTTTGCTTTTCCATGTTTTTACCTCAAACGTTCGATTTGGGTAAAAACATGGAGGGGGCACCATAGTAAGTTGTCGTACGATTCGACCAAGAATCGTCGCCTAAAAAATGGGAATAATTTTTGCTTTCTCGTAGATCGAGAAGAACTCATCTTTAACGCATTTTCTTCAGAAAATTCGCTAAAGAGGGGGCAAAATGTAGCACCCTAAAATTGGCGCAGTAAAATTGTCATAATTACATTCACCTTAGTAAATAATTTAAAATTCAAATTTAACCTCCCAAACCGCCCGTTAACCGTCGGGTAATCCGTTTCCCCTTTTTCATGCCATTTTTAGAGGTTGTTTTGACCGTTTGACGATATCATCGCCGATCAGACGATATCGCCCCAGATCTGACGATTTCGTCTGGGCTAGGACGTCCAGACGATCTTGTCGCAAAACTGATTTTGCAAAATTAGCTTCTGTTCCAACGGGCCTCTAATCCGGGCAGAAGCATGTCTGCACCGTTAGAGACCCTCCCCCATTGGAGATCTCCCAAATAGGGATGATCTCCAACCTCCTAACTACTCCCCTAAGCCTATTTAGTCCCTAGGACCTTCCCTTCCCAACCCCTGGCTGAAATTCTCTGTAACTTAGCTTCATGCACGTTAAATCATCCTAAGTTTTCATTTGTAGTAGTCCTATATCAATTTTGTTGCAGGTATCATCTTGTTTTTCAGCCGGAGCAAGCATACATCGTCGCCGATGAACCTGTTCAGATCGGAGGCGATCCTGTCGAATCAGAGACGATTTCGTACTGATGCGAGACGATCTCGACTGCAGTCCACATTGAGGCAATCAGTGCCATAAGTTTGCATTTCTTCACCTTTTCTCTCATTGTTTTATTCCGCAAATTAGCTAGTTTATTTGATATTTTATGTTGTATTGCATTTTGGAGTTCACCCATATAGATCAACAGGCATAATTAGATCCATAATTGTGATATCATTAGCATCATTCATACATGTTTCAGTCTTTAAGTTTCAGTTCAATATTGTCATCTGTCATTTTGCATAGTTTCCCTCAACTAGCATAGTAGTATTCTCTGTATTTTGCATCTGTTCTTCTGTTTGCAGGTCTCCGATGAATTCGTCTGACGAATTCGTCAGATCTTAGACGATCTTGTCTGATTTCAGACGATTCTATCGAATTCCAGATGATCCCGACTGCTTCAAACATCAGAATCTCCATCAGACATCCGGGTCGGGTATTCTTCTTATTCTTCCTTAATTACTTTATTTTTCTTGTCTTAAATTTGTTCTCTCGTATTCATTAAATCTGCATTTTCATATAGATTAATTTAGACTCATTTGGCAAAACCTAGGATATGAATGCTTAAAGTTAAAAACGAACACATAAAAACACATTCCAAACCTAGGCGTGGAAACTGCCATTAAATGTTTCCTGGTGAACCCACCATCCGTCAAAAAATCATCAAAATACACCTCCCTTGAGAGGCGGGACCTTCGCAAAGTCCTCTCAGTCCGAGGTACCGCGACATCCTTTTCCCATCCCCCTTCCGGGCACGGATCCTATAGCCTGAAGGTAAGGATGCGAAAAATTTGGAGCGATACAGAAGGAATATGATGATGAACCATTTTATGAGGATGTAAACTATTTTTCAAATCCAGACTATGCATTACGGTACTTATATCACTACAATTGGCATGGGTTTGGTCTTAGCTTATATGAGTAGGGTAACCGTGTTCCATGTCAACCCCAATATCAATTTTCGTATGACATATCTAGGTTGGGACACAATAAATTGGTACCGTTGGATGTCCTCATCGAGATTCTTGAACACCTATGCTTAGGTTATCAAGATAAGCTCACCCACGATCCATATGCTAATATGAATTGCATTCATTCCTTGGGAGATAATTTCCCCATAGAAATGACAGATCAAGGTCTTTCCAGTGATGCCACCCAACCCCATGAAGTGGGGGAGAGCTTACACACCTTGCAATCTGAAAATGAGGAACAAGACCAAGGTCCTCCTCATGAATGGATGAGTGATGATGAAGATGATTATGGTGTCGCACCCATTAACTACCATAGCTCAGATGATGAATACGAGCATGTGTTCCCCTTGGATGATGAGGATGAGTATTATCTTCGTATGTTATTCCCCGTTCAAGGACCCATCTAACACTAGTTGTTACCTAATGAAGAGCAGGATCACCCTCTTCCACATAGGCCATTTCCAGTTATTCCACATATCTAGATCCACACCCATGAGTTATGAGACAACATCAGGTCTCTAGATACACTCACCCTAGAGTAGAAGATCATCTATCCATAAACATGATTTCTATATATTTAACGACACCATTGGTGAATCCAAATAACCCATCCAAGCTATGGCATATTTATTTAGAGGTAATTGAATTTGATCAGGGATATTATTTTCCATTGCCCTCAGAGTATTGGCCTTGGGAGGAAATGTTACAACCATTTAACTTTTCTTCAAGAACTACTCAGGATGTTTTTCAAGCTAAGGTTGACCCTGCATTTCCTATGGAAGAAGCAAACCTAGTTGATGACATTCACTTAATTCCCACCCCACATTAGTTGTAGGATGGGTCTCACATATCAATTGAGCCAATAATTGATAGGGACATTGGTACAGATCCCGATAATCCCCATACCATTAAATTAGAGGAAGATATCTCCCTAAGTGAACAAGATGATTTCAACTTGCATTGAAAGCAAGGATTAAAGCTTTTTCTTGGTCGTATAAATATATGCTATGACTAGACCCAAATATAGTCATGCATAATATTACATTAGACCCCAAGATCAAACCTATTAAGAAAAGTTACAAAAAATGCACCCAAAAGTAGCCTTAATGGTGAAATATGAATTACAAAAGTTTTTGGATGCTGATATCATCATCTTAGTAGATTATCCACCATGGGTTTAAAACATGGTTACCATCAAAAATCCTGATGGGAGGATTCACATTTACACCAAATTTCAAGATCTTAACAAAATGAGTCCTAAGGATGAATTTTCCTTACCTAACATCGATGCATTGGTAGACACAATAGAAGGACATGAAATTCTATCCCTAATGGATGGATTTTTTGGATATAATCAGATTCATATTAATCTAGAAGACCAAATCAAAACAGCGTTCACAATGCCTTAGGGGAAATTCTATTACAAGGTCATGCCTTTTGGCCTTAAGAACACTAGTTCTACCTACCAATGAGCCATGACATATATCTTCCACAAAAACATGCACAATATTTTGGAAGATTACATGGATGATTTATTGGCAAAATATTTATTACACCATGAACATATCGATGTATTGTGTAACATTCTAGATGGCCTCATAGAGCACAATGTTAGACTTAATAAAAAAAAGTGTGTCTTCGGTGTCACATATGGTAAAATTTTGGGATTCATAGTCTCCAAGTGAGGCATAGAGGTAGATCCAAACAAGGTCAAGGAAATATTAGAAATACCTCCCCCCACAACCATTAAGCAACTACATAGTTTGCAAGAAAAGGTCGCATCCATAAAACACTTTATATCATAATTATCGTACAAGTGTCGATCCATGAATAGGTTGCTACACAATGGGGTCTCATTTCATTGGGATGAAGAATGTCAAAATACCTTTGATGAAATTAAACAATACCTGGATTCACCACCTGTATTGGCTCCACTATGACTAGGAGTGTTGTTCTATTTATACATCTTAGCTGTTGAGTTGGCTTCGGGCACCATGTTGTCCCAAAATAATGAATTCCACAAAGAATAGTCTACTTATTACATTAGCCACACACTAGTCAACTATGAAATTCGATATGCATATGTTGAGAAGCCATGCTTAGCAATGGTCTTTGCCACTAAAAATCTATGCCATTATATGCTTAATCATACCACGTATGTTGTATCTAAATAAAATCCATTACGCTACATGATGAGTCAAACATATCATAATAGTTGTACGACAAAATGGATAATATTGTTGATGGAATTTGACCTAGAGTTCATTGGACAAAAATCTATCAAAGGGCAGGTCATAGCCGATCAACTAGCCGAGGCTCCTCTATAGGATGATCAGCCTCTAAATATAGAACTTCCCAATGATCGAGTATTTCATATCTCAAAATCACCAGATTCTGCTGAGCCTGAGTCACAGGCAGACATAACTTTATTCTTCGATGGTTCTAAATGTGAGCAAGATGGTGGTGCAGGTATCATGTTTTTCACACCACAAGGGGCTCCCATACCTCTTTTGTTTAAACTCAATTTTACTTGTACTAACAACAATACCGAGTATGAAGCTCTCATCATAGGACTTCAAATGACAATCGCCATGAACATAACAAAGTTGAACATTTTTAGTGATTCCTTGCTCATAGTAAATCAGGTTAAAGGGATATTCCAGTGTAGGTGTCTTTTCTTACAAGTCTACAAAGCCCTAGTGGACAAAATCCTGGTCAAATTTGAATGGTATGATATAGAGGCACTCCCTCTCTCATCTAATAATTTTGCAGATACAATGGCTTCCTTAGGGTCATTAATACCGCATGACCCTTCAGATGATATCACAACTATCCAAGTAAAAACACTAGTGCAATCTATGATTGAGTGTGAAAAGCATAATACTATACCAGTTGTTCACATGATTTAGATTGAGCCTTTCCATGAAAGGTTCTCTCAACTACACCAATATTTGAATAACGCTAACTGGGGGTCTTTGTTCCCTCATACTCATTTTGATACTAGCACAACAATATATCTCCAAGTTCTCTCTCAATTAGCATTCACACGAGACAAACATCAAAAGGATAACATGATTCATAATATTGAGGCTTCTTCAAAGCAAGATTGGGCCATCTAGATTAAATATTATCTTAAGCTAGGTAATATTCCACCTGGATTGTCGCATGTCGTAAAGTGAAAATTCAAAAAAAAGGCGATAAAATATGTCTTATTAGGAGACATAATGTATCGTCTAAGTTATTAATGTATTCTCCTTTGTTTCTTAAACTCATAAGAGTTAGCTTGGGCCATCACCCAAGCACACGATGGTACATGTTGTGGCCACTTTAGCAGTATGGCCATCGCTAAGCGCATTATTTGCATGGGCTATTACTGGCCAACTTTAGAGAAATATTGCTACGCTTATGTTAAGAAATGCGTGAAGTATCAACATCATGAAAATTTGACACATGTACCTTCATAGGCCTTACAACCAATTCAATTGGTCTGGCCATTTGCACAATAGGGGTTTGATTAAATTGGGAAAATCTCACTTGCCTCATTGGGCTATCACACATTTATCATAACGACAACTGAGTACTTCACAAAATGGGTGGAAGAAATTCCCCTTACCACAACGACTGGACCTCACATTGTGGATTTAATGCTACATAATATCATATGTCATTTTGGTATTCCATCCAAAATAATATTGGATAATGGAACACCCTTTAAAAATAAGGATGTGCGTGCATTAACAACAAAGTATAACATAAAGCATATATTTTCCATGCCCTATTATCCGCAAGCCAATGGGTAAGCAGAGGTATTAAATAAGATAGTAGTAGCCATCTTGAAGAAAACCATCAAGGAAAATCATAAATATTGGCATAATCAATTACCTCTTGCCCTTTGGGCTTATCACACTAGCATTCGAACACCCATTGGGGTAAATCCATTTTCACTAGTGTATGGTGCTGAAGCCATCATGCCTTTGGAGTTAGATATTTTGTTGCTGCACATTTCCATGCAAGAATTCATCAACGATGATATAACTAGACAAGCTTGTTTAGATCAGTTAACGTTACTTTATGAACGACGTGTAAATACCCTTGAGCATCTACATGTTTATCAGGAATATTTTAAGAGAGCTTACAACTTGAAAGTACATCAAAGAGACTTTCAAGTAGGTGATCCAACAAAACTCAAATTTGCCCTCCAATTTGTGAGACAAATTTACAACAAACTGGTTAGGTCCATTCATCATCACAAGCCAGATTGGACTTGGAAATTATCACTTAGAATCCATCAAAGGAAGTGAAGATCCTAAACCCATGAATATAAGTCATTTGTGACCATTTCATTCTTAGAGCACCATCTAAATACCCCTAGGCAGTCGTAGAAACTTTCTAAGTGTCACTAACCATCTAGGTCACCTAAAAGGCTCCTAGTGGTCTTTGATTATCTAGGTCAAGTAAAAATCCCCTAGACTATCTACGATCATCTAGGTCAACCTTAAAAGCTCCAAAGGCATCTATAAGCCCTTTTGTCACAATCAAATGCTCCTAGGTAGTCGTAGACACTTTCTAAGTATCATTGACCATCTAGGTCACCTAAAAGGCTCCTAGCGGTCTTTGACCGTCTAGGTCAAATAAAAAGCCCCTAGACTATCTACGATCATCTAGGTCAACCCTAAAAGCTCCAAAGGCATATATAAGACCTTTTGTCACAATAAAATGCCCCTAGGTATTCATAGACACTTTCTAAGTGTCACTGACCATCTGATGGGGGACAAGAAAATCACACGCTCACACTCATGCAATTCCCAATTTTTTTTCTTCTATTAAATCTAGAAAATACATACAAATAGCCCGTAGGCTTTACAATGACCAGTGCTCAGCTTGGTCTTCTCATTTCCACACTCTACGTGCAATCTCTGATCCACCACCCCTATCTACTACATTAAAATGGGTTTTTATAGAGGCCCCAACCCTATGAAACATCTTTCGAAAAATCGGTCCACCAACCCGATTTATGACCCCACTCCGCACGGCCCCTGTCATCGCCACTTCCTGTTAGGATACTCCGTGCGCCCATCCTTTTTGTTTCCTATGCTTCTTGGCATTCACCCACTTTTATTGCACCTTGTGCCATGTGTCATTTGGAACAATCCTTAAAAATACTGCCTACCACGGTTTCGTGCCATTTCCTTCTTCTTCTTTGTCTTCTTCTCTTCCTGTCGTGATATTGCGACGTTTCAACTTCCCTGCACTCCTTTCTTCTTTTGGTTGCGATATCACGACATGTCGTGATATCATGACATTTCCTTATCCTCTCGTCGTTCTCACCTTTGGGTCGTGATATCGTGACATGTCACGATATCGCGACATGTCACGATATCGTGACCTTTGCCTTCGGCTGCCCCTTGCCTGCCTGCTCTGGTCACGATTTCATGACAGTCATGATTTTGTGACATGTCACAAAATTGCAACAGTCGCTTCGATGTCACGATTTTGTGACATGTCACAAAATCGTGACATCCCATCTACTCCCCTCGACCGCTGCTTCGATGTCACGATTTTGTGACATGTCACAAAATCGTGACATCCCATCTGCTCCCCTCGACCACTGTTCTTCTCCATCATGATTTCGTGACTGTCATGATTTTGCGACATGTCACAAAATCATGACAACCCAACCGCTTTCCTCCGCTACTGCCTTGCTGTCATGATTTTACGACGTCGTGATATCATGACATTGTGATATCGTGACCTCCATGCTTCTTCGCCTTCACTTCTGTTTCATGTCGTGATTTCATGACGTCGCGATATCGCGACGTCGTGATATCATGACCTCCCTGCTTCTCTACCTTCTTTCCAGCTTTATGTCATGATTTCATGATGTCGCGATATCACAACGTCATGATATCACAACCAACATTTGCCTTGTCCAAGACTAAAAACTTAGAAAAATTTTGGTCGATGCCAGATTGCCCTGTTGTTGTCGGATGCTCCTACATCAGACACCCGGGGTAAGTGGAGAAGTGATCTTCACTTCTACATGGTCTGGTTGCTGCCTCTTGCAACACCTCTAGACATTTCTCTGCCTCAATAGCCTACTCCAACCCTTTCTCCTGGTCCACATAACTTCTGCCTTTCTCCAGGTAGATTCTCCCGCTGCTGTAGACTTCTTCTGCAGCCTGCATTAACTCCTCCTCTTTACCAGTTAAGTTTTTGCCTTCTTCCAGGCAGATCCTGGCACTGCTGCACTCTTCCTTGCATGCAGCCTTCTTCAACTTCAGCTTCTGATGCACTCCAACATCTCTCTTTTTTGTCTTTCTTCACACCTTCCGTGCCACTCCTCTTGCTCCCGTAGTTTTATGCTGAGCCACTCCTCTTGCAAGGCTTTAAATTTCCACTGCAATGCCAAGAACTCTTCTTTAAGCACCATATCTTCCTCCTCGCCATGGCTTCTTCGTGGAGGCATATTTCCTTGCTTTTCTTACAAAGCTTTGACCGATCCTGGTGTAGCTGCCTCACTGTCGGTGATCTGCTAACACGCTCCAGGATATTAACTCTATCTCTCTCTCAGAACCCTACCACAGATCCTGGTGCAAACTGCCTCACATCCGGTGATCTGTTTACACACTCAGAATCACTAGCTCTGATACCACTGATGGGGGACGAGAAAATCACATGCTCACACTCATGCAATTCCTAAATTTTTTTCTTCTATTAAATCTAGAAAATACATACAAATAGCCCACAGGCTTTATAATTATGGGGGACGAGAAAATCACACACTCACACTCATGCAATTCCCAATTTTTTTTCTTCTATTAAATCTAGAAAATACATACAAACAGCCCGCAGGCTTTACAATGACCAGCGCTCGGCTTGGTCTTCTCACTTCCACACTCTGCATGCATTCTCCGATCCACCACCCTTATATACTACATTAAAATGGGTTTTTATAGAGGCCCCGACCCTCTGAAACATCTTTCAAAAAATTGGTCCACCAACCCAATTTATGACCCCACTCTGCATGGCCCATGTCACTACCGCTTCCTGTCAGGATACTCTGCATGCCCATCCTTTTTGTTTCCCACGCTTCTTGGCATTCGCTCGCTTTTACTGCACCTTAGCAATCAATGATCATCTAGGTCAAATAAAAAATCCCCTAGACTATCTATGATCATCTAGGTCAACCTTAAAAGCTCCAAAGGAATCTATAAGTCATTTGGTCACAACCAAATTTCCCTAGGTAGTCTATGGCATTTCCTTAGTGCCAATGACCGTCTTGGACACCCAAAATTATCCTAGGCAGTCAATGACCATCTAGGTCAAATAAAAATGATCCTAGACTATCTATGATCATCTAGGTCAATCCAAAAATCCCCAAAGGCATCTATAAGCCCTTTGGTCCCCATCAAACATCCCTAGGCATTCTATAACCATCTAGGTCAAACTAAAATGTTCCTAGGTAGTCTACGATTGCCTAGGTCATCCTGAAATGCTCCAAAGGCATCTATAAGCCCTTTGGTCACCCAAAATCCCAAGTGGCATTCATTAAGCCCATTGGTCAACATGTATATACATATATATATAAAATATAAAAAAAAATCATTAAAATCATTAAAATAAAAAAATATTACATTTCTCATCACTTGCATTATAATCAGCATTGCATTAGGCATTCTCATCATTGCATTATGCATCATTCCAAATTGATCATACATGTCTAGAACCAAGTTTGTACACTAGGCATCTGTTAAAATCATTGTTATTATGAGTCATTATTACCACCTATTTACATTACATATACCATTTAAATTTATATTATATGTCTGCTTCCCGTCACTTAGCCATTGTTAGTAAAGCATAGTTAAAGTTTTTGGTCACTCAGCAATATCTAGTTGTCTTCTCAAATTTTATAGAAATATATCATGATATTTAGAAGGTAGAACCCTATTTGAATAATTCTTGGTATACATAAAAATCCCAACACATTTTCACATTAATATATCCAAGTCTACCACAAGGAAAGATGAAAACTGTAAAATACTCTAGGTTACTTTCAAGCGAAAAGGTTATCTTGCTCATCTTCCTGTGTGAATGGTTCAAATATGTTGAGAATTGACAAAAGGACAAGTTCCTCCTTGCCCAAAATAACTTTCCCTTCACTGGGGCAAGTATCCCAAAGAGAAAAATCAATAGTGATTATTATCCCTTAAAAATACTCCAACAAGAAACAGTGATTATCATCACTTCAAAATATGTATAAAGAAACAGTGATTATAAACACTAGGAAAAGCAAAAAGAAAAAATGGTTCTCACCACTACTAAAATCCCTTTCTCACCAAATCAAAACAAGCAACTCCCTTGAGAAAGTCAAAGTTAAAATAAAATAAGGGAGTCTTGAACTTGAATCCCTGGAATTCTCAGCATTAGAGAACCATAAGGTGATCCTCATTACAGGTTTGGTGGATAGCCTAATTTTCAATGGCGGTAGCCTCCCGCATGATGATATGTCTATCACTTAAGCAACTTGTTTAGGTATAGACCAATGTTTGAATGTGGATGAGCTAGCTTGTTGTAACTTATGTTATATAGTGGTCTAATCTAACTAAGTATGAAACTCGGGATAATGAGACTCGCAAAATGATCTCTAATGCCGATGGGCTGAATAAATCTCATTTGCACTAGGGTAATATTATGTATTATCATATTAATGAACTCATGTGCACACATAGGGATATTGATTATCTTAGTTATATTAATAGGTGCATACCTTGTCAAAATATCTTGTATAGTTAGTATATGACTTTTGATTAGGTAACTAGAGTGTTTGAGTCTCTTCAAAACTATCAAATAATATCATATCACATTACATTATCCATTTCATTTTACATCATGTTGTTACACGTCTGTCAAAATTACAAAGTCCATTAAATAAAGTGTTATAATAACATGGAAATAAAAAAGATACATTTTTTACAGTCTATGGTGCTAGTATATAATGTGTCAAAATAGTCATCACAAATCCATCATATAAAATTAAATCTAATCAATCATTACTTCCAATCATACATATTTACACTTTTGTTCATTAAGTGATGTTCATAAGTTAGGATGGATACCGGTTAAATATTAGCAATAATATTTAGACGTCCACTGACTATTTTATGCACATTTTTTAATTTACAAAAGCATATAAATAAAGCATCCACATCTACATATCATCGAATCACATCATCAAATAACTACATGCATCCATGTTAGACATGCATCATAAAATCATAAAGCAAATATAAGAATTGCATTCATATCATAAAGCAGTAAAATATGACATAATGATAAAAAAAAACTCATACATATATATATCTATATGTAAAAGCTAAAAAGCTACATCATGGTCCATAAACTACCCATAGGCTACAATAAAATTGAGTCATCCGACTTCGTAACCCAAAATGTCCAAAAAGAACCATCAAAGTCTGCTGACCATGGTCATGCAATACTGGTACCTTGAATCTCTCCTCTACTCTCAATATGAGTCCATTGTGAGCTCCCAGACCTACTACCCCTTGATCTGCTACCTCTAGATACCTCCATCCTCCAAGAAGTGCTCAAAGGCCTCATACAAGCAGACGAGTGTCCCATCCCACTCCCCTGGCTACGCTATGATCCAATGGATAATGCCCGATCTAGTATGCACCCCTTACAACACACTATCTCATCCTCCATCATATCCATATAGGTGCACTCATATTTACACCTAGTCTGATAATTCACCACCAAACCCTGGAGATGTGCTATATCTTCCTGCATCCTGGCAAGATCACCACTATTGGATTCCCCATGGCTACGGCCCTGTCCACCGACCTATGCCTAAAGTGTAGCTATAATTGTTGCTTGCCTCTCCATATCAACCTATGCACTATGCACCTACACCTATAGTAATTCCTAATCACTCTACAACTCCGCAATCATAGAATCTCGTGTTGCTAGATGTGCCTACATACCCTGATCCCCCAAGTCTCCCTCATTAAATCCCACTAGATCCTAGACATCTATCAACTCCACCCTATCCACTAACACATGTTGATGCATGGATCGCTCACCTGTGTCTATCTCCTCATCATAAGGAGACTCACCAATGCCCTCCTCATCTGGAGCACCCTTAGCTACATCCACTGCCCTGATAGTTGCATCCCCTCCTAGTGGTCCCTCCCTTTGCCACTACCGTATGATTCACCATGCATCATACTCCTTTATAGTTCTTATGTCATCTAAATAAAAAACTGCCACCTTAAGATATAACTCATCTCCCAAGTCCTCTACCACAGGCCCTACTAGAGTCCTCTCATCCCCGTGATGATGGTAGACCATCGACTCCCTAGGAAACCCTTTGCATAGCCTAAATTATCGTAGCACATGCTCATAAGGGAAGTACTCTCGTTTTGTTCCATGTCATCCTATCAACCATCTACCTCGTTAAACTCGATGTAGATGTGTCTCAGCCTCCCTCTAGTTAGGAAAATCCTTGTAAGGTCTCCACTAGATGTACATTGCCCTAAGCCATGCAAAAGCCTCTACATAGTGCTCTACCTCCCTAGCATATCATCGGCTATGCCCTATCTCACATGACCTCTTCCATAGCTCCCCATAGCCAATCTCCCTGTCTGGTAGCTCTTCTGGAGAGGTCCATGGTAGTCCTCATGGTCTCTCCACTGCAATATGCTGCCAAGACCAAGCCTATAGTAGGAAGATGCAACCCAAACCCTTATGCCCATGAGATCAGATCTCATATAGCTCGTCATATAGTTGTGCCAATAAAGTAGGATCCCAAACCATAACTATGGGCTCATCCTCTTTGCAATCCACTAAAGTAAAAACTAGTTCTATTAGGTTCCATGGGAACCTAGCTCCTGAAGAGTTGGGTAGCAACATGTTGCTGATCAAGGTCATCAAAAATTGTGCCTAATACCAAGCACACCGCCTTGGTACCATCTCACCACTAAAACTGCTCCACTAATAATATCAATCAATACATCCTCCCAATGCACTCTAAAGTACCTTTGCATTATGACCTCTCGTATCTCTGTCAGAGAAGATACTATTTGGAATCCCTCTATCAAAATACATAGTATTCGATATACGTCCTCTAGTGTCACTTTAATCTCCCCCATAGCTAAATGGAAAGTATTAGTACGAGGGTCCCATAGGTCTATCAAAGCAATCAGATAGGTGCGGTCTCCCACCACGAGATCTAACCGCATAACTTGCTTCAGACCAATGGCATCAAGAAAACTCCAATATACATTATTAAAATGGTCTCTAGTGATCTGAAAGAGACTCGGTACCCTATAATGACTCCTAAATATCTATTTATGCAAAGTAGGGTGTCAAAAATACCTTAAAAATGAAAACATTTTGCTTTAAAAACACCAAAAAAATGCATAGAAATGGGCCCTTTCTAGCCCATTTTTTGGCCGTCCCACCCAAGGATGACCCCCAATTAGGTAGCTATCCCACCCAAGGATGGCCACCAGTGATCGTCCCTTACATGGAAGGTCCCCAAATAGGGGTAAAATAGGATCAATTTGACCCCTAAAAATACCCTAAAAACCCTAAAAAACACAAAAAAATGGTATTTAATCCTAATTTTTTGCAAATAAAACATAAATAAAAGGTAAATTTCATATATGTTAGTCCTCATATGGTTTCTTAACATTTTTTATGGCTGTATTCATGAAATTATAGCAGAAATTGCAAAAATATAATAAAATAGGGCAGATAAAAGCATGTAATCCATACCCGTTTCACACTGGATCCACTGCCTAACATGTCCGCTGGTTGTATCATGTTGTAGGTTGATATTTTGATAGAAACCTACTTCATAAATCCATCTCCTACTTCTATCCTCTCCAACTTCTCCAAGTATCATGCACAAATGAGCTAAAATGGCCCTTTTTGGCCTTTTATAGCTCTAAAAGAAGCCAACCGCCCCTGGGTGGGATGAGTGCACTTTTGGCTGGTTATACCACCCTAGTATGGTAATTAATTTTTTCCTCATCCCCCCAAGGATTTCCACAAGCAAATTGCACTAAAAAAACATTAAAAAACTCAAAAAATGGGCCAAAAACCCACCAAAAACAAGGTAGAATGGGCAAGAAAATTGGAGGGATCAATCCTAAACCTATAATAATTTTGGATGTATAATAATACTATATTTTAGTCCCCAAGAAGGCCTACATGGCTGGACCGCTCCACTAGAATGAGATATATGACCTTTTGCTTCCAAAACTATTCATCAAAACAGTCGAAAATCACCCCCAAACAGGTATTTAGTACCATGGGCGAAACAAAGAGTTACCCCAATGAAGTCATATGTGTCAAGTGACTCATAACTTTAGAATTTTTCATGACCTCATATACTCATCACTTGAAGGGGTAGTCATAATAATAAATTCAAAAATTGAATCAACATTTAAACACTCGGAAGTGTAAATTCCATGCATTCAAAAGAATCTTGGCAAAAGATAAATTTTCAAGCCCATGCTGGAGCAAAGAAATAGCATAAGAAGCAAATAAAATAGGCTTGACCTCCTTGAAACCTCAGGAATTAACCCATGTAAAGGTTTACAATAATACAAGGCACCAAGACCTAGTATGCCTTAAGCCCCATAAGATTGTCATTACAACATGACTGAAAGGTATACCTGCAATCGATCCTTTGACTATGTCAATAGAAAGGATTCTAAGAATGTATGATCTTTCCACAATGGAGGCATCCAAAGTTTATTAGGTTAATGAAAAACCTTGATCATTCAATGATTTAGTGATCTATTTTTGCTCAACGCTTTGTTTTACATCGTGTATCCCAAAAATGAGGCATCTATAGACACCTAAATCACATAAATCAGATAAGACTATTAGTGCATTACATATTACCTCTTATCAACAACATAGGACCCTATTGGGAACCCTTCTAGGCTAGCAAAAGGCTTATAAAAGGCTCTAAAACTTAGTTTGGAGGGTTCCTAGCAGTTTAGGGAAGTTTTGGGGCACCTCCTGGTGACCGTCCCACCAAGGGACGGTCATAATTAGTGACCATCCCACCCAGGGATGACCATCCATAACCGTCCCTGGGTGGGATGACCCCTAACTAGACCCTTAAAAAAGTTAAAGGATGCACTAAATGGCAATCAAAGGCTTCCATTAATGTATAAAATCATCCCAAATTTATTGGGGACCTACTAATAGACTACAAGGCAGTAGATTGGGAGCACCAAATGGGTAACCTTCTCCCAATAAATCAATGACATGAATAGGACATGTGGCATCACCTACCTTGCATAACCAAAGATGCCATTTTTCCCTAGATGCCATTTTGGGCTATAAAATGAGGTCCAAACCTTCATTTTAAAAAAGGAGAGATTGATGATTTATGCAATGAAGTGCTGCACAAATAAACCCTCACTATTTGCAAACCAAAAACCGCCTTACCTAAGCCTTGAAACCCTCTTCATTGGAAGGTTATTTTAGGGGCAATAGGCTCGATCCACCAATTCCAAACCGGCCAAATTGAAGTATTCTTTGGCCCCATTTGTTGACAACACCCCTACCCAAGTTTTGGACCAATTTCCATAGGCATAGGTGACAAAACTAAGGCAATTTTGTAACCATTCCACCTAGGGATGGTGAGTAGTCTGTGTATGTCACACCTAGGTACGGTCACCAAATGGATTATAATTTCAAATAAATTCCTCCATAGACCCCTTGTAAATTTCTAGAGGAACCTCTGGTCCAAATTTGAGGTAATTTGGAGGCGTTTTGATGCATAATTTGAGGTCCCCAAGATTGTAGGTTTATCTTTCTCACCTAAGAAGGGTCACCATTTCTGCAATTTTTCACCTTTGATATTGCTTCTAAATTTCCTTTTTTGCATTTATAATAGCTTAAAATATGTTTATGCTTAATGTAGATCAGTTTTCATGCATGTAGATCACTTTTTATGGTTGTATAATATGCTCCCTTTTCATGGTTTAATGGCTTTATTCTATAACGTAGATGCTTTTAATCCCATTTCAATCCCTTGTCTTTAGGAATAGGAATGCTAGGCAAGAGGAGGAGCTAATGAGGCACAAGCTTATCAGCCCAACAATAGCTCTCGAGTGTGGGAAGCAAGAATTCACAACATTACTATTTATTGCCTTAAAGGCCTCTTTCCAAGGGACTAGATCCCTTGAAGATTTGTAATGAAATGTATCAAATTTGTGAAGCCCTCAAGGGGACATCTTGTAATCTGGTTTTAAAGCTATAAATGAATGAATAGATAGATAATTTTATTATATTTATTATCTATGTTGTCTCATTTTAGTAGATTACATGCTTATGCCATATTTCCATTTTTAATGCTTAAAAACTGATATACATTGCAAGTAAATGCCCTTAAGGCGATATCGTAAATTTCACTTCTTAATTCCTAAATCATAGAATCCAACTATCAAATGTCTAAAAATATTTTGGATATATATAGAGTCCCAATTAAGGATAAATCTCAAATCATGTACACATCCATTGATATGGTGTATTTAGATGAATTTTGAATGATGTATAAATACCATAAAGAAAAAGATAAAGTAGAGTGGTTGGCCAAGGTCCTCAAGTAGGAAAATACATAGTAAAAGACCTTAAAAAATAATCTAGTAGATATAGTAGAGTCTCAATGAGGATCCATCACCAAAACACTTATAGAAAAAGGATGTAGAGAACCAAAGTTCACAAAAAGGCGACCTACAATAATAGCTTGTTATGGCCAAATAATAAATTTAGATCTCCTGTATATCTAGAGATACCTATTGAAGAATCAATAGGCAATACTAGGCTTAAATTTTTATGTTACAAAATGATATCTAGCCCTAGAATTTATAAATTTCTATTGGCAAATTACTCAAGAAGTGCAAGCTAACTTCAAGACCATGGAGAATAATATCCTCAAAAAGGGATTAGAAGCACATGCTATCATGGATGCATTGAATAAAGCCTTTAGCTATCAAGTTTCTTTAGTTAAATATAGAACAACGTATACTATATGGCAACATAGATCTTTGAGTGTATGCAACTAATAAAACAAGCATATGAGGTTGTTAATGCACTCATTTCCACCATGAAAGAAATTTTGAGCAAGATAAATTAAATCATTGGTGATGGACTCTCATATATCTAAGGGGAATCCAGATGGCCATCCTTACTCCATGGATGAGCTTAAAGGTATTTTTTATATGGCAAAAGATTCAAATAAATTTTGTGATTGGATATATAGTTTTGAAGAAGATACATTTTTTAATTTTTCAAAAAAATTGGTTATACTCCATCTAAGAGTGGTGGAATTGGGACATAAATATAAAAATACTTCATAAAAACAAGTCTTTGAATTAATGTGTATTCATGAGGAGGCTAAAATATTTTGGGTCCCAACACAACACGAATGGGATGTAGCCAAGTAGGGTTTAGATGTGTAAGTCAAATATTCTACATCCACCATGGAGAAATGGGAAGACCATTTTGTAGAATAGAAGAACCTTTTTATACAGGGAGCAAAGATAAAGAATCAATAGCCCAAAAATAAGGCTATATGGGTTTGAATTTTTTCAAGAAAAATTCCCTCAAAGACACCAATAATGTAGTCATATTATTTGCCAATATCATAAGTCCAAAGACATAGTGTTAGATTTATATTTTTTCTCTAAAACTTCTATGATTTTAAAGCTTTAAAATAATATTTAGATTCATCATGACTTATCATTATTTTAAATTCTTTCTTCTAGATCCTAAGGGGGTAATTATAGGGTTGAAATAGTATAGAAATTGCTCATTCATCCAAGCCAAAACCTTCTAGCAATAAGGCACTACAAAATATATATTATGACAAGAAGAAACTAACTAAAAGTCATATAAAGGTGTAAGCTAGAGCTTTCTTAACAACTTTAGCAACACACTCTAAAATCTCTAGCATATTGTAAAATATTATAAAGAAGATAGTATTCATTCCATAAGAAAGCAAGCTGAAACTTTCTAAGTGATGATGTCATCCCAAACTCCAAAATATTATAAACTAGTGGAAAGGCTTGAATTGATCATGACAAGAAACCTAGAAGGTGAGTCGAGATAATGTATCATCCTGAACTTGAGGGTATCAATATAAAAGGCATCCAACACTCTTGGAATAAATAAATTATGCCAATGTGGTAGTTGTCAAATCTTGAAAGTGATAGCCATATTACTAAAAAAAAACTAAATATGCTATAAATCATGGCCATGAGATAGATGGTATGGTGCATGTTGAACATGCTAAAGATGTTGAGTAGTTCCAACTCATTTCAAATTATGCATGATCAATTTTTCTCATAATTGTAAATAGTTAGTTTCATTTTAGCTCAATAAAAGCTATGAATAGGAGAATCCTCCTCATTGTAAAGGGTTTTATGTTTCAAAATTTTCCTATCATATGTTGTATGTTTATGTCATTCCAATACAATCAAGGGTTATTTATCCTACATCAATTGAGATGTGAAGGATTATTAATTAGGTTGACATTTATAATTTTAGCATTTTTAACTATGCTTTTGTAAAAGTAATTTCTATTAGGCTTAAATTTGTTTGGCTTATTTTAAGCAATATTTGAACTAATTTCTATTAGGATTGATTTTTTTTGGTTTATTTTTACTGGAGTACTTGTAATGTTGAATGTTATAACATTTGAGCTTCATGTATTTTGTGTATGGATTTAAATGAATGGTTTGTTAGGCATTGCTTTTAGGATGTGCCCTATGCTTATTCGACTATAAATAATGCTATTAAATGAGATCCAACCCCATATAATCAGTCTTTCTAATCTTACCTTTATCTCTCTATCCCTATTCTTCTCTCAATCCTATTCATTTTCTATATTTAGTCTTTCAACAATAAGATTTAGAAAAGTAATCGACCTTCTCTAGAAAATTAATCCAATATTTTTTTTCATCGGTAAAAGGGAATTTCATTGAAAATGGGTTTTGATAGGAGCCCCAAAACCTCATGAAAAAGAAAAAAACATCAAAAATTGAGACCCACAAGCCAAAAAAAAAGATGGTCCACAAGAGGGGTCTGACCTTACACGAAAACACATCGAAAAATATGGATAACCATAGGGGATGATCCTGACTAGACCAAAAATGAAGAACATGGCCATCTCAAGGGGACACCCCAAAATAGAAACATGCAACTCAATTCCCATCATTAGCACTAGGAGACTCATCCATCTCCTTGAATATGGTTTTGAGATGATCATGGGCTTCATCAAGGATCTTTGCCACCTAGTTGTAGAGTAGCCAGGTAACCTTGGACAACTTGGTAGTCATGGACAAGGTGGCCACCAAGCTAGTGATATGACTGAGCATAGATATATGAAGTGTAGTAGTAGAGGTGTCATTGCACTCCTCCTTCATTGTCTCCTTAGGGTGGACTGACTTGTAGCAAACCTCCTTCACTGGCACAATTTCTTTTGTTGATGATGGCATCTCTTTCTTTAAATTCTTCAAGTTCGATGAAATACGGACAAAATATGAGCTAAGGTTTTGGAGAAAATTGGATGAAGAGAGCTTCATAGACCTAGGCTTAAACTCAAATTTTGCGTACAGGAAATCATCCTTAGGCTTTGAAAGGATGAGAGCAGGGTTATGCATAAGGGGTAGGACTCAAAATATACTTGTAAAAAATGGTGAATCCTAATAGAAATCAAGGTGAATCATGGCGAATCCTAAGAAAATAAAATCAATCATATTCTTACCAAAAATTGGTGTATTTAAAGCCCTAAAAGGTAAGGTAATATTTGGGACATAGGGTGACCTATTAAATCATCTTATAACTTCATAAAACCACCACTAGGATATTAGGCTCGAAAAGAGCTTTCCAACAAGTACAAATATGCCTATGTTTGGATATATATTATGGCGCATTAACCCTAAAACAAATTGGTCTCAAAAATTTTAGGCAAATGGGCCAACGTCGAGGGTCCTCATATTCACCAATTTCTAATTTTGAAAATCTTAATATTCACCCAATTTGTGAATATTCACCACTATGCATAACCCTATATGAGAGAGGAAAATTTAGGGTCATTGTCATCATTGGGTACCTCGTGGATGGGAATTTCATAATTTCTACTTTTAGTGAGCTTAGTAGGGGTGGGTTTATTGGGGCTAAGCGATGAATTAAGAGGGTTAGGGGCAGGGGCATGCTAATTGAGGTTAAGAGAGAAATTTGGAGGGGTAGGGGCTAGCAAATTAGGTCTTAGAGAGAAACTGGGGGGGATAGGGATTGGCTTATTGGGACTGATGGTAGAACTAGGATGGACATGGGATGTAGCAATCATAGCTTTCTTAGTAAAGGTATTTAGGGTATGTTTCTACATGATGAGGTATATGACCTTGTGGATGGATTGAGGGGATTTACCAAACCTAACATTTTTTGATTGAAAGTTCAAGGGACATTTATTAGCTGTAATAGCTTACATTTAATTTATCAATATAAGGGTAAATCAAGGTTAGATTTAAAGAATAGCAATCCAATATAGATTGTACCATGGGGATAAATGCTAAGCTTAGTTTAAATTTCTTTTCAGTTTCAGGTGTTTGGATATAAATAAATAAACAAATTGTGCAATAATGAAAATGGAATACAATTTATGATTTATGTAGTAAATATGATAATTACCTATTAATGAATTATTATAACAGTAATTTCCTATTGGTGAGTTTAACTATTGTTGAGGATAACTAATAGTAATTGCCTACTAATGAGGATCCTCGTGTAATTAGTTTTACTTATCTATTCTTACTTTATATTTAATGAAAATGCAATTTACTTTATTTTATATTCTAAGGTTAATTAACTATCTATAGCCTATTGTAGGGGTGAGAGCTTAGGGACTGGCTGTAGGAGTGGGTCGTGCCTCCTAAAAGATAGTGTAAGTCTTTCTCCCCTAGTTTACTTTATCTCAGTAACTAAAATACATAACTATTCCTAACATTATTTTATTCTATGTATGCAACAATATATAGTTACAATTAAATAAACTTAAACAATAAATACAAATGACAGTTACCATATGTAAAAAATGAAGTGCGACTTTTATTGTTGGGAATTCAAATGTACATGTTGACACAATTAGTTTTAAAATGTACAGACCTTCGTAGGTTATTTAGTATTAGAATATTGGACATTGGCTATTTATCCATTAGACCTTTTCAAATGTCTCCCTATGTAATTTATATTATGACTTGTACAATAATGAATAAATTCTTCCACGTATTTTGCCACGTGGAGTTGTGGACTTATGATGCGATAACTATGTACTAACCAAAATAATATAAACTAATGCAATTTCTATTCCTACTTGGACTCGGTAAACATCCTAAATGGTCCAAGTGGTAATATTTAAGCTAACTTAACAAATAAATACTAACTTTGATATTTTTTAAGATATACAATATAACCATATATCCTTTATTCTATGAAAAGGTACAACAATATTGCATCTAAATCTAATAAACCTAACAATAGTTGGATTACACAACTTTATTGGATAAAGTAATAATGACTTTATTAATCACAATATTCTATGTGAATAATAGGTGACAAAGCTGACTGAAATTACTTGGTTGTCGTGTGAAAATTATGTGGTATGTAACATCAATCAACAAACTTAGTCATCATTCGATAATTGTTGGAAAAAATACTTTGATAACTGATGGTAAAAATATCCTTCGGTAATTATTGGTAAAAATATCCTTCAGTAATATACTTTAGTGTCTACCTTCTGTAACGTACTTTAGTAACTATCTTTCATAACATGCTTCAGTTACCATCTTCTATAACATTAATCCACCACTATTCTGTCATCGTGCCTAAGTTTCCTTAGTCTTTTGTTCTTCCATATTCTTGTGTTCAAGATACATCCTAAAGCTCACATTACTGCATTGTTTATTTGTGAAACATTATTCAACACCTTGCATGCATAATTATTCATAACTTAGACGTATTTTACATAAAACAAACACATTTATTATATTAACTACATTTATCCTTTAATTGAAAAATTACATAAATATACAAAAATAATTTACATAAAACATTTTTAATCATGAATTAAACATAATAATGAAAAATTCTATTACAAAAATATATGCTAAATATCCTCTCATCATTTTCCCCTAGACTGAAATCTATGCATGTCCTCATGCATATGGAGAAATAAGACAAACATAATATGACACTTTTGATACATCTATAAGATGTCACCATCCAGATTTTCGTAAATAAATGAAAGATTAAATTTTATCAAAATTCATACTAACTTTCCATATTGTCTTTTCCAGAAAATCATTTGCAATTCACAAAATAGGACATCATAATTATTTAGGAATAAACAAACACACATCAGACATAATTTCCAGAAAAGAATCATTGATACTAAGAAATGAATATTTCCAAAAATACGTAAAACATAACCAGCATATCACAATCAGAGCACACAATTTCATTCAAACAACTGCAACAAAATACAATGTTTCGGACTTTCCAGATCATTTTCATGACAACCTACATGCTACAAAATTTATCAATCAGATTAAAGCGTTGAATTCTGTAGTTGAAATAAAATATTTTTAGTTGTCATGTATCATTCTGATAAAAGTAAAAATTATCAAAAAAGCAAATTAGAAAATGATGACTTCTAAATTTCTTATAATAGAATAGTTTCATCAATCACATACAATACAAATCATCTGATCATCTTCAGGGAACAGTTCTATGATATAACAATTTTCAATAGAAAAATAACAATTTTTTATTCTCTAATCAACCTTATGATTCTTAGGAGTCTTCAATACTGTAGTAATGTACTAAAACTATGATCATAGATATCAAACTTGTATTATCCAAAATAGTTTCACAAAAAATGAAGACATTCACAATATTTTATCAGAGAAATATATATATATTATATATATATATATACACACACACACTAGTTAAAATATTTATAGACAAAAAATATAATAAATGTTACAGATAATAATATACAAATCAGATTTTGAAGTCTTAGAAATTATAAAATATTAAACAGTTTTCAATGTAGTATAGTTTATCCAACTTGTGTCCGTCGGGTGGAGGTCCTTGAAGATGGTGGTCTCGGTTGTGGTAACATGTGTTCTCACTTTGCTTTCTGTACCTGATATTTTGCTTTCTATTCACCCACTAGTGTCTCAACCATGACAGTCTTGATATGCTCAACTTCATGAGAATCCTCCTTCTGCTCCTGCTCTGCATCCTACATTTGAGAAGGTAGGAGTTCCTCAACTGATGTAACAATATTATTTATTATTGCATAAATTTTTTGAGGCATCCTGACATTCAAGACAAGATTACCTAGTGTGGTTCCTATCTTGGTGGGAGAAATTGATTTCTTAGGTTGATTTTGTTGCATCAGGATGATGAGCTAGTGGGAACTTTCTTCTTCAAGGAGTTCAAAAAATTCAATGGGCTTATTTGTTTGGGTCGCTTTGCTGAAGTTCACTGAATTTTTTTGCTTTCTATTGGGTGTGGAACTTTTTTTTTGTGAAACATCAATAGGTTGCGATCAGTTGATAGAATTAGGGTAAGGGCTCATTGAGTTAGTTTAGAATGCTCTGTGAAATCCTATAACAAATAGTTAATTTTTATTTATAAGACAGTATTTTGTGCCCAAAGGTGGGAGAATATTTTGGTAGTCAACTCAGGTTTAGGTAAATCAAACTCATGCCCTAGTGTATCCTTTTTCTTATGATTTTTAATAGTATTTTTTTGATGCCTAATTTTTGACTAGGTTGTTTTAATGATTTTAATAGGTTGGCATTTACATTTTGGACTGTCAGGTTCTTCCTCCTAACTATTGAACCATGTTCTTATTTAGTCGAATTATATTCTTCAAACTCATTCTCAATGGATTCAAAGTACTCCCATAGGTTAGATTCATACACTATTCGATTCCAAGCAACTTTGACTTCATGAGCTTTATTTAAAACTATTAGCTTAATCAGGCCGTGATGTGCAAGTAGGTGTAATTTAGGTTTTTCTTGGGAATTTTTAGGCTTGAATCACAAAACTATAGACTTTAATGATTGAAATAATAAGTAAGGTAGATTTATATCACATTCACTATTTTTCAGGAAACTTCAAATTCATTAACATACGAAGATGGTATGTTGCGCAGGTGGACATACATCCTTTTAGGGTATATAACTTAATAATCAGGATGGCTACCTCCTACCATAAGAGGGGGAGTGAAGAGGTATACACACTCTTAATACAACCCTCCTTATCTTGAATAATAGTACATTTCTCACCAAATTTAGCTACTAGCTGGGTGACACTTTTAGAGGGAGTTTTGTAGTATGGTAACCCTACTTCCGATAGACCTAGTTTCTCAAAAATTAAGCTAGGTTTAAGGTCAAATTGAATGCCTCAAACTAGGGTGGTCATCCTATCAGGGTCACAATTTAGGATAAAATGTTTAGCCAGCCCCTGATCATGCCCTCTAAATTTTGTGATAGCCTTCCACCATCTAGATTTTTGGAATAAATCAGTTATAGAATCACTAGTATTCTGGGTTTCAACATGTAGATACCTAAAACACATCGTGTTGAGGTGACTACTCATATGGTACATGTTGATAGACCATATGAATGATCTTGGATAGATCCAAGGTGAAGTAGTGGTTTTAACCACTCAAATTGGGTAGAGTTGGCTAAATCAACCATAGCCACGACTGACACTCATGGCTAATAGAGTTGTCCATGCCTCAGAGCCGTAGCTAGCATAAAATCTATTTTGAATCCCAGGCCAAGCAAAATTAAGTTACAATGGCATGGGCAATGAGAATTTAAATAGTTTTTGGTAGGAAATCTTTGAGAGTTTTCCTCCCAACTGATCCAACCTCCTCTATCTTGATATTGGATTTCCAAGCAAGCCAATATTAGAGATTAGGAGTCCTATGAGACCCCCTTCCAAATTGGGGAGAATTCAAGGGATGCTTTCATTTAAACATAGTGAAGCCCTGCCAAATTTGAGAGCATCTGGAGAAATTTTGAATTTGAACACAACAAAGATCTATCGAAATATATAGGAAATTGATAACCCCTTGAGGAGAGTCAAAATGTTGCCCAATTGTGTAGTGATAAGCATGAATTCATCAATGGAGCTTCCAAAGGTTTAGGAAGAATAATCACACCATCAAGTCAATAGAATGTGAATCTCAACAAATTCAACCGCCAATTGGTCTTAGGACATAGAGGCGACCATTGATCATCAATTCCCTGGAGATAATCAGAGATCAAAGCCTTTATTACAAGAGCAAGAGCATTCGTGCCTCAGTCATGGCTATCAACCTTAGCTAATAATTTCCATTACACCTCAGACCCACGACTAGGTTTTTATCCTTGATTTCTTTTATTTTAGCATTAGATTTACATTTTTAGTGGTGCAATTAGTTTAGTCTAGCGTAGATTTACAGTTTATCAAACATTTACCCAGTTAACTCTAGGATTTAGTGGTAGATTTTCTTCCATTTTTCTTGCATTTATCAATTTAGCATAGTTTCTTGTTATTTCATGCAATTCAAGTTTCTAATGGCTAATTAGGTTGCTTGATACCTAGATTACATGCTTTCTTTCTATGCTTCATAGTAATTTGATGATTTTATGCTAACCTTCATAGATTTACATATTTCATGTTGTCTTTATCATCATTTATACAAGTTTTCATCAAAATCCTCATTAAGAGAGGCCATATTTGCTTTTAATCCTTTCTTGTTGTTTCTTGAATGTAGGGTTTACAGGATCCATTCATTTCAAGGCATTCAAGGTAGAAAATACCTCTTTCATGAGAGAAGAAGGTCACCATTGATCTTGAGTAGTTTGTGTCTTTGTGGAAAGCCTATGAATTACACCACCCCCTTGTTTAGAGGGTTTTCAATATTGTATTAATTGTATCAACATTGGGTATCCCTAAGAGGGACGTATATGTAATTTGGATTTGACAAAGATTTAATAAAAGAAACATTCTCTTTCTTGTTGAATTCATTGTTGTCAATTTCTTTATTACTTTAATGTTTGATATCAATTGATGCATTAGTTAGGTGTATGATTTTTACAAGGTTACAAATGGCGATCACATTGGGACCTCACAAATTTTGTATTAATTGATGGATTTTTTAGTTTTGTTGTTGTAGGTGTTGGCCACAATTAGCATTAGAGCACAAAATCAGTAGTAAGCAGACTACCTCTCCATCAAACGAGGACTCCAGGTAATTTTTATCATGTGTTTCTAGTTTTTATTGTATTTTTGGTTTTTTAAATAATTAAAATCACATAGAAAATAGTAAAAGGTAAATAACCATGAAAATATCATGTTGTATGTCAGTCGCGACTAGCACTGTTACCTACGGCTCTATCCTGTAGCTAATATTCAAAGTCTATTTGTAAATTTTACATGTTGTAGCCCAATAAGAGGCTTATTAGAACATCTTACTATGCATTCTTTGAAACAACATTTATTCAATTAGACACATATATCTAAATATTAAACACTTTTATCATTAGGCACTTAGGAAATAGCATTGCGTGCTTGGTGTTGCATTTCTACTTTCAGGAAAATTTTAAAATGAACAAACACACACCACACACTATCTAAATGCTAGTGAGTTGGAAGTCATATCCAACCACTAGTAGGGTTCAATGATGGTGGCAGTGATTTCCATCCATTGGCCCAACTCCCTCAAACCCTATTACTAGACCAATACCAGCTCCAAGAACCATCATAGCCCATGGAAAATCTGCATGTATCTCTCTTCGGAGAGGTATATCACTGACTACGGGTGAACTGGATGAGGATCGGGAGGACTTATGCTCCTTGACCATGTGTGGAATTTATTACCACATATTATAGGTTGGATTATGTGACTTGGACTTTTATTTCTAGGTTGTCGAGCTATGAGTGTACAGGTGAAGACCCTTAAACTATTGAGTATTTCATCAAAAATTTCAAACATGATGAGAGTAGTTTAAGTTTTCAATAAATCTCAAAACATATAAAACTAGTTAGGGCTCACAAAGAACATTTAAAAGAGACAATCATTATTATTTGCTTTTTTTGCCTTAATATGTACATACAAGATAATATAATATCATGGTTAGAACACAGAGAGGCTGATCCGGGTGTAGAACCAAAATTTAGGCTGAAGCTCCACCCAATGCACAACACAAAATAGAGAACCCTCAATCACAAGATCCTCCTAAACAATGTTCAGTGAGCATTAGAGGGGATAAATCTATGCACGAGGGTTCTCATAAGAATACCCCACCTAAAGGAGGCAATGTACATGCCTCACAAGATAGATCCAAGTATGAAAGATCCCAACATGGGGCCTTCGAACATGGGAACATTTATCATGATCGTACACCTCATGGATCCATTGGAATCACCAAAGAGTACATCATTGAAGAATTTACTATAACTAAGTTAGTTCCCATCCGTACTCAAGATAAGGGAGGCTCTAGGCCCCCATCAGTTCAGAATAAACAAGTAGAAAATCTGCCCATTCAGGGGAAGGAATATAGGGATGCTTCAAGGCATAGATCCTCATAGACTCCAAATGATAATCAACCTGGAAAGTTCATATTTGACATATCTAAGGTTGGAGTCAATGGTACACCACCACATGAGATGTGGTACACTAGGCAATTGGATGATCTAGATAGGGTCTTAGGGTAGCTAGGGTATAAACCCTCAGTTGCACATTCTCATTCTAAAATTTCTCATAGTGAGAGCACACGTCGTACCATTCAAGATATAGGAGAATGCTCCAAGCATTCTCGTAGTATAATTGCCTCATTGATCCATGCAAGCATAGAGTACAAACAACACTAGAATGTGAATGTCATCTACACAAAAAAGGACAAAAGAATGGTAAACAAGTCTTTCAGAGGTCATACTGACAAAGATGCTAGGATAGAACATATACACCAAAGACCACACACAACCGATATTATAGATTGATCATAGATATTGGTGTCAGAATAATGATAGTAGATTCTCCAATATCAATTGGAGGATGTTCGCGTAGAGTGTGAGCACCTTGAAAAAAGAATACTCAGAGTCAGATGTTGCATAGGTAACATCTTCTTTAGAAATGCATCCTTGATCATAAGGAGCATGCTAAGTGAGATAATTGATTGGCTCGAGCCAATTTACCCCCTCATAGTGAGTATAGGGAGTGCACTCATAGATGAGCTACTTTATAGTCTGATTTGCACCCTGAGCATATTTAAAACTATAATTGCCACATGGACCAAAACACGATGCAACACTAAGCGTTGGAACATCATGGGCATACGCAGTATGAAGAAAAAGGGTAAGATGACCAACCCTAGTAGACGTGGAGGATGATCCCATTTCCCCACATTGTCTAAAGAAGAATTTACCTCCAAAGGCTCCACAAAGACCTATTAGAGAAGAGGAAATGCTATCTTCAAAGGCCTATCAAGCCTTGGCATACAAGGTTCGCATTATAGAGAATTAAGGGACAACTTATTTAAAGCTAACTTTGAACAAGATTCATAATGAACCTTTATGTCCATTCGTGATCATTCCAGCATATCCTGAGCATTTCGATATGCGAAAGCTGGAGAATTTTTCAACTGAGGAAGATTCTCAAGAACACATTATGAGCTTTATGGACATGTGCTTTCAGATCAAAAGCAATGATGCTCTATTACTGAGAACATTCATCACAACCCTTTTAGGCCCTACATGAGAGTGGTTTAATCAAATTAAGAGGCACAACATGACCAAATTTGAACAACTGGCTAATGTGTTTCTTGAACACTTCTCCTTCGGCACCAAGAAGAAGGTGAACCTATATGATTTGGTTGCTTTAATGCAATATGATGATGATATGATCATGGATTATGGCAAAATATGGATAAATATAATGGCAAAGTTACCATTTTCCATTATGACCACTAGACTAACTTGAATGTTTACCAAGAGTTATGTGAAGCACATCTCATTATTATTGTAGTTACAACAATACCAAAAATTCGAGGATGCCTTGGTGTAAGCCAAGGTAATAGATGACATCAAGTTATAGGAGGGTAACTTGAAACTCAAGAAAAAGAAGGAATGGAACAAAAATAACCCCCACAATCAAAAGAAACAGGCCAAGCTAGCCCATGTCAATCAAGTGGTGTTAAACCTCCAAAAATGGGATAAGGGGAAATAATAGAATTATCAAGCCCAACCTCCTCCTACATGTTATGATCGGTGAAATAATAACAAAAAAGGTAATAATAAAGAAAAATACCCACCTCACTAGTTCACATCACTATCAAAATTGATGACATTGATATTCCATTAACTGTGTGAGGCCAAGGCTCTCAACTTACCAGAGATCAAGTTAATAGAACCTAATTAGCCCAAGCCAAAGGGTTATAGGGATGATTTATACTGCACTTTCCAAAGAGTGAAAGAACATGATATCAAAGGATGTTGGATTTTCAAACACGTAGTACTTTACATGATCGAAAGAGGAGATCTAACTATGGAAAACCCTAAAGATCTAGATAACCAAAAAATGGGGATGTTCAAGAACCCATTACCAAATCATGAGCCATAAAGGAACATTATCGGCCATGTGAATCAAGTGCGGGTTGAACCACCAAATCAAGGATTCATTAGCATGGTTGATATTGTCACGAGACAAGGGAGGTATGAGCATCCAAATCTAACTCTAGTTCCAATCAGAGTGCAAGCTACACCTTACCAAAGTCTAGCTAAGAATATTCTAGGCCCACCCACAATATCGGTGGTGGCCATTAGGAGTAGGCTAGTTCAAAGCCTACAGATAACTCCTATGAAGTTTTCAATATATGAATTGATTCAGCAGTCTCCTAAGCACAGGGAGATGCTCATGGATATCCTAAGATCAGTCAAATTTTAGTCCTAGGACCTTGAAGCATTTACAAACTTCATGGGATATGTACAACAGTGCAGTGAACTGGTCATTCAATTTAGTGATCACGAGATTAAGATGGTCTCCATTGCTATAGCGGACCCATCGCTACATATAATTGCATGTGTTAATCACACACCATTCAAATGGGTTTTTATTGATACAGGATCATCAGTCAACATAAATACAACCAAGGTATTGACACATATGAAGTTACCAAAGTCACACATTGTACCTTTCAATTTCACCTTAAGAGCATTTAATGATGCACTATGCTCAAAGGTAGGTACCATAGTTCTTCTAATTTATGTTGGACTAAAGACCATCCCTATGATGTACCATGTGATCAAAGGTGCCATGTAGTATACCATCTTCTTGGGGAGGCCTTGGATTAGAGAAATGCATTGTGTTCCCTTGATCTTACATCAATGTATAAAATATATACACAAGGGACAAGTTCACATGGTTACTTTTGATGAAGATCCATTCAAATAAGTGAACCTAGTAGATTTGTTGAGGGATTTCATTGTCCCCTCAACGCATCTGGATATACAACCAATATTGCCTATTAAACATCTAGACAAATTTCCCATAAATCCATAATATCAACTAGAAACTGATAGGTTTGGGTTAGGCTATCACATATGAGGATAGGATGAGCTCCTAGTAGCATCTTTAGATCATCTGAACCTCGCTTTGGGGGATGATGTGGATTGGAATCCTTATCACCCTAACCCTTCTTATCTATGAAGGGGTAATAGGTTGGTAACCTATGTCTTAGAAGTGCCACCAGAGATCTATCATGAGCACATCATGGTAGAGGTAAATCAAGGAGATAATCCAAGAGTCGACTTGGATAATGAAAGTCATGAAGCTACCGATGACATAGGCATGAAGATCCAGAATCTGGGCGTAGCAGAGTCCATTATCAAAAGTGATGGACCAGATTATGATTCTAGAATAGATGATGATGAGCTATCCTCACACAATGAATGATATGAGGATGAAACTGAGTTGGCCTACTTAGGCCCTCTAAATCTGCGTCATCTACTACCCATGGAACAAATGGGTGAGACTGAAGAATACTTCATGGTTGATAGTGACTATGAGGATGAAATAGAGTGGGCCTACCTTGGGCCCCATATTGCTAATCACCCAATTCTAGTGGGTAGGGGTGAAGGACTCATATATGACAATGATGACAAGGATGAGACCGAGAGAGCCTATCTCGGGCCTCACTATTTGCACCATCATCATGAGCCGGTTGACATCGATGAGATGTATCGGTGAGTCTATCCTAGCCCATGCCTCAGAGGGAGACCACCCAATTTGGATATGATTTATCATATAGTCTTCCCTGATCCGCCAATGTACATGGAGCTCCTTGAGCCCAGTGATCCTATTTTTAAGTCTATTCATAGACCAGATCCGGAGATCCCCATACCCCTAGAGCCACATCTCGAGGATGGAAGTTATATCAATGTAGAGTCACACACATGTGGTCCTAGAGATCTAATCCATTCCATCAATATGATCTCCATTGATTTGACCACTCCACTTCACAATCCAACCGACCCCTCCAAACCATTGTATCTGAATGTAGATGCTATTGATTGGGATCATACTGATTCACCATTAGAGCCTGAAGATTTCTTCCCTAATGAAGAAATGTTGCAACCTTTTCATTTTGTACCAAGCTATGCAAATGATTTTTATCATTGAGGGAAATTCTGATGTAGGACCTTTAAACCCAGATGATGACATCCACTTGATTCCTACGCCTCACCAACTTGAGGAGGGATCACACATGTCAATAGAGGAGACCTTCGATGTGGATATCAGTAATGATCCCACTAATCCTAAGAAGGTCAAATTCAGAGAGAGTCTATCTCCTGATGAGTGTGCCATACTCATCCCTCTACTAAAAGAGAGACCTGACCTTTTCACTTGGACATACAAGGATATGCCGAGACTAGATCCAAAATTGGTTACTCATAACCTTTCGCTAGATCCCTCCAAGAAACTTGTCAAGCAGAAGCTCAAGAAGATGCATCCAACAATCACTTTAATGGTTAAATATGAGTTGCAAAAGTTGTTGGATGTAGAGTTCATTATCTCCATCAACTATCCAGAATGGGTATCAAACATGGTACCTATAGGAAAACCTGATGGAAGGATCCATATTTGTACAAATTTTAGAGACCTCAACAAGGCAACACCAAAGGATTCATTCCCATTGCCCAACATAGATGCTCTTGTAGATGCAACTACGGGTCATGAGATGCTCTCCCTTATGGATGAGTTTTTTGGTTACAATCAGATTTAGATTAAAGCTGAAGACCAACACAAAACCATATTCACAATGCCATGGGGAACATTTTGCTATAAAGTTATGCCATTCAGCCTTAAAAATACTGGTGCCACATATCAACGAGCCATGACATATATTTTTCATGACTACATGCATAAGATCTTGGAATATTATATCGATGACTTGTTGGCAAAGTCATTGCTATGAGAAGAGCATGTTGAGGTCCTGAGGAAGGTCTTCGATCACCTGATAGAGCATAATGTCAGGTTGAATCCCAAGAAGTGTGTATTTGGCATAACTTTAGGAAAGCTCTTGGGGTTCATCATTTCAAAATGAGGCATCGAAGTTGACCTAGTGAAGGTCAAGGCCATATTAGAAATGCATCCTCCCACAAATATCAAAGAGTTAAGAAGCCTACAGGGCAAAGTAGCATCCATAAAGTGATTTATCGCATAATTATCAGACAAATGTCAACCCATGAATCGAATGCTACACAAGGGGGTCCCATTCAATTGGGATGAGGACTATCAAGCGGCCTTCACTGAAATCAAGCAATACCTAGTAACGTCGCCAGTGCTAGCTCCACCAAGACCAGATGTGCCTTTTTTGCTATATATATCGGTGACCGACTTTGCATTGGGAACCATGTTAGCCCAAAAGAACGTGTAAGACAAAGAGCAAGTGATATATTACATTAGTCGCACCTTGGTGAGTTATGAGCTTGGATATGCATACGTGGAGAAGTTGTGTTTAGAAGTAGTGTTCGCAATGAAGAAGTTGCATCATTATATGTTAAGTCATATGACGTACGTGATATCCAAACAAAATCCTTTGTAGTATATGATGAGCAAGACATATCATAATACATGTACTACAAAGTGGATCATGCTATTGATAGAATTTGATTTGGAATTCATTAGCCAAAATTCCATCAAGGGATAGGTCATAGCTGATCAATTGGTAGAGGTGCCTCTCAAGAATAGTAGGCCTCTCACCATAGAGCTTCCTGATGATGCAGTCTTCGCATTATCAGAAGCACCCAAACCTGAAGAACCAGATAACAAAGCTGATATGACTATGTTCTTTGATGGTTCGAAGTGTGAGCAAGGGGGTGGTGCAGGAATTGTCTTCTTCATGCCACAAGGTGCTCCAATGCCCTTGTCATTTAAGCTAGACTTTCCTTGTACCAACAACAATGCTGAATACGAAGCCCTAATATTGGGCCTCCAAATAGCTATCACCATGAAGATTAAATGATTAAATATCTTTGGTGATTCCCTTCTCATAGTCAATCAAGTGAAGGGACTTTTTCAATGTAGGTGTCCCATATTGAAAGCTTACAAGGATCTTGCTGACACTTATCTAGCCCAGCTAGAGTGGTACGACATCGAGGCAATCCCTCATTCATCGAACAGATTCGTAGACACTATGGCATCTTTGGGATCCTTAATCCCTCAGAATCCATCTACTGACTTTACTACCATTCATGTAAAGATGCTATCGCATGCCGTGATGCAACGTGCGACTTTTGATAACAAGGAATCAATCAACATGATTCATATAGAACCAAACCATGAGTGGTTCTATAAAGCCAGAGACTTTCTCAAGAAGGCATCCTAGGGGTCTTTGATCTCGTAGGGTCCTACGGGGAATGGCACCACCATTCACCACAAGGTTGTATCCCAGTCTGCATTCATGCACAATGAAACATCAAGGGAACAAGTCATCTTGATAGTCGAGGTAGAAGCTTATCAGGATTGGATGTCATAATTACATGACTTCCTCAAGCTTGGTTTAATCCCTTAGGGATTTTCATGTGCTACAAAATGCACATTCAGATAGAAAGTGATAAAGTATGTCTTTCTAGGAGATATCTTGTACCACAAGAAGCTATGATGGAATTCTCCTTCATTGTCTTGAGCCCCAAGAATCAGCTTGGGCAATTTTGCAAGCTCATGATGGTACATGCGATGGCCATTTTAGTGGCATGGCCATTGTCAAGCGCATCCTTTGAATGGGTTATTATTGGCCCACTATGGAGAAGGATTGCATTGTATATGTCAAGAAATGTATCAAATATCAGCATCATGCTAATCTTATGCACTTGCCATCGCAGGCCTTACAGCCCATTCAAGTGGCTTGGCCATTTGCTCAGTGGGGTTTGGATCTAATTGGTAAGATCTCTCCTTCATCATTGGGCTGACATACATTTATTATAATGGCTACTGAGTATTTTACAAAGTGGGTGGAAGCAATCCCTTTAACAATGACAACTGGAGCACGTATTGCGGAGTTTATACTTCATAATATCATTAGTCATTTTGGGATACCATCCAAGATAATCTTGGATAATGGAACATCATTCAAGAACAAAACTATGAAGGCTTTAATATCTAAGTATAATATACAACATAGTTTTGTGACTCCATACTATCCGTAGGCAAACGGGCAAGTTGAGGCTTCAAATAAGATAGTGGTAGCCATATTGAAAAATATGGTACAAGAAAACCACAAATATTGGCACATCCAGATACCCCTTGCATTATGGGCTTACAGGACTAGCATACGGATGCCCACTAGGGCAACCCCATTTTTGCTAGTATATGGCATTGAGGCCATTATACCCCTAGAGTTGGAGATTCCAACGCTGTGCATCGCATTGAAAGAGTTCATCGATGATGACACTATGCAGAAAGCTCACCTAGATCAATTGATGCTTCTTGATGAATATTGCATGAATGCCCTTGAGCATCTCCACATTTACCAAGAGCACTTAAAATGAGCTTACAATAGTAAAGTCCACTTGAGAGACTTTAAGGTTGGTGATCTTGTGCTGAAAGAGAACCAATAGAACTCAAACCTACCGCCACACTTGTGAGATAAATTTATGGCTAACTGGTTAGGTCCTTACATCATCTCAGAGCATATTGGACCTAGAACGTATCACTTGACATCGCTTGAAGGTGTTGAAGAGCCTGAACCTCTCAACATCCTTCATCTTAAGGTGTTCCATACATAATAATTCAAAAACTTAAAAATATGGAAAATTTCAAAATCCATAAAAATCAAAAAGCAATAAAATCTAAAAATATTGCATTTCATTTGCATCATGCATTTTCATTTTGCACATGCATTTCATTTAATTGCATTGCATTTAGGCATTTCCATCCATCGCACTTGCATTAGGATAGGTTGTGTTTGCAATCTTACAAATGACACCATGTTTGTATTTCAATCATGCATCTATGCATTATCATCATCATCCATCACCCTTGTGAGTAATTGTGTTTCTCAACACAACCCCTCATGTTGCTATGAAGAATATACTAGGGTTTTCTGGTCATTCAACCATACCTAGTGGTCTTCTCAAATTTAGTAGAAATCTTGCTTTGCTTTTGAAGATGAGGTCTAGTTTTGATAGCACTTAGCATATCAGAATCCCATCACTAATCAAACACATTAACAATCCTAATTAGGGTAAGGAAGGATGAACATTACAAAAGTGGTCCGGGTCACCTTAGGTGAAAGGTTTTGTTACTTGCTCATTTTGTGAGGTGCAATGGTCTAGAGTAGAGGTCATTGGAAAAAGGACAAGTTTACCCCCTACCCGAATAAATCCCTTGCTTACAAAAAGGAGCAAAATCCCAAAAATCAAATCAAATCCCTTGCTCAAAACAAAAGAAAAACAAAAATACAAAATAAACAATGATTTTTATCACTATATATGAGCAAGTATCCCAATAAATTGAAGAAAATAAGGGGGTGAACTTGAATCCCTAGAATGATCAATGCTCAAAAATCATAGGGTGATCCCCAATACAACAATGGGCTGAATGAATCCCACCTGACATTGGGGTAGGTCTAAGCAATTTACAAATGAGCTAGCTTTAGGTGGCTTGTATTGCCTAGTGGTCTAGTCTAACTAAATCCAAACCTAGGATCGGGTGGACATTTGAGGATCCCCAATACAACAATGGGCTGAATGAATCCTGCCTAGCATTGGGGTATGCTTATGTCTCATCTAATATATTCATTTGCACACATAGGGGTAATGAATAGCTTGGTCTTTCATAGCAAAAACTTTATTTTTCAGAAGTCTAGTATAGTCATTATACAACTTTTGATAAGTCAACTAGGGTGTTTGAGTCTCATGGAAAACCTCAAAAATTCCCAAATAGCAACAATTCATTTCAAATCAATCAATTATCAATTTCTTTTATGAGAGTTTATTTATTAAGGGGTGTTCATAATATAGGTTAGATACCGGATGGATATCAACAATGATATTTAGATGGCCACTGACTATGTTGTGCATATTATTTTAACTTACAAAAGCTTATGAATAGAAACAATACATCATTTCATAGCACATATGGATGTTTAATTGATTAATTCTTATGATAAGATGTATCAATTACATTTCATGATTATTATACATTCTGTGGTGTCATCCATTAGATTGTTTAACTCATATTGCATTCATTCATTATGTTTTAAGTGATTAAAGCATACATGTTCATTTACATTAGATCATCATCATGTAAATAATGCATTACATACATTGCATTCATCATATCATAACATCATAAATTAAATGCATACAAGTAAATCAAATTAAACATGCATTTAACATCAAATAATGCATCCACATATGCATACATCATAGTAGTCCATCTACACATCTAGATCACAATATCTAGTCATACATCCATCATCTAGCTAGTGCATGTCATCCATACATCACATCATATAGCATCAAATCAACATCACAATATAAGCATTGCATCCATATGCATCTCATAAACATAAAATAAATAAATCTACACATATAATGAGTCTCATAAAAGTCAGATCATATATATATTATGTGTCAAAAAGAGTACATAGGCATATGTCCAAAATGCCCGTAGGCTACAACTATGTAGGTCCTCGACCTTACACTCAAAAATGGTACAAACATCTGACAAGATCTATACTAGGTAGTGCCTACACCCCCAATCTGTGAGGCTCCTCCATCGCCTCCACCCTCCCTGTGAGTCCACCTAGAGCTAGCACTAGAAGACCTCTCCGTCCGAGGAGTCCTGTGGCTGGAATGAGATGAAGACTACCCTGTCTCCCATGTCCGAGTCCTCTGAGTCCCTAGATCTATGGACCTCTCTAGAACCTGACCCTTGAGCAGCTTGATCTCTCCCTCCAAGTGAGAGATATGAGCAGCATCTAATGCTCACTACTGAGATGACGCTAAACCATAGCCTATAGCCTCCTGATCTCTACATCTAGATCCAAACCTATGCATCCCTGTACAACTAGAGCCATAGGAGCAACCTATGGAGTCGAGGGCTCCCCTCATGCACTCCTCACTAGATCCCTCTCATGAGTCCTGAGTTGTAGCTGAGACTATGCAAGATCTCGCTCAAGTGTCATCTTCTCTAGAGCTATAGTGGCACTCATAATATACACTAGGTGGAGAGTCCTCTCCTCCTCATAACTCCACCACTACTCCTATCCCTATCTCAACTGATCCTATGTGGCTCTCAACTATGCCTATAGAGTAGCCACAAAAGTGTCCCTCTCTAGAATCTACATCTAGAGGGTCCCTACCCATGTCTATAAGCTAGCAACCTAGGCCCTGAGCTAGGACACCTCATCATTAGGCTCCTCCTCACCCTCCTCTACCTAGGGCTCCTCCTCTATAGCCTCACCCCATCCACCCTCTATCCATTGGTGCACTCTACACCCATGAGGATCTACTCCCTCTAGATATGCCTCCTCTACCTCTATTACTATCGCACCATCTATAGGTCTGCCTAGAGGGCCATCACCCTACCATAACCTGGTAGTCCACTAGGTATCATAATCTATTGTAGTCCCTACATCCTCTAATCCAGACTCCTAGAAATCATCATCCTCATCCCCTAGTGGAGTCACCTGAGGCCATGCCAAGTCCTTCTCTACCTTAAGGTGGTGGTAGATAGTGGGAGTGGGAGGGATATCCTAGTGAATCCTAAACTACCTGGTCACATGAGAGAAGTAGAAGAACTCTCATATCTTGAGCTTGCACCCAAGAATCTATCATATCATGTCCTCCTGAGGCTATCTACCTACCTCCGGACAATCCATGTAGGGCCTCCATAGCACCTACCCAGGCTATAGTCATGCAATATGATCAATATAGTACTGCACATCCCCTACTCGAGACCTACTCCAAAATCCCTTAGACTCTCTAGGCCAACAAGAAGCATAGCACTGGCTCTCCTTAATAATATCAATAATCTAGAGGGGTAGTGGCATGGGGTGCTCAACTGTGATGTGCTACCATACCTAGATCTATAGTAGGAGACTACAATCGACTCCCATGTGGCTCCTCCATGTGATCTGATATAGCTCATCATAGAGCTATGCAAGTAGAGCGCTCCCCCAGGATAGGATCAATGGCTCTCTAGTGTTGCTCGCTAGCACATCCTGTGTCCTGGCCAAGAGGTTCCAAGGGAACCTCACTCCTGATGTGTCTAGCAGCACAATATAAACTATCAAGTGCATAAGTATAGCTGCCCATCATGAGAAGACATTCTCATGGTACCAATCCTCAATGTGGACCCCACCATGGTCTAAATCTGCCTACATCGTAGCACTCTAGGTGCCAAAGATCTATCGAAATACAGCATCCTTCACCTCTATGGGTGAAGATGTGATGGCCTCACCATCGATCAAGATCCGAAAGATGTGGTAGACATCCTCCAAAGTGATAGTAATCTCACCTATGGGCAGGTGAAAGGTGTTGGTCCTCGCATCCCAACGATGGGCCAAAGCGGTCATGTAAGCCTGATCGACTCTAATAGATGGAAGTCATAGCACGTAGCCAAATCCAATGGCTCCAAACCAGGCCTGCTCAGTGTCATTAAGGCCATTGCAAAGGGTACGAAGGATATCTGATTCCCTCACCCTCACGATCAAAGTCTGAAGAGAGACATAAATAATATACATAAAATCAATCAAAAACATCAAAAAATGACCTAAAAAAGTCAAACAAATTCAAAAAATATTCAAAAAGATAAAAATATTCACAAATGCATGCAACACATTCAAAAAAATCAAGATTGCACTTCAAAATTAAACAACTAAAAAAAATTAAAAAATTGGAAAATTTTTCTAAAGTCGGCTAACCGCGGCTGGGACCCATGGCTAGTGGCAACGATCAAATTTTTGACCATTGGGATTTGAATCCCATCATGGTTGACAACCGTGGCCCCCAATTTGCCAATTGGGAACCATGGATGCCACCCATAGCTAAGAGAAATGACCTTTTTAGGGTCACTTCCCATCCCAAAAAATCTAAAAAAATTAATATCCCACCCATCTAAGCTAGCCTACGCTAAATCCTAACTAAGGTGAGGTTCTTTACCGATAGTTTAGTGTGGTTCAATTAACCCATTAATTAATAAGGTTCATTTTAATTGGGTAAATCAAATAAGAGATGTGTAGTGGCTACCTTACTAGCATCGACTCTACCACTAGTGGATGCATCCATTGGGTCCACCATGTGGGTGTTTCATGAGGTTTGTAGCAACATTCCATATCAAAATTTTAATCTCACCTCTCAGAGCTCTCAATTTTGCAAGTTAAAAGTTGGAAAATAATGATGTTGAAAATGATAGATTTTATTTTATATTTTCAATTTTACCCTCGATCATGCTTGACACTCACGGGCACAGAATTAGGGTTTTCCGACCATGGGTCAGAGCCGTGACTAAGAAAATTGTAAAAATTGGCTATGAATGACAAGCATGGCTAGCATCCAATAATAAATACCCTCAAAATTTCACCATGAGGGGCTTCAAAATGCAAAATTAAAAATATCTAATGGTGCAAAACCCTCAAAATTTTCAAAATAACAAAAAAAATCAAATAATTCAAAATTCAAATGCGCCTCGTATCCAGTTATTTACCCTATACACTTGGCGGTTGCAACGACTTGCGATCCATGCAATCCGACAAGATGAGTAAATTACCATAAGGCCATTTGGGGTAAATTAGTCATCGTTGAATTGATATGCTTCACTTCAATCCCTAAGAAGGCCTAGACGATTGGACTGCTCCACGGGAATGAGGTATTCATCTCAATGCTTCTATGACATTTTTAGCAGATCATCGAACATTATGATTCAACATAAGCCTAATTGGAATTGCTATCATCTTGATTCCCTAAGAAGGCCACAATGGCTGAACTGCTCCATGGGATAGAGATGTACAATTACTATTAATAGTTGTAATCATGGCTGAATTAGGCCTTGCCAAGTAATCAAAGTGCTAAAATCTTCAATTGTTCAAATCACTCATTGTGGTCAAGCGACTCGTCGCTTCATTAAATTGTCCTACTCTCATCGACTCGTCGCTTGAGGGGGTAGTCATAATATCAATTATCATAATCAAATTCAATAGGAGATCACTCGATCTTGTCAAATTGTGTTCATCTTACGAATCATTGCCAAAGACTATCATAAGCTTACCCTTTGTTGGGGCAAAAAGCAACTATGATAGTTAAGTTAGTAGCTCTCCACCTATCGGTACTATTGTAGCACTGAAGCTACCCGATCATCATTGGAGCTTGCAAAAGATTTTTCAAATTTAAGCCTTCCCTCAGTTGGAAGCAATGATTCTAAGATGCGTGCCCTTTGGCAGGACTGGGCATCTAATGTTGATCAGATCAATGATCATCATTCAACCTACGACATCATTTTAGGAGGTCTATTTTTGCTCAGCATTGTTCATTCTCACAATGCATCCCAAAAGGGGCATCTGTAGACACCTAAAACACGTCATGTCGAGGTGACTACTCATATGGGACATGCTAACAGACCATATGAATGATCTTGGATAGCTCCAAGGTGAAGCAATGGTTTTAACCACTCAATTTGGGTAGAGTTGGCTAACTCAGCCTTAGCCATGGCTGACACCCATGGCTAATAGAGTTGGCCATGCCTCAGAGCCATGGCTAGCATCAAAACTATTTTGAATCCTGGGCCGAGCCAAATTTGGTTACAATGGCCTGGGCAATGAGAATTCAAATGGTTTTGGGTGGGGAAGCTTCGAGAGTTTTCCTCCCAACTGATCCAACCTCCTAGATCTTGATCTTGGCTTCCCAAGCAAGCCAATATTAGAGATTAGGAGTCCTATAAGACCCCCCTCCAAATTGGGGAGAAGTAATAGAATTTTTAAATTTCTGGAAATTTTACATTTGAACATAGCGAAGCTCTACCAAATGGATAGCAAATTGATAACCCTTTGAGGAGAGTCAAAATGCTGCCCAATTATGGAGTGACAAGCATGAATTCATCAATGGAGCTTCCAAAGGACTAGGAAGCATAATCACACAATCAAGCCAATCGAACGTGAATCTCATCAAATTTGATCACCAATCCATCTTGGGACACAGAGGTGACCCTTGATCATCAATTCCATGGAGGGAATCAGAGATCCAAGCCCTGATTACAAGAGCAAGAGCATTTGCACCTCAACCGTGGCTATCAACCATGGCTAATAGTGCCCACTGTGCCTTAGACCCATGGCTAGGGTTTGATCCCTGATTTCTTTTGTTTTAGCATTAGATTTACATTTTTAGTTGTGCAATTAGTTTAGTCTAGCATAGATTAATATTTTAGCAGACATTTGACTGGTTAATTCTAGGATTTAGTGGTAGATTTGCTTCCATTTCCTTGCATTTGTCAATTTAGCATAGTTTCTTGTTATTTCATGCAATTCAAGTTTCTAATGGCTAATTAGGTTGCTTATTACCTAGATTACATGCTTTCTTTCTATGCTTCATAGTAATTTGATGATTTTATGCTAATATTCATAGATTTACATGTTTCTTGTTTTCTTTATCATCATTTATGCAAGTTTCCATCAAAAGCCTCATCAAGAGAGGCCATATTTGCTTTTAATCCTTTCTTGTTGTTTCTTGAATGCAGGGTTTACAGGATCCATTCATTTCAAGGCATTCAAGGCAGCAAATACCTCTTTTCATGAGAGAAGAAGGTCACCATTGATCTTGAGCAGTTCGTGTCTTTGTGGAAAGCCTACGAATTACACCACCCCCTCATTTAGAGGGTCTTCAATATTGTATTAATTGTATCAACATTGAGTATCCCTAAGAGGGACGTACTTGTAATTGGATTTGACAAAATATTTAATAAAAGAAACATTCTCTTTCTTGTTGAAGTTATTATTGTCAATATTTTATGCTTTAATGTTTGATATCAATTGATGCATTAGTTAGGTGTATGCTTTCTACAAGGTTACACAACCGATGATAGTTTGCTGCATTTCTAAAACATAGAACAAGGCATAGTGGAGTTTAGGGTTTTTAGGCTAGCCTTCATAGATTTACATGTTTTCTGTTGTCTTTATCATCATTTATACAAGTTTCCATTAAAATCCTCATCAAGAGAAGCCATATTTGCTTTTAATCCTTTCTTATTGTTTCTTGAATGCAAGGTTTATAGGATCCATTCATTTCAAGTCATTCAAGGCATCAAATACCTCTTTCATGAGAGAATAAGGTCACCATTGATCTTGAGCAGTTCGTGTCTTTGTGGAAATCCTACGAATTACACCACCCCATCATTTAGAGGGTTTTCAATATTGTATTAATTGTATCAAAATTGGGTATCCCTAAGAGGGACGTATATGTAATTTGGATTTGACAAATATTTAATAAAAGAAATATTCTTTCTTTTTGAATTCATTGTTGTAAATTTATTTATTGCTTTAATATTTGATATCAATTGATACATTAGTTATGTGTATGCTTTTTACAAGGTTACACAACCGATGATAGTTTGCTGCATTTCTAAAACATAGAACAAGGCATAGTGGAGTTTAGGGTTTTTAGGGTACAAAGGGGTAGGTGGAGAAAATATTTTTTTAGAAATTTCTAATATTTTATAAACTGAAAACCCTACAAATAATTCAATAACAAAATAAATTTTGTTTACAGTTCTACAGAGTATTTTATTTTCTTGAAAACATAAAACAAAATTGAAGTAATTTTTCATAACCTGTTTAATGGTAAACCCAGAAAAATTATTGACAAAACCATTTTTAATTCATCTAATCTTCTACACACCTATATTTTTATTTTAATATCCCTTACTTTATGTGCAGTAAAATTATAAAAATAAATAAAAATGTTTCTGTGAAAATAGTAATAGTGTTTTACCTATCATTTTCAGTGTTATGTTGCCACCCTTCCTACGTTATTGAATGAAGAAATTAACCTTTTGCCCGTGCAATTCTTCAAAATTCTAAAGCTCACCACTGTTCACTTGAAAGAATTCAACAATTTCTACTGGAAAAAACAAAACTTCCACTTAGGGTCAAGTTACAGAGGGTCATCGATGATTTCAAGCGTCTCTCTATGGAAGAAATGATTTAGGCTAGTTTTACTCTACATGGATGCATGTAGAAGTCGTACATCGTAGATTAATCCTATCCAACAATGGAAAATTATATTAACTTCTATCAACAGTGGGGACCATTTGCCCTAAAATCAATGACAACGAGAGTGCTTTATGGTTGATAAATTATCATCTATCAATTTGGCTTTGATCGATGGCATATGGCTTAGATCTGTGTTGCTAGTATGTGATTCATTGGTAAAAGCCATGTCATTTCTACGAAATTTTTAAACTCATAACATTTTTTCCTTACATCGTGACCCTTCATTTAAAATTTAATAAAGGGTTGGTGTTGTTCATCCTCTTCATCTCTTATGATTGGCGAAGAGAATCCACCTGTCCTCCAATGGTATGGGTCTTTGGGTGGTCGGTTTCTTCTTGGCACCAACCCTACCTGCCACCTTGCATGGCGAGGGTGGACTTTACCTACCACATGCTATAATTTCCTTGGTCACTCGTCGGCTAAAAAAAAATATTTTAACCATTTGCCATATTTTGTCTATGTGGCACTTTATTGCTAACGTGTCCAAGTGGATTGGTCCACATCCTCATTTATGCACTTGCTCAAATAAAACATTGTCCTTCTTACTTTTTACCCCGAGAACAATTGTGTTTTCAATAAGGATTTTAAATTCTAATCGGCACATGGCACCCGTTTGCATGGACACATCATAAGAGGCGACACGTGGTGCTGGGTTAAGTGTACATGTCATAAGAGGGCTAATTTTTTTTTATTTTCTTGTCTCCCTCAATTGATTTAAAACATTACCGCCAAGTTTCCCTTAAATTATTTGTTGACACGCCCTTATTACTTGTATTGTCATTTATTGAATTGCCACGTATCTCACTTGCCTAGCCAATTTTAAATTTTACACTTAGAATATTTTGTGATATATGTTTACGGATGACATCTACAGATGATGCTTATAGAAGATTATTACTGATGATACCTACAAAAATTGTTTATAGAGGATTGTTACTGCTAATATTTATGGAAGACACTTTCGTAGGAATTCTACAAAAGACCTATACGGGAGACATCTATGGAAGACATCTGCGAAAGACACCTACAGAAGATATCTACAAAAGACACCTACAAAATACATCTACAGAATACATATACAGAAGACGTCTACAAAAACCTCTACTAAAGATATCTACGGAAGATACCTACATAAGACACTTACGGAAGACATCTACGGAAGCTACCTACAGAAGATATCTACATAAGGCATCTACAGAAGCTATCTATAGAATACGTCTATGGGACTATAGTTTCTAGAGTTTGAGATGATATTTTACCTATTTCTTTCCCCCCAAACTATATTGTGAACTTCATATACCTATGTTTTACCTTCCCCCCAAACTGTAATTTTGGCTATATAGCCAAAACAAGATGAAGGGTGTTTTATTTATATTGATGGATAATATAAAAGAAGTTGTATTTATGGGGGTTTATTGTAATTTTTGTGATTGTGCTTCCTAAATTTCATTAAGGAGTATCGAAGTGAGAGAAATATAATGATTATAAAACTTGATATAAGTCATCAGTGTATACTAAAATAGATATCTATCAAAGACTTGGAGTGTCTCCACTCATTTAAAAAATGGAATAGATATTCAAATATTGTAATGGCTTCTTGTTAAAAGATACAATATTTTGAGATATGAAAGCCATATTTTGGTAGGATAAAATGAACTATAGGAATTTGCTTCTAACTTTTGCCTACTCGGGATATTGTAGAGTTATCTCTTAAAGACTTCAAACATCCTAGTTATTTTTAAACAATTTCATCTATTCATTTCATAAATCATCATGGTGTTAAAGTTATCCTAATATTTTCAAGCTTCCTCAAGGACCAACTATGTGTGCAGTGAGTATTCATTTAACATTATGAGTGATGATTGAGTAACAACAAATATTACTTATACCAATAAGCTAGCTTATTTGTGAGCATCCATATTTCTTGTCCAAACTTAGTGCTACTGTGTAAGGATACCTTATTGCCAGTTGGGTTTTATTCAACCCATTGTTGTAATGAGGATCACCCCATAGTTTTTCGAGATACTGAGAATTCCAAGGATTCAATCTATTTTACCCTTCTTTGAATTTTCTTGGGATACTTGCTTATTTTGAGGAGAAAGAAATTTTTATTGATTTTGGGGTTCTTGCCTATTTTTATGAGAAGTAAGAAGATACTTTTTTTGGGATACTTGCTCGATTAGATGAGGATAAAGGGATTTTTTTGTGAAGGAGTAAGAACTTTGAGGAGTTGGATTTCCAACCACTCTATAAAATTCCTGATGGGAATTTGAACCTATCCTTACTATTCTTCTATTTTTTTTTGTTTGTTTAGGAATGAAGGGCGAGCTTGTCCTTTTTCCAATTTAGTAGTACTATAGACCATGTGCATAGACCATGAAAGCCATATTTTGGTAGGATAAAATGAACTATAGGAATTTGCTTCTAACTTTTGCCTACTCGGGATATTGTAGAGTTATCTCTTAAAGACTTCAAACATCCTAGTTATTTTTAAACAATTTCATCTATTCATTTCATAAATCATCATGGTGTTAAAGTTATCCTAATATTTTCAAGCTTCCTCAAGGACCAACTATGTGTGCAGTGAGTATTCATTTAACATTATGAGTGATGATTGAGTAACAACAAATATTACTTATACCAATAAGCTAGCTTATTTGTGAGCATCCATATTTCTTGTCCAAACTTAGTGCTACTGTGTAAGGATACCTTATTGCCAGTTGGGTTTTATTCAACCCATTGTTGTAATGAGGATCACCCCATAGTTTTTGAGATACTAATAATTCCAGGGATTCAATCTATTTTACCCTTATTTGAATTTTCTTGGGATACTTGCTTATTTTGAGGGAGAAAGAAATTTTTATTGATTTTGGGGTTCTTGCCTATTTTTGTGAGAAGTAAGAAGATACTTTTTTTGGGATACTTGCTCGATTAGATGAGGAGAAAGGGATTTTTTTTGTGAAGGAGTAAGAACTTTGGGGAGTTGGATTCCCAACCACTCTATAAAATTCCTGATGGGAATTTGAACCTATCCTTACTATTCTTCTATTTTTTTTTGTTTGTTTAGGAATGAAGGGCGAGCTTGTCCTTTTTCCAATTTAGTAGTACTATAGACCATGTGCATAGATGGATAAGCAAGGAAAATTGTTCACTTATGGCAATAGTGACACATGAGTTAATCTCTCCACATCTCACAATATTTTTTATATGTTCAAATGTACATAGTCCAAGAAATTTTTTGATTGAGTAGGGATAACTTACAACATCAAAATATTGCTTGAATTCAATGAAAATTGGTCAAAACACTACTATTGTTTGAGTAATTGAAAAACATCCAGATTTTATCTAGAAAAAAAAGTATTATGCAACATATGATAATAATTTCCTACAAGCTTTTTAAATAAATACCTCTTGGGCTATTTTTGAAACATTGAGACTAAAAATTGATAAAAATAAGATAGAAATACTATATATGTAGAAATTTCATGATGAAAAAAAGGAAGAATTAATATTTTTTTAAGTGAGAGATATTTTTATTCAATAATGGCTAATTGCAGTTTAGAAATGCACTACAATTTGGCTTGCTGCTTAATATGATGTATGAATTCCACCTTAGGTAATGGATTGTTATAAAGTTTAAGCCTATGGTCATTTACTAGTAGTTTTCTTGTTGAATCATCTATAGGCTTTAGCTTGACTGTACCATTTCTAAATATCTCTTTGATTTCATAGGGTCCTAGCCATCTGGTCCTCAACTTACCTTGAAAGTCTTGGTAACGAGAATCAAACAAAAAAGACCAATATTCTGATTTGAATGTGCATGGTACAATGTGTTAATTATGCCATTTCTTTCATTTTTGTTGAGTTATTTCATCCCTACGTAATACCTCTAGTCTCCTTTCATCCAGAATGTTTAACGTTTCCAATCTAGCTTTTTGCGCTTTATCCAAATTCACATCAAGTTGTACCATTGTGCGAAGAGTTTCTATCTCAAATTCTATGTCCATGATAGCTTGTTTTCCATAGACCATTTCATAAGGTGATAATCCTATGGTGGTTTTCCGAGTTGTATTGTATACCCATACAACTTATTTTAATCTCTCAATCCAATCATCCCTATTAACAATTATGGTTTTTGTAATGATCTTTTCAAGTTCTTTGTTCGTAACTTCCACTTGTCCATTGGCTTGAGGGTGGTATGGTGAGGTTTTCTTATTTTTTATTTGATAGGTGTCAAAAAAATATTCAATCAATTTGGAGATAAATTGGGTTCCATGATCTGAAACTAATTCTCTAGGTGCTCCAAAGCATTGCATAATATTTTCATAAAGGAAATCAACAACTGGTTTGGCTTGCACTCATGGTAAAGCTTTAAATTCAGCCCACTTAGTAATGTAATTCATACACATAAGTATGTGTTTATTACCTTTTCTTGGAGGGTCTATTGGTCCAACAAAGTCAATTCTCCATTTCTCGAATGGTTCAAATACTACTTGTGGAACCAAAGGCATCTCCATCGAAGGAGTAGGCTTACTAGCTCTTTGACAAGCATCACATCTATCAACAAATTTATGGACATCTTTATTCATGGTAGGCCAAAAATAACCAATTTGAAGTATTTTACTAACTATTCTTTGGGTGACATAATGGCCTCCACAAGGTTCTTCATGTGCTACCCAAATAATGTCATATACATCATCTTCTTGCACAAATATCCTAATTACTTGGTCAGGACATCTTCTAAACAAAACTCCATGAATCCACATATAAGGAATGCTTTGACGTATTAATTTCCTACACTCATGTGATGTATAGTTTTGAGGCATTTTTCATATTACTAAGTAATTTACAATATCAACATACCAAGGGGTAAAAATAGAAAGAACAAACAAATGTTCATCTAGGAAATTATTAGGAATTAATTCATCATCATCAAATATTTGCATACGAGATAGGTGATCTGTGATAAAATTATATTTCCTACCTTATCTATAATTGTGACATTGAAATCTTGTAGCAAAATAAGCCATCTAACCACTCTACCTCCTACTATTTCTTTGTTCATTAAGTATTTAATGGCAGAGTGGTCAGTGTGAAGGAATACTTCATATCCTGTTATGTAATGTTTAAATTTATTGATGGCATGGACTACAACTAAAAATTATTTTTTAGTAATAGTGTAGTTAAGCTCGACTCCATGCAAATTTTTAATTACATAATAGATGGCATAAGGTATTTTGTTCTCAACCTATTGCAATACTACCCCTATTGCGTAACCCAAAGCATCACAATGTATATGGAATGGTAATTTCCAATTTGGTCCTCTTAGGATTGGAGTAGAAATCAATTTATATTTTATAACTTCAAAGGCTTATTAAAATGCTTAAGTCCAATTGAATTCACTTTCTTTATTTAAGAGCTTAAGCATGGGAGCAACAATTTTACAAAAGTCTTTAATGAACCTACGGTAGTATCCTGCATGTCCTAGGAAACTTCTCACCTCTGTTTGTATTTTTGGAGGTTGAAGGGTTTGAATAACTTGTATTTTTGCAAGATCTACTTTAACACCTTCTTCTGATATATAATTTCCCAGAAAAATCCCTCCTCTCATCATCATGAAACATTTTTCATGACTCAAAGAGAGGTTTTTCTCTTGACATCTAATCAAAACTTTTTGCAAGCTTGACAAGGTTTCTTCAAAGGTATTACCATAGACTATGAAGTCATCCATATAGACTTCTACACACTCATTTATTAAATCAACAAAGATAGCCAAAACTACTCTTTGAAAAGTGGTAGGTGCATTGCATAATCCGAAAGGTAAGATTTTATAAGCATAGGTGCCTACTAGACATGTGAAGGTTATCTTTTCTTGATCTTCCTTAGCTATGGAAACTTGATTATAGCCACTAAACCCATCTAGAAAGAAGAAATATTTCTTTCCAGCCAATGTATCAAGAACTTGATCAATGAATGGCAAGGAAAAATAATATTTTTTTGTTACCTTGTTTAGTTCCCTATTATCCATGCAAATCCTCCATTTTCCATTATTTTTAGGGACTATCACAAGAGGTGACACCCATTGACTATCAAAAATTGGATATATAAATCCTTCCTTCAAAATTTTAATGATTTCTTCCTGAACCACATATTTCATAGATGGATTCAATATTATTTGGGGTTTTCTTACTGGATAACATCCTTGTTGGATAAAAATAGGATGGGTACAAACATTTGGATGTATCCCTTTCATATCCTCATTGTTCCATGCGAATGCTGATTGATTTTTCCTTGAGCACGTCTATTAATTGTGACTCTTGTATGCTTGTGAGCTCATCATTGATATTCAAGGTCCTTCCTAGTGTGATATCTATTTTCTTGCATTTTTCTGTGTTTGCATCTATTCCCATTATCTCATGTTCAAGAATATTTAAGTAACAGTCATATGGTGTCATTTTTTGAGATTAACTTGTGCTTGCTTCATTAATAGCCTGTTTAACATATCTCCTCCTGCTGACCCCAATATGTCCTCTAATGAGCCACAGAATTGCTCATTTTTTGTACTCTTTTCCCTATAATGTGCGACACTTATTCTTGTAGATATAAATATTTTATGGAAATTATATATATAATTAATAGTTTATTTTGCATGTTCTCTAATATTTGTCTTTAAGTGTAATTTGTGTAGATTTAGTGGAAATTGTTGCATTTTGGCATGTTTTCATCGAGGTCCCACTCGGACCTGGCACTTGCAATTTTATGAAGGAAAAACATCTATGAAATATCGAGAAGAGGTATGAAGTCAAGCACCCAAATTCCTTTGAAGTGCCTGACTTCCATTCGACACTTAACTATTAGGCCCCCTGCTTCCCATTAGGTGCCTACTTCCCTCCCGCACCACTTCCCTCTCAACTTATTTCATACAAGGCCTAGGGCCCTTCCCAACTTCTTCAGACGGACTAATTTCCACTACATGCCAAATCTCCAACACGACTCTGTGGTCGAGAAAAGCAGAAACTTTAGCAACCAACATAAAAAGAATTCCAGCATTGAAACCGGACATGGGACAATGTCAAAGATGACTCACCACCCATTTTCTAGCTACTACATAAATGATTTATGTAAATCAAGGTAAATAAATATCAGACGTATTCTAGAAATAGAATACGCTAAAATATCATGATATTTTGCCTGATTCCTTCAATTAAGCAAGCAATTGTAAAAGTGAATCATTTTATGATTCATTCTAAGAATTGTAATAGGGTGTGGCCACATATCTTATAAATATGTAGGCCACCCCTAAAGAAGACCCCTAAACTTTCTTGTAAATTCTTGTTACAATTGTTAATAAAATCTCTAAGTATTTTCCTATAAAAATCGTCTAAAGCATCCGATGATAGTCTACCATGGGCAGAACCTACTAGAAGCATGGGCCCACTTACAATAGAGTTCTTCCCTATTTCCCTATTTTTTATATTTATTTTCATAGATTAATTTACTTCTCTATTATTTCCCCTATTTTTTATGATTTCTAGCAAGGTAGTAATTTAGTTTTTGAACACTTTAGTCCTATTTTCTTAGACGTAGCATGAGATTATTGGTTTAAATAAAAACTTCAACGAATACCAAATACCCCCAAACCATAATCTAAGGGACTCATATCCGAAGGAGAAATTATAAGCATATATTTTGCATGGCTGCTCACAAGACTACGAGCTACCCTAAGTTGACAATTAAATGGAGGTAATTAATTGAACCATAGAAAAACTAACCAATATTTTGCCCAACATTTTGGCACCATTGTCGAGGAGTAGCCATTATAATTTCTTATTCTAAAGGAAGCATAGTTACAAGTAGTTTAGATTGTTTTCTCTAGAAACCTTCATCTAAAACTTTGTATGAGTCCACCTAAGAACAAGGGACCAGACGATCATTTTGTCAAAAACAAAGAAGTTGTTTCTCAGAATCCTTCTGCTTCAGTAGAACCTGAACCTGAGACTGAACTCTCACCATCACAATCTCCACCTGTGCATTGGTGAGAACACCCACTATTTGCATAGGACCCTTCTAAAACAATCCAGCAAAATCTTAGAGCAAGATCGAAGATAAGTAGAGTTCAATATGAGGAAGATCTACTAAATGTTGAATGTTGGCAAGCAGTATTAGATGGAACCATCTCAAATGCTGACTTATCCATCCTTTTGAAGGATAAAAGAAATGAACTAGAAGCATTGATAACTACTTTGAAATGAAGGGGTAGAAACTCCAATAGTGGATAGAATGGCAAAAAATCCAGAGGAAACATCCACTAGTTTTAGTTTTCCAATAGGAGAGGTAGGAGGAGATCACAAGATGAAACATATCTCTCCTACCCACCTTCCAACCTTTAGAGGACTACCAATAGAAGATCCAGATATGTTCCTATTTAAATTTGATGTTTTATGTAGATCTGTGGATTACACCATAGATGCTCAGAAACTAAAATTATTCCCTTCCACCCTTGATGATTCAACTTTGCGTTGGTTCATCAGCTTGGGGGATAAATGGATAACTACCTAGGAAAAGTTGAAGAAAATTTTCCTAGATCAGTATCAAGATTTTGGCAGAGCAAGAGATGCAAGAGAGGAAGTCCTAGACATGACACAAAAGGAAGGGGAATCTATGGAAGAATATTGGGATAGGTTTAGCTTCAATTTGCAAAGATCACCCCATTCAAAACTAGGAGATAGGTCCCTAAGAAGCATTTTTCTGAAAGGACTGACAAATGAATCCTTGGAAGCTTTAAACATGATCTCTAGGGGAGACATTTACCAACATCAAATGGATGATATTCGATAGTTGTGTCAAAAATTTTCAAGAAGAAAAGGTAAGTTGACCCCTAGAAATGTTAAGCAATCAACCACTATCACTAAAATAGAAATAGGCAACATGCTAGAGGACCTTAAGAGTGAGATGTTATCATCTCTAGCTCTTCAAATGGATACTCTTCTACTTCAGAGAAAGAAGCAGGAGAATGAGGTAGCATTGGCCTACTTCTATCCTAAATGCAGAGGCAAACACCCCAGAAATGAGTGTCCAAAAAATAAAGTTTGTGTATGTGTTATCTATAAGAAGGATCATAAAATGAAGTTGTGTCCATAATTAATGAAATCTAAAGAGGAACCTAAAGTAGCAGAGGCATACTTCATGGGTAATAGGAGGAACTAGCAATAGTCTCCTATGGGTAACAATATGCAATCAAGAATGTCATCCTATGGGGGCAGCAATTACCAAAACCAAGGTCAAGCCCAGCCACCCAACATGGGTTGGTATGGTCAACAACCTTGGAATCCATTTCCCCAAGGAGAAAATCCTTACAACCCTTACCCTTGGAACCAATACCAGTAGCCTAGGTAGTAGTGGAGAAATCAGAATGCTTGGAATCAGTATCCACAACATACTGCTCCAGCTCCACTACAACCAAGTCTACCTACTCTTCCTACTCCAAGGACTCCTCAGTTACCAGCACAACCAACAACAAACCCAAACAACAACAAGCCAACCTATCAGATGGAAAATGAGATGTACCCTATGTATAATATTAAGGTAGATTGTGATCCTATCTAGTTAAGGTCAGGAAAGCAAGTAGGTGTAGAAGTCACTCCTCTTGTAGAAGAAGAGGAACCAATAGAAATAGAGAAAGGGGAATCACCCCTTATAGAGGAGGTAGAAGAAGAATCAACACTTGTACATAACAAAGAGGAGGTTCCACATTTTCCACAAAGGTTGTAGGAACCCAAGAAACCAATACAAATAGAGTTTGATATCCTCTCTAGTTTAAAAAACTTAACAGTCACAATCCCTCTCTTTCAGGCCATCAGAGACATACCTATTTATGGGAAGGCCATAAGAGAGTTGTGCCTCAAGAAACCAGGGAGGAAACCAGCTAAAACAATCAGTTTGGTAGGTCAGTTAGCTGACCTTATGTTAGGAAATACCTACAACTAGAAGTACATAGATCCAGGAAGCCCTGTGTTGACTATAAAAATAGAAGGTTGTGTTTTACCCAACACACTAGTAGATTTGGGGCAGCCATCAATGTCATGCCCTAAGAGACCATGCAAAAACTAAAATTGACTAATCTGAAGCCCACTAAAACTATGCTATAGTTGGCAGATAGATCTACAATACTCCCTGAAGGAATACTGGAAGATATCACTATTACAGTAGATGCATGGGAGTATCCAACAGATTTCTTAGTGCTACAATCTAAATCTGGACTAGGTGGATACCCATTAATCTTAGGTAGACCTTGGATGGCAATAGTTGATGCTTACATAAGTTGTAGAGATGGGAAAATGACCATTTTAGATGGTCAGAATATAAAGAAACTGATCATACATCCACCTGCATAGTCTGCAGATTTGTTGGGAGAACCTGAGGATGAGAATCAAAATATTGGTGGTCTATCAATGATCCAACCTATCATGACACTTGAGGAGTTGGAAGATGAAAGTGATGAGGATAAGATGATATCTCACTTTTTTAAGGAGAACCCTCATATCCTCCTCCTGAGTTGCCATTAGTAAAAGACCACCATATTCAACAAATAGAAGTTGCACCTAGTAGAATGTTGAACATAGATAACCAGTTGATAGCTGAACAACAGACCAAACTGAAACAAACATTGGAAAAACATCAAGATGCCTTTGCTTGGGAGTATTCTGACATGAGAGGAATAGCTCCTGAGACCTGTACTCATAGGATATATCTGGAAGACCAGGTTAAACTAGTAAGACAACCATAGAGGAGAATGAACCCAACTATGAAAGAAATTGTCAAAATAGAATTACAAAAACTCCTCACAGTTGGATTCATCTACCCCATTTCAGATAGTGAGTGGGTATCACCATTAGTGGTGGTGCCCAAGAAGAATGGAAAGTGGAGAATTTGTGTTGATTATAGGTTGCTGAATAAAGCAACTAAGAAGGACCACTTCCCTTTACCCTTCATAGATCAGGTCCTTGACACCTTAGCAGGCAAGAAGTACTTTTCTTTCCTGGATGGGTTCAGTGGATACAATCAGATCCAAATAGGGGAAGAAGATCAAGATAAAACCACCTTCACTTGTCCATGGGGGACATTTGCTTACCGAGTTTTACCATTTGGTCTATGCAATGCACCTACCACCTTTCAGAGGGCAGTTCTTAGCATTTTTTTAGATATGATTGGAGAGACTATGGAGGTATACATGGATGATTTCACTGTATATGGTGAAACTTTTGAAACTGCCATAGAAAATCTGGAAAAGACACTTAAACATTGTGAGGAAACTAACATATCCTTAAGCAATGAGAAATGCTATATGTTGATGCAGGAAGGGATAGTTTTAGGACATCACCTTTCTGCAGATGGGATCAAAGTAGATAGAAAGAAAATAGAAGTCATCCAAACCCTACCTACTCCCAAAACACAAAAGGATATCCATAGTTTCCTAGGATCAGCCGGTTACTATAGGAGGTTTATATCAGACTTTAGAAAAACTGCTAAACCTCTTACCACATTGTTAACTAAAGATGCAGAGTTTATCTGGACTGAAGAATGTGAACAAGCATTCAACACCTTAAAGGAAAAACTAATTACTGCTCTAGTATTGAGAGGTCCAAATTGGACCATACCTTTTCACATATATGTTGATGCATCTAACAATGCAATAGGCTCAATACTGGGATAGAAATATGGTGATGATTTTTATGCCATCTATTATGTTAGTAAAAACCTCATAGGTGTTGAACTCAATTATACTATCACAGAGAAGGAGTTTCTTGTAGTAATACATGCTCTTAACAAATTTTATCATTACATTATAGGTTACCAGGTATTTGTACACACTGACCACTCAACGATCAGATACTTGACAAACAAACCTAGGATTAGTGGTAGAATTATCATATGGTTATTGCTTTTGTAAGAATTTGATGTGACAATAGTGGACAAGCCAGGAAAGGACAATGTGGTAGCTGATTTCTTATCCAGATTGACACCTCCAAACTATGCAACTATAGAGGACCAATTTCTAGATGAGCATTTGTTTGCTCTAAATGATCAGATACCTTGGTACATAGATATGGCTAATTATTTAGCCACTAGTAAAGTATCCCCTACACTTTTACCTCATGAAAAATAGACTTTAATTGAGAAAAGTGTAGATTTCTCATGGATTGATGGGTGCCTATTCAAAATAGGACCTGATCAAATCATGAGAATATGTGTTGTTGGGAATGAAATAATTGAAATACTGAAGGCTTGCCATGATGAACCTTGTGGTGGCCATTTTGTAGGAAAAAGGACTGCATATAAAGTGTTGTAGGTTAGTTATTACTAGCCTTCACTATTCAAGGATGCAACCAAGCATGTGAGCCAGTGTGATCAATGTCAGAGGATGGGCAAACCTACTCTCAGAGATGAGATGCCACTCCAACCACATGTTCACATTGAACCATTTGATAAATGGGGGATGGACTTCATAGGACCTATTAATCCATAGTCAAGAGGTAAGAGGTATATCCTAGTTTGTACTGACTATGTGACAAAGTGGGTTGAAGTATAGGCTTTGCATGATTCAAAGGAGAAAACTGTAGTAGATTTCTTGTATTCATCAATTTTTACAAGATTTGGGGTCCCAAGGGAGATCACAACTGATCAAGGACCTCAATTTACTTCAAGGATGATCCAAGAACTCATGCAACAATACAAAATCAGGCATAACAAAACCACTCCCTACCATCCACAGGTGAATGGGCAAGTTGAGGTGACCAACCGAGAGTTGGAAAATATCCTGACAAAGATAGTGCAACAACATAGGAAGGACTGGGCTACTAGATTACCAGAAGTAGTGTGGGCCTACAGGACCACCTGGAAGACTACTACTAGTTTCACACCATTTTAGTTAGTCTATGGGAAAAGTGCTATGATGCCTATAGAGTTTGAAGTCAAAACACTTAGGACTACTGTAGAATTGAATATAAACCTGGATGATGCACAAAAAGAAAGAATTCAGTAGCTTAATCAGCTAGATGAATACCACCTTGAGGCTCTACAGAAAATAGAGATCATTCAGAAACAAAGGGCCAAGTGGCATGACCGCCACACCAGGCCAAAGCAGCTTAAAGTGGGAGAATGGGCATTACTCTATGATTCTCGATTCCAAGAAAGGAAGGGCAAGCTCATGCAACATTGGATGGGGCCATATGAAGTGACTGAAGTCATCAACAATGGGGCTGTAAGGATCAGAACAATAGATGGTAGCAACATTACCTTAACAGTCAATGGCCACCGCCTGCATCCATACCATGTGTCTGAAGCATACATGATTGAGTCTAGATTAGGCATGGGGGAGACCCTAATTGATTCTAATTTTATCTTGAGTCAGTAAGATGTGGACCTAGTCCACATAGTCCCAAAGACAATTATTCTTTCAAAGTTTTTCTCTTTTTTAGTTGTGTTTTTGTTTTGCAGGAACAATGCCCTTTGTGCAATTATTAGGCAGCCTGGGAAACCTAGGCCTAACAAGCACAAGATCCATGAACCTGCACCTTCCAAGATTTCTAGGAGAATTTTCTTGTAGTAGGAGTAGCTAGTCCCCATTCAGAGAGGGGAATACTAAACTTGAACCTGCACAAGAGTGTTTGGATTGGTCTCTTTGGACAATAAAACACTCAACTACTGGTTCAGGGGTGGATGCTGATTTTATTCCTATTTTTCAATCAGAAGCACTGAAGGGCCTGATCAACCTGACAATGCATATACAAGGAAAAGTCAGCACCCATTGAATAAAAGAGAAGCACCATTTTTTATATTTTATGGGAAGGCACCTTTCCATTATGAAAAAAAGTGCCTACTTCCCATTGTATGATAGAAGGTGCCTATTCCATTTATAGAATGTCTACTTCCCATTGTATGATAGAAGGCATATGCTTCTCATTATACACTTCATGGTTCCTGACTCCCAGTATGTTACGAAGATGGCACCTACATCCCATTTTCTAGGAAGATCAATGCCTGATTCCTGGTTTCTCCAAGAGAACGACCGACTTCCAATTTTTGGGAAACTGACACCAAATATTCTTAGCATTAGTAAAAAAGTTGAGTTTGTATAAAGTTTTTTTTATAAGTACGACACCCAACAGTTAGCAAAAGGTGTCTACTTCCCATGTTAGGCATAAGCACCTGATTGCTAAGGCACCTACTTCCCATGTTAAGTAGAGCACCTGATTGCTAAGGCATCTTCCCATGTTAAGCAAAGCACCTAATTCCTAAGGTGCCTATTTTCAATTTCCAAGGCACCTACATACCATAATTTAAAAAGAAGGCACCTGATTTCCATACAAAAAGGTGCCTGATTTCCATCTATTGTGGTCATTTTCTACCTTGAAAGAATAACATGTCAGCATTGGGATGTGGCTCGAGCCACGTCAACACCCCATGCACATGCAAAGTCAAATATATCATAGATAAAATTAAAATTTGACATCAACCAAATTTCGAGGAGGGGATGTTTGTCATCCCAAGGAGATACATTTTTCTAATTTTTATTTTGAATTTTGTAGGATTTCTTGAATAAGCCACATTGCAGCTACCAAGAACCAATCACATCGAAGAAAATTCATTGCATGGGAACCATGGCCATCATTATCCATTATAGTTTACCCAATCATCAAACGCCAACCAATAGCGATGCACCATGAATATCTATGCATATGCACCCACAAAACGAATTTAGGTGCATGATTAAATTTTCTATTTTTTGTCTATATTTTTTCATGAACATGTGTGTCTATGGAAAAGTGTCAACACAACCCCCATTATTGCCTTAACCACTTGAAAAAATCCACTTGGCATGGTGTTGCATGGCATACCTCTGATTGGTCAACAATTTATGGTTATCATCTCCACACAATCAAGCACATGCTCGAAGGAAATTTACTATGGATAACCATAATCACTATTGATTATGGTAATTAACCACCTACATGCATGAAAGTAATTATTTTAAAAGTTTCTTACCAGCTACTATGAAGCCACCTTCAGAGAAAAAAAAAATAGAGAAGTGAAGCACAGTAGCAATTCGAAGAGAAATCAGAAGCATCACTAAGTGAATTATGAACTAAAGGAAAAGCATGGGGGAAATCGAAGAATCATGACCTCAAGAAGAGTGAGCCTATCGACTACTCAAGCATTTTTATAGATGTCCAAACATAGTTTGATACTACAGAATGGATGGACTATTATTGACTGGTCAGTCAAGGCCAGGATGCAATAATGGCAAATGAATTTGTGACATCAATGAGGGATGGGGTCATGCACATGCAGGGGCTAGAGATTCTAGTCACTAAGGACTATATCACCAAAGTTATGAGCCTCCCTATAATAGGGGAGCGCACGTACAAGGAGGATAACCTTACCCTCTATGTAGATATTTTTTGGAGCACCAACCGAGCACCTAATGCATTGGCTTGCCAAAACAACACATTCTCAAGCTCTAGAGGGCAGTTTTTGAGTAGATCACCCACTTCTTCACATGTTCTAGTAGGTACTCTACACTGAATGCCAATCACTTCTATTTTCTCAATCACATCCTACATGGGGATAAAATCAATATCCCACATTACCTTGCATGCACCCTTAGAGATGAGGCCAAGTGATACCAGGTAGGCACAACCTCTACCCTAGCTCACCATGGCCTAATTTCAGCCTTGGTACGATATGTAGAGTCACATAGAAATGTGATAATTGAGGAAACTATGGGCACTAGTGTAGTGATAAGGGCACAAGTAGAGAGGGAGGTGCCAATTTAAAATGAACAATCAGCCCAAGAGGTGACAGAACGAGAAGAGACGATGCTTGCATCCTAGCCTGCAAAAATACAAGGGAAGCAGGACAAGCCTCATCCCCTATTTTTCCCAATTTGAAGAGGAAGTAGGACAGGCTCTATCTCCTACTACCCCTCAATTTGAAGATGAGGTAGGATTTCATACCTATTTCCACTAGGATGAAGCAGAAGAACGAAAGCATCAAGGGTGGTTTCGAGCTCATCCGAAGAGGATACACCAATCGATGAGCTCAACAAGGAGGAGTACTTGGCCCACATTTTATAAGATATTTCCAGTGGGCCAACTCCTCAACAAGAGGTGGCCATGGAAGATTTACCACCAGAAGCCAGGTGGAGGATTTGCAACAACTATAAGTTTTAAGAGAGCAGGCTTCCACTTGGGAAGCCAAATTTAAAGAAGAATGAGCTCTATTTCAAGAGTCTCAAAAGGAAGCTACATTAAAAATGCATGAATTGTATCAAACAATTTAACAACTATAGAGACAATTGCAATTGTAGGGTAGACAAGAGGAGCCAAGCAACAACCAGAGTTGATGCAATAGTGCAGACTGATGGGGCAACAGAAGTACCCCCTACTGATACAAAAATAGAATAAGGAGATGTTGCTACAATGGAAGTAGAGCAACCCTATTCCACATCTCCTTCTATAGAATAGATACTTCAGGAGGATGAAGTTGAGGTTGAGGAACCTCAAAATTTAGAACAATCTACAGAGAAAGGAGATGAGGAGGAAAAGGAGATGGAGGCCGAAGAGCCTCAAATTTTAGGCAAGGAGGGAGAGACAGAGCACTCTCCAATTGATGTAGGGGTCGAACAACCTCAAGAGGAAGAAGCAGTCCTCATTGAGCAACAATTTGCTATAGAGGAAGAAGAGGCTCAAACCTAAATCTCCTATACACCAAGAAACAATAGTTGCACCAACACACCCTAGGGTACAACAAATAAAGCTGAGATCAAAGCAAAAAGTCATAAGGGCATCTCAATGATGACCCAGAACTAGAGCGAGAGTTGTCGAGTTGAAGGCATTGGGCATCAAATCTGATAAGGAATCAGAGCTGGATTCTGATGAAGAATGAGAGGCAACAAAGAATTTATTTGCTACCCAAAAAAAATTTGAAAAGCTCAAAGAGGACATGGTAGTAGACAAGAAGAACTAGAAGAAGGCTTCTAAGAGGGCCCATAAAGAATCAGAAAAAGAGGCTAGGGAGCAATCTAATAGGCCTCACAAGAAAATTCTAGTTGCTCAACCTGAGCAGTTCTGGTACTTCTATGGATCAGAAGATGGTAAGCCTTCACGAATGAAGGCATATTTTATGAGGATGGGATTTCTAGGCCCTATGCAACCTGAAGATCTAGCATCAAGCAACAGAACTCCCCTAGTGGCAAAAATAGAGGTCAAATCTAAACCTGAGCTTGACCCAATAGGGGTAGATTTACCCATAGCCAGGGTTGCTAAGAAGTCTAGCATCCCATTTGGTGATGAAGAATCAGTGCCTATGGGTGAAAAGTTACCCCTTCACCATGAGTACTAGAAAATGGTTGAGCCTACATTCCAGAAGGATGCCACCAATTTCTCTAGTTATTATCTAAACATTAAAAAAGGCAAGGTGGCCTAGACTAGAGAACCACCCAAGAAGAGAGTAGGGCCAAGTGAACCAGTTTGCACAACAAATCAAAATAGGGGTCAGGAGACAGCCGCTCCCAAGGCACCAAAGGGTGAAAGCCCTAGGACAAAGAAAAAGCCAAGGCCGCTAAGAAGAAGAGGACACAGACCAACAGGGCTTATTGGGATGCTGTAAATAGAACTGGTAATTACTAGTTCAAAGTGGCATAGGGACGTGCCACCCCTTAAGCATGGGGGGATGATGAGCCACATAATTGCTCATTTTTTGTACTCTTTTCCCCATAATGTGTGACATATATTCTTGTAGATATAAATATTTTATGGAAATTATATATATAATTAACAGTTTATTTTGCATGTTCTCTAATATTTGTCTTTAAGTGTAATTTGTGTAGATTTAGTGGAAATTGTTGCATTTTGGCATGTTTTCATCGAGGTCCCACTCGGACCTAGCACTTGCAATTTTATGAAGGAAAAACATCTACAAAATATCGACAAGAGGTACGAAGTCAGGCGCCCAAATTCCTTTTTGACACTTCACTTAGGCACCTACTTCCTGACTTCTACATACAAGGTACCTGCTTCCTAACTTCTTCAAATGTGGCACCTAATTTCCACTAACGCCAAACTCCAACATGACTCTATGGTCGGTAGAATAGAGCAAAACTTCAGCAACCAACATGAAAAGAATTCCAACATTGAAACCGGACATGGGACAATATCAAAGATGACTCACCACCCATTTTCCAGCTGCTACATAAATGATTTATGTAAATCAGGAAAATAAATATCAGACGTATTCTAGAAATAGAATACGCTGAAATATCATGATATTTTCCCGATTCCTTCAATTAAGAAAGCAATTGTAAAAGCGAATCATTTTTTGATTCGTTCTGAGAATTGTAATAGGGTGTGGCCGCATATCTTATAAATATGCAGGCCACCCCTGAAGAAGACCCCCAAACTTTCTTGTAAATTCTTGTTACAATTGTTAATAAAATCTCTGAGTATTTTCCTGTAAAAATCATCTAAAGCGTCCGGTGATAGTCTACCATGGGCAGAACCTGCTGGAAGCGTGGGCCCACTTACAATAGAGTTCTTCCCTATTTCCCCTATTTTCTGTATTTATTTTCATAGATTAATTTACTTCTCTATTATTTCCCCTATTTTCTGTGATTTCCAGCAAGGTAGTAATTTAGTTTTTGAATGCTTTTAGTCCTATTTTCTTAGACGTAGCATGATATTATTGGTTTAAATAAAAACTTCAATGAATACCAAATACCCCCAAACCATAATCTAAGGGACTCATCTCCGAAGGAGAAATTATAAGCATATATTTTGCACGGTTGCTCACAAGACTACGAGCTACCCCGGGTTGACAATTAAATGGAGGCAATTAATTGAACCATAGAAAAACTAACCAATGTTTTTCCCAACACCCTCAATATCTTGTTGAAGATATTCACTTTGAACATTTATTGATAAGGTTTGGATTTCATCAAAATCATGAGGGAAATCATACCACAATTACTTTGGAAACTCATCTTCTATTGTTGATTTAGGGAATAGGCTAAGGTCTTTAGTATTTTTACCATAAAAAATAGTCATATTTCCCATTCTACAACTAATATAAGCATCAATTGTTACAAGCCATGGGCACCCTAAAATTAAGGGATGCCCCCCTAACTTTTTCTTAGGTTGTAAGACTATAAAGTCTACAGGGTATTCCCATGAACTTACAGAGACTATAACATCTTCTAGTTTTCCCTCTGGCTTAATAGTAGACCTATCTACGAGTTGGAGTACAATAGAAGTTGATTGCAATTTATGTAACCCTAAAGATTATGTTGTCTCTTTAGTCATGACATTAATAGCGGCTCCTAAATCGACCAAGACATTTTGCAAGGCTATGTCACCAATGTGTACTATGAGTATAGGTATTCCAGGATCTGTGTATTTTGGTAATAACCTACCTCCTATTATTATCTCAGACAATTGTCCAATGACTTGAATAGTTTGGGCTTCATTCTTCTTTTTCCTTCCTGAATTTGTACACATGTTTTTAATGAGCTTGGAATAGATGGGTATATCCTTGATAGCTTGTAACAAAGGGATCTTGATAGTAACATTTTCTAATTCCTGAAGGAAGTTAAAGGCTGGCTTAGGTGGTTCTTTTGGTATTGCCAATCTTTGAGGAAAAGGTACCTCTACTTCCTTCCTTTGAGGAATTTGGATTTCTTGTTGTTTTGTTGGAATGTTTTCTGGTGAATTTTCCATTTCCTTTTCATTGTTATCCTCCTTTTCGAACAAATTTGTAGTGGGATTTTCAAGCTCTGTGAGAGTTACATTATTTTCCAATACTTTTCCTGATCTCAATTGAATTTGTTGACAAGGTACTACATATATAGAACACGTCTCACTAGTTTCATAGGCTTGTTGAATGTTCTTGTTGTTGTTAGGATTAGGGACCAGTTGAGCTGGAAGAGGAGGTTGCTTAGGAGGATTATTATTATTAACTGGAGGTGGAAGAAGTCTATTTTGAGGTAGATTTTGAGGGGCTTGTCCCCTAAATTGATTTTGAAAGTTCTATTGTTGTGATGGATTTTGAGACCAACCAGATCCTCCCTGGTTATATTGGCCACTAGTATTCCAATTGTTTTGATTGGACATTCCTTGATTCCATGGTGGATTTCCATAGGTATTGGCCATAAAGTGGGCCCATGGAGGTATGTTCCAATATTGATTGTTTGAATAAGAATTCCAATTTGCCCAGTTTGGTGCATTAGACCATTGATTAGGCCTTTGCGAGTTGGAATAACTAGGGTTTGACCAATTTGGTGGTCCATTGAATGGACCATTCCATATTTGGGCTAAAAAATAAATATCTTCTACCTCTTCAACTTTAGGTTCCTTTATGGCAGCTTTAACAATGGAGATGTATTTGCAGTTTTCAGTTTTGTGACCTTTATCACAAATTTTACAAGTAGCAATATTGGAAATGTTGGTAATGTTGAGAGGGCATTCTCTTAGATTGTGCTTTTTCCTACATCTATGATAGTAAATCTCTTCACTGTCTTGTCCCTTTGGAGTTTTATCCATTATATCCAAATATGTAGTCAAGGTACTTAACAAATCAATTTTTAACCCTTCCAACATGTTTCCAATTTTTGCTCTCGTCACTCCTCCTGTAGATGTATACTTGTTACCCCTTAGAGGTTTGTTTCTTGAATAGTTTCTGCAAAGGTTCACAATCTCCTCAAATGCCATAATATGGATATATCCTTTTTCCATGAGGTTTAAAACCTCAAGGACATCTTCCTTTAGTCCTTTTAAAAAGAGTTCTTTTAATATTTCTTCATCAAGGTCTATATTTACTCTAGACCCAACAAATAGAAATCTCTCAAGGTAATCCTCCAAAGATTCCTCTTCTTTTTTATTCATGCAAAATAGCTCAGCTTTCTTATCCCTAACTCTACAATAATCCTAATATCGTTCAAGGAATAGCTCTTTTAATCCATGTTCTCCATCCCATTGATTACAAATATTTTCTCCTAGACCCATGAACCATCTTAAAGTTGCATCTTTAAGAGTAGAGGGAAACAACCTTAGCTTTTGTTCATCGGTAGTGTAAAAGTAAGCTTGGCACACTACTTCAAATTTGAAGAGAAAAGCATCTGGATCTTCATGTGGTTTCCCATGGAAGGTGGGTAGTACAAAAATAGAGACTGACTTGGGTTCTCTTGTTGTCCCATCTGTATGTAATATTGGGAAGGCAAATGTCTTCCTTTACCCATTTCTTCTTTGGTCTCTATTTTGTCTTTGTTCATTCCCCCTTTGGTTCTCTTCTACTTCTCCTTGCCCACTTTTTTGGTCAGCCATAACTGAATGTAAGATTTCAAGAATTGGACCAGGTATGGGTTCAATAAAAATAGAAGAAGGATCTATGTGATTGTCAAATTCTGGTTTAGGTAATAAGTATGAGTCGGGATCTTGTTCTAGGATTTCAGCTTGATTGGTTGATGTTGTTGTTTCAAATTCTTCTAACTTATAAATTCTAGGCTGCCTACTAAAGTCTCTTTGGAGATTTCCTTTTGAATTGCTGATTTTTATGAATCTTCCCTTAGAGTCTCTAGGTTTGCTCATGAATTTTCTAAGTTTCCTTATTTTTGCAACACGTCTAATCTTCCTTGAATAGTCTATGAATATCATTGATCGGATCAAGTTGTTTATGTGTCATGAAGTGTTCTTCTTCAAAATTAAAATGATCTACCACCAATTGAATCAATTGAATGAGAAAATCTTGAGTTGGAATGGGGTCGGGATTTCCAAATTGTAACTCACAGCATAAATCTTGACACAACTCCCTAAAGCGCACAACTCTAGGTATCCTTTGATATTTCTTGCTATATTCTAGGGCTACTTCTTTCTTTTCTAGGTCTCCAAGGAACCTGTGAATGAGGAGGGAGTCTTCAAAATATTGATTCCAAGTGTAAATTGTTGGATTTACTATTGCTCTTCTATCCCAAAGCCAACGTTCACAGTTCCTTTTAAGATCCAGGTAAGATGAATGGTAGTTTGTCCCTAGATTTTTTGCTATGTCAATCCTTTTGATTTCCTTCAATTCGTCTAATTTTTCTTTGATAATGTCAATGTGTTCATACAGACACTCCCACTCCTTACTAGATGCTCTATTTCCTTGCTAAAAAAGAAGGTTAACTTCTTGTTTTATCAATAGTTCTCTAAGGTCTATAAGTGCAGACTGATTCAGACTATTTTCCACCATCTAGCAACTTATTTTTATTTTCTTTTTCTCTCTTGGTTTGGTTTTGTTTGGGTTTTGATTTTGATTTTCTATTTTAATCCCACTATTATCAAGTTTAGATACAAATCACAACAATTGAGTTTATAACTATCCTTAATACAGTAGGGAACAATTGAAATAAAATTTCACAATAATCCTAATGTTTTGCTAAAATTAGATGTGACTCGTGTTCCTACGAATCTTTATACAACCAACTTTAGCACATTAGGAACAAAATGAAATATTGCAAGAAAAGTAAAATTTACTGAAAATAAAAGGTTAAACTATTACTGTTTGTTTGATTGTTTAGGAGGGTTTCACTATGGTTGTGTCACTCAGCCTTACCTACTTCCTGCTTCTGACAGGGTCCTAAACCAATGTTTAGGTCTATTTCAGTGTATACCTACTTCCTTGTTTTTCTCACAGGGCCTAAGTCAAACCAACAATAATAATCACCCAAAGCTGGAAATGTGCAGAAATAAAATTTGCTGAAATAAAAGGTAAACTATTACTACTTCTTTGATTATTAGGAGGGTTTCACTATGGTTGTGTCACTCAACCGTAACTACTTCCTACTTCTGACAAGGTCCTAAGCCAAGTTTAGGTCTATTTTAGTGTATACCTACTTCCTATTTTTCTCGTAGGTCCTAAGTCAACTAAGCAATAATAATTACCCAAAGCAGGAAATTTGTAGGAAATAAAATTTGCAGGAAATAAAATTTGTAGAAATTGAAATTTGTAGGAAATAAAATTCTAATTAAGAAAGCAGTAAAATTGATTCCTCAAGAGAAATGAACCTGGCAACATCGTACAAAGGGACTTTTTGGGACCATCTCATGCCACTCTGACTCATATGCACGCCAAGGACTCATACGTACCTTTTTCTACATATAAGTAAGCCTCACCTAATTGCACTGCCAAACAACTTTTTTGATTAACCACTATGGTGCTACTCTCCCCGACAATGGTGCCAAAATGATCGGCTGTAATAGCTTACATTTAATTTATCAATCCGAGGGTAAATCAAGGTTAGATTTAAAGAGTAGGAATCCAGTATAGATTGTACCATGGGGATCAATGCTAAGCTTAGTTCAGATTTCTTTTCAGTTTCAAGTGTTTGTAGAAAAATAAATAAATAAAAATTAAATTGTGCAAGTATGAAAATAGAATGCAATTTATGATTTATGTAGTAAATATGATAATTACCTATTAATGAAAATTATTCTATTGATGAATTTATCTATTGTTGAGGATAACTAATAGTAATTGCCTACTGATGAGGATCCTCGTGCAGTTAGTTTTATTTATCTATTCTGACTTTATATTTTATGAAAATGCAATTTACTTTATTTTATATTCTAAGGTTAATTAACTATTTTCTAACCTATTGTAGGGGCGAGAGCTTAGGGACTGGTTGTAGGAGTGGGCCCTGCCTCCTAGAAGATAGTGTAAGTCTTTCTCCCCTAGTTTACTTTATCTCAGTAACTAAGATACATAACTATTCCTAACATTATTCTATTCTATGAATGCAGGAATGTACAGTTACAACTACATAAAAGAAATTAAGCAGTAAATACAAATGACACAGTTACCATATGCGAAGAATGGAGTGCTACTTTTATTGCTGGAAATTCAAATGTACATGTTGGCGCAATTCTTCAGAAATTGTATAGACCTTAGACTTTTCAACATTAGAACATTGGACATTAGACCTTTTCAAAGGTCTCCCTATGTAATTTATATTATGACTTGTACAATTTTGAATAAACTCTTCCACGTATTTTTCCATGTGGAGTTTGTGGACTTATGATGCGACAACTATGTACTAACCAAAATAATCTAAACTAATACAATTCCTATTCCTGCTTGGACTCGATAAACATCCTGAATGGTCCAAGTGGCAATATATAAGCTAACTTAACAAAGAAACACTAACTTTGATATTTTGCAAGATATACAATATAACCATATGTCCTTTATTCCAAGAAAAGGTACAACAATCTTGCGTCTAAATCTAATAAACCTAACAATAGTTGGATTACACAACTTTATTGAATAAAGTAATAACAACTTTATTAATCACAATATTCCTCGTGAAGAATATGTGATAAATCAAATATTATGCTGATTGGAAATACTTGGCTGCCATGTGAAAATGATGTGGCATGTAGCATCAGTCAATGGACTTAGTCATCCTTTGATAACTATTAGTAAAAATCCTTTAGTAACTACTGGTAAAAATCCTTCGATAACATACTTTAGTAGCTACCTTCTGTAACATACTTCGATAACTATCTTTCGTAACATGCTTCAGCTACCATCTTCTATAATAGTGATCCGCTATTGCTCTATCACCGTGCCTTAAGCTTCCTTCATCCTTTGTTCTTACGTCCATCTTCTCACATCCAAGGTATATCCCAAAGCTTGCGCTTATTGCATTGTTCATCTATGGAACATTCTTCAACACCTTGCCTACATAATTACTCATAACTCGGACGTATTTTACATAAAACAAACACATTTATCAGATTAACTGCATTCATCCTTTTATTGACAAATTATAGAAATATACAACAATAACTTACATAAAACATATTATAATCATCAATTAAACATAAGAATGAAACATTCTGTTACAAAAATATATGCCAAATATCCTCTCATTAGACATGAACAAGTAATTAGGGATTTTCATATTTTTATTTCCCCTAAAGTGATTCAATAAGACCAAATGGAAAATGCAAAGGGTGACATCGATTTTTTCTATAGTGAAATACTAGAGGATTGGCACCATAAATGGTCCCACAATCTAGGAAGTTTTATTATTTTCATTTCTCCATCAACAGTAATCAAGTTCTTACCTTTTTCTTGGAAGTAATCTAGATTCACCTCCATGGTGTGTTTGTTGCATTGGATGGTTTTATCATCAATTGGGAACCCTATAACCTTAGAAAACATATGAATGTTAATTAGGAATTCAAGGCATCTAACAATAATATGGCCACCATTACAGGTATAAATTTTTTTATCAAAGATTTCTTTGTAAATTTCATCGAAGATTTCTTCGTCATTGCTAGTGAACTTCTAAAGGAAGGGAAAATAATTTTGATTATTCAGGATGTCTTCAATGTTAGGGTCGATCTGAAGCACCAAGGGCTCAAGGAGATCCATGGAGGGATGAGAATGTGGGATGTGAGACTTGGCATGGGGGCTAATGATATGAGGGTAGATAGTGAGGTTGAGCCTTGGGTAAAGGTGGTACTTAAAAAACCACTTAGCTCATATGCCAAAGAATATGGGAGAAAATTTGTTTTGGACCATAGCAGAGTTCAAAGGATGATGTTGCTTGGGTTGCATGTCTGCAAACAAAGCCCAATATATGCAATGGGAAGTAACCAAGAGGGTAGGATTACTAACAGTGGCATGGGATAAAACATTATTTTGGAAAGGAGCAATGCTCAAGGTGGTGGATTTGCCAAAAAAATTTGAGATGGCACAAATAGCCATGCCATGGAAATTAAGCATAATTTTGTATTTGTGCATGTGAGAGGCTAAGGTGGCATCACTGCTCACACTAGGGTGACCAAATATCTTCCACAAACCAAGTCTAAGAGGGTTTTTTTCAGTTGGATGAGACATGAAAAATCATGATGACAACATTGGGAAGATCAATTAAGATCTTGGGGCCAAGCATGTGACGAGGAAGGAGCTAGATATGAAATATCATGGGGAAACAAGAGGGGCTTGGGTAACAGGAGGGGTACACTTGGGTGTAGGCCACATGGCAGATGAAAGGGAGGGTACAATATTATAGAGCAAGGGGATGGATATGGGGTGACTAGGCAAGGGGAGGGGGTTTAAGGAGTATGCTATAAGGACATTTTTGGCATTGGGAGAGTGAATATTGGGAGGGGGTATGGGACACATGATGAGCATAAGGGGATAACCACAAGTCCAAGGGCTTAAGGGTGGGATAGGTGCCAAGTTTCAATAGGGGAAAGACCAATCACAAGAAATAACAATAATGAGGGTTTGAGGAAAATCATCATACCAAACACAAAGGGATTTTTGAGAGTGAACCAGGTTATAAATGAAGAACACAGGCTTATACCGAGAGGGGGGTGAACAGTATAAGATCAACTTTTACTTTTCTTTCCCAAACAATATTATCCAATATTATCAATGGCAATATCAATAGCAGTAATCAAAGCAATGCACAAATCATCACACACAAGAGAGACACCAATTTAACGTGGTTCACCCAATGTGGGCTACTCCACAGAGAAAATATTTCTACTAAATTTTCTCAACAAATCTTCTTGGGAATCAATTCCCTATTACAATGTTTATGGACCTCTATCCAAAGGAGACACCAATCCCCTAAGCTCTGATTTGTGGATCTCTCTCCACAGGAGAACTCTTTCCCCTTTTCTCTGGTTCATGGTAACTTGATCCAAGAGAACTCTATCTCCTCAACTGGTTCGTGGATCTCTCTCCATAGAAGAACTCTATCTTCCCAGCTGGTTCATGGATCACACTCCATAGGAGAACTCTTTCCCCTTGCTCTGGTTCGTGGATCTCTATCCACAGGAGAACTCTTTCTCCTCTACTCTGGTTGGTGATCTTCTAGAATACTTCTACCCCCACTGCTTTGGCTTGTGGATCTCTCTCCATAGGAGACCTCTGTCCCCACTACACTGGATAATGGATCTCTATCCACTAGAGACTACTATCCTCTTTACTCTATCACCTCCAAAGCTTACTCTCAACTCTATCTCAAATCTACACCAAACTCTATCCCAAGTCTAGTACAAATATGCTCTAACTCTGCTCATAAATCTGCACCAAACTCTATCTCAAATCTATCCCCAAGCCTTAACACAAAGCTTGAACAAATCACCAATCAAATCTGCTTAGATCTACCCCAAGCCTTAACACAAAGCTTGAACAAATCAAACCTACTCTTAATGTTATTTCAAGTCTTCACAAGACTTGCTCAAATTTACCTTCAAGTCTTCACAAAGACTTGCTCAAATCTACCTTCAAGTCTTCACAAAGACTTGCTCAAATCTACCTTCAAGCCCTCTCAAGGACTTGCTCAAATCTACTCTCAAGCCTTCTCAAAGACTTGCTCAAATCTGCTCTCAAGCCTTCTCAAAGACTTGCTCAAATATGCTCTAGCACATGCTCAAACCTGCTCTAACACATACTCAAAATAGCTCACAAGATATGCTCAATCAATCTCAAATCTTGCACACAATGCTATCAAATGCTTTGTCTAATCTTCAAAGTAATTCCTTTAACTTGAAGTAGTTTAGACATATTCTATCCAAAATTTATTTAACCTCTAGAACATATAGAGAATAATATGCACTTGCAAATAGCTCAATATGTTCTACTCAATAATTAAGTCTGTCGCTTCCACATGTCTTAATTTTATTGTTCTTTTAAAGATAGATTCAATCTAGCACATGACACCTATATTTATGATCTACACTCTTGCTTTCACAAATCTGATTTCTAATGTTTGCACATTCACTTTTAATATCACTCAAAACTAATGCTCAAGAAGTTTCACTCAATCATTCAACCAATGAAGCACAACTTGCTCACAAACCCTAAACAAGTATTTTCATACTTCTTCCAACAAAGAGCACAATGTAGGTCTCAAACCCTAACTCAAATAATTCCTAATATCTATCTCAAATATTCTCAAAACATTCAACAATGAAGCATATAAGACTCACTCAAATATTTCCAACAATGCTTATCAAACAATCCTTTTCACTCCACCTTATGTTTCACAACATTCATTCCAACAAACACTTCAAACAAAGGATGATGTGCCCATACCTCTTTGCTTTGATGGAGATATATCTTCAAAACCTGTCTCACTTACAACCAAATCCTTTGTGCCACTTCAAGGTTAGATAGCAACAATCTATCTCAAAACCTCCACATGAATATTTCACCTCAACAAATATTTTACCATACAAAAATTATCAAACCACTTTTACACCTTATTACTCCTAACTTTGCAACCAAAATTTCATCAACAAGAATCACAAATTACATAAGAAAAATATTTCATTTACACCTTATATCTCCTACTTGCCATTAATGCATTTCCAAAAGATAAATAAAACACCACTTCAATTTTTATCCCAATGCATTAACAAAACAAGCCACCTTAATTTTTTCTCAAGAAAGAAATCACTTTATAACTCCTTTTTATTGCAAAAATTAAAACAATTTAAAACTCCTTATATCTCCCTAGCACATACCTTAGCCACCTTAGACCTTAGGGCATAAATTAATTTTTAATAAAAATTAATTCCCCCTTTGCTTGTCGCCTACCACCTACCATCGGGAGTCGAACCCGCGCTGCCTGTTGGCCCCGTGCCCTAGCCATGGCTAGGTCACCACGTGGGCTAGCCAACCCACATGAACAAAGGTGCACGATCTCTTCCTTAACCTTTATCACCGATGCTAAAAGCAAATCTGACCATGCAATCAAAAGGCCTCCATGTGAATCGAACACAACACCTCCTGCTCACTACGTGCTATGCAAGCCTAGCTTGCCAGCTCGGCTGCCACCTCACATGAGTGGGGACACACCCCTTCCTACCTTTGACCAATGACTACCCCGAAGAACTCGTGACGTGTTGTCTGTTTCCCTTCTACCGTGTCGCATGAACAAGGTAATAATTCGGAGGCTAATAATTCGAATACATTCACGACTTAGGCTAAACCTTAGCCTATTAATATATATGCCCTCCTTTATATTCGACGTCGACGCTCTTTGCAATTTGATTTTGGCGCTTCAAAATTTTAATAAATATTTTTATTAATATTTAACCTTAGGATTAAATATTAATTAATTATTTTATTTAACCTTATGGTTAAATATTAATTAATTAAATACTTAGCTCTTTGATAAACTCTTTGGCCAATGCATTATCCAATATCCTTTTTGAAAGGCCCTGATGGCCAAAATATTATAATATTATAATATTATCCTTTTTCACTTGCCTTCTTGCACATAGCCTTAAACTTGAGCCTTTAAGTCTCCTTCAAACCTCTTATTCATTAACTTAGAACCCATGGTCCTAAGTGCTTTGGAGAGAACCTTGCCTTGCTTTCATAGCACATTAATTATAGGACATCAAACCTTTTGACATTAAATCCATCAACTTAGGATATCAAACTTCTTGACATCAATGACAACAAAACATGCTCAAATTTCCAACAATCTCCCCCTTTGTCATTGATGGCAACCCTTTTTCCTTAAACATTCCTTTTACCTTTTTCCAATTCTTCTCCCCTTGAGAAACTGCTCTCCCTGACTGAATGCTCTCCCCCTAACTCAAATATCTCCCCCTTCTTGATTGTATCTGGAAGCTCTGGAAATTTTGTTCTGCACCACTTGGCCTTATGCCCAACATTATTGCACTTATAACACTTAATGTTGTGGTTCCTAGAAGGTGCAAATATCTTGAAGTTCCTCCTGGTGAAGCCATACCCATTTCTATCTTGAACCCTACAGTGGATTGCTTTATGACCAAAATGATTACAAGAGTAGCAATACCCTTGAAAGAGATGTCCATTTTTGAAGTTCCTCTTAGTAATACCATACTCCTTCTTTCCATGAGTCCTGCAATGCATAGCCTTGTGACCAAACCTGTTACATGAGAAACAATGTCCTTTGAAGAAATCTTTCCTTGGACCCATTGGTCTCTTAGTCCTTTCTTCCCTATGATGTTCCATGTTCCTTGTTTGTGCATTGTTTCCTTTCTTGGTGAAACTTCTATTCACATAAGTCTCACTTTCTCCTTCACTCTCTTCTTCTGAAGCTTCTTCCTCTTTGGATCTTGAGCTTGACCCTTCTTCTTGTTTCTCTTGTCCTTCTTCAAAACCAAGTCCTGTCTTGTTTGATGAAGATCTTTGTGCATTGATAATCTTATCCAAGGTCTTTGAACTTTTCCCAAACCTGTGTAGCTTGTCCTTAGACTCTTCCATTTCCTTCCTTAGAGAAACTACCTCATGTTCTAATATCTCACATTCTAAGACTTTTACCTCTAGCTTTTATTTAAATCTCCTTGTCTTAGCTATTGAGTTTGTCAGATCTTGTATAAGCTTTCCTTTCTCTTCATCACATTCTTGAAATTGAGCCTTGAATCTTGAATTCTACTTTCTAACCTTTTTCAATTCTTTTAGAGTAGCAATAAGTTCAGCTTCTAGATCTACTACTCCTTCCTCTTCATTTTCTGATTCTTTCTCTACTTCTTTATCTTCAAGAGCATCTTCATATTTTTTAGATTTATCTTCAACAAGAGCACTTCCTTCCTCTTCTATTGCCAAAAAGAGAATTTCTTCTTCTTCACTATCTGAGGATCTTTCATCACTATCACTTGAAACCTTGCATGTCTTGTCCGCATAGAAACTCTTCTTATGCCTTTGAAAAACTTCTTTTCATGCTTGCTTTGTCCATACCTATTTTTCTTTTCATACCTGGATTTTCCTGCTTCCTTTCTCTTATGATCTTGTTTCTCTTCACTACTACTACTTCCAGCTTCTGGATAGTTAGATGCATAGTGACCATATTTACCACAATTAAAACACTTCACTATTTTTGTACCTTTTTGCTTTCTTGAATCCTTCTTGTTTCTTCTACCATAGTTAGCTTCTTCATCACTACTTGACTCATCACTTGAATCTAGCTTCTTATATTTCTTTGCTACTTTGAAGGCTACCTCTTTCTTGGGGATAGGATCCTTTACTATTCTCATCTCATAAGCTGTGAGAGTTCCATGTAACTCATCCATAGTCAAATTTTCAATATCTCTTGTTTCTTCTATGGCTGAAACCTTTCCATCATACCTCATAGGAAGTGACCTTAAAACCTTTTGAGCAACATCGGATTCTTCAATTTTAAATCCAAGCCCTCGCATGGTGTTAACAACCTCATCCACATGAAGTAAGTATGCAACAATGTCTTCCTCATCTTTCATCTTCAAGTCTTCAAATGTCTTCTTGTGATTTTGCAATTTTGCCATCTTGACCTTTTTATCTCCCTCATATGTTTGCTTCAATTTTTCCCAAATCTCTTTTGTTGATTCGCAATGCATAACTTTTACAAACTCTGCTTCACGTAAACCACTTAAGATTGCATTCATAGCCTTTGCATTATTCACATGTAGGAGCTTACCATATTTATCTATGGGAGGATTAGTTGTAGGTGTAAATCCATCCTCAACTACTTGCCATGTCTCATATCCTTGTGCCATCAAGTAAGTCTTCATTCTTATGCTCCAGAAAGCATAATTATTCCCATCAAACAATGGTGCCTTATTTGTTGAAGATCCACTCTGAGATGCCATCTGTGTTCCTGTACACTCTTCCTTCAAGTTGTTAGACTCTTCCGAAGGAACCCGCTCTGATACCAATTGAAGAACACAAGCTTATACTGAGAGGAGGGGGTGAACAGTATAAGATCAACTTTTACTTTTCTTTCCCAAACAATATTATCCAATATTATCAATGGCAATATCAATAGCAATAATCAAAGCAATGCACAAATCATCACACACAAGAGAGACACCAATTTAACGTGGTTCACCCAATGTGGGCTACTCCACGGAGAAAATATTTCTACTAAATTTTCTCAATAAATCTTCTTAGGAATCAATTCCCTATTACAATGTTTATGGACCTCTATCCAAAGGAGACACCAATCCCCTAAGCTCTGATTTGTGGATCTCTCTCCATAGGAGAACTCTTTCCCCTTTTCTCTAGTTCGTGGAACTTGATCCAAGAGAACTCTATCTCCTCAACTGGTTCATGGATCTCTCTCCACAGAAGAACTCTATCTTCCCAATTGGTTCATGGATCACACTCCATAGGAGAACTCTTTCCCCTTGCTCTAGTTCATGGATCTCTATCCATAGGAGAACTCTTTCTCCTCTACTCTGGCTGATGATCTTCTAGAAGACTTCTACCCCCACTACTCTAGCTTGTGGATCTCTCTCCATAGGAGACCTCTATCCCCACTACACTGGCTAATGGATCTCTATCCACTAGAGACTACTATCCTCTTTACTCTATCACCTCCAAAGCTTACTCTCAACTCTATCTCAAATCTACACCAAACTCTATCCCAAGTCTAGTACAAATCTGCTCTAACTCTGCTCATAAATCTACACCAAACTCTATCTCAAATATATCCCCAAGCCTTAACACAAAGCTTGATCAAATCACCAATCAACTCTGCTTAGATCTACCCCAAGCCTTAACACAAAGCTTGAACAAATCAAACTTACTCTTAATGTTGTTTCAAGTCTTCACAAGACTTGCTCAAATCTACCTTCAAGTCTTCACAAAGACTTGCTCAAATATACCTTCAAGTCTTCACAAAGACTTGCTCAAATATGCCTTCAAGCCCTCTCAAGGACTTGCTCAATTCTACTCTCAAGCCTTCTCAAAGACTTGCTCAAATATATCCTCAAGCCTTCTCAAAAGACTTGCTCAAATATGCTCTAGCACATGCTCAAACCTGCTCTAACACATACTCAAAATAACTCACAAGATATGCTCAATCAATCTCAAATCTTGCACACAATGCTATCAAATGCTTTGTCTAATATTCAAAGTAATTCCTTTAACTTGAAGCAGTTTAGACATATTCTATCCAGAATTTGTTTAACCTCTGGAACATATAGAGAATAATATGCACTTGCAAATAACTCAATATGTTCTACTCAATCATTAAGTTTGTCACTTCCACATGTCTTACTTTTATTGCTCTTTTAAAGATAGATTCAATCTAGCACATGACACCTATCTTTCTGATCTACACTCTTGCTTTCACAAATCTGATTTCTAATGTTTGCACATTCACTTTTAATATCACTCAAAACCAATGCTCAAGAAGTTTCACTCAATCATTCAACCAATGAAGCACAACTTGCTCACAAACCCTAAACAAGTGTTTTCATACTTCTTCCAACAAAAAGCACAATGTAGGTCTCAAACCCTAACTCAAATAATTCATAATATCTATCTCAAATATTCTCAAAACATTCAACAATGAAGCATATAAGACTCACTCAAATATTTCCAACAATGCTTATCAAACAATCCTTTTCACTCCACCTTATGTTTCACAACATTCATTCCAACAAACACTTCAAACAAAGGATGATGTGCCCATACCTCTTTGCTTTTATGGAGATATGTCTTCAAAACCTATCTCACAACCAACCACCTTTCTATGTTCCACTTTCCTGAAGAACATGTGCTTATACTAAGAGGGGGATGAAAAAGATAGGATACTTTTTGCTTTTCAATCCATATGATAATATCAGTAGTATTAAAGCAATAAACATCACACAAAGCATCACACACATGAGAGACATGATTTAACATGGTTCACCCAATATGGGCTACTCCATAGAGAAAATATTCCTTATAAAATTTTCTCAAATAAATTCTCTTAGGAATCCTTTCCCTATTACAATATTTATGGACCTTTGTCCAAAGGAGACACCAATCCCCTAATCAAGTTCATGTATATATATTCATAGGAGACACAAATCTCTTCTACTTTGGTTGGTGATATTCTAGAAGTACTGCTACCTCTACTACACTGGCTTATGGATATCTATCCACTGAATACTCTTGTCCTCATTCAAAAGACCTATATTCACTACCATGGCTAATGGACCTCTATTCGCTAGAGCCTATCATCCTCTATACTCTTTCACCTCCAAAACTTGATCTCAGCTCTATCTCTAATATACACTAAACATATTCCTTTGGTCTAGTACAAATATGCTCAATATCTATCTCTGATATGCACTAAACATAGTCCTTTGGTCTAGCACAAATCTATCCTCAAGCCTTAACACAAAGCTTGACTCAACCACAAATCAACTTTGCTAGATCTGCCCTAAATCTTAACCCAAGGTTTGAACAAATAAATTAATCAAATCTACTATCAAATCTTCTCAAAGACTTATCTCAAATATGCATTGTAAGCTTCCATAAAAGCTCACACTAATCTGTCCACAAGTCCTCTCTAGAACTTGTTCAATCTACTCAACAAGTCTTCACCAAGACTTACCTCAAATCTGCTCAACAAGTCCTCACTAGAACTTGTCTAATCTGCTCAACAAGTCTTCACTAAGACTTACCTCAAATATGTATTGTAAGCTTCCACAAAAGCTTACTTCACTCAACCAATAACTCAATGAAAGCTTAGTCAACAATGCTTATCAAAAAAACCTTACATAACAATGATACTCATTAACTTTCATAAACCCAAATCATGCATATGAAATATCATCCAATATTTCCAACAATACTTATCAAAGAAGGTTTTTATCAACAACTCTCACTTAGAAAAACCTTTAACAATCAAAATCAATAATGCTTATCAAACAACCCTTTTCACACCAACTTAGCATTCACAACATTAATCAATCACTCATAAGGAAAATGTGCCCACACCTTTTGTTTAGTGAAGGATTAACCTCAAAATCTATCTCAATCACAATTATTATCTTTGCAAATTTCAAAGGTTATATGACAAAATGTCACTCTAACACTCCCTCAAAATATTTCACAATTACAAAAATAATTAAACTCAAATACACCTTATTACTCTTTGAAATTAACATTCACCAAAACATACAAAAATAAATATTTGATTAAACCTTATAACTCCACTCTAAATAACTCAATCCACCAAACAATTAAATAAAATATTTATTTAATTTCATCAACCTTATATCTCCCTAAACTCAAAATTCACCATACAACCTTAGGAGAAAAAACCAAATTATAATAAAAATTTGTACCTCTCAAAGTGCTCTCGATGGGATTCAATCCCACGTCACAACACCGCCAGTGTCTTAGCCATGACTACCAAGCAACATGAGCTAAGCACTAGTGTGGAAGGCTAAAGCGCCCACGATGCTTTGTCTTCTACCTAGGTGCAAAAAACCAAAAGGCTTTGGTGTCTTTGACGCACAAAACAACCTCACAACCTTCCTTCTGCAAATAAAATGTGGTACCTCACATTCCCAAGTCACTGCCAATTACCGCTAGCCCACCTAGCTAGGTGGTGATAAGGCCTTCGTACCTTGTACCTTTTCTTCCTTTGCTACCTACCAAAGAAGTCAAATGTATGACTTCTCCCCTCTTTTCTCATCGAATATTGTGCACACAATTTTCTTGGGAGTGTTATTAAAATCACAAATGGGGTTTTGAAGCCTCTTAGGCTTCAGGTATTTATACCCATACCTTGGAAATCATTGACGTCGATAGAGGAGATAAAATATGATTTCAAAACTTTATATTTACCCTTATAACCCTAACTTTAGGGTTATTAAATTGAATTATAATTTAATTAATAATAAAATTATTATAATTAATTTAATAACTATAAATTTAATCAAATTAAATTATAAATTAATTTATAATGAAATTATTAAAATTAATTTATAATTAATTTAATTTCTTTAGGTCTTACCATTAGACCTTCAATATTATAATAAAATATTATAATATTATTTTTCTTGGGCCTTCTCATTTTTCCTATAGACCTTATCTGATCACCTTGAATATTATAATGGGAGATATTATAAGATTACTTTCCTTAGGTCTAGAAGCAATATTTCTCTAAATCTTGACATCCTTCCTCTTACATTGCTCACTAAAACTGACTCTTGACATCAATGACAACAAATCTTACTCATATTTCCAACATTTCCAAGGTTAGTTATCAAAATACTCTCTCAATGCATCCATATGAAACTTCTTCTCAAAAGATATTTTACCATATAAAATTTACAATGAGATATCATATCAATTTTACAACTTATTTCTCCTAACTTTCCAAGTAAAATTTGTTGACTATTTACATAAGAAAAATATTTTATTTACACCTTATATCTCATAAATTTCCATTAATGCATTTCAAAAAGATAAATAAAACACCACTTCAATTTTTATCCCAATGCATTAACAAAACATGCCACCTTAATTTTTTCTCAAGAAAGAAATCACTTTATAACTCTTTTTAATGCAAAAATTAAAACAATTTAAAACTCCTTATATCTCCCTAGCATATACCTTAGCCACCTTAGACCTTAGGGCATAAATTAATTTTTAATAAAATCCCCCCTTTGCTACCACCTACCATTGGGAGTTGAACCCACATTGCCTGTTGGCCCCGCACCCTAGCCACGACTAGGTCACCACATGGGCTAGCCAACCCACACGAACAAAGGTGCACAGTCTCTTCCTTAACCTTTTCCGCCTATGCTAAAAGCAAATCTAACCACACAATCAAAATGCCTCCATGTGAATCGAATGCAACACCTCCTATTAACTATATGATACACAAGCCTAGCTTACTAGTTTGGCTGCCACCTCACGTCGAGTGAGGACACATCCCTTCCTACCTTTGACCAATGACTACTTCGAAGAACTATGATGTGTTGTTTGTTTCCTTTTTGTTGTGTCACACGAACAATCAATTAAGTTAGATTCTTTTGAATTGAAAATCATATTGAATTAAGCTAAACATTAGCCTATTAATATATATACCCTACTATACATTTGACGTCGGTGCTCTTTGCACTTTGATTTTGGCGCTTCAAAATTTAAATATTATTTTTATTTAATATTTAACCTTAGGGTTAAATATTAATTAATTAAATAATATGCTTAGCTCTTTGATGAAATATTTGGCCAATGCATTATCCAATCTCCTTTTTGAAAGGCCCTAATGGCCAAAATATTATAATATTATTCCTTTTTACTTGCCTTCTTGTTCATAGCCTTAAACTTGAGCCTTTAAGTCTCCTTCAAACCTCTTATTCATTAACTCAGAATTCATGGTCCTAAGTGCCTTGGATAGAACCTTGCCTTGCTTTCATAACACATTAATTATAGGACATAAAACCTTTTGATATTAAATCCATCAACTTAGGATATCAAACTTCTTGACATCAATGACAACAAAACATGCTCAAATTTCCAACAAGGGAATCAGTCACCCTATTGGCTTCTTTGAACACATTTTGGAATAATATCTCTAGGTGGTTAACAAGTAACATATTAAACCTAGAGATTAAATTATTGACTCTCCAATTAGGATTCATGTTAGTCTTAATGGAATTGATGATGTTTAGGGAATATCCTTCAACCATGAGCTTGCACTAAAGGTTGCTTGTGATCGATAAACCTCGGTAAAGGGATTTAGCTTCAATGATGTGATTGGCGAGGATACTAAGATTTTTGACAAAGGCTAATAGAATTATTCCTTCATGATTTTTGACAACTTCTACTCTTCCAGCTAGTCCAGGATTTTCTCTAGAGAAACCATCAAAATTCAACTTGAGTCATCCCTCCAGGGGGGATCCACTTGGCATTGGATCTAGTGTTGGAATGCACGGGTGGTATAAGGGGGTCCATGGAGAGATGGAGGAAATAGGATATGGAGGACTTGATCCTCAGGTCTGGTGGCTTAGAGTAGGGGCACAAGTAAGCATTTTTTATAGCAAAATTTTATATTTCTTTGCCAACCAAAGCGGGGTCTTTGGGAGTATTAGAGAAGGTACGATTATTGTGCTCAAGCAAAATTTTCCACATGAAGTGATGAAGGCACATGGACCAGAGAGACTTGATTTTAGGGTTCATAAAGGGATTGGGCCATTGGTTGAAGAGATCAACCACTGAGCTAGGATGGGCCCAAGCAATGTTGAAGGTGTTAAGGATGGAGCTAAGGACTGAGTCAGTGAAATAACATTCAATAAAGATATGGTACACTGACTCCCACCTTGATTTACATAGGTAATAGTTGTTAGGTAATGAAAATCCTCTTATTATGAGATTATCCAGAGTCAAGATCTCATTTTGGGCCACCATCTAGGAGAAGAACCCAATTTTGGGTATAAGGTTCTTGTGCCAGATAATTTTGATAGGGATGTTGTAGGTAGGGGGTTGATCTTGTAGAAGGTATGTGGATTTGATAGAAAAATGGCCATCATCATAGTCTCTCCAAATAGGTATGTTAGGAGAGTCAACGAGGTATGGGGATGATGAAGGGGTTGAGAATGGATGACAGGGAATTGGTAGTATTTATGAGATCAGCGGGGAGGGATGAGGATGGAATGGATTTCCAAGAGGGTCTACCATGGTTGATTGTGATGAAGTGGGAGACCTTACTACCTAAAATGTGGTCTATGATGGGCTTGAGGGAAAGAAAGGGAAGGATCATCAATGAGAGGGTGATCACAAACCCAAGGATCATGCCAAAATTTAATGTTATACCCATTATTGAAATACCATATGATTCCCTTTTTGATGATATCTCTAGATTTAGTAATAGAATTCCAAAATACTGAACTAGAAGGGGGAACCCCATCCTCCAAGAAATCATGGTTATGAAGATACTTCCTATTGATTATGGAAACTCCATCTAAGTCATCATTGGTGAATATCTTCCATTATTGCTTAGCTATGAGGTCAAGTTTTATTTTTTCCAATATTCTAAATCCAAGCCCTACTTGAGATTTGGGGCTACAAATATTGTTTCAAGAAACCAAGTGGAACTTCCTTTTGTTGTATTATCCTAACCATAGAAAATGCTTTTGGATTTGCTCAATTTTTGAGCATATTACTACAAGGGCTTTGAATATGGATATGAAGTAGATAGGGATTCTTTGGAGACATGGATGAATGAGGGTGGCTTTAGCATATTGGCTAAGGAGGTCTCCCTTACACCCCATAAGACTTTTAAGGAGTCTATCCAGGACATTGTTCCACATGTTGTTTGAGGGACTACCAGAAAAGAGAGGAAGACCCAGGTAATACATGGGATATCCATGAATTGAGCACTGGAGGACTTGGGATATGCATTTTTGGTGGGTAGGGGGTGTGTTGATGAAGTATATTTTACTCTTGGTATAGTTTACCATTTGGCCAGTCACATCCTCATATAGGTTGAGAATTGACTTAATTATTTTGGCTTCAACAATAGAGGCTAGGGTTGCCAAGATGGTATCATCAATGAACTATTGGTGAGTCACTAGTTCTAGCATAGAAGTGGGTTTTATTCCAGATATGGCCCCACTAGCATGAGAAACTTTGAGATTTATTCCTAGGGTCTCAGCTAAAATGATGAAAAAGCATGGAGATAAGGGGTCCCCCTACCCGATTCCTCTGTTCCTTCTAAAATAACCTTTAGCAGACCCATTGACAATGATTGAAAACCATTTTGAAGTGATGTAGGCTATGATAAGGTCAACCCACTAGGGATGAAACCCAAACTTTAGCAGGATAACAAAGAGGAAGTCCCATGAGACCCGATCGAAGGCTTTGTTCATGTCGAGCTTGAGGAGGAAGCCCACCTTCTTACTTTGTGAAATAGAATGGAGCATCTCATGGATGGTAATGATGCCATCAGTGATAGTTCTCCCTTGAACTATGCTTCCTTGATAGGGATCAATGATGAGGGGAAGGTATTCCTTCATTCTAGTTGACATGGCTTTTATCATTATTTTTTAGAGCACATTGCACAAGCTAATGGGATAGAAATTGGAAAGTGATCTGCATTGAGCCTACTTGGGGATGAGGGTCAAAAAGGTCAAGTTGAAATACTTAGGAATAACTTTTGATATTTGGATATCTTAGATGGTAGTGCAAATGTCAAGTCCAACAATGTCCCAAAATATTTGGAAGAAGTGGAGGGAGAACCCATCAGGTCTAGGATCTTTGTCGGGCTGCATGGAAAAGAGACCACATTTTATTTCATCATGGGAGAAGGGTTGGAGGAGTATCTAGTTCATCTCTTAAGAGATAAGGTTAGGGATATGAGGAATGAGGAACTCATGAGAGAGGTCAGAGCTGGGTTAGAAAGTGGATAGGAAGGATTGGAAATTATTGACCTCCTCTATCTTGATCTCTTGAATATTGGATGTGGTGGTGTCATCCCCTTTAATAAAATCTCTTATTCTATTAGAGTTATGATTCTTGAGTTTGGAAGCATGAAAAATATTTGTATTTGAGTCTCCCCCTTTAAGCCACTGCACCCTAGACTTTTGCCTCCATAATGTCTCTTCTCTTGCTAGAATATTGTGATAGTCGACCATAAGTTTCCTTTCTTCATCCCTGGTTTTGATATCAAAGCTTCCTTGCTAAATTTGATTTTCAATTATTTGGAGTCTTTCTTTGATTGCTTGTTTGCTTTCAAAAATATTGCCAAAGACCTCTTTATTCCAAAATTTTAGGTTATATTTGATAAACCAGATCTTTTTGGTAATTTGATATGTGGGACTTCCTAGAAAGGGATGACCCCACCATTCATAAATGCGCTCCCTGAGGTCAAGATGTTGCGTCCACATAGCTTCAAAGTGGAAGGGGGTTTTGAACATTGGAGCTTGACAAATGGCTTCAAAAACTAGGGGATTGTGGTTCAACCCAACTTTGGGAAGAGAGTGAAGGGTTGCATTTCCAAACATGAGGACTTCCTTGGAAATAAAGAATCTATCGAGTCTCAGTTGTATGTGCATAGCTCCAATCCTTATATTGCTCCAAGTATACTTGGTTCCTTTGAGGTGGACATCCATGAGCTCATTTGAGTCTACAAATTCATTGAAATCCTCATAGTTCTTGGGATAAATAGAGGTACCCCCACACTTATCAGAAGGGTAGAGGGGGAATTGAAGTCCCCAGCCAAGATCCAAGGCTGGTTTGAAAATATATTTCTCATCTAGATGAGAGTGTTCCATAGGGTGCTCCTCCCAAGGGGTGAATTGGGAGCATATATGTTTGTAAGAACCCAACTGAGTTTGGTATCCTTACAGAAGAATAGTATATTCATGATTCTATCTGAGAGGGATAGAATTCTCCCTTCTACCATGATGGGATCCCATAAGCATAGGATACCTCCTGATGATCCATGAGTCGGGCTGGCAATAAACTTCACATTATTCCAAATACATTTTGTTTGCCTTCTTGGAATTGCCTTCTTCCAATTTGGTTTCTTGGAGAATAAATATAGTGGGTTTGATTTCTTTTCTTATGTTTTCTCCAAATATTTTCTTGGAAAGGCCATTAAGGCCTCTCACATTCCATGAGAGGACTTTCATTTATGATTCTTGGTGGTTGATATTTTCCCCCATCTACCCTGGTGTGAGGAGGGTTTGGTTCTTTTGGATTCTTCCTTGAAATGTTTGGGTAAATATGGGAATAGGGTTGATTGAGTGCCATTAGCAATCTCATCATCAACTTCTTTTATCCTTTGTTCATTGAAGGATGGTCATCCTATTTTTTTATCACTCCCCACATCAATGGTGGATTTTTTGGAACTATGCGTGTGGAGGGGACTGAGAGCATCCTGGGCTTGGATGCCTTTAGGCTTGGAAGGACTAAGGGCATCAAGGGATTGGATACCTTTAATCTTGGAAGGACTATGGAAGGTCAATGATTTGGATGGGCTACCAAGCACCTTAGAGAGACATAGAATCTAAGTATATTTGAAGGGACTAGAAAATCTTGAAGGTTTGGGGGAGTTAGGAAAGATTGAGGGATTCACAGGGCTCAATATTGGTTCAGGGGGAGGGAAACTTGAAGTTTTAGGGTGACTATGGAATACATGTTTGAGGGTTAGGGGTTGGGGTTGGAGGCTAGAGGAAGGGTTAGGAGCAAGGGGACCAAGGGGAGTAACATTTATACTTTGAGAGTCTAGGTCAAAGTCCTCTACACATTTCATCAAAAATAAGCTTCTTCTACCATAGAACCATGGTTCACCCATTAATATTTGACTGGTATCCTTCAAGTTATTGAGGCAAATTTAGAAAAATCCTCAAGGATAAGTAATTAGCTCTAGACTACCCTGAGGACACCACTTCATAGTAGCCCATTTTCGAATAGATTCCATATCTAGTCATCCTTCAATGAATTTCCCAATTAGGGAAATTGATTCAATGGAGATAAAATTAGTCATAAGGATTTTAGGAATGACAAGGTCATTGTATTTGGGAACTAGGTATTTGCCATGGGTAAGAGTGGCATTGAACCCACTATGAACCTTATCCATGAAGGAAGACAAATCACGTTGGGACCCTCCAATGGGGATAACTCCAAAATTTCCTTTACTTCCACAAAAATTACTATAAGGGATATTGGTCCCCTGAGAACTTGAAACATCAAGAGCATTATTAGGGGTTTCATGGGACCCAAACCCAGAGATGTCATGATTGGTAGACCCACCACCACATTTGGGATCATCTGTTGTAGGGTTTTTTCCCTTAAAAATTTCAAATTTAGCACCTGTAACACCACTCATATCACTGCTCAATTCAAATCTTCCTTCCTTGAGTCAGTCAATCTTAACCTTGATCTAGGGTGTAAATTTTATACCTAGGTAGATTGAGCAATCAATACCAACTAATCTACCTTTCATCACCTAGTTTTCCTAAGTTACATTATCAATCTCCTTATGCATCATATTTTTTTATACTATCCCTTATAGTCATTCAAAACTTATTTCTCTTAAAACAAGCATTTAAAATACAACCAACTACCATTTTGAGTTTATAAATAATTTTTTGAATGATCTAATAGAGTGGTCTTGTTGTCCATTCCCATGGTGATGTCTACATGGGTTTGTATTCCATTCTTATGGAAATGTTTAACTTATATTACTTCCCAATATCATTACCCAAGTGTTCCATATGGTTTATAGACCCTATGAACTTCATCACTATCTCAATATCTATAATTTGGTTCTTTATCTTCATAGTTTATTTTGATATACATATCTTCTTGAACTATATCAAAAAAGACAATTAAATAGCACAAATAAAATAGGAAAGTCTAGGTTCCTCATTCATCATCATATTTATAGGCCAGTTAGTTTGTTTGACATGTGATACTAAGTCCATTCCCATAACTCTCACCCAAAAATTTTAGAATCCTAAATTTATTTTCATTTTGATATCACCATCAACCTTGTAATGTTGCCATTGAGACTACTAAAAGTTTTCTTTACCTTCACATTATTTGGTTGATAAAACTTAACAACTTTGTTGCACAATCATTCTCAAAGATATTAAATAGATCTTCGTCATTTTCTTCCCTAGAAGTTGTGAGTCTCTAAAGTGGCAAAAGAGTTCTCTATTTTATATTAAAAAATCATTTCAATATAATTATTCTTAAAAATCAATAAGTAAATTTTAAAAAATATGGTACCCAAAATAGTGTGGTGGTTCTTTTCAATGAAACCTTGGTAGGAATGAAACTTGAGTTTTTTTCAATATTATATTGAATTTTTAATTGTATATCCTAAAGGTTGAATAGTCTCATTTTAGATAGAAAAAAATGAGAACTCTAACAATGCTAATTCCTTGAGGATATAGACTATCAAGGATCTAAAAACTCAAATTATGGCTAAAATTTGTAGGTCTCATATTGGATATTCCTTGAGGAATATTTGTTATGTATATTCAAAACCTTTACGAAATAACTCATTAATGTCAAAATATATTAAGCTTAAAGTGATGAGAATTTGGCATGTTGATTACAGTAGATTTTAATGCTAACTATGAATACTTGAGGGTATAAAAAAATGGGTTGATCATTCATTTATCCATTTGTGTTATAGTCTTAATAAAAATTATTATTATAATTTGTCTAGGCATTTATATCAAAATCATCATTAGAAAATTCACAATAATAATGAGTGGGCTTGCATTGAACTTTACAAAAAAAAATTATAATTATTTTTTTAAAGTCATGTAGATATGTTTGGATCACATGGATAAAATCATTTTTTATTGAGTATGTTTGATAAATAAATAAAATATAAAGGTCTTTTCCATATTTTTTTTGCATTCATAGCTATATATTTTATTAGAACTAAATGAAAGGTAACATGGCATATTTGTTTCCAAGTAGTCTAAACAGGTGACTTCCAAACAAGTGTCTATTTTAACAAAAAAATAAAAAAAATTAACTATAATTATTTAAATTTAAATTTTAAACATATTTGTAGCATATTTTCATTGATTTTTAGCAACTTAAACATGTTTAAAATTGAAATTCTAAATATTAATATTAAAATGTTTATTTTTTTGGGTAACACATGCACCTATTTGTACCTATTTGATAGGTTTCATCAACTAAAGGTTTAGATAAATTTATTTAATTGGTATAATTTTATGTAACCCTTGCATCATTTGCGGTTTTACGATGTTATAGTAGAGAAAACAATCTAACAATATTTTCATATGTATATCTCCAAATTTGTCGAACATTGACTTGTATTTTTTCAATGGGTTATATAGGATTGAAATGAACCTTATTCATATAACAACATAACCATGTGGTATTACATCAACTTGGATATCATGCATTTAACAGAGTTGAGTAATATAACTAGTTAAGCTAATATCATTTGATACAAACTCTAACTTGCTGAATGCAAATTAAATATACTTTTTGACTAAATAAAGATTGTTGTAACCTCATACTATAACACACATTATGAATTTTACTTCAACTTGCATTATTTTACTTTGAATATATAAATATTAACTCGTATGCCCATTTTTTTCCTTTTAAGCTTAAGTCATGGCTATGGTATCACTTGTGGTTGTAGGTAGGTATGCTGCAAGAAGTGGAATGTCAAATTGAAGTGAAAAATAAGGTAGAAAAATTATTGATCTATCCTATAGTTTTATTGTGATTCTTCATGAGTTATAAGTTTTAACTATACCTTTAAGCTATTTTAGAAATTTCAAAAAATATACATTTACTTTTTATTTTAAGACTAGATAAGGATACTTGTTATAAATAGAACTTTTATGCTACATCATTTTTATCAATTGTTTATATTATAATATAATAAAAATGATTATATATAATCTATAGAGAATAAAACATGGTATCTAATAATTTAGCCAGGTGTTCATGTTTTATTGGTATGTTAATATGTATTATGTTAAACATGGAAATTTGAAAATAATCCAAAGGTCTATTACATCAACAACAAACTATGGAAGAACATGAAATAGCCATAAATCCATAGGGAAAGAGCCAAACCCTCCAAAATACAGGTAAACCATCACCTATTACTATAGCAGTAGATACTACAAAAAGGAACGAAGCACAACCACCAGTGCTTAATGGAACTATAACCCATCATAGAAAGAAAAGAAGTAGAGACACCAAGAAGTAGGGAATACACCAAGGAATAGGAAATCCGTTAGGGCATAAACCATAATAAACAATAGAACTCAAACCAACAGAAGGTTAACTGAGTAGAGCTACCCATGACCTATTTTTGTTCATCTACCTTCTTGACCGCTTGTTGAACAATTTCCTGAATCTCCCCAGTTATCACCTCAGTTGTTTAAGCTATCACCTCATGATATTCACCAAGAAATTTTTTGCAGTAGAATAATAGATACAGAGTGTTTTTGTGGTCCTTCAGTGAGTTCACAACACATTCCAAATGGGTAATGGTAGTGGAATAGGACTTTATAGCATGAGATACACCTCTGAAAATGTAGTGGTACCAATGATGCTTCCACACACAACAAGGATCACAAGAATTTAGTTGATTGAGGCCTTCATATGTATGGAAAATATATCCACTAAATATACAAAAATAAACCTTTAGGATGGACCAAAGCCTTACTTTTTGAATTATTAATAAACCTTGGAAAAATATTTATACTTTGGGCTCTAATAGAATGTAAATTCTCTTAGAAAATGAAAATATCATGAGATAAATTTCATAAGTGACATGCATACTGGGAATTAAGTACAAGAACACCTACAGCCAAATAAGTGATAACCAATAGACCTTGGAAAATATTTATACTTCAGGAAGCTAATAGAATGGAAATTCTCTTGGAAAATAGAAATATCATAAGGTAAATTTCATAAGTGACAGACATACTAGGAATTAAGTACCAGAACACCCGCCAAAAATGGACATGATGTGAAATGAAATTTCGGGTAAACATGTGAAGTCTAATCACTTGAAACTTCCAATGGATAAAGGTAACACCAAGGTAATGGGGATGGATTTCCAAGGGGACATACCAAATAATCATAACCTCTATAAAAGTTTGAAAATTGACACTGATTGTCCTAATAGGAAACATCAAATATCTCATAAAATGTGAGAAGAATTAGAGTGAAAATGGTTGCTCTATCAATCATTATCAATGTTTTCAATGATAACTAATTCACATACCTCCTATGGTAACAAATCTATCCAAGTCAACAAACCTGGACCGACAACCCTAATATTTGCTAATTTATCTACCACTTTATTTACTTCCCTGAAAGCGTGCTGGATAATGACTTATTTTTGGTAGGTAACAAGTTTTATGGCTTCTTCAATACAACTTTTGACTTTCCAAGATGGTCTGTTGAAGCTCTTCATGTAGTTTATGATATTTAGAGAGTCCCCTTAAATTATGATTTTGCTTGGAATATGCCTGATTAATGCAAGGCCTCTCCATAAAGCCTTAGCTTTTGCCACATGATTGGAATTTTCACCAAGTTATTTAGCAAAAGCCAGGATTGGTGGTTGCAGTCCCTGTGGTTTGAACCTTGTGCTACCATTTACTAAAAATAGTGGTTGTAGCCAACTCTCCTATGTAACAAAAAAAAAATCTAGGATTGGATCTCTGATTATGCCTCCTACCCCTACTTTACTTGGATTACCTTTGGTTGCCCCATCAAAGTTTAGTTTAAACCATCCCTAGGATGGGGGGAACTAGCTGATGTTACTTCTAGTATTTTTTTGAGTAGATATCATATCTAGGGAAATGTTCAGAGAATGAAGAATAGTAGTTTCAAACCTGGAACAAGGTCTGGGATCCACAGGGATGATGGAAGCATTCTCTTGGGTAAATGAAATAATTATATTGGTTAATGAAGAAATATCCTTGGAAATATTGGAGAACACTCTCCTATTTCTTTCTAACCAAATTTTCCAGAGGAAGTGGTATAAATAGAACCTCCAAATAGATCGCAGTTTGGGGTGATGAAAAGGTTGAGGCCATTGAAGGAAAAACTCAATGATGGAAGGAGGTTTGGCCCAACAAACTTGAGGAGTTGTGGTGTTAATGTTTGTTTGGATAGAAATTAAGTATTAAAAGGTATTGGGTTGAGGAAAATTATATCTTTTAATGAAAATGATAGTAAAATATTGATTGTGGAGACATAGAAGTTTGAAAAAAATCAAGGTAGATATGATTTTAAATGATCTAGCATAGATGTAATCATTTCTTATCATGATGGAAGTGTCCTCCAATAGAATCCATGTATAGATTATAAATAAAATTAGTACATATTGTTCTTTAAAATGTTCATGTAACTACTTTAGATATCTAAAGTATAAAATATTAAATTGTAGATATATTCATTTACACTATTAAATTTGAAACTTTTAAATGTTTAGTAAATAATTCCATTATTAATATATATACTAATTTACTAAGTTATATCTATGTCTATATATATATAATTTTCTAAACACAGATTAATATTTTAAATTAGTCATCTTAAACATATTACTCATTTCTTTTATAAATAAAAAATATTTAAAAATCTATAATTCAAATTTATTTGTTTCTTAATAGTAAATTTAAATAATTTTTAAGGTTCATGATATTATTGGCTATATGGGACACATCCTCGTTTTCATGACCCTCCATAGCAGACTATTTGGCACAAAGAAACAATGTATTAACCTATGGTGTGGTAATACCTAGTTTGAACAATTGATGATGTTTAGTTGATTTAGAAGGGCATGTTATCACTAACAAATTGCCAAGTGTGCAGGGTCAGGTACACTCGTAGGTGGAGAAGGCAGAAGCATCCACCAGAAATGAGGGTACTTAAGATTAGGGGAAATGATGATTAAGGTACTCAAAGGTAACATGGATAGATACCTTCATATAGGCATGCATCGTCGGAAGGGATAATCATCAATGACTGATCACCTTGAGCCTTAGTTGATAGCCTAGTAGCTATCGTAAAACCTTTGGCTAATATGAGTGACTGGGTTTATGGAAAAATTCCCTCTTTGTTGGTTTTTAAACTTGATTTTAAACTTGATTGCTCTTTATTGCATCATGGCTTGGGCAACATAATATTGGAATTCAATAAGATAACAACTACAAAATACATGTGGATGCATAAAGTAAATTGTTATTTTGAAGTGTTAATTGAGCATCATTTTTATGAAGAAAAGTAAATTAAGTTTAAATGATAATTGAAGATTAATTTAAACTAATTAATGAGGTTTTGATTAAATGATGATGTGAATTCATTTAAAATCATTAATAAAATTTAATTATATGAAATGAATGAAAAATCCATTTAAATAAATATAATTTTTTTATTTTTAAAAGCAATTATGGAATTTGTTTATAAATAAAAGAAATGCATTTTAAATGGTAATAAAATATCATGTAAGAGATATTTTATTAGAAAATGTACTATTTTTCATTTAAATAATCTAAATGTCTCTTTCCCTCTATATAGTGCAATCTACATAAATAACCTAGGGCACTATTAATTTCCAAAGATGGAAATAAGGGATTAAAGAACTGCTTATTGCCAGGGAAAGATAAGATTAGGGATAGAAGCATTACAAGAAAAAGAGGCTCGAGGTTGTCTTGGGATTCGAGGACGGAGGATGACGAATGGGCCATATAGTATGAAGGGGCACATAAGGTGGAGAAAGAGTGGAGGAAAAATAGAGGAGATGCAGAGCAGGTGATCTAGGAGAAGGAGACGAAGAGTAGGCGATCTTGGAGAAGGAATGCACAACAACGAGCAAAGGAGGAGAAGTGACGAAGAAGCCACTAGAGTTCAAACTTGCAAGAGTACTAAGGTTGGAGGTTTCTAAGCTTAATTCATTTATACATGCTTGGGTGTGATGAAAGGATGAATATGAAACCTGGTTAAACCCCCCTGTAGGGTGATAATCTCCTTCGACGGGTTTGAAACCTCCTTGTTTTTAATTAAAACTTAGGTGGAAATCTAACTTGGGCTTAGGCATTCTATGAGAGTCATTTGTTGTTTTAAGTGCATGGAAGTAAGGCCTTGCCATATTTAAGCTTTTGGAAGGCATCGTTTATCTTCCTTATGTTTAAAAAAACCAATTAGTGCCTCTCTATTATGTTCTCTCAATATGTGAGACGTTGTATCTAGTCTAGGAAACCACCTGTATTGTTGGGAAGAGTTGTCTAAATGAAACCACTTGTGTTGTTGGGAAGCATTGTCTAAATGAAACCACCTGTGTTGTTGGGAAGCACTATCTAAATGAAACCACCTGTGTTGTTGGGAAGCACTGTCTAAATGAAACCACCTGTGTTGTTGGGAAGCACTATCTAAATGAAACCACCTATGTTATTGGAAATTATTATCTAAATGAAACCACCTATGTTGTTGGGAAGCGCTATCTAAATAAAACCACCTGTGTTGTTGGGAAGCACTGTCTAAGTGAAATTGATATGGAATAAAATGAAGCTAACTATTATTTGAAAACATAGAACTTAAATAAGTCCAAAATGTAAACCGTAATCCTGGAAATCATCAACTGCTCCAAGGATTTACGTACAAAAATCAAGGAAAGGCTAAAACATAAGCCCTACAAGAACAAAAAGTAAAACACCTAGACTTAGACTATTCAACGGAGATTATCAACAACTCACGTTGATTATTATTTTGACTAATCCTAATTAAAATATCCTAGGTCAAAAAAGAAATTAGCCCCTAGGTCTAAATTTCCTCATCATTCTTCCCAACAAAAGAAGCATTGGACTCCAATGCTTTTAACAAAGAGGGAAAATCTCGGGACAGAATGTGAGCAGAAATCTAGCAAGCCTGATGTGGAAATTGGCCTCGTCGAGCCACAAGATATGAAGTAGAAGCACCCTGGCATGTTTGTCGGGTCTTCGTATCAAATACTGTATTAGCGTCAAGCGAAAGCTGAGCATCAGGAACCACATCAACTGGATGAATGATGGTTGGAACTATTTCCAGTGTCGAATCATAGTATGGTTTGAGAAGATCAACATTGATGACATCATGAATGCCAAGATGAGCTGGAAGGTCCAAGCGAAAGGTATTCTCAGAGATTTGTTGAAGAATAGTATAAGGCCCATAATGAAGAGGCTTGATTTTGCTATGTGCCTTATCTACAAATCATCGTTTGTCAAGATGAAACCATACTTTGTCACCAACTTGAAAGGAATGAGGTGTGCAATGCTTGTCCATCTGTTGTTTCTGCTTTTGTTGAGTCTTCTAAAGAATTTGAACCACTTTGGCTTGAAGACTCTACAAATGCTATACAAAAGAGTTGGCCTTGTCTTGTTCCTTCTGAATGTGCATTGTGGATAAAGAAGGCAAATACAAAGGTAACTCATAAGGAGCAAGTGGCTGAAAACCAAAACACACTTCAAATGGAGAGTTCCCGGTAGAACTATGGATGACCCTGTTGTAGGCGTACTCAATGTGAGTGAGGCTTAAGTCCCACTTGGCCAGAGTGGAATGATGGTAAATCCTCAAACTCTATACTAGAGTACGATTAACTACCTCTTTCTGCACATCGGATTGAGGATGATAAGCAGTAGAGAAGTTAAGAGATACTCCCAAAATATTCCAAAGAGATCACAAAAAGTGACCCACAAAGTGCGAGTCACAATCAGAGACAATGCTGGTAGGAAGACCAAAAGAATGCCATACAACCTCAAATAAGAGTTGGGCAAGATCCTATGCAGTGCTTGTCTTGTGACAAGGAATGAATTTGGCCATTTTGCTGAATCTATCCACCACAACGAAGACACAATCATGCTTGCGTACAGTCATTGGAAAACCGCTCAAGAGATCCATGGAAATGCTTTTCGATAGAGGAGAAGGAATGGGCAAGGGCATGCTCATTCCCAATGTCCTATTGGTTGATTTGGAGCGATTACATACTGCACATTATCGTAAGAAGCGAAGAACATCTCTTTGCATGTGTGGCCAAAATAAAAACCACTGAAGATGATGAAGAGTTTTCTGCCTACCAAAATGTCCCCCATAGAGTGTGGAATGAGCCTCCTTCAAAAGAGACTCCCTGTTCCCATGAGGAACACAAAGTTTATCCAATTTGTACAACATTCCATCCTAAATATGAAAGTCCTGAAGAGCTCTCAAATTTGAAGAAGAAGGATTGGAAAGTTGGTGGAAAACTTTGCCAAAATCTGGATCCATAGGATACTGTGTAGGCCAAGTTTGGAAGCCAAGATGGGATGTAGTGACAACTATCAAAACAAGAGTAGAAGGAGGACGACTCAAACAATCAACCACTACATTATTTTGTCCTTTCTTGTACTTGATTACTAAATGGAATTGTTGCAAGTACGATGCTCATTTCATGTGCCTAGCTTCCTTAATTTTTGTTTGAGATTGAAGAAACTTAAGGGGCATGTGATCTGTATGAACAATTGTTTCTTTTCCCAAGAGAATGCCTCCAATACTTGATTTCTTGAACCAAAGCATAGAAATACTTATCATATGTAGAATAGTTCTTCTTGGCCTCTGAAAATGTTTTCGAATGATAGGCCACTGGATGGCCATTCTGCATGAGCACAGCTCCAAGTGCAACTTGCGAAGCATCAATTTCTATCTCAAATGGTTGAGACAAATCAGGAAGAACAAGAACTGGTGCAGTACTCAATTTGTGTTTCAATGTGTCAAAGGTTTTTTGTTGTTCCTTTGTCCACTAAAACTGAACTTTGATCTTCGTCAAATAGTGTAAAGGTGCAGCAATAGAAGAATATCCTCCAATGAACTTGCGATAGAAATTGGCAAGTCCAAGAAAACTTCTTAACTCCATGACTAAAGTAGGAGTTTGCTAAGAGAAGATAACTTCAACTTTGGAAGGATCTACTTACACACCTTTTTCACTATTTCACTAATTACAAATCCAAGATAGGCAATGAATGTTTTCCCAAAGGAACATTTAGGAAAATTTGCATACAATTGGTTCTTTTGAAGAGTTTGAAGAACCGTTTCCAAGTGTTCCAAATGTTTCTTCCAAGTAGAAGAATATATAAGAATTTCATCCAAATAGATGATTACAAATTGATCCAAACAATCTCTGAATACTTCATTCATCAGCCACATGAATGTAGCTGGAGCATTTGTAAGGCCAAAGGGCATGACAAGCCACTAAAAGAGTCCCATTTTGGTCTTAAATGCTATTTTCCAAGTGTCTTCTACTTGAATTCTCACCTGATGATACCCACTTTTGAGATCAATCTTGGAGAAGAATTTTGCACCTTGCAATTGGTCCAAGAGATCATCAATGCGAGGAAGTGGATAACGATTCTTGATTGTAATCTTATTGAGTGCCCTAAAATCAATGCATAATCTCCATGTGCCATCCTTCTTCAACACAAGCAAGATAGGAGAAGCACAAGGGGAAGTTTTGGGTTTGATGAACCCTTTAGTCAACAATGCTTGAATTTGCTTTTTAATTTCTTCCATTTGCACTATTGATTGTCTATACATTGAAGAATTAGGAAGAGAAGATGCAGAACAATCTCAATACTATGGTTAATCTTTCTTTCAGGTGGAAGACTTGTGGGTTCTTGAAAAACATCAAAAAATGATTGAAGTATTGAATGAACTGAAGAACTCCTGTTATTAGTGTGCTTAGGTGCTTGCTTTTCTTCTTGAATTGGTCTGATGAAGATGAGTGCTAATTCTTTTCTTGATTTATAGCTTTGTGTGCTTGTCTACAACTCAACATCAAATTATGTGGTGTTTGTTGTGTACTTTTGATTATGAATGCTTTATTGTCTTTGTGCAAAGTGTATGTATTTTTGTACCCATCATGTATAGACCTCCTATCGTATTGATAGGGTCTTCCAAGCAACAAGCCACAACAATCCATTGGAGTTACATCGCACACAACCGAGTCCACAAAAGAAGGACTGAAAGAAAAATTCATAGTGCAAGTGTGTGTGATGTCGGATGTAATCCCATTTTCCTTCCATCCCAAAGGATAAGGATGAGGATGGAAATTCATCGGTAACTTCAGTTTGTCAACAACGAACCTCGCAATTAGATTTTTCTGTGAGCCGCTATCGATTACACAATCAACCATAAAGGTGTCACTGAGTTGGACCATAGTCACAAAAAAATTCTTGCAATCACCTTGTGAAGTATTCATAAGGGTCAATTTGTTTAACCCTGCCAATTCCTTATAAGGCTTACGTTCCCTTGTAGCCTCAATGGGACTTTCTTGTGAGTCCTCATTGGAAGGCTTTACAACTAGGGATTGTTTCTTCACATTTTGCAACTTAAAACACCTCTTTTGGGTATGCCCTAGCTTTTTACAATAATTAAAAATCAAAGGTGATTTAGAAGAAGAATATTTTTGTGAAGAAGAAGAAGGGGAAGATGAAGAAGTAATGTTAACAATCAACTTGTATTTCATATTCCTGCAAATGGGTTCCTGCAAGCCACTTTTGAATTTGTTAACAAGTTGGGCCGCGTTATCCTGAATAGAATTCAAAATCTGCAACTTGTTAAATTGAAAAATATAGTCATGAACACTCATATTGGAGGTTTGTCGAAGATGAAGACACTTTATGTCAAGCTCAGTGGCATAGTTTGAAGGATAAAAATTATTCTTCAATACTCTTTACAATTCATCCCATGCGTCAATGGGATTTTGGGCCCATAGTCGATCAGTGACAAGGACCTTGGCAATGCCAGAAAGCTTCAACTTAGCAAAGTTAACCTACTAATCCTTTGCTATCTTGGTATACTCAAACCAACTATCCATGTCCAAAATCTAGCTGTTGAGGACCTCTGGATCTCGTGAGCCAGTGTAAAGGGGAACCTCACACTGTTGTTGCACTTCAGTAGAAGTAACCTTATCAGCCAAAATGCTGACAAGTTGGGTTACTTGAGCCAACTTGTCGGCTAATTCGAAAGCCATTTGACCCCGAGTGAGTGCCAGCAAAAATTGTCACAAAAAGACAAGAAGTTACAAAATGTGCAAAAATGCGCCCAATTCAATTTGCAAAAATTGCAAAATTATAACATGTAAGGGGCAAAAAGGAATATTTGCACAATGTTTTAAAAAGTCAAAATGGACTTGTTAGAAAGACAAAAAGGAATATTATGTTTTTTTTTTTTTTAAACAATTTTTTTTTTAATATGAAATATCCTTTTTGTTATTTGTTTTAAATGTGCTAACTGCAATTGAAAGCAAAGGTTAGCCACTAAGGCCAAAGTGGCAAATGACGGTCAGTAAGCGTGTGACGAGAAATGCGTCCACGAGCAGCGAATCAACAAACCAGTCTACGCTGTCCACACATAGCAAGCTGTCCATGCAAAATAGATCTGGTGGCGGCTAAAAATCGCCAGGTAGGAAATCGTGGCACGTAGCCTGCCGAACAATCGTGACAACAGTCACTAATGGAAGGTCGAAACTCCCCACCAGAATGTTGCAAGCCACCAAAAAACACAGAGGGGCACCGACTACGACATGGCTGGCGATGGAACGTCAACGTGTAAGTGTCGATCGTCGGCTGTGGTGACACGGCCGAAATTGGCAGTAAAACAACTTCTCTCAGATCTGAAACAGATCGAGTGTAGAATCATCGACAAGGAAGGTTTCATTGGGTGTACAAAAAATGGCATTGCTCAAAAAACACGTTAACAACAATCAGTAAAATGGGGGATGTGATATGTCAAGGATGCTTTTCGTCAAACGTCGCGTATGTGGTAGCCAAAAAATGTAGAAAAAGGTTTTTGATGCACGTGGCTGTTCGTTGTGTAGGAACTGCATTCGAGCTAGCCACGATGGTGACCATGAGGACCAGGGCACTACCGGAAGGAACAAACAAAACCAGACGAAAAAACATCGATAGCCAAAACAAGGTTAAACCAAATCAAACCACTGCCAAAAAATGCGGGAACACCTACCACCAGAGTTTCACGCCAAATGCCAAAAATCAATATGGCCACAAATCATGGGATCAGCTACCGGAGTTTCACGGGTTGCCACGAACTAGCCGCACACAGAACCAAAACAACCTAAATAGATCAGATCCTTGCCGAAAAGTGTAATTTTGTCACATTAAAAATTATTGCAACGAAAATGACGTCAAAATTCGTCGAACAGACTGCAATTGGCCAGGAAATGTCATGCATTCGCATCGTCGAAAGTTTGTTCGACGCCTGCCTACAAGAAGATGCACGGCAGAATGCCACCGTGAATAGTGTGGCTGGACGCCTCTGGAAGTTAGTGGGCAGCGACGATCTCAATTTTTTTTTTTGATATGCTATAGTTGCTTTGTGTACATCTGCTGGTGATGAAGACAAAAATGTCACTGTGACATTAAAAGCATATTGTACAAATGACAATAATTATCAACAATGAAAATTGCTTGCAATTTTTTTGCAATATTGGCAGCAAAAATTTGTGCAATTTTTTTGAGCTTCACACTGGAAGGTGGTGGAAAACTATCCAAACCACACTATGGAGATTGGAAATAACCCAAAAATTCCTATGCTCTGATACCAATGATATGGAATAAAATGAAGCTAACTATTATTTGAAAACATAGGACTTAAATAAGTCCAAAATGTAAACCGTAATCCTGGAAATCATCAACTTCTCCAAGGATTTACATACAAAAATCAAGGAAAGGCTAAAACATAAGCCTTACAAGAACGAAAAGTAAAACACCTAGACTTAGACTATTCAACGGAGCTTATCAAAAACTCACGTTGATTATTATTTTTACTAAGCCTAATTAAAATATCCTAGGTCTAAAAAGAAATTAGCCCATAGGTCTAAATTTCCTCATCAGAAACCACCTGTGTTTAAATAAAATTGCCTATGTTTAATGAAAGCACCAGTGTAGAGTGGTAGCGTTGTGTCTAAATAAAACTTCTTGTGTTTAAGGAAACTGCCTGCGTTCATTGGGAAACAACTAGTGCACGTAACTACGTTCGTTGGGAAGAAATGAGTGTGCGTGACTGTGTAGGAGTTTCGTTGCTACGCAAGGTTAGTACCCTTGGGATAGGTAGCAGTGGTAGTGAAGTAAACCTAGAATCTTTAGCAATGTAGACGAGAGTGCTAGGAGCTTAAGGAAGTTCAGGCGGAGATCTCTACTGTATCCTTGGTTGGTAGTGCTTTATTTTATCCACCTTTGGACTCTAAAACAATAGTCCCTTGACCTCCCTACCTGAAGCATGAAGCACGAAATCATGATAGTTTGGGTAACTATAATAAGGTTTATCTTATAAGATTTTAATTAAAGTAAGACATTTGATTAATATGAATTATCTTATGAGATTTTAATTAAAGTGAAACCTTTGATTAATATGAATTATCTTATGAGATTTTAATTAAAGTGAAACCTTTGATTATTATGAATTATCTTATGAGATTTTAATTAAAGTAAGACCTTTGATTAATATGAATTATCTCATATATTCTATGAGATTTTAATTAAAGTGTAACCTTTGATTTATATGAATTATCTTATGATATTTTAATTAAAGTAAGACCTTTTATTAATATGGGTTATCTTATGAGATTTTAATTAAAGTGTAACCTTTGATTTATATGAATTATCTTATGATATTTTAATTAAAGTAAGACCTTTTAATTAAAGTAAGACCTTTGACTAATATGAATTATCTTATGAGATTTTAATTAAAGTGTAACCTTTGACTTATATGAATTATATTATGAGATTTTAATTAAAGTAAGACCTTTGATTAATATGAATTATCTTATGAGATTTTATCTTATGAGATTTTAATTAAAGTAAGACCTTTGATTAATATGAATTATCTTATGAGATTTTGATTAAGATATGTCCTTTGATTAATAAGATTTATCTTATGTGATTTTAAGTAAAGTAAGACCCTTGATTAGTAAGATCATGAAGTGGTTATTTTTAACTAAAGTAGTAAGATCATGAAGTGGTTATTTTTAACTAAAGTAGTGAATATTTAATTAAGGTTATGAATATTTAATTAAGGTTGTGAATATTTGAGTAGATTTGATTGGAGATGTGAATTAAAAGGATGTTAGATTTATTCTTTGAATTGAAGTTATGGGGCTTTGATTTAGTGAATAAATGAAGGGTTGTTTTAGAGGTTAAAAGTATGGGACTTTAATGCTTTAAAACATGATTAGATTTGATTGGAGATGTGAATTAAAAGGATGTTAGATTTATTCTTTGAATTGAAGTTATGGGGCTTTGATTTAGTGAATAAATGAAGGTTTTTTTTAGAGGTTAAAAGTATGGGACTTTGATGCTTTAAAACGTGATTAGATTTGATTGGAGATGTGAAATAAAAGTATGTTAGATTTATTCTTTGAATTGAAGTTATGGGGCTTTGATTTAGTGAATAAATGGTTTGTTTTAGAGGTTAAAAATATGGGACTTTGATGCTTTAAAACATATGATTAGATTTTATTGGAGATGTGAATTAAAAGGATATTGGATTTATTCATTGAATTAAAGTTATGGGGATTTGATTTAGTGAACAAATGAAGGTTTGGTTTAGAGGTTAAAAGTATGGAAACATGATTAGGTTTGATTGGATATGTGAGTTTGATTGGATATGTGAATTAAAAGGATGTTATATTTATTCTTTGAATTAAAGTTATGGGACTTTGATTTAGTGAATGAATAAAGATTTGTTTTAGAGGTTAAAGGTATGGAACTTTAATGCTTTAAAACATGATTAGAATTAATTACAGTTTGACCTTCATCTAAGTAGTACATGTTGGATGGATCTCTAAGAGAACTTGAGAGGTGAAGATAAAATAAAAAGATATTTTATGATATCCACTATACATTAGATGGTTGGAAAATTAATTGAATTTTGTATAGTTGCAATTTGGTAAAGTAAATGATTAGATGCATTTAGAGGTATGCCTATCCTAAACCGTGAGTACCTTGATACCCTAGTACCCTCAAAGAACCAATGGGAAGCAAGGAGAAGAAAGGAGTTTGACGAAATCAAAGTATAGGTAACTGTATTTATGTTGTTTTACTTATGCTCAAATAGATTGGATTTGTAGGGGAGATATCATTGATGTAGTTAATGTAATATTCTTGAAAGTAATAAAGTTTTACCATGCAATATTTAATGTAATAATTGTTTATTGGTTTAGAGAAGGTAATTTTACTTTATAATATGTAATTTATTCTCTTTTTGTTGTTGATATTCTATTTTAGTATTATTTATTCCTTCCTTCATTTTTTATATGCTTAGTATTTATGTTCTGTTTGTTTTAGTATCTAGATGTATTCTTGTTTGTTTGTTAAATAATAAAATCAAAGAGCAGAGTTCTAGGGTGAACTCAGAAGTGACCTACGGGAATTAAGAACCCCTTAGGGCGAACATAGGAGACCTAAAGGTAGGTTTATGCATAAGGGGTCAGCCCCAAAATTTATTTATAATAATTTGGTGAATCAATTTTGAAATTCAGGCAAATAGTGTCCAAACACATGTAGAATGTTCACTATTATTAGGGACAATGTTGGAAATTTAAACTTTTTTTTGGGTAATTAAGGTACATATTCATTACAACTGGGTTTTACAGGTTGACCCAAAACCTATTACAAAAATAGCACAACGCTGAAATGGGACATGATCTCAATAGGGACAGTCTGTCCTTAGCCCCCTACTAAGGTCACACAGCCAACAAAGAGCAACACCCTTACAAAATATTACACACACCTTAGAACATAGGCAGTCGACACTATCACCTCCTAACACTTTCTCTTTTCTTTTGGTCGTGAAACTGCGACATGTCGCGATATCGCGACACTTTTCCTTCCTCCTATTTATTTTCTCTTTTGGTCGTTAAAAAATGACATGTCACGAAATCGTGATACTTTTCCTTCCTGCTCTTTCTCTTCTATTTTGGTCACGAAAATACGACATGTCATGATATCGCGACACTTTAAACTTAAAATGGTCAAATTATTATAAAATTGGGGTGAATCGATCCAAAAATAAAATTGTACCCAAATTGTTTTGGCTAATGGGCCTTGGTCAAGGATCCCAAATATTAGCCAATTCTAAATTTTGAAAATCCTAATTTTAGCCAATTTGGTGATAAATAGCCACTATGCATAACCCTACCTAAGGGAGTTGAGACCCCCTTAGGGAGATAAAGGACTAAGTTGTGGAGAGGCTACATCTGAGTTAAGATAGCTCATCGTGTAGAAAAGATGGATAGATTAACTCACAATACTCATAGTATACCTACACATAATGGCTTGTGTATGGTATGGTGATGCGTGTATACCTTCTATTGACTTGGGGTGATAAGTCTAGCTCATCAAGAGTGATGGGATAGATAGGCTTATTTGTAGTAATACATGATACACCTACATAGATGGGACGATACACCTACATAGATGGGACTTGTGTTAGGGTACCTCATGAGATGTAGCTTTCAAGAAAACATAGGGGATTTAAAATTTAAGCAAATAATAGTGTGGGTTAGGGGTTCATGGATGGTTCATGAATCTCTCTCCTTAGTAAAAAAAAACTTTTTCTATTTTTGTATTTTTTTGTCTATGCATTTTTGGGTCATTACACTCGTGGAAAATTTTATTTATCCAATATGGGTTTATTATTCAATTACTACATCATACTATACAATGCAGCCCTCCTAATGATCAACTACTATAGAAACTCAATCATTACAATATTGTACAACAACTTGAGAGGAAATACATAAAGATAGTTTCCAATGGCTTGGATGACATTGGAAATTGTTTATATAGTCATTTCTTCTTGTTGGTTGGTTTGGCAACAATAAAAGGAGTACATGACTTGATGTACCTCTAAAAATTGTTCATCATATTGGGAAAATATAAGTAATTTTGAAGTATGTCCAATATTTTTCCCACTCAATGACCTACTACTTTGCTAAACTATGTTTTATAAATTATATTTGTGTGCTCGCTATTTGGTACATAAATATGTCCCATGTGGTAGAGGAGTTTATCTTGCAAATAAAAATTAGAAACATGATTACCAACACAAAGAGATCTATATGCATTTGCAAAATAAGAATCTAATTAATATAAGGTGGACCAATTGGAAGTATCATACCCATAAAATCAATAATTGTGGTAAGTGCTATGATTGGATTTTGGCTCAAGCAATTTGTTGCTAAATTTACACTCCCTTTATTATGCTTTATGATCAAATAAAATGGTACAATATCTAATTACTTAAATATTCTTAAGATCGACATGGAATTCCTTATTTTAAATAAATAATATACCCAAGGTTCCAGATATTTTCCATTCCAAACAAACACTTCTACAAATTAACATATATATTATGTATTTGAAGAATCTAAAATATATATTGAACACATAACATATGTTCCTTCAATGTATTACTATAGAAGAAAATTTCATCTAAGAAAACAATAATAAATGATCATTTGTAGGGACATAGTATGAAATCCATATTTTTCATGAATGTAGTAGGTCAAGCTAAAAGGCATATCCAAGCACTGAAATAAACATGTAGTGGTTTTGATTTTAGTCTTCCAAACATCAGTGGGTTGTAAGAGTATTTGATGATAGGCATACTTGAGATAATTTGCGGTGAATAAATTTGCACCATGAAGCTATCCATCAAGTCATATATTTGAGGGAGGATAGTAACTCTTTATAGTTACTTTATTCAAATATCTATACTCAATATAGAGTTTCCACGTTCCATATTTCTTTGGAGCTAAGACAATCAAACTACCACATGGTGAAGCACTTGGTTTGATGTATTCATTTTAAATTAATTATTGGATTTGCTTTCTAATTTTATTATTTTTAAGAAATAATTTTTGATAAATAGGTGTATTAGTAAATGGATAACTAGGAACTAAATCAATAGAATATTTTATCTCACAATAAAGTAGAATCCTAGTTGGTTATTTGAACAAGTCATCATATTTTGCTACAATTTGGTTGATTCACTTCTATTCTGTATGAACTATAATTAATATAGTGATGATCCTCCTTCTACCTTGTAGTTTGATCATCAACAAGATTGATTTCCTTTATTTTTATCTCATCTATGTGCATTTTTTAGCACTAAATAAGAAAACAAATAAAAGTGAAGATACCTCTAGTATCCTAAAGTATTTACCTTGGATAATTATTATGACTCTTCAGATCTTAGATTCATATACACCATGTCTCTTCCAAAGAAATGGTTGTCCTAGAACCACATCACAACTATCCAAAGGTACAACATCACACACAAATTTATTTTTTAGTGGATTAATAATAAAATAGAGGAGACATTATTGAGTGACATGAATGTGTATCCTCTATTGTAACTATCCAACATTATATGGTTATGGGTGTGGTGTGACATATAGATTCAAATCCTTAATAATTTGAATATAAATATGATTTTTTTGACTTCCACTATTAACAATGAAATGTAATGGTTTACCCTTGATCCATATTTGTGATGAAAATAAATATTCCTCCTCTTATGACTCCTTTGGTGCATCGTGTGTGGTGGTAACAATAAAATTTAGTTTAGCTTCCATAATTCCCCTCCCTATATCCTCAACCTATGGATGTGGAGGAAATGATTTAGAGGATTTAGAGGGTTGTGTATTAGAAAATTGACTAATTGCTTGACACTACTCAATGAAATTTTGATTTCTCTTGTGAAAATTGTACCATTTCAGTATGACCTTTGAGGGATTCTTTTGTTGGTTTATAATTATAATTTAAGGGATGAATCCTTTAATATGATTCTTTGTAGAGTAACTCTTGCCTTTCTATGGCTGGTAGACAATATTCTATTTTTCTTTTGCTCCTAGTCCTTTTCTATTTTTTATTTTGTGCTTATGATTTAGTTTGACAAGTCTATATGCCTCTCCTAATGTTTTGAATTCAAAGAGGTCCATGTCCTCTAGAATGTACCACTATAACCCATGATGGTACTTAAAGATTCAATGTCCTTTAGTATCTTAAATATCAAGTTCTATTGTCATGGAGTGGAAAGAATTAGTATAATATTGAACAAATTTGATGTAATTTTTACCATCACATTATTGGTCTCCATCGTATCCCATGGGATAATATTCTTCCTTGAAGGTATCCACAAAATTATCCCATGTGAATTCTACTTCATGTGCATTATCCTCTATAACCTTATTACAATATGTTCCCCATAAATTTGAAATAGACAATAAATCTTTCAAGAATGAAAATGTGATTTTCTCATCGTTAGTGAATCTATTTACAAAATATTATGAAGATAACTAATCCAACCAATTTTCTAGGGCATAATCATTAGTATAATATTGAATATATTGGTCTTTACCTTTTTGCAATTGCTTTCATCACATGTACTAGTCTTTATAGGCTCCCATGGCATAATATTCTTCCTGGATGGACTCCCTAAAATTTTATCATGTGAACATTAATACATATTCATTATCTTTTGTAATCCTATTACATTATTCCTTCCACCAATTTCAAATTTCTAGTGTATCTTTGAAGAGTTCCATAATCATTTTCTCACTATAAATATATTAATGTATAGATAAGTATGAAGAGAACTAATCCAACTAACTTTTTAGGGTATCAACATTAATTTTTCCTTCAAAAATAGGACTATAAAATTTCACCTACTCAAATTCACTGTGAAGTTCCCTTATATGTGGCCTAGGTGGCTCTATATCATCCATTTTGTATTGTAGTGGTGCACCTCCTATACCACCACACCAATATATGTAACCCCTCTATGGCCTATGTCCTCTCCCTATCTAAGAATGATTACCACACCTCCCATGTCATTGAAATCGACATCTTTGGTCTTGAATGGGGTAAATTGAGGGACATCACTTGGGTCATGATTCTATTTGGTGCAATGGTCCTCATGATATTTCTACCCTAGATGCTATAATATGATCATAATGAGCTTGATATTCTCACCTAAATCTCATACTTTTGCCATTGTTGAGTGGAAACCTCGTTCACACACTCTCTCCTCAACTTTGCAATTTAGGACTTCACACAAAATCACTCTAAAATTCCATATGAATACTTCCAAAACATACAATGGCTATCAATATTATACAAGGCCTCATCAGATCATACAATTATGCTTTCAAATTGTACAACCCTTGTTGGATCATACAACTCTAGCTAAATTTGTTCAATTGCACCTGATTCTATATAATTATATCAAATCATACAAATAGGATTTTAAATAATATAATATTGAATTAAAATCATATAGGATACTACCAAATTGTATAGGGGTTCCTCCCTTATGTACAACCTCATCAAGATCCATACAACTATGAAAAATTCCATACAATCTCTTCAAAATTGCCCAAATTTGGTCTTCAAGAGCTTGGTAATCATACACTATGCTTCAAAATTGTACAATCACACCTCCAAATCATATAAACCACCCTAAAAAATAGTACTTGGTCCAAAAATATTTTTTTCTTCAACTAGTATGATTTTTGTGAAACCCATTTTACGAAAACATTCAGTCTCTCTTTTCGATGCAATTTTGGTGGAATTTATGCAATTTCTCCCTCACTTGGTGAAATATTCTTCCAAAAAAAAAAATTCTTGTAGTATGGCATCATTGTATAGTTGTCCTTTCCAAATTATTCACACATGCAAATTTAGAAAAATGTTTTCATGCTTTTATGGATAGTTTTCATACCAGGGTTTGCTAATTTTTCCCTTTTGCAATTGCCCATTTCCTTATTTTTGGAAAAATAAAACCCTAGCACTACTTTTTTTGCAATAAGTTTTTTATTGGGTAATTTATTTCCTCTAACCTTTTTTTGTACAATATTTTATGTCCATTTGAAATACGATTTCTAAAAACTTAGCTTTTTTTGGAGTAAAATCCCTAATTCTGGTAATTTTTTTCTCCAATTGGGTTTCTTTTTTGAAAACAAAAATTCTTTTGGTGAAGATTTAAAATGGGTCATAAAAATTGTAGCAATATGGTGTATTTAAACCACCCATATGAGAAATTATCTTCAATTACACCCTTTCTGCCTTTGAATTCTCTGAATTCCATTGTTGCATGTGTATGATATACAAGTGGGGAAATAAAGTTTTGCATGGCACCTTGCTTTATATAATTTTAAAACCATAACATCTTAATGCATGGAATCCTACCACCTTTGCATGTTATTTTGTCCTTTTGTATGGATTATTGATAACTTGTCTCCCTTGTACATGCGATTTTATCCTTTTCTTATTTTTTTGTCCTTTTCTTTGCCTTTATTTTATTTTATTTTTCTTTTCTTTTATTTTATTTTTTTATTTTTATTTTATTCCAGAGGGAGCTGCCATTTATGATTTTCAACCACCCTCCATCTTAATTGTTTCCTGAAGGATTTTCACAATTAAGATAATTTTCTTTTTCTCTTTTCTCTTTTTTTCTCAAAAGCGGTGTTGTTTTTGGTTTTCAACCCCTTCCATATTAATTGTGTCTCAAAGGATTTTTAAAATTAAGATATTTTTCTATTTTTTCATTAATATATTGACACGTACTATCATGGGAATAATACATTTACATTCAATTGCACGATTCCATCTATTGACTCGTAAATTGGGTTTCCCACTTCTACATTGCAGTTAATTGTGTCATTAGGTGCCAACCGACCCTTTGTTCAATATCCTTCTCTTTGATTGTAATATGTACAACTTAGAATTATGCAATTAAAAATTGTAGGAATTCCAATTTAAAATACTTCATCCCTTCATTTTGTTGATTTACCATGAGGTAGGGTTGCTATTACTGGTCCAGTATCATTTGAGCAAATCCTTCACCTATCTCCTTGTATTGAAATAGCTTTTAATATTGGTATACAAGTCCTTTGAAATCCTTGACTCCTTTCATCAATGAAGTGTACTCTTCCTCTACCGACAAGGCCTCTTCCTTGCATATATATTCCATAACTCGATCTTCTGAATGCAATATCTCTTTGAACATTCCATGGAATGTCCCTCTCTTAAGGCAATCCTATTCTAGTTTCCACTCTTCTTGATCCTGGTTGGATCAATGGAGTTCGTCCTCATGATTGTATACTATGAAGTTTGGTACAATACCTCTCAACCAGGGGATACCTTAAAGGTTCCTGATTCAATTCAAATAGGCCAATGATGTGTCTCTCAACCATCTAGGTGTAGGTATTTGAATCCTTCCTCATCCTCTACCTCCTCTAGATGGAGTATCTCCTCTACCCCTTATAGTATTTAGTGGATGTACTCATTTTCTATGGCCTCGCTACTATATTGGGGGTTTTTTTGGTTCCTTACTAGGGTTATATCCACCAATTCTATGTTGGTAAAGTGACCTTAATTTCTTTGCATTATAGGTGATAATTATCAAAGTGCTTGCATTTGATGATCAGTGTGTACTAGTCAACGTTTCCATCAAATTTCCTTTGAGCATCATTGTGGAGACACATTTTCTATATTTTCCCTATATAGTTCTAAGAAATCAAACTCAAAAATAGAATAATTATGGTCATCATCCCTTTGTTCTGACCAATTTACTATCAATTTCATTAATATTTAAAGTCTCCACACTTCTCTCCTTTGTCACCTAAACTACCGATAGGCTATTGTGTAGGTCTGAGGGTCAGGTCAAGCATGAGGTACTTGTGTTTGCCTAAATAATTCATCATCATCTCTATCAAAACTCTCATCGCTTACTAGCCAAGGCAATTATCCATCACTGGATTCACTTGAATCCTCGTCTATATTGCCTTGTGGTCTAGGTGTTGTAATGTCTTATTCAATGTCTTAGAAAGTTATTTCCTCATATTCTTTTGGTATTTATAGGTCATTGGTCATCCTATGAGGTGTTATTTATGTGTTTTCTCCCCTAGTAGTACTTGCACCATCATGGTGTGAAATACTTACTTATGGTCTTGTCTCATGTTCTTTTCCTTGTATTTCTAATTACTATGACCTCACTACTCTTTGGTCATCCATAATTTGTATTGTATCATCTAGGTCTTGGATATTTTGTTCACAGATACTTATAGTGTGACTCTACAATGTTTTATACTCCTCTTGGAACTGTTGGATCTAGTGTCACATCCTTTGCTGCAATAGTCCAACCTGAAATAACAAAGAGAATTCAGTGAGCTCTTCCTATGTAGTGTCACCTCCTATCCCTTCCAGGGCTTCAATATAAAAATTATCCATCCTCTCTACATATTGAATCGTTATTCTCATTCTTTGTTAATATTATGATCGTTGGGGTAATTCTCTATACTCTAAGTATAGATACCTCATTCCTCATTCTTTTGGATTGCTTCTCTCCCTTGGAGGAATCCATTCATATTATTTATCGATCCTTTAGTCCCATATATGAACCTTATGTGTACTCACATCCTTCTTCTTTCATTGGGTTGTGGTACCAATTCTTGTTTGATAATTGGTCTTGCCTCCTTCCCTTCTATGAATAGGCATGTGAGTCCCATATCAAGGTCCTCCCATGGTGGACCTTGAATTCTACTTTGTTGTTCATCGTACTAAGCTTGCTATATTCGTTCAACTTCTTCTGAGGTGATAAATAGACAATGTAATTTATATAACTTCAAATTTGAACCATTTACAATATCTGGTACTTTTATCCCATTCAAGTGCTGTAGTTAAACTGCTCCATTGTCCCTCACTTATATAACTTGAAAGGGACCAAGGCATAAGGTTTTTAACTTACCCATCTTGATTTCTCATTTTCCATTAAACTTTAGAACTAAGTCACCTTGGTTAAGTTCTAATTTTTAGAGGTGCTTGTCATGCCATAGCTTCCTTATCTTCTGGGCCACTTTGATAACTCATTGTGCCATGACTCTTCTCTCATACAACTTTATTAGTGTCATTAGTCTTTCCTCTAGAATCTCTTGGTCACCTAAACAATGTTGTACAACTACCCATAAAATAGGTACCAAAAACTCTATCGGCACTACTACCTCTTGACCATACATTAGCTGAAATGGTGTATGGTCTGTCATTGGCTTAAAGGTAGTTCAATATAACCAAAGAAAAAATGGTAATATTTCCTTCCAATATTCTCCCTCTATTCCACATGTTTTATACAAGGTTGAAACTAATACCTTGTTAGTCACTTCTACTTACCCATTGGATCTAGGGTAATATGGACTAGACAAGGAGTGCCAAATTCTGAAATAAGTCATCCATTTTTTAATGATCTCATTCACAAAGTGACCTCATCAATTACTTGTTATTTGTAGTAGAATACCGAATATTGTAATTACTTGCTTGTACAAGAATAATGCTATACTTTTGTTGATTTATCTGGTTTTGCTCTTGCCTTAATCCATTTTATTAGGTATTTAGTGGCTACCATGATATACTAGAACTTCCACCTACGAGTTGTTCTCAGTGGTCTACCAAATTCCAATCCCTATCACTCAAATAGTTCCTAGGGTTATGATGGGTGTAATGGCATAAAGTATCTTCATACTAGCTTCCTTGCTCTTTGGCAAGTATCACATGCTCTTAAACATTTATTTATATCATTATACAATGTGGGCCACCATAATACTACTACGAGTACTTTTTGAGCAGTGGCATCAGGCCTTATGTGTCCTCATACTAATTCTTCATGAGCTTATTTCAATGTTTCTTTAAATTCCTCATCCATTACACATCTTCGTAGGATACCATAAATATCCAATTTGTACAACAATCCTTCTATCAATTGGAAAGGTGTTGACTTTATGATTACTTTCTTCTTCTCTGTTGCCATCAATTCTTGTGGCAACTCCCCTATGAATAGGCTCTGTCCAATCAACTTGTACCAAGATGAGACAACATTGATTGCAAATAACTGAGCATTAGGGAATTCATCTGGAATCCCCACTCCTATAGGTTCTCCTTATCGTATTTGAGATAACTATTTTGCAATAAAATGCTTCTTACTAGGTTGCACTACTACTCAAAATATGAATTCTTATAAAGTGATGAGCCATCTGCTGACTCATCCTTGTATAACTAGCTTATTTATTAAGTACAATAATGTTTGATGATCTATATAGAAGGCAAAAGGGTTCACCAATAGGTAATACCTAAACTTATGCATAACATATACCATCCCTAGTGCATCTCGCTTTGTTGTACTATAATTTCTCCCTGCCTGTGACAATAGTTAGCTTGCAAAAAATATAGGTTGATCCAACCTAAACTATCCTTCCTATGGCAATGCACATCCAACCATAATGTTTGAGGTATAAATATGGACATGGAATTATTTATCCTAATTAGGTAACACCAGAATGGGACTACTGACCAGCTTAGCCTTTAACTCCTCAAACGCTCCTTGGTGTTCCTTCGTCCATCTGAAGGGAATATTCTTCTTAGTTAAAGAATCCAATGGGTAGGACACGTGCACATAATTCCTGATAAACCTCTAATAGTATCCCATGGATGTAAGGAATATTTTTAAAGAGCTCAAATCATATGGCCCCTCCATATGTAATATAACACAAATTTTGTTAGGATCGGTCTTCAACCCCTTGTTGCACACTATATGTACTGATAGTTTCCCATAAGGGACCATCAAAAACACTTTTCTAGATTCAAGGATATTTGTGCATTCCTACACCTGCTCATGCATTCACTGAGGCTAGGTAAATGATCTTTGATCTTAACATAAATGGACCAATCATCCAAAAATACTTTAAAGTTTCATGTGGCCAATTGATCAAAGATATACAGAATAATGTGCTAAAATGTGGTTGGGGTATTACATAGCCAAAATTGCATATGATTATAAGCATATATGTCATTCTCCATAATGAATTTGGTCTTCAACTTATTCTCCTCAGTGATACTTATTTGGTTGTACCTAGAAAACCCATCCAGGAATGAATAAATTTCATGTCCTACAACCTCTTCCAAAAATGATTCTGTGAAAGGAATAGGAAAGGGATATTTGATTGTCATTCTGTTCAAAAACCTGACATCTACACATATTAAAATATTATCCACTTCCTTCTTTAGGGTGACCATGATAGGTGAAACCCAATTAGTAGTAGTGACTCTACAAATAATTCTTGCTTCTAACATGTTTTTAATCTTTGTATTTACCAATGCAACATACTTAGATTTCATCCTATACAATATTCTTCTCACTGATTGTGCCCCAAGCATTAGTGTGATATTATGGACACATAACTCTGGTTGTACCCCCTTCAAGTCCTTATACATCCATGCAAAGACATCCTTGTATTCTAATAATATATTGAAAGTTGCTCTTTCAATACTGGATTCCAGTCATTGCCATAGTGGATCATCCTAGGTTATTCCTCTATTCCTAGATTTACACCACTATTTGAGGTCCTTCATACTTAATTTTTGTAGGCTCTACAATTTCCTTTTCCACATTCATAGGATGAACTGGTCTCGCATTGATTTCAACATCTCACATTGTGTATTCTACAAATTTTGTAGAGAATGACCATTTCTCCTCTTCCTCTTTCTTTGATTCCAAGACAACCTTCAACTCATCTTATTTTTCCATGGTCTCCTCTATATCAATACAGAGGTATGTGGGATGAAAAACCTCATACTCCTCCATTTTCTAATGGAGCGGTCTACTATAATATCAATATTCATCTTTGCTACTATCATCTAGGTACAACATCCTTTCTTCATTAGGATCATACCCCTCTTCACCAAAAGAACTATTTGACTCATTAGTCATGGCCATATCCTCACTAATCCTTTGGTTATTCAAAATGATCATATATTTATGTTTTATCTTATTAAAGGTGATCTGATCATTTCCAAAGTTGTGATTAACTTTAGCTATTCTTAGCCATCCTCTCCCCAATAAGGCATCCTATGCCAAATTTTGCATTGTAATCACAATGAAATCCAATACAATTTCTTGGTAATTTATTTTAATTTATTGTGTGGTTAAGACATCATTTTTCTCTATTCCATATAGGTCAACACCATATAATCAGAATCTAGGTTCCCATAATGATGGAGCAAAAATTTCTCACTATATTTTTTGGTAGCACATTAAGGATGGGTCGTCCATCCACAATGACTTGTGTTAGCTTGTGCCCCAAGATTTCCATATGGAATAATTTGGGTTTCTACCCAAAATCAATCATCAGTATGGTAGGGTTCATAAAGTAATTACTTTTCTCCTCTTGTTTGGCTGGCTCTCTACCTCCACCTTATGAGGCTTTATTTCTTCTACCATTGCTTTATGCAACGATGGGATGGATTCTAACAAACTTGCCATATTAATTTCAACCATCGTATTCAAAATATGTGTCACCATATTTTGCACAACCACTTTGTCTTCTGATGGTTTCTTTAAATATTTTTCCCCAGATAATCTCCATTCTTTTTCCTTCTTTACTTCTTCATCAAGTACTCTCTTTGCTACTTGCCATCGCTTATTTTATTTGATAGGTTTAGGATACTTGTTCTTCCTTGCCTTATTTATTGTCATGGCTAGTACTTCTTCAATCTTCTTGCTAACTAGAGGAACATCTATGTCCAAAAATTTTGCATTCTATGGGTTACTAGAACTTATCTTCTTTGGACAATTCGCTTCTTTGTGGTTCTCTAGACCACACCATCTACACATGTGTGTAATATTCATCTCTATGTCTCCTATTTTTGGGTTTAAGGATAGTTCTTCATAAAATAACCCCACTCCTAGAAATTATGATATTGTATGATCGATATTCCATCTGAATCATACTACAAGTGACTCTGTCCTCCTTATCGATTGCCTTGATACTTTATCTCCCTTTGCGACTATTCCTATAACCACCACTGGTGGATTTTTGGCCACTCCCATGAGGTTTCAATTTCTCCTATTGTTCTTATATAGAGATAACCTGTGGCTGCACTTTTGTATTAAATGGACACTATATCACTTCATGTCCAAGGATATTGTAAATATGACAATAATCATTGTAAGGACAAGTCACATTCGTGTGACCTTCAAACTTGTAATCTATACATAAAATGTCCTTTTGGTCTTGCTTGACTTTCCCTTTTGCATATTTAATTAATTTTTCAAATTCCTTCCAGAATAACTATACCATCTGCTAGATTGTATCGTCTTCCTCACCATCTAAATAATTGTGTCTCACATGTGTTATCATCCCAACGATTGTTTGTTTAGCCTCACTTTAAAAATTATTTGTATTCTCCAAGGCTTCTTCATATGTGGAGGATGGAACTACCTTCATATTTTTATTTTATCTGGGTAACAACCCATATACAAAGCATATATTTACTAGCACATCCACCAAAGCATTTGCATCTTGTCCACCAGCTATTTCAATCGATGATTATATGACTTCACATATTCATTTGATTTTTGCTTAGTAGTACAAATTTTAGTTATGATATCTCCATCATCCTTCAAAGGATGAAATACTCAAGGAATTCATATTTCATTGTATTCCAAGTCTAGATATTTTGTGTGTTCTACCTTCTCAAGTACCAATCTATGGCAAGTCCTCGTAATGTAGTAGAAAATAGATGCAACCATTCATCTGGTTGGTCTACACCATTTGCTCTCTAAATGGTAATACATGTCCAAATATATATTTTTGGGTCTTCCTTTTCTTCCCCCATAAAAGGTGTGCATATTTGCTTTCCTACTCGATTGCCTATGTGGGCCATTGGTGGTGTTTCTTCTTCTTCACTTGATCAAGTATCAACTGGAATCCTTGATTGATTCCACCTTATAAGTGACTCACTTTGTTGGTCTTCATAGAAACCATCTACATGAAAAATATTGTATTCACAAAATAATTGTATATGAATATCCTATGTGTATTCACTCCACAATATCCTTCATTAGTGTGTAGGTTGTGGCCTTGGATCTTTATCTTGAGACCTTGTATGTTGTTGCTATGGTTCCTCAATCTTGTCCACTACACTCCTTTGTAATATATCTACCACTTTCTCATATGTTACCATCCACTCATCTCGATCTTGCATAATTTCCTCATTAACATCTTAACTTATGTCAACATTCTCCTTGACTCTGGGTGCTTCTTGTTCCTCTCTCTCTATATTGATCAAAAATGTATCCGTCTCAATGTCTGCTTTGTTAGATGTCCATACTTACTCTATTATTGGTTCATGTGTATTGTATTTAAAATTTTACATGTTTTCTCTTTGATAAATTCTCGTGCTCCTCCTAACTAGGATATCCTCTCCTTGATTCCATATCCTACACCTTTGTAGACTTATCTCCATCGTACACTATGTTAATTTACCAAAACATCTAGTAAAATCATCAAATTATATAATTGTATAATTTAAATCATACAAAACTATACCTTGTATGATTTGGTACTCATTCAATTCACTGGAACATGTTTTTCAAGGTAAATCAATTAGTTTTGTAATCGATTTCTCCAAACTAGCAACATTTCCTTATTTGCAGGTTTTGGGTTGCAGCTTTGTTACCAAATCGGGTAAATGAATAACTTGTATGATTTGGTACAGTACGTGTACGTTTTGTACAAAATATTGCTGCAACTAATATTCATATATATAACTCTACACAACCAATCTTTCCAAGATAATTTTTAGGAAGTTTCTATGTGTCAATTGTTCCAATTCCTCCTAACATGCAAACCCTAATTCATTAGCAATGAATTGTATTCATCATGAAAAATTATAGAAATCATACAACTGCATGGAAAAATTTTTGTATGACCCAAATTCACCATGTAATCAATTACCATATTCATACCAAGTATGTAGGGTAACCAATATCATTCACAATGCAATTCATTCCATCTACATACCATGTTATACATCAAACATTAACTACATAACCTGCAACAACCAGAATGTATGGTGTAATTCACAAGGGCAAGGAATTAAGGAGAATTGTTGTAATATCTAGATTATGAGTAATCCTATACAATATATCCATTAGCATTGATCACAACCATAACAATTATCACAATGAATAATATTAAACTCAACAATCAATACTCCATGAATTATAGATCTGTGCATCAATAATGAACAACAATGAACTATGAACGAACATGAATGTAAACCAAAAAATTAATTGGTGGGATATATAATGCATGTCCAAACTATTCCAAAGCAGTTTCTAAAGCATCAAAATATTTACAACTGCCCTTCGAACTAATTCTAAAATAATTCTTTTACACGATTTACTAAGGTCTAATTTTATTTTTATCAAATTAACCCCAAATGTACATTTCACCTAATTTCATTAACATTTCACATCGTACATTTGCAACCTTGTACGTTTTACTCATGCTTGTACATTTTGACACTTGTACATTTTAATCAAAAATGAGTAAAACCAAACAAAACTATGCAAATCCAAGGATCATTTCTTCTTCTTTTGGGAGGTGGATTTGTTTCCTACAATTTCTATCTTACCATATGCTAAGTATGGAAGGCTATGGTCATGGTAAACTTATTATCCATCATGCCCCATATGGTGGACTAAAAAATACTCATAATTATGCTATCGCTATTAGATACAATGGACTTTATCATTTGTTGATTCATCATCATAACCAAGAAATATTTTGCACATAGTCTTCTTATCTTTTTTTCTTTGTTTTGGAATATTACATCCAAATATTCTTATTTTTTCTTTAATAGGTTTTTATCTAGACCATTCTTCTTCTAGTGTAACATTTTTTATTATTCTTGTAGGTAATCTATTTTGCAAATATACAACTATTTTAACTGCCTCTACCCAATACTAATGATCAATATGAGCTTCTTTTAACATACACCTAACCATTTCCATGATATATATATTTCTTCTTTTTGCAATACCATTTTTTTGTGGTGAATATGTTGTAGTGAGTTATATTTTTATTCATTTTTCTTCTAAAAATAAATTGAATTCCTTTGACATAAATTCACCTCTTCTATCTGAATGCAAATTCTTGAAGAGGTGAAACAACTAAATGCTTCAGATTTATATTTCATAAAATATACCCACATTTTTTCATAGAATAATCATCAACAAATAATTGAAAATACTTGTGTCCTCCAATACTAGTAACATTCATTGGTCCAAACAAATCTGTATATATTAATTCCAATGGTTTTTGAGATCTATGTTGACAAATGTTAAAAGGTATCCTATGTTATTTTCTAGCTAAACATTTTAGACAAACCGTAGATTCCCAAGAAAGCTTAGGTAAACCTTTAACCATTTTATATCTAGTCTTCTCATTTAATGATGATGCACTTATATGTCCTAGTCTTTTATGCCAAAGTTATTTTATTTCTGAGATCCATACTGATAAAGTCAAATTTACATCTACATCTAGAACAAACAAACTATGTTTATAAGATCCTAAAGCTATCACTTTTCCTTGTTTGATAATAAGACACTTTTTTCCTTTGAAAATTTTAAACTTAATTGTTAAATTTTGATCCATAAGTTGAGATACTGAAAGGAGATTGGTAGTCAATCCTGGTACATATAGTACATTTTTAATTACTCCTTTTCCATTTGTTAGATCAACTAGTACATTTCCTACTCCTTTGACTTCACAAGTCAATTTAATCTGCTATGACAATTGGTTTCTAATGTTTTCATGAAAAGTATTAAACCATTATTTGTTTCCAATCATATACCTACTTGCTCCAGAATCAATGTACCAACGATCCATAATAACTTCTAGATTTAAATAATCAATATAATTTCTCTAGAGTAGTAAACCTTATGTCTTCTTAATATGAAATTTTGTAAATTTATGTTTTCCTATTTTTTTGTTGTTGAACACCTTTTACCTCCAAAATATTTAAAATTTGCAAAAAATCACTTTTACCAAATTAAATATTCTTCAAGAACTTCAACCTTAAAAAAATATCAAATTCATAAAATCCTTTTGTTTTTAAAACCAATAGTTTTATCATTCCAAAAAAATTAAAAACTTTAAAAAACTCAAATTATTACTCCAAATATAAATATCTTCAAATAAATTTTTATTCCTTCTAAGTTAAGTTCCAAATATTAGAATAAATTTAGAAAACCCTAATATCACCAACCTTGTAAACAAATTACTTCATAAATGTGTTATTTTCTATTATTCTTACTAAAATGCTTCAAAACACTTTGTGCTCACTTTAATGCTTGGCTTATCCTCCTTATTAGGTGCTACATATAAGCATGCAAACATTTTACTTGTTGTGAGACATTATAATTTTGAACTATATTTGATAGACTAAATATTGAATGTCCTCGATTAACACTAGATTTCTTGAAGATGTTAAATCATTACACTCCTCCAACTAGCATTAATCCACTTATAACCTCTATTGTAATGCTCAAGAATTACTATCTTGATGCTTTCCCTTGCACTCAACTTTGATACTGACCAATGATGCTAGTAGTTTATCACTTGATTTCTTGACTTCCTTTCCACCATAGCACTTAGCACTTGACTGCTTGACTTCCTTTCTAATGTAGTGCTTGGAACTTTTCTAGCATATTTTTTGGCACTCAACTATTAGGCTTCTAACATTACATTCTAATGTTGCATGCCAACTTGGATTTTGATTCAATGCTTTGCCTTCTAACTTAGTGCTTGCCAATATAACTTTACTTGCTACATTACTACACTATTTCACATTTTGACTCCTGTGGTAGATGCTAGCACTCTATGAATTCCCCAACAAATATTATACCATTTCAAATTTATTAATGGTAGCTAAGCCTTATCCCATCATCAAGAGGAAAACTCAAGCTTTATTAGTGGTGACTAAAATGGCTCCCTTGATGATGAGACCTTTGGCAACTCGGTCAATTAGGACCCACCTACCTAACTAGAAGGAGGGTCCTAAGACCAAGCTATATTCCTCCAACAATTGGGTTGTAGAAATCCATATACCCAAGGGTAATTGCTCAATAACATAAGAAACATACCCATTAGGGGAAAACTAAAGGTCTTTGAGGAAAATAATAAATTAGACAAGAAGAGTTATGTAAGGACTCAGTATGGACAATATGCCTTGTCAACCTTCATAGAGATCCCTCAAAGGTTCAAAGGTGGGAGAGGCAAGAAGATCCTAGAAAAAATACTAGATAATAGAAGTGTATCCATAAAATGAGGCTCCGTTTAATCTTGTGTGAAGGCATTATCAAAAAAATCAACCATCGAGGGAGATAAGGAATATCAAGAACATCAACAACCAAACTAAGGGCTAACTAGAAGTAAAGGGGAAGGATTATCAGAGTGATTGGATCACCGAGGGTAGGTCCATACCCAAACCATTAATAATATATGGTAGGCTAACACAAAGAAAATGTAGACCACTGAGAAGGTCCAAGAGCAAATAAAATTCTAGGCCATGATCACTAGAGTAGCCTCATCAACCAAAGTCAATGCTCAAGCTCATTCCTCCATGAAGGAAGGTGGGTGCATTAAATAATCCCTCTGAGGAGAGGACCATATCACTCATGGAAGAATTTATGGAAATTTAACTCCACTCAACTTCAAACTCTCTAAAAATTAATGTGGCATAATTTTCTTGATCCTTTGACTATATTTGACATTGATGATCTCATCCATACCCAATTTGGAGGAAATTTTTTAATTTCAAACTTTTCTTGTAAATAGTATAAGTAGTAGTTAGACAAAAAAAGAGAGTTGAATTTTGTTATTGTGTCAAGTATATAACCTATGACATTTCTCTCTTTTCAATTTTTCTTCTTAGTCTAGACTCAAACCTTGGGCCAATTACATGTATAGGTTGTTGAGCCTCTTTTGATTATACATAATATATCTTATGTTTGTATGGTTGAAATCATGTTTAATTTTGTTATCTTTCTTGATTCACATGTTCATTCATCCCATTGAGTTGTAATATGGGAATTGCATTCTATTGTATCATCACCACCCTTACATAGGATGACAGGTTTTTTTTGATGCAATTTACCTTCTATAATTTATTTTTAACAACTTGCTTCATGTGTTATTTCCTATTTTCTCTCCTTCCTTTTTATTGAATATTTTAAGTAGATTAGGCTAGCATAGTATCAAAAAAATATGAGAACCAAAAGACTACATATTAACAAGGATTCAACCTTGATAAAAACATCGAGGACCATTTGGTGTAGCTATGTCCCACACTTCCCTAGAATTACTAGGACTAGTACCCCTTACACAAGATGCAGGGCATCAGGCACACCTACTCAATAGAGGTATATAAGCCAAAACTACAACCACAAGGGGTTGCAATTTTTGAGGAGTGTAAGAGTTCGCTCCTAGCCCCCAAAAAGGTTATATGTGATAATGGAGTTACCACAAAGGGTGTTATCTACCGATCACAAGATAAAATTATCTAGAAATTAGGTTCATCAAATTTAAATTTTGATGTTGCTTCTAAAGGAAATCTAGGAGATGGATGAACTACTAATTTTAAAATAATAAAGGTAAAATTATCCTCACTTAGAATCATATGAAAATTCAACTAAAAAATATACAAATACTAGGGTACTTCTTGTAAATATTAATATTGATATTGAAAAAGGATGGAAACATATTTCAAATGAGGGTGATTCACAAATTATTATTAATGCTACTAATAAAAATGGATGTGGATATTTAATAAATTGTAACATATTAGTTTATTTTTTATGTTCATCAACTATTGTTGGAGGTAGTATCTTCTAAGTGTGAGTATATATAGATAAGGAAATGGGGTAGCAAGTAATCTATTCAAGTTAAAGTTTATCTCTTGCAAAAAAATTATTGTAAAATCATAATATTTTTTTGGAATATGATAATATATTTAATAGAAAGAAATATTAAATATGGTTGAATTATAATGTATTATTATTTTGGTGGGATTATAGTTAAAAAAATATCCTTGAATAAACCCAGAGATTATAGTAAACAAAATAAATCTTTTGAATGGTTTTAAGTTAACAAAACCTTTTCAATTTCAAATTTCCAAAATAAACTTTTATAATGTTTCTACATTTTTTTTAGCAACTACAAAAACATTCATATGATACTTTAGATCAAATTTTATAATTAATTAAGAATATTAGTATTATTTATTGTATTTAAAATAAAATATAATTTATTATTAATAAGGTATGATATAATGTGAAAAACAATCCTTTGAATAGTTGATAAAGTCTTAGATACAAAGCTCCAAAATAGATTTAGAATACATAGTTGTTTCAAGTTAATAAAATATTTCTAATACAATGCTCCAAAATAAATTTAGAATCCATAGTTGTTTCAAGTTAATAAAATATTTCTAACACACTGCTCCAAAATAAACTTAAAAACCATTTTATACTATGTAAAGCAACCTAAAAATGAATATTGTAGCAACACATTTTGATAAATATTTATAAGAAACAATTGAATTACAAACATAATAATAATAATAATAATAATAATAATAATAATAATAATAATAATAATAATATTATTATTATTATTATTATTATTATTATTTAATAGTTTTGTGGTGTTTAGAGTAATTAGTTTAAGTAAATAATTTCATGTTGTAAACTAAGGTTTATATTTTATGGGCGAATGAGGAGATTTTGAACAATTAGTTAGAATAAATAGTTTCATCTCTTTAAACAAAGTTCAAATCTCATTGGTGAATCCTCTTGAAAATAAATAGTAAATGTAATGTTTCTTACATTTTGATGGATATGTTCTTATAGAAGGGGCATATAACTTATTACCAAAATTATGAAAAAATTCCATGGGCATCATCACAATTCATTGCACTAAAATAATTTAATTCATAATAGGACACTCATGATATATTAGTCAAAATGATACATCATTAATAATTTCAAGTATTAATAGGATTTTTTATCAACATGGTATATATATACTTTACCATTTTTAATCCATCAATTGAAGTTTAATTATTTGGAATATTAATTTAAATTTAAGTTCAATACAAAATAAATATGAGACATCTTCACTTATGATAATAATAATTTTTTTAAAATCTCATTAATATTATACTAAATTTTTAACTAATGATTTTACATAAATACCATCTTCAACTAAAATATTTTTTTCACTTAACAAAATAAGCTCAATTATAGCTTTATTTCAAGGCTAAAATTTAACTTATAACCTTAAAAAACAGTGACAAAAATATATAACTGTGACAAAAAATTTACCCTTTAAATTATTAAAAAGAATTTACAATTATAATAAATATTTTAATATAATTAATAAGATTCAATTTTATAAATTAGTTCAAAATACTGGAATAAGTAGTAGAAGATAAATATTTAAACCTTAAATATAAATATATACCATATATTATGAATACGGATCATTTATTATAATTTATTAAACAATAAAAAGTAAAAATAAATGGAAGTAGAAACAATGTTTAATTGCATAGGTCAATGTAGATTGTATGTAATAATATAATATGTATTAAACATAGAAGCCTATGTGAGATAAAATCAATCATGTCTAGTATATCCATGCTTTTAAGGATTCTAATACTTTATTATGGACCACTTGTTTATTCTCAATCATCTCTTAGAATTATCCTTCTAACAAGGCAAAATATTTTCTATGTTTAATTTGTCTTCCATGTAATATTAGTATAATAACTGTCATGACCCTCCCTAGCTAATTTTATGGCACAAAAAAACAATGTATTAACTTATGATGTGGTGATACCTAGTTTGAACAATTGAACCAAATATATGATGTTTAGTTTATTTATAAGGGCATTTTATTGCTAACATATTGCCAAGTGTGCAGGACCATGTACACTCGTAGGTGGAACAAGCAGAGTCACCCACCAGCAATGAGGGTACCAAAGATAAGGAGAAATGATGATTAAGGTAATCGAAGGTGACATGGATATATACCTTCATATAGGTATGCATTGACAAAAGGGATAATCATCGATGGTTGATCACTTTGAGCTTTAGTTGATAGCCTAGTAGCTATCGTAAAATCTCTGGCTAAGATAGGTGATTGGGTTGATGGAAATATTCCATATTTGTTGTTGTATAAATGTGTTTGTTCTCTACGACATCATGGCTTGAGTAGTTTAATGTTGGGTTTTCTATATGAGAACAACTGCAAAATGTAGATATATGCATAAGGTAAACTGTCATGTCGAAGTGAAAGTAGAGAATCATCCTTATGAAAGAAAGCAAATTAAATTTACATGCTCAATGAATATTCCTTTAAATTAATTAATGAAGTTCAAGTAAATAATGTTTTGCTCATTAGAGCTCATTAGTAAACTTCATTGCAATTAATAATAAATGAGTTTTCATTTAAATTAATTAAAAGTGTTCATTTTAATTATAATAGAGAATTCAGTAAAAGACTCTAATTAATTGAAATAAATGAAAATATTGTAATAGGTTTTGGGTTAACCTACAAAACCCAGTAATTAATGAAGACTTTTATTTACCAAAAAAAAAAAAAGAATTCATTTAAAAAAAAGTATATATATAATAATAGATATCTTTTATTAAAAATCAATAATGAAATTGTGTAAATAAAAGAAATATATTTTATGGTTTATAAATATCTTGAGAATGATATTTTAATTAAAAGAGCCATTCTTCAAAAAATAAAACGTAATGATCCCTTTCCTATATAGTGAAACCTATAAAATAGCCTATGAGGCTACTAAATTTCCAAAGGTGGAAATTATGGGAAGAACACATAAACAATAAGGGACGATGCATTGAATAAAGGAGGCTCAAGACAGGGGCTTGGTGTTCAAGAAGACGGATAACGGGCCACTTGGACGAACAAGCACGTAAGGAGAAAAGAAAAGAATTATGAGAGTAGAGAAGGCACAGGGGAGGCATGGAGAAAGGGAAGAACACACTAGAATCGAAGAGCAGAGGTAGCTAGACATTGTCAGCTTTCCATATCCATAGAAGTTGAAGGTTGGGTTGCTTCAAACCTTTAATCTGGTCTTAAATGAAACCGCCATATGCTTGTTGAGTGCTATTTTTTTAAATGAAACCACCATATGCTTGTTGAGTGCTGTGTTTTTAAATGAAACCATGATATGCTTGTTGAGCGCTATGTTTTTAAATGAAACCACCATATGCTTGTTGAGCACTATGTTTTTAAATGAAACCACCATATTCTTATTGAGTGTTGTATTTTTAAATGAAACCACCATATGCTTTATGGAGCATTGTGCACCATGTTTAAGAAAAACCACCTCATGTTTGGATAAGCATTGTGCACCATGAACCAGAGTGAGCGTTTTAGTGAGCACAAGTTTTAGAGGAAACCAATGAGCATTTTAGTGAGCACAGGTTTTAGAGGAAACCAGTGAGCATTTTAGTGAGTGTGCCTTAGAGGAAACTAGTGAGCATTTTTGTGAGTATTTTTGTGAGCATAGGTTTTAGAGGAAGCCAGTGAGTATTTTTGTGGATGTTTTAGTGAGTGTTGGCTTTAGAGGAATCCAGTGAGTGAGTGTTGTGCATGTTTGAAGGCCATGTCATGTTTAAGGGAGCATTGTGAGGGTTCAAGGGCTATGTGTCTGAAGAGCATTATGGAGTTGAAAGCGCTGAGTAATTTTGAGTCCCGTGTTCCAAGAGTGGGAACTCTGTTAAGACTAAAGTGAGAGCATTTCCTGGTTCCAGTTGCTTAGACGCTAGTTTTTTTCGTGGTTGCTTAGCATCCACCTTGGAAGGTGTTGGACTCTAGTTGTAACCTGCATTAGGTAAGGTGTTGCGTAACTTGTTTTAAATAAAAGGAAACATTCATTTTATGAGAAATAATGGAGTTTAATTGAAGAAACCCTTGTTTTATGAAAAATATAGTGAAGGCTTTCAATTAAAAAGAACCTTTGATTTTTATGGATTATTGAAGGCTTTTAATTAAAGAGAACCTTTGATTTATATGAGATTTATTTAAGGTTTTTAATTAGAAAGAACCTTTTTATTTTTATGAAATTTATCGAAGTATTTTAATTAGAAAGAACCTTTGTTTTATATAAAATATAATTAAGGTTTTTAATTTAAAAGAACCTTTGTTTCATATGGGATTATTGAAGGCTTTGAATGAAGGGGAACCTTTGATTTATATGAAATTTATTTAAGGTTTTTAATTAGAAAGATCCTTTGATTTATATGAAATGTATTGAAAGTTTTAATTTAATTTAAAATAGAACCCCTTTGATTAATGTTGATTATCTTAGGAGTTTTAAATTAAAAGGGAAGTGGATTTATTCATGAATTGAAGTTATGGGGCTTCAATTTAGGGAATGAATGAATGATTGTTTTAAAGGTTAAAGGTATGAGACTTTAATGCTTTAAAAGGTAATTTATTGATTTGAAATTGTGAATTAAAAAGGATATAGATTTATTATTTAAATTGAAGTTATGGGGCTTTGATTTAGGGAAATAAAAGAAAGGGCTTGTTTTAAAGGTTAAGGGTGTGAGACTTTAATTATTTAAGATATGAATGAATTTGATTAAAGTTAGACCTTGATCTAAGTGGTACATGTTGGATGACTCTCTAAGGGAACTTGAGAGGTGAAAATAAAAGTAAAGGTTCTTTTATAATATCCATTATGCATTACATGGTTAGAAACTTAATTGAATTTTTTATAGTTGCAATTTGATAAAGTAAATGAATAGATGCATTTAGAAGGCATGCCTATCCTGAACCATGAGTATCCTAATCCCATACTACCCTCAAATATCCAATGAGAGGCAAGGATATGCAAGGATTTCAATGGAAACAAAGTATAGGTAATTGTATCTTATGCTTATTTACTTATGATCAAATAGACTAAAATTGTGAGGAGATATCCCCAATGCAGATAATGTGATACTCTTTAAAGTAAGAAGGATTTATCATGTAATATTTAATGAGATAGTTGTTTATTGGTTTAGTGAAGGTTCTTTTACTTTATTTTTGTATTTGGTTATATTATGTAGTTGATTCTCCTTTAGTGTTAAGCTTGCTTTATTTTCTCTATCATTGTTTTATTTCTTTCTTATGTTATAGTAACTAGATGTATTATTGTTTGGTTGCTTGATGATAGAAATCTAAGTGTAGAGTTCTAGTGTGAACTCAGAGGTGACCTAAGGAAATTAATAACTCCTTAGAGTGAACATAGGTAACCTTAGGGAATTGATAACCCTTTAGGGTGAACATAGGAGACCTAAGGAAAAAGAGACCATCTTAGGGAGATAAAGGACTAAGTTGTGAAGATATTACATCTGAGTTAAGATAGCTTGTCATGGAGATGAGATAGATATCTTAACTCACAATAATCATAGTATACCTACACATAATGATTTGTGTATGGTATGGAGATGCATGTATACATTCTATGGACTAAGGGTGATAGGTGTAGCTCATCAAGAATGATAGGATAGATGGACTTATTTTTAGTGACACATGTTACGCCTACACAAACGAACTTGTGATAGGGTACTTTGTGAGATCTAACTTCTAGGAAAAATTAGGTGATTGAAACTTTAGGTTAATACTAGTTAGGTTAGGGGTTCATGAAGGGTTCATGTATCCCTCTCCTTAGTAAAAAAAACTTTTCTATTTTTGTATTTTTCTGTTTGTGTGTTTTTGGGTCGTTACATTTGGTATCAAAGCTCTAGGTACGATGGTATAGAGCTTCTATGTGTGCTAAAGGTAAATTAGATGTATCCAATGAAGGCTTGCTTAAGGTAAAGGCTAAAGTTGGGATGATCTAGAATACCCTATTTGCTTGAATCTGATGGGAATTAACCCCAATGGAGCATGGATGTCAAGATGCCTTAATATGGGCTTTGGTATCAGTGATACATCCCAACCTGGGATATTACCGTAGTTAGGTTGTTAACGCATATAGAAAAAAACTCTATATTATGGCTTGACTAGAGATAAAACTTAAGAAGAAACTATAATCTAATCTTCTTTCTTGGATGGAATTAAGACCAAAATAGGGAGGCCTACACCTATATAAACTTGAAAAAGTAATTTCAAATAATAAAACCATGATGGGGAACCAAAAAGCCCCAATAGGGAGGTAGAAGACCTCATCGCTATAGTCACTGCTATTTAGGATCATATAAGACAATTTATAGAAATGGATGCATATCAAAATTTGCAAGTTTGAGGCTTAGAGATTGGTCTAGATAGTGGATTAAATGCAGAAAAACTACAATCTAGAGCCTTAGCAAAAAAGTAAATAGCTAGGGATATGAAAAAAATTAGTATATCCAATTTTTATGGAGAGGGTGATGGGGATGCAGCAAAAGCATGGCTGAGAGAACTAGAGGTTCATTTTATGGTAAAAGACTACTCATCAGGAACCCAAACACTTTGGGCTATGATTAACCTAGAAGAGGCTACTCTGGAGTGATGGGAAACCCACTATGAGAAAACTAATATTGAACCCATTGATGCTCCATGGGAGGAATTTATAAATACATTTAAGAATATATTCCTAACAGAGCATTTCTATGCCTTAATGTTTGAAGAATTTGCTAGTCTAAGACAAGGAACCAGCATAGTAGAAGTGTACTATAAGAATTTGGTAAGACTTTTCAAATATGTACCTATTTATAATACAAAAATATGGGTTCACAAGTTCACTCTTGGATTGGAACCTAGGTTAAATTATAATTTAGACATGCAAGAGCCTAAATCACTGCAAAAGGCATACGACCTAGCAAAGAAAGCAGAGTCATAGTTCTATTATAAATACAACACTCTACCCGAGCAAGCTCAATAAAAGCTAAAGAAGAGTAATAGTAATGGGTTTGTAAAATGGAATGCTGCACAAGAGTGAAAGGCTAAGAATCCCCAAAATCTTAAGAAGAAACCTTATGGAAATTAGAAGAAGTTCAAGAAGAACTTTTGAAAGAGGGATAATAAACCCAATAATATGAAACCTCAACCACAGAAGTCGTAAGCTCCAACTCTTGTAATTAAGAGTGGGAATAAGAAACCTAAAAAATAGTATGGACCAAAGGAATGGTGCTACAATTTTTGAGGATCTCATTACTATAATTAGTATCCATATTGAGTAGGAACTAGCACAACTAATGTAAAATGGAAGGAACTGGAACATCATATCTATACCACAACTGGGAAGCAGAATCTAGAGGTACAAGCCACACCATTACTTGTGAAAGGTAAGGTTTTCAATAAGCAAGTAAATATTTTTATAGATAGTGAAGCCACTAATAGTTTTATTTTGTCTAGTCTAGCAAGGACTGTGTCAAAAAAACCTGAACATTTGGATCAAGGGTGGAAGGTTGAGTATGGTTCTGGGTAGACCTACTTGGTGAACTAGTGTTATCCTATGGCATAAGTCAGTCTATCTATGATGCAGGAGCATCCAGTGGTGTAAGAGTGATCTTGCATCACCCAAAAAAAAAATTGTAATTGTTTAATTTTGTAAAACTAGTAAAACTAGTTTAACTTGTAGGAGATTTTTGAAGGTCTTAGAGGTCAAATTTGAGTATTTCATGGTCTGCCTCACTTAGCTCGTTTCAAGCCATTTTTGAAAATATGTTGTAATAGTCCATCAGGTCAACGAGCACAAAGTTACGACCTTGAAAAGTTTCCCCCAAATTTCAAATTTGAAATAGATGGTTTTTAGGCGGGAAAAGGGGAAAATAGGGTATTTGAGGGAATTTTCAAAATTGTAAAAGGGCTCTCTTTTTTGTATCCTCATTTTTGGAATGAAATTAAGTTTTGGAATGAAATTAAGGAAATGTTTGATGCTTTGAGTTGTTCAAAGGAAAAACACCTGTGTATCATTTGTTTAGTGTTGCTTGTGTAACGTGATCTTCACCAAGTGGTATTAGAGCAAGAGTTCCTGAGTGTGTAAACAAATCATCGGACATGAGGCATTTTACACTAGGATCTATGGTTAGGGTTTGTGAGAGAAGTGATCATAATGTATCCATGAAGAAACCATGGTAGTGGAAGAAATATGGTGCCAGAAGAAGATTTCAAAGCTTTGCGGAGGCAAGTTCAGGCTCTACAAGAGGAGATGCATAGAGTGTTTGAGCCAAGGAGAGAAGATGTCAGTGAAGATGAAGTCAAAGAAGAAGAGGACCAGTTCAAGGAAGAAGAAGAGGTAGTATATCCTACACAAGACAGGTTATATAGATCCATATCTCATATTGGAAAGAGGTCGAAGATGGAGGTTTATATGTATTCTAGAAATCTTGATCCAGAGGAGTTGATTGAATCGATCAATTATTTAGAAGAATAATTTGAGTATGAGGAAGTTGAAGATCCTAATAGGGTACAGTTTGTTGAGACCAAGATGAAGGGTCATGCCAGCATATGGTGGAAGGGAGTGCAACTAGACATAAATAAAAGAGGAAAAAAAAGGATAACAAAATGGGAGCGGATGTTGGAGAAGTTGAAGAGGCAGTTCATTCTAGCTAACTACGAGTTGGATCTGCTAAATAAAATGCAAGGTTTGAGGTAGTCAAGTAAGTCTGTCAAAGAATACATAGAGGATTTTTATAAAATTTTAATCAGAATAGGCCATTATGAGGCCAACAAGGAGAAGGTAGCCCATTATATTAATGGGTTACAAGCAAGTATTCAAGAGGAGTTAAGTCTGGTCAAGATGACCACCATAGAGGATGCTTACCAGTTTGCCCTAAGGTTTAAAGAGAATCTAAACAGAAGGTTTGAGAGTAAGAAATGAGAAAGAGGTCATGATGGAAGAATTGGTGGAAAAATAAATGGAAGACAAAATGAAGATCATAAGAAAAATGGAGAATCCAAAAGTAGTGAAGACCAAAAGGGAGATAATGCTTACCACCCTCATGATCAGAACAATGGTTACCAAAGAGGAAGAGGAAGGTCTAGACGAGGGTTTGGAAGAGGAGAATTTCATGGAACCTGTTTCCACTATGGAGAAGGACATCGAGCATACAAGTGTCCACAACACCAAGAAAGGACAAATAAGAGACCCGAAGGTAATGCCCGAGATGTTGTTGTTGATGAAGATGTTGAATTTGAGCACTCTAAAGAAGTAGAAAAATGAGAAGTGTTAATCAAAAGGAGAGCCTTGCTGAATGAGGAGAGAGACCCAGATCAGAGGAAAAGCTTATTTTGCACAAGGTGTAAATATGCATGTAAGGTCTGTAATATTATTATAGATAATGGTAGCATAGATAACCTAGTTTCAGAAGGAATGGTTACCAAATTGTAATTAGAGAGGAAGAGACACCTGCATCCATATCAGATTGTATTTTTGCAGAAGGACCATAGGGCTTTGGTCAGTAAGCAATGCTTGGTAAAATTTAATATTGGGAATTACCGTGATGAGGTCCTGTGTGACATCCTACCTATGGATGCTTACCATTTTCTATTGGAAAGTCCATGGTAGTTTGATCAGTGTGTAGTTCATGATGGTGGCCAACACGACAAGCCTATAAGCCAACAAAAGAGTAAATAAGCTAAATTCAAGCCAAGCAAAAGTGAGACCCTAGTTAAAAATTACATTTAGTAAATCAACATTACCTAAAAAGTAACCTTCACATTGTTTTATACTATTTTCTGATTTTAAACTAATTCATCAAATTTAAAACATTTGGGCCTTAACAAACCCTGCCAACACTTACTCCTTGAAAAATAATTGAATGTGCCATAAGCTGAAGACCCTGAAGGAGGTGGACAAAAAGGTATGTAGCAGTGCCAGAATCTATTTAGTTGAAGGTAGAAGGTTTTTGTATGGTTTGAAGCATGAGCATATGTGTTATGCATTAATTCCTAGAGTTAGGGAAGAAGAATACAAAGATACCCCAGTAGAAGTCTCATGTATGTTAGAAGAATTTCTAGATATTATATCAGATAATGTGCCTGAGGGTTTGCCACCAGTGAGGAAGATCAGTCACCATATAGATTTGGTACCAGGATCTAGTTTACCTAATAAGGCAGCCCATAGAATGACTCCTATAGAAAGTGAGAAGCTAAACAAGCAAGCCCAAGAGTTGCTAAAAAAGGGACTAATTTGGGAGAGCTTGAGTCCATGTGTAGTACATGCAGTACTAGCACGAAAGAAATATGGAGAGTGGAGAATGTGTACAAACTCCCGAGCTATTAACAAGATCACCATAAAATATAGATTATCATTGCCAAGGATGGATGACATTATGGACTGTTTGAGTGGATCCAAGTACTTCACAAAGATTGACCTGAAGAGTGGGTACCATCATAGTCATGTTAGAGAAGGAGATGAGTGGAAGACAGCCTTCAAGACCATAGAGGGTTTGTATGAGTGGTTGGTCATGCCATTTGGGCTAACCAATGCACTAAGCACATTCATGCGACTAATGAATGAGGTATTGAAGGAGTTTTTAGGAAAATTTGTCATTGTCTATTTGGATGACATTTTAATATTTAGCAAGACCTTGGAAGAGCACCTGATGCATATCAGAAGGATTTTTGAGAAGTTGAGGGAGGTGCAGTTGTTGATTAATTTGAAGAAGTGTAGTTTTGTGAAGGAGTTAGTGTATCTAGGATTTGTCATCTCAGCCAAAGGTCTAAAAATAGACCCAAAAAAGGTGAGGGCTATCATTGAATGGCCTACTCCAAGAAGCATAATTGAGGTAAGATCATTTCATGGTCTAGCAAGTTTTTACAAAAAATTCATTAGAAATTTCAGCAGTATTTGTGCACCCCTTACAGAAACAATGAGAGGGGATAAGAAAGAATTTAAGTGGACCTTAGGAGTAGATAAGAGCTTTGATATTTTTAAGAAGAAGGTCATAGAGCAACCTATTTTGGCACTTCCAGATTTTAATAAGGTATTTCAGGTAGATTGTGATGCTAGTGGTAGTGCCATAGGAGCTATATTGAGTCAAGAAGGTAAACCTATTGCTTATTTTAGTGAGAAACTCAATGATGCTAGGAAGAAGTATTCAATTTATGATCAAGAGTTTTATGCTATAGTTCAAGCTCTAAAGAAGTGGAGGCATTATTTGTTGCCAAAAGATTTTGTTCTATATACTGATCATCTGGCCTTACAGTATATTAATAGCCAAGGGAAGCTAAATGAGAGGCACTTGAAGTGGGTTGAGTTTCTATAGAGTTATACCTTTGTATTGAAGCACAAGAGTGGAAAATCAAATAAAATTGTAGATGCCTTAAGTAGAAGGTAGTTTTTATTGATAGAAATGATGGTGGAAGTTGTAGGGTTTGACAAACTTAAGGGTTTGTATCCTGAAGATCCTGATTTTGCAGAGGCTTGGAGGGCTTTCTTAGCACCTGTTACTTTGGATAGGACTAAGTGGTTGGATTTTCTAATCCAATATGGAATTTTGTTCAGAGGAAACCAATTATGCATTCCAAGGAGTTCAATGAGGGAGAATCTGGTCAAGGAGAAGCACAGTGGAGGGTTTGCTGGACACTTTGGTCGAGATAAGACCATTGCCCTTGTTAGTGAGAACTACTATTGGCCATAGTTGAAGCAAGATGTGAAGAGATTTGTGCAAAGTTGTATAGTATGCCAGATGGCCAAGGGTGTGAGACAGAACACTGGATTATATCAGCCATTACCTATACTAGAGAGACCATGGGAGGACATCAGCATGGATTTTTTTCTTGGCCTACCAAGGACACAGAGGGGAAATGACTCCATATTTGTGGTGGTTGACAGGTTTTCAAATATGGCACATTTTATTCCCTACCAGAAAACTAATGATGCGGTTCATGTTGCAGGTTTATTTTTCAAAGAGGTGGTACGACTTCATGGTCTACCAAAGAGTATAGTTTCGATAGAGATACCAAGTTTGTTGGGTATTTTTGGAGAACCTTATGGAAGAAATTGAAGACAGATTTGAAATTTAGTTCTGCATACCACCCATAGAATGATGGACAAACAAAGGTGGTGAATAGAAGTTTGGGTAATCTATTGAGATGCTTGGTAGGAGATAATCCCAAGGGATGGGATTTGGTTTTACCATAGGCAGAATTTGCATACAACAATTCTATCAATAGGAGTACTAACAAATCTCCATTCCAGATAATATATGGGAGCAGTCCAAGAAATGCTTCTGAGTTGAGGAAGATGGATACAGGGGAAAAGTGCAGTGTTGAGGCTGAGGACTTTGTAGAGCATCTGAAGAGCTTGCATGAAGAAGTGAAGAAGCATATTACTAAGATGAATACTCAGTACAAGACAAGGGTAGACCAGAAGCGACGGTTTAAGGAATTTGAAGTGGGAGATGAAGTTATGGTCCATCTGAGAAAAGAAAGGTTTCCTACTAAAACCTATAACAAGCTAAAAATGAAGAAGTTTGGACCATGCAGAATCATAGAAAAATAGGATTCAAGCAATTCATATGAAGTGGAATTGCCAAGTGGGCTTAACATATCACCTTTTTTTAACATTTTAGATTTGGTAGAATACCATGAAGGAGACAATGGTGAGGGACCAGTAGTAGAATTGTGGAATATTCTAGCATCTACTCCAAATACAGAAGATATAGAAGAGATCCTAGATACCCACATCAGCAAAAGTACTAGAAATAAATAGTATGCAGAATATCTGGTTAAGTGGAAGGGCAGACCTGTTGAAGATTCATCTTGGTTGTCGAAGGCTGAGGTTGAATGCCTTGGTTTTCTTCCAACAACAGAGAAGTGAAGGTCACTTCTCAAAATTACCCTAGGTGTCTGATGCAAGAGCATCCAATGGTGTAAGAGTGATCTTGCATCACCCAAAAAAAAAAATTGTAATTGTTTAATTTTGTAAAACTAGTTTAACTTGCAGGAGATTTTTGAAGGTCTTAGAGGTCGAATTTGAGGATTTTTAGATATAGAGCCAAGGGACCATTTCACTTAGCTCATTTCATGTTGTTTCCAAAAACATGTTGTAATAGTCAATCGGGTCAATGAGCACGAAGTTATGACCTCGACAAGTTGCCCCCAAATTTCAAATTTGAAATGGATGGTTTTAGGTGGGAAAAGGGGAAAACAGGGTATTTGAGGGAATTTTCAAAATTGTAAAAGGGCTCTTTCTTTTGTATCCTCATTTTTGGCATGAAAGTAAGGAAATATTTGATTCTCTGAGTTGTTCAAAGGAAAAACACATGTGTATCATTTGTTTAGTGTTGCTTGTGTAATGTGATCTTCACCAAGTGGTATCAGAGTGGGAGTTCTTGAGTGTGTAAATAGATCACCGAACGTGAGGTAGTTTACACCAAGATCTATGGTTAGGGTTTGTGAGAGAAGTGAGCAGAATGCCTCCATGAAGAAACCATGGTGGTGGGAGAAATATGGTGCTAGAAGAAGATTTTAGAGCTTTGTAGAGGCAATTTTAGGCTCTACAAGAGGAGCTACATAGAGGGTTTGAGCCAAGGAGAGAAGATGGCAGTGAAGATGAAGTTGAAGAAGAAGAGGACCAGTTCGAGGAAGAAGAAGAGGTAGTAGATCCTACACAAGCTAGGTTATACAGAGCCATATCTCATATTGGAAAGAGATCGAAGATGGAGGTTTCTACGTATTCTGGAAATCTTGATCCAGAGGAGTTGATTGACTAGATCAATGATTTGGAAGAATACTTTGAGTATGAGGAGGTTGAAGATCCTGATAGGGTCAAGTTTGCTAAGACCAAGCTAAAGGGTCATGCCAACATATGGTGGAAGGGAGTGCAGCTAGATAGAAATAAAAGAGGAAAAGAAAGGATAACAAAATGGGAGTGGATGTTGGAGAAGTTGAAGAGGCAGTTCATTCCAACTGACTACGAGTTGGATCTGCTAAAGAAAATGTAAGGTTTGAGGCAATCAAGTAAGTCTGTCAAAGAATACATAGAGGAGTTTTATAAAATTTTAATCAGAATAGGCCATTCAGAGGCCAACAAGGAGAAGGTAGCCCATTATATTAATGGGTTAAGAGCAAGTATTCAAGAGGAGTTAAGTCTAGTCAGGATGACCACCATAGAGGATGCTTACCAGTTTGCCCTGAGGGTTGAAGAGAAGATGAATAGAAGGTTTGAGAGCAAGCAAAGAGGAAGAGGTCATGGTGGAAGAACAAATGGAGGACAAAATGAAGATTATAAGAAGAATGGAGAAGCCAACAGTAGTCAGGACCAAAAGGGAGATAATGCTTACCACCCCCATGATCAGAACAATGGTTACCAGAGAGGAAGAGGAAGGTCTAGATGAGGGTTTGGAAGAGGAGGATTTCGTGGAACCTATTTCCACTATGGAGAAGAAGGACATCGAGCATACGAGTGTCCACAACACCAAGAGAGGACAAATAAGAGGCCCGAAGGTAATGCCCAAGTTGTTGTTGTTGATGAAGGTGTTGAATCTGAGCACTCTAAAGAAGTAGAAAGAGGAGAAGTGCTAATCACAAGGAGAGCCTTGTTGAATGAGGAGAGAGACCCAGATCAGAGGAAGAGCTTATTTTGCACAAGGTGTAAATGTGCAGGTAAGGTCTGTAATATTATCATAGATAATGGTAGCATAGATAACCTAGTTTCAGAAGGAATGGTTACCAAATTGCAATTAGAGAGGAAGAGACACCCGCATCCATATCGGATTGCATGGTTGTAGAAGGACCATAGGGCTTTGGTCAATGAGCAATGCTTGGTAAAATTTAATATTGGGAATTACCATGATGAGGTCCTGTGTGACATCCTGCCTATGGATGCTTACCATTTGCTATTGGGAAGGCCATGGCAGTTTGATCAGTGTGCAATGCATGATGGTCATGCCAACACTTACTCCCTGACAAATAATGGAGTGCGCCATAAGATGAAGCCCCTGAAGGAGGTGGACGAAAAGGTATGTAGTAGTGCTAGAATCTATTTAGTTGAAGGGAGAAGGTTTTTGGATGGTTTGAAGCATGAGCATATGTGCTATGCATTAATTCCTAGAGTTAGGGAAGAAGAATGCAAAGATACCCAAGTAGAAGTCTCAGGTCTATTAGAAGAATTTCAAGATATTATATCAGATAATGTGCCTGAGGGTTTGCCACCAAGTGAGGAAGATCAATCACCATATAGATTTGGTACCAGGATCTAGTTTACCCAATAAGGCAGCCCATAGAATGACTCCTATAGAAAGTGAGGAGCTAAACAGACAAGTCCAAGAGTTGCTAAAAAAGGGACTGATTCGGGAGAGCCTGAGTCCATGTGCAGTACCTATAGTACTAGCACCAAAGAAATATGGAGAGTGGAGAATGTGTACAGACTCTCGAGCTATTAACAAGATCACCATAAAATATAGATTCCCATTGCCAAGGATGGATGACATTATGGACTATTTGAGTGGAGCCAAGTACTTCACAAAGATTGACCTGAAGAGTGGGTACCATCAGATTCATGTCGAAGAAGGAGATGAGTGGAAGACAACCTTCAAGACCAGAGAGGGTTTGTATGAGTGGTTGGTCATGCCATTTGGGCTAACCAATGCACCAAGCACATTCATGCGGCTGATGAATGAGGTATTGAAGGAGTTTTTAGGAAAATTTATCATTGTCTATTTGGATGACATTTTAATATTTAGCAAGACCCTAGAAGAGCACCTGATGCATATTAGAAGGGTTTTTGAGAAGTTGAGGGAGGAGCAGTTGCTAATTAATTTGAAGAAGTGTAGTTTTGTGAAGGAGTTAGTGTATCTAGGATTTGTCATCTCAGTTAAAGGTCTAAAAATGGACCCAAAAAAGGTGAGGGCTATCATTGAATGGCCTACTCCAAGGAGCATAACTGAGGTAAGATCATTTCATGGTCTAGCAAGTTTTTACAGAAAATTCATTAGAAATTTCAATAGTATTTGTGCACCCCTTATAGAAACAATGAGAGGGGATAAGAAAGAATTTAAGTGGACCTTAGGAGCAGATAAGAGCTTTGATATGTTGAAGAAGAAGGTCATAGAGCAACCTATTTTGGCACTTCCAGATTTTAATAAGGTATTTCAGGTAGATTGTGATGCTAGTGGTAGTGCCATAGGAGCTGTATTGAGTCAAGAAGGTAAACATGTTGCTTATTTTAGTGAGAAACTCAATGATGCTAGGAAGAAGTATTCAGTATATGATCAAGAGTTTTATGCTATAGTTCAAGCTCTAAAGAAGTGGAGGCATTATTTGTTGCCAAAAGAGTTTGTTCTATATACTGATCATCAGGCCTTACAATATATTAATAGCCAAGGGAAGCTAAATCAGAGGCACTTGAAGTGGGTTGAGTTTCTACAAAGTTATACCTTTGTGTTGAAGCATAGGAGTGGAAAGTCAAATAGAGTTGTAGATGCCTTAAGTAGAAGGTAGTGTTTATTGATAGAAATGAAGGTGGAAGTTGTAGGGTTTGATGAACTTAAGGGTTTGTACCCTGAAGATCCTGATTTTGTAGAGGCTTGGAGGGCTTGCTTAGCACCTGTTACTTTGGACATGACTAAGTGGTTGGATTTTCTAATCCAAGATGGAATGTTGTTCAGAGGAAATCAATTATGCATTCCAAGGAGTTCAATGAGGGAGAATCTAGTCAAGGAGAAGCACAGTGGAGGGTTGGCTAGACACTTTGGTCGAGATAAGACCATTGCCCTCATTAGTGAGAACTACTATTGGCCACAGTTGCAGCAAGATGTGAAGAGATTTGTGCAAAGTTGCAGAGTATGCCAGATGGCCAAGGGTGTGAGACAGAACACTGGATTATATCAGCCATTACCTATACCAGAGAGACCATGGGAGGACATCAAGCATGGATTTTGTTCTTGGCCTACCAAGGACACAGAGGGGAAATGACTCCATATTTGTGGTGGTTGACAAGTTTTCAAAGATGGCACATTTTATTCCCTAGAAAACTAATGATGCAGTTCATGTTGCAAGTTTATTTTTCAAAGAGGTGGTACGACTTCATGGTCTACCAAAGAGTATAGTTTCTGACAGAGATACCAAGTTTGTTGGGTATTTCTGGAGAACCTTATGGAAGAAATTGAAGAAAAATTTGAAATTCAGTTCTGCATACCACCCACAGACTGATGGACAAACAGAGGTGGTGAATAGAAGTTTGGGTAATCTACTGAGATGCTTGGTAGGAGATAAGCCCAAGGGATGGGATTTGGTTTTGCCATAGGCAGAATTTGCATACAACAATTCTATCAATAGGAGTACTAACAAATCTCCATTCCAGATAATATATGGGAGCAGTCCAAGAAATGCTTCTGAGTTGAGGAAGATGGATACAGGGGAAAAGTGTAGTGTTGAGGCTGAGGACTTTGCAGAGCATCTGAAGAGCTTGCATGAAGAAGTGAAGAAGCATATTACTAAGATGAATACTCAATACAAGACAAGGGCAGACCAGAAGCGATTTAAGGAATTTGAAGTGGGAGATGAAGTTATGGTCCATCTGAGAAAAGAAAGGTTTCCTGCTAAAACCTATAACAAGCTAAAAATGAAGAAGTTTGGACCATGCAGAATCATAGAAAAATGGGATTCAAGCAATGCATATGAAGTGGAATTGCCAAGTGGGCTTAACATATCACCTATTTTTAACATTTCAGATTTGGCAGAATACCATGAAGGAGACAATGGTGAGGGACCAGTAGCAAAATTATGGAATATTCCAACATCTACTCTAGATACGGAAGAGATAGAAGAGATCCTAGATACCCACATCGGAAAAAGTACCAAAAATAGGCAGTATGCAGAATATCTAGTTAAGTGGAAGGGCAGACCTATTGAAGATTCATCTTGGTTGTCGAAGGCTGAGGTTGAACGCCTTGGTTTTCTTCCAACAATAGAGAAGTGAAGGTCACTTCTCAAAATTACCCTGGGTGTTTGATGCAGGAGCATCCAGTGGTGTAAGAGTGATCTTGCATCACCCAAAAAAAATTGTAATTGTTTAATTTTGTAAAACTAGTAAAACTAGTTTAACTTACAGGAGATTTTTGAAGGTCTTAGAGGTCAAATTTGAGGATTTTTAGCTAGACATGAGCCTTAGCCCAAAGAGCCAAGGACCATCCCGCTTAGCTCATTTCATACCATTTCAAAAAACATGTTGTAATAGTCAATCGGGTCAACGAGCGTGAAGTTATGACCTCGACAAGTTGCCCCCAAAATTCAAATTTGAAATAGATGGTTTTAGGTGGGAAAAGGGGAAAACAGGGTATTTGAGGGAATTTTCAAAATTGTAAAAGGGCTCTACAAGAGCTTTGTAGAGGCAAGTTCAAGCTCTACAAGAGGAGTTACATAGAGGGTTTGAGCCAAGGAGAGAAGATGGTAGTGAAGATGAAGTTGAAGAAGAAGAGGACCAGTTCAAGGAAGAAGAAGAGGCAGTAGATCCTACACAAGCCAGGTTATATAGAGCCATATCTCAGATTGGAAAGAGACCAAAGATGGAGGTTTCTACGTATTCTAGAAATCTTGATCCAGAGGAGTTGATTGACTAGATCAATGATTTGGAAGAATACTTTGAGTATGAGGAGGTTGAAGATCCTGAGAGGGTCAAGTTTTCTAAGACCAAGTTGAAGGGTCATGCTAGCATATGGTGGAAGGGAGTGCAACTAGACAAAAATAAAAGAGGAAAAGAAAGGATAACAAAATGGGAGCGGATGTTGGAGAAGTTGAAGAGGTAGTTTATTCTAGCTGATTATGAGTTGGATCTGCTAAAGAAAATGCAAGGTTTGAGGTAGTCAAGTAAGTCTATCAAAGAATACACAAGAGGAGTTTTATAAAATTTTAATCAGAATAGGCCATTCAGAGGCCAACAAGGAGAAGGTAGCCCATTATATTAATGGGTTAAGAGCAAGTATTCAAGAGGAGTTAAGTCTGGTCAGGATGACCACCATAGAGGATGCTTACCAGTTTGCCTTGAGGGTTGAAGAGAAGCTGAACAGAAGGTTTGAGAGCAAGCAAAGAGGAAGAGGTCATGGTGGAAGAACTGGTGGAAGAACAAATGGAGGATGAAATGAAGATCATAAGAAGAATGGAGAAGCCAACAATAGTCAAGACCAAAAGGGAGATAATGCTTACCGCCCCCATGATCAGAACAATGGTTACCAGAGAGGAAGAGGAAGGTCTGGACGAGGGTTTGGAAGAGGAGGATTTCATGGAACCTATTTCCACTATGGAGAAGAAGGACATCGAGCATACGAGTGTCCACAACACCAAGAGAGGACAAATAAGAGGCCCGAAGGTAATGCTCGAGCTGTTGTTGTTGATGAAGGTGCTGAATCTGAGCACTCTAAAGAAGCAGAAAGAGAAGTGCTGATCACAAGGAGAGCCTTGCTGAATGAGGAGAGAGATCCAGATCAGAGGAAGAGCTTATTTCGCACAAGGTGTAAATGTGCAGGTAAGGTCTATAATATTATCATAGATAATGGTAGCACAGATAACCTAGTTTTAGAAGGAATGGTTACCAAATTACAATTAGAGAGGAAGAGACACCAATTAGAGAGGAAGAGACACCGCATCCATATCGGATTACATGGTTGTAGAAGGACCATAGGGCTTTGGTCAGTGAGCAATGCTTGGTAAAATTTAATATTGGGAATTACCGTGATGAGGTCTTGTGTGACATCCTACCTATGGATGCTTGCCATTTGCTATTGGGAAGGCCATGGTAGTTTGATCGGTGTGCAATGCATGATGGGCGTGCCAACACTTACTCCCTAACAAAGAATGGAGTGCGCCATAAGATGAAGCCCCTGAAGGAGGTGGATGAAAAGGTATGTAGCAGTGCCAGAATCTATTTAGTTGAAGGTAGAAGGTTTTTGGATGGTTTGAAGCATGAGCATATGTGCTATGCATTAATTCCTAGAGTTAGGGAAGAAGAATGCAAAGATACCCAAGTAGAAGTCTCAGGTCTATTAGAAGAATTTCTAGATATTATATCAGATAATGTGCCTGAGGGTTTGCCACCAATGAGGAAGATCAGTCACCATATAGATTTGGTACCGGGATCTAGTTTACCCAATAAGGCAGCCCATAGAATGACTCTTGTAGAAAGTGAGGAGCTAAATAGGCAAGTCCAAGAGTTGCTAAAAAAGGGACTGATTCGGGAGAGCCTGAGTCCATGTGCAATACTAGCACCAAAGAAATATGGAGAGTGGAGAATGTGTACAGACTCTCGAGCTATTAACAAGATCACCATAAAATATAGATTCCCATTGCCAAGGATGGATGACATTATGGACTATTTGAGTGGAGCCAAGTACTTCACAAAGATTGACCTGAAGAGTGGGTACCATCAGATTCATGTCAGAGAAGGGGATGAGTGGAAGACAACCTTCAAGACCAGAGAGGGTTTGTATGAGTGGTTGGTCATGCCATTTGGGCTAACCAATGCACCAAGCACATTCATGCGGCTGATGAATGAGGTATTGAAGGAGTTTTTAGGAAAATTTATCATTGTCTATTTGGATGACATTTTAATATTTAGCAAGACCCTGGAAGAGCACCTGATGCATATTAGAAGGGTTTTTGAGAAGCTGAGGGAGGAGCAGTTGCTGATTAATTTGAAGAAGTGTAGTTTTGTGAAGAAGGAGTTAGTGTATCTGGGATTTGTCATCTCAGTTGAAGGTCTAAAAATGGACCCAAAAAAGGTGAGGGCTATCATTGAATGGCCTACTCCAAGGAGCATAACTGAGGTAAGATCATTTCATGGTCTAGCAAGTTTTTACAGAAAATTTATTAGAAATTTTAGTAGTATTTATGCACCCCTAATAGAAACAATGAGAGGGGATAAGAAAGAATTTAAGTGGACCTTAGGAGCAGATAAGAGCTTTGATATGTTGAAGAAGAAGGTCATAGAGCAACCTATTTTAGCACTTCCAGATTTCAATAAGGTATTTCAGGTAGATTGTGATGCTAGTGGTAGTGCCATAGGAGTTGTATTGAGTCAAGAAGGTAAACATATTGCTTATTTTAGTGAGAAACTCAATGATGCTAGGAAGAAGTATTCAATTTATGATCAAGAGTTTTATGCTATAGTTTAGGCTCTAAAGAAGTGGAGGCATTATTTGTTGCCAAAAGAGTTTGTTCTATATACTGATCATCAGGCCTTACAGTATATTAATAGCCAAGGGAAGCTAAATAAGAGGCACTTGAAGTGGGTTGAGTTTCTACAGAGTTATACCTTTGTGTTGAAGCATAGGAGTGGGAAGTCAAACAGAGTTGCAGATGCCTTAAGTAGAAGGCAGTGTTTATTTACAGAAATGAAGGTGGAAGTTGTAGGGTTTGATGAACTTAAGGGTTTGTACCCTGAAGATCTTGATTTTGTAGAGGCTTGGAGGGCTTGCTTAGCACCTGTTACTTTGGACAGGACTAAGTGGTTGGATTTTCTAATCCAAGATGGAATGTTATTCAGAGGAAACCAATTATGCATTCCAAGGAGTTCAATGAGGGAGAATCTAGTCAAGGAGAAGCACAGTGGAGGGTTGGTTGGACACTTTGGTCGAGATAAGACCATTGCCCTCATTAGTGAGAACTACTATTAGCCACAGTTACAGAAAGATGTGAAGAGATTTGTACAAAGTTGTAGAGTATGCCAGATGGCCAAGGGTGTGAGACAGAACACTAGATTATATCAGCCATTACCTATACTAGAGAGACCATGGGAGGACATCAGCATGGATTTTGTTCTTGGCCTACCAAGGACACAGAGGGGGAATGACTCCATATTTGTGGTGGTTGATAGGTTTTCAAAGATGGCACATTTTATTCCCTACTAGAAAACTAATGATGCAGTTCATGTTGTAGGGTTGTTTTTCAAAGAGGTGGTACGACTTCATGGTCTACCAAAGAGTATAGTTTTCGATAGGGATACCAAGTTTGTTGGGTATTTCTAGAGGACCTTATGGAAGAAATTGAAGATAGATTTGAAATTTAGTTCTGCATACCACCCACAGACTGATGGACAAACAGAGGTGGTGAATAGAAGTTTGGGTAATCTACTGAGATGCTTGGTAGGAGATAAGCCCAAGGGATGGGATTTGGTTTTGCCATAGGCAGAATTTGCATACAATAATTCTGTCAATAGGAGTACTAACAAATCTCCATTCTAGATAATATATGGGAGCAGCCCAAGGAATGCTTCTGAGTTGAGGAATATGGATAGAGGGGAAAAGAGCAGTGTTGAGGTTGAGGACTTTGTAGAGCACCTGAAGAGCTTGCATGAAGAAGTGAAGAAGCATATTACTAAGATGAATACTCAGTACAAGACAAGGGCAGACCAGAAGTGACAGTTTAAGGAATTCCAAGTGGGAGATGAAGTTATGGTCCATCTTGAGAAAAGAAAGGTTTCCTGCTAAAACCTATAACAAGTTAAAAATGAAGAAGTTTGGACCATGCAGAATCATAGAAAAATGGGATTCAGGAAATGCATATGAAGTGGAATTGCCAAGTGGGCTTAACATATCACCTATGTTCAACATTTCAGATTTGGTAGAATACCATGAAGGAGACAATGGTGAGGGACCAGTAGCAGAATTGTGGAATATTCCAGCATCTACCTCAGAAGAGATAGAAGAGATCCTAGATACCCATACACAAAAGTACCAGAAATAGGCAGTATGCAGAATATCTGGTTAAGTGGAAGGGCAGGCCTATTGAAGATTCATCTTGGTTGTCAAAGGCTGAGGTTGAACGCCTTGGTTTTCTTCCAACAACAAAGAAGTGAAGGTCACTTCTCAATTTACCCTGGGTGTCTGATGTAGGAGCATCCAATGGTGTAAGAGTGATCTTGCATCACCCAAAAAAATTATAATTGTTTAATTTTTAAAAAGTAAAAACTAGTTTAACTTGAGGAGATTTTTGAAGGTCTTAGAGGTCAAATTTGAGGATTTTTAGTTAGACACCAACTAAGGCTTTCCCCACTTAGCTCATTTCATGCCATTTCTAAAAATATGTTGTAATAGTCAATCGGGTCAACGAGCACGAAGTTATGACCTCGACAAGTTGCCCCCAAAATTCAAATTTGAAATAGATGGTTTTAGGTGGGAAAAGGGGAAAATAGGGTATTAGAGGGAATTTTCAAAATTGTAAAAGGGATCTTCTTTTTGTATCCTAATTTTTGGCATGAAAGTAATGAAAATATTTGATTCTCTACTTTTTCAAAGAACCTGTGTATCATTTGTTTAGTGTTCTTATGTAACTGCATCTTAATCAAGTGGTATCAGAGCGGGAGTTCCTGAGTGTGTAAATAGATCATCGAACGTGAGGCAGTTTACACCAAGATCTATGGTTAGGGTTTGTGAGAGAAGTGAGCAGAATGCCTCCATGAAGAAACCATGGTGGTGGGAGAAATATGGTGCCAGAAGAAGATTTTAGAGCTTTGTAGAGGCAAGTTCAAGCTCTGCAAGAGGAGCTACGTAGAGGGTTTGAGCCAAGGAGAGAAGATGGGAGTGAAGATGAAGTTGAAGAAGAAGAGGACCAATTCAAGGAAGAAGAAGAGGTAGTAGATCCTACACAAGCCAGGTTATACAGAGCCATATCCCAGATTGGAAAGAGACCAAAGTTTGATGTTTCTACGTATTCTGGAAATCTTAATCTAGAAGAGTTGATTGACTGGATCAATGACATGGAAGAATACTTTGAGTATGAGGAGGTAGAAGATCCTGAGAGGGTCAATTTTTCTAAGACCAAGCTGAAGGGTCATGCTAGCATATGGTGGAAGGGAGTGCAGTTAGACAGAAACAAAAGAGGAAAAGAAAGGATAACAAGGTGGGAGTGGATGGTGGAGAAGTTGAAGAGATAATTTATTCTAGTTGATTATGAGTTGGATCTGCTAAAGAAAATGTAAGGTTTGAGACAATCAAGTAAGTCTGTCAAAGAATACACAGAGGAGTTCTATAAAATTTTAATCAGAATAGGCCATTCTGAGGCCAACAAGGAGAAGGTAGCCCATTATATTAATGGGTTAAGAGCAAGTATTCAAGAGGAGTTAAGTCTGGTCAGGATGACCACCATAGAGGATGCTTACCAGTTTGCCTTGAAGGTAGAAGAGAAGTTGAACAGGAGGTTTGAGAGCAAGAAAAGAGGAAGAGGTCATGGTGGAAGAACTGGTGGGAGAACAAATGGAGGATGAAATGAGGACCAAAAGAAGAATGGAGAAGCTAGCAATAGTCAGGACCAGAAGGGAGATAATGCTTACCGCCCCCATGATCAGAATAATGGTTACCAGAGAGGAAGAGGAAGGTCTGGACGAGGGTTTGGAAGAGGAGGATTTCATGGAACCTATTTCCAATATGGAGAAGGACATCGAGCATACGAGTGTCCACAACACCAAGAGAGGACAAATAAGAGGCCTGAAGGTAATGCTCGAGCTATTGTTGTAGATGAAGGTGTTGAATCTGAGCACTCTGAAGAAGCAGAAAGAGGAGAAGTGCTGATCACAAGGAGAGCCTTGTTGAATGAGGAGAGAGATCCAGATCAGAGGAAGAGCTTATTTTGCACAAGGTGTAAATGTGTAGGTAAGGTCTGTAATGTTATCATAGATAATGGTAGCACGGATAACCTAGTTTTAGAAGGAATGGTTACCAAATTATAGTTAGAGAGGAAGAGACACCCGCATCCATATCGGATTGCGTGGTTGTAGAAGGACCATAGGGCTTTGGTCAGTGAGCAATGCTTGGTAAAATTTAATATTGGGAATTACCATGATGAGGTCCTGTGTGACATCCTACCTATGGATGCTTGCCATTTGCTATTGGGAAGGCCATGGCAGTTTGATCGGTGTGCAATGCATGATGGGCATGCCAACACTTACTCCCTGACAAAGAATGGAGTGCGCCATAAGTTGAAGCCCCTAAAGGAGGTGGATGAAAAGGTATGTAGTAGTGCCAGAATATATTTAGTTGAAGGTAGAAGGTTTTTGGATGGTTTGAAGCATGAGCATATGTGCTATGCATTAATTCCTAGAGTTAGGGAAGAAGAATGCAAAGATACCCCAATAGAAGTCTCAGGTCTGTTAGAAGAATTTCTAGATATTATATCAGATAATGTGCCAGAGGGTTTGCCACCAGTGAGGAAGATCAGTCACCATATAGATTTGGTACCAGGAGCTAGTTTACCCAATAAGGCAGCCCATAGAATGACTCCTGTAGAAAGTGAGGAGCTAAACAGACAAGTCCAAGAGTTGCTAAAAAAGGGACTGATTCGGGAGAGCTTGAGTCCATGTGTAGTACCTATAGTACTAGCACCAAAGAAATATGGAGAGTGGAGAATGTGTACAGACTCCCGAGCTATTAACAAGATCACCATAAAATATAGATTCCCATTGCCAAGGATGGATGACATTATGGACTATTTGAGTGGAGCCAAGTACTTCACAAAGATTGACCTGAAGAGTGGGTACCATCAAATTCATATCAGAGAAGGAGATGAGTGGAAGACAACCTTCAAGACCAGAGAGGGTTTGTATGAGTGGTTGGTCATGCCATTTGGGCTAACCAATGCACCAAGCACATTCATGCGGCTGATGAATGAGGTATTGAAGGAGTTTTTAGGAAAATTTATCATTGTCTATTTGGATGACATTTTAATATTTAGAAAGACCTTGGAAGAGCACCTGATGCATATCAGAAGGGTTTTTGAGAAGTTGAGGGAGGAGCAATTGTTGATTAATTTGAAGAAGTGCAATTTTGTGAAGGAGTTAGTGTATCTAGGATTTGTCATCTCAGTTGAAGGTCTAAAAATAGACCCAAAAAAGGTGAGGGCTATCATTGAATGGCCTACTCCAAGGAGCATAACTGAGGTAAGATCATTTCATGGTCTAGCAAGTTTTTACAAAAAATTTATTAGAAATTTTAGCAGTATTTGTGCACCCCTAACAGAAACAATGAGAGGGGATAAGAAAGAGTTTAAGTGGACCTTAGGAGTAGATAAGAGCTTTGATATGTTGAAGAAGAAGGTCATAGAGCAACCTATTTTAGCACTTCCAAATTTTAATAAGGTATTTCAGGTAGATTGTGATGCTAGTGGTAGTGCCATAGGAGCTGTATTGAGTCAAGAAGGTAAACATATTGCTTATTTTAGTGAGAAACTCAATGATGCTAGGAAGAAGTATTCATATTATGATCAAGAGTTTTATGCTATAGTTCAGGCTCTAAAGAAGTGGAGGCATTATTTGTTGCCAAAAGAGTTTGTTCTATATACTGATCATCAGGCCTTACAAGTATATTAATAGCCAAGGGAAGCTAAATTAGAGGCACTTAAAGTGGGTTGAGTTTCTACAGAGTTATACCTTTGTGTTGAAGCATAGGAGTGGGAAGTCAAATAGAGTTGCAGATGCCTTAAGTAGAAGGTAGTGTTTATTGACATAAATGAAGGTGGAAGTTGTAGGGTTTGATGAACTTAAGAGTTTGTACCCTGAAGATCTTGATTTTGTAGAGGCTTGGAGAGCTTGCTTAGCACCTATTACTTTAGATAGGACTAAGTGGTTGGATTTTCTAATCCAAGATGGAATGTTTTTTAGAGGAAATCAATTATGCATTCCAAGGAGTTCAATGAGGGAGAATATAGTCAAGGAGAAGCATAGTGGAGGGTTGGTTGGACACTTTGGTCGAGATAAGACCATTGCCCTCGTTAGTGAGAACTACTATTGGCCATAATTACAGCAAGATGTGAAGAGATTTGTACAAAGTTGTAGAGTATGCCAGATGGCCAAGGGTGTGAGACAGAACACTAGATTATATCAGCCATTACCTATACCAGAGAGACCATGGGAGGACATCAACATGGATTTTATTCTTGGCCTACCAAGGACACAGAGGGGGAATGACTCCATATTTGTGGTGGTTGATAGGTTTTCAAAGATGGCACATTTTATTCCCTACCAGAAAACTAATGATGCAGTTCATGTTGTAGGGTTGTTTTTCAAAGAGGTGGTACGACTACATGGTCTACCAAAGAGTATTATTTCTAACAGGGATACCAAGTTTGTTGGGTATTTCTGGAGGACCTTATGGAAGAAATTGAAGATAGATTTAAAATTTAGTTCTGCATACCACCCACAGATTGATGGAAAAATAGAGGTGGTGAATAGAAGTTTGGGTAATCTACTGAGATGCTTGGTAGGAGATAAGCCCAAGGGATGGGATTTGGTTTTGCCATAGGCAGAATTTGCATACAATAATTCTATCAATAGGAGTACTAATAAATCTCCATTCCATATTGTATATGGGAGCAGCCCAAGGAATGCTTCTGAGTTGAGAAATATGGATAGAGGGGAAAAGAGTAGTGTTGAGGTTGAGGACTTTGTAGAGCACCTGAAGAGCTTGCATGAAGAAGTGAAGAAGCATATTAATAAGATGAACACTCAGTACAAGACAAGGGCAGACCAGAAGTGATGGTTTAAGGAATTCCAAGTGGGAGATGAAGTTATGGTTCACTTGAGAAAAGAAAGATTTCCTTGCTAAAACCTATAACAAGTTAAAAATGAAGAAGTTTGGACCATGCAGGATCATAGAAAAATGGGATTCAGGGAATGCATATGAAGTAGAATTGCCAAGTGGGCTTAACATATCACCTATGTTCAACATTTCAGATTTGGTAGAATATCATGAAGGTGACAATGATGAGGGACCAGTAACAGAATTATGGAATATTCCAACATCTACTCCAGAGAAAGAAGAGATAGAAGAGATCCTAGATACCCGCATAGGCAAAAGTACAAGAAATAGGCAGTATGAAGAATATCTGGTTAAGTGGAAGGGCAGGCCTATTGAAGATTCATCTTGGTTGTCGAAGGCTGAGGTTGAATGCCTTGGTTTTCTTCCAACAATAGAGAAGTGAAGGTCACTTCTCAATTTACCCTAGGTGTCTGATGCAGGAGCATCCAATGGTGTAAGAGTGATCTTGCATCACCCAAAAATTGTAATTGTTTAATTTTGTAAAATTAGTAAAACTAGTAAAAACTAGTTTAACTTGAGGAGATTTTGAAGGTCTTAGAGGTCGAATTTGAGGATTTTTATTTTACCATTTCTAAAATATGTTGTAATAGTCAATCGGTCAACGAGCGCGAGTTATGACCTCGACAAGTTGCCCCAATTTCAAATTTTAAATGCATTGTTTTAGGCAGGAAAAGGGGAAAACAGGGTATTAGAGGGAATTTTCGAAATTGTAAAAGGGTTTTTTTTTGGTATCCTCATTTTGGCATGAAAGTAAGGAAAATATTTGTCCTTTTTTTAGATTTGTTTGTTTTTTAACTCTTCTTCAAGTGGTATCAGAGCGAGAGTTCCTTGAGTGTGTAAACAGATCACCGAACGTGAGGTAGTTTACACCAAGATCTATGGTTAGGGTTTATGAGAGAAGTGAGAAGAATGCCTCCATGAAGAAACCATGGTGGTGGGAGAAATATGGTGCCAGAAGAAGATTTTAGATCTTTGCAGAGGCAAGTTCAAGCTCTACAAGAGGAGCTACGTAGAGGGTTTGAGCCAAGGAGAGAAGATGGGAGTGAAGATGAAGTTGAAGAAGAAGAGGCCCAGTTCAAGGAAGAAGAAGAGGTAGTAGATCCTACACAAGCCAGGTTATATAGAGCCATATCCTAGATTGGGAAGAGACCGAAGATGGATGTTTCTACGTATTCTAGAAATCTTAATCCAGAAGAGTTGATCGACTGGATCAATGATATGGAAGAATACTTTGAGTATGAGGAGGTTGAAGATCCTGAGAGGGTCAAGTTTTCTAAGACCAAGCTAAAGGGTCATGCTAGTATATGGTGGAAGGGAGTGCAGCTAGACAGAAACAAAAGAGGAAAAGAAAGGATAACAAGGTGGGAGTGGATGGTGGAGAAGTTGAAGAGATAATTTATTCTAGCTAATTATGAGTTGGATATACTCAAGAAAATGTAAGGTTTGAGATAATCAAGTAAGTCTATCAAAGAATACACAGAGGAGTTCTATAAAATTTTAATTAGAATAGGCCATTCTGAGGCCAACAAGGAGAAGGTAGCCCATTATATTAATGGGTTAAGAGCAAGTATTCAAGAGGAGTTAAGTCTGGTAGTGCCATGCCACCATAGAAGATGCTTACCAGTTTGCCTTGAAGGTAGAAGAGAAGTTGAACAGAAGGTTTGAAAGAAAGAGAGAGGAAGAGGTCATGGTGGAAGAACTGGTGGGAGAACAAATGGAGGACGAAATGAGGACCAAAAGAAAATTGGAGAAGCAATAATCAAGACCACAAAGGGAGATAATGCTTACCGCCCCCATGAGAGAATAATGGTTACCAGAGAGGAAGAGGAAGGTCTGGATGAGGGTTTGGAAGAGGAGGATTTCGTGGAACCTATTTCCAATATGGAGAAGAAGGACATCGAGCATACGAGTGTCCACAACACCAAGGGGGGACAAATAAGAGGCCTGAAGGTAATGCCCGAGCTACTATTGTAGATGAAGGTGTTGAATCTGAGCACTCTAAAGAAGCAGAAAGAGGAGAAGTATTGATCACAAGGAGAGCCTTGCTAAATGAGGAGAAAGATCCAGATCAGAGGAAGAGCTTATTTCACACAAGGTGTAAATGTGCAGGTAAGGTCTGTAATGTTATCATAGATAATGGTAGCATAGATAACCTAGTTTTAGAAGGAATGGTTACCAAATTATAATTAGAGAGGAAGAGACACCCGCATCCATATCGGATTGCATGGTTGCAGAAGGACCATAGGGCTTTGGTCAGTGAGCAATGCTTGGTAAAATTTAATATTGGGAATTACCATGATGAGGTCCTATGTGACATCCTACCTATGGATGCTTGCCATTTGCTATTGGGAAGGCCATGGTAGTTTGATCGATGTGCAATACATGATGGGCATGCCAACACTTACTCCCTGAAAAAGGATGGAGTGCGCCATAAGCTGAAGCCCCTAAAGGAGGTGGATGAAAAGGTATGTAGTAGTGCCAAAATCTATTTAGTTGAAGGTAGAAGGTTTTTGGATGGTTTGAAGCATGAGCATATGTGCTATGCATTAATTCCTAGAGTTAGGGAAGAAGAATGCAAAGATACCCCAGTAGAAGTCTCAGGTCTATTAGAAGAATTTCTAGATATTATATCAGATAATGTACCAGAGGGTTTGCCACCAGTGAGGAAGATCAGTCACCATATAGATTTGGTACCAGGATCTAGTTTACCCAATAAGGCAGCCCATAGAATGACTCCTATAGAAAGTGAGGAGCTAAACAGACAAGTCCAAGAGTTGCTAAAAAAGGGACTGATTCGGGAGAGCTTGAGTCCATGTGGTAGCATAGTACTAGCACCAAAGAAATATGGAGAGTGGAGAATGTGTACAGACTCTCGAGCTATTAACAAGATCACCATAAAATATAGATTTCCATTGCCAAGGATGGATGACATTATGGACTGTTTGAGTGGAGCCAAGTACTTCACAAAGATTGACCTGAAGAGTGGGTACCATCAGATTCATGTCAGAGAAGGAGATGAGTGGAAGACAACCTTCAAGACCAGAGAGGGTTTGTATGAGTGGTTGGTCATGCCATTTGGGCTAACCAATGCACCAAGCACATTCATGTGGCTGATGAATGAGGTATTGAAGGAGTTTTTAGGAAAATTTGTCATTGTCTATTTGGATGACATTTTAATATTTAGCAAGACCCTAGAAGAGCACTTGATGCATATCAGAAGAGTTTTTGAGAAGTTGAGGGAGGAGCAATTGTTGATTAATTTGAAGAAGTGTAATTTTGTGAAGAAGGAGTTAGTGTATCTAGGATTTGTCATCTCAGTCGAAGGTCTAAAAATAGACCCAAAAAAGGTGAGGGCTATCATTGAATGGCCTACTCCAAGGAGCATAACTGAGGTAAGATCATTTCATGGTCTAGCAAGTTTTTACAAAAAATTTATTAGAAATTTTAGCAGTATTTGTGCACCCCTAACAGAAACAATGAGAGGGGATAAGAAAGAATTTAAGTGGACCTTAGGAGCAGATAAGAGCTTTGATATGTTGAAGAAGAAGGTCACAGAGCAACCTATTTTAGCACTTCCAGATTTTAATAAGGTATTTCAGGTAGATTGTGATGCTAGTGGTAGTGCCATAGGAGTTGTATTGAGTCAAGAAGGTAAACATATTGCTTATTTTAGTGAGAAACTCAATGATGCTAGGAAGAAGTATTATGTATATGATCAAGAGTTTTATGCTATAGTTCAAGCTCTAAAGAAGTGGAGGCATTATTTGTTTCCAAAAGAGTTTGTTCTATATACTGATCATCAGGCCTTACAGTATATTAATAGCCAAGGGAAGCTAAATCAGAGGCACTTGAAGTGGGTTGAGTTTCTACAGAGTTATACCTTTGTGTTGAAGCATAGGAGTGGGAAGTCAAATAGAGTTGTAGATGCCTTAAGTAGAAGGTAGTATTTATTGACAGAAATGAAGGTGGAAGTTGTAGGGTTTGATGAACTTAAGGGTTTGTACCTTGAAGATCCTAATTTTGTAGAGGCTTGGAGGGCTTGCTTAGCACCTATTACTTTAGATAGGACTAAGTGGTTGGATTTTCTAATCCAAGATGGAATGTTATTTAGAGGAAATCAATTATGCATTCCAAGGAGTTCAATGAGGGAGAATATGGTCAAGGAGAAGCATAGTGGAGGGTTGGTTGGACACTTTGGTCGAGATAAGACCATTGCCCTCGTTAGTGAGAACTACTATTGGCCATAATTACAGCAAGATGTGAAGAGATTTGTACAAAGTTGTAGAGTATGCCAGATGGCCAAGGGTGTGAGACAGAACACTAGATTATATCAGCCATTACCTGTACCAGAGAGACCATGGGAGGACATCAACATGGATTTTGTTCTTGGCCTACCAAGGACACAGAGGGGGAATGACTCCATATTTGTGGTGGTTGATAGGTTTTCAAAGATGGCACATTTTATTCCCTGCCAGAAAACTAATGATGTAGTTCATGTTGTAGGGTTGTTTTTCAAAGAGGTGGTATGACTACATGGTCTACCAAAGAGTATTATTTTCGATAGGGATACCAAGTTTGTTGGGTATTTCTAGAGGACCTTATGGAAGAAATTGAAGACATATCTAAAATTTAGTTCTGCATACCACCCATAGATTGATGGACAAACAGAGGTGGTGAATAGAAGTTTGGGTAATCTATTGAGATGCTTGGTAGGAGATAAGCCCAAGGGATGGGATTTGGTTTTACCATAGGTAGAATTTGCATACAATAATTCTATCAATAGGAGTACTAATAAATCTCCATTCCAGATTGTATATGGGAGCAGCCCAAGGAATGCTTTCGAGTTGAGAAATATGGATAGAGGGAAAAAGAGTAGTGTTGAGGTTGAGGACTTTGTAGAGCACCTGAAGAGCTTGCATGAAGAAGTGAAGAAGCATATTAATAAGATGAACACTCAGTACAAGACAAGAGTAGACCAGAAGTGATGATTTAAGGAATTCCAAGTGGGAGATGAAGTTATGGTTCACCTGAGAAAAGAAAGGTTTCCTGCTAAAACCTATAACAAGTTAAAAATGAAGAAGTTTGGACCATGCAGAATCATAGAAAAATGGGATTCAGGGAATGCATATGAAGTAGAATTGCCAAGTGGGCTTAACATATCACCTATTTTCAACATTTTAGATTTGGTAGAATATCATGAAGGAGACAATGATGATGGACCAATAGTAGAATTATGGAATATTCCAGCATCTACTCTAGAGAAAGAAGAGATAGAAGAGATCCTAGATACCCATATAGGCAAAAGTACAAGAAATAGGTAGTATGAAGAATATCTGGTTAAGTGGAAGGGCAGACCTATTGAAGATTCATCTTGGTTGTCGAAGGCTGAGGTTGAACGCCTTGGTTTTCTTCCAACAACAGAGAAGTGAAGGTCACTTCTCAATTTACCCTAGGTGTCTGATGTAGGAGCATCCAATGGTGTAAGAGTGATCTTGCATCACCCAAAATTGTAATTGTTTAATTTTGTAAAAATAGTAAAACTAGTTAAACTTGTAGGAGATTTTTGAAGGTCTTAGAGGTCAAATTTGAGGATTTTTGGCTAGACACGACCCTGCTTAGCTCATTTCATTTTGTTTCCTAAAATATGTTGTAATAGTCAATCGGGTCAACGAGCGTGAAGTTATGACCTCGACAAGTTGCCCCCAAATTTCAAATTTGAAATAGAAGGTTTTAGGTGGGAAAAGGGGAAAACAGGGTATTAGAGGGAATTTTGAAATTGTAAAAGGGGTCTATTTTTGTATCCTCATTTTTGGCATGAAAGTAATGAAATTTTGCTCATTTCGCATTGTGTATATTTATTTGTTGTTATGTAACTCTTCTTCAAGTGGTATCAGAGCGAGAGTTCCTGAGTGTGTAAATAGATCATCGAACGTGAGGCAGTTTACACCAGGATCTATGGTTAGGGTTTGTGAGAGAAGTGAGAAGAATGCCTCCATAAAGAAACCATGGTGGTGGGAGAAATATGGTGCCAGAAGAAGATTTTAGATCTTTGTAGAGGTAAGTTCAAGCTCTGCAAGAGGAGCTACATAGAGGGTTTGAGCCAAGGAGAGAAGATGGGAGTGAAGATGAAGTTGAAGAAGAAGAGGACCAATTCAAGGAAGAAGAAGAGGTAGTAGATCCTGCACAAGCTATATTATATAAAGCCATATCCCAGATTGGGAAGAGACCGAAGATTGATGTTTCTACATATTCTAGAAATCTTAATCCAGAAGAGTTGATCGACTAGATCAATGATATGGAAGAATACTTTGAGTATGAGGAGGTAGAAGATCCTGAGAGGGTCAAGTTTGCTAAGACCAAGCTGAAGGGTCATGCTAGTATATGGTGGAAGGGAGTGCAGCTAGACAGAAACAAAAGAGGAAAAGAAAGGATAACAAGGTGGGAGCGGATGGTGGAGAAGTTGAAGAGATAATTTATTCTAATTGATTACGAGTTGGATCTACTAAAGAAAATGTAAGGTTTGAGATAATCAAGTAAGTCTATCAAAGAATACACAGAGGAGTTCTATAAAATTTTAATTAGAATAGGCCATTCTGAGGCCAACAAGGAGAAGGTAGCCCATTATATAAATGGGTTGAGAGCAAGTATTCAAGAGGAGCTAAGTCTGGTCAGGATGACCACCATAGAAGATGCTTACCAGTTTGCCTTGAAGGTAGAAGAGAAGTTGAACAGAATATTTGAGAGCAAGCAGAGAGGAAGAGGTCATGGTGGAAGAACTGGTGGGAGAAAAAATGGAGGATGAAATGAGGACCAAAAGAAGAATGGAGAAGCAAGCAATAGTCAAGACCAGAAGGGAGATAATGCTTACCGCCCCATGATCAGAATAATGGTTACCAGAGAGGAAGAGGAAGGTCTGGATGAGGGTTTGGAAGAGGAGGATTTCATGGAACCTATTTCCAATATGGAGAAGAAGGACATCGAGCATACGAGTGTCCACAACACCAAGGGGGGACAAATAAGAGGCCTGAAGGTAATTCTCGAGCTATTGTTGTAGATGAAGGTGTTGAATATGAGCACTCTAAAGAAGTAGAAAGAGGAGAAGTGCTGATCACAAGGAGAGCCTTGTTGAATGAGGAGAGAGATCCAGATCAGAGGAAGAGCTTATTTCACACAAGGTGTAAATGTGTAGGTAAGGTCTATAATATTATCATAGATAATGGTAGCACGGATAACCTAGTTTCAGAAGGAATGGTTACCAAATTATAGTTAGAGAGGAAGAGACACCCGCATCCATATCGGATTGCATGGTTGCAGAAGGACCATAGGGCTTTGGTCAGTGAGCAATGCTTGGTAAAATTTAATATTGGGAATTACCATGATGAGGTCCTGTGTGACATCCTGCCTATGGATGCTTGCCATTTGCTATTGGGAAGGCCATGGTAGTTTGATCGATGTGCAATGCATGATGGGCATGCCAACACTTACTCCTTGACAAAGGATGGAGTGCGCCATAAGCTGAAGCCCCTAAAGGAGGTGGATGAAAAGGTATGTAGCAGTGCCAGAATATATTTAGTTGAAGGTAGAAAGTTTTTGGATGGTTTGAAGCATGAGCATATGTGCTATGCATTAATTCCTAGAGTTAGGGAAGAAGAATGCAAAGATACCCCAGTAGAAGTCTCAGGTCTATTAGAAGAATTTCTAGATATTATATCAGATAATGTACCAGAGGGTTTGCCACCAATGAGGAAGATCAATCACCATATAGATTTGGTACCGAGATCTAGTTTACCCAATAAGGCAGCCCATAGAATGACTCCTATAGAAAGTGAGGAGCTAAACAGACAAGTCCAAGAGTTACTAAAAAAGGGACTGATTCGGGAGAGCTTGAGTCCATGTGCAGTACCTACAGTACTAGCACCAAAGAAATATGGAGAGTGGAGAATGTGTATAGACTCCCGAGCTATTAACAAGATCACCATAAAATATAGATTTCCATTGCCAAGGATGGATGACATTATGGACTATTTGAGTGGAGCCAAGTACTTCACAAAGATTGACCTGAAGAGTGGGTACCATCAGATTCATATCAGAGAAGGAGATGAGTGGAAGACAACCTTCAAGACCAGAGAGGGTTTGTATGAGTGGTTGGTCATGCCATTTGGGCTAACCAATGCACCAAGCACATTCATGTGGCTGATGAATGAGGTATTGAAGGAGTTTTTAGGAAAATTTGTCATTGTCTATTTGGATGACATTTTAATATTTAGAAAGACCTTGGAAGAGCACCTGATGCATATCAGAAGAGTTTTTGAGAAGTTGAGGGAGGAGCAATTGTTAATTAATTTGAAGAAGTGCAGTTTTGTGAAGAAGGAGTTAGTGTATCTAGGATTTGTCATCTCAGTTGAAGGTCTAAAAATAGACCCAGAAAAGGTGAGGGCTATCATTGAATGGCCTACTCCAAGGAGCATAACTGAGGTAAGATCATTTCATGGTCTAGCAAGTTTTTACAAAAAATTTATTAGAAATTTTAGTAGTATTTGTGCACCCCTAACAGAAACAATGAGAGGGGATAAGAAAGAATTTAAGTGGACCTTAGGAGCAGATAAGAGCTTTGATATGTTGAAGAAGAAGGTCATAGAGCAACCTATTTTAGCACTTCCAAATTTTAATAAGGTATTTTAGGTAGATTGTGATGCTAGTGGTAGTGCCATAGGAGCTGTATTGAGTCAAGAAGGTAAACATATTGCTTATTTTAGTGAGAAACTCAATGATGCTAGGAAGAAGTATTCTATATATGATCAAGAGTTTTATGCTATAGTTCAGGCTCTAAAGAAGTGGAGGCATTATTTGTTGCCAAAAGAGTTTGTTCTATATACTGATCATCAGGCCTTACAGTATATTAATAGCCAAGGGAAGCTAAATCAGAGGCACTTAAAGTGGGTTGAGTTTCTACAGAGTTATACCTTTGTGTTGAAGCATAGGAGTGGGAAGTCAAATAGAGTTGTAGATGCCTTAAGTAGAAGGTAGTATTTGTTGATAGAAATGAAGGTGGAAGTTGTAGGGTTTGATGAACTTAAGAGTTTGTACCCTGAAGATCTTAATTTTGTAGAGGCTTGGAGAGCTTGCTTAGCACCTATTACTTTGGATAGGACTAAGTGGTTGGATTTTCTAATCCAAGATGGAATGTTGTTCAGAGGAAACCAATTATGCATTCCAAGGAGTTCAATGAGGGAGAATCTAGTCAAGGAGAAGCATAGTGGAGGGTTGGCTGGACACTTTGGTCGAGATAAGACCATTGCCCTCATTAGTGAGAACTACTATTGGCCATAGTTACAGCAAGATGTGAAGAGATTTGTACAAAGTTGTAGAGTATGCTAGATGGCCAAGGGTGTGAGACAGAACACTAGATTATATCAGCCATTACCTGTACCAGAGAGACCATGGGAGGACATCAACATGGATTTTGTTCTTGGCCTACCAAGGACACAGAGGGGGAATGACTCCATATTTGTGGTGGTTGACAGGTTTTCAAAGATGGCACATTTTATTCCCTGCCAGAAAACTAATGATGCAGTTCATGTTGTAGGGTTGTTTTTCAAAGAGGTGGTACGACTACATGGTCTACCAAAGAGTATTGTTTCAGATAGGGATACCAAGTTTATTGGGTATTTCTGGAGGACCTTATGGAAGAAATTGAAGATAGATTTGAAATTTAGTTCTGCATACCACCCATAGACTGATGGACAAACAGAGGTGGTGAATAGAAGTTTGGGTAATCTACTGAGATGCTTGGTAGGAGATAAGCCCAAGGGATGGGATTTGGTTTTACCATAGGCAGAATTTGCATACAATAATTTTGTCAATAGGAGTACTAATAAATCTCCATTCCAGATTGTATATGGGAGCAGCCCAAGGAATGCTTTTGAGTTGAGGAATATGGATAGAGGGGAAAAGAGTAGTGTTGAGGCTGAGGACTTTGTAGAGCACCTGAAGAGCTTGCATGAAGAAGTGAAGAAGCATATTAATAAGATGAACACTCAGTACAAGACAAGGGCAGACCAGAAGTGATGGTTTAAGGAATTCCAAGTGGGAGATGAAGTTATGGTCCACCTGAGAAAAGAAAGATTTCCTTGCTAAAACTTATAACAAGTTAAAAATGAAGAAGTTTGGACCATGTAGGATCATAGAGAAATGGGATTCAGGCAATGCATATGAAGTAGAATTGCCAAGTGGGCTTAACATATCACCTATGTTCAACATTTTAGATTTGGTAGAATATCATGAAGGGGACAATGATGAGGGACCAGTAGTAGAATTGTGGAATATTCCAGCATCTACTCCAGAGAAGGAAGAGATAGAAGAAATCCTAGATACCCGCATAGGCAAAAGTACAGAAATAGGTAATATGAAGAATATCTAGTTAAGTGGAAGGGCAGACCTATTGAAGATTCATCTTGGTTGTCGAAGGCAGAGGTTGAACACCTTGGTTTTCTTCCAACAATAGAGAAGTGAAGGTCACTTCTCAATTTACCCTAGGTGTCTGATGCAGGAGCATCCAATGGTGTAAGAGTGATCTTGCATCACCCAAAAATTGTAATTGTTTAATTTTGTTCTAATTTTATTTAGTTTTAAAAACTGAAAACTAGTAAAAAATCTAGTTTAACTTGTAGGAGAATTTTGAAGGTCTTAGAGGTCAAATTTGAGGATTTTATACCTAAAAAAGTTATCCCACTTAGCTCATTTCATGCCATTTTCAAAAATATGCTGTAATAGTCAATCGGGTCAACGAGCGCGAAGTTATGACCTCGACAAGTTGCCCCCAAAATTCAAATTTCAAATAGATGGTTTTAGGTGGGAAAAAGGGGAAAACAGGGTATTAGAGGGAATTTTCAAAATTGTAAAAGGGATCTTTTTTTGTATCCTCATTTTTAGCATGAAAGTAATGGAAATATTTGGCTCCATTGTTACATTTATGTATCATTTATTTGTTGTTTGTTTAATGCAACTCTACTTCAAGTGGTATCAGAGCGGAGTTCCTGAGTGTGTAAATAGATCATCGAATGTGAGGTAGTTTACACCAGGATCTATGGTTAGGGTTTGTGAGAGAAGTGAGTAGAATGCCTCCATAAAGAAACCATGGTGGTGGGAGAAATATGGTGCCAGAAGAAGATTTTAGATCTTTGTAGAGGTAAGTTCAAGCTCTACAAGAGGAGCTGCATAGAGGGTTTGAGCCAAGGAGAGAAGATGGGAGTGAAGATGAAGTTGAAGAAGAAGAGGACCAATTCGAGGAAGAAGAAGAGGTAGTAGATCCTACACAAGCCAGATTATATAAAGCCATATCCCATATTGGGAAGAGACCAAAGATTGAGGTTTCTACATATTCTAGAAATCTTAATCTAGAAGAGTTGATCGACTAGATCAATGATATGGAAGAATACTTTGAGTATGAGGAGGTAGAAGATCCTGAGAGGGTCAAGTTTTCTAAGACCAAGCTGAAGGGTCATGCTAGCATATGGTGGAAGGGAGTGCAGCTAGACAGAAACAAAAGAGGAAAAGAAAGGATAACAAGGTGGGAGCGGATGGTGGAGAAGTTGAAGAGACAATTCATTCTAACTGATTACGAGTTGGATCTGCTAAAGAAAATGTAAGGTTTGAGATAGTCAAGTAAGTCTATCAAAGAATACACAGAGGAGTTCTATAAGATTTTAATCAGAATAGGCCATTCTGAGGCCAACAAGGAGAAGGTAGCCCATTATATTAATGGGTTAAGAGCAAGTATTCAAGAGGAGTTAAGTCTAGTCAGGATGACCACCATAGAAGATGCTTACCAGTTTGCCTTGAAGGTAGAAGAGAAGTTGAACAGAAGATTTGAAAGCAAGCAGAGAGGAAGAGGTCATGGTGGAAGAACTGGTGGGAGAACAAATGGAGGATGAAATGAGGACCAAAAGAAGAATGGAGAAGCAAGCAATAGTCAAGACCAGAAGGGAGATAATGCTTACCACCCCCGTGATCAGAATAATGGTTACCAGAGAGGAAGAGGAAGGTCTGGATGAGGGTTTGGAAGAGGAGGATTTCATGGAACCTATTTCCAATATGGAGAAGAAGGACATCGAGCATACGAGTGTCCACAACACCAAGGGGGAACAAATAAGAGGCCTGAAGGTAATGCTCGAGCTATTGTTGTTGATGAAGGTGTTGAATCTGAGCACTCTAAAGAAGTAGAAAGAGGAGAAGTACTGATAACAAGGAGAGCCTTGCTAAATGAGGAGAAAGATCCAGATCAGAGGAAGAGCTTATTTTGCACAAGGTGTAAATGTGCAGGTAAGGTCTGTAATATTATCATAGATAATGGTAGCATAGATAACCTAGTTTCAGAAGGAATGGTTACCAAATTATAGTTAGAGAGGAAGAGACACCCGCATCCATATCAGATTGCATGGTTGTAGAAGGACCATAGGGCTTTGGTCAATGAGCAATGCTTGGTAAAATTTAATATTGGGAATTACCATGATGAGGTCTTGTGTGACATCCTGCCTATGGATGCTTACCATTTGCTATTGGGAAGGCCATGGTAGTTTGATCGATGTGCAATGCATGATGGGCATGCCAACACTTACTCCCTGACAAAGAATGGAGTGTGCCATAAGCTGAAGCCCCTAAAGGAGGTGGAAGAAAAGGTATGTAGTAGTGCCAGAATCTATTTAGTTGAAGGTAGAAGGTTTTTGGATGGTTTGAAGCATGAGCATATGTGCTATGCATTAATTCCTAGAGTTAGGGAAGAAGAATGCAAAGATACCCCAGTAGAAGTCTCAGGTCTATTAGAAGAATTTCTAGATATTATATCGAGATAATGTGCCTAAGGGTTTGCCACCAGTGAGGAAGATCAGTCACCATATAGATTTGGTACCAGGATCTAGTTTACCCAATAAGGCAGCCCATAGAATGACTCTTATAGAAAGTGAGGAGCTAAATAGACAAGTCCAAGAGTTGCTAAAAAAGGGACTGATTCGGGAGAGCTTGAGTCCATGTGCAGTACCTGCAGTACTAGCACCAAAGAAATATGGAGAGTGGAGAATGTGTACAGACTCCCGAGCTATTAACAAGATCACCATAAAATATAGATTCCCATTGCCAAGGATGGATGACATTATGGACTATTTGAGTGGAGCCAAGTACTTCACAAAGATTGACCTGAAGAGTGGGTACCATCAGATTCATGTCAGAGAAGGAGATGAGTGGAAGACAACCTTCAAGACCAGAGAGGGTTTGTATGAGTGGTTGGTCATGCCATTTGGGCTAACCAATGCACCAAGCACATTCATGCGGCTGATGAATGAGGTATTGAAGGAGTTTTTAGGAAAATTTGTCATTGTCTATTTGGATGACATTTTAATATTTAGAAAGACCTTGGAAGAGCACCTGATGCATATCAAAAGAGTTTTTGAGAAGTTGAGGGAGGAGCAATTGTTGATTAATTTGAAGAAGTGTAGTTTTGTGAAGGAGTTAGTGTATCTGGGATTTGTCATCTCAGTTGAAGGTCTAAAAATGGACCCAAAAAAGGTGAGGGCTATCATTGAATGGCCTACTCCAAGGAGCATAACTGAGGTAAGATCATTTCATGGTCTAGCAAGTTTTTACAAAAAAATTATTAGAAATTTTAGTAGTATTTGTGCACCCCTAACAGAAACAATGAGAGGGGATAAGAAAGAATTTAAGTGGACCTTAGGAGCAGATAAGAGCTTTGATATGTTGAAGAAGAAGGTCATAGAGCAACCTATTTTAGCACTTCCAGATTTTAATAAGGTATTTCAGGTAGATTGTGATGCTAGTGGTAGTGCCATAGGAGTTGTATTGAGTCAAGAAGGTAAACATGTTGCTTATTTTAGTGAGAAGCTTAATGATGCTAGGAAGAAGTATTATATATATGATCAAGAGTTTTATGCTATAGTTCAGGCTCTAAAGAAGTGGAGGCATTATTTTTTGCCAAAAGAGTTTGTTCTATATATTGATCATCAGGCCTTACAGTATATTAATAGCCAAGGGAAGCTAAATTAGAGGCACTTAAAGTGGGTTGAGTTTCTACAGAGTTATACCTTTGTGTTGAAGCATAGGAGTGGGAAGTCAAATAGAGTTGCAGATGCCTTAAGTAGAAGGTAATATTTATTGACAGAAATGAAGGTGGAAGTTGTAGGGTTTGATGAACTTAAGAGTTTGTACCCTGAAGATCTTGATTTTGTAGAGGCTTGGAGAGCTTGCTTAGCACTTATTACTTTGGACAGGACTAAGTGGTTGGATTTTCTAATCCAAGATGGAATGTTATTTAGAGGAAATCAATTATGCATTCCAAGGAGTTCAATGAGGGAGAATCTAGTCAAGGAGAAGCATAGTGGAGGGTTGGTTGGACACTTTGGTCGAGATAAGACCATTGCCCTCGTTAGTGAGAACTACTATTGGCCACAGTTGTAGCAAGATGTGAAGAGATTTGTACAAAGTTGTAGAGTATGCCAGATGGCCAAGGGTGTGAGACAGAACATTGGATTATATCAGCCATTACCTATACTAGAGAGACCATGGGAGGACATCAACATGGATTTTGTTCTTGGCCTACCAAGGACACAGAGGGGAATGACTCCATATTTGTGGTGGTTGACAGGTTTTCAAAGATGGCACATTTTATTCCCTGCTAGAAAACTAATGATGCAGTTCATGTTGCAGGGTTGTTTTTCAAAGAGGTGGTATGACTACATGGTCTACCAAAGAGTATCATTTTAGATAGGGATACCAAGTTTATTGGGTATTTCTAGAGGACCTTATGGAAGAAATTGAAGATAGATTTGAAATTCAGTTCTGCATACCACCCATAGACTGATGGAAAAATAGAGGTGGTGAATAGAAGTTTGGGTAATCTACTGAGATGCTTGGTAGGAGATAAGCCCAAGGGATGGGATTTGGTTTTGCCATAGGCAGAATTTGCATACAATAATTCTATCAATAGGAGTACTAATAAATCTCCATTCCAGATTATATATGGGAGCAGCCCAAGGAATGCTTCTGAGTTGAGGAATATGGATACAGGGGAAAAGTGCAATGTTGAGGCTGAGGACTTTGTAGAGCACCTGAAGAGCTTGCATGAAGAAGTAAAGAAGCATATTAATAAGATGAACACTCAGTACAAGACAAGGGCAGACCAGAAGTGACGATTTAAGGAATTCCAAGTGGGAGATGAAGTTATGGTTCACCTGAGAAAAGAAATATTTCCTGCTAAAACCTATAACAAGCTAAAAATGAAGAAGTTTGGACCATGCAGGATCATAGAGAAATGGGATTCAAGGAATGCATATGAAGTGGAATTGCCAAGTGGGCTTAACATATCACCTGTTTTCAACATTTCAGATTTGGTAGAATATCATGAAGGATACAATGATGAGGGACCAGTAATAGAATTGTGGAATATTCCAGCATCTACTCCAGAGACAGAAGAGATAGAAGAGATCCTAGATACCCGCATCGGAAAAAGCACAAGAAATAGGTAGTATGAAGAATATCTGGTTAAGTGGAAGGGCAGGCCTGTTGAAGATTCATCTTGGTTGTCGAAGGCAGAGGTTGAACGCCTTGGTTTTCTTCCAACAATAGAGAAGTGAAGGTCACTTCTCAAATTTACCCCGGGTGTCTGATGCAGGAGCATCCAGTGGTGTAAGAGTGATCTTGCATCACCCAAAAAAATTTGTAATTGTTTAATTTTGTAAAACTAGTTTAACTTGCAGGAGATTTTTGAAGGTCTTAGAGGTCGAATTTGAGGATTTTCGGCTAGACTACCACTTAGCTCATTTCATGCCATTTCCGAAAACATGTTGTAATAGTCAATCGGGTCAACGAGCGTGAAGTTATGACCTCGACAAGTTGCCCCCAAATTTCAAATTTGAAATAGATGGTTTTAGGTGGGAAAAAGGGGAAAACAGGGTATTAGAGGGAATTTTCAAAATTGTAAAAGGGCTCTTTTTTTTGTATCCTCATTTTTGGCATGAAAGTAAGGAAATGTTTGATTCTCTGAGTTGTTCAAAGGAAAAACACCTGTGTATCATTTGTTCAGTGTTGCTTGTGTAACGTGATCTTCACCAATCTAAAGGGACTACAAAATATTTTTTATATGTAGCTCCCTTACACGTCTTTGATGTGATTCTAGGAATGGATTGGTACAGGTTCATAAAGCCTTATTCAATTTGCAAGGTCAATGGATTGAGTATTTAGAGGAAGGTGAAGAGAGACTAAGTATTCATAGCAAACAATAAGTGTTTAAACCTCAAATGTTGTTGGCTATGCAATTGAAAAAGTCCCTAAAGAGAGGAGGGATAGTGTATGTGATAAAACTCAGTGAAGTGGTGGACCATGAGAAAGGAGAAATACTAAGACAACATCCAATTTTATAGGATGTTTAGGATGTATTTCCATAGGACCTACCTAGACTAGCTCCTGTACGGGAATTTTACTTCACAATTGAACTTATGATGGGAGTTGAACCTATTCATAGATCCTCGTACAGGATGAATCCTACTGAAATGCAAGAACTGAAGGTTCAATTGCAAGGATTATTGGAAAAGGGTTTGATAAAACCAAGTGTGTCACCATGGGGTGAACTAGTTTTGTTCATGAAAAAGAAGGACGATTCACTAAGATTGTGTATTGATTACAAGATGCTAAATAAGGCTACAATAAAGAACCGATATCCTTTACCTAGGATTGAGGATTTATTTGACCAACTAAAGGATTCCAAGGTGTTTACTAAGATCGATTTGAGGTCAGGGTATTAATAGTTAAGGATTCATGAGGAAGACACTCACAAAATAGTATTTAAGACAAGGTATGGGCATTATGAGTTTAGGGTTCTACCCTTTGGACTAACTAATGCCCTAGATTCTTTCATGAACTTAATGAACAGTGTGTTCCAAAGACACTTGGACCAGTTTTTCCTGGTATTCCTAGATGATATCCTTATATACTCTAGAGATAAATAAGAACATGATAAACATCTTAGGATAGTGTTGGAATTGTAAAGAAGAATCAACTTTATGGGAATTTGGCTAAGAGTGAATTCTATGTTCTAGAGGTACAATATCTTGGATACATTATATCAACAATTTGGATTGTTGTGGATCCAAAAAATATAGATGCTATTCTGAATTGGCCGCCCCATACTAATATGACTGAAGTGTGAATTTTCATGGGATTAATAGGCTATTATAGATGTTATATAAAGGACTACTCCAATATTGTTGAACCCATAAAAAAACTTCAGAAGAAAGGGAAAGAATTCAAGTGGGCAGATAAGTGTGAGGTTTCCTTCATACTACTAAAGCATAAGCTTACTACTATACCGGTACTAAAGGTTCCTAATCCTCAAGGGGACTTTTTAGTGTGCACTAATGCATCAATAGATGGGTTGGGTGGGGTGCTCTCACAAGAGGAGTCAGTGGTGGCATATACTTCAAGGAAGATCAAAAATCATGAAGTTAATTATGCTACGCATGATTTGGAGCTAGCTGTAGTGGTGCATGCTTTAAAGGCTTAGCACCACTACTTGGTGGGAAAGCCCTTTGAATTAAAAATAGACCATCAAAGTCTACGGTATATATTCACCCAACCAATACTCAATGCGAGATAGAGAATATGGGTGGAATTTCTCACTGAGTATGATTTCAAGATTGAGTACATAAAGAGAAAAGAGAATAAAGTAGTTGATGCTTTGAGTAGAAGGAAATATATAGTAGCCATAACCAGAATTCACATGGACCTGATGCATCGAGTGAGACAGGAGCAATCTCAGGATGAGTATTGCCAAGGAATTCGAGTCAATATGGATAGAGATCCTAAAGGAAATAAGGAATTTAGTGTGAAATATAATTTTCTATGTTATAAGGGAAGGGTTTTCATACCAAATATGGGTGATTTGAGGAACTTGATAATGCAAGAAACTCATATATCTCCTTATTCTACTCATCTAAGAGGATCCAAAATGCAAGAAAACATGAAAATAACCTTCTTTTGGATATGAATGAAGAAGGATATCACATATTTTATCGCTCGATACCTCAAATGTCAGAAAGTTAAGGCAAAATGCTAGCATCGTGTAGGAAAAATTCATCTGCATGATATACCTATGAAAAAAGGGTAGGTTATATCTATGTATTTTATTGTGGGTTTACCCAAGACTTGGTACCAACATGATGCCATCTTTGTAGTTGTCAAAAAGTTGACTAAGGTTGTGCACTTCATACTGGTAAATACCAAGGAAGATTCTAAGGTAGTGGCTAGCAGATTCGTCAAAGAGGTATTCCGATTGCATGGGTTTACTGAGGTAATTATCTCATATAGAGACTCCAAATTCACTTATAAAATTTGGAAATCCCTTCATAGTGCAATTGGTATGAAATTGAATATGAGTTCAATATACCACCCTAAAACTGATGGTCAAATGGAGCGGGTAAACCAAGTTTTGGAAGACATGCTTCACATGTACTTCATGGATCGTAAATCTCAATGGGAAGATTGCTAACCTTTGGTAGAGTTTTCCTACAATAATGGACATCACTCCTCACTAGGAATGACACCTTTTGATGCCTTGTATGGGTAAAAGTGTAGAACACCATTGTCTTGGGATAACCTAGAGGATCAAGTTGTGATTAGGCCAAAAATGGTGAGGGTAATGGAAGAGCAGTTAAAAGAAATTAGGCAAAGGCTTATGGAAGCTGCTGATAGGCAGAAGAGTTATGCAGATCTAAAAAGGACTCCAAGAGAGTAATTTTTTGGATATAAGGTGTTCTTAAGGGTTAAGCCAAAGAAAAGTGCTATCAAATCCATGAAGTTGGATCCACATTTTGTGGGGCCCTTTGAGATCATGAAAAAGATCAGTCCAGTTGCATACCAAATTGCATTACCACCTAATCTATCCAAAATCCATGATACCTTTTATATATCATTGCGTAGGAAATATGTTGTTGACACTGAACATGTGGGATGTTTCTAAATTATAGATGGTAAATTTGGAGGCCATTAAAGTACTACCAATGAATATTATTGAGTTTCATTATAAATATCTATGGAATCAGACTCTCAAACAATGTAAGGTCCAGTGGGACCAATTATATGAGAAGAATGACACTTGGGCGAAAGTGGAGGTTATGCAAAAATATTTTTCCTTTTTGTTTGAAGTTATATGATGTAATAATTTTATTTTTAAAAAAATAAAAAATAAAACTGGAAACACCGAGGACAATGTTTAATCCTAGTGGGGGAGGATGTCATGACCCTCCCTAGCTGACTTTATGGCACAATAAAACAATGTATTAACCTATGATGTAGTGATACCTAGTTTTAACAATTGAACCAACTATATGATGTTTAGCTGATTTATAGGGGTGTGTTATTGCTAACATATTGCCAAGTGTGTAGGATCATGTACACTCATAGGTGTAACAAGTAGAGTCACCCACCATCAACGAGGGTACCAAAGATCAAGGGAAATGATGATTAAGGTACTCGAAGGTAACATGGATAGATACCTTCATATAGGCATGCATTGACGAAAGGGATAATCATCAATGGTTAATCACCTTGATCTTTAGTTGATAGCCTAGTAGCTATTGTAAAATATCTAGCTAAGATAGGTGATTGGGTTGATGGAAATATTCCCTCTTTTTTGTTGTATAAATGTGTTTGTTCTCTACTGCATCATGGTTTGAGTAGTTTAATGTTGGGTTTTCTATATGAGAACAACTGCAAAATGTAGATAGATGCATAAGGTAAATTATCATGTCGAAATGAAAGTAGAGCATTATCCTTATGAAAGAAAGCAAATTAAATTTACATGTTGAATGAAGATTCCTTTATTAATTAATTAAATTCAAGTAAATAATGTTTGGCTCATTGGAACTCATTAGTAAACTTCATTGCAGTTAATAATAAATGAGTTTTCATTTAAATTTATTAAAAGTGTTCATTTTAATGATAATAGAGAATTCATTAAAAGACATTAATTAATTGAAATAAATGAAAAATAATTCATTTAAAAAAAAGTGTATATATAATAATAGATATATTTTACTAAACAACAATAATGAAATTGTGTAAATAAAAGAAACATATTTTATGGTTTATAAATATCTTGAAAATTTTATTTTAATTAAAATATCCATTCTTCAAAAAAATAAAACATAATGATCCTTTTCCTATAAAATGAAACCTATGAAATAGCCTAGGAGGCTACTAAATTTCCAAATGTGGAAATTATGGGAAGAACGTATAAAGGATAGGATACGGTGCACTGAAGAAAGGAGGGTCAAGACGGGGGCTCGAGGTTCAAGAAGATGGCGATCGAACCACCTGGGCGGACAGGCACATAAGGAGGAAAGGAAAAAAAATATGGGAGCAAAGCAGATGTAGGGGAGGCATGGAGAAATCAAAGAACACACTAGAAGTGAAGAGGAGAGGTAGCTAGACATTGCTAGCTTTCCATCTTCGTAGAAGTTGAAGGTTGGGTTGCTTCAAACCTTTAATCTGGTTTTAAATGAAACCACCATATGCTTTTTGAGCATTGTGTTTTTAAATGAAACCAGCATATGCTTGTTGAGCACTGTGTTTTTAAATGAAACTACCATATGCTTATTGAGCATTGCATTTTTAATGAAACCACCATATGCTTATTGAGCACCGTGTTTTTAAATGAAACCACCATATTCTTGTTGAGCATTTTTTTTTTAAATGAAACCACCATATGCTTGTTGACCACTGTGTTTTTAAATGAAACCACCATATGCTTGTTGAGCATTGTGTTTTTAAATGAAACCACCATATGCTTTTTGAGCGCTGTGTTTTTAAATGAAACCACCATATGCTTTGTGGAGCGCTATGCGCTATTTTAAGAAAAACCACCTCATGTTTGGATAAGCGTTGTGCACCATGAACTAGAGTGAGCATTTTAGTGAGCACAAATTTTAGAGGAAAATAGTGAGTGTTTTAGTGAGCGCATGTATTAGAGGAAACCAATGAGCATTTTAGTGAGCGTGCCTTAGAGGAAACTAGTGAGCATTTTTATGAGAATTTTTGTGAGTGCAAGATTTAGAGGAAGCCAGTGAGCATTTTTGTGAGCATTTTAGTGAGTGTTGGCTTTATAGGAAGCCAACAAGTGAGCGTTGTGCATGTTTGAAGGCCACATCATGTTGAAGGGAGCATTGTGAGGGTTCGAGGGCTATGTGTCTGAAGACCATTGTGGAGTTGAAAGCGTTGAGTAATTGTGAGTTCCATGTTCCAAGAGTGGGAACTCTGTGAAGATTGAAGTGAGAGCATTTCCTGTTTCTAGTTGCTTAGATTATAGGTTTTGTCATGGTTGCTTAGCATCTTCCTTGGAAGACATTGGCCTCTATTTGTAGACCCTGCATTAGGTAAGATGTTGCGTAATAATGAAGGAGTTTAATTGAAGAAATCCTTGTTTTATGAAAAATATAATGATGGATTTTAATTAAAAATAACCTTTGATTTTTATGGATTAGTGAAGGCTTTTAATTAAAGAGAACCTTTGATTTATATGATATTTATTTAAGTTTTTTAATTATAGATAACCTTTGATTTTTATGAAATTTATTTAAGGCTTTTAATTAGAAAGAACCTTAGTTTTATATAAAATATAATGAAGGCTTTTAATTAAAAAGAACCTTTGTTTCATGTGGGATTATTGAAGGCTTTTAATTAAAGAGAACCTTTGATTTATATGAGATTTATTTAAGGTTTTTAATTAGAAAGAACCTTTGATTTTTATGAAATTTATTGAAGGCTTTTAATTATAAATAACCTTATTTTTATATAAAATATAATGAAGGTTTTTAATTTAAAAGAACCTTTGTTTCATATGGGATTATTGAAGGCTTTTAATGAAAGAGAATCTTTGATTTATATGAGATTTATTTAAGGATTTTAATTAGAAATAACCTTTGATTTATATGAAATGTATTGAAGGTTTTTAATTTAATTTAAAAGAGAACCCCTTTGATTAATGTTGATTATCTTAGGAGTTTTAAATTAAAATGGAAGTGGATTTATTTGTGAATTGAAGTTATGGGGCTTCAATTTAGGGAATGAATGAATGATTGTTTTAAAGGTTAAAGGTATGGGAATTTAATGCTTTAAAAGGTAATTGATTGATTGGAAATTATGAATTAAAAATGATGTAGATTTATTCTTTAAATTGAAGTTATGGGGCTTTGATTCAGGGAATGAAAAGAAAGGGATTGTTTTAAAGGTTAAATGTATGAGACTTTAATTCTTTAAGACATGAATGAATTTGATTAAATTTAGACCTTTATCTAAGTGGTACATGTTGGATAACTCTCTAAGAAACTTGAGAGGTGAAAATAAAAGTAAAGGTTATTTTATAATATCCATTATGCATTAGATGGTTAGAAACTTAATTGAATTTTGTATAGTTGCAATTTCGCAAATTAATTGAATAGATGCATTTAGAAGGTATGCCTATCCTGAACCATGAGTATCTTGATCCTCTACTAACCTCAAATATCCAATGGGAGGCAAGGAGAAGAAAGGATTTCAATGGAAATAAAGTATAGGTAATTGTATCTTACGTTGATTTACTTATGATTAACTAGACTAAAATTGTGGGGAGATATCCCCAATGCAGATAATGTGATACTCTTTAAAGTAAGAAGGATTTATCATGTAATATTTAATGAGATAGCTGCTTATTGGATTAGTGAAGGTTATTTTACTTTATTTCTATGTCTGGTTATATTATGTAGTTGATTCTCCTTTAGTGTTAAGATTGATTTATTTTCTCTATCATTGTTTGATTTCTTTCTGATGTTATAATAACTATATGTATTATTGTTTGGTTTCTTGATGATAGAAATATAAGTGTAGAGGTCTAGGGTGAACTCAGAGGTGACCTAAGGGAAGTAAGAACCCCTTAGGGTGAACATAGGTAGCCTAAGGGAATTGAAAACCCCTTAGGGTTAACATAGGAGACCTAAGGGAATTGAGACCTCCTTAGGGAGTTAAAGGACTAAGTTGTGAAGAGATTACATATGAGTTAAGATAGCTCATTGTGGAGATGAGATAGATAGCTTAACTTGAAATACTCGTAGCATACCTACACATAATGATTTGTGTATGGTATGGAGATGTGTGTATACCTTCGATGGACTGAGGGTGATAGGTCTAGCTCATCAATAATGATGGGATAGATGGACTTATCTGCAGTAACCAATATTACGCCTACACAAAGAGACTTATTATAGGGTACTTCGTGAGATGTAACTTCCAAGAAAACTTAGGTGATTGAAAATTTAGGTTAATACTAGTTAGGTTAGGAGTTCATGAAGGGTTCATGTATCCCTCTCCCTAGTAAAAAAAAAACCTTTTCTTTTTTTGTATTTTTCTATTTGTGTGTTTTGGGTCATTACAATAACATATTATGAGATATAGTTGTCTTAATTTTCAACCAAATCTTGGGAAAGAAAGTCCTAGCAACTTATCATATTTAATGGTGTCATCTCAGTAACTAATAACTTCATTTTTTTTGGTATTTTTTTTCATGATTTTCTATCAAATTATTTTCGTTATAGACTCTAATCAGCAGAATAAATACTAAGACAATAAAAAAAAGATAATACACCAATAAACACTTGATATCTACAAGAAAACTATCCTTTTGGATAATAATACTTGTATTATGGAGGATTAGGAAAATTTAACTTAAAATGTGTGATTTTTATAACTTCAAATTCCCAACTCATCCTTCTCCAAAATATAATAACCCTGGACTACTCACCTAGTTGCACAACAAAATGAGCCAAACAATTTATTAGGGTAATTTGTTTCATACATTTAATATTTCAAAACCCAAAAGTGATTTCATTTTCATAGCATTTTTTTCACCCAATGAATCTTAAACTTATAGTTTCTAATTAGTATAGGCATATCAAACCACTTTTGGGTCCATGACTATTGCAGACAACCACCCAAGTGGACGAGATTGACCAAATCTTGTAAAATGTGCCATTATGTAGAATCAAGTTGTCTCATTTAACATCATCTTGTTCTGGCATGAGGGTCGATCCATGGTTAGGTTTATCCACCCATAACATCTAGAGGATGGACACATACTTCTCCATCCCTTACCATACTGAATTTGTGACTAACTGATTGAATTATTATAATAGATGTATGTAAAGGGGTTAGTGTACATATGCCTAGTGTCTAGTTGATTTTCCACTACCCAATCAGCTAGAGCCATGTCAATACCCTTACCTTGGACTTGATCGCTCATGCTCATTAAGACTCATGATCATTTATCCCATACCAAACATCATGGTTGAACTAGCTAAGTCAAATGAATATGGTACTCATCACATGTACTACTTGGGTAGCAACCTAGAGGTGGCATCCCATACCGCCACTCGTTACAAGTTCTTACCAAGTCACATATTCTGACCAATCATTTTAGACTACGGTTGCTCTCGAGTCTCATTGTGTTTATACCCGCACCTTAACAACATTGGGTGTATATATAATAACTCATCCTAATTGATGAACTATACAAGAAATATTAAGTAAATCATTGATTTAAAATATGATTATCCTGATTATATTTTTTTTGAGACCTATCTTCAAATATCTCTTCATCCAAATTATTGGATTACAAGGCATGCATATAAAAATCATGTACTGGTTTAAGTCAATACTCTCCTTTAAATCCTCCTTTACATATCCCAAGGATCCTAAATCTTGGATAAATCCATCATCTATTAATTTATACAAAAATAGCTAAAGCAATAAAAAATATTCTAAGTTAATTAGTTAGGACAATTAAAAACAAAATGAGCTTAATCTCCTATTATCTACCTATGGGACATTAAAATAATATTTTTAATATTTAATAAGTAAAGATAACCATAGCAATTTGACACAAACTAATCTAATCTTTGGCTGATCCCATTATATCAACAATTATCCTGCTATCATGGCTAGAATTTCTACTCTTAAGGAATCCACTTTATTTTATTGGTTTTGAAAACAATAAAGCAAGTCAACCAGATTTAAACATAGTCCCCTCTCTCAAAAATCAAGACACATACTTCATATTAAGGTCACATTAAGTAATCCATTTTTTCCTTATCCGTAATGAAACCCAAGAACAGATTCATAATACACACATCAAGTAAAGAAAAGAATTAAATATAACATATCATTGCTTCCCCCAATTTTCAATGATTGGACATCATACTAATATTTCAATTTAAGGTTAAATTAATATATCCTACCGCTAATTCCAAGTGTCCATAAGCAAATCATTTGCTCAAATTAAAGGTGCAGATAATAGTGAAGAGTATTTTAAAACATGATTTTTTTTTTTAATTCATATTAAATTTTAAAAGACATCAAGCATCCCATGTTATTAATAATGAAGTAAACAATTTTTCACATCTCTTCGTTTTAGGTAGAAAACTACTAAAAATAGGACTAAATTTCCTATATTGTTCTACTCATATTTCCACAATCAAAGAAAACAATATAATGAAAATATTGTATCCATTTTCAATGATTCTCTACCAAAATCTTGAGAGTTATTTTGTTTGACAAAAATCCACTAGCAATTACTATTTGCATTACGAAAACAAATACAAAAATCTCTTCATTATATTAAAAGCCAAAGTATCCCAAATCAATTACAGAAACAAACCCGAACAACCATTACCAAATAGTTCTCTGGAATTTCTCAACAAAACCTTCCCTTATATGAGTCTTCTTCTAGTTCAAGGTATACTTTCTATGAATAGGTACATGAATATACAAGAGGCTTAGTTATGGTAACAAATAACTAGAGGGAATTATGGAACACCACGTTCTTCAAGTTACAACTCAAAAATATATGCTTTACCATTCCCAACTGCCACAACCAAATTTAGCCCGAGAATTATTCCAAGCTCGGGTTGTTTTTGGTAGTGATAGCCAGAGGTCAATTTTACTTCCTCTAAAAATATTTCCATCCAATACTTCTCGAGCTAATTTGAAATACTAAGTGGGATTAGATATGACTCTTTGAGATGCTTCTAATGCAACCATACTTTTACTATTATATATGTAGTTTTTTTAGCTTACACGTAGAGAAAATATAGACAAAGAACATCCTCAATCAAGAGTTGAATCAAAGCTCAGACATTACTAGTCTCAATTATCACACAAACATACAACACTCAAAGGCTTTCTCTCCTTCAACATATAAAAAAATACACATAATCCAACTATTATTTAAATTTGTTCCATTATCTCATGCCCCAACCTGGGCGTGCATTCTGTGATAGACAAACTAGTCTTCAACATGCGAAATAAGAATCTATATAATAGAATAAAAATCATAAGGTGCACTCACTTACAACCAATTCATATAAATGTAGACATATTTACTTCCCTATTTCACTTATCTAATCAACGAATGATAAGCAATTTATCACAAACTTGTCCAGGAAAACTTATTGCAAACAATGGTTTCTTCACACAAACAACAAGAAATTTCTACAACAATAATAATCAATTTTTTGGTAAAACAATCCAATGTGGTAAAACTCAACAGTCCCTTTCACAATCTTCACTACAATTCTAGTTCCAATTTTATTTGTCGTTTTATCCTCTACCCTTTTTCGCATTCTGTCCCTTTCACACTAGAGCCAGTTTCCCTTGCCCCCCCCTTCTTTCAACCTAGCAAGTTATTCCCCCTTGTTTTTCCATTATCCCAAAAATCTCGAAACCCTTATCCCAATAGAAAAGGATGCATAGAGACAAGCCAAAAAGTAGTAAATACCACCAACAAGCACATGTTCACACTCATCATGACAAGGTATTGAGGAATAAATTTTTGCTTCATTTTTATTTTATTCCACCACAACTTTAATCACTGAAATTATTGGTGCACAACCAAATATTATAATTTACATTCCAATTATTCTAATAAAGTTAGATTTATTTTTTTAATTTCTAATATTAAACATATGCACAACTAAGTAAAAAATGGTTCCCATCATCATTGCCACATAAAACCATATACATATCTCTTATCATGTTAACAAGCAACAAACAATTAAAACATGGTTCATGCAATAATACAAATTTTAATGCACCTTTATGATATGGAAAGCATGAATTTCCATATAATTGCAAGCCGAATCATCACTTCCATTTTTACCTTTTCAACCGACCAACTCTTGGTCCTACACATAGAATGGATATCAGTAGTACCAAAATCTAAAGGAAATGGTAAATACAATTCATTAATTAATCTATAGTTAATTATCATGCAAGGAGGGTCATTACATTGTCCCCCACTAGGAACAAACACAATCCTTATGTTTCATGATATGGTCAAACAATATTAACATATCCAAATATAGCTTTTGAAATATGCCAAATTAATCATATTAATTTATAAATCATACTTCATTATTTGTATCAAATATCATCATTGAATCACAAATCATTCAAATTTGGACATGTAATTAAATTATTTAATATGTCATATTGCATTCAACCATGTCCATGGATAAACAAAAACATACATCATCACATAAGAAAAGCTACTCTACTCAGTAACTCAAACATACATAGACTACTCTACTCATTGTCCAATCTCATATCCATATGCATATATACATATATCATCAAACCATATAAAATGTTTTAAAATGTCTATATCTACTCAAATAGATAAGGAAATTGTTGTTGCATATCTACCATGTTCTCCTATGTGGTGTTTTTTTATCTAAGTAGTGGTCCCATTGAACCCGATATTGCTCTATGTTCCTCTTCCTCAAGTTATTGGTTCTAAAACCAAGTATACGAACATGTAGGATTATGCATAAGGGGTTGGCCCCCAAATGTATTTATAAAAATTTGGTAAATCAATTTCGAAATCCAAGAGAATAATGTCTAAACACATGTAGAAGGTTCACTATTATTAGGGGCAATGTTGGAAATTTAAACTTAAAATGGTCAAATTATTATAAAATTGGGGCAAATCGACCCAAAAAAAATTGCACCTAGAAATTTTTGGCTAATGGGCCCTAGTCAAGGGTCCCAAATATTAGCCAATTCCAATTTCTTAAAATTCATATTTTATCCAATTTGGCGATAAATAGTCACTATGCATAACTCTACGAAAAGGCCGAAATTCAATTTTTAGCAGATTGGTCATCTGCAAACTAGAAATATTCAAAACATGATTGGGATCAGAAATGTATTTTCTAAATAAGGACACATGGAAGATATTATGAATTTTGGATAAGCTTGGCGACAAAGCTAGTTTGTAAGGAACAATGCTTATCTTACCTACAATTTCAAATGAGCCCAAATATCTTGAGTCAAGTTTGGAAGATTTTATGGAACTTCTAGTTGGATTCACCCTTAAGAACACTCTATCTCCTATATAATGTTCTCTTAGTGTTATTTTTAGGTTTGCATAGATCTTTTGGCAATCTGCGACCTCTTTTAGCTTCTACTGAATTCTTTTTAATTGATCTTCTATTTATTTCATAGTTTCTGGTCTAATCACTACCCAATCCTCCAAATTATCCCATGATAAGGGAGTTTTGTATCTTATTCCATGCAGGAATTCAGAAGGTGTCATACCTAGTGATGCATGATAATTGTTATTGTATGCAAACTCAACTAGGTATAAATAATCTTCCCACTTTGTATACTGATGCATGCAATACATTCTTAACATATCTTCTAAAACCTGATTCACCCTCTCATTTTGTCCATTTGTTTCAGGATGATAGGCAGTACTAATATTCAATTTTGTTTCCAATGCTTCATGCAAAGCCTACCATAATTTAGAGGTAAAGCAAGAATCGCTATCAAAGATTATGATTTTTGGAAATCCATGCAATCCTACCACTTCCCTAGCAAACTTGGTTGCTATTGTAGGTGCATCATCTTGCATATTACCTGGTATAAAATGTGCAACCTTGGTTAACTTATCCACATCTACCAAGATTGCATCATGTTGAAACCTTATTTTAGGAAAACCTACTATATAGTCCATTAATACCACCTACCATTTTTGTGTAGGTATCTCATGTGGGTACAACCTACCCATTGGATGCAAATGTTCTACTTTCACTTTTTGGCACTCTAAAAACCTAGCCACATAATCAGTTATATTAGTTTTCATACCTAACCAATAGTAGGTCTTTCTCAAGCTCTTGTGCATATTTACCCCTCCAATATGTGTTTAATAAGGAGTTTTGTGTGTCTCCTTAAGGATTATTTCTCTCAATCCTCCTAAATTTAGAACTACCAAGCTGTTATTAAAATACAACAAGTCATATTTATATACAAAGCTTATATCCTTTCCAAGTTCTTTCTTATTTTGAGCAATGCAAGATTGGGAAAATTTATCTTTTTGTTCTAGATTTTTAATTTGATCAAACAAATCATATTGACATTTTGTCATTGCAACAATATGCCCTCTCCTTCGTAAAGTGTTTGAAATTTACTCTCCTTACCCTTAATTTAATCGATGCCAAAATCATACTCAGCTAGAAACTCCATCTAGCATTGTTGCCTAGCATTCAATAAGAGTCGAATGAATATGTATCTTAAAATTTGGTGATCTATATTCAGTTCAAATGGTTTTCCCAACAAATAGTGTCTCCAAATATTAAGGGTGTGTACAACAAATGCTAACTCCAAGTCATGAGTGGTATAATTCAACTCATGACTTTTAAGTTTCCTTTATTCGAAGGCAACAACCATGTAATCATGGGTCAAAACCCCTCCTAATACTTCATGCATCAATACACAGTGTAAATTGCTCATTAAGATCGAGTACTTGTAAAATCAATGCAGTTGTCAACATTTCTTTCAATATTCGAAAAGTCTCTTCACACTGCTCTATACATTTGAAAGCTTTAGCTTTCCTTTAAAGATTTGTAATGGGTTGGGAAACTCTTGAAAACCCTTTGACAAATTTCCTATAATAGCCTGCAATTCCCATAAAAATTTGCACCTTAGTCACATTAGTAGGTGTTGGCCAATCAATAATTGCTTCTATTTTCTTGGGATTGATTGCAATCCCCTCAACAGAGACAATATGTCCCAAATACTGTACTTGTGGAGTGTAAAATTCACACTTTGATAGTTTTCCAAATAACCGATTCTTTCTAAGAATATCAAGTACAGTTCACATGTGATGATCATGTTCCTCCTTGTTCTTAGAATAGATCAATATGTCATCTAGAAACCAACAAAAATATTTCATATTGCTCTCTAAAAATGTTATTCATGAGATTCATGAATGCAATTGGGGTGTTAGTTAACCCAAAGGGTAGGATTGTAAACTCAAAATATTTGTACTTCATTTTAAAGCTACTTTAGAAGTGTCTTCTTCCTAAATACTTAACTAATTATAACTAGACCTTAGTTCAATGTTCAAGATGATGCTTTCTCCTTTCAGTTGATCAAAGAGATCATCAATTCTAGGTAACGAGTACCTATTTTTGATATTAACCTTATTCAACATCTAGTAATATATGCACATCCTTAAGGTTTCATCTTTCTTCTTAACAAATAATATAGGAGCTCCCCATGATGACACACTGGGATCATTTAACCCTTTTTCCAACAAATCCTAAAGTTGTGTTTTGAGCTCTTGTAGCTCAATAAGAGTCATCCTATATGGTACCCTTGCAATGGGTGCAATTCTAGATAGTAACTCAATAGAAAAATCACATTATCTTTATGGAGGTAACATTGGAAGGTCCTCCAAAAACACATCCTTGAATTCTTCCAAGACATGATTTTTTTGGAAGTGATCCGATTCCACTTCAATCTCCTCTTTCTTATTCTACATCACAGACAATAAATATGGATTAATTACACCATGATCATAATGGATTCTAATCCTTTGATTAGACTCATATATAAACTCTACCCATATTTCCATAAAATTTAGAAGAGCCTTGTTGATATGGGTTAATTATTTTCATCAACCTTAGGTTGATGATTATTAGGACTTAGTCTTAGGTTTAATAGTTGCCTTGACGTGAGTTGATTTTGTCGCTCATGTTGACTAGGTCTAGGTTTAGGTGTTAGCACTTTTGTAGAATAAGGGCTTATTGATTAAGCTATTTTACACAATCCTCATATTTATAACAGATTATCAGGATTGGTTGTTGTACTTTGTTCTTATTTAAAGCACCTAATTTGTAATATTATTCATCGAGGAATTAATTTCTATCATGATAATTAATTCCTTATCATTTGTATTAGATCCTCGTGGCTCCTGACCCATGAGGGGAATTTACTTCGTGGAAATTCCCCTCTTCTCTTTCCCCATTTCAATTTTACAAATATCACTGATGATATTTGCACATAAAAATTTGTTTCAAATGTTGCTGATGATTTTCTGATAGAAACTTATCATCACCATTTTTGCTAGGAAAAAAATTGTGTTGTTAATTATTGCCGATCAATATTATTGACACAATTTTCTTAAGCAAATATGTCGTGAGTAGTTTAGCGGGGCCGATCATTTCATTCTGCGAATGCAAAAGCACGTGATCCAAAATGTGTGATTCATTGTTGGCATAAATTTTGTGCACCGATCATCTACAGGTACTCGCTCGACATGACACTCGCTCTTCAGATCTGCATCCTAAAACCCCTTGTTCGATGACCGAGGAGACATTTTATCCTAGAGCCTGTTCTTCTCGGCTCTACAATAACAACCAGACTGATGCCCACTGGCGATAGGAGGTCGTTGGCTTAGCCCTAGTATTTTTTTCTTGATGTAGTGTCACTCTTGCCCCGATGCTTCTCGAATACCATAGGCCGCACATGGTCAGGTCAACTTGAGCCATTGGCTCCCATCATAGAGGAGCTATAGATCTCATAGGTGCATTCATCCAAAATGCTATTTAAAGGTAGATTTTCTGCACTCGCTATTATGTATGATAGTCTGTCTTGATGCATGCATCTGACCTCTACGTAGATCTGCAAGGAGTTTAGTGGAGTTTTTATTTTTGGCCTGTGGAACGTCATCTGCAACATTTTAATCTTGTGGTGATCATGTAAGGATTTTTTTGTTGATTATTTAGAGCTTGGTCCATCACGACACTCTAATTTTTTACTATACATTATTCCCGAGCACACCTCTGTCGCTTCCCCATTCAGCTTATGGAAAACTCTGCCAAGTATTTTTGTGCAAGGTTGCACCGATCTGCAGAGCTACTATGATCATACTGGTTTCTAGCCACATGCACCCTACCATGAGGAATAAAATCCCCCTTTGGGTTTCAATTTTTGAAGTTTGTCGATCTGCTTCAAATTTAGTTGGCAACTACCTATTTTAAATCACATGTTGTGTTTCAATTGGTGACATGGACACATTCACATTTCTATGTGCATCATAGATGTGGTGATCTATTATCATGTGGTAGCCTCCAACATTGAAGCGGTTCATTGTGGTTATTTTATGTAGAGAGGGATGGAGGGTTTTGTGGGATTTATCCCACATCGCTCATGAGCTAGGTGTGAAGGATTTTTTGTATCTCTTATGTTTTGAGCGATTCAAAAATAGTCTGCCACATAACACATTTTGATTCATTTTGAATGTCATCAACGTACTGGCCTTTGGCATTTCGATTGCAATCCTTGACAACAGCTGAAGACCCTATTCGTGTCTCAAGCCCAATACCACGCATTTCCAAGATGAGAAATCATGTTTCAATACATTGATAAAAGGTGATTTGTCTCACCTGCACGCCATTGATAGATCACTTCTCTGCCTTTTCACATTGATTATTTCAGACACTAAACAACACTCTACTCAAGGATAACATATCCTAAAGTTCAAGACCCACTATTTTTTGACTGTGCAACATTCTTTGTGATATTTTTTTGCATCTGTCATTGATGATTTTCTCCCATAATACGTGTTGGATTCGGTGGGTGCTATTTGATTAGGTATTGAATGTTTTGTTATCTTAATCCCATATTTCATGGACTGAAGGTGTTTTTACCTTTAAATAGGGCGATTGACTTCATATACAATAGATAGTGCTCGTTGGCTCTACGAGTGCTGGCTATATGCCCTCTATTCAATTAATATTCTTCGTTTGACCGTTCGAAGCTACATATGCTTTTGACTATTGTGGTTTAGTGGGCCATGCAGAACCATTTGTTCGTATTTTTGTGGGTGAATAGAAATTTTTTATGATCCCACATTGTGTGGAAGAAAGGACCCATATGCTTTTAAAATGTGAACGCGCACTAATAAAATTTATCAGTGAATGTTGGCTATAGCCAACAACCACCAAAAATATTGGCAGTTGTTGTGAATGGTGTGAATAGTATGTATCGCTGGCTTTCATTGGACTACCAACCAATTTTGAGGAATCCAATTTTGGTGCACCACCACTCGCTAGCTCACGGTGAAGGGACACCATTTGATAGAATATTTTCTATTCGAATTTGTAATGGGCCTTGTCTCTTTATTTTTGCTCACAGAGAGACCTACTATTTTTCATAGTTTATTAGGGCTTCTTCTTTTGCAAGTATAGGCTTGCATATAGTCATTGGAAAGATCTTTTTGAGCCGGTTCCAATAGGCTTATAATTTTGATGTTTTGTAAGGGTCTATCTTGACATATGTTTCTTCAAATTTTGGGTCATTGAAACCTTCTTCAAAAACAAAGTGTTGTAAAATGGAGTGCATTTTTGGTTGAACCTGACACTCCTTAAATCCACTTTCATCCTTTGAGACTTTTAGAAGTAGACTTTCTCACGACCATGGCCCTCTTGATATTTTGTCATGATTTTGGGTACTCCTACTCTAGGAGGTTGTTTTCCAGTCATGGGAATTCAGGTACTTCGCTTTGGAGTTATCGTTGTCATTTATTTTGACCATGGTCCTCTTTATGTGATCATGGATATCACATGGGTACTCCACACATTGGAGTTGTCTTTGCCCCTAGTGGCTTGTATTTTGTGGATTTTAGCTTTTTAACTAAGCTCATGTCTTCATCAACAAGACTTGCAACACTTCTTTGGGAAACACTACATCAAGCTTCCGTATTAGCTTCTACATCCATTGGATCTTGAGGAGATCCATTTTACTCCTCTTATTTGGTGCATTCATCATTTGGTGCATCATGTCCTATTGTGGACTTTATTGGGCTACACGCTACTTGTTAGCTTTTATTAGCTATTATCCACTTGCCATTGTGGATCTTTGAGGAGTCACATTACTCCTCCCACTTGGGATTTTATAAAATTTATGGATTTGTAATGAAGTGCATCTCGGTGGTACCCAAAACTTCATCCTTTTGTTTACATCCATTATATCCCACTTGGGCATTCTTGAAGACATTCACCTGACTTCATGCCTTCCATGAGATGAATACTACAAAGATTTGACACTTCAAATTTTTTAAGACTACAGAGATTCGACACTTCAGAACATGCCTACTTGTGCCTGTTTCTTTCACTCTTCCTCCACTGACTATGGTTATAAGATGTTTCTTGGTAGGATTATTTGTACTTAGTTTTGGGTGCATGCTTATGGTTTAACATGATTTGTGTAAAGAGTTGCTCCTTATTGAAGATTGAAGACATTTTGACAAGACCCTTTTTCAACATAGTAGTGTTCACTCCTACATGCTAGAGGTTGACCTACATGGCAACAGACCTCGAGATCCCCTTTGGGATTCCTAAATGGACCCTTTTTGAGCATGTGAGTGAGTACTTGTGGAAGTTTTGGGTTATTTTTGACCTCATGCTGGTTGATTTGGGTTATTTTTTATCAACATTGTCCTGCCTAAAGCTCGTTGTTGCTCCCTTTGATGGAGTTGGGTGATCACTTTGGGGCTCTTGTACATCGTCTTTATCTCTTCTTTTTTGAACCATTTTGGAGAATTTTTGGGCACTTGTATATCTTCTCTCCCACTTCTTTGTAAAAGCATTGGAGTCCAATGCTTCGTTTGTTGGGAGGAATGATATGGGTTAATTATTTTCATCAACCTTAGGTTGATGATTATTAGGACTTAGTCTTAGGTTTAATAGCTGCCTTGATGTGAGTTGATTTTATCACTCATGTTGACTAGGTCTAGGTTTAGGTGTTAGCACTTTCATATAATAAGGGCTTATTGATTAAGCTATTTTACACAATCCTCAGATTTATAACTGATTATCAGGATTGGTTGTTGTACTTTATGCTTATTTAAAGCACCTAATTTGTAATATTATGCATCGAGGAATTAATTTCTATATTGATAATTAGTTCCTTATCACTTGTGGGCTTTTAACTAGTCAACACCAAAAATGATGTCAAAGGCATGTAAAGGTGCAACATACAAATGTTAATTAGTTTTTCCTTGTGGAAAAATGATGTGAGGTTAAAATAGACATTTTTTGACTTGGTAGGTTTGCCATGAATCGTACTCTACCTCCAAACCATTAGCTAAAATCCCAGGTCTTTCAAGTATATCCCTCACTAATCTAGTGGAAATAAAGCAATCATTTGATCCACTATTTATCAAAATATGCACATATTTTTAACTTTTTCCCATTTAATAAGAAAGGAGTAACTTGATCATCAAGTTTGGGACTACCTATCATTTAAAATATTTTGTGGGTGGCTTCTAGAGCTTTCTAACGAAGATCAGATCTATGAGGGTAGTTGTTGGCATAATTATCTCCTTGGCATATATAAAATCCACTTGGAGGAGCTATGTTTGCTCTTTTATTATTCTCGTTCCTACCCAAAGGCATAATTTCCCTAGCCTTTTCCTGATTTGGTAGTCTTTGATCATCCCTTTTGGAAAAATATTTGCCATCTCTCTTGAACTTATTGCTCTAAAAATTAACTCTATTTTTGACTCCCTATTTATTCTGATCTCCTCATTTACATTTATTGTTCTATTATTTTTCCATACACTCTTTCACTTCCTAGGCTCATATTTCTTCTTTTTAGATAGATTTTGATAATTAAAGTATGTTTTTTTGATCTCTTGATTCACTTCTTCTTTCTGTGCCAAGTAAGAAGTTGTAGAAAGGTTCATAGGGTTGTGCATATTCACCACCATCATGATCTTAGGATGCAATCCCAAAATGAATTTTTGAACCTTCATCTCTTTGTTACTTTCATATTGGGATGCATATTTTAGTAATTGAATATACTTTTGGTGATAATATTGTACTAACATAGTTTATTGCCATAGATTAGAAAACTCCCCAAATTTTTCCACATAATATTGCTTGGTTAAGAATCTATTCCTGAATTCCTTAATAAAATCCTTCCACTTGAGGTCTACAGCTTCGATGTTATACCCTTTCTTATAGGACTTCCACCAGTTAAGGGCTACTTCAGTCATGTTCATAACTGTCAATGTAGTTTTTGATTCAGATGACAAAACTATCAAAGAAAGTATGACTCTAGTTCACTTAATAAATTCTCTACTACATCACCATCACCTTTCCCATTAAAATTGGATATCACAACCTTCTTTAGGTTCCTATCCAACTCTACACTCACTTTGGCTCTACCAGTGGTGGATCCTGTAGGTTAATTGGGTGCTTCCCTAACCCTGCCTCCTCTAGTTTATCTTCCCCTAGCCATATATTCTATGATTTATGTTGTTGAACAATCAAATATTGTTTTTGGGCCATGTGAGTTTTCTTTTGGGTCATTTCTTCCCTTTTTTGCTCCATATGACTTTGAAATAGTTGCATAACCTTTGCAAGGTTTCCTTCCTCCCTAACAGGCTTATCTAGAGGAGGCTCATTTAATCGTTTCATCATTCTTTCCTAATGAGGACATTATCATATTATTCCTGCCCTTGGTCTCCTTACATGTCTTTCAGTGACTTCTTCCTCCCTACCTCCCACATGATTTCATGAAGATCCACCTCTTAGCATTTGTGTCATCTGACCTATAGGTGAAAGAAGTAAGTTAATATACAAGTTTACATTTATCTAACAAAATTATCTAATCAGAGTTCTACGAATTAAGGTCTCTTCTACTCTAATACCGTATGTAACAACCCTAGACTACTCACATGTTTGCACCATAAAATAAGTGAAGCAATTTCTTAGGGTAATTTTTTTTCCTATGTTTAATGAATCAAAACCCAAAAGTGCTTTCATATTCATAGTATTTTGTTTCACCTAATGAATATTAATCTTATAGTTTCTAATTAGTACAGGTATATCAAACCACTTTTGTGTCCAAGACTATTGTAGATAGCCACCCTAGTGGATGATGTTGGCCAAATCCTATAAAAGTGTCATTATGTGGAATCAAGTTATATCATTGAATATCCTTTTATTTTGACATGATGGTCGATCCACAGTTGGGGTTATCCTCTAGGTTGCTACCCGGGTAGAGGGTGGATGCATACTTCCCCATCCCTTAACATACTAAACCCTTGACTAATTGGTCAAATTATTCTAATAGATGTATGTAAGGAGGTTAGCATACATATGTCGAGTGTCTAGATTATTTTCCACTACTCAAATTCAGCTAGAGCCATGTCAATATCGTAAAATTGGACTTGATCACTCATGCTCCTTAAGACTCACGACCATTTATCCCATACCAAAGGTTGTGGCTAAAATAGATAAGTCAAATTAACATGGAACTTATCACAGTACTACCCGGGTAGCAACCTAGAGGTGGTATCCCATACCGCCCCTCGTTACAAGTTCTAACCAAGTTACTTCTCTGAACGATTCTATTAGACTACGATTGTTCTCAAGTCTCATTCTATGCATACCTACACCTCAAAAGCATTGGGCGTATATATATAAAAACTCATCTTACTCGATGAATTATAGTAGGAATATTAAGTAAATCATTATTTTAAAATAACAATTATCCCCATTATGTTTCATTTGAGACCTATCTCAAATATCTCTTCATCCAAACTATTGGATTACAAGGTATGCATATAAAACTCATATATTGGTCTAAGTCAATGCTCTCCTTTAAATCCTCCTTTACATATTTCAAGGTTCCTAAATCTTGAAGAAACTCATCATCTATTAATTTATACAAAAATAGCTAAAGCAATAGAAAATATTCTAAGTTAATTAGTTTGGCCAGTTAAAAAAAATATGATATTAACCTATTATTATCTACCTATGGGTTCTTAAAAGAATATTTTCAATATTTAATAAGTAAATATAACCATAGCACTCTGGCACAAACTAATCTAATCTTTGGTTGATCCCAAAATATAAAAAATTATCCCACTATCATGGCTAGAATTTCTACTCTCAAGGAATTCACTTTATTTTATTAGTTTTGAAAACAATAAAGCAAGTCAACTAGATTCAAACTTAATCCCCTTTCTCAAAAGTCAAGACACATACTTGATATTAAGGTCACATTAAGTAATTATTTTTCTCCTTAACCGTAATGAAATCCAAGCATGGATTCACAATACGTGCATTCAACGAAGGAAATAAGTAAAGATTACATATCATTGAATATCCCAATGTTCAATGATTGGACATCATTTTAACCTTTCAATTTAAGGTTGAATTAATATATCATACCGCTAATTCCAAGCATCTAGAAGCGAATAATTTGCTTAAATTAAAGGTGCTGATAACAATGAAAAGTATTTTAAAATACAATTTTTATTTTTAATTCATATTAAAGTTTAAAAGACATCAACCACATACCAATAGTTTACTATGCCAAATAAATTGCTTTCCTACAACACACGTATCTCACAATATTAATAATGAAGTAAACAAATTTTCACAACTCTGCCTTTCAGGTAGGAAACTACTAAAAATAGGACCAACTTTCATATATTGTTCTACTCATATTGCCACAATCAAATAAAACAATTTAATGAAAAATATCATATCAATTTTCAATGATGCTCTACCAAAAACCAAAGAGCTATTTTGTTTGACCTAAATCCAATGGCAATTACTATATTGCATTACATACACAAATAAAGCAATCTCTTCGTTATATTAAAAGCTAAAGTATCCCAAACCAATTACATAAACAAACCCAAACAACCATTACCAAACAAATCTCTATAATCTCTCAATAGAACCTTCCCATATCTGAGTCTTCTTCTGGTTCGAGGTATACTTTCTATGAATAGACACAAGAATATACAGGAGGTCTAGTTATGATAACATATAATACAACTAGAGGGAATTATGGACCACCATGTTCTTCAAGTTACAACTCAACAATATATGGTTTATGGTTTCCAACTAGCTCGACCAACTTTAGTCCAAGAATTATTCTAAGCTTGGGTAGTTTCTGGTAGCTATAACCAAAGGTCAATTTCGCTTCCTCTAAAACTCTTTCCATCCATTGCTGCTCAAGCTAATTCGAAAGTTTAAGTGGGATCAAATACGGCTCTTCTAGATGCTTCTAATGCAACCATACTTTTCCTGTTCTATATACAGTTTTTTAAACTTACACACAGAAAAAAGATATACAAAGCACGTCCTTAATCAAAAGTTAAATCAAAGCTCAAACATTACAAGTTTTAATTCTCACACAAAAAAACAACAATCAAAGGCTTGCTCTTCTTCAACATATAAAACAATTCACATAATCCAACTATTATGTAAAGTTGTTCCATTATCTCATGCTCCAACCCGGGCGTGCATTCTATGATAGACAAACTAGTCTTCAACATATGAAATAAGAATCTATATAATAGAATACAAATCTAAAGGTGCGCTCTCTTACAACCAATTCATATAAATGCAGACATATTTACTTTTCCATTTCACTTATCTTATAAATGAACGATAAGCAATTTATCACAAATTTATTCAAAAAAAATTATTGCAATCAACGGTTTCTTCACACAAACAACAAAAAATTTCTACAACAATAACAATCAATTTCAATTTCAAGGTAAAACAATCCAACCTAACTTAACTTAATTGTATCTTTTGCAATATTCACTACGATTCTACTTCCAGTTTTTCTTTTTGTTTTACATTCTATTTTTTTTTTTTTTGCAATCCGTCCCTTTCACACCAAAGCTAGTTTCCTTTTTTTTTTCCTTCTTTCAACTAAGCAAGTTATTCCTTTTTTTTCCATTATCCCGAAAACCCGGAACCCTTATCCCAACAGAAAAGCATGCATAGATACAAGCCGAAAATAAGATAATACCATCAATAAACATACCTACACACTCATCATGACAAGGTATTGAAGAATCAATTTTCGCTTCATTTTCATTTTATTCCACCGCAATTTTAGTCAATGAAATTATAAATGCACAACCAAAAATTATAATTTATGTTCCAATTACTCTAATAAAATTTAGATTTTTTTTTTTTTTTTCAATATTAAACATATACACAACTAAAATAAAAAGTGGTTCTCATCATCAATCTTACATAAAAACATATACATACCTCTTATCAAGTTAACAAGTAATAAGCAGACAAAACATAACTCTAGCAATAATGCAAATTATAATGCACCTACATGATATGTAAAGAGTTTTAAATCATTGCTTCCTTTTTACTTTTCCGCGTGCAAATAGAATATATATCGACATTAACATACTCTAAAGATAAAAAGGGAAGAGAATGCCAAAAATATAGTATAACATTCTGATATGCTAAATAAAGTTATCCTATTGCGTGGCTTGCTGGTGAAACGGTACAAATAATACGTAAGAAACTTCTAGATACGTCATACTTTTACATTAACTTCTTCACTATCTATCGACCAGTACCACCGCTGAGTCAAGTCAATCAATCAGAGATTGAACTGAAGAGTACTTACATCTTCGCCTCCACATTAATTACATAACATACAGCCGCCGTATTAACCAGAGGCTTTAATATTGTTTCTGTTTCTGAATGGTTGCAATATTGTACCATGACTCCATCAAAGCTTTAACCTGCTAAAAAACTTCTATTTTTGTCATGGTTTTGAGATATTTTCAATGCTTTGGAGCTCTTATGGGTCTTGTGTACACTAAACTTTAAAACAGATATAATCTAAAACTTCAAAAAGCATGCTGGCAGAGGAGGTCGTCGTATATTGCAGAATTGGAACGTAAAAAAATCGGTGTTTTGATTCAACAAATTGGTTTGGGTATATATGACCAGAAAAAGGAAAACACCAACCAGATAATAATGAAGAAGAAGGAAGCAAAATCCGAATAAAAATCCAAAAAGCTGCATGGGAAAAGCCAATACTTCCTTGAGTCAGTTCCGATGTGATGGACACCTCACGGAGCACTTGTGACAGAAAACTTTTTACTGAAGAATGGCAAGTAGAGGGAGGTTGACAAGATGAATGTGTGTATGTACGCGCATTATTAAAGAGTTGGTGAAAGATGAAACTATTCAGAGTACATGGCGGACATAGAAGAAAAAGATGAACGTATACGCAATGTGTATGTGCATGGATGTAGAGACATGCATGCATCCCTACTGTAATAACGTCGCTTATAATTAGCTTTTAATGCTATCTATTCTTCTGCATTTTCTTCTTTTTAGCTGTTCCTCTTCTTTTATTGTTAGTAGTGGTGTATAATGGAGGTATTGATAATTTGAGGGGCCACTATAATAGGTGTAAAGGATTAGCAACAGTAGATGCCTGCATTTATCCTCTGGTTTCATTTTCGCTTTGGAGCAGGTAATATGGAAAAGCCTGCAGGGGGACCCCCACACTATTAACGTTGAATGCAATTCCCCATTAAAAAAAATAGAAAAATTGCGAAGGTGGAGGAAATATAGCGAAGTCAGATGACGTTCAGATAAGGTCTTCTCGTGACGAAAATCGCAATTCAGCAATGAAATTCTATCCCGAAGATAGAATGCAATGATTTGTTTTTTTGTTTTTAAATGTTTAAATTGTGATTTAGGTTATAGGGTGGTTATGTGTTAAATTTTTTGTGATAAGCATAACTTTCAATTTTACGAAAAATTATGTTTTTTTTTTTAATTTGAGATTCAGCTCTCAAGAACCAGTGTACGAGTGCAGATCAGAGTCATATAATGTATCATGTAGTTCCATTATTAACAGCTTCTTCTTGAATCGTCTTTTCTCTTCTTCTGCTCCTTCCTGTTCTGCTTAATATCTGTCTGTCTAACGTGCGTCTCTGATATGACAGATCCTGCATTTTAAATCCCGGCAGACTTACTTTCTTGTCTCAGAATTCGCCAATAAAAGAGATTAACAGTGCCTCCGTCTATTCACAACACGTGCATCTCGGGGCCCTTAGAGTCTTGCCTGTACAACTCTGAACGCTCATTTCGTATACGTTTGTTATCGAATCTTCAAACCTAAGCCTGCGCTCATTCCCTCTGCATTATTATCATCATTGCTATATCCCAGATCTGCAGAGGGAGAGGAATTGCCATAGCCGAGTCCCTTTGGGTTTTGCAAGTACGTCTATGACATACTGCGGATCTGACCACACGAGGAACGTTGGCTTCTGAAAGAGTTGCAGACATGGATTGCGTGCGTCCCAGCGACCTGAAGGATATAATGGCGCAGATGGATCTGTACGAGGCGGAGCTTTTGCGGGACATCTATACGTTCAATAGCGGTCTCATCGATTCTTCTGTTCCGCCTCTGTTCGACCAATGCACCGCGGCATTTGAAGGGCTCATCAATCCCTACAATCTCAGCCGGAACCTGGCCGAATTTCAGGCCGGAAATAGCAATTCCTGCGACAGCGCCGCCTCGTCGGAAGACTGGAGAACATCCAACACTAACAACGGCGTTCAAGACTCCACCATGAACCCGTGCGCGGCAGTGCAGGCGGCTCCGCACCCGAATTACGTCAAGGCGTCCGCGGCCATGGCCGATCAAGCTGCCTACGCGTCGGAAGACGGCGGCTTCGGCAACTACGGCACCACGGCGGCGAGCATGGCGGCGATGCGGGAGATGGTATTCAGGGTGGCAGCGATGCAGCCTATAAACACAGATCCGGAGAGCTTCAAGCGGCCCAAGCGGCGGAACGTGAGGATTTCCAAGGATCCGCAGAGCGTGGCAGCGCGGCACAGGCGCGAGAGAATCAGCGAGAGGATCCGAATTCTCCAGAGGCTGGTGCCCGGCGGCACCAAAATGGACACCGCCTCCATGCTGGACGAGGCCATTCACTACGTCAAGTTCTTGAAGAGGCAGGTGCAGGCGCTCGAAGCCGCGGCTGCCGCAGGCGGTCACTTCAATTATCCGAACCACAATCCGGGTCTGAATTACGCCACATTTTCCTGCTGTCCTTTTCCCGCTCCAGCTTTCATGGCAGCTCGTCCTAACAATTACAGTTCCTTTAGAGTCTGTAATAGCCGTCTAATGTGATTATTATTATTATTACTACTTCTTAGATAAACATTAAGATAATCCTATCGTCGCCATTTGAAAATGTTGTCTTTATAAATGTTAAAAACTATTCGAGTTTTTTATTTCTTAGGTTAGCTACTGCAAGTATTCCCAGAATCGCCAATTCCGAATCAATTTGTATATATTAATTCGATTGTGTATGTGGTGGAGGAATTCGAAGGCGGAGTAATCAGTGAAGATTGATTTAGTACTCGAACATGAAACATTGAATGAATGCATGCTTGCTGTGGAATCCAAATTTGTGTACGTCAGGATGGTTTCTTCTTCTATGATTAGATCAGTTTATCCAATGTGAGTAGATCAGTTTATCCAATGTGAGTAGATCAGTTTATCCAATTTTTGCGTTTAAATACAAGATTACTCTTCTTGTGATGGTTTGTAGGTCGATGCATCTTCCTTAAACAAAGGTTTTTGTCAAAGGGCATGTCAGTGATACATCACATCCTGGATTTTGTGGAAGAAAGTGTGTAGTTGATTTGGTCTAATTGCTTACGGTGCTGGAATAGTTGCACTTTCAACAATGAGCAGAAGGTGACGTTAGCGACAATAAGACAGAGAATCTGACAGCATATTTCATTTTAAGAATCTGAGCACTGCCTTGTCTATCTTAAATTTCAAATTTAATTTACAAACAGTGTATTGTATTTTATTCTATTCTATTTGTTGATTGATAATAACGATAGCGTAACGGATAGCATCGTCTCAGACTCGCAGGAAAATATATGTATTAAAACCTTTTCTCACATTATAATTTATTCTATGGTTTTATTGACATCATTGGTTGGTACGTTGTCTTGCCTGATGGGAGCCTTATGTTAGAGTTGAAAAAGACCTTTCTTTGTATTTGTCAACAAATACTAATGATTTTCATATTCTAAGCAAAGTGAGTTTAGCAAAATTCTTTCCTACAACACACGTATCTCACGTTCATAATAATGAAGTAAACAAATTTTCACATTTCTTTCTTTCACGCAGAAAACTACTGAAAATAGACAACTTTCATATATTGTTCTACTTATAATGAAAAAAAAAAAAAATTAAATATCATATTAAATATTAAACACGCTCTACCAAATGTCGAAGAGCTATTTCATTTGGCCAAAATCCACTCACAATTATTATATTGCATTATAGAAACAAATAGGGCAATCTATTCATTATATTAAAATTCAAAGTATCCTAAACCAATTACAGAAACAAACCCAAACAACCATTACCAAATAGTTCTTTGGAATTTCTCAACAAAACCTTCTCATATTCGAACCTTTTTCTAATTGAGGTATACTTTCTACGAACATATACAAGAATATACATGAGGTTTAATTATGGTAATAGATAATACAATTGGAGGGCATCATGGAACACTCACATTCTTCATGTTACAACTCAACAATATATTGTTTACGGTTATCAATTGGTTCGACCAACTTTAGCCTAAAAATTATTCCAATCTCGAGTAGTTTCTGGTAGCGATAGCCAAAGGTCAATTTTGGTTCCTTTAAAAATCTTTCCATCCACTGCTGCTCAAGCTAATTCAAAAGTCTAAGTGTGATCAAATACAACTCTTCTAGATGCTTCTAACGTAACCATACATTTTCTATTCTATATGCAGTTTTTTTAACTTACACATAGAGAAAATATAGACAAAGCATATCCTCAATCAAGAGTTGAATCAAAGCTCAAATATTACTAGTCCCAATTCTCACAAAAAAATACATAAATCAAAGGTTTGATCTCCTTCAACATATAAAATAATTCACATAATCCAACTATTATTTAAAGTTGTTTCATAATCCTCTTCCAAACATAATCCTCTTCAAAACATTGATACTCTTCCAAACATTGATACTCTTATCAATACTTGTGCTAGCCATGAAATGCTTTCTCTCATGGATGGTTTTTCAGAATACAACCAAATTTAAATAAATCCTGATGACCAACACAAAACAACATTCACTACATATTTAGGGACTTTTTGTTACAAGGTCATGCTCTTTGGCCTAAAAAATATATGTGCCATGACATACATCTTTCATGATTACATGCATGAGATTATTGAAGATTATGTGGATGATCTCTTGTTAAAATCCAAAACTCAACAAGAACACATTGGTGTATTGAAAAAAGTCTTTGATTGACTTCTAGAACATAATTTAAGGTTTAACCCCAAAAAGTGTGTCTTTGTTGTTACCTCTAGCAAAAGACTAGGATTCATTATCTCCAGAAGAGGTATTGAGGTGGACCCAAACAAAGTCAATGCCATCATGGAGATGCCTCCCCCAATGAACTTAAAGGAATTGCATAGTTTACAAAGAAATATTCAATCAATTCATATATGAAAAATGTAGGCCATTCAATCACCTGCTACAAACGGGGTACCATTTTCCTAGACAAATGAGTGCCAAAAATCCTTTGATGACATTAAGCAATACCTAGCCTCTCAACCAGTCTTAGATTATCCTCGTTCGAGGGTCCCCTTTCATCTTTATTTTTCAACAACTAACTTTGCATTAGGGACAATGCTTGCACAAAAGAATGAAGAAAATCAAAAGCAAGTTATCTATTACATGATTTGAACATTGGTAAGATATGAAACTAGATATGCTTATGTAGAAAAAATGTGCTTAGCAGTGGTTTTTACCACTAAGAAGCTCATACATTACATACTTAGTCATACCACATATGTCATAGCTAGAGAGAATCCTTTGCATTACATGATATCTCACACTTACAATAACACTCGTACTGCTAAATAGATAATGCTTCTCACTAAATTTTATCTTGAGTTCATAAGCCAAAAGTCCATTAAATATCAGGTCATAGCCGATCAACTTGTGGAAGCTCCACTACCCAGTGATCATCCATTAATTATTGAGCTCCCAGATGATTTGGTATTTGTTATCATTGAACAAGAAGAATATGTTATTTTAAAGGAAGATGTCAATATCACACTATACTTTGATGGTTCTATGTGCAAAACATGTCAAGGTGCTAGAGTTATCTTTCATACACCACAAGGGGTGCCTATCCCCTTATCATTCAAACTAGACTTCCAATGCACAAATAACAATGCATAGTATGAACCCTTAATCTTATGTCTTCAAGAAACTATAGCTATGAATATAAAGTGTGTCAATATATTTGGTTATTCTCAACTTGTGGTTAGATAAATCAATGAAGAATACCAATGCAAAGAACCCATTATAAAACTTTACCATGAAGTAGCAATATCATTGCTCTCTAAGTTTGATTGGTATGAAATCAATAGTTTTCCATGTTCGACTAATATATTTGTAGATGTGATGGCCTCTCTTGAATCATTTATTCAAAAGGACTCCTTAGGAGAGGTATTGCCACTCATTATCACAATAATATCTAAATTTATAATTGTTCGTGCTAAATATAAGGATGAAAAGGATGTTTTATTTATCCATTTAGATTCATATGATACTTGGTCAAAAAAAATAGTAGCCTTAATAATTCTATATATAGGCTATTTAATATATATATATCACATTAAGCATATAATGCTCTCAAGTGTATAACATTAAGTGGTTCATAGCATATATATGTTTTCTTTATATATATATATATATATTGTGTGTGTGTGTGTGTGTGTGTGTGTGTGTGTGTGTGTGTGTGTATACATGGCTATTACACAAAAAAAAATTACATTTTATACATTGCATTTTACACTTACATTGCACACATTTTCATTTCACAAATTGCATTCCATACATTGCATTCACAACCACATTTCACATTTCATATTAGGGATCATTTATTAAGTTTAGATAAAAATTGGTCAAATAAATTCATGTTGCCTTAATCAGGGGAACCTTAAAAAAGTCATCCATTCCATTACATCATTCCATAGATCCAAATTGTCATTCGTAAAACCACATGTCCATAATTTCTATGTGTTTTCGGTCACTCAGCCAATCCTAGAGTTTTAAAAAAAATCTTGAGTTTTAGGAATTGACTCTAAATATTCTTAAACCAAACACAAATCACACATATTAGAAACGTCTTGTGTCAAAGAGGGATAACACCATACTATGGTTGTACTTCAAAGTGAAAATTTTATTCTTTTTTTATCCCATCATGCAATATAGTCCACAAAAATAGTGGTTTTCACCACTATCGCAATCCCAAAAATTAAAGAAAGAGTAGGGAAAAACCCCTAAAAACTCTAAATATTTTACATAACACACCACATATTTGCAATTTGTAGGGATCATACTATATTTACAGTCAAACAGTTACGTAGTCATCACCAAAACTTAAAGATCAAAATATTGGACTATGGAGCTAATCTTCACTAGATCTATAGATGCTTGACTCGTAATGGAGTACACTCACGCATGGTAACACATCTCTTTTAAAGAGACCTCTGATAGAACATAAGGACAAGCTAGCTTCTTGGTCTTATTCATAATAGGTTTCACCCAATTTGCTCAATATGGGTTAATGAACTCACTTGTACACACATTGGTTTTTAATTTCCTCAAGTCATTACCATACTCATGATTTAGTAAATGAATTCACTACACACACATTTGGTCTTAGAGAAATTATGCAGTGTTTAGTAAGTTTGTTTGATATCACTAGTATATTTGAGTCTTTGCAAAACAATTGGTTTTCTATAGCAACATCCATATCTTCTTCCATTTCAACATCCATGTCATTCCATGAGTCATCCATTTTCCATACCACAAATTTGGTGTCCCTAATTAAGCAACACATGACCAAACAAAATCTAAACTAGCAGTGATCATTATAAAATTTACATCCATATCCACATTACCATTGCATTAATCGTCCATATACATTTGCATCCATATAAAATAATTCACACAAAAATATAACACAAAAATTATAAGTCATGTATATAAATATATAAATATCGCATGTACAATGAGTGCCCAAAAGGATATATACAATGGAGCACCAAGGCTCATACATAAAAACTGCATATAAGCACTAGCTAATGCCTATAAGAGGACCTTTGTGACCCTAAAAGAATCCTAGATCTAGAGCTATGTCTAGAATCACTAGGCCTAATAGACCTAGATACAAAGAAGGAGGGTGGATATGGAAGCCCAATATGGTGTGCCATCAATCGATCCTCCAATAGATAGATATATCCCTCCTGAGCTTGAAGTTGTAGTACATTGTACCTTTGACAATGATCCCTCACTAGAAACTCTTCATAGAGCCTTGTGATACTATCCTCACCTTCACCTATAGCCATTTGTGTACCGTTTTAAGCCTAAAACCAAGCAATATTTACATCCTGAGTTGCTATGATAGAATCCTGAGCTACCACCATAGCATCTTGATCTACCACTAGTTAATCCAACCTCACCAAATCCTCCTCACTCTAACCAAGAGGACAAACCATAACTCCTCCCATGTCATCTACACCACCTCCATCCTCTCCACTCTCTGGATTCTACCCTACTATGCCCTTATTATGCTTCCTTCAACTACTAGATTGAAAGTGCCACTATTACATAGAATCCTCATGGGTCTCTTCAACCCTTGCCTCATCCCCAACCCCATTCTCTGCTAGACTTAGTACCCATGGTGGTTGTGTAGCAAACCACACATCGTACTCTATAGTAGTCCCAATGTCATCCACATTAGGGAGGTCTATCTCCTCATCATCCTCATAGGTCATCCTCCATGCCTCAAGGTAAAACTATCTCATCTCGATGTTGTCTATAGAGCAGTAGTACCAATGGAATTCCCTATCTTAGACCAAACTACCTCAATATCCATAAGAACTAGATTAGATCCATCTCACTCCTATGTCTCCCATCCACCCACCTATCATGTCGAACCCTTCGTAGATGCTCCCCATTGTCCATCCACATGGCACCTTGTCATGGCCTCCATATCACTTGGGCTAGTGTCAACCTAACCCACAATTTACTATACCACTAACTCATCCTTATAGGATTATTTGGATGCACCTCCTTTTACACTAGCCACCTCATAGCATAGGGGTAATCCCTATCCCATCCTATAGTTGGTAAGCCAACTGGTCGAGCCACACTAAAATGTTCCCAATCCCAACACTACAATAGAAATATGCATCATACTCCCTACAACCTTTACCTTTGCAATGCATACAACTCTTGGTACATCTACGCCAATAAATTAGGAGTCCATGCATACACCTGAGGTGTAGCGATCATGTCGCACACCAACCCAAGTAGATTCCAATGGAATCGATAGCCAATGTTGTTTATGGCCACTATGTTGACTAACATGAACATCACTAGAGTATGCAAGGCATCTAGATTCTTGTCCACATACATTGACAAGTAGAAAATCCCTCCACTCATCACACCTACATCCTACCACCCATCTCCAAAAATCTATCTCAGTTCATGCTCCTTATCATGTTTGACCTTGACACGTATCCTCTCCACTGGTAACTTGAGGATGTGGTATACATCCTCAAGTATCATAGTAATCTCTCTAATAGGAAGATGAAAAGTCCTCCTATTTTGATCCATTTCTCTACCAAGGAAAAGATATATCCCTCATTTGCCCTCACCACATCTACCTGGGCTTCTCTTGCTAGCCCTACACACTCCATCCACTCTCAATATTTATCCCACAAATTCTTGCTCATCCTAGGGATGAGTGGTGAGAACCAATGCCGAGACTCCAAAATTTGTAGTTTCAACACAATATAAATCATTCATTTTATATACATTGTAAAATTCACAATAAAGAAAAAAAAGCACAATAATTTTTTTGCACAAAAATAACAAAAGAGCTTCAAAGACCACTTACTTTGGAAAACTGCATATTCTCTCTCGCTAATGCATCTACATCCTCCACCGCCATAGCTTCCATAACACCTCACTTCACTCTTTCACTCCACTCACTCCCTCAGATGCAACTTCTAAAACTTATAAATGTGATAATGAATCTGATATTCCCCTCTGAAATCTATCTATAGCAATTTTTAGATGCATTGAAATTTCCATGGGCACTTTTGGATGCACTGAAACACATCTCTACATTTGAGAACCATAAAACAATGATCGATGTCTAAGCATGCAGTAAGCACTAGCGAATGTTTGGCGTTAGAATTGACAAAAGAAAAAATTGATCCAAAAAGGTAGCTTACCTCCACCAAATCATTCCAAATTGCATCCATGCATCAAATTCATCATAATATCATGTTTTATGAAAACCAAAATTGATTTGGATTCATAATATAAAATTTCACAAAATCACTCAATTCAATCATCAATGCATTTCTAATCATCACATTTCATTAACACATCATTTTCCAACCATTGCATTTGCACATTTACCAAGTTCACATACAATTTCAAGTGATCCTTGTATCTAGTGGTTTGTTCTATCTCCTTGGAAATTGTAGTAATTTGCATCCATGCAATTCGATAAGATGAATAAATCACCATAAGAAAACTTGATCATTTTTAATCATCCAAAATCTTATTGATTGAAAAATCAATTTTGGTGCTTCACCTTTTAAGTGAAACTATGCCAATACCAATTTGCTCAAAATATGTCATTGATGGCCTTGTTTGTGGGGCCTAAAACATGAACAAAATCATATATCATCATTCCTTTTTATATTGATAGTCATCATGGCAACTAGCTCGAGCTAGACTGATTGGTTCCAATTGTAAGAATTTACCGACAGCCACTAACTGGCCCTCTAAAGTTGTCTCTTTTTCTTGTTGCATCTTCATCACTTTGCATTTCAATGATGTCATATGGTAATTTATTCAACAACATGAAATCACCCCAAACTTGGGGTAACCACATTTGACTTTGATTTTTCCACAATATGATACATCTTACATGGTCATGGCATCTACACTTGGCAAAAACACATTTTTTTTTATTAGGGCAAAAACAAAATCAATCACTTGCATTTTACAACCCCCTTCCACCATTGGGGCAAAAATAAAATCATTTTATATCATTCACATCATCCATAATTCCATCATTCACTTACACATAAGCATAAATATATCAATTGGCTCATGAGATGCATATTCCACTCATTCACCAATTGAGAAAATAAGCTACACAATAATAATTCTCTTGTCTTCAAGTTCATCATTGCATCCTACCAAGAGAAATTTTCTTCTACATCATGCCAAACTAGGTGTCTCGTATTTTTGCACCACATTGTATTTCATGCAAGGTGATACAAAAGAGGTATTTTTAGACACCAAAATCTAGTCACATGTCATTCATCCATAGCTTCCCACCACATTTACCCATTATTTATATATATTTGTTTATATGTATTTAAATAATAATATTTTATATATATTTAATAAACATATGTATATATGTATGAATTAATACTAGCCATCCATCATGATCTAATCCTATCCATTCATCCACCTTAATCCATGCCACCTATCTAGATCTAATTTCCACCTTCCGTCATGTTTTAATATTGACCACAAAAATTGTGTTGTTAAAACCCTAATATGTCCTAGGGAAGATTATAAAGAAGAGTCATTTGATGACTCAACCCCTAATATTTTGAATTCTCTTAAATATCTTTTTTTCTATCATTCACCATCGTCACTCCCATTGCATCTTCCATACCCATTGTCGTTTTCTTCACGCAAGCTAGATTTGCTCTACAGGTTATATATCACTTCCCCAAATGCCCACAAGTACTCTACGAGCACCGACCATTATTTCATGAGTGTCTTTGGGTGCTTCCTACCATCACCAAGTGCTTGTGGGTGTTTCCCATCCTTGATCTGCCGCCTTATGGCCTTCAAGCATCATTAGGGCACATCTACATCATCATCTACTACAACAAAAGTGAAGACATAAGCAATAAATCTACCTAAGCAAGGTAAAGATTCAATACATTCATTTAAGTATTCTTAGAACTATTTACAATATTTCCATTTTGCAACTAGGGTTTTATAGCTTTCATTTCTAAGGGTCTCATGCAGTGGAGCCCTCATAGGTGTTACTAACATTTTGTTATTATTTTCTATGTGGATATATGAGGAAAACATTCATTTTGGCAGGTGCTTAAGTTAGAGTGGTCCTACATAGGATACTAGAAAGCCCACTCACTCTTGTTGGGATCAAAGATAAGTTTTGAAGACACCACCAACATTGTTGACTAGGGTTTTGAAGAACCCTAGATTTGTAACAGTTGTAACATTTGTATCAATATAAAATTGCGTTGTAAAATTAGAGATTTTAGGCTCCCCTCCTTTATATCAATAAAATATTATCTTTTGTGCAACATATTGTGTATTGATTGTTATCTATTATATTATTGGTGTTTTATTTTTGCATTCACAATATTTATTTGATTAATTAAATTGAGGTAGATTTAAAAGATTTAATATGTAGAAAAAATATAATTCATGTTGGGTTTAAAATGATTTTTTATTATTATTTAATTTGAGGTACATTTAAAGTATTTAATCTGTAGATTAAATATAATTCATTTTGGTTTAAAACAAGGTTAGCCTAATTCCAAGCATCCATAAGAAAATCATTTGCTCAAATTAAGGGTGCAGATAACAATGGAGAGTATTTTAAAATATGAATTTTGTTTTTAATTCATATTAATTTTTGAAAGATATCAAGTGCATACCAATAGTTCACTATGCCAAAGAAATTTCTTTCCTACAACATACGTATCTCACGTTCATAATAATGAAGTAAACAAATTTTCACATCTCTTCCTTTCAGACAAAAAACTACTGAAAATAGGACTAAATTTCATATATTGTTCTACTCATATTACCACAATCAAAGGAAACAATTTAATGAAAATATCATATCAATTTTCAATGACACTCTACCAAATGCTGAAGAGCTATTTCATGTGACCAAAATCTAGTGGCAATTACTATATTGCATTATAGAAACAAATAGAGCAATCTCTTCATTATAATAAAATCCAAAGTATCCTAAACCAAATACAGAAACAAACCTAAACAACAATTACCAAACAGTTCTCTAGAATTTATCAATAGAACCTTCTCATATCTAAGTCTTCTTATGGTTTGAGGTATACTTTCTATGAATAGATACAAGAATAAATAGGAGGCTTAATTATGGTAACATATAATACAACTAGATGGAATCATGAAACACCACGTTCTTCAAGTTACAACTCAAAAATATACAGTTTATGGTTCCCAACTGGCTCAACCAACTTTAGTCCAAAAATGATTCCAAGATCGAGTAGTTTTTGGTAGCTATAGCCAAAGGTTAATTTTTCTTCCACGATTATGCATAAGGGGTTAGACCCCAAGTATATTTATAAAATCAGGATGAGTCTAGTACTAAGGTGTATAGACATCGGGATGATTTTTTCAAAAATTTTGCAAAAAAGTTATCAAATAATGGTAATTTTATGAAAACTATGCACAAAAAATTTCAACTCCAAAAATGGTGATCGATAGAAGCGACTATCATAAGGCGACAGATAGAAGCGACTGTCACAAGGCAAATGCCAAAGGTGACTATCACAAGATGACTTTCACAAGGTGACTGACAGAAGGTGATTGATAGAGCACGACTGTCACAAGGTAACTAACAAGCGTGACTATCACAAGGATACTATCATAAGGTGACTAACAAGCGTGACTATCACAAATTGACTGTCATAAGGTGATTGTCATAATGTGATTGACAAGCGCGATTGTCACAAAGTGACTGTCATAAGGCGATTGTCACAATGTGACTAACAAGCATGACTATCACAAAGTGATTGTCACAAGGTGACAGTCACAAGTCAACTACCAAAGGCGACTCCCAAAAGGTGACTCTCACAAGGCGACTGTGACAAGGCAACTGTCATAAGGCAATTTTCATGTGACTGTCATGAGGTGATTGTCACGAGATGACTATCACAAGGTGACTGTCACAAGGCGACGGGAAAAAGTGACTGCCAAAGATCATCAATAAGATGTCACATGTCCTCTCCTCTACCATGTGTCACGCATCTGTCATCTTCAACCATGCAGAATTCTATAAATAGAATAGCAAGGTCATTTTTCACCTTTTTATGATGATTCCAAATCATTTTCCAGCATTTTTAGAATGTTTTCTACAACATTTTTTGATTATTTTCAAGGTATTTTATGAGCATTTTTAAGGTATTTTTTATAGTTTTTAGGGTGTTTTCAGAGCTTTTTCTGTGACTTTTTATAGTATTTTCTAAGTTTTTTCACAACATTTTCCTAGCATTTTTAGAGTGTTTTAAGAGCATTTGAGAGTGTTTTAAAATGGTTATAAAAAATGGTTAGGGCTTCCTCTCCTCTTCCTTCCAAGGTATCTTTCAAGAGCTACTATTTATCAAACCTAAAAGAACATTTTTAGCACTCTTGGGAGTGATTCCATCTGGATTTACACCTCTGAAGTTGCTGGAGTCATGAAGATGCCATAGGTGGATGTCAAAATATTCCTGATGCAACGTATTGTTAGTTCCTATGAACATGATGTGCCCACTATATAGATAAAATTTGATAACAAGGATATTGTTTTTATAATGAACCCCTTAGATGTGTAGCGATCAATAGGGCTACCATTTTTAGATGGTCTCCTTGTTAACAACTTGTACAGATTGACTTAATTTGAAAAATCAACGTTGACATCCAGATATGGTCTGAATCTAGAACATTTGAAAGGTAAGTTTTTGAAAATTTCATTTTTGTTTATCCTTAATTTTTATGTATGATTATTTCCAATATCCATTCTCTAATAATGTTCTCTCTATTTTGTAGTTAATTCTTCTAAATCTAAAAGGGGTTTGAATATTTCCAATGTTATAGATAAATTTCTTTATGCCTATTTGAATTTTTCTTGGAAAGGCTTATTCTACAGGGCCAACCCATAGAAATGCCTTTTTGGGCTTTGTCATTGTTGGTTTGTTGTATTGATTGAGGTAAATATGATTGGTCCACTCACATTTCATACAACCTGAAATAGGACCTTTCTGTGTAGAAAATTCAATCTACGTATACAATAACCTCCAACAATTTTATTCTTTGTCTTTTTCAAGAAGCATATAATAATATTCAATAAAATAATTCTCCAACTGCATTACACCAAGATTTGTTGGCTATTGGGATCACTAAGAATAAAATACAGGTAAAATTATATATTGGAATAGTCTTTTTTTCTATTTTTTCAATCAATCTTGTTATTTTCTAATTTTCTTTTGAAAACGGAGAAGAGTAGCTCACTCCTCTAGTAAGAGGAATACTGCCATCAGGATTTAAGAAGCATCTGGTGATTCGGACATGCAGTCACAATCATATTTGGTAACTTCAACCTATAAACATAGAAGGTCTCTTGATGGACAACATACATGTATGACTCCTCTTACTTATGGACATGCATATGCTATAATTGATATTGAAGATGAAACGTCCAGCTCACAAGGTAAACATATTTTTCAAAAGTTATAATTTCAATAATGTATTTTAATAATATAAAATTATATTTAGTTTGAATTTTTTTTTTACTATTTTCACAGCAAAGGCCAACACTTGCACCATCAACAATAACAAAAATAACATTTGATTTGGGTATGTTTAGTTAATATTGATATATTTTAATTGCATTATTTTTAAAATTAGTTTTAATTTATAATTTCCATCTAAAATTTTGCAGATGGACTGACTAGATTTAAAAGACTTATAAAACAAATGCCTCCACCAAGTGCACAATAGGAAAAGCAACCAATCCTTCCATAACAAGTCCATCTATAGCAAGTCATAAAAATATCCACAACACACACCACCAGAGAGGAACCAATCTCACATGCATGGGAAATAGTTCCTCACACTGCCATAATAGCCACTTTAGGAAACCAACAATTAGTTTTGAACACAAACTCAGACTATGGTTTATTCTGTTGTTTCAAGAATGGGGTTCTCAATTTTAAAACTTGATAATTTATCAAATGTAGAAAGCGCATCTCAAATGCCCCCTATAGATGCAAATATGAAAGACGATTTTATATATCAAGATCTAAATAATTTGAACTTGTCACTGAAGACAAGTTATTTACTTCATGGGATAGGGATCGATGATGAAGCATAGAAGAATATTGAAGGGTATGCCATCGATGTTTCCTCTTCCTCCCACCAACAAGTTGACACCCATCATCATCGAACTGATGATGATAAAATTGACTTTCTAGAAAATGTTTTACTAGTAAATAGATGTAGGGCTACTGTTACGAATAATCTTCTTTTAGATATTGATATATTAAGAGAATGGGAATATCAAGCCAAGGTTATGATCAAAGAAAATAAATGGTCGATACAAGAACTTCTCACATAGAAAGGAGTTTTTTCAAAGGTGGAGAATAAGCCACAAAAGCTCTATGCTTTGTTACATAAAGACAAATCTGACACTGCCAAGGCTACTTCTACAAGTAGTGATGAAGTTTTGGCCATTATACTTAACTGATTAGAGAACATGAATGTCGAAGCCCAAGCATATTTCAATGAATGGGAACTACATAAGAAGAAAGTAGTAGTAGAAAAAATAGCAAGACTTATAGCAGATGTAAGTTTTACATTTAATTGAAAATCATTTTTTCCTTTAATATATTTTTAAAATTAATATTAATATTTTTCTCTTGTATTTTACATTCTAATTAGCAGCATTTAAAGTAGCAAGTTTCAGCCTTGAAAATGTGGATCAAGATTGCAAAAATCAGTGTGACTAATGCTATTGAATTGAAGAAGAGACTACAACACATTGTTCGAGAAAACAATTGGCTGAAGAAGCTAATCAAAGAAAAGGGCCTAGATGTGGATGTTGCAGTTAAATAAAATGAGAAGAGCCAAATGCACTATTTAAAGAAGATATCGCAAAGGAAGAAGGTTTAATACTATCAGGGATAAACACTACAACTAAAATTTTGGTACGGGTTGGTGCATTGGAAGCAAAGGATATTGAGGTAAATGTAACTGACACTTCAGGCACTTTGCAGGAAGAAAATGTAGAAAAGTAGAACTATTGTTTCATTATTTCATGATTCAAGAATGTTGTTAACAAAAGCATCATTTCAAAGACTCATATTTAACATATTTTCAAACATATTATTTTATATTACATTAATTTTATAAGTTTTATATTACTTTTTCATAGTTTATTTTTATTATTGTGATGTTTTTGATCAGTAGTGTGGATGGAATAAATAATTTTTAATTATGTGGATGCAATAATGGAGCACCAATATTTAGTTTATCATAGATAGTTTAATCAATACAAAGTTTTATTCTATACATAGTTTATTCTATAAATAGTTTACTCAATACATGGTTTATTCTATACATTGTTTTCAATACATGGTTTATTCAATACATGGTTTGCCATACATTTTTTTCAATACATGGTTTGCTATACATGGTTTTCAAAATATGGATTGCCATACATTGTTTATTTAAATACATGATTTATTTAATACATGGTTTGAAATTTGCTATACATTATTTTCAAAATATATAAAATCAGAATATACATAGTTTATTCAATACATGGTTTGCCATACATTGTTTTCAATACATGGTTTATTCAATACATGGTTTGTCATACATTATTTTCAATACATGAGTTTCAAAACATGGATTGCCTTACATTGTTTATTTCAATACATGGTTTAAACTTTGCTATAAATGGTTTTCTATACATGGTTTATTCAATACATGGTTTAAACTTTTTTATACATTATTTTCAAAATATATGAAATCATAATATACATGGTTTATTCAATACATGGTTTACCATAAATTGTTTTCAATACATGGTTTATTCCATACATGGATTGCCATACATTATTTATTTCAATACATGATTTATTCAATACATGGTTTGAACTTTGCTATACTTGGTTTATTCAATACATATTTTGCCATACATTATTTTCAATACATGGTTTATTCCATGCATGGTTAATACTTTATTCAATACATGGTTTGCTATACATGGTTTTCAATACATGGATTGCCATACATTGTTTATTTTAATACATGATTTATTGAATACATTTCTTATAATTTATTCAATACATGGTTTAAACTCTTTTATAAATGGTTTTCTAAATATATGAAATCATAATATACATATTCTGTTGACAACTGGTAGCATCATATATGAAATCAAATACATGTGAAAAATAGTAATATATGTGATACTGTAACCAATATTCTATTCCAAAATCAATGAAAACATGTCTCAAAATATAATCAAATCTCAATATTAATATGTGAAATAAAATAAAATAAATGAATCAAATCCCAATATTCTCTATTGATAAATGATAGTTTAATACATAAAATAAATCAAATGAAAACATTTTTGCATCATAATGGTGAAAGCTAGAACAAAATCTTTTCAGATTGTGAAAAATATTTCATGCTCATACCAAAAATTTATGTCATCATTGTTACAATTATCCCCATCATCTTGAATATTCATGACACCTCTTCTGTCTACCAAAGATTTCCAATATGACAAAGCTCTTTCATAAAGAAACTGCTCAACCTCATATGTCGACACATATACTCTCAAACAATTTTCTAAATTTTTGTCCAATCTATTTTGAACTTTAGATTTGATATATGATAATGCACTAAATACGCTTTCATCCCCAACTAATCCTAAAATCATCATTTGGCATAATTCATATAAATTAAAATATTCACTCATAGTATGTTGTAATATACTACTGTGATATAAATATTTCCACAAATGTTAAATAGAATCTCTTTCATGGTGATTGGTGAATTGTGAAACTTGAGTAGACATTGTTGTTTAGAAATAGTGCAATTGGTTTAGAAATGTAGCAAAGGTTTTCTGAGACTCAGACAGTGTTAGGCTAACCTTGTTTTCTGGGCATACTCTAACCTTGTTTTTTGGGCATGCATTCTTTGCATGCCTTCCTCTACATTTTTGGTAGCAATAGGCTAATTCTATATCATTTTATTGCTTCTTCTTTTCTAACAGCAGCGTATCCATCTGTAGTGCTAGAGATGAGAGCATTTCACTCTTCAAATCCTCCAGCATGTTGCCTATCTCTATTTTGGTGACTGAAGCAGTCACCTTCATGGTCCTGGCAGTGATTTTGCCTCACCTTCTCGAGTAGTTATGGCATAATTTTTTAATTTTGTCCATAGCATGCTGATAGACATCACCTCCAGAGATCATGTTGAGAGCCTCCAGTGACTCATTGGTAAGTCCCCTCAAGAAGATGCTTTTGAGGGACTTATCAGATAGCCTCAAGTGAGGGGACCGTTGAAGATTAAAGTTGAATCTCTCCCAATACTCCTCGAGAGACTCATCTTCTATTTGTGTCATGCTCAGGACCTCCTCCCTGGAGTCTCTTGTTCTCCTAAAATCTTGATATTGCTCTACAAAGAGCTTCTTCATCTGGTCCCAGGTGGTGATGTGTTTATCTCCTATACCGATGAACCATCACATAGCTACATCATCTAATGTAGAAGGAAATAATTTCAACTTCTGCGTGTTTGATTTGTAATCCATAGACCTACACAAAACATCAAACTTGAATAAAAACAGGTCAAGGTCCTCAGTCGGGTGTCCTCTGAAGGACGGAAGGTGAGAAGGGGATATGTTTTTCATTTTGGTATCTCCTACTCCCTCCTCTATTGGGAAACTAAATCCAGATGAGACTTCATCGTTATCTACCATTTTTTTTGGGAAATGTGGTTTCTAATGCAGCATTTATGGCCTTTCGATCATTTAAAATTTTTTGAGTCAATGCTCTAAGGTTGTCTGGCAAGATCGTCTGATCCTCCACATAATTACACAACAGGGATTCCTCTAGAGGAGTCCTATTAAATAGGGAATTTATGATGATTTGTTCATCCCCTTGTTGATGGGATGAGGCGATGCTTTGCACAAAGTGCGATTCCTCACTCCAATGGACTGCTGGTAGGTCAGGCGAGTCTAACTCAAATCCAAAATGCTCGAATGACTCAGGTCCTAATGGATTAGTTCTTATAAAGTGACCGTCAGGTCCTCTTCTTCTCGAAGAACTCACACAAGGTCAGATGAAGGTTTCAGGGTATTGTAAGTAATCTAATTAAGACGCTTCCCCGGCAACGATGCCAAAATGTTGCAGGCCGAACAAGGTGAATGGTTTCCTATTTTTGTCACATGCCCGTGCATTTAATTATCAACCTAGGGAGCTTCATAAACTTGCGAAGAGTCGGAATTAGGTTACTACAATACCAATGGAGGTGAATCTGCTAATCCTACATTTTTAGGGGTATTCTTGAAATGGTTTTCATTCATTCCTGCACTCCTCAATAAATTACGTAAGAAGAACAAAATTAAATCTATAGAAATAAATCATGTACACATTCCTGAAAATAAACCTACTGCAAATACTAGAACTAGCAAACTAATGAACGTTCTTGTGAAAGCAATAAACTAATTAAAATAAATAAACAAAAAGGAAATGGGGAAGAAATACTGGCTTGGAGTGGGCCCAGGCTCCAGTAGCTTCTTCCCGATTGAACATGCGCTTAGAACTTTTGGAACTGTAATATATTTATCAACGTATTACAATCTATCTTCTGTAATTTGAAATGGATCTTTATTAATTAATTCTATATATTCTTTAGAACGATCTGCATGTGTTTATATAACACACCCACAAAACTTCTATTATAGAAGTGGTTACAATAGTCGATTCTTCCCAGACTAAATTAGAACAGTCTAGCGAATGCAATCAACATCTGGCATTCTATTCTGATGGTGGCATGTTCATTTTGATTCATGCTTTACCTGGCATCAGTAAGATGTTTTGATACATTGGTTTTATCTCCAATTTAGCTCTGAATGATGCAGATCTAGAACTGCACCAGCCGCTACCGTCCACGTCATTCAACTCTGGTCAACGGGCAAAGAATCAATGGTGCCTTCCTTATGAGGAAGGTACCTTGTTATCACGGTGCCTTTTGGTTGTAGGGAGGTGCTTGCATTCTATTAGCGCCTTCCGACTTTGGGGAGGCACTTGCATTCTATTAGCGCCTTCCGGCTATGGGGAGGTGCTTGCCTTCTGTTGACACCTTTCGACTGTGGGGAGGCGCTTGTCTTTGGTTGGCGCATTTCGATTGTAGGGAGGTGGTCTCATTCAGTTGGCACCTTCCAACTACAGGGAGGTGCTCACATTCATTTGGTGCCTTTCGACTACAGGGAGGTGCTCACATTCAGTTGGCACCTTCAAACTGTAGGGAGGTTCTCGTATTCAGTTGGTGCCTTTTGACTGTAGGGAGGCGCTTGTATTTAGTTGGTGCCTTTCGACTGTAGGGAGGTGCTTGTATTCAGTTGGTGCCTTTTGACTATAGGGATGCACTTGTATTCAGTTGGTGCCTTTTGACTACAGGGAGGCGCTCGTTCCCTTGGTGCCTTCCAGTTGCAGGGAGGCGCCTATGTTCTCTACATTGACCCCCGATGAAATAAAGTGCCAGGTCCATCAAAAGACCTCGATTGTTCCAAATCTAACTAAATCAATTGCAATTCCACAAAAAATACTAAAAGCACACAAATTAGATAACACGCATAATTATATCAAATATCTATATAATAATTCATAAAATTACGCAATCCTTATTATACAGCCGCCTATTGATCCAAGAAATATGTACAAAATATGAGCATTTTCGGTGCTCATCATATGTCATGGCCCACTGGTATGTGGAACTAGCATTTTTAATACCAAATGGTATAACTTTGTAGCAAAATGTCCCCCATGGCATTGTAAAAATAGTTTTGTGTTGGTCTTTAGGTTTGATCCAAATTTGGTTGTATCTGGAAAAACCGTCCAATAGGGAGAGCATCTCATGACCTGTAATGGCGTCTACAAGAGCATACATATTGGGTAACAAAAATGAATCCTTGTGTGTTGCCTTATTTAGGTCTCTAAAATCTATACAAATATGGATTCTTCCATTAGGTTTTCCTACGTTCACCATATTGGATACCCATTCCAGATAGTCGATGGGAATGAAAAACTCTACATCCAACAACTTTTGCAGCTCATATTTCACCATCAAGGCTATTGTTGGATGCATCTTTCTAAGATTTTGCTTGATCGGATTCTTTGTCAGATCCAATGAAAGGTTATGAGTAACAAATTTTGGGTCTAGACCTGGCATATCTTTGTATGTCCAAGAAAAAATATTAGGTCTCACTTTCAATAGAGGGATGATGTTGTCACACTCATTTAGAGTGAGACTCTCTTCAAATTTAACCTTATTTGGATTGGTTGGATCTCTATCGATATCCATGTTGAAGGTTTCCTCTACTGACATATGTGACCCCTCCTCAAACTGATGAGGCATAGGGATCAAATGGATGTCATCAATTGGGTTTATGTGTTATGCATTAGAAGCACCCTTAGCATGATACACATTGTAAGCATAGACTAGTGCAAAATGAAATGGTTGCAGCATTTCTTTGTTAGGAAAGAAATATTTAGGCTCTACAAGTGAGTCAATGTGATCCTAGATGATAGCATCTATATTAATATATAGTGGTCTAGACGAATCTACTATATTATAGAGTGGGGTGATCAAATAAATGGAGACCGTGTTGATGGAATGGAATTGATCTCCAAGACCACATGAAAAAAACTCTACATCATTGATGCAGTTCTCATACCCAAGATCTGGATCTAATGGCACAAGCACAAATGGGTCCTCTCTATGAGAACTGTGGATGATCGAATCCTCTTTATGCACTGACTACAGTATGGGATCATTCAGTTCAAGGAGCTTCATGTAGGTAGGCAAACGGGGAAACAACATGTGGTATATCACATTTAAGTTTAGTGCTATTTCCTTGAGGTGAGGATTGAGATTAATATCTCTGTACAAGTCATCGATCATATAAGGAGCATTACGGTGATGTAGGTAAGGAGGGCCTAGATAGGCTCTCTCTGTTTCACCCTCTTCATAATTTTCATAATAGAATACTTCATTCATACCTACAGGCAGGGGACTTTGGCAGATGCGGTCCTATGAATTTCAATTCCTGGTCACTATCATCTATATCCAAGAAAAATGGATAATTAGTCTGTATATATGACGTTGAAGAGAAAACTAGCTCTTCTTCTTCCTCCAAATGATCAATATTGGGAAGAATATCCTTGGTAACATGTACCAATTTTATAGGTAGTAGGTGATGCGCATACCAAGGCCTTAGGTAAGGCCTCTTAGCTTCCTTCGATTGATTGACCATCATGTGAGGATTCGCTATCAGCATCATAACTTGATACACTCATCTCAAAGGTCGACTCCTCTCCATCATCGCTACAAAGATCTCATAACTCGATATCACCTAAAATTATGGGGTTATACCCATGCACATTGGTATCATCAGTTGTATCATAGATTTGGTCTCCCAGGTTGCCTCTAGGGTTCATCTTTGTATCAGCTTGCTCTAATAGCCCTTCATGATATTTTTCAAGAGGCTCATAAGTGATGATAGATACCATCAGGTTATTCCTCTAGAAGCTGGAAGGATAAAGATGATATGGATTGAATTCCACATCATCCCCCAGACTAAGGTACAAAATATCTATGGATACTACAAGGAAATCATCATGTCCTTGTATTTATAACCCTAACCTGAACCTATCAGTTGCCAACTAATAATGTGGTTCGAGCGAAGTCCTACATCCTTGCTCAAAGAGACCAAGGTCGTATCCATGCCAATGATACAACTAAAAAATATGCATGACATACTCTAGGTTGGATAGATAACGAACATTTACTGTGAAAGGTTTGTTGTCATATTCATCCATGGGTGTTCATGTTGGAAGTTGATCTAGTCATGCATAGATAAAGTTAGTTTGATTGGGTGGCTCCCCCAAAGGCATGACTAATCCAACCAAAAAATCATGGGCATGCAGTCGGCCCATATCTCTAGAATTGGCCCAAAGGTCACATTCTATACAATATACTCACCTAACCCTGTGTTGGTGAGATGGATAGTCACCCACAATGCAGATGACCCTACTAACAATGTAGGTGAGGTAGGTTGAGGTGCCTCATTGACTTTGTCTTGAGGTTCCTCCACTTACATAGGAGTGGGGGACTCATTGGCGACTAGTTCGGGCACATGATCCTTCTCTTTTTTGCCCATTTTTACATTTAACTTCCTTTCATCCCAATACATGACTGATGCAGTCTATTTTAGGGAAGTAGCAATGGTGTGCTAAGATCTATGTGATACATATGGTGATGGTTGAGCATGCACTACTATTTTACCTCCTAGCTTCTTTATCAACGATGATGTTTGAACATCCAGGTGCGTCGATGGGAGTATAAAACTCCCAAGAAAATCCACTAGGTTCATGAACTTAAAAGGTTCTTTGTCTTATGACACTACGTGAACCCGTCATTCATGAATGTACTTCACACACTGATGTAAAATTTAGGGAATGCAATGTATTTCACGAATCCAAGGCCTCCTGAGTAGGATGTTGTACTACATGGCCCCTTCTATGATATGACACATCATAGAGATGGTCTTCAATCCTACCTGAATAGGTAGGACAATTGTGCCAATAGTCAAACATAAGGCATCATTAAATGCTCTCAATGTAAATGTGGTGGGCATAATGTTTGATTCAGGCAGCTTTAGATGAATCAGAGCCTTGGTCATTATATTTTTTATCGATGAACCAGTGTCAATCAAGACCCTCTTGAATGGCATGTGATTAACACATGCGATGATATGCAACAGTGGGCTAGCCATATTTGTAGGAACTGCCCTGATTTCATTATCATAAAATTGGATCATGGGTCCCTAGCACTGTTGTACATGTCCCACAAAATTAGTAAATGCTTGAGCATCTTGGGACTGTACTTCAATGGACCTAAAAATATCTATGAGAGTATCCCTATGCTCAGGGGACTGCTATATCAGTTTATATATAGACAATTTCATAGGAGTTGTCTACAGGTTTTGGAATAACATACTCCGTATGGTCACCATCGATCTCGTTGGTGGGCCTAGAATATTCTGCACTGGTCACTGATTTGGTATGGCTTGTATCTGAATGGGAGCACAAGGTTGATTCAACTGTTCATATCTCCCATGCCTAGTAACAATTTTCACCATTCCTATGAACCCTCGGGTAGGTGGATTGACTCACACTTCGTTGACCTCGCCAACGTTGTTGCAAGGAGTCTCATGGTTTGGTAGTGTATTTTTATAAATCCCCATGTCTTATTATTAAGCATCTATGGATTGTGCAACACTACAAGCTCACCTTTGTCAATCATGTTTTGCATCATGTGTTTGAAGGTCCAACACACTTCAATGTTGTGGCCCTTCATGCGATGGAAAATGTAAAATAGATCATCTTGATAACCCTTTGGCTTGGGTTTATTTGGGTCTAGTAGCTTGACCTCGGGTAGTCTGATTACCTTAGCATCTCATAGTTGATGGAAAATTGATGTCAGTGATTCCATCAATGGTGTGAATTGGCGAGGTGGGCACTATTCTTTATTTTTGCCCTTATAATTATTGTTGAACTTTTTGTACTACGTAATAGGAGGTTGGGCCTGATAATTCTATTTTTGTTGCCCCTTGTCCTCTCTCTAGAGGTTCAACACCACCTGATTTACATGGGCCTACTTGCCCTATTGTTTTATGGAGCTCTTATTTTATCCCTCTTTCCTATTCTTGAGCTTCAAGTTGCCTTCTTGCAACTTGATGTCCTCAATTACTTTGGTTTACACCAAAGCTTCCTCGAATGTAGGATATTATTGCAGCTATAACAATAATGATATGTGCTTGGAACAACTCTTTGTAAACATTTGGGTCGATTCTGTTGTAGGAATAAGGAATGGAAACTTTACCATTAACCTCCTCCACCTCTTTCCATACTGTTCAATTGGCTCATCATCACATTGAGCTAGCACAACAAAATAAAAAAGGTTAGCCTATTTCTTCACACAAAAAGAATAATATTCAAGAAATGCATCAACCAACTACTCAAAACTGGTGATACTATGCTTCTTTAGCTGATTGAACCACTTGATTTGGTCCTGAGAGAGTTGTGATGAAAGTGTGCAACAACAAGGCATCATTGCTTGCAATTTAGAAACATGCTTCCAAAAATCTAGTGACATGCTCCTACGTATCTTCATCATATTTAAATTTATCTAACTTGGGCATATCAAAATGCTCAGGGTAAGCTAGAGTAGGCATCGAGGGGTCCAAAGGCTCATTATGAATCTTTATTAATGTCAACTTTTGAAGATTTGTGTCTTGCCTCTCTATCACTTTTACCTTCTTAGCTAAGGCCTTATAGGCCTGTGAGGATAGAAAGTCCTCCTCCCTAAGCTAACGTGGGGGTGGTCTCAGAGGTACAGTCTTCCTCGGGTGAGGTGGAGGACATTTCTCTTCCTCCTCCTCAATATGATAGTCTTTAGGATACTCTTGATTGTCCCCATATTCTTCCTAATATTGTTGTTGCCTCTCATATTCAAATGGTGGTGGCCATTCTCTTTGTTGGACACTAATATGAGTATGAGTGTCTGCGCTCCTGCTACACATTGGCTTGTGAAAAAGCCTTCCTTTATGTGCACTCTTTATTTTTTGCATGAGTGTATAGGCCAACCCTGGATAGCCTATCCTCATACTCTATGCACTCATTTTGGGCAAGGATGTGCTCTTCTCGCATGTACTGCTCATATAGTCTTTGTTGGATGAGCCTCTATGCTTGAAGATTTTCATCTTCAATGTGTTGCCTATCTAAGCAAGCATCCTCCAATTGATCTTAGAGGATTTTTTGTCATTGCTTGGATACCAATCTATGTGATCTATCAAGGTCATTGGTCATAACAGGCCTCTGGTATGCATGCTCTGTGCGAGTGGCCTTATAGGTTCTATACCCATCTTATTGATTTGTGATGCTTTTTCCCTTGTCTATAAATATGACATTGGTGTCCTGCTATGCTCTATGCTCTATTCCACCATGTGTGGATGGTGGATGTGTAACATGAGGGTGCTTAAAAGCCTCTCCATGTTATCTAGCAGTCCTATTAGAACTCCTGCTATGCTCAATCGGGGCACGAGTGGGTAGAGCTGAAGGCTTATAGCCTAGCTACTTAAGGATGCTACTCAAGCCATCCAACTATCTGGATCTCCACCACTCATGTGGTGGTGTGCCATTGGCTCCAACCTTATCCATGTCTATAGTGATATTTCGGGGCTCACTACATTTGGGATGTTGGAAATTTGAGTTAATTTGCAACATTTTATGTTGTAATTGATGTCACATGGATCATATTTGGTTTTGGTGGCAAAAGCACTTCATAGATAATCATCTATGATATTTTGGAGAGCATGGATATATACAGGGTTTTTATGAAAACCAAGGTAGGCAAAATAAAATGTTTTATTTAAAACCATGGTGGGATTATGTGGAAAGGGCTTTTCTTAAAATCCAAGGTAGAATTTTGTTTCATCAAAAAATGACCTGCGGTGATGAAGATATTAAAGTTTAAATTAATGGAGGGCAGACCTATGTGCAATTAATGGAGGGCAGACATATGTGCAATTACTGGAGGGTGGCATATATATATACATGTAAAGGTATCAATTTATTTTGGAAAGGGGGCATATTATATATCATCGAAAAGATTATTTCGAGGGCTATTTGAATAGCTTATTTAGAAGGAGAAATAAGGTGTGTGTAAAGAGATATTTATGATTTTTCAAAGGGATTCCAAAAGTGAAGTTTGCCTTGTTCTTTTTCAAGAGGATTAATTCTTTCATGATGTGACAAGTGGTTTTAGGAGAGATAAGGAAGTTGTGCAATTAAAGGCCTTGGTGATGATTATTGAAAAGTAGAGTAATGTTGATTATTTTATGATCTACTAACCCTTGTGAATATTGGCAAAATAATTTTGTGATTGTGGAAGATTTACAAAGAGGTTCTTTCATATTCATAAAAAGTATGGGCACATTCTCCTATTGATTATTTATGGTGGTTGATTTATGAAATATTATTGATTATTTTTGAATTGAGATTTGTGTCTAAACCTTGTTTTATAAGCATAGTTGTTGAATCCCATTGGTTGTGAAAGAACTTGAGTTAGAAAAGAACATGAGTATCATTGTTATGTGAGATTTGTGGTTGAGCATTTTTGGAAACATTTTAGTTGGTTGATACATACTTGGACTAGGGTTGTGCGAGAAAGAGTTGTTCCTTATGATGATTGGTTGAGTTGAGTTGATTGAGCCTAGTCAAGTGATGTGTGAAGTGATTTTTCAAGTCCTATGAAACAAACTATACCATTATTCTTATTTGGGTTGAGAGTAAGATTAGAACATATTGAGTCTCTAACAATTCTCTTTATGCTTCTATAATATTTACTTGAGTTGATTTGAGATTTATTTGAGTTGAGTTGAGTTGAGATTGAGATTAGAACATATTGAATCTCTAAAAATTCTCTTTATGCTTCTATGAGTTGATTTGAGTTGAGATTGAGATTAGAACATATTGAGTCTCTAAAAATTCTCCTTATGCTTCTATGAGTTGAGTTGAGTTGAGATCATTGTGATGTATTGTTGTCATCCATTGAAGAGTAAATTGCCATTCATTGTTGAGTTCATATTTGAGATTTGCCTTGATAGATTTGTGGTTGATATTTGAGAGCTACTTGAGCATGATTGATTGATCCTTTGAGAAGGTATTTGTGGACAATTTTGAGAAAGCTTTGTGGATAGTTTTATTGACAGATTTGTGGAAATATTTTAGAGCAGATTTGGGCAAGTTCTTGGTGAGCTTGCTAGAGAAAATTTGGGCAAGTTCTTGGTGAGCTTGCTAGAGAAAAATTGGGTAAGTTATTGGTGAGCTTGCTAGAGCAGATTTGGGCAAGTTCTTGGTGAGCTTGCTTGAGAATATTTGGACAAGTTTTGTGTGAGCTTGTTATTCATATTTGGATAGGTTCTTTGTGAGCTTGTTATTAAGCATTGGACAAGTTCTGTGTGAGATTGTTATTCAACATGGGATAAGTTTTGTGTGAGCTTTTTAAGTAGGTTCTATGTGATCCTATTAAGTAAGTTCTTAGTGAGCCTATTGACAGAGCTTTTGAGGTGATAGAGTACAAAGGATAGTCTTAGTGGATAGAGATCCAAAAACCAACACAATTGAAGACATATCTAAGTGAGGAGTCTTCAAGTGGAGAGAGGTCCACCAGTTAGTACAACAGAGAGACAGAGTATTCTAGAAGATCACATAGCCAGAGAAAAAGGGGAAAGAGTTATCCTATGGAAGAGATCCATGAACTTGATATTAGGGGATCATCATCTCCTTTGGATAAAGATCCATAAACATTGTAATTGGGAGTGTTTCCCAAATGGATTGATTGAGAAATTTTTAGTAAAATGTTTTCTCCATGGAGTAGCCCACATTGGGTGAACCACTTAAATTATGATGTCTCTATTGTGTATGGTTTCTATGCATTGCTTTGATTACTGCTATTGATACTGCTATCTTTACACAACATAATATTGAATTGGAAGAAAAAATAAAAATTGGTCTCATACTGTTCACCCCCCCTCTCATTATAAGCTTATGTTCTTCATGAGAGTCTGTACAGGCCTATGCTCAGTGGTGGCCATATTTGCATGCCCCTAAATGGGTGTATACCGATCTCGTCTATACTCCAAAGGTAGATCCATGGATCCTACTACAAACCTATTTCATAGGGGTACCAAACTGGACCCATGTATAACAAAATCTTTGGCTAATCCCATGGATGCATGTGCAATGCAATATTGGTAATGGCTTCTGATTGGAGCACCCTCATGTTGAGAGGCTCCATGCTCTATTTTGTGTCTATAGGAATGCACAAAAATTCCTCTATCATGGGTATGCTCAATGGTATCTCCTTGTTTCAAATTTTCCCCTCTAATGCTTGCCAAATGACATTCGGGAAGTGCATGTGGGAAAGGTTTTGACATGTGCTGATGTGAATCTGTTGGGGCTTGGTCATTAGCATCAAGATTAAGCCTTTGCTAACCACCCCATATCTCCACCATTGTGTACCTAATGTCTAGATTTATCTTTTATTAAACAAGCAAGATATACAATGATGATTATCTTGATTTAAGTTTTAAAAGTGAGCCCTAAACTGTTTGATGTTGTTTCAATGATTTTTTGTGTTAGTAAAGAAACTCTTATCATTTTTTCAAAACCTGTTGAATGATATTATGAGTTAGATTGGATTTCACTTGTATGCTCACATCTTGAAAATTTGTATGTGACTTCCAAACCACATAAATACCCCGTGTGTGGCAATGAAAGTCCACACTCGGACAAGGAGCACATGTCCTCCCAGATTCTCACCCGTTTTCCCCCATTTATCATTATATCCTCCAAAGAGAATACATGTAAATTTTTTGGGGTACAAAAGGTTCTCAGATCTGGTATTGGTCTAGTATCCAAGGGTATGTAGGATTTGGTCCAATGGATGAAAATAACCTCCACCATCATTGAACCCTGCTAGTGGTTGGATGTGACTTCCAACTCACTAGAATTTAAGTGCAAAGTAGTGTGTGTGGTTCTTTTTAATTTGCATAAAATGAAAATGCATAATATAGCATGTGATGAGGCCAAGAATTGCCTCATCCATGGACAATCTTTGATACCTTTTTGACTATTTGACTTACCCTTTTTACTATGATTTTTATGTTAATTATGGAAAAATGCATTATATAATGATGTTTGCAAATTCTGGAATGACAAAGTGCATATGCTCTGTTTTGCTGTTTTTACTGCAATTTCACCTATTTTTTAGTTAATTAGTCAATAGTGTTATAGCAATTCAGAACTTGTTTGAATATCTGATGCTTGGTAATATTGTGTTCCTTTGGTTAAATTAATTCAAATGGAAAAGGGCGCCAAGAATTTGTCCACTATAGCTGACTGTGCAGGAAAACAGGCTGTAACTGTGACAGTTCCAGCCAGCTGTACATATACAGCAGGGCTTGGAATTAGTCACTCCAGCACATGCCACCGATGCAGAAGGGTGTGCAAGAGAGTGGAGAAGTCAACACGTTACTTCCTACGCATTTGGACCACAGATCAGCAACAAACGGTCACCTACCTGTTGTTTCGGAGCAGTGCAAGAATAAGCGACGCAAGAATAGGGAATAGCGTAGGAACAACTGAAGATGGTCAAAAAGCGATAAACCGATGGAGGAAAGTATTGGAAATTGACCAGGAGGTTGTCCCAACTCATATGAACGTGATTTCCTCAATAGATGCAGCCCAACAATAATTAATGGATAAAGTTTGGACAAAGTAAAATCCTGCAGTCTAGGAAACAGTTATGCAATTAGCTGTAAATCCCTGCAAAACAGTAACCAAGCATATCAGTGTTATCTTATAAATAATAAAGCTCCCATATGGTCGAGCATATATAGATATAGAGATAGATAGATAGAAAAATTAGCATAGAGTAAAGTTTTCCTGTAGCAGAACAGTAATTTGCAAGTTTTTCCTGCATTACTGTAATGCATTTTCAGATTCAATAAAAAAGGTGCAATCTTCAGTTTTCAATTGGCATGTTGAAGTTGATGAGTAACAGCTAAATTCTCTTAGCATAACTCCTCACCTTCTTCTGGTTCTGGAAGCAAGGGCCACTTGTAGGCCAGAGGAAGGCAGTCTTCTGATAGAATTTCTTGCTTGTAGCAGGTTAGCAGAATTCTGCCAGTTTTCATTTCTTTAGTAGTTTTCTGATAGATTTCAGTAGTGGACAACATTTCCTTGTATTTACAGCAATTCCTAGATATTTTTGTCATCTTGCAGTTATACAGTCATTATTGATTCAATTTTGCATTACACAACAATTTCCAGATATCTTGTCATTTTGCAATTTGGCAGTTTTTGTTGATTCAATCTTGCAGTAGATGAAATTCTATTTTGATGTTATCTAGTTGATTTACTTTCATGCAAGAATGTGTGTGTTCTAAATTCTGTACTTTACTTTTCCTGTCATTTCAATTTAGCAACATTTCATTTTCTGCAATTTTTAGATTCTGTCATTTCATTTCCTGCAATTCTGTTTCTGCAAAAGTAAATAGGAGTTAATTTCAGTTCTTAGAAGTTAAAGGTCACAACAAAACCCCCAATTGCTAACTGATCCACCAATAAAACCTGTTCTTGGATAAACTGAACCTGCAACTGTAACACTTCCTATCGTATACAGCCTCTGGACACCACCCTGGATTGACACACATAATGATTAAATGATGAATGAACAACGACCCTCATCATTTTTGGCACCGTTGTCGGGGAACAATCGGTGTTGTTAGGAAAAGTGAAACAGGTCAAGAATTGTGTTGCAATTTTTGAATTACTGCATTTCAGTTTATTTAGTGAATAGGCATGAATGCATAGGCCAAGAGACGAAAGAGGGAGGTTTATCAGGACTAGTTCTGAACCACCAAGGCATTCTTCACGATCAGATGAAGAATTGCCAGAGCAAGAAATACCTTCTTCACCAACTGAAGCTTTGGACAGATTAGAGCAAGAACTTTTTGCAGCACTTTCTGCTAAACGTTCCCTTAAGTCTGAACCATCCACATCAAACTCAAGAAAGAAAGCAACTATGGCAGCACCACTACCACCACTAGGTGGGTATGTTGATGATCCTCCTAAGACTTTTGAATATCCCATACGGTTGGATCCAGCTCTAGATGCTCCCATGAAAACTATTTCTCCATCCATATTGCCAATTTTTAGGGGAACTGTTTCAGAAGATCCTGATCAATTTTTGTTTGAATTCAAAGTGTTATGTCAGACTTATGACTACATAAATGATAATCAAAAATTGAAATTGTTTCCTTCTACGCTTAAGGATGCTGCTCTCCGATGGTTTATGAGTAATCTTGAACCTAATTCAATCCGTACTTGGGATGACATGGAGACTGCATTCTTACATAAATATCAGGATTATTGTAGAGTACGAAACAGAAAAGATGAGTTGTTTCGGATTAAGCAAGAAGAAGATGAAAGTTTAGAGGATTACCTTGATCGCTTTGCCTTTGTCCAAAAGAGATGTGGTCCTGTAGAACCTGATTTCTTAAAGCCTATCTTCTTAAGAGGATTGCAGGATGAATCTAGGGAAGTGTTAGATTTAATGGGAAAAGGAGACATAGATCAACTTGACCTTGAAGATATTGTGGAGTTATGTAGAAACTATTCCCGCACTCACCAACGGAGAAAGAAAAGGAATTCTGGCAATAATGACATAAAGGAGTTGATGGAGGAAATGGCTAATTTAAAAACTGATATCCTTGTTCAACTCAATTCTGCATTAGGTGAGAGAAACACAAAATCCAATTCTACACCACCTTTGGCAATTTATTGCCCAAGATGCAGGAATAAGCATGCCTTGCAGGATTGCCCTTTTAACAAAACTTCTATTTGTGGAATTTGTTCCAAGGAACATTCAACAGATAGATGTCCTTTGTTGCCTCATCTAAAATCTATCTTAGGCACCCAAACAGAAGAACTTAATGCTATTGGGCAGAGATCCGGTGGTGGCTATACACAATATCCCAATGCTCCTCGATTTCCAAACTGGGGACAATCTCCTTGGAATATGAACATGCCATGGGGACATGCAGAAGTCCCTGCACAACCTTGGAACCAACCTTGGACAGCTTCTCCAGATTGGTCACATTCTGGATGGATGAATCCACCTTGGAATGCAACTCATCCACAATGGACACAGCAAGGACAAAGATGGGGACAACAATATCCACCATATCAAGGACAACAAAGGTATCAAGGGCAAGCTCAAAACTTGTTGCCAGCTCCTAATCCAAATTTTTAGGGAAGAACACAACATCAACAAATGCAACCAGATGAAACAACCTCCACTCCCAACTCAGCCTGTGACTAACCCAAATAATACCAGACAAACAACCCTTGTTTATGAGGCTGAGTCTGAAGATTCTGCTATAGTTCATGTACTTGACTCGTAGTAACATCCAGCTGCGTTCAGGGAAGGTTTTACCTGAACCTGTTCCACCCACCATTGAAGAAATAAGTGAGAAACAAGAACCTCCAAATCAGGAGACAATGCAACAAAAACAAAAAGAGGAAGTAACAAAAAAAATGCAAGAATCTTCTCCAGTAGCATTACCATACCCTGAAAGGTTTGATCATATTGATACTACCCCTGAATCAGAATTAGTGATAGAACTTAAAAAGATGTCAATTTCTCTCCCTTTGTTGCAGGCAATAAGGGATGTGCCTTCACTCAAAAAAACTATTCAGGAGTTATGTATCAAGAAACCTGGTAAAAAGAAGGCCTTTCCTAAAACTGTTCAGGTAGAAGGAAAATTAGCTGATTTATTGTCCGAGAAACTAGTTCCTCCTAAATATAGTGACCCCGGTAGTCCAATAGTTACAATTACTATTGGATTAATGCAAATTCCTAATGTGCTAATTGATCTTGGAGCTGCAATTAATGTTATGACTAAGGACACAATGCAAAAATTGCAGCTCAAGAATCTCAATCCTACCACCATAGTTTTGGAAATGGCAGATAGGTCCGTTGCTAAACCTGAAGGTATCCTAGAAGATGTAGCCATTGAAGTCTCATCTTGGGAATATCCTGTAGACTTCTTAGTGTTGCAGCCTAGAAAATCAGTCAATGGATACCCTATCATTCTAGGACGACCTTGGTTGGCTACTACGGCTACTTTTATAGACTGCAGGTCAGGAGAAATGACCATTTCTAATGGTGTTGACCTAAAGAAAATTTATTTGTATCCACCAGCTCAACCTTCAACTAAATTTTTTGGACAAATTTGGTATCCTGAATCTGATGAAGAATAGGAAACCATTGCTACTTTGGCTACAGTTGTAGTAAAAGAACATATTGAGGAAATCACTACACCTGAGAGAGAAATATTCGAGAATGAAACTATCCTAATTGAAACATTACAATCAGAAGGACTAACTGATGATCAAACTCTTGTTCATCGGTTGTTGTGGCAAGAAGAGGAACAAAATTTAGAACTTCTGTCATCCATGCCTAATCAAGAAAGATCATTCATTCTACCACATGGATGGCATCATCATCTCCTTAACACCTTCAAATGTCCTCCGATTCCACCAGGTATCATTTCGAGATAGATTCTAGAGTATTTCATACTCTACAGCCACATCATTGTCCATTAAATGCATTAATCAAGTAACTATGAAGCAGCTAGTTCTATCTATCCAGGGATCAAACAAATTGAAATCCAGCCAGGTAAATTTTTGAACATTAATAGTTGGCTAACTGAGGACCAGGAAGCCCAATTATTTGTAGTCCTACAAAGACATGTTCAAGCTTTTGCATGGAATTATAAAGACATGACTAGAATTCATCCCGAGGTATGTACACATAGGATATACACAGAAAATGTAAAACCAGTAAGGCAAACTCAGAGACGTTTGAATCCTGCTCTAAAGGAAATTGTGAAAGAGGAAATTGAAAAACTCTTAGATGTTGGATTCATTTATCCAATTTTAGACAAGTAAATGGGTTTCACCACCGGTCATTGTTCCAAAGAAAAATGGTAAAATGAGAGTATGTGTGGATTATAGGGAGTTGAATAAGGCCACACATAAGGATCATTTCCCATTACCATTCATAGACCAAGTATTGGATACCCTTGTTGGAAAGAAATTTTTCTGTTTCCTTGATGGTTTCAGTGGGTATAACCAGATACAAGTTGCCCCAGAAGACCAAGAAAAGACTACCTTTACATGTCCTTGGGGAACCTTTGCTTACAAGGTTTTACCCTTTGGTTTATGTAATGCTCCAGCAACATTTCAGAGAGTTGTTTTAGCAATTTTTTTTGATTTAACCAATGAAAGTGTTGAAATTTATATGGATGATTTCACGGTGTTTGGAAATAGTTTTGAATATGCATTAGAACAGACTTGAAAAAGTGTTGATTCACTCGTGAAACATACCACCTCTCTCTGAATCTTGAGAAATGCTTCTTAATGATGGAGGAAGGAATTGTCCTTGGACATCATATCTCTTCTTATGGAATCAAAGTTGATCCTAAGAAGGTTGAAGTCATCAAAAACCTCCCTCCTCCACAAACTCAAACTGATGTACGTAGTTTCTTAGGGCACATTGGTTTTTATCGTAGATTCATTGCTAACTTCAGCACTATAGCAAATCCTATGTTTGCTTTACTCATGAAGGATTCTGAATTTGTTTGGTCTTCTGAATGTCAAACTTCTTTTGAAGACTTGAAGGAAAAGTTAACCACTCCACCTGTATTAAGAGGTCCTAATTGGGAGTTACCTTTTCATATTCAAACCGATGCTTCCAATACTGCTATTGGAGCTGTGTTAGGACAGATTGAAAATGGGGAGCATTATGCTATTTACTATATCAGTAAAAACTTGACGAGAGCTGAGAAAAACTACACTACCACTGAAAAAGAATTCTTGGTTGTAATCTATGCTATTAACAAATTTCGACACTATATCACAGGGTACCAAGTATTCATCCATACAGATCATACTGCAATCAAATATTTGATGAATAAACCATTGGTTAGTGCAAGAATTATTCGTTGGTTGATTCTGTTGCAGGAATTTGATGTTACCATAGTAAACAAGCCTGGGAAATCTAATGTAGTTGCAGATTTCTTGTCAAGAATACCAAATGCAGATATAGGGGAAGTTGTGGAAGATACCTTTCCAGATGAAAAGTTGTTTGTTGTTTCTGTACAATCTCCATGGTTTGCAGACATAGCTAATTACTTGGCTACAAGGAAGATTCCTCTTCACTTTACCCCCAAACAAAAGAAACAGTTAATTAAGCAAAGTTCTTCTTTTCAATGGATAGAGGGCTTACTGTTTAAATGCAGTCCTGATCATGTTTTACGCAGGTGTATCCACCAGGATGAAATATATGATATCCTACGGGCATGCCATGATGAACCATCAGGAGGGCATTATTCAGTCAAAAGTACTATTCGCAAAATCTTGGGAACCAGATATTATTGGCCATCTTTGCATAAAGATGTAAAGAAGTACATTAGACATTGTGATGCTTTCCAGAGAATGGGAAAACCTACCTTTACTAATGAAATGCCATTACAACCTCAAATAGGAACAGAACCATTTGAAATATGGGGTTTAGATTTCATAGGACCCATTAATCCCTCTTCCCAAGGCAAAGTGCATATCTTGGTATGTACTGATTATGTTACCAAATGGGTAGAAGCTCGTGCCTTTAAGCATGCTAGAGAAGAAAAAGTTGCTGATTTTCTTGTATTCACAGATTTTTCTACGCATTTTGGAGCCCCACAATCCATCACCACCGATCAAGGACCCCAATTTACTTCAAAAGTTGTTGAAGCCTTCACTCAACTCTATCAAGTCAAACACAGAAAATCCTCACCTTATCATCCACAAGCCAATGGCCAAGTTGAAGTGACCAATAGGGAATTAGAACGAATTCTGACCAAAATCGTAGCAGTCCATAAAAGAAATTGGTTGGACAAATTACCAGAAGCTATTTGGGCTTATAATACCACTTGGAAATCTACCACTGGATTTACGCCCTATGAATTGGTCTATGGAAAAAAACCGCTTTTGCCTATTGAGTTTGAATTACTAACTCTTCGAACTGCTTTGGAAGTAGGTATTGATCTGTCGCAGGCACAAGAAGATCGTATTCTACAACTTGATGCATTGGATGAACTGCGCATGGATGCACTACATCAGACGGAGATAATCCAAGCACAACGGAAGATGTGGCATGATAGTCACATAAAGCAGCAAAAATTTTAGCAAGGTGACTGGGCCTTGTTGTTTGATTCACAATACAAGGATTTCCCTAGAAAGTTGCAGACCAGATGGCTTGGACCATATCAAATTGAGGAAGTATTTGACAATGGAGTTGTTCGTCTTACACCTATTGATGACTCACAACGCAAGTTGGTGGTGAATGGACATCGTCTTCGTATGTACCACAAACCATACAACAGGGCAGAATTTCTCAAGCAAGTGGAAAGTTTGGATGTACACATTTGGGAAGAAAACACTTCTTCTATCCCAAATTCAGCAGATTGACACAAGATTTTGATAAAAAAAAAAAAAAATAAGAAATTCAGGAAGTGAAAACCTCTTTGAGGCACTCCTGAGTTGGGTTTACATGAAAACCGGTTGTCCGGCATGTTTACCTAGTTGGTTTCACTATCATTGTTCGGTCTTGTCTTATGACCGTTGTTTCGTCTATTTTCAGATTGCACCTACCTTAGGTTAAAGATTGATTAGCTGGAAATCTCAGCAGGAGCACCTCGAAATGTAGATAAAATGGTTATAACAGGTATGTGTCTTTTTCATTCTCTGAATAATGTAAATCATTAGTATATAGTGTATATATCCTTGATTAGTATAAAAGCATGTAAAAAGGGGAAATCAAACATGGAAAGTCCTTGTCAGTAATGCCTCTGCCTCAATTCTGCTCTAGAATGAAAAAAATAGAAGTGCGCTGGAATAGGGAAGCGTAGGAATAACCTGTTATATTCCAAAGCGCAGGAATAATCCATAAAGCGCAGGAATAAACTGTTTATATCCCAGAGCGCAGGAATGATTTAACAAGCGCAGGAATAAACTGTTTATATCCCAGAGCACAGGAATGATTGATTAAGCGCAGGAATAAATCACTAAGCGCAGGAATGAAATTATGTGTAAAAATTGTTTATGACACGTGGCCTGAGGTGAGTTAATTGGTTTAGAAGGAAAAAGATGAGTCATCGACTCACGGTTGCATGTGACAGCTGGCGTCCATAACAAAAATGAGCGAAGTCACGGGTGGTAACTTCACATGCGCTGCCACATCATTATGCTGCAAGTTCCAAAGCAGTTCCTGCGCTGCTATTATTCCTGCTACGGTGATTGAAACCCTAAACCAGATGCACGCTTGTATTGTCCACCAATTTATAGAGACTACAGAACAGAAGGCAAGAAATTACGCCATGGGGGGAAAGAAAATCAGAGCCGAACCTAAAAATGTTAGCTACCTAGAAAGTGACCCTGCATCCCTGCAAATATTCGCTGATGGAGGATTTTTGCCATTCCTACAAAAATTTGATGGCTATTCCGAAGGCTTGGCGGCAGAATTCGCATGCACCTTCCGCAACAATCGGGTGCACATTAACGGGATGACTATCCAGGTAACTCCCGAAATACTCAGCCAAGTCACTGAATTACCTCTTCAAGGCTTGCAGATTGTAAAAACTAGGTGAAATATTTTAAATGACCTAGTTAATCAGTTTAAGAAAGAAGGGGATGGAGAAATTGAGTTTTTAATGCGTAGAAATGTTTGTAAGGGGGTAAAAAGACTTAGTTTACCAGTCCCTTGGAATGAAGTTGCAATGTGGGTAATGAGGTACATCACTTGTGACGGCCAATTTCCTATTGTATCTGGCCCACACCTTCGTATCCTCAACCATCTATGCCATGGAGCAGTTAAACCAGAATGTAGGGTTAATGTGCCCTTATACCTTTTTCAGGAGTTAAAGGCTATGGCCAGCAAATACCAAGCAGGGAAGGGAAGCCCTAAGCACCATGGGCTCATCAAATTGATTTGTCAATATCACTTTAGGGGCAACCCTAGAAATTTTGACCGCTTCTTTGCCCCTTGGGCAGAAACAAATGACTCTAATCCTGCATCAGAGGAAGGGGAAGAGGAAGAGGAAGTAGAGGAAGAGGAAGTAGAGGAAGAAGAAGCAGAGGAAGACTCTGCAGGAAACCCTAGTCTAGAAACCTCTAAAATTAGAATTTCTCCCTCTCCAGATGGTCCCCCATCTTCACGAACTAGGAAACAACAAGCGTCCACATCTGGTTCTCAGTCTAAAAGAAAAAGGGTAACCTTTGCAGATACGGTACAATCCAATAGGGAAATTGGAAATGCAAGTGAACATGCTCCGAAATCTGCTCCTAAAACAATAGCAACATCTGCAGTTGCTCCAGAACATCCAAAACCTGCACCTGCTAAGAAGTATCCAGGGTCTACAGGGTTAAGAAGGTCTGCTAGACTTCAAAAAACTAAAACCCTGCCAGAAGAACTAATAGATATCACAGACCCAAATGAAGGAGAAACCAGAACAGAGGATGCACAGGAACCAAATATTGAAATAGAAATGATAGACACAGGGATACAGACCATGGAGCTGGATACAACTATGGATGAAACCTCAATAAGCCCTGTATGTCCATTAGTTGATTATTCTGACTCTGATTCTGAGGAGCCGCTAAAATTTGGTTCTGAACCAGTTGGAGATGATTTGAATGTTTTAATGCATGCTGATTCTGAGCAGTATTCTGAGTCTGAGTCTGAAGAGGAAATCGATATCCACACTCAATTGCATGCTGCAAAGAGTGTTATTAAAACCCAGACCCATTGGATTGAGCAAGCTGAAGAGACCATAAAACAAAAGGATCAACAAATTGATCTGCTTCAGCAAAAAATTCAAGATTTGCAGAACCAGTTGTCTCAACTGGAATATCAGTCTATAGAGTTACCAGAAGCATCACAGGATGAATGGGCCCAGATTCTCTTAGATTTAGCTGAACATTCTGAGGCAAACATAGCACCTACACAGAGATCACCTGACAGAGAGGAAGCAGGAATGGCAGTATCTGATGATGAGAGTCCATCAAGAATTCTGTTGACAAATGATACTGCACTTCAATAGGAAACACAGACACCTTCTGTAGAGGAACAAGAAGCTGCAACACAAGATCAGGTATCCACACCCTCTCCTCTCATTGCTATTACAATAGAACAAGGGACACAAATAGATTTGCCTATTGTAATACCAACTATGGAAGTTGGTGTACAAGTGAATATAGTGGCACAAATGCAACCTATTGTCATAACCCCAGACACAGTGCCTTTAACTAGGTACAATGAAGACCTGGCATATTGGATGACTCAGTGTCACCAGTTAGAGGGCAAAGTTGCCACTTTAAACTCTGAAGCAGCCAAAGTAGCAGAAAAGGAAACAGAGATTACTAGGTTAAAAGCACAGGTGAAGGATATATGTCAGATTGCAGAATATGCAATACAGTGCAGAAGACCACCTCGGTTTTATAGCCTCCTACTCAAGGAGAGATACCTTCACTGGCAAATCATGAGACTTGCTTCTGAAATGCCTCATCAGTTGAACACTCCTGAAGAATTCATAGAGGCATTTATGCAGAGTCCAACAGAGCAACAAAACCTGTTATGTGAGTTATTCTTGCATAATTTCTTTTTGCCCATAGAAAGTATGTTTCTGCCTCACATTTATACAGGTGATTTATAGCTTAGAGCTTTCATGTCCACTCTGCAAAATCAGATTTACTGGGACACAAAAAAGAAGTTCACCAAGGAATTGGAATCACAGGCTATTTTGCTTATCAGACCTGCTCCCCTAAATCATAGAGATTGTACAAATGTTCATTATACCTTCATGAGGGATATCAGAATGAAACAACTCTATCTAGGGAACCTTCAGAAATGTATAATCCAATTTCAAAATTTTTGTGCAGATTTCTTTGATGATGTTGTGGCAGCTTGTAAAAATAGATGGGGTGAGTTATCTATCTCTCTCCAGAAAAGAGAGCCAATTTCTCCCACCAATTTGTTGTGGTCCAGGAGAAGGGCAGAAGGCATTGTCCTAATTATATCAAAAATCAAGGAGCTTTGGATAGGTCTGAGATATAGGATGCCCATAATTATTACTCCTGTCCCCTACTTCTTTGATACTGACCCACAACCTGATGTGCACTTCCAACAGTGGTTTCAGTCCATCAAAGCAGTTAGTGGATTCTACAAAATTGGTGGCGCATTACTCAAATTTCATGAAAGATGTCTCGACCTGGATCTGTGTGTTGTTGTCGCTGTACAAAATGCATGAGGACATGCATCACCATAAGTTGGGGGGAATGATGAGGCCAGGAATTGCCTCATCCATGGACACTCTTTGATACCTTTTTGACTATTTGACTTACCCTTTTTACTATGATTTTTATGTTAATTATGGAAAAATGCATTATATAATGATGTTTGCAAATTCTGGAATGACAAAGTGCATATGCTCTGTTTTGCTGTTTTTACTGCAATTTCACCTGTTTTTCAGTTAATTAGTCAATAGTGTTATAGCAATTCAGAACTTGTTTGAATATCTGATGCTTGGTAATATTGTGTTCCTTTGGTTAAATTAATTCAAATGGAAAAGGGCGCCAAGAATTTGTCCACTGTAGCTGACTATGTAGGAAAATAGGCTGTAACTGTGACAGTTCCAGCCAACTGTACATATACAATAGGGCTTGGAATTAGTCACTCCAGCACATGCCACCGATGCAGAAGGGTGTGCAAGAGAGTGGAGAAGTCAACACGTTACTTCCTACGCGTTTGGACCATAGATCAGCAACAAACGGTCACCTGCCTGTTGTTTCGGAGCAGTGCAGGAATAAGCGACGTAAGAATAGGGAATAGCGCAGGAACAACTGAAGATGGTCAAAAAGTGATAAACCGATGGAGGAAAGTATTGGAAATTGACCAGGAGGTTGTCCCAACTCATATGAACGTGATTTCCTCAACAGATGCAGCCCAACAATAATTAATGGATAAAGTTTGGACAAAGTAAAATCCTGCAGTCTAGGAAACAGTTATGCAATTAGCTGTAAATCCCTGCAAAATAGTAACCAAGCATATCAGTGTTATCTTATAAATAATAAAGCTCCCATATGGTCGAGCATAGAGAAGGATATAGAGATATAGAGATAGATAGATAGAAAAATTAGCATAGAGTAAAGTTTTCCTATAGCAGAACAATAATTTGCAGGTTTTTCCTGCATTACTGTAATGCATTTTCAGATTCAATAAAAAGGTGCAATCTTCAGTTTTCAATTGGCATGTTGAAGTTGATGAGTAACAGCTAAATTCTCTTAGCATAACTCCTCACCTTCTTCTGGTTCTGGAAGCAAGGGCCACTTGCAGGCCAGAGGAAGGCAGTCTTCGACAGAATTTCTTGCTGAATTCTTGCTGCAGCAGGTTAGCAGAATTCTGCCAATTTTCATTTCTTTAGTAGTTTTCTGACAGATTTCAGTAGTGGACAACATTTCCTTGTATTTACAGCAATTCCTAGATATTTTTGTCATCTTGCAGTTTTACAGTCATTATTGATTCAATTTTGCATTACACAACAATTTCCAGATATCTTGTCATTTTGCAATTTGGCAGTTTTTGTTGATTCAATCCTGCAGTAGATGAAATTCTATTTTGATGTTATCTAGTTGATTTACTTTCATGCAAGAATGTGTGTGTTCTAAATTCTGCACTTTACTTTTCTTGTCATTTCAATTTAGCAACATTTCATTTTTTGCAATTTTTAGATTCTGTCATTTCATTTCCTGCAATTCTGTTTCTGCAAAAGTAAATAGGAGTTAATTTCAGTTCTTAGAAGTTAAAGGTCACAACAAAACCCCCAATTGCTAACTGATCCACAAATAAAACCTATTCTTGGATAAACTGAACCTGCAACTGTAACACTTCCTATCGTATACAGCCTCTGGACACCGCCCTGGATTGACACACATAATGATTAAATGATGAATGAACAACGACCCTCATTAGCATGAATGATTATTTCCTACATGTAATGTAAAAATAAATGTTTCATATTAAGAAATGCATGCTATATCCTACATGATTTTTGATAATGCAAGCTATGATGCAAATGGCCACTGATTGGGCCTCAAACATGCAAACCAACACACAAAAACTATCAAGCATGTTGTATTCTAGGGTGGACTGTAGTCAGAGGTCCGCTATTCCTAGCAGTGTCTTTCTAATGATGTAAAAATGAATACAAACCTAGGACCTTGTTCATTTCCATTTTTTAGTTTTCCTAGTTGTATTGCAAATTTAGCATTCTAGAAAAACACAAAGATAGAAAAAGTTACAGAGGGTGAAAAGTGGGACCTACCTTAGGTCCACATCTAATCTGTGTTTTGTCTCCTGCTGTCTAATCTGTCTGCTATAAATTGTAGGTCTATTTTGTGGTTCAGACTGTAGGTCATGCCTTGCAGCTACGAGACAAAAGTGAGACCACATATGGTAGCTATAGTTTGCACTTGCAATTCCAAAATACACAAAAACTCAGTTATATTTGTTGAAATACGGAGTTCCACCATGATCACCTTCTAACCTATCCAAAAATCAGGCACCTATCTGATAGATCAATTAAAATCAACATAAAATATTGAAATGATAAACAAGATTGTAAATGACAATAAATGGATGTTTCTTTTATTAATTATAGAAGTCAATATCGATTACAATCATGCCCCTCTTAGGGTCACCCAAATGTTGATATAATCAATACAATTCCAAACCCCCCAACGGAATGCTTCTTTGAATAGTCACAAACTACTCTAGGGTGGAGTTTGACCCTCTTCTCCATGTTGAGGAAGGAATTAGACACTTGAAGCTCCTTTGAATATATTTCCTGTGGTTAAGAAACAACACAAAAACATTAAACAAATATGCAACCTCTCATGATGAGGCCCTTTAAAGGATTTAAACATGAAAAGGTCATAATGCTAATGAAATCAATAAAGCATGTAAAGTAGGTAAAGCCTATGCTAAATTGATAAATATTTGCATATATGTGTAAATAAAAGATGCAACTAATTATTGAATGGTCTAATTATGTAAGATAAAGCATGAAAAAACAAAAAGAAACCATTATTTCATACACTACACTAATGAAACAAAATTTATTTAAACCCTAAATATATCAATTAGAAATCTATAAAATCATAATTAATCAATTAAAATGGTAATTCTAACCTAATTAATTAGAATGTAACAAAAATAGTAAAGATATATTAAACCTATTGCAAATCGCAATTTCGGTGAGCGGTTTGCACTGTAAACCGCGGATGACAACCATAGATTACAACCAAGTAGCTTGCCCTCCAAATCCAAGGGCTATGGGATTGATCCTCCTTGTCAAATTGATGATCAAGGATTACCTCAATATCCTATGACATATTTGGCGGTTGAATTGTTGAATAGGGCCTCTGTTTTCCTGAATTAGCATTTCTTGGATCTCCTAGGCTCCTAGGACCTCCATAGAAAATTGATCTTTGAATGAATAGCAAAGTGGCCTTCTCAATGCATGAAATTAGTATGCAATTCGATAGGGCTTCACTATCAAAATCATCAATATCTCCTTCATCAATTGAAGGGGTATTTATAGGATATCCCTAGGGCTAGGGGTGGCTTCATGGAGAAGCCAAGAACAAGAAGAGGTGGTTAGGACAATTGGAATGGAAGCCTCTGGAATATTCCATACTTTAACATCCTTCTTCTAGATTCAATGGCCATTCAAACCAATTTGACTTGGATGAAGGCCATTTGAACTTGAGTTAAGACCACAAGTGATAGCTATAGTTTAGACTGTAAACCGCAAGTTTTAACTGTGGTTCAGACTATGGACCATAGGTCTTAGCTACGGTTCAACCTGATTAGGTCAGGGAGCCCAAATTGAGTGGTTAGAGTCTATCCAAGATCTTCCATATGGTCTTGTAACATTTTCCATATGAGTAGTTGCCTTCAACATGACATGTTTTAGGTGTCTACAATTTCCATGCATAATACTCAATGCTCAAAATTTTCCTTCCATAAGTGCTTCTTTGACACAAAGTCCACTTGGATTTAGTTTGTCAAATATGTCTAAAATCCCTCTAGCTTAGTCTATGGCTTCCAATGTAGGATCTTGAGCATTAAAGCTAAACCAAAATCGCTAGAAGAAGTTATGAGTGGTAGACTCTCTACTATAAAAAATTAACTCGTTTGCCTTAATAAAACATAACTAATGTACCTAATATTATGATCCCAATGCCTACTAATATATTTTACCTTAGAAATTTATAGTACCTTGACACTACCTTGAGAATTGCAAATTTTTAAGGAGCATACAATTGAGAAATAAGATAGTGTATGCCTCTTAAAACTCCTAAAATTTGTCTAATTATGGTATATGTACTTATTTTCTTGCAAAAGAGGATGATTGGATCCAAGGAATGATTCACTACCAAAAGTTAACAATTAGCTCCAAGAAGCAATTTCCTCACGAAAAGATGTTATTCTACTTGCAAAATCAAGAAATTCAATTGTTAAGTACAACAAATCTACATGGTCACAAAGTTAAACTGGAAGGTGTAGAACCAAAGGTGAATCTTTTGGAAATAATAATTTATTATGTCAAGGCACACAAAGTCATTTAGGAATATTTCTAAGCCTATAATATGCATAATTAGAGGCATGTAATATTTGGTGGTACATAGTTTTATTAAATATACCCCAAATTCCACTAATTATATCTTTAGAAAGTTATTTTCTCAAAACTTGAAATGATTTGATTCATTTTGAGAAAAAAATCTAAAATTTCTCCAAGTCACAAGCAAGAAGATCACTTAAATCCATTAAGCAAGTGATTTGATCCAAAAAAAATGTTCTTTTACAAGTGGATAAATATAGAGCAATTCATCAAGGTGAGGGACTTAATTTTTTAGCTTCAATCTCAAATTAAAAAATGAAATTAATAATTTTTGTTACATGTGCTCAAAATTTATACGAAATTTATGAATGGTGACTCTAACATAAACTCCAAAATTTTTAAATTTATGCAATGGTGATGACACAAATAGCTTCTAAGCATCATCAAAACTTGAGTATAACATCATATATGCATCTATCACTAATAGAAGGTACTTAAGAAAAATTCAAAGAAAATTTCCAAAAATAAAATCAACAAACAATTTGATCAATACAAGTGATTCACTATAAAATATTTAAATCAATCCAAGTTAAATATTTTCTCCCTCCCTCATGGGAAGGATATTCACTCTATTTTTAGGATGATTCACTCCTAGTGATTTACTTGGCTTCCTTCTTGATGAATAATTTCTAAGTTTACAACTAGCATGAAAATCACTCAAAATTACAAGTGAATAACTTGCATTTGCAAGCAAATCATCCATTTTATGAGTGAAACACTCTATAAGTAAATTTATTTTGATTCATATTTTGATAGAATTTCACTCTAAATTACAAGTAAACCACTCACATTTGCAAGTGAATTGCTTTGACTTGTGAGTGAATCACTCTAGAGGTAAAATTTTAAAATATTATAAACTTTTTCTATGCAAGTACATACATGCAATATTATGAATATGCAATCAAAAACTTAAAAATGGGTAAACAACATTAGTTGGTGGACATAATTGCATACTACCAGAAAATATGATGGGGTAAATAAAATAGCAAATTGACACTTTGATGCATCCAAAATATAAGTTTGAAGATATTTCAATGTCTAATCTTATCTCATTAAAATGCAAAAGTCCCATGCCCAACTTAGTTAGTCAAGATTTCAAGCCCTTACAAATTGGATCCTTGTGCTAACAAATGAATTATTCATCCACTTTAGAGAATCAAACTTGGTCCAATATAGCTCTAATATTAATACACAACAATCTATTTTATGGGATACCTATCAATGTGAAAAATATCACAAAAAACCACTCTTTGTGAACCAGTACCATACTAGTAACACACCATTGACTTATAATGCACAAAATATTCCTTCTACATGTGCTTCTTAAAAAAAAATCCAAATAAAGATAATTTATCAAAAATGTCAAACATCCCTCTAGGTCAATATATAGCTACCAATGTATGATCTTGAGTGTTAAACTTAAACCAAAACACTCCTCAAAAACACCACTAGGAGTAGTAGTGGAAGAGTCTCTACCATCTAATATTAACTCATATGCCTTAAGAAAACATAATTGATATGCCTAAAATTATTATGACAATTCCTACAAATATCATTTTAATTATAACGTTTTAGTACATCAATACTACCTTGCAATATATAAATTATGAAGCAATATACAATAGAGAAATCAAATAGTAGATGCCTCATAGATACTAATTCACTTGCAAAAGAGCCCAATTGACTCTAAGGAATGATTCATTAGGAAAAGTAACCAATTGGATCTAAGGAGTTATTTTATTAGGAAATGATGTTGATTCACTTACAAAAGCAAGTGACTCAATTGCTAAGTGGAGCAAATTACTTAGAGGATCATAAAGGTGAATTAGAACGTGTATATTTAAGGTGAATCTTTTGAAAAATGTTATTTGGTATGTAGTTGCATACCAGGTCATTTTGGAAGCCTTCTAATCCTATAAGATGCAAAACCTTATGTATGTAACATTTAGTGGTGAATAATTTTATTAAATATGCCCCAAAATTTCAATAACTCTAGCTTTAGGAAGTGATTTACTCTAAAATTAAAATGATTTGATTCATTTTGAGAAAAAAACCTAAAACTTATCTAAGTGAATTAAGTGAGAAAATCTTCTGGATCCATTAGGAGAGTCATTTTCTCTAAAAGATTTGCACTTCCATAAGTGGATTAATACGAAGCAATTCATTGAGGTGAGGGACATTATTTTTTGGTTTTAATCTCAAATTGAATTTGAAATTAATCATTTTTGTTATATATGATTGATCTTTGTAGATAGTTTATGATGGTGACTTTGAGATGAACTCCAAAATTTTAAAAATGTTGCAAATATGATGACACAAATAGATTCTAAGCATCATCATCAAAATTTAAATTTTACCTTGTATGTGCATTTGTCAATAATAGAAAGTACTTAAAAAAATTTAGAAACATTTCACCAAAAGAAAAATCAACAAATGGTTTACTCAATTTAGTAGATGATTCATTCCAAAATAGTAAAATCTCTCCAAGTTAGATTTGATGAGTGATTCACTCCACAAAATAGAAGTGATTTTATAAGAAAGATACAATTTTTTCTCCCTCTCTCATGGGAAGGTAATTCACTTATGACTCACTCCAATTGATTCACTTGGGTCCCTTATGGATGAAAATTTTCTAAGTTCATGGCTAGTAAGAAAATTATTGAAAAATATGAGTGAAATGCTTGCATTTGCAATTAAAGTACTCCATTTTATGAGTGAAGTTCTATGTAAGTAATATTCTTCCTGTTCATTTTTTCTAGCTAATCATTCCAAATTGCAATAAAATCACTCACTTTTATAAGTGAATTATTCTTATTTCTATGTGAATCCCTATTTAGTTAAATATTTAAAATATTGTAAATTTTAACCCTAATTTTTATTGTGCAAGTATAACAGTGAATCAAAGACTTAAAAATGTGGAAAGAACATTAGTTGTAGACATCATTGCATACCACCAAAAAATATGAGGGGAAAAATAAAAGAACAAACCACCATATGGGTGCATCCAAAATACAAGCTTGAAGATATTCTAATATCTAATCCCATATTATTAAAAGGAAAATGTCCCCTGGCTAACCCAGTTAGTCAAGACATCAAGCCCCTACAAATTAGCTACTTGGGTCAAAAATGAGTTATTAATTACTTGGTGCAATGCAAATCTAACCTTAAAATATACCAATCCCTTTTATGGGATACCTTTCAATGTGAATAATATCATAAACAACCCACTCTTTATAAGCTAGTATCATATTAGTTGTAACAATCCTCATTTACAAACCACTTGAGATAGTAGATTTTTTTAATCACTACATGTTTATCATCAATGTAGAGTTCATTATCAAGTATATCTAAACTAACATCAACCAAGGTAGTAAGTAGCCAAGAGATTTACGATATTTTTTGTGTCAACTCTTGTGATAGGAGTGACCAAATCCTATATAATATTATGTACCATTATCATGATTGTTTCTCTCTATTAACTAGGAATTTTATTTAAGTCTACACTCTTAACTATTTTATCATTTAAAATAATCAATCATTTCTAATGCAAAGAAATACATACATTATTAACTAATGTAATAATATTGCCTCATTTATTCAAAGACTATTTCTTGAATCATTATATGAAGCATAAGACATTGCATCATAATAAAATAACCATCCCATGGAAAGGCAATGCAACATCCATCATTAGATCTAATAATCAACAAGTGCAAATATCAGATTTTCCATTGTAGTGGATTGAATATATATCTTCATAAACCAATTTTATTTATTGAACATTGCTTGTTAACAAAAATCATTGCATCATATAACACTTTAGTAATTATCTCATGGAAATATAAATGCATCATCCATATTATAAGTTAACAAACAAGAAGTACCAATCCACATAATAAAGATCCATAACACATTGTTTATCCTAGGAAAAACCTTGAAGGGAAACAACCCAACCTCAAAATATGCATCCTCATATTTCATTAATCCTTTTGTCTCAATTTACAATGATATAAAGAATCCTAAAGATTTTTTTTGAACCATCATTAAATACATTGATATAGGAGAATCCCACACATTCCTATTTTTAGGTCATCATTACAATTGAAGCACATAAATGAAATACTCACTAGATATATATACATTGAGAGTGAAGAAAAACTCATAGTCCCTTCAAGAATTAATCTCACATTCATTCTTCAAAACATTCAATCCAACATGGAGTGAAAGTTATCTAAAAGTCTTATAATACAAGAAGAGACCCCATAATCCCTTCAAGAATAGATTCCACATATATTATTTCTAAATACATTAATTTTTCCACAAAATGAATTCACTAGTGCACACATGCATTCATCATCAAATGCATTTCTAAAACATCATGCATCCTTTACTCTACAAAGGTACTTACTAAGAGGAAACCCCATAATTTCCTCAAGAATGAATTCCCTATCCATTCTTTCCCAATGTATATAGAAGATGCTCATTTTAACATATTTTGTTTAATATAGCAATCCAATTATTATACATTTTTTTTTGCAAAATTCTTAATATAATATTTTCCTAATATTATACTATAGTTCATACATATTAGTCCAATTTTTACCATAATAGTTACCCAATATTACACTATAGTTCTTACAATTTTTTTCCAATTCGTATCATAATCTTTACCCAAGATTACACTATAGTTATTACAAATTTACCCAATTTGTACCATAATATTTACCCAAGATTACACTATAGTTCTTACAAATTTTCCCAATTTGTACCATAATCTTTACCCAAGATTACACTATAGTTCTTACAAATTTTCCCAATTTGTACCATAATCTTTACCCAAGATTACACTATAGTTCTTACAAATTGCCACAATTTATACCATAATATTTTCCTAATATTACACTATAGTTCTTATAAATTTTGTACAAATTTGTTCTATAGTTTCCCAATACTTCTATCCAAATATGTATTCAATTGCTTCCACAATTGTTATCAAATTTTTCCAAAATTTTATTTAAATGCTTCATAAACTATTATTAAATTTTTCCCAATATTTGATCCAAGGAAGCATACATTTGTTACATGAATTTGATTATAAAAATTTCCCCAAAGTTTTATCCTAAGCCGCATTATATTAACTATTACCAAATTACACCAAAGTTGACTTTAATTTCAACCATCTCATATAAAAAGGTTATTTTGCAAAGTTACAATGACAATTTACGCATCTTCATGGTTAAAAATCACTTTACAAAACTAAGAGCAAATATCCTTCAACTCCATTGATTGCATCCAAATTATTCCAACTATTTAATAAATAGTTAATCATTATGTTAAGAGGTCTCCAAGCTCCTTCTATGGGTAGATAAACCATATACTCATTACTAATTTCCAAGAGCATGTAATTATCATATTGCATGTAAACTTAAATTTTTTTAGCCCTTGCTTACTAGTATTGAGTTCATCATGATACCATTAATTTATACTTATTATGTGGATTTTTAGGCCAATACAATCCTCCTCAATAATACGTTAAAAATGTGGATGTAGCAAAGGGTACTCAATTGATACTCAACCCTTACATCAATTAGTATTAATATGGGTTAGATAATTAACATTTCAAATATGAAATTTGTGCATAAAAAGGTGGTTTCATATTTAACCCTATTTCCTCAATAATTAATCCTTAGTAAAACCTCCCAAACAACATTCATTGGTTAAACTAACTAGTCAATTAGCCTAGCATCCAACTGCTAGCACCCTAGTCTCTAGGACTAGGTGGCTAGCTCATGCTAGCCCGACCACCACCTATGGTCACTTTAGTAAGGGAAAATCCCCTTTTAAAAACATCTTCACATGTTCCACATGGAGCATGTGGGACAATAGAATACTATGCTAAAAAAAATGGTTTACAATTTATACCTATAATATCAACAATGAGTCAACCCAAGATTACTCAATCCATGCAAAACACAACAGGCCACATCATGGATGGTCTAAGGAGTATGATATTTAATGAAGCTTATCCAAGTGCCTACGTGCTTGGCTATAAGCTACTATGCGTAATGCACATTATATGTAGCCTTTTTGCCATCACACTATGCATATGGGATAAAGGCCTTTGTTCTAACATGGAATTTAAATTGCATGAATTTATCAGATGCATTATAGGCATCCTGGTGATTCAAGACTGAATTTGATTTAGGGATGACTTATAGAGGCATGAAGTTTCACATAGAAACCTAGACCTACCTACATGTGCCTTATTAAAAACTTCTTGGAGGACCTAGAATTGAATGGGCATTTCCTTCTATATTAAATTAGTTCTTAATAATTTTCTAGAGCACATAATAGGGAGGATCCATCGTTCACCAAAATCACAACACTAGTTTGACAATTAAACCAAGACGTCTGGTTGTAGATGAAAAATTACCAATCTAAAAGCTAGCATATGATTGCTATAAAAAACAATAACATAGAGATCAAACCTAACATCTTCAGTGAATATTAGTTGGATATATGAATCGTATGGTGTCTACAAATATCAATCTGCTAAAGGCTTTAATCATTAGTTTCAACAACTGGAAAGGATGGCCTACCCTCTGTAATAAACACCTTCAAAGGTTATTCCAATAAAATATGGCATATGCATACACTTTCTATTCAAATGGTTCAAAATCCTATCAAAGGAAATTTGATTAAGGATAAGGTGAAACATATTACAGTCATTTCTACAAAGGCATTATCCAAATAAAGTTGAGCAACCGTATATATATATATATATATATATATATATATATATATATATATATATATATATATATATACATTGAATAATTTCAATCTCACTATACATTGAAGCATTTGTAATTCAAATTTGAGTCTTGCCACAAATCATAATTTTAGATCAGTAATATAGTGAATCAAAACCATCGACAAACAACTCATCATAATAAAGAGCAATGTTGTAATTCAACATTATATCCATATTTTTGTGTTCAAAAACAAAGTAAGGTGAGGATTCCCTCTAAGCTAAAACCTACACAGATAGAATTTATGAGCTTTCTCCCAATCCAAGATTACTCCTTCGTGCCTACTCTTCCTTAGTATATCTAAAATCCTTTAACTTGCCTCGCCTACTATTTTTTATTGCTAAAGAGAGCTATTTATAAAATTTTCCAAAGTCAGACCATGAGGGTTCTAGGAATGGACTAGTTTGTCCAAAAGGTCATGGTTTCTTAATACCATCCACTTCAAAGTCAAGTATGGAGTATCCAAGAGTCGATGGTTTTTTCCATACAAACACTAATAAACCTTGGTTTAATTTTATTCCTCCTCTTCTAGAACTTGATTAAATTTGTTTCTTCCTTTTTAGAACTTAGGCCTCATTTTTTTTATTTTTTTAGAAGTCCTCTTTCCTAATTTCTCTTTTTATTTCTTTTTGTTATTTTTGTAACCACAAAATGATTAAATAAATACCATCTAAGTATTAAAAATAATTATCTCAATTTTAATGTCACTTATTAATTTTTATCCATTAATATTGAAATTCCCCCCTCTTGATGAATCTTTTACGAGATTTATCTCTTTCAAGCATTTTGATGATGGTGGTTGTTTTCCTTGCCACCTTTGGAAATACCTGTAATCATCAAATCATCAGCTATACCATATTCAACATCAATGATAATTAACTATTGATCATATTTACCTCTACAAAATATGATAGTCTACATCATTAATGGGACCTGCCAAGGGAGGGTTGTGACATTAGTAACACACTACAGACTTGCAAAGCATAAAAGTTTCCTTGTACAAGTGCTTTGACAAAAATTCCACCTAGTTTTTGTTTGTAAAATATGTCTAGCATCCCTCCACGTCATTCTATGACTCCCAATGCATGATATGGAGCATTAAAAATAAACCAAATCACTCCTCACAAACAACACTAGGAGAAGTAATGAATGGTATACTCTCTAATATCTAAAATAAACTAGTTTGCCTCAAAAAAACATAATTTATGTACCTAATCCTATGATCCCAATGCCTACTAATATCATTTACCTTAGAAATTTGTAGTACCTCAAGACTACCTTGAGATTTATAAATTTTTAAGGAGAATACAATAGATAAATTAGATAGTGGATGCCTCATAAAACCCTTATAATTTACCTAAAGTGTTGCATAGATATCAATTTGCTTGTAAAAAAGGCTTATTGGCTCCATGGAATGATTCACTATCAAAAGTGACCAATTGGATCCAAGAAGTGATTTTATTAGGAAAATGTGTTGATATTTCAAAATAAAGTGAAACGTACAAAAGATGATACTTGATCCAACAAATTGCTATAATACAAATTACCCAAAAATGCTGATTTTATTAATGATAGAAATGCTTTAGGTTACAAATAGGGAGAATTCCCATTATTTCTTTCACAAATGTATAATAAATCTGATGCTATATTTTGGGCTCCTCAATGAAGGTGGAATTCATGTATAATGTATGCCACCGATAGTTTTTTTGTTGATGTTTCCTCTTTGTACCTATTTTATACCTAACTGATTTGGTGAGAAAAACCTTCTATAGGACCAACTTGCAGGTCAAGGGGTGAACTGGATTCTAGATTCATAGGTCAAGGGGTGAATTGAGTTGACGGTGCTTTCTATGGGAGATATTAGTCTAGATGAGCTTCTCAAATGCTACTATGTTGTTTGTATGGTTCAAATGTATTAGATTGCACTTTTGGTCATATTTCTATAGAGTTTTTGTAGGTTAACTAAAATGGGAGAGAGAGGATAATGAGGAATTTGTTCTGCTATTTATAGAAAAACCTAAGATATATGGGGTGTGGTTAGAGGCACTAAATCCTAGGGTCAAGTCCTATAGTGGTTAGGTTAGAGTTTGTGAGGTGTAATTCCTACATTCCCTAAAGAAATATTAGCCAATTCCAAATTTTAAAAATCCTAATTTTAGCCAATTTGGTGAATAATAGCCACTATGCATAACCCTGACTAATATAGAGTTATCTATGCTTGTCTATAATAGTCTACTATGGTCTACAATAGCCTATGTAGGTCTAAGATAGCCTACGCTGATCTAGAGTAGTCTACGATGATCTAGAGCGATCTACACTAGTCTAGAATAGTCTATAGTGGTCTACAATAGTCTAAGTTGTTCTAAAATAGCCTAGAGGGGTCTAGGATGGTCTATGCAAATCTAAAAGTATCCATATGGATCTATAAGTATGTAGAGGTAGACATGTGCAAATTTTGGATGTCTACATTTTACCACTTTTTGTACTATACTATGTGGAACATAGTTTAATACAAAAATTTAATGGTAGAAAGTAGAATATGAGGGAAATAAGGGGTGAATGGAAGCCAATCAAAGGTATGTAGCCACTCAAAGCTTGACCATATAACATTGACTGGTAATCCAAGGAGAGAAGAAAAGAAGAAAGGAATAAAAAGAGGGGAGAGAAGAAAGAAGGAGAAGAGAAAGAAATGGAGAGAGAATAAGAGAGAACAAAAAAGAAAAATTATGATGATGATGAATGAAAATGGGTGATTACGGATGCAATACGATGATTTTGTTGATTATGTATGACATTTTTCAATGTCATACTAGTTGCTTGTGGGGGAAACTTATGACTGCTTTGATTTTGTGACCAATTCAATATGGTCCAAAGTACAAATAGAAAAAATTCATATTCAAACTTTTGTTGTTAATTGATTGATGAGTGCATGGTGACATGTGTCAAACCATTTGAGCTAGGTGACATGGATTATTCATATGTACCATTCAGTATACGATCGAGGTTGCTTTACTTGAATGCTAGAATGACATATCTAAATGTTGCACTAAGATTAGTCAAATGTACCATTCATTATGTATGCGACATACATGAAAGCCATATTGACATCTCCATGGTAATGCATAGCTCTCATGATCTAACAAATATCTGATTGGTTGGGTTTAGTATTATCTTAAAATAATCTTCAACAAACATTTGTGTATATAGATATGATATCTATTATTTGGATGTTTGATTGTTTAGTTGCATGTAAATATGACTTTTGGATATGAATACCCCCTCAAATGAAGAATCAACAATGATACGAATGAAATGTTGTGATATGATGATGGATCAATTGATAGAAGAAAAATGCATGATAATATTAATGAAAACTTAGATAGACAGGAGGATGGGAATATTTCCTAGGATTTGGGATGAAATTTTGATGATTTTGAAGTTAGGAGCTTCAATTTTCATGGCAAGGGGTGAATTGAAGCTAAGTTCATAGGACAGGGGCCGAATTGACCTAAATTGTAGGGTGACCTACAAATTGGATTGTCTGACCCATGTGCAGTGTTTTAGTAGTTTGGAGGACCAAACGATGTTAGAATTAGATAAACATTATACCATTGGAAAGCTCTTTTTTAGATTGATACAATGGTGAAATTTTTGGGAAATTCGGAGATGATTTAATAGATGGAAATCTAGGCCAAATATAACCCTACTTTTAGTAGTGATGAGCACACAATTATAATCCTTGTGAAGGGTGTACATGATGATTTTGTGTTGTGCCTACATACAATGTATGTGATTTTATGTGTATGTAATGTGTAGATGTTGTGAAATGTGTTTGATATAAATGTTGTGCACTAGATAAGATGAACCTAACTGAACATGAGTATGTATGAATGATGATGTGTACAGGTTATATGTAATAACATATGTATATGCAAGATATAATAATATAGAAAAATGGAAGGCACTCCACCTTGTGTGGATACCATATTACTTATCATGGATAATAAAAAATAAATGAAGAAGTACACTGACCAATGATTAGAATATGAAATAAGATAAACATGGGTGTACAAACTGACTGAGGTGTATAAGATACACATGAAATAAATGTAACAAATCATGAGATGATATGATGAAATGTGAGTGTGATTGATAAGATGTATGTGACAAACAGAGTCAACGATGATGTATCAATCATAAAAAAGTGTTTAAGAGTTTTTTAGATCTAAAATGACATAGTATTAAGAATCAAACTGATCTAATGGCCAAGCAATATCATGAATATATCTTAACTATCATAACCGAGGTTGAATTGTGCATATACCTATGTGTGTACATGATGTTCATTTATCTATTTTGAGGGAGTTTGGACTAATCCATTGCAAAATTAGCCAAAGTAGCTAGCTCATCCACAAGTGCACAATGATCTATACAAGAGAAGGTTGCTAATGTAACATATGTGTCGCCACTTGTAAGACTATTCCACTGGTAGGTAGGCTCTTGGAGCCTATTACTAGTGATGGAAATCATCCCGTGATGTTATGTTAAACTAAATGACCAAAGGGATTCAAGCATAGTTGTAGTACTCTTGGAGGCTTTTCCTTTTGTTTTTTACCTCTCTTCCTTTTGGTTTTTTTTTATTTTTTTGTGATGCTCTTTTTTTTCATTTTTTTTGTGTGGGTTTTGGCTTTTGTTTTCTTCCCATTTTTTGCTTTTGCTTAAGCTTGTCCCTTTGTTTATCCCCAGGTTATATTTTGATTACAAAATGAGAGGGTGAGCAGGGGAAACCATTCACTACATGGTGAGGCTTGCACAAGGTGTTGTCCTTCCTAGACTCAAAATTTTCTTAAGATGTAGTGTGTGAGTGGTCCATGAAAAGACTTGATTCAACTAGTGAAAGTGTTGAAATTTTGTATATTTTGATGATGTTTGATATAGGTTTATTAAACTAACCATGAATGGTTGAGCAATCGAAAGACTTCTCGTAAACATGCAACTAAGGATAGAATCCATGTCATGATATATATGAGCAATGGAATTCTTATGTACAAGGAAGCCTAAGAACATGACTAGGGGTGATGTCAACATGATGTAAGAAAATACCTAAAAACGTATAGGAGGATGTGACTAATTTGTTTTGATAATATAAAATGAATGAGACATATAGATGTAAGAAGGTGTACCCAAAAATATGGGTTTTTATGTACAAAACTAATTTCAAAAGGGGTGGATGAATGTATGAAATAGTCAAACTAGATGCCAATATTTCATGGTCATCAACATGATTGATGGATGTAGATGATTATGATGGAAGAGGAAAATAAAGTGTAATATACGTCACCAATGAACGGTTTTGATTTTTTTGTATTTTTTGGATGTTTGTTGTGTTTGATGTCGAATGTACAAGAATGTACAAGCAAGGAAGGTTTCTCATGGAAGCAAAATATTTGCAAGGACAAACAAGTAAAATATTTCTAGTCTAGACTATGAGTATGTTACACCTATGCTAGGCTATGAGTATGCTATGCTAGTCTTGGCTAGGGTATTTTTGTTGAGGATTTTTTTGAAAAACCTATCCAAATTTTTTCTAAGGTTTTTTTTCGAACCTATCCAAATTTTTTTGAGGTTTTTGGAGAAACCTATCCAAATTTGTATTGAGGTGTTTAGAAAAACCTATCAAATTTTTTACTAAGGTTTTTGGAGAAACCTATCCAAATTTTTATTGATGTTTTTGGAAAAACCTATCCAAATTTTAACTAAGGTTTTTGGAAAAACCTATCCAATTTTTTACTTAGGTTTTTGGAGAAACCTATCCAAATTTTTATTGAGATTTTTGGATAAAACCTATCCAAATTTTTATAGAGGTTTTTGGAGAAATCAATCCTAATTTTTACTAAGGTTTTTCAAAAATCCTATCCAAATTTTTACTCAGGTTTTTAGAGAAATCTATCCAAATTTTTATTGAGGATTTTGGAAAAACCTATCCGAATGTTTACTAAGGTTTTTGGAGAAACCTATACAAATTTTTACTAAGGTTTTTGGAGAAACCTAGTTTACTAAGAAATTCTAAAAAGAATGTTCCATAAATTTTGCTAAGGATTTTGGAGAAACCTGGTGTGCTAAGATATTCTAAAAAGAATGTTCCAATTTTTTCTCAAAGGATTTTGGAAAAACAATTGTGATGAAGGTAAGGCAAAGGGTGTAACCTTTGACAAAAGGATGGAACCTTTTTTAACCTAGCGATTGACTTGATTTGATGAGGTGAGATAAAGGACACAATCTATGACAAAAGGATGCAACCTTTTGAACCTGGTGATTAATTTGATTTGATGAGGGTAAGGCAAAGGATGTTATATTTTGAACCTAGTGATTTATTTGATTTGATGAGAGTAAGGTAAAGGATGCACCCTTTTGAACTTGGTGATTGATTAAGATGTAATGAGGAGAAGATGAAGTTGCTCTAGTTTTGAATGATGGATTGGGAGAAGATGAAGTTACCTTAGTTTTGAATGATGAATGAGGAAAGATAAATTTACCCCTATTTTGAATGACAAATAGGGAAATATTAAGTTACCCCTATTTTGAATGATGTATGGGGAGAAGATGAATTTACCCCGGTTTTGAATTATGGATTGGAAGAGGATAACGTTGCCCCCATTTTGAATGAATTATAGGGAGAAGATGAAGTTACCTCAGTTTTGAATGATAAATGGGGAAATATAAAGTTGCTCCTAGTTTGAATGATAAATGAGGAAAGATGAAGTTACCCCCAGTTTGAATGATGGTTTGGAGAAATATGACATTACCCCCAGTTTTGGATGATGTTTTAGGAGAGGGTGAAGCTACCCCCTTTTTTGAATTATGGATTGGGAGAGAGTGAAGTTGCCCCCATTTTGAATGATGGTTTGGTAGGGGGTGAAGTTGCCCTTGTTTTTAATGATGGTTTGGGAGAGGGTAAAGCTTCCCTCTTGTTGAATGATATATTAGGAGAGGGTGAAGTTACCACCAATTTTGAATGATGGATTAAGGAATCAACAATGACGCGAATAAAATGTGATGAGGTGGTGATGAGTTGATTGATAAAGGAAAATTTTGATAATAAAGAGGAAACATGGGTAGATAGTAAGAAGAAGGAGAAAAAATTGTAGGAGTGAAAAATATGTGAATTTTGTGGTTTTTATTGTGATTCATATGGTGGGAAGTGAATTAAACCTGAATTTGCAAGCTGGGGGGAGAATTGGACCTAATTCACAGAATGACCTATGAATTGGACTGCTTGACCCCTATGCAATGTTTTGGTATTTTGGGGGAGCAAACAATGTTAGAATTGGACAAATATTATATTTTTGGAAATATCTTTTTGAGACCGATCTAGTGGTGAAATTTTTGGAAAATTTAGAGATGATATGATGGGTAAAATTTGGGTCAAATATGAACCTTATTTTATAAGTGATGAATGTGTGATTTCAAGCCTTTTGAAAGGGAAAATTGACATTATTAGTGAAATGGTCAATGGGTGATGATGGAGAAGAATAAAAGGAAAGTAAAGAAATAAGGAAGGAGAAGAAGATGTAAGGGAAGGAATAATGGTGAACACCACATGGAAAAATGGAATGCTATGTAAGAGGAAGGTGAAAAGTGGAAGTGGATGATGGTGGAAGTGGAGGAATGGGCACATCCCAATGTGGTGGATAGTACTAATTATGAGTAGTTATGCTAATAACACCAACCACTTCATGGAAAGGAGGATTACAATGGACATGATTGAATTGCCTTGCTTGGGCTTGTTGAGTGGGTTGAGTCTCGTGAGGATTAGCCCCCTGTGTTTAGGTAATGTGTTATGATAATTACCCAAATTTTTATTTTGTAGTGTGATGAGGTTTGAAACTTGAATAGTATCATGATTGATAAGATCCTTGACTAAGTTATGAAAGGTGTGACAAGAACAAACATCATGGCCTAGCTAGCAATGGTAAATACAAAACACATGTTCAATGTTCCCATAAGGGTTGGATCAAGTTGGATCTATGGGTCAAATATCTAGTAATGTAACATGACTAGCATCAAATAACCTCTGAAATAAAGTAGGTAGAAGCTTAGAAAGTGGAGTCCAATTGTGATGTTGACATGGAGGACGGGGATCCCAAGATCATCATGGATTAAATGGAGGAGACACATTAGTATGAGATAACTATTGTTGTGGATGGGGAGGGTGTGAGATTGATGAAGAAGATGGAGAGGCTACCGCTAATTGATTGGTCTATGGTAGTTGAGATAAGGGTTGATTCAGTGTGTTGTAATTAAAGTGAGGATTTGAAGTGTAAGATGGATTCTATTGAAGTTTGGTTTTACTATATTAGATCTTGATGTCTTCAATGCCTTTTTATTGAGCAATGGCTTCCTAAAATGTGCAATTTTGGTGAATTTTTAGGGAGGTGGATATGTGCTTATGGCAACTATTTTAGAAGAGTTAACTAACTCTGTATATGGGAGGCTATGATCAAAGTCATGTATGAATGATCTCCATCTAGAGATAAATTATGTGATTGGTTCATCATGAGCCTATCATAAAGCATAGACATTAGAAGAGTTTGTCTTATTTTTTATGTTGATGGAGAAATTCTCTAGGAAGGAGTTGGCCAACTGTTCAAAGATGTATAGTCTATGGCATAGGAGCATGTTGTACCAATCAAGGGCTTGTACCCCAAGCAATAGGTATAAGGTAAGTAACATGAGGGGGTTGCTACTATGAATATAGTAACAAGATAAATGGTAATTACTCATATGTTCTCGAGGATATTCCTTTCACTTGTATTTATCAAAATTTGGGATCTTAAAGTAATAAGGATAAGGTGGGATAAGAACTAATGGATGGACTAGCTTGTTGTAAATTTTTCATATGTTGTTTTTTATGGTCTGTAACTAGTTGTGTGAAGGTTTAGCATCTTCACTTCATCTCAAAAAAGCTAAAGTTTATGTGGTAAGGGTGTGGAGGACTGTGCTAAGGTGGATGGAGCCTAAGAGTGAGGTGGATATTAAAGTTGTTGTTCTTCCCAATATTGAGGGGGGAATTATTGCAACTGATCCTGGTGGGGTGGTTGCTAAGTGATGTATGGTGTCATGACCAATGGAACACTAGGTTGTTGAACAAGTATTTATTGAGAGTAATAGTATTGTGGTTGCGGGGTGTATAGTTGTGGCACAGGTATTTATTTGTGATGAACCTACTATAATGGTTGGGCCATAGGAGGTGATGACCAAGAAGGGAGAGGCATAAATAATGTAGATCTAGTAGATAATGGTGGAGGTATCAAGATCGATGCTATGAGAGGTGGGTGATATGAGGTGTCAAAGGATGGTACCTATCTCTATCTTAAGGGATAATATGTGGTAAAATTAAACTACATGGAGTAGCCTAGAGAAGTAGGGGTGTAGGCTATAGGTCTTGGTCTATAGGTGGATAGAGGACTAGTGGGTGGGGGCTAAAAATTAGGAGGAGGTAATATAAATGTAGATGTAGATGAAGGTAGAGAAAAATATTGGATAGAATATATTCCAGACACCTGAGATGTCAGCAAGAAATATGAGGAGGAAGGAGGATAAGCTTATAAAGTAGAAGCTTTGGAAGATGGAGTGATGAATATGTCCACTCTATATTGGGTTTGGGTGGTTGCTTGTTTTTTTTGGTATTGCATCAGTTGCATTTGAGGATGCGACTGTGACATGTCCTCAAAAAGTAAGAAAATGGTTGTTGGGAAGATGATGGTTGTGAATCTTTGGAAGAGTGCAGGTATGATGGTGGAGGTGGTGCTTGCTACTGCTACAAGGGGTTTTATTGTGGTGTAGTTTCAAATTATGGCATATAGGTACCCGATGTGGATGATGATGGGTCTAAAATCACCCCTATGGTAGGGGTAAAATATGCAACCTTTGAGTGAGTATGGTTTAATAAAGAGGATTCATTATCAAAGAGAAATTGAGATAGAATCTGAAACAAAGGGCATGCCAATGTAGGAGACATAGGTGGGGTCTTCTCATCTATGCTGAAGAAGGGATAGGGATGTCCTGGTGTAGTATAGATCACATTGTCATATAACATAGAGGGTAGATTGGGTGATGATGAAGGAGAAATTATTGGATGATATTATTTGAATGAAGTGGCAAGGGCTTCACTCAAAGTGGACATCTCACCTTGAGATGTCATAGGTGTGTAACATGGGTCAAAATTTGTGAGAAATATGGTGTGCATGTAGATTTTACTCATGTTTATGTAACATGAGTGAAGGAGGAGGGCTAGACTAACTAGAAGTGGTGCTAGGAGCCTCCTCTATATGGTGCACTTTCTCATATGTGTGACTATGGGTAACAATAGGCATGATGGTGTATATCATGTCATTAAGCTTCAAAATAGTACATAAACTAAAATCTAAGGTTCTGGGTGTGATGTGTAAGGGGTTTTAAATCAACCCTATGAAGTGTGGATTCAAACTATAACTAATACAAAATAAAATTAGTGACAAACTATGGTTAGCTTAACAACAAAATGTTAGACAATGAAATGTGCTAAAACCATTTTGTGATCATGCAAACAACATAAAATTAAATTCAATTCTAAATGTAAAAAAGAAAGTGTTTTATTTGCTTGAGTGTGTTTTGATGTTGAAAATATGCTTCCTAGATAATATCATAGGTTGTGGGATGAATAATCTAGAAAATCAGGAGTTTTTTGGGTATAGAACCTCCTACAACACCCAAAGGTGCATAAAATAGAACAATATCATGGCATACAAATGGTGACCTATATGGAAGGCACAATAAAATAATAACCTATAAGGGAACTCACTATGCTTAAATGAGTTCACTATATCCTCTCACGAGAAGAGGTGGTACTATCTGAGATCTTCTACTAACATACCCATGCTTTTGCTTCACCCTAGGGAGGGCTTAGTCAATAATTATAGTTACCATGTTCACTGATTATGTAAACCTTATGAACAAATGTGTCTAATCATATCACACTTTGAAGACTAATTTTGGTGATGAATTTTAGAAGACCAATATCAAAAGTAGGGTATTTCCAATGATGAAAGCCAGAAAACCACTCTTGTGGGGCTGCTAGGTGTCTAGAGGGTGACCTGATGGAGGGTACAACTTTGTCCACATAATTCTCTAACTATAAATTGGGAATGAAGTCCAATCTCATTGTTTGTTTTTAAACCACATGTGTGTGTGGGTTTATGTTGTCTAAAGATGATGTAAAAAGAAAGAAATCTAACTAAATGCCCTTTTGAAATGAAAATCTAGCCCTAGATGTGCTTTTTGGAAGCAAAGGCTAAATTAAGATGTGTTTTGAAAGAAAGCTAGTCCTATGTGCATTTTTGGAAAATAAACTAGGATCTATGCTATGAAGCATGTAAACAAGCAATGTAAAGCATGTGATAAGAGGGATTTGTGGAACCCTAATTTTGAAACATGAAATAAATGTGAGAGATATTGTGCAAAAAGAAATTGGAAATCTTAAACTAATGATATAGAAAGAAATATGAAAATTACAATTTACCCAGGGGATTTGCAAAAGAATTGGGAAGTACAAATCTAATAACAAGAAAGGGATCTAAAATTTGTAATTGTGAAAAGAAATTTGAAATTTGCTTTAATAAAATATGTGAAAAGAGATGTGAACATTCCTAATTTTTAATTGCATTAAAGAAATCTGAAATTTATTTTTGTGCGAAAAGGAATTCAAAATTGCTTTGATGAAAGATGCAAAAAAAGATTTGAAAAAATATAATTCTAAATGTGACTTTTAGAATTGAAATTTTAAATGTGCTTTGAAGGGAAATTGATGGGATAAAACAAGAAAGAAATGAGAAACCTATTTGACATGCGATTTGTAAAAGAAAGTGAGAATGTTCTTGAAAAGTGAATGAACTGAACTTTCTGATTTCACACAAGTTTTTGAAACTAAACTAAACATTTTTAGCACGATGGATGTATTAGAAAGAAGAAATTCACCAAATGTCTTGATGCATATACTAGTGAAGTTTTCTTTGTAAGTAAATGATAAAATAGAGACATTTGGGAGGAATACCTGGTTCCTTTTGCTCCAAATGGACTACTCTACCTTTATGCTGCTAACCTCTGCAAGTTTAAGGGTTTTTGGAGTGGGTATGCTGAATTCGCATGGTAGGGGGTGAATTGGATATGGATTCATAGTTCGAGAGGTGAATCATATTTAAGGGCCTGAAACTCCTATTCTGATGACTTGAGGGGGTTGTCAGGGTTTTAAGGGTCTCTATGATGTCTGGATATGGTACCTAAAATAAAATAGAAACAACAAATTGTGTTATATTCATGATTAGAATATTCTAGCACAACCCTTTGTGAGGGTCCCACTAGGTATTCCAGAATGAAATGTACAAAATACGACACTTGATCCAACAACTTGCTATAACAAAAATTATCCAAAAATGTTGATTTTATTAATGATAGAAATGCTTTAGGTTACAAATAGGGAGAATTCCCATTCTTTCTTTCACAAATGTACAACAAATATGATGCTATATTTTGGGATCCTCGATGAAGGTGGGCTTCATGTGTAATATGTGCCACAAGTATTTTTGCTACTGATGTTTCCTCTTTGCACATACTTTAGACCTGAAAAAGAGAGTTAGTATTTTGGGAGGCTTGTCTTAGTCAGGACCAATGGTGAATAAGACAAATAGACACTAAATATGTAATAAAAACTAAAATAAATTATGGAAATCACTATAAAAACATGAAATTAAGTATACCTAACTTATTTGATGAGAAAAACATTTTGCAGGGCTAGCTCATAGGTCAAGGGGTGAACAGGATTCTGGATTCATAGGTTGGGGTGAATTGAGATGCAGTTGCTTTCTTTGGGATATCCTAGTTTGGATGGGCTCCTCAGATGCTGCTATGTTGTTTGTATGGTTCAGATGTATTATATTGCACTTATGATCAAATTTATATATTTTTTATATAGGTTAACTAAAAGGGGAGAGAGGGATAGTGAGGGATTTGGTCTACTATTTATAGAAAATCCTAAGCTATAGGGGGTGTGGTTAGAGGTACTAAAACCTAGGGTCAAGTCCTACAGTGGTTAGGTTAGGGTTTGTGAGGTGTCTTTCCTACATTTCCTAAATAAATATCTCATCCTTACACATGTGTGAGGAGAGATTAGGGTTAACTAGGGTTAGTCAACTCCAAGGTTAGATTAGGGTTAAGTTAGGATTTCCTAGAAAATATCCTAACTAATTTAGTGCACACACATGTGGGAGGGAATAATTAGGAATAATTTAGGTTTAGGATCCTAATTAACCTTTTTAATCCATAAAGTACACTTAAGTGAAGTGACTTTCAAATTAGAAATGCAATTAACTTAATTATTACTTTTGGGAAGTAATAGCCCCATGGGGGTCATAATTAAGTCTAAAAAGGTCTTAGGTTGCCTTAGGGAACTGATAGGTAGTCTCTTGATAGATAAAAGGTGGTTATGACATGAATTGTGTATTTTAGTAGGGTTTCATGCCTATAGGCCGATGATATGGCTTACGTAGGTCTACGAAAGTCTATGATGGCCTACACTAATCTGGAGTAGTATATGTTGTTCTAGAGTAGTCTACAGTGGTCTAAAATAGCCTACATAGGTCTACTATAGCATACACTGACCTAGAATAGTCTACAATGGTCTATAATAGTCTACACAGGTCTATGATAGTCTACGCTGATCTAGAATAGCCTACACTAATCTAGAGCAATCTACACTGGTCTAGAATTGTCTACAGTGGTCTACAATAGTCTATGTTGGTCTACAATAGCCTATAGGGGTCTAGGATGGTCTATGCAAATATACAAGTGTCCATATGGATCTATAAGTATGTAGAGGTAGACATGTGTGACTTTTGGGTGTCTATAGAAAGTGATTCAATTGATAAGTGGAGCAAGTAGCTTAGATTATCACATAAGTAAATTGGAAGGTACAAATGTAATGGTGAATCTTTTATAAAATGATATTTTGGCATGTATTGATACACTAGGTCATTTTTAAAGCCTTCTAAGCCTATAAGATGCACAATGAGGGGCATGTAGCATTTTTTGGTGCATAATTTTGTTAGAGATACCCAAAATTTTACTAAGTATACCTTTCGGAAGTGATTTTATTTAAAATTGGAATGATTTGACTCATTTTGAGAAAAACACCTAAAATATCTATAAGTCAATTAAGCAAGTGAATCACTTGGCTCTATTAAATAAGTAATTTTCTCCAAAATATTTTCACTTTCATAGGTGGCTATATACAATGCAATTAATCAAGGTGATGGACTTGCTTTTTTAATTTAAATATTATATTGACTTTGAAATTAATAATTTTTGTTATTTATGCTCAAATTTTGTAGGTAGTGTAGACACCAAAATCTAGTCACTTATCATCCATTTGTATCCTCAAATCATAGTCATCCATTATTTATATATATGTGTATATGTATTTATTTAATATATATAGATATTAATATTTTATATTTATATTTATATATTTAATAAATATATATGTATTTATATGAATAAATCCTAGCCATCCACCATGACTTAATCTCAGCCATCCATCCATCTCAATCCATGTCACATGCTCAAGTTTAATCTCAACCCTTCCTCATGTTTTAATCTTGACCACCCATTGGTGTCATCAAAACCCTAACATGATCAAGGGTAGATTATAAAAGATGATTCATTTTGATGAATCAAGGTCCATGAAAAATCTTTAGAGGTCCCAAATTTGAATATTTATCCACTCATAAACCCTATCCATTTTGCTACAATATTCTTCCCTCATCATCGCCATCACACCTTCCATTGCTACCATCACCAAACCCTTGCAAACCAAATTTGGTTCTACCTCACTCCCATCCACCCTAAACATCACTTAGAGTTCACAGAATTTTGTTGAGCATTCTTGGAATACTGCTAGGTATTCATAGTCATCATAGAATACCTATGGGTATTTCCTACAACATGTTTGTAGTTTTCAAGCCCTTAGATTCTTTCGAGTTTTCAAGAAACTTTCAAATACAAAAATAGGAGCACAAATTAGCATTGATAAGGTAATATATCTGTTACATTTATTCATGTTTTTGCATTTTTGTTTACAATTAAACATTATATCATTTAGGGTTTACATGTTTTATAATTCATAGGGTCTCACACAGTGGAGCCCTCATAGGTGTTATTAACCCTTTTATGTTTTTTTCTATTTTTAGGTGCAAGAAACACATTTTTGGAAGCTATTGCAGCTAGGGTGGTCCCGTAGGGATACACAAGCCCACCCGCACACTTGTTTGGAGAAGAAGACGATGCAGAAGACACCATATGTTCACTTGTGAATAAGGATTTTTAAACCCTAGATTTGTAATCATTGTATCAATACAACATCATATTGTAATATTGGAGATCAAGGCTCCCCCATAATAATATCAATATTATTGTCTTCATTTGTGTAATAAGTTTTTGTGTTGATTCTGTTATCTATTGCTTTGGTGTTGTCATTTTTTATCTTTACAAAATGGTGATCATGGTGGGACCCCCAAAGGGTTCCTCATTTTTATTTACCTTGTCACTAATTTATGTTTCTATTTCTATTTTTCAATTTTCTAGAAGTTTGATCACACAAAAATCATGAAAACTAGGGTTTTAGGAGTAGCAAAATTTGGTCAATGGTCGCACATACACCCTACAAAATTTGAGGGATGCCTTGCAGAGTTTAGGAGATGCCTCATAGCATCTAAGAGACTCTAGTTGGTGTTTAGAAGAGTGGGGAAGAAATACGTAGGCTTCCTGGTAAGCTTGGTTCAAACCCTAACTCCATTTTGTTTTTATTTTTCTACTTTTTAATAGTGAAATCAATAGGAAAACATTCATTTTATGTTTTAAAGAAGTTGCATTTTTTTATTTCATTTTAGGCATTTGCATCTTTCATATAGTTTGCATATAGGGTAGAGTTGCATTTATACATTCGTTGTAGTTCACATTTGATTCAGATTTCTGTTGTTTTATGGTGTTTCATTTACTATTTTGTATGTTGTTTGCAATTGAAATGACAAAAGCATAAATAGTTGCATATTAGGGTTAAAGGCTTCCATTTTTGCTTTTCTAATCTAGAACAAGTTCATAATACCTAAGTACACTCCTACTATTGGAATCACTTGATGATTCAGGGTAGAAGAACTAGGTGAACCCTCCACTGTTGGAATCACTTGATGATTCAAGGTGGATCTTAAGCGGTGTACCCTAAGTTATTTTGAGGAACTTGGTGTTAATGTCCTTGGATTCTAGCTTAGACAGGTGAAATAGGGTGTTTTTAACATTGAGTGAACACAGTAGACAACATAAATTCTAAAAATGAATCACACACTTTGTGCATCACACATTTAACAACAGTGAGTTGGATTTCATCACCAACCATTGTTCGAGATTGGCGATGGTGGGCTTCATCTCCATCCGTCATCTTGCCCCATAGAAACCATAGTAACCCATGAGAAATATTTCTAGATTTCATCACCAGAAATATTCTCATTTTCCATCCATACTTAGAGTCCACCTTGCATATTAGCTTAGGTTTGCACAGTATAACACACAAAACCACAAAAAAAAAATCTATTGCAAAACATAGGATTGAGTTGCTTGTTTGATTCTATGTGATTTCCATTGCATATTTTCTACACATTCCACACATTCACCATCCCCAACTAACTCATTAGCTTATGGTTTCAACTCGAAGCCAAGCAAATATTTTGATTCAAGCCTTCGCTAGCCAAACCACTTCATCCATGGAGTGTTCCACATATTTCCCTACCACTTTTGTGGTTAATCCTATAAGTGTGATATAGATAAGCTATTTTGGTTTATCTATAGGACCCTCACACACTGTGTATACCTCAAATACTGATGTGTTGCACAGAGCCATCAATACCCCCATTCCAAAAACTGAGCCATCATCCCCTACCAACCCTAACATCACCTACATAGATATGGGTAAATTTGGAACTTTTCTAAGATCCATTAACCCTGTTCTAGAGAAAATCAATAGCCCACCTAGGCATAATCCTTCTTCTCAGTAGGAACTTTCCCACTCGCATCCTTCTAGCTTCACCCAGGTGTATACCAACCCTCTTTTTGAGGCGTCATATGCACCTTCCCATCACTTGTCTCTCCCACAACAATCATATGGCCAAAATATTTCCATCCCATCCTCCTATACCACCACCTATGGCAATCCATTGTATGAAGCACATGTCAATGTTGCTTCATAAATGCCAGTCTCCACTACATCCAATATCCCCCATTCAGTTGCAATCCCTATTGCAACCTATCCTCCACCTACCTCATCCATATCCACCACACCTACACCATATGCCTCAAAAATTTCCATACAACAAGCATGGTAACACCTCAACAAATTGCTCATGGGTTAGCAAGATGCTCATTCTTGTTCCCAACAACAAATACAGGTGGTATATTTTAAGCCCTAGCCTATTCCAACCTAGCCTACCTTATTTACCTCAAATCCATCATGGGTATCACAATATTCTATGGTTTCCATCCCCACACCTCCATTAACCCACACCCATTCCATTCCTACAAGTCAACACATTCACAGTCCTCAAACCTCATCTCCATTCCATCACCCACAATAATTCCCTCATCAAGCCCAACATCATCAAATCCAATCCAATCCATCAATCCATCAACATCTCATCACACCCTAGCATTTCACCACTTCATCTCCACACAATCACCAAGTAATTTAGGGCTTCCACATACCTAGGGAAGATCCTAGAATTCAGGCAATGCAATAACATATTGATAGCTTGATACAACACACTCCTGGTATGATGAACCAAAAGCCTACTTTAAGATAGCTAATCAATCAACCCATTCACTTTTTGGTACCATCACCGCCATATCTAATAGATTTTACAATGCCAAAATTTGATAAATTTAAAGGGACTAAGGACCCTAGAGAGCATGTAAGCACATTCATTCACTCATGCTTCAGAATCCAAACTCAAGATGCTTTAATGCTCAGAACCTTTCCTCAGACATTGGGGGGAGATGTTGTGGAGTGGTATAACCATCTGCCTCATCACAATATTTATACATTTGAACAGTTGGTAAACCAATTCCTAGAAATATTCTCCCTCAATGTTCGTAAGAAAATCACATTGTCTGACTTATATAATCTTAAGCAATTATGATGAGTTAGTCTATGATTTTGGCAACCATTGGAGGGCCATTATCACAAAACTACCATTCTCCCTACCAATGGAAGAGTTAAATTGATTTTTCACCAAGAGTTATTTAAAACCCATCTCCTAGTTATTGTAATTGCAACAATATAGCTCATTCGAAGAAGCTCTTGCCTAGGCTAGCATAATTGAGGAAATAAAAATCCAAGAAGGTGTGCTAAATCCTAAGAAGAAAGAATGGTAGAACAAGGGCCAATCAAAAGGAAGTTATTCTAGCCAATCTAAGCCAAATCAAGTGAATCAAGTGGTCATGAGTCAGTTGGTAATGGCTCAACAACAATAATCAATGCAACAACAATTACAACAAATTTTATATCAAGTGGTTCCCCCACCCAAAGAAGTTCATAACATAATGCCAACTGTGGATAATCATCAACGTCGATAATATGTTTGACAAAATCACCAATACACACCTTTATATGAATTATATGCTTCCATATTTTGTAGGTTGTATGACACAAATCAGCTTGCCTTACCTGAGGTTAAACCAGATGATCCTACCAAGCATATAAAAAGCTATAGGGAATATTTGTTTTACCCTTATCATCGATAGAATGGGCATGACATTAACAACTGCTACCAATTCAAAGATATAGTGCAAGACCTAATTGACCTAGGGGCCATCAAGTTTGATAGTCCCTTGGCTCAACAAAATTAGAACCTTGGCATTTATCAAACACCACTTCCTCATCATGAGGAGGTGCAACAAACAATAGGAGGGTCAAACATCAAGACTCCTCCTAATCAAGTCAACCATGTGCAATAATACCAAGGTTTTATGGGTGCTATTCATGTAGTCACCCAAGGTCAACAATGCACCAATCAATAAAATGCACAACAATAGACTATCCAATCTCCCATAGCACCTCAGGCAAGTGTGTCTCCTCAACCTACCAATTCATCATCACCCATTCAGTTCTCCACCAATTCTTTCCAACCAATTCATATTCCAAGTTGTCCATATCCACCCACTCATCTTTCCAATCATCCACAAAGGCCAATCATCTCTTTGAGTAGCCGACTAACCACTAGCCTTAAAATGGCTTTAACCAAACTATCTATTTATGAGCTAATACAACAATCTCCCCCACACCACGAGGCATTAATGGAGATTCTAAAATCCATTGAACTCCAATCTCAGGATACTAATGCCTTTAGCAATTTTGTGGGGAATATCTAAACATGTGTGGAGCCTTCCATTACATTTTATGATTTTGAAATCAAACCAATATCGTCAGAATCAGTGGACCCTCCATTACACATTATGGCTCAAATTGATAGGAAGCCATTCAAACAAGTTTTGATTGATATTGGTTCCTCCATCAATATCATCACCACCTCTACTCTTCAACATCTTAATCTTCCACCATCTCATATAACCAAATCCACCTTCACCTTGAAAGTATTCAATGATGCTCTATGTTCCATAGTTGGCACTATTGTTTTACCCATCGAAGTGGGGGTAAAAATATTGCATACAATGTTCCACATCTTGGAAGGATCCATGGTGTACAATGTACTCCTTGGATGCCCCTGGATTAGGGAAATGAGATGTGTCCCCTCTATACTCCATCAATGTCTAAAATATGTACATGAGGGATAAATTCATTGCATACCAGTGGATATCAAACCATTTAAGTATTGCAATTTCATCTCAAATCCCTATGAATCCACTCTTCCATCCACTCATATTTTCTTGACCCCATCAACCACATCATCCACCACACCATCCATATCTTCATCCAAAGCTCCTATTCCTAAGGAGCTCCCCATAACTACCCCACATCAAGCTTCCACCTTCATGCCCCCATCCTCATCACCATCGACTACATGTACATGTGGTCGAGCCCAATCCACATTGTCCACATCATCAACATCAACATCCCCCATCATTATTCCCTCCACATCATCACCCATTCATCAAACACCTCAGCCAAATCCACCTTCATCCACATCAACTGATGTCTCACAAGTTAAATTAATAGATTATGAGATGCCATTCCAGCCCACACCTCTCCCATTATTAGAGCCACAAGCCAATCATGAGCCTTCCACATCCACCTCCACATCATCCCAAGTTGTGGTCCACCTCACTAGTCCTAGCATTGGTGAATATGTGGTCCAAGATATTATTGTTACACCACTTAGCATCCAAACCTCTAGGGATTATGGTCACCCATGTGACCCACCCTTATCCATAGGAGTGGTGTACAACATGGGTTCAATTCCTAACAACATCAATTTTGTGTATGGGGGGATTGATTCATCATCCAATCCATCTTCCCTAGATGAACCCAAACAACCAACCCTTGCCAATATACAACACATGTTAGGTTTTCCATCTTGATACTTTCATTGAGTCAATTGGTAAGGATATGGCCTAGGACGACATGAATAGGGAATGCACGAGATCATCGATATTTCATATCGAGAAGCGCATGACCATTTAGGTTTAGGCTATCACTCTCATTCTTCCACTTCTTCTTTTGAACAAGCTTTTCAAAATATCCATTTGAATTCAGAAGAAGAAACCCATCACATCGATGACTTTGAGGAGGAAATCTATGAAGAATACAATGTTATGTCGATAGCTTCTGATGAATCTGATGAGGAATCAACACCCATCACTCCATTCAACTAACAAGATGAGTATTACCTCAAAATGTTCCCCATCCATCAGCCCATATTTTATTTTCTCATCCCTAGGGGATGATCTGAACCAACCGGTGAACCACCTCCACTTCATTGATCCACCTCACTAGATAATTTTGTAATATATGTACATAAAAAAAATTAAAAACACAAAAAAACCATCATTGCATTACATGTGCATGGATTTTTACCTATTGCATTTATTTGTATTGCTCACTATTTTTTAGGTTCCCAGAGTTCTTGCATCGGTTCTAGTAGACAAGATCTATCCATCCTTCACATTACCAACCACCAGTTTCCCCTTTAAGTTAACATGAATCCTATTGACTTATTCACCCCACTCTATAATCCATACGATTTGGCAAAGCCAATTCCAATTGACATGAGCCTTATTGATATGGATCAGATTTCCTCACCTCCATCCTTTTCCGAATTCATCCTTTCTAAGGAATTGTTAAGGGCTTCAGCCAACTACATTCCTCCATCGCCTCCACCTTCACCTTTAGATCCTGAGGTTTTCCAGGAAGACATGGAAGGAAGATATGTTAGAAGAGTTTGATAATGTCATAGATGACATTCATCTGATCCCAATGCCCCATCAACTTGAGGAAGGTTCTCATATGTCCATTGAAGATACCATCGATGTGAACCTTAGTTTAGATGTAGACAATCCTCAAATTGTCAAACTTGGAAAAATTTTATCCATAGATGAACAAGAGCAATTAATTGCTCTCCTCAAGAAGAAGGGCATTTTTGCATGGTCCTACAAATACATGCCTGGTCTTGACCCTAACTTGGTTGTCCACAATCTCACCTTGCACTCTGATGCTAAGCTGGTCAAACAAAAATTGAGAAAGATGCATCCTACCATTGCCCTCATGGTCAAAGAAGAGCTTAAAAATATTTTAGATGTGGGTTTCATTATACCCATTGACTATCCTGAGTGGCTTTCAAACATGGTACCTATTCACAAGCCTAATAGGGTGATACACATTTGCACTAACTTTCAAGACCTTAACAAAGTGTGTCCTAAGGATGAATTTCCTCTACCAAACATTGATACTCTTGTTGACACTTGCGCTGGCCATGAAATGCTTTCTCTAATGGATGGTTTTTTAGGATACAACTAGATTTAAATCAATCCTGATGACCAACACAAAATAACATTCACTACACCTTGGGGGAATTTTTGTTACAAGGTGATGCCCTTTGGCCTCAAAAATGTAGGTGCCACTTATCAACATGCCATGACATACATATTCCATGATTACATGCACAAGATCATCAAATATTATGTGGATGATCTCTTGGAAAAATCTAAAACTCGACAAGAGCACATTGGTGTCTTGGAAAAAGTCTTTGATCGACTTCTAGAGCATAATGTAAGGTTGAACCCCAAAAAGTGTGTCTTTGGTGTCACCTTAGGAAAACTACTAGGATTCATTATCTCCAAAAGAGGCATTGAGGTGGATCCAAACAAAGTCAAGGCCATCATGGAGATGCCTCCCCCAAAAAACTTGAAGGAATTGCATAGTTTACAAGGAAAGATCCAATCGATCCATCATTTCATTGCACAAATTTCTAACAAATGCAGGCCATTCAATCACTTGCTACAAAAGGGGGTGATATTTTCATGGATAGATGAGTGCCAAAAAGATTTTGATGACATCAAGAAATACCTAGCTTCTCCACCAGTTTTAACTCCTCCTCATCTAGGGGTCCCCTTCCATATTTATGTTTTAGCAATAAACTTTGCATTAGGGACAATGCTTGCACAAAAGAATGAAAACAATCGAGAGCAAGTTGTCTACTACATTAGTCGAACATTGGTAAGCTATGAAACCAGATATGCTTACATGGAAAAATTATGCTTAGCAGTGGTTTTTACCACTAAGAAACTCAGATATTACATGCTTAGTCACACCACATATGTCATAGCTCATGAAAATCCTTTGTGTTACATGATGTCTCACACTTACAATAACACCCACACCACAAAATGGATAATGCTTCTCACTGAATTTGATCTTGAGTTCATCAGCCAAAAATCCATTAAAGGTTAGGTCATAGCCGATCAGCTTATAGAAGCTCCACTTCCTAGTGATCAACCCTTGATTATTGAGCTCCCAGATGATTTGGTATTCACTATCACTGAACAAGAAGAAGATGTCATTCTGGAGGAAGATGTTGATATCACACTATTCTTTGATGGTTCTAAGTGCAAAAAAGGTCAAGGTGTTGGAGTCATGTTTCATACACCACAAGGGGTACCTATTCCCCTATCTTTCAAACTTGACTTCCAATGCACAAACAATAATGTAGAGTATGAAGCCTTAATATTAGGTCTTCAAGTAGCCATAGCTATGGGCATAAAGTGTATCAAGATATTTGGTGACTCCCAACTTGTTGTTCATCAAATAAATAAAGAATACCAATGCAAGGAACCAACAATAAAGCTTTACCATGAAGTAGCAATGACATTGCTCACTAAATTTTATTAGTATGAAATTAATAGTTTTTCATGTTTAACTAATAGATTTGTAGATGTGATGGCCTCTCTAGGATCATTAATTCCAAAGAAATCCATAGGAGAGGTACAACCACTCATTATTACAATGATCTCTAAATATGCAATTATCCATGCTAAATCTAAGGATGAGAAGGATGTTTGCTTTATCCATACAAAGCCATATGAGCCTTGGTCCAACCAAATAATAGCATTCCTCAAGTTTGGAACACTCCCATCAGACATGTCATGGACTACTAAATACACTTTCAAGCAAAATGTAACTTGTTTTACTCTCTTGGGGGATGTGTTGTATAAACATGGTTATGATGGAGTCCTCCTTCATTATCTCGAGCTTGTAGAGGCACAAAGAGCCATAGCTAAAGCTCATGATGGTACTTGTGGTGGTCATTTTAGTGGAATGGCCATTGCAAAGTACATTCTATGCATGAATTACTATTGGCCCACCATGGAATGCGACTATTGCACTTACATCAAGCATTATCAAAAATATCAACAACATGCTAATTTAACTCATGTACCATCACAAGCATTACAACATATTCAAAGCCTTTGGCCCTTTTCATAATGGGGTCTTGATTTGATTGGAAAAATCTTACCTCCTTCCTCAAGACAACATACATTCATCATCACAACCACTGAATACTTCACAAAGTGGGTTGAGGTAATTCCTCTAACCAATATGATAGGACCTCGAATTGTGGAGTTTATACTTCATCATATCATCTATAATTTTGGTATTCCCTTGAAAATCATCTTTGACAATGATAAGTTTTTAAAAAACAAGTATGTTCAAGAACTTTGCGAGAAATATAATATCCAACATAGTTTCTTAACTCCTTACTACCCATAAAAAAATGGATAAGTTGAGGCTACCAACAAGATCTTAATTACTATTCTCAAGAAACTAGTCAAATAAAATCATCAATATTGGCATACTCAAATCCCCTTGGCATTATGGGCTTATCGAACAAGCATCCGCATGCCTACTGGGGCAACACCATTTTCACTAGTCTATGGAGCCAAAGCAATTATACCTCTTGAGCTTGAGATCCCCTCATTGCAAATTTTATTATAGGAATTCATAGATGATGATACTTCTAGACAAGCACATTTTGACCAACTCATGCTTCTTGATGAAATGTGAGTCAATGCTTTAGAGCATTTATGAGTTTATCAAGATCACCTAAAGTGTTCTTACAATTCCAAAGTTCATCTACATGAATTCCAAGTAGGAGATCTTGTTCTTAAAGAGAATCAACAAAACACCAATGCATTATCGCACCTTCATGATAAATTCATGGCTAATTGGCTAGGTCCATACATTGTCACTCAAAAAGTGGGTCAAGGAACTTATAGGCTTGCTAGTCTAGAGGGAGTCGAAGAGCCCAAACCACTTAACATCATCCACTTGAGAGAATTCTATGCTTAATGTGATTTATATATGTATATATACATGGCTAATACACAAAAATAATATTGCATTTCACATATTACATTTTACACATTGCATTTCACACATTGCATTGCACACATTACATTTCACAAATTGCATTTCATACATTGCATTCACACACTCATTGTGCACTACCACCTTCACACATTTCATTCACCATATTAGGGGTCATTTATTAAGTTTAGACAATAATTGGTCCAATAAAGTTTTGTTGCCTTAATCAGGGGCACCTTCAAATCATCATCCATTTCATTGCACCATTCTATAAAGCCAAATTATCATTTTCAAACCACATTTCCATAATCCCTAGGTATTTTCGGTCACTCAGCCACTCCTAGTGTTTCTAGCAACCTCCAATACATGTCGAGTTTTATTTAGGACCAAGACACATTTTCACTAAGAAAATCTTGAGTTATGGGAATTGACTCTAACACTCTTGAACCAAACACAATCACACATCTTAAAAATATCTTGTGTCAAAGAGGGATAATACCATGATTGGGTTGAACCTCAAAGTGAAAAGGGTATTCCTTGCTTGTCCCATTATGCACATAGTCCAAAAATAAAAAATAGTGGTTTTCACCACTATCACAATTACTTTCAAATACAAGAATGAGTAGTAAGGATAGGGTAAAATTCTCATCACACTTTGGTTGAGAATCTGATTCCCCAAAACTCTAATTATTTTACAAATCACACACCATAGATCCTCAAGTTGTAAGGATAGAACTACATTTCCAATCAGACGGTTAGGTAGTCCAAATCCCCAAAACTTAGAGATCAGATTCTTGGACTATGGATCTAATATCCACTAGGGCTATAGACACTTGAATGGCAGTGGAGTATGCTCATGCATGGTGACATGTCTCTCTTGAAGAGACCTCTGATTGCACATATATATAAACTAGCTTCCTAGTCTTCTCTATGATAGATTTTATCTCAATTTACTCAATATGGGTTAATGAACTCACTTGCACACACATTGGTTCTTGATTACCTTGAGTCATTACCATACTCATGATTTGGTAAATGAATTCACTGCACACACATTTGGTCTTAGAGAAATTAGACAACATTTAGTGAGTTTGTTTGATATCACTAGTATGTCCGAGTCTCTGCAAAACAATCAGTTTTCCATATCAACATCCATATCATTACATGAGTCTTCCATTTCACATGCCATAATTTTGGTGCCCCTGATTAAACAACAATGCTATACATGGTCAAGTAAAATCTAAACTACGAATTATCATTAGAGCATTAATTCATTTATATTCATACACATTATCATTGCATTTATACAAAAGCATTCACACAACCAATAAAAAATATATCATATATATATATATATATATATTGCATGTACAATGAATGCCCAAAGGCTATATACAATGGAGCACCAAGGCTCATATACAAAAATGCATCTAAGCACTAGCTAACACCTATAGGAGGACCCCTATGATCCTAAAGGAGCCCTAGACCTAGAGCCACTATGCCTAGACTCACTATACCTAATAGTCCTAGATACAAAGGAAGAGGGTCGATCTAGCAACCCAATGTTGTGTTGCATCAATAGATCCTCCAACTCTTGGATGTATCCATCTCGAGATTGAATGTGTAGTACATCCTACCTCTGATGATGGTCCCTTTGTGCTAGCTCTACCTAGATCCTTGTGATCCTATCCTTGCCTCCACCTATAGCCATCCATACCCCTAGATCTACCTACAGTTGAGCTATCTCTACATATCACTCTACCATAATTTTATGGAGTTGATCCTGCTTAGCCTTGAGCCTTTTCCACTCCTTACCCTAAAATAGAGACCTCTCAAGAACCTCCTCCATGTCATCATAGCTACCATAATTACCTCTAATATCTAGAGGTTTCTCTACTACATCTCTCACTGATATCCCTCTATTGCTATATCAATGATTCCTTCAATGTTTGAGAACCTCATATATCTCCTCAACCTCAACCTTAGTCTCACCATCATCCCCACTATCCTCATCTACTGCATGACTAGGTACCCATGGTGGATGTGTAGTGAACCATACATCATACTCAATGGTAGTTCCTACATCATCCACATCGAGGAGATCTATCTCCTTGTCATCCTCATAGGTCACCCACCATACCTCCGCACAAGGTAGAACAATCTCATTCTGATGGTTATACAACACTGGTGCCTCAAGAATCCCCTATCATATCCTGAACTATTGTAGCACCCATGAGAACTAGTTCTGCTCCACCTCACTCCTATGCTACCCAACCACCCATCTAGACTGTTAAAATATTTATAGATGCTCCCTATCACTAGTCCAACTAGCACCTCACCATGGTCTCCAATGCCCCCGATCAAGTGTCAACCCTACCCACAAATATCTATACTCATATTCAATATGTCTAGGATGACTCGATTGCACCTCCTCAACCATCCACCATATTAAAGCATAGGGTTTCTCCCCATTCCATGCCTCACTAGGTAGGCCCACAAGCCATGCCACACTAAAGTGCTTCTAGCCCCAACACTATAGCAATACATTACAACCTAGCCCCCTCTTCCCCTATTTATTCATCTTGTACAACTCTAGGTACAACTGAGCTAGAAAAGTAGACACCCATGCATACACCCAAGGCTCATTGATCATATCGTACACTAGCCTAATCATGTTCCATGGGAACCGATAGCCAATGTTGTTAGGTGCCACTATGTTGGCCAATAGGAACATGACCAAGGTGGGAAATACCTCCAACTCCTTCTTGGCATACATAGCCAAATACATGATCCCTCCACCCCTCACACTCACATTCCTCCATTGATATCCAAATATCCAACTCATATCATGCTCCCTATCGTGTCCAACCTTGACACGTAACCCCTTCACTAGCACTCAAAGAATGTGGTATACATCCTCAAGTGTCACTGTTACCTCACTAGTAGGGAGCTAAAAGGTTCCCTTATCTAGATCCCATATCTTTTCCAAGGTAGAGATATACCCCTCATTAGCCCTTACCACATCAATTTGTACAGCTCCAGCTAGCCCCATGACCTCCAACCAATCCTAATTCTCCTCCCATATCATCTTTATAACCCATGATATGAGGGGTGAGAGATGATTTCAAGCCTCTAAAATACTCAATTATAACACAACACATAAAAAAAGTAAGCACATTAATGTCACATTCATTGCATACTTAAAAAATAAAATTGCACAAAATCCAAGAAAAAATGCCAAGGGTACTTTACCTCATCCACCTGCACCATTACTCCTACTACATCTACTCCCTCCATCGCGATGGCCTTTAGTACACCATACTTCTTCACTCACTCACTCTCCTTCAAACGTAGCTTTTGAAACTTGTGAACGTAATAATGAATCTAATTTTACCTCTGCAAACTATTTATAGTTATTTTTGATGTGCTCAAATTCCCATGGATGTTCACATGGTGCATTGAAATGTTGATCAATGTCTATAGAGTTATAAATACTTGTCGATGTCTGTGCATGATGCAAATACTAGTCGATGTCTAGCTTAAAAAAATTGTAGAAAGACTAAAATTATCTAAAAACTTATCTTACCCTCACAAAATAACTCCACATTGCATCCATGCATTCATTCCATTATCACATCATGTTTTGTGAAACCAAAAATTGATTTGGGCACTTAATTTTAGTTTGTGACAAAAAGTCTCAAAATCACCTTACAAAATTTAAAACACATCAAAATAGTCAAATTTTTCACAAAATTATCACATTCATCATTCTAATCATCCATATCATTATTTCATCAATATTTGTGATAACATGAAGTGATTTAAGTGGTTAAATTTTGTTTGCGACCAAAAAGTTGTAAAATTATCCAAAAATTACTTCAACAACACTTCAAAATAATGAAAAATTTCACAAAATCATGCAATCCAACCATCAATACATTTTCCATCATATCATCTTCATTTTAACACCTTAAAATTAATCAACCATTTCATTTGCATTCAATATTTGTCAAATTCAGCCACACTTTCAATTGAACCTAATATCTAGTGGTCTATTCTATCTCCTTGGCAATTACAATGATTGGCTATTCATGTGATTTGGTAACATGAGTAGATCACCATAAGGAAACTTTCCCATCATCATTAAACATCCTCTTTTTCAAACACAAAATCATTTTGGGTTACTCATTTTTTGAGTGAAACTATGCCCAAGTTAACTTGCTCAAAACACTATCATTGATGGCCTTGTTTGTGGGCTTGAAACACCAAAAAAATCACATCTCACAATTTATTTTACATTAACAGTCATCATGGACATAGGCCTTTCCTAGGTTTATTGGTTTCAATTGAGAGAATTATCCTAAAGTCACTAGTCATCCCTCCAGGGGTTGACTCTTTTTTTATTTTTTGCATTTTCATCACTTTGCATTTCAATGACACCAATTGGCATGTTTTTCGATAGCATGGAATCACCCTAAATTTGGGATAGCTAAATTTGATTTTGAATTCCTAAATTGGGATACATCATTTATACCATACATATACATTTGGAAAAAAACCCTTCTCTGTTGGGGCAAAAATAGAATCAATCACTTGCATTATACAAAAACCCTTTTCTTTGTTGGGGCAAAAATGGCATCAATTTACACCATTCATATCATCTACATTCACATTATTCATATCATCCAAATTTACATAATGCACTTGAATTTAAACTATGCACCATAATAATTACCCATAATTCTATCAATTGGCTCATGAGACTCATTTTTAATTCATTTTCCAATTGAGGGAGTAAGCTACACCAACAAATCATTTGTCTTCAAGATAATCTTTGCACTCTAGATAATCTTTGCACTCCAAGGAAAGAAAGTTGATTCATCACACCAAACTAGGTGTCTCATATTTTTGCACCACATTGTGTTTCGCGCAAACTGATACAAAAAGGGGTATATTTAGACACCAAAATATAGCCACTTATCATCCATTTGTATCCTCAAATCATAGCCATCCATTATATATATGTATGTATTTAATATATATAGATATTAATATTTTATATTTATATTTATATATATTTAATAAATATATATATTTATATGAATAAATCCTATCCATCTGCCATGACTTAATCAAAACCATTCATCCATCTCAATCCATGTCACATGATCAAGTTCAATATCAATTATTCCTTATGTTTTAATCTCGATCACCTATTGGTGTCATCGAAACCCTAACATGATCAAGGGCATATTATAAAATATGATTCATTTTGATGAATCAAGGTCCACAAAAAATATTTAGAGGTCCCAAATTTGAACTTTTGTCCACTCACAAATCCTAGCCATTTTTCTACCATCTTCTTCCCTCACTATCACCATCACACCTTTCATTTCTACCACCACCAAATCCTCATGAACCGGATGTGGTTCTACCTCACTCCCATCCACCTTCAAGTGTTTCATAGAGTTTATAGAATGCTACTAAGCATTCTTAGAATATTGTTGGGCATTCATAGGCATAACTAAATACCTTTGGGTATTTCCTATAGCAAATTTGCAGTCCACAAGCCCTCAGATGCTTTTGGGTTTTCATGCAACTTTAAAATATAGAAACGAAGAAGTAAAATTTACGGCACGCCTTTAAGTATTTATTATTGAAATGTAAAAGCGTGTTTAAAAGAAGCATTCAAAGGGAAATGTGCATAAATATGTAACTATGTAAAATATTGCAAAACATAGATTATATGAAGGAAAAATGGGGGTTTCTCCTTGTATTTTATTAATCCAAAGTATTCAATGATATTACAATACATCCCCTTGAGGGCTTCATAATGTGATACATTTCAATTTACAATGGTCTAAAGGGATCAAATCCCTCCATGAGCTTTATGGCATGTTCCAGTGTTCATATCACAATCCACACTTGAGAGTTAGTCTTTGGCCTATCCTTATGTACATCTTAGATTCTCCCTCATGTCTAGCATACCTGCACCTACACAAGATATTGAAACAGATTAAAAGCATATGTGTTTATAGATTAAAAGCTAGGGAAAACATAGAAAGCATGCATCCAAAAATAATGAAACTTATTTGTAACAAATCTAAACAACTCCAAATGACTTGCAAATATAGTATAATTTTATTAATATGGTTTTGGAAAGATATGATCATGAATTGAAGAGAAATTGTTAGCAAAAATAGTGACCATCCCTGACAGGGACAACTAGACCTACAATCACAAAACTCCAAATTGACCCATCAAAATAGCTCCAAATTTCACCAAAGTTAAATGAAATGATAATAAAAACATTTATAAATGATATATGGTGGAATTAAACCAAAATTCCTTTCTTTTTTCTAACTGTCCCTAACAGGTGCAACTACCCACTGTTAACCATCCTAAGGTGGGATGGTTACCAAACTGCATGGAATTTACCACCAATTCCAAAGAGATCTGGTTTTTAACTCTCCTAAATATTGTGTCAAAAAATATGGTCAAATTACTCTCCAATTTGAAAGGTTTTGGAATAGATTCTGTGTATTTGGGATGCCCCTGAAAGCACCTTCGAATGAAGAAATTTTTAAGGAAATACAAGGGCAAATATGATGGCAAAAGTGAGGGTAGAATTGGGCAGCACTTTGTGGTCTATGCTTCAACTCTTCTCCCTTGAAATTGGGTGAGCACACCTCAATTTAGAGCCATCTTAGGGAATTTTGGAAAAGGTTCAAGTCCTGGCATGCAATGCAAGTGCCACCACTTGTCAAAATATTTTCCATGCAATGGTGGAAGATGTTGCCTATTTAGGGCCTCTAATTTGGAGTTTTTGGTCTCTATGACAGTCTCCAAATCAATTTTTTATTATTGGGAAAAGAATATGGCAGTAACTTGTTTCCATTTCTCTGTCAGTTTGACTTTTGGAGGGTCTATTTAGGGATCGTCCCACCCAAGGATGGTTTGAGCGGTCATCCTTGGGTGGGATGATCATAAGGATATGACACAAAACCTCATAAAATGATGTAGATCACGTTACACTAGCAACACCAAACAAATGATACACAGGTGTTTTTCCTTTGAACCAGTCAGAGAATCCAACCTTTCATTACTTTCATGCCAAAAATAAGGATACAAGAGAAGAAGCCCCTTTACAATTTCGAAAATTCCCTCAAATACCCTATTTTCCCTTTTTCCCACCTAAAACCATTCAAATTGAAATTTGAATTTTGGGGGCAACTTGTCGAGGTCATAACTTCGCACTCGTTGACCCGATTGACTATTACAACATGTTTTCAAAAATGGCATGAAACGAGCTAAGCAGGGCGATCCTTGGCTCTTCGTGCCAAGGCTCGCGTCTAGCCAAAAATCCTCAAATTCGACCTCTAAGACCTTCAAAAATCTCCTGCAAGTTTTACTAGTTTTACAAAATAAAATAAAATAAAAAAATTACAATTTTTTTTTTCAGGTGATGCAAGATCACTCTTACACCACTGGATGCTCCTGCATCAGACACCCAGGGTAATTTTGAGAAGTGACCTTCACTTCTCTATTGTTGGAAGAAAACCAAGGCATTCAACCTCAGCCTTCGACAACCAAGATGAATCTTCAACAGGTCTGCCTTTCCACTTAACCAGATATTCTACATACTGCCTATTTCTGGTACTTTTGTCGATGCGTGTATCCAGGATCTCTTCTATCTCTTCCGTATCTAGAGTAGATGCTGGAATATTCCACAATTCTGCTACTGGTCCCTCACCATTGTCTCCTTCATGGTATTCTACCAAATCTGAAATGTTAAAAATAGGTGATATGTTAAGCCCACTTGGCAATTCCACTTCATATGCATTGCCTGAATCCCGTTTTTCTATGATTTTGCATGGTCCAAACTTCTTCATCTTCAACTTGTTATAGGTTTTAGCAGGAAACCTTTCTTTTCTCAAATGGACCATAACTTCATCTCCCACTTCAAATTCCTTAAACCGTCGCTTCTGGTCTGCCCTTGTCTTATATTGAGTATTCATCTTAGTAATATGCTTCTTTACTTCTTCATGCAAGCTCTTCAGATGCTCTGCAAAGTCCTCAGCTTCAAGCACTCGCACTTTTCCCTTGTATCCATCCTCCTCAACATAGAAGCATTTCTTGGACTGCTCCCATATATTATCTGGAATGGAGATTTGTTAGTACTCCTGTTGATAGAATTGTTGTATGCAAATTCCACCTGTGGCAAAACCAAATCCCATCCCTTGGGCTTATCTCCTATCAAGCATCTCAATAGATTACCCAAACTTCTATTCACCACCTCTGTTTGTCCATCGATCCGTGGGTGGTATGCGTAACTCGAATTTCAAATCTGTCTTCAATTTCTTCCACAAGGTTCTCCAGAAATACCCAACAAACTTGGTATCCCTGTCAGACACAATACTCTTTGGTAGACCATGAAGTCGTACCACCTCCTTGAAAAATAAACCTACAATATGAACCGCATCATTAGTTTTCTGGTAGGGAATAAAATGTGCCATCTTTGAAACCTGTAAACCACCACAAATATGGAGTCATTTCCCTCTCGTGTCCTTGGTAGGCCAAGAACAAAATCCATGCTGATGTCCTCCCATGGTCTCTCTGGTACAGGTAATGGCTGATATAATCCAGTGTTCTGTCTCACACCCTTCGCCATCTGGCATACTCTGCAACTTTGCACAAACCTCTTCACATCTTGCTGCAACTGTGGCCAATAGTAGTTCTCACTAACAAGGGCAATGGTCTTATCCCGACCAAAGTGTCCAGCCAACCCTCCACTGTGTTTCTCCTTGACTAGATTCTCCCTCATTGAACTCCTTGGAATGCATAATTGATTTCCTCTAAACAACATTCCATCTTGGATCAAAAAATCCAACCACTTAGTCCTGTCCAAAGTAACAGATGCCAAGCAAGCCCTCCAAGCCTCTGCAAAATCAGGATCTTCAGGGTACAAACCCTTAAGTTCTTCAAACCCTACAACTTCCACCTTCATTTCTATCAACAAACATTGCCTTCTACTTAAGGCATCTGCAACTCTATTTGACTTTCCACTCCTGTGCTTCAACACAAAGGTATAACTCTGTAGAAACTCAACCCACTTCAAGTGCCTCTGATTTAGCTTCCCTTGGCTATTAATATACTGTAAGGCCCGATGATCAGGATATAGAACAAACTCTTTTGGCAACAAATAATGCCTCCACTTCTTTAGAGCCCGAACTATAGCATAAAACTCTTGATCATAAACTCGAATACTTCTTCCTAGCATCATTGAGTTTCTCACTAAAGTAAGCAACAGGTTTACTTTCTTGACTTAATACAGCTCCTATGGCACTACCACTAGCATCACAATCTACACGAAATACCTTATTAAAATCTGGAAGTGCCAAAATAGGTTGCTCTGTGACCTTCTTCTTCAACATATCAAAGCTCTTATCTGCTCCTAAGGTCCACTTAAATTCTTTCTTATCCCCTCTCATTGTTTCTGTAAGGGGTGCACAAATACTGCTGAAATTTCTAATGAATTTTTTGTAAAAACTTGCTAGACCATGAAATGATCTTACCTCAGTTATGCTTCTTGGAGTAGGCCATTCAATGATAGCCCTCACCTTTTCTGGGTCCATTTTTAGACCTTCGACTGAGATGACAAATCCCAAATACACTAACTCCTTCTTCACAAAACTACACTTCTTCAAATTAATCAACAACCGCTCCTCCCTCAACTTCTCAAAAACCCTTCTGATATGCATCAGTGCTCTTCCAGGGTCCTACTAAATATTAAAATGTCATCCAAATAGACAATGACAAATTTTCCTAAAAACTCCTTCAATACCTCATTCATCACCCGCATGAATGTGCTTGGCGCATTGGTTAGCCCAAATGGCATGACCAACCACTCATACAAACCCTCTCTGGTCTTGAAGGCTGTCTTCCACTCATCTCCTTCTCTGACACGAATCTGATGGTACCCACTCTTCAGGTCAATCTTTGTGAAGTACTTGGCTCCACTCAAACAGTCCATAATATCATCCATCCTTGGCAATGGAAATCTATATTTTATGGTGATCTTGTTAATAGCTCGAGAGTCTGTACACATTCTCCACTCTCCATATTTCTTTGGTGCTAGTACTGTAGGTACCGCACATGGACTCAAGCTCTCCCGAATCAGTCCTTTTTTTAGCAACTCTTGGACTTGCCTCGTTTAGCTCCTCACTTTCTACAGGAGTCATTCTATGGGCTGCCTTATTGGGTAAACTAGATCCCGGTACCAAATCTATATGGTGACTCATCTTCCTCACTGGTGGTAAACCCTCAGGCACATTATCTGATATAATATCTAGAAATTCTTCTAACAGACCTAAGACTTCTACTGGGGTATCTTTGCATTCTTCTTCCCTAACTCTAGGAATTAATGCATAGCACATGTGCTCATGCTTCAAACCATCCAAAAACGTTCTCCCTTCAACTAAACAGATTCTAGCACTGCTACATACCTTTTCATCCACCTCCTTCAGGGGCTTCAACTTATGGCGCACTCCATTCTTTGTCAAGGAGTAAGTGTTGGCACGACCATCATGCACTGCACACCGATCAAACCGCCATGGCCTTCCCAACAACAAATGGCAAGCATCCATAGGCAAGATGTCACACAGGACCTCATCACGGTAATTCCCAATATTAAATTTTACCAAGCATTGCTCACTCACCAAAGCCCTATGGTCCTTCTCGTAACCACGCAATCCGATATGGATGCGGGTGTCTCTTCCTCTCTAATTGCAATTTGGTAACCATTCCTTTTGAAACTAGGTTATCCGTGCTACCATTGTCTATGATAATATTACAGATCTTACCTGCACATTTACACCTTGTGCAAAATGAGCTCTTCCTCTGATCTAGGTATTTCTCCTCATTCAACAAGGCTTTCCTTGTGATTAGAACTTCTCCTCTTTTTGCTTCTTCAGAGTGCTCAGATTCGGCACCTTCATCAATGACCGTAGCTCGAGCATTACCTTCAGGCCTCCTATTTGTCCTCTCTTGGTGTTGTGGACACTCGTATGCTCGATGTCCTTCTTCGCCACAATGGAAACAAGTTCCACGAAATCCTCCTCTTCCAAACCCTCGTCCAGACCTTCCTCTTCCTCTCTCGGTAACCATTGTTCTGATCACGGGGGTGGTAAGCATTATCTCCCTTTTGGTCCCGACTACTGCTAGCTTCTCCATTCTTCTTATAATATTCATTTCTTCATCCATTTTTTCTTCCACCAATTCCACCATGACCTCTTCCTCTTTGCTTGCTCTCAAACCTTCTATTCAGCTTCTCTTCAACCCTCAGGGCAAACTAGTAAGCATCCTCTATGGTGGTCATCCTAACCGGACTTAACTCCTCTTGAATACTTGCTCGTAACCCATTAATATAACGGGCTACCTTCTCCTTGTTTGCCTCTGAATGGCCTGTTATGATTACAATTTTACAAAACTCCTTTGTGTATTCTTTAATAGACTTACTTGATTGCCTCAAACCTTGCATTTTCTTTAGCAGATCCAACTCATAGTCACCCGGGATGAACTGCCTCTTCAACTTCTCCAACATCCGCTCCCATTTTGTTATCCTTTCTTTTCCTCTTTTATTTCTTGTCTAGCTGCACTCCCTTCCACCATATGCTGGCATGACCCTTCAGCTTGGTCTTAGCAAACTTGACCCTATCAAGATCTTCAACCTCCTCATACTCAAAGTATTCTTCCAAATCATTGATCCAGTCAATCAACTCCTCTCGATCAAGATTTCTAGAATACGTAGAAACCTCCATCTTCGGTCTCTTTCCAATCTGAGATATGGCTTTGTATAACCTAGCTTGTGCAGGATCTACTGCCTCTTCTTCTTCCTCAAACTGGTCCTCTTCTTCTTCAACTTCATCTTCACTACCTTCTTCTCTCCTTGGCTCAAACCCTCTACGCATCTCCTCTTGCAGAGCCTGAACTTGCCTTTGCAAAGCTCTAAAATCATCCTCTGGCACCATATTTCTCCCACCACCATGGTTTCTTCATGGAGGCATTCTGCTCACTTCTCTCACAAACCCTAACCATAGATCCTGGTGTAAACTGCCTCACGTCCGACGATCTATTTACACACTCAGGAACTCCCGCTCTGATACCACTTGATGTAGATCACGTTACACTAGCAACACCAAACAAATGATACACAAGTATTTTTTCCTTTGAACCAGTCAGAGAATCCAACCTTTCATTACTTTCATGCCAAAAATAAGGATACAAGAGAAGAAGCCCCTTTACAATTTCGAAAATTCCCTCAAATACCCTATTTTCCCTTTTTCCCACCTAAAACCATTCAAATTGAAATTTGAATTTTGGGGGCAACTTGTCGAGGTCATAACTTCGCACTCGTTGACCCGATTGACTATTACAACATGTTTTCAAAAATGGCATGAAACGAGCTAAGCGGGGCGAGCCTTGGCTCTTCGCGCCAAGGCTCGTGTCTAGCCAAAAATCCTCAAATTCGACCTCTAAGACCTTCAAAAATCTCCTGCAAGTTTTACTAGTTTTACAAAATAAAATAAAAAAAAAATTACAATTTTTTTTTCAGGTGATGCAAGATCACTCTTACACCACTGGATGCTCCTGCATCAAACACCCAGGGTAATTTTGAGAAGTGACCTTCACTTCTCTATTGTTGGAAGAAAACCAAGGCATTCAACCTCAGCCTTCGACAACCAAGATGAATCTTCAACAGGTCTGCCTTTCCACTTAACCAGATATTCTGCATACTACCTATTTCTAGTACTTTTGTCGATGCGTGTATCCAGGATCTCTTCTATCTCTTCCGTATCTGGAGTAGATGCTAGAATATTCCATAATTCTGCTACTGGTCCCTCACCATTGTCTCCTTCATGGTATTCTACCAAATCTAAAATGTTAAAAATAGGTGATATGTTAAGCCCACTTGGCAATTCCACTTCATATGCATTGCCTGAATCCCATTTTTCTATGATTTTGCATGGTCCAAACTTCTTCATCTTCAACTTGTTATAGGTTTTAGCAGGAAACCTTTCTTTTCTCAAATGGACCATAACTTCATCTCCCACTTCAAATTCCTTAAACCGTCACTTCTGGTCTGCCCTTGTCTTATATTGAGTATTCATCTTAGTAATATGCTTCTTTACTTCTTCATGCAAGCTCTTCAGATGCTCTGCAAAGTCCTCAACCTTAGCACTGCACTTTTCCCCTGTATCCATCCTCCTCAACTCAGAAGCATTTCTTGGACTTCTCCCATATATTATCTGGAATGGAGATTTGTTAGTACTCCTGTTGATAGAATTGTTGTATGCAAATTCCACCTATGGCAAAACCAAATCCCATCCCTTGGGCTTATCTCCTATCAAGCATCTCAATAGATTACCCAAACTTCTATTCACCACCTCTGTTTGTCCATCGGTCTGTGGGTGGTATGCAGAACTGAATTTCAAATCTGTCTTCAATTTCTTCCACAAGGTTCTCCAAAAATACCCAACAAACTTGGTATCTCTGTCAGAAACTATACTCTTTGGTAGACCATGAAGTCGTACCACCTCTTTGAAAAATAAACCTACAACATGAACCGCATCATTAGTTTTTTGGCAGGGAATAAAATGTGCCATCTTTGAAAACCTGTCAACCACCACAAATATGGAGTCATTTCCCCTCTGTGTCCTTGGTAGGCCAAGAACAAAATCCATGTTGATGTCCTCCCATGGTCTCTCCGAGTACAGGTAATGGCTGATATAATCCAGTGTTCTATCTCACACCCTTCGCCATCTGGCATACTCTGCAACTTTGCACAAACCTCTTCACATCTTGCTGCAATTGTGGCCAATAGTAGTTCTCACTAACAAGGGCAATGGTCTTATCCCGACCAAAGTGTCCAGCCAACCCTCCACCTGTGTTTCTCCTTGACTAGATTCTCCCTCATTGAACTCCTTGGAATGCATAATTGATTTCCTCTAAACAACATTCCATCTTGGATCAGAAAATCCAACCACTTAGTCCTGTCCAAAGTAACAGTGCCAAGCAAGCCCTCCAAGCCTCTGCAAAATCAGGATCTTCGGGGTACAAACCCTTAAGTTCTTCAAACCCTACAACTTCCACCTTCATTTCTATCAACAAACACTGCCTTCTACTTAAGGCATCTGCAACTCTATTTGACTTTCCACTCCTGTGCTTCAACACAAAGGTATAACTCTGTAGAAACTCAACCCACTTCAAGTGCCTCTGATTTAGCTTCCCTTGGCTATTAATATACTGTAAGGCCTGATGATCAGTATATAGAACAAACTCTTTTGGCAACAAATAATGCCTCCACTTCTTTAGAGCCTGAACTATAGCATAAAACTCTTGATCATAAACTGAATACTTCTTCCTAGCATCATTGAGTTTCTCACTAAAGTAAGCAACAGGTTTACCTTCTTGACTCAATACAGCTCCTATGGCACTACCACTAGCATCACAATCTACCTGAAATACCTTATTAAAATCTGGAAGTGCCAAAATAGGTTGCTCTGTGACCTTCTTCTTCAACATATCAAAGCTCTTATCTGCTCCTAAGGTCCACTTAAATTCTTTCTTATCCCCTCTCATTGTTTCCGTAAGGGGTGCACAAATACTGCTAAAATTTCTAATGAATTTTTTGTAAAAACTTGCTAGACCATGAAATGATCTTACCTCAGTTATGCTTCTTGGAGTAGGCCATTCAATGATAGCCCTCACCTTTTTTGGGTCCATTTTTAGACCTTCTACTGAGATGAAAAATCCCAGATACACTAACTCCTTCACAAAACTACACTTCTTCAAATTAATCAACAACCGCTCCTCCCTCAACTTCTCAAAAACCCTTCTGATATGCATCAGGTGCTCTTCCAGGGTCCTACTAAATATTAAAATGTCATCCAAATAGACAATGACAAATTTTCCTAAAAACTCCTTCAATACCTCATTCATCAGCCGCATGAATGTGCTTGGCGCATTGGTTAGCCCAAATGGCATGACCAACCACTCATACAAACCCTCTCTGGTCTTGAAGGTTGTCTTCCACTCATCTCCTTCTCTGACACGAATCCGATGGTACCCACTCTTCAGGTCAATCTTTGTGAAGTACTTGGCTCCACTCAAACAGTCCATAATATCATCCATCCTTGGCAATGGAAATCTATATTTTATGGTGATCTTGTTAATAGCTCGAGAGTCTGTACACATTCTCCACTCTCCATATTTCTTTGGTGCTAGTACTACAAGTACTGCACATGGACTCAAGCTCTCCCGAATCAGTCCCTTTTTTAGCAACTCTTGGACTTGCTTGTTTAGCTCCTCACTTTCTATAGGAGTCATTCTATGGGCTGCCTTATTGGGTAAACTAGATCCTGGTACCAAATCTATATGGTGACTGATCTTCCTCACTGGTGGTAAACCCTCAGGCACATTATCTGATATAATATCTGGAAATTCTTCTAACAGACCTAAGACTTCTACTAGGGTATCTTTGCATTCTTCTTCCCTAACTCTAGGAATTAATGCATAGCACATATGCTCATGCTTCAAACCATCCAAAAATCTTCTCCCTTCAACTAAACAGATTCTAGCACTGCTACATACCTTTTCATCCACCTCCTTCAAGGGCTTCAACTTATGGCGCACTCCATTCTTTGTCAAGGAGTAAGTGTTGGCATGACCATCATGCACCGCACATCGATCAAACTGCCATGGCCTTCCCAACAACAAATGGCAAGCATCCATAGGCAGGATGTCACACAGGACCTCATCACGGTAATTCCCAATATTAAATTTTACCAAGCATTGCTCACCGACCAAAGCCCTATGGTCCTTCACGTAACCATGCAATCCGATATGGATGCAGGTGTCTTTTCCTCTCTAATTGCAATTTGGTAACCATTCCTTTCGAAACTAGGTTATTCGTGCTACCATTGTCTATGATAATATTACAGATCTTACCTGCACATTTACACCTTGTGCAAAATAAGCTCTTCCTCTGATCTGGGTCTCTCTCCTCATTCAACAAGGCTCTCCTTGTGATTAGCACTTCTCCTCTTTCTGCTTCTTCAGAGTGCTCAGATTCGGCACCTTCATCAATGACCGTAGCTCGAGCATTACCTTCAGGCCTCCTATTTGTCCTCTCTTGGTGTTGTGGACACTCGTATGCTCGATGTCCTTCTTCGCCATAATGGAAACAAGTTCCATGAAATCCTCCTCTTCCAAACCCTCGTCCAGACCTTCCTCTTCCTCTCTGGTAACCATTGTTCTGATCATGGGGGCGGTAAGCATTATCTCCCTTTTGGTCCTGACTACTGCTAGCTTCTCCATTCTTCTTATAATCTTCATTTCGTCCTCCATTTGTTCTTCCACCAGTTCTTCCACCATGACCTCTTCCTCTTTGCTTGCTCTCAAACCTTCTATTCAGCTTCTCTTCAACCCTCAGGGCAAACTGGTAAGCATCCTCTATGGTGGTCATCTTGACCAGACTTAACTCCTCTTGAATACTTGCTCGTAACCCATTAATATAATGGGCTACCTTCTCCTTTTTGGCCTCTGAATGGCCTGTTCTGATTACAATTTTATAAAACTCCTCTGTGTATTCTTTGACAGACTTACTTGATTGCCTCAAACCTTGCATTTTCTTTAGCAGATCCAACTCATAGTCACCTGGGATGAACTGCCTCTTCAACTTCTCCAACATTCGCTCCCATTTTGTTATCCTTTCTTTTCCTTTTTTATTTCTGTCTAGCTGCACTCCCTTCCACCATATGCTGGCATGACCCTTTAGCTTGGTCTTAGCAAACTTGACCCTATCAGGATCTTCAACCTCCTCATACTCAAAGTATTCTTCCAAATCATTGATCCAGTCAATCAACTCCTCTGGATCAAGATTTCCAGAATACGTAGAAACCTCCATCTTCGGTCTCTTTCCAATCTGAGATATGGCTTTGTATAACCTAGCTTGTGCAGGATCTACTGCCTCTTCTTCTTCCTCAAACTGGTCCTCTTCTTCTTCAACTTCATCTTCACTACCTTCTTCTCTCCTTGGCTCAAACCCTCTACGCAGCTCCTCTTGCAGAGCCTGAACTTGCCTTTGCAAAGCTCTGAAATCATCCTCTGGCACCATATTTCTCCCACCACCATGGTTTCTTCGTGGAGGCATTCTGCTCACTTCTCTCACAAACCCTAACCATAGATCCTGGTGTAAACTGCCTCACGTCCGACGATCTGTTTACACACTCAGGAACTCCCGCTCTGATACCACTTGATGTAGATCACGTTACACTAACAACACCAAACAAATGATACACAGGTGTTTTTCCTTTGAACCAGTCAGAGAATCCAACCTTTCATTACTTTCATGCCAAAAATTAGGATACAAGAGAAGAAGCCCCTTTACAATTTTGAAAATTCCCTCAAATACCCTATTTTCCCTTTTTCCCACCTAAAACCATTCAAATTGAAATTTGAATTTTGGGGGCAACTTGTCGAGGTCATAACTTCGCACTCGTTGACCCGATTGACTATTACAACATGTTTTCAAAAATGGCATGAAACGAGCTAAGCGAGGCGACCCTTGGCTCTTTGCGCCAAGGCTCGTGTCTAGCCAAAAATCCTCAAATTCGACCTCTAAGACCTTCAAAAATCTCCTGCAAGTTTTACTAGTTTTACAAAATAAAATAAAATAAATTATAAATTTTTTTTTTCAGGTGATGCAAGATCACTCTTACACCACTGGATGCTCCTGCATCAGACACCCAGGGTAATTTTGAGAAGTGACCTTCACTTATCTATTGTTGGAAGAAAACCAAGGCGTTCAACCTCAGCCTTCGACAACCAAGATGAATCTTCAACAGGTCTGCCTTTCCACTTAACCAGATATTCTGCATACTGCCTATTTTTGGTACTTTTGTCGATGCGTGTATCCAGGATCTCTTCTATCTCTTTCGTATCTGGAGTAGATGCTGGAATATTCCACAATTCTGCTACTGGTCCCTCACCATTGTCTCCTTCATGGTATTCTACCAAATCTGAAATGTTAAAAATAGGTGATATGTTAAGCCCACTTGGCAATTCCACTTCATATGCATTGCCTGAATCCCATTTTTCTATGATTTTGCATGGTCCAAACTTCTTCATCTTCAACTTGTTATAGGTTTTAGCAGGAAACCTTTCTTTTCTCAAATGGACCATAACTTCATCTCCCACTTCAAATTCCTTAAACCGTCGCTTTTGGTCCCCCCTTGTATTATATTGAGTATTCATCTTAGTAATATGCTTCTTCACTTCTTCATGCAAGCTCTTCAGATGCTCCGCAAAGTCCTTGGCCTCAAGACTCGCACTTTTCCCCTGTATCCATCCTCCTCAACTCAAAAGCATTTCTTGGACTACTCCCATATATTATCTGGAATGGAGATTTGTTAGTACTCCTATTGACAAAATTGTTGTATGCAAATTCCACCTGTGGCAAAACCAAATCCCATCCCTTGGGCTTATCTCCTATCAAGCATCTCAATAGATTACCCAAACTTCTATTCACCACCTCTGTTTGTCCATCAGTCTGTGGGTGGTATGCAGAACTGAATTTCAAATCTATCTTCAATTTCTTCCACAAGGTTCTCTAGAAATACCCAAAAAACTTGGTATCTCTATCAGAAACTATACTCTTTGGTAGACCATGAAGTCGTACCACCTCTTTGAAAAATAAACCTGCAACATGAACTGCATCATTAGTTTTTTGGCAGGGAATAAAATGTGCCATCTTTGAAAACCTGTCAACCACCACAAATATGGAGTCATTTCCCCTCTGTGTCCTTGGTAGGCCAAGAACAAAATCCATGTTGATGTCCTCCCATGGTCTCTCTAGTACAAGTAATGGCTGATATAATCCAGTGTTCTGTCTCACACCCTTCGCCATCTGGCATACTCTGCAACTTTGCACAAACCTCTTCACATCTTGCTGTAATTGTGGCCAATAGTAGTTCTCACTAACAAGGGCAATGGTCTTATCCCGACCAAAGTGTCCAACCAACCCTCCACTGTGTTTCTCCTTGACTAGATTCTCCCTCATTGAACTCCTTGGAATGCATAATTGATTTCCTCTAAACAACATTCCATCTTGGATCAGAAAATCCAACCACTTAGTCCTATCCAAAGTAATAGGTGCCAAGCAAGCCCTCCAAGCCTCTGCAAAATCAGGATCTTCAGGGTACAAACCCTTAAGTTCTTCAAACCCTACAACTTCCACCTTCATTTCTATCAACAAACATTGCCTTCTACTTAAGGCATCTGCAACTCTATTTGACTTTCCACTCCTGTGCTTCAACACAAAGGTATAACTCTGTAGAAACTCAACCCACTTCAAGTGCCTCTGATTTAGCTTCCCTTGGCTATTAATATACTCTAAGGCCTGATGATCAGTATATAGAACAAACTCTTTTGGCAACAAATAATGCCTCCACTTCTTTAGAGCCTGAACTATAGCATAAAACTCTTGATCATAAACTGAATACTTCTTCCTAGCATCATTGAGTTTCTCACTAAAATAAGCAATAGGTTTACCTTCTTGACTCAATACAACTCCTATGGCACTACCACTAGCATCACAATCTACCCGAAATACCTTATTAAAATCTGGAAGTGCCAAAACAGGTTGCTCTGTGACCTTCTTCTTCAACATATCAAAGCTCTTATCTGCTCCTAAGGTCCACTTAAATTCTTTCTTATCCCCTCTCATTGTTTTTGTAAGGGGTGCACAAATACTGCTGAAATTTCTAATGAATTTTCTGTAAAAACTTGCTAGACCATGAAATGATCTTACCTCAGTTATGCTTCTTGGAGTAGGCCATTCAATGATAGCCCTCACCTTTTCTGGGTCCATTTTTAGACCTTCGGCTGAGATGACAAATCCCAGATACACTAACTCCTTCTTCACAAAACTACACTTCTTCAAATTAATCAACAACTGCTCCTCCCTCAGCTTCTCAAAAACCCTTTTGATATGCATCAGGTGCTCTTCCAGGGTCCTACTAAATATTAAAATGTCATCCAAATAGACAATGACAAATTTTCCTAAAAACTCCTTCAATACCTCATTCATCAGCCGCATGAATGTGCTTGGCGCATTGGTTAGCCCAAATGGCATGACCAACCACTCATACAAACCCTCTCTAGTCTTGAAGGCTATCTTCCACTCATCTCCTTCTCTGACATGAATCTGATGGTACCCACTCTTCAGGTCAATCTTTGTGAAGTACTTGGCTCCACTCAAACAGTCCATAATATCATCCATCCTTGGCAATGGAAATCTGTATTTTATGGTGATCTTGTTAATAGCTCGAGAGTTTGTACACATTCTCCACTCTCCATATTTCTTTGGTGCTAGTACTATAGGTACTGCACATGGACTCAAGCTCTCTCGAATCAGTCCCTTTTTTAGCAACTCTTGGACTTGCCTATTTAGCTCCTCACTTTCTACAGGAGTCATTCTATGGGCTGCCTTATTGGGTAAACTAGATCCTGGTACCAAATCTATATGGTGACTGATCTTCCTCACTGGTGGTAAACCCTCAGGCACATTATCTGATATAATATCTAGAAATTCTTCTAACAGACCTAAGACTTCTACTTGGGTATCTTTGCATTCTTCTTCCCTAACTCTAGGAATTAATGCATAGCACATATGCTCATGCTTCAAACCATCCAAAAATCTTCTCCCTTCAACTAAATAGATTCTAGCACTGCTACATACCTTTTCATCCACCTCCTTCAGGGGCTTCAACTTATGGCACACTCCATTATTTGTCAAGGAGTAAGTGTTGGCACGACCATCATGCACTGCACATCGATCAAACTGCCATGGCCTTCCCAACAACAAATGGCAAGCATCCATAGGCAGGATGTCACACAGGACCTCATCACGGTAATTCCCAATATTAAATTTTACCAAGCATTGCTCACTGACCAAAGCCCTATGGTCCTTTTGTAACCACGCAATCCGATATGGATGCGGGTGTCTCTTCCTCTCTAATTGCAATTTGGTAACCATTCCTTTTGAAACTAGGTTATCTGTGCTACCATTGTCTATGATAATATTACAGATATTACCTGCACATTTACACCTTGTGCGAAATAAGCTCTTCCTCTGATCTGGGTCTCTCTCCTCATTCAACAAGGCTCTCCTTGTGATTAGCACTTCTCCTCTTTTTGCTTCTTTAGAGTGCTCAGATTCGGCACCTTCATCAACGACCGTAGCTCGAGCATTACCTTCAAGCCTCCTATTTGTCCTCTCTTGGTGTTGTGGACACTCGTATGCTCGATGTCCTTCTTCGCCACAATGGAAACAAGTTCCATGAAATCCTCCTCTTCCAAACCCTCGTCCAGACCTTCCTCTTCCTCTCTCGGTAACCATTGTTCTGATCACAGGGGTGGTAAGCATTATCTCCCTTTTGGTCCTGACTACTACTAGCTTCTCCATTCTTCTTATAATCTTCATTTCGTCCTCCATTTGTTCTTCCACCAGTTCTTCCACCATGACCTCTTCCTCTTTGCTTGCTCTCAAACCTTCTATTCAACTTCTCTTCAACCCTCAGGGCAAACTGGTAAGCATCCTCTATGGTGGTCATCCTAATCAGACTTAACTCCTCTTGAATACTTGCTCGTAACCCATTAATATAATAGGCTACCTTCTCCTTGTTGGCCTCTGAATGGCCTGTTCTAATTAAAATTTTATAAAACTCCTCTGTGTATTCTTTGACAGACTTACTTGATTGCCTCAAACCTTGCATTTTCTTTAGCAGATCCAACTCATAGTCACCTGGGATGAACTGCCTCTTCAACTTCTCCAACATCCGCTCCCATTTTGTTATCCTTTCTTTTCCTCTTTTATTTCTGTCTAGCTGCACTCCCTTCCACCATATGTTGGCATGACCCTTCAACTTGGTCTTAGCAAACTTGACCCTATCAGGATCTTCAACCTCCTCATACTCAAAGTATTCTTCCAAATCATTGATCCAGTCAATCAACTCCTCCGGATCAAGATTTCTAGAATACGTAGAAACCTCCATCTTCGGTCTCTTTCCAATCTGAGATATGGCTTTGTATAACCTAGCTTGTGCAGGATCTATTGCCTCTTCTTCTTCCTCAAACTGGTCCTCTTCTTCTTCAACTTCATCTTCACTACCTTCTTCTCTCCTTGGCTCAAACCCTCTATGCAGCTCCTCTTGTAGAGCCTGAACTTGCCTTTGCAAAGCTCTAAAATCATCCTCTAGCACCATATTTCTCCCACCACCATGATTTCTTCATGGAGGCATTCTACTCACTTCTCTCACAAACCCTAACCACAGATCCTGGTGTAAACTGCCTCATGTCCGACGATCTGTTTACACACTCAAGAACTCCTACTCTGATACCACTTGATGTAGATCACGTTACACTAGCAACACCAAACAAATGATACACATATTTTTCCTTTGAACAAGTAAGAGAATCAAACCTTTCATTACTTTCATGCCAAAATCAGGATACAAGAGAAGAAGCCCCTTTACAATTTCGAAAATTCCCTCAAATACCCTATTTTCCCTTTTTCCCACCTAAAACCATTCAAATTGAAATTTGAATTTTGGGGGCAACTTGTCGAGGTCATAACTTCGCACTCGTTGACCCGATTGACTATTACAACATGTTTTCAAAAATAGCATGAAACGAGCTAAGCGGGGTTAGGCTCGTTTCTAGCCAAAAATCCTCAAATTCGACCTCTAAGACCTTCAAAAATCTCCTGTTACAAGTTTTACTAGTTTTACAAAATAAAATTAAAAAAAATTACAATTTTTTTTTTTTTTAGGTGATGCAAGATCACTCTTACACCACTGGATGCTCCTGCATCATAAAACTAATTGAGACCTTTCCAAAAGTGCTATGGAGCCTTATGTTACCCTAGACGGTTTCCCAATGGGGCCATATGATGTTGATAAGAGTGGTTCAAGTCACCCATTGAAAGTCTTATCCGATTTACATGATTTTAGTATCTACAAATGCCCCTTTTTGGGATGTGCTATGTGCAACAAAATGCTGAGAAAAAATAAATGACTAAATCATTAAATGATTAAATTTATTCATTAACATAACCAACTTTAGATTCCTCCATTGTAGAAAGAGCATACATCCTTGGAATCCTTGCTTTTGACATAGTAAAAGAATTAATTATGGGTATACCTTTCAGCCACATTGTAATAATAGTTGTAGGGGTTTAGGGTATACTAGGTCTTCGTGCCTTGTGTTCTTATAAGCCTTTACATGGGTCAATTATTGAGGCTTGAAGGAGGTCAATCCCTATTGTTGTTGCTTATGCTAATTGTTTGCCCCAACATGGGCTTGAAAATTTGTCTTTGGCAAAGATTATTTTGAATGTATGAACATTGCACTTTTGAATTTTTTTGTGTTGATTTGATTTATGAGTTGATGAGGGCATGACAAATTATAAAGCAACAAGTCACTTGACACATATAACTGAGTTGAGATAACTCTCTGTTTTACCCATGGTACTATATACCTGTTTTGAGGGAATTTTTGATTATTTTGATGAGCATTTATGGAAGAAAAAGGCTAAAAATTTAATTCACATGGAGTGGTGCAGACATGGAGGCCTTCTTGGGGAATAAAATAAAGACTTTTAAATCATCCATAAATGTTGTTGTTTCAATCTTGATCCTTGCTAATGTTTAGGCCATTTTGCCTTGTTTTTGGTGGGTTTTGGACCTTATTTTTGATGTTTTTGAGCTGTTTTGGTGAAATTGTTTGGTGACCATCCTAGGGGGGGATGAGTACATATTTTATAACCATCCTATGGTGGTACAGCCAGCCAATTATATGCTCATTACACATAGGGGCGATCAGATTTTTTTGGAGCTATATAAGCCCAAAGTGGGGCAAATGAACTCATTTATTCATTATGATTTGAGTAATTAGAGAGGTGAGAGGTAGGAGAGTGATTTATTAAATTGGATAAATACAAAAATATATACACAAAAACATGAGCCATCCATTGGCCACGATAGGTGGTGGAGCCGGTGCAAAACGGGTATGGAACACATTTCCTCCTCTTCTCTATTTTATTGTGAAATTGTGAATTATGCTACAATTTTCATAATACACACTAAATAATGGTTAATGAACCCTAATAATACTGTAATTTATTATATTTATATTTTATTGGCCATTTACATGCTTTAATTTTGGGTGTTATGCTATTTTTTTATGGTTTTTAGGGTTGTTTTAGGGCTATTTTAGGGGTCAAAATGACCCTATTTTAGCCATTTTTGGGAACCATACCTAGGTGGTACAGTCACTGGTGGCCATCCCTATGTGGTAATATTACAAAATTGGGGGCCGTACCTAGATGGGATGGCCAAAAACTAGGCCACAAATGTCCTATTGTTAGTCATTTTTTTGGTATTTTGACTCTTTTTTCTGTATTTTTAGTGCATTATTGACAAGTTGGTTCACTTTATCAGATAGTGAAGAGTTGGTATAGGGTTATGAATCTCTTTCAGGTCACTAGAGACATTTTGACTACTATGGACTAGTGATGGCTTGATGCCATTAGCCTGAAGCAAGTTACGTGGTTGGATCTCGTGGTGAGCGACCATGCCTATCTGACTGCATTGATATATTTATGGGACCCTCATACTAATACTTTCCATATAGCTATGGGGGAGATAAAATTAACTTTAGATGATGTATATCAAATACTACATATTTTGATAGAGGGATATCCCATAGTATCTACTCCTATAGAGCAATGAGAGGCCATGTTGCGGAGCTACTTTGGGGTGCACTGGGAGGATGCAACGATTGATCTTCTCAACAAAGGGATATTAGTGGTATCATGGTTTGATGCTGATGTGCTTAATATTAAGCACACTTTATTGATTAATTTGATTATCAACATGCTATTTTCAGACTTGCCAGGTTCCAGGTTCCCGTGGAACCTTATAGAGTTGGTGTTCACTCTTGTGGAGTGTATAGAGGATGCACCTATAGTGATGGCTTGGGGTCCTACTTTGTTATCTCAATTATATGAGGAGTTATACGAGATCCACTCTCATGGGAAGAAGGGATTGGGTTGCAGCTTCTTGCTATAGGTTTGGGTTTGGTAACATATTGCTATGAAATGACCATGGGGACTACCATGGACTACTCGAGTAGAGCTACCAGATAGGGATATTGGTTATGGGGTGTTATGGCAGAGGGCACGTGAGATAGACCAAATCCATCAACATGCTAGGCAAGTTGAACACTATGTAGAGTATTTTGCATGGCTTAGGGTGGAATATATTTCATAGAGGCCCTATAGGGGTTGTCCTACATGGAGTTATGCTGAGACATAGCTACGTCAAGTGCAGCAATGTAGGTGGTTGATAGAGCAACATGGAATAGAGTGAGAGTACTTCCCTTATGATCGTGTCCTATGACAATTAAAGCTATGCCAGGGGTTTCCTAGGGAGCTAATGATTTATCATAATTGAGGGGATGAGAATATTATAGCATGGACTATTTTGGAGGCATTGGGAGAGGATTCAGACCCTATGGTGGTAGTTTATGAGTTGGATGAAACTGGTATGATAGAGGAGTATGATGCCTAGTGGGTTATATGGTAGTGGTGAGGAGAGGGGCCACTAGGAGGGGATGCATCTACTAGAGTAGAGGATGCATCTAAGGGTTCTCTAGATGACGAGGATCAAGATGAGTCTTTGTATGATGATGAGGCAGACATAGGCAATTGGTATGTGTATCATCTTGTGGAAACAAATAGGGTGGAGCTGATTGATATACAGGATCCACTAGAGTGCACAGACTAAGATGGAGAGGTAGGCAGCTTTGATAGCTACTTTTCAAGCATAGGTTAGAGAACAGAGCCCTAGCTATAGGTAGTCTAGTAGTGGTGAGGAATCTAGGATGTGGGAGGAGATGACACATATCTAAGGTTTAGTGGCAACTTACCAGACTTAGTGCTGAGAGGATCAGGCCTATATTGACATGCTATAGGATGAGATAGTGTGTCTTAAGAGGCACATACCAGATCAAGACTTAGCTATTGGATCACAACAGAGTCAGAGGAGTGATACAAGATAATATCTAGCTCGTATGAGGCCTACTAGTTCTACATAGTAGTCAGACAAGATAGGTGGGAGTAGGTCTAGGAGCTCGAGGCAGACTCCTACTAAGGGTAGAGGAGAGAGTCGTAGTGTTGGTCCTGCGTGACCATGGCTTCTAGACTCTGATGGTTATTTTTGGATTTTTGGTTTTTTGGAGTGTGAGGTTTGAGGACTCATGTTTTTGTAGCCTATGGGTAGCATATGGATTATGATGTATCTTTGGAATTCTTACATATGGATATATATATATATATATATATATATATATATATATATATATATATATGTGTGTGTGTGTGTGTGTGTGTGTGTGTGTGTGTGTGTGTGTGTGTGTGTGTGTGTGTGTGTGTGTGTGTTTTCTTTGATCATCATGTAACCTTTTACTACTTTATGATATGTATGCTATGCTTTTATGATGCTTTTGATGGATTCCTATCATGTATGCATGTATTTATCCTATGATTTGTTTTGATGATATGTAGATGTGTATATGCATGATGCAATGGATGATTTATTTAATTTTGTATGATGGATTTGTTATAGATATTTGACACATTATATGCTAGCACCGTATATTGTACAAAATGTATCTTTATTATTTTTGTGTGACTATGACACTATGTAATGGATTTTGTAATTTTGACAAACATGTGACAACATGATGTAAAGTGGAATGAATAATGTAATGTGATATGCTATGTTAGATAGTTTTTAGGAGACTCAAATACTCTAGTTATCTAATAAAAAGTTGTGTAATAACTATGTAAGAATTTTTGACAAAGTATACATCTGTTAAGATAACCAAGATAATCAACATTCATGTGTGTGCATGTGAGTTCATTACTATGATAACACATAAAGTTACCCTAGTGCCAAATGGGATTTACTCAACCCATCTGTACTAAATATCACCCTATGAGTCTCATTATCCTAAGTTTTGTACTTAGTTAGAGTAGACCACTAGGTAGTATACATTACAAAAAGCTATCTCATCCACATTCAAATAGTGGTCTGGACACAAGCAAGGTGCTTATGTGACAAACATATCATCATGCGTAATGATACCGCCATTTCCAAGTAGGCTATCCACCAAACCTATAATGAGGATCACCTTATGGTTCTCTAATGCTTAGAATTCTAGGTATTCAAGTTTAGGATTCCCTTATTTTCTTTTAAATTTAAAATTTTTCAAGGGAGTTGCTCATTTTTTTTTTGTTGAGCAAGGGATTCTAATAGTGGTGAGAACCACTATTTATTTTTGCTTTTTCCAATGGTAAAAACCATTGTTTTATTTTGCATATTTTGAAGTGATAATAATCACTGTTGATTTTTATCTTTTGGATACTTACCCCAATGTGAGGCAAGGAATTTGGGTAAGGAGGAACTTGTCCTTTTGTCAATTATTAGCATCTTTGAACCATTTGCACAGGGTATGAGTGAGATAACATTTTTTTCTTAAAGTAACCTAGAACACTTTATGGTTTCATCTTTCCTTGCACTAGAATTGGATTTATTAGTGTGAAAATATGTTGGTATTTTGATGTATACAAGGTATAATCTAAGAAGGATTCAACCTTCCAAAAAGTGTGACAACTTTCTAAAAATTTTTAAGAGAAAACTAGATATGGATGAGTGACCGAAAAACCTTAACTATGTCATACGAACAATGGCTAAGTGATGGGAAATAGACATATAATGTGGAGTGTAGATAGAAATGATATGTATAATGTAAATGGGTGGTACAACTGAATTTCAACAACCTTGATTTTTATAGATGTATAATGTATAGACATGGTGCTAGACATGTATGATTCACTTCTAATAATGGAAGATGCAATGATGAATATGCCTAATGCAAATGATGTAGAAATGAAATGTAATACAATATTTTTGTATTTTTGATGATTTTAATGATGTTTTTATATTTTTGTTTCCAGATAGGCAAAGACAAGATATCCAAGGTATCCTTCATATGAGATATCTCTCTTGGTCCCATGGAAAAGATTATTTTGGATGGAACAACACTACTAAGGGTGAGTATTCAGTTGCTCAAGGTTATTTGACCTTATGCCATAATAATCCTAACCAATATTCTGACATATTTTCTCAGTTGTGGGCTCAAAAGCTTTGGCCTAAGGTGAGGTTCTTTACTTGGTTTTTATTGCATCATAGGATGCTTACGGGTGAGTAACTTATGAAGCGTGGTTTTCATGGCCCTTTTAGATGTGAAATGTGTGAAGAAAATGTAGAAACTCTTAGCCATATTTTTATTGAGTGTAATATAGCCTCTGAGCTATGGATGAGAATGGCCACTTTACTTGGCTTACATTGGTCTATTTTTTTTACTTTTGAACAACTTTGTAGGGATTGGCCTAATCAAGAGGGTGTTGATAATTTTATTAGGAAGTTAGTTTGGATGGATTCTACCATTCTTCTTTGGAATATATGGAATGAAAGGAACAACCAAATTTTTAATCAAGATAGGAAGGATATTCACTATATTTGGCAAAATACCATAGCACTCCTTAATCACCCCCAAAACTCCCACCAAATATGGGATCAAGTGATGCAAAGATTGAATATTAAATCTTCTAAGGGAAACCAACTTAAAGGGAATGTGAGTATTTGTAAGATTGATAGGACAAGAAATTGGCAACCTCCTCCTAAGGATTTTGGAAAAGTCAATACTAATGGAGCCTCTAGAGGGAACCCTAGAAAATCCAGTGTGGGGGAATTGGTAGACTTTCAGATGGCTCCCTAGTTTTTACTTTTTCTGAGAATTTGGGTATTATTTCCAATAACCTTGCTAAGGGGTATGGTATCCTTAGAGGCATTCAAGAGGCTACTAAGGTTGTATGGGAAAAGGTGTTAGTTGAGTCTGACTCTCAACTCATGTTAATCTTTTGAATACTCCTAAGAATCATAAGGTTGATTGGAGAATAAAAAGAATTATTGAGAAGATTCAATTAATCTAGATGGGATTTTTGAAAGTTGATTACAATCATGTGGTCAGAGATCAAAACAAGAGTGTTTATGCTTTAGCTAATTGGGCTTTGGACAAAGGTGATCTTACTTGTTATGGTCACCCTCCTAGATGGTGGGCTTCACAATTAAGGGAAGCTCTTCTTTCTATAATTTATTTGGATGGCTCCAGTTCTAATGGTACTTAGTTCCTTCTTGCTTTATTTTTGCTTCTATTTTATTCAGTCAGGTTATTTTTGTTCCCTATCTCATTATTTTATTTATTTTGTTTCCTCTGTTTATTCTTGCCTTAATAGTCTTCTGGTCTAGAAAGGTCATTGTTATGTTCAATTTTTTTCTTTTTCCTTTATTTTTTTGTTTATTTTTTTAAGGTGTGTGTCCTTTTGTTTTGTTTTATTTTTGTGTTGTTTTTTGTTGTTCTTGTGTTTTGTTGTTTTATGTTTTTTGTTTTTTTTCTTATGTTTTTGTCGTTCTTGATCTTGTGTTTTTTTTTGTTTATGTTAATTCATGTTTTTATGTGTAAGTGTTTTCTTTGTTTTTCTGTTTTTGTTTATTGTCTATTGTTGGTTATTTTTTATTTTTATTTATTTTAATTTTTTAGGGTTTGGTTGTGTTTATTTTTCAAGTTTTTTTTTGTTATGTATTTGTAGTGTTATGTTTTTTTTGTCATGTTTGTGTTTTGTTATGTTGTTCTTGTGTTTTTTCTATGTGGTTCGTGTTGTGGTTTTTTTTATCTTAATGTGTGGGTGTTTGGTTGTGCTTTTGTTTTTGACACACTCAAGGAGCATGTTTTTATTTTATTTTATTATTTTTAGTGTTATTTGTTTATTTATATTTTTTTAATGATTTTGTGTGTTTGTTTGCTCCTTGAGTATGTCAAAGGTGGTAGGCCAGGTCTGAGTCCTGGGCATTTTTTATGGAATGGATACCCTTGCCTCCTTGGGTCTTACCCGAAAGTGGCATCTCTTCTGGGATGTTTTCCACAAATAAAAAATATATATATTTTTGATATATGTATATACAAGTTGACCAATGGGTTTAATGAATGCCATTGGCATTTTTTTGGGGGGGATTGACTTAGATAATCGTAGGCTACCTAGGAGCATTTTTTTTTACCTAGATAGTCATAGACTGACTAGGGGTGTTTAATGGTGACCAAAGGGCTTATATATGCCTTTGGGGATTTTAATGGTGACCAAAGAGCTTATAGACACCTTTGGGGATTTTTAGGTTAACCTAGACAATCATAGACTGCCTAGGAGCATTTTTGATGAGTGGTTATTTGACACATATTTTTGTATTAGAATTATTTTATTTTTATAATTATTTAGTGATTATGATATGCTTTATGTGAATTATTATTGAATATTGTGTGAATTATTAGTAAATCTAATTAATTGCAGTAATCTAACAAATGTTTTTGATTTATACAAAATTCGTCCGAGTCTTGAGAAAAATCTAGGAAAAAGTGTTGATGATTGATGAAGAGATTTCAGATCTTTGGAGTGTGCCTCAGATGAGAAGAAGGATGAATAAAAGGATCCAAGATAAAAGTAGAGCTCATTGACAAAAATAGTTGATATGATACAAAAGCATGTTATAGATGCATATTATTGAAGTATGTTACATATGCATATTACTAAAGTATGTTACTAAAGTATATTACTGAAGCATGTTATTGAAGGTAACTACTGAAGAAAGTTATTGAAGAATATTTTACCAAGCAATTACCAAAGGATAATAAAGGCTTTTGACTTATATAGCATGCCACATCAGTGATGACATGTCAAGTTTGGACGACAATAAATATTTTCACTTAGAAAAATATTTCATACTATTTGTGAGAATATTTTAGTTGATAAAAGTTGTTATTTACATAATAAATTTTGTAATTAGATTATTATGAGAATTTTTAGATATAGATGCAATACTGTTAGACCTTTCATGGAATTTAGGACATGAGGTCCTAATGTATATCTTGTGAATCATTCAAAATAAGTATTGTCTTGTTAGGTTTATTTGTAGGATGCCACTTGGACCAATCATAATATTTATCAAGTCCAAGTAGGAATATGTATTATGTTAGGTTTATATTATTTTGGTTGATGCATAATTGTCACATCAGTAAGTCCACAAAATATGCATGGCAAAATATGTGGAGAAATACTATTTGGAATTGTATTAGTTACAATATAAATTACATAGGAGAGACCTTGAAAGAGGTCTACGAAAAAATTACAAGAAATTATTGTTTGTTCTAAGTTTACAATTTTGAAGAAATGCATCAGCATGTACAACTGAATCTCTAGTAATAAAAGTAGCATTTTATTCCTTTTTTTTAATTTGTGGAAAACATCCCAAAAGGGATGCCACTTTCGGGTAAGACCCAAGGAGGTAGGGGTATCCATTTCACCAAAAATGCCTAGGAATCGGACCTGGCCTACCACATTTGACATACTCAAGGAGCAAACAAACACACAAAACCAATTTAAAAATATGTAAATAAATAAGTAAAAAACAAAAAAAAATAATAAAATAAAACAAAAAACATGCTCCTTGAGTGTGTCAAAAACAAAAGCACAACCAAACACGCACAAAAATATAAAAAAAACCACAACACGAACCACATAGAAAAAATCAAGAACCACATAAAAAAACACAAAAAATACAAAAACAATAGAACACTACAAAGACAACCCAAAAAAAACATGAAAAATAAACACAACCAAAACCTAAAATAAAAATAAAAATAAAAAACAACCAACAACAGACAATAAACAAAAACAAAAAACATAGAAAACACTCACACATAAAAACACGAATTAACACAAACAAAGAGAAACCCAAGAACAATAACGAAAAAAACACGAGAACAATAAAAAAAAACATAAAAAAAACACAAAACAACAAAAACACAAGAACAACAAAAAACAACACAAAGAACACAAAAACAAAACAAAACAAAAGAACCCACCAGTAAAAACAAAAAAAGAAAAAAGAAAAAAGAAAAAAAAAACATAACAATGACCTATCTAGACCAAAAGACTATTAAGGCAAGAATCAACAGAGGAAAAAAAAAAGAAATAATAGAATGACCTAGGGAACTAAAAAAAATTGAATGAACCAAAGAGAAGCAAAAAAAAAAAAAAACAAGAAGAAACTAGGCACCTTCAGAACTGGAGCCATCCAAAGAAATGATAGAAATAAGAGCTTCCCTAATTTGAGAAGCCCACCATCTAGGAGGGTGTCCATAACAAGTAATATCACCTTTGTCCAAAGCCTAATTAGCTAAAGCATCAACACTCTTGTTTTGATCTCTGACCACATGATTGTAATCAACTTTCAAAAATCCCATCTGGATTAATTGAATCTTCTCAATAATTATTTTTATTCTCCAATCCATCTTATTATTCTTAGAAGGAGTATTCAAGATATTAATCATAAGTTGAGAGTCATACTCAACTAACACATTTTCCCATCCAACCTTAGTAGCCTCCTGAAGTCCTTTGAGGATACCATACCCCTCAACAAGGTTATTAGAAAGAATACCCAAATTATTAGCAAAAGGAAAAACCAAGGAGCCATCTGAAAGTCTACCAATTCCTCCCACACTAGATTTTCTAGGGTTCCCTCTAGAGGCTCCATCAGTATTGACTTTTCCAAAATCCTTAGGAGGAGGTTGCCAATTTCTTGTCCTATCCATCTTACTAATACTCACATTCCCTTTAAGTTGGTCGCCCTTAGAATATTTAATCTTCAATTTTTGCATCACTTGATCCCATATTTGGTGGGATTTTTAGGGGTGATTAAGGAGTTGATGGACTGATTCAACTAAGTTGGCTATGGTCTTTTGCCAAATATAGTGAATATTCTTCCTATCTTGATTAAAAATTTGGTTGTTCCTTTCATTCCAAATATTCCAAATAAGAATGGTAGAATCCATCCAAACTAACTGCCTAATAAAATGATCAACACCCTCTTGATTAGGCCAATCCATCCAAATATATTCAAAATTAGTAGCATTTTGTTCTTAAAAAATGGTAATTTGTATCAATTTCATGTGTTGTTTAATTTTTGTTATGTAAATTATGTTTCTCTGTTACCTGCATTTACATAATCGACATAATGTTAGTATTAGTTATAAAATCTAGTTACTGATATAAAGTAAACTAGGGGAGAAATACTTACACTACCCTCTAGGAGGTAGGGCCCACTCCTATAGATAGTCCTTGAGCTCTCACCTCTTCAATAGGTTAGGATTACGTAGCCTTACATTAAACTGCTTTTCAATTTACATAAAATGAGATAGATTGCACGAGGATCCTCACAAATAAATTAAATCATTTCATAAATAAATTAGTTTACAAATAATTAGGTGCATCAGTAAATCAATTCATCAATAAAAGTAAATTATCATTGCATAATTTATTTATTATACTCTACATTATTTATTTCTTCACAAGTTTTATTCTATTTATTACTTTCCTGTACACGTGAAACCTAAAAAAGAAACTTGAGCTAAGCTTAGTATTAATACCTATGGTACAATCTATAGGGATTCCTACTCTTTAAATATAACCTTGATTTCTCTTAGATTGATAAAATTAAATGTAAGCTCTACATCCGATAATTTTGGCATCATTGCCGGAGAGAGTAGCATCATAGTGGTTACTCAGAAAAGTTGTTTGGTAGTGCAAAGAGAGAGGCTTACTTGTATGTGAAAAGGGGTACGTACGAGACCTTGGTGTGCATACAAGTCAGAGTGGCCCAAATATGGTTCCAAAAAGTTCCTCTATTCGACGTTTCTAGGTTCATTTTCTTAAAGGATTCATTTTTACTGCTTTCGTAGATTAAAATTTTATTTTATGCAAATTTTAATTTTCACAAATTTCAATTTCAACAAATTTTATTTTCTGCAATTTCCTTGCTTTGGGTGATTACTATTGTTAATTTGATTTATTACCTATGAAAAAGAATAGGAAGTAGGTGAATGATGAAAACAACCTAAAATTTTCTTAGGACCCTATTCTTTTAGTAGGAAGTAGTTACGTTGAGTGACACAATTGTAATAAAATTCCTTCTAATAGTCAAAGAACAGTAGTAATTTACCTTTTACTTTAGCAATTTTACTTCTAGTAAAAATTTACTTTCCAAGCATTTTTACTTTTTCCTAAGTATGCTGAATTTAGTTGTATAAACGCATCTAATTTTAGTAGCATTAGGACTGTTTAGTAATTTTAAATTTATTTTTTTTTTGTTGTCTTAAGAGTATTTATAATTTCTGAAATTTATATTTAAACTTGGAAGACAATAGGATTGAAATAGAAAAATAAAAACCCAAATAGAAAAATATATAAAATCAAAGAGAGAAAATGAAATAAAACAAATGATGGAAAATAGTCAAACTGAATTTATAGACCTTAGAAAATTATTAATACAACAGGAGGTTAATCTTCTTTTTGAACAAGGGAACAAAACAACCAAACCAAAGTGGGAAGAATTGTGTGAACGCATTGACACTATAAATAAAATATCAGATGAACTAAAGAAAATTAAGAAGATAAATATAGGAAAAACTCTAAGGGTAAACCATTCTTCACCTTATCAAGATCTTGGAAGAAGCTATGATATTTGGCTTTGGGATAGGAGAACAATAGTAAATCCAGTAATTTATCCTTGGAATCAATACCTTGAGGATTCTCTCACCATTCACAACTTCCTTGCAGACATAGAAAGGAAATAATTAGCCCTACAATACAATAAGAGATACTGCAAGATTCCTAAAGTTGTACATTTTAGATAATTGTGCCAAGAGTTGCATTACGAGCTACAATTTGGAATTCCTGATTTTGTTGCAACCAAAGCTTTCCTTGTTCAGTTGATTCAATTATTGGTAGACTACTTCAAATTTGAAGAGGAACATTTTATAACACTAGAACAACTTGATACAGTCAATCATATTCATAAATTATTCAAATAAGATTAGAAATATTGCAAAAAAATAAGTTTAGAACATTCATGAGCAGACCTAGAGACTCTAAAGGAAGATTCATAAAAATTAACAAGATAGAAGGAAATTCCCAAAAAGACTTTAGAGAGCTTGGAATTTATAAATTAGTAGATAACAAGGCTACAACATCAACCAATAAATATGAAATCCTATATGAAGATCCCAATTCATATTTATTTCCCGATCCATATTTGACAACTACGTAGATCCTTCTTCTATCTTTTTTGAACCTATACCTGATCCAAATCTTGAAATCCTATATTCAAGTATGGCTGATGAGCAAAGTGGTTTGGGAGAGGAAGGAGAAAACAGTGGAAATAGGAGACAAATACAAGAGAGAGATCAGGGAGAGAACAGAAAAATAAAAATGTTCACTTTCCCAATATTACATACAGAAGAGCAACAAGAGAACCTAAATTAATCTTTGTTTCTATATCTCCTATATTTCATGGAAAACCCCATGAAGATCTTGATGCTTTTCTTTTCAAATTTGAAGTAGTACGTCAAGCTTACTTTTACACCACCAATGAGAAAAATCTAAGGTTGTTTCTGTCTACTCTTAAATATGCAACTTTAAGATGGTTTATGGGTCTAGGAGAAGGAGTTTGTAATCATTGGGATGGAGAAAATGGATTAAAAGAGCTATTCCTTGAAATATATCAAGATTTAACTAATGAATGTGTGGAATTTTATATGGATGACTTCACAGTATATGGTACTACCTTTGAAGAAACATTATCAAGCTTGCAAAATTTTTTGGTAAGATACCAAGAGCAAAACCTCTCTCTAAGTCATGAAAAGTGCTTTATGATGATGAAAGAAGGTATTGTTCTAGGACATTATATATCAGAAGAAGGTGTTAAAGTAGACCCTACAAAGATACAAGTTATTCAAACCCTTCAACCTCCAAAAAAATAAACATAGGTGAGAAGTTTCTCAGGACACGCAGGATACTACCATAGGTTCATTAAAGATTTCAGTGAAGTTGCTACTCCCATGCTTAAACTCTTAACTAAAGATAATGAATTCAATTGGACAAATGCATGTCAAGAAGCCTTTGAAGAAATAAAAGAAAATTTGACTACTGCTCCAATATTGAGAGGACCAAATTGGGAATTACCATTCCACATATCCAATAAACTCTCATTTTGAAAATAAAATAATAATAATAATATAATTATATATATCAAAATTGAAAAAAATTAATTTATAAAAATAAAAATGATTATGCTTCCTTTATTTCATCACGAAGTATTTGTATTTCCTTTCATTTTCAGTCTTAATATTTTAAAGATAGCTCAAGGAATATGATTACCACATGATGCATAGTACCTTATTGCTAGATGAAATCTAGGTATTCTTCAAATACTCAAATTATATCTGGTATATTGAGCAAAATTTTCATTGAAAATCAAGAAAATATTTTAAAAATGTTATAATTTACTCCTAGTTGATCAATTTTTTCTTTTGACCACGCACAATTGCACATCTAAAAATATTGTGAAATATTAGAGAATTTAACTCGTGTTATTTCTACCATAAGTGAACAATTTCCCTTGCTTATATATTTTTATGCATGGTCTAGAATACTAAGGAATTGGCAAAAGGACAAGCTCACCCTTCATCTTTGAAACAAAAAAAGAAAAAAAACCCTTGCTCCTCATCTAATCAAGAAAGTATCCTCATAAAAATCTTCTTGCTTCTCCTAAAAATAAGCAAGAACCCCAAAAATTATTCCAATACAATTCTTCTTGCTTCTCTTAAAAATAAGCAAGAACCCCAAAAAAAGCATTAAAAATCCGTTGTTCCTCCCAAAATGAGCAAGTATCCCACATAAAATAAAAGTACATAAAGGGAAAAAAAGCTTGAATCCCTAGAATTCTCAATATCTCAAACACCATGGGATACTCTTTATTGAAGTATTCTTACATATTAGCACTAAGTCCGGATAAGACCTCTAGATGCTCATAAGATCAGCTAGATTTTTGGCATACATAACCCTTGTTGTTTTTCAATCCTTGCTCATAATGGGGAATGAATCCTCACTACACACATAGTTGGTCTTGAAAGAGGCTTGAAAATACTAGGACAACTTTGATAATAAATTGGTTTGCAAGAGGAGTAAATGAAGTTGTTTCAAAATTGCTAGAATGTTTGAAGTCCTTGAAGAATAACCCTAGAAACATCACATGCAGATAAGAGCCCAAAGATAATCCTCATGAAAGTACTATGGTTTCATTTTTTTCTATAAAAACATGGCTTGTGTCCATCACATTTTCATCCTTTAAAATCCATCTTAATAACTATTTCACTTTTTCCCATGATTGAAGATATCCTAGAAGACTGAAATCAAATTTTATTTAAATTATTTTTCTATTCTAGAAACTTTTTCATGACATACAGAAAGCATACTCGCCCAAATTATAATAAAACCCCATTCATAAAATTATCCTTACATTATCCATAAATATAAATAAGCACCCTTCCTTTTTGTTTTGGCTATATAGCCAAAATTATAGTTTGGAGGGGGGGGATAAATAAAGGCATATACAACTCATAATAGAGTTTGGGGGAAGAAAACAGGTAAAGTATTTTCTTGACTCTAAAATAGTCATTTCGGTAAGTTTCTTCCATAAGTACCTTCCGTAAGTATCTTCCATAAGTGTCTTTTGTAAGTACCTTTCGTAAGTATCTTCCATAAGTGTCTTTTGTAAGTACCTTTCGTAAGTGTCTTTCGTAAGTATTTTCCGTAAGTATCTTTCATAGGTGTCTTTTGTAGATATATTCCATAGATACCTTCTATAAATTTTGTAATTATCTTCTATAAAAGCTTCTGTAACACCATTCCATAACACCCTTCTGTAGTTGTCATCCGTACTCACAATGCTAAAAATTGCAAGTTTAAAAATTTAAACTGAAGACATGTGGCAACTTAAGAATAGGGTAAATGAAAGCACGTGATAATGACAAGCATAAGAAAGAGTAATAATAATATTTTTTCTTCCAAAATTAAACTAAGGGAAATTAAAATTATATGATATGAACCCTTGGTTCATATAGCTATCAAACACCATGTATTAATGTGCTTGAGCAGATGATCGACCGTCGTCCGAACCAATAAAATGTGGTAGAATTTTACTCCCACCACGTGAAGTGTTAAGGGAAGTTGATGAAAGCTAAACCATAGGAAAATTATATTAGCACGGGACACGTGACTTTGTCCAACAAATCATAAGAGGTTATGCAGATTAAGGATTTTCACCATTGATTAACATAAGATCAAGGTTTGAGGAGGAAAAGAGAAAACATAGGTAAAGAAACACGACCTTCTCCTGCTATTGCCCAATCAAGTGAAAAGCATGAGAAATTGGATGATCATCATCGATTGAAACAAGATCGACAAACGATATTGCACCAGAATTTAAAAACCCTATTCACCATCAAAACTAGGGTAAACACCACCATCGGTGATAGGTTTTCAAGTCATATTCACCATCGATAGAAAGAAAAAAATATCCACCATCGAAAGAAACATAACGACGTTGCATGCGACCATGCAGACAAAACAAACTAGCCCCAACCCGAATCCAGTCACAAAATGCAGAGAATATTGTGAGGATTTGAGAGAATAGTCTAAGTAAAAAGGTCAAAATTATGTCGATTAGGTCAAAATAGTTTGTGATTTTGTATGTGCTAGCACTTTATTAGGTCAAAATTGTAAGGTTTGTCAAGAATTTCAAAAGGTGGCGAAGCTGTGGTGAAAGCAACAAATAAAATTTTAATTTTAAATTTTGATTTTTGTTTTTGTGTTTTTTTATTGTTGTTTTCCCGTATACAAAATAGATATTATCTACTTCATTCTGTACATATGACATAAATATATACAAATGTAGGCAAAAAATTAGGGAAAATACAATTTTTTTTTAGCGTAAAATTAGGGTAAATTACAGATATTTTAAAAATATATATATAGAAATTATAAAATTAGGGTTTTTGAAAATATAGAAAAAAAATCATATGTATTAAAAGTTTTAGATCTGGTATGATTACAGTAGGGTTTCAAACAACTATTTGAGGATGTATTTTATTTTTAACCATAAAATAGAGTAAAATTCTAAATTAAAAAAAATAATAATAAACATAGTAAATTTTTAAGGGCTCTGCCGAATTATGATGAAATTTTGTTTATATATAAATTACAGGGTTCTTGGTGATAAATTTGAAATCTTCTTCACTCAACCCTTAACCATTACCATGTGTCCACCCATGTTTCAAAAATGTAGCAAACCATCATCCATTGAGACCCAAAACTTGAGCGACTCTATAGTCGAGCCTTTTCAGAATGCTCAGTGGTGGGAAGCATTGACTAAGTTTAAAGGCCATGATTTAGGGGTGGCTAGACATTTCATAATGAACTGTAACCCTGACACAATGTCTACCCGTGTCAGAGGACTCCTACTAGAATTAAACCCTGGCTTGATATCTGAGGTGTTGGGTTTACCTGAGGTTGGTCTACCTTATTATAAAAATCCATCTAAAAGCATCACTTAGTTTGTGACAAAATTTGGTGAAAAGTGTACAATTATTAGAGACAAGGAGGGAGCAATCAAAGGGGTTTCAACTTCTACACTTCCCCTCATATAGAAAGAAGCAGCTGTCATTATTATTAAGTTTTTCAATCTTGAGGGATGAATGTCTATCTTATCAGCTTACCACATTTGTATGTTAATGAACTTAAAATTATCGAATAATAAATATTGTGTCATTAATCTACCTTACTTTATGTTCCAATCACTAAAATCAATTATTTTATGAGTTAAACCCAATAGTTCTCAAGGAAAATCAAGACTGCACCTGATTGCGCACCATAATTTAATTAAATTGATTATCCTAAAAAAAGCTCATGAAGTGAAAGTATCCTAGAACCGAATCATGGAGGAATCCAACTTACCCGAATGATCGAAATCTACTAGATCTGAGGGGGAACATTTGACAGAGGAATAAAATGACTCTGATAGTCAATAAGAAGAGCCTAAAAGCCCAAAATATAAATGTAATACTTTGAAAAGTAATAAACAATCCCGATAGAATATCAGTCATCAAAAGAAAATTGTAGAAAACTTTGAACAAGAAGATGAAAAAGGGTCTGAATCTGAATTACCTGCAACTGAGTCTACTATAGAGAATTTATCCTATATTTGTGCGTAGAATATAGTTTTACAAATGAAATTTGATAAATTAAGGTAATATTTTATAGAACACTCTAAAATTATCCAAAGAGCCCTTGCTGTACATATAGATTCGATTAAGCAATTTTTTGTGGATAAGACACCAAAGACTATGGAATCTGTCAACCAGCCGCCACATATAGAAGTCTCCCTGTATAACAGTTCTACTTATGGTAAAAAAGCCTAAAAAATTTGTAAACTTTAGCAAACAGGTGTACACTAATCAATTAACTAAATTTTCAAAGATCCTCGAGGAATACAGTTCCCAACAAATTCTTAGTATTACTCAACATAGTCAATCTACAAAATTGGATCTACCTTCTAAGAAAGGAAAAACATTAAAAGGCCTTGTATTTGATGTAGGGATGCCTTTGGAGCTTGATCTGATGGTTAACGATGAGGAACTTCATCCTTCATAAACAAAGGATACAGAGCAGAAAGGAAGCGCTCAGGAGGTTGAGCATATAAAAACAGTTATGGTGGAAATACTAGTTGCAGCAGTTGTAGATCAATGAGCTAAGGAATGAATACAATGAGTAAAATGAGAGCGTAAATTACCAGAACCAAGACCACGATCATCCCAGATTTCTTCCTAGATTTCTTCTTGATACACACCAATTGGATGAACAATAAAAAACTGTAATTTTATTAATTACTCAGAATTATATTTTTATATATTGATCATATTCGTAGTATATTATCCATGATATTTTATCTGTAGACTTTTATATGATGATATACGTAATGTGTACAGTTAATATTTGAACTATTTTCATAGAACTTTCATTTAATGATATAAATTGTTTATTCTCAGTTTTGTGAAATTAAATATTTTTTTATAAATTGAATTGATAGATATTTCCTGTATTTTAGATAACTGATTATTTTTCTTATTTTCTTGGAGAAACTCAACATGATTCTGTTAAATATATCTATTTGATTTGTTTTAGATTATTTCTGGAAAAATCATATGCATGTTTCAAAATCATTATAAGTTCTATAAATAGTATTCTCTGAAATTCTGGTAATGATTGTAATGATTTATGTTATTCTTTCTATACAAATATCAATGTACTTAGAATTTTTAGTTATTCATAAAATTCTAAATATCTTATGCATGTATAGGGTTGTTAGATTCTGTTCATATTATCTTCTCGCATGCATGAGGACATGCATAGACTTCAATTTGGGGGGAAATGATGAGTGGTTATTTGACACATATTTATGTATTAGAATTGTTTTATTGTTATAATTATTTAGTGATTATGATATGTTTTAAGTGAATTATTATTGAATATTGTGTTAATTATTAGTAAATATCATTAATTACAATAATCTAACAAATGTGTTTGATTTATACAAAATTTATTCGAGTCTTGAGAAAAATGTAGAAAAAAGTGTTGATGATCGATGAAGAGATTGCAGATCTTTGGAGTGCGCCTTGGATGAGAATAAGTACAAACAAAATTACCCAAGATAAAAGTAGATCTTAGTGACAACAGTAGTTGACTTGTTACAAAAGCATGTTACAAATGCATATTATTGAAGTATGCTATAGATGCATATTACTAAAGTATGTTACTGAAGTATATTAATAAAGCATGTTACTGAAGGTAACTATCGAAGAAAGTTACTGAATAATATTTTACCAAGTAGTTACCGAAGGATAATAAAGGTTGTTGACTTATGTAGAATGCTACATCAGTGACAACATGTCAAGTTTGGATGGAAATAGATATTTTCTCTTAGCAAAATATTTCATACTATCTGTAAAAATATTTTAGTTGATAAAAGTTGTTATTTTCTTAATAAAGTTTGTAATCAGATTATTATGAAAAGTTTTAGATATAGACGCAAGACTGTTAGACCTTTCCTGGACTATAGGACATGAGGTCCTAATGTATATCTTGCAAATCATTCAAAATAAGTATTGTCTTATTAGGTTTGTTTATAGGATGCCACTTGGACCAGTCAGAATATTTATCAAGTCCAAGTAGGAATATGTATTATGTTAGGTTTAGATTATTTTGGTTGATGCATAGTTGTTATATCAAAAAGTCCACAAAATCTGCATGGCAAAATATGTGGAGAAATACTGTTTGGAATTGTATTAGTTACAATATAAATTACATAGGAGAGACCTTGAAAGAGGTCTATGGAAAAATTACAAGAAATTATTGTTTGTTCTAAGTTTACAATTCTGAAGAAACACGCCAGCATGTACAACTGAATCTCTAGTAATAAAAGTAGCATTTTGTTCTTCAAAAATGGTAATTTGTATAAATTTCATGTTTTTTTTAATTTATGTTATGTAAATTGTGTTTCTCTATTACCTGCATTTATCGAATAGACATAATGTTAGTATTAGTTATAAAATCTAGTTACTGAGATAAAGTAAACTAGGGGAGAAAGACTTACACTGCCCTCTAGGAGGCAGGGCCTACTCCTATAGCTAGTCCCTAATATCTCGCCCTTGTAATAGGTTAGTATTAGTTAGCCTTAAATTAAATTGCTTTTCAATTTACATAAAAAAAGATAGATTGCACGAGGATCCTCACAAATAAATTAAATTATTTCATAAATAAATTAGTTTACAAATAATTAGGTGCATCAGTAAATCAATTCAGTAGTAAACGTAAATTATTATTGCATCAGTTATTTATTATACTCTGCATCATTTATTTCTGCACAAGTTTTATTCTATTTATTACTTTTCTATATATGTGAAACCTAAAAAATAAACTTGAGCTAAGCTTAGTATTAATCCCCATGGTACAATCTACATGAGATTCCTAATATTTAAATCTAACCTTGATTTCCCTCGGATTGATAAAATTAAATGTAAGCTCTACAGTTGATCAATTTTGTTTTGACCTAGATGGTCATAGACCACCTAGGGGCATTTAATGGTGATCAAAGGGCTTATATATGCCTTTGGGGCTTTTAATGGTGACCAAAGGGCTTATAGACACCTTTGGGAATTTTTAGGTTGACCTAGACAATCGTAGAATTCCTAGGAGCATTTGGGTTTGACCTAGATGGTCATATATTGCCTAGAGGTATTTTAGGTTGACCTAGATGGTCATAGACCAGCTAGGGATGTTTAATGGTGACCAAAGGGATTATAGATATCTTTGGGGTTTTTAGGTTGACCTAGACAATCATAGACTTCCTAGGAGCATTTGGGTTTGAATTAGATGGTCATAGACTACCTAGGAGCATTTTAGGTTGACCTAGATTGTCATAGACTGCATAGGGGTGTTTAATGGTGACCAAAGGGCTTATAGACACCTTTGGGTCTTTTTAGGTTGACCTAGATAGTCATAGACTTCCTAGGAGAATTTGGGTTTGACCTAGATAGTCATAGACCACCTAGGGGTATTTTAGGTTGACCTAGATGGTCATAGACCACATAGGTATATTTAATGGTGACCAAAGGGCTTATAGACACCTTTAGAGCTTTTTAGGATGACCTAGACAATCATAGACTACCTAGGAGCATTTGGGTTTGACCTAGATGGTCATCGATCGCCTAGGGGTATTTTAGGTTGACTTAGATGGTCATAGACCACCTACGAACATTTAATGGTGACCAAAGGGCTTATAGACACCTTTGGGGATTTTTAGGTTGAACTAGACAATTATAGACTACCTAGGAGCATTTGGGTTTGACCTAGATGATCATAGACCACTTAGGGGTATTTTAGGTTGACCTAGATGGTCATAGACAACCTAGGTACATTTAATGGTGCTCTAAGCATGGAAAGACCACAAATGAATAACATTAATTGGTTCAAGTTCTTCACTTTCTTTGATGGATGCTAAGAGATAAGTTCTAGGTCTAATTTGACTTGTAATGATGAATGGACCTAACCAGTTTACCGTAAATTTATCTCGCAAATTAGATGGAAAATATGAATTTTGTTGATTTTCTTTTAGAACTAAATTACTACCCTAAAAGTCTCCCTGGTGTACTTTCATGTTGTAATCTCTCTTAAGGAATTCTTGATAAACATGTAAATTCTCAAGAGCATTGACACATCGTTCATCTAGCAACATTAATTGATATAGATGAGCTTGTCTAGCAGTATCATCATCAATGAATTCTTGAATGGAAATGCACAATGATGGAATCTCTAACTCTAAAGGCATGACAACCTTAGAACCATACAATAGTGAAAATGAAGTTGCCCCAGTGGGCATCCTAATGATAGTGCAATAGGCCCAAAGGGCAAGAGGTAATTGATTGTACCAATATTTATGATTTTCCTTAAAAGTTTTCTTCAATATGGTTGCTACTATTTTTTTGGATGTCTCTGCTTGCCCATTGGCTTGCGGATAATAGGGTGTGGAAAATATGTGCTTTATGTTATACTTTGTAGTTAATGCACACACATCCTTATTTTTTAAGGGTGTTCCATTATTTGATATTATTTTGGATGAATACCAAAATGACATATGATGTTATTTAGAATGAACTTTGCAATGAAAGATCTAGTTTTAGTGGTAAGGGGAATTGCTTCCATCCATTTGGTGAAGTACTCAGTTGTTGTTATGATAAACGTGTGATGGCTTGAGGAGGCAAGTGAGATTTTCCTAATTAAATAAAACCCCCATTGTGCAAAGGGCCTAACCGATTGAATTAGTTGTAAGGGATATGAAGGTATGTGTGTCAAATTTGCATGATGTTGACATTTCACACACTTATTTACATAAGCATAGCAATATTTCTCTAAGGTTGGCTAATAATATTCCATGCGAAGAATGTGCTTAGTGATGGCCATATCGATGAATTGGCCACTGCATGTACCATCATGTGCTTGGGCAATGGCCCAAGATAACTCCCATGAGTCTAAGAAATGAAGAAGAATACCCTCATAGCTTTGACGATACATTATGTCTTCTAATAAGACATACTTTACCGCATTTTTATTAAATGCTCACTTTACAATATGTGACAATCCAGGAAGAATATTTCCCAATTTTAGATAATCTTTAATTTGTATGACCCAATATTGCTTTGAAGAAGCCTCAATTGTATGAATCACATAATTATTTTTATGGTCATCTTGTGCAAATGTTGATTGAGAATAAACTTGGAGATATAGAATTGTGCTAGTATCAAAATAATTTTGAGGAAATAGAGTCCCCCATATAACGTTATTCAAATAATTGTGTAGTTGAGAGAGTCATTCATGTGAAGGTTCAATCTGAATCATGTGAAAATCTGGTGTGGTGTTATGCTTATTATGCTTAGTCATAGATTGTACTAGTGTTTTCACTTGAATAGTCATGATATCATCTGAAGGATTTTGCGGGATTAGTGATGCTAAGGAGGTAATTATATCTACAAAATGATTAGATGAATGAGAAAGTGCCTCAATATCATACCACTCAAACTTTACTATAAATTTGTCCACTAGGGATTTGTAGGCTTGCAATATGGGACACCTATACTAAAATATCCCTTTAACCTGATTAACTATGAGCAAGGAATCATCAAAAATATTTAACTTAGTTATTTTTATGGTTATTTCCATTTGAAATCCTACGATGAGGGATTTATATTTGATATTATTGTTGGTACATAGGAAATCAATTTTAAACGAAAGAGGTATGGGAGCCCCTTGTGGTGTGAAAAACATGATACCTACACCACCTCCTTGCTCACATTTAGAACCATCAAAAAATAGAGTTATGTTTACCTGTGACTTAGGCTCTACAAAATCAGGAGATTCTAAGATATAAAACACTCCATCATCAGGAAGTTCCATATTTAGAGGTTGATCATCCTGAAGGGAGCCTTTGCTAGTTGATCAACTATGACCTATCCTTTGATTGATTTTTGTCTAATGAACTCTAAGTCAAATTATGTCAACAACATTATCCATTTCACCATGTGAATATTGTGATATGTTTGACTCATCATATATCGCAATGGATTTTATTTAGATATGACATACATGGTATGATTGAGAATATAATGACATAGCTTTTTTGTGGTAAAGACCAATACTAAGTATAGCTTCTCAACGTATGCATACTTTATTTCATAGCTAACTTGTGTGCAACTAATATAATATGTAGCCCGTTCTTTATGAAATTTATTATTTTGGGACAACATGGTCCCAATTCCAACTCAGTAGTTGAGATGTATAAATAGAACACCACTTCTAGTCACGAAGGGGCCAATACGAGTGACAAAGCCATGTATTGCTTAATCTCATCAAAGGCTTATTTACATTCCTCATCCTAATGAAGTGATAACCCCTTATGTAGCAACCTATTCATGGATCAATACTTATCTGATAATTGTGCTATGAAGTATTTTATGGATGTGACATTTCCTTGCAAACTGCATACCTACTTAATGGTTATGGGGTGAGGTATTTCTAATATTAACTTGACCTTGTTTGGGTCTACTTTTATGCCTTTCTTAGAGACTATGAATCCCAAGAATTTACCAGATGTAACACCAAATACACACTTCTTGGGATTAATCCTAACATTATGTTCAATGAGGTGATCTAGAACTTTACACAATACATCAACATGCTCATGATGTAATAGAGATTTTGCCAATAATTCATCCATGTAATCTTACAAAATTTTGTGTATATAGTCATGGAAGATATACGTCATGGCTTGTTGGTATGTGGTGCCAGCATTCTTAAGGCCAAAAGTCATGACCTTGTAACAGAATGTCCCCCAAGGTGTTGTGAATGCTATTTTGATCTAGTATTTTAGATTAATACAAATTCTATTATATCCAGAGAAGCTATCCATAAGGGATAACATTTCATGTCCTACTGTGGCATCTACCAATGCATCAATGTTTGATAAGGGAAACTCATCCTTAGGACTCGTTTTTTTGAGATCTCTAAAGTCAGTGCATATGTGAATCCTCCCATCAGGCTTCTTGATGGGTACCATGTTTAAAACCCATGGCAGATAGTCTACTAAGATGATGAAATCTGCATCCAACAACTTTTACAATTCATATTTCACCATTAAGGCTACTATTGGGAGCATATTACGTAACTTTTTCTTAATCGGTTTTATCATTGGGTCCAGTGTAATATTATGCATGACTAGATTTGGATCTAGTCCTGGCATGTATTTATAAGACCAAGCAAAAGATTTTATCCTTGCTTTCAAGGCTTACATGAACTCATCTTGTTCAACTATATATAATAATTCTCCTATATTAATAATATGGGTATTATTGGAATTTGTACTAATATCCCTATCAAATTTTGGCTCAATTGATATATGAGACCCATATTCCAACTGGTGTGGAGTGGGGATCAAATGAATGCCATCAACTGGGTTTTCTTCATCCATAGGAAACTCATGCTTAGCTTCATCTTGAAAAATATTCTAAGTAGCTCCTGGAGAAAATTGAAATGGTTGCAATATTTCCTCGCAAGGGTCATACTCTACTGGTGATGGAGGAGAATCTCCTTGATCAAAGTCAATTACCTCAAATTTGAGATACAACAACTTTATTGGGTTATTCAAATTTCTCAATGGTGTATTTAAATCTATAGAAATCATGTTGATGGATACATGAGATCCCTCCCAATGGCAAGTGGATCTAGATATCTGATGTAGTCTCTGAACTTGTAAAGGTGGCTCTAGTGTAAGTGGAATGAATGGTGGTGGCCTATGCAGAAGAGGGCAAGCTTTATCTTCACATGACACAAGTTGACGTCAGATAGGGCCTTGGATGGGGAATAACATGTGAAGATAATACTCATCCTCATCATCCAAGGGGAACACTCTTTCGTGTTCATCATCTAAGCTCAAGAAATTTATGGGTGCTACACCATAATCTTCCTCATCATCAGTCATCTATTCATGAAGAGGACCTTGATCCTCTTCCTCATTATTATATTGCAAGGTACGTGAACTCTCCCCCACTTCATAGGGTTGAGAAACATCATTGGAGAGCCCTTGATATTTCATGTTTGTGGGAAAATAATATCCCAATGAATAAATGTGATTCAGATTGGTATATGGATCATGTGTAAGCTTATACTGATAACCTAGACATAGGTGTTCTAGACTATCAGTAAGAACATCTAACAAAATTGGCTTATAATGTCCCAACCCAGATTTATCATAAGGTAGTTGATATTAGGGTTGACATGGGACATGAGTACCCTACTAATATAAGCCTAAATGAAAACCATGCCAATTATAATGATCTAAATACCACAATGTATAATATGGATTTGATAGGTAGTTTACATCCTCAAAAAAATATTCATCTTCTTCTTTCTAAGGAGTTGGTAGGGCTCTGTACTATAAACCCCAATATACAAAGTTTATTTGATTGGGTGGTCTACCAAGATGTATGATGCTACCTATGGGAAGACGAGGTCACCCCATATCTTGCACCAACTCTATAGATGGAACCATTGTAACATTTCTCACTAGATATTCTCCTATCCCTATACTAGACATATGCACTATGACTTGGGATGGCGAAGGTGGATGAGATGGAAGTGAGGCTTGAGGTGACTCAATTTGAACCTCTTAAGATGATTCCTAATTTATTGAACAAGGAATATATTCCATAAATATGGTAGAAATGAGGGGTGGGCTCTCATCAATTGGCCTCATTGACATGTTTTGTGATGGAGGATCTGACGATGTCAAAGGCATCTTAGAAGCTGCCAATGATGAGGATAGTATGGATGAAGATATAGATAGTGAAATGGAATATGATGGGGGTATACTCTAAATAGGTGTGTTCAATCATAAGTCTAAATAAGTCAAAATCAATGTCGACTCTGGCATCTACTACACCATATTACAATATTTAAATGGCTCTAGATCTATAGAAACTTTGTGCACTTGCCCTTCATGAGTGTATTTGATACATTGATGCACAATGGATGGTAGACACTTCATAGCTCAAATCCAAGGTATACCTAGCAATATGTTATAGGCCATCTCAGCTTCTAACACATGACACAATGTCATTATGGTTTTACACCCCACCTAGATGGGTAGGACTATAGTACCAAAAAAAGAGCATATTGTGTCATTGAATGCTTGAAGTGTGTAAGTGGATGCAACAACATGAGATGCTGGAAATCCTAGGTATTTTAATGCTTTGGTTTTTATGATATTGCTAGATGAACCAGTGTCTATGATCACTCTCTTGTATGATACATAATTTATAAATGCAATGATGTGCAAAGGAGGATATACCATGTCATTTGCTATTTTCTTAAGCTCAGGCTCATGAAATTTTATTACTAGTTTCTTGCACTGTTGCACATGATCCACAAAATCAATTAAGGAGTTAGAATCTTATGGTTGCAACTTTATTGACTTTAGGATATCCATCAAGGCTTCCTTATATGGAGGGAATTTTTGAATTAGCTCATATATGGACAATCTCAATGATGTTGTCCTCAAGCTTTGTGCAAGCTTGTTCTTTATTGTTAATGTTGGTCTGGGTGGAAGGCCTTGTACTATAGCTGGTGTAGGTGATGTAGTTGGAACATCACTCAAAGCTGCAGGTTGTACTTGTCTTGGATATCTTCTATTCATGGTCACAATACTCACCATCCCTACCCTTGTAAAAGGGGTGTTGTCTTCACCTCATTAATTGGTTTAGCAAGCACTACTTGTACCTCGTGATTTGGTAATGGGTCCTTGTATATACCCATATGTTGATTGTTAGGGGCTAGTGGTAGCATCCACTTGAAGCTCATTCCTCTCAATCATATCTTGTACTAGGTGTTTAAAACCATAGCACGTCGGTAGATCATGGTCACTTTGTTGATGATATTTACAATATTGATCCTCTCGGTGTCCCATAGACTTTGGTTTACCTAGCAACCTCTAGCCCTAGGGACATCCTATAAATACCCATTCAATTGATGAAGGATGTATAGATGAGTTTGATAGCAAAGCCTTGTCGAATTGCATATTGAGTTCATGCATTGAGAAGGCCACTTTGCTATTCATTAAAAGATCAATTTGATATGGAAGTCCTAGGAGCCTAGGAGAGCCAAGAAATGATAATTCAGGAAAATGGAGGCCCTATTCAACAATTAAACCACCGAATCTATCAGAGGACTCCGAGGTTACCCTTTATCATCAATTTTACAAGGAGGATCAAACCCATAGCCCTTGGATTTGGAGGGCAAGCTACTTGGTTGCAATCCACGACTGTCAACCACAATTTATAATGTAGACCTCTCATCAGAGCTACGGTTTGCAATAGGTGTAATGTATCCTTACTATTTTCATTACAGTCTGATTAATTAGGTTAGAATTACCATTTTAATTGATTAATTATGATTTTAGATATTTCTAACCAATAGATTTAGGGTTTAAAGCAATTTTGTTTCATTAGTGTAGTGTATGCAATGATGGTTTCTTTTTGTGTTTTCATGCTTTATCTTACATAATTAGACCATTCAATAATTAGTTGCATATTTTCTTTACACATATATGCGAATCTTTATCAATTTAGCATAGGCTTTACCTACTTTACATGCTTTCTTGATTTCATTAGCATTATGGCTTTTTCATGTTTAAATCCTTTAAAGGGCCTCATCATGAGAGGTTGCATATTTGTTTAATGTTCTTGTGTTGTTTCTTGACCATAGGAAATAGATTCAAAGGAGCTCCAAGTGTCTAATTCCTTCCTCAATACGAAGAAAAGGGTCAAACTCCACCCTAGAGTAGTTTGCGACTATTCAAAGAAGCATTAGCATTGTGCCTACCCTGTTGGGGGCTTTGGAATTGTATTTATTGTATCAACATTTGGATGACCCTAAGAAGGGCATGATTGTAATTGATATTGACTTCCAAAATTAATAAAATAAACATCTTTTTATTGTCATTTACAATCTTGTTTATCATTTCAAGCTTTTATGTTGATTTCAATTGATCTATCAGATAGGTGCTTGATTTTTGGATAGGTCAAAAATATTTTGGCATAATATTTCCATGAAAAATATTTTTAAATAAATGGGTAAAAATTTATTGATAAAAAGTCTAGATTATAGAGTACAGCTAAGCTTCCAACCAGGACTCAGATAAACAACCAAACAGGCTAAAACCACTAGACTAGATTGACACCCGAAGAAGACAAAAATAATAAACCATATTAAGCTTGACCATCCTTGTGGATCAACTCCTAGAGGTGTTGAGAGTCCCCAGATGGGAGACTCTCCCAGTAATCGATAATACAATGATCCAATAGCTTAGAAGCCCTTTTGTCCAGGTAATCAAGAACCACATTCCATTCCCTTGGAATGTGAACAAAGGATATAAATTTGAACTCTTAACTCTGTAACACAACGATGGAGTATTCCTGATGGGGAGGTGTTTTCCAAAGGAGAGAATGATTCTTAGGCCAAGCCTATCTCAATTACCAAATCGAACAGTATTTTGATCACCCGAACTACCCTCGTACGAATTGTCAATTCCTTGTATGGACCTTAATTACCTACATTGTACGATCTCAAATCGTACAATGTCCAATATGGTATGATATTGCATCCAGAAAAACTAACAGATGCTATTTTGGAGTCTACTAGGGTGTTTGAGTCTCATGGAAAACCTCAAAATTTTCTCTAAAAGGAACAAAATACCAAATATCACAAACCATATGAAATAAAGTCATTTCATACATCAAACTGCCAAGTATCAAATCCATGATATATCATTTACATGAGCACAAATTTTTCAAGGATATAGGATAGATACCGGATGTATATCAAAAACTATATCTAGATGGCCACTGGTTATATTGTGCACATATTTCAAAATTTCAAAAAGGAATATCAAATGACTTATTATATCATTCGTATAATATTGCTTCATAGCATTGCATTTCATATATGGGTTATTAATTGATTAAATTCTTTAATGTGGATTTACAATTACATTCATGATTTTTTTACACATTATGTGGTGTCGTCCATTAGATTGATAAACACATATCACATTCATGCCTTATGTTTTAAGTGATTAAAGCATACAGGTTCATTTACATTAGATTACTATGATCTGAATAATGTATTACATACATTACATCAGCATATCGTTACATAGTCATAAATTAAATGCATGCAATAAAGTAAAATCAAATATGCATTTAAGTAAACATCGCATCCTTATGCATCTATCATCAAATTGCACATATAAGTATCTAGATCACTTCATACCATCATCATAAATTAAATAGCTATCTAGTCCATTTCATCCATACATCACGTCATATAGCATCAAACAAACTTAACATATAAACATTGCATCCATGTGCATTACATAAACATAAAATTAAAAATACACAAGTACATATAATGAGCCATAAATAATCAAATCATACATATATATGTGTGTGTGTGTGTGTGTCTCAAGAGTACATCAAGAATATACAAAATTCCTATAGTCTACATCTATGTAGGTCCTCGACCTTACACTAAAAAATGGTATAGTAAATATCTCCATAGATATGTACTATAGAGGGCCTGCACCCCTAGCCTGAGAGTCACCACCATCACCCCTGCCATCCCTGTGGCTCCTACGAGATTTGTCTCCATGCGTACTAGAGGACCTATATGTCCTATCAGTCATGTGGGTCTGGTGGCTCAAAATAATAGATGACTATATGATCTCTCTGGTCCTGGTCTGAGAGCTACTTCTATGAGTACCTGTGGTATGGGTGTCTTCTAGCACCACTCCACCTATCAATTGAATGTTATCCTTTAGCACAGATATGTGAGTTGCCCTCATAGTTGATCATGCATTTCCCTCCTCCAAGAGGGAAGTGAGTTGCCTAACCTCTGCCATGGGATCTATACCTAAGGAAAATATGTGAGATGGAGCTACAAGTGGTGCCATAACTACTTGTGAGGATGAGGGAATAGCCCTTGAGTCCCTTAGTGAATATCTCTCTCTAGTCATAAGGTCTAGCTGAGTTTGTACCAAATCATGCTTTGCAGTAAGCCACTAGATCTCTATAATTGCTATGGTAATCTGGACCTTGAGGAGAGGCCCCTCCTACACATACTCCTGCCACTATCTTTGCCCATGAGTGAGCTTCACCTCTACTATGGCGAGGCTAGTATCCCTATGCAATAGCTAAGTCTTAAGTGTACCCACCTAACTTTGCAAGTCAGCAATCTAAGCTAGGAGTTGTCATACATCGCAATTAGGAGGCACCTCACCCTCCTTTGATGCCTCATCCTCTACCTTGACCTACAGAGCCTCCTCTACTAAGACCTCTCCACCCCATTTGTCCTTAGTATTCTGGTGTACTCTTCGCCCATATAGGTCAGCCTTAGCCTTTGCCTGGTCATCTATCCTATTGAAGGACCTCAATCCCTACCACTATAGTAGGGACCACCATGTATCATATGCTAGGATGGTCCCAACCCTGTCAACTCCAGTCTCCTAGAAATCATCAACTGCATACCCTAGTGTTATCAGTTGTACCCAAGGTAGATGCATCTTCAATACCATTTTCCTATAGATGATAGGCATCTCTAGGATGTCCTATACTATGCCAAACTATCGTAGGACATGAGAGTAAAACTGATACTCCTTGATCTCATCCTTGCAGCTGAGTAGCCACCTGTCTCATCGATCTTGGTGTAGCCACTCGCCAGCCTCTATCCATGCAGGGCAATCCATGTATGGACGCCATTCAACATCATCTGAGATTAGTGCTACAAATATAGCAATATAGTGGTCTACATCCCTCGAATGGGACCTACTCTAAAACTACTCCTCCTCACAAGGCCAACAAGCTATGTAGCATTGGTTTTCATCATCAATCGCTATGATAGCAAGGGGTAGGTCTGTAGGATGCTCGATACTGATGTGCTACCAACCCAATATCTGTAGTAAAAGACTATAGTTGATCCCAACCCAACTTTGGTAGGTGATCTGGTATAGCTCATAGTACAACTGGCACAGTAGAGTTCTCCCCCAAGATAGGAGTAGTGGATCATCAATAGAGCTCTAGACAACCCTTTGAACACTAGCTAGAAGGCTCTAGGGGATCCTCACACTCGAGGAGTTTGGAAGCACAATATGCACCAGCGGGTGCATAAACATTACCTCTATGATAAATAATATGCCCTCCTTCTTCCAGTACCCAATGTGGACGCCTCCATGGTCGATCTTACGTTGGGCATCATCGCTCCGATCACCAAATATAGCATCAAAAATATCCTCCTTCTGATGGAAGGATGAGGAGGTGATGGCCTCGCCATCAATAGGGATCATGAAGATCCGATAGACATTATCTAAAGTAATGGTCATTTCACCAGTTGAAAGGTGAAATGTATTGGTTTGCGCATTCCAACACCAGGCCAATGTAGTCATGTAAGCTTTATCTAACCTAATAGTGGGTAGATCCAAGATGTAGACAAATCCGACGACTCCAAACCACTCCCACTCCCCACCAATAAGCTATCTATGGAGAGTGCAAAGTATATTTGGCTCCTTGGCTCTAGAGGTCAACCTCTGAAAATAAAAAAAGGCATAAGGAAAAAGATAACTAAAAACTACCAAAAACATCTAAAAAATGATAAAAAGATCAAAAAATGTCAAAAAGTGATCGAAAAATTTCATAAAAATCAAAAACATCCTTCCAAAGTGCAATAAATGGCATTAACTGCCAGAAAACCTTAAAAAAATGTAAAAATTTGAATTTTTTTCAAAAGTGGTGAACCACGGGTCAATCCTGTGATCTACTTGTGGTCAAAATTTTACCGTTGGAATTTTAATGCTAACCATAGCTAATAGATGCAGTCCCCAATCTACCAATTGGAAGCCATAACTGCTAGCTGTGGTCTAGGAATGAAACCCATTTTGGGTCACTTCCTAGCCTAACTATCCAAAAAATTAAACCTACACTAGCCTAGTCTAAGGTGAGGTTAATTGCCAATAGTTTAATGTGATTAATTTACAACATTAATTAATGTGGTTCATTTTAATCAGTAAATGAGTGAGAGGACTTGGTTTTGAGTTACCTTGCCCGCACCGCAGCCTCTACTAGTGGAATGTTATCCTGGGTCTACCATCAGGGTGTGAGTGCAATATAAGGTAAAGGTTTAGCAGCATTCTAGATCAGGAAATGCTTCTCACCTCTTAGAACTCTCTATATATGCAGTTTCTTGCAAGACAATAATGAAAATTTTAAATGATAAAACTATTTATAGTTTCTCTTAATTTTTGCGGACCGTAGTTGTGACCCATTATCCCAAAATTAGGGTTTTTTGCTCGCAAGCCTGGCCTACGAATCCTAAAATTTGAAAGTTTCAACCGCAAGTCATACCCACGATTTGCAACTGGCATTAAATGCACTCAAATCCCATTGTGGGAAGGTCTAAAATGACAAATTAATGAGTCCTAATAGATCAAATGTTAATAAGAGCAATTAATGTTGCAAATTTGGTGATGTTCAAGCACTAGGATCAATTAAAAAATTCAAAATTAATAAAATAATTAAAATCCAAATGCACCTTGCATTCAGTTATTTACCCTATACACTTGGCGGTTGCAGCGACTTGAAATCCATGCAATCTGACAAGATGAGTAAATAACCATAAGGAAATTTGGGTTAAAAATTGTTATCATTGATTTGACATGCTTCTTTTCAATCCCAAAGAAGGCCTTCGAGGCTGGACTACTCCACGGGAATGAGATATTTCATATAATGTCTCCTATGACATATTTCAACAAATCATCAATAAAATTGATTCAACATAAAACTAATTGGATTTGTATCATTTCAATTTCCTAAGACATCTATTGTAGCCCAACTGCTCCATGGGATAGACATGTGCAATTACTATTAACATTTGGAATCATAAACTGAACTAGTCTTAGCCAATAAATTAAAATGTTCAATTCTAAAGATTTTTTAGATCATCCATGGTGGTCAAGCAACCTTGTCACTTCATTCTTTATCATTACCCTCATCGACTCATCACTTGAGGGGGTAGTCATAATATCATATCATAATCAAAGTCAACAAAAAATCCCTAAAATCATAGATCCTTTGATCTTGTCAAATTACATTTGTCTTACAAATCATTGTCAATAGGTATCATAAGATTACCCATTTTCTTGGGGAAAATAGCAAATATGATACTTTGTTTGTAATTCTCATATTTTTGGATTGATAGGCATGAAAGCCTGCTTGGCATTGATGCTATCCAAATACCTAATGGTGAGTGCAAACTCTTTCAAATGTAAGCCTTTCACCTCGTTGGAAGTAATGATTCAAGGATGCACGTCCTTTTGCTATACTTGGGGTATCTAATGTTGATTTGACTAATGATCATCATGCAACCTTCGACACCATTTTTAGAAGGTTTATTTTTTCTCACGCGTTGTTCGATCTCACAATGCATCTCAAAAGGGGCATCTTTAGGACACCTAAACCACATCATGTTGAATGTGACTACTCATATGGAACATGTTACAAGACCATATGGAAGATCTTGGATAGACTCCAAGATAGAGTAGTGGTTCTAACCACTCAATTTGGGCTCCCTGACCTAATCAAGTTGAACCGCAGCTGAGACCTACGGTCCATGGTCTGAACCATGATTAAATCCTGGTATTTACAGTTTGAACCAAAACTGTCACCTATGGTATTAACTGAGGTTCGGTTGGCCTTCATCCGAGTTAAATTGGTTTGAACAACCATTGAATCTAAAATAATGTGGTTAAAGGACAAAATATTCTAGAGGCTTCCATTCCAACTGTCCTAACCACCTCTTATTATTCTTGGCTTCTTCATGAAGCAACCTCTAGCCCTAGGGACATCCTATAAATACCCATTCAATTGATGAAGGATGTATAGATGAGTTTGATAGCAAAGCCTTGTCGAATTGCATATTGAGTTCATGCATTGAGAAGGCCACTTTGCTATTCATTAAAAGATCAATTTGATATGGAGGTCCTAGGAGCCTAGGAGAGCCAAGAAATGATAATTCAGGAAAATGGAGGCCCTATTCAACAATTAAACCACCAAATCTATCAGAGGACTCCGAGGTGACCCTTTATCATCAATTTTACAAGGAGGATCAAACCCATAGCCCTTGGATTTGGAGGGCAAGCTACTTGGTTGCAATCCACGACTGTCAACCACAATTTAAAATGTAGACCTCTCATCAGAGCTATGGTTTGCAATAGGTGTAATATATCCTTACTATTTTCATTACAGTCTGATTAATTAGGTTAGAATTACCATTTTAATTGATTAATTGTGATTTTAGATATTTCTAACCAATAGATTTAGGGTTTAAAGCAATTTTGTTTCATTAGTGTAGTGTATGCAATGATGGTTTCTTTTTGTGTTTTCATGCTTTATCTTACATAATTAGACCATTCAATAATTAGTTGCATATTTTCTTTACACATATATGTGAATCTTTATCAATTTAGCATAGGCTTTACCTAATTTACATGATTTCTTGATTTCATTAGCATTATGGCCTTTTCATGTTTAAATCCTTTAAAGGGCCTCATCACGAGAGGTTGCATATTTGTTTAATTTTCTTGTGTTGATTCTTGACCATAGAAAATAAATTCAAATGAGCTCCAAGTGTCTAATTCCTTCCTCAATACGGAGAAAAGGGTCAAACTCCACCCTAGAGTAGTTTGCGACTATTCAAAGAAGCATTAGTATTGTGCCTACCCTGTTGGGGGATTTGGAATTGTATTGATTGTATCAACATTTGGATGACCCTAAGAAGGGCATGATTGTAATCGATATTGACTTCCAAAATTAATAAAATAAGCATCTGTTTATTGTCATTTACAATCTTGTTTATCATTTCAAGATTTTATGTTGATTTCAATTGATCTATCAGATAGGTGCTTGATTTTTGGATAAGTCAGAAATATTTTGGCATAATATTTCCATGAAAAATATTTTTAAATAAATGGGTAAAAATTTATTTATAAAAATTTTGGATTACAGAGTACAGCTGAGCTTCCAACCAGGACTCAGATAAACAACCAAACAGGCTAAAACCACTAGACTAGATTGACACCCGAAGAAGACAAAAATAATAAACCATATTAAGCTTGAAAATCCTTGTGTATCAACTCCTAGAGGTGTTGAGAGTCCCCAGATGGGAGACTCTCCCAGTAATCGATAATACAATGATCCAATAGCTTAGAAGCCCTTTTGTCCAGGTAATCAAGAACCACATTCCATTCCCTTGGAATGTGAACAAGGATATAAATTTGAACTCTTAACTCTGTAACACAACGATGGAGTATTCCTGATGGGGAGGTGTTTTCCAAAGGTGAGAATGATTCTTAGGCCAAGCCTATCTCAATTACCAAATCAGACAGTATTCTGATCACCCGAACTACCCTCGTACGAACTATCAATTCCTTGTATGGACCTTAATTACCTACATTGTACGATCCCAAATCGTACAATGTACAAGATGGTATGATATTTCATCTATAAAAACTAACAGATGCTATTTTGGAGGCTATTATACACATTTTTGTAATCATTCAATCCGAGTTCCCAAAACTGCCAAATCAGGTAAGTTCCTATCAATCGCATGTTCTACCAAATCGGGTAACAATTCTTTGTATGATTTGTATAATGTACGATATATACGAACTAAAGGTACATCATGGTAGTATTTAATATGCTCTTCTTCTCCAATCTCTCTCTAGGATATTTTGTAAAGGTTTAATAGCCTAAATAATACAATATCTTTCACAAGCAAAACATCCTAACCGGGATGGTGAGAGATTCCATACAGGTAACTACATCTATAAATCATACAGTATGCTTAAACACGTCCATGCCAATGTACTTATGTTCATAAATCATTCTCCATGGTTCACCAGTGACAATATTCTTAATCAAGCTACAATAATACCTAAAACTAACATATAACGATGAAGATAGAAACTCAATTACACAATACCAATCCACAATGCATTATCCATTCATAACAAGATCGTACGCAATCATCCATAATGTCTTTATTCTTATTAATGGCTATAAATTCATGTACAATGTGGAAAACTCTATCAATGAATTGCAATAACTCAAAAATGCATCTATCTCTCTACTCTAGCAACTAATAACCAGTAAAATAGTAGCCAGGCCTACAAATTTGAAAATGGGGCCTTATATAATGTTTCCTAGGCTGTTCCAAAGTGGTTCCTGAGACAATCCATTATTCACAACTACCCATATTCAACTAAATACATTATTTTGGCATTTTCCTAAGTTTAACACCTTAGTTTAGCAAATCCATGTGACATTTCATCCCAAAATTACATTTCCATTACATCTGAATGAATTTAGGTGCACCCTATATGATTTCCTAATGCTTTGTATGATTTTCCAATCCATTTGTATGATTTTACTTTCCACTGTATGATTTTCTCCCACTGTATGATTTTATAAAACTTGAGAAAATTATTCCAAAACTGTCAAAATCTAGCAAATCACTTCTTCTTCTTCTGGGAGGTGTATTTGCTGCCTACACACTCATTATGAGAATTTAAATGGCTATAGAGACCAATTTCCAATTAAATTTCTCCATCCTTTTACTGTTTAAAATATTAACCACAATTCGAGAGTGAAAATTGTAGATAATCCTACGCCAGCCAAGAGAAAACCCCCTCTACAAGGCCTCAATAATTGCAAGAGCTTCCATAAAATTATTGGAGTGAACACCTTTATAAATGGAAAAGAAAATATTGACACCACCAGTAGAATCTCTCCCAGCACTACCAATGCCAGTATGTCTAGTATTACCCCTAAATGATCCATCAGTATTAATTTTTAAAACTCTTCTAGGGGGTGGCCTCCATCTACCATATCTCCTAACCTTCTTACTGAGATGAGGAACCCTGATAGGGTTATAAGATTTCACACCATCCCCAAAGAGACCAAGGTCCTATTGTACCTTCTCCTCCCTAGAATCCAAAATAAGATCCACATCACATTTGCTATGGATGGTTTCCTAAACCATACACAAGATCCTTTGCCAGATATTTTGAATAGCCAAATGACTACCCTAAAATATGTGATGGTTCTGTTTGAGCCAAATCTTCCATATGATGCAAGAAGGGCCCAAATTCTAAGACACATGAAGGAAGGGTGCCTTGGTTGTAGTTCTGTCCAGACTGCCCCAAAACTCCACCAGGGATCACACATGAAAAAATGGATGGTTTTAGGTGCTCCACCAATGGTGCAAAATGTCTCTAGCAAAGGAGCATTGGAAAAATAAATGAGAAGAGTCATCCTCATTCTTATTGCAAAGGACACAAAAATAGGGACCCTAAAATCCCCTCTTCCTCATGTTATCCCAAGTGAGGCATTTATTACGAGCTACCAACCAGAGAAAGAAGTTACATTTTGTACAAGCAATTTTTTTCCACACCTTTTTCCACCATGTGATAGGAAGACTCATACTTTTGCTTATCAATAACTTGATAACCATAGGCTACAGAGTAGGTTCCCTTGGGATTGGGGTTCCAAGCCAGAATATCTTTACCCTTCAATGAATAATAGGTCCTCCCATAAGAATAATAGCAAGCACCTCTATGTCCTTGGCTAGTGCCCCTCAGGCCATTCCTATGAATATTTCCACTTGTACATATCCATATTTCCAAAAGACTAGATTTTTTTAAAGTCCACATGAGACCAGCCCATTTCCAAGAAATAAATTCTTAGGGAATGTAACCTAGAATATTGATTCAAGATAGGAGAATGGTCATCCCAAGAATCCTACCAAAAAAGAGCATATAATCCTTTATTGCAAATCCAAAACAAACCCTGCTTGATTAAATTAGCTCCTCTTTTCAGAGTTTCCCAGATAACTGAACCTTTCCCAACCAAGCTGACTCTAGGGATCTCAGCCTTAGAAATACCTCTCAAGTATTTACAAGATAATATTTTAGCCCAAATTTGATCTTGAGAGGTACACCATCTCCAATAATGTTTTGTAGCCAAATCCTACCCAAAAAGAGCTATCTATCACAACCTAAGGCCTTCCTCTTGCACTGGTCTACATATAGAATCCCACCTAACCAAACTTCATTTAGATTGATCAGGTTTTCCAGATGATAAAAACTATCTTGACAAAGTATCCATGTCCTTTATGAAATGAGATGGAGCTATTTGTACAAAACATCTATAAATGGATAAAGCTTGAACAACATATTTTAAAAGCAACATTCTAGCTATAGTGGATAGGCATCTGAAAGCATAGTGATTCACCTTCCTTCTAAACTTATCAAGTATAGACTACCAAGAATATCTAGGTAGAGGATGAGATGAAATTTTAATACCATGATAAATTAAGGGAGGATTCCTGGCCTGGAATCTTAGAATACGAGCAATCTTAGCTTGAATTAGAGGAGGGGTATTGAAGAAGAAAATTGAAGACTTGTCCTCATTAATCAACTATCCAGAAGCACAAAGATATATGTCAAGATACTATCTAATATTTCCAGCTTCCCTAATATTGGCAACTCCCAAAAAATTATTATCATCAAAAAATTGAAGGTGGGAAAGAGGTGGCAAACTACTATCCTACTTCCACCCCTGAATGAGACCCTGCCTAACTTGATACTTGAACAATATTCCCTACCCTTCCACCATAATGATAAACAAATAATAAGATAAATGATATCCTTGCCTCAATCTCCTTGAGGCCTCAAATAGCTCTAATGGCTCATTATTAACGAGAATAGATAATGAGGAAGAAGAAACACAACTCATCACCCATATAATCCATTCCTCCTCAAATCCAAAAGTAGCAATAATTTTCTGAATAAAGGACCATCTAACTTGATCATAGGCTTTGGCCATATCCAACTTAATTAACATAGTTTTCTCCTTAGAAATTTTCATCGAGTGAATAGCTTCTATAGCAATAACAATCCCATCCAGGATTTTTTGGCCAGAAACAAACCCTCCTTACTCCTCAAAGATGATTTTGCTCAACCATATCTTTAGCCTCTCAGCAATAATTTTTGTGATGATCTTATACACAAAATTGCATAGAGAAATGAGCCTGAACATATCCAAGGAATTTTCTCCCTCTTTTTTGGGAATAAGCACCACAAAGGTAGCATTTAGGGCCCTCAGCATCTATTTATTCTTTTGGGACTCATGGACCACCTCAAAAATATAAAATTTGATTAAATCCCAAAACTCCTAATAAAAATCAATCATGAATCCATCTGGGCCTGGGGCTTTTCCTTTTCATCTTGAATACAACATTTTCTAACTCCTCAAGGGAAATTGGATCCATAAAGTGCTCATTCATATCTCTAGAAACAATCGAGGGAATACAGTTTATAATAATTTTTTCATTCTCATTATCTAAGATGGAGTCCTCATTTAAGAGGGAGGGAACATACCTCTTAGTCTCTTCTGAAATATCCCTAAAAGAAGTGAGCAGGACATCCTGATAATTCACAAAAGAGGTAATGAGGTTACCATTACGGTGAGCCTTAACTGAGTTATAAAATAATGTTGTGTTCCTATCCCCTTCCTGAAGCCAATCTACTCGAGATTTTTATTTACAAAAAAATTATTTCCTCAATTCCCATTCAGCAAGGTCTTTTGCAGTCTCAAATTCCTCAACGAGAAGCTCCTCCATGAGTCCCTGATCTCTAATATTCCTTGAAGCTTCTTCCACCCTCATAAGAGATGCTAGCTTAGCCAAGGAAAGGTTCCCAAAATTTAGTCTATTCCATCTCTTCAATTTATACTTAAAAAATTGTAGTCACTTCATAAAGGAATACATAGTGGTGCCATGAGGAGGATTTCCAGTAGTCCACCAGCCTCACATGAAATCATGAATCTTAGGATCATGAAGCCACATAAGTTGAAACTTAAAGGAAGGATTCTTATTTATCTTGAAATCTAGAGCAAATATTTTGATAGGCCAATGATCAGATCCCCTACCCTCCATAATCATAGAACTAGCACTTCTATTATTACCCATACAATAACTGGAGATCATAAACCTATCTAGTATCTCTGAGATGGAAGCTTCCCCACACCTTCTATTGTGCCAGGTAAAGATCCCATTATCTGGATTTATGTCAACCAAGTTTAGGGCCTAGATATGATCACTAAATATAGAATAAAAAGGCTCGAGATGGTCAACCCCATCGTGTTTCTCCTCCAGAAAAGTCATAGAGTTGAAGTCTTCAGCTAAAATCCATAAGTATAGAGAATCTAGACTTCTCACAAATCCAGATAATGGGATCTTTACCTGTAGCTAAAATCCTATTCATCTATCCTATTGAAGGACCTCAATCCCTACCACTATAGTAGGGACCACCATGTATCATATGCTAGGATGGTCCCAACCCTGTCAACTCCAGTCTCCTAGAAATCATCAACTGCATACCCTAGTGTTATCAGTTGTACCCAAGGTAGATGCATCTTCAATACCATTTTCCTATAGATGATAGGCATCTCTAGGATGTCCTATACTATGCCAAACTATCGTAGGACATGAGAGTAAAACTGATACTCCTTGATCTCATCCTTGCAGCTGAGTAGCCACCTGTCTCATCGATCTTGGTGTAGCCACTCGCCAGCCTCTATCCATGCAGGGCAATCCATGTATGGACGCCATTCAACATCATCTGAGATTAGTGCTACAAATATAGCAATATAGTGGTCTACATCCCTCGAATGGGACCTACTCTAAAACTACTCCTCCTCACAAGGCCAACAAGCTATGTAGCATTGGTTTTCATCATCAATCGCTATGATAGCAAGGGGTAGGTCTGTAGGATGCTCGATACTGATGTGCTACCAACCCAATATCTGTAGTAAAAGACTATAGTTGATCCCAACCCAACTTTGGTAGGTGATCTGGTATAGCTCATAGTACAACTGGCACAGTAGAGTTCTCCCCCAAGATAGGAGTAGTGGATCATCAATAGAGCTCTAGACAACCCTTTGAACACTAGCTAGAAGGCTCTAGGGGATCCTCACACTCGAGGAGTTTGGAAGCACAATATGCACCAGCGGGTGCATAAACATTACCTCTATGACAAATAATATGCCCTCCTTCTTCCAATACCCAATGTGGACGCCTCCATGGTCGATCTTACGCTGGGCATCATCGCTCCGATCACCAAATATAGCATCAAAAATATCCTCCTTCTGATGGAAGGATGAGGAGGTGATGGCCTCGCCATCAATAGGGATCATGAATATCCGATAGACATTATCTAAAGTAATGGTCATTTCACCAGTTGAAAGGTGAAATGTATTGGTTTGCGCATTCCAACACCAGGCCAATGTAGTCATGTAAGCTTTATCTAACCTAATAGTGGGTAGATCCAAGATGTAGACAAATCCGACGACTCCAAACCACTCCCACTCCCCACCAATAAGCTATCTATGGAGAGTGCAAAGTATATTTGGCTCCTTGGCTCTAGAGGTCAACCTCTGAAAATAAAAAAAGGCATAAGGAAAAAGATAACTAAAAACTACCAAAAACATCTAAAAAATGATAAAAAGATCAAAAAATGTCAAAAAGTGATCGAAAAATTTCATAAAAATCAAAAACATCCTTCCAAAGTGCAATAAATGGCATTAACTGCCAGAAAACCTTAAAAAAATGTAAAAATTTGAATTTTTTTCAAAAGTGGTGAACCACGGGTCAATCCTGTGATCTACTTGTGGTCAAAATTTTACCGTTGGAATTTTAATGCTAACCATAGCTAATAGATGCAGTCCCCAATCTACCAATTGGAAGCCATAACTGCTAGCTGTGGTCTAGGAATGAAACCCATTTTGGGTCACTTCCTAGCCTAACTATCCAAAAAATTAAACCTACACTAGCCTAGTCTAAGGTGAGGTTAATTGCCAATAGTTTAATGTGATTAATTTACAACATTAATTAATGTGGTTCATTTTAATCAGTAAATGAGTGAGAGGACTTGGTTTTGAGTTACCTTGCCCGCACCGCAGCCTCTACTAGTGGAATGTTATCCTGGGTCTACCATCAGGGTGTGAGTGCAATATAAGGTAAAGGTTTAGCAGCATTCTAGATCAGGAAATGCTTCTCACCTCTTAGAACTCTCTGTATATGCAGTTTCTTGCAAGACAATAATGAAAATTTTAAATGATAAAACTATTTATAGTTTCTCTTAATTTTTGCGGACCGTAGTTGTGACCCATTATCACAAAATTAGGGTTTTTTGCTCGCAAGCCTGGCCTACGAATCCTAAAATTTGAAAGTTTCAACCGCAAGTCATACCCACGATTTGCAACTGGCATTAAATGCACTCAAATCCCATTGTGGGAAGGTCTAAAATGACAAATTAATGACTCCTAATAGATCAAATGTTAATAAGAGCAATCAATGTTGCAAATTTGGTGATGTTCAAGCACTAGGATCAATTAAAAAATTCAAAATTAATAAAATAATTAAAATCCAAATGCACCTTGCATTCAGTTATTTACCCTATACACTTGGCGGTTGCAGCGACTTGAAATCCATGCAATCTGACAAGATGAGTAAATAACCATAAGGAAATTTGGGTTAAAAATTGTTATCATTGATTTGACATGCTTCTTTTCAATCCCAAAGAAGGCCTTCGAGGCTGGACTACTCCACGGGAATGAGATATTTCATATAATGTCTCCTATGACATATTTCAACAAATCATCAATAAAATTGATTCAACATAAAACTAATTGGATTTGTATCATTTCAATTTCCTAAGACATCTATTGTAGCCCAACTGCTCCATGGGATAGACATGTGCAATTACTATTAACATTTGGAATCATAAACTGAACTAGTCTTAGCCAATAAATTAAAATGTTCAATTCTAAAGATTTTTTAGATCATCCATGGTGGTCAAGCAACCTTGTCACTTCATTCTTTATCATTACCCTCATCGACTCATCACTTGAGGGGGTAGTCATAATATCATATCATAATCAAAGTCAACAAAAAATCCCTAAAATCATAGATCCTTTGATCTTGTCAAATTACATTTGTCTTACAAATCATTGTCAATAGGTATCATAAGATTACCCATTTTCTTGGGGAAAATAGCAAATATGATACTTTGTTTGTAATTCTCATATTTTTGGATTGATAGGCATGAAAGCCTGCTTGGCATTGATGCTATCCAAATACCTAATGGTGAGTGCAAACTCTTTCAAATGTAAGCCTTTCACCCTGTTGGAAGTAATAATTCTAGGATGCACGTCCTTTTGCAAGACCTGGGGTATCTAATGTTGATTTGACTAATGATCATCATGCAACCTTCGACACCATTTTTAGAAGGTTTATTTTTTCTCACGCGTTGTTCGATCTCACAATGCATCTCAAAAGGGGCATCTTTAGGACACCTAAACCACATCATGTTGAATGTGACTACTCATATGGAACATGTTACAAGACCATATGGAAGATCTTGGATAGACTCCAAGATAGAGTAGTGGTTCTAACCACTCAATTGGGCTCCCTAGCCTAATCACGTTTAACCATAGCTAAGACCTGCGGTCCATGGTCCGAACCATGATTAAATCCTGGTATTTACAGTTTGAACCAAAGCTGTCACCTATGGTATTAACTAAGGTTCAGTTGGCCTTCATCCGAGTTAAATTGGTTTGAACAACCATTGAGTCTACAAGAAGGTGGTTAAAGTACATAAGATTCTAGAGGCTTCCATTCCAAGCTGTCCTAACCACCTCTTATTATTCTTGGCTTCTTCATGAAGCAACCTCTAGCCCTAGGGACATCCTATAAATACCCATTCAATTGATGAAGGATGTATAGATGAGTTTGATAGCAAAGCCTTGTCGAATTGCATATTGAGTTCATGCATTGAGAAGGCCACTTTGCTATTCATTAAAAGATCAATTTGATATGGAGGTCCTAGGAGCCTAGGAGAGCCAAGAAATGATAATTCAGGAAAATGGAGGCCCTATTCAACAATTAAACCACCAAATCTATCAGAGGACTCCGAGGTGACCCTTTATCATCAATTTTACAAGGAGGATCAAACCCATAGCCCTTGGATTTGGAGGGCAAGCTACTTGGTTGCAATCCACGACTGTCAACCACAATTTATAATGTAGACCTCTCATCAGAGCTATGGTTTGCAATAGGTGTAATATATCCTTACTATTTTCATTACAGTCTGATTAATTAGGTTAGAATTACCATTTTAATTGATTAATTGTGATTTTAGATATTTCTAACCAATAGATTTAGGGTTTAAAGCAATTTTGTTTCATTAGTGTAGTGTATGCAATGATGGTTTCTTTTTGTGTTTTCATGCTTTATCTTACATAATTAGACCATTCAATAATTAGTTGCATATTTTCTTTACACATATATGTGAATCTTTATCAATTTAGCATAGGCTTTACCTAATTTACATGATTTCTTGATTTCATTAGCATTATGGCCTTTTCATGTTTAAATCCTTTAAAGGGCCTCATCACGAGAGGTTGCATATTTGTTTAATTTTCTTGTGTTGATTCTTGACCATAGAAAATAAATTCAAATGAGCTCCAAGTGTCTAATTCCTTCCTCAATACGGAGAAAAGGGTCAAACTCCACCCTAGAGTAGTTTGCGACTATTCAAAGAAGCATTAGTATTGTGCCTACCCTGTTGGGGGATTTGGAATTGTATTGATTGTATCAACATTTGGATGACCCTAAGAAGGGCATGATTGTAATCGATATTGACTTCCAAAATTAATAAAATAAGCATCTGTTTATTGTCATTTACAATCTTGTTTATCATTTCAAGATTTTATGTTGATTTCAATTGATCTATCAGATAGGTGCTTGATTTTTGGATAAGTCAGAAATATTTTGGCATAATATTTCCATGAAAAATATTTTTAAATAAATGGGTAAAAATTTATTTATAAAAATTTTGGATTACAGAGTACAGCTGAGCTTCCAACCAGGACTCAGATAAACAACCAAACAGGCTAAAACCACTAGACTAGATTGACACCCGAAGAAGACAAAAATAATAAACCATATTAAGCTTGAAAATCCTTGTGTATCAACTCCTAGAGGTGTTGAGAGTCCCCAGATGGGAGACTCTCCCAGTAATCGATAATACAATGATCCAATAGCTTAGAAGCCCTTTTGTCCAGGTAATCAAGAACCACATTCCATTCCCTTGGAATGTGAACAAGGATATAAATTTGAACTCTTAACTCCGTAACACAACAATGGAGTATTCCTGATGGGGAGGTGTTTTCTAGAGGTGAGAATGATTCTTAGGCCAAGCCTATCTCAATTACCAAATCGAACAGTATTTTGATCACTCGAACTACCCTCGTACGAACTATCAATTCCTTGTATGGACCTTAATTAACTACATTGTACGATCCCAAATCGTACAATGTACAAGATGGTATGATATTTCATCTATAAAAACTAACAGATGCTATTTTGGAGGCTATTATACACATTTTTGTAATCATTCAATCCGAGTTCCCAAAACTGCCAAATCAGGTAAGTTCCTATCAATCGCATGTTCTACCAAATCGGGTAACAATTCTTTGTATGATTTGTATAATGTACGATATATACGAACTAAAGGTACATCATGGTAGTATTTAATATGCTCTTCTTCTCCAATCTCTCTCTAGGATATTTTGTAAAGGTTTAATAGCCTAAACAATACAATCTCTTTCACAAGCAAAACATCCTAACCGGGATGGTGAGAGATTCCATACAGGTAACTACATCTATAAATCATACAGTATGCTTAAACACGTCCATGCCAATGTACTTATGTTCATAAATCATTCTCCATGGTTCACCAGTGACAATATTCTTAATCAAGCTACAATAATACCTAAAACTAACATATAACAGTAAGATAGAAACTCAATTACACAATACCAATCCACAATGCATTATCCATTCATAACAAGATCGTACGCAATCATCCATAATGTCTTTATTCTTATTAATGGCTATAAATTCATGTACAATGTGGAAAACTCTATCAATGAATTGCAATAACTCAAAAATGCATCTATCTCTCTACTCTAGCAACTAATAACCAGTAAAATAGTAGCCAGGCCTACAAATTTGAAAATGGGGCCTTATATAATGTTTCCTAGGCTGTTCCAAAGTGGTTCCTGAGACAATCCATTATTCACAACTACCCATATTCAACTAAATACATTATTTTGGCATTTTCCTAAGTTTAACAGCTTAGTTTAGCAAATCCATGTGACATTTCATCCCAAAATTACATTTCCATTACATCTGAATGAATTTAGGTGCACCCTATATGATTTCCTAATGCTTTGTATGATTTTCCAATCCATTTGTATGATTTTACTTTCCACTGTATGATTTTCTCCCACTGTACGATTTTATAAAACTTGAGAAAATTATTCCAAAACTGTCAAAATCTAGCAAATCACTTCTTCTTCTTCTGGGAGGTGTATTTGCTGCCTACACACTCATTATGAGAATTTAAATGGCTATAGAGACCAATTTCCAATTAAATTTCTCCATCCTTTTAATCGTTTAAAATATTAACCATAATTTGAGAGTTAGACTTGTAGATAATCCTACGCTGACCAAGAGAAAACCCCCTCTACAAGGCCTCAATAATTGCAAGAGCTTCCATAAAATTATTGGAGTGAACACCTTTATAAATGGAAAAGAAAATATTGACACCACCAGTAGAATCTCTCCCAGCACTACCAATGCCAGTATGTCTAGTATTACCCCTAAATGATCCATCAGTATTAATTTTTAAAACTCTTCTAGGGGGTGGCCTCCATCTACCATATCTCCTAACCTTCTTACTGAGATGAGGAACCCTGATAGGGTTATAAGATTTCACACCATCCCCAAAGAGACCAAGGTCCTATTGTACCTTCTCCTCCCTAGAATCCAAAATAAGATCCACATCACATTTGCTATGGATGGTTTCCTAAACCATACACAACATCCTTTGCCAGATATGTTGAATAGCCAATTGACTACCCTAAAAGATGTGATGGTTCTGTTTGAGCCAAATCTTCCATATGATGCAAGAAGGGCCCAAATTCTAAGACACATGAAGGAAGGGTGCCTTGGTTGTAGTTCTGTCCAGACTGCCCCAAAACTCCACCAGGGATCACACATGAAAAAATGGATGGTTTTAGGTGCTCCACCAATGGTGCAAAATGTCTCTAGCAAAGGAGCATTGGAAAAATAAATGAGAAGAGTCATCCTAGTGATTTTACTTCATGATTATTGGAGATAAAAAACAGTCAACAAAGGTCAAAATAAAATATTTAGAAAATGCACCACCTGGTCACAATAGCATTGTCAACACTATCACTTATGCCTCAACATTATTGCTTTTGGAGCAATAAATTCTCCAAATTTGGGCATAAGGAACATTGATTTTATTTGGTTGATTAAAATGCTGAATAATAAATAGATTTGCAAACTTGATGATTAGCCTTACATACAAAATTGGGTGTCTACAGTCCCTACCAAAATATCATCACAGATAAGTACAAGCACTCATTAACCCAAATAATAAAGGAATCAATTAGGAAATCTAGGGAAGCGTTAGGAATAGAATCATGGAGTATAAACTATAGATGGTATTTTAAACTTGTGATCAATCTAGTATTATAGGTATGGGACTATTTAAAGGTTATAAAAAATATGTTAAGTATGACAAGGATTGTCATGTCATCTATACTCAAGCCTAAAATGAATATCACATCTTTAGTATAGATTATGAAATTCAAAAATTAATCCTCTAATCCCAAATAGAGTACTTCAATAACTTCAATTACAATAGGTAGAAATACATCTTCATCATTGAATGGGAGAAGCCTCAAGATGACCAGGGGTCCAAATTACCTCTCAAGTTTTACATGTTCAATAAATACATGTAGATAGACTTATTTATAATAGCAATTATCTTTGGGGAGAAAAATTTTAGCCTTGTAAAAGAGAAGCAGGTGGTCATGTTGCATGTAGTTAAGTACTACCTATGTGAGTCCCAAATATTTGAATTGTGCTAAAAACATAATTGACCACATGAATAGGTGTAGGCCCAAAATTTTCACACCCCATTCTCTCAGGCTAATGGATTCATGCCTAAAAGGGGGAGGGAAAATATTGGATCTACACCTAAGATGAGAAGTACTTCTATTTCACTCTCTTTGGTGTTTGTTGATGAATGGAATGGGGTTCACCTGGAAATACTTACTATGGCGATTTTCATGCCTAGGTGAGGTAGTGTTTTGATTTGAGTGTTTTGTCTCACATACAACCTAGGTTTGGCCAAAATGCAATTTCTACCTAGCTATATGTAATTCAAATTTAAATGTAGACAAGGCATAAAATTCTATCTAGAAAGCATCATAAAATTTAACTATGATGCAAAATTTCTAAGTTGGTATGTTCTCTTTTTGTATTTTTTTGTGTTTTATAAAATATGTATAAATCTATGTTTTTGGAGTTTTTTTATTTTCTAATTAACTATAGATGCTTACAGACTAGATAATATAAATATAACAGTGAAAGAGTGAATTTTTGATCAATTATCTAGCCCAAAATTCTGATTTTTAATGAAATTGGCTACTTTGTATGAAATCAGATGCAAGTAGTATGAAACCGGATGTACAATTTCGTCTAACAAAATCAGATGCATACGTTTAACAAAACACTAGATTTTATATTTAGGGAATGGGGGTCTACATAGGCCACAATAAATCATGGTTTGTGATAGTCAAATCCCCTCGATTCTTTTAGCCAATCGTGCAAAAAATGAAAAGTTGATTATTTTAACCATAAAGTGAAAATGCTAGATCTAGCAATTGTAGAGATATGTAACATGAAATTGCAGAAATTGAAAGTGCTATGATTCTAATAATGTGATATGAAAAAATTGAAATGTAGATTTTTACCCCTAGAGGGGTGTAGGTACGAAATTGTATGCTAGGTATGAAATCATATGCAAAGCGTGAAATCATACGCATTCGATTTTATCCAACGACTAGTTCTGTAAAATATGAAATCATACATGATAGTGATGAAATCAAATGCAGTCAATTTCATAAAAATAGTAATAAAGTGCTATATAAATTAAGTGATAGTGATATCAGAGTACACTGAAAACAAGGCCATAGTTATGTGCTCCCTAGATGATGATTTGACAGTAATATCTCCTATTGCAACCTATAAAAAGCTCCAAAACTCCTCTTTTCCAAGATCTTATACAAATATCACAAAAAAGGATAATTATAGTGGATATGAGGGATTAAAATGGTTGTCTCTATTCGAGGTATCATGTGAGTGATGGAAAAAGTTAGGTTTTTGGGCCAAATTAGGTGTTTGGCTTGATTTGGACAAAATCGACTATATTCAATTTTATCGGATCAACTGCTTTTGTCAGGAAGCTGGTGATGTCTAGATTAGATTAAAAATCTAATTTGGGCATCTAAATTAGGTGCACATAATATTTGGATGAAATCATACGTATCCGATTTTATCAAATACGTCTAATTTTGTTGGGATCATCCAATTTTATCGAAGAGGGTACAATTCATCCATTTTTTTTACATTTTTTGGCATGAATATTGAGGTAGGATTTTTTAAGAGTGATTTACATGTTATTAAGGTAATTATATTTTTTTAGTAACTTTAGTAATTTGGAAGAGCATCCAAATTTGGCAGCTACATTTTACCCCCTCTTTAGCGCATTTATGAGCAATAAATGCATTAAATAAAAAGTAGCAAAAAAGTATGATATTTTGCAAAAAAAATCAATTTTTATTTTATAGTTATTATCAAGATGATTTATTACAAAATTTTAAATTCGAGGTAAAAATAAGGTATAAAAGGGAAATTAGGGCAAAAACCCTAATTCATTTTTTTTTCCTATTTTAACTGATTTTTCTTTGGATAAAAACAAGAAAAATTTCCACCATTAAGCATCGGGTAGACTTGGTTCATGTCAGAAGTGATGATAGCAGCGGTGCCATGCAGATAAGTGATTCTATCCATTCTGATTTAGAAATTTTTGGTCATTTTTTTTGAATTTTAGGAATTTGATCATGGCCTGTCGTCACGTGACTACAATGATGAAATCAAATCATTGTGAAAAAATCAAACGTCTGAATTCATTGGAAACTACATCTAATTTTGATAAAATTAGATGTAGCAATGAATTTATATGTACGATTTTATACATTTTAGGATCATTTTAACCGTTTTGAACATATGATTTTATTTTTGTGCATCCAATTTTGCAGATTTGGATGTACAAATTTGTCTTTGTGCATCTTATTTTGTACTTTAGGTTTGATTTTGGATAGTAGGTTAAATTTAAAAAAAAAAATTATCATTTTTATGATTTTATTTGTGTAAATTTATGACTGATTTGTGTATTATTTTTGTCTCTTTTGCAGGGAGGGACCCTTAAGGGTCGCAAGTGGCACCATACTAGCTTTGAGGGTTGTGTGGGAGATCTTAGTATTAATGAGAGGATCACTCTCATCGTAGTGGGGCTCAATCACATGGCATATATGCCATGCATTAATGTTGACTATAGTCTGTAGACACCAAAATAGCACCATTCCGATTAAGTGATTACAAACATTGATCACATTGATATCACAGCCCCCAGGGCAGCCCTCAGAGGTCAAACAGTGGTCCTAACCACTTTCATAGCAATTTTGTAAGGACCGAAAGCATTTTGTTAACACAACGAAGTGTTGCTCATTTCAATACCCGACTGCACCAGTTCGAGTTCATCTTCTCCACATCCAGAATCTCTTGCAAAATAGAGGTTGGTGGGTGGTTCTCAGGAGGGTGAAGCCGAACCTTCATACCCGACAGTAGACATAGCATTCTACCAATTCGACGACATCACAATTTACCCGAAATATTTTGGGCCCTTCCCTAGTGGATTGGTGTCGAGATCGAGCTCTAACAGGGCGGCCCGCTTGGGCACCCTGCGTGTTCTCAGTCTCATTTGATTTACTCTGTCACCACGTTCTTTACAATACGTTACAGTTCAAGTTGTTTTGTTTTAATCTATCTTCGTTATACATTATAGTTGATAGAATATATTGCCATGATATCGTGGTTTTAGACCTCTATTGTATTTAATCATGTATTTCGAATGTTTTTCTATATTACGTTCTTTAATGTTCGCTTAGACAGCCTGAGCCATTTTATTCACGTATCTGACTAATCTTTACATGTATTTTTCATTGATTTTAAATTCAAAACGTTCTGTCTTCTTGTTGTAGGTGCTATTAACAGTTTATTGTTTCTTTTGCAGGAAGAACAGCAGCAAGCAAGGACTCATCACCACAAGCGGCGACAACACTACAGCCCGCCCATTTTACATGTGGGCATGCGGAAGGAGATCACTGTTCATCTATTGTAACCGAGAACATGTAACTGAGGAGACATTGTAACCGAGCGGAATTACATTAATAAAAAGGGCTGTGCTCCTGTTTTTAATTTAATTCTATCCGTGTTATTTTATGCATCAATTTAGTTATGTTTTTATTGCATCTCAGTGTTTTATTTATGAAATATCATGCTTTCAGTGGCGATCACGGTGGGACCGGTTCCCATATTTTTAAAAATCACAGAAGTTAATTAAACTTGTTGTGTCTTGTGCTTAACAGGTACTTCTTTTTAGTCGGAGGTCAGAAATAGCAATTTCGGGTAGAAAGGAGGTAACGGTTCTAGCCGTCCATATCATTTTCTGTTGCGAAGTTTCGGGTTATTTCATTTACTGTCATTTTAATTTCTTTTAATTATCACAGTAAGGTAGAGAAATTTTTCTTAAAAATTTTTCTTGCTTTATTTAATTATGTAGTTATCTGCGTAATTATTCATTTAATAATTAAATCTTTTTAATTATTAAAATAAGGTAGAGAAGTTTTTCTTAAAGATTTTTCTTACTTTATTTAATTATGTAGTTATCTGCGTAATTATTCATTTAATAATTAAAAAAAAAAATTGTTAAAGAAAGGTAGAAAATTTCTTTGCAATTTTTACTTGCTGTTTTCAGTTAGTATTATCTGTCTGGCATAGGGAAAGATTTCTTTTTCGATTTCCTGTTTCAAATTTGCAAAGTAAAATGAATCCCACACACCACGTGGTACTTTAAACCAAGGCGTTGGTCGTAAAACCCCAACCCTTGAGCAAGACCAAAGGTGGATTCCATCATCACTTTGGCTTGAGATATTGCATCCATTACCTCGATCGCGACTGTTGCTAGACGTAAATCCTGATGAAAGCTGACCAAGTGTTGCTGGGGTGATTCCCATGCACGCGAGGATAAGTCTTCTATGGTAGGTTTCATAAATAGAGCGATTCCCCTTCCATACCGCCTATGTTCCATGTACCATCTGCTCTCACGTACCTATAGTCTCCCTCACGTAAGGGCGGGTATATAGAGAGGTTGGTATATCGGTCCGACAAATGGTATATTGAAAGGGCGACCATTTATGGGAGTCATATGAGCCAACATTATGCATTTAAATGTTCTTCCAAAATTGCAAACACAAAACGAAACATCAAAATGCACTAAACTAGTTTAGGACACACTATTTAATCCTTAAAAGAGATAATCATGGTTTTGTGTGTGCGTGTGTTCATTTCTGCTTAGTGTAGACAAAAAAAGACAAATCATCATAAACGAGATAAAATCTGCTTAGACAGTAGAGAGCACCACGATGATGTACACCCGTAGCCAAGCCCAATCAATGGCGAACGCTGTGGAAGGTGCACAAAGGGAGGGCACTAGTCGCCTTCGCTTTAACCCTAAGGATTTGGTCATACCACCTTGGTGGCCTGACACACAGGGTAGTCCCCTCCACACCTTAATAGATAAGGACTATGGGGGTACCCCTTCTAGGAGCACTCCTGTTCAGCATAGCACTCAACACACATCCTCCCATGAGGGGTACATCCATAGGAGAGCTACCTTAGATGCTCGTTACGAGCGGTCACCACGCGATGAAGCGCTGAGTCAACCTAGGGTTCGATGGGAGGAACCACATGGTTACACTATCCCTCCCTCAACCCCTCTAGTTGTCAGGACTACGATGACAAATCTAGAGCACAAAGCTCCTCAGGCAGGCCAAGCCAATTTCGTCCGCCAAATCATGTTCGCTTATGAAAGAGAGCATGAGGAAGATTCCTACCTTCCTAAAAAACAATACACATCACGGGAGCAATACGCCTCCGCACCTGCTAGATATCATGGTCACACTCTGAGGCCAGCGCCTCAGATAAATGCCGCCACCCCCATCAGAGAGAGACGGCCTCTAGAGATCTTGGATCACTACGACCAAGATAGATATGTCAGAGAGGTGTCTAACCCTTCTACACATGGGAAGGCAAGACCAACCATCTTAGAATCTGTCAAGCATTTCGCGCGTCGGGTGCAACTCACGCAACGTGAGCGAGACCGACTATCGTTAGAGGAACTGTATCATATTAACGAAGAGCGCCTTTAGTACCAGAAAGAGGAGTTGTTCCAACACACTATGCAGGAAAGGACTCCAACCCCTCATACACAAAAGACAAAACATTATGAGAGGCACAAATCCGAACCTCCTGAGCAAAATAGGGTAGACCAAATTGACCCGACAGTCGCCAAAAAATCCGCCCGCCAAGCTCGAACCACGCGGCTTGAGCAAGGTCGTCAGGAGTTAGAATACTTATACATGCAGCGCAAAGCGGATAAGTTGTGTCGAGACGAGTCTCCATGACCTTATTAAGCATCGCCCCTGACTCCTCCCAGACATGAGCGGGGGGTTAATCTTATAACCAATGATGGGCCCCTTCCTCAGGAACCCACTCAGGTTCATGGGCCACCCTTAGAAATTCATCAAGAAGCCTCTGAGGAATCAAAGCAAGAAGAAGAGAGGGATGAAATGCCCTGTCAAGGTATGGGGGGTGCCATCGAGCCACCCCTTCATAGGCCTCAAGTCCCTCAACAAGAACCAACCAAATAGGAGGAGCTCAAATCCCCTGATACATGCAAAACATTGGAGCACTTAGAGTCGCTAGAGACCAATATTTTGGAGCTCCCAATGCCCAACTTACATGAGGCTCTTTTCGAAGAGGATCAACCCCTAGTTGTAGGGCTACCTAATGATACAGTCCTCCATATCTCAGAATCTCCAGATTTTGATGAGCTATACACATTTTCCGAAGGTGAGGATGAAACAGAGATAGCTCAAAGCAATCACATACGACAACATCGACATCCCGTAAATATCGATGAAGCATGTCAACAGATAAACATAATACTAGGGCATGAGTGGCGCATAGACCCAGCCCACCAGCATCACCTGTCGATCCCACTCCTTTGGGAAGGTTGCGAACAACTTCCACCCAAAAATATCATAGCACCATCAGTGCCGAAGGCAGACCCTGTCCTCCTATCCGTGCATAAGGCCGATCCATTCATGCCAATTCCTATAGAGCCAGATCCGGTGCACAAAGATTGTCAAGCTGGGGGTACCTCTATTCCCTGAAGAGTAAGTGGATTACACCAAATGCTCCAAAGGTGTTCATAAACCCTTTGGTCAAGCCCAAAGCTCCAAGGATTATCACAATCTCTTGGTCACCCAAAAAGCTCCAAGGATTATCACAATCTCTTGGTCACCCCAAAAGCTCCAAGGATTATCACAATCTCTTGGTCACCCCAAATTCTCCAAGGATTATCACAATTGCTTGGTCAAACCAAAATGCTCCAAGGATTATCAAAATCGCTTGGTCAATCCCGCAAAGGCTCCAAGGATTCTTGCAATCGCTTGGTCAAACCAAAATGCTCCAAGGATTATCACAATCTCTTGGTCAATCCCAAAGGCTCCAAGGATTCTTGCAATTGCTTGGTCAATCCCAAAACGCTCCAAGGATTTCCACAATCACTTGGTCAAAAATCATGAAAATTCAAAAACAACAAAAATCACCAAAAACAACAAAAATTTGCATCTCATTTCTAGGCATATTCAAATTCATCAATAGAGAGTTCGTCTCGCACTTCATCTTCATATCCATCAAAAATACAAAAATACATTACTCATTAAATAATTGCATCCATACATCGCATATTTGTGGTCGTACAGGTCAAAGGCACCATAGGCTGTAATTCCTCTGCTAGTCCATCTTGTTCCACACTGTTCCATTTTACAACAAAAACAAAACAAAAACACCATGCGTTACTTTTACCACACTAGAGTCAGTGGTCTTTTAATGTATCAAGAGTTTTCGTGATTCAGTCATCATTTTGCTCTGTAGCCATGTAATGTATCAAGTCAGACAGATTTTACGAAGGTAGAGTCATACTTGAATACACCTTGTTGCGTAACATCCCAACACAAATAAAAACACATAAAACAATTCCTGAGTTGTGTGAACGAAAGATGAAACCTGCACAGTAATCCAGGTTACCATAAGCAAAACGGTTATCTTGCTCATCCCCCTGTGCGAATGACCCCAAGACTGCTGAGAGTTGGCAAAAGGACAAGCATCCTCCCTACCCAATTCCCTAAGAATCCCAAAGTTGCAAAACGTCAAAAATTTGCAAAATGTCAAAAATTCAAAATTTGACACCCTACAAGTGCACATCTCAAAAAGCACAAAGAATAGTGATTATCGTCACTCCATATCCAAATCCCTTGCTCAAGAGAAAAGAAAAATAAATCAAAATAAACAGTGATTATTATCACTATAACGAGAAAGTATCCCAATACAATTGAAGAAAATAAGGGAGTTGACCTTGAATCCCTGGAACTCTCAGCATTCTGACAGGTCATGAGGCAAGCCTCAATACCGGTTTGGTTGATAGCCTATTGGTCACAGGCGGTAAAATTCTCGCATGACGATATATCTATCACATTAACTTGTGTATAGATCAATATTTGCATGTGGGTGAGCTAGCTTATGGTATCCTGGAGAACACCGCAGATTAATCTAACTACATACAACAAAGGAGTTAGTGGAGCTAATTAGGTGATCCTCAGTACAAGTTCGGTTGAAATCCCATCCGGCATCGGCGGTATCTCGACAAATACCACATAAATGAACTCAATTGCACACACAGGGATGTGAAATAACTTGGTTAAAAACAAGTCCGATTCATACCATGTTCAAAAGTCTTGTAAGATAAAGTACAGTCATGGCTAGTGAGTTAACACTGTCTGAGTCTCAGAAAACCTTTGCTACATTTCTAAACCAATTGCACTATTTTTCATCCTTGCACTACCATCAAAAAAAAAAAAAAAGAGAAACACCACATTTGTACATAGCAAAATAATGGAGATCTAAAACAGTCTATGGTGCCATAACCAACTCTCACCAAGTCCATCCATCCATTTCATTTATGCATATCACATGCACTTGCATCCATCATGCATCCATCAAAATAAATCAACATACAACATCGGTAATTATCACACCGTATGCATCCATCAATATAAAGTAGCATGCATCCATCAACATCAATCATTGCGCATAAAATCATGACATATACGCAAAGAAAGAAAATCAAAACAACAAAAACATCACAAAAATGCAACACAAAAAGAAGCAATAAGCATTTTCGAACACGAGTGCTCTTGCACTCAACCTATTGGCATAGAAAATCGATGTCGGGGCTCAAATTCTCATTCTCCTACTTCCCTAAGAAGGCTATCATAGCTGGACCGCTCCATGGGAAGATGGGTTCTTGATGATTTCACCCCATTATGGCATCACCAAAAGGGTTAACACCCACCAAAAATAGGTCCAAATGTCAGGAAATTACACCATGCTTCAACGGTACAACATCTAAAGGCACCCTAACCTAAGTCATCTTGGGTCAAGCGACTCGTCGCTTTTCTCATGAAGGTCATTCCCTCATCGATTCGTCGCTTGAGGGGGTAGTCACACTTAGTCACCAATCAACAAGCACACACGCAATCAATACAATGACATGCATTCAAAGAATCATTGACAGAGACAATCACGCTCCTGCTTGGGGCAGTAAACAAGCAATCATTAAATTGATCAAATACTTGGCATTCCCAAAGCATGAAAACAAGGCTTCCCCTGTGAATAAAAGGTTGTGCCCTTTGCCTAATCATGACTGATCAATGTCCAAGCTCAAGTCACACCTCACCAAAACAGGTTAACACTTGACATCAAATCCCTTAGCTCTTCAGAAGCAAGAATTCAAGAATGCATGCCCTTTTCATACTTGGGGCATTAAAAGTTGGTTAAGTTACCAAGAAACCCTAATCATTAGTGCTTTGGTCGTATATTTTTGTTCAACACTGCGTCATTCGCAGCGCTTCCCAAAAAGGGGCATCTGTAGACACCAAAACAACACCATTTCGATTAAGTGATTACAAACATTGATCACATTGATATCACAGCCCCAGGGCAGCCCTCAGAGGTCAAACAGTGGTCCTAACCACTTTCATAACAATTTTGTAAGGACCAGAAGCATTTTGTTAACACAACGAAGTGCTGCTCATTTCAATACCCGACTGCACCAGTTCGAGTTCATCTTCTCCACATCCAGAATCTCTTGCAAAATAGAGGTTGGTGGGTGGTTCTCAGGAGGGTGAAGCTGAACCTTCATACCCGACAGTAGACATAGCATTCTACCAATTCGACGACATCACAATTTACCCGAAAGATTTTGGGCCCTTCCCTAGTGGATTGGTGCCGAGATCGAGCTCTAACAGGGCGGCCCGCTTGGGCACCCTGCGTGTTCTCAGTCTCATTTGATTTACTCTGTCACCACGTTCTTTACAATACGTTACAGTTCAAGTTGTTTTGTTTTAATCTATCTTCGTTATACATTATAGTTGATAGAATATATTGCCATGATATCATGGTTTTAGACCTCTATTGTATTTAATCATGTATTTCGAATGTTTTTCTATATTACGTTCTTTAATGTTCGCTTAGACAGCCTAAGCCATTTTATTCACGTATCTGACTAATCTTTACATGTATTTTTCATTGATTTTAAAGTCAAAACGTTCTGTCTTCTTGTTGCAGGTGCTATTAACAGTTTATTGTTTCTTTTGCAGGAAGAACAGCAGCAAGCAAGGACTCATCACCACAAGCGGCGGCAACACTACAGCCCACCCATTTTACATGTGGGCATGCGGAAGGAGATCACTGTTCATCTGTTGTAACCGAGAACATGTAACTGAGGAGACATATTGTAACCGAGCGGAATTACATTAATAAAAAGGGCTGTGCTCCTGTTTTTAATTTAATTCTATCCGTGTTATTTTATGCATCAATTTAGTTCTGTTTTTATTGCATCTCAGTGTTTTATTTCCAAAATATCATGCTTTCATAGTCTTTTGACAGCATCAACAAAGCATTGGTATCTCAAGTTGTCGACATTTTGATTACCGATAGGGGATATGGATTTGAATTTGAAGAATACATGGAGGATCTTGAGAGTGCCCATCATAGGCTAATATGCATATCAACCTTTGGCCCAGGTTTAGACCATGTGAAAATTGATAGGGGACCCATATTTTGTGATTGAGTAGAGTGGGGTGAGTATCGATTGCTTGATAGCAACAGAGGGGGTTTTAGCTCTTATTGTGGTGTTATCAGAGATTATGGGTGGGCTACTATTATGCCATCATAGTGGAGTGCACTTTCCCTAGGGGTTGTCCAAGGTTGTGACCAACATGCAGGATTCCCAAATGTGGTTTTCATGGGGTTTCTATATTTTGTGTCTCTTGTATCATACCCTATTTAGGGTCGTGTACAAGGGGGGTAACAACTTGGTGTTGATTTTGTTCCTGTAGGTGTGGTTCTAGAAGCACATTACGATGTAGATACCCAAGGGTTTTTCTCTATAGGATATTGAGGATGGATGACTCGTAGTCTTTCATTGGGGTCCTTTGGTTGGTTGATTATGGAGGATAGGTGGCCTAGGATAGGCTTAGAGGGTACTGGATGAGTTGACCATGGTACAAATATACTGGAGACCTTGGAGAGGAAACCATGGCTGGTAGGATGATCTATTAGATCTAGCTCATGTGAGGTGAGTGTGGTGGCTTCGCATGGAGTGGGAGGAGATAAAGTTACATTGGGCAAATCATGTACTATGATAGTGTGGTATAGGGGATTACAGAGGTTTAGGATTTTACATATTTCTGAGTAGTATGAGATTCTACCACCTTGATTAGGATGCTAGATCTTACTTAATTTCTTGAGAGGTATGAGGATGATGCAAATATATCCCTAGAAGAGGGTGATGATATAGGGTTCACATATGAATACATCGTGTGGTATGTTATTTCTTGCCCTGTGAGACTGAATCAAGAACAGGATGTTATGGGTTAGTTGTAGGAGATGTTTTGGTAGGTACATATATGTCATTGTGTTAGATCAGGTAGATAAGGAAAAGGATAGAGTCCACCATAGAGAGAGGGGCCTCAAACATAGAGAGGTTTCCCAGGGGGTTTGAATAAGGGGGGATTGCAACCACCTGGGTTGATGTGGTAGCCTCTTATGATTGGGAGGAGTAGGAGATAGTGCTAGCAAGAGGGAGGCTCACAACAAGATATTCCCTCTCTAGTACATACAGTACCAATCTTCATCCCCATAGATAGATTCACTTGAGAAGGATGTTGTGATGGAGAGAGGAAAGTCGAGCAGCACTAGAGATGTGGTTGCTCTACAGGCAAAGAATGATAGTTTGAGGCATCATATCATCATTCAGGTGATGCACATCCAATTGTTGGAGGTGTAGCTTTCATAGTCATAGGGCCTTATAAGCCAATATCAAGCTCAAATAGAATAGATGTAGGGACATGGGCCATCACATCCATCATACTGACAGTCCAAATAGTCTCGAATTGTGACTTTAGACCATACTTTAGGGAATAAGTCAACAGTGGTAGAGTTGGTTACAAACACACAACAGGATTCATTTTATTAGCATCTATATTTTTATATTTTTAAGGGCCAAAGATTTTCTCTACCCCCAGATTTGATGCCTTCGATGCCTATAAGGTCAAATTCTAGGACAACATCGAGGGCTACTCATTTTTGTGATCCTAGACCACCTTCTAGTTATGATGCATAGAGTTCTAGAGGTTCAAGAGGATGATACACTGAGCTAGTTTTTGTAGTGTACCCCCTAGTGATTGAGTATACCTATGTTCATGATTGTGGTATACCGATCGATCGATGTATTATATATTTTGACATATATATATACATATGCTTCTAACTTATTGATGTGTTTGATGATGTCTAATGAAATTGTAATTTATTTGTAATGATCTACATAATCATGTTGTTTAATTCTTATTTTATGGTTTTTTATGTGTATTTTCTCATGCTTTACAAAGTATCATTGTATTATAATAGAGTATAAGTTGAATTAGTTGATGTTTATGATGTAGTATGATGGAATTGTTTTGAAAAAGAAAGATAATTGTGTTTTAGGAAAAATACCCTCATGACTATTTATGAAGGATGTTTTCTCACTTTAGTCACGAAGCAGATCTTGTATGAGGTTTTTTATATTTCTAACCTCAAAGGGTTATGATCCAAAAGTAGTGTAGAGTGTAATTGATTTTAAATCAATGAAATTGATGATGATCAATGTGTGTAACTTTAAGATTAATTTTATTTTAATCTTAAAATAAGTTTAATGATAATAATTAATAATGATAAATTTGGATGGGAGGCTTGTACTAGGCATAAGATTCCTAATTATATTGTTATTAGGGTTGTTTCATGTCATCATTGCAAAGTCAATTTGTAATTGTTATGAAATATTGATTATGTATGATCAAAATACGAGTTTTTTATGAATGATAAGTAATCATGAAATATAATTAAATTGAAATATTAATGCTAAGTAATAAATATAAAAATGTAAGATTGATTATTTTTTAGGATCCATTTCATATGCTAACAGTCATATGAATCTATGATAAAAAAAATAAGATTTGTTAATCAACCTTCAAGGAAAATTTTGGTTAATTCAAATATGATTTCAAATTTATCAAGAACCAGTGTGTGTTTTGTGTATTCATTTTTCATCTTGACCTTAATTATGTTACAAAATATCTCAATGATCAAATGTGTGTGTTGATGAAATTCATTTATCAATTTTGAGTAAGATAATAATGCAAGTCATTTTTAAGAACCAATGTGTGTGCAAAAGATGTATTCATTTGCCATGATTGTATGCATTCAATTGGACTTAACTACTAGGTAATACAAGCTAGCAAAAGTTAGCTAATCCACAAGCTAAAATTGGTTTGTACAAAAGAAGGTTGCTAATGTGACAAACTTGTCACCACATGTAAGGATACCACCATTGCCAAGCCGACTTGATGCCACCTAACTTATAATGAGGATCACCCCATGGTGTTCAAATAAATGATAAGTTCCAAGGATTCAAGTTTATTACCCCCTTCTTTTATTTTGATTTCTTTGAGTAGGAATTCTTGTTCACTTTTTGTTTTGAATAAGGGGATTTTTATTTGCTTTGTAGTAAAAAGAATTTTGCTTTTATTATATTTTTACTTTTCTCTCTTTTTTTTCAAGGGATACTTGCTCAGTTTAGACAAAGAGCAAGGGATTTTATTCGGGTAGGGATGAGCTTGTCCTTTTTCCAATTCTTAGTATTCTAAACCATGCACATAATAGGATAGCAAGGTAAACCTTTCACTTAAGGAGCTAGGACTACTATGTAGTGTTATCTTCCCTTGTGCAAAATCATTTTTAGTATGTGTAAGTTATTCTTGGTTTAAAAAGTGGCAAGATCAGTTTCCAAAACTTCAAAATTTATTTAGTGAAGCAAATAGTACTTTTGATTCAAGAGATATTTGTAATAAATATTGAGAATCAAGATTTTATTAAAATGTGTATTTTGTGAGTGGTTCAGGATAATTTTTGAATTCTTCCAGAAGTACACCAAAATTAACTATGAATTTTGACAACATTAGTCAAATATAGTGATAAATAGATTTGACCATATGGCATATGAAATTGAGTTTCAAAATTCTTATTTTTAATTTGTATAAGTAGATGCGATAAATGTTACTAATTAGTATAAAATTTTAAATATGATAATTTTTAAAGTAGATGCAAGAAATATAATTACAAAGTATTTACATGTATAGTGATGAGATTGTTTTTCATTATGAGTAGTATCATTTTAAGTGCATTGTGTTCATGGGTTCCTTAAGATATTTTCCATCTAAATTTGCCAATCGATATGCACTAGATCCAAATTTTGTAGTGATAATAAATGGTACCAACCAATTTGGTTGGAATTTTCCTTTTAAATCATTTTGTGCATTTGTATTTTTTTATTTTCTTTAAGAACTAGATCACCAACCTCAAAATATCGAGTGTGGACATTTTTAGAATTATGATATTTTTAGTTTATCTTGATATAAGTGAAGGTTCTCTAAAGCATTTATACATTTTTCATCTAATAATTCCAATTGGCTTAATAATCCAACATGATATTCATCTCCTACTTTAGCATTTTTAAAAAAAATATCTAAAGAAGGGACTTCGAGCTCAAAAGGAAATACAACTTCAGTGCCATATACTAGGACAAAATGTGAAGCGTCAGTAGGGATTCAAAAACTAGTTCGATAAGCCCATAATGCTGGGTAAAGTTAGGTATGCCAATATCAGCCTGATTTATTGACCAATTTTTTAAAATTTTAATTAAAGTTTTATTAGATGCTTCAGCTTGACCATTCCCTTGTGGATAATATGGAGTAGACCATCGATGTTGAATTTTATATTTGGCACAAATTTTTTTGATATCTTTATTTTTAAAACATGTTCCATTATCTGAAACAAGTGTGGATGGAATCCCAAATATGCAGATGATTTGATTAAAAATAAATTTTGAGACTTGGGTGCCTGTGTAGAAAACTAAGGGTATAGCTTCTACCCATTTTGTAAAATACTCTGTTGCAGTAATAATAAACTTATGACCATATAAAGAAATTGGAATGATTTTCCCAATAATGTCTAACCCCCATTTTGAGAAAGGACAAGTAGAAGAACTATCTTAAAGTTCTTGAGTAGGAGCATGAACAAAGTTTGCATGCTTTCGATATTTGTCACATTTACGTACATATTCATGAGAATTTTTTTCCATGGAGGGCCAAAAGTATCCCATTCTTAGGAGTTTTTTGGCTAAGGCATCTCCACTAAAATGGCCTCCACAATATCCATCATGAACCTCATTTAGAGCTCTCTTAGATTCAGTAAGATTTAGGTATCATAAAAGGATGACTTTGAAATAAATTTTGTATAAAGTGCCTCTGATGAGTACAAAGAGAATAGCTTGCTTATGCAATGCTCATCATTGGTTTCTATCAAAACCATCCATAAATAATCCATCTTCAAGAATTTTTAAGATAGCTCCATACCATGGTTTCGAAATTGCTTCTTCAATTGTAAATATTTCTAAAGGTTCTAAGCATGATTCTAATGATGTGGGTTCTCAAAGTTGATGAATGATGATAGTAGCATGATCATCATTCAAATACAAAGGGATAAGAGAAGCAGTAGCTACCATAGAATCTATAAAATGATTTTTGGTGTGCAGGATAGCTTCTATAGTAACCTTTTCAAATAAAGAATTTGGTTTTAAAATGTATTCTTTATAAGGATAGAGTTTCTCATCTCGGGTTTGGTAAATGTTATTGACTTAATTTACAAGTTGTGAGTATCCAAAAACTAAAAGTATTTTGATATTAATAGTTAAAGCTACTCATAATCCAATAATTAAAGCCTCATATTTTGTTATATTATTTGTGTAAGTAAATTGGAGTTTAAACCCAGGTGTTGTAGGTGAGTTGGAGAGGAGAGGGCAATCCTCCAAGAGAGGTCCTAGGTTCAAATCTCCACCCTACCAAAAATCTGAATTGGGTATCCAAAAACCCAATTGATAATGTTGGTGTGGGCAGGGTCGACTGTGACCTCCGGGTGACTTTGACGATGTAGAACCCCCTATTCGTGGTCTCTCAAATCAAGGCGGACCCACAAGGGGTTTTTCGCTTTAAAAAAAAATGGATTTTAAAATATAATGGATAATTTGTTTTTGTGGGGATACCCATATGATACCTACACCTATGCCACTCATACAATGAGCTCCATCAAAAAATAGAGACCATGATTTTGAAGAATCATTATATAGATTAAGACATTCATCAGGAAATTCTATCGTTAAAGGATGAGTAGACTCAATAGGGGTGGTAGCGAGTTGATCTGCTATGACTTACCCTTTAATGGATTTCTACCCAATAAATGTCAAATCAAATTCACTTAAAACAAGAACCCATTTTATTGCTCGTCTTGACAAATAAGTTCTATTCATTAAATATCTCAATGGATCAAATTTGGAAATGACATAAGTATTTTGACTAAGCATAAAGTGGCATAATATTTGTGTAGATAATACAATAGCTAAACAAAGCTTTTCTAAAGGGGTGTATCAAGTTTCATAACTTATTAAATTTTTGCTTATGTAGTAAATGTTGTTGTGAAGTGAAAATACGACACTAAAGAAGATATTAAATTAACAACTCAAAAATAATAAATAAATTGCACAAATATGATCTTTTTATTGAACAAGTAGGGGGGAGCTGAAAAAACTCCTTTGTTACAATAGATCTATTCCATAGAGTTATTTAATACAAAGTTATAATTGCTAAGGTTCTTCAAAACCCTAGCTACAAAGAATGTACTGTCTTCATTGTATTTTGCCTTTAATAGGTTGAGTGGGCTTCTTGCTATCCATAACTGGGCTACTCCAGCTTCAACAGATATTCAAATGCCCTTGGTTAGTGTTATCTAATCCTACACATAAATCAAACTAGAGAAATTAGTGACAAAATAAGGGTTCCACTATGTGAACCCTTAGAACTGTAAGCTAAAAACCCTAGATTTAGTTAATAAAAACATACATAATTCAAAGAAACACTAAGTAAATGCACAAAATAAGTTACCTTGTTGTAGTGGATGATATATTCTATCGCTCCATTATATATTGATGGTAGGGTGCCCCGACGACACCTAATGATCTTACGCTATAGGTTCTGGTCAATGTCTGTGGGGATGACAGGCTTTGGATGGCGCTTTCAGGTTACATCAGGCTCTATGTGATGCCTAAAGAATGCAACATGCACTCTACAACACTTGTGGGATGATGCAGGCACTCAATAGTGCATGTAGATTAGTTTTTGGTCTACATAAGTAGATCAGGGGGATGTGAAGGTCTCGAGGAATGAACAACAATTGTGGCAATGGGAATGGGCTACGAAGATGGCTGGAATGAGGAAATCCTAGGGAAAACTAGGGTTTTTAGGGAAGGCTAGGCTAGGGCATAATCTACTCACAAGAAACTAGCTCTAGGTAAGGTTAGATCTCACAAGTAAGTTCGAATAGCAAAATCTTCAAAATGCACTAGTCAATGTTCTAGTTAGCAAAAGTTCTCTGCCTGGGGTTGAGAATTAAGAATGCTCTCATTTATTATCGAGCCTAGGGTTTTCTTAGAGTTTTAGCTTAACTCTTTTGATCATGTGACTAATATTAAAGTGGATTCAAAGTCTGATATTAAGCTTTAGGTGTGACACGGATTAAGGAAGATGGATGACTGAGATTAGATTGGATCGGATGGTTGAGGTTAATTTGGCTTATAAATATATATTTTATAATAAATATATTAAAATATAATATAAAATATTATATTTAAATATAAATAATATAAATAAGTCAAATAGGGGTTGGAAAATGGCGGGAAAGGGCTAAAGTGGGTCATTGGATGGTAGGAAAGGCATAGAATGGCCAGTTGAATGGCAGGAAAAGGATATGGTGGACAAGTGGGTGGTAGAATGACTAGGATGAAGGACAAGTGGATAGGATTTGGTGTCTACATATGCCCCTTTTTATACCATGTTGTGTGAAATACAATATTGTGTAAAAATACAAGATACCTGGTTGGGCTTTGGGCGCAAAATCAACTTCTCTCTCTCATTGGATTTTTGAGCAACAATGTTGAAGACAAAAAAATAAAGAATTTTAGAATTTGTGTAGCTTACCCCCTCAATTAGTGAATAAGTTACAAGTGAATGCACAAGCCAATTAAAAAATAATGGATGAAATAACTTTGTATAAAAAAAAAAATTGGAATGATGGAAATGTGTGATTTTTTTTGCCCCAACGATTGAAGGGATTTGTGGAATGAAGAATGATGGTTGTATCTATTTTTACCCCAATAGATGAAGGATTTTGTAGATGTGGAGATGATGATTGTTGATTGTGCCAAATTTTGATGTCATGATCATGTAAGATGTATCCCATCATGGGAAAATCATAATTAAATATGACTACCCCAAACTTGGTTAAATCCATGATTTTGAAGAAATTTTGCTATCTGGCATCATTGATATGCAGTATGAAGATGCAAAAAAAAAAAAAATTCAATGGAGGGCCTGCTAGTGATTGTAGAATAATTCCTCTCAAATGGATCCAATCATCATAGCTAGTGCCTATCTCTGTGATGTCTGTCAAGGAGATTGAGAATGATATGATTTGATTTTGTCCATGTGTTAAGCCCCATGAACTAGGTCATCAATGATAGTTGTTTAGAAATATTCATCTTTGTCAAAGGTTTCACTTGAAATGTGAGGAACACAATTTGATTGTGCTTTTTGAACTAGGATATAAGGAATGATGATGATGACCAAGTGTTCTTATGGTAATTCATTCATCTTACCAAATTGCATGGATGCAAATCATTGCAATCACCAAGTTTATAGAACAAACCACTATATACAAGATTCACTTGAAATTCGGTACATGAACTTGGTAAATGTTGAATATAAATATAATTGTTGATGGATTTTATGGTGACATGGAGATGTGGTGATGATAAATGTATTTATGGATGCAATGTGGATTGATTTTGTGAAGGTAAGCTATATTTTTGAATATATGGATGCAAGTGACTAAGTCTGTTTTTGCCCCAACAGTTGAAAGGGATTTTTGACATGGGAAATTGCAATGTAATGATTGTGTTTTTTCTTTGCCCCAACATATGAAGGAGTTTTTTATGATGTAAGTGTCCTTATGGTGATCTATACATCCTACCGTATTGCATGGATAACTAGTCATTGAAACCGCTAGGTGACTAGGATAAATCACTAAATATAAGGTTCACTTGTACTTGTCTATTCTTTGTCGTAACATATGAAGGGGTTTTTGACATGGAAAAATGTGATGAGTGTGTCTATTCTTTGCCCTAATAGATGAAGGGGTTTTTTTATGATGAAAAATGAAATTATTTGTGTTTGTTCTTTGCCCCAACATATGAAGGGGTTTTTGGAAAAAAATGAAAAAATCCATATTTTTAGTCGATGGGTAAGGCTAGGGAACCCCATATTTTTATCCAACGGGTAAGGCTAGTGAACTCCATGTTTTTAACCAGTAGGTAAGGCTAGAAAACTCCATATTCGTAGCCAATGGGTAAGGCTAGGAAACTCTATGTTTTTAGCCAATCGGTAAGGTTGTGGAACTTCATGTTTTTAGCCAACGCGCAAGGCTAGGGAACTTAATTTTTTTAGCCGATGGATAAGTCTAGGAAATTGAGTGAATGTGGAGATGTAATTGATGTATTCTATTTTTGTCCTAACAAAAAAGGGAAATTTTGATGAGTTGTGATTCAATGAAATGGTTCTATTTTTGCCCTAACAGAAAAGGGATTTTTACAAATGTGGATGGTGTGAATGCAAGGCAAAGGGTGCAACCTTTGAAAAAAGAACACAATATTTTGAACCTAGCAATTGATGTGAATGATGTGATGTGATTGAGTGATTGAATTATTTGTTGAATTGGTGGAGAAGGTGTGATACCTTGAGCACCCCCAAAATTGTGATGTTTTCTTGGGAGAAAGGTGTGAAACCTTGAACACCCCCAAGTTGTGATGTTGTTTGCTTGGTTGGGGGGAAAGGTGTGAAACCTTGAACACCCCCAAGTTGTGATGATGTTTACTCTTTATAGCGATATTTGCATATGCAAGTTATATATATATATATATATATATATATATATATATATATATATATATATATATATATATATACATACATACATGGATTTTACTTTTGTGTTATACCTATGTGGATGTTTTTGTGTGAATGTATGTGTATATGGATGATTAATGCAATGATATGTTATTAATGCAAGGTGAAATGTATGGATTATTAATGCAAGACAAAGTGTTAATGATAATTTATGGTTTTGATCTTTTTTTGGCCATGTTCAGCATTGTTGTTTAATCAAGGGCACCAAACTTGGTGGCATATGGTATGAATGGTGCATGAAATGACATGGACATTGACATGGAAGAAGATATGGATGTTGATATGGAAGACCACCTATTTTACAGAGACTCAAACATCCTAGTGGCATCAAAAAATCCAATAAAACTACCTAATACTCCTAGAACCATAAGTGTGTGCAGTGAATTCATTTACCAAATCAAGAGTAAGGTAATGACCCAAGACAGTCAAGAACTAGTATGTGCAAGCGAGTTCATTAACTCATCTTGAGTAAATTGGGTAAACCTATTATGGCTAAAACCAAGAGGCTAGCTTATCCGTATGAGCGGTTAGATGTCTCTTTTAAAAGAGACATGTCACCATGCATGAGCATACTCCACTGCTAGTCAAGCATCTATAGCTTCGGTGGAGGCTAACTCCATAGTCCATGATTTTATTTTTGATTTCTTGAATTTTTGGGATGACTACCTAACCATTTGACTAGAAAGATAGTACGATCCTTACAACCCAATGATCAGTGGTGTGTGATGTAAAATATTTAGAACTTTGGGAAATCATATTCTCAAAAAACCATTGTTCTTATGGATTATGTTGCATGATGGGACTAGCAATTTTGTCTCTTTTTGCTTCAAGGTTCTTACCAAGGATGGTGTTATCCCTCTTTTACACAAGATATTTTTAAAATGTGAAATTTATTGGACATTTTGAGTCAAAGTTGTCATTGATGTCAAGAAATGAAGTTGTCATTGATGTCAAGGAATAAGCTACCGTTGATGTCAAAAGGTCAAGAGGAACAATGCAAAGGTTTTTCATAAAAACCCAAGGAGGCTTTTAAATTCATATTAGAAAGCCCAAGGAAGTTTTAATATTTATTTTATAAATTATTTAAATTCAAATTGAATTTAAAATTTATAAATAAATATTATTTATACAAAGCAATAAAACCTAAGAAGGCTTTAATCCTTAATAAAGCCAAAAGGATTTAAATATTAATTTATAATATTTAAATTCTAAAGAATTTAAATAATTTATAAATTAATTATTTAATATCAAAGGCACCAACGTCTAAGAGAAAAAGGAATCCATCGACGTTTGAAAGTGTGGTGGCATATTGGTATAAAAACCATATGCCTAAGTGGTAAAAGAATTATCCCTTGTTCGATTAACAAAGGTTTGCGAGTTGTATGTTTCATGTGATTTCGTGCAAGGAAGAAGACAAAGTTTTTGTCTTAAGTGCGTCGACGAAGGAATAAAATGAAAAGAGCCCTAAGTCACATAACCATCCAGCATGGTGGTCTGGTGGCAAGTTGGAGTGTGCTAGGGTGTGTGTGAGCGGGAGGACCCACGTTCGAATCTCGATAGGCAACATTTTGAGTGGACTTGGTCAGCATTTTGGTTAGGCACCAAAGGAAGTGGTGCAAATCCTTTTGGGAGAGGTGCCAAGAGGGAGAATATAGAGCACGTGGTGCTCTTCCCTCCCAAGGTGAGCGCCTAGCTCACGCGGCGGTTGGAGCCACGGCTAGGGCATTGGTAGAGATGACGTCGTGAGTTCGAGTCTCACCAAGGCAAAGGTAATAATATTTTTAATATATTTTGTGATGCCTAAGGTTTTGACATAAGGTTCTAGGGAGTTAAAAGGGGTAAATAAAAGGTATTTTATTTGGTCATTATTTTGGGTAATTGGAGAAATAAGTGGATTGAAGTGTTGGTTAGATTTTGAGAGGACTTCTTGCCATTGAGTTATTTTGAAAAGGTGATTGTATTGACATTATTTTTTGTGTTGGATATTATTTTATCTGGGAGATTATAAGGTGTATTTGGTCAATTATTTTTGTATATGTTGATGGATGCTTTCTTCAAGATGGAGTGATAAGGTGTATGTGTGTTTTGATATTTGCATTGTATCTTTGAGAGAGTTTATCATCTTCTAACTTTCTTGAGCTTGGAAAAGAAGTGTTTGTGGTTGTGGCAGATTTTTGAGGTTCCTTCTTCATCAAATAAAAGGTATGGGCATATTCTTCCTAGTGAGTGATTGTTGGAAATTGTGAATGAAAAGTTGGAGTGAAAAGGATTGTTTGGTTTGCATTATTGAGAGTGTTTTGAATTAATGCTTCAAGGTTTTCTGGAATTGAGATTTGTTGATAAAACCTTGTTTTATAAGCATTGTTGTTGAAGTGATTAAGTTGAGTGAAGAACTTGAACTAGGGTTTGCAAAGATCATGAGTATCATTGTTATGTGAGATTTGTTGATAGGCATTGTTGGAAATATTTTGAGTGAGTGTTCATATGCTTGGACTAGGGTTTGTGAGCAAGGATTATTTCATTGAGTGATTGGTTGAGTTGGTTAAGCCTAGTCAAGTGGATGTGTGAGTTGATTGTTCAAGTTCTATGAAACAAATTATTCTATATTCTGAATTGATTTGAGAAAGAGATTGAGAGTTGATGAGTGTGAAACATATTGAGTCTCTAACAATTCTCTATATGTTTCTATGATAAAAGAGTGATTGAAAGTGATTGAGTATTGAGTTGAATGTGAAGCATATTGAGTCTCTAACAATTCTCTATATGTTTCTAAAAGAGTGATTGAAAGTGATTGAGTATTGAGGTGAATGTGAAGCATATTGAGTCTCTAACAATTCTCTATATGTTTCTAAGAGAGTGATTGAAAGTAATTGAGCATTGTGATGAGTGTAGAGCATATTGAGTCTCTAACAATTCTCTTTATGTTTCTATGAGATTGGACAAGTTCTAGTGTGGACTTGTTGAGCATATTTGAGACAAGTCTTTGAGAAGACTTGTGGACAGATTTGGGTAAGCTTTTGTGGAAGCTTACAATATAGATTGAGAGCAAATTTGGATAAGTTCTTGTGAGGACTTATTGAGTAGATTGGACAAGTTCTAGAGAGGACTTGAGGACAGATTTGGTGTGAGCTTTTGTGGAAGCTTACAAGGCAGATTTGAGACAAGTCTTTGTGAAGGCTTGTGAGCAGAGTTGATTGATTGATTTGTTCAAACCTTGAGTTAAGGTTTGGGGCAGATCTAGCAGAGTTGATTTGAGATTGATTCAAGCTTTGAGTTAAGGCTTGAGGACAGATATTGAGGATAGATTTGTGCTAGACCGAAGGACTATGTTTAGTATAGATTCGAGGATAGAGTTTGGTGTAGATTTGAGGACAGGTTTGTGCTAGACCAGAGATAGAGATTGAGGATAGATTTGTGCTAGACCGAAGGACTATGTTTAGTGTATATTTGAGATAGAGCTTTGGAGGTGACAGAGTTGAGGATAGAGGTCTCCAGCCAGAGTAGGGAGGATAGGTGTCTTCTGTGGATAGAGTTCCATTTGCTAAGGGTAGTGGAGGTAGAGGTCTTCTAGAGGATCACCAGCCAGAGCAGAGTTAGGAGATTGGTGTCTCCTGTGGATAGAGATCCACTAACTTGATTAAGGGGATTGGTATCTCCTTTGGATAGAGGTCCATAAATATTGTAATAGGGAAAGGATTCCCAAGAGATTGATTGAGAAAATTTTAGTAAAATATTTTCTCCGTGGAGTAGCCCACATTGGGTGAACCACATAAATTTGGTGTCTCTATTGTGTGTGGTGATTTGTGCATTGCTTTGATTACTACTATTGATATTGCTATCTATACATTGCATAATATTGATTGGGAAAGAAAAGTAAAAAGTGGTCTTATACTATTCACCCCCCTCTCAGTATAAGCTTGTGTTCTTCAATTGGTATCAGAGCGGGTTCCTTCGGAAGAGTTTAACAACTTGAAGGAAAAGATTTCAAGAACACAATGGATTCTAAGAATGTGTCCTCAAATAATTCAGCACCAATATTTTATGGAAGTGATTATATATATTGGAGTATGAGAATGAAGATTTACCTGATGGCACTTGGCAATGAAATTTGGGAAGCAGTTGAAAATGGATACGACCCCTTAGTTGATCCACCTACTAGATAAGGAAGGTAAGCTTCTACAACATTACAATTCAAAAGCAATGAATGCAATTTTGAGAGGTTTGCATAGAACAGAGTCCATAAAATTTATGCATTGTCAAGATGCAAAAGGAATTTGGGATAAGTTGCAAAGTATATATGAAGGAGATAAAAGTGTCAAAAAGGCAAAGATACAAAATCTCAAAGCACAATTTGAAGGATTAAGAATGAAGGATGAGGAAAACATTAGTACCTATCTACTTTGGATAGATGAGGTTGTTAATGCCATGCAAGGACTTGGACTTAAGGTTGATGAATCAGATGTTTGTGATAAGGTCTTAAGATCTCTTCCAAAAATATTTAGTGAAAATATTTTTGCTATAGAAGAATCAAAAGATGGTGATTCTTTGACAAGAGATATGTTGCTTGGTATTCTTATAACATTTGAGTTGAGAACAAAAGAGGAACCTAATCCCCAGAAGGAAGCAACATTCAAAGCAATTAAGAAGACAAAGGGTAAGAAGTCAGAATCAAGCAATGAGTCATCCAATGATGAAGAAGATAATTATGGTAGAAGGGATAAGGATTCAAGAAGATCTAGAGATGCAAAATCTATTAGATGTTTCAATTGTGGAAAGTATGGTCATTATGCAACTAATTGTCAAGAAGCTAAAAATAATAATGATGAAGAAAAATAGGATCACAAGAATAGGGAATCAAAAAGATACAAGCACCAAAAGAAAAGCAAGGATGGACAAAGCAAACAAGGAAAGAAGTTCTTTCAAAGACAAAAGAGGAGCTACTATGCAGACAAGGCAAGTAAGTACTCAAGTGATAGTGATAATAGTTTCTCAGATAATGATAAAGATGAAGTCCTATTTATGATTGAAGAAAAAGAACAAGTTAAGAAAAGGACACCAATAATTCTCAAGTGTTTTAGATGTGGTAACTTTGGACATCTTGAAGATAGTTGTACAAGAAATGGTTTTAGTTTTAGTGATGATGAATATGAAGATACACTTGAAGGACCAGAAGAGAATATTCTAATGGCTCTAGAGAAAGAAGAAAGTGATCCTATAGAAGACAAGTCAAAATAAAATGAAGATGTGGACAAAGGCAAACAAATAGAGGAAGAATCAGATAAAGAAGGATATGATCTTAAGGCAGAACTTATTTATGCTCTTGAAATAGTAAAGAAGGTAAGAAAGCAAAACTCTAAACTTGAGTTTCAGTTTCAAGAATGTGATGAAGAGAGAAGAATGCTTATAGAGGATCTAGACAAATCAAAGGCTAAGACAAAGAAGTTCAAGGATAATTTAGAAGCAAAGGTCTTAGAATGTGAAAAGTTAGAACAAGAAGTGGTTCTACTAAGGGAAGATTTAGAAAACTCCAAGAGTAAGCTACACAAGTTTGGAAAGAGTTCAAATATTGTGGATAAGATGATCAAGGTACAAAGAAGGTCAACAAACAAAATAGGTCTTGGTTTTGAACAGGCTCAAAAGAAACAAGAAGAGAAGTCAATCTCAAGTTCTGAAGGAGAAGAAGAAGAAACTTTAGAAGAAGATAGTGTAAGAGAAAGTGAGACATCTGAGGATGAGTTGGACAACAAAAAGTTCAACAAGAACAGGAACAATGCACCAAGAAGAAATGGATGGAACATCAATCAGAATAGGTTAAGAGAGACTAAGAGACCAATGAGGTCAAGACAAGGAAGCTTCAATGGAATATGTTTTTCATGTCATAGATTTGGGCACATGGCTTCACAGTGCAGGACACATGAAATATAGGAATATGGAAACAAATAACTTTTCCATGGGTATTGCTACTCATGCAATCAGTTTGGTCACAAGGCAATGAATTGTAGGGTTCATGATAGAAAAGGATATGGCTTCACTAGGAGAAATCCCAAGACATTTGCACCTCCAAGGAATAATAGCATTAAGTGTTATAAGTGCAATAATGATGGACACACAACAAAGTGGTGTAGAGCAGACATTCCAGAATCAAGTATGAATAGGAATAGGAACAGGAATAGGAAAAGGGATATGGATATGAAAAGGAATAGGAACAAGAACATGGATATGAACATGAACAAGAATAGGAATAGAAATAGGAACATGAACATGGACATGAATAGGAACATGGACATGGAAAGGAACAGTCAAAGGAATCAAAAGGATCAGATAAGAAGAAAAGAGGATAAATGTAAAGACCAGTGCTTACTAGGAGTAGAAATACTCCCACCCCAGAATTAACCACCTCAAGAGGAGGTGGGGGAGGGGCTAAGCTAAGAAACTCATTCTTAGCCCCAAGCCCCAAAGGTGACCCTTTGCCATTGATGTCAAAGGGGGAGAGATTTGAGTAAGGGGGAGAGATTTAGTATTTGAGTAAAGAGGAGATATTTGAAGAGAGCATTGAGCTAGGGGGAGCAATGTCCCAGGGGAGCAAAAAAAGAAAAGGTTAAGTTTTTGGTAAAAAGAATTTGGGTTGCCATCAATGACAAAGGGGGATATTGTTGGACATTTTGAGTCAAAGTTGTCATTGATGTCAGGAAACGAAGTTGTCATTGATGTCAAGGAATAAGCTACCAGTGATGTCAAAAGGTCAAGAGGAACAATGCAAAGGTTTTTCATAAAAACCCAAGGAGGCTTTTAAATTCATATTAGAAAGCCCAAGGAAGTTTTAATATTTATTTTATAAATTATTTAAATTCAAGTTGAATTTAAAATTTAGAAATAAATATTATTTATACAAAGCAGTAAAACCTAAGAAGGCTTTAATCCTTAAATAAAGCCAAAAGGATTTAAATATTAATTTATAATATTTAAATTCTAAAGAATTTAAATAATTTATAAATTAATTATTTAATATCAAAGGCACAAACGTCTAAGAGAAAAAGGAATCCGTTGACATTTGAAAGTGTGGTGGCATATTGGTATAAAAACCATATGCCTAAGTGGCAAAATAATTATCCCTTGTTCGATTAACAAAGGTCTGCAAGTTGTATGTTTCATGAAATTTCATGCAATGGGGAAGACAATTTTTTTGTCTTAAGTGCGTCGATGAAGGAATAAAATGAAAAGAGCCCCAAGTCACATAACCATCTAGTGCGGTGGCCTGGTGGCAATTTGGAGTGCGCTAGGGTGTGTGTGAGCAGGAGGACCCACATTTGAATCTCGATAGGAAGTGTTTTGAGTGGACTTGGTCAGCTTTTTGGTTAGGCACCAAAGGAAGTAGCACAAATCCTTTTGGGAGAGGTGCCAAGAGGGAGAAGATATAGAATGTGGTGCTCTTCCCTCCAAAGGTGAGAACCTAGCTCACGCGGTGGTTGGAGCCATGACTAGGGCACTGGTAGAGATAGCATTGCAAGTTTGAGTCTCACCAAGGCAAAGGTAATAAAAATTTTAATATATTTTGTGATGCCTAAGGTTTTTGACATAAGGTTCTAGGGAGTTAAAAGGGGTAAATAAAAGGTATTTTATTTGGTCATTATTTGGGTAATTGGAGAAATAAGTGGATTGAAGTGTTGGTTAGATTTTGAGAGGACTTCTTGCCATTGAGTTAATTTTAAAAAGGTGATTGTATTGACATTATTTTTTGTGTTGGATATTATTTTATCTAGGAGATTATAAGGTGTATTTGGTCAATTATTTTTGTATATATTGATGGGTGCTTTCTTCAAGATGGATTGATAAGGTGTATGTGTGTTTTGATATTTGCATTGTATATTAATAATAAACTTAACTTAAAACCTTTTCAAAGGTTTGATTTAATTTATTTATTAATAATAAAAATGGACTTTTAAGGTTTTTTCAAGGAGCAAAAACTTTTCATTAAGCCAAGATGGTTTTAATAAAAAACCTTAATGATTCCATATGGTTTTAAGAAAAACCTTTAACCTTGTCACCATGGTTTTAATAAAAACCCTTAAACAAACATCATGGAACTTTCAAGATATTTTTGGCACCAAACTCTTTTTGACATCAGCACAAATTCCTTTTGACATCAACACAAACTCCTTTTGACATCAATGACAACCCACAAACATGAAGCTAGGAAACATACCCAAAATTACCAATAATCTCCCCCTTTGTCATTGATGGCCACTGCCAACTGTCAAAAATAAAACCAACTGAAAACCATCCTCTTAAGCTTTGCTCCCCCTGACTCAAGGTGCTCCCCCTTACTCAAATATCTCCCCCTTTTTCATCAATGGAAAAGGTTCACCTTTGGGCCTCAGGGATAAGAATGAGCCTCTTAGCTTAGCCCCTCCCCCACCTCCTCTTGAGGTGATTAATTTTGGGGTGGGAGTAAAAATTTCATTAGGCATTGATCATCATCAGTGTCCATAGCTACCTTTCCATGATTTTTCTTGATATCCTTGTCCATGTTCATGTTCCTATTCTTGTTCATATTCTCATCCATATTTCTATCCAAGCCATTATTCCTATTCCTATCATTATTCCTATTCCTACCATTATTCTTGTTCCTGTTCATAGCCCTGAACCTATACCTTGGAACTTCTGCTCTACACCATCTGGTTGTATGTCCTTCATTATTGCACTTATAAAATTTTACAATGTTATTCCTTTGAGATGTACCTATTTTTTGAATCCTCTTTGTTGGACCAAACATGTTCCTGTTGTTAACCCTGCAATTAATTTCGTTGTTCCCAAACTAATTACAAGAGTAGCAATACCCTTGAAAGAAATTACCATTTCTAAAATTTCCATTAACCTGTCTTGCTTAAGCCCCCGCATTTGTGAAGCCATGTGTCCAAACCTGTGATATGCAAAACATCTTCCATTGAACTTTCCTTGCCTTGACCTCATAGGTCCTTTAGTATTTCTCCCCTTATTTTGATTCATGTTTTCTGATTATGTGCTATCTGAATCACCATCTGAAAACTTACTCTCTAAAGTACTCTCTTCATCTGAACCATCTTCTTCTTGGGAGCTCATACTAGATTTATCAACCTATTCCTTTTGTTTCTTTCCAAAACCAAGACCTATTTTATCTTTTGTCTTTCTTTTATCCTTGATGATTGATTTTACCTTCTTGTAACTTTCTTCAAACCTGTAAAGCTTCTACTTGTACTCTTTAGTTTCCTTTTTCAAGGAAGTTACTTCATGTTTTAACTCTTTACACTTAAGAGAACTAGCTGTTAACTCTTATTTGAGTTCCTGTGTCTTTGGTATAGAGATATCAAGATTCCATATAATCTCATCTCTTTCATAACAACATTCATCAAACCTATCAATGAGTCTATCATATTTCTTTCTTTCTTTCTTTAACACATCAAGAGCATTAACAAGTTCAGCCTCAAAATCTACTTCTCCCTTTTCTGAAACATCCTCTATTTGTTTACCTTTTGAAACATCAATATCCTTTTCTGATTTCTTACCACTAGAGGTGCTACCTTCATCTAAATCCATAATAAGATCTTCCTCATAATTTTATGAAGCATCCTCATACATAGTATTACTAGAATTCAAACCATTATTTGTACAATCATCCTCAAGGTGACCAAAATTTCCACATCTAAAGCACTTAAGCACAACAAATTTATTCCTCTTTTCTTTTCCTTCGTTTTTTGTTATAAAAAACATCTCATTTCTATCATCACTTGAAGAACTTCCATCATCACTACTAGAACACTTACTTGATTTGTCTGTGTAAAAAAATTTCATGTTTTTGGAAGTACCTCTTCCCTTGACTATTTTGCTCATTTCTATTCTTCCTTTGATACCTATGCTTCTCAGATTCCATGTGCTAATAATACTATTTTTCTTCATCACAATAATCCTTGGGTTTCGAACAGTCAATAGCATAGTGACCAAACTTTCCATAATTGAAACATTTAACAGATTTCATACCTTTGTGCTTTCTTGAGAACTTGCCTTTCTTGTTGTAGTTTGCTTCTTCATCACTAGAAGACTCATCACTATCTTCTTGTTGTTTACCCTTGGACTTCTTGGTAGCTTTGAAAGTTGCCTCCTTAGGATCAGATACCATTTTAGTTCTTAACTCAAAAGCTGCAAGTATACTATGAAGCTCATACTTTTTCAATTTATACAAATCCTTGGCTTCCTCAATAGCTGAAATATTTTCACTAAATCTATTTGGAAGAGACCTCAAAATTTTACCACAAACAACATTTTCAGCAAGCTCAAGACCTATTTCCTTCATGGAATTAACAATATCATCCATACGAAGCATATAGTCACCAATATTTTCTTCATCATTCATCTTGAGTTGTTCAAACATACCTTTTTAATATCTTAATTTTGATTTTCTGACATTTTCATCACCTGTATGAACCACTTGTAATTGATCCCACATTTCCTTTGTTGTATTACAATGAATCACCTGTGTAATATCTGCCTTTTGTAGACCTTTCAAAATTGCATTCATTGCCCTTGAATTGCTGTGATGTAGACTTTTCTCATTTGTTGTAGTAGGAGGAAGATTTGGAATAGTGTACCAAAACTCAACTGCTTCCCAAACTTCATTTCCAAGAGCCATTAGATGAACCTTCATCTTTATGCTCCATAGACCAAAATCTATCCCATCAAGAATAGGTGCTAAATTACCACTTGTAAAATCCATTGTGTTCTTTTCAATATTTTACTTCAATCTGTGAAACTCTTCCGAAGGAACCTGATCTGATACCAATTGAAGAACACAAGCTTATACTAAGAGGGGGGTGAACAATATAAGACCACTTTTTAACTTTTTCCTTTTACTTCAAAAAGCAATGCAATGAACCAATAGAAAAATCAAAGTAGTAATCAAACTAGTGTACAAGTCATCACACAATTGAGACACCAATATAACATGGTTCACCCAAGGTGGGATACTCCATAGAGAAAATATTTCACTAAATTTTCTCAATCAAATCCTTTGGGAATCCTTCCCAATTATAATATTTATGGACTTCTTTTCCAAAGGAGAATCCTTCCCATAATCAAATATTTATGAGCCTCTTGCCCAAAGGATATTTCCTATCCCCCAAAGAAGTATTTATGAGCCTCCTACCCAAAGGAGATGTCCTATCCCCCAAAGATCTAGAAATGATACTTCAGAAGATCACTACCTCTTCTGTCACTAGCAAGTGGAACTCCTTTCCACATAAGACATCCTATCCTCCTTGATCTGTCTCTAGAGACTTTTGTCCTCACTGATCACCTCCACAACCACTCATCAAAACCTGTACTAAACATAGTTAGTCAGTCCATCACAAGTCCTCTCAAACTCTGTCACAAATCTACACCAAACTCAGTCCTCTGGTCCAACACAAATTTGCTCTCAAATATTTGTCAAATCTATCCCAAGCTTAAGCCAAAATCTTGAACAAATCAATCACAACTGCTCACAAGTCTCCACCAAGACTTCATAAAATTTTTCCACAAGTTCTTCAATAAGAACCTATCCAAATTAGTCCACAAGTTCTCCATAAGAACCTGTCCAAATCAGTCCACAAGTTCTCCACAAGAACCTATCCAAATCAGTCCACAAGTTCTCCACAAGAACCTATCCAAATCTGTCCTAGCAAGCTCACCAAGAACTTGCCCAAATAATCTCAAGAAAGTTTACCAAGAAACTTGCCCAATGTGAACACACAAAGATAATTATTAGAGACCCAATGTGTTTCATCCAATCATATCAAATCAATCTCATAGAAGCATACAGATAATTGTTAGAGACTCAATATGTTCTATCCTTCAACTCTCAATCTCAACTCAAATCAATCTCATAGAAGTAGTATACTTTCACAAGATCTTGAACCACAACGCAAAAATTGCCAATAATGCAATATCAAGGAATCAATTCCTCCAACATAGAACTATAACTTGCTATCAAACCCTAGCCAAGTTAGTTTTCAATAACTCAAAGCAATATTTCTCTAAGCATCAAAAAGGGGTTCAATATATTTCCAACTTCTCTCAAATGGGAATGCTCAACTTAACCACACAACCAAGTTTATCAAGAAAAGTACAACTTGATAAAATCAAATATCAAAGGAGCAAGCCCAACTCATGTATCAATTAAAACATAACTTGATCAACTCAATCTCAATGGAAGCAATATCAAAACCAAACTCTCAACAACCAAACAACTCAATTAGGGTTTCAACAACTTATAGCAATGGCATACGCTTCTCACTCAAAAACCCTAAAGTAAACTTCAAATGCTTCCACTCTCATAAACCATAATTATGCAATAACTCATAAAATCATCATGATCTCATAATGCATAATCAATACTTCCACTTTTAGAAAATAAGATCCACTCCAAATAAGGAAACTTAATTTAATCCTTTTCACTCAAAACTTATTTTTAGAAAACCATCAATCAATAATAACCATGGAAGAATGTGCCCATACCTTTACTTTGATGAAGAAGGAGAACTCAAAATCTGTCACAACACTAACTCTCAATTTGCCACAAATTAGAGTTAACAACAATGGAATAATGCATAATGATAAGAGTCCTAATAACACCTTATCACTCCAACTCATCAATAATCAAAACTCACAAATATCTTGTTGGTCACAAATCTGCCACAGGAAAGGATTTTGTACGTGTACGCGCCCTAGACCTGGACCAACATTGAAAGGCCAAGAGAAAGAGAAGTCTCCCGGGCCAATCTCCAGAGAGAGTTGGCTCCCAAACTAGTCTAAAATTGTTTCAAGATAAGGATGCAGGAAAGAAATGGGAAATGCTGAAAGAAATGGGAAATAACAGAAAGAGATGGAAATATGGACAAAGTTGATAGTTAATGGGGAACAACCTCAGATAGCAATTAATCTCAATCCAGATCTCTAATATAAGCGACAACAGATTCTTAGGATGCACATGCAGAAATTGGATCAAGCATTAGCCACAAGTTTACCTTCAATAAACTTCAAACATTCAAATGAAAATATAGCCAAATTCAAAATAGAAGAATTCAGCTTATATTTCAACACTGGATTAAGCAGAAGTAAATCACACAGAAAGCAAAACATAAACAACAGTTTGGATCACCGATTCAAAAGACACTAAGAATAGAGCAAAATGCATCTAGGATTTCTGCTTTAATTTTTGCAAGAAGGTTCTCCTCCCTTGCTTGAGATTTTACATTGGTATTTATAGAGGTCTTTCCTCTTCCTTTCGAATCAGAGCATTTAATACATAAAATAGATTTTGAAGAGGCTATCCGCAAAATGTGCACTTGAAAAGAGAAAAAATCCCCCTTAATCTGCCTCGGAGAAATCACACATTAAATGGTTGTTCTCGAAGCATGCTTGAAGTTGTTAGGAGATCACGAAAATGAGCTTTTAATACTGGAGGCATCTTTAATTTTTGTGGCGTTGAAAACTGCATCATGCTCTTCCATCTTGTGCACATAGGTGATCAGCAACATTTAATCCTGGAGCCTCTTTGACCATAATTTCAAAAGTTGGAGAGATTTTATTTGATCCTTATCTTCTCCTCACGTTCTCCTATGCAATTCTGGAGGAAAAATGTAAACTGAACTGTATCGGGTCTTTTGTTGTTGCTTTTGTCATGAAAATGAGATAGGTCACAAAAATGCGACATGTCACGAAATTGTGACACTTTTACCTTACTGCTTTCTCTTTTTTCCACCAGTCACGAAAACTCACCATGTCACGAAATCACGGCATGTCACGAAATCATGACATCTTCTTCATTCTGGATCCTTTTCTTCTTACAAGTGGTGAAATGGGACATGTCACGAAATCATGACAGTCCATACCATTTTGCTCCTTCCGCACTTTCTCATCATGAAAACAAGACATGTCATGAAATCACGACATGTTTCTGTCTTCTTGCTTCTTCCTGCTTTATCATCGTGAAAGTGTGACAAGTCACGAAATCGTGACACTTTTCTCCTGCCTGAATCTGTTTCCAAAAATGTCATGAAATCATGACATCTTTCTCCCTTTGGCTTCGTCTCCTCGACATGTCATGAAATCATGACATTCCATACTTGGCGCTATCCTTCTTGCTTTTTCATCGTGAAAACGTGACATGTCATGAAATCGTGACAATTTCTTGCCTTCTCTGTCGTTGCTGCTTCCTGTCACGAAATCGTGACATCTTTTTCTTTCTTGGCCTTGTTTCCAAAAATGTTATGAAATCATGACATATTTCATCCACCTTGTGTTTATCTTTAGTCCTTCTACAAAAATGCGACTTGTCGCGATATCGCGACAAGTTTCTTAGGTGCTCCTCCTTACTGCTGTATGTCACAAAAATGCAACATTTTCCTATCACTATGCTCTGTTGCCACTGCAAGTCACAAAAATGTGACATGTCATGATATCATGACAACTTTTCCGTTACTACTTCCTTTTGTTGCTCCTAGTGCAAAAATCCAACATGTCACAATATCACGATAGTTTTACTACCTTGCTTCCTTTGGCTACTTTTAGCTGCGAAAACGCGATAGGTCACGAAAATGTGACATGTCGTGATATCACGACATTTTTCTTTGCTTGCACTTTTTGGCTTTGGACTCCACAAAACCGCAACAGGTCACGATATTGCGACATGTCATGATATCACGACAACTTCTGTGCTTAGTTCTTTTTCTAGTACAGACGCTACGAAAACACGACAGGTCATGAAAATGCGACATGTCATGATATCGCGATAGTTTTCACTTGCTCTTCTTGAACACAAAACTTGTTAAGTGTCTCTACAATGTGTGCATTCTTTTGTATGAACAACAACAAAATAATGTGGCAAAAATGCCAACATTCTTGGCAGCTCATGGGGTATATAGTTTTGTTGTATGCACGAACCCCAGGCCTTTATCCATTGGGCAACAGAGTCAAGAAGCTGGAGGAGTAGAAGAAGTGAGTGTTGGTTGATGCTGGACGTCTCTACGGGCTACTGCAACAAGCTCTTGCTGGCATTCGGCACTAAAAAAAATACCTTTAGCAAAATTTTTTGGAAGAGCAGAACTTCCTTTATTTCTTGAATGACTGCATTTTGCCTAGCTCGGTTGATCTAGATAAGTGCTAAAAGGAAACACACACAAACTAAACAGAAAACTATAACTAAGCTCCTAAGAAATACTAAGTGCCATCGGCACTTTATTTACTAGTCGGGTTATTTACAATATTTACAAAAGTTTACGACATGATTGGCATGCCACCACCACAAACCCAGCTTCGGGTGTCTATCCGGTGAACCTGCAATGTCCAGACCAGATCTGATCATACTTGAGTCGGTCCTTGAAGTTCGGATGACCTCCTGAAGTTCTCCATGTTGTGAACAATGTAGCAATGATATTTGCCACATGGAGGGCTCATTTGGGTACTAATTGCAGTAATGGCCGAAGCCAATACCATTAGTTTGAAGAGTTCACTAGCTATGGGCTGAGTACAGGCTCCTCCAACCCCAGTACAGGCTATGCCCTAGGACACAAAAAGGGTGCATAAATGTGCCTTCTTTGCTCTCAGGTTCTGCCACTTGAGCTTGTTCTTCTTCTTGGCTCATCTCCTGATGGAAACTACAAGAAACCATATTATCTATTATCAGTACAAGGTTTGCATATTCCCATCGTTGGACTTGGATGAGATCTACCTCTTGAGCTCCACACGGCTGCATCTTAGGTCTCTACGCAGTATGAGGAATCTTCCATGGTGAATACTGTGCAGGGTAGACAGGAGTGGTGACTACCGGATAAGGTGATGGGGTTGTTCTCCACTGCCACTTTCTTGATAGGAGCAAAAGTTGTTCCACTCGCACTGCTTCCTCAAATATTTGAGGGAACCTTCGTTCACCTAATTGCAGCAAGAGGAGACCTATGTCTGGGTGAAAATACCGAACATAGAAGAGGTGGGCCTGGGTGGGTGTCGATCGAATCTTCTCTGGAATTCTCTTCCAACTTCTGTTGAATCGGACATTGAAGTCTATGATGCTCTCCAGAGGTGTTCTCATGATGTACATTAAAAGCTAAAAGGGATCTTGAGAGCCATCAAAGGGATCCTCATCATCGAATGTTCTGATTAGTGCTCCCACTAAGTCATCCCATGAGCATATGCTTTTATGCCCGAGCAATCTGTACCACTGCAACACCCTTCCTTCCAAAGATAGAACCATAAGTTTGATCATGACATCTTCATGGATTATGTCATGGATGATTGAAAAAGCGACAACATCTTCAATGTGCTCTAGAGCCATTCCCTTAGTGCCATTGTATTTCGTCAATGTCTTCAAGGTGCTTTTGGGAATCTTGTGCCAACTTTGGAGATTCAGGGGGCCAGGATCATTCCAGCTAGGATAGCTTACACTTGCCATTATAGCAGTGGTCTGCAGAGATCATGGTTATCGCCACTAAGTCAGAGTCACTAGATGAATATTCTTTTCTCTTCCTGTGAGGTCAAGACTACTCACCAAACCTTGATTCCTCTGGGGTATCTTCTTTTAGCTTTAAAAGGTGTCTACGATCAATAAATTTGGATATTCAGCTTAGCAGAGTCGCCAGATGAACTTACAATCTTTGCTTTGAGGACAAGACAGTTCATCAAAATCTTGATTCCTCTAGGTGTCAAAAACAAAAATGGGATAGACTATTGGCACAGGTGGGTTTGTCAACTTGGAATAGTGCTTGTCCCACCGATTATGGATCTTTTTGAGACAAAAATAGTCTATCCCACTGGGCATGCCAAAAACTATTGGTCACAAATCTGCCATAGGAAAGGATTTTGTACGTGTACGTGCCCTAGACCTGGACCAACATTGAAAGGCCGAGAGAAAGAGAAGTCTCCTAGGCCAATATCCAGAGAGGGTTGGCTCCCAAACTAGTCTAAACTTGTTTCAAGATAAGGATGCAAGAAATAAATGGGAAATGTAGAAAGAAATGGGAAATAACAGAAAGAGATGGAAATATGGCCGAAGCTAATAGTTAATGGGGAACAACCTCAGATAGCAAATAATCTCAAACCAGATCTCTAAGATAAGTGACAACAGATTCTTAGGATGCACATGCAAAAATTGGATCAAGCATTAGCCATAAGTTCACCTTCAATAAACTTCAAACATTCAAATGAAAATACAGCTAAATTCAGAACAACATAATTCAGCTTATATTTCAACACTGGATTAAGCAGAAGTAAATCACATAGAAAGCAAAACATAAACAACAGTTTGGATCACCGATTCAAAAGACACTAAGAATAGAGCAAAATGCATCTAGGATTTCTGCTTTAATTTTTGCAAGAAGGTTCTCCTCCCTTGCTTGATATTTTACATTGGTATTTATAGAGGTCTTTCCTCTTCCTTTTGAATCACAACATTTAATACATAAAACAGATTTTGAAGAGGCTATCCACAAAATGTGCACTTGAAAAGAGAAACAATCCCCCTTAATCTGCCTCGGAGAAATCACACATTAAATGGCTATTCTCGAAGCATGCTTGAAGTTGTTAGGAGATCACGAACAGGAGCTTTTAATACTGGAGGCATCTTTAATTTTGGTGGCGTCGAAAACTACCTCATGCTCTTCCATCTTGTGCACATAGGTAATCAGCAACATTTAATCCTGGAGCCTCTTTGACCACGATTTCAAAATCATTTGGAGAGATTTTATTTGATCCTTATCTACTCCTCACGTTCTCCTATGCAATTTTGGAGTAAAAATGCAAACTGAACTGTATCGGGTCTTTTATCATTGCTTCTGTCACGAAAATGAGACAGGTCGCAAAAATGTGACATGTCGCAAAATCATGACACTTTTACCTTATTTCTTTCTTTTTTTGCCACCAGTCACAAAAACTCACCATGTTGTGAAATCATGACATGTCACGAAATCGTGACATGTCATGAAATATTCTTCCTTCTAGCTCATTTTCTTCTTACAAGTGGCGAAAATGGGGCATGTCGTGAAATCGTGACAGTCCGTACCATTTTGCTTCTTCCACACTTTCTCATCGTGAAAACAAGACATGTCACAAAATTGCGACATGTTTTTGTCTTCTTGCTTCTTCCTGCTTTATCATCGTGAAAGTGTGACAAGTCGCGAAATCACATGTCACGAAATCGTGACACTTTCCTCCTGCCTGACTCTATTTCCAAAAATGTCATGAAATTGTGACATCTTTCTCCCTTTGGCTTCGTCTCCTCAACATGTCGTGAAATTGTGACATTTTGTACTTAGCGCTGTCCTTCTTGCTTTTTCACCAGGAAAATGTGACATGTCACGAAATCACGACAATTTCTTGCCTTCTCTGTCGTTGTCGCTTCCTGTCGCGAAATTGCGACATATTTTTCTTTCTTGGCATTGTTTCCAAAAATGTTGCGAAATCACAACATATTTCATCCACCTTGTGTTTATCTTCAGCCCTTCCGCAAAAACATGACATGTCGCAAAAATGTGACATGTCGCGATATCGCGACAAGTTTCCTAGGTGCTCCTCCTTGCTGCTATATGTCACGAAAATGCGACATTTTCCTATCACTGTGCTCTGTTGCCACTACAAGTTGCAAAAATGCGACATGTCACGATATCACGACAACTTTGCCGTTATTGCTCCTAGCACGAAAATCCAACATGTCGCGATATCATGACAGTTTTACTCCCTTGCTTCCTTTGGCTACTTTTAGCCGCGAAAACGCGATAGGTCACGAAAATGCGACATGTCGCGATATCGCGACATTTTTCTTTGCTTGCACTTTTTGGCTTTGGACTCAGCGAAACCGCAATAGGTCGCGATATCATGACAACTTCTGTGCTTAGCTTTTTTCCTGGTACGGACGCCGCGAAAACGCGACCGGTCGTGAAAATGAGACATGTCGCGATATCACGACAGTTTTCACTTGCTCTTCTTGAACACAAAACTTTTTAAGTGTCTCTACAATGTGTGCATTCTTTTGTATGAACAACAATAAAACAATGTGGTAAAAATGCCAACATATACATATCAACAATATTCGTTTACACCTTATAACTCCTACTTAATATATCACAAAATAACTTCAACCTTAAAAATAATTACAAGAGAATATCCACTCAATAACTCCAAATGCTTTCTAACCCTAATATGACATTAAGCACAATTATTCCTTAAACCCTTATAACTCCTAAAATACATTTACTTCCAAATGCATTTACCATATAAACATTAAACATCAATAATAACAATGTCAAAGCAATATTTCTATTTAACCTTATACCTCCATCCAATTACCAACAATAATTGCCAAGTCAAATAAAATATTCCACATTATCAACAAAAGATTTACCTTGGCCAAAAATCAATTCTCCAACCTTAAGAGAAGTGTGGAGAGACCAACATAAGTGCCAAAGCGCTTCCTCCTCCAAACTCGTGGCCCAAAGCAACTGTTGTACCATGTGCACAATAATCCACGAACAAAAACAAAACATGTTCGACATGAATCGATCTCGACACCTTTGCCTAGCGAGCACCTTCGCTCCACTGCACCTGTCGTTGGAGCACAAGTGCCCAATGAAACTCTCAAGCACTACTCATCATTTTACCTTCCCTTTGCTTGCAAAAGACAACCATAATTTCCTTCCTCACAAGCACACGAAATCTGAATTTAACACAGACCAGATTTGTCTTCCTCACTGCACACGAAATTAGAATTTAACACAGACCAGATTTTTCTTCCTCACTGGCGCACAAAATCAGAAATTAACACAGAGCAATACGAAACTCAAAAATCACAGAGCAATCTAAAATTGAAGGTCACAGAGCAATACAAATTCAAAGATAATCGTGCAAATCAGAGGTGCATTGAACCTTAGGAATTAATGCCCTCACATGCAAGTTGACGTTGGTGCTGTAAGTCTTTTACATGAGCGCTACTACGGGTTTAGAAACATTTTCAATAATAATTATTAAATTAATAATTATTATTTTATTAATAATAAACTTAACTTAAAACCTTTTCAAAGGTTTGAGTTAATTTATTTATTAATAATCAAAATGGACTTTTAAGGTTTTTTCAAGGAGAAAAAACTTTTCATTAAGCCAAGATGGTTTTAATAAAAACCCTTAATGAGTCCATATGGTTTTAAGAAAAACATTTAACCTTGTCACCATGGTTTTAATAAAAACCCTTAAACAAACATCATGGAACTTTCAAGATCTTTTTGGCACCAAACTCTTTTTGACATCAGCACAAATTCCTTTTGACATCAACACAAACTCCTTTTGACATCAATGACAACTCACAAACATGAAGCTAGGCAACATACCCAAATTTATCAACAACAATATTGGTGGTGGTGTTCAAGGCACAGGCACCAACTCAATACCTTCTAGGCCAAAGTCATCAATGGTACGACTATTATTTTAAATATAAAATGGTTGACTTAGTTTTTATTATACTCTATGTAGTGAATTTATCTAGGCTATTAATTTTCCATTTAGAGACTAAAAATGATATTGATCATGCAAACTAATAGAATAAAATGCCACTTGACTTAGATTCATAAGGATAACATAGTGGTCAAAGGCATGATGATCAGTACTAACCCTGAAGACCTTGTACATGGTGAATGTTTGGGTGAAGGAAATTGGAAAGTCAATGTGCACGTCATCCATAAAGGGGAAACAATATTTTTTAAAAGGAATGATGAGATGGCCATAATTAAGGATGTTGTGGGCTCCTTCATTACCTAGCTGATATTAGATAGTGTTTACAATTATGAATGGAAATCACTTTAGGGCATAAATATTATTTAAGTATTGTTAATGGCAATGTTTCCACCATGTAATGCATTTAAGTAGTTATTTATCATTACTCTATGGATGCTTAGAGATATTTGTTTTATATTGAAAAGATTCCATATTTTATGTACATACATGTATGACTAGCATTGTTTTGTTCATGCTAATGTACTCTCAAGATTGCTAAAATAGAACTGTTGTTGTCAAAACCTTATCGAAAAAAGTTGGTAGTTGTCTTCATAGTATGGAATCTTTGCTTTTCTTGGTATGCTTGCATAGAATAATAAGAGCAGCCCTATTTCTCACATATAAATCCTAAAAATAGTTTTGATATGAGCCTGGCTAGTCTAAAGCGTAATATTGAGACTTTACCAAAGTTTGTGAGTACTAGTGAGTCTACCTAATGATTTTCTCTATCAATTATGCTATTTCTGGTTGAGTCTTACTAGGTGTATGATGCTATAATTGGATCACTATTTATTTCTTTGGATGCTTGGACAAATGTTTGTATATTTTAGGTTGATATAAAAATTACTACTATTGGTTGATGCTTATTGGCATCTCTAAGACAATTATATATTCAAAATACAAATGCAAATTGACAAGGAGGTTACATATTCAAATTGAAAAAGAGTTTATATATTCAAAATGGGATATTCTAGAATTACAAAAATGTCCACTGGACTTGGAAATGTTAGTTGAAGAATTTATGAAGCTTCCCATCACTTGTTTTAGTGAAAGATCTAGGTGGTAGTGGCAAGACCACCTTGGCAGTAGCCCTATGCAGAGATCCTAAAGTCAAAGGTGAGGTTATTTATATCATATTTATTTTACATTCTCTTAGTCGTATGTTATATCATGATGATATTTTATATTTGATGGTGTTATCTAGTCTGGAATTTATGTTGCTAGATTTCCTAAATCTATGAAATCATCTAATGCAAATAGTTGTTGAAGTCAGTGCATAGTTGATGTCCATAGTTTTTGAATTGATAGTTTACTATGTGATCTCTCTTAAATAGATTATGATATACCCATTTTGGGAGAAATAATCCAAACAAGTCAGTTTTTTTACAAATAGAATCTCATTCTAAAATTTACTCATTAAATGAATGTTCTTTTTGTAAGTTGTTTCCAATGGCATATTTCTATGATGGATTTTTGTTCCACTTTAATACCTTGTACCTACTTCTCTAATAGAACAACCAAAGTAGTAGCATCCGCAAGAAAGGCATTGGAAGCATTATCTTTGATTCTACTTTTAACAATTCTTAAAAATCTTCATCAAGGACTTTAAGTAGTTTTCTTTGTACCTGGTCTTAGTTTCTGCATTGAGGGCATGAAAAAAGTCACGTAACAAATAAATTAAGTTCTTTATTTTATAATATGGTTGAGGATGCTTTCTATTATCATATTGTATTGGGGTGTCGCATTTCTCCTTCTACATGTTACAACTATGTGTCACATACCTACAAGGGTTAGTGTATGAGGGATTTGAAGCACCCATTTCACTTGTTGAGGGATTTCTACTTTTCTACCATAGTTGTCTCCTAAACACAAAACTTGATGCATCAAGTTTTCAATAAAACCAAAAAAGGCAGTAAAGGCCTTAGCATTGGATTTTCTAAATCAGAGGTATTAGCTTCTAACATCACACAACTAAGAGACCTCATAATAGAATTGAAAATAGAAATAGAAGTTTGATTGGAAATAAACAAAAATTTGAGAGACAAAAATGCAATTGAAGGCCATGGCATCTCATGGTTCTCCATGATTCCTAAAGAGACATTTTGCCTACAATTTAGATAAGCATTGAGCTAAAAACACTTGGCAACTTCACCTTCAAATCACATATTCATCTTGAATATACTATCAAAATTAATGAGCAAAATTCAAGTGAGAGGATTGATAACATTTGTCCTAAGTTTTGTATACCATCGTCATATTTATCTTGAATATACTATCGGAATTAATGAGGGTTATTTGATACTGTTTGATGTTGTTTATTTTCTAAATAGTAACTTCATTTATCTATTGCCTATTTGACGTGGTTTATTTTTGAACCTATGTTTTTGGGATAGTAACATAGGGGATTTTATGTTTTCAATTGTGATGTAAATGTATTATATTATTTTGTAAAAGATATTGTAATAGTGTATCTTTAGATTTTTATTTAAAAGATTTAAGTTCAAACCTTGGCATAAATACAACACAAGAGAGCTAAGGCCTTTTTTAAGTGTATCTTTAGCTTTTTATTTTTATTTTAAAGTAATAATAAGAGGGTGGTTTATAACCACCCTCTTAGGGTCTATTAGGGCGGTTTATAACCACCCTATTAGAACCTAAGAGGGTGGTTATAAACTGCCCTAATAGACCAAGAGGGCGGTTATAAAATTCCCTAATAGACCCTAAGAAGGCGGTTATAAACCGCCCTAATAGAATCTAAGAGGGTGGTTTTAAACCGCCCTCATAGTGATAAACTAAGGTGATTTTCAAGGCGGTTTTTAACCACCCTAATAGACCCTAAGAGGGAAATTTTTTAAGGTTTTTTTAATCATCCTCGTATGATGTTGACTTTTATGATGTCCTCATAGACAACGGATCAATAACCGCCCTTAAAGGTCTTTAAGGGTGGTTAAAACTGCCCTAAAAGATCATTTTTTGTGTAGTGATAATCAATAGGTTAACTAAAAAACTATCTGGCTAGAGAGGAAAGTTGGAAGCCTCCTTAGCCAAACAGGAAAAGCTTAGTTAGTCAAATCTACCTTGCAGAGTATCCCCATTTACTTTGTCTCTCTTCAAATTTATAGCTAAAATTAGAGATAAAATATAACAAATATAGAGATCGTTCCTATGGTCTGGTTTGGAACAAAGTCTATTTTATTTATTTTGCTCTAGTGGAGGGTTTAGGCTTTAGAAGAATCAAGTAGATGAGAAAAGCATTGATGGGGAAAATAGGACAGAAACTATTGAATAATGATAAGTTAGATTGGATAAAAAACCTCAAAGCTAAATACTTGATAAATATGAGTAACTTTCTCCACTCTGACAACTTGCCAAAAGGTTCTTTTTTCTAGAATAGTTTGGTGGAGATCAAATCTCTTCTCTTGAAGGGTATCTTATGGCATATCAATGATGGAAGTTTGGTGAGTTTTTGGAAGGATAGATGGCTAAAAGATCTTTAATAGAGGATCCAGAGGTAAAGATTCTTGAACCAACCTTCACTCAATAATTTAGAAATTTTGTGGTTGATTACATGTTAGTCAGATATGATGGTAAAATGTGGAAGGACTTGGCTATTTTAGGTTTAGATTCATATTTGTTATAAATGGTTAAGAAGTTACAAAGACTCCTCCAACTAAATCCTTTGAGTAATATAGAAAGGGGAGGACAATTGTTTTTACTTTTTCAAATTAGGGTATCACATGTTGGAGCAAGAAGTAAGGGGATGGATTCTAGTTTTCAAACTCTAGATCAAAGACCTCTTACCAAAGGTAGCCTTCTTATTTTGGTTGGCGGTTCAAAAGAATATTTTGATGATAGAAAATCTCCATAAAAGGGGTATTCCTGTAGTGAATAAATATTTCTTATGTGAGCAAAGCTGGGAATCGGTGCATCATCTATTCCTTGAATGTTCCTTCTCTTGATAGATATTAGGCAACTTGATGAGCCATCTTTGTATTTCCTATATTTTTCCAAACAATATGGTAGATTTGTGTCTATAGTGGGAGTCATCATTTAAGAGTAAAAGGATTACTACTCTATGGAATTTTTGCCTCCCTCATTTCCTTTGGGGGGTATGGAAGGAGTGCAACAGTAGAATATTTAAAGATAGGAAGAGGGAAGCATCTTCTATGGCTCTTTGTATTCTGAGTGTAGCAACAAAAAATATAAGAATCCTCAATTTTAAGGAGGTTTTGGAAAATAAAGAGGAAGAAGTGATTGCTCTAAGATGTCACCTTTTGTCTCTACATCCTGAAAAGAGGTTAAGACCTAGATGTGACACCAAATAGATATCTCCACCACATGGTTGGATAAAACTTAATGTTGATGGCACAAAAAACAAAATTAGACACAAGTAGGGGTTGGAGGGATATTCAAAGACTCAAATGGTGAGATCCTATTGGCTTTTGCTCAACCTCTTTAAATTCAATCAAATCACTTTTTAGAGGCCTAGACCTTTTACTTAGGATATAAATTGATGAGCAATGTTATTCTAAGAACACCATAGTAGAAGGTGATTCATTAAATGTGATCAACATTATGAAAGGCAACCAGGAATTTGGATGAAGTATAGTGAAACAAAATAGATCTTATGTTCTCTTCAAAAATTTTAGTTAAATCATGTATATCGTGAAGGGAATAGAGTTGCAAATATCTTGATAAAAATAGGGGTGGAGGCTGAAGATTTCACCACCTGGAAGGATGACTTCCTAATCCAAATTACTAAAGTTGTGGCTAGAGAGGAGATTAGAGAAGGTAGCATTCATGAGAATTAGAGGTGCAAGGAAAGAGATTATGGAATATGAGGCTTTTATAGTGGTGTGTGGGCCAAAACAAAATGGGTCCCCCCTAAAGGTATGGAGTGGAAGCAAGAACCAGACTTGCTCAGGTCAACTCAGCAATTTTCCCATTAGCATTTTACAAGTGTTGAATTCACTCATTTTACCATACATGTATTTGAAGTCAACTTCGAATTGCTTGGTGGCGAGAAGATCTAGAGCTATGACTGAGGTAGTGGATATTTTAGCTTATCTCTGTAGGGAGAACTATTTTCCCTATTAGTGATGCATGGTGTTGTCAATTTGTCAATGTTTTAGGTTTTAAGTGTAGGTGGCCTTTCTATGTTTGTCGTTCCTTAGTTGATCTAAATGTTAGTCTTTTGCTTAGAAGTTTGTCTTATAGTTGTTTTTGTTTTTAGTTGTTGTTTTGTTCCAGTTATCATCTTGGATGATGAGACTGAAATGTAAAATCTTTGGACATGTTTTTTAAAAGAGACAGGGTCCTTTCAATCCCTTTCTTAACCATCAATCAAAAGAAGAAAAGATAAATGAAACTTAGCAAAAAAATTCCATGCCTAGATAGAATGGCTTGCCTCATTAATGCTCTAGCCCTCCATTACTCCCATCATCTGAACCATAGTTGATAGATATCTATAATTTCCTATTTTATGACTAAAAAATCGTCATTGCCCTTGTTCTAAGTGGTTAACTTCATAGGATCGTATCTCCCTTGATAGTACTTAGATTCCTTTATATAACCACTCATTTTAAAGCTCTTCAAATTTCACACAAATTAGTCAAATAATCATTTGAATCGAACAATCCTTCGCAAGGATATGACTCCTAAAAGATGAAACATTTTTTGTAAAAATATTTACCATAGTATTACCCTTGTTCTAGACAAACATCTTCATATGGTAGTATCTCCCTCAATACTGAAATTCTTTTGTATGACCACTCATTTCAAAGCTCTTCAAATTCTACACAAAATGACACAAAAATCATCTGAATCAAACAACTCTATGCAAAAATATAATTCCTAAAAAATTAAACATTTTTAATAAAATATATATTTTACCTCTATTAATAAACATATAAAGTATTTAATTTAAAAAAAATAATAATAATTTACAATATTAAACTTATAAAGCTGTCTTAAATAACCTTTATTTAATAATATATAAAAAAAATTAATTATTAAAAAACCTAAAACTAATTTAAATAAGTCATATTTAACAGTATTTCAATTAAAAAGCAATAACATTGAAATTACTTTTTAATTGAAATATTTTTTATATACCATTAAGAATTTGGTTTTCTTTTGACAGATTCAGATTCAAATCGTGGTATGTATGCCTCTGTTTGTGTAAAATAAGAAGAAAAATAAAAAAAACGGCATTGAAATCGCATATAAACTATTTCAATTAAAAAAAAAAACTTAAAAACAACCGTATATAAAATTTTAGATTAAAAAACAACAATATTAAATTTTATATTTAACCGTATATAAAAAATTTAGATTAAAAAACAATAATATTAATTTTTTTTTAATATTTCAATAAAATATTTTTTATAAAATAAAGTTATTTTAAATAAACCGTTAAGATAATATAAAATATTTCAATTAAAAACAACAAAAATAGTTTTCTCAATTAAAAATAATATTAAAGAACAACATTAAAAAAAATTAAAATTATTTTAAATAAACCGTAGTTTCTGGATATAAAATATTTCAATTAAAAACAACAAAAATAGTTTTCTCAATTAAAAATAACAACAACATTAAAACCGTAAAATATTTTATTAAAAAACTAAAATTATTTTAGATAAACCGTGTTTAACAGTATATATTTCAATTAAAAAACAAAATAAAACTATCCATTACCTTGTATTTAACGGTATTAATACAAAGTAAAAACTATCCCTAAACTGTATTTAACGGTATTAATACAAAACAAAACCTATCCATAAACTGTATTTAACGGTATTAATACAAAACAAAACTTATCAGGATGCGAACCGTATATCATCGCAGTCGAGGTCGTATGACTTGGAGCTGCGGGGAATCGAACCCCGTGCCTCTCGCATGCGAAGCGAGCGCTCTACCATATGAGCTACAACCCCCTATGCACATGTCAATATAGTTTTATTATTAATATCAAAATAGTTTTGAAATTATTCTTTTAACAATACAAATTAATTAAAAATAAAATAAAAATCGTCCAACCGCTCAAAACGGCAACGGGGAGAGTAGGCCTACTGCCTAAATCTTACTTCTTACTTTTAGTATTAAGGGATGAGTGACATATCTTTTAGATATAATTTAAAATCGTTATTAATATTTGTATGACAAATGTATGGTAAAACATGTTATGGTGCACCACCAAATCCCAAAACAAATGCAGAATAATTTAGAAAGAAAAATTATATTTCAATTGCACTTTGTTATAAAAAATGAAGAAGAAAGAGAATATTTTGATGGAATTGCAAAGAATGCTCATACATTGTCTAATGCTTATTTAATAGAAACAAAAAAATTAGTTATAGATAGTTTTACTAAAGGAGCACCTAACTTATCCTGCCATCTACCCATCCTTAAGCATTAAAACAATTTACTTAACATTCTCCTCCTTAATTCTTAAAGGAATAGCACACAATTTTATTCTAAGTCTCTCAAAAATGTCTTTTGACAACATCTTGGTGAATATATCTGCCACATGCTCTTTGGATGGGCAAAACTTCATTGTTACATGTCCTTATTCAACAAGCTCCTTAATGAAATGATATTTTATATCAATATGTTTCGTATGATTATGGAATTGTGGATTCTTGGACAAATTAATTGTAGAAGTATTATCACAAAAAATATAACAAGATAATTTTGCTCGTGCTTCAACTCTTTCAATATTTGTTTCAACCAAATAGCTTGACATGTTGTTGATGTTGTTGCAATATATTTAGATTTTGTTGTAGACAAAGAAACAATTGCTTGCTTTTTGGATGACCAAGAAATAGCACCAAATCTCATGCTAAAAATATTTCTATAAGTACTCTTATGATCATCAAGACAACTTGCCCAATCACTATCTATGTATCCAACCAGACAAAAATCATCATAATTGCTATACCAAATACCAAAATCACTCATTCCTTGCACATACCTCAATATTTTCTTTGTTGCCTTGAAGTGTACCTCAGTTGGATCTTGCATAAACCTATAAACCACACTTACAACATACATTAAATCTGGGCTGGTAGCTATAAGATACATTAAATTGCTTACTAGTTTTCTATAAATTGTAGGATTCACTTTACTACTTCCATCATCGTAAATAAAATTTTCACCAAGATTTGCATTTTGACATTTTAAAATTTTTAAATAATTTATAAGCATATTTACCTTGTGATGTAAAATACCATCATCTAATTGTTCACTTCAATCCCAAGAAAATAGTGCATCAAATATAAATCTATCATATCACATTCATCTTTCATTGCATTTCTAAATTCATTCATCAACTTCATGTTATTTCTCATATATATAAAGTCATCAACATATAAACAAACAATCAATAGCTCACCATCATTGCATTATTTGAAGTATAGAGTGGGTTCACTTACACATCTTAAAAACCCTTGGTTATGGAAATATCCATCTATCCTACTATACCATGCTCTTGGTGCTTGTTTGAGTCCATAGAGTGTTTTCTTTAATTTGTAAATCTTATGTTCTTTCCCTTTCACCTCCTAACCTAGAGGTTATTCAACAAAGACTTGTTCATCCAAAAAACCATTTAAAAAAGCAAATTTGACATCCATTTAAAAATTCTTCCATTTGTTTTGTGTTGCTAGTGTTAAAATTGTTCTTATAGTGTCTAATCTAGCAACAAGAGCAAAGGTTTCAAAATAATAAATACATGGTTGTTGAAAATAACTTTTACAACCAATCTTGCTTTATGCTTTTCAATTATTCTATCTGCTTTATACTTAGTTTTATAGACCTATTTCACTCCAATGGCTTCCTTTCCTTATGGAAGATGTACCAAATCCCATGTGTCATTTTTCTTTATCATCTTCAATTCCTCCTCCATGACATCACTCTAAACCTTTTCTTTCATTTCATCTTCAAAAGTTTTTGGTTCAACTTTAATATCTAAAAATAATGCAAAATTAAGATTTGAAATTACCTCTTCAGTATTCTCATATATCTCTTGAACACTCTTAAATTTTCTTGGAGGGCTTGGAGTAGAAGTTGCACTTGAATTGTTACATGTATTTCTTCTTGGAGGACTTGGAGTAGAAGTTGCACTCGAACTGCTACCTGAACTAATGTTGGGGTGAGTAAAATATTCTTCTATGACTACTAATTTTTCTTGTTGCTCATTTACTTTCCAAACTCCCCCTTCATCAAATAACACATCATGAGAAAATATCAACTTTTGCAATGCAGGATTCCATAACTTCTATGCTTTGGTTTCTTTTGAATATCCCACAAAATTACATTTTTCACTTTTAGAATCCAACTTTTTTCTATGTTTATCTAGAACATGCACATAAGCAACTACATGAGTTGGGTTGTAGTTCAAAATATATATATTGGTGTGGCAACTACTTCTCCCTAAAATTCATTTTCCATGTGATTGGCTTGCAACATAGACCTTACCTTTTCTACTATAGTACAATTTTTTTGTTTAGACACACCATTTTGTTGTGGTGTGAAAGCAATTGTTAATTATATTTTAATTCCTTTTTCTTCACAATATACCATAATTTTTTTGAAGTAAATTCACCTCATCTATCAGTCCTTAAAGTTTTGATACAATGTTCACTTTCTTTTTCAACCATTGCTTTAAACTTCAGAAAACATCTAAATGCCTCACTCTTATGCTTCAAAAATAATACCCAAATATTTCTGATGTAATCATCTATGAATGTGAGGAAATAAAAATGATTACCAAGGATTGGTGTTTGCATGAGACCACATATATTTTCATGAACTAACTTCATTTTTTTAGGCTCTCCATAATATTTCCATTGGAAATTTATTCCTATGTTATTTTTCGAGTGCACATGTTGAGCATGTTTCATATTCTACTAAAATTTTTGGTAATCCACGTACCATTTGTTTCACCTTCAAAAGCTTCAATCCTTTGAAATTCAAATGACCATAAATATTATGCCATAGCCAATTACTATCATCAATTGAAATCTTCAACATATTGGTACTTGCATGATGCAATTTTAATGAAAATATTCTATTGTTGGTCATGGGTATTTCACACCAATATTCCATTTTTGTCAATAATTTTTCAAATCGTACCTTTAAATAAAACTTCATTAATTTTTCTCTAATAGTTTCCCTATAATTAGCAAATTATGTTTGAGATTAGGTACATAGAATGTATCATCAATATTTTTTGCTTCTCCTTAATTACTTTGAATAGCTAAAGTTCCTTTATCAACAACATCAATAGTTTGATCATTCCTCAATGTCACATTATTTTTTCCATTTCATTCATTTCAACAAATAACTCTTTATTGCTTGTCATATGAGTAGAACACCTAAAATAAAGAAATCACAAATCATTACCTAATTTTTCAACAACATGAGTTGAGAGAAAAATATTTATTTTAGAATATTCTCCATCATTACTTGTAAATTTTTTTTTTTTATGTTGCAACTTCCAAAAATATTTCACGAAATGCCTATACTTTTTACAGTAACGATATTGGATTGTTGTCTTACCTATGTTGCCTTGTCCACAACCTATTCTAAATCAGTATCTTCCATACCCATGTTCTCTTCCACTTGTTCCACGACTCCTTTTCCAATTTACTCTCATGGGACATTAGTGAATCCATAAAATAATCCAACCTCAAAAGTGATAAATATCTACTTTCTTCAATTGCAGTAACAATAAAATTCTATTTTATGTGTAAATATCTTAATACCTTCTCACAAATCACCTCATTTTTAATATCTTCTCCATGGATGCAAATTTGGTTAACATTAATTTGCAATTGAACATGAAAATTAGCAATCTTCTCGTTGTCTTTCATCTACAAAGTTTCAAATTCCTCCTTAAATTTTGCAATCAAACCAACTTCACTTGCTTGTGCAGAATCCTTTTCCAATTTACTCTCATGGGACATTAGTGAATCCATCAAGTCATCCAACCTCAAAAGTGATAAATATCTACTTTCTTCAATTGCAGTAACAATAAAATTCTATTTTGTGTAAATATCTTAATACCTTCTCATAAATTACCTCATTTTTAATATCTTCTCCATGGATGCAAAGTTGGTTAACAGTATTTTACAATTAAACATGAAAATAAGAAATCTTCTCATTGTCTTTCATCTACAATGTTTCAAATTCGCTCCTTAAATTTTACAATCGAACCAACTTCACTTACTTGTGCCTTGGTATGATATCTGCAACATGTTCCATACCTCCTTTACACTTTTAGCAGAAGCAATTTTTGGAAAAATACTCTTATCCACAACACTTTGAATCAAATACTTGGCTAATGTATCCTTCTTATTTTCTTTCCTCATGTAGGTTTGTGCTTGTGGAGTCAATGCAGTCCAATATTGTGGCTCCACATAGCCATCCTACACAATATCCCAAAATTCTTTGTAAACCATCAAAGTCTACATTTTTATTGTCTAGTAATCATATCTTTTCGCATTGAATGGAGAAAATGTTATATGATTATTACTTGTTGCCATATCTTCCAATCTTCTTCAACCCTAGGATCTAATACCAACAAAAATACAATAGAAGAGAGTATTGTAGTTCATCATAGAATGAATACTAGTTTAGTGATATTTTTGGGAGACGTGTTAAAGATGGGTTTTAAAAGGTTTGTTGGAAAACTAGAAAAAAAAATCACCTTGGAAATTGTTGCTAAGAAGCTTGAGAAGTATGAACTTTGTACAGATGTAGACATTTCCATAGTCAAAGTGGTCTAATGGTAGATTTGGAGTTTTGTACTGGTGCAAAAATTGCCATGGTCTTGGTAAGGCTTGATGATTTAAAGGTGTACCTTAACTTTTAAGGTAGAGACTAGGTTTTAAATTTATTCAAATAGTATATACATAATTATGGAGATGTCTTATTATGATAGCATGGTTTATGATGCAATAATAATGGTGAAACCTATTTCAATCCTTATAAGAAATTTTTTAAAAACTAATTACATCTAAAATTCCCAAGAAGAAATAAAGTTGCTTAAAGGTCATCTTAAAAAATAGGATAGGTGTCAAACAAAGATACTAATCTTGGAATTATTAATATCAATATGTTTTTTGGAGCCAAGAAAGAAATATCATTGTTGTACAAAAAAATTGAAGAAAAATTTTACTAGGATAGAGTAACTTTAAGAGGCTGCCATGTTAACTTATAAGCATAGGGGTGAAAGTGAAAAATGTAAAGTGAATTATTTGTTATGTATATAAAAATAACAAGAGAAAATAAAATATGAAAGATAATCTTAAGTTCTTCCTCAATTCTTATGATAGAAATGATGTTTTTAGAAGTTATTTGCATGAAAAATTTGTCAAATATCAAAGTTGTGGCCTAGTGCACCATTCATAGAGCCAATGGAAGTTCACTAAACCTAATTTAGCACCCTTATCTTCATAAAAAAGTTTCCTTTTGTATATATCATAGTAGAGTGACTTGGACCTAGCGTGGACTCAACAAGGCCAATATTTGACTCACACTCGGACTTGGCAAAACAAAATGATAAAAAAATGGCAAAAAATGTTATTTTTCATTAGAAAAATATTTTTTAATGCATATCGCAATTAAAAAAATGTTGGAGATAAAAATTGTTGGGGATCAGTTTTGATTTCATGCTTTGGGTACAATGACCACCCACTATAGTTGTTGGTGCATTTGATGTTCATGCCTCAAGTGGAACATATAGTTGACAAGTCCAATGAGCAAGGGATGTAAAATCAGGGATGAAATTTGGGGATTTTATCAAGTCCAACTCCTTGTTTGGATGTGATCTTGATGCTCTCTTCCTTAGCTAGCCTAATCTGCCAGGTTTTGTCTTGTTAAAAGAGAGAAAAAATAATACTTGAAATGAAACAACTTGAAAGTAAAAAGCCTATTCTAAATGAGGTGATGCACAAAGATCCTAAAGCCCTTCATATGATAGTGGGAGTAATGAACACATGCATTGTTGTCGATAACACACAAGGAATATGTTTTTTCCAAAAACAAAGCACCAAAGATATGCATTCACAAGAAATAGGACAAAAGAATAATAGTCACAACTTCTTATGTATTACATAATCATATTGCATTCATACTTGGGGAAGAGGCTCGAATCATATCAACAAAGATACTCAAGGCTTGAGGCAGACTATCATAAAGAGAAGTGAAAGAAGAACTATGTACAAGGCCATATACTAGGCATAAATATAATAGATTTTTGATACTTCCTTTTGGCTCCAAGCTAGATATTTATACATTTTATCTCAAAATCTAAATTTCAAAATTCCCTTCAACTTGCCATGGGAGATAAAAACCATAATCCTGATGGTGTTCTCGTATGATGTCTTCTAGAAGTTGAGATGCCTAAATCCCTCTTTGATGTTCATAGTAGTGACTATGAAAGACACTTTAGTGATCATTCTACAATGAAGAACACAAACTTATACTAAGAGGGGGGTGAATAGTATAAGACCACTTTTTACTTTTCTTTTCTTATCATAATCAATATTATACAATATATCAATGACAATATGAACAACAAAAACCAAAGTAGTGCACAAAAAATCACACACACATGAGACACAAATTTTACGTGGTTCACCCAATGTGGGCTACTCCACGAAGAAAATATTTCACTAAAATTTTCTCAATAAATCTCTTGGGAATCCTTTCCCTATTACAATGTTTATGGACCTCTGTCCAAAGGAGATACCAATCCCCTAAATCAAGTTCATGTATCTCTATCCATAGGAGAACTCCTTTCTCCTTAGCTCTGACTAGTGATATTCTAGAAGAGTTGTTGCCTCCACTCCACTGGCTAATGGATCTCTATCCACTGAATACTCTTGTCCTCACTCAGAAGACCTATCCTCACTACCCTAGCTGATGAATATCTATCCTCTGGATATTTTCATCCTCTATACTCTATCACCTTCAAGGCTCTATCTCAAATCTATACTAAACATAGTCATTCGGTCTAGGACAAATTTATCCTCAATGTCTATCTCTAGTCATGCACAAACCTATCCTTAAATCTACACCAAAATCTGTCCTCGATCTCTATCCCAAATCCTTAACTCAAATCTTGACTCAATATTAAATCAAATCTGCTAGATCTGCCCCAAACCTTAACTCAAGGTTTGAAAAAAACAATCAACTCTACTCTCAAGTCTTCTCAAATACTTATATCAAATTTTCCTTGTAAGCTTCCACAAAATCTCATACTAATATGTCCACAAGTCCTCTCTAGAACTTGTCCAAATCTGCTCTACAAGTCCTCTCTAGAAATTGTTCAAATATGCTCTACAAGTCCTTACTAGAACTTGTCCAAATTTTCTCAATAAGTCCTCAATAGAACATATCCAAATCTTCTCAATAAGTCCTCTCTAGAACTTATCCAAATTTTCTCAATAAGTCCTCTCTAGAACTTATCCAAATATGCACTACAAGTCCTCACTAGAACTTGTCCAAATCTGCTCTACAAGTCCTCACTAGAACTTGTCCAAATATTCTCAATAATCTCCTGAATTCTGTATTGTAAGCTTCCACAAAATCTCACACAAATCTGCCCACAATTCTTCTCTAAGACTTGCCTCAAATATTCTAAACAAGTCCTCTCTATAACTTGTCCAAAATTGTTGAATAAGTCCTCACTAGAACTTATCCAAACTCAGAGAAACATAAAGAGAATTGTTAGAGACTCAATATGTTCTACACTTATCACAATGCTCAATTAATTTCAATTAGTCTCTTAAAAACATACAAAGAATTGTTAGAGACTCAATATGATTCAAATTCAACTCAATGCTCAATCACTTTCAATCACTCTTTCAAAAACATAAGGAGAATTGTTAGAGACTCAATATGCTTCTTATTCACCTCAATGCTCAATCACTTTCTCAAATCAATTCAGAATATAGAATATTTTGTTTTATGGAACTTGAAAAATCACTTCACACATCCACTTGAATAGGCTCAACCAACTCTACTCAACCAATCACTCAATGAAATATTTTTTCCTTACAAACCCTAGTCCATCCATATGATATTCACTCAAAATTTTTCCAACAATGCTTATCAACCAATCTCACATAACAATTATACTCATGTTATTTTCACCCCTAGTTCAAGTTCTTGACTCAACAACTCACTTCAACAAAAATGCTTATAAGACAATATTCACATAGCAATGATACTCAAACCCTAGTTCAAGTTCTTCACACAACCAATGGCTTCAAAAACAATGCTTATAAAACAAGGTTTTAATAATAACTATTTATTCTAGAAAACCTTGAAGCATTAACTCAACACACTCAATAAGAAAACCCTAATCAAGTTTTTTTCACTCCAAACTTATTTTATAGAAAACCAACCAATTAACTCAACTATGGAAGAATGTGCTCATACCTTTTTGATGATGAAGGAACTTCAAATATCTTCCACAACCACAAACACCTATTTTCCAAGCTCAATAAGTTAGAAAAGCTATCATAAAGATACAATGCAAATATCAAACAACATATACACCTTATCACTCCATTTTAAGGAAAGCATTCATATACAAAAATGATTAACCAAATACACCTTATGATCTCCCTATAATAACAACAATATCACCTTCAACAAAAAGGTTCTCTCAAAATACTCAATCTTCAATTTACCCTTTTGATAAATCAACCATGTAAAAATAAAATTTACCCCTTATCTCTCCTTTTAATCAACAATTAAAATTAAAATTAAGCCCCTTTAATTTTAACCCCTTATAACTCCTTTAAACTATATTTAAAACTTAGGCTTGATAAAAATTAAAATTAAAATGTTTACCTCCACCTTGGGTGAGACTTGAACCTTTGTTTGCCACCTCCTCATGTGCCCTAGCCAAAACCTCGACTGCCACAAGCACTAGGCACTCGTTTAAATCCAAACAAGCACTAGTGCTCCTTAACCCTTGTTGGTGCCAAGTAAAAATAAATCGTGTGCTTCCCATACCAAAACGATTCTACCACGAATCAAATGTAGGTCTCACACTACCCAAGCACCTTAAATCCCAGCCAAGTGCCACTAGGCCAAACTGCCTAGTTGGATGGGGGTTATCCTCCTATGGAAACTTCAACATCCTTTTTGGTGCTAAAACCAATTTTATCTTCTTCCCTTCTACAGCCTTCGACTACAAATTGCACAAATTGGAATATAATTCGAACACATTTGAAACTACCATTAAGGCATGTATTAATATACAATGCCTCCCCTTTCCTTGGATGTCGACACATTTTGATTTTTCATTTTAACCTTAGACGTCGACGCATTTCATTTAAATAATTAATTTATAAATTATTTAAATTCTTTAGAATTTAAATATTATAAATTAATATTTAATTCCTTTGGGTCTTATTAAGGCTTAAAGCCTTCTCTGAATTTACCACCTTGTGTAAGTAATATTTATTTATAAAATTTAAATTCAAATTGAATTTAAATATTTTATAAAATAAATATTAAAACCTCCTTTATCTTTTCAAAAAGCTTCCTTCGGTTTTTATGAAAAACCTTTTATTTTCCTCATCCATGGTTTTAATAAAAATCCACCTTCATATGTTTCCACATAATATTAAAAATATTATGAATCTCTTTTGTCGTTAACCCTTTCATTGTTCCTTGACATATTCGTTGACATCAATGATGACTTCGTTCCTTGACATCAATAATAAATTGACTCAGAATGTCCAGCAATCTCCCCCTTTGTCATTGATGACAACTCAAATTATTTTTACTGAAAACTTGACTTTTCATTTGTTCTGCTCCCCTTGGGACATTGCTCCCCTTCACTCAATGTTATTTTTCAAATCTTTCCTCTTTATTAAAATACCAAATCTCTCCCCCTTTGACATCAATGGCAAAGGGTCACCTTTGGGGCTTAGGGCTAATAATGAGCCTCTTAGCTTAGCCCCTACCCCACCTCCTCTTAAGGTGGTTAATTTTGGGGTGGGAGTATTTCTACTCCCAGCAAGCACTGTTCTTTACCTTTAGCCTATTTTTTTCTTATCTGATTCTTCTGATTCCTTTGACTATTCCTTTCCATGTCCATGTTCATGTCCATGTCTACATTCATGTCCCTATTCTTATTCTTGTTCAAATCCATATCCATGTTCCTGTTCCTATTCTTGTTCCTGTTCATACTTGATTATGGAATGTCTGCTCTACACAACTTTGTTGTGTGACCATAATTATTGCACTTATAACACTTAATGTTATTATTCCTTGGAGCTGCAAATGTCTTAGGATTTCTCCTAGTGAAGCCATATCATATTTTTTCATGAACCATACAATCCATTGTCTTATGACCAAAATGATTACATGAGTAGCAATACCCATGAAAAAGTTATCTATTCCCATATTAATTTCTTTCATGTGTCCTTCACTGTGAAGCCATGTGCCCAAACCTGTGACATGAAAAACATCTTCCATTGAAGTTTCCTTGTCTTGACCTCATTGGTCTCTTAGTCTCTTCTACCCTGTCCTATTTCTTGTTCCATCTATTCCTTACTTGTGTATTGTTCCTTTCCTTGTTGAACTTTCTATTGTCCAACATATCCTTAGAAGTCTCACTCTCTCTTTTACTTACTTCTTTTGATGCTTCTTATTTTTTGGTGTTTGAGCTTGACTCTCCTTTTTCTACTTCTTGTTTCCTTTGTTCTTCTTTAGAACTAAGTTCTATTTTGGTGACTGATGACCTTTGTGCATTGATAATCCCATCCAAAGTATTTGAATTTTCCTCAAACTTGTGTAGCTTGTCCTTAGAACCTTTTACTTCCATCCTTAGTGAAACTATATCATGCTCTAATATTTCACACTCTAGATATTTTATCTTTAATTTTTTGGCCATACCTTCTTCAATTTTTCTTGCCTCTTCAACCTTGATTTTGAATTTGGTGAGTTCTTGTCGAAACTTTGCTTTTGCTTTCTCATCTTCTTAAGATTGAAACCTTAATCCTAAGTTCTCCATTTTTAATTCTTCAAGAGTAACCATAAGTCTTTCATATTATATCTCTTTTACCTTTAACTGTTCAACCATACCTTTTTCAATTCTTCTTGCCTTTTCAACCTTATATCTTAATTTAGAGAGATATTGTAGAAGATTTATCTCACATTTCTCATATTCTTGTATTTGAGCCTTCAATTCTAAATTCTCTCTTTTCAATTCAAAAAGTTCTTTAAGAGTGGCTTCCTCTTTTTATTTTTCTAAATCTTCTATAGGAGCATCTCATTTTTCTTCTATTATTGAAAGTAGAGTTTCTTCTTCATACCTGTTTTGACTATCCCTATTATCATTTAGATCTATTTCATCTTCACTACTGTTGAACCCATGGCAATATATTGCATCATGACCAAGTTGACCATAAAAAAAGTATTCTTAACCTTCTTATGAACAATAAGTTGCATGGTGACCTGTATTCCTACACCTGGTACAAAAATTTATCAATCCGATATTTTCTCCACTGCTTGATTCATATTTTGAATCTATTTCCATTTTTCCTCCCAAAACAACAATATCAAATTCATATTTATTTTCTTTCATGACCATGTGTGTTTTTTTCTTCTTATGTCTCATGGTTTTGTATTTGCCTTTCTTTGCCATTTGTGTTCTTGTAAGATATTCCTTCAAGTTGTTAAACCTTTTTCGAAGGAACTAGCTTTGATACCAATTGAAGAACACAAGCTTATACTGAGAGGGGGGTGAATAGTATAAGATCACTTTTTAATTTTCTTATCACAATAAATATTATGCAATATATCAATGGCAATATCAATAGTAGAAACCAAAGCAGTGCAAAAAATATCACAGACACATGAGACACCAATTTTACATGGTTCACCCAATGTGGGCTACTCCATAGAGAAAATATTTCACAAAAATTTTCTAAATCAATCTCTTGGGAATCCTTTCCCTATTAAAATATTTATGGACCCAAAGGAGATACCAATCCCCTAAATCAATTTCATGGATCTCTAGCCACATGAGAACTCCTTTATCCTTAGCTCTGACTAGTGATATTCTAGAAGAGCTACTGCCTCCACTCCACTAACTAATGAATATCTATCCACTAAATATTATTTTCCTCACTTAGAAGACTTGTCCTCACTACCCTAGCGAATGGATCTCTATCCACTGGAGACTATCATCCTCTATACTCTGTCACCTTCAAAGCTATGTCTCAAATCTATACTAAACACAGTCCTTCGATTTAGCACAAATCTATCCTCAATATCTGTCTCTGGTCTGGCATAAACCTATCCTCAAATATACACCAAACTCTATCCTCGATATTTGTCCTCAAGACTTAACTCAAAGCTTGACTCAATCTCAAATCAACTCTACTGGATATGGCCCAAACCTTAACTCAAGGTTTGAACAAATCAATCAAATCTCATCTCAAGTATTCTCAAAGACTTATCTCAAATCTACCTTGTAAGCTTCCACAAAATCTCACACTAATATGTCCACAAGTCCTCTCTAGAACTTGTCCAAATCTGCTCCGTAAGTCCTCTCTAGAACTTGTTCAAATTTTCTCTACAAGTCCTTACTAGAACTTTTCCAAATCCGCTCAATAAGTACTCAATAGAACTTATCCAAATATTCTTAATAAGTCCTCTCTAGAACTTATCCAAATCTACTCAATAAGTCCTCTCTAGAACTTATCGAAATATGCTCTACAAGTCCTCACTAGAACTTGTCCAAATATGCTCTACAAGTCATCACTAGAACTTGTACAAATCTTCTCAATAATATCATCATTTTTGTATTGTAAGCTTCCACAAAAACTCACACAAATCTTCCCACAAGTCTTCTCTAATACTTGCCTCAAATCTGCTCAACAAGTCCTCTCTAGAACTTGTCCAAAATTGCTCAATAAGTCCTCACTAGAACTTATCCAAACTCAGAGAAATATAAAGAGAATTATTAGAGATTCAGTATGTTCTACACTTCTCACAATGCTCAATTACTTTCAATCACTCTCTTAGAAACATACATAGAATTGTTAGAGACTCAATATGCTTCAAATTCAATTCAATGCTCAATCACTTTCAATCACTCTTTTTGAAACATACGGAGAATTGTTAGAGACTCAATATGCTTCTTATTCACCTCAATGCTCAATCACTTTCTCAAATAAATTCAAAATATAGAATATTTTATTTTATATAACTTGAATAATAACTTCACACATCCACTTGACTAGGCTCAACCAACTCTACTCTACCAATCACTCAATGAAACAATTTTTCCTTACAAACCCTAGTCCATGCATATGACATTCACTCAAAATGTTTTCAACAATGCTTATCAACCAATCTCACATAACAATGAGACTTATGTTATTTTCACCCTTAGTTCAAGTTCTTGACTCAAAAACTCACTTAAACAACAATTCTTATAAGACAACCTTCACATAGCAATGATACTCAAACCCTAGTTCAAGTTCTTCACACAACCAATGGCCTCAACAACAATGCTTATAAAACAAGGTTTTAACAAAAACTATTTATTCTAGAAAACATTGAAGCATTAACTCAACATACTCAATAATGAAACCCTAATCAAGTCTTTTTCACTCCAAACTTATTTTCTAGAAAACCAACCAATCAACTCAAATATGGAAGAATGTGCTCATACCTTTTTGATGATGAAGGAACCTCAAATATCTACCACAACCACAAACACTTCTTTGCCAAGCTCAAGAAGTTAGAAAAACTCTCACAAAGATACAATGCAAATATCAAACCACATATACACCTTATCACTCCATTTTAAGGAAAGCATTCATATACAAAAATGATTAACCAAATACACCTTATGATCTCTCTATAATAACAACAATATCACCTTCAACAAAAATGTTCTCTCAAAATACTCAATCTTCAATTTACCCTTTTGATAAATCAACCATGTAAAAATAACTTTATGTAAAAATAAAGTTTACCCTTTAACTCTCCTTTTAATAAATAATTAAAATTTAAATTAAGCCCCTTTAACTTTAACCCCTTATAACTCCTTAAACTATATTTAAAACTTAGGCTTAATAAAAATAAAAATTAAAACGTTTACTTTCGCCTTGGGTGAGACTTGAACCTTCATTTACCACCTCCTCATGTGCCCTAGCCATGACCTCGGCTTAAATGAGTGCTAGGCGCCCGTTTAACTCCAAACGAGCACTACGTGCTCCTTAACCCTTGCTGGCGCCAAGTGAAAATAAATTGCGTGCTTCCCACGTTAAAATGATTATGTCGCTATTTGACTGTGGGTCTCTGTTGGCATTTTTGCCACATTGTTTTTGTTGTTGCTGTTCATGCAAAAGAATGCTCAAAGTGTAAAGATGCTCACTCCTCTGTTTGTAAGTGAAAAAGTAAAAATGTCGCGATATCGCGACATGTCACATTTTCGTGGCTAAAAGCAGCCAAAGGAAGCAAGGGAGTAAAAATATCGTGATATCGTGACATGTTGGATTTTCATGTTAAGAAACAACAAAGGAAGCAGTCAAGGCAAAATTGTCGCGATATCGCGACATGTCGCGTTATCGCGGAAGGGCTGAAGATAAACACAAGGCGGATGAAAGATGTCACGATTTCATGACATTTTTGAAGATGAAGCCAAGCAAGAGGAACTTGTCGCGATATCGCGACAGGAAGCGACAACGAAGGAGAAGGCAAGAAATTGTCACGATTTCATGACATGTTGGGGCGGAAGGGCAAAGTGCGAAGAAATGTCACGATTTCGTGACATGTCACGTTTTCGCGAGGAGAAAGCAAGGAAGCAGCCAGATAGTACGGAATGTCACGATTTCGTGACATGATGAATTTTTGCGGCCAAAAAGCAGCAAAGTACAAGAAGATAGAAACATGTCACGATTTCATGACTTGTTGAAGACAAAAGAACAAAATGGAGAAAACGTCGCGATATCGCGACATGTCGCATTTTCGTGACCTGTCGCATTTTTGCGAAACGAAAGCTAAAAAGTACAAGGCAGAAAGAAATTGTCACGATTTCATGACATGTCGCGTTTTCATGATGAACAAGGGGAAGGACAATGCCAAGTACGAAATGTCGTGATTTCATGACATGTTCCATTTTTGCTACTTGCAAGAAGATAAGAGCCAATAGAGAGGAGGATGTCGTGATTTCGTGACATGTCAGATGGAAGGCGACGGAAGGGCAAAGTGGTAGAGAAAATGTCACGATTTCGTGACATGTCGCATTTTCATGACATGTCATTTTCGATCGGTGGCAAGAGGAAAGCAATAAGGTAAAAGTGTCACGATTTCGTGACATGTCGCATTTTCGTGACCTGTCACATTTTCTGCGACAACAAAAAATTGTCTGCATTTTTCCTTCAAGATTGCATAGGAGAATGTGAGGAGAAGATAAGGATCAAATAAAAGCTCTCCAACTGATTTTGAGATCATGGTCAAAGAGGCTCCAAGATTAAATGTTGTTGATTACCGATGTGCGCAAGATAGAAGAACATGAGGCAGTTTTTGATGCCACCAAAATTAAAGATGCCTCCAGCATTAAAAGTTCTTGTTCGTGATCTCCTAACAATTCAAGCATGCCTCGAGAATGGTCATTTAATAAAAATGTCCCTTTTATTTTTTTGATATAGTGTCATTTCTCCGAGGCAGATTAAGGGGGATTGTTTCTCTTTTCAAGTGCCTATTTTGTGGACCTCTTCTTCAAAATCTGTTGTATGTTTTAAATGTTGTGATGCAAAAGAGAGAGGGAAGACCTCTATAAATATTCATGTATATCTAAAGCAAAAGGAGGTTAGACATTTTGCAAGAAAACTCTCTAAGTTCTCTGCATCAATAGAAGAGACTCGGCTTCTAAAATTTGCAAGCATTCTTATGTGTGTGATTTCCTTCTATTTTAAAAGTCATTTCTATTTATGCTCATGCTCTTGCTGTTAAGTTTTGAATTTTGCATGTTGAATTCGAACGTTGCTGGTTAGTGAGTAGATTTTGAAATGCGATCTAGGGGTTATCTCTACAAAGGTGTGAGTTCAATTCTGCTGCTTTCCTTTTATTAGATGTTGTCATAAAACTTGGTGGAATTCTTGCTGTTAGTCTGCCCCAAATTATACACTTCGCCTGTGGCCATATTTCCATCTCTTTCTTGTTATTTCCCTTTCTTTCAGTATTTTTCCATTTCTTTCCTGCATCCTTATCTTCGAAACCAGTTTAGATTAGTTTGGGAGCCAACCCTCTCCGGAGATTGGCCCGGGAGACTTCTCTTTCTCTCGACCTTTCAATGTTGGCCAAGTCTAGGGCGCATAAGTGATGAAATCTTGTACTTAGGCAGATTTGTGACCAACAGTTTTTGGCACGCCGGGGATTTTCTACCACGGTGGGACCCAAGTTCCACTTCCAATAGTATTAAGGTTTAATGAACTGTCTTCACCTCAAAGCAAGATAATATAGATACATTTGGTGACTCTCTAAGGTGACTCTATAGTACCTAGAAACTTCGAATCGTGGATACGGTGAAAATATTTACTTCATGATCACAAGATCGAAGGCCAAAAAATCTAAAAATCCCATTGAGTTTTTTGAACTTGACATCCAAAAATTAAGCGAACACTCTAAGTTGGTTCCTCCCCACCACTTATATCCTCTACAACATCCTCACAAATTGCAGGTCAGTTTTGTTCCATCTCAAATTCATCTAGTACTCGCTACTAGTTTTCCACATCCAGATTCCAATACGTCCAAATGGCCCAACATCCTCCACCAAGGAAGTTCTCGACATGGAATAGTTTGGGAGCCTTGAATTTACCGGCACAGAATCAAGTCCCTCAAGCTGCTTTGAAAGCTTTGTCGACCTATGATGGTACTGGTAAAACTGCTTATGAGCATATTAATGATGTAGCCTCTTTGGCGGCTATCCATGACATAACGGATGAAGATGTGATGGTAAAATTGTTGGTGTTATCACTGAGAGGGAAATTGTTGTATTGGTACCGAACATTGCAACCAGGCACTATTGCATCATGGGATCAATTAGGAGAGCTATTAGTCAAAAAATTTCATGAACAAGCTGATCCATACTCCTTGTTGCATCAATTTAATGCAATTCAAAGGCACCCGCAGGAGGAGATAGCTGACTTCAATGTCAGATTTACTAGAAGCTGGCAGAGAATTCCTGATGGTCTTCGGCCCGCTCATGAGCTAGCTGCATTCTATTATCTCAGAGCTTTCAACACAGACATCGGCTTGGCTATCCAGCAATCCAATGTGACTACATTTCCAGAGCTGTTCGAACAAGCGCAAAAGGTGGAAGCTGACTTGATTGCCATAGGTAGGCTTCCTCCAAAGGTAACAATGCCTATCTTACCTGATCTTCCTAAGCATTTGTATTCTGGTTCATTTTCATAGCCTATGCCTTCCATGTATCCTATTCCATCATGGAGCTCAAGTGCGCCTCAGATCGCACCCATTCCAGTTCCCCAGCTCCCTGCTCCAACTATTCCATAATTGCCTGCACCAATCATTCCGTAATTACCAGCTCCCACTTCATTCCTAGCATTGCCTGCACCGCCAGCACCTCTACCTATATCGGCACCTCCTATGCCCTCAAATCTTGATCCTTTCACAATCCTATTACAAGAGGTACAATCTGCTAATTCAGCTATAAGAGCGATGGGAAATAAAATCATAGTTCTTGAAAGAAAGCAGGCTGAGAGAGATTTCCAACCCAGGAGATTTCAACCTCCGCCGATCACTAGAGAACAAGCGGCTTCAACAAGTAAAGTGCCTAAAAAGAACCTGACTGTGTTGACGAATGAGGAAGTTGGCCCTGTAGAAAGAACATATTGGTGCTCTACATGTAATGATCCACACGGTGAAGACACTTGTATGGTTCATCTGAACTATGTGCAAACATTGGCCGCAAGCTCTTCTGGAGGACAAGTTAATATGATTTCTGAGGTAGATCATAATTTTATGGTTCCATCTGAAGAACAAGTCTCAGTTCTCATGAGAACTGGGAAGAAGCCAGTCACTGTAGATCCAACAGAGATGGAACCATTAAGGGTACCGACTGATCCGAAGATGCAGAATGAGAAGAAACAAGTACAAGTGAAAGCTCCTATTTTAGTACCAAAGCCAGATTCACCTGTTCTATTGAAAGATCTTTTGCCACCATGAGCAAAGGAAAGATTGCAAGAAAAAGCCTCAGCTTCGCAGGCAAGAGCTGAAACAGAGGACCGAGCCAGAGAAAAGCTCAAGTACCCATATTTGACTAAAATACTGAGGGTAGAAGCCACTCAACAATATCGGAGCAAATATGAAGACATTATTGAAAAGAGGGAGTCTGGTGCATCTGCATACAATATTGTTGAAGAATTGAAGAAGATTCCAGCCAAGGTTAGTCTCTATGATGCATTACAATTACCTGGGCAAGTTGATCTGTTACAAGAATCATTGAAGTCTATGAAAGATAGTGAGAAGAATCCTACCCAGATGATTTTTGCTCAAACATTAACTACTTCAGCCACTGGAAAAAATAGACCACCCCCATTTTATTTGTCACTCAGGATGGAGGGTTGGATAGTGCACAACTGCATGATTGATTCTGGTGCTGCGACAACTGTCATGCCAAAGGCAGTTTGTGAAGTCATGGGTATGGAGTATACAAGAAGTAGCCCTGGTGTCTTGCAGTTGGATGGGACTCCCATGAAAATAGTGGGTGTAATCAAGGATGTTCCTATTGTTCTACATAGTATGCCTCAGATTACAGTAATTCAGGAGATAGTTGTGGTCGATTTGGAACCATATTTCAGTATGTGTTTGTCAAGAGAATTTACTGCCAAGCTGGGAGGCTACCTTTCTCTGGATTATTCTCACTTGGAAATTCCTTTCAAAGGAAGAAGAATCCAGATCTCCAATGAGAAGCCTTCTACTTTTCATATAGAGAAGATGGGAGAAGAAGAAAAGTCCACACATTCTGTTCACATGATAACTGAAGAATTGGAAGATTCTGATTTGATGGATGAAGTCCTGGATGAGCCTCACTTAGAGGATGAATTTTCAATGCTCGATTTTAATGCCATGGTGGAAACTGAAATTGGTTGTTACTCTATTACAAAGCCTGAAGAGGTTGAAGTAAAACTGCCTCCTGATCAAGTTGGTCAAGACTCTATGCCCGATCAATTATGGAAGTTGTATTTTGATGGAGCACGATGCAAAAATGGTGCGGGAGTAGGGATTGTTCTTATTTCTCCCTCTGGCCTATAGAAAACATATTCATATCGACTGACCTGGAGTTGTACTAACAATGCTGCTGAGTATGAAGCATTGTGCCTAGGCTTGAAGAAGGCAAAAAAATTGGGGATTGAACAATTGCAGATTTTTGGTGACTTTGAATTGATTGTGAATCAAGTAACAAACAAGTGCATCTCCAAGCAACATTATCTAAAGGCGTATCGCAACAAAGTTTGGGACCTGTTTGAGGCTTTCATAACATTGAATATTCAATCCATTTCACGAGAGATGAATAAGCATGCTGATATTCTAGCATCTCTTGGAGCAAACTTCTCTCCGATTGAGCATGTAGTGAGGAAACCTAAGACCGTAAGGTTAGTTTACAGACCTTCGGTCCCGGACAAGAACATGTATTGGCAAGTATTCGAAAGTGATGAACAGATTGTAGATTTTTTGATAAGAGAAGCGAGTACTGTGGAAGAGAGAACGCTTGATGAGGAAGAAGCCAAAGGGATTATTCAATTAAGGAATAATCATATCCCCAAAGGATTGATTACACTTGAAAGCCTTTTTGATCAGAATGATAGGGCAGAGAAGCACAGGATCAAAGTAGATGAGAAGGAGTATACTGAACTAGAGATAGGTCCCCAAAAATTGATAAAGGTTGGAACGGATTGCACCCCCGAGGAGTTAGAACAAATCAGAGATTTATGTCATGAATTTCCTGACATAGTTGCTTGGAGTTACCATGATTTGAAGGGATATAACAAAGATGTAATCCAACATACTATTGAGTTGCATGATGGGGTGAAACCCTTCAGACAAAAGCAGAGACCAGTCAATCCCAAGATTGAAGTACTGATGAAGGTGGAGCTTCTTAAAATGTTGGATTCTAAAATCATTTACCCCATCAAGCATTCAACTTGGGTGGCAAATCTGGTCCCGATATGGAAAAAGAATGGAGATATTCGCCTATGTGTTGATTTTCGAAATTTGAATCAAGCCTCGCTAAAAGATCATTATCCTCTGCCTCAGATTGACCAGATTCTTCACGTGGTTGCGGGAGCTCAGAGATTCTCTTTGTTGGATGGATTCTCTGGGTATAACCAGATTTGGGTCAGGGATGAGGACCAACATAAAACAACGTTCACCACAAAATGGGGAACCTTTGCTTACCAGCGAATGTCGTTTGGACTCTCAAATGTTGGCGCAACTTTTCAAAGGGCAATGGATGTGGCTTTTGGTGAGTTGTTAAATCGCATTATTGTGATTTATTTGGATGATATGACTATTTTTTCTCACAATAGGGAGGACCACGGATCTCATTTAAGGCAGATATTTGAAAAATGTCGAGAATTTGGCATATCTATCAATCCAAAAAAGTCAATTTTTTTTGTAAAGGAGGGAAAGCTCCTAGGACATCTAATTTCAGAAAATGGCCTAGCTATTGATCCAGCTAGGGCCCAAGCTCTTTTAAAGCTCCCATTGCCAGCCAATAAGAAGGATTTGCAGTCTTTTTTTGGGCAAATTAATTTTGTTCGAAAGTTTGTTGCAGATTTCGCTCAAGTAATAAAGCCAATGACAGAGCTTTTAAAGAAAAATGCTGAATTCAAATGGACCAAGCAGAGGAAGCAATCATTTGAGGAGATCAAAGAAAGGATCACTCAAGCTCCGGTCCTGGTGAATCCTGATTATTCCAAGGATTTTATCCTTTATGCCATTGGTGAACAAGAAGCTTATGCCATGGTGCTTACACAGAAGGGAGATGATGAAAATGAACGTCCGATTGCTTTCCTAAGCCAAGTCATCCAACCACATCAAGAGAAGTATAACTTCATTGAGAAACAAGTGTATGCGGTAATGAAATCTCTGAAGAAGTTTTGGCACTTTGTTTCATAGAGTAAAACAATAGTTTATGTTGTTCATCCAGATGTCCAAAATTTTATTATACAAGGAGAACTTGGAGATAGGAGAGCTGGCTGGGTTTCTAAAATTCAGGAATTTGATGTTGAGATCCGACCGACCAAGCTTGTTCGAGGTCGAGCATTGTGCCAAGAGCTTGCAAAGAATGCTTCCTCTGGATCCACAATTCATGAATATGAGGATGTAGTAGATAATTGTAATTTTGACAATCATTCTATAGTGGATCGAGAGTGGACAGAGGAGCTGATGGAATATTTTTATTCTAGAAAATGTCCTTCACATCTGAATGCCTCACAGAGAAGAAGATTTAGACTGCAAGCTCTCAAGTATGTCTTGCTACCAAATGGCTTGTTTCATAAGAATATTGATGGGGTTCTTCTTAGATGTGTCAAAGAATCAGAGAAGGAGAAAGTTTTAGAAGAATTCCATTATGGATTATCAGGAGGTCATTATGCAGGTAGACCCATGGCATTAAATATTATTCGAGCAGGTTATTTTTGGCCAACTCTTTTTGCAGATGCCTTCAAAGTTAGTCAAAAATGTGATAAGTGCCAAAGATACATCGGTAGAACCAGGAATGCATCATTACCTCTTCACCCGATTCAAGTAGAAGCACCATTTCAGCAATGGGGCCTAGACTTTATCGGGGTCATTGATCCTAACTCATCTGCTGGTCACAAGTATATCTTGACTGCAACTGACTATTTCACTAGATGGACTGAAGCAATTCCAACTAAACAGGTGGATCAAGCCACGGTCATCACTTTTCTTGAGGGGTTGATCACTCGCTTTGGTATCCCAGATGCGATTCTAACAGATAATGGAACTCCTTTCATAGGGGCCAAAATCAGTGAATTTGCGGGTAAGCACAGAATTTATTTGAAAACTTCATCTAATTATTATCCGTAGGGGAATGGCTTGGCCGAATCCACAAACAAGAACTTGCTTCGAATTTTGAAGAGGACCCTTGGCGACAATAAGCGGAGTTGGCACCTACTTTTGAATCAAGCATTGTGGGCTGATCGCATCTCTGTGAAAAAATCTATCAAGACATCCCCTTATTCATTGGTATACGGAAAAGAAGCGGTTTTGCCAATTCATATTGAATTACCGGCCCTCCAGGCTTGGCATTTGATTGATGATCAGGATGAGGAATCTGATTCAATGAACATGAGATTAGCTCAACTCTTGCAGTTGGAAGAAGAACGGGAGAAATCCTACCAGAATTTTATAGAACATGCTGAGATGACAAAGAAATGGTTCAGTAAAAAGGTCTCTGAAAGGACTTTTAAGGTTGGTGATCTTGTATTGAAGTGGAATGAAAAGAAATCAAAGCCTGGCAAACATCACAAGTTCGAGGCAATATGGGAAGGTCCATTTCAAATCACAGGTGCCAATCAGGTTAATTCTTTTTATTTGCAAGATATGGATGGTCATGCAATGTTAATTCCAGTTAATGGTCTTCATTTGAAGGCCTATTATCAGTAAAGAAAAAAAAAAAAAAAAAAAAAAATTTCGTCAACTTCGGCTCCTTTTGCACACGAGCCCGCAGGTATGTTTATTTCTCTTTCTTTTTCCTTTTCCTTCCCAGCAGTTAGTGGCTTCCCTCTACTTCTTTCTTTCATTCCCTTCCTACTCCTTTCCACTCATACATAATCAAGCCACTATTGTTGTTTCTACTCCCCTCTCTGATGTTCCCATTTCTACTTTCCCTTTCTTCTAGTCCTTTGTCTTGTGAGTACTTCTCCATAGTTCCTACTACCATCTCCATTCCATCCACTTCCATTTCATTATCTATTTTCATAGCATCCCAGAAGCTGGTAGCACAGTAGCACCCTGTTTCTGTATCTACCACTTCTACTCCTTCATCTTCCACCATTCCATCATTCACCATTCCCATTCCACGGCCTGCACATCTGCTGGTCATCACTCCATTCATTTCCATTTTTGTAATTCAGGTGCTTTTCACTACTGCCATGAAGATCCTTTCACAACACCTGGTGATTACCCAGCTCAACCGAGCTAGGCAAAGTGCAGTAGTTCTAAAGAAATAAAGGGAGTTCTGTTCTTCCATAAATTTTTGTTGAAGGTCCTATTTTTGAGTGTCGAGTACCAACAAGAGCTTGTTGCAGCAACCGCAGAGACGTCCAACATCACTCACATACTTCCCTTCTAGCTTCTTGACTCTGTTGCCCAATGGATAAAGGCCTGAGGTTCATGCATACAACAGAACTGTATACCCCATGAGCCGCCAAGAATGTTGGCATTTTTGCCACATTGTTTTTGTTGTTATTGTTCATGCAAAAGAATGCTCAAATTGTAAAGATACTCACTCCTCTATTTGTAAGTGAAAAAGTAAAAATGTCACGATATCGCGACATGTCACATTTTCATGACCTGTCGTGTTTTCACGGCTAAAAGAAGCCAAAGGAAGCAAGGGATTAAAACTATCGTGATATCGTGACATGTTGGATTTTTGCGTTAGGAAACAACAAAGGAAGCAGTCAAGGAAAAATTATCATGATATCGCGACATGTCACGTTATCGCGATAGGACTGAAGATAAACACAAGGCATGAAAGATGTCACGATTTCATGACATTTTTAGAAATGAAGCCAAGCAAGAGAAACTTGTCGCGATATCACGACAGGAAGCGACAACGAAGGAGAAGACAGGAAATTGTCATGATTTCATGACATATTGGGCGAAAGGACAAAAGCGAAGAAATGTCACGATATCGTGACATGTCACGTTTTCACGAGGAGGAAGCAAGGAGGCAACAGATAGTACGGAATGTCACGATTTCATGACATGTCAAATTTTTATGGCCTAAAAGTCAAAGTGACAAGAAGATAGAAATGTCACGATTTCATGACATATTTAAAAGAGCCAAAACGGAGAAAACGTCGCGATATCATGACATGTCACATTTTCATGACCTGTCACATTTTCACGAAATGAAAGCTGAAAAGTACAAGGCAAAAGAAATTGTCACGATTTCGTGACATGTCATGTTTTCACGATGAAAAGCAGAAGGACAATGCCAAGTACGAAATGTCACGATTTCGTGACATGTCCCATTTTCGCTACTTCAAGAAGATGAAGGCCAAAGAAGAGGAAAATGTCACGATTTCGTGACATGTTCGGAGGAAAGGACACAAGGAGAAGATGTCACGATTTCACGACATGTCGCATTTTTGCGACATGTCGCATTTTCATGATCGGTGGCAAGAAGAATAGCGATAAGGTAAAAGTGTCACGATTTCGTGACATGTCGCATTTTCGTGACCTATCTCATTTTCGTGACCATATTTGCATTTTTCCTTCAAGATTGCATAGGAGAACGTGAGGAGAAGATAAGGATCAAGTAAAAGCTCTCCAACTGATTTTGAGATCGTGGTCAAAGAGGCTCCAAGATTAAATGTTGCTGATTACCGATGTGCGCAAGATAGAAGAACATGAGGCAGTTTTCGATGCCACCAAAATTAAAGACGCCTCCAGCATTAAAAGCTCTTGTTCGTGATCTCCTAACGACAATTTTGCTTGCCCTGATAATGGTCATTTAATGTGTGATTTCTCCGAGGCAGATTAAGGGGGATTGTTTCTCTTTTCAAGTGCATATTTTGTGGACCTCTTCTTCGAAATCTGTTGTATGTTTTAAATGTTGTGATGCAAAAGAGAGAGGGAAGACCTCTATAAATATTCATGTATATCTAAAGGAAAAAAGGTTAGACATTTTGCAAGAAAACTCTCTAAGTTCTCTGCATCAATAGAAGAGACTCGGCTTCTAAAATTTGCAAGCATTCTTATGTGTGTGATGTCCTTCTATTTTAAAAGTCATTTCTGTTTATGCTCATGCTCTTGCTGTTAGGTTTTGAATTCTGCATTCTGAATTCGAACGTTGCTGGTTAGTGAGTAGATTTTGAAATGCGATCTGGAGGTTATCTCTACAAAGGTGTGAGTTCAATTCTGTTGCTTTCCCTTTATTAGATGTTGTCATAAAACTTGGTGGAATTCTTGCTGTTAGTCTGCCCCAAATTATACACTTCGGCCTGTGGCCATATTTCCATCTCTTTCTTGTTATTTCCCTTTCTTTCTATATTTTCCCATTTCTTTCCTGCATCTTTATCTTCAAAACCAGTTTAGATTAGTTTGGGAGCCAGCCCTCTCTGGAGATTGGCCCGGGAGACTTCTCTTTCTCTCGGCCTTTCAATGTTGGCCAAGTCTAGGGCGCACAAGTGATGAAATCTTGTACTTAGGTAGATTTGTGACCAATAGTCTCACACTGCCCAAGCACTGCTAGGAAACACCGCCTAGTTGGATGGGGGTTCTCCTCCTATGGAAACTTCAACCTCCTCATTGGAACTAAAACTAATTTCATCTTCTTCTCTTCTAGAGCCTTTGACTACGAATTGCATAAATTGGAATATAATTCGAACACATTTGAAACTGCCATTAAGGCATGTATTCATATAGAATGCCTCCCCTTTCCTTGGATGTCGGTGCATTTCGATTTTTCACTTTAACCTTAGACATCGGCGCATTTCGTTTAAATAATTAATTTAGAAATTGTTTAAATTCTTTATAATTTAAATCTTGTAAATTAATATTTAATTCCTTTGGGTCTTATTAAGGCTTAAAGCCTTCTCTAAATTTACCACCTTGTGTAAGTAATATTTATTTATAAAATTTAAATTCAAATTGAATTTAAATATTTTATAAATAAATATTAAAACCTCATTTAGCTTTTCAAAAAGCTTCCTTGGGTTTTTATGAAAAACCTTTTATTTTGTTCATCCATGGTTTTAATAAAAACCCACCTTCATATGTTTCCACATAATATTAAAAATATTATGAAGCTCTTTTGTATTAACCTTTGCATTGTTCCTTGACATATTCCTTGACATCAATGATGACTTCGTTCCTTGACATCAATGACAACTTGACTCAAAATGTCATACATACAACTCATAAGTTTTTAAGAATGGGTTAATTCTGGTCAACAATAGAAATTGATGCTAATAAGTATGTCAAATCCAATGATAAATTTTATTTCCATAGAGATGAAATTCATACCTCTAATCAAGTTCTTTATTTAATTGATTCTCCTTTGTATTTTTCCACATGGGGACTTGAACTTGTAGAATATATTTCTCCTGTATCCTTGGATGTGTACAAATCCATTATCACAACCATAAAATACTTTACCAAATGGGTGGAAGTTATGCCACTAATAAATTAGATAGCCCTTATCATATCCAAATTTGTCTTTAATCAAACTGTATGCTGCTTTGGTGTCCTATCAACTCTCATTTTAAATAATGGTACTCCTTTCAAAAATAAAGAAATACAAGAATTAACTTCTCAATTAAGGATTCAACACCATTTTTCTACACCTTACTATCCATAAGAGAATGGTCAAGTTGAATCTAGCAATAAGATTTTGATAAATATTTTTAAAATATAGTTAAAGAATTAAAAAAATATTAGCACTTAAAATTATATCCCACATTATGGATATACTACACTCATATTTAAATGTCTATAGGAATTTTATTTTTCTTTGGTTTATGGTACAAATGTTGTTTTGCCACTTGAGAATGAATTGTTTGCTTTATGTGTTTCTTCAAAGAATTTGTTGAGCCATGCTGAGTACCATCAAAAGTAGTAGGAGGCCCATCTAACTAAATTTACTCCTCTTGATGAGAGGAATCTACATTCTTTTGAGCATAATAGAGCTTATATGAGTTATGTTGCCAAATAATACAATAAAAAAGTATATCATCATGATTTTAAAGTTGGGGATCTAACTTGATAATGTATATAAGAAGAACAAGAGCAAATTTATGAAAAAATAGATTGGTCCATTTACTATTAAAGAGTTGTTTGGATTTTGGAAAATAAAATTGTAAACAATGAATGGATTTGAGTTGAAGGAACCCATCAATTTTGTGCATTTTAAATTCTTCTACAAATAACCCTCTTCCAATTTGCTTGTATATTTTTCTATTTTTGTGGGTTACCTATTGATTTGGAACCTTGTTTTTCACTTTGACTACTTTGATTATTTATTTGTAAGAATTGGTCTTGTACATTCTTCAATTTGGCACATCTTCATGTGTTTTGTGGCATATATTTCTTTCATGAATATGATCATCACATTAAGTTGCAATTCTAGTTGTCTTGGTTTTTTGTTACCTTTTTCCAATTTTTACCTTAGCGGTTTGTATTTTCATGTTGTTTTTCTCCCCTAACATGATCACCACCTAAAGTGGTGATTTTGGTCTTTCAAATTTATTTTTCTTGGTTTTGGTCTACTTTTTCCTTAGTTTACTCTTATTATTTAGTTTACATTATGGTTTATTCATTGCTTGGTTTTTTCCATAAATTTTAGTTGCCATCTACTGCTACTATTTTTTTTATATACTTTGTTTGCTTCCCCTCATCATGGTGTTGCTCTTGCCAACAAGGGACACATGATGTCTTCAAAGAATTTTCTATTGTCCACATTAGTACCCTACTTTAAGTGCCATAAGGCAATTGCCTTGATTCAACCCATGCCATATCATATACGGTATGGGGTCAAAAAATCGAGACAACATTCCTTTAAACTTTTATCCAATTAAAAACCTTCAATCTATCTATTTAATCAACCATTTTGGTGTCCTCTGGTAGTGGCAAGAGTTCCTTGTTAAACAACATGCTTTACCAAATAATACAGTGACTGATCCTCTTTGTAGTAGGGGCATGGTGTATTTTTCTTTTATAGTATTTAGTTCCCTTGAGATGAACTATAATGTGTATATAGATCATTTAATAGTTTTTTCTATTTTTGTTTACTATAGTGGCAAGTGTTTTTGTTGAACAATGTGCTTCGATGAATACTACAGTGTGTGACACACTATAGTAGGGGCATGGAAAATTTTCCTTCCATGATATTTCATTCACCTAAGGCATGCTATTGTGTGTATCTAGCCTATGTTGGTTTATTTTTTATTTTTTCTCCTTTTTTTGTGGTGGGCATGCCTTGTTGAACAATGTATCTATCATAAAAAATAGGGCATGCATTGGCCTTGGAGGCATATATTTATATACCATTCATAGCATACTTTGGCATTCCTTTGATAATAGTGGGTGGACATGATTTATTTACATAGTGTTCATCCATAATTTAATGATATTTTTAGGATTGGGGGTTAGATATTTATGTTTCTGCTTGGCATGAGTTGAATTCTCTTAGTCTATCTCACTATAATGACTTGTGTGTTTGTTGGTATGTGGCACTTGTTAGATACTACATATGGCATATCTACTATAGTGGAATGTATGGTTGGAATATCACCTCATTCATGGCTAATACTAGAGGGAGGTAGTGTATGAAGAGTGTGTCACAAAATGCTATCCAAATATTTCATACTTTAGATCAATAAAAGTCACGATACATGATATTGAACACTACTTAAGTCATAGATATAGTTAGAAAAGTTATAAATGGCATGCCATCAAATACTACACAAACCATAAGTATATACCATAAATGTAATAAAAAATATCATGAAAAATATACATAGAAGAAAAAATGATATTGCATAAAAGGAATATCATATATATAAGTACATCAATATACATTATTGTGTATGGGGTATTGAGTGCCATCATCTTAAGCTACCAAATTTATTAATAACATAGCCTCATCACTTAGAGAATCATATATAATCTATTATGGATGTCATGGAGGATACAAATAATGCTATCATACATACAATGGAAGAGGTTGTGGCTAAAAAATCAACCCCTATGTACCTTGTGTGTTGGGCATCTATGCTATGGTATAAAATATACCTAAGTGGGATTGGCACGACATAGATATCCTAAGATCCACTAGCTCTTCCTACACTTATTCTAGGTCTAACTAACCTTGGGTTAGTTATTGCTATAATGCATTGTCTATATCTATTGTCTCCCCTCATGGTTATAATTATAGATCCCTCCAGTAAATCTAACATAGTATGTGATCTTACCCGAATACCTAAGTCAAAATATTATCAAGTTAATGGGCCCTACTATACAAGTCATTCAATCTCTTTGAAGGGTCTTCCTAAGGAAGTGATGTCGATGATAGGCTATAAAAATCTAGTACTCTGCCTAGGGTGACTTTATGTAATCTATCACTAAGCTCACACCACTCTTGGGAGGTCTCTGTATTCAAAAGGAAATAAATGGAGTTAGATACATCACATACAAATCATATCATATCAAGCTAACTATAATAATACATAGAAATAATAAATTAGTGTTATGTTGTATAAGGGAAGGAAATTTATCTAGGCCACCTAGCTATCAAGTGTGGTCATCCTCCTTGTAGAAAGAAGAATGTAGTTCCATAATGTCTATCTTGACATTACAAATTTAGATGTCCTCCATGTCTATCTCCTCCTTTGATCCCTCTCCCTCATCTAGGGCAATTTCCAATGGATCCTTCCTCCTCTATCATGTCCTTATCTATAGAATCCTCCCTTAGAGTCTCATAGTTATTTACTATCTCCACTACTCTTGAGAACTCACCCCTCTTCCATGTTAGTGCAGGAAGAGGCACATCAATATCCATGGGTGTCCTACTGGATGGGGCACTTTGTAATATGCTCACAATGATGACCTTTTCATTTCCTCTCTTATGTTGCATCATAGGCCCCTATAAATCCATCTTATGTCAAGGAAGAGACTCATGTTTGTGGTGGACCACTCTCTCTATATTCTAGTCGCTCTCATATATATTAGCATTATGGATCAAGACATGAAAGCTTACTCTCTAGATGTGGATCCCTAAACTAGACTAGGACCCAATTTGCCCTATTAGGTTCTAGGATTTCAAACCAATGATCACACACCATGATAACTTGTCTCACCCTTATAACCTACTACAAATACCAATATTTTCTCTAGCATAGGTGATGATAGGGGGTCTATATAATCTAACCCCTAAGAATCTAGGTCAATGGTAGTACTTATGGATGTGATGTCCTTGTAATATACCCCCTTTCTCTCACTCAAATATCCCATAGTTTAGTCTCCTAAGGCAAGCCTAGAGGATGATACATGGAAAAATAATCATATATTAGGCTAATTGCATGTGTATGGTAGTGTTGAATGTGATACACGTCATGATATAGGAGCATTAGTAAAACTCTTCCCTAGGAAAACCCTCTGTATTGTATTTTGTGGCCCTCCTCCATGGTAAGGTATAGTGGATATATACAATATACGAGGATCATGTTTGTACCTTATGAAAAAACATGTAGGTAAATAGGAGGAGGATCCCCACCTATAATGCAAAGGGGATGGTCATGGATGAGCAAATCCTCTCAAGGATGATGGCATAAATCTACCTACACCTAAGGGTTCGTAACCTACCTAATCCATTCTTAAATATAAGCGGGATCCCTATTCGATAATAAGTGGCCATGTCATCTCTAGTCTATCTTGGATACTATTCTAGTGCTAGCCTTGGCATCATGTCAATGTTGGTCCCATCATTAGCACTTGCCTAATCTAACCTCAGCCTACTAGGTCATACATTAATGATGCTAAGTTATAAAAATGGTTTAACTATTATCACCAACTTTGACCATGATTATTGATTGGAGCTAAGATTACCTCTAGTTCGGCAAGACCCTGATCCCTCCTTTCAATTGGTGACCTTGACCATTGTCTTTTTCTATTATTTTTAGTGTTGGACATGATCACCTCATTTTTCTAAGATTAACTCTTTGGCCCTTGAACATTGCTTTTTTGCATTTTTCCAAGATCACTTGGTTTGACCATGACCACCATTTTTTCAAAAATGGTGATCTTGGTCATCCTTAGTTTTTGGGCTTTCTAGGGGATTTTTTGGCCAAATATAGCTACTCCATGTGGATTCGATTACTTGGATGATATGATGGTCCTAATGGTGTTTTTCAAATTTTCCTGGATATCTCCTAGCTAGCCTAACTAAGTGATTTACTCATTTATTTTTATTTCTTAATTTATATTTATTTTCAACCAAAATTTGAGAAGAACACAAAAAAGGTGAGGAAATCCACCTCTCCAACATATGCCTTATGTTTTCTTGTTGTTGGCTATCTCTGCACTCAACTTGGTTACCATACTTGTGGTGGTCATAAAAAGGTTCAATGTACATAAAAGTGTAATTGACAATTCAAAATTTTACCCCCCATACATATTTTGAATATTTTACTACAAATGTATTTTTCTATATAATATTTTTCCATGTTTTGTAAGGATAGTGCTTCTAGGAATTTTGGAAAGATCTAGACTTTCCCATATTCTCTTTTTCAATAATTTTGCACCCAACTAGCATTTTTAATACTTTGGATATTTTTACAAGTAAATTCATTTCCAATTGCATGGGGCAAGTAAAAATCATATTCTACAAGAAAAAATTATTAGGGATATGTACAAGTAAGTATCAGGTATATTTCCCTCTATTATTACATTATTGCATATATTTTTTGTATTTTTTTATTGTTGTTTGTTTCAAAATAATACTTTTTGCATTGATAGTAGATTCAAAAATCCTATTTTTTTTATGCCATAGCATATAATTTTTATTTCTATTGCTTTTCCTATCACATATTGTTTTTTTTTCCTGACTCATGAGTGGCTATCCCTTGTGATGTCACCCTCTATCCTTTGGGAGGGGGAATGTGTATTGATAAAAATGTTGATAACATCTAATATTGTAGGTGGTGGAGAGTATTGACCTCCTATATATGGGATAGGGGTGGACCAATTTTGTTACTCCTTGGGTAGGACAATAATGAGCCATGGTTGTGGTTTTCTTTCTTCACCTAACTATTTCTTTTTTGTAATCTTCTCTTGTTTGTTTTTTCTTGATAACTTTTTCAAAACCCTAAAATAAGGATAGAGTCATGATTAAGGGATGTTTTAACATGCATCCCACAAAGCATGTGTCCTTAAAATTTATAATTCTAAAATTGCCTTTTTAAGTGATGATCATGGTTGTCAATTGAAATTTAGGAATTTTAAAATATAGTTGTGATTCTAATATGATTATACACCAAGGATTCGAACAATGCATAGTTTGGACTGACAAGTATGATTTTATAGCTTCAAAAAGGGTGAAAAACAATCATCTACTTCAAGTACCATTTCACCTCCTCATTTTCTCACCATGCATTCACTAATTAATGATTATTATTACTAATATTAATCTCAATATTTCTACCTCTTGCTTCTATGACATGTGATATGTTTACTTTCTTTCTCTCTCTTGCCCTTGCAGGTATAATAAAATCCATTAACTACTAGTTTGTTGCATTGCATGGAGGAGGATAGGATGCTCTACTAGGATTTTCAACCAAAGGTTATTTATTGTTGTTTAAGGACTAGTTTCCAAGGTAGTTCAAACCCTCTGCATAGTCCAAGTCTGATGTCTCCTTATTACAATGATATAACAAGTGATATGAGGTAGAAATGGACTATTAAGATGACATTATGAATGCTATAGTCATTGTTGCTCTATGTGTCAAATAATTCATTTTAATTACATTAGATTAACCCTTGATTTCATTATCCTATAGATAATCTTAGTGGAGTTCACTTTTGAATGCTCTACTTATTGCTTGAATTAAGATATTTTTTAGCTTGGATTATTAATTTACTACTATATTGTCTTTATTTAAGCATTTTTTATTTATTTTTATTAATTCAAGTAATTGTATAAGATATCCCCTTTTTCCTGCAAACAGTCCAATGAAATATTTTTCAAATATGGATTGACCCCTTTGCTAGCCTTTCTCAATGTCCTCACTAGGGCTTCCCAATAGATTTTTTTGCACAATTAAAGGAAATATCACACTAATGCAAAATTTTTGTTGTGACTATCCTTACTTCACCTTATCCCTTCCTCATACGGTATTTTGAAGGGTTGTTTGTATTGTGTTGGACCTTTGTCCAACACTCACACTCCTTCCACTCCTACTGCTTTATCGGATACAAGACCTAAGATAGGATTCTTTGGTCAGAGCATGAACATCCTTCAATTCCGTCTCATTTCTAGAAAAATATACCTAAGGCCTTACTCCATGTCCCACTGTAACTCTTGTCCTTTTGTGCTCTATTTTTTGGCCTCTTTGTTGTATAACCAAGTCGTTAGCTTATTTTTTATCAAATAATCTACTCTAGGGTAGGGGTCCACATCAAGCCCTAGTTACCCAAGTAGATGGTATTTGAGGTAATAAATGCCTCCTTGCATGTCCTTACCATAATTTTTACAAAATAAATGATTCAACAAGTTTCCTTTAATCTCATGCTTCCATATTAGGCCTCTTCATTGTTGTTTACGATGGGCCCATGGACCTCACCTAAAGAATCCATCTATTTTTATAAATGGAAGTGCAAAAAAGAGAAATATGTAACAAATTTAATGCTCCAAGGCCTATCCTACATGTTTGAGGAACAACAAACAAAAAGTAAATAGTGAAAAGAATACCTAACAAAAACCTAGCTTTTACACACAAAAAAACCTTTGAAATATATAGAAAATGATTGAAGTCTCCTCTAAATGGTGTAAAATCTATGATATAATCTCCAACAACAAATTGGATTTAGTGTTTGACCTTTTAGAATAACATGTTCATAATTAGAGAGAAGAAAAAATACAAAAATAAGACCAAATGGACTTAAAGATTTCTATAAATATTTTCTAGGTACTATGTGTGATTTGCCAATTTATTCACAAGAAAATGATGAGAAATCATGCAAAATATCATAACGATTCATGATTTTCTTAATGCCAAGAAAATTCAAAAAACTTGATGGTCAAATTTTCTCACGATTTTTGCAAAAAAATCATAGGAAATTAACTATTTTTTATTGTGGGCATTAAAACAAAGGATCTATTTTGATCTTTGGTAAAGTGGAAATGTATAGAAATTGAGTTGATCAAAATTAATTTTTATGGCATTTCTAATAGAAATTTGGGAAAATTCTATGGAGATGGTGTTTTTCAAAATAATGAAGGTAAAATTTTCCTAACTTAAATATAAGGAAATTCAACTAACAACTATGCAAAGGCTAAAGCTACAAGCTTAGTGCAATGGTAAAGGTGTTGACCTCTCTTTGAGAGGTCTAATGTTTAAACCCCACTCAGTATGAGGGGACCGGGACCCCTCATCAAAACCTGTGTAAACTCATTGAAAAAATTATGCAAAGGCTAGGGAACTTCTTACATGGATTAAAATTACAATTAAGAAAGGATGGAAATATGTTTCAATTCAGGAGGATTCACAAATTATCATTAATGCTATAAAAAAAATGATTGTGAGGATTAACTAAAAAATAATATTATCATTGATGTTCACCATCTACTATTGGAGATAATCTCTTAGAAATGTGAGGATATCTATAGAGAAGAAAATCTAGTAGTCGATAATTTAACCAATCACAATGTTGATCTTTGTCTTAGTGAAATTCAAAATTTAGAAGGCGACTGGTTGAGTGATATTTTATTTCTTAATAAAAATTATATAAAGGAGCTGATTATAGAAATATAACAATTTGAAAATAGATATTTTTTATAGGAAAGGAAATGAAAAATATATTTAATAAAATGAAAAGTTGAATATGATTTAATACCTTAACAGCAAATGTAATATTTTGGTATTTTGATGGAAGTGGCCCCTAATAGAAGCCACATATAGCTTCTTAATAAATATTAAACATGTCTATTTATATTAGATAAGTCATTCACATAATGATACTCATAATGGGTTGCAATACGTAAACTAAAATTAATTGATAATTTATTAAATTCAAATAAGAATATGCATAGTTGAGTTTATATAGAAAATATTAGTTTAAATATCCAATCCATGAGACTAGGGGGTGCTTGATATTTAGGTGAGTTCTCTTGAATTCACTATAAAAAAAACTTATAACAATCCATTAAAAAATATTTTTTTGAATTGAAATTTATGTCAATAATAATATTATAATAAATTTTTTATTTAGATTGATATATAATTTACTAAAACAATCAAATTATATAGCACCAATATGTGACAAAAATAATAATAGATTTAGAGAAAACAATAAGAACTGAGGAGTTTCACACCATAAGCTAAGGGTGAAATCCCAAAGAGCCATAAGGACATTTAGAGATATAGGTCAAGCTTAAGGTAATGCATGACTTTACATTGAATGGAAATAAATCTAAGGGTCAAATGAATCATTATTAAGGAACTAAACCCATCAGCATCTTTGTTATGAACTATTATAAGGTTCTAAGTTCAAAATATATTTAGTCCATAGCTTTCAACACCTCAAGTTTTTTTTAGTAATAAGTTTAGAACAAATGGCGGAAAGGGGAAGGTTTCACAACATAATCTAAAGTTCAAATGCCAATAGAGCTATGAGGACACTTAGAGATAAGGGGTAAAGTTAAAGCAATGCATAGGCTAAAGGTAAATTATAACCATATTTTGGATCCATGTCCACCTTCATATGCTTTGAAATTTAACCCCTTATGTCAAGATTTTAGAAAGTTTATTAAGATACGTTTAACTTGTTGAGATGAATTCTCTTCCATAAATAAGGATTATGTTCAACTACGAAAATCTATAAAAAAAACTAGAATATAAATGGCATGAACCTCAAACTATGAACTAAATCTATTGATAACACATCTTGGATTTGCATACCTGTTTACACATTCAAAAATCATTTGAGACAACCTCATTTACTAGCACTACATAAGATGATTGAAAATTGTAATGCGGAAAATATTTATAATGTTGTTGTAACCAGTTTAAAGGATATTGCCAAAATGGATGAAAAGGAAATTGCCACAAAGTTAATTTGTGTTGGAGCTGATGGTGCGGCTACAATGCAAGGACAAAGGAATGGTCTTTGTGTTAGGCTTTAGACTTTCATTGCCCCATATGTGATTCCTATTCATTGCATGGCTCATCAAATGAATCTTGCATACAAAATTGTGAGCAATTTTGATAATGTAGCCAGAGTGGAAGAACTCGTCCGTGAAATACACTCATACTTTTCATGCAGTCCAAAAAGGTTTGCAGAGTTTCAACAATTTTCTCTAGGTGTAACTGAAGGCAGAAAAATGTTAAAAGATGTGGAAACCAGGTGGATTTCACTTTTTCTTCCTACAAAAAGGGTATTTTCAGAATATCAATCCTTGGTTGGGTTTATGTATGCACATCGTAGGGATGTTGACAAGGCAAAATATTTTCTTTTTCGTATGACTGACTTGGAAACTCTTCTCACATTATGTGGTATTCTACCAATGTTACAAGAAATGAATTCTATGATTAAACTTGCACAGGAAAGAGCAATTTATATTATCGATTTCATGAGGATGAGAAAACAAATATGTATGCTTATTGACAGGATTTATTTATCCAGAAAACATTTTGAGGATCCCAAGTTTGATAGTTGGAATACGTTAGTTAATGTCAATGAACCGAACAACTTTTTAAAGTTCAACATCAATGATAATATTTGTATAGCTATCCATGGAAAGTTGATTCTTGTATATCATTTTGAAAAGTGATTAGATACACTAACAGATGATGTTGAACAAGTGCCCATTACACATTCCATATTCGATGAGGTTTTGGATAGCACTAAGAATAAATTGAAAAGAATTGCAAATGCATTAACAAGAGAAATAAGAGATCGTTTTAAGAGATATGAGACACTTGAGGCCATGGTTGTTGTTAATCCTAATTTATGGAATCCTTGTGGTGACCATAGTAGTAGAAGTGAGTTGTTTGTAAAATATATGGGCAATCTTATGACACATTTCTCTAAAAGTGTGGAAATAAATGGCATTGAAATCAATGGTATTCTAAACAAAGATCTTTTGAGACAACAATCAACCAATTTTGGAATTACAATGGATAATCAAATTGCACATTTCAGAAATCCACATGAGACTGGTTCAATCACGCGTTTCTAGGAAAAATTGTATCGAAGTAGTGTCTTACAAGAAACTATGAGTGAATACTTTATTTTATATGAATTATGTCAAACAATGATTTTGGGATCTATTGAAGATGAAAGGATTTTCAGTGCATTATATTTTGTTAAATCAAAAGTTCGTAATAGGTTGGACAAAAATTTGGATAATTGTTTGAGATTGTATGTGTCATCGTACGAGGTGGGTAAGTTTCCCTATGACATAGCGTTGACATATTGGAAGTCCCTAGCCAAAAGAAGAGGTCTATCTAATACTGTTGATAATGACGAAAATGATTCATCTTGGAGTGATGATGAGATTATGGAAACGCAAAATTCACAGATTCTCGGTTCTTTTGGAGAAGTTGATAAAGCTTTGTATTACCTTCCAGAAATGTAAAAATTGCAATGATTATATGACAAATTCATATAATCTAAGATTTTTCAGATTTGAAATCATTTTGTAAAATTTTAGTGATTTGAATAAATTCATTTTATCAGTGATTTTCCATATTTGATATCATTTATAAATGTCAATGATTTGAAAAATTTCATATTATCAAAGATTTTTTGTATTTGATTTGTTGTAAAATTTCAATGATTTGAAAAAATCATATAATCATTCAATTTTCAATGATTATGAATGTTTGCTTTTTAATGATATGGACTGTCTATGTTTTCAAAATTTATGATTTATGCTATAGCTTTGAGTAAGTTGAAAATTTGAAAACCATGTATACGTAATGATGCTATGTTATTGAACTAATTGTATATGTTGACAAAACATAGTTATTTTTCCTTTGAATTTAAATGTATGTATATATCATTAGTATCATTAGTTGTATGATATTACAAAATATAGTGATTTTTTATGATTTATGCTTTGTCATTGAGTAAACCTTGTATGCATATTGCATACATAACTAGTAAAAATTTCTCTACATATGTATGAAAAATGCATGTAGTATATTACTCTAGATATGGAAAATGAAAATTTTAACCCATTCATAGATATAACCATCGTAAACTCACTTTGAAATATAAAAAAAATATAGCATAATACAAATTACCATATTCATTTTTATACAACTATAATGACTAACTATGAATGCACTAAAAATTGAAACCTATGCATAGATATATCCTTCGTAAACCCACTTTGAAATATAAAAACAATATAGATATATCATTCGTAAACTGAAATAAACAACATGAATATAAATATACTAAAATTTAAACAAATGCATAGATATATCATTCGTAAACTCATTTGAAAATTGAAATATAAAAACAACATAGCAGAATCCACAAGACAATACTCATTTTTATATCACAACATGAATAACTTTGAAAAACATGTAAATCTATACCTATGCATACATATATTCTACGTAAACTCAAGCATATTTGAAACACCATAATACTTAAGAGATTAAAATAACACACAATTATAAATGTAAATAGTGTAATAGTAAAATAATAAAAGCAAGTATATTGTTTTCAAATGAAAACATATGAAATGTCTTAAAATTGTCTTTCAAAATATCAAGTTTTAAAATTCAATTTTTCACTTCAGAATATTTTCCCCCTTCCACATTATCCAAAGCAATGGCTCCTCCCTCATCTTTCCCATGTTCATATTCTTTTTCATCATCCACTACTTCCATGATTTCCTCATTCTGCATTCCAATGACTCTTTTCTTGGGCTGGGTAACAATACTATCCATTGCTCCAGAATTGACAAGGATCTTCTCAAAATTTTGTAATCCATCGAGAAGGGTGTTTTCTTCTTTGCCAACATCTTCAGATGTTGGTCCTTGAACTTCTTTACCCTTCTCCTTTAGTAGAACATCAAGATCCAATCCATTGCGGATAATGATTTTTCGCAAAATGTTGTTTTGTCGAACTGATTCATGTGCTCTTTTTTTCATTTCCATGGATGCGTTTAAGAACTCCTTTGCCATCCTGAGATAGTCATGCAGGTTTTGAACCTGCTTCTTGAGATTTTCATACTTTACCTACAAAAAGGAAAAATAGTTAATCAACATGAAAATATAATTACATTTTAATAAGAAAACCACAAATTTTTGAAAACAAAAGTGATTAAGTCAAACCTCAACAACATTCTTTGCAGCTACAACAACAACAACCTTTTTCTTATCACTAGCCCATTCATTGTAATAAGCTTGGGCCTCACCGTTTATGTTCTCCAATCTGTTCATCATAAACTTTAAAATTTCATCTGTGTATGATGTATTCACATTCACAATGCCATATTTTACTTGTTGTAGCAGAGCCTCCATATTTTCAGGTTCATTTTCAACAAAAGAAAATTTTCTTTCTCTTTATGAAAAATTATTGTATCGGGCATTAATTTCCTTTATCAACACCTTGGCCCGATACTCCCATTTTTTCAATTTTGTTATATCTGGAAGTAGTAAATCCTTAATTGTAGATTCAACGTTATCAGAAACCAAATATTTTTCTGAAATATTTAATCTTTCATCCTCTTGTCGAGGAGGAGCCTGACGGGTGCTTTTTTCCCTTGGAGGAGATTTGCTTGAACATTCTGCACCTTCATTTCCTTTGTCTTTAAGTAATTTTGATAGTTGATAAGCAATGGGTGTGTTATCTTGCAAAAATAAATATTTATCAAGTGGAACTTCATCCAACCCAGTACCAGAAGCTTTTGGTATATCCTTAAAAGTAAAATTACCAATAGAAATACGGTCGAATCCTAAAAATGTTTTTGAAGCTTCTTTCTCTGAAAACTGTTGTGTTGCTTCCCTCTGTGGCCTAGATGGAAGAAAGTGTTTTCCAACTGGGAAGCATTGACCTCGCATTTGAGTTTGGCATTGTGGAGGAGGGGGCGACATTTTTTGATTTTTTTGATGAAAATGTTGTAAGGGAACTTAAAACATAAATATAAAAATTAGTTATAAAATTTGTGAAGGTAAAAAGTTTGCGAAGGTAGAAAATAAAAACTAGTTATAAAATTAAATTATGGAAATTGGTTGCAAAATTTGTTATAACACTTACCGGTAGAAGAAAAAACATCTTGCATAGCTACTGTTGCATATGGAATGTTGGCATGTTGTACATCTAAAAAAAATAAAATTAATTAAAAAAATAGTAAAAATTTGTTAAAATTTTGTTTAGGCAGTAATTAAAACTTACTCCCCGAAGATGAAACATCTTGTGCAACTATGCTCGTTGGCACTGGACGAGCAACCACAGGTGGAGGTTTTCGATGATCAGGAGAACTAGATCTTCTACGTTTCCTTGTTGATCTTCTCCTTAGCAGTGGTGTTGTTTCCTCCGTAGGTGTTTCAAAGTCTCCTGATTCCTCTGGATTATAACCTCTCATAGCAGCATCCCACTTTGAAGAGGAAGAGGATGCCTTTTTCTATGTTTGATATAAAATATCAAAATTACAAAAAGACAAACATAGGAAAAATAAAAATTTTACTTAAATATTAACAAAAAAAATTACCTGAACCTATTGTTCTGTCATGGCTAAATTGACTAGGATTGAGTGCCAAGATGTTGGCACTGGAGTGTTCTGCAAATCATAAAAATATTCATAAAAAAAGCAATAATAAAATTGCATGTGCTAATAGTCGACGAGGGTGAAACATGGGTTTTCACGTTCTCTATTTTCAATCTGATCCGATGTGAGACATAGGTGGACCAGTCGAATCGTTGGTGTGCAACACAATGGACCAAATACGCTAAGGCCCACATCAGAATTTTTGTCAGCCTTCCTTGCAGAACGAGTCTGGCAAGGAAGAATTCACAACATGCCCGAAGAAATTTATTTTCAATCACCGGTATGGTCAAACCCCTTCTAGACTTGGTGGACGTAACTACAAAAAAACAAAATCAGTAATTGTACACCAGTGACTAGAAATTAAATCCAATTAAATAAAAAATAGTTATACCTTGAAAATATTCCGACTGCACATTGAAGTTGGTCTCCAAGTAGAGTTTGTCCTCATCAGTTAATTGGTATTTGGAAGTGATAGGCTCACAACCAGCGTGGGGCAATGTTGTCAATCTGGAGACATATGTGGCTGAGAAAGAAAGAACGATGTTTTTGTTATCGATGACAATATTTACCTTACTCGAATCAATATTATAACCTGCAATGATCTTCTCCAGTAGTTTTATGTCCATGTCAAACTACGATATTGAAACTAGACCCCAAAGACCAGAGTCCATGACCCAAGACATGTCGTAACCCGATGTTGATAAAATTTTTGAAATCAAGGGGTAAACCAGGTTTTTATAATGAACTTTAAACACTCTAGGGGTTGTAGGGGATGCCATAGGGTGTACGGGTATGGATAAGAAGATATAGTGGAAAAGGGTTCAAATGGGAGAAAAAGGGTTAAAAATCATTTAAAAATTAAGGTAAAATGTTAAAACCAAGCTAAAAGTGGAGGAAGAGAGTTAAGATTACATTAAAATGAGAGGAAAAGGGGTAAGAATACGTTAAAATGGGAGGAAAACCATTAAAACTATGATAGAAAAGGTGAAAAAATGATTTTTAAAGCCTTTATATAGACCTTTTTACATGTAATCAGCTCTTGGATGGGTGACACATGTCCTCTGCATGCAATCATTTAATGTATGGACAAAACATGGCATAGATGCATCACTGCTACTAACAATGAACTCAATATTATTGCAGCACATCGACATGCATGCATCCAATCGTCATACCTACATCCGATCGACATTACTACAGTCGATCATCATACCTATCATCGATCGTCATACATGCAACCAATCAGTTTCCCTACATCTAATTGAATTGCCAACACTCGATTGAAATTCTTGTAGTTGATCGTCATCCCTACAGCCGATCAGTATTATTGCATTTGATCAACATCCCTACATTCTTGCAGTCGATCGTCATGCATGCAACCGATCATCATACATGTAGTCGATCATCACGCATACAACCGATCATCATGCCTGTAGCTGATCCTCATTCCTGCATTTGATCATCATATCTACAACCGATCAACATGCTCGATATTATTTCAATTGATTGACATACCTGTAGCCAATCGTCATACCTATAGCCAATCGATTTTCTTATAGTCGATCGTCATATCTGCAACCGATCGACATGCATGCAACCAATCGATATTATTTTAGCTGATCATTATACCTACAGTCGATCAGCTTTCTTACAACCGATCATCATGTCTGCAACTAATCAACATACCTGCAACCGATTGACATTATTTCAGCCAATCATCATGCCTACAATCAATTGTTTTTCTTATAGTTGATCATCATGTCTGCAACCGATCAGTATGCATGCAACTGATTGATATTATTTCAGTCGATCGTCATGCCTACATCCAATAAAATTTATTACAGAATATCATCATGTCTGCAATCGATCTACATGATTGCAATTGATCGATATTCTTTCAACTGATCATCATGCCTACAACCAATCGTCATTCCTATAGTCGATCGATTTTTTTGGTTGATCATCATGTCTGCAACCAATTGACATGCCTTTAATCGATCATCATGCCTTCAACTGATCGTTCATGCCATTAGTCATCATTTCGGTCTAAATTCATTCATTTTTGCCTAAAGCTTTTAAGTTTGTCATACATTTTTATATTTTGCAAATCGATATTCATAGCCCTCAACACAGAAAAATTCAACACGGTTTGAAAATTTTTATATAACAACAATATAGCATAATACAAAATATCATACTCATTTTTAAATAACAACAAGAATGTCTATGAATAAAATGAAAGTTTAAACCCATACATAGATATATGATATATCCTTTGTAGACTATACATAGATATATCCTTTGTAAACATATTTGACAATTGAAATATAAAAACAACATAGCATCATACAGTAATTGAAAAATTTAAAAACAGTCATAGCATCATACATGTAATTGAAAATTTAAAACCATTCATAGCATCATACATGTAATTGAAAATTTAAAACCATTCATAGCATCATACATGTAATTGAAAATTTAAAACCATTCATAGCATCATACATGTAATTGAAAATTTAAAACCATTCATAGCATCATCCATCATAAACACTATATGACATATAAAAAGAAAATATCTTAATATAAATGATAATACTCATTTTTATACATCAATAATGACTATCAATAAACTGAAAATTTAAACTCATTTGAAAATTTAAACTCATAAACACAAGAGATGAGAATAACACATGCATACATATATTCTTCGCAAACTCAAGCATTTTTGTAAACATATTTGACAATTGAAATATAAAAACAACATAGCATCATACATGTAATTGAAAATTTAAAACCAAACAGAATTAAACCATTCATAGCATCATCATGAATAAAATTAAAACCATAGCATCATACACGTAATTGAAAATTTAAAACCATTCATAGCATCATACATGTAATTGAAAATTTAAAACCATTCATAGCATCATCCATCATAAACACTATATGACATATAAAAAGAAAAGATCTTAATATAAATGATAATACTCATTTTTATACATCAAGAATGACTATCAATAAACTGAAAATTTAAACTCATTTGAAAATTTAAACTCATAAACACAAGAGATGAGAATAACACATGCATACATATATTCTTCGTAAACTCAAGCATTTTTGCAACACCATAATACTCAAGAGATGAAAATAACACACAATTATAAATATAAATAGTATAATAGTAAAGTAATAAAAGCAAGTATCTTGTTTTCAAGATGAAAACATATGAAATGTCATGAAATAGTCTTTTCCCATAGATCAAATTTTGAAATAGTCATGAAATAACTTTAGAGTCTTTGCCCCTTTCCACCACTTCTTTTTTTGTCTCAACGAGTTCCACATTCTGCAAAGCAACAACTCCCCCCTCAACCCCTTTTTCCTCTTCCACTACTTTCACATTTTGAATTGCAATGCCTCCAGAACTGACAAGGATTTTCTCAACACATTCCAATCCTTCGAGAAGGGTGTTTTCCTCTTTCCCAACATCTTCAGATATTGGGCCTTGAACTTCTTTACCCTTCTCCTTCAGCTGAGCATCAGGATCCAGTCCATTTCGAATAATGATTTTTCTCAAAATGTTGTTTTTTCGAACTGCTTCTTGAGCTCTTTTTCATTGACATGGAAGCATTTAAGAACTCCTTTGCCATCCGGAGATAATCTTGTAGGTTTTGAACTTGCTTCCTGAGATTATCATATTTTACCTGCAAAAAGAAAAAATAATAAGTCATTAAATTATTTCATTTCAAAAAAGAGAACAAAAAAATAATTAACACATAAGTGACTAAGTCAAACCTCAGCAACATTCTTTGCAGCTACAGCTACAACAACCTTTTTCTTATCACATGCCCATTCATTGTAATAAGCTTGGGCCTCACCGTTTATGTTCTCCAGTCTGTTCAACATAAACTTTAAAATTTCATCAGTGTAAGAGGTATTTACCTTTACCATGCCAGATTTTACTTGTTGTAGCAAAGCTTCCATCTTTTCAGGTTCATTTTCAACAATAGAAAATTTATTTTCTCTTTTTGAAAAATTATTGTATCGGGCATTGATTTCCTTTATCAACACTTTTGCCCGATACTCCCATTTTTTCATTTTTGTTACATCTGGAATTAGTAGATCCTTAATGGTAGATTCAACCTTATCAGAAATCAAACCTTTTTCAGATATATTTAAATTTTCTTCCTCTGAACGAGGAGGAGCCTGAGGGGTTTGGGTTTCCTTTGGAGGAGATTTGCTTGAACATTCTGCTCCATCATTTTGATGATTTCCAAGCAGTTTTGATACTTGGAAAGTAGTGGGAGTGTTGCCTTGCAAAAATAAATCTTGATCAAGTGGAACTTCATCCAACCCAACACCAGAAGCTTCCTGTACACCAGAAAAATTAAAATTTCCAAAAGAAATCCTTTTGAATCCTGAAAATGTCTTCGAACCATCTTTTTTTGAAAATTGCACTGTTGCTTCTCTTTGTGGCCTAGACGAAAGAATGCATTTAACGACTGGGGGAATTGACCTCGTATTTTATGTTGGCATTGTGGAGGAGGGGGCGACATCGATTGCTATTTTTGTTGATGAAATTGTTGTACAGGTTCTGAAAACATCAAAATAAAAATTAGTTATAAAATTTTTGAAGGATGATTATGAAAATTGGTTACAAAACTTGTTATAACACTTACCGACAGAAGAAATGACATCTTCAATAGCTATAGATGCAAGTGGAATGTGGGCATACCGTTCATCTAAAAAAATAAAATAAAATTTAGTAAAAACAGTAAAAATTTATAAAAAAATTGTTTTGACAGTAATTAAAACTTACTTCCCGAAGATAAAACCTCTTGCATCGTTGGTAGTGGACGTGCAACCGCAGGTGGAGGCTATCGAGGATTAGGAGATCTAGATCTGATACTTTTCCTTTTTAATCTTCTCCTTAGCGGTGGCATTGTTTCCTCCACTAGTTTTTCAGAGTCTCCTGATTCCTCTGGATTATAACCTCTAACAACAACATCCCGCTTTGAAGAGGAAGAGGATGCCCTTTTCTATGTTTTGTATAAAATGTAAAAAATAAAAAAAAAACATATGAAAAATAAAATATTTAATTACAAAATTAACTAAAAATTACCTGCACCTGTTGTTCTGTCATGGTTGCATTTACAAGGGTAGAGTGCCAAGATGTCGGTACTGGAGTATTTTCCAAATGATAAAAAGATTCATAAAAAAAACAATAATATAATTGCATGTGCTGATTGTCGGTGAGGGTGAAGCATGGGTTACAATGTTCGTGATATCCATTTTGATCCGATGTGAGACATAGTTGGACCAGTCGAATTGCTGGTGTGCAACACAACGAACCAAATATGCTAAGGCCCACATTGGAATTTTTGTTGGTCTTCCTTGCAGAACGAGTCTGGCAAGGAAGAATTCACAACATGCACGTAGAAATTTATTTTCAATTGAAGGTACAGTCAAACCCCATCTAGACTTCGTGGCCATAACTGCAAAAAAAATCAGTTATTTTAGAAACTAGAGCCTAGAATTTAAATTTAAATTCAATTAAATAAAAAAAGCAATTATACCTTGAAAATATTTTGGCTGCACTTTGAAGTTAGTCTCTAGGTAGAATTTGTCATCATCATTTAATTGGTATTTTGATGTGATTGGCTCACAACCAGCATGGGGCAATGCAGTCAATCTAGCGACATTGAAAGGTGTGAAGGAAAAACTAAGTTTTTGTTGTCAATGACAACATTTACCTTGCCAGAATCAATATTGTAACCTGCAATGATCCTCTCCAGAAGTTTGGTGTCCGTGTCGAACTACGACATCGACACTAGACCCCGAAGACCAGAGTTTGTGACCCATGACATGTCGTAACCAGGGGTTGATAGAATTTCAGAAATAAGGGGGCAAACAAGGTTTTTAAAATTAATTTTAGACATAACTGGGGTGAGAGGGGACGCCATAGGTGAGAGTATGGATCAGAAGATACAATGGATGGAAAAGGGAGGAAGAGGGTTAAAACTAAAGGTAAATGGTTAAAACTAAGATAAAACGAGAGGAAGAGGGTTAAAAGTGCATGAAAAAGTGAGATAAAAGGGGAGGAAAAGGGTTAAAACTATGTTAGAAAAGGTAAAAAATGATTTTTTATCCCTTTATATAGATTTTCTAGCTCATGGATGGGTGACACATGGCACATATCCATGGCATCCGATGACACATGCCACTGGGTACTGTACACACGATCGTCATTCTTGTAGCCCATCGACAATGTTGCAATCGATCGACTTTGCAGGAACCAATCGACTTTACTGCAATCGATAAACATTATTGCATCTAGTCGATATGCATGCAATCATCATACCTACAACTGATCGACATGTCTACAATCAATGGATAATAGGTATATCTACAACCGATCGGTATGGCAGTAATTGATCGACATGTCTACAACTGATCGACATATCTACAATCGATTGGTATGTCTACAACCGATCAACATGACTACAATCAATTGGCATGGCTTCAACTGATCGATTTGTCTATAATCGATCGATATGAATGCACTCGATCGGTTTATCTGCAACTGATTGGTATATCTGTAGTCGATCGATATGTCTGCAACCAATCAATATATGTGCAATCGATCGTCATCACTACAGTCGATCATCATCGTTGCAACCGATCGACATGTATGCAATCAATCGATAATCGGCATGTCTACAATCGATCGATATGTATGTAGCTTATCGGTATGTCTGCAACTGATCGATATATCTACAACCGATCGTCATCACTGTAATCGATCGACATGTCTACAACCGATCGGTATCTCTACAATCGATCGTCATGTTTGTAGCCGATCGACATACCTACAATCGATTGAATTTTACGTCTCAGACCGGTCGTCATAAATCATAAAGGCTAAAAGCATTTCTTGTTAGCCTAAATCCTTTAAGTTTTCTATACATTTTTAGAGTTTGTAACCCGATATTCAAGGCCCCAAACACAGAAAAAATTGCCATGGTTTGAAAATTTTTGGAGAAAAAAATTTGAAATTCACCATGGTTTGAAAATTTTTGGAAAAAAATAATTGCAATTCGCCATGTATACTTCTACATATTTCATCGAGATTCCAAGATAATTCACCTTCATTTTATAAATAGATTTTGGGGTCGACCCCTTATGCATAACCCTATTTTGAAGGAACTCTTGAAGAATAGGAGTTTCAGATTTCAAAACAATGAGGTCAGGCTGAGAATGGCCACTACAGGAACTATCCAACTTCTTAATAATTGCCACTCTTGGATCACTAATATCAACCTCCACCAGCTTATCCATGATCCTATTCCCTGTAACCAGGTCCTCATGCTCAATACGAATGGGATGTGACATAGGATCCGCCATGGACCCTATGCTCTAGCTATGAATTTGAAATGCCACTAGTTTCTTCTTAGCCTAGTTCTACTTGGGAGGATCCCTTTTAAGAGTCTATATATTATTCTGAATGCCCTTAGGGCACGTACCAAATAAATGACCAAAACTACTACAGACTAAGCATCTAATAGGTCTATTCTCGTAAACTATGGATTGGGTCTAGGAACCCTGGTTGGAAATGAGATCAATATGGTCCGGTAAATCCGCCTTCGGGTCTTCCATTACACGCATCCTAGCAAAAATCATTCTTGACTTGGCTCAAGTTGCAGTTTTGATCAAGAGTAAATCCCCAACAACTTTAACTATACCTCGCAATATATCTCCATACCAAAAGTGGAAAGGCAAATCTAGGAGCCTAACCCAAAGAGGAACCATATTAACTTTTGGATTCCTTGGGGTAAAATTTTACCCCCATTTTCGTAGGAATAACCCCTTCCGCCGAAGAACTAGGGCCCTCCCAAAAAATACGTTGTGAGTCTTCTTCACAGTTGAGTTTGATTAAGAAAAAAACGCTAAAAATAAAATATTTTATTTAAAAAACTAAAATTATTTAAATAAAAAACAAATGACATTAAAGAAAAACATTAAAAATAAATTTTTAAATTAAAAAATAATATTAAGAAATAAATTTCTTAATTGAAAAATAAGATTAAAAAACTCAAACTATTTTAGCATATAAAATATTTTATTTAAAAACTAAAATTATTTTGAATATACCGTACTCAACAAGAAATATTTGAAGAATACTAATAATAATAACTAAAATTATTTTAAATAAAGTGTATTTAACAGTATATATTTCAATTAAAAGAATAACATTAAAAATAAATTTCTCAAATTATTTTAAATAAAGTATTTTGATCGTATGTAAAATATTTTATATAGAAAATTATTTTTTTTCCACTCGATTGTATTCTACACACATCCTGCCGTTTGAACCTTGGACCTTCTAAAGAGAGGCCAAAGCCCTATTATAGTAGTAAGGGCTTGGCTTCTCTTTGAGAGGTCCAAGATTCAAACCCTACTCAACATGAAGGGACCAGAATCTCTTATAAAAATCTATTTAAGCTCATTATATATATATAAAGAAACAATATTTAACAATATATTTCAATTAAAAACATAAAACATATATAAAATGTTTTATTAAATGAAAACAATATTTAACAATATATAAAATCCTCAATGTAAACTCATTAAAAAATATATATTTTTAAAATAATCTTTATTTAACAATATATCTCAATTAAAAAAAAATTGTATATTAAATTTTTTATTATATAAAAACAATAACAACATATATTTCAATATTAACTATTACGGAGGAGTGAGGGAGTGCAACCAAGATTGAGAGTACACAACTAGGATTGAGCGCAACCATAATTGAGCAAGCATAGCTAGGAGTGAGCACAACCACAACCAAGAGTGAACACAACCAGGAGTGAGCACAATTGAAAGCAAGTGCGAGCACAACCAAGAGTGAGCACAACCGAAAGCAAAATTTAGAGGATTCATTTGAAAAAAACCTAGGTAACATGGAAATAAAGTCATTTGTGAAAGTCCTTATTGAAAGTATGAATGGACAAGTTGGAAGTTTGGATGCCCTAGCTAGTAATAAGGGTAAGAGAGAATCTATGGCAAACCCAGTCCGGGTAGCAGATTCTACACCAGAAGTGATTATCAAAGATGAGATGATTGAGCATGATATAATGATTCTTAAAACCAAAGGGTTAATCTATAAGTTTCATGGATATTGGCCAAGTTTTTCTGAGATTCAAAATTGGATTAAGTGGAAGTGGGGATTGAATTCAAATTACTCAATGACTTTTCTTTCGAAAGGATTTTTTCTCATTATTTTCTCCAGTTTAGAAATAAGGGATAAAATAATGGATGGAGGCCCGTGGTTTAGGGGTAAAGATGCATTATACTTAAGACCTTGGAGTGAGAATTTTTTTATGGACACATAAACTATTAAAAGGCTTTTGGTATGGATTAGGCTTTTTGGACTTCCTTATCAACTCATCAATAAGGAGGTTTTGAAGAGTATTGGTAATACTCTAGGTGAATTCATCCAAGAGGGACCATCTACTAAGGAGAGAAGACATGTTGTATACACTCGAATATGTGTTTCCATGGATATTTCTAAACCTTTACCGCAATTGATTAGGATTAAAACTGAATCAAGAGAATGGGATCAATAGGTGGATTATGAAAACATTGCATTTCGATGTCACAAATGTCATGAAACTGGGCACATGGCAAAAGACTGCAAAGTAAAAATGGAGGAAGAGATAGAATTTTTTGGGCATGATGGTAATTTCAATTTGAAACAAGTAGACCATATCATAGGAGAAGCTAGGTCAAATCAAGGATTTTCCACTCCTAAGAAAGTGGCAAGAAAAATCCCTCTACATCATCAAATGGAAAAGGCAATTACAGTTCACTTGAATCAGCCATTAGAAGAAAAAAATGGTATGGAAGATGAGGAAGTACATTGCACAAGTTCAAATATAGGAGCTCAAGGTGTGAAGGAAGAGGGGAAGGCAAATTTTAATACAAAGGAAAATGGGGAGATGAATCTTAAATCAAATAAGGAGAAGGAGGTCAATCTTAATCCAGGTAAATCACCTTTACTATCCTCAAGTAGCTTAAAATATTCTCCTTCCAATAAAAAATGAAAGTAGTATGGAGTGTTTTCCTTGCACTTTAGGTTTTCAAGAGCAGTATATTAAAGAAAATCTTATGGAGGATATCCAAGGAAATTTAGGGTTTTTAGGCCAACATAAAAAGCGATGACTATGGAGGATCATCTTTGCAGTTTAGAGTTTTTAGGGCAACATAAAGAAGAAAATGCTAATGAGGCTATTCCTTGCACTTTGGGCTCTTTAAGACAACATAAACCTTTAGAAGATAAGTCTCATTTTGAACAATATGAAAAAATGGAAGAGATTGATGAAGATGAGAGTGTTGGCAAGAATGGAAGAAGGAGAGGAAGGCCATCAAACCACGATCTAAGAGAAAAAGAAACTCAGAAGGATATTGATTTGGGAAGCCAAACAAAAATATCATAGGTGTTAACAAGAAGTGGGGCTAAGCCCACTAACAAAAATAAAAAGTATTGATGATGAAAATGATATCATGGAATATTAGGGGTATGAATAAAACCCCTAAAAAAGGAGTTATTAAGGAATTAATAGGTTGTTATAGCCATGAGTTTATTTTAATACAAGAAACAAAATTAAGTAGTGAGGAATGTAAGGAGGCTTTTAAGAAGATTTGGAAGACAAGTGATTGTTTAGTAGTTTCTTCTACAGGAGCTTTAGGCGGTATTGCAATAATATGGGACAAAGGAAAATGGGATGGAGAACTATTAGAAGCAAAAAGTAATTGGGTTGCTAGATTATTTTGCAGGAAAGAGGAAAACATCAAAGTTGGGGTTATAAATGTATATGCTCCAACTATAGTTACTCCACGTGAAAGATGTTGGAAGGACCTTAGTATATTTTTGTCAAATACAATGATGATTCATTGTGATCTATGGATTATTAGGGGTGATTTTAATACTATTATATCTCCTTTGGAAAATAAGGGTGGCATTCTAGGATGGTCTAAATCAATGCAAGATTTTTCTTCATTTGTCAATTCAAATGACCTTTGGGATGTTAGTCCCTCAAGATTTCAATACACATGGGATAACATACGCATTGGGAAAAATTATATAGCATAAATACTGGATATATTCTTGTTATCCAATAATTGGTTGCAAACAAAGTATACAATCTCTTCGGATATTTTATTGCGAGCAAGATCAGATCACAAACCCATTATTTTGACTTGTGAGTCACCTAACAATGGTCATCCAAAGCCATTTCACTTCCAGTCTATGTGGCTCCAAGACCTTGATTTTTTTCAGATGGTTATGTTATGGTGGGATGAATCAAAATTTGAAGGATCATGTATGTACAGGTTTGTTCAAAAGTTGAAACATGTAAAGGAGCAAATGAAGATATGGAATGTCAAATATTTTGGTAACATTTTTAAAGAAAAAATAAGAAATTGAATCCAAACTCCAAAATTTACAAGAGATAGTAGAAATTAATGGAATGGACCAGGATTCTTATGTGAAAGAAAAACAATTACTTTTTTATTATCATAATGCATTGAAAAAGGAGTCATATTGGTTCCAAAAATCTAGAGAGAAATGGCTCAAGGAAGGAGATAGAAATACAAAGTTTTTTCATGCTACAACAAAAACAAATTTTTCTATTCGCCATATTAAAAATATTATAACTCCAGATGGAAGAAATATTGAGGATGAAGAAGATATAAGGAAGGAAGAGTAAATTATTTCAAAAATATTTTGTCAGATTCTAGGCAAGATAAGGAGGCACAAAAAAAACTTCTGCAAAATATTCCATCAATTATCACTCAGAGACAAAATGAAAGCTTGAGGAAGAAGATATCTATGGAGGAGCTCCATGAAGCAATTTTCTCTTTCCATCCTAACAAGGCACCTAGCCCCGATGGATTTCTTGCAATTTTCTTTCAAAATTTTTGGGATTTATTGAAGAGTGATATGTTAGATGCAGTGGAAGAGGCCCAAAAAAGGAAGGCTATAATAAGTGATATAAATGCTACTTTTATTACCTTGGTTCCCAAGAAGGGTGACACAAAATATTTTGATAATTTTTCGTCCAATAAACCTTTGTAATATGATTTACAAGATCATTTCAAAAATTATGGCAAACAAGTTGAAGGGCATTCTAGGGTGTATTATCTCAGAGGAACAAGGTGGCTTTGTTCAGGGTAAACAAATTATTGATGGTATAATTATTGCACAAGAGGCCATACATTCTCTTCATTCCATTAAAAAACCAGGTATGTTTTTGAAATTAGATATGAACAAAGCATATGATAGGGTTTCCTGGAATTTTTTACATGCTATTCTCAGAAAGTTTGGCTTTGATTATAGTTGGTGTGAGTGGATTAAATGTTTTTATAGCACTACAATTTTTTTTGTTTTGATCAATGGTTCTCCTATTGGGTACTTCAAGTCATCTTGTGGACTTCATCAAGGTGATCCTCTTTCTCCTTATCTATTCATTATTTTGGCAGAAGCATTAGGGAGAGAATTTTCAAAGGCAAAAATGGAAGGAAAAATCAAGGGTATTCAAGTTGCAAAAAATGGTCCCTTTGAATCTCATCTTCAATTTGTTGATGATACTTTTCTTTTGGGTCATCCCTCAGTCAGTGAGGCCATGGATTTTAAATCAATATTGTCATGTTATGAGAAGGCTACTGGATAGTTGGTAAATACTTCAAAATCCATGATTTTTTCATTAATATTGCCCTAGATTTACAACAAATTATTGTGAATATTTTGGGGTTTAAAATTGAAAAATTTCCATCAATCTACCTAGGTATTCCTTTGTCTGATAAAGGAAATAAAAAGGAGCTTTGGATCTCTTTTTTGGATAGAATGAAAGCTTGCTTGGTAGGTTGGAAAGGTAAGTTCTTAACCATGGTAAGAAGGCTACAACTCATAAAGACTACTTTGCAATCCATTCCTATTTATATGATGTCAGTTTCAAGACTGCCATCAAGTATTGCATAAGAAATTGATAAAATTCAAAGAGAATTTCTATGGAAAGGTTGTGAGGAAAAATTTAGGTTTCCTCTTTGTAAGTGGGAAAGGGTTTGTAGAGGAAATAATATTGGAGGAGTAGGCTTGTGGAATTGTAAACTTATGAATTTGGCATTAGGAGAAAAGCTTGGGTGGAGATTATTCAGAGATCAAGGAAAGAATTGGGAAAAAATATTACTTCAAAAATATATAGGTTCTCTTGATGCAATGAAATTTTTTAGAAAAAGAACTCTACCCAAAGGATCATCAACATGGAACTTCATATAAGAGAGTTTGCAATTGATAAAGAAACATATTAGATGGTCAACCAATGAGGGGAGTTATGCAAATTTTTGGTCTGATGCTTGGTTGAAGCCTTATCCTCTCATCTCAGACTCAAAATGGAAACCATTGGCTCAAGTGTGCCTAGCATGTAAAGGTCCAAAGGTCAAAGATTATATTATTATGAACAAAAACTCTAGATCATGGATTTCTTTTAGTGACCTGGTTGAAGGAGAGGAACAAAAAAAATTGTAGATGAACTTCAAAATATGCTTCTAGAGTTTTATTTGCCAATTTTTACACAAAAAGATGAGTTGGTTTGGAACTTATCAAAGGATGGTGGATACTCGATAAAGTTGGGATATGAGAATTTAGAACAATCAAAATTTCCTTCTCCCAAATATTTTCCTTGGAAGAATGTTTGGTCATTAGAGGCTCTCCCTAAGGCCTCAACATTTCTTTGGTTAGCAGTTCAAAGTAAGATTCTTCTTTCAAGAGAGAGTCTACAAAGAAGAGAATATTATGGACCCTTCAGATGTGCCTTGTGTGAGAAGGATTTAGAAACATCAGACCATTTACTCCTTCATTGTCCATTTGCTCACACCATTTGGGGTTACTTTTTTAAAAATATGAAATTATATTGGGTATCTCCATCAACATTGAAAGAGTTGATAGAATGTTGGATAAATTATTTCAAAGCTAAAGCATTATGTATTCTTTGGAGGATTGGCCCTACCATTATTTGTTGGAATTTATGGCTTGAAAGGAATAATATAATTTTTAATAATAAATATCAAAATCATGCCCAAGTTTGGAACCATCCTCTTGAATGTCACAAAAGGTGCTCACATGGAAAGTCAACGAAAAGAAGTGCTAATAATTGGCTACATGATTTGAACATACATGGAAGAGTCATCTACGACAATAGAATTAAAACAAAGGATCTACTTCGATCTATGGTAAAATAGAAATGTCCAAAAATTGGGTTTATCAAATTAATTTTGATGGTGCTTCTAAAGGAAATCCAGGAAAAGTTGGTGGAGGTGGTGTTTTTAGAAATAGTGAAGGCAAAATTCTCCTCACTTATTCATAATCATATGGAACTTCAACTAACAACTATGCATATGAGGGCACTTCTTATTGGGATTAAAATTGCAGCAGAAAAATGATGGAAATATATTTCAATTGAAGGGGACTCACAAATTATCATCAATGCTATTAAAAAAAATGGATGTGGAGACTTTAAAAAATAATATTATTGTTGATGTTCATCATCTATTATTAGAAGCAATCTCAATCTTGTAACGGTGTGAACATAAAAATGTTTGCATGTAATATTATAGTATTTTGATGGGAATGGCAAGCCACGTATAACCTATTCAAAAGAAAATAGAATACTATTATGGAGCTGCGGGGAATCGAACCGTGCCTCCCGCATGCAAAGCGAGCGCTCTACCATATGAGCTACAACCCCATGATTTTACAACATATAATTGTTATTATAAATATAAAAGCCTCCTCTCGCATTTTTCTTATTAATGTATTTATTATTCTTTGATAATATAAATCAATTAAAAAAAAAAAACAGCGTGTCCAAGCGCTCAAAACGGCAACGACGAGAGTAAGGCTACCACCTACATCTTACTTTTTAGTAATCTTCTAAAGGAAGAAGTTATCCCAGGGATGAGCGACATATTTAATTTAAAATCGTTATAAATATTTGTATATAACTTAAAATGTATAAGTAAAACTGGTAATTTTACTGATATTTGTACTATAATAAATAAATAAAACTTGTGATAAATAAATAAAATATTTATTAAATATATAACAAATAGAATTTAGGAGTTAACAAGTTATTTCAAAGGTTAGGTGGGTTGGTAAGTGTAGGTGTGGTAGGGCACTTACCAAGAAAAGATTTAGATTCAAACTTTAGGGGAAGCCAACAGCAAAGGTAATAGTCCGATCTGAATCATCTGAGTATGCGCCAGATTTACAACAACTATGGTATGAATTCGAGCACGTAGTGCTCCATTTCACATCACGCTAAATAATAATGAGATGGAATAGGATGGTATGAATCCGACCACCTAGTGATCCATTTCACATCAAACTAAATAATAACGAGATGGAATAAGTTTGATGGATACACTCTTTGTAATTTGAATTACACTTACCAACCAACTATTAAAAATAATATAATTGTAACTAAAAACAAAAAGATTATAGTTTCTTTGAATTTTGTTCGAAATCCTTTCATTTACCTTGTTTATTCTCAACTTTGCGATTTCCTTGTTCATCTTTTCATAAAACTTTGAAGTATGAATATCATGCGTTCATTTGTTCTGGGTTGGCCTTGGTTGTATTGACCTGCTTTCTCAAAGTTTTCACTATGAAAATATAATTTATTGTTTGGTTATAATAATTTGTTGTAAATTTAATAAAATTTAGACTTTGTAAAATTAATTAATTGTTTTATAGTTTTTATTTTATTTAAAAAAGGAATGATTTAAAAAATAAATATCATCAATAAATTAGAGATGATATTTGAACAGATTATTTGTTGTAATATAAATAACTTTTATATAATTTTTATTTTTAGAAAGTTCTCACTAATGCTTTAACAAAAATAATAAATAGATAAAAAAATAGTGGACCACCTTGGTAAAATTCATAAGACAACTTAAAGTACTCAATAGGAGAATCATTGACCAAACTAAAATGTTTTGAAGTGTTATGACAACATCTAATCCATTTACATGAACATAAACCAAAACCAAACTTTTTAAGAATATCATGTAGAAAATTCCAATAAACCATATTTTATGATTTGTTCAAATTTAATTTCATAAGCATGCCTCATTTTTTCTTGGCATAAAAAGAATATATGGCTTCCTGTGTAACAATTACACTATCAAGAATTTATTTACTATAAATTAAACCACCTTGTTCTTTTAAGATAACACAATCTAGAATGTTTTTCAATCTCATTACCATATTTTTGAAATGATGTTATAAATCATATTACAAAGGCTATTAGATGAAAATTTTCAAAATATTTTGTCTTGCTTTTCTTGGGAACCAATATAATAAAAGTGGCATTGATATCATTTATTAGAGTCTTTTTCCAGGCCTCTTCAATTGTAACCAACATATCACTCTTCAATAATTCTTAAAATTTTTGAAATAAAATTGCAAAAAATGCATCGAGGTCAAGTGCCTTGTTAATATGGAAAGAGATTTATTTCATGTAGCTCCTCTATATATATCTTTTTTCATAAAGATTTTATTTTGTCTTTGTGTGATAATTGATGGAATATTTTGCAAAAGCTTACCTTGTTCCTCCTTATTTTGCCCAACATTTAATTTCTTCCTAATATCTTCTTTGTCCTTAATATTTTTTCCATATAAAGTTAAAATATTTTTGATGCAACAAAAAGAGAAGTATATTTTTGGTATAGTGTAACAATCCAAAATTGAATGGGTTGCTATTATTATTATTTTTTTAACAAACATAAACAATGCTAAAATACTAATGCAAGCAACCTTGACACTAACACATGCTAAAGAGAGAGATCCTTTTCTCACTCAGTACGTGTAACTACAAGATATCTAAGTTAACCCTAGGTTCAAGTTGTCTATCATTCTTCTTATCATCAACTATTTTTCTAGCATCTAATCAGGATACACCCATCTCCATACCATGCACATGCCCATCGGTACATGTATACTATGCGTATTACGATAACTATCAACCACATCTCAGTTAGGGTTAGCTTATCTCCTTCGATCAGTCGAAGGGTACGTTCATCTCTATACCATGCACAAGTCCATTTGTGTAGATATATTATGTGTTTAGTAGATAAGCTATATGTCTCATCCTTCTTGATGAGCTAATTTATCACCTTCAATACAATCGAAGGTATACACCCATCACCATACCATACACAAGTCTATTTGTGTAGGTATGCTATGCGTACTAGGAGTTAAGCTATCCATATCATCTTTACAATGAGCTATCTTAACTCTAATGTAAGCAATCAATTTACTTAGTCAACATCACCCTAAGGGGTCTCAATCCCTTAGGTCCTTTCTATATTCACCCTAAGAGGTCTCAATATCTTAGGTCATTTCTATGTTCACCCTAAGAGGTCTCAATCTCTTAGGTCCTTTCTATGTTCACCCTAAGAGGTCTCATTTTCTTAGGTTTCTTCTATGTTTAGCAAGAAGACAAGAATAACCCTATCTATTTAATCAATCAAGGAACAAAATTTATAAAACATATAAGAAGTACTTTAAAATAAACATCATTAAATGAGAATAAACATTAAATAAAAGGAAAATCTAAACAACAATGCGTAGATACTTCATAATAGTAAATTAAAGGTTCATTCCTCAACTCATTCATTCCATTCATTACATATATCCAAGTATGGTAAAACCTCCATACTTTAAAAGAATAAAATAATACATCATATCCATCTAGGGATTTCTTCCTACGAGTCTAGTCTACTTGAACATAAATAAATTATTGCAATTATAAAACAAACCAGTGCATTGGTTCCAATTGTCCTCTTTGGTCCTCCTTGTCTTTCCATCGTTCTTTTGAGGGTAGTAGGGGATCAGGACAACTCATGGTTCTATGAAAGACATGCATCTAAATGCATCTACTAGTAACATGAAACCAATGCATTTATTGTTTACTTTTCCAAATTGCAACTATACAAATTTAATTAAAGCATTCAACCATATATTGTCTAGTTGATCTCATAAGAATATTCTCATTTTCATTCTTATGTCTCATCATCTCTAAGAGAGTCATTCAAAAATTACATATGGATCACAAGTCTTTCTTTAATAAAATAATATCAAAATCATTATTTCAAATAACTAAGGTCTTATTCCTTAGAAAATAATCTATGTTCATTCTATTTTAATTAATCAATGTCTCATTCTTTTAATTATCCAAACAAACTATTTCCTTTATTGAAAATAATTAAAGTCTCATTCCTTTAATTATTCAAATAAACTATATTTCCTTTATTCAAAATAATCAAAATTTCATTCTTTTAATTATCTAGATAAACTATATTTATTTTATTCAAAATAAAAGTCTCATTCCTTTAATTATCCAAACAAACCATATTTCCTTTATTCAAAATAATCAAAGTCTTATTCCTTTAATTATCCAAACAAACCATATTTCCTTATTCAAAATAATCAAAGTCTCATTTCTTTAATTATCCAAACAAACCATATTTCTTTTATTCAAAATAATCAAAGTCCCATTCCTTTAATTATCCAAACAAACCATATTTCCTTCATTCAAAATAATCAAAGTCCCATTCCTTTAATTATCTAAACAAACCATATTTTCTTCATTCAAAATAATCAAAGTCTCATTTCTTTAATTATCCAAAAAAACCATATTTCCTTTATTCAAAATAATCAAAGTTCCATTCATTTAATTATCCAAACAAACTACATTTCCTTTATTCAAAATAATCAAAGTCCCATTTCTTTAATTATACAAACAAACTATATTTTCTTTATTCAAAATAATCAAAGTCCCATTCCTTTAATTATCTAAATAAACTATATTTCCTTTATTTCAAATATCTAAAAGCTACTTATTTAATTAACCAAAGTTTCATTTCTTAAGTTAATCAAATATCTAAAAGCTATTTATTTAATTAACAAAAGTTTCATTTCTTAAGTTAATCAAATATCTAAAAGCTATTTATTTAATTAACCAAAGTTTCATTTCTTAAGTTAATCAAATATCTAACCAATTCTTTTAAACAAAAGAGAGCCTCAACCAAGAACTTTACAAGCCTAGGCTTCCAAATAAAACAAAAAGGAGTTTCGCTATAGAAAAGAGGTTTGGACTCAAAGACCCAACGACTTTGTTGAAAAGTTGATCATCCCAAGGTCGACCTAGCATCGAAAACAAGGAGTGATGCCACTACCCACATGGTGCAAGCAACGTTCTATCAATAATGGACCCACTGTGATCAAAACCACCCTCAAGAAAATTCAAACTGGAAAGTGCTAAACAAACATCGATTTTTAGAGGAAAAATCCAACCAAGATGGCATACATCGTAATCTACATTGACAACACACGAAAGGGAAAGAGGGAGACATCCAAAGAGATAAACGTCTAATGATATCACAACACCACAGAGAGGATGGTGAAATATAACACAAACAAACTAGTAAGATAGAAAATATATAGTGTCTCCACCAACCAAGGTTCACCCCCTCCCTAAAATGGGTAGCCCAACCTACTGATTACAACCAAACAACCTCTGAAGAAAAGTGATCCATGACCATAAAGCCAAACAATACATGACACCAAGCACAACATACAAAACTATAACAAACTAGCAAGGGGTAACTGTCATGAAACCCAATGGTTTTGGAGCAAGATGAGATAATAACCACTATTTCAAAACTCACTGGTCACAAAAGAGCAAATCGATAGTAATGTGGGGGATATAAATCAACATGGGTGAAAAGAAAGGAGTTTCCAAACTTGAACTAGGTAAGAATGTCCTAAAAGAACTTAAACCTGGAAGTAAGGATACAAACACAAGCTCATGCTTACCACCAGATACATAGGGGAAACATCTATCATAAAAAATAATCAACCATTTTAAAAAGGAGGTAAAGGAGATAGATTTGATTAACCAACCTTTGAACTATGGGGTCATCTTTGCCTTCTTCTCAAGATTTCTATTCCTTTAGCAAGATGTATGTCCTTATTTTATTTGCGTTCCTCCTCTCTTTATCACAATGAGTCCTCTCCCCTAAATTTCTTCCTCCTCTTTTCTTTATTGCACCATAGTCGAGTCCTTCCTCCCCATATTTCCACTTCCATATCTTCATTTCCTTCACTTGCCTACCATCAATACCTTCTCATCCAACCGACTACTGCAGGATATTTTTTTTATTATTTCTTTTGTTATTTTGAAACATCCTCATCAAAGAAGCTTCTCTCTCCTTAGTCAACCGAAAACTTCTTCCTCTATGCTTCTAGCTTTATATCTTTTTTTTTAAAGAAATATACTTAGCCTTTACTAAATGAATATATATTATTATCTAGATAGAACTCTTGCTATTTATATAAAGTCCCAATATTATTTAAACTAAGATCTTATTATTAATTTAAATAAAATTCTATTATTATTTAAATTAATATTTTATTATTAATTTAAATAAAATTCTATTATTATTTAAATTAAGATCTTGTATTCAAACAATAGCAACATGCTATTTTTTTTAGGATCTACATAGAAATTCAGCAAGTTAAAGGCAACCAAACACATGCACTTTTATCAAAACCACAAATGCAATTGAGTGATGAAGTAAAAGACAATCAAACATATGCACATACAAAGAGGGAGTCTTTCCATCAACCCAGTCACCCGTCTTAGTCTAAGAATTCATGATAGCTACTAGGCTATCAACTACGACTCTAGGTGGCTAGCTAGTTGATGATTATCCCTTAAGCGATAATGCATGCCTATATGAGGGTAGTCATCCATGTTATCCCCAGTCATCGTAATCATCATTTCCCCTACTTCAAGTACCCCATTCTTGGTGGACAATTCTATTCCTTCCACCTCACGAGAGTACCTGATCCTGCACATTGACAATCATGTTAGTAGTACCATGCTCTTCAAATATGAATCAATCTAAACATTGTATAATTATTCATTTGCACAAAGTTAAGTATCAAAGTACCATTGATCATCATACAATTTTTTCATGCCAAAAAGTTCCACCAGGGAGGGTCATGACATACTATCCCCCGGGACTAAACACCATCCCGGGTGTTTCCTGTTTTTACAAAAATAAAAATTATTACAATATATTTTCAAACAAGAAAGGAAGATGTTTTGGCATGTCCTCCACTTTTTTCCAAGTGGAATTTCATTCAAAAAAATGGTTCCATTGGACCTTACATTTTTCAAGAGTTTGAATATGCATAGACTTAGAACGAAACTCAAGAATCTTCATCGATATCTCTTAAATAGCCTCCAAGTTTACCATCTGTAATTTAGACACATCCCACACATGTTCAGGGTCAGCAACATATTTCTTGAGTAGGGATATGTGGAAGGTGTCATGGATCTTTGAAAATTTAGGTGTTAAAGCAAGTCGGTATGCAACTGAGTTGATATTCTTAATGATCTCAAAGGGTCCCGCAAACTGAGGATCCAAATTTATGGATTTGATAGCACTTTTCATCGATTTTGCCCTTAAGAATACTAAATATCCTACAGAATACTCCCTTGGAGTTCTCTTCAGAGCGACATAACTTTTTTTCGATCAATAACTTTCTTAAGTCTTTGCCTAATCACCTTTAGTTGATCTCACATTTCTATCACTATATCTAGACCAATCACATCTCAATATTTCAAATTGTCCCAAGATAATGAAGTTCTACACTTTCAACCATACAAGGCATTGAAAGGAGCCATTACCAAAGAGGAATGATGTCCATTATTGTAGGTAAATCCACAATGTGTAAGTTGTCTTCCCAACGAGAATTTTGATCCATGTAGTACATGTGAAGCATGTCCTCTAGTACTTGATTTACCCATTTTGTTTGACCATTTATATCAGGGTGGTATGCCAAGATCAAATTCAATTTTGTGCCTATTGCTCAATATAGGGTCTTCCAAAACTTAGAAGTGAATATAGAATCTCTGTCTGAAATGATTATTTCAAGAAACCCATACAATCAAAATATATCTTTGGAAAATCTATTAGCCACTATATGAGCATCATCCTTGATGTAACCTGGTATGAAATGTGCAACCTTAGTGAATCTGTTGACTATTACAAGGATTGCATCATGTTGATACTTGGTCTTGGATAAACCTACTTTAAATTCCATAGATATAACTTGCCACTTATTTGTAGGTATATCATGCGGATATAATTATCCTGTAGGATGCTTGTATTTATCCTTAACCTTATGAAAAATTCGAGACACTTAGCAAAAAAATTGGTGATATCTTTCTTCATCCCTGTCCAGAAAAAGTTCCTTTTCATATTTTCCCTCATTTTGGACCCTCTAGGGTGAACATAATAAGGGGATCTATGGGCTTATTGCATTATTAGATTTCTTAAATAAACCATTTTGGTATTATAATCCTACCTTGGTAGCACAAAAGATCATCGTTCATGTTGAACTCCTTATTATCCTCAAGATATCTGCTTATTTTTGCCTGAATTTACTTGTAATACTCATCTTAAGATTACTCCTTCCTCACCTAATCCATTAGATCTATGTGGCTCTTGGTTATAGCTACTATATGCTTCCTTCTACTTAAGGCATCATCCACCTTATTCTCTTTCCCCTTTATATACTCAATCTCAAAGTCATATTCAGTGATAAAATCAACCCATATTCTCTGTCTCACATTGAGTATAGGTTGGGTAAATATATACCTTAGAATTTTATGGTCAATCTTAAGCTCAAAGGGCCTTCCTACCAAGTAATGACACCAAAATTTTAGAGCGTGCACTACTGCAACTGACTCTAATTCATGCATAGAATAATTAATTTCATGCTTCTTAAGCTTCCTTGAAGTGTATGCTACCACTAACTCATCTTGGGAAAGTACTCCTCCTAACCCTTCTAGTGATGCATCAGTGCATACTTAGAAGTTCCCTTTTGGGTCTAGGATCTTTAATATTGGTGTCATAGTGAGTTTCTTCTTTAGCAACACAAAGGCAATTTCAAAATTTTTTGATCATCTAAATTCCTTTCTCTTTTTTTGTAGGTTAGTGTTAGTCAAAAAGTGACTAACTACAGAAAAATAGCTGATGCACCTTTTTGCATATTTTCCAAGAAGACCGAAGTGGCCCATATGCTAAAGATCAAAGAAAAAGCAAAACACCGCAAGGAGGCAAAAGTGTCGCGATATCGCGACATGTTGCATTTTTGCAGTCCAAAGCAAAGAGAAAGAGCGAGGAGGAAAAAGTGTCGCGATATCGTGACATGTTGCATTTTCGCGGGCAAAAGCAAAGAGAAAGAGCAAAGAGGAAAAAGTGTCGTGATATCGCGACATGTTGCATTTTCATGGGCAAAAGCAAAGAGAAAGAGCAAAGAGGAAAAAGTGTCGCGATATCGCGACATGTTGCATTTTCGCAAGCAAAGCAAAGAGAAAGAGCAAAGAGGAAAAAGTGTCGCGATATCGCGACATGTTGCATTTTCATGAGCAAAAGCAAAGAGAAAGAGCAAAGAGGAAAAAGTGTCGCGATATCGTGACATGTTGCATTTTCGCGGTCCAAAGCGAAGAGAAAGAGCAAGGAGGAAAAAGTGTCGCGATATCGTGACATGTTGCATTTTCACGGTCCAAAACGAAGAGAAAGAGCAAGGAGGAAAAGGTGTCACGATATCGTGACATGTTGCATTTTCGTGGTCCAAAGCAAAGAGAAAGAGCAAGGAGGAAAAAGTGTCACGATATCGTGACATGTTGCATTTTTGCAGTCGAAGGCGGCAAAAGAGTCCAAGGGGAAAGAATGTCACGATATCGTGACATGTCGCATTTTTGCGGCTAAAGGCGGCAAAAGAGTCAAGGGGAAAGAATGTCACGATATCACATGTCACAAGGCAAAAGAGTCAAGGGAAAGAATGTCACGTATTTCGTGACATGTCGCATTTTGGCGAAGGAAAAAGAGCAAGGAAGGAGGAATGTCACGATTTCATGACATGTCACATTTTGTACAAAAGAAATAAAGGAAAGACTGAATGTCTGATTTCATGACATGTCTCATTCGAATAGCAAGAGAGAGAAAGAAGAATGTCACGATTTCTGACATGTCCATAAAAGAATGAAGGAAAACAAAGATGTCACGATTTTCGTGACATGTCTCATTTTCGGTGGAAGCGGGAAAAGCAAAGCAAGGAAAGAATGTCATGATTTCGTGACATGTCTCATTTTCGTAGCTGAAGGAAGAAAAGCAAAGCAAGGAAAGAATGTCACGATTTCGTGACATGTCTCATTTTCGTGACTGGAAGGAAGAAGAGCAAAGCAAGGAAAGAATGTCGCGATTTCGCGACATGTCTCATTTTGCAGCTGGAGGCGGAAAAAGAGCAAAGCAAGGAAAGAATGTCATGATTTCGTGACATGTCTCATTTTCACGGTTGGAAGCGACAGAAGAGCAAAGCAAGGAAAGAATGTCATGATTTCGCGACATGTCTCATTTTCGCGGCTGGAGGAGGCAAAAGAGCAAAGCAAGGAAAGAATGTCATGATTTCGTGACACGCCAGCTGTAAAGGAATAAAGTATATTTTTGGCAACTGGGGACATGCACTGACATCAAGTGCTGATTTCTGAAGAATGGTCTATTGATTATAACCTGGCAGGTCCGCTGGATGATTGCAGAATAACAGGCTCATCTAAAATTAGCCAGAAGGAAATCTATCCAATCTACGGGAAATCCATTGTATATTATTAGAAACTGCAGACAATTACTTGTAATTGATTGAAGAAATTAAATGTACGTAGTAGAAGATACTCTTTTTAGGGTATAAATAGGAGTGAGTCGACCATGAAAAAAGGTCGGCTCTTGGACGTTTACAAGCTTGATGTACATGTACTAGGTTACAAGCAATAAAAGATTTCTTCTTCCGAGCTTCCGAAACTTCGTGTGCAAGTGTATGTATCTAGTGTTTTAACTTTTATTCACTCTAAGTTTTATAATGTATCTATTCTAAAATCTGGATTGTGCACGTATAAATCTTGTTTCTAGAGTTGAACATTAAAAGATAGTTACATGCTTTTAGACGAACATCTAAAAGTCACACTCAGGAATTCATGTTTTCTATAAAGAAGATATAAAGAAAACTCTGAAAGTAGTAATCTGCATCATCAATGTTTGTTGTTGTCCAATCTGTACCATGAGAAAAGTTTCTAGCTTAGGCTATATTTCCCTTATCTCTTGTTCCCCTTTTCTCTAAAAAACTCAAAGGAACCAGCCTTCTCTGGAGACTAGACAGATGATCTCAAGCAAGATCTGTCTATTCAATGTTGGCAAAGTCTAAGGCGCAACACTATTAACCGAAGGCAGATTTTGTTCCAACAGTTTTTGGCATGCCCGGTGGGACCAACAATCCCACAGTATTGTATAAGTTTTGGTGTTTTACCTTAAGAGCCTTTTTGTTTGAAAATCTCAAGAAAAACCACCTGGCGACTCCGTTGCAATTTAGACCATAAAAGAAAGACCTTGTCTAAAAACCTTCTGGTTATATAGCCATATGATAACCAGATCCCGAGCTAGAAACTCTGAAGAACCTATCGAGTTCTTTGAACTACATCTCGAAAGCCTAAAAGCACACCCTGTGCTAGCCGCATGATCAAATCCGCCCGACACCATTAGCACCTCTTTAACACCCACTGTAGGAGCATCTACAAGCAATCCCATAGCGGTTGTAACTCCTTTAGCAATCATGGTAGCCACCCCTACCCCAGCGCATCTTGTGTGGAATCAAACTGGCCCTTTGAACTTGGGAACACACCACCAAATTCCACAAGCTGCACTAAAAGCATTACCGACCTTTGACGGAATAGGCAAAATAGTAGATGAGCACTGTTTAGATGTATCAGCGCTAGCATCTATTTACAACATCACTCAGGAAGATGTAATGGTCAGATTGTTGATTATATCTTTGAAAGGAAAGATGCTCTATTGGTACAGAGCGCTTCCCACTGGATCCATTACTTCTTGGGCAGTATTGGCTGGCCGTCTGGTCGATGAATTTAATATACATGCGGATCCTTTCACATTGTTGAATCAATTCACTATCATTGAGAGGCATCCACAAGAAGAAATCCAAGATTTCAACATCAGATTTACCAGAACTCGTGATAGAGTACCGCAAGGCCTAAAGCCCATGGAAGAACAAGCTATATGCTATTATTTAAGGGCTTTTGATTCAGATCTCAGTATGATAATAAGGCAATCCCGTGTAACCACTTTTCTTGGGATCTATGTAGAGGCAACAAAGGGCGAAGCTGATCTCATCGCTACAAAAAGATATCCATCAAAAAGTCTATTGCCAATTTTACCAGAGCTTTCCCAAGCATCAATTTCTAAACTGCCTGTACTCCCATCAACGCATGCCCTCCCAGCTATAGCTACACCTCCTACATTCCTTGCATTACCAGCCACACCCCTTGCATCAGCTCCCCCCAATGATCAATACACGACCATAATTGATACAATGAAGACATTGTCAAATGAAATGGCATCCATGAAAAAGAGAGAGGCTGAACGGAATATCCAAGCAAGAAGATTTCCATAGATACAAAAGGAAGGTGCTTCGACAAGCAATAGGGGACAAGAGAGACCGAGCACGGTATATACAAATGAGACAGTGGAGGCCGAAGAGCCTCCCACTGATTCTAACTTTTGGTGTACTACATGTAACGATCCACATGGGGAAAGTTCGTGTATGATACACCAACATTATGTACAAAGTATAGCAGTTGAAAAGAGTAAAGAAAGAATGAAAGGCCATGTAAATATAATTAGAGAGAAGGACCACAACTTCATGATGCCTACAGTAGAACAGGTTTCAGTTTTGACAAGATCAGGTAAGAAACCACTGCAAGTAGACCCTAAAGAGCTTCAGCCATTAAATGTTTCCCCTGCTCCCAAGGAAGTTCCCAAAGAAACTCCTAAGGGAAGTCTCCCCCAGGAAAGAAAATATCAGTTTCCAGCCAAAATTCAAGGGCAAGAAACACACAAAGAATTTATTCCTCGGGGGAAAATGAAACCCAAGAACGGGCTAGGGAAAGGTTGAGATTCCCCTCACTGACAAAAAGGCAAAGAACTGAAGCTACCCAGGGATACAAAAATAAATATGAAACTTTTTCCAAAGAAAGAGAAAGAATAGTTGATTCACCTACATTCAATATAGTAGAGGAAATGAAAAAGACTCCTTCTAAGGCAAGTATGTATGATGCTCTTCAAATCCCAGGTCAAATCGATCTCCTACAGGAATCCCTAAGAACAGTGGAAAATGGAGGTGGGACTCGCATCATCTTCAAAAATGGTTCTAACGAACTTGACGTCTGCCACTGGTAAGAACAGGCCACCACCCTTTTATTTGTCCCTTCAAATGGAAGGATGGGTTGTCCACAACCGCATGATAGATTCAGGCGCTGCTACCACTGTGATACCCAAAGCAAGTATGTGATATTATGGGAATGGAGTACACTAGGAGCAACGCAGGCGTCCTATAGTTAGATGGTACTCCAATAAAAACTGTAGGAGTGATAAAGGATATTCCCATACGGCTGCATAAAATGCCTCGGATGACAGTCATACAAGAGGTAGTAGTCGTAGACTTGGAGCCCTATTTTGGTATGTGTCTATCCGGAGAGTTCACAAGCAAATATGGGAGGATACTTATCCTTAGATTATTCTCATTTGGAGATACCTTTCAAAGGTAGAAGGGTCAAGATTTTTAATGAGAAACCATCTACGTTTCATGTAGAAAATATTGGTGAAACTGACCGTGTAAATATGATGACTGAAGAAACAATAGAAGAAGATCTAATGGAAGAAACATTAGAAGAGCTCCAAGTTGAGGATGAGTTTTCTCTACAGAATTTTAATGCCATGATAGAAACAGAAATAGGAAACTATTCTATTGAGAAACCAAAATGAAAATTGATACCCTCCCTAGAAAAGGATGGTTCTGTGAATCAATTGTGGAAGCTTTTCTTTGATGGGGCTAGGTGCAAGAATGGAGCTGGTGCCGGAATAGTTTTGATTTCTCCCATCGGAGAGGAAAAGGTTTTCTCTTACAGGTTGACTTGGAGTTGCTCCAATAACGTAGCAGAATATGAGGCCCTGTGCTTAGGGTTAAGAAGGGCTGAGAAATTGGGAATCAAACAGTTACTCATCTATGGAGATTCAGAACTTATTGTGAATCAAGTCACCAAAAAATGTATAAGTAAACAACATTATTTGAAGGCTTACAGGAACAAAGTGTGGGATCTCTTAGAGGCCTTTGAGGCCCTAAATATAAAGTTTATCCCTAGAGAACAGAATACCCACGTAGATTTGTTAGCTTCAGTGGGAGCTAATTTTTGTCCTGTAAGTAATGTTATTCAGAAGTCTAAAACTCGTTAGACTTATATACGAGCCTTCGAGTGCTCGATAAAAATATTTTCTCGGCAAGTTTTTGAAAATGATGAACAGATACTGGATTTCTTAATCCATGAAATGAATTGCTCAGCCAACCGGGATCTACAGGATGAAGAGGAAGAGGACATTATTCAGGTTAAAAAACAATCATATTCCTAAGGGTCTCATCACCCTTGAAAGCCCTGTTTGATAACAATGATAGAGCAGTTGGCCAAAAAATCAAGGTCGATAAACGAAGATACAAAGATGTAGAGTTGGAGCCAGGCAAAATGATTAAGGTTGGAATCAGTTGTACGGAAGAGGAAGTGAACCGGATCAGAGAATTGTGTAAAAAATTCCCTGACATCATAGCTTGGGTGTATAGTGATCTAAAAGTGTACAATAAAGATGTTATTCAACATACCATAGAATCAGAAGAAGGAGCTAAGCCTTTTAGGCAAAAGCAAAGACCAGTGAATCCGAAGGTAGAATCTTTGATGAAACAAGAACTGCTAAAAATCCTTCAAGCTAAAATAGTATACCCTGTTAAACACTCCACCTGGGTGGCAAACTTGGTACCAGTCAAGAAGAAAAATGGAGATATCAGATTGTGTGTAGATTTCAAAAATCTGAACAGAGCATCACTCAAAGATCATTACTCGCTACCTCAGATTGACCAAATTCTACACACAGTTGCAGGAGCAATGCAACTCTTACAGTTAGAAGAACAAAGAGAGCAATCATACAATCACAATCAGAAGCATATGGCAGATACTGAAGGATGGTTCAACAAAAAGACAACTGCCAAAAAATTTAGAGTGGGAGACTTGGTTTTGAAATGGAATGTAAAGAAAGCTAAGCCAGGTAACCATGATAAATTCGATGCTTTCTGGGAGGGACCATTTGAAATTGTTTCAGAGAAACAGTTCAATGCTTTTGAGTTGAAAGATCAAGATGGATTGGTTCTTCCTATCACGGTGAATGCATTTCACCTAAAGTTATATTTCTATTGAGAAAGCAGAAAAGGAATTATATGTACAGTATAATATAAGTATATTCAGACAATATTTGTAAATATTACCATTTTTTCAGCCTTAACAAAAAATTTCAGTCGTAGCCAATCAGAAGTCGACATTTTTTTTGAATAGAGATACTAAGGTATAGAGGGAGTTTTGACGAGGTAATGTTCACTTTTTATCTAAGTGCATTTTCCTATTTTCTTTGTCTTTCTCTGAAAGATTCTTTTTACAACTGCGTTGTTGACTCCGTTTCCCAATGGATAAAGGCCTAGTTCAAAATTTTTGCAAGCAAAAAATTCCCCCGGAAGGCGCCAAGAATGTTAGTCAAAAAGTGACTAACTACAGAAAAATAGTTGATGCACCTTTTTGCATATTTTCCAAGAAGACCGAAGTGGCCCATATGCTAAAGATCAAAGAAAAAGCAAAACACCGCAAGGAGGAAAAGTGTCGCGATATCGCGACATGTTGCATTTTCATGGTCCAAAGCAAAGAGAAAGAGCAAGGAGGAAAAGTGTCGCGATATCGCGACATGTTGCATTTTCCGGGCAAAGCGATAAGGAAGAGCAAAGAGGAAAAGTGTCGCGATATCGCGACATGTTGCATTTTCACAGGCAAAAGCAAAGAGAAAGAGCAAGGAGGAAAAAGTGTCGCGATATCGCGACATGTTGCATTTTCACGGGCAAAAGCAAAGAGAAAGAGCAAAGAGGAAAAAGTGTCGCGATATCGTGACATGTTGCATTTTCGTGGGCAAAAGCAAAGAGAAAGAGCAAAGAGGAAAAAGTGTCGCGATATCGCGACATGTTGCATTTTCATGGTCCAAAGCGAAGAGAAAGAGCAAGGAGGAAAAGTGTCGCGATATCGCGACATGTTGCATTTTCGGTCAAAAGAAGAGAAAGAGCAAGGAGGAAAAAGTGTCGCGATATCGCGACATGTTGCATTTTCGTGGTCAAAGCAAAGAGAAAGAGCAAGGAGGAAAAGTGTCACGATATCGTGACATGTTGCATTTTGGCTGAAGGCAGCAAAAGAGTCCAAGTGGGAAAGAATGTCACGATATCGTGACATGTTGCATTTTCACGGCTGAAGGCAGCAAAAGAGTCCAAGTGGGAAAGAATGTCACGATTTCGTGACATGTCGCATTTTCGCGGCTAAAGGCGGCAAAAGAGTCCAAGAGGGAAAGAATGTCGCGATTTCATGACATGTCGCATTTTCAGGACTGAAGGCAGTAAAAGAGCAACGCGAAGGAGGAATGTCACGATTTCATGACATGTCACATTTTCTGCATCAAAAGAAATAAAGGAAAGACATGGAATGTCGCGATTTCTGACATGTCTTCATTTTTCGCTAGAAAATAGCAAGAGGAGCGAGAAGGTAAGGAATGTCATGATTTCGTGACATGTCACATTTTCGTGACAGAAGAAATGAAGGAAAAGACATAAAGATGTCACAATTTCATGACATGTCTCATTTTGGTGCGGCTGGAAGTAAAAAAAAAAAAAGCAAGGAAAGAATGTCACGATTTCATGACATGTCTCATTTTCATGTTGGAAGCAGCAGAAAAGCAAAGCAAGGAAAGAATGTCATGATTTCATGACATGTCTCATTTTCACTGGAAGCGAAAGAGCAAAGCAAGGAAAGAATGTCATGATTTCGTGACATGTCTCATTTTCACGGTTGGAGGCGGCAAAAGAGCAAAGCAAGGAAAGAATGTCACGATTTCGTGACATGTCTCATTTTCATGGCTGGAAGTGACAGAAGAGCAAAGCAAGGAAAGAATGTCATGATTTCATGACATGTCTCATTTTTGGTTGGAGGCGGCAAAAGAGCAAAGCAAGGAAAGAATGTCATGATTTCGTGACATGCTAGCTGTAAAGGAATAAAGTATATTTTTGGCAATTGGGGACATGCACTGACATCAAGTGCTAATTTTTGAAGAATGGTCTATTGATTATAACCTGGCAGGTCCGTTGGATGATTGCAGAATAACAGGCTCATCTAAAATTAGCCAGAAGGAAATCTATCCAATCTATGGGAAATCCGTTGTATATTATTAGAAACTGTAGACAATTACTTGTAATTGATTGAAGAAATTAAATGTACGTAGTAGAAGATACTCTTTTTAGGGTATAAATAGGAGTGAGTCGACCATGAAAAAAGGTCGGCTCTTGGACGTTTACAAGCTTGATGTACATGTACTGGATTACAAGCAATAAAAGATTTCTTCTTCTGGCTTTCGAAACTTCTGTGTGCAAGTGTATGTATCTGGTGTTTTAACTTTTATTCACTCTAAGTTTTATAATGTATCTGTTCTGAAATCTGGACTGTGCACGTATAAATCTTGTTTCTAGAGTTGAACATTAAAAGATAGTTACATGCTTTTAGACGAACATCTAAAAGTCACACTCAAGAATTCATGTTTTCTATAAAGAAGATATAAAGAAAACTCTGAAAGTAGTAATCTGCATCATCAATGTTTGTTGTTGTCCAATCTGTACCATGAGAAAAGTTTCTAGCTTAGGCTATATTTCCCTTATCTCTTGTTCCCCTTTTCTCTAAAAAACTCAAAGGAACCAGCCTTCTCTCGGAGACTAGACAAATGATCTCAAGCAAGATCTGTCTATTCAATGTTGGCAAAGTCTAAGGCGCAACACTATTAACCGAAGGCAGATTTTGTTCCAACAGTTAGTTATTATAGCTATAATGTTGGAGTGATCCTTTATATAACGTCTATGATAGTTTTCCATCCACATGAAGCTTCACACTTATGCCAAATTGGTAGGGGGTGGTCAATTCAAAATGGTTTCAATTTTCTTTGGATCTACTACAATTCCTTTTTAGATATGATGTGCCTTAGATATCGTACCTTTGAGGAATAGAAATCACTTTTTGCTAATTTTCCATAGATTTGGTTCTCCATTTACAACTCTAACATGATCGTGAGATGTTTTTCATGCTCCTCCTTTTTTCAAGAGTATATTAAGGTATCATCTAAAAATATGAGGACAAATTGATCCAAATACCTCCTGAACACACTGTTCATTAGATTCATAAATGCATATGGGGCATTAGTCAACCCAATAGTAGGACTATAAAATCATAATACCCATACCTAGTTTTAAATACCATGTTGTGAGTGTCCTCCTCATGTATTCTTAATTCATAGTACCTTTATTTTAAATCAATTCTCATGAATATCATGGCATCTTTCACTTGGTCAAACAAATATTCAATTCTAGGTAAAGAGTATCAGTTCTTGATTGTAGCCTTGTTAAGAATTCAATATTTAATACATAATCTTAATGAACCATCCTTCTTTTTAATAAATAGCACTGATGCACCCTACGATGACACACTCGACTTTATCACTCCCTTTTCTAACAACACTTGTAGTTACACTTTTAATTCCTACATCTCAATAGAATTCATCCTATATGGAGATCTATGGATATAATTTACTCATGGCATAATTTCAATAGTAAAATCAAATTATCACACAAGAGGAATTCTAGGTAAGTCATAAGGAAACACATTTTTAAAGTCCTACAAAATTGGGTGTCTTTCCAATACTTCTCTCTTATAATCTTCTCCAAATTCATTGATTTTTATGACATAGACTATCCCTCCTTTCTTGAGATCTTTCTTTAATTGCATAACTAACACCATATAGGGTTTAAATGACCCTTGTTCACTATGAATTCTAAGTCTCTCCTTGCCCTTTTTTGAATACTTGATCCATCTATCTTGGAAATTGATCAAGGCTTTATGAGCTTGTAACCAATCCATCCCTAGGATCACATTAAAATCATGAAGTGGAGCTACATACAAATAACCTTTAGTGGTACCACTAGTTAAAGTAATCTCTGCCATTGGAAAACATTGGTTTACTAAGTAGGTTTACCCAAAACCATACTTGACCTTCCACCCTTGGGCCAAATATCCTAGCATTTCTGGTATATCCCTTACTATCTAGAAGAAATAAAACTAAGAAAATAAATATAACAAAAGCTAAAGCATTTATTTAGAAGGATAAAGAAAATTTACATTTTCAGATCAATGGCATGGATGCTTGGTTTTGGTCCTCATTTCTTCCTGTCACCTGTAATCTAGGGTTTGTCTCTTTGGCCTAAATGATTGGTCTTGTTTTCCTTGGGAAATTGATCACATAATGTGGACCTCCACACTAATAGTAACCTCCCTTGGGGTGTTGTTGTCTTTCCCCAATTTCATTCCCCAATTGCCTTATTTGAGGCGAATCTATACATTCTTTCTTTCTCGAGTTTGAGTGAGTTTTGGGGTTGCCCCTTCTATACACTTACTCAAATTTGTTTTATTGGGGAATTTGATCACATAGTGTGGCCCTCCACATAATATTGGGACATTTGATAACATAATGTTCTGCTTGGGGTGTCTTTAGTTGACTTTGGCCTCCCCCATAACCCAATTTAGCTACACTTTTCTTTAGTTGAGTGGGTTTCCATTCACCTTGTTCATCACCCTTCCTATTATTATTAGCAGGTTTGAGTTGTCTTACCCATTATTTTTGTTGACCTTTCCACTTTAAATAACTAGCACTTTCTCTTCCCCTTTGGAACTATCGATTTTTCTTTGTTAGTTCTACAAAATAGGAATCATTCAACTGCTTATGTTATTTTATTTGTTCTATTTGTTGGTCTATTAGCTCGTCTACACAATATCCATCTAGGCATTTCTCCCTATGAGTCTAGTGTACTTGAATATTAATAAATTATTGCAATAAAATAAACTAGTGGATTGGTTCCAATTATCCTCTTTTGTCCTCCTTGTCTTTCCATTGTTCTTTTGAAGGTAGTAGGGGATCAGGACAACTAATGGTTAAATGAAATACATGCATCTACTAGTAACATGAAACTAGTGCATTTACTGTTTACTTTGCCAAATTGTAACTATACAAATTTAATTAAAGCATTCAACCATCTATTGTCTAGTTGATATCATAAGAATATTCTCATTTCCATTCTTATCTCTCATAACCTCTAAGAGAGTCATTCAAAAATTACAGATAGATCACAAGTCTTTCTTTAATCAAATAATATCAAAATCATTATTTCAAATAACTAAGGTCTCATTCCTTAGCAAATAATCTATATTCCTTCTATTTGAATTAATCAAAGTCCCATTCCTTTAATTATCCAAAAAAACTATATTTCCTTTATTCAAAATAATCAAAGTCCCATTCCTTTAATTATCTAAATAAACTATATTTCTTTTATTCAAAATAATCAAAGTCTCATTCCTTTAATTATCCAAATAAACTATATTCCCTTTATTCAAAATAATCAAAGTCTCATTCCTTTAATTATCCAAATAAACTATATTTCCTTTATTCAAAATAATCAAAGTCCCATTTATTTAATTATCCAAATAAACTATATTTCCTTTATTCAAAATAATCAAAGTCCCATTCATTTAATTATCTAAATAAACTATATTTCCTTTATTTCAAATATCTAGAATCTACTTTTTTAATTAACCAAATTTTCATTTCTTAAGTTAATCAAATATCTAAAAGCTGTTTATTTAATTAACCAAAGTTTCATTTATTAAGTTAAATAAATATCTAAAATCTATTTATTTAATTAACAAAAGTTTCATTTCTTAAGTTAATCAAATATCTAGAAGCTATTTATTTAATTAACCACAGTTTCATTTTTTTTATTTGTGGAAAACATCCCAAAAGGGATGCCACTTTCGAGTAAGACCCAAGGAGGCAAGGGTATCCATTCCACCAAAAATGCCTAGGACTCGAACCTGGCCTACCACCTTTGACATACTCAAGGAGCAAACAAACACACAAAACCAATTTAAAAATAAGTAAATAACAACAAAAATAATAAAATAAAATAAAAAACATGCTCCTTGAGTGTGTCAAAAACAAAAGCACAACCAAACACGCACAATAAGATAAAAGAAACCACAACACAAACCACATAGAAAACCACAAGAACCACATAACAAAACACAAACAAGACAAAAACAACAGAACACTACAAAGACATAACCAAAAAAAAACATGAAAAATAAACACAACCAAAACCTAAAAAATTGAAATAAATAAAATAAAAATAAAAATAAAAAACAACCAACAATAGACAATAAACAAAAACAAAAAAACATAGAAAACACTCACACATAAAAACACGAATTAACACAAACAAAGAGAAACCCAAGAACAAGAATGAAAAAAACACAAGAACAATAACAAAAAACAAAAAAAAAAACACAAAACAACAAAAACACATGAACAACAAAAAACAACACAAAGAACACAAAAACAAAACAAAACAAAAGAACCCACCCACCTTAAAAAAACTAAAAAAAAAAAAAAAATGAACATAACAATGACCTATCTAGACCAGAAGACTAATAAGGCAAGAATCAACAGAGGAAATAAAATAAAGAATAGAATGAGCTAGGGAACTAAAAAAAACTGAATGAACCAAAGAGAAGCAAAAAAAAAAAAAAAGCAAGAAGAAACTAGGTACCTTTAGAACTGGAGCCATCCAAAGAAATGATAGAAAGAAGAGCTTCCCTAATTTGAGAAGCCCACCATATAGGAGGGTGGCCATAACAAGTAAGATCACCTTTATCCAAAGCCCAATTAGCTAAAGCATCAACACTCTTGTTTTGATCTCTGACCACATGATTGTAATCAACTTTCAAAAATCCCATCTGGATTAATTGAATCTTCTCAATAATTCTTTTTATTCTCCAATCCACCTTATGATTCTTAGAAGGAGTCTTCAAGAGATTAATCATAAGTTGAGAGTCGGACTCAACTAACACATTTTCCCATCCAACCTTAGTAGCCTCCTGAAGGCCTCCGAGGATACCATACCCCTCAGCAAGGTTATTGGAAAGAATACCCAAATTCTCAGCAAAAGTAAAAACCAGGGAGCCATCCGAAAGTCTACCAATTCCTCCCACACTGGCTTTTCCAGTGTTCCCTCTAGAGGCTCCATCAGTATTGACTTTTCCAAAATCCTTAGGAGGAGGTTGCCAATTTCTAGTCCTATCCATCTTACTAATACTCACATTCCCTTTAAGTTGGTTGCCCTTAGAATATTTAATCTTCAATATTTGCATCACTTGATCCCATCTTTGGTGGGAGTTTTGGGGGTGATTAAGGAGTTGATGGACTGATTCAACTAAGTTGGCTATTGTCTTTTTCCAAATATAGTGAATATCCTTCCTATCTTGATTAAAAATTTGGATGTTCCTTTCATTCCAAATATTCCAAAGAAGAATGGTAGAACCCATCCAAACTAACTGCCTAATAAAATGATCAACACCCTCTTGATTAGGCCAATCCCTCCAAAGTTGTTCAAAAGTAAAAAAATTGGACCATTGTAAGCCAAGTAAAGTGGCCATTCTCCTCCATAGCTCAGAGGCTAAAGTACACTCAATAAAAATATGGTTGAGAGTTTCTACATTCTCTTCACACATTTCACATCTAAAAGGGCCATGAAAACCACATTTCATAAGTTGCTCACCAGTAAGCACCCTACGATGCAATAAAAGCCAATTAAAGAACCTCACCTTAGGCCAGAGCTTTTGAGCCCACAATCGAGAAAAGATGTTAGAAGAATGGTTGGGATTATTATGGCATAAGGTCAAATAACCTTGAGCAACTGAATACTCACCCTTAGTAGTGTTGTTCCATCCAAAACAATCTTTTTCATGGGACCAAGAGAGGGATCTCATATGAAGGATGCCTTGGATATCTTGTCTTTGCCTTTCTGGGATTTGAATAGGCCAATCCTCAATAGGGATCCAATATCTACCAACCTTTGAATTACCAGTATGGTATCGACAGTAATTAGCCACCTTTATCCAATTAGCTCGGTGAAGCTCCTCCATCCAAGGCCTCCAATAGGGAAACTGAGTTATCAAAGGCTTGTGACCATCCCAAGAATCTGTCCAAAAATTTTCCTGTTGACCATTATGAATGATCCAAAATAATTTTTTCTTTATCAAATCCTCACCAGTCTTAAGAACTGCTAAAATGGGAGAACCTTTGGTAGGAAGTTGATAGCGAACAAGGTCTTCAAGACTTTTGTTCTTAGTATATTTAGCACGGAGATTATTGGCCCAAAGAGCATTGGGGTTATGCAACATCCTCCAATATAATTTAGCAGCTAAAGCTTTGTTTTTATTAATAGAAGACCATAATCCTAACCCCCTTCACTCTTAGGAAGACATAAAGTATCCCATTTCACCAAGGCCCATTTTATTTTCTCCTTAGTACCACTCCAAAGGAAACGATGACTGATTTGATCCAATTCTTGAAGAACAACCTTTGGGATATTCAAAATAGAAGAAACATAAATAGGAATAGCTTGAAGGACTGATTTTACCAAGGTGATTCTACCCCCAAAAGAAAGCCACCTGTTGGTCCACTTTCCAATTTTCTTCTTGACTTTGTCCAACAACCAATTCCAATATTTATTTTTCTGCCTTTGAATATTTATGTGAATACCTAAATAAGTGATTGGAAGGGATGTCTTATTATATATTAATTTATCCAAGACCATGGATTCCTGTCTAGTAGAGCAGTGAAAGAAAATAACTTTAGATTTGTCTTCATTGATCAACTGCCCAATAGCCTTAGAAAAATAGCTAATGATTTTCTTAATATTAGAAGCTTCCTTAACTGTAGCTTTACCTAAAAGAGTAGAGTCATCCACAAATTGAATATGAGAGATAGGTCTAGCTCCATGAGCAATGTTAACTCCCTCAAGGGTTTTGTTTTCCCTCTTTTTGGTTATAGTCCTACCCAAGCATTCAGCAAGAATGATGAATAAATAAGGGGATAGCGGGTCACCTTGCCTAATACCTCTAGAAGCTGGGAAATATTTGAGAAGGCCTGCCATTGATAAGAACTAAGTAGGAAACTAAAGAGATACATCCCATAATCCAATCCATCCAATCCTTAGAGAAACCAAATTGCCTCAAAACTTTGATAAGGAAGTGCCAATCCACTCTGTCATAAGCTTTGGATAAGTCTAACCGAATGAACATGGAAGGAGATTTTTGCATATCCATGGAATGGATGGCTTCTTGAGCAAGAAATATCTCATCTACTATTTGATGTCCTTCCACATAACCCCCTTGCTCTGGGGAAATAATCTTATGCAAAAGAGGCTTCAACCTTTCTGCCATTATTTTAGTAATGATTTTGAGAAGAACATTACATAAAGCAATAGGTCTAAAAGCTGAGATATGATCAACCTCTTGAGCTTTTGGAACAAGAGTAATATAAGTTCTATTGATAACCTTCAAAATTTATTTTGCTTTCTTGGCTTCTTCCACCACCTCTAATAAATCAACATGAAGGATATCCCAGAACTCTTGATAGAACTCAATGGGAAAACCATCAAGACCTGGGTTTTCCTTTTTTGCATTTTAAAAACTACTTGTTGAAGCTCATTGATAGTAACAGGAGCAGTCAAAATAGAGTTCTCCTTAGAAGTGATAAGAGAAGGGATTTCTTGAAGAACATTTTGTTGTGAAGCTGAGTCAAGAGGAGTAGCAACAAAAATATTGGAAAAGTAATCAACAACAATAGAGTTCATGCCATCCCAAGTATAAACAACATCTCCAAAATCTAATTTTAAGGAAGAAATAAAGTTGTGAGATATTCGAGCTAGAAGAGATTTATGGAAAGAAATTTGTGTTTCTATCTCCTTCTTTGAGCCATTGAATTCTAGATTTTTGCTTCCATAAGATTTCTTCTCTTTTTTTCCATTCCTCTAACTGAGTTGTGAGTTTAATTTCATCTTCACTTCTCTTCTCTGTGAGGCCATCTAAACGGATTTTCTTATTCAAATTTTCAAGATGAGCAATAACTTCATGTTTTTTTTTATGAACATCCCCAAACTCTTTCCAGTTCCAAGTCTTGATTTTGGATTTAATGTATTGCAGTATTTTGGCAAAATAAAACATCTTAGTCCCATGCCTAGGTTTACCTTCCTTCCACCATTGTTGCACATGGGGCCTGAAGGAAATGTCTCTAAGCCACATTAATTGAAAATGAAAAGGAGAGAAACTCACATTGGTTTTCCACATTTCCACCATGACTGGCCAATGATCCGAACCAGCATTATTAAGAGTCTTCACTTTAGGAATGTGACCATTGATTAAGAAATTTTTAGAGAGCAAAAACCTATCCAATCTCTCCATTATACAAGCTAAGCATTGCCTTCTATTAGACCAAGTCATAAGGCCATTATCTGGTTGGATATCCACAAGATGGAGGTTTGCAATATATTCGCTCATGAGGTCAGTGCTTTTGTCCAAATTTCTATTTCCCCCCTTTTCTCATCCAAAGAGAGGATGGTATTGAAATCTCCTCCAATAAAGATCCAAGCTTCAGGAAAATGAGAGATAATATGAGTAATATCCTTCCACTATCTTATTTTTTCCTCCAAAGAAGTCGGAGCATAAATAGTAATGCAGAGCATAATATGTTTGGAATGTCTACTTTGAATAGCTATAGCCAACAAACCCCAACTGCCAACCATATGGTGAATAACTACCTCTTTTGGGTTCCAAAGACAAGCAATGCCACCAGAAGTCCCTTGGGAACTGAGGAAAACCACTTTTCCAGCTAGCCAAATTTTACTGGCAATTGAGTCCATATCCTCCATTGACATCTTTGTTTCTTGAAGGAAAACAAGATGTGGATGATTTATCTGAATCATTCTTCTAATTTCATTTTGTTTTGAAAGACTCCCTTTGAGTCCTCTAATATTCCAAGTGATGATCTTAATTAATACCAGGGCTAAAAAATTTGGGAAGGGCATTAATCTTACCTTCCTCTACAAGATTTTCACCTTATTTTACCATATGATATTGATTGATCTTGCAACCTGCTTTTTGATCAGAATCCATCTTCAATTTTTTTTTCCCTGTTTCTTGACTTATTCCAATTGAATCTAAGATGGCTTCTAACCTTGAAGAATGCTCGTACACAGCCAAAATTTTACTAGATGGTTCAACGAAGTCTATATTGGGACCTGCATTATTTGAAGTTTTGACATTTGAAAGATTGTTTTTCTTGTATAAATTTTCTCCCTTTTTTTCTGTTGAAAACCTTTGATTTGTTGGCTTGTCTCTGAGTTATTCCCTTCATATTTAAATTGTGTTTCTAAGATTTCAGTTTCCATTATTTCCTCTTCCTCACTTGATACATAATTTGTGGAAAGGATTTCAAACATATTAGCAAATGACTTTGATTTATCCTTCATAACTAGTTTTTTTTAGTGTTCTTCTTAGGTATTTGGAAACCTGTTGAGTTTATATATTCTTTCTTTTGATCAGGAATTTTATTTGGGCAAGCACTGGCCAAATGACCATGATCATGGCAAATTATACAACGAAAGGAATGTTCTCATAGTCCACTACTTTCTCCTAAGTGTCTTCCCCAAATTGTAATGTGAAATTTTTAGGTAGGGGTTTGTCAAAATCCATTAAAACATTAGAAGTTCCCTTTTGGGTCTAGGATATTTAATAGTCCACTTGAAGGGTTTGTCAAAATCCATTAAAACACAAATTTGAGCACAAATAATATGTTCAAAATTTTGAGTACAATCAACAATCATCATAAAAGTTCCTAAAGAGTTTCCAATTGAAGAAAAAATAGTAGGATTCCAAAATTCAATAGGGAGGCCAAAGAGTCTAACCCACACGAGAGCTATAGAAGGCATATCTTATTCGAATTTAAATTTAGTATGCCAGGGCTTCATGAAAAATCCTGCCCTTCCAAAAAACCAAGGACCCCCTTGAAAATTTTTCTCTCTATCTTCATTATTAGAAAATAAAACAAGAAAATAACCATTTGGATAAATAGAGATTTGTAACTCACCTTTAGTTTTCCATATTTTTGCAGCCCAAAATTTGAAAGCAGATAGACTCGAACGAAAACCCACGAACCGACAAATTAGTCCTACTTTTTCCAAATCTTCAATACCAGTCTGAATGTTACCCATATCAAGCTTAACAATAGGAGTTCCATCAGCTGCTTTATGATATCCTGACTCTGTTTTCCTAGGATCAATATTATGCATTCTTATAGGTTTATGGAAGCCCTAATATTGATATTAGCATTGGGCTAAGGCTATCCACCATGAAGGGCATCCCTAAAATTCATTTTTGGAACTAAGTCTTCAAAATTCTTACCCTTGATAGGGGTTTTCATAGTAGAATTATTTTGTAGGTGCGCCTTAGCACCAGATTCAATTGATATATGAGCCATTTTTTGATCAACTACTTGAAAATTGTTTCGTGATCTCTTTAATCCTTGCCCTAGACATTGTGGAAAGGTATGGTTTTCACTTTTATTTTGTGTAGCAAATTGGAAGTCGTTTAAACCCTGAGATTTACAAAGGTGGATGATAGGTGGATGGGGGGATGCCACGTCGAGGATGGTGAGGATTAAGGAGCAACCTAGGGACCATATCCACAAAGGTGGAGGTGACAACTTGGGTGAGGTCTACAGATGTGGGAAGAAATGTGGAGGGGAAGGGGGTGCAACTGGAAACATGGCAGAGGTCACTGGCAGAGAGCGTTGGGACATCGTGGATGGAAAACCACACTTTTACTTTGTTTGATGAGAACTAGTGGGGCAGCTAATCATCAGTGGGTGTTGGAGCATACATCACGAGGCTCTAGGACAATGGGACACCTAATGTAAATCCTACACATTATAAAAACAATAAATCATTGGTTAGCGTGGATGGATTTGGAGTACCTGTCATGGCTGTCCGATGTTGCAACTTGAAGGACATCTGGAAGGAAGGAGTCTTGTCACATGGAGATGGGTGTTTGCCCTAAGCCCAAGTTGGCCAGCATATTTGCAAGCCGATTGGCTTCCTTGAAAGTATGATTGGCTTCCACCTAGAAATGCTTATTTAAAATATTCCTTCTTTCTTGGATAAGGGATATGATATTACACATAGGGACTTTGTTTGAAATGAGGTAGCCAATGATATTGAGAGAGTTCCCTTCGACATGGATCTTGGCACATGACCATTTGATGAGGTGCAAACTTTACCACAGGGCCCATGCCTCGGCCACATTGTTGGTTTGATGATAAATATTCTCTACAAAAGCCATAACTATCTTTCTTCTGTGATCCCTGATCACTCCCCCTACCTCGGCCAGCCTGGGATTTCATTTTGATGCACCATAAAAATTTACTTTTATCCATCCCTCAGGAGGGGGAAGCCAGTGAGATTTGGTTCTGGGATGGATCGAGGAGGGAGTAACGTGGGGATGGGGATGTTGAGGGAATTGATGATGTCAACCTCATTATTGCTCAAGGGGGATCTGGACCAGGGGATGAGATGGGATTTTTTAGAGATGAATGAAATGGCTTTGATGGCTAAGGAGGTGGAGTTGTAACGGGTGAAAGAAAAGACCCTATGGTTACGTTCGAGCAAAAATTTCCAAATGAAATGGTGGAGATAAATTTTCCATAGGAAATATACTTTGGGGTTTCTGAAGAGAGTAGGCCATTGAATGAACATGTCCAATAGGGAGTTGGGGTGGGCCCAATGGATTTGAAATGTGGTGAACAACTGGTCTAAGCCCTCCCTAGTGAACACACACTCTAAAATGAGGTGGTCAACGGATTCCTAGTTGGACAGACAGAGGTGGCATTTGTTAGGGACAGGGATCCCTCTTTTCATAAGATTTTCTGTGATGAGGACCTTGTTTTGAATAGTTGTCCAAGTAAAGAAACCATTTTTTGGTACGAGGTGTTTAACCCAAAATAACTTGAATGGTATGGTGGGGACCCGAGATTTGACTAACATGGAGTGGGTAGACTTAACCGTGAAATCCCCACTATCAATTCTTGCCCATATAAGGTAGTCTTGGGAGACTATGGTAGGGATGATGGCGGTTCTCAGTATCTCAGACAAAGTCTTACTAGCCCAAAAGAGGTGCTCGTTGTCCTCAGGGAGAATCTTCCATGTGCCCCTATCTATGTAATGCATCACTTTGCTTCCCCATATCCTTTTGAGACTTGGTGTAAGTCTGGATACCTCAGGTAGATCCTTGAGGGGTTTGTATTTTAGCCATGTGTCTTCCCAAAAATCTATGGAAGCACCTAAGCTTAGATGCCACTGTGTCCCTCTCAAGATAAGAGGTTTCATTTGGATAACACCCCACCAGAAGGTTGATCCATTTGTAGGGATGCTATTGTCCATAAGGGTTAAGTTTTTGAGATATTTTCTTTGGACAATGGTGATCCATTCTACTTTGTAGTTGATGAACAACTTTCATCCATGTTTTGCTAGTAGGGCAATGTTTATGTTTGTTGATCTCCTCATGCTAAGTCCCCCTAGGTTTCTGGGTTGGCATACTTTGTCCCAACTGACAACGTGGAATTTATTCAAATTTTTCGAGTCAGCCCACAGAAACATTTTTTTAAATTTGCTCAATTTTGGCATGAACCGAGGCAGGTGCTTTAAATACTGACATGAAGTAGACCGGGATGCTTTGGAGGACTACCACGGTGAGGGTTTCTTTGGCTACTTGGGATAGGAGGGAGCCTTTCTAGGTAGCAAGCTTATGGTTGATCCTTTCAATGAAATTGTCCCACATCGATTCCTTTGGGTTCATGGTGAACAGAGGGATACCCAGGTAGGAGGTGGGGAAGGTAGCTATACATCACTGGAGGATACGAGTAATTTTCCTCTTTTTGTTACTTGGAGTTTTTAGGAAGTAACACTTACTCTTGAGATAGTTGATATCTTGCCCTTCAGTAGAAGCGTAGGTATCAAGGATTCCTTTGATGGATTTATCTTGGACAACAGAGGCCAAAGTTGCAACAATAGTATCATCCATGAACTATTGGTGAGAAAAGGGGGAGAGTTGGAAGAAGCTTTGATACCTGACATGCCTCCCGAAGCCATGGCTTGTTTGAAAGCTCTGCCTAGGGATTCAGCCAAAATGATGAAGAGGAAGGGGGACAGGGGATGTCCCTGTCTGATCCCTCTGAGGCTAGGGAAATAACTTGCAGTAGACTCGTTGACTAGAACTGAGAACCAAGGATAGGTGATGCATCCCTTTATGAGGTAAACCCAATCTGAGTGGAAGCCAAAATGATCTAGCACTTTGAGAAGAAAAGTCTTGTCCACCCTATCAAAAGCCTTTCTGATGTCCAATTTCAAAAACACGACCGCCTTCTTGTTACACTTTGATGAATGGAGGGTTTCATGAAGAGATATGATGTTGTCAGTGACTGATCTACCTTTGACAAAGCTTCCCTGGCATAGATTAATAATTAAGGGGAGAATATTTTTGAGCCTAAGAGCTAAGGATTTGGCTAGGATATTGTACAAGATGTTGTAGAGGCTGATAGGTCTAAAGTCATTCATGGATTTGCATTGGGGGTTTTTAGTAACCAAGGCGATTAATGTGGAATTTTTTCCTCGAGGGATGGTTTTGGATTTCTGGAGCTGCTTGATGGTGTCACTCACATCCTTCCAAACTATGTCCTAAAATTTTTGGAAAACCTAGGGGGAAACCCATACGTCCTAGGAGCCTTGCTAGCTTTCATGGAGAATAAAGCCCTTTTGATTTCTTTCTCAGAGAGGGGTTGAATCAGGGATTTTTTCATCTCAGGGGTGACCAAGGGGGGAATATTTTCAAGCAGGGCATCCTAGGTTGCAAGATTAGATGAATTTTTAGAGCTCATGATGTTGCTAAAGAATGTGGCAGCTTCTTCTCAGATTTGGATGATGTCCTGAGTGATAGAGCCATCCCTTAAGGTAAGTTCTCTAATCTTGTTAGTGCTTCTATTATGCAGAGTAGAAGCATGGAAGAACCTGGTATTGGCATCCCCCTATTTGAGCCACAGGGCTCAGGATTTCTAGTGCCATAAGGTATCCTCCTTGGTTAGGATGTTATGATAATTGATGAGCAACTGCTTTTCTTCTTCCATGAGCTAGTGGGTCCATTGATCATGCTGAGTTTTTTGCTCTAGATATTTGAGTTTGCTTAACATTTTTGCCTTGAGATAAAAACTTTCCCCGAAGACTTCCTTGTTCCAGGTTTTTAGGTTATCTTTTATGATCTTAAGTTTATGAGATACTCTGGACATAGCTAAACTAGGGACAGGAGCCAGCCACCAATCTTCAATCCGTTGTTTCAAATCCGGGTGTTGGATCCACATATTCTCAAACCTAAATGGGGTTGGGAAGGATGGAGCCTTATTTGATTCAAACAGGAGGGGGGAGTGATCAGAGCCAATCCTAGGAAGGGGGATTAGGGATGTGTCTCCAAACAGAGGAATGGCCTATTGAGAGAGAAAAAATCAGTCTAGCTTAACCTGAATATGCTCAGTGCCCACTCTTTTGTTACTCCAAGTGAATTTGTGGCCATGGATTTGAATATCCATGAGTTCATTTTCAATGAAAAAGACCTAAGAGTCCACAATGCTTTTATATGGGGAGGATGCTCCCCATTTCTTGTCATAATGGAAGAGAGGAAAATTGAAGTCTCTTGCAATCATCCATGGGAGTTGGGAGAAGGCATCCTTCATGAGGGACAAGGACTTCCACATGTTGAATCTCTCCATAGGATTATTTAGGGCATAGATGTTGGACAACACCCAAGTGAATTTGTTTTCTTTGCAATAAAAAATTATGTTTAAGGTTCTGCTGGAGTTGGATATGACTTTGACTTTGACCTTCTCAGGGTCCCATAGACACAATAGACCTCTTGCAGATCCCTCCACTGGGGATGAAGCCCATTGTCCAATCTTCCAAATTTTCTAGACTATGTTGTGAGTTTTTTTAGCGTCAGTTTTCATTTCTTGAAGGATGAGTATAGAGGGTTTGTACTATTTCTTGGAGTTTTGAGCTAAAATTTGTTTTCTCATGTTGTTAAGTCCTATTATGTTCCAGGAAAGGATATTCATTTAGAAAATTTGGAAGGTTTCTTACCTCCCTTGGTGGAAATAGAGGGAGGTTTGGGATTTTTTATTTTACCCTTTACCTGCATGAACAAGGCTAAACTTAGGGTTAACTGTACTCCATTGGCAACCTGGTTGTCTGTGTCCTTCTTTATTTGCTCATAGGTGGTGGGTCGACCTATTTTTATTTCACCCCCTGTATCAATGGGGCCTTTATTGCTTCTAGTGATGATAGAGCTAATATCTATCCTAGACTAAGAGGGACTGAAAGCATCCTCTTGAGAGTCAGGGTTGGATTCATAAGGGGAAAGAGGTTCTTCCGAGGGAAAACCAACTGCAGAATGGGGGGAGGGTTGGTCTACAGCAAGGGATCAAGGAGGGGATCAGCCTGGGATGGGGGTGGTGGGGAGGAAAAGGGGATGTAAGGCCCATATCTTAAGGGATAGGGATGAGGGTGGGGAATGGTGGAGGTTTGGATCTCAAGGAGGGAGACAGAGGGAAGAATTTCATCATCAAAGCCGCTTAAGGGCCCAAATCTATTTGGAAAGGCAAACATGGAATATACCTGGCCTACAACTGAAGAGGGGTTGGTGGATGAAAGGTCCTGGATAGTGGCCTGCTTTCCTTTATCATTGGTCGATCTGCTATTACCAGGTCCTCTGGATCGGTCAAAGTGTTCTCCCATTTGGTGCTACTGAGGAGGGGGGAATCCTTTGAGCTTGGTGCTTCTTGTTGGGGCTTGAGGGATGGGAACTGAGCTTGAAGGTGTCCTTGGGTCCTGCATTCGATGCAAAATGTTGGTTTATTTTCATACTCGATAGCTTGGCACCAGTTAAAATTCCCATAGATGAGGTTTAGGCGAGTTGGAAGCTATGAAGTAGGGTTGGAATTGACACATATTAGAGCATAGGATATGTGGGACCTAGCTTTAGTTGTAGGGTCAAGAGTGACCATGTCCTCTATGTATGTTTCGATCCACCCTAGGATTTCCTCATGTTTCAATCCACCCTAGGATGTCCTCATGTTTTGATCCACCCTAGGATGTCCTCATGGAAAACCTGGATGGGGAGATCGGGGAGGCGAACCTAGATTGAAGCAATATTAATATCCTGGGTTTAGGGATTGAAATCTTGCTTCTATTTTGTCACAAATAGACTTTTCCTCCCATAGAACCATGGCACCCAATGAGGATTCAGGTATAGTCATTCTGATTGTTTAAGCATATCAGGAAGAAACCCCATAAGAGGGCCACAATTTGAAGGTTCCCTGTTGTGCGCCATTTGAATCTGGCCCATCTTCTTATGGATTCTATTTTAGGTATCCCTCCAACAAACTTGATGACCAGGGAGAGGGATTCTAAAGAGAGTTTGTATGCCATGAGAGAGACTGGGAGGACCATATTTTCCCCATTGGTGATCACGGGGGTATGGTTAGGGTTGCCAAAGGGGCCAAGTTTAGCCATCCTTATTACCTTCTCCAGGTAAGTTGTCCTGCTTGGTTCTAGGTCTAGGTTTGTGGGAGCATCCTCCAAGGGAGGAATCTTGACTTGCTCCAGATACCCAGAAGAGGCCTGGGGAATCCTATTCATAGTTGCAGAGGAAGTTATGGATGTCATATTCATCAATAGATCAATCAAATTGGAACCTTTCTTAATCGATGAGTATTTATTTTTACAAGGCAACATACCTATTATTTTTCAAGCAACAAATCTACTTCGAGATCCTCAAAATGAAGTACGAGCATAATATTCAAGTCCATCTCCTCCTAAGGAAACTGGCAACCCTCAAGCTCATCCTCTCCCATTTATCATTTTTTTGACAAATTTCCTTAGATAATTATTTTGACACAACAAAAAACTAGACAATGCAAACAATCAGATGCACCAAACAAGGTTGGAGTTTTTCCATCAACCCAATCACCCATCTCAATCAAAGAATTTACGATAGCTTCTAGGCTACCAAATTTAGCTCTAAGTGGTCAACTTGTTGATGATTATTCCTAAAGTGATAATGCATGCCTATATGAGATTAGGCATCCATGTTATCCTGAGATGTATTAGTCATCACTTTCATTTTTAAGTACCCCATCATTGGTGGGGCATTGTGCTACACATTGAAAACACATTAGCAATACCTTATTATTTCAAGATAGATCATTATAAATCATGCAAAAATTATTCAAAGCATTAAATACTAGGTATCCATAAATCATTCATCAGTGCATAGTATATTTGGCTAAGGTCTTGCCAAAGGTGGGGTATGACATACTACCTCCTTGGGCTAAACCCAATCCTATGGGTTTCCTATCATAAAATGTTATTACAATTCCTCAAACAAATATTTATTACAAGTTTTCAAAAAAAAAAAGGGAAAATTTTTCTTCATCTCATCCACTTTCTCTCAAGTGGTACTTCTTTTTGAAAAATGGTCCTACTGAACCTTACATTGTTCTAGAATTTGTTTCCTCAAATATTTGAAATGGAATTCTAGAATCTTCATCGGCATTACTTAAATAGCCTCTGGGTTTTCCATCTACATTTTAGAAACATCCCACACATGATCAACATCGAAAACATATTTCCTAAGCAGGAATATGTGAAAGGTGTTATTGATCTTTGACATCTTGGGTGGTAAGGCAAGTTGGTATGCAACAAGAATGATCTTATTAGTGATCTCAAAGGGTCCCACAAATTGAGGATCCAACTTTATGGATTTAATTACACTTTTTATTGGATTGAAACTTAAAAACATCCTTTCCCCCATAGAGTATTCTCTTGGAGTCCTCTTTAGATTAGCATAACTTTTATGATGGTCAACGACTTCCTAGAGCCTTTTCATGATTGTTTTAAGTTGATATTCATTTCTTTGACCATGTCTGGTCTGATCACCACTCAATACTCTAAATTATCCCATAACAATGGTGTTCTACACCGCTTTCCATACAAGGCATTGAACGGGGCCATACCCAAAGAAGAATGTTGCCCATTGTTGTAGGTAAACTCCACAAGATGTAGATAGTATTCCCATTTAGACTTTTGATCCATGAAGTACATGCAAAGCATATCTTCTAGTACTTGAATTACCCTTTCAATTTGATTGTTAGTATTAGGATGATAAGTGGAGCTTATATTCAATTTGGTGCCTACAACACGATGTAGGGCCTTCCAAAATTCAAAAGTGAATCTGGAATATCTATCTAAAATTATCATTTTAGGAAACCCATGGAGTTGAAATATCTCCTTAGTGAATTTTCTAGCCACCACCTGAGTGTTATTCATGATGTTTCTTGGTATGAAATGTGCAACCTTAGTCAATTTGTTGACTATTACAAGGATCACATCATGTTGGTACTTGATCTTGGGTAAACCTACTATGAATTCCATTGATATAACTTACCACTTTTGAGTGGGTATATTATGTGGATATAATTGCCCTACAATATGTCTAAATCCGGCCTTCACCTTCTAGCATTCTAAGCACCTAGTAATAAAATTAGTGATGTCATTTTTCATTCCTATCCATAAGAAGGTCTTTTTCATATTTTCTCTTATTTTTTCCCTTCCTAAATGGGTAGAATAAGGGGTTTTGTGTGCTTCTTGCATTATTAGTTTCCTCAAGTCACCTATATTTGTATTATGACTCTATATTTATAGTGCAATAGACCACATTTGATGCAAAAATCCTTAATTTTCTTTGGGTTTTATTTCATTTTGACTCAAATTTCATTGTAATACTTATTTTGAGGTTGCATTTCCTTGATTTGATCAAGTAAACCTATGTGACTTCTAATTTAGGGTTGTTATGTGCCTTCTACTTAAGGTATCAACCACTTTATTCTCCTTCCCCTTCATGTACTCCATATCAAAGTCATACTTTGCTAAGAACTCGACCCACCTCCTTTGTCTTGCATTGAGTATAGGTTAGGTAAATATATATTTCAAGCTCTAATGGTTGGTTCTTAGTTCAAAATATTTCCCTACTAGGTAATAATGCCAACTCTTTAGAGCATAGAAAATTGTTTCTAGCTCTAAATAATGCATGGCACAGTTGGCTTCATGCTTCTTCAATTTACTTGAGGTATATGGCATGACAGAATCATCCTACGAAATCACTCCTCCTAGCCCTTCTAGTGATGCATATATACACCTTGTAAAATTTCCTTGTGGATCTAGAATCTTGAGTATTGGCACTATGGTGAGATTTTGTTTGAGTAATTCAAAAGTGGCCTCACACTTCTCAGTCCACTTAAACTTTTTTTTCTTCTTTTGGAGGTTAGTTATTGTAGTGACTATCTTGGAATAATCCTTTACATACAGTTTATAGTAGTCTGCCATACCCATGAAGCTTCTTACTTTAGTCATATTAGTAGGTGGTGGCCAATAAAAAATTATCTTTATATTTTCTAGATCTACCATGATTCCCTTAGTAGATATGATATATCCTAGATATTTTACTTCTAGAACATAGAAATCACTTTTTGCTAGGTTCCTATAGAGTTGATTCTCCTTTAGCAATTCTAGTACAATTCTGAGGTGCTTGTCATGTTATTCCTTATTCTTGGAGTATATTAAGATATCATCTAACAATATGAGAAAAATTTGGTCTAGATTCCTCTTGAATATGTTTTTCATTAAATTCATGAATGCAATTGGGGCATTAGTTAGCCCTAAGGACAAGATTGTAAGATCATACTGCATGTACTAGTTTTAAATGTAGTTTTGTGAGTGTCCTCATGTATTCTGAGTTGATGGTAACTTGAATTTAATTCAATATTTGTGAATATTGTAGAATCTCTTAATTGATCAAATAGATCCTCTATTCTAGGTAAGGATACCTATTTTTTATGGTCATTTTTTTGAGCATCCTATAATCAATACATAGTCACAATGAGCCATCCTGCTTAATGAAGAGCACTGGTGCACCCCAAGGTGACACACTAGGCTTTATCAACCTCTTTTCCAATAGCCCTTGAATTTGTACCTTTAATTCTTACATTTCTATAGGGTTCATCCTATAAGGAGCTCTATGCATAGGCTTTGATCTTAGCTTTAAACCAATTGTGAAGTCAAAATATCATATGAGAGGAAGTCTAGGTAGGTCTTTAAGAAATACCTCTTTGTTCCTCCCAGACTTCATTGATTTTTACTACAAAAACTATTCCTCCATTTCTAAGGGTCTTCTTCATTTGCATAGCAAACAGTAGTTGAGGTTTGAATTATCCCTGATCACTATGGATCCTTATTCTTCCTTTGCATTTTTCAAAATACTCTATACACCAATATTGAAGTTGATTAAGGCTTTATGAGATTACAACCAATCCATCCCTAAGATGACATCAAAGGCATGTGGTGGTACTACACATAAGTATCCTTCTATTGACTCCTTTTCTAAGGTGATTTCCACCATAGAGAAGTATTTATCGATTGAGTATGTCTATCCAGAACCATACTCGACCTTCCACCCCTGTGCCATATATCTCGATCTTTCTATCATATCCCTAGCTAGTTTAGAAGAGAAAACTATCTGAAGCTCCACTATCAATTAAATTTTTTAATTCTCTATTGAAACTATTACCCTTCATAAGAAGTGGTGTAGCTTTTCCTTCAAGTTTTTGGCTTCCAGTGGCCATATAAATATTATGAGCTATCTCCTTTCCCTTTGCATTGGATGAGATCGATCCTAGTCGATGAGGACAATTGCTAGATAATGTGGTCCTCCATAATCATAGCAACCACTTTTGAGAGTTGTATGTGTTATCTACTTTTGATCCCCCATTTTATTTTTTGGAATTGAACCTAGATGATTTTGTGGTTGGGGTTTCTTGTTGTTGGTATAGTTACCATTTCTCATTGGGTCGTTCCTTTTGAAATTTCCTTGCTTTCTACAATTCCTTATTTCAGGTTTTGGGTAGTTTTTACCCTTTTGTTATTTCTCCTTTTCCCACCTCAAGAAGTCCTGGCTATTCCTTTCCCTGATTTCTTGCTACTCCTTTTCAAATAAAGGGGCATACTTGAAATGGAAGTGGGTTTCTTCCTTATTTATGAGATCATAAGACTTTTTAAGTGACTTAGGTTTAAGCATATTTACTTCATGCCTTATCCTATTCTCTAACCCAAGGATAAACTTATGGATCATCATATTTTCATCATATGCTAGCACATACTTGAGCAATTTTAGCAATTTTTTATAATACACTTCCACAGACCTCATACCTTACCTCAAGTTCTTCAAACTTTATTGCATAAAAATACTCAATAAGGAATATTTTTATTTTTAAATTACAATGAAGTCATTCCACTTTAGATCAACAACTTGGATCTTTGATTTTAATGCGTAGGTTTCCCATCAATCCAAAGCAGCCACCTTAAGATAAATCATTGCCGAAACTGTTTGGATTCCAAGGGAGTAGTTCTTCATTGTAAAATAGATCTCTAATTCTCTTAGCTAATATTTGAACACATCTTCCTCCCCATATCCATAAAATTTGGAGGTGTGAAAATTCTTCAAATCCTTACTCAATTTTTTTTCAACATAGTTCTGGCCTCTTGTTGCTTTGTAGTTATTTCATTAGCTTTATCGACCTCTAAAATTTTAGCCAATAAGTCCTAATTTTTGAAGGTTTCCATAAACTTCTTCATCTGATCTTGAATGGTGGTAACCATTGCAGTGAGGTTCTCTACATCCCTATTAGATTTACTCAAGGTTTATCCTAGGTTTCTTTCATCAAAATTATTTTGTCGGGTTTGTCTATCTGAAGGATTGGGTCTCTCTTTCCTCGATGTTATTTATCCTGATATCATCCAAAATAGAAGATTGGGTTACAGCTCCACCTTTCTAAATTGTTAAACATAGAGTCTTATCACTAAAACCACTCTTATTTAACAAGAGGTAGTATTCTATATCTATTTAAGTAACTCTATGCCAAAATCCACACTTACTAATCATAAGGTGTTTTTAGCCCAACAACTACTTCTGGGGATTAATTTTTCCCTCTTCTTTATCTTCTAGCAAATGGGAGTTTTAGGTCTTCCTAGCTTGGCTCAAGAACTAAACATGGCCTGCATAGGAAGGTACCCAAATCCCTAGCACAACAAGAAGCTCTAGTCCCTTGTACCTAGAGCTCTGATACCAAATGTAACAACCAAAAATCTAAATAAAGGGCTGCTATTATTTTTTTTAACAAACACAAAAAATGCTAAAATACTAACACAAGCAACCTTAATACTAACATGCTAGAGAGGAAGATCCTTATATCACTTGGTACGTGTAACTACAAGATATCTAAGTTAATCCTAGGTTCAAGTTATCTATCATTCTCCTTATCACCAACTATCTATCTAGCATCTAATCAGGATACACCCATATAACATGTACAAGCCCATTTGTGTAGGTATACGATAGATATTAACCACATCTTAGTTAGGGTTAGCTTATCTCCTTTGATTAGTTGAAGGGTACATTTGTATCTATACCATGCACAAGTCCATATATATGTACAAAAAATAGGCTACTCATTTTATCAGTATGATAGAGAAGGCCAATCCTTTCATATATAGTTTATCTCATTTAAAACTGCTAGGTTGTAATCAAACTAGTTTAGTCACTTAAACTAAGTTTAACCTAATTGACCCTAAAGGACCTCATAATTCCTTAGGTTATCCTACTCTATTAACACATTAGCACTCTAATTTATCTAAGGAGTTTACTAAACTTATAAGCATACTAAAACCATCCTTAAGGAATGAACAAAAGAATACCAATTGAATCAAACATGAAACATAAGAGTAATATAAAAGAGGTAACTAAAGAGGATGAATCTAACTAAATAATACATGGAGAAAAAGGACTAACATAACTAATCAACATGATACATCATGAATTACAATTAGGATATACACTTCCATCCATTAGTAAATCATTACATAGTTTGAGTATGGTAAAAGAACCTATACTTTTAAAGAATAGGATATTACATTAACAATTCAAATAAAAGTAATTCTATTAATGTTTCCATCCTAACTTTAGTAAGTATCTGACTTGGATTTTTGATGTCCTCCTTGGTCCTTTAGCTAGCCTGTCTCTCGATTGATGGTGGTAAGGGATCAAGATAACTCATGAAACTATGATTCATGCATTTACTAGATGATCATTTAATCTAGTGCATCTAAATACCAAATTGCAACTATACAATCACCAATACATCTCTACAAAACATTCACTCAACATCTAAGAGGTTTGTCTATCACTTTATCATAACACCCCTTTATCAATCAAAGGTTCATGATCAAACATAAAAGTCCTCCCTTAGATTTGATTAACAAGTAATCTCATTTATTTCTTTAATTAATCAAGGCCCCATAAACCTTAACTAATTAAGTACTTAAATTACCCATTTATCTAACTAATTAAGACCCCATAAACCTTAATTGATTAGATACTTAATTTACCACAAAACATAAATAGTTTACTAAACAAATAATTAAGAAACATTAAGCTCTCCTTCTTCCTTTAATAAACACTTCTAATACTCATTAAAATTCTTCCCCTTTTCATAAAAAATAAGAATGCAATTATTCCTTTGAAATAAAATTCATTCATCTAAAGGCACAATTATAAATAATACATAAATTCACTTGAATATAAAGACATCATACATATTAATATGAACCAATATATTCTTTCATCAAATGTTGTCTATTTCCATTTGTTAAATACAAACAATAATTCCTTTTCATTAATATTGTCTATTTTATTTGTTTAAAATAAAAAATGATTCTAAGTATAGTGTAGTCCCTATTTATTTCTAATTAAGTATACATGATTGCTTAGTCAATAAAGAAATACATTTTATTTTTCTTTTAAAAATATAAACAATGATTATTAAACCATTCAATAATTTACAATCTAATTTCATTGTTATAAACCCTTCAATTTTTTTATTATCTATAATCTAATTCCTGTGCTAACCCATTGTGAATGGTAATAGGAGACAAGTGGTGAACAATGAGCATAGGCTAGAGGAACCTATCCATCAAACTAAAACCTGGCAAACTCATTAAGGACGATAGTCAACTATGACTACCAATGAAATACAAGTGGTCACCAAGTGTCCCAACCATGACCATTAGTCATGGTCAAATTTTATGGGAGATGGATGTCCCATAAATCCCTTTTGGCCTCGAGCACACTCCATGTGGGACAATGCTCATGGAAGGCCATAAAGACCTTCCACCCAAGCACCTGATGGAAATAGCATAACCCAATAGCTTAAGGATGACCATGGGAGGTCTTAAACCCTCCCTAAAATAGAGATACACATCACCATGCACAAAACTAGGCATACAAAGCACCTACAAATAAGAAAACCAAGGTTCATTTGCAAACTAAGGAGTACATCTTGGTTATAGTGATCACCCAATATTGAGGATATAGTCAAATGGGTGGTGTAAGTGAGTAGTAGAATGAGTGTTAGTATTAAGGATAGTTTATGCAAATTATCAATGCACACATAGCAGTCAAAGAATATCTCCAATGTCAGTATAAAGGTCTATCGAAGAGGTAGCACAAACAACTATCATTATCTGGCTTGTTTGTGGATGGCTAATACGAACAACAAGAAATGGATAAAGAGGAACCAACTTAAGTAATAGAAAACCAATTACCTCCTCGAAGAGATTGAGGACATGGTAAGTTTTATGCAAATCTACCATGTTCTCTAACACATATGATAACTTAATATTTATGTCTATAAATAAATACACTATCTATTAAATGAACTCATTTCCAAATGAATGAAATTCTAGGATCCACTCTGGTAGAATCCAAATCTAAAGTAGGGCATATCTTTCACTGTAAATATGATCTTCATTCTCCTTCTCCTTTCCATTTAGGCTTTTTGTCTAGCTTCTTCCAAAAAATGGAGCCTTTCCCAAGGCATTCAACCTTCTTATCGCAAGTAAACTCAACGACCCACTACCTAGGGTTCCTTTCCAATTCAATGCTATCTGCCAAATTGAAGGTGTTCTCATCCCCCCATGATGGCCAGTGATAGTTGGTTTTATTTTATATTATCATCCTTCAAATATCAAGCTAAGATATTTTATTTTTATTTTTATTATATAAATGAGATATTTATTCCAAATGAACAAAACTCATTTACAATATTAATCTTAGATAAAATTATTTTCTCTAATTGAATAAAGCATTAAAAGGAAACCTTTTATTATCAAAACATTTAAATAAAAACTTTTTATTATTTAAACAAAACATTTAAATAAAACCTTTTATTATTTAACAAAACATTAAAATAAAAACCTTTCATTATTTAAACAAAACATTTAAATAAAAACCTTTTATTATTTAAACAAAATATTTAAATAAAAACATTTTATTATTTAAACAAAATATTTAAATAAAAATATTTTATTATTTAAATCAAATACCTTTGGTAATTTTAAACATTAGCAGGGTAAATTTGAACGGACCTCGGATAATGGACCCTCTATGTCCATTTATCCTTTTTCCAAAGAATTTCCCTAACCAATTATTTTTACACAACAAACAACCCAAAAATACAAAAAATTAGGTGCATAAAACAAGGCGAGAGTTTTTCCATCAACCCAATCACCCATCTCATCCAGAGAATTTATGATAGCTTCTAGGCTATCAACTTTGGCTCTAGGTGGCCAACTTGTTGATGATTATCCCTAAAGCAATAATGCATATCTATATGAGGGTAGTCATCCATGTTACCCTAAGTTGTCTTAGTCATCACTTCCCTTTTTAAGTACCCCATCATTGGTGGGACATTTATACCTAGTGTTGCACATTGAAACCACATTAGTAGTACCGTATTCTTTCAATATAGATCATTATAAATCATGTAAAATAATTCAAATCATTAAATACTAGGTATCCATAAATCATTTATTAGTGCATAGTATATCTGGTCGAGGTCTTGCCAAAGGTGGGGTATGTCATAGGATGAAAAAAATTGGTATTTCTATTTCATTTCGTGAGCCATTTCTCTCTAGATTTTTGGAACCAATATGAATCCTACATTTTCAATGCATTACTATAATTAAAAAGTAATTATTTTTCTTGCACACAATATCTTAGTCTATTTATTTGATTTCTACTATCTTTTGTAAATTTTTGAGCTTGAATTCAATTTTCTTCTTTTTAATTTTTTTTCCAAAAGATTTAATATTCCAAATATTCATTTATCCCTTTAGATATTTCATCTTTTCAACAAACTTGCACATACATGATCCTTCAAAATTTTCTCTATCTCACTATAACTTAACCATATAAAAAAATGAAGGTCTTGAAGCCATATAGACTGGGAGTAAAATGGATTGAATGGCCATTATTGAGCAAATCACAAGTCAAAATAATGGTTGTAAGGAAAAAATTTCCAAAAAAATACTAATAGCAAAACAATTCAATAATATGCAAAAGTAAGCATCCATTGGAAACAAAAATTTATATTCAATGCTAGAAAATCAATAATACAAGTAACACATTCTAGATTCTAAATAAATATAAATATTAACTACTTAGAGGGGGTAAATTATCATAGCCACTTGGAGAGGGCAAATTCTCATATGCGCAATAGAGGCGATTAATAATTGAATGGAAAATATGATTTTAACTACAACATAGCTCTTCCTATTTATAGAATAAATCAACAATAACCTTAACCATAACTCTCAAGGGTCAACTACCTTATCATAGGTCTTGAGCTAATAATAAAGATAGTTGATGTAGCTATATTAATTTTTTTACATAGCTCCATGGATTCCCTCAAAAAGTTATGTCCTCAAAGCTAAAAATGACTGGAAAATGCCCTCAAGATCTCATATTGCATCTTCTTCTAGAATATCATACCACTTGATGAGTAACTCTTATATCTTGCAAGATCATAAAATATAAATTTTGGACAACACTATTATTGGCTAGAGAGTGATTTGACCTTCTTCATTGCATATTAGAAGCTTCATCTAGGACTATACCTGATGTTCAATAACCTATTTAAGATAAGAAACATGAATTATGGGATGGATGCAAGAAGATGATGGAAACTTTAACTGATATGCCACTTCACCAATGTAATAAATAATATTATAGGGGTCATAAAATCAAGGAGCCAATTTTATAAGACTTAGTATTGAAGGATAATTTCTTGTAGTTCTAAAGGTGCAAAAATACCATATCTCCCATGGTAAATTGCCTCTTATAATGGTGTAAGTCCTTGCTACTTATGTGGTTTTGGGCCTAGGTCAAATTATCTTTAAGGAGTTGTAGCACAAGTTGATGCTATTGTAACAAATCATCCACTTGAGCTACCTTGGAGGATCTTTGAACATATTCTACCATTGATGGAGGTTTTTTACCATACAATACCTCAAATAGGAACATCATGAGTGAAGAATGGTAAAAAGTACTATACCACCATTCAACTAAAGAGAGCCAATGAACCCAATGATATTGCTTGTATTAAGCAAAATAGCGAAGGTAACTACCCAAAAAAATATTTATAATCTTCATCTATCAAGTCATTTGAGGGTAATTAGAAGAGGACATATTCAACTAAGTACCATAAGGATAGAATAATTCATTCCAAAATTGTTGGAGAACATAGGGTGACAATTGTTGATAATGAACTTGGGCATGCCATGCAATTTAAAAATAGAATCAAGGATTATCTTGCAATATTTTTGGATGAAAAGGGTTACCATAAAGCATAAAATAAGCATAATTTGAAATATTATCTACTACCATCAATATCATCATTTTTCCTTATATTTTGGAATTCCTTTAATAAAATCCATATAAATGTGCTCCCATTAGTTATTAGGAAGAGACAAAGGTTGCAACAAACTAGGAGATTCAATAAATTTTCCCTAGTTCCTCTCACATACCATGTATTCAGCCATAAAGATATTGACATCCACATTTAATCCTTTCTAACAAAAGCATTGCTTCATCTGTTGGTACATTTTAAGAATCTAGAATGTCTAGACAAAGGAGATACATACAAATTTTGTAGAACACTAATATTAATAGTCAAGGATGAAGGAATATTAAAGCGATCATTCCTACAAAAAATCTCATCAACATATGATAAAAAATGCAACAAAGAGCCAAACTCCACTTTGTGAATGATTCTATTAGTCTTTATGTTAGAAAGCCAGTCCTCCCAAAGCTGGAAAATCCATTGTGGAAGAGGACTAGAGATGATGTTGACAACAACATCATCCTCATGTTTGTGAGACAAAGCATTGACCACCATATCATCCTTTCCCTTATTCTACTTAATGATAATATCAAACCCTAAGAGCTTTTTCAACCATTAATTTTGTTATGGGTATGAGAGAGGATTTTTTAAAAAATGCTTAGGGTTGTTATGGGTAGTCTTGATGATGAAGAATTTCCTAAATAAATAAGTACAACATTTCCTTCTCATAAGTGTATCAATTCATATTCTTGTTAGATATTTGCTTGATTTCAAATGCAAAAGGATGTCCATCCTACATCAAAATAACTCCAATACCTATGCTTGAAGAATCACATTCAATGATAAATGGTTCAATAAAATTAAGAGGTGTCAAAGTAGGGGTGCTACACATAGCCTTATTTAGGGCATGGAAGGAATAGAAAGATACTTTGGACCAAAAAAAGTCATAATTTTTAGTGATATTAGTGAAAGAAGTATAATCTTGCCATAGTTGTCGACAAATTTCCTATAGTACTCAATGAGACCTAAAAAATCCATGAAGCTACTTGAGGGATTTGGGTAAGGGATAATATTGCATGGTCATAAAGCTACTTGATGAATTTAGGTAAGGGCTAATCTTGCATGTATTTGATCTTGTTAGGATTCACCTTGAATCCTTTGTAAGATACTATATGTCACAAGAATCCTACCTCATAGAAATCAAAGAAACACTAAGGCCTTGATAAAGAGAATTTTCTTCTTTAAGAGGTGCAAATATGATTCTTAGGAATTTTTGTAAGCTAAGATATCATCAAATAAGACTAGTACAAACTTGAAAAAAAAAGAAGAAGATAAAATTCATGAAGCTTTTGAAATTCAAAGGATAATTAGTGAGACCAAAGTGTATGACTAGAATTCATAATGACCCTTATGCATGTGAAAAGGAGTATTAGGGATATCCTCTTCTGTAACTCAAATTTTATGAAACCTTAAGTGTAATTCAAGTTTTATAAAGTATTTATCACCATGCAATTCATAAATTATAGGAATAGGAAACTTATATCTAATAGTTATCTTGTTGAGAGATCAGTAATTAGGACACATCCATAAAGAGTTGTCCTTATGTCACACCATAACACCATAGAGGAGTAAATACTTATGCTAGAAAGGATAGTTTCTTGTTACAATATTTCTTGAACTACATTCTTGATCTCATACTTTTGGGGCTAGGGATAGCAATACGTATGAACATTAGGAGGCTAACTTCCCAAAAATAGGTGGATGACATGATCATGTGTGCACATAAAGTAAATATCTATGGGTGCACCAAAGACGTTCATATATCAATTCATAATAGTCTACAATTTTAAAGGAAGAGTTTAAAGAAGTGACTTCAAATATTGAAATTCCATGCAATTAACTTAGGTCAAAAATTCATGATCACCTTTCTTCAATATATTTTTCATGTTTTAGGAACTAACCAACTTGAAGGGAGGATGTTGGATTCCTTGGATATAAATGACTTTGTAGTTCTATGTCTATTTGACATATAATCATTGTATATTAATAGTTACATCATCAATTTGGGATAGAAATTATGCTTCCAAGATGATATATACACTTTCTAGATTCATGGTAAAGAGATTGTCAAACCATTTATAATAAACATTTGGATATTAACCTTAGTCATTCAACCCAAACATTGAGTTGTTCCCTTATTTACAACCAATACTTGAAATTTTTCCTAGGTCAACGTATTAATATACAATCCTAAATACTATTGTTTTGCTATCAACAAAGTTGTGCATGCTACCTGAATCAACACATTAATGTTTTAATGTTTGATGAATCCTTGGACCTTGATGGTATGGTAAGCCTATAAAATCATAAAGAAAAATGTAAAGAGAGCCATGGTATCATCCTTATGGTCAAAATTTGCTACTTTAGTCAATTTATCTTGCTTTAATGAATCTTAACATCTTATAATATCGTTGCTTCCTTACCTTCCACTTGGAAGTTGTGATGTTCATAGGTATGATTTCTTGAATGACGTTAATAAATTATAAAATAGAACAATACTTAGGGATACTCATAATTATAGTTATTAAAGGAATGCAAATAAGGGTTGAAATCATGTCAAGGTTGGGTATGATACAGTTGGAGCTTATTTTCTGCTACCAAAGCTACATGCGTAGTATCCACAAAGGTGTATGGATCATACATGTTTACTTCCCATTAAATTTCATTCTTAAGGCCATGGAAAAATGTTTAGACCATCATAACTAGATCCAATTTATAGGTGTAGATGAATAGAATTGTGAACTCTACCCAATAATCCTCAATCAAACTTGTTCACTTGATTAATATCAAATGGATCATGTATGAAGTAGAATATCTTTTATAAAAATTATAGATGAATAATAATTTATACTTAGGCCACATAAGAGAGATATCATATTGATAGAGCTTCCATAATAACCACTTCTAAGCATATATTCCCAAATTAGTAGCAACCAATATAACACAACCTTCTTCAAGCACATGATGTAGGCAAATGATGCTATCCATATTGGCCAACCAAACATATGGATTCATAGTATCAGATCTTGGTATTTTGATGCATACAATAAGAAAATTATGAGGCTAAGAAAATAAATTAGTAGCACCTGCTATAGAGAGATCAAAATTAATAGAAAAGTCTAAATTAAAACCACCCATACCTAGAAGAGTGCCCTTGGTAGCATAGAGGGTCATGTGACTACCATGAGAAATTAGAGGTCTATGAAAAAATTACGGTTGATGATAAATGCATGTAGCTTAATTTTGGTGCTCCTTTAAATTTTGTGATATTGCATATCATGTGGATAATGCTTAGTGACTTGTTGAAAATATTGGTCAAAGAAACACTCAATAGTGGCAAGACCAAGATGGATTTCGATAGCATCTAAGGTCTTCTTTATTTGGTCTTAAAATTCAATGATGGATTCAACCAATTATTATTGGTGGTCAAGAAATGATCATAGACCAAGGTAAATTGTATTGGGAAGAGCATTACCAATTCAAGGACTAAGAGGAGGATTGGTTGGAGGGGGCAAAGCCATACCATTTAAAAATAAAGGATACACTAGAAAAGATATTGATATTTGATCGGATGTTTAATGCTTACTAATATTTATGGGTGGATGTTCCTTTTTCTCATGCATACATCCTCTATATGACCCATGCATGACAAAAATTTGTTAATTCACAACTAACTAGTAGAAGCAACAAGTTTATTCATATACCAAGAGTGAATGCAATCCTTTGGAGCACTTTTAACAAAGTGTTGTGAGAAATAGCCCATACCTTTATTGTCTTGAAGATATGGTTGCAATGAGATGGTTTTTTTGTAATGATCCTCACACACCCAAGTTTCAATAAGGTGCTACTAGAGACATCCCTTATTTTGACCAACTTGAATAGATGATTAAAATTAAACCCTTGGTCAAATCAGCATTAAATAGTGGCAAGACCAAGATGGATTTGGATGGCATCTAAGGTATTCTATATTTGGTATTAAAATTCAGCTATGGATTCAATAAATTGCTATTAGTTCTCAAGATAGGATCATAGACCAAGCTCAATTGTATTGGAAAGAACATTACCAATTCAAGGACTAGGAGGAGGATTTATGGGAGGGGGCAAAGCCATGTCATTTTAAAAAGAAAGGACACAATAGAAAGGCTATTTATATTTAATGGGATTTTGTTATGCTTACTAATATTTATGGGTGGATGCTTCTTTCTGATCATGCATACATCCTCTATATAATCCATGCATGAAAAATATTTTTTGATTCACAACTAATTAGTAGAAGCAATAAGTTTGTTCATACACCAAGAGTGAATGCAAAACCCAAGAACTTTTAAAAAAGTGTTGTGAGAAATAGCCCTTAAATTGATTGGCTTGAAGATATGGTTCCAATGAGATGGGTCTTCCAAAAGGATCTTCACACACCCAAGTTTTGAGAAGATGTTGCTAGAGATACCCCTTATTTTGAACAACTTGAAGATATGATTGCAATGAAATAAGTCTCCTATAAGGGTCCTAACACATTATTTACCTCGTTTTTTCAATGGGTTTAGAAAAATAAAACAACAATGACTAATTCCATAATATATAAAAATGCACTAGAATATTGAGCCAAAAACATTTATTAAAAGTTACCAAGCAACAAGAATCAAAATTGATTGTTAGAGATTTTGGAACGTGTGAAATACTCTACCTAGGGAGTAAGGTCATAAGACTAAAAATAAAAGTAATTGATGGGGCCCTTCACAAGCATGATTTGGATTCCCTTCTACCACTCCTCACCACCACAAGAATCCAATATTAACGCTTTGATACCAATTATAATAAAACAACTTCCAAAAATATATTTATAGTAGTAGCAATTCAATTTTGCAGTAAACATTTTCTAGAAATAATAATTTATATTTATTGCCATAAAATCAATAATGTAAGCAAAATATTCTATATTATAAATCAATATAAATACTTTCCATTTAGAAATGCCAAAGACTCACAACCACTTGAAGAGGATGAAATCTCATATGCATAATAGAGGTAACTAATATTCAAATATAAAAGATGATTCAAACTACAACATAACTCTTCCTATTTATAGACTAAATTAATAACCACCCTAACCCTACTTCTCAAGGGTCAACTACTTTATCTTAGGTCCTAAGCTAATAATAAATATAGTCAATGCTAATATATTGGAGCTATTATAATGGGTTTGTGATTTGATCTTGCATCCAATAACATATCATAAGAAATTGCACACTCTATTTGCAACCATGTGTTATATAATAAAATATATTCAATATTTTTGCTATATGAGTTTGTCCAACACGTCTATTATCCCATATTTATTGAAAATTTGAAGGAATATCATCCCAAATGCCATTTTAAGTGACAATGAAGCAAAATTTTGTATTGATTTAGACTATCTAGGAACACCACCCTTATTTTCTAAAGGAGATAGAACTATGTTGAAGTCACCCTAAGAATCCATAGATCACAATTATTGATCATCATTATGTTTGACAAAAATATGCTAAGGTTCTTCCAGCATCTTTCACAAGGAATAACTATAGTTGGAGTATATACATTTATAACCTCAACTTTGATGTTTTTTTCTCACAAAACAGTCCAACAACCTAGTTACTTTTTGCTTCTAGCAATTGCCCATCCCATTTGTGTTTATCATGTATTGTTGTGATACACCCAAAATATCCTATAGAAGAAATTATCAAGTAATCCTCCATATTTAAAATATTTTTTAAAGCTTTGTTACATTTCTTGCTAATTAATTTTGTTTCTTGTATTAAAATAAACTTAGGACTCTAACAATTCCTTAATAACTCTTTTTTAGAGATCTTATTCATATTCTTAATATTCCATGATATCATTTTCATCATCAATTTTTATTTTTTTAGTGGTCTTATCCCCACTTCTTGTTAACACCTATGGTATTTTTTTAGCTACCTAAATCAATATTCCTTTGAGTTTTCTTTTCTCTTTGTTCTTGATTTGATGACCGTCTCTCCTTTTTCCATTCCTACCAACAATTTCATCTTCATCAATATTTTCTATTTTTTCATATTGTTCATAATGAGACTTATCTTCTAAAGATTTATATTTCCCTAGAAAATCTAAAATGCAAGGAAAAGCCTCATAAACACTTTCTTCTTTATGTTGCCCCATAAACCCTAAATTACAGGATGATCCTCCATAATTATTATTTTCTTATGCTGCCTTGAAAACCCTAAATTTCTATGGATATCCTCCACGTGCATTTCTTTATTATGGTAACCTTGAAAATCTAAAGTGCAACAAATATGCTCTTTACTACTTTCATTTTTATTGCAAGGACAAGATTATATACTAATTGAGGAAAATAAAGATGATTTTCCTAGATTAAATTTGACCTCGTTCACCTCATTTGCTTTTAAATTTGCCTACCCATATTCCTTCACACCTTTAAATACTTATGAATTTTAAATTTTGCATTGTACTTCCTCATCCCTTGTATCATTTTTTTCTTCCAATGGTTGAATTGAGTAGATTGTAAATGTCTTTTCCAATTGATGGTTTAAAGAAGCTTTTTTACCACTTTATTGGGAGTGAAAAATACTTGATTTGACCCAAATTCTACTATGATATGATCTCATTGATTAATATTTAAGTTGATATAATTCCCAAAAAAAACCATATATTTCTCCATAATTTCACTTCACAATCTCTTACCATGTGTTTGGCCTCATAATATTTGCAATGTTGGAATGCAATGTTTTCATAATCCACTTTTTGATCTCATTCTCTTGATTCAAGTTTAATACTAATGGACTATTATAAAGGTTTTTGGATATCTATGGAAACACATATTTGAGTGTATAACATGCATTCTATCCTTAGTGATCGATCCCTCTTGGATGAAATAGCATAGAGTATTTCAAATTCTTCAAAACCTCCTTATTGATAAGAAAGTCCAAAAATCCTAACCCACATTAGAAGCCTTTTAATAGTCTCTATCTCCACACAAAAATTCCCACTTCTTGGTTTGAAATATAATGCATCTTTACCACTAAACTAGGGACCACCATTATTGTTTTGTTCCTGGTTTCCAAACTAGAGAAGATGATGAGGAAAAATCCTTTGGAAATAAAATTCATGGAGAAATTTTAATTCAATCCCTATTTTTAGTTGATCCAATTTTGAATATTTGAAAAACCTAACCAGTATCCATGGAACTTACATACCAACCCTCTAAATTTAAGAACTATTATACCATGCTCTATCATCTCATTTTTTATAATCAATTTTTATTTAGTGCCTACTACCTAGATAGGGTTTACCATAGATTTTCTCTTCTTATATGTAACTAGGGCATTTATACGTCCAAATAGGGCATCCTTACTTTGACTAAGGACTTTTACAATTGACTTTCTTGCCATGTTACCTAGATTTCCTTTTTAATAGTCCTTTAATTTTTGAATTTCTCCTAAGATTTGTAAAAATTAGTGCTTACTCCCTGCTTGCAATTTGCTTCCTGCTAAAACTTATTTCCTACTTACACTTACTTTCTGCTCTCAGAAGAAACACAATTTCTAAAATAAGAAAATGTTGAGACTCGCTTCCAGCTCATGCCTCCAACAATAGTTGAGGAGCATAAAAAATAATATTAATTTTTATCCAATTACCACATCCATTTATGTTGATAATATTAATAATAATTTTTAATCCTCAATTGAAATATATTTTTCATCATTTTCAATGATAATCTTAATCCTTGTAAAAAATGCTCTATCTTTTGCATTTTTTTTTCATGGGTTATATGGGATTGAAATGGGCCCCAACAATATTACATCATGACCACATAGTGGTATTACAACTTGAAAATTATGAATATATTGCTTTGTAATATCCAAACCTCTTTCTCCTCCTTGAAAGTCAAGAAATTGAACTAGTTGAGCTAATGTAATTTGTTCTATCCCTTGCATAGTTGTTAGTTAAAGTTAAGAAAATATTGATTTATTGTTAAAAAATATTTTGATTTGACCATAATCAACTCATATTATTTAATTGGACTCAAAGAAACAATAAATATATAAATGATATATCTATTATATAAATTAAATGTGACAAATTTCAAAATGCATTGATTTCAATTAGGATATCTCCCTAGAGAAAATTCTTGGTAAATAAATTTAATTGTGTATTTTGATTAATGAACATAGACAAACACTTTTCTTGGGTGAAATTATGAATTGACAAAGTAAGGGTGATTTTTCAAAAAGTGACTCATCCTTCAAGAGTTATATCTTTGCATAGAGTAGTCTAATTTAGATTATTCTTGTGCCATTTTTTGTGGAATTTGAAAAGATTTTAAATGAGTGACCATATAAAAGAATCTAAGCAGTATTGAAGGCGATATGACCATATGAAAACAACCATATAGAACTAGAGTAGTGTTAGGGCAATACATAGATGGATGGAGTCAAGTCATCAAATGGAATTATGATGTTGGTTATATGAGAAACAAAAGGAAGGCAAAGATAATAAAGTAAAAACCACCAGAAGTGGAGTTGGTCAAATTGAATTTTGATGGAGCATCTAAAATAAATATAGGACCAATAGGAGGAATAATTAGAAATAATTAGGGTGAGATTTTATGCTTTTAATAATGGATTTAAGACAAATAATAAAGTTGAAGCTTGGGTGGCTTTAGAAAGGTTAAAAATATGTAGATAAATGAAATGGAATAGAGTATATATGGAAGACAATTCACTAATAGTAATAAATGAAATTTTAAGGAAAGCAAAGGCTCCATGGAACATACAAGATATGATTGTGAAAATAGAAGACCTTGTTAAGAGTTTGAAGAAATCAGATTTATACATATGTTAAGGGAAGGGAACAAATGTGCAGATAGACTCACCAATAGAGGGATTTTAAGAGGATTGTGAAGTGAAATTTGATTTTACATAATTAGATGAAGTAATAAGTTTAGCTGAAGCTAACAATAAGATGTTGACTACCTATATCAAATAATGATTTACATTGGTATTTGTTGTATTTTATAATATTAATATGTTTTCATATATATTTTTTATTACAATTCTTGTGGTTGCGCTTATGCTTCAAGAAGAAAACTAGCAATTCAGATCTAGTAGAGTAGGCTATGATAGCATGATGTTTGGAAATATTACTTTACCAAGATGCAATGCATAGACAATAAAGGTGGAGTTTTGGTATTGAGTCTAGATCTAGTAAAGCAAAATATGATAGCGTGATGTTTGAAATATTACTCCATTAAGATGTGATGCATTGACAATAGAGGTATAATTTTGGTATTGTAAATGCTGCTACAAGAAGACATGAAGAAAAAGTATGTTGAATTTTGGAATATTTGTATTCACAAAGAAAATTGAACAAGATTAAAAATGTAAAAATCAAGAATTCAAATGTTTAATGACAAAAAGATGTCGGTATCTAGCTATAGCAACTCAATTGAAATGAGAATTAAATCTATTTTTAAAATCTTAAGCTCTAAATAAGAAAGTTATGATTTTTCAAAGGTGGATGATCCCAAAACAACCGCTTTTTCTTCAAAAAAATATATATAAAAAATCACTATGATTTTTATATAGTAAATATTAAATTATATTGGCTTGGAGGATAGCGCAATGGTTTGAGCTTTGGCTCTTCTTTGGAAGGTCCAAGGTTCAAACCGTAGCATGGGTGAGTGTGTGAGTGTGTGAGAGGGTGGATGTGTGTATGGCTATGTATTTGGTCCATATTGATAAGCTCAATTCTCACCCATATCAAAGGTCATGGTTGGGATGAGAATACCTAACATTAAACATTGGGTGTAAGAGTTTCTCACAATAACCTCAATAAAAAAATTAAATTATATTAAATATATAATTTTAAAATTTACCTAATTATAAAAGTAATGAACTTTTATAATTACTATATAACGTTAAGTTTAAAACTTTGTCTCGGTTATGAAAAAATATAAGTTATACCTTAAAACACTGATGTTAAAGGGAGTAATATACACTCTCTAAAATTGAAAAGATAAAAAAAATTGACATCCCTACACACAAATATGTTAGACAACCAATCCCTATATATCAAAACTCCTGGAATGATATGCCTTAGTTATACACCCTTTTTTTTGGTTAAGTTAAAAAAATATTCATTATAGAGGGCATTTGAAAGGCGCCCTAACACCTTAGTACATCATAGGAGAAAAAGGATGTGAAGTCCACAAAAATAGCATCCTTGAGGACTAGACTAAACATGAGACAACAAAAAAATTCCAAAAGTAAATAAGGACAAAACCCTAAAAAGGACAAAAACATAAAAATAGAATCCAATAAAGCAATAACATCATCAATATCCTCATTTTTGGCTTCCTTAGTCTCATCCTTATGGAAATCCTTGAGTATTTCCTTAGCTATATCCACCACCTCATCCTCCTCGTCTTAGGGTTTAGTAGCAACAGTGGATTTTCTAGGGGTAACCTCTTTGAAGTTGTCACAAAAGAATAGAAGAATAAGAGCATTCTTGTACTCTTTCAGCTAAGAAATGGCTCCTCCAATGGAATCCCAAGTGGTTTCCAAATGAGCAATAGTAGTTGACGTAGTCTTAATGACTTAATTCTAAAGACACTTCTCCACGGGATCGTTAGGATCATCGTCATCAACCTCCTTCGACTTCCCTAGAATTTTAAGGTATTTATTTTTGAGATGTTGAGAGTTTCGCATGGGAGTGACCTCCACATTGGCCCTCTTCCTTCCCAGATCAGGTCCTTTACACTTGTCCTCCATCCTCTCTTTTTTGGATCCTCGAATCCTAGAGGCTAGAGTAGAAGAAGTTTCATCCTTAGTGTTGTCCCCCTGCGTATCCTAAGTTACAATGTTTCCTTTAGGAAACTTTTCCAATAGAAAGGCATACAACACCTTAAAGAGGCCTTGATGAGAAGGCCAAGCTTATTCCTTCTTGGATCAAGTTGAAGTAATGGTATAGTCCATTGAAAGATAGAGAAACTCTAGAATATTGAGCAGTTTTGATTCCCTAAAATGATTGACAAATGAGATATGAAAAATGTGAAGCTAAGATTTGGGGTCATCTACCAATATGTACTCCATAACAAATTTCATGACTTCCTTCTAGGTTATAGGAATATCACTACGAGATATCCCCAACTTTATGATTCTCCTCAAGGGTAAATTCAGTTTTAATTGTCTCAACTCTACCTCCCAGTTATGTTTATCCCTTCTCACAGTATGTCCAACAACTAGTTGCCTAGTGAGTTCCACAAAGATACCTATGTCCACTTGGAATTCAACTTTGTGGATGGTAACTAACCCTTTTTCCTAGGTAGAAGTGAAGGCCATATTTATATCCTAGTTTGTACTAGAAAAAAACTTGAGAAAGGGCATAAATACCCTATCACTGAGGATTACTTCCATGACAGGTTCGATGGATAGAGTCTTAGGCTCCATGAATCTCATACTGACAACACTCCACACCAAGGAACAAAAAATATGAAGTTTTAAAAGAAAAAAGAGGACCAATAGGGGAAATGTAGATAGCATTTACAACAATGCTTAAATAAAATAGAGGTGAGCTTAGATGTTTCTGGAAACTCTTCACCTTTCCACTCACAAGATGTCCAGACCTAGGAAAGCCCACATGCAGGAAGAAATGGGTCATAGGATGACATTACAAGGAAAATTTAAAGTTCCAATGAAATAAAAATTCTAAGAAAATAGAAATGCATGCCTGGAATTGGAATGGTGTTCCAATCAAAAGGTAGGGGTTATTGAACTTAGAAAAAACATAAACCCAATTAGAAATTCAAGGCATTGGGAAGTAAAAAGGGATTGGAATAGAAACAAACAGGAAACATGTGACTGTGACAAGGATAAAGATATTGCTGTGAGCTAGAGAGGAAAAAGTACATGTGGAAGAGAATCCCGCTATCATGGAAAAAGTGGAATAAAACCCCAGAACATAATGTGAAACAAATACCAAAAATGAATACCATGGAATAAGGTGGTGACACGAGTATATGGCACAGGGATTAAGAAAGACACAAGGGAAATGTAGCAAGAAACCCAATCCATGTTACTACTCTGAAGAAATAAAAGCCTTGAGAAAACCAAAGCCATTGTGGGAAATATTATTGTAATAAATGTGATCGTGGGGAAATACACCCTCTTTAAAATAACTTAACTAAATATATTTCATTATATTTTTAATATTTATTTTAATTAAAATATAATCCCATCAAAAATTCAAGAAGACTCAAGCCCTTGATACACGTAAAGATTCAAATCATCCTCTACTAGTCCGACCTCACCTCGTCCATTTCACAATAAGTTAAAATGCCACATTCAAAGGCGTCTCCAGTCGTGTGAATGATTTATTAACATGACGTTTATGGAATTTTTTATTTTAATTTTAATTATGGGTGTGAATGCATGTTTGATTAGAATTTGCAATAAAATAACAATTTAACTTTGAATATAAAAAACCAAACCCATCTAGTTTATGCATTAACTAGACTTTGAATAGTGGATATCCAAGAGAGACACAGATGGAGGGGAGACTTAGAACCGCAAGTTTATGAAGTGTGTAGATCTCCCCATAGAGCCAATCTCATGGTCACCGCATTTGAGAATGCCCCTTGTAGCTATTGTTGGTCTTCTGGCACATTTTTTTACCTTAAAAATTAAGATTTCAACCTCCACTTTTTATAAATTTAAAATTTCAAACCCATTTGGTGATTTTTCTTGAATAGCTCTAAACAGTAACTTACCCAATTCAATTTTATTTTAGATTAACAAATTTAATTTTTCATTATTTTGTTGTCATAATTAAGCTAGTTTTGGCAATTTGGAAAAAAATGGTTATGGATTGTGGCCCATGGTTTTAGGTATCTGTATCACTTTCAATTAGAGGTTGGTTGTTAAAATTTGACATAGTGTTGGTAAAATTTTTGTACCAGCCATGGAAATGGCAAATTATTGAAAATATTGGAAATACTTGTCGACATCCAATTTTGATATGCCTTGTCCCATGACATTCTCAATCAAGGTACCAAACAAAACATTATTAGGACACTCTAATCATGAAAAATTGGACATAAAATTTTGCATATTTCATCAATTTCCAAGCATACTAAAACTCATTGATTACCTTACCTTCACAAGCCTTTTTATCAATCAAATCAAATCAACCATCCTCATACCCAAATTTGGGATGTTTGTGGCCCTAAAAATAAGATCATTTTTGGAATTCCCTAACAAATCATCTCAAATTTTCACAAAAATTGCACCATTAGATTAGTCTCAAAAAGGGCTTTTCGATTAGTATAGATATGCCTATGTTTGGATATCGATTGATTCCTCAATTTGCATAAAAATTGCACCTAAGCAAGACAGTTGTAAAAATGCCATAAGCTATCAAAAATACCAGTGGTAATATTGCACACTTATGGAAAATTTGCAAACAAATCATTTTAGGTCATTTTACTAGTCAACCTAACCATCAATATAATATGCCACTTCATGAAAAAAAATGTCAATGATGATTTTTCACACTTGTGGTGAATTTGCAAATAATCATTTTTAGCCATTTGATTGGTCAAATTGGTTTCTAGTCAAAATTGTCAAGTTAGAACATAAATACCAATGACAATTTTGACACGAAGTGGTATTTTTGCCAAAATGATCAAAATCCTTCAACATAATCTAGAGGTACACAAATTCCTTTGCCCCACTCCCTTCCCTAATCACACATGCTCCACCTCAAGCCCAAGATTGCAAATTTGGAAATTTTTTTCCCCCTAATGGCATTTTGAAGCCATTTCCCCCCCTCAATTCCTCCAAAAACCTATAAATGTAGTCCTTAGGTTGAGCATTAAAAAATCAATTCTAAGCTAGCAATACTCTGCTAAATTTCTCTTGTTCTCTCTCTCTCTCATTTGTATTCTCTTATTTTCTCATTTGGAGCATCTTCATCAAGCATTTTGGGTAAATCAAGCAAGGCAAAAGAGGCATTAGGGGAAAGAAGATGATATTAGGGCAAGAAAGAGCTCTTGTTAGGTTTTGTAACTCCTAGCTTCTCTTTCTTTTCATTTTTCTTGTTTTCATTTATGAATTTTTCTCTTCTATTTTATCCTTACTAACTTTAATGTCATATTTGTAGCTACTAATCTCTATTTTTCATGTTCATTTATCTCTCTAACACTTATTTGTAGGTCATTAATGCTCAATTATGCTCTTCTTATTTCAATATTTCATTACTTATTCTCTTCATTTTCTTAGCTTCTAGTCATTTACAAGAATTTTATTTACATTTTGGCATACTAATCTTCATTTTCCTTCTCATCCATGCATCATAGTCACTAACATCTTTCACTTGCAAGCATTTATCTCTCTTTTCATTTAAATTTGCTTCATTTATAGGGTTATTTTCTTTATTATCTCATTTTTATGCTCACAATTTCTTCATTTGTAGGCTTAACTTACATTTTGCTTGCTTTACATGCCCATTTCTATTTTATTTGCAAGTTTACATGCTTATTCACATCATTTAATCTCATACTTACATGCTTACATTCATGTATTTTGCATAAGATTTCACCTACATGTTGTCTTTTGCTCTCTCATTTCATATTGGTAGTGTTGTGAGCTTAGCATAACTTTACTTAGTTCATCATAACATTTTCATTTCATATCATATGCTTCTCATGCTCTTCATTTTGATGTAAAACAACATTTAGTTTTTGTTGTAACTTTTTAGTTGTAATAGTAGCTTGAGCATTTAGTTATATTATAGATTTCTCATCTTGCATCACTTCATTTCCTTCATCATAGGTTTTTGTAGCCTTTCTATTCCATTTTGAACGCATTCTAGCCCTCTTTTTAAGAACTTACACACATTCACACCATCATTTACAACATAATCAATCATTCATATCATTTCATATCCTCTTTGTTCACATCCAACTTCCTTCACAATTTTTGGAAAATTATTAAAAATCTCCCTAATATTTTGTAAATCCCCAAGTTGTAGGTCCTAGGATTAATATTTTCATCTCCCTCCTCTAATTCCAAGGCAAATTGACCTAGATAACCCCAAATTTTGACCCAAATATTAGTCGACCTCTATTACAAGGAATAATCACCACTACCTATAGCCATTGACAAATTTGACTCTTTGGAATTACATAAAGCAAAAATACCACTCACTATCAAAGGTGACATAGGAAAATTTACCATTTTGTGATAAATTTGACAAGGACTATTTCCATCCCAAAATTTCAAGGTTCACACTCAAAACTATTTTAACAAGGGGTTTAATCAGCTAGGAAGATAGAAAATCAACTCACTACACTCAAATAGACCCCCCAAATAAGATAAACCTAATTTTTGGTCTACTTTTATAGGTTTCAAAAATACCACTTAGTTGCAAAAATGCCAATGGTAAATTTGACAGACTTTGAAAAATTTGTTCTGGCTCCAAAGAAGGTAACCCTACCACTTGGCACCTCCCTGGTCACTATTTTTCATTAATTTTTGCTTCCTAATATTTGTTTTCACAATTTGTTTACCTAAAATCACATTTACTTTGGAAAATTAAGGAACCCTTAGAATAGTTCAAATTCTTCTTTTAATCACATTTGTTTTGGGCAAAACCAAAGAATCTTAGCATAGACCTAAATCCTTTCCTTCAAAAGCAATTAGGCAAGAAATAAAAAGTCATATAGTTGCATTTTAGCCTAAATTTGATGCATTATCTCTTGTTTTTCTTGGAAAATAAAACTCTCTTTTAGCATAGTTTATCATTCAAATCCAAAAGGTATACTAGGCTAGACAACTTGTTTTCTTGCATTATTGTTTGATTGCATTTAGCATACAACTCTAGGTGATATTTCTTTAACTTTGAACAAATTTTATCTTGTAAAGGATCTATAAAGAGTCATATTAGAGATACAAAACCTTAGGTGTTTGTTTAATTAACTCATAAATACCATACAAGTATTGAACATCAATATAACATATAGCAACCTTGTTTTATACACGAGGTAGAGCTTACTTGCATTGAATATTCCCATATATTTGAGGCCTCCTTTGAAAAGAGAACCTCAAGTGGGAAATCAGGGGTTCTAGTGAATCCCTCTTGTGCATGTGCAAGGTTTTGAATCTACATTTTGGTGAACCTGATGTGAATATTGTCTTTTGCCTTAACAAGACAAAAAAATTCAAACTTAAGCAAGATCACATTATTTTGTTTGCATAGTATAAATCATATTAATCCAAGATAAAAAGAACATAACCAAATTGTTAGTATTATTTGGGGAAGGATAACAACCCCTTGAGTAAACCAATATACAAATTTTAGGGGACATCCCTCTTGGATAGTATATTACGGTGGGCTAATGGGAGTCATGAGAGTTGTTTTTCCAAGGTGACATAAGGATTTCAAAACATCTTTTCTTCTTTTCTATAACAACTTTGAAAACAAAACTTTAATTAAAAAATAATCAACCACCTCTCTTTCCCAACCTTATTCAATGGCCATCTTCTTAAACCTTACAAGTTTATTAAAATGGATTGTCTTCCTTTTTCAAATCTTCCTAAAACCCAAAACACACTATACAACTTGTAAAGTAGCTACCCATCCAAAACATTTAGTGGAATATTATGAAGAATCTAACACCCAAAAAAATTCAAATTCCAATAAAGGAGATAAATATGTCTCTCTTTATGACTCTTTAATATCCTTACATGATTACCTTAATCATATGATAATCTCTTTGCAAGAGCATAGAGATGTTATCAATGAATTTCTTAATAATGATCAAGAGAAAACAACCCCTAAAACTCTTAGTCATACAATATCTTTTTCACAAAAATAGGAAGATATATCAAGGAATTCCTTATCCAATTACCTAACCATGACTAAAATGGTATAAATTTACAATCCCATAATCATATAATACCTTCCTCACAAGAACATGAAACTATCATCCAAGAATTCCTTGATAATAAAATTTATAACAATGATGAAAAGAGAACAACTCATAGTTCCCCCAATCATATAGTAACCCTCTCACAAGAGAATGAATAAATTATCAATGAATTTCTTAATAACATTAAAAATGAACAAGATATTCCCTTAATGGAAGACTCCCTTAAGGATTTTCCTTTAGAATCTAATATTTATTAACTTCCCTCTCATTCTATTCCTATTTCCATAGATAATAACAATAAAAAAAATCCTCCCTTAGGAAAGGAGTCCCAAAGGGGTTACCCTTTTCCTCCAAATATCATTCTCTCAAAAGATGCTACAAACCTCAATGATTTAATACCTAATCCTATTGTTGAAAACCTTAGAATCCAAGGTACTCAACCATTAATACACCATCATTCCTTATCTTAGGATGAACTCTTCAAAGACAACATAAGCTTCCCCTTATCTAAACAAGACAACATGGAAGACACCTCTAAGTTAGGGATACCTCCTAGTTCTTAAATCCCTCATCCTTTCACCAACACATCTCCTAGTTCCATTAGTTCCAATGAGAGTCTTGCTCAAACCTCTAGCTCTCCTACCACTTGTCCTACATTTGTCAAACCTCTTAAATAAAATAATCTAGGGATGAGCCATAGGATATCTTTTTTTTTTTTTTTTTTAAAGCGAAAAACCCCTTACGAGGCCACCTTGGTCTGAGAGACCATGAACAGGGGGTTCTACACCATCAAATTCACTCGAGAGTCACACTTGACTCTGCCCGCACCAACATTATCAATTGGATTTTGGATACCCAGTTAATATTTTTGGTAGGGTGGAAATTTGAACCTGGGACCTCCCTTGGAGGATTACCCTCTCCTCTTCAACTCACCTGCAACACGGGTGTGAGCCATAGGATATCACCTTTGATACCATCTCTTCAAATATATCCATCTTATCCTTGTATTATTTCACAACCTTATTTATTCTTACCTCAAGCACTTTCAAATCCACTTCTCCATAACAATCAAAACTTAAACTCTAGCCTAGAACCATTGGCAAAGCAAGACTATAAATTGGAGCAACTAGAGAAAAAAATAGCCTCTCCCCAAATATCATCTTCCAAACCTAAGTAATCCTATGTAGACTTTTTCAATAAATTAATAGATCCCATATTAGCTAGCCATCCATTTCCTCCCAATTTGAAAGCATCCAAACTTCAAACATATGAAGGAAACAAAGATCCTATCAAACACCTTATACTTTTCCAAATAAAATGTACTAATATTGAGCATGATGAAATATTGTTACTAAAAAAAATTCATAAAAGCCTTATTAGCCCTACCTTAGAATGGTATTCCAATTACCAAGGCACTCTATCAAAAAATTTAAATACTTTGTCAAATTATTCATCAAACAATTCTCCATTTACATTGAAAAGAAGCCCACACTTAGTGACCTTCATGAAATTAAACAAACTCAAGACAAGAGTCTTCTTGACTTCATATCAAGGTGGAAAAATTTGATATGGAGGCTTGAATTTGTCCTTCCACCAAAGAAGCTCTTAAACATCTTTATAAGAAACATCAATGAGCAACTAACCTTTTACTTAAAAGTATCCAATGTGTCTTCCTTTTAAAACAACATAGAAATGACCAAAGGAGTAGAAACCACCCTCTATAGAAGGAGGAAATTAAATACCTATACTTATAATATGTAGAGACATATTCTCCTTACCCAAAGGGGGAAAATGATAAGAAACATGCCATAGAAAATGAAGTCACAAATTCTCAATGAATCAACAATATCAATGCCACTACAAACCCTCAAAATATTATTATGCAACTAAAACTGCAACAAAATTTTAGTAAGTTATCTACTTGTTGTGGTGCAGTGGTAAATACCCTAGGTGCTGGTAGAGGCTGACCCAGGTTCCATTCCCCTTGTCTCCATCCTGCAGATATATGGTATAGTTAGGAATGTCCTATGTGCTGGTAGAGGCCGACAAGGCTCCATTCCTCCTATGTCCAACCTATTGAAAGTGGCACCCTGAAGGGGTGTTTTCCATTATAAATTAATTTTGACTCAGGTGTTGTAGGTGATTTGGAGAGGAGAGGGCAATCCTCCAAGGGATGTCCCAGGTTCAAATCTCCACCCTACCAAAGAGCTAAATTGGGTATCTAAAATCCAATTGATAATGTTGGTGCAAGTATGTTCGAGTGCGACCCTCGGGTGACTTTGATGGTGTAGACCCCCTGTTCATGGTCTCTTATACCAATGCGGCTCCGCAAGAGGTTTTTCGCTTTAAAAAAAAAAAAAAAAATTACTAAGTTAGATCAATATCCTAGAACTATCCTAACACAACTACTTGAAACTAAGATGATATAAATTCCACCTATAAATCCTATCAACCTTGCAAAAGGGATGACTCATTCATCCCATTATCATGAACATTGTGCTTTCCACTAAATTAATGGCCATGCAACCAATAATAGCATAGGCCTTAGAAATCTAATTCAAGATGTGATAGATAATGGAGACCTTACCCTTAATGGTTCTAGTTCCAAACATTCCTAAGATTATAATCTTATAACCTTCCAAGATCCATCACCCCTCCATAACCAAGGGGAAACAAACTATACCTACTACAATGATGTCCCACATTCATATAAAATTGTTATGATATTACCAACCTTTATCGTGAAATTATTTTAGCTGCTAGTTGAATCTTAGGTGCATTAAGGTCCTTTAGGTCAGTTTGGTATGATAATAATATTTTAGGATAGGATCCATACTAAGTTCTTATTTTATTTTTCACTTTACCTATAAAAAAATTGAAATAGCTAAGGGTCCTTTGCTAGGTCATAACCACCCTTTCAATCCGCACATCTTCTAGACTACCTACTTACATGACTATTTGCATTGGATCCTTATTTGCATGGTTTCATTCTATCATAATTGGCTTGTTGCACATGCTTAGTCATAAAATAAACCCCCATAATCTATGTTTTATCAATTTTATCTACCTTCACTCACTTAGACACATTTATCTTTTGCCAACCTAAACATAGATCATTGATCTCTATCATATCTTTATCAAATTATTACACTTATCCATTTCTATAAAAATATCCTTACCATAAGAAGAGTATGTACACATAAATACCACTATAATAATATAAAATATTCCCTTTATACATAAGGACATAAATCAAAATATGTTACAATTATACTTGGCATTACATCAACAAAATCACCCTTTCATGGATACATCAAATACACATATCTCATACCTATTATTTCCACACATTAGATATTTTTACCCTTGTATAGGGGTAAATAAATACCTTTAAATATCACTTAAATATTTAAAATCCCTTTTGGGCATAGACATGTGAAGACCCCTTGTGACAACAAGATATTTGAAAGTCTCTCTTGGAAAAATTCACATCAAAATTCCTCCTTTGTGAAATTCAAAAATAGGAACCCCATTTAGATTATCATCACATGATGTATTTACAATCTTGTACTATAGCAAAATATCATCCTAGATAATCCTTATGCACTTGCATAAGGATTAATCATTATACATGTTCATCTCAAAATCATGGCCCAAGCATTGTTGTACATATTTTTCCACTTGGACACATGACTTGTACATATTTTATCATATCACAAATCCAACTAAGTCCTCTAGGCAAGCTAACAAGTCCTCCAACAAAGCTAACTAAGACCTCTTAGTAAGCTAAGTCCTCCGAGTACATGATAGCTAAGTCCTTTGATAAAGCTAACAAAGTCCTCCAAGCAAGCTAACTAAGTTCTCCAAGACATGCTAGCTAATTCCTAGGGTAATCTAACTAAGTCCTCTGATATATATAAAAATGTCAACATTATCCAAGTAATATTTGTACATATTTTTCTCACTTAGATGCATCATCATTTTAAAAACCCTTTATATGTGTATCCAAGGCCACCACTTAAGAATGAATCGATACCAAACCTTGTGTATACATCATGTACGCCTACTCTCCACTCATAAGGACATCAAACTTACAACCATGAGTAGGCTCATCCAATCATACACTCTTTTACAATCAATCATCATCATAAATAACTCACTCTGTTCAACCAATCCTAGTCAATTTTTTCTCATCTCCATGTAAAATGAGTTCCTTAATTCAATTTTGACCTCCCCTCTAAATCCCAATGGTCACACATGGAGCACAATAACATTTAATTCTTCCTAAAATACAAACCATAATATTACTTTAGACAAAATATTCTTACATAAAATCTCCTCATTAGTCTACAAATAGACTAAGAGGTATCGATCAATCATATTATCTCCGTCATGTTGACAGAAAGCTTTTAATCATCATAATATTTTCTCAAAATTCTATGATATAGTGGGATGTAAATTTCAAGGTATGCCATCACATTGAAATCAAAACATCTACAAATATTATTTTATGCATACTTGGGTACAACTTGTTCCCCCAAGTTTCTATCAAATAGGCCTCATCATTCAGACTTGAAAAATCCATATCTATCTTCTTCCCATTTGGGGGCAAGTATCAAAGAAAATTCATTTTTAACAATTTTTTACAATCATATCATGTATCATATACAAAAATCACATTTATAAACATATTTTATTTTCAAATATTACAAACATGCTCATATCTTGCTTATACCCCCTATGGTATATTACATTTATTCAAAAATGCACAACTCTCATATCACTTCTCAAAGTATAAGATATTATTGACAGTAAAGTCCTTCAAGCCACACTACTTAAAGCATGCCATACATTTTCTTAGTAAAATCCTTTAGGTATGCCAATAAAATCATGTATTTTCTCAATAAAACCCTTTGGGTATGCCACTCAAAGCACACATTTTCTTAGTATAATTTTTTGAGTACGCTACTCAAAGCATGCAATAGTTAAAAAAAAATCCTTCAGTTATGCCACTCAAAGTGTGCATTTGATGAATAAAATCCTTTAGTTATACCACTCAAAGCATACATTTGCTTAAAAAATCCTTCGGGTATGTCACTCAAAGCATGCATTACTAACAATCACTAACAACTAACTCTACTAACAACAATACATATATCTTGTACATATTACAGGTACCTCATCATGTCTTAAGTGCTTGTATTTTATGTGGCATCTTAGACCACCATTTAAGCATGGCGATATTTTTATTCCATCCTCCTTAGCACTTTTCCATTATCATGGCTCTTAGACCACTGCTTGGGAATGGAATCATCACTTCATTTCAAGCACTAGTGCATAAGCATTTTTAGGATCAAAGGATAATTTTGAAGAATTTTCTTAAATGTGTACATTTACCCCATAAGTTCTCTTTAGGCTCAAAGTATGACACTTGAATTGGGATCATAATGAGTGCTTGTCCTTTATCAGGTCCAAAGACCATTGCTCATAAACACAATCAACATCAAAGCATACTCCTGAGTATTTTTCCATTATCAAACTTTTAGGTCACCACTCAACAATAAAATTAGATTACCCTTAGCACTTGTCCATTATCTAGTTTCCTAGACCACTTCTAGGGTAACTTTTTAATCCAAATGCCTCCATCATCTTAGGGTATCTTCATTTTTCTTTTCATCTCTAAATCATACATAATTTGTCTCATAAAAATAAATCTCACATCACAATTCATCATGTCATCAAAAGTAATGACTAATCAATCATAAAATCAACTTCTTAAATATCAATCAACATGTTGGTGTCAAAATTGGGGTCCCACAACATATTTTTGATGCATTCATTACTTCATAATAAATACATAAAAAATGGGTAAAATGTAGACACCCAATTTTGACATGCCTAGCCCAATGACATCCTCAATCAAGGCACCAAACAAAACATCATTAGGACACCCTAATCATGGAAAATTGGACATCAAATTTGGCATATTTTATCAATTTCTAAGCCTACTAAAACTCATCAATTGCCTTGCCTTCACAAGCCTTTTGATCAAGCAAATAAAATCAACCATCCTCATACCCAAATTTGGGGTGTTTGTGGTCCTAAAATTAAGGTCATATTTGGGGCATATTTTCCCTATTAAATTATCTAAAAAATTCTCAAAATTTCCATCACTAGATCAGGCTTAGAAAGAACTTTCTAATGAGTATAGATATGCCTATTTTTAGATATTGATTGATGCATCAAATTGCACAAAAACTACACCTATGCAGGATAGTTTCAAAAATGCCACAAGCTATCAAAAACACTAGTGGCGATTTTGCACACTTGTAAATTTGCAAAAAACCCATTTCAAATCATTTGACTAGTCAACCTAACCATTGATAAAATTTTCCACTTTATGAAAAAACATTAGTGGTGATTTTGCACACTTGTGGAAAATTTGCAAACAACCATTTTTTAGTCATTTGATTGATCAAATTGACTTTTAGTCAAAATTGCCATGTCAGAACAAAAATGCTAGTGGTAATTTTGACATGAAGTGCTTTTTTTACCAAAATGGCTAGAATCCTTCAACATGAGCTAGAGGCACATGGTTTCCTTCGTCCCATTATCTTCCTCAATCACACATGCTCTAGCTCATCCCTAGGCCTACAAATATCAAATTTTGTTTCCCCCTTAATGGTATTTTGAATCCATTTTCCCTCTCAATTCCTTCAAAAATCTATAAATGCAACCCTTAGGGTGAGCATTCAACAAGCAATTCTAAGCTAATAATACTCTACTAAATTTCTCTTGTTCTCTCTCTCTCTGTCTCTCATTTGTATTCTCTTATTTTATTATTTGGAGCATCTTCATAAAGCATTTTGGGTAAGTCAAGCAAGGAAAAAGAGGCATTTAGGGCAATAATATCATCTTAGAGCAAGGAAGAGTTCTTGCTAGGTTGTATAACTCCTAGCTTCTCTTTCCTTCCATTTTTCTTGTTCTTATTTATGCATTTTCCTCTTCTATTTTGATCTTGCTAACTTGAATGCCCTATTTGTAGCTACTAATCTCTATTTTTCATTTTCATTTAGCTTTATAGCACTTATTTGTAGGTTATTAATGCTCATTTATGCTCTTTCTAACATGGTTCCTAATGTCATAGAAGTGGTACCTATTTCTATTCCATATAAGCATTTTTTTTAAAACAAATTATATTTAAAATTCCCAATAAGAAATAAAGTTTCTTAAAGGTCATGTTAGAAAATATGAGAGGTGTCAAACTGAGATACTAATCTTAGAATTATCAATATCAATCTATTATTTGGGATTGGGAAAGAAATATAATTGTTGTATAGAGAATTTGGAGTAAAAGTTTACTAGGATAGTGTAGCTTTAATAGGTTTCCATGTTAACATATAAGCATGGGGGTAAAAGTGCAAAATGATAAGTGAATTATTTGTTATACATGAAAAAACAAGAGAAAATAAAATACAAAAGAGAATTCTAAGTTCTTCCTTTATTTTATGGTAAAATGATGCTTTTAGAAGTTGTTTGTGTGAAACATTTGTGTCCAAGTGCATCATTCATGGAGCCATAGGAATTCCAATAAGCCTAATGTAGCATCCTTATATTCATCAAAATGTTTCCTTTTGTATATCACAATTGAGAGACTCAAACCTAGTGTGGACTCAACAAGGCCAATTTTTGACTTGGACTTGGCAAAAAAATTCAAATTTTCATTAGGAAAAAAGTTTTTTTTTCAATGATTTTACACATATTTTTATGAGGGGTCATGGTCCCCTCATATTGAGTGGGGTTTGAGACTTGAACCTCTCAAAGAGAGGCCAAATCCCTTACCATTGCAATAAGCTTGCAACTATTAGAAAAAATATTTTTTTAAGCATAACACAATTAATTAACATTGGAAACTAAAACCACTAGGGACTGATTTTGATTTCATGCTCTAGGCATAATAACCATCCATTACAGTTTTCAAGTGCACTCAATGCTCACACCTCTCATGAAGTGTAAAACTAGAAAGTCCAAGGAGCATGGGATTCAGCTTCATGTATGATCTCTAGGTGTTTTATCAAGGTTGAATCCTTGTTTGGATGTGATATTGATGTTCTTTTTACTTAGCTAGCCTAATCAGATTTTGTCTTGGGAAAATAGAGAGGAAAAAATAATAACATAAAATTAAACAACTTGAAAGTAAAAATCCTATTCTAAAGGAGGTAATGCACCAAGATCCTAAATCCCTTCTATATGACAGTGGAAGTAATGAACACATGCATCGCTATCAACAATACACAAGGAACGTAGTTCTATCCAACACAAAGCACCAAATATATGCACACACAAGAAATAGGATCAAGGAAGAATAGTCACAAATTCTTATATATTAAATAATCAAATTACATTCATGCCCAAGGACGAGGATCGAAGCATATTAATAGAGCAAATCAAGTCTTGAGATAAACTGTCAGAGAGAAGTGAAAGAATTGTGTAAAAGGCTAGATACTAGGCAAAAATATAACAGATTTTTAATGCTTCTTTTTGGCTCCAAGCTAGATATTTATACAACTTGTCTCAAATTTTGAATTTCAAAATTCCCTCAAACTTACCATGGATAGGAAAAATATGTGTACTTTTTTGTCACTAGGCTTGAGGTATTATGTTGCATTATAGCTGATCCAGGTATTATATTAATAAATGCTTTGTACACAAGGTAACTTAATATAAATGTAGCATTCATGAACCTTACTTATTTTGGAAACTTGGGCTTATGTGGCACTTGTAGAAGTGGATCTTGTTTGCTTAATATATTTTTCACCAATTTTGAGGCTAGGGTTGATCACATGGGCCCCAATATTTACTTACCCTACTCTTAGAGTGTTGTCTTAACTTAGGTCCCTCACCAAATGTGGTTTGAGCTTGCTCATTATAACTCTACTTTTTTTATTGTCTGAAGAACACAAGATTATACTGAGATGGGGGGTGAATAGTATAAGACCAAATTTTACTTTTATTTCCCAAAAAAAATTATCCAATGTTATCAATTGCAATATCAATAACAATAACAAAGAAATACATAAATCATCACACATGAGAGATACAAATTTAACATGGTTCAACCAATGTGGGTTATGTCCACAAAGAAAATATTTCTTATAAATCTTCTCAACAAATCTCTTGGGAATAAATTCCCTATTACAATGTTCGTGGATCTCTCTCCATAGGAGAACTCTATCCCCTTTGCTCTGGTTTGTGGATCTCTCTCCATAAGAGAACTTTATCCCTTTGCTCTGGTTTGTGGATCTCTCTTCACAGAATAACTCTATCCCCTTTGCTTTGCTTTGTGGATCTCTCTCCACAGAGAACTCTATCCCCTTTGGTATGGTTTGTGGATCTCTCTTCGTAAGAGAACTCTATCCCCTTTGATCTAGTTTGTGGATTTCTCTCCATAGGAGAACTCTATCCCCTCTTGCTCTGGTTTTTGGATCTCTCTCCATAGGAGAACTCTATCTCCTCTGCTCTGGTCTACTCTAAATCTTACTCTCAAATCTGCCCAAATTTGCACCAAATATCATTACAATGTTACCACAAATATGTCTCAAAACCTACTCTTTGTTACTACCCAAATATGCTTCAAGTCTTCTCTCAAATCTATTCAACTTTATCCCAAGTCTTCTCACAAGACTTGCTCAAATCTACCTCAATGTTGCTTCAAGTCTTCTCACAAGACTTACTCAAATCTACCTCAATGTTGCTTCAAGTCTTCTCACAAGACTTACTCAAATCTGCCTCAATGTTGCTTATAGAACCTGCTCAAATATTCCAAAATATTGCATACAAAAAGTACTTATATCTCTTTCATAATTGCTATATTCTACTAGATAATTCAGACATATTCTACTTAGAATTGGTTTAACCTCTGGAACATATAGAGAATGATGTTTACTATCAAATATTCAATATGTTCTTCACATTCATCTAATCTAATATCTACTTGCAAAATCCATTTCAAGTCAAATCAAACTAGTGCATAGCTTTGCTTCACAAAACATGTCTATATTTCTTGCAAATTTGCTCTCAAATATCAAACACAATAATTCACAAATTTACTTCATAATATTTAATATCAAACACTTCACCATTACTTTCAATGTCTTTCAAACCAATGCTAAAAAATATTTCACAATGATGTACAAACTTGGTATCAACCCTAGCACAAGTATTTCATATTTTTTTCAAAAATGAAGAACATGTAGATCTCAAACCCTAATACAATTGTTTCCACTTTCTTTCAACAATTATGCATAATTTTTTTACAAACCCTAGCTCAAATATTTATAAAAATACACACAAATCAAACCTTTTATCTCCACCTTATGATTCAAAAATATTTTCTCAACCAGACGTCTTAGAGAAAGAATAGTGTCAACATACCTCTTAATTTGCTTTGATGAAAAATATCCCTCAAACCGTGTCTCAAAATGTTCTTTCAATATTATGCCACTTCAAAGGTTAGTTAGCATAGCACTTTTTCAACCATCCACATGAAAACCTTTTGTGCACAATAATATTGGTTTACAACTCCTTCAACCTTTCTTTCACCATGCAAAAATTACACACAATAACCAACCACAACACACCTTATAACTCCTACTTGTAAAAACCCACAAGCAATTTCAATATTATCAACCAAAACCCTAAGTCACATAACAAATTTTAAATCCACTTTCATACACCTTAATAGATTGCAATTTTCCCATTTTTATTTTCTACTAAAACATTTTCCAAAATAAAAAGTTATTTCCCTTATGACTCCCTAAGTCAATTAGTGCACACAATGACAAAAATCAACTTATACCTCCTAATAATTCAACCTTACTCAACAAAAAATAATTTATTGTGCTTACCAAAACTACCACGAATGAGAATCGACCACGACACCTTCTACCTACCTGTGCGCTAGTGTCGCTTGGGCTAACGCTAGGCCAACTAACCACATAGAAATGAATATGCACAAATTATGTTATAAACCTTTCATTGAATCCTCTTGTCAAACAAATAAAATAAAATCATTGCCATCGAGTTTTGACCCTAAGACTTGTTGTCTACCCTGTGCCTTAGCGTTGCTTAACTTCTGCTAGGCCATACACCCACTTGAGAATAAATACCCATGATATTGTCTTTATTTACACATCCTCTCTCCTTTTTAAATTTTATCTTCTCCTTCCTTTCCTTCTCACATTTGCACACAAGGAAGATCAATTTTCATTACAAAAAAAACACACACCTTGTGAATGATTTTAATCCATATTTATATGGATTTCACGTCCTTTCTTGACGTCGGTGCTTATATTTAAAATTTTCACTTGAAACCTTCAAACACATTGGCACCAAACCCATCCTGGGTTTAAATTATAATATAAAAATAATATAATAAACTTTTTAACTTCCCTTGAAACATTTAAACCTTTGTCTTCAAAATTTTGTCCCAAATATTATTAAACTTTTTAACTAAGCACTTAGAACTTTTTCCCAAACCTCTTTGGCTTATAATATTTAAAGTAAATATTATAACCTTTTCTTTTTATCAATATCCTTGTATTGGGATGAACTTTTCCTTGCATAATTAACCAATTTATAAACCTTATATGTTTGTCATACCAAACTATCTTTGACATCAATCCTTTGACATCAATAACAACCAATTACATCAATCCTTTGACATCAATGGAAACACAATATACTCAAAATTTCCAATAATCTTCCCCTTTGTCATTGATGGCAACCCTTTCTAAATATTCCTTTTCTAACCACTGGATTCCAAATCTGCTCCCCTTGAGAAACTACTCCCTCTAACTGAATGCTCTCCTCACTCAGATCTCTCCCCATTTGACATAAATATCAAATGGACTCCTTTGGGGATAAATATAATACTCTTAGCTCAGCCCTCTCCCCACCTCATCTCCTTGAGGTGATTAATTTTGGAGTGGGAGTATCTCTACTCCCAGCATCCAATGCTCTTTTTCTTTGTCAACCTTCTTTTTCAACACCTTTGTAATCATACTCTTTTGATCCTTTTGAGTGTTCCTATTCTTGCTTGACTCTCAAATTTTTGGAAACTCTGTTCTACACAACTTGGCTTTATGCCCAAGATTATTGCACTTGTAACACTTGATGTTGTAGTTCTTGGAAGGTGCAAATGACTTGAAGTTCCTCTTGGAGAAGCCATAATAATTTCTATCATGAACCCTATAGTGGATCACTTTATTACCAAAGAAATTACATGAGTAGAAATACCCTTGAAAGAAATATCCATATTTGAATGAGTTCAAATTCCTTTTAGTGAATCCATGCTCCTTCTTTCCATGAACCCTGCAATGCATAGCTTTGTGACCAAACCAATTACATGAAAAACAATACCCTTTGAAGAAATCTTGTTTTGAAACCTCTGGTCTCTTAGTCCTTTATTTGCCTTCTCTATGATGATCCATGTTTCTTGTTTGTGTATTGTTTTCTTCCTTAGTGAAAATTCCCTTCTTCAACTTATCCACATAGGTCTTAGTTTCTTTTTCAATCTCTTCCTCTGAAATTTCCTCTTCTTTTGAGATTGAGCTTGAAACTTCTTCTTGTTTCCCTTGTCCTTCTTCGAAACCAAGTCCTGTTTTGATAAATGAAGATCTTTTTGAATTGATAATTTTATCCAAATATTTTGAACTTTTCCCAAAACCTGTGCAACTTGTCCTTAGAATATTTCACTTCCATCCTTAGATAAACTACTTCATGTTCTAATATTTCACATTCTAACTCTTTTACCTCTACCTTTTCAACCATGACCTCTTTAAATATCCTTGCCTTAGATTTTGAGTTTGTGAGGTCTTGTAGAAGCTTTTATTTTTCTTCCTCATGTTCTTGAACTTGAGCCTTTAGTCTTGAATTATGCTTTCTAACTCTTTTCAACTCTCTGAGAGCAATAATAAGTTCTTCTAGATCAACTATGCCTTCTTCTTTTTCTAAATATTTCTCTAGGTATTCAATTATAGGAACATATTCTACTTGGTATTTAATAGGAGTTTTTTCTTCCTCTTCTATTGCAAAAAATAGAATCTCTTCTTCCCTATCTGAGAGTCTTTCATCATTGTCACTCTAAGAATTGTTTACCTTGTTAACATAGAAACTCTTCTCATGCATTTGAAAGAAATTTTTATGCTTACCTTGACCATACCTATTTTTCTTTTCATGCCTAAATTTTCCTTGTTCCTTTTTCTTATAATAATGTTTCTCTTCACTGCTACTGCTTCTGGCTTGTGGACAATTAGATGCACAGTGACCAGAATTACCACAATTAAAACATTTCATAGTATTCATACCTTTGTGTCTTCTTGGATCCTTCTTATTTCTTCTCACATATTTAGCTTCTTCATTATCACTTGACTCACCACTTGATTATGGTTTCTTATATTTTATCTTATTTGAAGCTTTGAAAGATTCCTCTTTCCTGGAATTATGATATTTTTATGTTCTCATCTCATAAGTTGTGAGAATTCCATGTAACTCATCCATATTCAAATTATCAATAGCCTTCATCTCTTCTATAGCTAAAACCTTACTAATCAAAGGTGCCTAAAAAAACTTACTACAAAACAACCAAAATATATGTTAAATATAATACATATATAAGGGTTGTGTGGGTGGCCTTATTCATTTGGAATGAAGTCTATTTAGTATCATGGTAACTCCTTCATTAGCCCTAAGGTATTTGATTGTCATTTGATCCCCTTTGTTTCTTCCTTCTTTTCCATTTATTTAGGGGAAACATCTTCACCTTTATGAAATTGAGACTCTTGAGAAACTCTTTTGGTGCAATTAGATAGATATCAACATTGACTCTCCTTTTGCTCTTGATCCTATAAAAGTACTTTTTCCACCTTCAATCCAAGTCCTCTTCTACTTTTATGTCCTAGAGGATGAAGGGGATCTTCTCTTGGATCAATTAAGTGTCCATCCTTGTTGGTTAAAATATATCATAGGGATAAAAATCCTAAATTTTAGTTACTCATTGGCCCATATAATGATCGAGAAGGTAGAAGTGAACTAAATTGGACTACCCTCATTTTGTAACATGGTTTTGGTCAAAACCCACCTTAGTTGAAGGAACATGTTCATCTTTATGGATTGGGAGAGGCACTATTGGTATTATCTCTTGTTGTTTAGAATCCTTAGGGGTATTCTTCTTAGTGGTCATTAGGATGTTTTACACCTCGAAGTTAGGTGTGACTATAGGGGAAACATATCATTTGGGATCCATTTCCTACTTTGAATGCCTAGAGTTGCTTTATAGCCCTCTCCTTACTCTCTTGTCACCTTGTTTTTGACCTTGGTCATAAAGCCTTATTGAATTAGTGGTTGACTAGGTGCTATAACATTTGCTCCACTAGATGTAAAACAAGCTTCCTCCTTATACCATGTGATAAGGACTTACCCCAAGAGGATAAAATATAGATTTAGATGGGACAGGACCAAAGAAGGTTTGTTATGTGCTTTATTTCTACTCCTAAATGAGATATATTTGCCTACATTGATATTGTCTCATTTGGTATTATTATCGATTGCTAGATATTTTCTCTAAAATAAACATTTTTAGGGTAAGGGTTAGGGAATGCATCGTGTTGCATAGTAGAGACACTTATTTAATTTTTTTGTATGGGAGGTATCTCTCAAGCAAGGATAGGAGACCTCTATTATTGTAGGATTATGGCAGGCACTACTTGTTGACTATAGTCCTGGGCATGGCCTGCATCCTAGCTGGGTTTGAATTGGGGTTGTTGCTACCCATTGGAAGGAGGTCTATAACCCTAATTATGATATTGAAATTGCAACCTTTGGGTATTTTATTCCTTCCTTAGATATAGGAAAGTACAAATGGGGTAAAATATTATACCCCATAAATTTGATGCTCTAAGTTATGATATTGGATTGGTATGGAGACAACAAAAAAAAAACCAGCATTGTTGACTGATGATTTGTTGCCTTGTTGCATAAAGTTGGTTATCCAAATTAAATATCACCATCAAATTTAATCATGGATTGAGGTAAAACATAGAGAAGCTATCAAAGTTATAAAAATTTCAATGGCCACCTATACTTCCCACTACTTCATAAGTATAGGGAGGTATCAGTTATAATATGTTTGGCATCAAAAGGCAGATCAAGATGAAACAATGAAAGATAAGTTTTTTTTTACTTCCTAGATCACAAAACCCACTCAATGTTTTAATTATTTTGTTAAAGAAACATATCATATTCCAAAATATCTACATATGGATTTAATTTGCAAATCCATTTTGGCAAAGGCCTTCTATATGCATCATTAATAGTATCCAACTTACTATATTTACATAGTGTATGAAAATATTGAGCTAGAACATTGGCATTAAAAGGACCAACAACTATTTTATTGAGTTGGTGAATGGGATTATCTTTCACTTAGAGAGATAATTATTGGTTTTTCAAATTCCCTCCTAAAAACAACAATAAAAATTAAAACTAATTAATTAAATAATAATATAAATAAAAATGGAGAGGAGAAGAAGCAAAAGAAAAAGAAAACCCCATTTCACTTGGACAAAAATCTTACAAGAGATACTCAAGTCCCCATTTATTCACATCCTTTTCCTTTAAGATTGGTTGAATATGTTTCCAAAAATTTCTCCCACAAGCTAAAAATATGAAATACCAAGTTAGAATTTCAATGATAGCAAGGAAATGTTTGAAATCCAAATTATTTAGAGTAAGGAGGAGTTCTCTTCCTTCTGACACTGTAACCCAATGGATAATGCATAATCTAAGATAAATCTTATCGACAATCTAGTATTAGAAATAGATCAATACATGAGACTTGATGACTAATATAAAGGAAGGATACAAGGATAAAGAGAAATAATGGATAACCCTAAATATAAGGGCTAATTATTTACAAGGAAATGAGTCATATAAATGGAAGCTACTAATCTAGAAGTATACATTTCTTCTACCACATTTCCCATGGGCATCTTCACTTTAATTTCACCCCCATATCTACTATTTTTTTCTCTATTTTCTCTTTCCCTCTTATTTATTCTACTTTGGTTTCTTGAAACCTTCATAATTTCTTCTATTGTACCCGTTCCATCCTCAAATAATCATAACCCTAGTATTAAGGTCATCAACAAGTTTTCCTATTCAAAGTGTAGGGTTATTTCATGTGTGACATCCACTCTAGTTTACCCTATCATTTTTCATATCATCACCCACTATTACATCCACCTTGCACCCATACTTTGGTCCCCCATGTCATAAGTATCATAGTGTCACTGTGTGTGTCATCATTTCAATCTCTCTCATTATTCATCACCATTCAATTTTACACCATTACCCATACTGTTGTGTCAAACCGGTATGTATATATTCATTATTCCACTAGATCGTATAGGTACAATAATATTCTTTTGATTTAGTGTCAGATTTTTTAGGTAACTTGCACTATGAAGGAACATAACAACATTGACATCCATCAATCATTCCCTCACTTGGTGAAAATGAAGTCTTTGAGATGAAATATAGAGAATAAGCAATAGGAAATATATAATGGAAAAGAAAGAAGGTTGATCAAGACATAAATTAAAATAGCTTCAACATCTACTACATTCATGATCCACCAATCCTAGTTGATAAAAAAAAGTGGGGATCTATTGGTCATCAAGGCACTTTCATTTTAGAATATGAATGTCAAGATCTTGAGCATGAGATAAGATGAGTTCCTTTGGATCCATGCATGTTCAAGTACATCCCACATATCCTAATGTGTGATATATTTCTATTCAAATACATTCAGGCAAGTGGGAGAGGGGCTAACATCCAAGTCAAAGTATACTGAAGGACTCCCCATCCAATGAAATAGATAGAATAGTTGGATGGGTTAGATAAGAAGATACTAGTCACATAGTTAAACGACATATCCTACATGCAAAGAAAACCCTAATAATGCAAGCATCATATGATGCCCTTGGAATAATAGTTGAATAATTAAGAAAGGAGACATAATAACTACTAAATAAGGGACTATGAAGAAAACCAAAGTGAAGGTGTCTATAGATAGTATTGTCAGGTGTTTCAAAGGAGATCATTGAACCAGAAAGATAATTATTGAAGTAAAGAAATTTAAGAGTATCAAGGAAAGAACCCTCTATAGGATTTTCATGAGGAGTTGATATCAAAGACCAAAATATAGATGACCAAGGTGCATCCTCAAGCACTAGATGATTTTGAATTGGTTATCTCAAAATATAAACAAAGGTGACCCATAGTTTTTCTATTTTGTAACAAATATTCCATGTTTGAAGACTTAAAGCCCAAGGATAAAGTCAATATCTAGGATATCCCTCCAATAAATCTTGGCACCCTATGAAGTCACCATAAATGCAATATCGTAGATACTACCTTCTACTTCCAAGGAATAAACCATGGAAAATAAATATTGTAAACCTATGAATAACTTTGCAAATCAATAAAACTTGCAAAATTAACGTATTTTGGCTATCTCCAAAATAGACTGATTGGCTCAAAGGAGAAATCCATATGCAAAATGGATTTATTGGTTTAAGGAAGCAATTTTCTCACAAAATGGATCAACTAGCTTAAAGGGGCAATTCGTTTGCAAAATAGGTCAACTAACTCAAAGTGGTGATTCACTCAATGAGGGTACTAATTCACTTAGCAAAGGTTTCCAATTTTATTGTAACATGCAAGTGAATTGCTTGCGAATATGAGTGACTTATTACAAATATGAGGAAATCCCTTAAATAGGGTGAAAGTAAAAATTGGTATGATCATGAGGAAGGTCTTTCAAAATGTGACTTTTTTGGATATTTGTGGTGCACTAAGTATTTTTGGAGCCTTCTAAAACTGTTATAGGCATATAACATTTGGAGATGCAACATTTTCCTAAATTCTCCCATAAATATTTACTTTTACGAAGAGTTATTTTTCACCCTAGGTAATGTAGGGGTAAACATTTACTCTAAATAGGGGCCTAGGGCCCTCATTGTAAACATAGTTTGGCTATAATAATCTAGATCTAAATTTTAGGAAAACCACATTGTGTTTTTTACTCATTAGGTTGAAATAAATTGACAAGGCCTTGCATCCTATCGGAGGCATGACCATCATAGATTGTTGAGTGCATAGTGCTTGGGTATTGCCTCTCTAGCCCATCTTGTCATTCATTTATGAATTTTATAATAAAAAAATGGGTGAGAATTGATTTTATTCAAGCTCTCATGTATTGACTCATCACATAAAATCCTTGTTTCAATATAGCAATTGTATTTGCTTTCATCTCTTGACTTTAAACTTCATGTATTTACTTTTTATATTTTAATTTTTGCATTTACTTTCGTATGTATTTAATTTCATAGTTGGTTTATATTATATCCTAAACGAGGATAGAAGAGATACAACCTAAATGTAGAGGTTGGGTGAAGTCTACGGAAAACACTTCTAACCTTGTTGAGACTTGAATTTGGGGGCACAATAGTTAAAATAAGATTAGGTCCAATTCCTCAAATCAATAGGTGTCTAGCAACATTGAAATGGTTTTGTGGAAATGTAGATCCTTTATAAAGGAATTATAAATAAATAATTATATAATGTGCTCTCTTTCTCATCAAGATCCTATACATTTTATCTAAGCTTTTATAATAAAAATTATTTATTCCTATTAGTGAATAAATAGAAACACTAGATTTACTAGGTTTAAAATGCTTTAACCTTTACACTTATTTTGTTGTTTGATGGTTCATGTTCGATTTTGAGCTAAATATTTCAATAGTTGTATTTTTTATTTTGTGTTGTTTTCTTTTTCAAGTAGTTAATAGAAACTATTGAGTATTATCAATCACATACAACGATTATTTTTTGTTGTATTGAAATCTATGTGCAATTTCTACCTATTATGTTTTTCTAAACTAACGTGTTACTTCTTATCACAAAACTAACGATTCTAGTTTGATGGAAATAATTCTTTGCATAGTTATGTAATATTTTATTATAAGTAATTGTTGAGACCATTTATTCATAGTTATCCACCATTATTTTATGGGTTTTTGAATAGTTTATTTTCATGTATTCATCATTTTTATGGAACTCCATTAATATTGTCAAGTCATGTTTTTTATTTCAATGAGGCTTTTGGATATTGATGTATCAGTTAACTTTAATGGTACAAGTCAAGTAATAAAATTACTATAGAAGTTAATGCATGAATATCAATAGGAATTTGTCCATGTGTTCACTATGTTAAAAGATAAATTTATAAGTATTTCTACATAATATAAAGCACAAAGTAGGATTGATATTCTATTCCTAATAAACCAAAAACCTATGCATAAACAATAAATTTTTTCTTTGTAAATAATAGAAGAAGAATTTGTTTTTCCTTATTTTTTAAATAAATATATTGAATCCTATTAAATAAAATACCCCCCTAAATAATTAGGCCAAAATTTAATTTCTTATAATAGTAGGTTAGTTTATCTTTTTCAAGAATATAAAAATGATTCCCTTTTGGGATGTTTTCCACAAAAAAAAAAAAAAAAAAAAAAAATATATATATATATATATATATATATATATATATATATATATATATATATATATAAATGATTACCCATGTTATCTCACTTCTTTTCAATCATGTATATCAATATTTCATGTAAGCCAAGATCCACTTAAATGTTATTGAAGAACACAAGCTTATACTGAGAGGGGGGGTGAACAGTATAAGACCTCTTTTTACTTTTTCCTTTATACTTCAAAACAGTAAAGCAATATACCCAAAGCAATATCAAAGCAATGCATAATATCATCCATAAAGTGACACCAATTTTAACGTGGTTCACCCAGAATGGCTGGGCTACGTCCACAAAACTTTTCTCTAAAAGTTATCTCAAAGTTCTTTTGGGAATCCTTCCCAATTACAATGTTTATGAGCCTCGGCCCAAAGGAGATACCTTCCCCCAATCAGAATTTATGAGCCTCTGGTGTTTAGGGTGGGATCAAAGGAGATACCTCCCCTCTATCTAAATTTATGAGCCTCTCGCTCAAAGGAGATACCTTCCCCTCAATCTAAATTTATGAGCCTCTGCTCAAAGGAGATACCTTCCCCTCAATCTAAATTTATGAGCCTCTGCTCAAAGGAGATACCTTCCCCTCTACTCTGGAAATGATCCCTCAGAAGATCAACTGCCTCTACCTCTTGCCAGCACGTGGAACTCCTTTCCACCGAAGACCTCCTGTCCTCAATGCTTAGCCTAAGAGACCTCTGCCTTCTATGATCACATCCACAGCAGCTCAGCAACCTGTACCAAACATAGTCAGTCGGTCTAGTACAAGTCTTCCTCTATTTTTTAGATCTGTCCAACACTTGAACAAATCAATCCTCTACACACAAGCCTTCTCAAAGACTTGCCAAATATGTCCTCAGGTTCTTCTCAAAGAACCAGTGCTCCTCTATCCTCAAGTTCTCTAATAGAACTATCAAAACTCAGCTCACAAGTCCTCTGCTAGGACCTGTCCAAATCTGCTCACAAGTCCCCACCGGAACCTGTCCAAAACTGCTCACAAGTCCCCACCGAAACCTGTCAAAAACTTGCTCACAAGTCCCCACTGTAACCTGTCCAAAACCTGCTCACAAGTCCCCACCGGAACCTATCCAAAACCTACTCACAAGTCCCCACCGGAACCTGTCCAAAACCTGCTCACAAGTCCCCACCGAAACCTGTCCAAAACCTACTCACAAGTCCCCATCGGAACCTGTCCAAAACCTCAACAAGCTCACCAAGAAAAACCTTAGCCAACATCAAAAATCACTATGGGGAAATTTGTGCATGAATTCTAACACCACCCACTGCATCCACTTCATGACAAAAAACCCTTTCACGATATTCGAACGCGGAACCTCCCGTTCGGGTAGCGCGCCAACAGCCTAGCCGCTATCGGTGCGCCAAAGGCACCCGATGAGGTTTAAACCTCACGCTGTTAACCTTGATCCTTCTACACCAGGGATAAAATGAAACCACAGTCCCTTCCTTTCCTCTATCATGACACGACGACAATAAAATTTATGATAGATTCGACAAACGACGAGTGCAGACAAACGAACAACGGATCCACGAAAATTAGTGAATACACAGACAAATTTATAGCGAGCAACTCCTTTCGAAATTTGGATGGGATGAATCTTTGTTTTTGTCAAGGGAGATTTATATGCAATTTACCATAAGCTCTTTGATGTCGACGAGGAGTTTAACACGTCGATGGAGGTCTTTGCTAGTGCCCACAATGTTAAAACATTTGTGCCATGGATTAGGAGAACCCATTGCAAATAATAATTTATTTATTTAAAAATAATTAAATGGAACCTTAACAAGGTTTTTAATTATTTAAATAAATACTTCCTCCTGGACCCAAATGCATTAAACCAATGCATCCACCTGTAATCTCTAAACCCGCCAACTTGGGGTTTGCAAAAGACCTTTGAAACTGTCATGTCGTAACCTTCATCAAAACAAATTATTTGACATCAAATCAAATTCCTTCAAGAGCTTCTTGACATCAATGACAAACTTATACACTTGAGCAAAGGCAATGTACCCAAAGTACCCAAAATTTCCAACAATCTCCCCCTTTGTCATTGATGGCAAACCTTTACCGAAAACACTTCTCAAGAGCCAAAATCGAAACCAACTGTGCTAACAATCGAGAAACTATGCCCACAACTGAGAATATTCCTTTGAAGTTTTGCTCCCCCTGACTTGAAGCTTTCCTCTTCACTTTGAAGCTCTCCCCCTTACTCATATCTCTCCCCCTTTGTCATCAATGGCAAAGGGCCACCTTTGGGGCTCGGGACTAAGAATGAGCCTCTTAGCTTAGTCCCTCCCCCACCTCTTGATGAGGTGATTAATTCTGGGGTGGGAGTAAAACTCCCATTAGGCACTGATCATCATCAGCGTCTATAACTTCCTTGTCGGGCCTTCTCTTGAACTCTTTGTCCATATTCTTGTTCTTGTCACTGTTCTTGTTCTTGTTCTCATCCCTGTTCTTGTCCATGTCTTGATCCTTGGACCTGATCATGCCATTGTTCCTGTTCCTATATTCTGGAATTTCAGCTCTACACTGTCTGATTATGTGACCTTCATTGTTGCACTTGAAACACTTGACGATGTTGTTTCTCTGAGGTAAACCTGATCTTTGAATCCACCTATTCTGACCAAACCTATTCTGGCCAAACCTATTCTGACCAAACCTGTTCTGACCAAACCTGTTCTGACCAAACCTATTCTGACCAAACTTGTTCTGATCAAACCTATTCCTATTATTTACCTTGCAATAGACTACCTTGTGCCCAAACTATTTACAAGAGTAGCAATACCCTTGAAAGAAACTAGCACTTCTGAAATTGTCATTTACCTTCTTCACTTGAGCCATGCAATGTGAAGCCATGTGACCAAACTTGTGACAAGCAAAACATTTGCCTTGAAACTTTCCTTTATTTGACCTCTTGGGTCCTGAAAACTTCTTCTTCTCATTCTGAATTCTATTTTCTATTTTTGTGCATCTATCATTCAAGGACTCCTTTTCTGAAGTACTTTCCTCATCAGAACTCTCTTCCTTTTGGAGTCTCTTACTAGACTCTCCAACTTGTTCCTTGTGTGGCTTAACAAAACCAAGGCCTGTTTTATCTGTTGTCTTTCTTTGACCTTTGATGAGTGACTTAACCTTTTTGGAGCTATCTTGAAACCTGTAAAGCTTATCCTTGTACTCTTTAGTTTCCACTTTCAAAGAAGCCATTTTTTGTTCTAACTCACTATACTCAAGAACCTTAGACTCTAACTCATCCTTGAGTTCTTGTGTCTTAGCTATAGAGAAGTCAAGACTTTCTATAAGATCATATCTCTCCATACAACATTCATCTAACTTATCCTTGAGTCTAGCATTCTTCTTTCTTTCCTTTTTCAAAGCACTAAGAGCACTAATAAGTTCACCTTCAAGATCCTTTATTTGATTGCCTTTTGAATCATCAAAGCCTTTTTCAGATTTCTTATCACTAGAGGTGCTACCCTTTTCAAAAACCATACATGCATCTTCCTTATAGTTTTCTGAAGCATCCTCATACATACTAGAAACCAAATCATTATTTGTGCAATCATCCTCAAGGTGACCAAAATTTCCACATCTAAGACATTTCATGATAATGAATCTATGTTTCGGTTCTTCCTCTTTTTTTGATATGAACAACATCTCATTTTCATTATCACTTGAAGAACTTTCACTATCACTACTAGAACACTTACTTGCTTTGTCTAGGTAGAAACTCTTCTTGTGCTTGTGAGAATACCTCTTTCCTTGATTGTTGTGCTCATCTTTGATCTTCCTGTGATGCTTGTGCTTTTCAGAATCCTTGCTCTTAGAATCCTGTTTATCTTCATCACTTTCATTCTTGGGAACAATACAGTTAGTAGAATAATGACCAAACTTTCCACAATTGAAACATCTTATATTTTTCATACTTTTGTGTTTTCTAGAGAACTTGCCTTTCTTGCTGTAATAAGCCTCTTCATCACTAGAAGACTCATCACTATCTTGAAGCTGTTTACCCTTGGATTCCTTGGTAGCCTTGAAAGCTGCCTCTTTCTTGACATCAACCTTCACTTGAGTTCTCAACTCAAATGCTGCAAGTATACTATGGAGCTCATCCTTTTTCAACTTATCCAAATATTTAGCTTCCTCAATAGCAGAAATATTTTCACTAAATCTATTAGGAAGAGATCTTAAAATCTTATCACAAACATCATTTTCAGCAAGCTCAAGACCTAAGTCTTTCATGGAGTTAACAACCTCATCCATACGAAGCATGTAGTCACTAATATTTTCATCATCATTCATCTTGAGTTGTTCAAACATACCTTTGAAGTGTCTTAACTTGGATTTTCTGACATTTGTATCACCTGTATGAACCACCTTCAACTGTTTCCACATTTCACTAGTTGTCTTGCAGTGAATCACTTTGGTGAGATCTTCTTTCTGTAAGCCTTTTAGGATTGCATTCATTGCTTTTGAATTGTTGTGATGTAGGAGCATTTCTTCTTTAGTATTAGGACCATGTACAGGAATAGTGTACTCATCTTCAATCACTTCCCATACCTCATTACCAAGTGCCATTAGATGAACCTTCATCCTTGCACTCCAAAGACCAAAATCTGACCCATCAAGAATAGGTGCTACATTACTACTTGAATGATCCATTGTGTTCTTTACTAGCTTTTCCTTCAAGCTGTTAAACTTTTCGAAGGCACTCGCTCTGATACCAATTGAAGAACACAAGCTTATACTGAGAGGGGGGGTGAACAATATAAGACCTCTTTTTACTTTTTCCTTTATACTTCAAAATAGTAAAGCAATATACCCAAAGCAATATCAAAGCAATGCATAATATCATCCACAAAGTGACACCAATTTTAACGTGGTTCACCCAGAATGGCTGGGCTACATCCACAAAAATTTTCTCTAAAAGTTATCTCAAAGTTCTTTGGGAATCCTTCCCAATTACAATGTTTATGAGCCTCATCCCAAAGGAGATACCTTCCCCCAATCAGAATTTATGAGCCTCTGCTCAAAGGAGATACCTTCCCCTCAATCTGAATTTATGAGCCTCTGCTCAAAGGAGATACCTTCCCCTCAATATGCTCAAAGGAGATACCTTCCCCTCAATCTAAATTTATGAGCCTCTGCTCAAAGGAGATACCTTCCCCTCTGCTCTGGAAATGATCCCTAGAAGATCAACTACCTCTACCTCTTGCCAGCACATGGAACTCCTTTCCATCGAAGACCTCCTGTCCTCAATGCTTAGCCTAAGAGACCTCTCGCCTTCTATGATCACGTCCACAGCAGCTCATAAACTCTGTACCAAACATAGTCATTCGGTCTAGTACAAGTCTTCCTCTATCTTTCAGATCTGTCCAACACTTGAACAAATCAATCCTCTACACACAAGCCTTCTCAAAGACTTGCCAAATCTATCCTCAAGTTCTTCTCAAAGAACCAGTGCTCCTCTGTCCTCAAGTTCTCTGATAGAACTATCAAAACTCAGCTCACAAGTCCTCTGCTAGGACCTATCCAAATATACTCACAAGTCCCCACCGGAACCTATCCAAAACTGCTCACAAGTCCCCACCGAAACCTGTCAAAAACCTGCTCACAAGTCCCCACTAGAACCTATCCAAAACCTGCTCACAAGTCCCCATCGAAACCTATCCAAAACCTGCTCACAAGTCCCCACTAGAACCTATCCAAAACCTGCTCACAAGGCCCCACCGGAACCTATCCAAAACCTGCTCACAAGTCCCCACCGAAACCTGTCCAAAACCTCAACAAGCTCACCAAGAAAAACCTTAGCCAACATCAAAAATTGCTATGGAGAAATTTGCGCATGAATTCTAACACCACCCGCTATGTCCACTTCACGACGAAAAACCCTTTCACGATATTCGAACGCGGAACCTCCCGTTCGGGTAGCACGCCAACAGCCTAGCCGCTATCGGTGCACCAAAGGCACTCGATGAGGTTTAAACCTCACGCTGTTAACCTTGATCCTTCTGCACCAGGGATAAAATGAAACTACAGTCCCTTCCTTTCCTCTGCCATGACACGATGACAATAAACTTTACGATGGATTCGACAAACGGTGAGTGCAGACAAACGAACAGCGGATCCACGAAAATCGGTGAATACACAGACGAATTTACAGCGAGCAACTCCTTTCAAAATTCGGATGGGATGAATCTTTGTTTTCATCGAGGGAGATTTATATGCAATTTACCATAAGCTCTTTGATGTCGACGAGGATTTTAACACATCGACGGAGGTCTTTGCTAGCGCCCACAATCTTAAAACATTTGCGCCATGGATTAGGAGAACCCATTGCAAATAATAATTTATTTATTTAAAAATAATTAAATGGAACCTTAACAAGGTTTTTAATTATTTAAATAAATACTTCCTCCTGGACCCAAATGCATTAAACCAATGCATCCACCTGTAATCTCTAAACCTGCCAACTTGGGGTTTGCAAAAGACCTTTGAAACTTTCATGCCGTAACCTTCATCAAAACAAATTATTTGACATCAAATCAAATTCCTTCAAGAGCTTCTTGACATCAATGACAACTTATACACTTGAGCAAAGGCAATGTACCCAAAGTACCCAAAATTGCCAACAGTTATTATATGTAATGCCAAAACTAGGTTTTTCAAAGACAATGTTTGAACTTGTCGAAAGGTTATTATTTGTTTGTTTAATAAAAAGTAGAATTGAGATTGACCAAAGTTTTCAAGGAAAAAAGCATCCATGATTTTGCATGGATAAAACCATCTTCAATATAATTTATTAGAAAGTGACTTATCAAAAAAAACAAAGTTAAGGGGAGGAACAAAAGTTTCAATTAAAAGAATATAGTAGATGATGTGCTCTAGCTAGGGTGAGTAATGATATATGATAACATAGAAAAATTAGTATTGGCATTTTGTTGGAATTATTAATGGTCATAATAGTGGATATAGAACTATGTATAGACATGTTCTAGGTAATCTGGGTTGCATATGCTATTGGTGGAGTAGGGGGTAGTTTCCCTACTCAAATAACAATATCTTTTATCCTAGGAACTTCTTCAAAAGCTACAACTAATATTTGGTGGTTAGAATTATATATTATTAAATATAAGGTTATATTGTAAACCTTTGATATTTTATATAATGCATATTCTTCATTTGGCCTAACATTTTATGGGATTAAATTCAAGGTTCTCAAGAATCTAGTATTGAAATCATGTATTTTTTCTTGATGGTTCATTTAAATTATGTTTAATTGAAATGATACAAAGTAAAAAATTACCCATGCTACCAAATATATGTATAAATAGTTCTAGGATTTATGCCCAACTCATAACTAAACTATCTAGCAATCTACCATACCATAAAGTAGTTTTATCATGAAGAGAATAAATTGGAAAATGTACCATTATGTACTCTTCCCAAATGTAGTGGATTGATTTAAATATTGATAATTATCTAATATTATCTAGTACCATCTTATTTATATTCCTATCAAATGTAGGTAATGCTTTCATCGCTACTAGGAGAATGGGCGTATAGGCTATTAAATTTAGTGGTCATTGATAGGTCCAACCAAGAAGTTGGTTCTATGGCATATGAATCACTCTCTGGTTATTTTGTTGAGAAGGAGCCTAACAATATTGTTTATGTGAAGGTAGATAAGGATATATTACAAAATCATGAGGAGGGTATCAAATACATAGAAGATATGGGTAAGGAGGATAATAATATACGGGATACTCAAGTGGTGGATTTTGGTAAACACATTGTTGATTTGGAGGTAGTTACATATTCTACTATGGAGGAGGGTAATTCAATCATAGTTGTGGAATTTATTGATTCTAAGGAGGTGGACCTTACACATTCCATTATGCTTAATTGGTTCGAGGCAATGTCTATCCTAAATATTTATCTTGGATACCTACTAACCCATTTGTCCATCCATCACTTAAGTGTTTTGATCAAGGTTTTGATTTAGGTTTTATGTTTAACATCCTACATTGGAAGCCATAGGTTGACATAGAGGAGTGTTAGACATATTTGATAAACTATATCTAGGTGGACTTTGTATTGAAGAAGCACTTGCATAAGGAATTTTTTGTATGTTAGAAGTCAGTATTGTGTTACTAGTATGGTATTAGCTTATGAAGAGTGGGTTGTTTATAAGATTATTCATATTGATAGGTATCCCATTAAATGGATTGGTGTGTGTTAAGGTTAGAGCTAAATTGAACCAAATTTGATTCTCTAAAGTAGATGAATAATTCATATGTTGATCCAAGTAGCCAATTTATAAGGGCTTGAAGTCGTGAATGACTAGGTTGGTCATGGGACTTTTTCCTTTTGACAAGACATGATTATATATTTGAATCTCTTCAAACTTATCTTTTGTATGCACCCACATGGTGGTTTATCCTTATATTTTACCCTTTGCATTTCTTTTATGGTATGCAATGATTTCCACCAACTAATGTTCTTTCTCCATGTTTTGAGTCTTAATTTGCATATTCATAAGCTTGCATGTATATACTTGCACAAACAAATTTTTAGGGTCAAAATTTATAATAGTTCAAAAATTTATCTACAAAGTAATTCACTTGTAAATCAAAGCTATTCATTTGTAAAAGCAAGTGATTTGCTTGCAATTTGGAGCAATTTGCTAGTAGAAAATAAATTGAAATAATTTTTCTTACAAAGCACTTCATTTATAAAGTGGACCATTTTTCTTATAAATGTAAGTGGTTCACTTGTAATTTAAAGCGATGAGCTTGCTAACTATGAACTTGGAAATTTTCAGCAAGAAGGGATCTATGCAAATTGCTCAAAGTGTTTCATCTCAAAACTAGATTGAATTGCCTTCTCATGAGGGAGAGAGAAAATCTTCTCTCCTAGAAATTCACTTCTCAGATTTAAAGTGGATCACTCATCAAAACTAAACTTGGAGAGATATTATTGTTTTGAAGTGAATCACTCATTAAGTTGACCAAATTACGTTATGATTCTATATTTTGACAAATGTCTCAAAATATATCATGTGCTTTCTATTAGTGATATATGCATATACGAGATTAGTTTCAAGTTTTGATAATGCTTAGAAGTTGTTTTGTTCATCATATTTGCAAAAAAATTAAAAATGTATTCATGTAAGAGTAACCATTCAAAAGCCACCTAAAAAAACTAAGCACAAATAACAAAAATGATGAATTTTGAAGTCAATTTTAGATTTAAACTAAAAAATCAAGTCATTGACCTTAGTGAATAACTCTATATTTAGCTTGTGAAAGTGCAAAATATTTGGAGCAAATCACTTCCTAAACAGAGCAAATTACTTGCAAATGCAAGTGATTTTATCTTAATTGTCTTATAGAAATTTCAAGCATTTTTCTCAAAATGAAGCAAATCATTTCAATTTAGAGTGGATCACTTCCTAAAACTAGAATTAGTGAAATTTGGGGGTATCTTCATCAAAATGATGTGCCACAAAATGTTACATACCTTTAATTATGCCTCTTTACATGCTTAAAAGGCTTCCAAAATGACTTAGTGCACCACTACATTCCAAAATATCATTTCCCAAAAGATTCATCTCAATATTTGCACTTTATAATTTACCTTTGTGACAATTCGAGTGATTTTATCTAGTTAGAAATTGAATCACTTGCTTTTGCAAGTGGATCAACTTTTTTTCCTGAGAAAATTTCTTCTTGGAACCAATAGGTCATTTTTGCTATCAAATCATTTCCAAACCAACCCATAATTCACAACTATTAGGGCCTTCTCCAGCAATGACACCTATCCTGAATGCCTTGATTCAACTTAGCTATGCTTGACCTAGTGCACAACCTTGTCCAAAAGCTAATAATCCATATATTTTGCCCTTTCTTGGCCAAAATGCATGAAATTTGATTACTTTTAAATATCAATTTCCATCCTTGATAGTCCCTTCCTAGTTGTTGTTGGAAATATGAGCAAAATTTATTGTCATTGATGTCAAAGGAATACTAAGCAAATGGTAAAAGAAAATTAAGAAAATGGTTCATGATTGATTTTATAAGAGGCAAGGATATAATATTTAATTTAAATATCATATGGCCGAAGCAACAAAAGAGAAGCAAAGAAGGATAACAATATTAAAATATTTGGGCAAAAGAAAAGGGTTGAAAAGATATCTCTGTTCCATGGTGGTTGGAAGACAATAATAAGGTTATTTTACTAAGGTGATAATGGCAAAAGGTTTCCCTACGAAAAGTACTAAGGAAGTGTACATTTTATTTTATTTGTAAAGGCCCAAAGGACATTTAAATATTTAATTATAATATTTAAATTCACTTTGAATTTAAAATAATTATAATTAAAATATTATTTTCGAAATGAAAAGTCCAATTTTCCTATCCGTCAAAGGTAAATACATTTGAAAGGTATATAAATAATAGCCTTGATTAGATCTTCTTATTGTGGTGCAGTGGTAAATGCCCTGGGTTCTGGTAGAGGCCAATCTAGGTTCCATTCCCCTTGTCTCCATCATGTAGATATATGGTATAGTTAGGAATGTTCTATGTCTTTGGTAGAGGCCGACAAGGCTCCATTCCTCCTATTCCCAACCTGTTGAAAGTGGCACCCCAAAAGGGGTGTTTTCAACTATAAATTATTTTTTACCCAGGTGTTGTAGGTGAGTTTGAGATGAGAGGGAAATCCTCCAAGGGAGGTCCTAGGTTCAAATCTCCACCCTACCAAAAAATTGAATTGGGTATCCAAAATCCAATTGATAATTTTGGTGTGGGCAGGGTCGAGTGCGACCCTCGGGTGACTTTGACGGTGTAGAACCCCCTGTTCATGGTCTCTTAGACCAAGGCAGCTCCGCAAGGGCTTTTTCGCTTAAAAAAAATAGCATTGATCAAAGGCTTAATCAATTATTCAAATTTATGCAATATATTAACGATGCTCATCGATCTAATGCGGAAGTAGGAAGGAGTGTGTGCAGTGCTATCCTGGTGGAAGATAAAGATATAAAGGAGAGAGGCACCAAGATCATAGACTCATCCAGGTGGGTAGCCTAGATGATGCTTGGCTTGGGTGTGAAGTTGCAGCAAAGGAGATGTATTGGGTTTGAGACTCTGTGGCAGAAGAAGGAGAAAGCCTTTTTGTTTAAAGGTTTTTGGTGGTAGTGTAGGGAACAAGTGTGTGCGAGCATACTTAGGTCCCACATGAGCATCCAACTCACATGGTAGGCTGACCGCGGTGAGGGTGTTGGCAGGAAGAGAGTCACGGGTTCAAACCTCATGCTCACCATTTTGTAAGGTAGAAAGGACAAACATTTTCACGTGGACATGTTGCAAGCGGAGGAAAGAAAATAATTAATTTTTCAAAGGTATGAGGGCTTAACTTTATTATTATAAAGTATTAAAAGATTATGTTGTGTGGAGAAATAAGGAGTAATAGAGTTTAGTTGGTTTATGATTTTTGAAGTCAAATTTTGGAGTAATAAGGTGTTAAAAAGGAATATTATTTTGTAATATGCTTTTCAATATGTTGAATATTAAATTGAGGGTATTGGAGTAATAAGGTGTAAAAGGTAATGTTATTTTTTTAGAGGGAATTTGTTAAGAGAACTTGTGTGGGTTAATGCATGGTCCTTGAGAACAATAAAAGAATTATTTTCAGAATTCTTTGAGCATAATATTGGAGAAAAATATTAAGGATAGATATTTTCTATCTAACCCTTGATATTGGCACGAAGAGTGGTTGTGATTGAGACAGGTGTTTGAGGTCAAATCATCTTCAAACAAAATGTATGGGTACATATTCCTTGTGAGTGATTTTTGAATGTTGTAAATGCTAAGTTGGAGTGAAAATGGTTGTTTGATAAGCATTGTTGAGTTTTTTTGTTAAAGGTTTTTCTGAGTGAAAATAAAAATCTTGTTTGATAAGCATTGTTGGAAATATTTAGTGAGCCTTCAAATGCATGATTAGGGTTTGTGAAAGATCATGAGTATCATTGTTATGTAAATTTTGTTTGATAAGCATTGTCGAATAATATTTCATTGAGTTTTTTATTGAGTTGAGTTGAGTAAACTTTTGTGGAAGCTTACAATACAGATTTGAGGTAATTTTTAGTGAAGACTTGTTTTACATATTGGACAAGTTCTAGAGAGGACTTGTGGATAGATTAGTGTGAGATTTTGTGAAATATTACAAGGAAAATTTGAGACAAGTCTTTGAGAAGACTTGAGAGTAGAGTTGATTGATTGATTTGTTCAAGCCTTTGGTTAAGGTTTGGGACATATCTAGCAGAGTTGATATGTGATTAAGTCAAGCTTTGTGTTAAGGATTGATGACATATTTGAGGATAGAGTTTGGTGCATATTTGAGGATATGTTTATGCCAGAACATAGATAGAGATTGAGCAGATTTATGCTATACTGAAGGATTGTATTTAGTGCATATTAGAGATAGAGATTGAGCATATTTGTGCTAGACCAAAGGACTATTTTTAGTACAAATTTGAGATAGAACTGAGAGTAATATTTGGAGGTGATATAATATAGAGGATGACAATCTCTAGTGGATAAATATCCATTAGCAAGGGCCATAAGGATAGGTCTTCTAAGTGATGATAGAGCCTTCAGTGGATAGAGATCCATAAGCCAGTGCAGTGGAGGCAGCAATTCTTCTAGAAGATCACCAACCAGAGTAGAGGATAAGGATTTATTCTATGGATAGATATCCACAAAATTGGTTAGGGGAATTGTGTCTCCTTTAGATAGAGGTCCATAAACATTGTAATAGGGAAAGTATTCCCAAGATAATTTATTTGAGAAAGTTTACAAGGAATATTTTCTCCATGGTGTAACCCACATTGGATGAACCACATTAAATCATGTCTCTCATGTGTGTGATGCTTTATGTGATGTTTACTACTTTAATACTATTGATATTATCATATGGATTGAAAAGAAAAAAAATTATCTTATATTGTTCACCCTACCCTGTCAGTATAAACACATGTTATTCAATTGGTATCAGAGTGGATTTCTCTATGAAAAGTCTAACTTGGAGGAAGATCCATCAGAAACACACATGACTTCAAAGAGTGAAGAAGAGACCATGTTTGACATAAAATATGAATTATTTGCTGCTCTAAGGAACCTTAAAAAGGTTAGAAATAAAAACTCAATTTTGAAGGATCAAATTCAAGAAGATGAAGAAGCAAGGATAGAGCTTCTACAGAGTCTCAAAGAACTCAAGATAAAAGTAGAAGAAGGAAAGAAAATTGAATAGGATATGACATATCTATTAAGAGCAAGAGAAATAGAATGTGAAAAATTGGAAGAAATTTTTTTTATCTAAGGAATGAAATTGAAAAGATCAAGGTACTACCAGATATAGAGTTTGGAAAACAAAAAGAGGAGCCAAGTCCTCAAGAAGTAGAAACTTCAAAAAAATATAAGCAAGTGATGTATACTCCAGAAATAAAAGACATCAGGAAGGAAGAAAGCAAAGAAGAACCATGGATTAGAGTTAACCACAGAAGGAGAAGCACTCAACCATAATCTCAAAGGCATCCAAATAGGTTACATAATCTCTTCCATTGCTATTATTTTTTTATAATAAATATGGTCATAGAGTTGTACACTGCATTGGTTATGTGAAAAATAATGTCAATAGAAATTTCAAATCTTTTACACCTCTTATGAACAATGATATCATATGTTACAAATGCAATAATTTTGGGCACAAGGCTAGATGGTGCAAAATGGTACTTCCTAAGTCTAGTAAAAAGAATACAACTTCAACAACTAGGAAAGAGAAAAAGAGAAATGAAAAGGCTAGATCAATGTTAGTTCAAACAACTCTTCATTCTCAGGATAAATAAGAACAATGGTTTCTTGATAGTGGTTGCTCTAGACACATGAAAAGAGACAAAGACAAATTTATTGAACTCAAATAAACTGATAGAGGATCAATAAGTTTTGGTGATAATGGATCAATAAAAATTGGTGGAAGAGGAACTCTGATTTTAGATAATGGGAAAACAAGAAAAAATGTACTATATGTCAAAGGGTTAAGACATAATATGCTAAGTGTAAGAAAATTTTGTGATGAAGGTCATATGGTTACATTTCATCCAGATATATGTGAGGTGAGAAAATTGGAAACTAAAAAATTCATTGCAAATGCAAGCAGAACTTCAAACGACCTCTATATGCATACTGAGATCAAAGGGGAAATTTTTTTTCTATCACAAGAAGATGATAGTTTGTTGTGGCATAGAAGAATGAGTCACTTGAATTTTGACAACATAGTCAACATAAGCAATAAGCAGACTGTCAGATATTTACCCAAGCTAAAAAGGCCACAAAACACAATTTGTGCACCTTGTCAACATGGAAAGCAAACTAGAACAAGATTTATATAAAATGGATATATGTAATTTGAGCCCATTAAGTCTAGTACACACTGATCTATGTGGTCCTACCATAACACAGAGTCTTCAAGGTGAAATATATTTCATATTATTCATAGATGATTATTCCATAATGGTTTAGGTAGCTTTCTTGAAAGATAAGTCATAAGCATTTGAAAAATTCAAAGAATTTAAGGAACTGGTTGAAAATGAAACTAGCAAGAGGATTAAGTGTTTGAGATCAGATAGAGGAGGAGAGTTTTCCTCAAATGAATTTGTAGATTTTTGTGAACAACATGGAATCAAGAGAGAATACTTAGCTGCAAGAACTCCTCAACAAAATGGAGTAGTTGAAAGGAAAAATAGGACTATTGAGAATATGGCTAGAGCTATGTTGAATGAGTCTAAGATTTCAGATGGATTTTGGAGGGAAGCAATCAACACAGTAGTATGTATAATCACTAGGGGTCAAATGAGGATAAACCATCACAAGACTTCATATGAGATTTGGAAAGGAATATCGGCCACTAGAAAACACTTCAAGATTTTTGGAAGCAAGTGTTACATAATTGGGAAGAACAAAACTTGGGCAAGTTTGACCCAAGATGTGATGAGGGAATTTTCTTGGTTATTCTACTAATAGTAAAGCTTATAGATTCTTCAACAAGAGGACACACACTATTGTAGAAATTATAAATGTAACAGTTGCTGAGAAGATAGATTCAAGAGAACCAGTTCAAAAAATTGTATATCAGGAAGATGGAAGTTGTCAAGAAGAGTTTCATGAGGAATCATATGGAGAAGAGGAAGAAACACAAATATTTCTTCCTAAAACTCCATCCATATATGTACAAAAATATCATACAAAAGAGCTAATCATTGGAAATCCAGATGAGAGACAAGCAAGGAGAAGGATAATAACATCATATCAACAAGAAAATTTTTCTTTGTTATCTAAGATTGAACCAAAATACTTCAATCAGGAAAGTGAAGATTAAGTCAATGGATGAGGAATTATATCAGATAGAGAAAAACAAGACTTGGGAACTTATTCCATGACAAAAGGATAAAAATGTGATTCGCACAAAATGGGTATTCATAAATAAGTTAAATGAATATGGACAGGTAGTCAGGAATAAAGCAAGGTTGGTGTGCAAAGGTTATGCATAGGTAGAGGGAATTGAATTTGATGAGACATTTTCTCTAGTTGCACAACTTGAAGCCATAAGAATGTTCTTAGCCTTCTCAAGTTTTAAAAACTTCAAGGTATATCAGATGGATGTCAAGTTAGCATTTCTAAATGGTGTTCTAGAAGAAGAAATTTATATTGAACAACTAGAGGGATTCATATTGATAGATAAACCAGATTATGTATGCAGATTGAAAAGACATTGTATGGTCTAAAACAGGCACCTAGAGCATGGTACTCAAGATTGGATAAGTATCTTCAAGAACAAGGATTCAAGAAAGGAATAGTGGACATCAACTAATACATCAAAAATGAAGGGAATAATATACTAATTGTGGTTGTTTATGTGGATGACATCATTTTTTGGGGAAACAATGATAAGATGTGTAAAGAATTTACAAAAAGCATGTAGAATGAATTTGATATGTCTATGCTTGGTGAGTTTTTCTTCTTTCTTGGTAGATTTCACAATTAGAGAAAGGAGTATTTATTTCACAAACCAAGAACATAAAAGAAATTCTAAAGAAATTCAACTTAGCAAATTGCAAACAAGTAATTTCCCCCATGGTCATAGGTTGTAAGTTAAGTAAATATGATGAATCTCTAGAGGTAAATAAAAAATTATATAGATCTATGATTGGTATCTTGTTGTATGTCACAACTACAAGACCAGATATCATGCAAGCAGTGGTATTAGTGGTAAGGTTTCAGGCAACACCTAAGGAAACACATGTGGCAATAGTAAAGAGGATTCTTAGGTATCTAAAAGGGACTATGGATTTTGGGCTCTGGTATCCCAAAAGTGATAGTTTCACACTCACAGTGTCTATAGATGCAGATTGGACCGATAATATTTATGATAGAAAAAGCACAAGTGGGGAGCATTCTTTCTTGGATATTGTTTAGTCTCTTGGCTAAGTAAGAAATAGGCATCAATATCTTTATCTACAATAGAAGCATAGTATTTTGCAGCAGTAGCTAGTTGTACACAAGTATTATGGATGAAGTGAACTCTAGAATATTTCAAGATAAAACATGATTATCTTATTACCATATTATGTGATAATACAAGTGCTATAAACATCTCAAAGAATCTAATGATGCACTCTAGGACAAAGCACATTCTGATCAAGTATCACTTTCTGAGATAACAGGTGATAAATAAATAGGTTAGGTTGGAATATGTTATTACAAAGGAGTAGATAGAAAAAAAATTCACTAAGCCACTTCTGAAAGAGACGTTTGAGTATCTTCAAAGAAAATTGGGAGTAATACTCTCACCCCGAAACTAACCACCTCAAGAGGAGGTGGGGGAGGGGCTAAGTTAAGATTTTCATTCTTACCATTTATGAAAAAGGGGGAGATATTTGATTAAGGGGGAGATATTTGGGTTAGAAGGAAAGCATTCAGTCAGGGGGAGAAATTTATCAAGGGGATCATAACAAAAAGAGATAAAGAAAATGATAAAAGGAAAATTGGTTACCATAAATGACAAAGGAGGAGATTGTTGGAAATATGAGCAAAATTTGTTGTCATTGATGTCAAAGGAATACTAAGAAAATGGTAAAATAATGTTAAGCAAATGGTTCATGATTGATTTTCTAAGAGGCAAGGATATAATATTTAATTTAAATATTATATGGCCGAAGCAGCAAAAGAGAAGCAAAGAAGGATAACAATATTAAAATATTTGGGCAAAATAAAAGGGTTGAAAAGATATCTCCGTTCCATGGTGGTTGAAAGAAAATAATAAGGTTATTTTGCTAAGGTGATAGTGGCAAAAGGTTTCCCTAAAAAAGGCCTAAGGAAGTGTACATTTTATTTTATTTGGAAAGGCCCAAAGGACATTTAAATATTTAATTATAATATTTAAATTCATTTTGAATTTAAAATAATTATAATTAAAATATTATTTTAAAAATGAAAAGTACAATTTTCCTATTCGTCAACGTGAAGGTAAATAGCTTTCAAATATATATAAATAATAGCCTTGATCAAAGGCTTAATCAATTATTTGAATTTATGCAATATATTAACAGTGCTCATCAATCAACCACAAAAGTAGGAAGGAGTGTACACAATGTTATCCCAGTGGAAGAGAAAGATATAAATGAGAGAGGCACCAAGCTCATAGACCCATCTAGGCAGGTATCCCAGATGGTGCTTGGCTTGGGTGTGAAGTCACAGTAGAGGAGAGGTCTTGGATTCGAGACTCTACAGTAGTGGAAGGAGGAAGCCTTTTTGTTTAAAGGCTTTTGGTGGCAATGTAGAAAAAAGTGTGTGCAGGTGCACTTAGGTCCCACATAAGCATCCAACTCATGCGGTAGGCTAACTGTGGTGAGGGCACTGGTAGAAATAGAGTCACAATTTCAAACCTCATGCTCACCATTTTGCAAGGCAGAAAGGACAAGCATTTTTGCATGGACACATTGCAAGTGGAGGAAAGAAAATAATAAATTTTTTCAAAGGTATGAGGGCTTAACTTTATTATTATAAAGTATTAAATGATTATGTTTTATGGAGAAATAAAGAGTAATAGATTTTAGTTGGTTTATTATTTGTGAAGTCAAATTTTGGAGTAATAAGGTGTTAAAAAGGAATATTATTTTATAATATGCTTTTCAATATGTTGAATATTAAATTGAGGGTATTGGATTAATAAGGTGTAAAAGGTAATGTTATTATTTTAGAGGGAATTTGTTAAGAGAACTTGTGTGGGTTAATGCATGGTCCTTGAGAACAATAAAATAATTATTTTCATAATTATTTGAGCATAATATTGGCAAAAAATATTAAGGACAAATATTTGCTATCTAACCCTTGATATTGGCAAAAAGAGTGGTTGTGATTGAGATAGGTATTTGAGGTCAAATAATATTAAAAAAAAAGGTATGAGCACATATTCCTTGTGAGTGATTGTTGAATGTTGTGAATGCTAAGTTGGAGTGGAAAGGGTTCTTTGATAAGCATTGTTGAGTTTGTTTGTTAAAAATTTTCTGAGTGAAGATAAAAACCTTGTTTGATAAGTATTGTTGGAAATATTGAGTGAGCATTCATATGCATGATTAGGGTTTGTGAAAGATCATGAGTATCATTTTTATGTGAATTTTATTTGATAAGCATTGTTGGATAAGATTTCATTGAGTGTTTGATTGATTTGAGTTGAGTAAGCTTTTGTGGAAGCTTACAATATAGATTTTAGGTAATTCTTAGTGAAGACTTGTTGAAAAAATTAGAAAAGTTCTAGAGAGGACTTTTGGACAGATTAGTGTGAGATTTTATGGAATCTTACAAGGAAAATTTAAGACAAATATTTGAGAAGACTTGAGAGCAGATTTGATTGATTGATTTGTTCAAGCATTGGGTTAAAGTTTGGGACAAATCTAGTAGAGTTTATATGTGATTAATTCAATATTTGTGTTAAGTCTTGAGGATAGATTTTGGTGCAGATTTGAGGATAGGTTTGTGTAATACCAGAGATAGAGATTGAGAAGATTTGTGCTAGACCAAAGGATTGTGTTTAGTTAAGATCAAAGATAGATATTGAGCATATTTGTGCTAGATCGAAGGACCATATTTAGTATAGATTTGAGATAGACTTGAGATAAATATTTGGAGGTGACAGAGTATAGAGGATGATAATCTCTAGTGGATAGAGGCCCATTAGCTAGGGCCATGAGGAGAGGTCTTCTGAGTGAGTATAGGAGTCTTCAGTGGATAGAAATCCATAAGCCAGTGTAGTGGATGTAATAGTCATTCTAGAATATCACCAGACAGAGCAGAGGATAAGGAGTTATCCTATGGATAGAGATCCATGAACTTGATTAGGGTATTGGTGTCTCTTTGGATAGATGTCCATAAACATTGTGATAGGGAAAGGATTCCCAAGAGAATTTATTTGAGAAAATTTTATAAGGAATATTTTCTTTATGGAGTAGCCCACATTGGGTGAACCATGTTAAATCATGTCTCTCATGTGTGTGATGCTTTATGTGATGTTTAATGCTTTAATACTATTGATATTATCATATGGATTGAAAAGCAAAAAAAATTATCTTATACTTTTCACCCCCTCCTCTCAGTATAAGCACATGTTCTTTTTTTTGTTCAAACAATGTCTCTTCCTCCCAAAATTAGAATGATGGAATCCAATTCCAAGTGAACAAGTTAAAAAAAATAGTAAATATTCTTGTGAACCATACTAACATGGAAAAGAGGAAAACTCAAGGTATACAACAAGGTAATGGATGACAATAATTAAGGAACTAGCAGTAATTATGGGATCCATACCTTAGAAAAGTTCAAATTCTTCATCCAACTATAAATAAAATAGGAAATTAGGCTCAAAATAATATGGTCAATGCCAATTCAAGAATGAACACTTTGTGATGCATTACTTGTAAATTTGGACATAATCCAATCGATTATATATAATATATTGCTCAAATTGTTATATAAAATTAAAAATGATAGGTGTATCAAGAAAACAATAATGAGTCAAATAATAGTCACACAAGCATCAATGACTGATCAAGCTACAATAAAATAACCTAATATTATAGCTCCATCATGGATGGTACAACAATGGTTTTCAACCTTGCCTAACTTGAATAGCACCATATTGGTAAATTTTATTATCCCTAAAGATGCTAAAAATTTCTCTTTTGAAGACCAAGTAGTGTTTAATAGTCAAAAACAAGGGGTCATAGCTCAAATTAGGTGAAAGGAAACAAAATAATAGCCTAGATCATCAAATACCTAAATAAAACTACCTAAAGTGGTTGACCCAAACACTACAACTACTAGCCTTAGAAAAGAACATCATCCATTGCACCTAAATGATAAAAGATATATTGCTACTATCTAAGAGGTGACACCCTCAAATAAGTAAGGGAAGAAAACATTACAAACCCCATAAGTTGATGCTCCAATAACACGTGTTCATGAAAAAAAAATAAGTTAACATAATAGGAGAAAAAATTGAAAGGGAAATACCATATAAATATGTCAAGAGGAATTTGAGGTATTCCTTCTTGAAAAATGAGGGTAAGGTATTGGTAACATGACAATTTAGGAGATTTGCACCTCATAATGAGAATAATTTATTATATAGTAGGTTTAACATTACTGAGAATTCAAGAAAAATAAGAATGTTGGAGTGTGGGTTTATTATGGTAAAGAGACTTATTATAGAAATATTTGAATGAACAATAACATAATTTTACTAAAACAAAAGTAATATCAACATTAAATCTTTAGCCTAACCCATTTGAATAAAAAACAATTCATAGCCTACGATCCACTTGATATCCAAGTGGATGCAAGATAATGACACCATTTTATATCACTCTAAAAATAAAAAATTATGTCTTAAGAAGTTTTATTAGTAATTTAGGGATTATTGTGATAGTCATGTCCAAAGTATTTTGCTAAAAGACTAGTTTACCATATGTAAATACTACCAATAGACCTATCCAGATGGACGAAACATAGAGGAATATGGTTGGAATATTAAAGAATCTAGTGATGATTATGACCAACATCTAGATTTAGTGGTTGTACAAAAAGTAATATTGGTCCATATTTCGCTATACTTTGGAATGTTGCTATATGGGGAATAGACTAGGAAGTTATCAAGGGATGGATATTTGGCAATGGACCACATGCACATGAAAGTATCATGATATGGGAAGATGATTATTATAGATAATTAATTGCCATGCAATTACATTTTACACAAATTAGGGAATTATGGAACGCCAACTAGAATGAGATACTAGAGTTCATAGATGATGAATCAAATGAAGGTGACCTTCTATCAAAATTATATATGATCATTGGAGTGCTACAAGATAAGAAACTAATAATATAGAAGGTGCATATGAGGAAATAAAACTAAGAAACTATCTAATATCAAAAGAGCCTACCAATATTATAGTATTAACAAATAAGCATTCCCAAGGGTTAGATCTCACATGGATTATACTCTTCGATGGTGCCAGTACGAGGAAAGGATTAGGTGCATGCATACAAATCACTAGTCTATAAGGAGAGAAAATGAATTATTCTTGTTGCTCATTCTTTAATTGCACCAATTAAATGGTTGAGTACAAATATCTATGTATAGGGTTGAAAAAGTAGAAAAAATTGTTACTACAAATCTTAAAATATTCAATGATTTAAAACTAGTGATAAACTAAGTAAACTTATTTTGTGCTACTAAAAAATACTTAAAACTGTATACACATCAAGTTTATAATCTTATAGAAAGATTCAATATATATGATATCAAGGCAATACAAAGGAAAAATAATATTAAAGAAGATAAATTAGCATCTTTGGACACCAAATTTGACTTGATGACATGTATGTGAGATAATCCAAAATAATTCGAATTAGTGTTTAGGCTTGTGATTTCTAATAATATTTTTTGAATAAGCTATGTGTGGCTTCTATTGGGGGCCACTCCTATTATAAAAACAAAATTAGGCATTGCTCTCATTACATTTCTAACAAATTAATTAAAGCATACCTATATTTGCTTTTCTATCAAAAATATTTTTCATCTTCCTCAAAGTACTAAGGTTCTATAATCAATTTTTTTTAAGGAACTAACAACAAGAAAAACCCTTACATGACACATAAATTATAAGATAGAAGAAAAAAAAACATAATAGTCATCCATCAAAGAGAAAATCAGTTTGATTATTTTTCTTCTATAGCAGATATTCTTCCTCCTATAGAGTGGCAAGATCTGAGAATGCATTTTTGCACTTCAAGCTCTTGAGGTAATATCTAGTTGTACCACATTTTGTAGGATCTTCACTTTTAAAAAACTCACCATCATTAATTATTTCATAATTAGCTTTGAGTATACCATCTGAGGTGCTAATATTTTCCATGGAATCGTCTAGATGGTCTTTAGTAACCATTTGGATTTTCTCAATGATCTAATTCAAATTCTCCTTTTGGGGTTGAGTATTATGTTGCTCGCATGATTTCTATTGGACAATTGGTGCATCTGGAGGATGAGCTTCTTCTTTAGTAACCATTTGGCTTTTCTCAATGATCTGATTCAAATTCTCCTTTTGGGGTTGAGTATTCTGTTGCTTGCATGATTCCTGTTGGACAATTGGTGCATCTAGAGGATGATATTTTTTCTTTTGAACTGGGACATTTGAATATTTTGAATCATTCACATTCAGGCCCTTCTCCACCAAGGAGGAATCAAAGCATGATCAAATGTTTGGGCATCTCTTCTTCAAGTGGCCATATTGCTAACAACCATAACATCTTAGGGAGAAGTTTTCATATTCAATATTTTGGATCCATTCCCCTTTGCTCAAGGAGATAGTAATGGATTGAGGTCTAGGAATTGAAACATCCATCCAAACATCCAATCTTGCTTTACTCATATTAATTTTATTGGATAAATTTTCCTCAGTTTGGGCATCCATATACTAGAATGAACCAATGGCATTACCGATTTTTGTGATTATCTTATCTTCTCAAAAATCCATAGGGAGAGCATAAATATTCATTTAGACTGGAAAGCAATTAAATTCTTCTATAAATGGATTGCAATTAGGATTTTAAGGTCTTATATAGACACCCCTTTCTACAAAAAACCAATTATATATAATCCATTACCCTATCTTTATCCTCTAAATCAAAAAAGGAAATAGAAAATAAATTTTTGGGTAGGAGAGTTACTTGAAAATTTGAACTCCACCAATATTTAATGTATCCTTTGAGCTCCTCCAGACCTGGTATTTTGCCTTTGATTTTGCAAATAATTGTTCGAGCTTCATGATCAATCATATCCAACCCAAATTCATCCTCTAAAATATTGATAGAGGGTATGGGTTCATCCACATGTGAACCCAAAGATCCTTGAGAAATATTTCTTCTGATCAAAGAGGCTTTCTCACAGACTGAAGAGATGGTTTGTGAACAACCCTCTTGACTGCACCTAGGGTTTGCATCTCTTTTGTGAATACTATACCCAAATTTATTGCTTTGTTCCATCACTTGATTGCACCTAGGGTTTGCATCTCTTTTGTGAATATTGTACCCAAATTTATCACTTTGTTCCATCGCTTGAATGCTCCTAGGATTTACATCCCTTTTGTAAAGAGAAGTGTTATTGTCATTTTTGTCTCTTTAGTTCCCCATGGGCTTCACCATTACCTACCTCCACATCACCTCGGAAGCCTTGCTGCCCATGTCCATCCCCATCGTAGCCTTCGTGCTTATCTTCATGCGCTATGCTCACCACCATTGCATGCTCGTTGTGCACTCACCACAAAATCCATGCTCACCACAACCTCCATAGTGATTCCTAATAATATTGATCATTGGTAGATGTTCAATAATGTTCAATGGGTCATTTAATTATTGGTAAGAGAAGTACGACACATAGAAAGTAAGAATGAATATTGTGACAGTAACAAGAATGGGATCATTTTTCTATAAATAAATCAATTATCCAAGAGATTAATCATATTATAAATCCTATTGAATACTAATAATAGTTCTCAAATAGTATTAAGTAAAAGTTATCCTCTTATCAACCCATTCAAATTGCTGAAGATAAAAAATCATTGATGGGAAAAAATTGTACTAAATATGAGTTTTTATTATTTAAAAAATTATGTGGCTAATATAGTGATATTATTGTCTATACTTATGAGGGTCTCAATGTCTATGTAAAAATATTGAACACATGATTGATCTAAAACTTTGAGCTATGCCATTTTGCCAAAAATAAAGGTTGATAAATCTAAAATCAAAGTAGTAATGAAGAAGAAGCTTCTAAATTTGCTATAGGCTTAAAAAATATTTTCCATAGAGCATTCAACATAGGTGTAAATGTTGGTATATATTAAAAATAAAAATAGATATATCAATTTGTGTGTCAATTAAAGGATTATTATTCATTACCATCCATGAATTAAATTTTATAAAAAGTGGTAAGGTTGTAGATGTTGCCTTTATCATATGGCCTTTTAGGGTATCATAAAATCCACATAAAATATGATTATTAACACAAAAATTTCATTCACAAAAAAATGGAAAACCTTTTCATACCAAAAAATATCATTTGAGCTATCCAATATAGTTGCCACTTTTCAAAAGGCTATGGAAATTTATGGAAATATTTGTATCTATCTTGACAACTTATGTATTTTGTATAAAAATAAAGCTAAGCATGTTGAGCATTTAGAAGTAGGTTTTGAGAGATGTAGGGAATATGGAGTATCTTTGAACCCAAAAAATGCTATCTTCTTTATAAAGCAATTCAATAACTACCATTACCATATTTAGTCAAAAGTATCAAATCTTTCCTAGGCCAAATATGATTCATCTCTAAATTCATTACCAACTTTGCATAATTGGTTAGACCTATTACCAAAATTCTAAAGATAAAATCCACTTTTATAAGGATGGATGAGGGTAATAATTACGCTTTTACCAAAAGCAACCCTACATTGTGTAACCAAATGGATAATGAAGAACTAAATGATCTAATGTTTCTATATCCTCCTCATATAGGGCACACCAAAAAGGTCCTTGTCATCCTATTCATTGTAGAATCTCTCCTATAATAATATTTCTTTGGACTAATTAAAGTAATTTTTGAGGTGTTAGGGAGGGCCTCAAGTGACCAAACATCCTTCAAATAGAAATCATTACAAGTAGAAAATTATAATTACCTTAAATCCTCATATCCCACTTGATTGGGTATCTACAATATTTTGGTATATTTCAAACCAAATAATCCTTCTTTGTAAAAATAGTAAAATAGAACTCTTGAATTATCTTTGAATTTTATCTATTATTTTTTTGTGTTCCTCTCCTTTGAGCAAGCTATTAATAGAAATACATGATCTAAATTTGTCACTTACATTAATATAATATTTGACCTTTGGACCTTTATAAGTTAGACATATTATAATCCAACAACTAAAATTTGTATTATAAATTACTAACCATAAGTCCTAAACCAATAATTGGACCAAAAAATTATGGAATCCCCCTCATTGACTAACCATATAATATATTTCTTGATCAACTACAAACATTTTGATATGAAATTCCATGATGATGATTATGTATGTAGGGTTTATTTCTTGAATAATTTCATTGCATCAAGAGTACTTATTTTTTTTTAAATTAATATATTTTTCCAACTCTTTTCTTGATCTTTGAATAATCTCAAACCAATTGTTTTCCCTAAGTCAAAACTCATAAGTCAATAATTTTGCAACCCCACCCATACAATATTCCTTCCTTCACAAACCTCATTTTATTTACAAAAAAACCGAAACCTATTTTTTTTTCACATCCTTTCTAAATAAAATCTCTTTAAATTTTATCAAATTTGGATGCTATACCTATTGGCAATCTAGAAAGTGATATCCTATATAGGGATCGACTGTAATGTACTATTTATTAGTTGTAGTCTTGTCGCCATGGTTAAGAACTTACCTTTCCAATATACCAAACAAGATTTCATTCTATCCAAAATTGAGTCCCAAAGCTCTTTATTTCCTTTATACGATAAAGAAATACCCAAATATATTGATGGATTAAAACTCTAAAAATCCATAGTAACCCATTGAAAATATAGGTTAATGTTAATAAAAAACTCTTGTATTCAATAGTATTAATCATTGCCTAGAAATATTCTCATAACATGAATATATTTATTTTAACTCCATGTCCTCATTGACTAAGGGATGGATCAAAAAATGTCGTCAACAAATTGGAGATGATATTCAAAGGGACCATTTTTTGTACCCTAATTACCTTCTATTTTTCCTTCAATTTTTTCTTGTAAGAAAGCTCTCCCTTATGCCTCCATAATAATAATAAATAGACAAGGAGATAATGGGTCACCCTAGCATAGTCCATGGAATGAATAAGAGTATTCAATAAGGAATCCATTGATCAAAACATAATTTTTTGAGTGCTACAAGAACACCTAATCCATTCACACAAACCTTGATCAAAACCATTTTTTAAGGATATCATGGAGAAAACTTAATCAAAACCTATCACATGCTTTTTTCATATCTATTTTCATAAGCATATATGATTTTTTCTTAAAATGAAGAGAATATACAACCTCCTACATAGTACACCAAAAAAAATTGTTAACAATAAACAAAAACACCTTGTTCCTCTAAGATAATTCAATCTAGAATATTTTTCAATCCTGTAGCACCCTAAAATTGGCGCAGTAAAATTGGAATAATTACATTCACCTTAGTAAATAGATTTAAATTCAAATTTAACCTCCCAAACCGCCCGTTAACCGTCGAGAAACCCGTTTCCTCTTTTTCTGCGCCATTTTTAGCAGTTGTTTTGACCGTTTGACGATATCGTCTCCGATCAGATGATATCACCCCAGATTTGATGATTTCGTCTGGACTAGAACGTCTAGACGATTTTGTCGCAAAACTAAATTTGCATAGTTGGAATCCATTCCAACGGGTCTCCAATCCGAGAAGAAGCGTGTCTGCGCCATTGGGACCCTTCCCCGTTGGAGATCTCCCAAATTGGGATGATCTCCAACCTCCCAACAACTATCCTATGCCTATTTAACTCTAAAACTTTTCCTTCCCCAACCCCTAGCTGAATTTTTATGTAAATCAACTCCCTATGCGCTAAAACACTTCAAATTTTCTCTTGCACTAGTCCTATATTAATTTTATTGCAGGTACACCACTGGTTTTCAGCCGGAGCCAACATCTATCGCGATCGACGAACCTCGTCAAGATCGGAGGCGATCTCATCAAATTTGGGACGATCTCGTTCGATGCGAGACGATTTCGATCGTAGCACACATCGAGGCAATCGAGTGCCTGGAGTTTGCTCTTCTTTCTCTTTTCTCTGTCATTTTATGCTATAAATTAGATTGTCTATTCAGTTTTTATACTATATTGCATCTGGAGTTCACCCATTTTGTCTAGTTTGCATATTAAGATCATATTCTGCTATTTGAACACATTGATTTACATTTACTTTTGTTCTTGTATATTGTTCAATACTCATATTACTTTTTCATATAGTTTTCCCCTATTTACAAAATAGAATTTCTTGTATTTCGCATCGGTTTGCTGTTTTGCAGGTCTCTGATGAATTCGTTTGACGAATTCGTCAGATTGCAGACGATCTTGTCAGTTTAGACGATTTTATCAAATTGAAGGTGATCCTGTTGAATTGCAGATGATCCAGACTGCTACAAGTAATCAGAAACTTCATCAGACTTCCAGATTAGGTAATATTCATTGGCCTTCTGCAAATTCTCTATTTCTGCTTTCTTTTATGTTTGTTGTATTCATTTAAATTGCATTTTCATGTAGTTTAAGTTAGAATCATTCGGCCAAACCTAGGATGAATGTTTAAAAATAAAACGAACTCATCAAAACTCATTCCCAAAACCTAGGCATGGAAACTACCGCCAAATGTTTCCTGGTGAACCCACCATCCGTCGAAAAATCACCAAAATGCACCTCCCTTGAGAGGCGGGACCTTCGCAAAGTCCTCTCATCCGAGGTACCGCATCATCCTTTTCCCATCCTCCTTTCGGGCGCAGATCCAATAGCCTGAAGGTAGGGATGCGAAAAATTTGGAGCGATACATTTTGGTGAACCCAACGTGAAATGCATCATAACCTTTTGAAAACAAAAGCAAAAGCAAACAAAAAGAAAAAAAAAATTAGAACAACTAAAACTTAGATGCATTTTAAAAACATTTAAGGTTCAAAATCATGTTTAGATGGTAGCTCCTAAAAAGAGGTTAGCAGTTACTATAAACGTAGTAAACCAATTAGCAGCCATAGAAGTTAATTTTGTCCTTAGTATCCCTGAAATAAGTAGAAATCAATCCTTGTGGGACGAGCTTATCAGGAGACTTAGAATCATTTCATCTAGGTCCACACAACTTAAACAGATTAAGAGGCTAGTCTTGGATAGAATCCTGGATCCTCATCAATTAGTGTTCTATCATGAACTTCGGAGAGCTTGCCATAGGTGGTTAGCCTATAGGAGAGCTTTAGTATCTTCAGAGTTGTTCAGCTTCGAGGAATACCTCGAGAATGCAGACATTGTACACCGATTCCTAGGCCTTGTAGAGGACCAAGAAGTTGTTCTCACAGATAGGGAAATATGGAATAGAGTTCCGCGAGCTATGCTATATCGAGAGTATTGCCATGAGCTTTAATTTTATCAACCAGCATCTGAAACAGACAATATCACCATAGCCCTTTTCATAAAATTCTTAAAAGAAAACTTTCAATTTGAAGAACATTTCATGACCCCTGAACAGCTTGAACCTATTAATGATATCCATAAGTTATTCATAGAAGATTAGTTCGTATACTTTCAGCCTTATTATTATTGTGTGCATTTATTGTTTCATTTGCTGTCTTTATTATATTGTTTCAAAGAAAAACTAAAAAACTAAAAATCAAAAAAAAAAAAATCAAAGAACATAGTAAAAAAAAAAACTTAAACATTTCATTTACAATATTGCATTAGGTATATATAAATATATACCTTTTAATTTTTGCATATATATATATATATATATATATATATATATATATATATTTGCTGAAATCAAAACTTAGCACCATGACTAAACTTAGGAATGGTAAAGAAATTTTAGGAGAAGGAGAAGATTGGCTACAAAATACAACTGAAAACCCAAATGTCCTTCTTGGAGATACAAATCCGGAAGGTGAAACTCTAGGACAATCAGATGAAGACTTAGGTGAAGATAAGGAACAAGAAGGAAGTGTTAAATAATCTTCATCCCCTAGAATAGCTCCAAATGGAGGCATCACTTTTGACAACGCAGAACATTTTCAAAAATTTCTTAATCAACATATCGACATCCTTAATGTGGCGTTCGTATTGATAAAGGGGAAATTAGTGATGCTCAAGCAGCCTTAGAACGAGCGCTTGATATGCAAACTAATCCCTTGTCTTTCATTGATCAAGAAAGTGATAAGGGTGGACCATCTAATGCGAATATGGTCACTATAGCCCAAGCCATGACCAAACAATAGGTCACCCAACCTCCTAAGCAACTTTTTGCTCAACCTAAAATCACTCCCGCACAAAAGAAAATTCCCTTCACTACTTCCTTCCTCCAAACTATTGAGCAAAATGCTTTAAATAGACAAAAATCTAAAACAAAGCCAAATACAAACTTTCAACAATCTACAATACAACACAATCCAACTTCAAAACTCCTCCATAATATTTTTCCTACCAATGTTTTACACAATAGTAACATGGCATCTAATCTGCATGTTCCTCCATCCTACGCCCATAACACTTATGGCAATGCCCCACCGAATCAATATGGGGGGCAAACTAGTAGTTTGGAAGCTATGGTGAAACAATTGGCTTCACGTATGGACCAGATAGATCCCTACCATCCCTCGTATAATTATCGAGAGATTTGTAGCCAACCATTGGATCCCATAGTGGTAGCTCAACCATACCCTAAACATTTTCCCATGCCCGTCCTACCTATCTATAAAGGAACCGAAGATCCCATAGAACATCTTCGCATGTTTAGGATAGCATGTCACGACATATCGCATGACGACTTGCTATTACTAAAAATGTTCCCCAAAAGTTTAGGTGGAATGGCGTTAGAGTGGTATTATCAATTGCCCACTCATTCCTTAAGAAACTTTGAAGAAAGCAATTGAGTCATTTGTTCATCAATTTAGTGCCTACATCGAGAGGCATGTAACTATTAAAGACCTATACAATTTAAAACAAGATAAAGATGAATGTTTTGTTGATTTCTTAGCAATATGGAGACAATTGACGAGAAAACTGCACTTTGTGCTACCCTATAGGGAAATGTTAGACATTTTCATTAACAATTTACAAGAACAACTTTCTTATGAACTGTCAACAGCTACTTTGACTACCTTCGATCAAGCTATAGACTTAGCTCGAAGAGTAGAAGATGCCCTCATTAGGAGAGGCCAACTTAGAAAGAAGGATGATGAGAAAACATCTAGAAATCAATATAAAAACAAACGAGTTGTCTGTGATGGAGTCATTGACAGCAGAAATGTTGCTAATGTCAATGCAACAAAAACAACAGAAAAATTCATCTTGAAACCTCCTGATAAGCCTCCTCGAGAGTTCACTAGATTAAACCAACCTTTATCAACTATTTTACCTCAACTTCTTGAAAGAGGTTTAATCCAACTGCCAGCTATCCGGGAACCTGACCCAAGCATACCCGGATATAGAGCTGATTTGCACTGTGATTTTCATAGAGGTCCTGGACATTCTACCAATGCTTGTAAGAGATTGAAACATAAAATACAAGATTTGATTGACAATAATGAAATGGAAGTGCAAGCCTTCCAACCTAAACAAAACCCTCCTAATAATACTCAAAATACTGTTCCCAAAAATCAAAATCAGAATGCCAATCAAACTTTAGACATATTTCAACACCCTTTACCAAGACATGGTAAAGAGGTAGCTAATCAAATTGAACATCATAATGTTCCTCCTCCTACCCGATATGTAGGAACCATTAGCGGGCAATTACCTATTCAGGACTCTCACACATTCGACACAACATTATCCCTGGTTACAACCAGGCCCTTACATAATTTTCAAACTTCTGATTCTAGCGATATAGAGTCAGATAGTGAAAGTGAAGTAGACACCATTCAATCGAATAGTTTTGAAAACGAATCAGATCCTATTCAACCTATCACAGATGCTAATGTTCCAGAAGAACCATTTCCCAGAAGAGTCACTACTCGACCTTCTTCTAATGAAGTCCTTCCTTATGAACAAGCCATAAACTCTCAATCGAGACCGTTTCAACGTCGTCACTATAACATTGCAGGTACCATCGGAGTCGTCACCCGACAACAAGCTCAAAATCCCCAACAAGAACCAAACCAGAATGATGGACCAGCTCCATTTGTTCTAAAAAATCCTAATAAAGGAAATAATGCTCCTATTGTTCAACCTAAACCCCCTTACAGCATTAATGAACAGTTGTCTAATACCACCGCCAGAATCTCCTTTTTAGATTTATTAAGATCCTCTTCCACCCATAGGGATGAATTGATGCTTACTTTGAGCCAGATGATGGTACCTCAAAAAATCCAACCTGAAGCTATGGCCAATACTATCATCACGTGAGAGATTGATTGTATTGACTTTCGGGATAAAGATATCCCACAACACAGTTTACACAAGGATAATCCCTTGTATATTACAGCTTTAATTGGGGATGTAGCTGTCAAACGAGTCCTGATTGATAATGGCTCATCTCTAAACATCTGCACCTTTGACTTCTACCAATGATTTGGTTTTAGAAGTGATGAAATGAAGAAGACTGATATGATTATCAAAGCCTTTAATGAAGAAACACAAGAAACGTGTGGAGTCATTACCCTCCCATTGCAAGTTGGTCCTAGAACCCTTGAGACAACTGTGTTTATTGTACATTGCCCAGCATCGTACAATATACTTTTGGGTCGCCCTTGGATTAACGCCATGCGAGCAGGCCCATCAACTTTACACCAATGTGTTAAGTTTGAGTTTAAAAATCGAGTTGGTCACTATTCATGGTGACCATAGACCTTTTGATATGTGTGCATTGGCGGAACCGGTTGGAGTGCAATTTTTCCCCGCTCTCGTCATCCACATATCCTAGTTCTTCTTCATCTAAAACTCGTGAAATATAAACCCATCACTTCATCTATTCCTCCTCCATTAACTTCATCTTCCCATATAGATCAACCACCTTCTAAACAAATTACTGTAGAACTTCAAAAAGCTCTTAAAACTACAACCAATTCTTCAAGTTCTAATCCCATAAATTCAAAACCTATAGACACATCTATCATACCTTCCACATCTCAAGACATAGGTAATAAGCCTTCTACATCTTATGCCCTTTCTGATGATCTTTTACCATATTTATCTACAACCTTAATATCAGAAAAAATGAATGCTTTCATGCAAGATTCAAACCTTTTAAATCAATTGTCGCCATCTCCTCGTACTTTGGGCCTCCCACAACCTATGGGAAGTACTTACCAAGTCGGGAGTTGCACCTTCATTTACAAAGGATATGACTGGGGAAGAATCCCTCAGAATATCAAAACCCATCATGATGGATATGCTCGGTGCTATTTTACCAACGATTATATTAAAGCTAAACCCATGATGCTTAAAATGGGATATAAAGGGAAAGGCTTAGGACCTTTCCAAAATGGCATGAAAGAACCTTTCAAGGTAGAACCATGGCCTGGCCGATGTGGTGTGGGCCTATTACCTAGTAAGGGTCAACCTTTTCCTTTTGAGGATGATGATCATCTCATATGCTATCAAGACTATTTGGATAGACATGTTGATTTTCCTCTTAAAAATCTGTCATTTTCATGCAACATGCTATCCATAGCATACCTCGAAATGATTGTTGACCCCGATGAAGAGTTGGAAGGAGATATCTTCCATGATGCCTCTGTTGAAGAGATGTTGTACAATGGGTTTTATTTTGATGGTTCTATACCAACCATAGCTCAACTTGAGGCCATTGACCCTCAGAACGAATTATCTAAATTAACTTTACAAGAATTACAAGAGTTGGGCATTTCACCCGCCCCACCTAATTTTGAAAGAGATCTACACATGGAGGTAGAAAATGTCATTAAAATTAATATTGGAACTGAGGACAACCCTCACATAATCAACATTGGATCAGAACCAAGTCAAGAAAAACAAAAACAATACATAGCATTTCTTAAATAGTATGAAGATGTCTTCGCTTGGAAATATGAAGATATGCCAGGTTTAGACCCTTCTGTAGTCATGCACCATCTAGTGGTCCATCCGGATGCTAAACCTGTTAAACAAAAACTTAGAAAAATGCATCCCAAAGTGGCTCTGCTAGTCAAGGGGAGTTAGAAAAACTCCTGAATGTTATCTTCATACAAGCTATTGATTATGCTGAATGGATCTCCAATGTAGTTCCAGTCACCAAGAAAGAAGCCACCAAAGTTAGGGTTTGCACAGATTTCAGAGATATTAACGTTGCATGCCCTAAATATGACTTTCCTCTTCCAAATATGGATCAAATTATTGACTTCACTGCTGGGAGTGGGATGATGTCCTTAATGGACGAATTCTTCGGCTATAATCAGATCAGGATAGCTCTTGAAGACTAGGCGAAAATAGCCTTTATTACCCCCTGGGGTACCTTTTCTTTGGAAAGTGATGCCATTTGGCTTAAAGAACGCTAGTGCAACTTATCAATGGGCTATGACCTACATTTTTCATGATATGATGCATGATATCCTACATGATTATGTAGATGATATTATAGCGCGCTCTCTTATTGAAGATCATCATTTAGACAATTTAAGAAAAGTTTTTAATCGATTACGAGAATATCTCATTCGATTAAATCCATCAAAATGTATATTCCGAGTTAAATCCGACAAGTTATTAGGGGTTTTAGTTTCTTTACGTGGTATCAAAATTGACCCTCTCAAAATTGCGGCTATCACTGATATGCCCGCACCCACTAATATATCTGAATTACGAAGTTTACAAGGTAAACTTCAAGCTATCCGTCGCTTCATTGATAAGTTGGCAGACAAAACTGGTCCCTTTCTTAAACTCCTTAAGAAGGATGTCTGCTTTAATTGGGACACAGAATGTAGAGAAGCTTTTGAACTTCTCAAGCAATATCTCCTTAACCCTCCGGTGCTTTCACCGCCTAAATCTGATCGCCCATTTCTTCTATATATTTTTGCTTCAGATTCTGCCTTAGGAGCTATGTTAGCTCAGCTTGATGATGAAAAATGAGAACGTGCTAATTATTACATTAGCCGCACCTTCATCAGTTATGAAACCCGCTATACAGTGTTAGAGAAGTTATGTCTAGCAGTCGTGTTTGCTATGCAAAAATTATGACATTACATGCATAGCCAAAAAACGTATGTCATTGCCAAATATGATCCTTTAAGATATCTCATGAGTCGACCTTATTTATCGGGTCGCACAGCCAAGTGGGTTCTTGCTCTAAGCGAGTTTGATCTCACCTTCATAGGACGAAGTCCATTAAGGGTCAAATCATAGCGAGATCAATTAGCTGTTGCACCCTTAGAGTCTACTCATCCCCTCATTATTGAGTTTCTTGATGAATGCCTTCAATTAGAGGCAAACCTTGTTGAACAATGGTCCTTATACTTTGATGGAGCCCGATGCATGAGTGGGGCTGGTGCGGGTATTATTTTAATATCTCCGCAAAAACATCTTATTCCTCTGTCCTTCAAACTAACCTTTGCTTGCACCAATAATACTGCTGAGTATGAAGCTCTAATCCTTGGATTATGAGCTGCTTTAGCACTTAAAATTAAAAACCTCTTTGTTTTTGGGGATTCCCAATTGGTTATAAACCAAATTAATGAAGTTTATCAAACCAGAGATGATAAACTTCGCCCATATAAGGCCTATGTTTTACAACTAATGGCCTTGTTTGATCAAGTTACCTTGGAAGCCATTCCTCGAACTAGCAACCGTGCAGCTGATGCTATGGTTGCCGCTGCATCTCTCCTACCCTTGGAGTTAGACGAAGAATATGCTACTATCATCATTCGTCGACTCCAGGAACCCGCTTCACATAAGTCATGCTTAGAGCCTTTGGATGTGTTTCTAATCAAGGAAACTACTCCTGAACTCTGGTATACAGGCATATTTGATTTCCTCCAAAATGGGACTTTCCCTGCTAATTCTAATCGCAACCAGCATCGGTTATTACGTCGACGAGCAAGTCGATTTGTAATCATTGGCAATACTTTATATAGGAGATCTTTTGAAGGTATCCTATTAAGATGTCTAAATTTAGAAGAGTCTAAATCAGCCTTGAGTGAAGCCCACGATGGATCTTGTGGAGGACACTTTAGTGGTAGCGTCATTGCTAAAAATCTCCTTCGGATAGGATACTTTTGGCCTACCATGGAAACGGATGCACATAAATATGTGCGCCATTGCGACAAGTGTCAAAAACATGCTGACCTTGTCCATGCACCTGCACAAGAGCTACAAGCTATTTCTTCTCCTTGGCCCTTTTCTAAATGGGGCTTGGATATTATTGGTAAAATTAATCCTGTGTCTTCTGATGGACATAAGTTCATCATAATCACCACTGAGTATTTCACGAAGTGGGTTGAAGCTATGCCTTTAGCTTCCTGCACTGGTTCACAGATCTCTAAATTCATTTTTAATCAAATAATCTGCAGGTTCGAAATTCCTGCAAATCTCATCTCTGACAATGGAAATCCGTTCAAAAATAAAGATGTTAAAAAATTATGTCAAAAATATAAGATTCAACATCGCTGGTCTACTCCCTATTATCCTCAGGGTAATGGTCAAGCAGAAGCTTCTAACAAAACTCTAATCAAAATTCTCAAAATACTAGTCAATAAAACTGGCCGTGACTGGCATATTCAATTATATCCAACCTTGTGGGCTTATCGAACTAGTGTTCGAACCCCCACGGGCACTTCACCATTTGTTTTGGTATATGGTGCCGAGCGAGTTTTCCATTTGAATTAGAAGTTCCTTCTTTGGCTTTGCTACTTCAAGACACCGAAGTAGGAGATGAATATCGTATTGTGAGACTCGATCGACTAGAACTCCTAGATGAAAAATGCATCAATGCTTTAGAGCATCTCTGTGCATACCAAAACAAGCTTAAAAGAGCATATAATAAGAAAGTTCGTCATCGATCCTTTGAGATTGGTGACCTTGTTTTAAAAGAAAATCAAAAGAATACAAATGCAACCAAAGAACTTAAAGGTAAATTTGAGCCCAACTGGCTCGGACCGTACATCATTACTGCAAAATTTGAATCAGGAGCGTATAAATTATCTACCTTAGATGGTAAAGAACTTAAAGAACCCATGAATATTTTACATCTCAAACGTTATTATGCATAAATTTGGTCATTTCATCCATGTATATATTTTTTCAAAATCATTATCTTGTATTTCTTTCAATTTATTCAAAAACCTCAAAAACATTCATAAAATCTTCAAAAATCTTCAAAAATATTTATTGCATTTTTTTAAAAAGCACTTGTAAAGGTCCTTTTGCTCCAAAACAAAAATCAACATAAAAATCCAAAAACAACTATATGCTTGACTCTTTCGAAACCAAAACAATATACAGAATAAAGAGAGAGTCAACATTCTCAAAACTTTCTCAAAATCATTATTTTCTTACAATTATTGCAATTCTATGTTTCAACTTATTTTGGATAAAACTAGCATTTATTTGGCATCCCTCACTTGCACACTCACACAATAAATATCTTGATTTTATCTAGCATGATTACTAATCTCTCTTATATCAAAGTTCACAAAATTCAATTAAATAAAGTTTGAGCATAGAGAATTGATCTTGTTATTTACTTAAACCAAGCACATTTGTTCACAATGAAATGATTATATTTGTAATTTCCATGTTTTGCTACATAGTAGAACTGATTTCTTGAGTGAAAAGTTTCCCTTGCTATCCTATCATGCACATGGTCTAGAATATTTGAGAATTGGCAAAAGGACAAGCTCACCCCTACCCAGAATAAAAATCCCTTGCTCTACAGCTAATCTGAGCAAGTATCCCTAGAAAAAAGAAAAAGAAAAGAAAAATTCAAGAAAAAGAGAAAAGAAAAATGTTATGTCAGCAATGTTCCAAGCATTATCAAGCAAAAGAAATACAAAAAGAAAAATAAGCAAAGTTCAAAAGAAAGCAAGAAAAGCAATAAAATCCCTTTCCCTACCCTTTGAAAAGAAAATAAGGGTGAATGAGCTTGAATCCCTGGAATTCTCAATTATTCGAAAACTATGAGGTAAGCCCCATAACAGGTGGTTTGTGCCCAACTCGCTTGGCCTTGGGTAACTCCTAGCGTGGCGATATGTCCGTCACATTAGCGACCTTCTTTTGTACAGACCTATGTCTGCTTATGGATTAGCTAGCTCTTGATAATCCGATCTACATAGTAGCCTAGTATGGTTATATGCATCTACATCATGGGTAATGAACACTTATTTGGTTTCTTCAAATCACTTGTATCATAGTATCTTGCTCAAAACTGGTAAATGAACAATGCAATTGCACACACATTTGTATTTGAGAGATTTTGTCTATCATTATGATAAATCAAGATTGGCAATGAATTCACTTATGCACATGGGATTCCTTATAAATCTAACTTTTTGCCTTCAAAATACTTTGAAATATTATTTTTGCAAACTTGTTTGGAATAAACCAAGTACAATTATTTACCACAAAGATAACTATATAATAGAAAAAATCAAAAATTTCAATCAAAACATATCATATATATCTTATCGACTTTCGCGACGATGGCATAGTTCCAAAACCAAAATGGGAATTTTATGCTTAGCGCAAGTCCTCATTATCATATTTTTTGTTCATCAAAAATTAATCATGCAATAAAACTATCTTTTCTTTGATCTTCGCGATGATGGTATAAGTCTATACCTACATATTCTATGCGTAGCGCAAACCATTGTAACAATTTTATTTCCTGATTTATCAAAGATCATACAAAACATATGACTTCATTTTACACAAATTATGCTTTTGCGAAAGCAAATTCATTTTTACTATGTTATGTCATTATGTCACCTTTGCATTTTGCAATGATAGTATAATTCTTAAGGAATTATTCACAAATTTTATCACACTTAAGAATTTATGCCTAGCAAAAATCATTTCACAATATTTCATGCATAATATTTTTTATGGAAATCTGAAAGCAAACCATCATCATCATCATTTGCATCATCACAACAAAGTCTTAAGACAGTCTCTTAAGCACTCTTTTCTTTTAAACAATATTTCTATCCTGGAACTAGCTTGACGACCGAGTGAGCAGCGACTCCATGAAATGGTCTATAATAGCGACAATGTCCTTTGAAATTATTGTTAGAAATCTCTTTTTATTTTTATCACATTTCATTACAACCAATCAATTTGTTACATCAGATTATTTCATTTAAAATATTTAAAGCATGACATCCAAGTTATAATATTTTCCAAAACGACATAATTACATGAATCATCAATAAAATCATTACATCAATCAACTCAATCAATCAATCAAACATAAAAAACATCATAAGCATCACATAAGACAAGTCATATGATCAAAAATATCTCATCTATATATATCAACAGAATATATACATCATCAACACTGGATTGGTATGCCACAATCTATACCTCGGCATACTCAATCCTCTATCAATACAAGTATAATACAATATCAGTGGCAGTATCCCACCCTCTAGCCTCGAGAGCCTCTAGAGCTCTCGGCCTCATCTCCTCCCCCACCCTACGGAGGACGAGGTGGTCCCATCGTAGTATGTGTGGTACTGTGAGTCCTCATCTTCGATCGGGATGAGCTCCTCGTCGACCCTGTCCTGATAGGATCTGCTATGGCAGGTGGCACCTGTATCTTCTGGCCCTCTGGCACTGCCTGGTAGTATAGCGCCTGATAGAATGCGGTCTGAGAAATCGACCGCATCAGCTCCTAAGTGCTCACCCCTCCGCCTCGTGCCCTGAGATGAGCATTCTCGTCTCGTAGCTGTGACACCTCAGCCTGGTGCTATGCAGCTGCATCCTGTAACATCTACACCTAAGCTCGCAGATGATCTCTCTCTGCCCAGAGAGTAGCCATTTCGATATTCTCACCAATGTCCACACCCTTGCCCTTATCAGGCGATGGTGGCCTCTATGGAGATGGGGGTCTCGCCTCCCTCCTCTCCCTCTCCCTCTGTCGTGGCCTCTCCTGTGCCTGTGGCCTCCTCTACTCTCCTTTGTCGTGACCCTGGGCTGCCTCTACCGCCGCCTGGTGCCGCCTCCCTATCCTATGCACAACTGTGTGGATCGGTCCCTGAACCCTTGTCATTAGAGGAGGGCGGATGCCTACGTACCAGGCATCGTAGCCATTAGCTACCCCTACGTCGTCCCCATCCACTGGCTGAATGGGGGCATCGTCCGCGTCCTGACTCCAGAATCATTGCATATCTGGAGCCCCGCTAACTATGGTGTTATCCCGGACAGTCCGGGAAAACTCATAATCCCTGAGAGATGGGATCCCCTACTGTAGACTAAACTGTTGCAACACTCGGTCGTAGCGGTGGAGCTCCACCTCTCCCCTCTCCATCCGTAACCAGCAGACTCGCATGATGCAAGCCAGCTCTTGTGCGTCCTCTGCCCACCTTGGATGCTGCCTCCATAGCCTCTAGGTGATCTAGTCTGGGACCAAGTCATCCAGTAGTCTCCGGGACACCGACAGGTCGATCCGTCGTTGTGCCCCTCTCTGGAGCCACCAGTAGAAGACTCGGGGCCTCTCCCCGTCAACCCCTGTCAGTGGAAGCCCTATCGGCCTCTGCACCGCAATGAGCTCCCAGCACCAAACCTATAGGAGCGATGTCATGACCAGACATCGCCCGCCCTTGTACACGACCCCGTAAAGGATCCTGTATAGTCGGCATAGAACAAAGCTGACCCAAGAAAATCTGTAGCCATGGTCGCGCATGTCGTAGATCACATCTGCCAGCATCCATGGTACCCTGCATCCACTCTGGTGGCACAGCAGAAGTCCACCAACCACCCCAGCCAAAACTCGTGTCAGTGTAGATGCCCCAGGCATCTGGCGCAGTGCCTCGATGTTCACTCCGCCCTTCTCCAGGGCAAAGCTCGGATCACCGCAGAGTCGTCCCATCGCGTGGCCCTGATTAGTCGTAGGTGTGATCATCCTCCCTTGTATGGGAATTCTAAGAATCCTCCATATATCCTCTAGTGTGGGAGTCATCTCCCCTGTTGGTAACTAGAAGCATGAAGAGCCCAGGTACCACCTCTCTGCTAGGGCTGTCAGTAGCCCCATGTCAGTAGAAACCTGCGGCATCTCTGCCACATGCTGCAAGCCGGCCTGTGCCAGCAGATCCCGCTCTGCCTGGGTGAGAGCGGCCAAGTCGTCTCTCAGCCTGTCGTATTTCCACTCTCTACTCTTTAGTAATCCTCTCTGCAAGCATAAACAATCAAAACAACAAACAATCATTAATAACAATTTTAGCAATCAATAATGCCACTTAAAGATCAAATTTTTGCAATTGATGAAATTTGAGCAAAATCGTCTTCGATTTCGCGTGTCAAAATCGTCTCTAATTTGACGAAATCGTCCCTTTTTCATCGATTTCGCCCTTAGGAGAAATTGATGAACTTGAGACGATTTCATCGAACTAGGGACGATTTCATCCGGACGACGTCGATGGCCAAAAACGGCTGCGATGCTCAAAATTCATTTACAAAGCATGTAAATTCAAATTAAATCAATCTAAACAAAGTTTAAACCCTTACCCATAGACCGTGGCGGACCTCTGTAGATTTGTACGCTATCTCTACCATTTTTTTGCTCCAGAGCTCTAAAAACAGTAAAATGAACAGTAACAATGAATTAGGGTTTTACCCTATTTTTCTTAATTTTATTCAAAATAATTCACAAATATTTTTTTGCTTTTTCGCGTTTTTACCTCAAACGTTCGATTTGGGTAAAAACACGGAGGGGGCACCATAGTAAGTTGTCGTACGATTCGACCAAGAATCGTCGCCTAAAAATGGGAATAATTTTTTTTTTTCTCGTAGATCGAGAAGAACTCATATTTAACGCATTTTCTTCGGAAAATTCGCTAAAGAGGGGGCAAAATGTAGCACCCTAAAATTGGCACAGTAAAATTGGAATAATTACATTCACCTTAGTAAATAGATTTAAATTCAAATTTAACCTCCCAAACCGCCCGTTAACCGCCGAGAAACCCGTTTCCTCTTTTTTCGTGCCATTTTTAGCAGTTTTTTGACCGTTTGACGATATCGTCTCCGATCAGACGATATCGCCCAGATTTGACGATTTCGTCTGGACTAGAATGTCCAGACGATTTTGTCACAAAACTGAATTTGCATAGTTGGAATCCGTTCCAACGGGTCTCTAATCCAGGCAGAAGCATGTTTGCGCCGTTGGGACACTTCCCCCATTGGAGATCTCCCAAATTGGGATGATCTCCAACCTCCCAACAACTATCCTATGCCTATTTAACTCTAAAACTTTTCCTTCCCCAACCCCTGGCTGAATTTTTATGTAAATCAACTCCCTATGCGCTAAAACACTTCAAATTTGCTCTTGCACTAGTCCTATATTAATTTTATTACAGGTACACCACTTGGTTTTCATCCGGAGCCGGCATCTATCGCAGCCGACGAACCTGTCAAGATCAGAGGCGATCTCATCAAATTCAGGACGATCTTGTTCTGATGCGAGACGATTTTGACTGTAGCACACATCGAGGCAATCAGTTCCTGGAGTTTGCTCTTCTTTCTCTTTTCTCTATCATTTTATGCTATAAATTAGATTGTCTATTCATTTTTTATACTATATTGCATCTGGAGTTCACCCATTTTGTCTAGTTTGCATATTAAGATCATATTCTACTATCTGAACACATTGATTTGCATTTACTTTTGTTCTTGTATATTGTTCAATACTCATATTACTTTTTCACATATTTTGCCCCTGTTTACAAAATAGAATTTCTTGTATTTCGCATCTGTTTGCTGTTTTGCAGGTCTCTGATGAATTCATCCGACGAATTCGTCAGATTGCAGACGATCTTGTCAGTTTAGACGATTTTATAAAATTGAAGGTGATCCTGTTGAATTGTAGACGATCCAGACTGCTACAAGTAATCGAAACTTCATCAGACTTTCGGATCAGGTAATCTTCATTGGCCTCCTGCAAATTCTCTCGTTTCGCTTTCTTTTATGTTTGTTGTATTCATTTAAATTGCATTTTCATGTAGTTTAAGTTAGAATCATTCGGCCAAACCTAGGATGAATGTTTAAAAATAAAACGAACTCATCAAAACTCATTCCCAAAACCTAGGCGTGGAAACTGCCGCCAAATGTTTCCTGGTGAACCCACCATCCGTTGAAAAATCACCAAAATGCACCTCCCTTGAGATGCGGGACCTTCGTAAAGTCCTCTCGTCCGAGGTACCGCATCATCCTTTTCCCATCCTCCTTCCGGGCGCGGATCCAATAGCCTGAAGGTAGGGATGCGAAAAATTTGGAGCGATACAAATCCATTGGCTATAATTTTTGAAGTGATTTTGTAAATTATATTACAAAGGATTTTTTTTTATTTGTTAAACGGAGGGGTTTTGAGGTCCCCAAACCTATTACAATAGGCTGAGATAGGGCATGAGAATGCACTAAACTATAACACTAAATCAAAACCAGCCAAGGGGTAGGAATAATAGGCCACCCTCAACAAGGAAAAATAAAGAGATCCCCATACAAACAACATACCATAAAATCTAGGTAACAACAGCTAAAGGAACTAGGCCTCTCTCAGTAAAACAAAATAGAGAGAGCCCCATACAACCAACATAAAATATAACCTAATATCAACTGCTAAAATAACATCATAGCAGAGCTATTTTGGGTTTGTCATATCCATCTGCTTGTTAACCACATCCTAAATCTCATTAAAAAAGGATACCACAACCTATAATGTACCCAAAAGAGAAGAGTGTTTTTCTCTAGTATAGATAAACACATCACCACATCACCACAAGAGAAGAAAAGATCACCATATCACCAAAAGAGCATACAATAAGGACACCATTAGGACCGAGGCCAAGAAAATTCTAACCAACATCCGCAAAAAGATGCCCAACTAATGATAGTCAGCTAATAAAGATTACGGGACTTGTGAATATCACCAATTAATTTGGCCCACATAATCAAGAATAAAAAAAACATCTAGCAAAGAGTCCACATAGTGAACTCCCATACCAAGCCTCATGCACAACCAACGACTAACCGTGATTATCCAAAATAAGAGATTCAAGGTCTTGGGGAAAATTATCCAACCAGACCCTTAGGCCTTGTTGATAAAGACCCAAGTTGACCATATAATCTACCACCTTATTGCCTTCTCGATAAATACGCTAAAATTTGAACTCCTCTCTTGATTTCAGAATTCTAAACAACTATGCTAGAATATTTGAAATGCTCCAGTGAGGCTTGCTAATAGAATTGACAATATTTACTTGATTTAAAGAGTCCCCTTCTACAATAATTTTTTGATATTTAAGTGTTTCTACTAATAGTATCCCTTGAAGGAGGCCCCTGGATTCAGAAAAATGATATTTTTGGATAGAAATATTCTCTATGTATGCACCAATGAGTTCACCCTTAGAATTTCTAATTACCCTACCAGCAGTTGTAGGGCTTGTATTTCCTTTCGAGGCACCATAAAAAATCAATTGTACCCATCCCTCAGGAAGAGGGTACCATGAGGTGATTGAACATGTTGAGGTAGTAGGTAGTTTAGATGACTCGTAAGAAGCTGGAAATTCAATTTTAGCCTCCATAAGGCTTTCATCCAAATAACCCGCTTTGAGATCTAAAAAACAATGAGACACATTCTCCAAAGCAGCTCCAAGAGCTCTAGAAGAAACCTGATCTGGATCATGCCTTGAATTCTTGAAATCTCTCTGATTGCGTTCCCACCAGATGCTCCAAAATAAATGTGGGAACAAGAAAGACTAAATTTTTTCCAATTGAGGGGACTTGAAATGAGAAGTCCACTACAAGCACATATCAGAGATAGTGTTTGGCAAAACCCAACTTTACAAAGGCTTACTAGACCAAAATTATCAATATTTTATCTCATCTTTCTTGGGAACCAAATTAATAAAAGTGGCATTTGTCTAGCTTATTATATCCTTTTTTTGGGGGGCCTCTTCAAAAAATCCCAAAATATATCAAAGAAAATTATTGGAAATCCATCATGCCATGTGTTTTATTATGATGGAAAGAAAAAAGTCTCTCATGCAGATCCTTCATAGAGATCTTTCTCATCAAATTTTCATTTTGTCCCTATTTGATAAATTATTTTATAAAAGCTTACCTTGAACATACTTATCTTGCCTAACATTGATAGAATATATTTGAAATAACTACTTACTTCCTTCCTAATATACTACTCTTCCTTAATATTTCTTCCATTTTGGGTTAAAATATTTTTATACGATGAAAGGAAAATTGTGTTTTGGTTGTAGCATGAAATAATTTGGTATTTCTATATCATTCCTTCATCCATTTCTCCCTAGAATTTTAGGACCAATATGACAACTACTTTTTCAATTCATTATGATAATCTAAAAGTAATTGTTTTTCTTGCATGTAAGCATTTTGGTCCATTCCATTAATTTATACTCTCTTGTAAAGTTTTGATCTTGGATTCAATTTCTTCCTTTTCTTTAAATATTATACCAAAATATTGGAATTCCAAATATTTATATGTCCCTTTTATATATTTAATATTTTTTAAAAACTTATAAATGCATGATCCTTAAATGTTTTTTGCATCCCACCATAATATTAACCATCTAGAAAAATTAGGGTCTTGGAGTGTTGTAGATGAGAGAAGGGGGTCTCATGAAAGACTACCTTCTCAAGCAACAAATGATTAAATCAACCTACTACCACCAGATGCATAATAATAAAACATACCATCAACAAGGTTCAAATGATAAGAAATATTCCAAGTCTTTAGTGAGAAGACATCTTCTTTTGGTATTTCCTACAATCTTTATATGATAGCTACTATCATTCTATGACCATTTATTTCATACGATGGTATTTTTCTTATCGTACAACTATTGTCATTGTACAATCATGCTCATCATATGATGATATTAAATATACGATGGTTTAATGGTATGTTTGTATGGAATACCATTTGAATGACAAATGTATTGTATAATAGTTTACAAGATAGTCATTTCCTCTTTGGTTTGAATGATAGAGTATGGGTTTCTTAATTACAATCTTTCCTTGATCAAATGTGTGTTGTTCAATTGAATGATATTTCTAATGATAGTCCTTACTTTAGTATTTGTATAGCAACTTTTCAAACGGTCACATTCAAAACAACCTATTTACTCCTTTCTCACATGAACGGTTATCACATGTTCATGGATTTATACAATTGCAATTTTACATCTCCTCTTGCAAAATAAGGCCTTCAACCAATACTCTTTCTTGTAAATCATTTCCACTTGAATAATGTAGCTCTACAATGACACCTTGCTCTAGGTTGATAGATTCTCCCACATGAACATCAACTAGAAAAATGGCATTGAATTATTATGGATGGAAACCTATGATATTTATTTAAACTTGTACACATAATATTTCACAATGTTTTTCCAAATGCTAACATACATCCATCAATCATACACACATTAAGGATGTGGGAAATATATTATTTTTAGTCAAACTTATTCATTGTTACAATCAAAATATCATTTCCCCATGGGATTATTTCTCTCTACCATATATGATTCTATTCCTCTCAAGTCATCTCTCTTTTCTTCTTTGTCTATCCTTCTCTTATATGTCATTCCTAGATAGATTTATCCTTCTCTCCCTTCTCTTTCCAACCCCCTTGGAGTCCATTTTTATTTCCCCTATATTCTTCCTCTTATTTATCTTGTTTTTCTCTTTACCTCATATCAATTCCTCTTCTCTCTTCTTATCGGTTCTCCCCACGGTGTGACACATCTTCTCCATGTGCTATTATTTTCTATCCTTTCATTCTTTTTATTTTTAACTCTGTGATTTTTATTTTCTATAAAATGAAGTGCATTATGTACATATGGGTGGTAAGTATGCTTACCCTCCCTATAAGCATTTGAATGCTCTTACATCATACTCACCAAGTAAGAATAAATATTCCATGATCTCAAACTCATGAACATGAATTTTTCCTCCAATTCATTACCATCTTAGCTTGGTTTTCTCCACAAGGTCAACTATGTTGTCTTGTCCTTGCCTTTCTCTAAGAACTAAACCTCCTCTTATAAAATACACTCACCATTCATTTTACCTTTTCCTATTCCATCACTTCTACCTAACAATAATCAACATGTATTTTATTACTTTCTCTTGGTGCAAACAGATTTTTTTGGAGTGATCATATCCTCCAAAACTCTCACATGGATGTAGGTTCCAACACCTAGTTGCAATGTATCTAGATATTCTATATTTATTGCAACAAACCATCCTAGAACCTTCATACCCTATACTAATCTTGCTTCTCATAAATTTCATCTCATTGGTTCTTACTTGACTTGCATATCCAAGGTCTTCATTCCTTGCTATTATTTTTGGAATTATGGGTATTTTCACACCTTGTCCATATATTCCCAATACTTTTCCAATATACCCCATTCTTATCATTAACTTGGAATCAATACCTTTAATGTACCTTTCAAAGCACCCAAAATATTCATCAATAGTCTAATAACAATATCCTTCACCAAAATTTGAAGTACCATTGTCAATATCAACTCTAGCTATAGACACCTAAAAAGTATCATATTGGCAATGGTTAAATGCTAATATTTAATAAATTATGTAATTACTTTAATTAATACATTACAACCTTATAAATATTAATGTTGACTATCCTATCCCCTTTGACCATCCTAAGCACCTTCCTATACCTAACCCATGGTCATCATGAGACCATTCCTCTATTTTTAACCATGGTTCACCTAACCCCAGTTGGCATTTATTTACCCTCTTTCTTCCATATTCCAAGTGCATTAATGCACATGGGTGAGGATTCCCTCCACCCAAGCACATTGATCAAGCATGTCATTTTTGGTGGGTGAGGAATCTCTCCACCTAAGAGCATTAGTGAGGCATATCATAATTCTTCATAGTGCATCATAGGGTGTCATAGCCCAAATAGAGAATGTTGCACATTTATCCATCCAAGTAGCCAAGTGGAAAAATTCAAGATTCCCCCTTTCTCTCACCCTTTCCACTTGTCCATAAATGTCTTACCCCCTCATTATTCTCCTCACATTTGGAAATATTATAAATATACCCTCATTTCATTTGTAAAAGAGAGCACACAAAACACTAACAAAACTCTACCCAAATTTTGTTTGCCTCCCTTGTGGATTTTTGAATTTGTGATTGTAGGTACCTCACTCAAAGAGCTCAAAGACATTGATCATGGAGTATTTTTGGAATGCATGTTAATATTTTTTTGAAATTTTGTTTACCTCCCTTCTGAATTTTTGAATTTGTGATTGTAGGTACCTCACTCAGAGAGCTAAAATACATTGATCATAGAGTATTTTTGGAATGAATGTTAACATTTTTTTGTAGTTGTGCTCATCTCTAACAACCAAACAACACTAAATCTGCACCAGAGGCTCCAAACACTTCTAGAAAGGTCCAGATCTAAGTTTAAAACCCCTACTAGAACATAGAACCAATTGCCCTAGGTGGCTATCAACCTTTCTATGTGGTTAATCCAGTTACCTTGTGTGGCTACCAACCACCTTGGGTGTTTACAGAGAGAGCCAACCACCCTAGGTGATTGAGAATCTATCCAGACCCATCCTCACTAGTTTGGGCATAACTTCCTCATTCAAACTCAAATTTCCATAAAAATTTAAGGGTATGTTTTCAACAACTAGAGGAAGATCCCCATAAATTTTCATACCATTTGGAGCAATAGATACTAACCTCCTTATGTGGTTACCAATCATCCTGTGAAGTTACACAAAGCCAACCACCCTAGGTGGTTGAGCCTCAATTATAGATAGAGAATTAGAATTAGTAGGAGGCAGCCAAGAAAGGTAAAATAAAGTATTTTATAAGGTTTTTCAACCATTTTGCATAGTTTTTTAACTTTTGTGAAATGTTTTATGAGATTTTGTAAGCCTTTTGTACTCTTCATGATTTAGGGCCTTATCTTGAAAGGCTCAATAGATGTTACTAATGTTTTTATTGTGGGATTATGTGCAATTTTTGGGATCCATATAGAGGATTGGGAGGTTAAGAAATTATACTTCAAAACCCTCCAAAAAAAATTTGTGTGATCGAGGAATGATTTGTGGCACCATAGAACTCATTTGCAAAATAAAACCCTCCCTTTTGGGAGGTCCATTGTAATCAAAAGGGCTGATTTGTAATGAATAAAGTCTATTAAAGCAATATAAAATCTCATTTTTTTATGTGAAAAGAAAAATATCAACACCATACAACAATAAATGAAAGAAGCAATGAAATGATATTTATATTGATTTGAGGAGCCTTGATCTCCTTTTTACAAATCTTTTTACCCCAAGCGCATAGGGATATGATTACAAATAAAGGTCTTCTTTCCAAAGATACAATGAACAAGAAGGGTGAAACCCTTCTTGAGATCTAAATGAATGGTGGTGTCGATGATCTTCTTTCCTACAAATAATTTCTATTGATGGGCTTGTGTATCCTTGTGGACCATATTTCACTTTAGCAAATCACAAATAACCTGTAACCTACACACAATCTGCAATCAAGGGATTAATAGTATATGTGGGCTTCCACAGTGTGAAGCCCTTGCAAATAAAAACTATAAAACCCTATAACATAAATAATTGTAGATATAAAATAAAATGCAGAATACGTAAAGCATAAAATCAATCTACCTAATTAATACCTGATATTGATCTATGCATGTGAGGGTTTTGAGGTGTTATCACACATATGCTCTCACTTTATTCTCTTGCCAATGTTTGACCCTTATTCACAAAAAGTGAATAATATTTTATAACCCTTCACTTAAGATTATGGTATTGACGACGACAAATGGATGGTTAATATTAAAACTTGATGAGAGGCTAAGATTGCAACTTGATAAATGATACAAATTGCATTTAATGAGTGGTAAGGATTTCCACATGGCCTACTAAAATGGATTTTTGATGGATGGCTTAGATATATTTATATATATATATATATATATATATATATATATATATATTATATATATATATATATATAATATATATGTAAATATATATATATATAATGAATGATGAATGGCTAGAATTTAGTGTCTACAGATACCCCTTTTTGTACTGTGTCATGTGAAACATGATGTAGTACAAAAACAAGAGACACTTGAGATGGAGAAGTGTACTCTTTTTCCTCAATGTGCAAGGAGAATGATTTTGAAGAATTTAATTTTAGCTTACCCCCTCAATTGGTGAATGGGTGAAGAATGAAACCCATGAGCCAATTGACTGAATGTGAATGATGAAGAGGGGTGGATGTGATGGATGCAAGTGTTGTGAATCAAGATCAAGTTGATTACCCCAAGTTTGGGGTGGTTCTATGTTATCAAAAATTTACCTTTTGTTATCATTGAAATGCAAAATGATAAAGTAAAGGAACCAATCATCCTAGGGGCTTGTTATCCCTAGTGACTGTATCAAATTCTTGAATGTAAAAATAAATGATGTAGTAAAAGTTATCTATGTTTGTAACCCCACGGAGAGAGCACCAATGACATCCTTGTGCAAATTTTCTTGAGTGCAGTCACTCTAAAAAATTAAGGGAAAAAAATAATTTTGTTTCGATGATGATGATGTGAGATAATGATTTGTATGAAATGATGTGTTGATTTGATTATTTTTAAACAGGTGTTCTTATGGTGAGTTGCTCATCCTACAGGATTGTATGGATAACTAGTCACTAAGACCATCAGGTGACTAGAGTAAATCACTAGGATACAAGGTTCACTTGAGATGGTGACAATGTGAAATGATGATTTGAATGCATGATGTGTTGATTTTGGTGATTTTGTGGGGGTTTTTGCATTGTTTTTGGTATTTGAATCCATTTGTGCTTGAAGGGGAGTTGTGTAGGATGGTCATGTGATGAGTCGATGGAGAAAATATGAAATGATGAAGGTGATGAAGCAGATGACAAAGGTGAAGATGGAGTTTTTTAACAAGTGTCCTTATGGTGATTTACCCATCCTACTAGATTGTATGGATAACCAATTGCTACAACTACCAAGTGCCTAGAGTAGATCACTAGATACGAGGTTCACTTGAAGATCATTTGGCCAAAGGGGTTAGGTCCTTTGGAGCTTTTGAATTGAAATGTGACCAAAGGGGTTATGTGCCTTTGGAGATTTTTGAATTGTATGTGACCAAAGGAGTTTGGTTCCTTTGGAGCCTTTTGAGTATGGATGTATGGATGGATGCATATGTGGATGATGATATGAAATGAATGATGTGCATACTTTATTGTGATGATGTATGAACTGATGGTGTCATGCTTGTAATGATCATTTGTAGAGGTTTTAGACTCTTGTTTGACCAACTTTATATTTATAGCCTAATCACAATATATAATAGTAAACATATGAAGTTGACCTAGGATGCAATATGGGATGGAAATATAGGATTATTTTCAAAAGACTCAAACATCCTAGTGACCTCAAGCAAACTGATCTCCCAAATCTAAATTTCTCAAGGACCAAATGTGTGTGCAATGAAATTTCATTTACCAATCATGAGCATGGTAATGACTCAAACCAATTAAGAACCACTGTGTGTGCAAATAGTGAGTTCATTTACCCATCTTGAGTAAAGTGATATTAGACCAATCATGAAGAGAACCAAAAAGCTAGCTTGTCCTTATGTATGATCAAAGGTCTCTTCAAGAGATATGTGTCACCACACATGAACGTACTCCACTACTAGTCAAATATCTATAGCTTGATTGATATTAGCTCCATAGTCTAATGATATGTCTCTAAGCTTTGGATAATCACACTACATAACCATCTGTATAGAAGTGTAATCATATCCTTACTACTTGGGCACCTATTTTATGGTTTGTAAAAGAGTTAAATATTTGGGGAATTGGATTCTCAATCGAGGTGTGATGAGAATTTTACCCTATCCTTACTACTCACTCTTTTATTTTGAAGTGTTGGAAGTGGTGAAAACCACTATTTTTATTGTTATTTTGGACTATGTGCATGATGGGACAAGCAAGAAAAACTTTTTTCTTTCAAAGTTTAGCCTAATGATGGTGTCATCCCTCTTTGATGCAAGATGTCATTAATACATGTGAAATATGTTTTGGTTTAGAATTGGTAAAGTCAAGTCCCAAAACTCAAGATTTTCTTAGTGAAAAAGTGTGCTTTGGTCCAAGTAGAAACTTGATGTTCAATTGATATTGCATGAGACACTAGGAATGGTTGAGTGATTGAAAACATGGACAATTCTATGGTATTTTATTACAATGATCCCAAGCATATAATATTAAATGGAGTAGGTTCTTCTACCCCCTCTAGAGTGACAAGCAACAAGCGATGTGTATGAATGTAGATGACAAGGATGTGTAAATGCATTGTACAAAGAAATGATCATGAAATGTATGGATGCATGAGTGGATGTACAAAATGCTTTTTTTATGTACATATATTACATCAGTTGTTCTAATGTGGCCAAGGTGGTGGTGGTGGTTCTACAAGTGGCTTAGATTTCTCTCATGGAAGGAGCAACCGAAATATGGGTTGATGAATGTGAAACATATGAAGGTAATACTCATCTTCCATAGTGTATGGTATAATTATGGTTGATTCTTCTTCAGATCTATATGAGACAATCAACATTACTTCATGTTCCTCATACAAATCATCCTCAGAATCATTATCATTGTTAACCTTCTCTTCCTCATTATCCTCTTCAAGATCTTAGGTGAGTCATTTAAAATCTTATTCAAAAGAGGAGGGGGATTTTGTGGCCTATATCCTAGACCAATATGATCATACACCTCTCGAAATGAAGGTTCAATGATACTATACATACCCTATTCATGTCGTTCAAGCCCATATTCTTACCAATTAACTTGATGGAAGTATCGTAATGGGAAATCAAAGCTGGACATGTTCTCAATGTTGGCACAAGATTTCTCCCTAGGTTCATCAAAGGGAAGTAGATTGAATGAAGAATTAACTCCACTATATACAAATATGATTCTATTATGTATTGAACCTATATTATACACCACTCCTATAGCTAAATGTGGGTCGCATGGACGATCATAGTCTCTAATTATTTCAATGCTAAGTGGTGTAATTTTGATATTTTGAACCATGTACTCACCAATGATAGTATTAGCAAGGTGAACTAAAAATTGGATGGGTGATGTTGTGGATGACTCAGGTGGGGGGGTGTAAGACTCAAGGGTGACTTGAGGCTCAAGTGGAGGAAAAGATACATGTTGTGATGGTGCCTCACGGTTAGAAAATTCAATTTGTGATATGTTGGTTGGTTGAGGTGAATATGGATTTGATTGAGTAAATGGGTTGGTAGTTAGGGAATTAGGCCTAGGTGGGATGATGATGGGTGCTTCTGATGAGGTGGAGGGTTGGATTCATGATGTGGGAGTTTGGCCCCCTTGTGTGATGATGGGAAAAATAGGTTGTTGGTTCAGAATTTGATGTGATATAACTTGGCTTAAAGAAGATGATGAATGATTAGAGAGATGATTAGGCATGATAGGCATGTAGGATGATGTGTATGATCAGGCTTGAGTTAGACTGTTTTCTAGGGATATGGAAGCCTAATCCATAATGAGAAGTGCATCTAGGATGGGTGCTTTAGAAGAGTTGTTTGGAGGTGGGTTGGGTGGCATGGTTGATGGGGTTAAAGACAAGTGAATGGATGGGAGTGATGGCTCATATGGGTTTGAGATGAAGTTACAGTATTTAAATGGTTCAATGTCAGTGGGTATATAGTGTATTTTACCCTCATGCACATATTTCATGCATTGATGCAATGTTGAGGGAACACATTTTATTTCTCTTATCCAAGGGTTCCTAAGAAGTATGTTATACGCCATTGCCCTTTCTATAATATGAAATATAGTATGCACTGTCTTGACCCCCATAGTTATTGGTAGAACAAAAGTTCCAACTATGGAACATAAAGCATCATTAAATGCCCACAAGGTGAAGGTGGATTTGGAAATGTGAGAATGTAGAAGATTGAGTTATTAAAGTGTAGAAGTGGTGATAATATTAATTGAGAAGCAGGTTTTGATCAATACTTGTTTAATTAGCTTTTTATTGACATGAGCAATGATATGTAGTAGAGGATCTATTGACTCTGATGACATTGTTTTGATTTCAAAATCATAGAATACGATTGAAATATCCATGCATGTTCAAATACTTACACAAAATTATTAAAGGTGTTGGAGTCTTAGGTTTAAATTTTAATGGATTTTAGGAATACCTGGTTTGCTAGGTGAGTGTATGTGGATGGGGTCTATTGCATGGTGAAGTATTGTGGTGAAATGAAGTTTTGATGGTGTTGGAATTTTGACTGAATTTGGTTATGAAGTGGTTGGTATGAATGGATTTGTGTTTGATGATGATGTGGAGGATTAGTTGTGTGTTGGATTGATGAGGTGGTGATGTTGTTGAATGGATTGATAGGTATGTTAACCATGGGTAGTCAATATACCCAAGATGTATTTGGATTGAAGCATGTGTGTTGGTTGGAGGTAGTTTTATGATTAAAATATATCACTTGTGTTTTTTGGTGAGTTGTTTGGTTAGCATTACTAGTAAGGAGTTGCTAAAAATTTTGAAACATTTATTGTATGTCAACCATATATGGGAGTTTCATGGTTGTGTGGGGGACTGCCTCATGGGTCGAGGTCAATGGAGGATAGGTTGTGAGTGGGATCACTATAAAATGAGGAAAGGACTGGCGCTTATGATAAAATGATTCATATACAATAAGTGGGATGGATAATGGTATTTTTAAAGTATCATTCACTTATACTTCATAAAGGGGGTTAGAGACTGTGGTGTAGGTGGATGAGACTAAATTATGTAGGTTGTATGAAAATAATAGAATTTGGATTATGGATGAAGGGTTGTATAGAGGATTATGTTAGAATTAGAGTATATTACATCATTTGGGTGATATTATGTAAATTTACCAAAGGTACATAGTTAGGAATTTAGATTACTTTAGGGGGAAGTTATCTAGTTACTTGAGGAACAAGCAACCTATGCACAAGTGTCAGTATGTATGTGTACAAGGTATCTCATTGTACAACTAGATGGAGTTTTGGATAAGGAACTCTTCTTCCTATATGAATGGGTTCATGGCTCACCTCATTAAGTATCACTTCTATTTTCATCAATAATATGTTCTATTACTTTGATCTCTATCTCATAGTGTATTGCAATGTTGTTAAATCCATCAGTGGTATCAAAGCTACAATCATTCCTAGGAAGGAATAAGAAAATTTATTGCTATAGGGTTTTGTAAAATAGATGAACCTTTGGACCTACCACTTGCAAATTCCATTTCTTTGAGATTGTGAGAATATCTCGACAAGAATATGGAGATCAAAGAAGTTTCTAATAAGAAGAATATTTGGGACAATTATCGCCATCCAACAATAAGCCCAAAAAGAATAAGGTAGACACCAGAAGGAGATCTACCATGTCTTTGGAAGAGAATAACGAGGTAAGAAGTTTCAAAGAAGATACAGAAGCAGAAAAGGAACTACAAAACACTTAAAAAGGTACACAATACTTGGTGCAAATAGATTTGTTAATTATATTTATTAAAACACCTTATTTTGGATTAAAGTTACAAGAAGAAAATTAGATTACATTCTTCAAAAGTGCAAAAGAAAATATATTATTTTTAAGGATTTACTTCCACATTTATTAGGATTTTATTAGATTTCATATTATCATCTATCAACTACCTATTGTCTATAATAATACTAAGACCTACAACATCGATTGTAGTGAAATTGTAGAATAACTCTTAAAGATTCATTTTTAATTTATTCTTGATTAGTTGCAGTAAATTATTAGTGCATGAATTTTAGAGTTGATTGGAGTGATAAGGTGTAATATTAGTGCATGAAAAAATGAAAGACTTATAATATTATACCACTCTTAGAAAGAAATTAGTTTTGTGTTTCTTGAAGGGCACAAAATCTGATTTTTATCAAGTGTCTAAAGACATTATTGAAGCACAAAAATCTGCAACTTGTAGTGGTCAAAAGAAGCCATCAAAATATTAGAATTGTTTAAAATTTGGAGAATAACTTAACTAACCAAAAACAACAATAGAAGCGTAATAAAATGAGACTTGGTGAGTCTCAAATCAAAAAGCATTACAAGTTGAATACAAGGAAAGAAAGTGCAGAAAATTGCATCAATTGAAAAGCTTCTATCTACTGTTATTAAAACTTGGATTTGTTATCAAAGTGTCCAAGAAAAAAGGCAAAGGAGTATCTACTCTTTAAAGACAACCTCAAACCCTTGTATTGCAGGAAAAATCTACCATAAAACCAGAATTTCAGTTCTGGAAATAGAGTAAAATAGAAGGTATATTAAAAAGCCTTATTACACAATATTATAATATATTGTATGCACTACTCTAATCTAGTTTTTGACAACAAAAGATAATATTTTTAAGTGCCACAAAAGGGAACATTTACTATAGGAAAATCATCCAATGAAGATTGGACATCAGCACTCTTCTTCCCAAGATAGAAGTAGACACTCAAGTGCTCATCTTGGATGTACGTACCTATAGAATCAAAGCTTATTTCAAATCATTCAAGAGGTACATTTACATAGAAAAGTGAGTGCATATCTATTTCTAAAAGACATAAATAATATACAAGGGATTCAACAAGGTTAGAGGTATAAAAAGAAGAGGCAAAGGTGTTACATTAGTGGTATCTAACTTGGAGAAGATCATCCATCGAAGGAAGATCCAAATCATTGTGCAAGCTCCATAGCGCATCGTCTATCCACCTGCAATAAAATGGCTTTCTTGCTACCCAATAAATGTAGCAAAGCAAAGGTATTGAGGAGTTATATTCTCCATCTTAGAAGACATTACAAGAATGGAATCCATATAGAAATAACACTTTGAATTATAGACATCGTTCCTCTATCAATTTTCTAGAAACTCCCATCCAGGAGTTACAGCAAAGCAAAGACACTTGTTTTTCTCCACCACCTTCATACGAGTGCCGATACATTTTTGGATTGCTTCAAGAGTGTTGAATAAAGAATTTGAAGCATTACAAAAATAATCGTTGTCTTGTAATGAATGTAACATTACAAAAATAATCGTTGTCTTGTAATGAATGTGACACATGTCACAAGGTCTATGATTAATTATCAATGGTATTTGAATTTCAATTTCAAAGGTGTGAGTGAAGCACAGTAAAAGACGTCCAAAGAGGGAGCGAAGCACAATTAAAGGAGTGAAGCACAACAAAAATATCCAAGGTGTAGCATGGAATATAGAGAGAAGAAGCATTAAAGGCTTCTCCAATTTTGAAGGTCAAACCTTCAATGCCTACGTACTAGCATTCAATACCAACTACTCCAATGAATCTCCATTAAATCAAGTGTCTAAGGTACCACTTATATGTTGTTATATTCAGCCATAGAAAGCACTGAACATTGAGGAGATATTACATCTAAAAAGGTAAATCCCAATTATTATTGCTTTCATAAGTTGAAGATATAAGGATTATAAACTAAGGTTAAAACTTACATTTTGAAAGCAAAAGGGGTAACTTTTCTTACTAATTTAATATTTGCAATATTACTGAGGAATAAGGAATTCAACTTGGATTGAATTATTTTACAAATATTTTATCATTTTTCTAAATTTTCAAACTTGGAGCCACAAGGGTTACTCCATAAAATTATTTTATTGGAAATTAGAAATAATCCAAGGGATATAAAAGAGGTTATTAGGGTTTCCATAAAGGTTGGATAAATATATTTTTACTTTTCTCAAACTTTAAAAAAAGGGGGGGAAAAATAATTCCAACATCAAAACCTCTTCAAAAATTGAAAATTTCTTAGTTCAAATAAAGTGTTAAGAAGTTCTTTTTAATGTCTACAAAACTTGTACAAAATAAACCAGAATTATAGCACTATATCATGGAGTATTGGTATATAGATTCAGGTGCAAGCAAGCATATGAAATGAAATATACTTTGGTTTAACTCTTTGAAAAAGATAAATGAAAAACCAGTTGTAGTAGTAGATAGAAAAACATATGAAGTGAAAGGAATTAGGGATATTCCAGTAAGTCTTAAGGGTGGAAAAGGAATAATAAAAAATGTATTGTATGTTCCAATATTAACCACAAATCTCATTTTTATCTCGCGATATATGGATCAAGACAACTATTTAGTTCAAAGTTCTCACTAGGAGAAAACAATGTCATATATTAAGACACGAAAGAATGATAACATCAGGATCATATAAAAATGACCTATTTGTCTTGGATACAACTATTCACTTAGCTCTTTCAGTCAATGCTTCATAACTTTAGCACAAAATATTAGGACATGCCAGTGAGACATTAATGAAGGAATTATTCAAATATCAAATGGTGGAAGGATTACCCAGTCTATCTCAAAAACCACTGTATATGTAGAATGTTTAATAGGAAAACAACACAAAATTCCTTTTGGACTACGTCAACACAGAGCTCAACAACCTTTAGATATAGTATATACAGATTTATGTGGGCCCATGAAGTTTGATAGTGTTGGAGGACATAAATATTTTGAATCATTTTTTGATGATCACACAAGGAAAATGTGGGTATACTTCATGAAATACAAGTCAGATGCATTTAGTTATTTCAAACAGTTCAAACTCAAGGTAGAGAAAGAATCAGGAAATACTATAAAAGCACTCTATTCAGACAAAGGAGAACTTATTTCTAAAGAGTTTGAATTATTTTTAGAAGAAAATGGAATTAAAATACAACTCACTACAACATATTCACCTCAACAGAATGGAATTGCAGAAATAAGAAACATGTCAATAATGGAAATGGTTAGATGCATGCTAAAAGAAGCATAATTTGATCATCATTTTTTGAAGAATTAGTACAAACAACAATCTACATACAAAATAGGCTACCTACAAGAGTACTCAAACATATTACACTAGAAGAAGCATGGTCAAGACAAAATACCAACATAGGGATGTTGAAAATATTTGGATGTAAGGCCTATATGCATATTCCAAAGCAAAAGAGGACTAAACTAGATGACAAAATCATGCCAGGGATATTTATTGGTTATGACAATGAATCCACAGGATATAGAATACTAGATCCATCTACATAAAAAGTATACATTAGTATAGATGTATTCTTTTATGAAAAAGTTAAAGTTGACACAAGAAAATCCAGTGATGACACAAAATTTCTTTTAGATTTTTTCAAATAATATACAAGAAGTGAAGAGTCAAAATCAAAATTTCAAGAGCAAGGGAACAAAATCTCCTAGAAGAGAACCAATATGGCTTAGAGAAACACTCCTAAATGTAAATCTAGAAAGTATGCCAGATATTACTACTATAAAACCTCAAACTCATAGTATAACCAGAATGAACATAGGGATGTTGAGTAATATAGAAGAATCAACATCAACACTACAAGCACTAAATGATTCACATTGAAAGCAACAATGGAATCTAAATTTTTGTCACTTTAGAAGAATAAAACATGGAATCTAGTAGAACTACCTCCTGGAAAAAAGGTAGTAGGATGTAAATGGGTTTATAAGGTCAAATACAGATTATATGGAACACTAAAAATATACAAGGTTCAATTAGTGGTAAAAATATATACTCAAACAGAAGGAATAGACTATGAAGAAAAATTTGCACCAACAACAAGGACGACTACAATCAGAATAGTCTGTGCACTAGCAACACATCAAGGATGGAAACTTCATCAGATGGATGTAAAAATTGTCTTTCTTAATGGTGACTTAGAAGAAGTATATATATCACAACCAGAAGGCTTTATCACTTAGGGATAGGAAGATTAGGAATGTAGATTAAATAAATATTTATATGGTTTAAAGCAAGCTTCTAGAGCATGGAATATAAATATCAACAATAATCTAGTATAACATAACTTCAAAAGAAGTTCATCCAATCCTAGTTTATATACTAAGAAAATTGGAAATGATATCTTGATTCTCATAGTATATTTTGATGCAATTGTGATTACTAGAAGCTAAAAAAAATGATAAGAGATATCAAAAAGGATATATAAAAGGTATTTTAAATGATAAATCTAGGGTTAATGAGTTACTGTCTTGGTCTAGAAATTCTTCAAGAAGAGGATAGAATAGTGATCACTCAATCAAAATATGCTAAAGCCCTACTAGAAAAATATAGAATGATAGAATACAAGCCCAAAGACACACCAATGAAACAAGGGATTCAACTATCTAAGAATGATGGAACACCACTAGTTTTAGCAATATTATATTGACAGTTTATTGGAAATCTTCTATACCTAAAAAATAGTCATCTAAGATCAGGTTGGTTAGGTCCGAGGTGTAGACCAATTGGTTCATCCAAATACCATTAGGGGGGCAGAGGTCCAAGGTTCAAATCTCAGGCCTCGCTGGACTGGACGCTTGTCCCTTTCCTGGTGCTTTCAGTGGCGTAAAAGGTTTAAAATGATTGTGGAATGGTGGTTATAGGGGTGGACTGTGTGAATATATGTGTGGAGGCTTCTGGGGTGGACAACACAAAATACTATGTCAGCCATAAAAGCTGGACAACTGCCGATTCATGGCGACTACCGATTCCACCATGTTAAAAAAAAAAAATAGTCATCTAGATATTGCTTTTATAGTAAATTATCTATCATGATTCATTCAATAACCAAGATAAATTAATTGGAAAGCTACAAAAAGGATACTACAATATATGAAGAAGACTATAGATTATGGACTAACATATTTAAAATATGTCAAAGGTTTTTGTCTATAGGGTTACTCAAATTCAGACTATGTTGAATCTATTGATGATAGAAAATATTCCTCAGGATATGTCTTATACCTTGGATCAGGACCCATATCTTTGCACAATAAGAAACAACATACAATAGCACAATTATCAACTGAAGCAAAATATTGAGCAGCAAGAGATACCACCTATGAAGCACTATGTCTACAATACATACTAGCTGACATGGGAATTAAACGAACTCCAACCGTGATATTTTGCAATAATCAAGGAGACTAAACTTGATCAAGAATCTGATCATACATGAAATAACAAAGCATATATAAGCACAATGTCATTTCATAAAGGAAAATTTTTAGAATAAATATATCATCCTCAAGTATATGCCTACAGAAGATCAAACAACAGATATCTTTACAAAGGTACTTGGAAAGATCAAATTTCAAAAAATTTGAGATCATCTATGCAATTCAAAATAATCTCATACCCATATAATGTAATATAAGGGGGTGTTAGAATTAGATTATATTACATCATTTGGATGATATTATGTAAATGTACCAAGGGTACATAAGTAGGACTTTAGATTACTTTAGGGGGAATTTATCTAGTTACTTGAAGAACAAACAATATATGCACAAGTATCAATATGCATGTGTGCAAGGTATCTCATTGTACACCTAGATAGAGTGTTGGATAAGGAATTTTTCTTCCTATATGAAGGGGGTCATGGCTCACCTCATTAATTATCACTTCTATTTTCATCAATAAGATGTTCTATTGCTTTGATCTCTATCTTGTAGTGTAATGCAATGTTGCTAAAGCCATTAGATTGGTGATGACTTGGCTAATTATGTTAGCTTGTGAAAATGTAGGTTCCTATTGGAAGGCAAGAATAGGTTGAGGTGGAATGTTAAGGGGTTCCAAACCAATATTCTTAAATAAACTCTAGCAGCATTAGATTCTAAGTTATGTGGTTTTTAGAGGGTATGGGTGATTCTATAAATGGGGTTTCAGGAATGGAGGTGTAAATTGCTCTTTGTATCATGTCTACATTCAAATTGGATACTAGATGAGAGGATCTAATAGAAAATTCAATATGCAGTGTCCATTGCATACTAGTGTGATTAGCCACAAAAGTGGTTGGGTTATGGGAGGTTTGAGCAAAATGCTTTATGGATGAAAGTGGTAGGCTAGTGGGTACCTAAATCATGATTTTTTCTTGATTATGGATCAATACCATAAGCTAAAGGTAATATGGGATGAATATATGTGTGAAAATGTGGTGAAAAATAAAAATAAATAACACACAAATCACACAAGCAAACAAGTGCTTTCAATGTTTTTTGCAATTTCTTTGTTTTTTATTTTGATTTTTGTTTTAGTGTGTTATATGCAAGATCCTAAGCCTAAAGAACTATGCAAGGTGAATGATGGAAATTATTCTAGAATATTTGTTCACACTCACTCCTCTAATGAAGAATGAATTATGAACAACTGAAATGGCATCCTAAAGGGAGGACCTTCTGGTGATGAAACCTAGAAATCCACCCACTTGGGGCTACTATGGTGACTAGGGGGAGACCCAGTGGAATGAAATGATATCCAATGTCACTCTCGGTTGGGGGTTGGTTATGAAATCCAACCTCATCAATGTGTATGAAATGTGCAAGTGTGTGGTTAATTTTATCCCTTAATGTTTAACAGATAAAATGCATTTCCAATTTTTTACCTATAAATGCAAGTGAAGCACACAACAACAAACAAAAATTATAGAAAAGCTCTAAATTAAATGTAGTAAATAAATTCTAGCTATTTTTTAAGTTGTTTCTAAAAAATAGAACCAGATGCAACAGTGCATCTAGGTTTTTCCATATGCGAATTCACGTTTCTAAATGTTAATCAAAAATATAATAACACAAAATAAAACAAAGAATAAAATAGAAAATGAAATAGAGAATAAGACAAAAACTAAAAATAGAGAATAAAATAGAGAATCAAACAAAAAATAAAATAGAAAATAAAAATAAAACAAAGAATAAAATAGAGAATGAAACATAGAATAAAACAGAGAATAAAAAATAATAATAAAATAGAGAATAAAAATAAAGCAAAGAATAAAAAAATATAATACAATAGAGAATAAAAATAAAAGAGAGAATAAAACAGAAAATAAAATGGAGAACAAAAATAAAACAAAGAAAAAATAGAGAATAAAAATTGAAGATACAAAAATGCAACACTACAACTATTGCTTAAATAAATGGATACACAAAAACCAAAATTGCACAACAATTGAATATATATTATATTAATGGGGGGAGCTTAGAAACTTCGTTGTTACAATCAGGATAATGTGTAATCCTTTTTTATACAATAGTACAATATTTAGGGTTCTCCAAAACCCTAATAGCAAAGTTGTAATGTCTTCAAGCGCGCTCTTGATCCCAATAGTGGTGAGTGGGCTTTGTGCTATCCAATACTAGGCCACTCCAGCTTAATCAGTTGCTCAACACTAATGGATCTGTAGACCTACACACATAATAAAAATATCAAGAGTTAGTAATAATAGTGAGGGCTCCACTATGTGAGACCCTCAAATATTAATAGAAACCCTAGCTATTGTTAATTGACAATGCATACAAATCTGAAGATAATACAATGAAATAACCAAAGTGATTTACCTTACTTGTTGATCTATCTATGGATGGCTTGATCTGATGTAGATTGATGATGAAAGTGTATTCTGGTGTCACACGAATGTAGGAGATCTTTAGAAATATTTACGTAAGGCACTCGTGGGCATTTGGGAAGCGTAGGTGGGCACCTGGGAGGCACTTGTGGGCACCTGGGAAACTTGTGGGTACTTGGGAGGTGCCCGTGGGCACTTGGGAGGCACTCGTGGGCATTTAGGGCTAAGGTAGAAGGTTGCAAAAATAGATCGAGCAAGGACGAAGGATGCGGTGGCTATGACAGTGAGCTAGGGTATGCAAAATGTGGTAGATGGATGGAAATTAGGGCACAAAAGGTTGTGTAGCAGCCTTAGGGCACTTAGGGAAGTTAGGGTTTGGAACCAAGGATTCAAGACAGTCAAGAACTCAGGGAACTTGAAAAACTAAGAACTTAGAATCTGGGAACTTAGGGTCAACCACCTCCAGGCTTGAGCCATAAAAATGGCTCCTACTTATAGTCCAACCTAGGGTATGCTAGGGTTTCAATGACACTAATTGTGTGGTTGAGATTAAAGCACATCCAAGGGTGGATAATAAGTTTAGGGTGTGGCATGGATTAAGGTGGATGGATGAATGAGATTAAATGAAATATGATGGTTGTGGTTTATTTATTTATATAAATATATATCAAATATAATATTAAAATATTATTATTTAAATATATATTATAAATATATATAATATATAAATAAATAGGTAAAAATGGTGGGAAAGCTAGGATGAAGGGAAAATGGCTAGACTTTAGTGGTGGAAATGGCGGGAAGGCATGGATGGAAGACAAGTGGCTAGATTTTGGTGTCTATAGATGCCCCTTTTTGTACCATATTGCACAAAGCACAATATGATGCAAAAATACGAGACACCTGCTTGGGCTTGGTATAGACACAACTTATCTTTCCTATTGGAATGTGGAATGAACTTAAATATAAAAATAATACAGAATTTTGGAGTTTTTGCATAACTTACCCCCTCAATTGGTGAATGAGTTGTGGATGAATCTCATGAGCCAATTGAAAAATAATTTATGGAAGAAATGTTGTGCAAAGAAGGAAATGGGAATGATGGAATGTGTGTCTATTTTTGCCCCAATAGATGAAGGGTTTTGGGAGAAATGGTGATGATTATTCATATTTTTTTGCCCCAATATATGAAGGGATTTTTCCAATTACGGATGCCATAATAATGTAATATGTATCCCTTTGAGGGAAAGTCAAAACCAAATGTTTTTTCCCTAGGTTTGGGGTGATTCGATGTTGTTGAAGAATATGCCTTCCGGTGTCATTGAAATGCAAGTATGCAAATACAAAAAAAAATAAAAATAGTCGAGGCCACTCATAATCGTAGCAATTCCTACATAGAATCCCTAAATGGTTGCTCAATCACTTTACCCGACCTGCATCCTCGAATACGGGTGTAAAAGGAGATGATAAAAATTTATGATTTTTTTCGTGTTTCAAGACCCATGAACAAGGCCATCAATGACAACTTTTGAGCAAATTGTTCTTGGCATAGTTTCACTATAAAAATGAGGTACCAAAACTGATTTTATTTTTGAACAAGGAGATACTGGATGATGAAAAATGCCAAGTTTCCCTATGATGATTTATTCATCTTACCAAATTGCATGGACGCAAATTGCTGCAATTGCTAAGGAGATAGAATAGACCACTAGATACGAGGTTCACTTGAATTTGTATATGAACTGTAAATGTTGAATATAAATGCAATTGTTGATGGATTTTATGGTGACATGAAGATGTGATGATGAGAAATGTATTGATGGATGCAATGTGGAGTGATTTTGTGGAGGTAAGCTACCTTTTTGAATATATGGATTCAAGTGACTGAGTCTATTTTTTCCCCAACAGATGAAAGGGGTTTTTGACATGGGAAATTGCAATGCAATAATTGTGTCTGTTCTTTGCCCTAACAGATGAAGGGGTTTTTAAAATGGGAAAATGTGATGAATGTGTTTATTCTTTTCCCTAATAGATGAAGGGATTATTGATGATGTAAGTATTCTTATTGTGATTTACCCATCCTACCGAATTTTATGGATAACCAGTTACTGCAACCGCCAGGTTAAATAGGATAAACCACTAAATACAAGGTTCACTTGTACTAGTTTCTATTATTTTCCCTAACAGATGAAGGGGTTTTTGAAATGGGGAAAATGCAATAAATGTGTCTATTCTTGGCCCTAACAGATGAAGGGATTTTTGAAAAGGTAAAAATGTGATGAATGTATGTGTTCTTTGCTCCAATTGATGAAGGGTTTTTGGAATGGGAAAATGCAATGAAATGATTGTGTCTGATATTTGCCCTAACATATGAATGGGTTCTTGAAAAGGGGAAAATGTGATGAAATTATTGTGTCTATTCTTTGCCCTAAAATATGAAGGGGTTCTTGAAATGGGAAAATGTGATGAATGTGTCTATTCTTTGCCCTAACAAATAAAGGGTTTTTTGATGATGTAAGTGTCCTTATTGTGATTTACCCATCCTACCGGATTGCATGGATAACTAGTCGCTTCAACCTCTAGGCTAAATAGGTTAAACCACTAAATACAAGGTTCACTTGTATTGGTGTCTATTATTTTCTCTAACATATGAAGGGATTTTTGAAATGGGGGAAATGCAATAAATGTGTCTGTTCTTGGCCCTAACAAATGAAGGGATTTTTGAAATGGGAAAAATGTGATGAATGTGTATGTTATTTTCCCCAACTGATGAATGGTTTTTGGAATGGTAAAATGCAATGAAACGATTGTGTCTATTCTTTGCCCTAACATATGAAGGGATTCTTAAAATGGGGAAAATATGATGAAATGATTGTGTCTATTCTTTGCCCTAACAGATGAAGGGGTTATTGAAATGGAGAAAATGTGATGAATGTGTTTGTTCTTTGCCCTAATAGATGAAGGGGTTTTTTATGATTGAAGTGTCCCTATTGTAATCTACCCATCCTACTGAATTGCATGGATAACCAGTCACCACAACCACCAGGTTAAATAGGATAAACCACTAAATACTTGTACTAGTGTCTGTTCTTTGTCCTAATAGATGAAGGGGTTTTTGAAATGGGGAAAATGCAATGAATGTGTCTATTCTTGGCCCTAACAGATGAAGGGATTTTTGAAATGGGAAAAATGTGATGAATACATTTTTTCTTTACCCCAATAGATGAAAATTTTTTGGAATGGTAAAATGAAATGATTGTGTTTTTTATTTGCCCTAACATATGAAGGGGTTTTTGATATGTGAAATATGTGAATTCCATGTTTTTAGCCGACGGGTAAGGCTAGGAAACTCTATTTTTTTATCCGATGAGTAAGGCTAGGAAACTTCATGTTTTTAGCTGATGGGTAAGGCTGGGAAAATCTATGTTTTTAGCCGATGGGTAAGGCTGGAAAAATTTGTGTTTTTGATCAATGGGTAAGGCTAGGAAATTGAGTGAATGTGGAGATGTGATTGAGGCATTCTATTTTTTCCCTAATAGAAAAGGGATTTTTGATAAGGAATTAATGCAAGTAAAATGCCCTAACCTTTGACAAAGGGACACAACCTTTTGAACCTAGAAATTGATGTGGATGATGTGAATGCAAGGAAAAGGGTGCAACCTTTGAAAAAGGATGTAACATTTTGAACTTGGCAATTGACTTGTTTATGATGTGATGTGATTGAATGATTGAATTTTTTATTGAATTGGTGGGGGAAGGTGTTATACCTTAAATACCACCCAAGTTATGATGTTTTCTTGATTGGAGAAAAGGTGTGAAACCTTGAGCACCCCCAAGTTGTGATGATTGCTTGATTAGGGGAAAGGTGTGAAACCTTGAACACCCCCAAGTTGTGATGATGTTTGCTTGATTGGGGGAAAGGTGTGAAACCTTGAACACCCCCAAGTTGTGATGATGTTTGCTTTATTGGGGGAAATGTGTGAAACCTTGAACACCCCCAAGTTATGATGATGTTTGCTTGATTGGGGGAAAGGTGTGAAACCTTGAACACCCCCAAGTTGTGATGATGTTCACACTTTCTAGAAATTTTTGCAATATATATATATATATATATATATATATATATATATATATATATATATATATATATATATATATTGTATCGCTCCAAATTTTTCGCATCCTTACCTTCAGGCTATAGGATCCGTGCCCGGAAGGAGGATGGGAAAAGGATGTCGCGGTACCTCGGACTGAGAGGACTTGCGAAGGTCCCGCCTCTCAAGGGAGGTGTATATTGGTGATTTTTCGATGGATGGTGGGTTCACCAGGAAACATTTAATGGCAGTTTCCACGCCTAGGTTTGGAATGTGTTTTTATGTGTTCGTTTTTAGTCTTAAGCATTCATATCCTAGGTTTGGCCAAATGAATCTAAATTAATCTATATGAAAGTGCAGATTTAATGAATACAGAAAACAGATTTAAGAAACAGAAATAGAGAAATTACAGAATATTAAAGCGAGAATACCGATCCGGATGTCTGATGAAGATTCTGATGTTGAAGCAGTCGGGATCGCCTCTGATTTGACAAGATCGTCTAAGATCAGACAAGATCGTCTGAGATCTGATGAATTCGTCAGAGACCTGCAAACAGAAAAACAGATGCAAAATACAGAGAATGCAACTATGATAATAGAGGGAAACAACACAAAATAATAGTATGAATACTAAACAATGGTTATGAATAGAAATTCAAACAAATTATGACATTCAAATGAGAAATTATGATCTTATCATGCAACTTAAGCTATATGGGTGAACTCCAAATGCAAAATAGTAAGAAATAAGGATAAAACTAATTAAAATGCAGAATAAAACAGCAAAATGAATAAGAGAAAGCGCAAACTCTGGGCACTGATTGCCCCCAATGCAGATTGCAGTCGAAATCGTCTAGAAGCAGTGAAATCATCTCGAATTGTGACAGGATCGTCCGAGATTTGAACGAGATCGTCTACGACGATCTGAGCATGCTCCGGCTGAAAATCAATGAGGTCCCTGCAAGAAAACTTCAAAATAACAAATGCAAAATGATGCTCTAGGTATTCTAATGCACGCAAAATCAAGTCATAGAGAAATTCAGCCAGGGGTTGGGAAGGGAAGGTCCTAATGATTAAATAGGCTTAGGGGAATAGTTAGGAGGTTGGAGATCATCCCTATTTGGGAGATCTCCAATGGGGAAGGGTCTCTAACGGTGCAGACATGCTTCTACCCGGATTAGAGGCCCGTTGGAATAGAAGCTAATTGTGCAAAATTAGTTTTGCGACAAGATCGTCTGGACGTCCTAGTCCAGACGAAATCGTCAGATCTGGGGCGATATCGTACGATCGGCGACGATATCGTCAAACGGTCAAAACAACCTCTAAAAATGGCATAGAAAAGGGGGAAACGGATTACCCGACGGTTAACGGGCGGTTTGGGAGGTTAAAATTTGAATTTAAATTATTTACTAAGGTGAATGTAATTATTACAATTTCACTGCGCCAATTTTAGGGTGCTACATTTTGCCCCCTCTTTAGCGAATTTTCCGAAGAAAATGCGTTAAAGATGAGTTCTTCTCGATCTACGAGAAAGCAAAAATTATTCCCATTTTTAGGCGACGATTCTTGGTCGAATCGTACGACAACTTACTATGGTGCCCCCTCCGTGTTTTTACCCAAATCGAACGTTTGAGGTAAAAACGCGGAAAAGCAAAATTATTTTTGAATAAAATTAAGAAAAATAGGGTAAAACCCTAATTCATTTTCTTGTTCATTTTTTGGTTTTTAGAGCTTTGGAAGCAAAAATGGTGGAGACGACGCACAGATCAACAGAGGTCCGGCGCGGTCTACGGGTAAGAGTCTAGACTTAACTAGAATGCTTTAATTTGATTTTACATGCTTTTTAGGTAGATTTTAGATGAATTTTGAGCATCGCGGCCATTTTTGGGCCGTCGACGTCGTCGGGACGAAATCGTCCCGATTTCGACGAAATCGTCTCAATTTCGTCAATTTCGTCCAAGGGCGAAATCGGCGAAAGGGGGACGATTTCGTCAAATTAGAGACGATTTCGGCTTGCGAAATCGGAGACGATTCTGCTCAAATTTGGGACGATATCGTCCAATAGTGGGCGATATCATCAATTGCATAAAATTGAACTTTAACTTGCATTATTAATTACTTGAATTGTTTATTAATGATTGTTTGTTGTTTTGTTGTTTATGTTGGAGAGAGGTTTGCTAAAGAGCAGGGAATGGAAGTATGGAGGTTTGAGGGATGACTTGGCCGCTCTTACACGAGCGAGAGCGAGATCGGCTGGCACGAGTCGGCTTGCGGCATGTGGCGAGAGATGCCACAGGTGTCTACGGATATGGGGCTACTGATAGCCCTAGCGGAGAGATGGTATTCGGGTTCCTCATGTTTTCGGCTACCGACAGGGGAGATGACTCCCACTCTAGAGGATGTATGGAGGATTCTAAGAATCCCCATACAAGGACGATTGATCACTCCTACGGCCAATCAGGGCCATGCTATGGGATGATTGTGTGGTGACCCGAGCTTCACCCTGGAGAAGGGCGGAGTGAATATCGAGGCACTGCGTCAGATGCCTGGGGCATCTAGACTCACACGGGTTCTAGCTGGAGTGGTTGGTGGACTTTTGCTGTGCCACCAGAGCGGGTGTGGGGTGCCGTGGATGCTTGGCAGATGTGATCTGCGACATGCGGGACCACGGGTACAGGTTCTCTTGGGGCGGTTATGTACTATGTCGGTTGTACGGGGATCCTGTATGGGGTCGTGTACAAGGGCGGCCGATGTCTGGTGATGACATCGCTCCTACAGGTTTGGTGCTGGGAGCACATTGTAGTGCGGAGGCCGATAGGGCTTCCTCTGATAGGGGTTGACGGGGAGAGGCCCCGAGTCTTCTATTGGTGGCTTCGAAGAGGGTCACAGTGGCGGATCGACCTTCCTATGTCCCGGAGACTATTAGATGACCTAGTCCCAGACCAGATTACCTAGAGGCCATGGAGGGAGCATCCAGGGGGGGCCGAGGATGGACAGGAGTTGGCTCGCGTCAGGCGAGTTTGCTGGCTTCGGATGGAGAGGGGAGAGGTGGAGCTCCATCGCTATGACCGAGTTTTGCGTCAGTTCGGTCTGCGGCAGGGGATCCCATCTCCGAGGGATTATGAGTTTTCTCGGACTGTCCGGGATAACACCACAGTTAGCGGGGCTCCAGACATGCAGTGGTTCTAGAGTCGGGACACGGACGATGCCCCCATTCAGCCGGTGGATGGGGATGACGTAGGTGTAGCCGATGGCTACGATGCCCAGTACGTAGGCATCCGCCCTCCTCGGATGACGAGGGCTCGGGGTTCGATACATGCGGTCATGCATCGGATAGGGAGAGCGGTGCCGGGCGGCTATGGAGGCGGCCCGGGGTCACGATGGGAGAGAGCCGAGGAGGCCACAGGCACAGGAGAGGCCACGACAGAGGGAGAGGAGGGAGGCGAGACCCCCATCTCCACAGAGGGAGAGGCCACCATCACCCGATAAGGGCAAGGGCATTGACACGGGGGAGAGTAGCGAGACCGCTACTCTCCGAGCGAAGAGAGATCATCTCCAGGCACAGGTGCAGACTCTACAGGATGAGGCTGCATGCCATCGAGCTGAGGTGACACAGCTTCGAGACGAGATTGCATGCCTCAGGGCACGGGGCGGAGGGGCGAGCACTGGGGAGCTGACATGGGCTATTGCCCAACTTACTTTCTACCAAACTTTGTACTATCAGTTGGTGCTAGAGGCGGATAGACTACCCCTGCCAGCCAACATCGTAGATCCGATCAAGATCGGGTCATCGAGGACCTCATCCCGATCGAGGACTAGGACTCACAGTACTACTCAGACTACGATGGGGCCACCTCGTCCACCTCAGGGCGGGGGAGGAGATGAGGCGGAGAGCTCGAGGGGCTCTCGAGGCTAGAGGACTGCACAACTTTGTACAGATTGACATGATAGCATTGTATTATTATTTTTTTGTTGATAGAGGATTGAGTATGCCGAGGTATAGATTGTGGCATACCAATCCAGTTTTGATGATGTATATATACTGTTGATATATATATGATATGTTTTTGATCATATGACTTGTGTTATGTGTATGTGTATGATGCTTTTATGTTTGATTGATTGATTTGATAATTGGATTGAGGATTCATGAAATTATGTCGTTTTGAAAATTTATAATTTTGATGTCATGCGGTAATATTTTAAATGAAATAATCTGATGTAACAAATTGATTGTTTGTAATGTGATGTAATAAAAAATAAAAAGAGACTTCTAACAATAATTTCAAAGGACATTGTCGCTATTATAGACCATTTCATGGAGTCGTTGCTCACTCGGTCGTCAAGCTAATCCCAGGTATAGAAATATTGTTAAAAGTAAAAGAGTGCTTAAGAAACTGTCTTAAGACTTTGGTGCAATGGTGAAAATGATGGTGATGATGGTTTGTTTTCAGATTTTCATAAAAATAGTATGCATGAAATAATGTTAAAATGATTTTTGCTAGGCATAAATTCCTAAGTGTGATAAAATTTTTGGATAATTCTTTAGGAATTATACCATCATTACAAAATTGAAGGTTGACATAATGACATGAAATAATGAAAATGTGTTTGCTTTTTAAAAGCATAATTTGTGTAACATAATGATTTAAGTCATATGGTTTTCATGATTTTTAAATAAATGGGGAATAAAAATTGTTACAATGATTTGCGCTAGGCATAGAATATGTAGGTATAGACTTATACCATCATCGCGAAAATCAAAAAGAGATAGTTTTATTGCATGGTTGATTTTGTAATAAACAGAAAATATGAAGATGAGGACTTGCGCTAGGCATAAAATTCCAATTTTGGTTTTGGAACTATACCATCGTCGTGAAAGTCAACCAGATATATATGTTTTGATTGTATAGTTTTGAAAGAAATTTTTGATTTTTCTATTATATAGTTGTCTTTATGGTAAACAACTGTACTTGATTTATTCCAAACAAGTTGCAAAAAGAATATTTCAAAGTATTTTGAAGACAAAAGTTAGATTTATAAGGAATCCCATGTGCATATGTGAATTCATTTCCGATCTTGATTTATCATAATGATACACAAAATCTCTCAAATACAAATGTGTGTGCAATTGCTTTGTGCATTTACCAGTTTTGAGCAAGATAATATGATACAAGTGATTTGAAGAAACCAAATAAGTGTTCATTAACCATGATGTAGATGCATATAACCATACTAGACTACTATGTAGGTCGGATTATCAAGAGCTAGCTAATCCATAAGCGAGACATAGGTCTGTACAAAAGAAGGTCGCTAATGTGACGGACATATCACCACGCTAGGAGTTACCCAAGGCCAAGCGGGTTGGGCACAAACCACCTGTTATGGGGCTTACCTCACGGTTTTCGAATAATTGAGAATTCCAGGGATTCAAGCTCATCAACCCTTCTTTTCTTTTCAAAGGGTAGGGAAAGGGATTTTATTGCTTTCTTGCTTTCTTGCTTTTCTTTTGAACTTTGCTTCTTTTTCTTTTTGTATTTTTGTTTGCTTGATTTTTGAGATAGTGCTTGAAATATTGTTGTAATGATATAAAAGAACATTTTTCTTTTCTCTTTTTCTTGAACTTTTCTTTTCTTTTTCTTTGCTAGGGATACTTGCTCGGATTAGTTGTAGAGCAAGGGATTTTTATTCTAGGTAGGGGTGAGCTTGTCCTTTTGCCAATTCTCAAAGATTCTAGACCATGTGCATGATAGGATAGCGGGGAAACTTTTCGCTCAAGAAATCACTTCTACTATGTAGCAAAACATGGAAATTACAAATATAATCATTTTATTGTGAAAAGATGTGCTTGGTTTAAGTAAATAACAAGATCAATTCTCTATGCTCAAACTTTATTTAATTGAATTTTGTGAACTTTGATATAAGAGAGATTAGTAATCATGCGAGATAAAATCAAGATATTTATTTTTGTGAGTGTGCAAGTGAGGGATTCCAAATAAATGCTAATTTATCCAAAATAATTTGAAACATATAAACTGCAATAATTGTAAGAAAATATATATAAACACTTTTGAGAAGTTTTGAGAATGTTGACTCTCTCTTTCTTCTTTATATTGTTTTGGTTTCGAAAGAGTCAAGCATATTGTTGTTTTGATTTTTATTCTTTATTTTGTTTTTAAAAAATGTAACAAGTGCCATAAATAAATGCAACAAATAGTTTTGAAGATTTTGATGATTATGAATGTTTTTGATGTTTTTGGATTTTATAAATTTGAAAGAAATACAAGATAGTGATTTTGAACAAATATATACATGGATGAAGTGACCAAATTTATACATAGTAACGTTTAAGATGCAAAATATTCATGGGTTCTTTAAGTTCTTTACCATCTAAGGTAGATAATTTGTATGCTCCTGATTCAAATTTAGCAGTAATAATGTATGGTCCAAGCCAGTTGGGCTCAAATTTACCTTTAAGGTCCTTAGTTGCATTTGTATTTTTTTTATTTTCTTTTAAAACAAGGTCGTCGATCTCAAAGGATCGATGACGAACTTTTTAGCATATGATCTTTTAAGCTTGTTTTGGTAAGCACGGAGATGCTCCAAAGCATTGATGCATTTTTCATCTAGGAGTTCCAACTGACTCCAGATCGATATTCATCTCCTACTTCGGTATCTTGAAGTAGCAAAGCCAAAGAAGGAACTTCCAATTCAAATGGAAAAAGCTGCTTGACATCGTAAACCAAAACAAATGGTGAAGTTCCAGTGGGGGTTCGAACACTAGTTCGATAGGCCCACAAGGCTGGATATAATTGAATGTGCCGGTCCACGGCCGTTTTATTGACCAATATTTTGAGAATTTTGATTAAGGTTTTGTTAGATGCTTACGCTTGACCATTACCATGAGGATAATAGGGAGTGGATCAGCGATGTTGAATCTTATATTTTTGGCATAATTTTTTAACATATTTATTTTTGAAACAAATTCCATTATCAGAGATGAGATTTGCGGGAATTTCGAACCTACAAATGATTTGATTAAAAATAAATTTAGAGACTTGTGTGCCGGTGCGGGAAGCTAAAGGCATAGCTTCGACCCACTTCATGAAATACTCGGTGGCGGTTATGATGAACTTGTGTCCATCGGATGACACGGGATTGATTTTGCCAATAATATCTAAGCCCCATTTAGAAAAGGGCCAAGGAGATGAAATAGCCTGCGGCTCTTGTGCGGGCGCATGGACAAGGTCGGCATGTTTTTGGCACTTGTCGCAATGGCGCACATACTCATGTGCATCCGTTTCCATGGTAGGCCAAAAGTATCCTATCCGAAGGAGCTTTTTAGCAATGACGCTACCACTAAAGTGTCCTCCACAAGATCCATCGTGGGCTTCACTCAAGGCTGATTTAGACTCTTCTAAGTTTAAACATCTTAATAGGATACCTTCAAAAGATCTCCTATATAAAGTATTGCCAATTATTACAAATCGACTTGCTCGTCGACGTAATAACCGACGTTGGTTTCTATTAGAATTGGCAGGGAAAGTCCCATTTTGGAGAAAATCAAATATGTCCGTATACCAAGGTTCGGGAGTAGTTTCATTGATTAGAAACACATCCAAAGGCTCTAAGCATGACTTATTTGAAGCGGGTTCCTGGAGTCGATGAATAATGATAGTGGCATATTCGTCATCTAACTCCAAGGGGGGGAGAGATGCAGCTGCGGCCATAGCATCAGCTGCACGGTTGCTAGTTCGAGGAATAGCTTCTAAGGTAACTTGATCAAATAGAGACATTAATTGTAAAACATAGGCCTTATATGGGCGCAGCTTATCATCTATGGTCTGATAAACTTCATTAATTTGGTTTATAACCAGTTGAGAATCACCAAAAACTAAAAGATGTTTAATTTTTAGCGCCAAGGCAGCTCGTAATCCAAGGATTAGAGCTTCATACTCAGCAATATTGTTGGTGCAAGCAAATGTCAATTTGAAGGACGAAGGAATAAGATGTTTTTGCGGGGATATTAAAATAATACCCGCACCAGCCCCACTCATGCATCGGGCTCCATCAAAGTATAAGGACCATTGTTCAATATGGTCTGCCTCTAATTGAAGGCATTCATCGGGAAACTCAATGATGAGGGGATGGGTAGACTCTAAGGGTGCAGCAGCTAATTGATCTGCTATGATTTGACCCTTAACAGACTTATGTCCTATGAATGTGAGATCAAACTCGCTTAGAGCAAGAACCCACTTGGTTGTGCGACCCGATAAATAAGGTCGACTCATGAGATACCTTAAGGGATCGTATTTGGCAATGACATAAGTTTTTTGACTAAGCATATAGTGTCATAATTTTTGCGTAGCAAACACGACTGCTAGACATAGTTTTTCTAATCGTTGTATAGCGGGTTTCATAACTGATGAAGGTTCGGCTAATATAATAATTAGCACGTTCTCTCTTTTCATCATCAAGTTGAGCTAACATAGCTCCTAAGGCGAGAATCTAAAGCTAAAATATATAGGAGAAATGGGCGATCGGGTTTAGGTGGTGAAAGCACGGGTGGATTAAGGAGGTATTGTTTGAGAAGTTCAAAAGCTTCTCTACATTCGGTGTCCCAATTAAAAGGGACATCCTTCTTAAGGAGTTTAAGAAAGGGACCGGTTTTGTTCGCCAGCTTATCAATGAAGCGACGGATAGCTTGAAGTTTACCTTGTAAACTTCGTAACTCAGATATATTAGTAGGTGCGGGCATATCAGTGATGGCCGCAATCTTGAGAGGGTCGATTTCAATACCACGTAAAGAAACTAAAACCCCTAATAGTTTACCGGACTTAACTCCGAATATACATTTTTTTGGATTTAATCGAATAAGATATTCTCGTAATCGATTAAAAACTTTTCTCAAATCATCTAAATGATTATCTTCAATAATAGAGCGAGCTATAATATCATCTACATAATCATGTAGGATATCATGCATCATATCATGAAAAATATAGGTCATAGCTCGTTGATAAGTTGCACCTGCGTTCTTTAAGCCAAATGGCATCACTTTCCAACAAAAGGTACCCCAGGGGGTGATAAAGGTTGTTTTAGCCTGATCTTCGGGAGCTATCTTGATCTGATTATAACCGAAGAATCCATCCATTAAGGACATCATCCCACTCCCGGCAGTAAAGTCAATGATTTGATCCATGTTTGGAAGAGGAAAGTCATCTTTAGGGCATGCGGCGTTAATATCTCTAAAATCTGTGCAAACCCTAACTTTGGTAGCTTCTTTCTTGGTGATTGGAACTACATTTGAGATCCATTCAGCATAATCAATAGCTTGTATAAAGATAACATTCAGGAGTTTTTCTAACTCCCCTTTGACTAAGCGAGCCACTTTGGGATGCATTTTTCTAAGTTTTTGTTTAACAGGTTTAGCATCCGGATGGACCACTAGATGATGCATGACTACAGAAGGGTCTAGACATGGCATATCTTCATATGTCCAAGCGAAGACATCTTCATACTCTTTAAGGAATGCAATGTATTGTTCTTGTTTTTCTTGACTTAATTCTGATCCAATATTGATTATGTGAGGATTATCCTCGGTTCCAATATTAATTTTAATGACGTTTTCTACCTCCATGTGTAGATCTCTTTCAAAATTAGGTGGGGCGGGTGAAACACCCAATTCTTGTAATTCTTGTAAGGTTAATTTAGATAATTCATCTTGAGGATTAGTGGCCTCAAGTTGGGCTATAGTTGGTATAGAACCATCAAAATAAAATCCATTGTGTAACATCTCTTCAACAGAGACATCATGGAAGATATCTCCTTCCAACTCTTCATCGGGGTCGACAATCATTTCGGGGTAAGCTATGGATAGCATGTTGCATGAAAATGACTGATTTTTAAGAGGCAAATCAACATGCCTATCCAAATAATCTTGATAACATATGAGTTGATCATCATCTTCAAAAGGAAAGGGTTGACCCTTACTAGGAAATAGGCCCACACCACAGCGGGCAGGCCACGGTTCTACCTCGAAAGGTTCTTTCATGCCATTTTGGAAAGGTCCCAAGCCTTTCCCTTTATATCCCATTTTAAGCATCATGGGTTTAGCTTTAATATAATCATTGGTAAAATAACACCGAGCGTATCCCTCATGATGAGTTTTGATATTCCGAGGGATTCTTCCCCAGTCATATCCTTTATAAATGAAGGCACAACTCCCGACTTGGTAAGTACTTCCCATAGGTTGTGGGAGGCCCAAAGTACGAGGAGATGGCGGTAAATTATTCAAAAGAATTGAATCTTGCATGAAAGCATTTGTTTTTTTGATATTAAGGTTGTGGATAAATATGGTAAAAGTTCATCGAAAAGGGCATAAGATGTAGAAGGCTTATTCCCTATATCTTGAGATGTGGAAGGTATGATAGTTGTTTCTGTAGGTTTTGAATTTATAGGGATAGAACATGAAGGATTGGTTGTAGATTTAAGATCTTTTTGAGGTTCTAGAGTGATTTGTTTAGAGGGTTGTTGATCTATATAGGAGGATGAAATTAATGGAGGGGAAATAGGTGAAGTTATGGGTGTGTGTTTCACGATTTTAGATGAAAAATAAGAACTAGGATGTGTGGATGACGGAGCGGGGCAAAATTGCACTCCAACGGGTTCTGCCAAAGCACACATATCAAAAGGACTGGGGTCTCCATGGATAGTGACTAGCTGATTTTTAAACTCAAATTTTACACATTGGTGTAAGGTTGATGGGACCGCTCGCATGGCATTGATCCAAGGGTGACCCAAAAGTATATTGTACGATCGTTGGGCAATGTACAATAAACACGGTTGTTTCTAGGGTTCTAGGACCAACTTGCAATGGGAGGGTAATAACTCCACACGTTTCTTGTGTTTCGTCATTAAAAGCTTTGATAATCATATCAGTTTTCTTCATTTCATCACTTCTAAAGCCAAATCGTTGGTAGAAGTCAAAAGTGCAAATGTTTAGAGATGAGCCATTATCAATCAAGACTCGTTTGATGGCTACATCCCCAATTAGAGCAGTAATGTATAAGGGATTATCCTTATGTAAACTGTGTTGTGGGATATCTTTATCTCGAAAGTCAATACAATCAATCTCTCGAGTGATGATAGTATTGGCCATAGCTTCAGGTTGAATGTTTTGAGGTACCATCATTTGGCTTAATGTAAGCATCAACTCATCCCTATGGGTGGGAGAGGATCTTAATAAATCCAAAAGGGAAATTTTGGCCGTAGTATTGGACAATTGCTCATTAATATTGTAAGGGGGTTTAGGTTGAACATTAGGAGCATGATTCCCTTTATTGGGGTTTTTCAGAACGAATGGAGCTGATCCATCGTTCTGGTTTGGTTCTTGTTGGGAATTTTGAGCTTGTTGTCGGGTGACGACTCCAATGGTACCTACAATGTTATAATGAGGACGTTGAACTGGTCTCGGTCTAGCATTGATGGCTTGTTCATTAGAAAGGAATATATTAGAAGAAGGTCGAGTAGTAACTCTTCTAGGAAATGGTTCTTCTGGAACCATAGCATCTGTGACGGGTTGAATAGGATCTGATTCATTTTCAGAACTATTCGATTGGTTTGAAGTAATGTCTACTTCACTTTCACTATCTGATTCTATATCACTAGAATCAGAAGTTTGAAAATTATGTAAGGGCCTGGTCGTAACCAAGGATAAGGTTGTGTCAAATATTTGAGGATCCTGAACAGGTAATTGTCCGCTAATGGTTCCTACATATCGGGTAGGAGGGGGAACATTATGATGTTCGATTTGATTGGCTACCTCTTTACCATGTCTTGGTAAAGGGTGTTGAAATATGTCTAAATTTTGATTAGCATTTTGATTTTGATTTTGGGGAACGGTCTTTTGAGTATTATTAGGAGGGTTTTGTTTAGGTTGGAAGGCTTGCACTTCCATTTCATTATTATCAATCAAATCTTGTATTTTATGTTTCAACCTTTTACAAGCGTTGGTAGAGTGTCCAGGTCCTCTATGGAAATCACAGTGTAAGTCAGCTCTGTATCCGGGTATAGTTGGATCAGGTTCCCGGATAGTTGGTAATTGGATCAAACCTCTTTCGAGTAATTGAGGTAAAATAGTTGATAAGGGTTGATTTAATCTAGTGAATTCTCGAGGAGGCTTATCAGGAGGTTTCAATATAAATTTTTCTGTTGTCTTCGTTGCATTGATATTAGCAACATTTCTGTTGTCAGTGACTCCATCACCAACAACTTGTTTGTTTTTATATTGATTTCTGGATGTTTTCTCATCATCCTTCTTCCTAAGTTGGCCTCTCCTAATGAGGGCATCTTCTACTCTTCGAGCTAAATCTATAGCTTGATCGAAGGTAGTTAAAGTAGCGATTGATAGCTCATAAGATATTTGTTCTTGCAAATTATTGATAAAAATGTCCAACATTTCCCTATAAGGTAGCACAAAGTGCGGTTTTCCTATCAATTGCCTCCATCTAGCTAAGAAATCGGCAAAACATTCATCTTTGTCTTGTTTTAAATTGTATAAATCTTTAATAGTTACATGCCTCTCGATGTAGGCACTAAATTGATGGACAAATGATTCAACTGTTTCTTCGAAGTTTCTCAAAGAATGAGTGGGCAATTGATAGTACCACTCTAATGCCATTCCACCTAAACTTTTTGGGAACATTTTTAGTAATAGCAAGTCATCATGTGATATGTCATGACATGCTATCCTAAACATGCGAAGATGCTCTATGGGATCTTCGGTTCCTTTATATATAGGCAGGATGGGCATGGGAAAATGCTTAGGGTATGGTTGAGCTACAACTATGGGATCCAAAGGTTGACTACATATCTCTCGATAATTATACGAGGGACGGTAGGGATCTATCTGGTCCATACGTGAAGCTAACTGTTTCACCATGGCTTCCAGATTACTAGTTTGCCCACCATATTGGTTTGGTAGGGCATTGACATGGGTTTTATGGGCATATGATGGAGGAACATGAAGATTAGATGCCATGTTACTATTGTGTAAATTATTGGTAGGAAAAGTATTATGAAGGAATTTTGAAGTTGTATTATGATGTATTTCAGATTGTTGAAAATTGGTATTTGGCTTCGTTTTAGGTTTTTGTTTACTTGAAGCATATTGCTCAATAGTTTGGCGGAATAAAGTAGTGAAGGAAGGTTTCTTTTGTGTGGGAATGATTTTAGGTTGAATAACAGGTTCCTTAGGAGGTTGGATAGCCTATTGTTTTGACATGTTTTGAATCATAGTGACCATGTCTGTATTGGATGGCCCAGCCTTATCACTTTCTTGATCAATGAACGACAAGGGATTAGTGCGCACATCATACATATATTCCATGGCTGCTTGAGTGTTACTAATTTGCCCTTTATCAATACGAACTGCCACATTAAGGGCGTCAATATTATCACTGAGAAATTTTTGGAGATGATCTACGTTGTCAAAAGCAATAGTTCCATCTGGAGCTACTCTAGGGGATGAGGGTCCATCCTCTTTAACACTTCCTTCTTGTTCCTTATCTTCACCTAGGTCATCTTACGGTTGAGCTAGAGTTTTTCCTTTCGAAGTTGGATCTTCAGGAAGGACATTTGGGTCTCTAGTTGTATCTTGTAACCAATCTTCTTCTTCTCCTAAAGTTTCTTTACCATTCCTAAGTTTAGGCATGGTGCTAAATTTTGATTTCAGCAAATATATATATATATAAAAAAAATATATATATATATATATATATGCAACAAAATTAAGAGGTATATATTTACTATATACCTACTACAATATTTGAAATGAAATGTTTAAGTTTTTGCTATGTTTTTTAGTTTTTTAGTTTTTAATTTTTAGTTTTTCTTTGTTTTTGAAATAATATTGTAAAGACAATCAACACAATAAATGCAAGAAATAAGACTGAAAGTAATAATCTAGTTTTCTATAAACAATTTATAAATATCATTAATAGGCTCGAGTTGTTCAGGAGTCATGAAGTGTTCTTCTTCAAATTGAAAGTTTTCTTTTAAAAATTTGATGAAAAGAGCTATAGTGATATTATCTGTCTCAGATCTTTGGTTGATAGAAGTAAAGCTCGTGGCAATACTCTCGATATAACACGGCTCGAGGAACTCTATTCCATATTTCCCTATCTGTAAGAACAACCTCTTGGTCTTCTACACAACCTAGGAACTGGTGTACAATGGCTGCGTTCTCGAGGTATTCCTCGAAGGTGAACAATTATGAAGATACTAGAGCTCTCCTATAAGCTAACCATCTATGGCAGGCTCTCTGAAGTTCATGATAAAAGACAAGTTGATGAGGATCCAGGATTCTATCTAGGACTAGCCTCTTGATTTGTTTAAGTTCTGTTGACCTAGATGAAATGACACTAAGTCTCCTATCAAGTTCGTTCCACAAGAATTGATTTCTATTTGTTTCAGGCACATTAAGCATAGAGTTGATTTCTATGGCTGCCAATTGGTTTTCTACATTTATAGTAACTGCTAATATTTTCTTAGGAGCTACCATCTAAACATGATATTAAACTTAAATGATTTAAAATGCATCTATGTTTTAGTTGTTCTATTTTTTTTGTTTTGTTTTTGTTTTTTTTTTCAAAAGGTTATGATGCATTCACGTCGGGTTCACCAAAATGTATCGCTCCAAATTTTTTGCATCCTTACCTTCAGGCTATAGGATCCATGCCCGGAAGGAGGATGGGAAAAGGATGTCGTGGTACCTCGGACTGAGAGGACTTGCGAAGGTCCCGCCTCTCAAGGGAGGTGTATATTGGTGATTTTTCGACGGATGGTGGGTTCACCAAGGAAACATTTAATGGCAGTTTCCACGCCTAGGTTTGGAATGTGTTTTTATGTGTTCGTTTTTAGTCTTAAGCATTCATATCCTAGGTTTGGCCAAATGAATCTAAATTAATCTATATGAAAGTGCAGATTTAATGAATACAAAAAATAGATTTAAAAATAAAAACAGAGAAATTACAGAATATTAAAAGCAGAATACCTGATCCAGATGTCTGATGAAGATTCTGATGTTGAAGCAGTCAGGATCGCCTCTGATTTGACAAGATCATCTGAGATCAGACAAGATCGTACGAGATCGACGAATTCGTCGGACGAATTCGTCGAGAGACACTAAACAGAAAAATAGATGCAAAATACGAGAGAATGCAACTATGATAACGAGAGGAAACAACACAAAATAACAGTATGAATACTAAACAATGGTTATGAATAGAAATTCAAACAAATTATGACATTCAAATGAGAAATTATGATCTTATCATGCAACTTAAGCTATATGGGTGAACTCCAAATGCAAAATAGTAAGAAATAAGGATAAAACTAATTAAAATGCAGAATAAAATAGAAAAATGAATAAGAGAAAGCGCAAACTCTGGGCACTGATTGCCCCCAATGTAGATTGCAGTCGAAATCATCTAGAAGCAGTGAAATCATCCCGAATTGTGACAGGATCGTCCGAGATTTGAACGAGATCGTCTGCGATGATCTGAGCATGCTCCGGCTGAAAATCAATGAGGTCCCTGCAAGAAAACTTCAAAATAACAAATGCAAAATGATGCTCTAGGTATTCTAATGCACGCAAAATCAAGTCATAGAGAAATTCAGCCAGGGGTTGGGAAGGGAAGGTCCTAATGATTAAATAGGCTTAGGGGAATAGTTAGGAGGTTGGAGATCATCCCTATTTGGGAGATCTCCAACGAGGGAGGGTCTCTAACGGTGCAGACACGCTTCTGCCCGGATTAGAGGCCCGTTGGAACAGAAGCTAATTGTGCAAAATCAGTTTTGCGACAAGATCGTCTGGACGTCCTTGTCCAGACGAAATCGTCAGATCTGGGGCGATATCGTATGATCGGCGACGATATCGTCAAACGGTCAAAACAACCTCTAAAAATGGCACGAAAAAGGGGGAAACGGATTACCCGACGGTTAACGGGCGGTTTGGGAGGTTAAAATTTGAATTTAAATTATTTACTAAGGTGAATGTAATTATTACAATTTCACTGCGCCAATTTTAGGGTGCTACATATATATATACATGGTTTTTACTTTTGTGTTATGCCTATGTGGATGCTTTTGTATGAATACAGGTATATATGGATGATTAATGCAATGATATGTTATGGATAATTAATTAAGGTGAAATATATTGATTATTAATGCAAGGTAGAGTGCTTATGATCATTTATGGTTTAGATCTTTGCTTGGCCATGTTTAGCATTATTTTTTAATCAAGGGCAGCAGACTTGGTGGCATATGGGATGAATGGTGCATGAAGTGATATGGATGTTGATATGGAAGAAGATATGGATGTTGATATGGAAGACTGCCTCTTTTGTAGAGACTCAAACATCCTAGTGGTATCAAGAAAACTCACTAAAACTACCTAATCCCTCTAGGACCAAATGTATGTGCAGTGAATTCATTTACTGAAGCAAGAGCTTGGTAAGGACCCGAGACATGCAAGAACCAGTGTGTGTGCAAGTGAGTTCATTAACTCATCTTGAGTAAACCTGTTATGGTTAAAACCAAGAAGCTAGCTTGTCCATATTAGTGGTCAGAGGTCTTTTTTAAAAGAGACATGTCCCCACGCATGAGCGTACTCCACTACCAGTCAAGCGTCTATAGCTCTGGTGGAGGCTAACTCCATAGTCCATGACTTTTTTTTTATCTCTTGATTTTTGAGGATGACTACCTAACTGTCTGACTGGAAATGTAGTATGATCCTTACAACCCAATTAATCAGTGGTGTGTGATATAAAATATTTAGAGTTTTTGTTAGGGATTTTTCCCTACTCTTTATTTTCTTTTTAGAATTGTGATAGTTGTCTGAACCACTGTTTTGATGGACTATGTTGCATTATGGGACTAGCAAAGATGACCCTTTTCACTTCAAGGTTCATACAAAGTATGGTGTTCTCTCTTTGACACAATATGTTTTTAAGATGTGAAATTGTGCTTGGTTCAAGAATGTTTTGGAGTCAATTCTGAAAACTCAAGATTTTCTTAGTGTAGATGTGTGAATGGTCCTAAAAGGACTTGACATGTATTTTGGAGGTTGCTTAAAATACTAGGATTGGTTGAGTGATCGAAAATACCTAGGATTTTAATGAAACTATGGTTTGTCTGAATGGCAATATGACTTAATGGAATTGTGTATATGATGTTGCGAAGGTGCCCCTGATTAATGCAACATGAATTTTGTTCGACCAATTAATACCGTGAACTTAATAAATGATCCCTATGTGAAATGTGTAATGCAAGTGCAATGTAGGAAATGCAATTTATGAACGTGTGCAATGCAGAATGCATTATTCTTGAAATGTGAATGTAGGTGAAATACAATTTTATGAATGAAATGTATACATTTTTTTTTGTGTATTAGCCATGTATACGTATATATATGTAAATCATAGTATGGAAAAATTTCAAGTGACCAAAGGTTTTAGGACATTTAGGGCTTTTTGAAAATTGAGATGTGATCAAAGGGATTAAGACCTTTGGGGTTGTTTGAAATTAATATGTGATAAAAGGTGTTAGGAGCTTTGGGGCTTTTTGAAATTGATATGTGACTAAAGGGATTAGGTACCTTTGGAGCCTTTTGAAATTGATATGTGACCAAAGGGATTAGGTACCTTTGGAGCCTTTTGAAATTGATATGTGACCAAAGGGGTTAGGACCTTTAGTACTTTTTGAAATTTGATATGTGACTAAAGGGATTAAGTACCTTTGGGGATTTTTGAAATTTGGATGTGACCAAAGGGATTAAGACCTTTAGGACTTTTTGAAATTTGATATGTGACCAAAGGGAATAAGTACCTTTGGGGCTTTTTGAAAATTGGATGTGACCAAAGATATTAGGACCTTTAGTATTTTTTGAAATTTGATATGTGATCAAAGGGATTAAGTACCTTTGGGGATTTTTGAAATTTGGATGTAACCAAAGGGATTAAGACCTTTGGGACTTTTTGAAATTTGATATGTGACCAAAGGGATTAAGTACCTTTGGGGATTTTTAAAATTTGGATGTGACCGAAGGGATTAAGACCTTTGGGACTTTTTGAAATTGATATGTGACCAAAGGGATTAGGACCTTTAGGGATTTTTGAAATTTGATATGTGACCAAAGGGATTAAGTATCTTTAGGGATTTTTGAAATTTGGATGTGACCAAAGGGATTAAGACCTTTGGGACTTTTTGAATTTTGATATGTAACAAAAGGGATTAAGTACCTTTGGGGATTTTTGAAATTTGGATGTGACTAAAGGGATTAAGACCTTTGGGACTTTTTGAAATTTGATATGTGACCAAAGGGATTAAGTACCTTTAGGGATTTTTATAAATTTGGATGTGACCAACGAGATTAGGACCTTTGGTACTTTTTGAAATTTGATATGTGACCAAAAGGATTAAGTACCTTTGGGGATTTTTGAAATTTGGATGTGACCAAAGGGATTAAGACCTTTGGGACTTTTTGAAATTTTATATGTGACCAAATGGATTAAGTACCTTTGGGGCTTTTTGAAATTTTGATGTGACCAAAGGGATTAAGACCTTTGGGACATTTTAAAATTGATATGTGACCAAAGGGATTAAGACCTTTGGGGATTTTTTAAATTTGATATGTGACCAAAGGGATTAAGTACCTTTGGGGATTTTTGAAATTGAGATGTGACCAAATGGATTAGGATCTTTGGTGCTTTTTGAAATTTGATATGTGACCAAAGGGATTAAGTACCTTTGGGGATTTTTAAAATTTGGATGTGAATAAAGGGATTAAGACCTTTGGGGCTTTTTGAAAATTGGGATGCGACCAAAGGGATTGGAACCATTTGGGATTTTTGAAAATTGAGATGTGACCAAAGGGATTAGAACCTTGGGGGCTTTTTTAAAATTGAGATGTTACCAAAGGGATTGGAACCTTTGGGGATTTTTGAAAATTGATATGTGATCAAAGGGATTGGAACCTTTGGGGCTATTCTAAAATTGAGATGTGACCAAAGGGGTTGGAACCTTTGGGGATTTTTAAAAATTGAGATGTGACCAAAGGGATTGGAACCTTTGGGGATTTTTTAAAATTGAGATGTGACCAAAGGAATTAGGACCTTTGGGGATTTTTGAAAATTGAGATGTGACCAAAGGGATTGTAACCTTTGGGGCTTTTTGAAAATTGAGATGTGACCAAAGGGATTGGAACCTTTGGGGATTTTTGAAATTGACATGTGACCAAAGGTATTAGGACCTTTGGAGAATTTTTAAATTAATATATGACCAAAGGTATTAAGTACCTTTGGAGCCTTTTGTTTTTTTGTGAGGAAGGTGTGATACCTTAAACATCCTCTATTTTCTTGATAGTTGATGATGTGAATGACTGAGAGGATGTGATATCCTGATAATCCCTAGTATTTTTGATGATTGAATTGGTATCAATGTCTTGATCAGATGGGTTGGATTAACTATTTTTGGAAAATACTTTCAAATCAATAATATCTTGGACAACATCTTTAAATGCATAACAATGGTTGATGTCATGTCCTGCATATTGATGATAAGGACAGTACAAGTGCTTCTTATAATTATTTCCATGTGGCTTGTTAAGATCACTTGATTTGATTTCTGGAAGTATAATATTTTGTGCTTCATAAAGTCTTTGAAAAATGGTTGAATAAGATTCTGAAAGCACTATGTATTCCCGATGGGGCTTTGTAGGACACTTGGTGCATTTTTCCAATTATGTTAGATTTTGAAATTGTGGTACAAGTATCGAAACCCAAGATGTGGATTTTGAAACTGAATGTTGCAATTATTGTGGTTGTTGACATGGATGATGATGATGACTCAACTATAACTTAATGTTAGTGAGTCGAGTTAAAATCTATTACAAAATTTCAATGTGTTGATAATCTGATTGTAAGCCTTGATTGGCTTGTTGAATGAATTAAGATGTGATGAATGGATGAGATTGAGTGTGTTGTTGGAGGTGTGATGAATTTGGGGGCATGGAGTGAATTTTATGATGATGAGGTTGGTGAATAAATGATTATGAATGAAGAAAAATATATGATGTATGAGGACTATGGATGGGTTGACTCATGGGAATGGAATAGGTATGGGTAGATGGAGGTGTGGGAATGGAAAACATAGAATATTATGGTACCCAAGATGGACTTTGGGTAATGGGCTGAGTGGAAATTGGTTGAGGCATAGGGTTCACTTGAACTTATTGTTGAGTTGTCTACCACTGCTTAAGCAATTTGTTCAAATGTTTCCATGCTTCAATAATTTGTATATTATCAATGGGTGGCATCGAGGAAAATGGAACAGATGGTGTGGATGGGGGACAAGTGGAAATGGAAATTGCAACTTGATTGGATTAAATGGGTGCTGGTAAAGCAACATTGACTTGTACTTCATACCAAGGGAGGATCCAGGGCTGAGATGAGACAATTTCCTACTATAAATAAGGATCCTATCTAGGTAAGTTAGGGATAGAATCTAAGACATAGTTAGAATATTTTATAAGAGATTAAACTTTATCTATGTCTATATGGGTGATATGGTGGTTTATTATAGGGTAGATTGACTCCTCTTGGGACATGGTCATGTGGAAGGTTATGGATGGTAAGGAATATGAAGGATCTAAAGATAAATCTGCCATTGTCACATTCAAGGTATCTACCACAAAAGTGGTGGGGAATGTGGATGATGGTTCCATTAAATTATCTTGAATTATTGCTTTATTTTGATTACGAGTTAATACCATAAGCAAAATAAATCAAGATGCGGATTAAAATATCAAATGTAACACAAAAATTAGAATGCTTCAAGGAAACAAATAAATAAATCTAAGTCTCAATCAATGTGGCTTACCTCATTCATTAATTATCTCGTTTTAATATGTGTTCATTTTATGTGGCAATTTTTATTTTATAATATTTCTTAATGAAACAAAGGTGAAAAACTATGACTAAGATAGGGCAACAAGATTCTTGTTGGTGATGAAATCCAACACGTTTACCTGGGAGTATTTTGTGTCTAAGGATATATATTTGTGGATGGATATGAATGCCACTGTCACCAAATCTCAAGCAATGGTTTGTGATGGAATCCAACCACTATTGTTTTGTGTGAATCATGAAGTGTGTGAATTCTTTTTAAGGTTTATGTTTTCTATTGTATACAAACAATGTTAAAAACAATTAATTTCATAAACCTAAATCAAAAGCCAAAAAAATATTGCCAAGTTCTCCAAAGGGCATGAAGTACACCACTTAAGACCCCCTATATAAATAACAACCGAAGGGTTCATCCACCCCTCTACCTAGAATCAACCAACTGACAGGGATACTTTTGGTAATAAAATATTATTCCAACTTAGATAGATGAAAGAGAATTGTTTCTAACCCTAAGATGCAACACTAAGTTATGCAATTTATAGTTCAAATGCAGATAAAGTGTAGCAGTTTGCATCCAAAAAACAAAAACCCTAATCTAAATATGAAGATGAAATGCAAATCTAAAAATGCAGACTATATGATTTCATTTCTAGATTTCTTAATGATGGTTCATTTTAAGATTTAAAATCTGAAAAATAAAATAGACAACACAAAATGCATAAAATAGAGATTTAGGTTTAATATGGCAGACTTACAAGCAGCCTATGTTTTTGCTCCAAATCACTGTAAAACCCTAGATCTGCAAAATTAAAGCTTCTGAAGAACCTGCAAGATCACAGAAAACAACAAACAAGTTAGTAAGATAAATCATAAATGGAAACCCTTAGGGGGTCCCACTATGATTGCCATTTGAAGATACAAAAATACAACACAACTACTACTTAATAATTGAATATATATTATATTAATGGGGGGAGCTTAGAAACTTCATTGTTACAAATCAAGATAATGTGTAATCCTTTGTTGATACAATATTACAATATTTAGGGTTCTTTGAAACCCTAATAGCAAAGTTGTAATGTCTTCAAGCACACTCTTGATCCCAACAATGGTGAGTGGGCTTTGTGCTATCCAATACTGGGTCACTCCAGCTTAATCAGCTACTCAATGCTAATGGATCTGCAAACATGCTTACATAATAACAATATCAAGAGTTAGTAATAATAGTGAGGTCTCCACTGTGTGAGACCCTCAAACATTAATAAAACCCTAGCTATTATTAATTTACAATGCATACAAATATAAATATAATACAATGAAATAACCAAAGTGATTTACCTTACTTGCTGATCTATCTGTGGATAGCTTGATCTGATGCAAATTGATGATGAAATTGTATTCTAGCATCGTACAAATGTAGGTCTTCAGAAATATTTACGTAAGGTACCCGTGGGAACCTAACAGTTATAGGAGGTACTTATGGGTACTTGGGAAGCATAGGTTGGCACCTGGGAGGCACCCATGGGTACTTGGTAAACTCGTGGGTTCTTGGGAGGTGCTCATGGACACTTTGGAGGCACCCATGGGCACTTGGAGTTGAGGTAGAAGGCTACAAAAATAGATCGGGTGAGGTCGAAGGATGCAGTAGCTATGGTGATGAGCTATGGTATGTAAAATGTGGTATATGGATGGAAATTAAGGCAAAAAAGGCTATGTAGTAGCCTTAGGATACTTAGGGAAATTAGGGTTTGGAATCAAGGATTCAAGGCAATCAGGAACTTAGGGAACTTGAAAACCTAGGAACTTAGAATCTAGGAACTTAGGGTCAACCACCTCTAGGATTGAGCCATCAAAATGGCTCCTACTTATATTCCAACCTAGGGTATGCTAGGGTTTCAATGACACTAATCGTGTGGCTGAGATTAAAGCACATCCAAGGGTGGATAATAAGTTTGGGGTGTGGCATGGATTAAGGTGGATGGATGGATGAGATTAAATGAAATCTGATGGCTATGGTTTATTTATTTATATAAATATATATTTATTAAATATATATCAAATATAATATTAAAATATTATTATTTAAATATATATTATAAATATATACAAAATACATAAATAAATAGGTAGAAATGGTAGGAAATCTAGGATGAAGGGAAAATGGCTAGATTTTAGTGGTGGAAATGGTGGGAAGGCATGGATGGAAGACAAGTGGCTAGATTTTTGTGTCTACAAAAATAAATCAAAGAATAAAAATAAAACAAAGAATAAAATAGAGAATAAAAATAAAAAAGATAAAGGTCCAAGGTGTAGACCAATTGGTTCCACCAAACCCTGTAAGGGGAGCAGAGGTCCAAGGTTCAAATCTTGGGCCTCATTGGACTGAATTTTTGTCTCTTTCCTGGTGCTTTCAGTGGCGTAAATGGTTTAAAATGATTGTGGCATGATGGTTATAGGGGTAGAATGCACAAAAAACTATGTGGTAGATTTCAGGGTGGACAACGTAGAATATTGTGGTGGCCATAAAAGTCGGATAGTCTGCCCAAATTTGTGGCAGCTATCAATTCCACCATGTAAATTAAAAAAATAAAAATAAAATAGATAATAGCGATGCCTAGAATGCCTATGAAGAAATAAAAAAATACCTATGCAAATACAAATTTCTCTTTTTTTTTAATGCAAGCTAGGGTTTTAATTGAGACTCACCCAAAAGCCTTTTGTTGTCTTCCTCTAGCTTTCAAAACATAGATTTGTGTCTACAATAACACCGCACGAACCCTTTCAAACTCAAAAAAATTGAAATTAACTTTCACTTTTCACAAATCAGGGTTTCAAAACCTGCAACAGGTTGACCACAAATCAGTAAATCAGCAGAAAATAAGGTATATCAAAAATAAAAATCCTTTGTGGATCCCACTGTGATTGCCATTTTATGAACAAAAAAATATCAACATCATACAATAATAAATAAAATAAGCAATGAAATGATATATATATATATATATATATATTGATTTGAGGATCCTTGATATATTTTTTACAAATATTTTTGCCCCAAGCGCACAAGGATATGATCACAAATAAAGACCTTCTTTCCAAAGATACAATGAACAAGAAGGGTGAAACCCTTATTGATATTTGAATGAATGGTGGTGATAATGATCTTCTCTGCTACAAAAAAATTCTATTTAGGGGCTTGTGTATCCTTGCGTACCATCTTTTGCTTTAACAACACATTAATAACCTGTAACCTGTGCATCTAAAATCAAGCGATTAATAGTATATGTGGGCTTCCATAGTGTGAAGCCCTTGCAAATCAAAACTATAAAACCCTAGAACATAAATAATTGTAGACATAAAATAAAATGTAGAATACGTAAAGCATAAAATCAATATGCCTAATTAATACCTAATACTAACCTATGCATGCGAGGGTTTTGAGGTATTATTGAGAAAAAATTCTTCAACCCTTATTCACAAAAATGGAATAATATTTTATAACCCTTCACTTAATATTAGGGTATTGACGATGACATATGGATGGTTAAGATTAAAACTTGATGAGCAGCTAAGATTGCAACTTGATAAGTGATACAAATTGCATTTAATGAGTGGAAAGGATTGCCACATGGCCTGCTAAGATGGAGTTTTGATGGATGGCTTATATATATATATATATATATATATATATATAATGAATGATGAATGGCTAGAATTTGGTGTCTATAGTTTATTTACATTGTTATGGTGAATTTTCTTAGTCACATAAATAGTGATCATGGTGGGACGCTTTACCTTTAACACATTTGGCACTTGATTTTTTGCATGAGCTTTGTTCCTTGCATCTATCATAGTATGTATTGTGTGTTTTTCTTAGGTTTATTTATACTTGATTGCTTGTTTTATTTTCTTTATTAACTTTCTATTTCTATCACCGGTGCTTAGAAGAAAAAAAGACACAATCACTTCAATCAAATCAAGGCTTAATTTTGTAAGATCTACCCACCTAAACTCATAAATTATTGCCTAAGGCAACTATCAGACTTAGATATAACCACCCAAGGTGGCTACCAGAATCAAACACAACTACCCAAGATGGCTACCATACTCAGACACAACCACCTAGTTTGGCTACCAAATTTTGACACAACTACCCAGGGTAGATACCAAACTTAGAAACAACCACCTAGGATGACTACTAGACTTAGACACAACTCGGACTCAACCACACAAACATAGAATTAGAGGCACACTAGGCTCAATTTATTTTCTTTCTAGTATAGAATCATAGGTTAATATCTTATATTCCTTATTTTTGCATAGAGGCTCATGTCACAATTCATTTCTTTGTCATTTCTTGTTTGAATCACAAATTGCTTTTAGTCATCTCTTAATTTGCATAAAGACTCAAGGCTCATTATATTAATCATTGTTGTTTCATGACTCATTAGATTAAATCAAAGACTCAAGGCTCATTAGTTTAGTTTTTATTTACTTTTAAAGACTCAAGGCTCATTATTTTAGTTATTATTTTCTTTCAAAGGCTCATTAGCTTAGTTGTCATTTTATTTCAAGACTCATTAGCTTAGTTATTATTGCTTTCATGGCTCATTAGATCAAGTTTTCTTTTCATAGCTCATTAATATAAAGGTTATTGTTTTCCTTGAAGCCTTAGGGTTAGCTTTAGATCTGCATGGTAAATAGTCATTTTTAGAATCAAACATCAAAATCAAAACCAAACCAAAACAAACAAAAAAATCAAATCAAATCAAGCACACACTTTGCATGATACATTTTGTAAAGGTTTTGTGAGGAAAATCAACTGGTGATATAGGATTTCACCACCAACATCGGTTGATCCTTTAGACACCATAGTTAGATCGTATAGTTTCCTAGACTTTATCATTGAGAAGTTAGTTACCCTTAGGGCTATCTCAAGGTAATTTTGAGGTTATATGCCCTTTTGTTCATAGGGTTTAATGATTTTTGGACTCACAACTATCATTTTTATCCAAGCTCACCGGAGGGTGAAGCAAAATCTTGGCTAGGCAAGTAGCAAGATATAGATAGTGTGGCCTCTCTTAGGAGTTTTTTTTACCCCTATAGGATACCCAAAGTTGGACCACCATCCTAGGAAGCCACATTAGCCATTTTTGTCTCATTCCTCATTAGGGTATTAAACATAAACACACCCTTCTAGATCTCATTCCATCACCCTTCATAGTTCCTAGGTTTAGGAAACATCAAACACATAAAAATAAAAAACATCAAAAATTACAAAAACATTATAAAACATCAAAAAAATCAAAACACAGTATAAAATAAGGGTTAAAATATTCACCCCATCGTCTGAGATTAAGGCTCCTTTTGCCCAAAAAACAAGGACCTCCTGTTAAAATATGGTTAGCATCCTCCATATTGTTAAAACGGATAATGAAGAACCCTCGAGTTAGAGCTACCAACTCCAAGTTGCCTAATGGTCACCATTTACCCGTCACCCAAGCCCTAATAGTCTCCATGTTTAGCCTACCTCCCAAAAACTTGCCTACGAGGGAGAATTATTCCATTGAAATAAAAGGGCTCATGGAACTTGTCGGGGCTGAAATTTTATTATTTATTGGAACTAGGAGCGGAAGAGAGAGAACCTACTTTATTTTTCCTCTAATATTCTCAACAAAAGATAGCCACTTCTTGGGCCAAGAATTGTCCTTCGTATATTTTTTGTTGAGGTCTTTCTGAGGAGGTTCGGACCTCCGCGTGATGCCCGCCTTCAAATCTTTCATATCCTGACCACCTTCCTCTGGATCCTCACTTGATCCATGCTTGAGGTTTGCACCCAACCCTTCTATACCTGCTCTACCTTTGCCACCTTAGCTGAGATTCCTACCCAAAAAATTCAAACCCTCACTCCCGCCGCAACCGCTAAACCTTAGCTCACTCATTCTAGATGATGCAATTTAACAAAACAACCATTATTTATTTAATTGATTACTTGATTTTTTGTTTGTATAAATAGTACATTTTCCTTGTAAAAAAACAAGAAAACACCATAAGCACCATTGCTAAGAACCTCTAGTTTACATCCCACTCCATTCTTGATTTCCTATGGTATCGACCCATAGTCAAGCTAAGTCCTAAGTCTCCATGGACCATTCAAGTCAATCCTCCCATCCTTCATCTACTCCCCTGACTCATCAGGGGATGTGTCATAAATTCACCATGGTAGACTATATAATGAAGCCCACCATCACATCTCTCACCTGGCTAAGACACATCACACTAGATATGATTTTGGAACAATTCACCATGAGATCCACACCATTCCTCCTGAACCACCCAAATATAAGACTCCCATCTCTCTACCCAATCCTATTGTCACACCCATCGAACTTGATGTTTCCCACCTTCTCTTTACCAATTCGATCTATCATGTCCAATCACCTTCTACCACCCAGGATACCTCTTAATCATGTCTTCCATCACCTAGATCACCATGACCATCCCTACTCTTGCTACACATTCCTTCCTACATTGACCCCCACTCTCCCAAGTGTAAGCTTATAAACCCTATCATCCTCTATTGCCTCCCACATATTTTAGTTTTCACCCCACCTCAAGTGTGCCAAATTTTGGAATACCATCAAAGTTTTTCCCACTTGAGGGAACTAATCTCACCCTCTCGTAGCACATAGTAGGCCAAATTTTTGTGAACACTGATCTAAACCACCCATCTTCTTCTAATCATATTCATTCATCATAATGTTAGCACATTTCCACATCACCCTCCTATATCATGCACAATTATCACCAACATCATCAAATCGAATTTTGTGTCACTTCCAATATGTACACATCCAACTTTTCTTCTTTTCAATTTTTTAATCTACCTCAACAATCTATAGCTCTAAATATCACTCCTTCCATAACTTACCCTTTTTCCACCACCATTCATATCACTGGTGCACATGTGGTAGTCCCTTCTACATCGTGTTCTACTTACCCTTCTCACTATTATGATCCTCTTTTTTTCTTCTCATAATTTATCTTCACAATAAGTGCCCCCTAGCACTTATCCATGTCACATCCACTCTTCACACACTGCTCATATTCCTCAACAACCATCTCATATTCTCAATCCTCCATATCATCTATCTACCTAGGGCTCCTTTTTCTAATCTCCATCATGGGTATCATATCCACCCACCATACCCACAATATAGTCTTACCCTCATGATTCTCATTAGTGGCAAATGATAGTCATAAAATCAACATCAACATCTACCACCACCTAACCAACACCAATTCACCTTTGATCAATACCAACACCATTCTCATCAACATCAACAATAACCACCTCCAAACCAACATCTATTTACCTTACAATAATACCAAACACCTCCAAACCAACATCCATCTACCTCACAACCATACTAATCACATCTAACCCAACAACCACATCAGTTGACCTCCATACAACCCCCTATTCATATCATCCATCGTATACTCAACCCCAACCACCCCAACACATTATCAAAATCTAATTCATCAATCACCATAATTTTCTCCACATACCTAGGACCAATGTCATCAACTACACCAATATCTTCCCTTGGATTCCTAGGTTCCCCAAGCTCCATATTCTAATCCCAACCATCATCATTACTATTAACTTCATTCACATCAGTCATATCCCCCTGTTGAGCTATTCTATTTGACTCATCATGGTGCACCCTATTCAGCTCCATAGGCCATACTATATGCATTTCAACTCTTGGCTAACAAGGTCAATAGTTTAGAATCACAATTTTCTAGCACTGGGTACCAAAAGCTGACACTGAGTCAACTCTAAAATTACAATATCCACCCTTCAATCCCAGCACTATCGTACCCTCCCTTGTTTGAAATAAATAAATTTTAAAAATTCAAGGTAAAAGAAGATCCTCAAGATCATGTGAGCACTTTCATCAATTCCTATTATCTCATAAATGAGATAGACCCTCTCATACTCTGCACTTTTTTTTTATCCCTTACAGGAGGAGCTTTAGATTGGTATAATCACTTGTCCAGGCATAACCTGTATAATTTTGAACAATTGACCAATCTCTTTCTTGATAAATTTGCTCTAAATGTCAAAAATAAAACCACATTGATATATCTTACCAATATTTTCCAATTTGATGATGAATCATCCTTTATTATGACAATCAATGGAGAGTTGTATTAACTAAATTACCATTTTCTATTCTCATCACTAAGCTAACCCAAAAATTCACTTGGAGTTATTCAAAATCGATTTTCCTCTTTTTACAACTCCAAAAATATTGAATTCTCAAGGAAGCCTTGACCCAAGCCAACATCATCGAAGATATCAAAATTCAAGAGGGAGAGATCAAGCTTTGAAAGAAAGAATGGCCAAACAAAAATACTAAGGGAAAAAACAACAACAATCAATCTAAGCCCACCTAGGTCAACTAGGTAGTGTTGAGTACCCCAACCACTCAACCCCCACAACCTCAACATCTCCCACAACAACATTCATATACATTGCAACAACTGACATACAATGCTGTGCCACCTCCTACTCGACTTCAAATCACAACCAACTCACTTATGAGTTTGGACACCCTCAATGACCTCCACATAACTTCATGCCTCTTTCAAAGCCCTTGTAAACCATATATCAAAAACTCATAGATGCACAATTGATCTCTTTACCTAAAATAAGGCCTAAATATCCAAACAAACCCAAAGGAAGACCATGGATACGAGATATGCGATGCATACCCTTAATGTTGTATCATTACCTCAAATATACCCATGAGGGTTGCATTCACTGCATTTTGATGAATGACAAATATTTCAAATATTATTTCATAGTCACCCATCCACATGCATCTCCTTTAACTTCCACACATATATCCCTCACACATCTCCCACTCAAATCATCTTACCATTCAACCTTATCTCACCCTCTCTTACCTGCACCACATGTACCCAATTCACAACCTATTTACTCTGATTCCTCCTTCTTCATCCTTTGGCACTAACCGTGCTCCTCATATCACCCCAAATCAAACCCATACACCTTATTTTTATTGTTTGCATCTCTATCCCCAACATCATTCACATTTCTTCCATCCTTCTCCCAATGGTCAACTATTTCACCCTTCCTCTAGAACTCAATTCGATCACCCTACTCCCCAACCTCTCCATTCTCCATATTCTTCTAATAACCCTTATTCATCCATAGTTACTCAACATCCATATCTAACCCCTCCCATTGTACCTACACCACTTCATACACCTCCTCCAGCCCATTTTTTCTATTACCTCCCACTAACTTCATCCAGACCGTACATTTCTACTCCTTCCAACAATCCTAATAATCGACCCATAACCCCTATATCTGCTCTCATCACCTCCATCATTGGATAGGTTACTACCACCATCACTTCTACCACTTTTTCCACTCTTACCTCCTTATACTCACACCCAAACAATATTCCTAAACCATATCTTCTTCCATGATGTCTGATCCACACCATCTCTAAAGTCGTCTGAGGATAACCCATCCATCCTTGACACGTTTCAAGTGACACACACTCATTTTTTTCCACCATAATCTACATACCCATCCCTTTCCATGGACAACATTGATATTTCATCCTCATCCACCTCTTAAATTCCCCCATCTCCAACCTCTAGTGTCATTATATATATGACTACTCCTAGCATAGGAGAATATCTTGTACATAGTGTCACATTTATGCCTTCAATTATAGATACAGTTAGGGATTTTGGTCACCCTAGCCATACCCCCTTAACCATAAAATTTATTTTCCCCATGTGCTTTTCCTCTAATCACATTAATTATGTGTATGGGAGAATCGATTCATCGTTAGAAAAATCTCTTGATAAAGAGCCTGAAGCATTATTTTTTGGAAACATCAATTTTTTGGATAACCCCACATTTACCATGAGGTACTTTCAATGATTTTTTTGGATAGGATGTAGTCTTCGATGCTATGAGCAAGGAACACACACTATTTTAGAGTCTCATTCTTAGCCCCCTCAATATAAATCCAACTTAGGATATGATCAACATTCTCTGATCGGCCTCCTCAAAGATGATCTATGATGCATTATCCTTGGCCTCAAGCAGGAGAGTGATGATCTTGAGTATGCTCACCTGTCACCAGATGACATTTTCTAGGTTTCCACAATTCATGCCATTCCATATGACACCTTGAAATATGAGTCTAATGAGCCATTTGAGGCACTTTCGATTACCTCTGATAGCTTCAAATAAGAATCATCCTCCATTGTCCCCATTACAAATGTGGATAATTTTTACCTACATCTATTTCCCATTTTGTTTCATATCCTTCCTATGCTCCTCCCATTGGTGCACCCCAACACACCCATGCATCCTCCACCTCCACCATGACCACCTCCACCTGATCCTTACCCACCCATTCTAAATCAACTTCTTCCTCGTGAGCATGTACAAGTGAAATCAACCTCTAATCCATAATCTTATTCATTCCATCAAGTCAACATGATCTCTATTGACTTATGCACACTCCATATTCCAAATAACCTTGGACATACCATCCCCATCAACACCAGTTTCATCAAATTTGATCTGATTTCATCCCCTCTATGTATCTCTAATTTTTTACCTTTAGATCAATTACTCGGACTTATATGTTTACTTGCCCCCTTCTCTCCCTCCTTTACCTTCTTTCATTTATCATGCCAAATTCAATGATACTACATCAAAACTCTCCATTAATGTCACATATAACTTTCACCTCATTCCCACCAGTCATTAATTTGAGGAGGGTTCCTAAATGCTCATTGAGGAAACCATCAATATCAACATCAACATCAACATCGACCTTGACAACCCCAAAATCCTTAAACTCAAAAAAATCCTCTCATTCAAATAGAAAGAAAATTTTGTTAAACTCTCAACTGAATACCAACATGTTTTCACATGGTCCTACAAAGACATGCTTGGCCTTAATTTGGATCTGGTTGTTTACAATCTCACATTAAATCCCAATGCCAAACTGGTCAAAAAAAAGCTGAGGAAACTTCATCCTACAATCGATCTCATGGTTAAAGAAGAATTTTGAAAGCTATTAGACTTGGTTTATCCAACCAATTTATTATCTATAATGGATTTCAATCATGGTGCTTGTTGGTATGCCCAATGGGAGGATACACATTTGCACTAATTTTTGTGACCTAAACAAAGCATATACTAAGTATGGTTTTTCTCTTCCCAACATTGATACACTCATGGATTCCACCACTAACCATGAAATGCTCTTACTAATGGATAATTTTTCAAGATACAACTAAATTTGAGTCAATATTGATGACTATCACAAGACAACCTTTACAATTTCTTGGGAAACATTTTGCTACAAAGTCATGTCATTCAGTATCAAGAATACAGGACTTACATACTAATGTGCCATGACTTACATCTTCCATCCTATATGCATAAATTTATTGAAGATTATGTGGATGATATTTTGGCCAAATCTTAAACTTGTCATGAGAACATCGATGTTTTGCAAAAACAATTGACCAATTACTCTAGAATAATGTCTGACTTAACCTTAAAAAGTGTATCTTTGGCATCACTTTAGGAAAATTATTAGGGTTCATAGTGTAGATCCAAAAAAATTTCACCCCTTTCTTCCAAGCTAATGGATCCATGCCTAAAATGGGGAGGGAAAATAATGGATTTGTACCTTGGATGAGAAGCACTTGAGTTGTGCTCTCCTTGGTATTTTTCAATGAATTGGGTGAGGGTTCACTTGGAAAAACTTTCTATGGTGGTTTTCATACCTAGGTAAGGTGGATGTTTGTTGAACTCTTTTATGTGCACACACCTAGGGTTTGGCCAAAATGTAACTATTGCCTAGCTATATGCATTCCAAATTTTGATAAAAACAAGGTATACAAGTCTAGCTAGAAAGCTTGGTAAATTTAACTAAGATGCAATGATTTTCTAGAAAGAAAAGGGTGAAATTCTATGCTAACACTTTTTTTTTTTCTTTGGGTTTTGTGTTTTCTTAATCAAATATGCTAAATGCAATTTGATATGACTAGATTAATGTTTTTTGGTCTTTCCATTCTTTGAAGTTTCTTAAAAATTGCAATTGATGTAAAAGTGATATATCTAAGTTTATATATTTTTGTCTTTTGTATTTTTCAAAACTAGTATGATTGATATAAAATAATGCAACTAAATCTATGTTTTTTTTTTATCTTTGTGCTTTACATTTTTCAACTAGTAATCAATGTAGATATAATGCAACTAAAATTATGTTTTTGATCTTTTTGTTTTAATTTGTTCAACTAATGCAATTTGGTATAAAAACAATGCCACTAAGTGTATAGTTTTAATATTTTATTTTTAATTTTTTCAACTAATATGATAAGTGCAATGTAACTAATCTTATGTTATTTTTGTATTTTCTTTCTTTCTTTTTATTTTTTGTAAATGCTTGCAAGGCATAGAAGTATAAATCTAAAGTATGATTAATCTAATAAAAATCAGGTTTTAGATCCTTCCCTGGTCCATATGCTTGATTTCAGATAAATTTGAGTGCTTACAATATGAATTCGAATTTTTGCATTATGAATTTGGATGTTCAAAATTTTCAAATAAATTTAGGTCAATTGAATATGTTCAAAGCCTACAATTTCATAGTACAACACTAAAATTAATAATCAAGGGTGGGGATCTACTTAGTTTAGAATAGATCATGATCTGTAACAGTCAAATACCCTCAATTTTTGCAACAAATCATATAAAAAATAAAGGATATATGGATCTAATACAAAATATATAAAATTAAATGCAGTAGACATACTTACAATAAAGAGATATAGTGGAATAATTAAAGTAAGAAAAAGGACATAATGCAACTATGAATCAAGTTGATAATCATGCAATAAAAATTTTGCCTCCAACATTAATTAGTATGATTTCAAACTTTATGTATGTTTTCAAACTTTATGTATAATTTTGGATGTCCCAAAAATATCCAACAGCTAGTTCTGTAAAAGCAATGGTCAAAAATCGGGCTTTTTTAACAAATTTAGGTGACCCAAATTTGTTAGACCTATGTGCACTATTTTAGAATTTTGGAGGACCAAATAGAGTCAAAATGGGATAGATATTATACCGTTGGAAATATATTTTAGATACCATTCCAATGGTATAATATTTGAAAGAAATGAATATTATTTGATCGAGTAAAATTTAGCTCAAAGTTGAACCTTGCCATAAATGCATAAAAATAAGATCTTATTAATGCAAAACATATGAAATAACTTTCTTACAGTGGTGGCACACTAGATATAATTATTTTATGTTGTTGAAATGATGATGGCCAAGTGAAATCCATCTTGATCTTGCAAAAAAGCTCCTAAAACCTCATTTCTCATCACCATTGATCTCACCATTCTTTCACCATCCCTGCATCATCCTATTGTTCTGAAGGTAGGATGGGGTTTTAAAAGGTGAGGGAAAACTAAGAAAAGGTAAACAAATCAAATTTGTTAGGAGAAATTAGGAAAAACTCTTAATTTGGATAAATTTGGATATTTTTGGAAGTTCTGAATTTGTGCAGAATCTAGATTTTACCCATACTAGGTTCAAATCCAAATGATGTGCCAAATTTATATGCACGTTTTATTTGAAAAAAAATCGGATGGTTTGACAAATTCAAATGTCTGAATTCATCCTGACAAATTCAAATTTCCGAATTCATGTTAACAAATTTGAAAAATCTGAATTTGTTAAAAAATTGGAGAAAGACAAGAATAATTCTTTAATGGGCACAAAAATCAAGGTAAAATAAGTCATATCATAAATCATTGGAAATATCTTTTTGAGCCTAATCTAATGGTTAATTTTTGGGAAATTTGGAGGGGATTTGTTTAGGTAAAATTAAGCTCAAAGATGACCTTACTTTTCTAGGAGAAAAACTAAGGAAAATGACTCATCTTAATGGGTCAATTTTTCATGTCTATGTTTTACCCCCTCTTTGGCGTATTTATGAACAATAAATATGTCAAATAAAGGTGTAGACATCTTGAGTAGAAGTGATAATGATTGACATGGGAAAAAAAGGAGTAGATGGTTTAGAATGAATGGTTCATGGGAATTGATTTTTAGAGAAATTATTACTAATTTGTTGGGTAGGATGCCCCCTCAAGTTTCATGAGGAATGCCATATTCCTAATGGAAATTGAAATGACTGATAAAGAGATAATGATGGAGTAGCTGAGAGGATCCAGCTAAATGGTAAATTGCTTTGTGTATACAAATTTTTGCTTCTTGATGTATGTTGTAAATGATCTAGATGGTAATGCATGTTGATTTTGATGCATGTTTTGAATGATCTAAATATATGATGATTGCATACCATACTGTTGTTTTTGTTTTTGTTTGGATTTTTTTTGTGTTATGTGTAATGCAAAATATTTTTGTTGTTTTTTATGATCTTCATAATCATGCTTATGGTCATGTTTTGATTTTTAATGTACTTTTTATCATGCTTAATCAAGATACCATTGTAGAAGAGTGAAGTGTGATTTGAAGTAATTGATATTTTTAATGTAGTGATTGAATTATTTGTAGAAGAAATATTGTTTGGGAAATATACCCTTATGATTTTGATCAATCAACAATAGACCTCGAGGATGTGTGCTTGTGTATGACTGTTTATGGAGGCTTCCCCTCGCTTTGGTCATGAAGCGGATCTTGTATGAGGATTTATTGTTATTGCTAACATCAAAGGGTTATGATCCAAAAGTATTTCAAGATTTGTTGATTGAAAGTGGTAGAGTTTGATGATAAGTAATGTGTGATCTTAAGATTAATTTTATTTTAAACTTAAGAGAAGTATTATGCAATGTAAGTGATTAAGCATGAAAATTGGGATATAGGACTTGCACTAGGTATAATATTCCTATAGTGAAGTAAATGGAGAGATTTTATTAGGATTATCTCATGCCATCATCACTAAGTCTACATGCAAATATATGACCAGGAAATTATGTATGATCAATGCAAAAAAAAAAAATGTATATGGCAAACAATGATGCAATATAGTGAAATCAAAGTATTGTACTAAGTGGTAGATATAATATGTAAGATTAATATTTTTTTATGGGCCAATTGCGTATGCTAACAGTCACACAAATCCATGAGGAAATGGTGACTTCTGCTAATCAAAATTCAAGACAAATTTTGGTCATTTCTAGGATGAAGTCAAATTTATCAAGAACTAGTGTGTGATTTGTGTATTCATTTTTCCATCTTGACCTTAATTATGATACAAAATATCTCAAGGATCAAATATGTGTGCTTATTTATTTTATTTACCAATTTTGAGTAAGGTAATGATGCAAACCAACTTTAAGAACCAATGTGTATGCAAATGATGATTTCATTTACCATGATTTTAGGTATGTGGTTGGACTTAACTACATTGCAATTCAAGCTATCAAAAAGCTAGTTGATCCATAAGCTGACATTAGTCTATACAAAATAAGGTCGCTAATGTGACAAACATGTCACCACATGTAATACTACTCTATTTCTAGGCGGGATTCATTCATCCCATTGATGTAATAGGGATCACCCCATGGTGTTCAAATAACTAAGGAATTCTAGGGATTCAAGCTCATTACCCCATTATTTTATTTTAATTACTTAATTGCTTTGAGTAGGGATTCTTGTTCACTTTTTTGAACAAGGGAATTTTTATTTTCTTTGTAGTAAAACTACTTTTCTATTTTTTTTATTTTTCTTTCTTTTTGCTTTTTTTTCTTTTTTAGGGATACTTGCTCGTTTTGTAGAGGAGCAAGGGATTTTATTCGGGTAGGGGGGATCTTGTCCTTTTTCCAATTATTAGCATTCTAGACCATGCGCATAATAGGATAGCAAGGGAAACCTTTTGCTTAAGGAGCTAGGACCACTATGTAGCATCATTGCTTTTGTGCAAAATTATTTTTAAGATGTGTAAGTGTGTTTTGGTTCAAAACAAGTGGCAAGATCAGTTCCTAAAACTTCAAAATTTATTTAGTAAAGCAGTAATATTTTTGGTTCAAGAGATATTTATAATTAATATCAAGAATAAATATTTTATTAAAGTGTGAATTTGGTGAGTGGTTCAAGATAGACTCTAAATCACATCAAAAAGGCCAAGATTGACTATGAATTTGATAGCATCTATCTGATATTTAAATAACATAATAATTGGATGTGACTATTTGTCATATGCAATTGGACCAAAGGTAAATTTTGGGAAGTGCAAGAGTGTAGTTACATGATAGATGATTATGGTTTATGTAATGCAATGTGGAGATGACAGTTGTGTTAAATGAGCTATATGCAAACCTAAATGACATGCATAGGTGAATGAAAAAAAAACTCCAAAAGGTCAAAATAAAAATTATAAGATGTTTTGAACACGCTATGAGTGTAGCACTTGCTAATGGTTGAAAATAGAAGAGATATACCCACTGGGATGTATGCTTGCAAATGGTTGAATGGAGGTTGCCCCTCACTCATGACCATGAAGCTATCCACTATGGGGTGCTAAGATGATGGGAATGATATTGCTAAAGCAAGTACTACTCAATAGGGTTGTATATTAAAATGCATGAATCAAGGCCAATGAAGCAAAACAAGAACTATATCCCTCACCTTGGGGAGATATAAGCAATAAAAACTTTCCCAAGTCAAGGGATATAGAATGGCATGAGCGAATACAATGATGGAAATACAATGATTGTAATGCAAACTAGATGAGAATACAATACTTATGTATAAATTTTCTTTGGTTTGATTTTATTGTTTCTCTTTTTTATTTGATTATTTATTTATTTAATTATTATTTTTTTGATTTTTTTTGATTTTTTTATTTTTGATTATGGAATTGGTGGTATATACAAGATGATCTATATACACTATACAAGGTGATTTATGCATAACATTTCTAAGGTGGCTTCAAAATCAAAGGAGGTTTTGAAGGACCACTTGGTTGTGGTGAAGGTGATTGAAGCTGATTTGTTGATAGTTGAGATTGTTGTGATGAAGAATGATGAGTAGATATAGATGAAGAAAAGTGATGGACAAAAGACGATGATGATGATAAAGAGGAAAAGAATAGAGAATTTGATGTGATGATGATAAAGAAAGAGAGGATGAAGGACAAAATGTGATGGAAAAAATGTGGCAATGTTGATAAAGAGGAAAAGAAGAGAGAAGTTGATGTAATGATGATAAAGAAAGAGAGAATGAAGAACAAATATTCCCTATGAATAGGAGAGGTTCATAAAAGTTTTAAAAGGGATATCTTAGTTGGAGGATTGTCCCATTGTTGTTGAATATTGAAGGAGACTTTAGGTTGAGACTTCAACACTAAAGATGGGTTTTCTATGATTGTATCCTCTTTTTTATTATTCTTCAAAATTAAGAGAGGTCTTGAAGGTTGGTTGGATGAAGAATTTATCTCTTGCTTGTCAAGGTAATTCATTTAAGCAAGAACTTGTTTTGTTGTAATTTTTGCTACCAATATGATAATATCATTGTGATGAGGCACATTAGGATATGAAACTTGATTGGTTTCCTATTTTTGATGATTGGGTAAGGGATTTTGGAAGATCCCCATGTCTTGATTAGTTGTGGGTGTAGGAGGTTGATTGTTCATTGGAGGATTATGATCAAGAATAGGTTGAAAATCCTCTACAACAAAATGACCTACATCAATCAAGTCTTGAATTGCATATCTCAACTTCTTGCATGTTTGTGTCATGTGTCCATCCACTCTATGATATTCACAATGTAGCTCAAGCTTATACCAATTTGTTGTGGTATTAGGTTATCTTATGGGTGGTAACTCAATCATGTTTGTATCTAGCAAATATTTAAGGATTATGGTCAATGGTTTTTTGAGCTTTGTAAACTTATGTGGTGAAGGTTTTTGAGGGACTTTCAACATTTCTCTTAGGAATTTAGTAATAAATGGTTGATTACCTCATTTTTCTTGATTTTGAGTAGAATGATGATAGGCAGGTTGTGAAGTATGGTGTGAGTGCATGGTAGGATTAGAAGAAGAAGTATTTCCTTGTTGAAATGAATGTGTTGTGTTGAAATAAGAATGTTGAAATGGTTGTGATTGCAGTAATGGTGGAGAAGAATTATATGTGGATTGAAAAGCATGACATGGATGTGTGGTGGAAATGGTAACATCATTATGAAGAGGATTGAAAAAGGGAGGATTGTTTTGTTGAGGTGGATATATAGTTTGGAAAGAAGAATATGGAAGTGGTTGTGGAGGAAATTCTGATGGGAAATATTATGGGAAGGAAAATTGTGGAGGGATTGGTTGAGTGGGAAAGGATGAAAAATGAGGAAATTGTGATAAAGATGATGTTGAATATGGATGAAGTTGTGAATGAGATTGACCATAGTCAACCAATGTAGCTGGTGGAATTCCCCCAACATTGGTAATTGGGGTAGTAACATAAATAGGTTCATATTGAATTGGGTTATTTGCAAGACCCATGATCTCTTCACCATTTCTAAAAGTGATATTCATTTTTGTTTTGTTTTGTTTTGTTCTATTTTTTACTTTTTTGAAAACAAATGAAGGCAATAAAATTAAAGTAAGGATGTATTCACATTAGGTTCACCAAATAATATAGACCCAGAATATGTGCACCCCTTTCTTCCAGGCTGATGGATTTGTGCCTGAAATGGGGAGGTAAAATAATGGATCTTCACCTCAGATGAGAAGCACTTGAGTTGTGCTCTCCTTTGTGTTTATCGACGAATTAGGTGGGGTTTCACTAGGAAACACTTTCTATGGAAGTTTCCACACCTAGGTAATGTGGGTGTTTGTTGAATTATTTTATGTGCATGCACCTAGGGTTTGGCCAAAATGTAACTATTGCATAGCTATATGTGTTTCAAATTTTGATGAAAATAAAGTATACAAGTCTATCTAGAAATCTTGATAAATCTAACTAAGATGCAATGATTTTGTAGAAATCAAAAGGTGAAAATCTATGCTAACACATTGTTTTTATTTTCTTTGTGTTTTGTGTTTTCTTAATCCAATATGCTAAATGCTATTTGATATGACTAGATCTATGTTTTTTGGTCTTTTCATTCTTTGAAGTTTCTTAACAATTGCAATTGATGTAAAAGTGATATATCTAAGTTTATATCTTTTTATCTTTTGTATTTTTCAAAACTAGTATGATTGATATAAAATAATGCAACTAAATCTATGTTTTTTTTATCTTTTAGCTTTAAGTTTTTCAACTAGTAATCAATGTAGAATATAATGCAACTAAAATTATGTTTTTTATCTTTTGTTTTAAGTTGTTCAACTAATGCAATTTGGTATAAAAACAATGCCACTAAGTGTATAGTTTTAATATTTTCTTTTTAAGTTTTTCAACTAATATGATAAGTGCAATGTAACTAATCTTATGTTCTTTTTTATTTTCTTTATTTCTTTTAATTTTCTATAAATGCTTACAAGGCATAGAAGTATAAATCTAAATTATGACAGATCCAAGAAAAATCAGGTTTTAGATCCTTACCTCATCCAGATGCTTGCTTTCGGATAAATTCAGGTGCTTACATGATGAATTCGGATGTTTGCAATATGAATTCGGATGTTCTAATTTTTCAAACAAATTTGGATCTACCGAATATGTTCAAACCCTGCAATTTCATAGTACAACACTAAAATTTATAATTAGGGGTGGGGGATCTTCTTAGGTCACAGTAGATCATGATCTGTAATAGTCAAATCCCCTCGATTATTTTAGCAAATTGTATGAAAAATAAAGGATCTATGGATCTAATACAAAACATGTAAAATTAAATGCAGTAAACACAGTAACAATAATGAGATACAGTGGAATAATTAAAGCAAGTAAAAGGACATAGTGCAACTATGAATCAAATTGATAATCCTGCAATCAAAATTTTACCCCCAACATTAATTGGTATGATTTCATACTTTATGTATGTTTTCAGACTTTATGTATGATTTCGGATGTCCCAAAAATATCCAATGGCTAGTTCTGCAAAAGCAATGGTCAAAAATCGGGATTTTATGACAAATTCAAGTGACCCAAATTTGTTAGACCCTTGTGCACTATTTTGGCATTTTGGAGGACTAAACGGAGTTCTTAACTCACAAAATGGATCTTGATCACAAAATGCCTACTTTTGATAAGTTTTATGCCAATATTTTGAGGGAATAATCCAAAGTTCTTAACTCTGAGCATTACACCTCCTCACATAAGGCATTTATTGCATCTTCCACTTCCAATTCCAAAGGCAAGGGAAAGTCCAAGTTTAAGTCCTAACCTAATCCTTCCCCTTATCCTTCATTTCATAAAAATCCCAAATATTTACATAAAAAAGAGTCATCCTCCGAAGAGTCCAATTATAAACCTAAGCAGTCCAAAAGCAAAAATAGGTAAAATGTTACTTGCTCATATTGTGGATTCAATGGTCATTCCAATGATAAGTATTGGAAAAAGTTACAATACTTAGAGGAAGCCTTTAGGAATAAAAAATTATCCTTCATCTAAGGCTATTTCTAAGGATTGGATTTTGGATTCTGGAGTGACTCATCACATGATTTCATCCAAGAAGTCATTTTCCATGTTATGTTGTACTTCTACATCTTGCATTGAGGTTGGATATTCTTATTCCATTTTAGTTAAATGAAAAGGTAACATGTAGTTTGATGGTGGATGCATTAAGAATGTTCTTTATGTTCCAAACATTTCCACTAATTTTCTCTCTATGTACCAAATTTGTCATTCTAGGGGGTAAAATTATGTTGTTTACACCTCAAGGAGCTGAGATTAGAGATTTGAGTGACCCACAATCTATTGTTGCACAAGGAGTTGCTAACCATAGATCACGTCTTTATCACTTAGAGAGTTTTAACTCTTCACTTGGAGGTACTTGTTTGGTGGATCATGTAGATAAAAAAGCAAGATTTGGCATGAGATATTTGGCCATCTCAATTATAGATATTTGAATAATTTAAGCACTCATGATATGGTCATTAGATTAGCTAAGGTCTCCTACATTGATGGAGTTTTTTTGGATTGTATGCTTGGAAAACAACATCAAGATCCTTTTCCCAAAGGTAAGTCCAAGAGAGCTTCTTCCAATATTGATTTGGTGCATAGTGACTTGATGTTTTTCCCACTTCTTTTTTGGGATATAAGTATGCACTCACCTTTATTGATGATTTCTTGAGAACTTGGGTATATTTTCTCAAGTTCAAGAGTGATTTTTTTGCTACATTCAAAGTCTTTAAGGATTTTGTTGAGAATCAATCTTCGAGTTACATCAAGAAGCTTCACACAGATAATGGGAGGAGTATTTCAACAGGGAGTTTTCAAATTTTTAGCCCTTCAAGGGATTCTAGATCAACACTCTGTCCCACATACACCACAATAGAATGGTGTAGCTAAGAGGAAAAATAGAACACTCAAGGAAATGGTAAATTGTATGATGCACTCATGAGATTTACCTCCCAAGTTTTGGGCCAAGGTAGTCAATTGTGCAAATTACATTCAAAATCACACACCTCATCGAGCTCTTGAGTAGATGAATCTAAAGGAATCTTGGACATTTACCAAACATAATATTTCTTATTTTCACATTTTTGGGAGTGAATCATGGGCTAATGTTCCGAAGAATAAAATGACAACTTTGGATAGAAAGATCAAGCCACTCATTTTGGTTGGCTATTGTGAGGATATGAGGGCTTATAGATTACTAGATCCAGATACACATGAAGTGCATTTTTTAACTCATGTTCAATTTGATGAGCATTATTCTCCAACTTAACCCACTCTTTCTACTCATTCTTCTTCTCCATCCTCATCTAATTTTCACTTTGAATATGATTATTTTGATGATGGTCACAATGAGGATGAGGACATTATTGAGATAGTTGTAGAGGTTCCTGCACATGTTGCCCCCATGCCTAGATTATATCAGATTATAGTTGAGGAGGTAGCACCTTTCATTGAAGGTCTTCCACCTTCAAGGCATACTTCTACTTTCAGCATGGGTCTTCTTTATCAAGCATTTTTTGTTGATCCACAAAGGTTTGGTGAGCCCCATGGCATTTGGGAGTGAGATGATACCATGGATTATGAGTATTCTTCCTTAATGAAGAAGCATACTTGGGATTTGGTTCCTCTTCCAAAAGGAAGAAAAATGGTGAGATGAAAATATGTGTATCACACCAAATATGTAGCATATGGGTCCATTCATAGGTACAAGGCTCGACTTGTGGTAAAGAGGTTTTCACAAGTTGAGGGGGTTGAATACTCTGAGATGTTTACTCCTATTCCTAGGTTGGATTATGTTCATCTTGTACTCTCTATTACTACATCACAGGGATGGTTAGTTTACTAGATGGGTGTGAAGAGTACCTTCTTGCATGGATATTTGCAAGAAGATATTTATATCGAGCAACCTCCAAGATTTATACAGGATTTGTGTGTTAGTCTCACAATGACACTGAGAGGGGGGGTGAATCAGTGTAGCTCTTAAAAACTTAAATCTTCAACTCTTAATGCCGAAACAATGAAAACTTAAAACCCAATAAAGCAAATATAACAAAAGAGCATCACACAACACAAGATGTACCGAGGTTCACCAGTTTTGGCTACTCCCTAAAAATTGACTGTTTGGACTCCCATCCAAATCCAACCTTTGCAAAGCAACAACTTTACAATCAATTTACCAGCACACACTGGAAGGAGCACCAACCCCTGATTTATCTGCAACAACAGAAAGGAGCACCAACCCCTAATTTATCTGCACTAACAAAAAGGAGCACCAACCCCTGATTTACCAGCACCAACTGGAAGGAGCACCAACCCCTGATGCCAAGCACCAACTTGGACTTCTATTCTGAAACTAGAAGATTGACATAAAGATGCCTTCACTTTTACAAGACCCTGACTGGTCTATTGCTTTCTCAACATCGCCCACTCTTCACACAACACACACCTTGCTCGCTCGCCTCCCGTGCACTCTCCTCATGCTTCACATATCACACACCTCTCTCGCTCACCTCTCATGCGCCTCTCGCTCTCCTCTTGCTCTCTTCGCAAGATTAAATCCACCTCGCTTTAATCCCGAGCGCTTACAAAATTCTCCAAGCAACACTCCTTTTATAACCATCCTCTCTCTTTGTAACTCCAGTTGTAACTTCAGTTGTAACTCCAGTTGTAACTCCTTTTGTATATATAGAGTAGGCATTTCATCAAACACGTTACATGCAATGAATTGACACCATATTCTCCTACCATGACTGTTCGTCTTCTCGGGCATGACTGTTCGTTTTCTCCTTTGTGCATGCATGCGTTTTGGTTTTCGAAAAAGCTTTTCGATTCTATTTTGATGACTGTTCGTTTTCTCCTTCTTCGACTATTCATTTTCTCCACATGGGCATGCATTTGTTTTCTCCTTCGATGACAATACATTTTCTTCTTCATTACTGTTCATTTCTATTTTGAGGCTTTTCTTGAGTCGTGAAAACGCGACATGTCACGATATCGCGACACTTTTGTTTCACTGCTTGTCTGGCCTTTTCGAGTCGCGAAAATGCGACATGTCGCGATATCGCGACACTTTTCCTTCTCTGCCTTCCTGCTCTTTTCAAGTCACGAAAATGCGACATGTCATGATATCGCGACACTTTTCCTTCTCTGCCTTCCTGCTCTTTTCAAGTCGCGAAAATGTGACATGTCGCGATATCGTGACACTTTTCCTTCTCTGCCTTCCTGCTCTTTTCAAGTCGCGAAAATGCGACATGTCGCGATATCGCGACACTTTTCCTTCTCTACCTTCCTACTCTTTTCAAGTCACGAAAATGCGACATGTCGCGATATCGTGACACTTTTCCTTCTCTGCCTTCCTGCTCTTTTCAAGTCGCAAAATGCGACATGTCGCGATATCGAGACACTTTTCCTTCTCTGCCTTCCTACTCTTTTCGAGTCACGAAAATGCGACATGTCGCGATATCGTGACACTTTTCCTTCTCTTCCTTCCTGCCCTTTTCGAGTCACAAAAATGCGACATGTCGCGATATCGTGACACTTTTTCCTTCTTGCTCTCTCTCTTCGCTTTGGACCGCGAAAAATGCTACATGTCGCGAAATCGTGACACTTTTTCTTCCTTGCTCTCTCTCTTCACTTTGGACCGCGAAAATGCTACATGTAAAATTGTGACACTTTTTATTCCTTGCTCTCTCTCTTCCCTTTGGACCGTGAAAATGTTGCATGTCACGAAATCGTGACACTTTTTCTTCCTTGCATTTTCTCTTCGCTTTGCCAAAATCCATGTCGTGAAATCGTGACACTTTTTCTTCCTTGCATTTTCTCTTCCTTTGGCCGCAAAATACATGTCGCGAAATCGTGACACTTTTTCTTCCTTGCATTTTCTCTTCGCTTTCGCGAAATCTACATGTCACGAAATCGTGACACTTTTTCTTCCTTGCATTTTCTTTTTGCTTTCCAAACTACATGTCACGAAATCGTGACACTTTTTCTCCTTGCATTTTCTCTTCTCTTCTGGCTGTGAAAACAACATGTCACGATATCGTGACACTTTTTCTCCTTGCATTTTCTCTTCTCTTCTAGCCGTGAAAATGCAACATGTCGCGATATCACGACACTTTTTTCCCTTTGCTTTTTTGCTTCTCTTTCTCGCTCAACATGTCGCGAAATCGTGACACTTTTCTTCCTTGTGCTTTTTCACTTCTCTTTTGCATATGGGCCACTTCGATCTTCTTGGACACAACATCACTGTACATACTCTGAATAACCTCTTAACTCCTGTCCACTGCATCAACCGATCTATCTGACTGTGTTGACAACAATGACAATACTGTCGTTGCACCTTGCTCAACAATCTCCCCCTTTGGAATTGTTGGCAACACGTGCAATTTCCTGTAACTCTTTTGCAATTTCCTGTAACTCTTCTCCCCCTTTGACAATAATACCAAAGGGCTGCTGTAAACTCCCCCTGAGTCCATGCACAACATTCTCAGGCAAAAATTATTACACTTAGCAAAAATCACAAACATGAGCAAAAAGATAAACAAATACACAAATGCTCCCCCTGTGAATGTGATCCCGATAGCTAGTCAATTCTTGGGAAGCGTGACCACTCCCAATTTATTGCGAAGGTACTCAAAGACTTTCTTGGGCAACTATTTTGTGAAGATATCCGCTACTTGCTCTGTTGTTGGAACAAAATCCAACTTAACCTCACCTTTCGCAACTTTCTCCCTGCGTACAAGACGTTGTCGCTGCAATATATTCTGGCCTCTTCGTGGATAAGGAGACTGACTCTTGTTTCTTACTGTTCCACGCGACCAACCTGTCTCCAAGATAGAATGCACCTCCACTGGTACTCTTTCTGTCATAAAGTCTTCTTGGATAAGCACTCTAATCTCTGCTCATCATATTATAATTCCTGTTGTACCTTGCTTTTACTTATTTAGTATAGCTTGATCCTTTTGACTGCCACCTCCTCCGTGACTGATGACTTTGCCTCGCATCCGTTGTGCAGTTCAATGTCTCTGGTTTCTAATGGCTGCCATGAATGTTTTCATCACCTGCGTAGGTATTGATAGTGGACCGTTACCTCTAGCGTTGGAACCTCAATCTGCACGTAGTCATCAACACTCAGTATTCTGCTTCTTGCTAGGGCATATGTCAGGGCTACTCAATGTCTTAGGCGAACGTTCTTCACATGATTCCAGGGAGCATTTCTCCTCACTGTGATCAAGGGATTCCTCGAGAAATATCTCGCATTCCTCAAATAATGCAAGACTTTCTTAGGTGCATAGGCATCTTGTCCTCCTTGGCGCTTCACCACCTGGGCGCTATTCTCTCAACGTCTCTGCCTTGCATGTGCCACTTGGCACTCTTGACGAACTGGGTGCTAGTGCTACCGTTTGCTTTGACTCTGGCATCTCTTTGATAATGGCTACTTCTTTAGAGAAAATTAATGCTCTCTTATACCAAATGATGTGTTGTATTTTTGGTTAAGAAACGCACGCCTTCCCAGCTACACGTTGGCAGTAATTTTCATAATGATCATGAAGAGCTTTACCATAGTCCTCCCTCGATATTGGTAGATGAATCGAGACGTACTCACAACATGGATTCTATGTTATCTATAGATTGGGAATGTTATAGGCTTCAAAACCAGCACCTGCCAGCTTATGCTTCCATGACACGACGACTTGTGCTGCATGTTCTATCTCAGATAATGCCTATCAGCTACTGCATCAAAAACCTAGCTGTTCACCATGTTGTTCTACTGAAGCACATCAGTTTGACACTATCTGCTATTGTAACCGCCATCACCAGAGAGATTTCACAATAATAAAAAATCGGCTCTGTCAAGCCAACATCTCATGCTCCTGCTTATTACCTCCACAAACAACTACATGAACTGAAACACATTTTGACAACTATACGACAACTCCCCTGACTACTTGCCTTTCATCCTCAGATAACCAAACAACATAGGAGCATTAAAATAAAACTTTAAGATTGCTCCCCCTGAGGATGTGCTACCTGGAGTTGCTTAGTGCAATAGAGGAGTAATCTCCTTCAGTCCAAGGAGACACGATTTCCTCTCTTCTTTCTTTCTCCAACCTTTCTTGAACTTGGGCTTGAGTTTTTCAACTGCATCCCTATTTTGAACCTTTTTATGAACTTGAACATTTCTCTTGGGTGGTTGTCTCTTGTGCATCCTTGATGGATGATTATTTTCCTTTCTTTGATGCACATGATTTCTTCCCTGTCTGTGTTGCATTCTTTGTGTTTGATGAAATCTATTGTCTTGCCTTAGATTAGATACAAAAGTTCTTGGACAAAACCTTGCTATGTGCCCATGACCATTACATTTAAAACATTGCACATGGTGTTCAATCGGAAAAAGCGGATGTATTTCTACCATCATAACTCTTTGATCTATTATTCAATCCACAATAAATTGCCTTGTGACCATAATGATTGCATCTAAAACAATAGCCATTAAAAGCATTATTATGAATAAAGTGAGAGTGATAGAACCTCTTTTGTTGTGGTTGCTTTGCTATAGATCTCCTTTGATATTTTCTTCCTTTTGAAGATTCAGCTTCAGACTTTTCTTGCTTCGATCCTTCAATAGTGAACTTCTTCTTCTCTGCATATTTGGAAGATGAAGGTTGTTCAACTTTACATCCAAGACCAAGCTTAGACATGGGGCTTCTTTGTTGCCTTATCATTTCATCTAGCAACTCTGTGCTCTTCTCAAATTTGAGATTTGTATTGGCCTCTTCTAGTTGTTTCTTCAATAAAACAATCTCCTCTTCTTGTTTGCAAGCAAACAATCTCTTTCTCATTGATCTGTGACCTGAGAGTTTCTTCAATCCTTTTGGACTCTTCTACTTTTAGCTTTAGATCACTAAAAACTTTGTTAGATTCCTCTTCACGTTTGCTACATACATCGACTTTATCATCCAAGTGTGACTTCAAGGCTTCTTCTATTTTCTTGGCTTTATGAATTTGTAAGAAGAGATCTTCGATCTTATCCCCATATTCTTCCAACTTCTTGGACAATCTTCTGTTCTTTTTCCTTTCTATATTCAACTCTTCAAGTGCAACGATCAACTCACCTTCTAGATATACTTCAGCCTCAAGGTTTTCATCACATACTTCAGAATTCACTCCTTCAACCTTTTCTAGTTCAATTTTCTCTTCCACAGGAACTGAAACTGACTGAGATGCCTTATTTGAGGAGGATCTATTCTTCTTACCCATTGCGTACTAATCCAAGATCAACCCTAGCTGATTTAGCCTGATAAGGGAAGCTGGCTCTGATACCAATTGTTAGTCTCACAATGACACTAAGAGGGGGGGTGAATCAGTGTAGCTCTTAAAAACTTAAATCTTCAACTCTTAATGCCGAAACAATGAAAACTTAAAACCCAATAAAGCAAATATAACAAAAGAGCATCACACAACACAAGATGTACCGAGGTTCACCAGTTTTGGCTACTCCTCAAAAATTGACTGTTTGGACTCCCATCCAAATCCAGCCTTTGCAAAGCAACAACTTTACAATCAATTTACCAGCACACACTGGAAGGAGCACCAACCCCTGATTTATCTGCAACAATAGAAAGGAGCACCAACCCCTGATTTATCTGCACTAATAGAAAGGAGCACCAACCCTTGATTTACCAACACCAACTGGAAGGAGCACCAACCCCTGATGCCAAGCACCAACTTGGACTTCTATTCTGAAACTAGAAGATTGACATAAAGATGCCTTCACTTTTACAAGACCCTGACTGGTCTATTGCTTTCTCAACATCGCCCACTCTTCACACAACACACACCCTGCTTGCTCGACTCTCGCACACTCTCCTCGTGCTTCACATATCGCACACCTCTCTCGCTCGCCTCTCGCGTGCCTCTCACTCTCCTCTTGCTCTCTTTGCAAGATTAAATCCGCCTCGCTTTAATCCCGAGCGCTTACAAAATTCTCCAAGCAACACTCCTTTTATAACCATCCTCTCTCTTTGTAACTCCAGTTGTAACTCCAATTGTAACTCCAGTTGTAACTCCTTTTGTATATATAGAGTAGGCATTTCTTCAAACACGTTACATGCAATGAATTGACACCATATTCTCCTACCATGACTGTTCGTCTTCTCGGGCATGACTGTTTGTTTTCTCCTTTGTGCATGCATGCGTTTTGGTTTTTGAAAAATCTTTTCGATTCTATTTTGATGATTGTTCATTTTCTCCTTCTTCGATTGTTCATTTTCTCCACATGGGCATGCATTTGTTTTCTCCTTCGATGACAGTACGTTTTCTTCTTCATTACTGTTCATTTCTATTTTGAGGCTTTTCTTGAGTCGTGAAAACGTGACATGTCGCGATATCGCGACACTTTTGTTTCACTGCTTGTCTGGCCTTTTCGAGTCACAAAAATGCGACATGTCACGATATCGTGACACTTTTCCTTCTCTGCCTTCCTACTCTTTTCAAGTTGCAAAAATGCGACATGTCGCGATATCGCGACACTTTTCCTTCTCTGCCTTCCTGCTCTTTTCAAGTCGTGAAAATGCGACATGTCGCGATATCACGACACTTTTCCTTCTCTGCCTTCCTGCTCTTTTCAAGTCACGAAAATGCGACATGTCGCGATATCGTGACACTTTTCCTTTTCTGCCTTCCTGCTCTTTTCAAGTTGCAAAAATGCGACATGTCATGATATCGTGACACTTTTCCTTCTCTGCCTTCCTGCTCTTTTCAAGTCATGAAAATGCGACATGTCGTGATATCGTGACACTTTTTCCTTCTCTGCCTTCCTGCTCTTTTCAAGTCACAAAAATGCGACATGTCACGATATCACGACACTTTTCCTTCTCTACCTTCCTGCTCTTTTCAAGTCGCAAAAATGCGACATGTCACGATATCGCGACACTTTTTCCTTCTTGCTCTCTCTCTTCGCTTTGGACCGCGAAAATGCTACATGTCACGAAATCGTGACACTTTTTCTTCCTTGCTCTCTCTCTTCGCTTTGGACCGCAAAAATGCTACATGTCACGAAATCGTGACACTTTTTCTTCCTTGCTCTCTCTCTTCGCTTTGGACCGCGAAAATGCTGCATGTCGCGAAATCGCGACACTTTTTCTTCCTTGCATTTTCTCTTCGCTTTGGACCGCAAAAATGCTGCATGTCATGAAATCATGACACTTTTTCTTCCTTGCATTTTCTCTTCGCTTTGGACCGTGAAAATGCTACATGTCGCAAAATCATGATACTTTTTCTTCCTTGCATTTTCTCTTCGCTTTGGACCGCGAAAATGCTACATGTCGCGAAATTGCGACACTTTTTCTTCCTTGCATTTTCTCTTCGCTTTGGACCGCGAAAATGCTACATGTCGCGAAATCGTGACACTTTTTCTCCTTGCATTTTCTCTTCTCTTATGGCCGCGAAAATGCAACATGTCGCGATATCGCGACACTTTTTCTCCTTGCATTTTCTCTTCTCTTATGGCTGCGAAAATGCAACATGTCGTGATATCGTGAAATTTTTTTCCCTTTGCTTTTTCGCTTCTTTTTTGGTTGCAAAAATGCAACATGTCGCGATATCACGACACTTTTTTTTCTCTTTTCTTTTTCGCTTCTCTTTTGCATATGGGCCACTTCGGTCTTCTTGGACAACCTGTAACAACTTCACCCAAACATCAGAAACATCCTCATAAGCATTTAACATCACTATACATACTCTGAGTAACCTCTGAACTCCTGTCCACTGCATCAACCGATCTATCTGACTGTGTTGACAACAATGACAATACTATCATTGCACCTTGCTCAACATTGTGCAGATTATGAAGATCACTTTATGGCCTCAAATAGACCCCCAAGGCTTGGTATGATAAGATGGATTCTTTTCTTCTATCTTATATATTTTTGAGATGTCATTTTGATCCTATAGTTTACACTTTGAGGGATCGAGAGGACATCATCATCATTGTCTTATATGTTGATGATTTATTGATCATAGGTAGTTCTACTTCATGCATCCACACTGTGCAATGCTCTTTTTTCAATAATTTTGAGATGACATATCTTGGACTTTTACATTTTTTCCTTGGGTTTTATATTTTAGAGTCAAATTTAGGGATCTCTATTTGTTAGTAGAAGTACACATTGTATTTGCTTCAATGATTTGGAATAGTTGAATGTAAGCCATATCCTTCTCCTTCTCCTTTTTAGTTAGATGTTGATTTTAGTGTGACATGTTCTACTCCCAAATTTGATACCACCATTTACAAATAGTTGGTTGGAAGTTTGATTTACTTAACTCACATTCATCCTGATAAATAATTTACAATTGGTTTGGTCTCCTAATTTTTACGTGATCCATATGACAGTCATTGGTGGGCTGCCAAATGGATTTTGTGGCATCTTCGAGGGAGTTCACATTTTGGGCTTCACTTTTCTAGGGGGGCTTTATAGTTGGCTAGGTATATAGATTTCAATTGGGTTGGCTATGTTGATACTCAATAGTCTACTCCTAGTTATGTCTTCTACCTTGGTTCTTCACCTATTACTTGGGTATGCAAAAAGTAGATAACTACAGTACTTTCATCTACAGAGATAGAATACCAAGCAACAATATTGGCTAGTTAGGAGATTATTTGAATTCAATAGTTTTTTATAGATCTTGGTTTTTCGTAGGATCAGTGCAACACTTCACTTTGGTATGACAACAAAAGTACCTTACATATTTCTCACAATCCTGTTGAGCATAAGAGGACCAAATACATTGAGATTCATATGCACTTCATTCGGTAACTTATCCAAGACACTCAGTAGCATATTGTCAACATCTTCACTAAACCCTTTTCATATCCTTATTTTCATTTGTTGCGAGAGATACTTGGGGTGAAGGCAGTTGTCCTTGGGGGGTGTGGATGAGGCCACCTTCCTTTCTTCTTCTTTTCTCTTTCTAGATGGATGGATTTTCCCGCATGGTTTTTCCTCCTTCTGGTTTGAGATATTTTGGATACACATTGTACATGAGTACCTGATTAGGCCTTGTTATTAGCACTCATACTATGGATATGCCACTTCTTTTTTATCCTTAGCTTTGCTTGAGGGGTTTTTAGAGTAGGTGTTTAGACTCTAGCTCATGCTCACCTAGGTACTTTATTTTTATATTAGTTTAGCTTATTTTTTCTCACCCACTTTATGTGTAGATATTTATTTTTTTCTTATTTAGATATTATGGGGATATTTGGCATTCTTAGGGAATTACACTCATTGATTAAATTTGGAGGATTGAGATATTTTCTCCACAGATCATATTAGACCTACTTATTTGTTGGTGGATATTGATCATTATCTCTTTGTTGATCCTACGATTGTGGTAGATCTTCCTTGCCTATTTAAGCAAGGCTTCTCCGTTGTACTCATAAATCAATTTTAACATATGATACGATATTGCATTTTTTGTGTTAGCTTCCATTATCTTATTTCTATTTTTTAGTTTCTTTATTTTATTAATGTGGTATTGCTTCAACCCCTTGATCCTTGTGGCTTGGTTTGGTGTTTTGCATTTTTCATTGTTCCTTTTAATGATGGCCTAAAGGTGACCCAAAGGCTGAAAACTAGATGCAACCTAGAGGTAATGATGACCCTCAAGTAGAGACCTAGAGGTATTGGCTCAGAGGTAAACCTAGAGACAGTTCAAAAAGATAGACCTAGTGGAGATTACTTAGATCCAACTGAGTCAATGCCAAAGGAACCAAAGCCATCTAAGTGAAATCCAACCAACAAGAGCCAAAGCCAAATTCAAAGAATAGTTCTAGTGTACCACACTTAAATGCATGGGAGGTAATAATATGTATACCAAATAATGTAATACAAGGAGGTGTTAAACCTTATTACAATCTTATTACCTTATTTGAAGTTATAAAGTCATTTGATATTTGTAATCATTGGAAGATAAATAAATAGTTTTTCCATATGAGAAAATTGAATATACACATTTCTTGTGAGATTATAAGCAGATAAAAAGAAGATTTGAAGGTGAACTGTAAATATTGAAGATTCTTTCAAAAATGAAGACACATTGATACATTAAATATACACATTGTATGAAAGTTCAGACTAATAAAATATTAAAAATGAAAAAATATTTTGCTATGAATAATATCATTAATATATTGTAAATTATATTATATGGTTTTTCCCATTTCCAACTTTTACTCAAAAATACCGCTTACATTATCTCGAATGAAAAAATGAATTTTCAAGTATCTTAATAAGAATCCTTCTTTAAAAAAAGAAAAAAATGATGCTTAGTTTCTTCGTTGTTACCACTTAGGTTATTTACCATTATAACAATTTTTCAAGTATCTTGATAAGAATCCTTCTTAAAAAAAGAAAAAAATGATGCTTAGTTTCTTCCTTGTTACCACTTAGGTTATTTACCATTATAACATTCGCCGTAAAGTTGTCACCTAAACCCCGGAGGGTTTTTGACCATTATAACACTCCGTTTAAAGTTGTTACCAAAATCCCGGACAAGTTGGCGCGCGTTGTTAGCTATCAAAATTGGTGCGACGTTCGTGAGTGGTTCTTCCTGGCTTTTTCAACCTTTATGGAAGTCTGCAAAATATTCCAAAGCTCTAGATTTTAAAAATACTCCATCAGTTACCACGTGAGGACAGGACGTATCTATCAACTTTACTTTCCTTTAGAGATGAACCATTCTGAAAAGGAAATATATTGAAGACTTTATCTATGATATTTAGGTGCGGTAAATGGTTTCGGCCAAATTTCACAGCAATCGTTCTTCTCCAAGCTATGTTTCTATGTATGGCTTGTAAGGGTGCAGATCAAGCCAGAAGCGACCCTTTACCATCCAAATTATGTCTTGGGTTACAATTAGAATGAATTTCCTTTGCCCTTCTCGTTGTTGCTGTGTGGGAATGCATTGGTCGGCGATTCTTCATCAAATGTTTTCCTTCTGATTTTTTCTATAAACATGAGATTCATACGGGGTATTTCATTCCACAGGCAATGATTTTAGTTGCTGTGTAAAATAGCATAAAACTGCAGTGTTTTTTTGCTTTGTAAAAGAACAATGTTTTTTGCTGTATAAATCTGCAGTCTTTCTGGTTGTATATAATAGCAGTGTTTTTTTTTTTTTTTGGCTGTATCAATCTACAGTTTTTTTAATGTAAAATTACACTGTTTTTGGTTGTGTAAAACTATGAGGGAAATCCTCCAAGAAAGGTCCCAGGTTCAAATCTCCACCCTACCAAAAAGCTGAATTGGGTATCCAAAATCCAATTGATAATGTTGGTGCGGGCAGGGTCGGGTGCGATTCTTGGATAACGATGTAGAACCCCTGTTGGTGGTCTGTCAGACCAAAAGGGTGCGGGGGTTTTTCGCTTTATAAAAAAAAACTAATCTTTTTATTATTAATCTGTAAAAATTATATCTGGCTTATAAAAACACAGATTTTATATTACCTACTAATTTTTTTAATTGTAATTATATTTTAAAAATGTTACAACTATCTAAGATTATGACTATGAAAAATATTGTTAAGAAAAATTTGAACTTCAATATTTTATAATAAAAATTTTGATTCATCACCAAAGTCTAATCTCAGAGGCTATTCTTAGATGTTTCGTGTTTGCCTCATGTAAAAACCTTCGCCTTAGCTTGTGTCAAAAGATAATGTTTACAAAATTGAAAGAAATGAACCCCTAAAATTTACACCGATAAAAGTAAATTTAAAACTTAACTAAAATTAAATGGAGTTTCTATACTCAAACTTTAAGTTTAGGTATAAATGAAAGCTTTGTAAAGGAGAATCATATAGACATAACATTTAAATTAAAAGTAAGTATATAGAGAGTATTTAAGATTATAAAAAATATAAAATAAAAACTTATTATTTTGGAATCACGAAACGTTTTCTATTAAAACTTCATTTTGTTCATAAAAAACTTCATTTTGTAAAATTTTGTTATGTAATATTAAAAAAAAATTAGCTTAATAGTATTTCTAAATTTTTAAGTTCAATTTCGTCTCATAATTACGGATATAGCTATAAGTTTATTACATTATCTTTCTACGTTTGTTTTGTTTTAATGAATCCTTCAAATCGATGATCTCTTTCAATGGATGCTCAAACGGTTAGAAGTAGACGACATTATATAAAGACGTGGATAATGAGTTGCTACAAAATGCCAATAACGCTGGCTTTGCTTTGTACAAATATTTTGTTCGTTTACTTTCATATTCTTCTCTTCTTTTCACATTTACAGAATATTCACACGTAACTAACGATAATCCCTTCTGAAAGCAGTTAGTTTGGTAACTCTATTTCCAACCATTATTAATTAAACTCCTTACACAATTTAAAATAAATTTATTTCTGTTTGTCTTGTTTAAGCTGCAAACCTCCAGATCTCAAGAGCGTTTGATGGGCGAGGACTTGAACTGCAAAAGAGCTTGCTATCTTAAGCATATCTAACACAGCTTAATGAATATGAAAAGTTCTATGATTACAGACATGTATCTTTAAAATAGTTATCAACAGTTTTTTTAGATGATTATTTATCTGGTTTTTATTTTAATAAAATTTTAAAAAGTTTAAATGCCCTATAAAACTTCATTGTTAATATTTGAGGCAGATGCACCCTGTTTTGATAATGGTGCTGAAAGTTTTTATTTTATTTTTTCAATTCCTTTGTCCGTTGAAATGTGACGTCTTTTCATAGCTTTTTCTTTTCAAAATCTGTTTGCATACCTTATGGGAAGGAAGCTTTGAGAATGCTTTATATATATATATATATATATATATAATTGTAAATCTAAAAGATTAATGAGAAATATTTTGAGTTTTATAGTATCGATTATTTATTTATTTATTTTCATCGTGTTAATATTTATTTTAATTTTAGTTTTCCTTTGAAAAAAATATCATCAATAATTTAAAGAGATCATTTGTTAAAATCTAAATACTTTTATTTTATTTTTATTTTTTTAATTCTAATAGCGTTAGATAAGGAGATAATAAGTCACCTACAATATAATTCAAAGTATTTAATATAGGATCCATTGATTTGGTGAAGAACAAATGTATTATTTTTATTGTTTAATAATATTTATGTTTTGTCAAAGTTATTTTACATTTTATAATATAAATTTTTTTAAACCATTTTAAATAACATTATATTTTTATTTATAAATTCAAATTAGCATAATTTATAGAAGGTTAAAAAGTGGATTCTTTTGAGGGTTGAAACTATGATACCAACGTTTCAGTAAAATTGATCTTTTCCCAAAGAAAAATGGATCTAGTGATAAGAATGCCACCTTAATATTGAACCAGATTAAGAAGTATCATTTTGATAGACCAATAACATTTATTGAACCCTTTATTTGAAGCTTAGAATGAAGTCATCTCCTAAGCACATCTAAATCTGGTTTGGGCCCTAGAAATTTTTCTACCATGCTAAACTCGTTATCCCTCAAAAAAAAATTTGTTAGGGAGTCAACAATACATTACTTTCCATTATCATGAGATATCTCCATGCCAACTTCTTCTTTTTCTTCCTTTGAGAATGGATGCCCAAGAATCCTTTCCTAATCCTTCTTGTATAACATTTTTTGCATTCTACACATCAACAAACATCCCATAGATCCCTAGCTAGAACAAGATAAAGTGGAAAAAGTGGGTATCAAATCCATTCTTGGGGAATGGGAATAAAAACTCATATATGAAACTTTTTTGGTATACTATAAGTAATGCAAAGTGTTTGGACATGTGGAGGGGAAATGTCATCCGTAAAGACAACCCAAATATACTAAGAAGTGGCAACAAAAGAAGAATCAAATAAACCAAAGGACTACAAACACAAAAAGGAAACTTATAGCCCACAAGGAAGGGCACAAGAAAAGGAACAATACTAAGAAACTCACTAGGAGGTAAATAAAGAAGCAAAAAGTGAATTTAGTAATGGATGTTCTATACAGCACAAGGAAGAACAGTAGAATTCTAACAAGATAATGGAGTACGAAAGTAAATGTGAAGAGCTAAACCAACAAACAGAAGAATATAATGAGAAACAAAACTTGAGTAGCTTTGAAAATAACATTAATCAATAAGAGGATAATCTCAATCAAGAAAAAAAATAATTTTAAAGTAGGTAACCATAAGAAGAAAATAAATGTGATTGAAAATCATATATATTCAAATACCAATACACAACAACAAAATGTGATTGCAATCAACACATAGAATGCAAAAAAAAAATTGGAAATCGAAGAAGAAATATTAGTAGATGATGCTAAAATGGTAGAGGATACCCCATCCACTCAAATTAACTTAGAATAGGAGAATGATCATATTGAAGGATTTTGGGGGTTTAAAGTCAAATAAATAGAGGGATGGTAAGGATTAGATCAAGTTTTAAATTCATAGAACAAAACTAAAAAATCTAAGGAACAGAAGGATCTGAGCATAATAGAAAACTCAAAGTAGTATAAGGAGGGTAGGAACACAAGATTCAACAAAAAATTAGATTTGGATAAAATATCTCAATCAGCATTGGAAGAATATCCCCCTTGATGTAACCAAATGGGAGAGAATGATCCTCCTGGAAGACACACAAAAATACAAAGAAGCAAGGAAGACCCCCCAAACAAGAAGAACAAAAAGTACCAAATAATAGGAGATAATAATTAGATCCAAATGAAGAATGGATGATTAAGAGTAAAAGCCCATCAAACAAAACCAAAAAATAAAAATCCTTTCTTGGAATGTGTGGGGACTAAATTCCTCTGGGAAAAGAATGATTGTTAGAAATCTACTCATGGAAGTAAAACCTAATATTGTTTATCTTCAAGAATATAAAATTGATACCAAAAAACTTAACATTATTCAAAAAGAGGTCTGGTCGAATGTTGAATGGATCATAAGCCCAACACAAGGTACTTCTGGAGGTATTTACATATTTTGGTACAATTAATTTTGAAGGCACTTGATTGATCAAGAAGAGAGATTCTATATAGTCAAATTGAAGAACAAAAAAATTAACTTTTGTTGGATAATGACAAGGATTTATGCTCAAAATAATGATCGTGAGATTTCAACTTTAGAATAAGCTATCTTTATATAGGAGTCTTTTCACTAATTTGCATTGGATAGTATTGGGTGACTTCAATATAGTCTTAATAATAGAGGACAAAAGTGGATGGAGGATTAACATTACTCAAGGTATGCAAAATTTCAATGATTTTATTTAGAATAATAAGTTGATTGACCTGGATATGTGTAAAGGTAATTTTACATGGAAAAATAGAAGGAAAAGGGATAATCACATTCAAAGGTGCCTAGACAAAGTTTTTATTTTTTATAGTTGGCTAAGTGTAATCAGTAATCATAGACTTACATGTATGCCCATAATAGGATCATATCACAATCCCCATGTGGTAGATATGGAAAAGGTGGAGTAGGGAGGAGCACCCTTTAGGTATGAGCTCATGTGGAATATGCACCCAAAAATTATAAATAAAATAAAATTGTGGTGGTAGGAGGAGGTTCAAGTATCAGCTATATACAAAGTTACCCAAAAATTAAAAAACATCAAGTATCAAATTAAAATTTGGAATAAAGAGGTTTTTGGTAACATCAATTTAAGAAATCAACAGCTTAAAAAGGATATCCAAGATATAGAGGAAAAAATAGAGAGGTAAGGTAGAAAACCAGAGTGGCACGAAAGGGAAAAACAACCCCTCACAAAATATCATAATACCATTGCCCAAGAGGATATTCATTGGAAACAAAAATCCAAAATATTGTAGCTCAAGGAAGGTGCTAGAAACACTAAATTCTTCCATGTTTTGACTATGAAACATAGGAACAACAATAAAATCCTCTACCTTATGGGAGAAAATGGAATAAAGTACAAGGATTTAAATGATATTAAAAATTTGGCCATTACTTTCTTTCAAAATCTTATTAACAAAGAAAAATAGAGTACAACATCGAAATAGAAAGTGTCATTAACAATGTTCCCAAAGGAGTTAATGATAGCATGAATGAACATCTATGCTAGGTAATATCCAAGGAGAAAATTAAAAGAGTTGTGTTATATATGGGAGCATCCAAGGCTCCAAGGTAGGATGGTTTCCCACCAGGTTTTTTCAACACCATTGGAATATTGTTGGAGAAGATGTAGTCATTGCAACCCAAGAAGCTTAGAAATCTAGTAAGTTGTTGAAAGAATAGAATAATACATTCTTTGTTATGATTCCCAAGAAATACAAAGTGGATAAATTGTTAAACTTTAGACCAATTAGCCTATGTAATACAATTTATAATTATTTTACTAAAGTATTGGCCAATCAGTTGAAAAAATTCATCCCCTCAATCATTAATGAAGATCAAGGATGTTATGTGGTAGGCAAAAAAATTACTAAAAGGATTATTGCCATTTAAAAAATAACACACTCTCTTCAAAGGAGGAAAGGGTCAGGCATGTTCCTTAAGCTAGACACGAACAAAGCCTATGACAGGGTTTCCTGGTCTCTCTTAGATAAATTATGGAGCAAAGGGTTTTTAGTAAAAAATAAATGGTATGGGTTGGTATATCTATTTCTAACCCCCACTTTTTGATCTTTATCAATGGATAATTAGTTGGTTTATTTCCTTCCACTAGAGCAATCATGCAAGGAGATCTGTTGTCTCCATATCTCTTTATCATTATGGTAGATGCCATGGGAATAACTTTGGAAATAAATCAAAAGGATGGTAATGTCAAAGGTTTGAAACTTTCATCCATTGGTGAAGATTTGTGCCATCAAAAGTTTTTGGATGATACTTTCTTGCTTAGGGAATCTACAATGGAATAATCTTTGGAGTTTAAAAAGTCCTTGATTCTTATGAAAAAACTACGAGTCAAAAAATAAATTATGAAAAAGTAATACTATATTTTTAAACACGAAGGAGAGTAGAAGATATCAAATACTTAAAGTGTTGGATTTTAAGGAGGAAAATTTCCCTATCACATATCTTTATTTACCTTTGTTTATAGGTAATATAAAATATGAACTTTAGAATTTTATTATTGATAAATTTAATAGGAAACTTCAAGGCTAGAAGGGATCTCTTTTATCCTCTAGGAGGAAAGTACAGCTTATTAAACACGCACTTTAAAGCCTCCTTATTTACTTCATGTCTTTCCTAAGGATATCAAGGAAAGTGGAAGAGACTTTAGAAAGATTACAAAAAAAATCTTACGAGATGGCACTGAATGCAAAAAATATATACTTCTGGTAGCCTAATATACCTATTGCTAGCCTTTACTAAATGATGGTCTTGTATTTATGAAGTTGAAATATCTAAATAGAGCCCTTCTAGCTAAACATGGTTGGAGGCTTTGCACTAGAGCATTAAGGAAAAATCACTTTATCAGTTCTAATCCTCAACGTGGATCTATTTTTTGGTAAAATATTTTCAATAGTAGGAAATTTCTATGGCAAGGGATAAAATGGAAAGTAGGTAGGGGGGGAAATAAAATTTTTAAAAGACCCTTGGATTCAATAGGAACCTTTAACAAACTACAAAAAATTCAAATATATCAATGAACATTTAATCAAAACCTATGGTAAGAAAATTAATGGTTACATCCATAGGGTGGGTGATTATTAGGAGTGAAAATTCCTACAAGAAGACAGGCAAGGCCCGAGGGTAAATATCTACAAAACCTTTTAAAGATTTATTATTTAGGTAGAGGCTCAAAGGAGGATCAAATAATTTGGGGAAGAAACTAGCAGGCTAGTATTTGGTGAAGGATGGGTATAGAGTCTTGGGTAAAGTAACCTCAGAGAAACTCGAGCTTAAAATAATCTGGAAGCTAAACATCATCCCTAAGGTTTTTATATTTTTGACCTACCATTATCAATAAGATCCTCATGAAAGATAATATGTTCAAAAGAGAGATTATGGTTCCAACTTTTTATGTGTTGTGTAACAAAAAGGATGAGTGCATGGACCACCTATTTGAAACTTGTGATTTTTTTTAGATATCCTAAATATTTTATTGAGAGAAATTAATGTTGCGTGGGTCATTTCAGATTATCTAATCAGGATATGGGAACAGTGGTACTTAGGAAGTAGCATTTTTTGGCAAAAATGCATTCCACATATTTGCTAGGGGATTTTGTTGAAAAGAAACAAAAAAGAGTTCAAAAATAAAACTAGAGAAATAATTGGGGTTTATGCTAGGATAAGAACAACCCTCTTAGAGTATTGTATTAAAAAAATTATCTAATAGAAAAATCTTACAATGATCCTCTCTAGAGAAAGAGATATCTTAAATATATAAAAAATCAATAAGGTGAGACTATATACTAGATAGGAACATCCTCACAAAGACTTGGTAAAAATTAACTTTGATGGGGTTGTGAAAGGCAACTCAGGTCATGCTAGTGGTGGGGGTCTCATCAGGAATGACAGAGGTCAAGTAGTGGCTACTTATACTAAGGATCTAGGAATTAACACAAATCACCAAGTTGAAATAAGGGCGATGCTTACAGGTCCCCAAATTGCGATGAATTTGGGTTTTAGGAGAATTGTTCTTGAGGGGGATTCCAAGAATATTATTTTTTTTTTTTAAAGCGAAAAACCCCTTGCGGGGCCGCATTGGTTTGAGAGACCACAAACAGGGGGTTCTACACCGTTAAAGTCACCCGGGAGTCACACCCAACCTTTCCCGCACCAACATTATCAATTGGAATTTGGGTACCCAATTCAGCTTTTTGGTAGGGTGGAGATTCGAACCTGGGACCTCCCTTGGAGGATTGCCCTCTCCTCTCCAACTCACCTACAACACCTGGGTATTCCAAGAATATTATAACTTCCCTTCAAAAGGGGGAGATAAATAATTCTAGCATTTTCCAAAAATTACAAATGCGAGGACTATTTTGGGAAACCTAGAAGAAAGTTGAATTAAATATATTTATAGAGATGGAAACAAATTTATCGATAAAATGGTGAATATGGTAGTTAGATATAAGAATTTCAAGGTTTGGTCATACCCCTCCATGGAATTGAAAGAGAAGAATTGATAATGAAGCTAGTAGATAAAGAGGATTAAGCAAAGCAGAATACTTATTGGGATCATACAATGAAGGATTTGAGCACACTAAATTACATTTTATCAATAGTTTCTTTATCAATCATGTGAAGCATTGAGCATTGCATAAGCCTCTTCAAATAGGAGGATAGCGGGAAGGACATTTTTTTAGCTTCACCATAAGAAAATTTAGCCAAGTTTGTTTGTTTTACTAAGATAGGACTATCTTACATTTATCTGATATTCTCTTGTTTTTTTTTTTTTGTACATATTTCAAGCTCTATGTAAAGGGTCAGGGCCCTTCAACCCCTTTTTTTATCAATACCAAAAAAAAATGTATTCTTTTTTCACAATTCAAATCTTCAAATGAAATAATATCTAGACAATTTGTTAGATTAAATTATTTACTTGAAGAACATGACAATAAACCACTAATTGCTTTATTATATAAATTTTTAAAAATTTAATTCTAAAATGTTTTAGATTGAAAATGTTTGATGTTTAATATTATGCTTGTTTCAATCAAACTTCAAAATTTTTGTTTTAATTTAATTTTTTAAGGAAGGCGAAGTACAACTAGGGACCACACTCCCTGGGGCATAGCAATAGGGGCCTCCCTCCTCATGATTCAAACTAGGGTCACCAATATGAAACACCAATGACATACCATTGGGGTGTCGTGTAGGGATAATTTTATTTTTTAACTATCCATTGTTTAACATTTTAATGTTTAGTACTTTAATGTTTTAAATTAAACATAAATTTTAAAAAAATTAATATATTTTACTTAAATATATTAAAACTTGATACAATAAGGATGACTATCAAAACATAAATAATTATTTTTTACATAAATATTTGAACATAAATAAATCTAACATTGTTGTAGAAATGATTTCATATCATTGTATATGAAGAAAACTTAAGTATTCTCTATCTTTTAATTCATTAGAAATAAATATTTATATTTTTAAATAAGTATTTTTCTTTATTAGTTTTACCATATGGTGAAATCATTTACATTTACAGTCACAAAAATTTCATAGCTAATGAAAACCTTAAGGTAAAGGAAGGATTTACCTCAATGTTAATAATATTTTATAATTAAATTTACCTATTATTAATTTATCGTATATACCTATCTTTATCAAAATTATAATGACTTTAATTTGCTTTAATTAAGTATTAAATAGTACTATTATAATTAAATATTTCTTTTATCAATTTATTATAAGTAATTTATATATTTTTTAAAGATGCAACCAATTTATAGGGAAATAAAAATTAAGCATGGGGACATCAAGGGATGACGGTTTGACATTTTTATGAAGGATGAAAATGGTGAACTGAGGAAATGGTAGGTGAAATCATGAACATTCTACAATTTGCAACAACCATTATTGATCAAAGGCAAAAAATTGAGCAATACAAACTCATACTCACATCCATTCTATCCAACAATCATGTTTAGAATGTTAAGGCTTTCATTGATCACATAGTGTTGGATGACATGATGTTGGCGGTGTCAAGGCAATTACTACAATTATTTATGGAGGACTTGAGCAATCTAGAGCCTAAAGTGTACAAGGATATATTACAATATGTGGTGGATCAAACTCAAGCCAGAGTTGTTTCTTTCTAAGAATAATCCAGTGGGAATGGATTTGGTAGCGATATTAGAACTAGTAGCAGTTGCAGTCTTGGTGGTGTCAGGAATGGTGAGACGTAGTCAGATAGTGCAAAAATTATTTAGGATGATGATTTTTTGGGTCCATAAGATAAGAGAAAATGGTCTTGGTCTCAAGTGGAGTTGGGTAAGCCTAATTCCCCAAAGACCAAGCTTGATCTGCTTTTGAGAAAGGGCTAGGTTTTTATTCTGAATGACCTAGTTAATATGACCATTGAACAAGGTTTCCATCACTTGGGAGGAAAATTAAAGGGGTTAGACTTGACCTAGATACAATGAGAAATGGGTTTTTTCTAAGTGGAGACCGAATGATCATATGGATATCCTCTCCCTCTCTAGGGGTTTTGTATGGTGAAGCTAAATTGTTTTGTTGATTCAGAAAGAATTTTATGGGAGGTGTTGGTTCTTTTGAAGGCATGGCATTTTCCTGAGAATATGGGGACCTGATTTCAATTCAAAGAACCAAAAAAAAATTTAAGCCCTAGCTTGGGTGAGATTGCCAAATCTCCCCTTTCACTACTGGAATGAGGAGGTTTTTGATGGTATTTCTAGGTAAATGGACCACCTGAATGCTATGGATCTAGCCACCAAGTCTAAATATTGTCTCGTCTATGCTAGGATATGTATTAATATGGAGTTGGGAGGGAATTTACTAGATTCAATTCGGTTGGTTTCAATATTGGGTGTTTGGAATCAACCTTTAGAATATGAGAATACCCCTATTAAATGTGGGGTTTGTACAAAATTAGGACACTTGACTCGAGCATACCCAAACCATAAGCCTCCTTCTCAAGGTCATAAATAAAGGTAACAAAATCAAATTGAAGAAGAGGGCTCTAGGAAGAAAGATATCTTGGAAGCTAAAACCCTAAGAATGAAAAGTAGATCTCATCCTTAGAGGGTTCCAGAAAGGAATATATATTGGAATTTGAGATCCCTAAAATGTAGTAAAGTTGATATGCAGAAGGCTTCTTCCTTTGAGAATTAATTTATGGAATATAATATGAATGTGTGTGATACTTTACCCTCCTCACAAATGAATATTTTTCTTTCTCCAAATTCCTTTTATATGCTTCAAGAGATTAGAGGAAGGTAATGGCCTCTTAGAAAAGGTAGATGATAGAAATCTTCAGTTAGAAAATGAGGAAGATGAAGATGAGTAGAACCAAATAGTTTTGAAAAATAGATAGATCAAATAAAAAAGAACCTAGGAAATTTAGCTGATCCAAAAAAAGTTGCCCAAAATCCAAAAACCAAACATCAAAAGAAGTTAAGAATTGATGTGGGTACTGTTAAATATCAGGGGAGAGCTTCCAATAGGAAAATCATAGAAAAAGAGACAGACATATATTGTTAATGAAATCCAAACAATAATAGCCTTAGATGGGGGAAGTAAAAAGGCACTCAAGGCAATAGAAAAAATATGCTAATGTATGCCATGTTGAGTCTAAGAAAAAATATATGCCTATCCTCTATGGTGTTATAGTATTTTAATCCAGTTGCTTATGTGTGTTTTTATCTTTTGGTTTCATGTTCGGTTTGGTCCTAGGATACCATTTCACTTTGTGGTTTGTTGCACTTTGAAATGTTTTAGTTTTATGGATTGTCTTGTTTGTGATATCTCAATTTTGAGATTGTTTGTAAATATGTAGGTGTTCTCTTATAAAATGTTTGGGGCCCCTTTAAAAACCACTTATTTCACCCTAATAATTTAAAAAATGATGCAACCAATTATTTAATATTTTTATCAATGTTATAATAATTTTAATTTGCTTTTTATTTTTAATAGAAAAAAATTATATAAACTATGTTTAATATAGTATTAATTAAACTTGTGATCAATATTTTTATCATAGATAAATTATAGCAAACATTATTGAATGGCATTTCATTATAAATTATAATAGTTTAAAATATAAAATATTTGCTATAATATTCTATCCTATTTATGAGAATATTAAAAAATACATAAAATTATATTTATAATCAAAGATGTATTATTTTAAAAACTTTTAAATAATATTTGTGGTTGTTTACTTAGATCATTCTCATATATATAGTAATACATGGAATGAAGATCTACAACATGTTTAATAGGTACTTTAGATTATTCAAAGAGACAATTTATATACTAAGTTGGAGAAGTGCTCATTTGGCATGACAAATATTCAGTACCTTCATTATATTCTTGACGAAGAGGGAGTCCATGTTGATCCTAAGAAGATTCAAGTAATTACAAATTGGCCTACCCCAAAGACTAATAGATATTTGTAGTCCTTTGGATCTTGTCGATTTCTATCTAAGAGTTGTGTTGGGGTTCTCACACATTACTTGGCCACTACACCAAGCGACCAAAGGAGGTGCAAAATGTAAGTTCCATTGGGGAGATACACAACAAAGGGTATTTGAGTGGTTGAAGGACCAACTGTGTTCATATCTTATACTTTTCCTACCTAATTTGCATCAATATTTTGAGGTAATGACTAATGCATCAGAGTACATATTAGGATTTTTTATCACATTGCATAAACATCTAATTGTCCATAATAGTAAAACATTCAATAAAGTGGCTTGAAATACCCCATACTACAAATATCTCTTTGACATCATCTAAGCATATAAATAATCAAAGCACTACATCTTGGGTAAGAAAACCATCATCCACATAGATCATAGACTTCTAAAGTTTCTTCATATGTAGAGTAAGCTAAGGAACAAAAGGTATCAAAAGTGAGATACATATCTATATCCGTTTCATTTTATCATCAAGCATAATAAAGGGACTACCAATTTAATAGTGAATTGTTTCAGCTAATCTCCAATCTTAGAACTCACCACCATTCTTGATTCCTGTGGACATGATACATCATATTGGTCCACGTTGTATGATGTAGATTATGTTTTTGTAAATACATACCGAGCTCTTCATATGGGTAAGCACATTTCTAATTTTTATTGTTAAGATAATATTTTCTCCTATATGGGACATATTTTTGTACCAACTAGTAAGCACTCAAAAATAATTTGGGAAGCACACTTCAATAAATTAGGAGGTCACTATGGTGTGATAATAGCATTGGAAGTACTTGAAATATACTTTTATTGACCCAATATAAGGAATTATGTTGATAGGTATATCAAGTCATGTACCCCCCATGCTATTGCCAAACCAACCAACAATAAGTAAGGACTACATACACCATTGCAGTTCGATCCAAGCCTTAGAAATATTTCTCCATGCACTTCCTCTCAAGTTTAACCACATATAAGCATGGTAATGATTGTTTTTTTGTAGTAGTTGATTATTTTTCAAAACGGCTATCATTATTCCTTGTAAAAAATCTATTTCAGTTGAGGATATTGCTAACATTTATTTTAGTCATGTGTGACTCAACTTTGGCTTGTCAAATTCCATTGTATATAATAATAATAGTAGATTTTTTAGTATTTTTTGGTCCAACCTATGGATCATGATGGACACCAAGTTGACCATATCATCCTCATACTAATGGCTATAAATAAGTAAATTGATTGATTGTACATATTCTTCAAATTTATAATTATAATCATCCATGCACATGGAATGAGAGTCTCCCCTATATTTAGTATGGGTACAATTGAGCTTTTCATAACTCTACCAAACACATCTCATTTCATACATGTTCTGGGTTCTAGTCTTTTGCACACACTGATGTAGCTCTCCCTATGCAACCCATGGAGTACTCAAATCATAGATAAAAAGAAGTAAAAAGAGTAGCATGGTTTCTAGAACAAATTCAAGACATCTAGAAATAGGTCCATGACCTCCTGGAAAATAAAATTCAAAAATACAAGCAATGCCATGACCAACATCAAGTCCCACATCAATTCAAGGTTGCATATAGAATATGGTTATATTTTTATAAAGAGATATTAGTAGGTCCCCATAGGAATATTAGACCTATTTACTATGGACCATACACCATCATAAAAAATGTAGGATAAAATACCTTCAAATTGAATCTTCCATATTATATTCATTTGCATCTAATCTTCAATGTTGAACTTCTAAGGCCCCATCATCCACCTCTGTTGAACACTTCCATAGCAGTAGAATAGTTGGACATTTAAGAACAACATCTAGATATCTTAGCACCAATGGAAGAGGATAAAATTGTTGACACATGGACCAGGGATACTAGAAGGTAATCCATTCAAATGTATAAAATTGTTGACACATGGACCTTTTTTGGCATGACTTTATGCTAAAATACCTAAAAATATTATTTCTATCCTAACCACACATTTTAATACATTTAAAATGCATTGGAAATATTAGAGGAACATCTAGAAATTTTGATAGGAAATCAACATGGATTTACTAAACCAACCACATGGAAAAATGCTCCATAGGTTCTAAAAAATGCAAAACAAAATATTTACTAAAATTAGTATTTTTCTATTTTTAAATTTTCATAGCCAAAATGAGTCTCTAGCCATGTTGACACATTAATAGAAGATAAGACACAAAATTACAAGCTAATTAAATGCAATTTGTAACTAATAGATGGTAAATCACCATATTTCTATATGGGTGACCTTCTAAGTCATGAAAGGTGAACCACCATATTTCCATATGGGCAACACTTCATATTCAATATTGATGGATTTCCTATACAACAACTCTTGTATAAATAAATAGGTACCCCTAAATATAAAAGGCATGATTAATGGATGCAATATTATAGCCTCACATATCTTCTCAAATATTACTTGCATTGTACTTTATTCTTTTAGCAATAAAAGTATTATGTCTTTTTGCATATATACTATTTCATTTTGGTTTGTTATACTCTATTACTTTTTAGTTTCATTTTTTCTATATTTTTTAACTTGAAATTTTGAGTTTCAAAACAATCAAAATTCTAGGTTTTGGATCAATGGTATTAGAGCTGTCTATATTTTGAGTGTATATCCATAAACACAATATCAAGATATCAAAAGTCTAGGTATTATACACATGATCCTTCTAATTAACTCCATTGTCATTCCAAATGATCTCAGGTGAGAACTAGAATGAAAACATTGAGATAGTTGATCCTTGTAAGAACTCAAGGGTGTGAAAGTGAGGTAAAGCTCAAGATAAATATAAGATGTAGATAAAAAATGATAGAATAATAAAAACCCAAAATCATACAAGTTATTAGGTTTAAAAACCTCTAAAATTTGTATTATTCATGGAAGATAAAATTACATATGTTTAGCTCATAATATCAACTTTAAACTTATTAACATTACACATCAATAAAATTTCATTTAATAAAACTCTTTTGAGTTGATTACATCCAACTGAATCCACTTACAACTAGCACTTGATACCCTATATATAGACATATTACATATTAATAATAAGGTTTTTCTATATCTAGTTCCTCTGTATTTTAATTATTATCTCTCTTTTTTCAATGATTTTACACATGTTTTAATGAGGGGTCTTGGTCCCCTCCTACTGAGTGGGGTTTGAACCTTGGATCTCTTAAAGAGAGGCCAAAACCCTTACCATTGTAGTAAGCTTACAACTTATTATCTCTCTTTTTTATTTTTAGAACTAATATCATTTTTTATTGTTATTCTATTTCTAGTACTCACCCTTTCATAATTATGGGCATATTATATTGATTTTACATCATGAAATTCGTATCTATACTATCCAAAAATATAACTAGACTCAACTAAAGTTATTCCTAAAATAAGATAACTTAATTCCTAAGTTATCCCAGATTTTACATGTGCTAAAAATAAGAGTTGGTTATAAAAATAATCAATATTCTAAAATAATAAAAGAAATAAATAATAATAATTTTTTTAAATAATTAATTAGTAGTTATTAATTATTAATTAATCAATTTTGCATCATGATCTCCAACATTCTCCCTTTGATGTAAAATGAAGAAATATTCATCTCCTTTAATTTTGTATGGGCCTATTTCAAAATCCACTTGGTCAAGATGTCCACCTCTTGGTCTTCATATTTAACATATTGAACAATCATAGTTTTTGGTGTACTATGTATCTCACAAAGTGATGCTTCAACTCAATGTGTTTTATCATTACATGAAACATATGATTCTTGGACAACTCAATTGTTCCTCCATTGTCATAGAATATCTTTGTTGGCCCATCCTAAGTCTATCCAAGATCCTCTAGAACTCTTCTCAGTAACACTCCTTATGTATATGTTGAAGCTAATGCCACATACTCTACCTCTGTAGAAGACAAAACAACTATGGTTTATTTCTTAGAACTCCAATAAATCAACCCACTACTAAAAGAGAAATAGTGTCTTGATGTAGACTTTCTATCAGTTGCTAATATTTCTCAACATTAATTTGTGAAGACAATTAGTCTTACATTCTTGACTGATTTATAATGGATACCATACTTCTTGGTGCCCTTCACACACTTAAAAATCTTCTTCACTACTTGAATATGTCTTTCTATTTGATCACTTATGAATCTGGGTTTCAATGAAACTACAAAAGTAATATATGGTCTAGTAGCAATAAGATACATCAAACTACCAACCATACTCCTATATTTTCTTTGATCAACATTGGGACCACCATAATTCCTTATCAACTTCTCACCAAAAACTAGTGGAGCATCCACAAGCTTATAATCTTGTAGTCTAAATTTCTTCAACATGTCTTGGACATACTTGGCTTGGCTAATGAAGATCTCACCATGTGATTGGTGAACCTCCATCCCAAGAAAATAATACATCAAACCAAGATCCATCATCTTAAACTTAGTCATCGTTACTTTTGTGAAGCTCTTCATCATGTCTCTTGAACTACCTATATGAATCAAATCATCGACATACAAGCAAACATAAAAAACATCATTACCTAAAATTTGTATATAATAAGTGGGTTCATTTTTTTTCTCATGAAGCCTCTCTTCAAGATCTATTTTTATATCCTATATTACAAATACCTATGTCTTTATTAAGTCCATATAGGGCCTTCTTGAGCTTGTAGACCCAATCCTCCTTACCTGTATTCTTAAATCCTTGTGTATGATCCACATAGACTTCATCATCTATGAATCCATTGAGAAAAGTAATATTCACATATAACTAATGTACTTTCCATTATTTTTTTATTGATATGATCATTACAAACCTTATGGTGTCTTGCATTACAACAAGAGCATAAGTCTCATCATAATCCACACCATGCTTTTGTGCAAAACCCTTTGCAACCAATCTTACCTTATGCTCGTAAATTTTCCCATTACTCTTTAATTTGATCTTGTAGACCCACTTGGTACTAGTTATATACTTGTCACGTGGTGGTTGAACTAACTTCCAAGTATCATTATTTTAAATATAATCCATCTATTTTTCATTGCCTCAACCCAAAAATTATTTTTAGTTGTCTCTTCGTAGTTTCTAGGTTCACTAGCAATACAAGACAATGTATAGAAAAATATTTCTTCATCAATATCATCACCAAGATTACCTCTTTAATTTTTCATTTTTTCTCCTTGTTACTCTCCTCTCAAAGCTTTGGTCCATCATTTGTAATGTTGTATGTGGGAGTAACAATATTTTATCATTTCCTACTTGATTTGTTTAAGATTATGTGGTTGGTCCTACATGCTAGTAGATGGTGTATATGATACCTCCATGGGTGGTAGTTAAGAACCATGAGTGTTATCCTGCTCCTAATATTCACTCTAATCTTGATCCCTTCACTTACAACCTCTTATCTCTTTTTGTAATAGTCTTTATAAACACCACTCTCAATAAAAATGCAATCTCTAGAAATAATATATTTGTTTGAATATGGGTTGTAAAAATTGCATGCTTTACTTAGTTCTCTATTACTAATAAAGTTTTAAGGCACACACAAGGTTAAATTTTTTTCCCTTCTTATTACTAATATGTACATAAGATAAACAACCAAAAAAATTCAAGTGATCCACATTGGATTTCTTACCATATCATGCTTCATAAAGAGTCTTATTATTTATTGTAATAGTGGGACTTTTATTGAGAATATACACTATTGTCTTCATTGGTTTAGCCAAAAATTTCTTCTCTAACCCCTTGGTTTCAAATATACTCCTAAATGATTCTACAATTATCATATTCTTCCTTTCTACCATTCTATTTTGTTGAAGAGTATAAGGTGTTGTAAGCTGCCATTTGATGAGCAAAAGTCCTAGAACTCTTTAGAGAAAAATTCCTCATCTCTATTTATTCTCAAAAATTTTAAAATCCTTCCACTTTCATTTTTAACTATTGCTTTGAATTTATTAAAGGTTGAAAATGCCTCATCTTTACTCTTCAAAATAAAACCCACATAATGTTGAGGAATATTACATTATTTGGTACATGTTAATGTAACCCCATGGTACCTTCATGGTACAATTGTAAATATGTAATAAATTAGGATTAAATATTTAGTTTATATGTGTGATTTATATTTCTCCTTTCATGTAAGTATCAATGTGTAGGAAATGCACAAGTGTCATGTAAGAGTGCAATGTGCAATAAATGCACAAGTGTCATGTAAGTTAGAGTGCAAGTGTAGATTGAGAGAATGTGTACAAGTATCTTGTATTTAAGAGTGAAAATATGTAATGTGAGGATGTGCACAAGTCTCTTAGAATAGGAGTGCATGTAGAAGTGCAAGAGTCATGTAGATGTGTGCAAGATTCATAGATTCAAGTGTCCATTTAAGAAGAAAGTGAAGAGTCTATTATACAAGTGGCAAGATGATAATCCAAAGGTCATGGGACTTGTCATATGGAGATTAATAGTCAAGTAATTGAAGAGTCACATTACTATGGCTATATTATGAAGACAATACTCCATGATAATGTAATCCAAATATCATATTACTTAGTTGTAAAGAGGTACAGGAAAGGAATAAAGCTTGTATACATATTTTAAGCAATTAATATTGTAAGTTTTCTTCATTCATAATTCATGAATGACTTAGGATATTTACATTCATATTTAATTATATAAGTGAATTTTATTTTCTTTATTAAATTGGCCTTGATAATATATATATATATATATATATATATATATATATATATATATATATATATATATATATATATATATATATATATATATAATTTTTCATATATTATTCTACTCATTATATTACTATTTTGACCTTTAATATTGTGGCTATTTTTTATTGGGACATATGGTATTTTGTGGTAGTAAGCTTAAAAATAAGTGGTATCAGAGCTACCTCCTGATTTTTTCCATTTTTATGGAGGTTATTTTATTAGCCACCATTATCAATATTTAACTTTATCAATTTTTGATAAATTTAATTTAGAGTTTTTCCACTTTGAAGGTATTACAGACTTGGACTATTTTTAAAGGTCTAATTGGGTAGAGATTGAGGGAAAAAGGAATAATCACCCTAAATTGGATGCTAGGGTCTTTTCATATGGTTGAAGGAAATATAGTGAAGACTAGGGCTCAGCTATATTGATAGAAAGGGTCAACTTAGGATAAAATTTGGACATTTGATAGAGGAAGCCAACTCAAAAGAAAATTTAGATACTTAAGATTGAGAAAGAACCAAATCAAGATAAATTTGATCATTCAGGGACATGCAAAGTTACCCTAAAATTGATATTGGGTTCTCTAGCAAGGAGGAGAATCATATTGAGTTCTTAGGTGTGACCTAATACAATGCAAAAGTTTTTGACATTGGTAGAAGACTACAACAAATATATAAAAACATTCAGCTTTCAGAAAGACAGAGAAGCATTATAGCTTCCAAGTATTAAGAAGCATTCAAATATTCTTAAGTATAGATATTTGAAGCAGCTAAAAATGGTATGCAAAGATAAAGGAACAACAAATTTTGAAGAAGAAATAGAAAGCTTTTATAGGGCATAGATCAAGAGGTCTACATAAAATAAAAGTCCTAAGAGACTTAAATTGAATAGAAGGCCCAAGAGGTCTACATTGAAGAATATACCCAAGAGGCCTACATCAAGGAAGAAGTCCAAGAGTTCTTCATTGTAGAATAGGCCCAAGAGATCTGTGTCATAGAAAATTTTGAAGAGGCATACATAAGAGAAGAGTCTCAAATGGCTTACATGAAAGCACATGTAAGGTGTTATAGAAATAACTTATAAGGTGCTATAGAAATCACATATAAGGAATCACTTATAAGGTGCTATAGAAAGCATATGTAAGGTTTTGGAAGAAAATAATTTTATAAAGAGAAATATAATAAGGTACTAGAGAAGGGCAGTGGACACTAATAGATTGCTAAATAAATTACAAGTGAACTGAGTCTCCAAAACATGATAAAAATATTATATTACAAAAATTAAAGGAGAATAAATCATTAGAGACAAGCTACCTATGTAAGGGAAAATTAGTCATTAGATTACCTAATACAAGTTTTTTGAGAAATAGATGAACAAGAATTTAGACTATCAAAAAGGCAATTTGCTTGAGAAAAATGATGAATGAGATCATTTGAAGGTAAATTTCTTGAGAAGATGGTGAAACATATCATATTAAGGAAAACCACTTAAGAAGAAATTAAATCAAATCACCTGAAGATAAACTACCTAAGAAAAGGGTAAAATGAGTAACCTGAAGATAAGTCACTTGAGGAAAGGTAAACTAGGAATTGGGTCACCTGAGGGCAAGTCACTTGAGGAAAGGTAAACCATACATCAAGTCACCTAAGGGTAAATTTCTTGAGGAAAGGTAAACCAGACACCTGGACACCTAAGGGTTAATATCCAAATTATAAAACCATAGGAGAGAGGATGAACCAGGAGACATCCATGCAGGAGGTTTCAAACCAGAAAACATCTCACAAAAGGAGCAAAATACAATCAGGTGGATATTTAAGTGTTGAGGAACATTATACGTTCTAAAATTCCATTAGATATTTCACTACATTAAAAACGGGAATACAACATTGAAATTGGAGATTATACAACTATATTATTGTCAATGCATTCATAGGGAATAGATTTTACATTCAGTGCATACTATTTTTGGAGGAAGTGAATTAAGTTTGAAAAACATTCAAATATTTGGAGCACTAAGGTTTTTAAATATTATTATTTTTAAAGGTTATATTATAAGATGTGGAGTAATAAGGTTTATTTTAAGCTTTTGATTATTTAAAAAGTTGAAAAATAGAAAGTGAAGGAATTATAAGGAGTCAAAGTTATTAAGTTTTTTTATTTGAAGTATTTTGAAGATTTAAATTTATTTGCAAGTTTTCAAGTTCTTTAAAAATTTTGAAAAACTTTAAAAACTTTCATTTTTAGAAATTTGGAGTTTTTTTAAAAAAATAAAGTATTTGAAATTTGAAATTTTGCATATTTAATTAGGGATTTAAAATATTTTTTACATCAAAGGATTAGAAATTTTTAGAATATGCAAATTTCTTATTTGAATTATTTTTTAACTTGGGATGTATAAGGTTGACTACTTCAAAATAACTAAATTACGAAATTTGATCAATATGGAAGAAAATATGGATTCCATAATTAGAAAGGAATGATTAGTGATAAAATCTAGCATTGGAAAATTGATTGAAAAATCTAAGGGTAAGCTAGATATGGTATTACAATTCATCTATAGAGAAGCTATGGATGAAATTTTTGAGACATTTGAATACTATTTACATTCAAAACTTGTTGAAGCAATTGATAATTCAAAGGATGATATTATGATACCTATTGATATAGGTAGTATAATGTATATGGTATTGCTTTCACTTGAACTTCATAAAGATGAAAATTTGAAACAAAAGGAGTTGATTGAAACTCTAAAAAAGAAAGTAGATATTGATACAATTGAATCAAGTGAATCATCTCTAAAAATAGTATTTCATTCTTTATGCAATATTGACATTCCAAGTTCATCTAATTTAGGAAACTATTATGATGCTCTAAGTGAATGTTCAAAAGAAATAAAATAATATCAATACCTAAAGGTCAAGGACAAATAAGAAGCTCAAGAATTTCATGAACTAGTTAAATAAGATACTAAGATAGAAGATGAAGGAGAACTCAGAGCAAAATTCAAGCGAGAAGACAAAGACAAATCTCAAAAAGAGGTTCATAAACAATGCAAGGTCACTTGAATATTGAGGATAAAGATGAAGACAAAGATTTAATACTAAAGCCTTCGAAAACCAAATAATGTAATATAGTGCGGTATTGAGGAATATTATATTATTTGGTACATGCTAATGTACCCCCATGGTACCTTCATGGTATAATTGTAAATATATAATAGATTAGTGTTAAGTCTTTAGTTTAGATGTGTGATTTATAATTCCCCTTTCATATAAGTATCAATGTGCAAGAAATGCACAAGTGTTATATAAGAGTGCATGTGCAGGAAATGCACAAGTATCATGTAAGTTAGAGTGCAAGTGTAGATTGAGAGAATGTGCACAAGTTTCTTGTATGTAAGAGTGCAAATATGTAATGTGAGGATGTGCACAAGTGTCCTAGATTAGGAGTGCATGTATAAGTGTAAGAGTCATAAAGTAAAGTTTTCATGTAAGAATAAAGTGAAAAGTCTAATATAAAAGTGGCAAGATGATAAGCCAAAGGTCATGGGACTTGTCATATGGAGAGCAATAGTCAAGTACTCGAAGAGTCACATTACTATGACTATATTATGGAGATAATACTCCATGAGAATGTAATCCGAATATCATATTACTCAATTGTAAAGAGGTACAGGAAAGGAATAAATCTTGTATATAGATTTTGAGCAATTAATATTATAAGTTTTATTCATGCATAGTTCATGAATGACTTAGGCCATTTACATTCATATTTGATTATATAAGTTAATGTTATTTTCTTTATTATGTTGGTCTTGATATACATTTTTTATTTCTCATATATTATTCTACTCATTATATTATTATTTTGACATTTAATATTGTGGCTATTTTATATTGGGACCTATGATATTCTGTAGTAGTAAGAATCGAAAATACAACACATACATCTAGTTGCATCATCAATAAAGGAAATCAAGTACAAGTTTATACCAGTATTTGCACATGATGTAGAACCACATATATCAAAGTGAAGTAGCTCCAATGGATTTCTTTCTCTCCATATACTTGAATAAAATGTGTCCTTTTGTTTCTTTCCTATTGCACACCCTTTGCACACTTCATTGCTCCTTGCATGAACTTTTGGAAGACCATGCACCATGCCTTTCTTGTACAAAATATGTAGGCTACCAAAGTTGAGGTGTCCAAACCTCTCATGCCATAACCAATTTGAGTTTTCAATGGTTGCATAACATACTCCTCCGCCTTAAGTATCTAATATCTAAGGAAACATTCTAGTTCCTTTCATTAAATATTTTTCAACTAGATTCTCTCCATATTTATTGTCATATATCAAGCACTTATTGTCATCAAACAGAAATTTGAATCCCTTTTCCAAGAGCTAACCTATGCTAATAATATTATGCCTCATATTGTAATCAATGTAGAAATCACAAATGTCTTATTTTTTTTGTCTTGTGTTAAGGTAAAATTACCTTTTCCAACAACCTGGACAATCTTACCATCTCCCAATTAAACTTGTCTTTTGATATTCTCTTCTAGTTTCACAAAATCCTGCCTGCAACTTATCATATGGTTGGAGCAACTAGAGTCCAAATACTATGACTTTATTTCAAAACTAGAAGTAACATTATATAAAATAGAATAATTTTAATTATCAACCTTCATGGTTTGCTTGAAAATAAACTTTTGAACACCTTAATTGCCTTTATTCTTGGTTGCCAAGATCCTGCAATACTTCTTCATATGGCTTAGATTTTTATAGTAGTAGCAGTAAATGTTTATCTTGTTCAACTTGGATTTCCCCTTGGAGATTGCATGATCATTTTCCATATGATTTGAAACATCTAAATAGCCATCTCCTCTTGCTTGGTGTTGATTTGATTTATTTCTCCTTTAGAACTTGAGATCCTCAACTTGGATTCAAGAGCTTGATCAAAGTTGGGTGTGTAGTATTTTGTCTTGTCCTAGTGGGATAAGAGAAACCCTACCAACTATTCTAACTTAAAGGTATTTATATCTTTACACTCTTTTAATATCACCACAATATGGATCCATATTGAAGTTAAAGTCTTAAAATTTTATTTACTACTATCTTATCCTCTATGGTCTCTCCATAGACTCATAACTTGTTCACTGTGTCATTGATCCTGATACAATTATCTTCAATATCTTGTCCCTCCTTCATTATCACTCAAAGGTCATTTTCATATTTTGAATTTTAGTTATCTTCGCCTTCTCTATCCCCTAATAGGAACTCTAAAAGATTGTCTAAGCTTAACAATCATTCTTGCAAGTAGAAATTTGAGGATAGATGTTAAGTTCATTTTCACTATAAATATCAAAAAAGGCTTGTGCATGAAGCTTCTCTTTCTCTTTATTTCTTGTATTCCCACATTTATTCAAAAAATTCTAGTTTTAAGAATCCTTATAGCATGTTGCTAAAATATTCCAAACTCCTTTCCACACCAAAATTCTTTACAGTTTGGGTATCAGATTCAAGATCCTTTTTATTACATCCATTTTCATTCCAAATAATCTCAAAAAAGAAATAGAATGGACAATATTGGGATAGTTGATCCTTTTAATAAGATATTTAATGAAACCCTCATGAAATAGAGGAATTATATGATGGACCAATTTGATCAAATTCTTCAATGACTCCTTATTACAATTTCTACAACCTCCTTTGCATAGCCTCTCATTTCCCTAGAAATATTCAGTGCTCTCATAAATTTTAAGGTGTAAGTGAATTTTGATATTCCTAATTTTGAAGGAAAATTTAAATTTGATGCCCTAAAAAATTGGTTGGATAAGTTATCTTCATATTTCTCTATAAATAAATTCAATAATGGTGAGAAAATCACTTTTGTACTCTTGAAAACTTTATTACCAATTCAAATTTATTGGAAATATTTTGTAATAGGGTTATGAAAGAGAATGAAAATGAAGTAGTGTTCACATGGGATAATTTCATAGAGGCCATCAAGGAAGAATATTATCCCATGGAAGACTCTATAGACTAACATATACAATGGTAACAATTGAATCAATGTAAAGACCAATCTATTCATGATTATACCAATGTTTTCTACTCTATTGGTAGCAAAACTAGGCATTCAATATATTGAAAGGTATTGAATCCTAAAGTATTATAGTTGTGTCTAATGGTACATTAGATAGGACATGGACCTCTTTGAATTTGGGGCATTAAGAGAGGTATATAAACTTACTGGCAATTTGGAGTAGAAACACAAAAACAAAAATAAAAAAATGAGCAAATAGCAAAAACCATAATACTAAGCACCAACTAAAGAAAGGAAATAATGACTCTCGAAAGAATCATAATAAACAAGATCAACCCCAAAAACAAATATATAAGTAAAAAAATACTTCTAAGGAAAGAATCCCTTCAAGTCCAAAAGTAGAAAATGATGTAATTATCACAAGAGTAACAAATATTTGCGGGAGTGTCAAGCAATTTATTCATTATTTGTTGAGTCGTGACCCTCTAAATCCACTACACCACCTATTGTCAGTTTTACACCATGCCACATTGAATTTTTGATCAAATTTTGTATAAGGATTTTCGATTGTAAAAGCAGCATATAAATATTAATTTATGATGCAGTATTTTTGGCTTGTATGATGAGATACAATGTTTTGTGTTAATTTTCTTTCTCATTTTTATAATTTTTGTGCTTGAATAATAATGGGTATTGTAGGTCAAAATATTCACAAATAATTCGTATAATGTCACCTGATAGCGCAATGAAAGCAATGCATTAAAGTTCAAAATTTACAAGGGACTATGGCAGTCCTTTCGCCTGAATGAAGAGAGAAAATCTGATGCCCTTCCTCGGGGTGAAAATATTTCTTTAAAAATTGGGTTATTGAGTAAAAGGAAAGGTGAAGGCACGTTCACCTCTAACTTAGGGTGACTGATGTGTTTGCCTCATTTTGGGGTGAACATGATGTTTTTAAAGGGATAAATCGGAGGAAATGAGTTAAAGTTCGGGTAGAAATGCTTTCACCCCAAATATGAGGTGAAAGTCCCTTTCGCCCCACTAAGGGGTGAAAGGGCATTAAAGTGAGCACACCCAAAGTTGAAATGAGCACACCTAAAGTTGAAATGCAAAGTCAAAGTAATGAAAGTGCGTTCACCCCAAAGTTGAGGTGAAAGCATCATTTGCCCCACTTTTGGGTGAACGTTATTTAAATTGGAAGTGTTGACAAGTCAAATATGTTTTCACCCCATTTGAGGGGTGAACGTCCCATTCACCCCTCCTTGGGGTGAAAGCTCATAAAAGGAAGGATTTGGGTGAAGCTAAAGGAAAATGACCAGCGCTAAGGTGACGTTGAAAAGTCAACTATGCATTCACCCCAGGTGAGGGGCGAAAGTCCCATTCGCCCCTCCTTGGGGTGAAGCTACATGAAGATGGCCTTGTCAATTCGTTAGAGTTTTATTTTCACTCAAGCAAATATTAAAAAAGGTAGCGTTGAAAAATCAAAGCTACATTCACCCAAGGTGAAGGGCGATAGTGCCTTTCACCTCCTTTTAGGGTGAATGTACGTTTTAAGAAGTAAGATGTCCTATGAGAAGTGCTTCCACCAAGGAAGAAATGTGAAGTTCTTGATCACCTTTTTTAGGGGCAAAGTGTCGAATGTGAAATCAAAAGGGTACAGAGAACTATTTTGCCCAGATTTTCTCCAAGAAGATGAATGCAACATTGAATTCGAGGGGCTCTCCATGGAGCACAATGGCATAAGTGTTAAAAGAGGAAGCTTGGATAAGGAGGAAATAATAAGAGCTTAAAGGCAACGCTTTTGCTCATGGATCTATTTTGAGTGAATTCGAGTTTGAATTTCAATAGATACTTTTCAAAGGTGCTTGGATCAGGTGCAGGACAAGAATTCAATGATTGGGGTGAAAAGTAACCAAAGTTGTTGATTTTATGCTAAAAATTTATTGGATTTGATATCGTAGAATGATTTTCATGAGTTCCAAAGCATTCAAAATAGGAGCAAATTTTTGAGGCGCAGTGAATGTGCCAAGTCAATGACCAAGTTTTGTAGTTTTCCATGCACTGCCACCCAAATGTGTTGGTTTCCTAGAGACTTCATCTTAGAAACTAGAGCATTGTGTCTGAAAGTGGATTTTCAAGATTTTCGAGGAGGAATTGCTTCGCCAAGGTTCCTGATCTGTAAACATTTTGTCTCAATATGTATTAAATGAAAGAGGTGAAAACCTCTATAAATACTACTCAATTTCTATTGTAAAAGGAGGAGGATAGACATTCTACAGAAAAACTATTCAAGTTTTCTACGTAAATATAAGAGACTTGGATTTTAATTTTGCGAGTAGTTTTATGTGTGATTTCTTTCTATTTTAAAGCATTTCTATTAAATATTCATGTATGTTATCTACTGCTAAATTCGTATTCTGCATCTAGATTCGAATACTGTCGGTGAGGGAGTGAGTACTGGAATGCGGTTCTGGAAGTTGTCTCCATGAAACTATAAGTGAATTCTTTACCTTCTCACTATTTTTATGTTGCTACAATACTTGGTTGGAATTCCTGTTGCTAGTCTATCCCCGATCCTACATCTTCAGCCTGTGGCCATATTTCCCATTTCTTTTCATTATTTCCAATTTCTTTCCTACAACTCTAGACTTAAACCGATGTAGGATTAGTAAGGGAGCCAGCCCTCTCTGGAGATTGGCTCAGAGGACATTTCTTTCCTTCAGCCTTTCAATGTTGGTCATGTCTAGGGTGCACAAATGTATGTTTGTATTTTAGGCAGATATTTGACCAACAATTTTTGGCATGCTCGGTGGGACCTCAAAAGTTCCACTTTCAGTAGTATTAAGGTTTGATGTTCACCTTCGTATTGTTTAATTAGAACATCTGGTGACTCAACTATACCCAGAAGCCTCTAAACATGAAGACAATAAAATTTGTACTTCATGTTCACAAGATCGTAGGCCAAGAACCCCAAAAATCCCATCGAGTTCTATGAACTTGATACCCAAATATTAGGGGAACATCCCCAATTAGTTACTTTACACCATACATTATCATTACCTCATACACCTCATACATCACCCACAACATCTTCATGATTAGCTGGTGTGTTTTCCTACTCCTACAAGTCCAGTTAGTACTGCTACTAGCATTCCTCAAGCTCAACCACACACACCAGTACCTATGGCTCAAAATCCACCCCCATAGTAGCCACAACCACCAAGGCAGTTCCTAGCATGGAATAGCTCAGGAGCTTTAAATCTACAAGCACAGAATCTAGTCCCTCAAGCAGCACTAAAGGCTTTACCTACCTATGATGGTACTGGTAAAACTGCTTACGAGCATATCTAGGATGTGGCTTCTTTGGCAATAATTCATGGTATCGTAGATAAAGATATTATGGTAAGGTTGCTAGTGTTATCACTCAGAGAAAAATTGTTATACTGGTAACGATCCTTGCTTCCCGCTACTATCACTACATGGGATCAATTAGCAGAGTTGTTGATCAAAAATTTTCATGAACAAGTTGATCCCTTCTCCTTGCTGCATCAATTCATAAATATTTAGAGACACCCATAGGAGGAGATAGTGGACTTCAATGTCAGGTTCACCCAAAGCTGGCAGAGAGTCCCTGATGGCCTTCGACCCACTCATGAGCAAGATACATTTTACTATCTCAGAGCCTTTAACTCTGACATTGGCATGGTTATCCGGTAGGCTAATGTAAATACTTTTCTAGAGTTGTACACGCAAGAGCATAGAAGGCTAAAGTAGACTTGATTACCATAGGTAAGCTTCCTTCGAAGGTAACAATGCCCATCCTACCTGATCTTCCTCAACATTTCTATTTTGGTTTATTTTCATAGCCTATGCCTTCCATGTACCCCATCCCTTCATGGAGTTCTGGTTCACCTCAGATTGCTCCAATACCAGTTCCACAACTCCCCACTCCAAGTATTCCATAATTACCCACACCAACCGTCCCTCAATTACTAGCTCTAGTTACATTTCCAACATTGCTAGCTCCACCAATGCCTTTACCTCTACCAACACCTCTTGTACCCTCAAATCTAGATCCTATTATGAAAATATTATAGGAGATGCAATCTCTCAATTCGTTAGTAAGGACAATATCAAATGAAATCACATCTATCAAGAAGAAGTAAGTTGAGGTAGATTTTTGATCAAGGAGGTTTCAAACACCATTGATCACTAGAGAGCAACCTACCACTAGCAAAGGCCCTGAGAGAAACACAATTGTGTTGGTAAATGAGGAAGCTAGCACATCAAAGTGAGCATACTGGTGCTCCACATGTAATGACCCTCATGGTGAAGATTCGTGCATGGTACATTTGAAATATGTACAAACGCTAGCTTAAATTTTGGTTGGTGGACAAGTCAACATGATAATGGAAGTGGATCATAATTTTATGGTTCCCTCCTTGGAGAAAGTTTTAGTCCTTATGAGGTTTGGTAAGAAGCCAGTGACTGTTGATCTGATGGAGTTAGAACTATTGAATGTTCCTGTAGAATCAAAGGTGCAGAAGGAGAAGGTGCAACCATAAACCAAAACATCTGGTGCAACAAAAAAGTAGCTATATTATGTCCTATTGAAGGATCTATTGCCTAAGTAAGCCCAAGAAATTTTTCCAATGAAAGCGTCCACTTCACAACCTATGATCACTCAAGGGCAAGCGGATGCGAAAGAACAAGCTAGAGAATACCTCAAGTACCCATCATTGACTAAAAGACAAAGGGTAGAGGTGACTCAACAATATCAGGATAAATATGAGCTGACTGGAGAAGAAAATATTCCTGGTACTTTGAGCTACAATATTGTGGAAGAAATGAAGAAGATTCCAGTGAAGGTGAGTCTATATGATGCATTACAGTTACCTGGGCAAGTTGACCTATTGCAAGAGTCCCTCAAATTTATGAAATGCCAAAATAAAAGATTCACTCAGAATATGCTAGCACAAATATTAACAACCTTCACCACTGGAAATCGTAGGCCATATCTATTCTACTTATCCCTCAGAATGGAAGGGTGGATTGTGCATAATTGTATGATTGATTTTGGTGCGACTACTATCATGCCAAAGGTAGTATGTGAAGTCATGGGGATGGAATATACGAGGAGTAGTCTAGGTGTCTTGTAGTTGGATGGAACCCCAATTAAAATAGTAGGAGTGATTAAAGATATTTTGATTGTTTTGCATAGCATACCATAGATCATCGTTATCCAGGAAGTGGTGGTGGTTGACCTTGAACCATATTTCAGTATGTGTCTCTCAAGGGAGTTCATAGAAAATCTTGGAGGATACCTTTCCTTGGATTATTCACATTTAGAGATTCCTTTCAAGGGGAGAAGAATCTACATTTATAATGAAAATTCATCCACATTTCATATAGAAAAGTTGGAGGAAGAAGAAAATCCCACTGATGTAGTTCACATGATGATAGAAGAAGTACAAGAAGTGGACTTGATGGAAGAGACCCTTGATGAGCTCCACTTGGAGGATGAGTTCTCATTGATGGACTTCAATGCAATGGTAGAAACTGATATCGGTTGTTATACCATCACCAAGCTTGAGCAGTCTGAAGAAAAGTTACTGATTCCCCAAACCCTATTTTGGACCAGCTATGGAAGTTGTATTTTGATGGTGCAAGGTGCAAAAATGGTGTGGGAGCTGGAATTGTTCTGATTTCTCCTTCAGGGTTGCAGAAGACCTATTCATATTGATTGACTTGGAGCTACACCAATAATGTTGTTGAATATGAAGCATTATGCCTTGGATTGAAGAAGGTAGAGAAGTTGGGGATTAAGCAGTTGCAAATTTTTGGAGATTCCAAGCTCATCATCAATCAGACTACAAACAAATGTGTGTCAAAATAGCACTATTTGAAAGCCTACCGAAACAAGGTATGGGATTTGTTTGAGTCTTTTATAGTACTAAATATCCAAGCAATTTCATGAGAGCACAATAAGCATGCAGATATCTTAGCTTCCCTTGGTACCAATTTCTCTCCAATAGAACAAGTGGTTAGGAGACCAAAAACTATGAGAGTGATTTATAGACCTTTGGTCCCTGACAAGAATCTCTATTGGCAAGTGTTCGATAGTGATGAACAGATAGTGAACTTCTTGATTAAGGAGGTTGCTAGTGTAGAAGATAGAACATTGGTCGAAGAGGAAATGGAGGGAATGATTCAGCTGAAAAACAATCACATTCCTAGAGGATTGATTTCGCTTGAGAGCCTATTTGATCAGAATGACCGAGCAGAAAAACACAAGATCAAAGTTGACGCCAAATAATATAAGGAGTTGCAGTTGGAGACTGATAAGATCATCAAAATCGAAATAGATTGCACTTTAGAAGAGCTGGAAGATATCAAGAGCTTGTGTTACGAGTTCCTCGACATCGTTGCATGGAGCTATCATGATTTGAAGGGATATGACAAGAATGTAATCCAACATACCATTGAACTGCAGGAGGGGGTAAAACCTTTTTGACAGAAACAACGGCCTATCAATCCCAAAATTGAGGTGCTCATGAAGGCAGAGTTGTTAAAGATGTTGGAAGCAAAGATAATATATCCAATTAAGCACTCAACATGGGTGGCAAACTTGGTCTTGGTCCGGAAGAAGAATGGGGATATTCGACTATGCGTGGATTTTTAGAACTTGAACCAAGCCTCCTTGAAATACCACTATCCTTTGCCATAGATTGATCAAATTTTGCATGTGGTTGCTGGAGCATAGAGATTTTCATTGTTGGATGGATTCTCTAGGTACAACTAGATCTGGGTGAAATATGAGGACCAACACAAGATGGCATTTACTACAAAGTGGGGCACTTTTGCCTATCAAAGAATATCATTCGGTCTCTCTAATGCAAGCGCTACCTTTCAGAGAGCCATGGACATCACTTTTGGTGAGTTGTTAAATAGAGTTATTGTAATTTACCTTGATGACATGACTATGTTCTCACATCGTAGGGAAGAGCACATCTCTCATTTGAGACAAGTGTTCAAAAAGTATTGGGAGTTCAGGATTTCAATTAACCCAAAGAAGTCCATTTTTGCGGTGAAAGAAGGAAAACTTTTGGGACATGTTATTTTGCAAGAAGGACTGGCCATTGACCCTGTGAGAGCCGAGGCACTTTTGAAACTTCCACTTCCAATCAACAAGAAGGATCTATAGTCGTTCTTCGGCCAGATTAATTTTATTCGAAAGTTCATTGCTGACTTTGCTCAAGTGGTGAAGCCAATGACTAAGCTTCTAAAGAAGAATGTAGATTTCAAATGGACCGAGGTGAGAAGATAGGCTTTCCAAGAAATCAAGAATAGAATCACTCAAGTGCCAGTATTAATTAACCCAGATTATTTGAAAGACTTCATCCTCTATGCAGTGGGTGAGCAAGAGAGTTACATTATAGTTCTTACTCAGAAGCAAGAAGATGGAGATGAAAAGTTGATTACTTTCTTGAGACAAGTTATTGCACCGCATCAGGAGAAGTATAATTTTATTGAAAAATAGGTGTATGCGATCATGAAATCCTTGAAGAAGTTTTGACATTTTATTTCACAGAGTAAGACAATTATCTACGTCATTCATCCAGATGTCAAAAATTTTATTCTTCAAGGGGAATTAGGTGACAAGAGAGTGGGTTGGGTATCAAATATTTAAGAATATGATGTGGATATCTGACCCACTAAGTTGGTTCATGGATGAGCTCTCTATCAAGAACTGGCCAAAAGCGTAGTCCCTGGAGCACTAACTTTAGTACAAGATGAAGAACTCAGTGAAAGCATTTGTGCAAATCATGCTACAGTTGATCGTGATTGGATAGAGGACCTTGTTGAATTATTTACCTCTAGAAGATGTCCATCACATCTCGATGCTTCACAGTGACGAAGGTTTAGACTGCAAGCACTTAAGTATGTCTTATTGCCAAATGGGTTGTTCCACAAGAATATAGATGGAGTTCTCCTCAGATGTGTGAAGGATTCTAAAAAGGAGAAAATATTGGAAGAATTCCATTCTGGCTTATCTGGTGGCCATTATGCAGGAAGGCCTATGGCCTTGAAAATCATCCGAGCTAGATATTTTTGACCTACTCTTTTCATAGATACTCACAAGGTGAGCCATAATTATGATAACTATCAATGGTATGTTGGTAGAAATAAGAAAGCATCCTTGCCCTTGCACCCGATTTAGGTGGAAGCACCATTTTAGCAATGGGGCTTGGACTTCATTGGAGTCATAGACCCTCATTCATCAGCTGAGCACAAATACATCTTAACTACAATAGATTATTTCACTAGGTGGGTAGAGGCCATCCCAACTAAAAAAGTAGATCAAGCTACAATCATCTCTTTCCTTGAGGGATTGATCACCCATTTTGGTATTCTAAATGCTATTGTAATGGATAATGAGACTCCATTTATTAGGGCTAAGATCACCGAGTTTGCAAGAAAATACATGATCTATCTCAAGACATCTTCTAACTATTATCCGCAAGGAAATGGGTTGGTCGAATCCACAAATAAGAACTTATTGTGGATCTTGAAAAGAACACTGGGAAACAATAAGAGAAGTTGGCACCTATTGTTGAACCAGGCTCTATGGGTAGATCGAATATCAATAAAGAAATCCATTAAAGCTTCCCCCTATTCTTTGGTGTATGGAAAGGAAGTAGTCCTACCCACTCACATTGAATTGCCCATCCTCCAAGCATTGTAGTTGTTCAAATATGAAGATGATGAGTTTGATCCAATGAGCGCAAGGCTTGCTCAATTGTTGCAACTAGAGGAGGAGAGATAAAAGGTGTATCACGCTTTCACCGAACATGCAAAGATGACACAAAGGTGGTTTGGTAAGAAGACAACAAAACACAAGTTCCAGGTGGAGGATCTAGTTCTCAAATGGAACGAAAACAAAGCCAAGCCAGGAAAGCATCACAAGTTTGATGTGATTTGGGAAGGTCCATTTCATGTTTCTGCAGTGAATCCGACAAACGCATATCATCTTTGGGATATGGATGGTTGGGATCTTCCAATTCTAGTTAATGGTCTTCATCTGAAGGCCTATTTTCAATGAGGTGATCTAGAGGTACCAGTTTGTAAATATGTACATATTCCATTTTATTACTTGATCTATATATTAAAAAAAAAAGAAAAAAAAGAGTATATAGTATACTATATATACTTCTTGCCTCAAGAAATATTTTCATTTTATGTTTTTCTCTCTAAAAAATGATGTCACACCAAAATTTTTCCTAGAAGGCATTTCGCAAGTTTCGAGTAGGTTAAAAGTCTCTGAAATTTTTAATAGGTTGCTTTACAAATTTTTAAGTTTAAATGTTTCAAGGAAGCAAAACATCAATGTTTGGGAGCACAAGTAAAATGCTTAGTCAAAGAATAAAATACAGGGCCCAACTTCGAAAGTGTGAAAAACAACAAACTAAAAGTGCTTTCACCTCGAAGAAAGGGCAAAAACCATGTTGACCTTCCACTAAGGTGAACACATCCTAGAACTAAGAGAATGTCGAAGCTCATGATTAATAATTGAAAGGTGTTCATTGCAATTGAAGGACGAAATCCAAAGTCGAAGATGGTCAACAGTGCTTTCATTGGTCAAAGAGGTGAAATCCCCATTCACCTACAAGGGGAGGCAAACGTATATTGCAAATGCAGAGAAAAGAATGAAAAAGCAAATTCAACATAACAAAGAGGGAGTCAAAAGGGCTTTCACCCCAAATGAGGGGTGAAACTCCCGTTCGCCCCTCATTAGGGTGAAGACATTGATGAATTTTACTATCCATGCTATATTTAAAATGTGCACCAAAGGTGCTTTCACCTTGTGTATGGGATGAGAAGTTTTTTAAAAAATATGGGAGGCGTGTGCACTGGCCTTTTTGGTGATTGCATTAAAATTTTAATTCAAGGTGCAAAGCAAAAATATAAAAAGAAAAGAAAAAAAAGGAATAAAAAGGACACAAAAGCAGAAGTTGTATAGCTTTGTTATTATTTTTCAAAAAGGTTTTTAGAATGCAAGCAAATATGAAAAAGAGATAAAAATCAAAAAGAAAAAATCCTTAAAGTCAATAAGTTTTTTAAGAAGATCCATGCTTTTTCTAAACTTGAGAAAAAGGAGAAGAAAGAAATAGTTTTAAAATGAAGGACGATTTGCCATCAATTTCATCAATCAGGGAAAATGTCTTCAGAGAGATGAAGAAAAGAGATTAAGAGTGCCTTAGTAGTATATTCGCCCTGTCACATGATAGATTTTGGGAGAGGAGTGTGCACATTAATGACGCATTTTTGGGAAAGTTAATTTAAAATGTGCACTCGGATTGTGTTGGGAGACGTTTTTACCTTCTTAGGAGCCAAAATTTCACCACGTCAGAGGAAAAGGTGCCCATTGGTCCGTAGGTGGCGGATTTATTATTTCCAAAGCAATTTAAATAGCCAAGGCGCATTTTAAAAAAGGCATAATATGACAAAGAAGGAACATAGTTTTCAAAGTTGATCTCTTGGTAAATTTATTCGATTGTAGTTGGAGCTTGGGATTAGTGCATATTAAGAGAAATAAGGCACGCGCCCTCCCTAATTTGCCAAGGGAATTTATTGCATTTACTGCTGTAGCTTATGAACTTTCTATAAATAGAGCATAGGTAAATTCACTCAAGGAGTTTAAAATTTTTTAATTTTTCTACCGGTGCATTTTCAAGATTTTTGTTGCAGAAGATACAGGACATCTTCGGGAGTGTTGAATTGCTAGAATTAATAGAATGGGTAAGAAAAGCAAAGAGGTGAAAGAGACTACAGAGCCTAAGCAGTCAAAGAAGTGGGTAGAAGGTGGGATGAAATCCAAGAAGACCCATAGGAATGAGAATGTAGACTTGGACCCGTACTCTGACACCATGGTAGAGGTTGGGGACTACGTGATTACCAACAAGGGCATGGTAAAGCTTTGACAAGATGTGGAGTTCATGGTAAATCAAGGATTAAAAATAGAGAGCCCTTTGACTATGTCATTCTATGCATAGTTATTTTGGTATTTGTGTACACCCGTACACCCTTGTCCAGAGCTGGTGAAGCTGATTACTCAATTTTATAATCCGGTTACCAGGATAGTGCGAAAGGTGAACAAAGAAGCATTTTTTTCTATTTTTGCTAATGAAGTGTGGGAAGCATTTGCTTGCGGGTTGAAACCTCCTTCATATATGATTTGAAAGAAGCTACATACCAATGAGCAAGAAGATAGATATGTGTCCACCGTGACAATGCACCGGTTCATGGAGATGCAGTTGATTAAAGAGCCACAGCTAGGGCAACTACCAAACTTGCCGAAGCCACTCACAGAGTTCAAAAGTCTAGACATTTACTTGATGTTAGCGTGGGTTGTTGGTCTACCAACAGATTCCACAGTTCATAAGTGGCAAGCGGTGCTGGCATAGTGCATATGCTAGGTGGAGTTTTACGCTTTGATAGCCATGAGGTAGGGCATCAATCTGATTTATTTTTATTGGGCTGATTTTATATCTCAAAAACTGCATTTTTAGCTGTAGAGGTTGCATACTGGAGAAGATACATCATTCAAGCACACCTCCTTTCTAGTCTGGTATTTCTTTTTCCATTTACACCAGCATTTTTCATTCATTGCAGTAAGGCAAGTTGATGAGAAAGATGAGCTTTTGCCAGTGTATATGTGGACTTCCACTCTATCGAGGAGGGAGTCATTTTATAGTTTTAACTATTTGTTTCTGGGGCCCGCAATTGAGCTACTTTATGGTACAAGTGAAAGAGTGCCATGGGGGATGAGAGAAGTAGTGGTTATAGTAGAAAAGGGAGACATATTTCTACTTACTCAGGGTATGGTTGTATGAATTTTTGGCTTCATGGGCAAGCCATTCCTGCTTCCATACTTCACCATCGAGCATGTTTTTGCCATGGAGGTGGTGCGACAAACTGATTATGCTAACGATGTTTATGGAGTAGGGTGCGTAAAAAGAACAACATGCACGATGTCATTCAAGTTTGGTAGCATAGAAGTGAGCCAGGTTGGCCAGAATAGGTTACTCACAGAAGCACTTCAAGACCTGGGCCTGGTAGAACTACCGTAATGATGGAGGTATGATCCTTTAGGAAAGTTTTTAGAAATAATCAAAGCCAAGACTTTCCATTGTTGTCCATGACCTAACATTCAGGAAAAGCGTAACAATTTTGATGAGCATGACTTAGAGTGGCATATTGAAGCAATGATGTCGCTTCTGCCATGGCATGACTTCTATGAGCAAGAGGTCGAATATAACCCCACAATGCATAAAGATTAGATTCCACCTTCGATATTGTTTGACCAGGTGAAGGAGAGTTGACCCCTATGGTCTGAAGAGAAAATCATGAATTGGTGGATTATGCGGGTCCACAGAGGGAAAACTACATCTGGTTTTGGGTTGAAGATGGACGAGGTATTTTTAGAGGCATATGATGAATTTGTTAGTATTTATCAACCTATCACTTTTGCTAAGGTTGTGCCTCAAAGTTTTCAAATTAGATAGTGACAAAAGCATGGTGAAAGGAAAGCACTCAACGGTTGTAGAAGAGACACCCGAAGAAGAAGAGCAACAATATGTATTCCAACGAAGATCCCAACGGGCAAAACGAAATGTAGATGAGACGTGCACTTTGGAGAAGCAAAGTGTGAAAGAGGCCCTTCCTTTCCTGAAGGCTACAAAGAAGTTGAGAACCGACATTGTCTCCTCATCCGCCATTATAGTTTCCACGATAGTAGTTATTATTGCTACTTTTGTGAAGAAACCCCCTTCACCAACGTCAACTGCTCAAGATGAAGTCGCCCAAGAGTTTCCATTGTTGCATGAGCAGACATTGGACCATCATGTGGATATCATGAACCTAGAGGAAGAAGACAAGCATGAACAAGAAAAACCAATTTCACCATCACCTCCATCACCAAGACACACGGTGCCCACGCCCAAAGGTACGTCTCCCCTTCCCTCTTCTTCTACTTCAGAGCATGTAGTGACTGTTAGTTCATTTTATTTCAATTTCCACTTGCGTTTCTCCCCCATTTGGTATGCCTTCCATTTCCTTTTCACTCCCTTCTTCCCATCTGTAGGTCACTACTACTCCTTATTTTCCCCTTTCTTTGGTCCCCCTTTATTTTAGTTCATTTGCATCAGGACCAAATCCATTTTTGCATCCTTCCCCTTCCATATTCTCTCCTACTTCCACTATAGTCGTAAGTATGCAAGCTCCTCCAATAGTGAGCGCAACTGTAGCTAATCCTGATTCTTCTCTCCTCTCCACCATTTTGGTTCTCCCTCTCATAAATTATTCCTCTTATTCCTTTGAGCCTGAACGTGCATAGATATTGGTTCCTTTCATGTTATTTTTGGATATGTAGGTATTTCTCAAAGTTGAGGTGATACCTAGGTATCCAGATGCAAAAAATATTAATCATGCTCACCTTAGTTCATCATAGTGGATGAAGAGATGAAGGATAAAGGAGGTGCTTGCTCCAACTAGGCTGCTCAAGAAAGTCACCTTTGACCCTATTGCTATGGAAGCTCACACTATAAAAATCATCCCCCTGGTCCAGAAGCCACAAGGAGAAATGACGTTGAGCGATTATGCTTATGAGATCATGATAGAGGACCTAACAAAGATTGATCCAACTAAAAAAATGGGGAATATGCAGGTTGATATGAGCTCAGTCTATTTGCATGATGAGTATTATAAGTAGATATTTTATGATGCCAAAACAAAGATCACCAAACTCGAAGATGCTTTGGTAGCAAGTAGACACAAGTAGGAGAAGACAACAATGGAGAATGAACACTTGCATCAATAGGTTGGAGTGCATAAAAAATAAAGGGATGCAGTGAGGCTGGAGATGCAAGCACTCAAGGTGCAACTTGAGGCCATATAAAATTATCTGGCAGAGAAGGCCACACAGGCTGCAGGCTTCTCTCCAAAAACAATCAAAGAGGCCCACCTTCGCTTGACCTAGAGTTGTGAAAAGTTGGCAGCCAAGGTAGTTCAGGTTTTGCATTATCTTTATGCAGCTCGGATATAGATACAGTTGGGCCAGCAGTTGATAGATGGCACAGAGGAGATGTTAGAACCCCATATGGAGATGGCTATAAAAATCCAAGCTCTGGCTTAGTCCAACATGCACATTCACCCCCTAAGTGAAATGGATCATGCTTGGTCTACCACCAAGGTCATGTTGCATAGTTACTTTTAGAGGATGGACCTGGTGAGAGAAGGCAGGAAGATCCTTAATGCCATAGAGTGGGAGCACACTATTTCCATGATTCATTTTGATGCTCTCATCGATATGGGATTTCCAATTTTATTGATGAATGGGGTGAACCTCTTCCAAAGGAACAATTGGAAGTGGCCTAGAAGAATTTTGTGGAGGATACCTCGGAGATTGATAAATGGGAGGAGCCCATCACAGAGGAATAAGTGTTTCCACTTATGAATAAGTTTACCCGCATGGAGCTATCATTGTTTGAGTTAGCTCAACGAGCTAAGCACCTTAGTCTGGAGGACATCCAAAACCTATGGTATGTGTATGAGTCACTAAGTGTTCCTTGCCTATTCACTACACATGCTTGGGAGGAGGCAGTTGTAGTCTATGAAGTCACCTACGAAAGCTTGAAGGAGCAAGAAGAGCGAGATGCAGTAGAAAAGCAATAATGGAACAAGCAACAGTTGAGTAGGAGCGAGCAGAAGTTCTATGAGTAGCTGTAGAGGCAAATGCAGAAAAGTAGGCACAAAAAAATGCTTCCACATCAGGAGTGCCAACCAAAGCCACCGGTAAGAAGACTCAATAAAGGAACCCAATGGATAAAGGCCTAGGATCACTTGCATCCATGCAAGCTGGATACCCCGTGAGCTACCAAAAATGTTGGTAATTTTGACAATATGCCATATTAAAGTTTTGATAAAATTTTGTAGAAGGATTTTATTGATTGTAAAAGTGGCATAAAAGTATATTAATCTATGATGGAGTGTTTTTGGCCTATATGATATGTTACAATTTTTGTGCGTGTTAATTTTCTTTCTCATTTTCATGCATTTTGTTCTTGAAAATAATGGGTGTCACAAGACAAAATATTCATAAAGAATCCGTATAAGGTCACCTAATGGTGGTAATGAAAGCAGTGCATTGAAGTTCAAAATTTATAGGGGACTATGGCAACCTCACTGAACAAAGAGAGAAAACTCGGTGCCCTTCCTTGGGGTGAAAAATTTTCTTTGAAAATCGGGTTATTGAGTAAAAGGAATGGCAAAGGCACGTTCACCTCTAATTTAGGGTGACTGACGCATTCACCTCATTTCGGGGTGAACATGATATTTTTAAAAGGAAAATAGAGAAAATGGGTTAAGGTTCGAGTGGAAATGCTTTCACCCCACTAAGGGATGAAAGGGCATTAAAGTAAGCACGCCCAAATTTGAAATGAGTGTGCCCAAAGTTGAAACATAAATTCAAAGTAAAGAAAGTGCATTCATCCCAAATTTGGGGTGAAAGCATCATTCACCCCAATTTGGAGTGAACGTTATTTAAATAGGAAGCGTTGACAAGTCAAAGATGTTTTCACCCCATGTGAGGGTTGAACGTCCCATTTGCCCCTCCTTGGGGTGAAAACTCGTCAAAGGAAGGATTCGGGTGAAGCTAAAGGGAAGTGACCAGCGATAAGGCAAAGTTGAAAAGTCAACTATGCTTTTGCCCAAGGTGAGGGACGAAAGTCCCATTTTCCCCTCCTTGGGGTGAAGCTACATGAAGATGGCCTCGCCAATTTTTCAGAGTTTTATTTTTGCTTAAGAAAATATTAAAAAAGGTAGAATTGAAAAATCAAAGCTATGTTCACCAAAGGTGAAGGGCGACAACGCCTTTCACCTCCTTTTGGGGTGAACGTACATTTTAAGAAGTAAGATATCCTATGAGAAGTTCTTCCACCAGGGAAGAAATGCAAAGTTCTTGATCACATTTTTCAAGGGTGAAGCTTCAAATATGAAATCAAAAGGGTATGAGAACTGTTTCACCCGTATTTTCTTCAAGAAGTCGAATTCAACATTGAAGTTGAGGGTCTCTCCATGGAGCGCAATGGTGTAAGTGCTAAAAGAGGAAACTTGGATAGGGAGGAAATAATAAGAGCTTAAAGGTAGCGCTTTCACTCATAGCTCTATTTTGAGCAAATTCTAGTTTGAATGTCAACAAAGATTTTTCAAAGGTGCTTGGATCAGGTGTAGGACAGGAATTTAATGATTGGGGTGAAAAGTAACCAAAGATGTTGATTTTATGCTAAAAAGTTGCCATATTTGATATCGTAGAACTATTTTCATGAGTTCCAAAACATTCAAAATAGGAGTAAATTTTTGAGGTGTAGTGAATGTGCCAAGTCAACGACCAAGCTTTGTAGTTTTTCATGCACCGCCACCCAAATGTGCTGGTTTCCCAAAGACTTCATCTTAGAAATTGGAGTGCTGTGTCCAAAAGAATATTTTTAATATTTTTGAGGAGGAATTGCCTCACCAAGGTTCCTGATATGCAAACATTCTATCTCATATCTGCATTAAATGAAAGAGATGAAAATTCCTCTATAAATACTACTCAATTTCCATTGTAAAAGAGAGGAGGATAGACATTTTGTAGAAAAACTATTCAAGTTTTCTACGTAAATATAAGAGACTCCACTTTTAATTTTGCGAGTAGTTTTATGTGTGATTTCTTTCTATTTTAAAGCATTTCTATTAAATATTCATGTATGTTATCTATTGCTAAATTTGTATTCTACATCTGGATTCGAATACTACCGGTGAGGGAGTGAGTACTGGAATGCGGTTCTGGAAGTTATCTTCATGAAACTGTAAGTGAATTCTTTGCCTTCTCACTATTTTATGCTGCTACAACACTTGGTTGGAATTCTTGTTGCTAGTATGTCCCCAATCCTACATCCTCGACCTGTGGCCATATTTCCCATTTCTTTTTGTTATTTCTAATTTCTTTCCTACAACTCTAGACTTAAACCGGTGTAGGATTAGTAAGGGAGCCAGCCCTCTCTAGAGATTGGCCCGAAGGACATTTCTTTCCTCTAGCCTTTCAATGTTGGCTGTGTCTAGGGCGCACAAACGTATTTTTGTATTTTAGGTAAATATTTGACCAACACAACCACCTCCAAATTCACATGCCAATGGCATAGGGAAGAAAATCATGGAAACTAAACCAAATGTGACCATTACCATCACACATGTTGTACTAGAGGATTCATAAGAGGAGGAACTTCTATTTTACTCACAAATGTGGATCAAGGGCAAGCCATTATATTTCATTGTTGATAGTGGGAGTCAAAAGAATTTTATTTCTACTCAAATGGTGAAGGGTTGGAATATACTTGCTACATCATACCCACAACCATATAATGTTGGATGGTTACAACAAGGGAGAGAAATTTATGTCACTCAACAATGTCTCCTCTCTTATGCCATCAAGTTATTCAAATATGAATTTTTGTACAATGTTGTGTCCTTAGATGTTTATGATGTGACTTTATGACAATCATTTATGTGGAAGAGACCTAATGTGTATGAGTCTAGGACCTGAAGTGTTATCATCACTATTGAATTTCAATGCTTTAGGATACCATAGGTATCTCCTCCTACCTATTTCCTAAATAAATGTTAAACAATGCACAAAGATAACATCATAAATAGGAAAATTATTTGTATTGTTGATCAAACCACAAAGTAGGATGACCATTGCTAGATAAACTGTAGGCCCTACCCAACATAAGCAAATAGACCATATTATAGCAGGAAATGATGATCTATTCAAGTTACCAGTAAGATTTCTACTTTATTGTGAGGTAAATAATTCCATTTATTTAGTTCCTAATTCTCCTTTACCTAATGCACTTGATTATCATATATTTGTCATTGAAAAATGATAAAATTAGGAGGTAGATTTAATAATTGATTCAAAAAGGGTATATTAGACCATGTGCTTCACCATTAGATTGTCCAATTGTCTTAGCTCTAAATAAATATGGAACATGGATAATTTGTATTGTCTATGCTTTGAATAAAATCACTATGAAGAACCACCATCCAATCCATCTAATAGATGACTAGTTGGACTAGCTCCATGGTGCAAATTTCTTCATCAAAATTAATCTCAAATCTGGCTATCATCAAATATGCATAGATCCTATTGGCATATGAAATACTACATTCAAATAAAATGATGATCTATTTGAGTGGTTGGTTATGTCTTTTGGCTTGACCAATGCATCTACCACATTCATAAGGATAATGGATGGCATCTAGTGTCCCTATACCATCTCATTTGTGGTTGTCTACTAAGATGAAATTCTCATATATAGTAAGACATGGGAGGAATATTTACAATATTTTTTATAGGTATATTAGATTCTTCGAATATAAAAACTATATGCTAATTTGGAGAAATGCTCATTTGGCATGATAAATATTCAATGCCTTAGATATATTGTTGCAAATAGAAAGTTCAATTTGATCCTAAGAACATTTAGGTAATTAGAGCTTAGCCTATCCCAAAGACTATAATAGATCTTCATAGTTTTTTGGGTCTTCTTAAATTCTATCAAAGACTTGTGTTGAGATTATCATGCATTACTTGGCCATTACACCAAGTGACTAAAGGAGGTTTCAAATACAAGTACCACTGGGGAGATACATAACAAATAACATTTAAGAGTTCAAAGGAAGCAATTTTGTTTAGCTCATATAATTTCTCTATTTGATCTACATCAACCTGATGAGGTAATATATGATGCACCAAAGTACGTATTGGGATTTTTTCTCACACAGTATGGGCATACAATTTCCTATAATACTAAACATTCAATTAAGCAATTCAAAAATACCCCATATATGGTGAAGAGCTCCATGTCATTCACCAAGCATATAAACAATAGAAGCACTACATCTTGGACAAGAAAACCATAATCCACACAAATCATAAACCTCTAGAGTTTATTTAGATGTAGATTAAACTAAGGAATGAAAGACAACATCACATATCTACAATAGTTTCATTTTATCATCAAGCATAAGAAAGGGAGTTTCAATTCAACAATAGATTTTTTTATTTTATCTCCATCCATAGCACTCGCCACCATTATTGCTTCATGTGGGCATGATACTTCTAGTTGGTCCACCTTGTATGAAGTAGCTTTTGATTTTACAAATACATATCAAGCTCTTTGTGTCGGTAAGCCTATTTTTTTTATTTTTGTTTGTAAGATAACCTCCTCTACCACATGGGGCATATTTGTGTACTAACTATTGAGTGCTCAAATATTATTTTGGTGGAAACACACTTTAACAAAGTAATAGGTCACTTTGGTACCAAAAAATACTGGTAGTACTTCAAAAGTAATTATATTGGCCCAATGTGAGAAATGATGTTGAGAAGTATATTAATTCATATACCCCCTATGATATTTATAAAACAACCAACAAGAAACAGGGACTATATACACCATTGCTAGTCTCATCCAAGCCTTGGAAATCTATCTTCATGGACTTCCTCTTAATTTTACACACATCTAAGCATTATAATTATTATATTTTGTAGTAATTGATCATGATTTCTTGTAATAAATCCATTTCATTTGATAATACTACTAAGCTTTATTTTTACCATGTGTATCTCAACTTTGGCTTGTTGAAGTCCATTATATTTGACAGAGATAATAAATTTCTAAGTATTTTTTGGTCTACTCTATGGAGCATGATGAACACAAATTTGAACATGTCCATAGCCCTCCATCCTCATACATATGGCCAAATAGAAGTTGTAAATTAGTTGATTGTACTTCTTCTTTAAATGTATAATTTCAAGCCTTCCCTACATTCAATATGGGTATAATCAATCCCTACATGACTCTACCAAATATAGACCATTTTCATGTGGTTTTTGGGTTCCAACCCTTAACACCCACTGATGTAGCTCTCCTTGTGCAACCAATGGAGTACTCACCTCACAGACCAAATGAAGCAAAAAAGATAGCATAGTTTGTGGAACAAATTTAGCACATTCAACAACAGGTCCATGATCTTTTGAAAAATATAAATAAATAATACAAGTAATGCCTTGACCAACATTAGGTCCCATACTAATTCAAGGTTGAAAATAAGGTATGGTTATGTCTTCAAAAGGAAAAAATTATAGGACCTAATAAGAAGATCATACCTCTTCACTATGGGCCATAAACCATCACCAAGAAGGTGGGAAAATTACTTTTAAATTTAATCTTTCATCTTATCTTGCTTTGCATCAAATATTCAATGTTGAACTTCTTAGGCCCTATCATCCACCTATGTTAAATCCTTTGATAGTAGAAAAATAGTTGAACATTGAAGAACTCAATCCAGATAGCTTAGCACTAGTGGAGGAGGATAAAATGATTGTCATATGGACCAGATTACTAGAGGAAATTTTAGTAAGATGTATAAAGTGGTCAAGGTAAGACAACTTGGTAACCAAGGGGAATGGCTCACAAAAATTAGATAAAGAAATATTTTCTAGACCTGATGTAAAAATTTGATGTAATAGGGACTATTACTTTTAAAGAAGAAATAAATGATCCAAGTATATGACCTTTTTGCAACATAGCTTTATGCTTAAAAATACCCAAAAAATGTAATTTTTTACCTTAACCACATTTTTAGGGGCATAAATTTATACTTGGGATTCCATTTTGATCCATTCAAAATGCATTGGAAAGCTTAAAGGAAAATCTAGAAATTTCAATAAGAAATACACTAAATTAATTGCATGGACAAAACAATCTAGATGCCCTTCGGAATGTAAAACATAGCTACTAAAAAAAGTAATTTTTTATTTTTAAATTTTCGTAGACAACATGCATCTCCAAAAAATTTGACACATTGGCAAAGAAAAAACACAAAATGACAATTCATGTGTGTAATTTTCAATTAAGTGCACTTTGGAACTCATGGAAGGTGAATCACCATATTTTCATATGACCTTCTAACACACAGAAGGTGAATCATTACATTTCCATATGAATTACCTTCCATATTCAATATGGTGAATTCCCAACACACCAATTCTTGTATAAAGAGATATGCACCCTTGACTATAAAAGGTATGATTAATGGATGCAATGTTATACCCTCACATCTCTTCTTAGAGATTGTTTGTATTGTACTTTGTTTTTTAGCAATAAAATTATTTTGTTATTTTTCTTATATATTCTTGTGTTATGGTTTGTTATACACTTATTTTTAATTGCATTCTTTATTTGTCTTTATTAGCTCATAATTTTACATTTCAAAACAATCAAAATTCTAAGTTTTGGATTAGTGGTATCAAAGTGGTCTATCATTTGAATTTATTCCCATAAACATGATATCAAGATATAAAATATTTGGCTATCAAATACAAGATACCTCTTATAATCCTTCTTGTTGTTTCAAATGATCTCAGGTGAGAACTAGAATGAAAAAAACCAAGAATATTAATCTATTCAAGGAGATTTTGAATGAAGCCCTTATGTAATAGAGGAATGATATGATGAATCGATTTGCTCAAATTTTTTAGTGCCTCCCTACTACAAATTCTATAACATCCTCTATGCAACCTCTTACTACCCTAGTATCTTTTAGTGCTTCCACACCTTTTAAGGTATAGGTGAGTTTTTATAATCCTAATTTTGAAGAAAATTTTAATTTTGATGTCTTAGAAAACTAGTTGGATCAATTATCCTCATACTTCTCTATAAAAAAATTCATTGACAATAAGAAAATCACTTTTGCACTCTTGAAAGCTTTATTTCCTATTTGAAATTGGTGGCAAGCATATACTAGGGTTATGGAAGAGAATGAATGTGAAGTAGTGTTCACATGTGATAATTGTATGAAGGTTGTTAAATAATAATATTAACCCATGGAAGCCTATGAAGACCAATATATACAATGGCAAAAATTGTGTTAAAATATAGAGACCAATTTATTAAAGACTATACTAATAATTTCTACTCCATGGTAGAAAAGCTAGGCATTCAAGATATTAAAAGGTATTGAGTCCTCAAGTACCATAGTGGGCTACAGTGGTACATTCAATATGACATGGACCTCTTAGAATTCAATACATTGTGAAAGGCATATAAACTTGTTATCAAATTGAAGCAAAAACACAAAAACAAAAATGAAAAAGGAAGATTAGTAAATAACAAAAGCTAGAACACTAAGTACCAGATAAAGAAAAATAAGAGTGAATATAGAGAATTATGACAAAGGGTATTGGCCCTAAAATCAAAATTGGAAGTTGAATAAGTATTCAAATAAAATAATCCCTCAAAGGCTACGAGTGGAAAATGGTATGATTATCAAAAGAGCAACCGAGTGTCAAGCAATTCAATCATTATTTTTTGAGTAGCAACCCTCTACATCCACTACACCATTGTCTGCACATCTACAGGCTATGCATAAAGGAAAGCAAATTATGGAATCCAAACCAAATGTAACCATTTCCACCACACATGTTACACTGAAGGAGTCACAAGAGGTGAAAAGCCTATTTTTCATAAATATGGGTCTAAGGTAAGACATTATGTTTCATTGTTGATAATGGGATTCAAAAGAATATAATTGTTTCCCAAATTGTGAAGGGTTTGAATCTACCTACTACACCACAATCACAACCATATATTGTTAGAAGGTTACAACAAGAGAGAGACATTCATGTCACTCAACAGTGTCTCCTTTATTATGCCATTAAGCCCTTGGGAGATGAATTTTTGTGTGGTGTTGTGCCCTTGGATATTTGTGATGTTTTTTTGGGCCAATCATTTATGTGTAAGAGGTATAGTGTATTGAGTCTAAACCCTAAAGTGTCATCATAATTCTCAAAGATCAATGCTTTAGGAAACTAGAGCTATATCCTCCTACTTATATTTCCTTAATCAATGCTAAATAATACACAAAGATGATAGCCAAAAGAAAAAAACTTTATTTTATTGATGATCAAGTTGTAAAGTACTAAGAGTCCCATCGCTCTATTGGTTACAAAACATACACAACAAAAGTAGATGAACTAACTTATAGCATAATATGATGACTTGTTCAAGTTACCAACTAGAGTTCCATTTTATTATGAGGTAAAGCATTCCATTTATTTAGTTCTTGGTTCTTCTTTGCCTTATACACTTATTTATCATATATTATCCCTTGAAATAATAAAATCAAGAGGCAAATCCAAGAATTAATTCAAAAAGGACATATTAGACTAAGTATTTCACCATGTGGTAGTCCAATTCTCCTAGATCCAAATAAATACGTGACATGGATACTCTATATTGACTACAAATATTTGAATAAAATCACTATGAAGAAGTGATATCTACTACCTTGGATAGATGACTTGTTGGACCAAATCCATGGTGCAAAGTTCTTCACCAAAATTAATCTAAATTTTGGCTACCAACTCTATGGTGCAAATTTCTTCACCAAAATTGATCTAAAATTTGGCTATCATCAGATATCCATAGAGCCTATTGATGTATGGAAGACTAAATTAAAATCTAATAAGGGTTTATTTAAGTGGTTGGTCATGCCTTTTGGCTTGACCAATGCATCTTACACATTTATAAGGATGATGGATGGCATCTAGTGTCCCTATATTAGATGATTTATGGTTTTCTACTTTGATGACATTCTCATCTATAGTAAGACATGGGAGGAACATATGTAACATGTTCGATAGATACTTCAAATTCTTGGAGACAAATGCTATATGCTAATTTGGATAAGTGCTCATTTGGTATGACAAAGATTCAATACCTTGGGTATATTTTTGATAAATAGGGATTCCATATTGATCTTGAGAAGATTAAGGTAATTAGAGACTAGCCTATCCCAAAGACTCTAACAAAGCTTCATAGATTTTTGTATCTTACCAATTTTTACCAAATATTTGTGTTAGGGTTCTCACAAATCACTTGGCCACTATACCAAACAACCAAAGGAGGTTGCAAATCCAAGTTCAATTAGGGATATGCATGATAGAGGGTATTTGAAAGGTTGAGGAGCCAATTATGTTCAACTCCTACAGTTTACCGACCTAGTGTACATCAACCTTTGGAGGTAATGACTAATGCATTAGAGTACACAATAAAAGCTTTTCTCACACAACATGGGAATTAAATCACCTAGTATAGTGAAATATTCCATGAAGTAGTTCAAAATTACCCCGCATATGACAAAGATCTCTATACCATTGTCCAAGCATGTAAAAAATAGAATTACTACATTTTGGTCAAAAAAACCATCATCCACACAAATCAAAGACCTTTGAAGTTCATCCAGATGTAAAGTAAGCTAAGGAATGAAATACATCAAAAGTTGATCATATATCTACAACAATTTCATGTGATAATCAAGCATAAGAAAGGGAATACCAATGCAATAGTAGATTTTTGAGCCAACCTCCAATCATAGCACACCATCATTCTTGATTCCTATGGGCATGATAATTACAATTGGTCCACCTTGTATGAAGTAGATTATGATTTTGTAAATATATATCGAGCTTTTCGTGTGGGTAAGCATGTTTTAGATTTTTTATATATAAGATAATCTTCTCGACTACATGGAACATATTTATGTACCAACTAGTGAGTGCTCCAAGATTACTTGGTAAGCATAGTTCAACAAAGTAGTAGGTTACTTTGATGTAGAAAAAAATTTGGCAATACTTAAAAAGTACTTCTATTGGTCCTAAGTGAGGAATGATATTGAGAGGTACATCAAGTCATGTACCCCCTACATTGTTGCTAAACCAACCAACAAGAAGTAAGGACTATACATACCATTTCCAGTCTCATTCAAGCCTTGGAAATCTATATCCATAGATTCAATCTTAGGTTTTCCCACATATAAGCATGGTAATGATTATTTTATCTAGTAGTTGATATTTTTTTAAAATGGCTATCATGATTCCTTGTAAGAAACCCATTTCACTTAGGGATACTGCTAAGCTTTATTTTAGTCATGTGTAGCTCAACTTTGGTTTACCAAATTCCATTACACCTTATAGGGATAGCATATTTTTGAGTATTTTTTGATCCATCCTATGGAGCATGATGGACACCAAGTTGACCATACCCATAGCCTTCATGCCTTAGTTTTATGGCTATAAAAAAGTTATGAATAGGTTGACTGTACATATTCTTTCAATGTACAATTCCAAGCATCCATGTACATGGGACAAGAGCCTCCTATACATTCAGCATGGTTATAATTGATCTTTGCATAACTCTACCAAACATAGCCCATTTCATACATATTTTGGGTTTTAACCCTTGGCACCCAATGATGTAGCTTTCCATATTCAACCCATGTAGTACTCACCTAATGTACAAAAATAAGTAGAAAAGGTAGCACAATTTATGAAACATATTCAACACATCCAACAACAAGTCCATGGCTTCTTAGAAGAGATAAAATACAAATACAAGAAATGTTATGACCAACATTGAGTCCCATATCAATTCAAGGTTGGAGATAAGGTATGATTATGTCTTCAGAAATAGAGACCTATATGGACCCATAGGAAGATCAAACCTCTTTGCTATGGACCATACACTATCATCAATATGGGAGAAAATACCTTCGAATTGTATCTTCCATCTTATCTTGGTTTTCATCCAATCTTCAATGTTGAACTTCTTAAGACCTATTATCCACCTTTTTTAGACAATTCAATAGTAGCATAATAATTAGGTATTGAACAACTCAATATAGATAACTTAGCACTAGTGGAGGAGGATTAGATTGTTGACACATGGACTAGGACCACTAGAAGTTAGTCCACTTAAATTTATACAGTGGTCAAGGCTGGACAACTTGATCACCAAGGGTAATGCCTTACAAAAATCATATAAGGAATAATTTTTGCACCTGATGTCAAAAATCGATGCAATGGAGACTATTACTTTTTAAGGGGGCAAATGATCCATGCATGTGACCTTTTTGTTGGATTTTAAGCCATATTATATTAGTCCCAATATTTTGGATCTTTGAGTAGTCTCAAATATAAGAGCAATTAAAATATAAGATGACCAATAATAATAACATTCAAGATAATATCAAATATGAATATAAAATGGCCAAAATCATTCATGCAATAACATGAAGAAACTTATAGTAGAATTGCTCAAAATATGCATACAATATTCAATATTATAAATACTTGAGTATAATTTTCTTCAATACTCTTTGATCCTCTTCAATACACTACATGGAGTTTTGCCTCCATAATATAGCCATATAAGATGACTCTTCAAGTACTTTACTATTGCTCTCCATATGACAATTCTCACATGTCATTTGGCTTCTCATCTTGCCACTTATATATTGACTTTTGAATCTCTACTTACATGTATACTTAACTCTATGACACTTGCACTCTTTTACATGACACTTGTGCACATCCTCACATTACATATTTGAACACTTAATTAAATGACATGTGCACTTTCTCCCATTACATACTTGCACTCTTTCTTACGTGATACTTGTGCATATCCTACACAAACACATAAAGAGAAAATATAAATCTCACTCCTAAACTATAGATTCAAACCTTAATCTAATATTTGCATTGCACCATAGGTACCATGGGGGTACATTAGCATGTAAAAAATAATGTAATATTCTCCAGTACCCCCTTGTATTACATTATTTGGTTTTTGAAGACTTTAGTCTTCAATATTTATCTTCATCTTGATCTTGTGTTCATCCATTGCCTTTGTCTATAATCTCTGCAAGATAATCTTGCACTATGCCTAATCCATTTTTCTATTTTCTATCTTTCTAAAATATCAAGCAATTTATCATTAATCTGATCCTTAAACAAAATATGTTTTAATATTTATTTTGCTCATAATCTAGCACTACATTGAATTCAAATGTTCATAAGCTCTCTTTTTTTGTCATGATCTTTGAACCATTTGGCTTCATTTTTCATGAATTTTGGAATTTTTTCAAAAATAAGACTTTGAAGTAGATTGTCTAATATCATCAGTAATATTTTCTTCCAGATTTTCATGTGTTTTCCTTATATTGATAAAATGCTAGAGAATGATTATTTCTTCCACAAAATTTGCATGGATAAAGATTCCAACATCTTGCTTCTACATGCCCAATTCTATTGCAACGATTACATTTCAAATGATTATAATATTCATCTTTATATTTCAATCCTTGCTTCCAAATCATAGTTTTGCAATCATAATCATTAGTATTCTTGAAAAAATAATGCAACCATTGATGCAATATTAAGGACATTCTATCTTTTTTTCTTCATAAATGAGTTGCATATTTTTTGATGATATATTGTTTTCTACTTGAATACTTATTATATCCATAGTTTGAAACTTTTTGGAATAGTATTCCTTATTACTCCAAATTTATTCAATTGCAATTTATAGATTTGCAATTTCAATAATAAAAAAATTTAAATTCTTTTTCAAAAATAAATTTGCAAATTCAATAGTTTAAATTTTTCCAACCCTTTGAAGTAGAAAACCTTTTCTCTCCCAAATTTATTAAATTTGCAAATTTTCAAAATTCCTTTTTAGAGTAGAAATCCTTCTCTCTCCAAAATATAATATATCAATTTATTCAAAAATCGAATTTTTTAAATAAGTTGCAAAAAAATAATTGCAAATAATAAAATATCAATTTCAATATTTTTTTAATTTTTCATAAATGAGGTTGAAGTCCTTATAACTCCCACCTAAATATTATTTTTCCAATAAAGTCAAATTCCTTTTAACTCCCTCTTAAATATTAATTTAAAGTTCCTAAGTTTCCAATGCTTCAATTAAACCTTAACTTAGGACTTTAATATATCAAATAATTAAGGTAATATTACTTACCTTATCCTCTGCTTGCAAAATTAGGGAAGAATCTTTGCAACTTTGAAAAACACTCACAATTGGATGCATGCTACTGAATAATGTAAATTGGGATGGACGTTACACCTGTGTAATGCTCATACAAGAACATTCTTTCTTCCTTACGTTGCCAATGCTTCCTATGTGTTACTTTCTCAAACTGTAGCAGTAAAAGTTTGTAGAGAAGATGCTTCCATTGATTCCTTGATGTCTTTCTTTAAGAAAATATGTCTTGATGCTCAAGATTGTGCTCTCAGAAGATATTAATCTGGCTAAACCGATCTTCACAAGGCACTTATGATTGCACCAGCTAGCTTCATTTACTCAAGCTCTAGTTGGCTTCCTTTGTATCTTTGGCTTACCTATATTACTCAGGCACTTTGGTCTGTTTTGGCTTTCCTAACTCACATAGGCACTTTGGTCTACTTTTTCTTGCCTAGCTCACTTAGGTGTTATAGTCTGCTTCGTTTTACCTAACTCACTTAGGCACTATGGTCTACTTCAGCTTGATTATCTTACTATAGCACTTTGGCTTTATTTATATTGCTTCGACTTGTATATCTTGCTATGGCACTTTGCTTATTTCCCTTAGGTGCTTCAAGTTGCTTTCTGATTTGCTACTTTGTTGCTTTACTTTTTAGAATATATTTTTCTTTATCTTCAACAATAATATTTGGAAATCTTTGATGCTTTCACTCCTTACTTTTCTTCTACTCTACTTAGGATCTTTCCTGAGCTTTCCTTTTCTTTCTCTTTCTTTCTCTTAGGTTCTAGCCTAAGTGCTTCTAACTTATTTCTCTTTATCTTATGTACAATTTTGAGTTATTGCTTCTTTTTTTCTCTTAGGTACTAGCCTAAGTTCTTGCTTATTTTTTCTTTCTCTCACGTACAATCCAAAGTTCTTACTTTTTTATTTCTCTTCTTTTTATTTCTTCTCAGGCTCTTGCCTAAGTTCTTTAATATCTATCTTCTCAGGTTCTTGCTTGAGTTATTCAATAAATTTTCATGTTCTTGTCTGAGTTCTTCAATATCTTTCTCAGCCTTCTTGAGATCAAAGTTTAATATATGTGAACTATCTTGTCAAGGTTTAATATGCCCAAAATTTAAAGTGCTAAAAAATTTCTCAGGTGGCTTTTGGCCACTATGTGATTCTCTTTCTTCAGAGAGAATCCAAAAAATCAAGGCGATTTTTTTATTTGTCCCCTCAATCAATTCTTCAAGTTGAATCCTAGTCTTCACTTCCCTTTTTGGTGGAAATACTCCAACATATAATAACATTTTTTAGAAACGTTATAAATCAATCTATCAATCTACAAATTCAAAATTTGCAACAATCTGAGTCTATGTTTCATGTGACTAAATATAAATTCACACCGAAGACTTCCTCCGATGCTAGCAATAGAGACTACTCAAAGTAGATTTGATACCATTGTTGGATTTTAAGCTAGATTATCTTAGTCCTAATATTTTGGATCTTTGAGTAGTCTCAAATATAAGAGCAATTAAAATATAATATGATCAATAATAACAATAATAACATTCAAGATAATATCAAATATGAATATAAAATGACCAAAATCATTCATGCAATAACATGAAGAAACTTATAATAGAATTGCTCAAAATATGCATACAAGCTTCAATATTATAAATGTGTGAATGTGATCTTCTCAATATTCTTTGAACCTCTTCGATACAATACATAATTTTTTTCCTCCATGATATAGCCATGCAAGATGACTCTTCAAGAACTTGACTATGCTCTCCATATGACAACTCTCACATGTCCTTTGGCTTCTCATCTTGCCACTTGTATACATGACTCTTGACTCTCTACTTACATGCATACTTAACTCTATGACACTTGCACTCTTTTACATGACACTTGCACTTCTACATGCACACCTAATACATGATACTTGTGCACATCCTCACATTACATATTTGACACTTTATTACATGATAGTTGTGCACTTTTTATCATTACATACTTGCACTCTTACTTACATGACACTTGTGCATATCCTACACATAAACACTTACATAAAGAGGAAATATAAATCTCACTCCTAAACTATAGACTCAAACCTTAATCTAATATTTACATTGTACCATAGGTACCATGGAGGTACATTAGCATGTACCAAATAACATAATATTCTCCAACATATTTTTAGGCATTGGCTTTATGTTCAAAAAACCTAAAAATCTACTTTTTATCCTAACCGCACTATTAAGGGCATAACTTTATGCTCAGACTCCATTTTGATTCATTCAAAATGCATTAAAAAGCTTAGAGGAAGATCAAGAATATTCAATAGGAAATCCATGCCTATCGGTACGGATTTCCTAAACCAATCGCATGGACAAAATAGTCCAAATGCCCTCAAAAATGCAAAATAGAATAGTTACTAAGAATGGTAATTTTCTATTTTTAGATTTTCATAGCCAAAATGCATTGACACATTAGTGGAAGAAAAAACACAAATGACAAGTCATAGATATGTAATTTTTAATTAAATACACTTTGTAATTCATGCAAGGTGAATCACCATATTTCCATATGGGTGACCTAACTCACAAAAGATGAACCTTCATATTTCCATATGGGTAACCTTTCATATTCAATACGATGGATTTCCAACCCACCAATTATATTATAAAGAGAGATGCCTCCTTAACTATAAAAGGCATGAGTAATGGATGCAATGTCAAAGACTCACATCTCTTTTCAGAGATTGCTTGCATTGTACTCTATTATTTTAAGCAATAAAATCATTGTTATTTTATTTATATACTCGTGTTATGGTTTTTTATACTCTATTATTTCTTAATTGCATTCTTTTGTCTTCCTTATAATAAAATTTTGAGTTTTGAAACAGTTAAAATTCTAAGTTTAGATCATATCACATATCGAGTGAAATAACTAACGAATAAATATGGTGATGAGTGGGGAACCTAAGTCCCTTTATTTCACCTATACCACTTAATTGTCTATAAGGAGATAATTTTAGAAGATGTGTATGTTGAAAGTAACTATGACGAGGAAGAACCAAGTTTTAGGTATTGAGACAGTGGTGAAGTCCACAGGATCGATAAACCATATGGAGATTTTGGATGATGATATTGGGAAGGAATGGAAAGTAGACATTTCCATGGGAATGAAGAACAAACCCATGTAGACATTTCCATGGAATGGAGAGCAAACCCACTTCGTTGACTTACTCAAAAGCTTGTTTGTAACATCAAAATGGTAGTTGATAATCTTTAAAAAGCTCATGCCAAGAGAAATTTTTAACGATTACAAGGGATAGTGAACCAAAATGAAATCCATGAGCAGATTAACTATGTAGCTTGGGAGAAATAGGTGATGGAGGGTAGATCAGGTAGTGCTCTCAATAGTGGTACTTAACAAGCAAGACAAACAATGGGAGGAGCTTCAAATGGAAGCCATGATAAGTACATTCATTGTGTGGTATATAAGGGTAGTCAATAACAAATGATCTAAAAGGGGGTAGCTTGCCCTAAAGACATGATCAAGGAGCTAAAAGAGAAATTCAATGGTGTTTGTAATAACATTCGTTATACAAGGGTAAGTGGGCAATCAAGTTGGTGTGAGGTGGCCAGCAAAGGTCTGCAATCCATACCATAGGTCCATTCAACTTCGGTTCAAATCACATTGGCTACCATAAGCTTTTTTTCCCCCAAGGGCTAAGTGGATTGGTAATTGTCTGTTTGGCCAAGCACTTACCAAAAAGAGACCTAGGTTCAAACCTTAGGGGCATGCTTGTTGCAAAGGTAGTAGTCTGATCTAAATCTTTTGAGTGAGCGTCAGACCGATGATAATGATATGAATCCTGAGCGATCGATGGTCCCCTTCATGCAAGTTGGTACAGGCTTGTTGCGAGCAACCCATGTGGTTTGAACCCTGCACTTGGCGATTACTAAAAATAGTGTGGATGTAACCAACTCCCTTATGTATCCAAAAAAACATTCGTTATGCAACAACGATGATGTCTAAGGTAGTGAAATAAGAGCTAAGTTAGTAGTGTGGAATGCTTTATTTTGTATGACTTGATCGTATGTGGGAATGAAAAATGCTATGAGCCTTATGAAGCTTTCTTGGATTGGAATCTCCTCATGCTATTTGGATACTTATATTTTCTATCTTTACTATGGTGTTTTTTCTTAGCCTTCTAGTAGGGTTAGTAGTAGTGTTTAAAAGGTGCATGTTGTTATACCTAAAGCCCTAAAAGAGAGCCAATTTTTTGTGTTGTAAATGATTCCAAGTACTAAATCTAGTGGTTTGAATGGTTTCATATGAACAAACCTCCAAAATAAAGTCACTTATGTAATAAATTTTTATTGTTAATAGTTAAAGAAGAAAATTTTATTCATGCAAATTTCAAAGAGGCAAAAATGGTAAGCATGCATGGAATCAAAGAAATGATAGGCATATAATGTAACATCATCGAAGACGATCATGTATCATGATCACATGTGAATGAATGACCCATTATATTTGAGTTTCAACATAGCAAACTCACTAATAGAAATGGTATGCTATGAATATACATTGGTGCTCTTTAATGTATATTGGATTATGGAATAGCTTGCAATTCACGTATATAATCTTATATTAGTTATATTGTATCAAATGTTTATGGGTTGCAGTTTTATTTTTGAATTGTGCATAAAAACAAAAACAATGTATAGATTATCCATACCTTTATAATAGGATGAGAGATATTAAATATTATACCTAGATTTACTTCTTGTGTTGGATTCCACTTTAAATGGTTTCTATACTTTCAAAAAGTTTTTTCAAGTTATTAAATATTTAAATACTATGTCTTTATTATTTTTTTTTGTAAATTTCTTTGTTATATATAAATATAATTTTATTCATTGTACACAAAGAATAGAAAAACAATTATGGGTGGGGTCCTGGGAGGTTGCAAGGATATGCAATGTATAGGTATGTAATACCGCGTGCAACCCTCAACAATTGAAGCACATGGATGTAGTGCATGAGGGAATGCGAAATGGGAGGGTGTGAGGTTATAAAGACTTTGAAGTGCATGTTACAAATACCTAAGAAAAGGGTTGTGGGGGAGTTGGAGGAAGTGGGTTGTGTAAAACTCCTAGGAAAAGGGAGGTCCCAGATTCAAATCCCACCCCCCTCACATACACGCGGATATGTAAATATGGGGTGTGTTAATTCCACCCACCAATACCTATATATTGCCTAAATGGACTTATGCCTTCTTAATGCACCCAATGTATGTCTCCAATAAAAACTCAAAATCATGAGTATGCACCCTCAATTAACACTTATTTATGACTTTATATATAAATATATAACCACACTATAAGAATAGACACAATGAACATTTTCTTCTAATATTTGTCTATCCATTAATTTATAAAATTAAATACAAATATAATTATTGTAGAAATGAGTATTTTTTTACTAGAAATATCCTTTCAACTCCATAGTTGTAACATTTAAAGGAAACCTAATTATACAAATTACATATGTCAAAATTATGTTTCACCAATTTTTTTATTTTTAATAAGCCATAACATACAAAATAAAAAATATACATATACATTCAACCAACACTTATTTATAATTTTTTATATTGAAAAAAAACATAACAAATACAGGCTATAAGAGAATATACACACTTCACAATTAACCTTTTTTTCTAACATTTATCTCTTCATTAATTTGTAAAATTAAATACAATTTTAATTATTCTATTGTAAAAATGCATCAATTATTTATTAAAAAGGTCCTTTCAACTCCAAGGTTATATCATCTAAAGGATGCTTTATAATACAAATTACATTTGTGAAGATTATGTTCCACCAAAACTATGTGTAACATCAAGAACTTACAACTTTGATCCATGCCACCTCAAGACAGGCACAAAGAATCTAAAGTCACTTGACTCATATGGCAATATATGCGTTACTTTACTAGCTAGAATTATTCTTACGTCGTATAATTGGTACATAGGAACATTGAAATGACATTGTGTCAACATAGGCCTTTATAATTGAATTATGAGTAAAGCATTACGGAATGTGCTCCTTATCTCATCATGATCCTATTCGTTTGATTCGTTTGATGTAAAGTTTATATAATAAAAAATTTGTATTTCTATTGGTGAATAAATAAGAACACTAAATTTACTAGGTTAAAAATGTTTTACCTTCTAGGCTTATTTTGTTAATTCATAGTTCATGTCAGATTTTTTTTCTATTTGTTCTAATAGTTATATTATTGATTTCGTGGTGTTTGCTTTCTCAAGTAGTTAATAGGAACTGTTGAGTATTATCAATCACATACTAAGTCATTTTAGGATATCAATAATTTGTGCTGTATTGAAATCTATGTGCACTATTGCTGTATTGAAATCTATGTGCAGTTTCTATCTATTATTTTTGTCTAAACTTGAGGGTTACTTCTTATCACAAAAGTGTCAAACATTCTTATCACAAAAGTGTCAATTCTGGTTTGACAGGGAGTATTCTCTCCATATACTCTCCATAGTTATGCAATACTTTATTTATAAGTAATTGTTGAGAGAATTTTTATATATTACCCACCCTTGTTTTATGGGTTTCTGAATAGTTTTTTTTCATGTATTCATCATTTTTGTGGAGCTCTATTAATATTTTCAAATGATGTTTTTGATTCCAACAAAGCTTCTAGATATTGATGCATCAGTTACCTCTAATATTACAGGTCAGATAATAAGATTACTAAAAAAGTTGATGCATGAATATTAATAGGAATTTGTCCATGTGTTCACTATGTTGAAATATAAATTTATAATTGCTGCTACTCAATATGAAGCACAAAGTAGGATTGATGTTTTATTTTAAACAAACTAAATACCGATGCATTGGCAAGAAAATTTTCCTTTGCAAGTAATAGGAGAAGAATCTTTTATTTTTTTCCTTTCTTCTAATAAATATATTAAAGTCTATTCTATAAAGTACAACCCCCTGAATAATTAGGCCAAAATTTGCATTCTTAAAATAGTAGGTTAATTTGTGTCTTTTCCAGAAATATCAGAAAGATAATCTATGCTATCTCACTTTTGTGTCTTTTCCAGAAATATCAGAAAGATTATCTAACGTTATCTCACTTCTTCTCAATCACATATATCAACATTTCATGCAAGCAAAAATCCACTTAAGTGCTGAGATATGTAATGCCGAAACTGGGTTTGTCTAGGACAAGGTTTGAACTGGTCCACAGGTTATTTGTTTGTTTAATAAAAGAAAAACCAGGATTGATCAGAGTTATAATAGACAAAAGCATCCATGCTCTTTAAGCATGGCCAAAACCATCTTCAATATATTTTGTTGGAGAGTGACCTCTCTCAACCAAAAAAACAAAATTAAAGCATCAGCAAATGACATGTGCATGTCAAATTTGCCTCTGAACAGACACATTTCTAGACACCATGCACATACTCAGACTTGTGCACGTTCCCAACCCATACACCTATTCTTATGTATGGAATGTGTATAGCAGCAAAGACACAAGTTTTTATGCTTCCTGCAAAAAAGCCTACTTAGGATTTTGCAGCAGTTATTGTGCTTTTTGGTTTGATTGATCCAAGATATTTGACTTTCCTTTGCATTATTCATTTGCAGTATCAAACAAATTCCAAGGAACAATATTGCATTAAGAACTCATTCCAATGGTTTGTTCTTCATCACAGCCTCGATTTTGTCCCTAACTTCTGGAGTGAGAAGAGGAATCACTTCTAGGGCCTTCATATTCTCTTTAATCTGCAATAAAATCACATCCAGTAAAAAACCTTTTTATTTGAGCGTTTAAACTCCATTTTGCCAACATAACTCCTTTTTAAATATAAAGATTTTTCATAGCTGGAATTGTTTACAGTACCTGGCTTTCCTTAGTGGCGCCAGTGAGAACAGTGCTCACATTGGGATTTGCTGCACACCATGCAATGGCCAACTGAGCTAAAGACACACCCAGATCTGTTGCAATAGACTTCAGCTCATCTATTTTTTGCAGCTTCTCATCAACCAGTGAGTCATTCTTAATATGCTGCAGACCAGTTCACATGGAAGAGGGAAGGAAAGAATTCAGATACAGCCATTTGATTGAAAAATAAAATGAATATCGAGACTGAAAAGAATACTTGGTAGTTGTTCAATGTAAAGCGGCTGTGTGCTGGTATGTTATCTTTGCTGTACTTTCCACTCAACAATCCTGAAGCCAATGGACTATATGTTGTCAAACCCAAGCCATACTCCTTGCAAAGTGGCACCAATTCTACTTCAACCTGCAAGAGATTTTTAATGTATTTATTAGAATAAACAAAGGAAAGACCCTATTTGAAACTGCACCAATTGGATAACTGAATAAAATTATTCTTAATGTTTACTTGCACCAAACACATCTGATTCTTTCAAGCCACTTTAAGTCAAAACAATGTATGCAAAAACCTTCTGTGTGCCCATATAACTCTATGTTCTTGATATGTTGGTTATCAACTATAAACTGGTAACATTCAAAGCAAGCCATGAGAAACTCATCCTTGTCCTGAAGATTAAACAGCAATGCTTTCTGAACAACCATGACAAAATCAACATGAGTGCCTAAGATATAGGGTGCATGTTTGTTTCCTATGTAGTTGCTTTGGCGGTCTCCTTGCAAGAAGGCTTATAAAGATGCTGACAGCATATTTGTGTGTGCCATTACTATGTCAAACTTGTAACGCACACATACCTTCTTTACAACAAATATTGACCTTGTAAGTTATCTTGAATGCACTAACATATAATTGTATATGTTTTTGAAGGCAAATTCAATGATAACTGTCCTTGTAAAAGATTTATCGTAGAGTAATAACAAATTTTCTACAGGCATTCAGACATGTTGAGACAAAATAATTGTATACGTTAAACCCCATGTCATATTACAAGGTGTTATGCTTCACCCACTTTGGGCTGGAGTCTGTACTTGTACTTTGCAGTTTGTATTTTACTATTCTTTGTTGTTCTCTATCTGGTTCCATCTAGGCAGTTGTAACCACGGGTGCTACTCAAGTCCCATTGACCCACTAACATTTATGGACAGTAATGAAGTTAATTTCTTTCTACCAACCTGCTGTCAACCACTGATGATTGACCCGAGTAAGGTGGTCTTGCTTAAGGTCTTTTATCTTTATAGCTTCATACATTGAAATTAGAATCACCAATATAATGCTCTCCATAAGAAGATTCATAATGCATTTCCTCCCACTATCAAAGGCTTGAGGGATCAAATGGGCATGAAAACATGTTGCATGGCTGGTAGTATATATATATATATATATATATATACCCACATCTGAGTAAAAGTCTGCTAGGGTTTACGCATATCGTGTGCAGGATTAGGGTTAGTAGTGTGGACCACTACCATGGCAGTGGCCATGGTTCTCTGAATAGCGAATACTTTAGCTCACAACGGCAGCAATGGGAAGAAGTGTTGGCGGATTAGTTTTTTTTGTTTTCTTTCACGGGCGGCATTTTTGTTTGGAAGAGTTCTGGCCCAGGTGACGTTTGGGGGTTGGATCTCCTTGGTGGCCTAGGAATGTTTTTGCCATCTTCAGCCGATGCTGTGTGTGATGGCTGCTCAGTGTGGTGCGGCAGTAATCCAATGATGTATGGGTTTCTCTATAGGCTCTTGAGTCAAATGGGTGGAGCTGCATTGATGGGTCACCACCATTGTTGCTGCATGGCAGCCGACTTCCATTCTGGTTTCCTAAGCAATGGCCTATGGGTAGTGTGATTGTGGTTGTTTTACACAATTGTTGTGGCCCTATTTTGATTATGGATTTGTTTTCCCTACTGTTGCCTATCTGCTTTTTCTGCTAGTGGCTCGGCTAGGGTTTATGCATATCAGGTGCAGGCTTAGGGTTAGTAGTGTGGGCCACCACCATGGAGCTTCCAACCATGGCAGTGGCCATGCTTCTCTAAATACTTTATCTCACAACAGTAACAATGGGAAGAAGTGGTGGTGTGGCATTTTTGTTTGGTATAGTTTTGGCCCAAGGCAAATGGCTTGTGTTGATGTTTGAGGGACAGATCTCCTTGGTGACCATAGGACTTTTTTGTGCTCTTCAGCCAATGCTGCGTGTGAGGGCCGCTCAACATGGTGCGGTGGTGATGCAGTGATGCGAGGGTTCCTCCATAGGCTCTTGAGTCTAGTGGGTGGAGTTGCATTGATGGGTTGCTGCCACTATTGCCACATGGCAGCTGACTTCCGTTCTGGTTTCCTGAGCGATGGCCTATGGGGGGCACGATTGTGAGTATTTTTCGCAATTGTTGTGGCCCTATTTTGATTGTGGATTTGTTTTCCCCACTGTTGCTTATCTGCTTTTTCTACCAATATGTTCTTCTATCTACAATGGCTATGGGAGTTGACCATAGTTTGCTCCCTTTTGATACATGTTTTCTTTTGATAGAAGTCATGTTTTAGAACCCTTTTTTTTTGTGTTCTTTTGAAGTGTTAATGGGGCTTTTTAGTAAGGCCTATATGAGGGTATAATATACCCATCTCAATGTAACCTTTTTCCAAAATTCCGAAATGAAAGTTATTGATTTTTTCCGATGAAAAAAATATATAGCCACATCCTGAGAAAGAAGCACTTAGCAAAAGATAGAATAATATTAATTATTCCATCAAATTCTTTGATGCTATGATGTAGACACTTGACATTGCCATTGGCAAATGCCTACATTCAAGTGTGTAGTGCATTCACTCTCTCAGCCAGGAATCATCTGAATGAGCTTCAGATCGTATCCCTATATAGTTTTTCTGATTGACCAAAAATAAAAAGTTATATAGTGTCAGATGGTGTTGTAGGCTGACTCAGACTTCTCCATCGAAGTATTTAAGCTGAGACTGCATGAAGCCAAGAAGGCAGGACCAAGTTCCAGGTATTGAAAATAATGAAAGATCTTTTATCTTCTATTTTTACAGTCTTCTCTTTCACAATACATTAGTGCAGATGCCAAAGACGGGTTACACGATGATCACAAGTTGAAACCCTAGAATCTCACCAATGATTTGACTGGTAGGTCAACTGAGAGAGACTCATGAGTTGCTTTTATTTTGAAGATTCTGGATTTCTGCAGGAAAGATGATTGACAGAAGCAAAATCAACATAACCTTACCATCAGATTCACATTACTCCCATTATGCCTGCATGAAACCATTAACAAGGATGTGACTAAATCAATTTTTTGCAGAAGTTTAGATATACTGTACAGGAAAATTACAAGCACTTTTCAGAAACTGCAGGACATCAGACTTCCGCATCTTCGTCCTTTCTGATGGTATACCAAGGACAGGTTTCCACATTCAGTGAGTAGTTCAAGTTGATCCAACTTCAAATGAAGAGTGATGTCTTAGTAGACTTGCAGAGACATCGTATACTTATTTCACTTAAAAAAAAAATCACATGGAAAACTATTCCCACAACAGCTTGCTAGGAGAAATTCAGTGCACCATACATGATTATCAAAGATGGCAGGTCGTCCATCCACATGGCACCTAACAGGGTAAGAGAAAAAGAATTTTCTACGGAAAAAGTTGTTAAGAGTTTATAAGTTTATCAGAGGGAGGAAGAGTTAAATGGAGGCAACACTTTTGTTTTATGGTTACTCAAATAATCAAAACGGACGAGCTAAGGTGGGCATGCAACAGGCAAAATTAGAGGTTTCCTTCAAGCAATTCGTTGGATATACAACATTGTCATAAATAAACAAAGCGCATTTCACTTACATCACAAAATCCTATATAACAGTAACCTATCCCTTGAACAGCCTCCAAAGACAAGGGCTAAAATGCCTTTACAAACACAAACTATAGGCAATCCAAAGAATAAATCAATGTATAAGCAACAAAGAAATCAATAGAATATGTTCGTATGATTTCAACTCCATGTAACTAACAAAATTTTGCTCGATGAATTTGGTGCAAGCAGTGGGGAACAAGGTGTTTCTCACCATAAGCCAAGGTTCCAATCTAACAAGAAAGCACCTTGTAAAGCCATTGGGACACCTGGAGGTAGGGGTTGAACTTCAGGCAATGCATAGATTTAGGGTCAAGTGTACCCATATCACGGATCCAAGCCCATCGTTACATTCTCTACAAGATTGTCCAATGGGTTTGAAGCAAGAGGTGGTGAGACTGGAGTTTCACACCGTAAGCCAAGGTTCCAATCCTATGGGTGAAATTTAACATTAAGCCCAATGGGTTTAAAGCAAGCAATTGGAAGCAAAGAGTGAGGCAAGCAATTGGAAGCAAAGAGTGAGGCAAGCAATCGGGAGCAAGGAGTTTTACTCCATAAGCCAAGGTTCTAATCACATGGTGAACCCTTCAAGCCCAAAGGGTTTGGGGCAAGCAAAGAAGAGTTTCACACTCTCAGCCAAGGTTCCAATCGCATGGCCAAGCCTTAATATTTGTCCAATGGGTTTGGGGCAAGTTGTGGAGTGCAAGGATTTTCAAACTATAATTCAAGGTTCCAATCCAATGAGCGAGCACCTTGTAGAGCCATAAGGACACTTGCAAGTAGGGGCTGAACCTATGGCAATGCACAGTCCTAAGGTTGAGTGGCCATAGACCTAAATCGAGTGTACCCATACTAGAGATCCAAGCCCACCCTCATGTTCTCTACGAGCTATGCCCCAATGTTAACCTTAACATTTGCCCATTGGTTGTAAGGCATGTAGTGGGGCGCAAAGAGTTTCACAATGTAACCCAAGTTTCTAATCCCATGAATGAACCTTAACATTTTTTGTCCATGGCATTGTGGAGCATCAAAGTTCAAATGCCCACATTGTGATGGACACTCCCATGAGAAGGCAGCCCATAATAATACGGTTTGCTCTAATACTACATTATGGGTTGTTCAAATAGATGTAATATGGGTGGGGCTGTTTCGACCCCATATAACCAATATACATATGTAATAAAATTTATACAGATAAATAAATACACAGATGCCTTTTTCTTGTCAAGTTGTTGAACTGAACATGCAACCAGCATTCCAGTTGTGTAATAGACTAATCAATGTGTTTGTTGTTTTGTTGATTCATATATATCAATGTGTTTATTGTTTTGTTGAGTCATATATGTGAATTTGAAATTGTTGTTGAGTCCAATTGTGGTTATGTTGAAAATATTATGAAACAGGTCAAGTAGTGTTGCAAAGGCAAAAAGAATTTGAGTCAGACAGGAAGTCTACTTGGTGCTAAGGTAAAATGGAACATAACTTGATAAAATGTCTACTTGATGCTGATTCACTTAGAGTTCTCACAAGTTCTGAAAAATCATTAAGTCAAATTAGTAGGTCAAGTCATTGTAACAGTAATTTAAAAGATGCAACAGTATGTAAAATTGAAGCCAAAAAAGAATTTGTTTAGTCTAATTGAATATCAGGTGTGTCAAGCATGAAAATTTTTTATAGTCTTGGACATTGAATGTCAAAATGAAGCATTCTTCATGTAAAAGCATGTGCGATCAATCTATGTCATAGGTTGGAAATTGCAGGCTCAGAGGAGTCCTGGGTCATAGTAAGCAAACAAATTGTTAAAGTTATAGTCTGAGTTGGGAAATTGAATCCGTCAACAGTCAAGCTATTGAATCCTTATAATCAAGCAATGTATCTCTCAATTGCTTATGTCAAGGAAATCTGAATAATCTGTTTTGATATGGACAATGCTGACGGTGCATTGAGACAATTAGACATATTAATTCAATGGAGAATTTTGAAGTTGGGAGCAGTTGAGAAGTCCCCTCCTTATTAATTCAAGTTTGTTAATTGAGATCAGTTCAACTTTGACAAATTGTGTGTAGCCAATACAGTGTTTAAGAAATGTGGTATGAGTTCTACTTCTGCACTTCCAAAGAGATGAGATTCAGAAACTGAGGATGGTATTCCACACATCTTTGCAATCCTATCAAACTGTCCATGTCTCAGCTAACAATATGGCTTGACACTGAAAAGGTTCAATAAATAGGCTATCATATTCTGGAAAGTTTCAACAACCCCCAAAGTACCTTCATTATGAAAAAATAGAATATTCTTTCCTCTTGTGTGGCATATGACACAAGCCTTGGTCAAATCATAAAAAATTTCCCCCTCTTACGCCTTCTATGAGAGGCAGACTTTGGACTACCAACTACCCAAGAACTGACATTTAAATGCTACTTGTTATTTCCAAATGGAGTAACAGCAATTCAGCCATTAATCTTCAGTCATCTACAAAACCCACTTTTTTCAGCCTCAGAGGAATAAGACAAGTAGACCAATGTCTTTCATACAGCATCCTAGTCACATAGGTGAACTGTCATTGTTCCATCTCCAGTCTCTCCAAATATATCCCTGAATCTAAAATTGAAGCTTAAGGAGACTTGTCTGAGGAGTCATTATATAACCACAGAAAAACAAGCTTCTGAATAGCACCTAAGCAACAAGTACTTTTCTTGTCCCAAAGGTGTCTCCAAACCTTAACTCCCTCCCTTGCCAGCCCTTTCAGTGCAAGATCTCTCAACTAGGGAAAATGTATATGGAAGCTGGATCTCTCAACTAGATCCCTAACATCATAGAAAGATTCATGTTCCTGGTGTAATCCTGTCAAAATCATCCTCCATGCCCACCGAAATCTTTAAGGACTCGAAAACTAGAAATTCTAAAGCAACTAGCTCCCCCATGCACATAATTTCAATTTAAAAAATGTACGTAACCTATGTATGACAAAAGCATGCCAGAGGGCCTCACCACTTACTGTTCTAACCATGCATGTTGCTAAAACCATACCTAGAACCCTAATATCTGTAATATCTATTATCAAGGCCTCGTTCTGTTGTTAGAATGCACAAATCCAAAGAGACAAGATCAAGTCCTATATTCTTCCTTATTTTCCCACAAGAACCATATGAAAATCAATTCCAGTTTTTTCATAACCTAATCAAGAGGGAATAGACAGGCTGAATAGTGAATATGCCCTGCTATAAGAATAGGATCAACAACAGTAACTTTATGACAAAGTGGAAATCCCTTTAAATATGTTTTTAGAGTCAACCCTCAAATATCTGTAACACCAACTTCCATGGTCAACAGGTACCAAAGCAAAATAAAAAGAAATACCCAAGTAACAAACTGTATGCTGAAGTTTAATTAAGGACCACCTCAATTTGATCACTCAAAGGTTTGTATACAAGTTCTATTTCCTTCTAGCTAAATACTCCTTCTGGGGATTCAAACATCATATTTAGACACTCAGTAGCTCCCTCCATACATTGCCAGGTAAACTCAGAAGTTAAATCAAAAGCATATATAAAGTCGGCTTTAAGAGGCTAGTCAACCCTGTTAATATAATCATTCTAACTTAATTTTACACATAAGCAACTCCAAATAGGATCCAAAGACATCAACAGCAATAACATAAAGGTCTGTGCTGCTGCGGCGTCCTACCTAATTTTTTAACAACAGCACCATTGCCTTGGGGGGAAAAAACAAAGAGTGACAGTTCCTGTGAAGAAAAAGCCCAACCCAACCAATAAAGCATATCGAAATTATAGTCCCAGTCAATCCTATCATAATCTTTGTCAAAGTCAATTTTCAGGCTGTCGGATCAGTTTCCTTTGTCTATTTTTATACTTCCCCAAGAATTAAGTAAATTATCCAAAATGAGTGTCTTTAATGAAGAGAATCTGCTCAGGCAGAATAATTCAATCAACTTGATCCTGATAATTGGGAGCTTCGTGGGTACCCAATACAACACCTTAGAAGGGTAAAAAAAAAATTGGGCAATAACTTGATCACTGGAGCATAAATCTCCTCAACCTTTTGACTAAAGGAAAGTAAAATTTTATACTTGTAACAAGTGCCCTTCCTCCTTATCCTGGCCAGACAAAGCCTCTTGTAAAATTCAGGAGGTACATCTAATCCAGATGATTTGCCATCTGAATCCCCTGGACAGCATGTAATAAAACTCACTAAGGCTAATAGGTTTGGACCTTGGAAGGCAAAAGTTCCTCAAACTATAATATGTACTAGATTGACCAGCCTAGTTATTATCATTTCCTTAGCAGCCTCGTTAGCAGCGTTACACCTGAAGAAGCAAAAGTGATCCGCAAATGATCAGGGAAAATCTTCTAGTATGAGTCATCTTTGCCCATTGGTCCTCAGGGGCAGCTATATTTGCAAAAGTATATTCCTCTTCAAGCATTGGTAGAAAAAAAAGTTGAAGACGCATCACCTTCCTTAATTTTAATCTGAAATGGTACATCCTCTTGTGATTAAGTCATATGTAACTGGCCTCTTGAACATTGAAGTTTAAGGGGCAGTAAATGTGACTTATTATTCTATTAATCCAAACACATTTTGATGAATTAGAAATTGAATCAGTACTACCACGGACAGATGCTCACTTTGTCTTGAAAATCAACAATTGTGACATATTATTTTTCTTATTGAATTAAAAGGAATTGGTAAAAAAAAAATAACTCTTATGATTCTTGGACTCCTAGAGAATCATAGTTATCTAAGATCACTCTCCCTTTCCTTAATCTATTATTGGGGGATAGAAACATTTATTATTGTAATGTTTGTTTTGGTGGTTGAGACAGTTTCCTCTGACTTTTCAAAGTTGGTTGACTATTTGATTTAGTTGGTACATATGCCTCAGAAGAAACATTGTACTTTTCATTCAATAAATAAAATTGTGCAAGTGCTTGACAGCACCACACTTTGCTTCAAGTCTGGTTCCAATCCATTCCCTCCTGTAAACCTACACTATTAGTATAGTCCATCAACCATTTACTAATACTCCATGCACAAGTGGTTAACAAGTAATTGCAATGCAGATACAACTAATTAGCCTATCCCATTTTAGACTCAGCAATGAAAACAAGTTGATGTACACAACCTGAATGAATTGACTACCTTGGTGCATCCACACACCTTATGGAATGACACAGATCCATTTCCGTGGGTTCAGAACCTTATGGAATGGTGCAGATCCATTTCCATGGGTTCAGAACTCCGCTATCTTGTACAATGTAAGGACTCATGGGGAAACCCTCTTGTTGGATATACAAAGGTAGGACCATTGGGTTTTACTGTTTGTAGGGTTGGAGTGATATCCCCTTTGCTTAGGTAAGGCAAACCCTCTTACAGGGGCCACAAAGGTAATGCCATGGTGACTCCTCCTGCAACAAGGTATAATAATCCCAAGGTCATTGGGATCCCTTGTTGATGGTGACCAATGCATATAACCTGCTAAAGAACTCCAACAGTTAAGCTTGAACTCAGCCAGCTAATTTTGGCCCTGAATCTTACCAACTCCAAATGCAAACACAAAATAACAAAGAAAAAAGTCACAATTCCTGGATCAATCTGTGGAAACTAGCGGATGCATCCTAATGCCATTACAAGTTCTTCAAATCTTCACAAATGGGCTTTGAACTTGGATCTCCTAATAAGCATGAGCTCTGAATTTTGATGTTATGAGTTTTGAACTTTTTGGAATTAGCTGGAGTTTTGAACATGGATGTCCTAGTAAATGTAAAGGTGATCTTTTAGACCACAGCCAATCTTTAATTTGTTTCGTGAAACTAGCACCAAGTTTCAGAGGCTAAAGGGGCCTGTCTCATCCTTCAAAATAACCCTTTTTCATCCTGTGTTTGTGTACGGCTGCAAAAGTTGTATGCTGGGCTCTGTTCCAAGCCATCATCCTTCTGCAGCCTATGAGATCTCCTATGTGATCAACAAAATATTTTCACTTTATCTTGTATTATAAGTTCAGTTGTAATTTTGACCCAATCCAACATTCATCTATAGCCTATGAGATCAAGGTGAGCAACGAAAAGAAATCACTTTTATCTGATTTTATAAGTTCAGGTGTAACTTTAGTTGTGTACTTCTTTGAATGTTGATACTTTGACTACGCTTATATTACATGTTTAATTGTGTAATTTGAATTTTTAACCCTTTGACCAAATTCAAGGTAAAAGTCTTGCCAATCCATGTAAACATGACCTCAAACTCAGGTATACCAACAAGTATCAGCTTTGAATTTAGGTCAGAATGGGTGTGATCTCAAACTTGGATGCCCTAATAAGCATGAATTGCCAATTGAGCCCTAAGCTTCACCCATTCAAAAATCAGAATTAAGATCATATCAGCCATCAATATCATTGTAACAAGCAAGCACATTGTTTCAACGCCCTAAAAAACTCTTGAAAACTCTACATCTTAATCCTGGTTCAATTGATCCTGCAAGCCTAATCTAGAACCAATGTCATAAGATTCAGTGAATTTTATCAAAAATGTCCAAATTTATTTGAACAAACAACGCTCAATGAAACAACATATATATAACACCTAAAACTTTTACATTTCTGTCTTTCATTCCAAGATCTACTTGATTCTATTCTGCATCTATAAAAAAAGTAAAGGTTGAAATAGAACAACTAAAGAAAAAGTTAAAATACAGGGCAAAATGATTTTGAGGCAACTCATTTCATATAGCCATTTGCTAGTAAATATTATTTTTCTCTGAAATTAAAGTTCTGTGTACATAGTGTTTTTTTTTTTAAATAAATCTTTGTACATATTTGTTTTCGATATTTACATCAATGAAACTTTTTATGTTTTTTAAATATCGTGACAAATTTTACAGATGATAGTTTTTTTAGTTTTTGTTTTTTTTTAACTTAAACCCAAACCTGTTAATTTAATCTAGAACTGCCATCAGTCTATGCTGGGCATGCTTCTCGCAATTACACATGGCAGGGCAGGACAAGGCCAGGCTCCCATAGTACCCGGCCAATACCAGGTATTACTATTATGGTGGAACTAGATTTCACGCATAACAATATGCCGCTGTAGAGACTCCGTGCAAGAACAACACGCACCATGCAAATCCAATTAAAAAACGAAAAGGGCTACTACTTACCCATACATGCAACAAATCAGGTTACCAGGGATGAGATCCAACCAGTATGCAGCAGGTCAACTATCTCTCAAACATCTTAGTGTTCATAGAGACTAAGAATCTATATACATGCAGCGACTCAATGTAAATAGAGGCGAGAAACCTATACACATCTCATATACAGCGACTTAATAGAGGCGAGGAATCAATACGCATGCAAGAATTTAATGTAAATAGAGGTGAGAAATCTATATACATTTCAGAATTTTATGTTAACAAAGATGAACCACAGGACTTCCTGCCTTGCAAACCCAAATTGGGCTTTTTCTGTTGCTCAACTGCCTCCCAAACCCAAATTGGCCAAAGAAAAGCCCATCTCAATTAAAGTTGCATAAGACAAGAAACAACATTACCTTATTCCTGTCAAGCAAGTGATACCTTGGCTGCTCCACTTGGGGGCCAATCATGCCCAACCTCTTGGCAACAGTCCAGGCCTCCACAATCCTATCCCTGGGCCACATGCTGGTGCCCCAGTAGAGGGCCCACCCCTGCTCAATCACAAAGTTCATGGCCCTCACCGTCTCCTCCACGGGGGTCCCCTCATCGGGCCTGTGACAAAACAGAACATCCACATAATCCAGCTGCAGCCTCCTCAACGAGGCCCTTGTCCCCTCCACCAGGTGCTTCCTCGACAACCCCACGTCGTTGGGTCCTTTCCCCCCGTTATAAATCTTGGTCGATATGACCACGTCCGATCGCTTCCACCCCAGTTCTCGGATGGCCTGCCCCATTATTTCTTCCGCCTTCCCGTCGGCATAGACCTCCGCGTTGTCGAAGAAATTGACGCCGTGATCTCTGCAACAAGTCAGAAGGGATTTCGCCTCCTGGAGGCCCACCTGGTTGCCAAAGCTCACCCATGCGCCGTACGAGAGCCAGCTCACCTTCAGGCCCGTGTTGCCCAGATTCCTGTACTCCATAATTTGCCTGATATTATTTCGGGTTACTTGGTGTGGAATCTGCTGAAATTTTGAAGCGAAAACTCCTCTGCGGATGGTGATGGCTGACGTCGACGAGTTGGGTAACTTTCCCTGTTCAAATTTTTGGAGCTACGTCTATAACAGTTATTTCACCTAGTTACGAGGGATCTGATTTGAGGGAGATTACGAGTCACTCGATGTTGGTGTTTGACCTTATGAACAACCTGACGTGAGGGAGACCACTGGCAACTGGTGCTTCGGGATTGAAACTTCCATTGGGCTGGCGCTTCAGCTTATTATGAGGGGACCTCCCCATGTGTGAGGGAGATCACAGGTGGCTCATGTTCTCAGAATTGGATTGGAACAGTCATCCAGCTAGGGCCCACTTACCAAAGTCAAGACAGTCTACTAGCTTTGCTCAAGAAAGAATTTGGGTTTCTTCTTAATAAACCCCATAACTTACAATCCACCCAGCCAGTAGGACTCAATTCTGAATGTAATTTCTAACCTCTTATAAGAGGATCTTTATAAATGATTTGTTATCTAATATAACTTAGTTTGTTGGATAAGGAAGAAGTTAAGAGAATCTTTGTTGTTTTTTAATTGTTTTTTCATAAGTATTATATAACTGCTTTATTATTTCTATAATCCTTAGCCTGTGGGAAAAAGAAGTTAACAGGACCTTGATCATTCATGAATTCAAACTTAGGTAGCCGGTCAATAAGCAATCTCTATCAACTCATCCTTTCAATTTTTTTTCAATTAATTAATTTATTTAATTGTTTAACATGAATGTGTTTTTAGCCTAAAAGAAATAGTTCAATGCTTAGTAAGTTTTAAATAAGTCTAGCATATAACACTAAAATTGTGTGTAATTTAATCAAAATTTAATGTTTTAAGATTTTGAAACTTCAAATAAAAAGTTGAAGGTTCGAATAAGGTTGTATATCATATAGGTGATAAAACATTTGAATAACCTCTTCGTTCCATTTGCTCTATGAGCCCATGGACATTAAAAACTACTTTAAAACATTAAATAGTGAACGTTAAAAACTACTTTGTTTTGCTTTAGAATGTTAAAATTAAATATTGCAATAATAACTATGTAATGTGTATTACGTTAAACGAACTTTATTTCTTCGCGTTCTTAATATACATAGGAATAATAGACATATTGGACAAGTTCGACGACACCATAATTGTTTAGGCATTGGCTCTTCTTTAGGAGGTCCAAGATTCAAACCGTGGTGTGTGAGTGTGTGTTAATCCCCTATGGATAAGCTTAGCTCTTGGTCTTATTAAGGATCATGGCTGGGATAGGAATACTCAACCCTAAACGTTGGTTGTAGGGGATTTTCACACTATCCAAATAAATAAAAAATAGACATATTGTACAAACTCGAGTATCATAAAATTTGGATAGAGTTTTGGTATCTAATACATGGATGAAAACAAAGTATACAATCTCACACTAGTAATATGTAATACCTTAAATAGGTGGAATTCCTTTAAATTCTAAATATACATAAAAATAATACACAATTGGCTCATACAACAAAAAGTTTGGATAGAGTTTTGTTATCCACTACATGGTTGTAAACAAAGTATACAATTTCTTCAAATATTTTATTGGATGCAGATTTATATCATAAACCTATTCTCTTGACTTGTGATTTACTAAACAATGGTTATCCAAGGCCATTTCACTTCTACTCTATATAGCTCCAAGACCGTAATTTCTTCTTAATGATCATGATATGGTGGGATGAAGCAAAATTTGAAGGATCATATACATATAGGTTTGTTCAAAAGATGAAATGTCTAAAAAGATAAATAAAGATGTGAATTGACAAATATTCTGGTAACATGTTTAAAGAAAAGAAGGAATTTAAATCCAAGCCCAAAAATTTAATATATATAGTAGAAAAAGAATCTTATGTGCAAGAAAAACAATTACTTTATTGTTATCATAATATAGTAAAAAGGAAGAAGCCATAATGATTTCAAAAATCTAAGGAGAAATGGCTCAAGGGAGGGGATAAAAATACAAAATAAATCATATATAGCAAAACTAAAAAAAAATTCCATAGTAAAAATATTTTAACCCCAAATGAAAGAAATATTGAGGAAGAAGAAGATATTCAGAAAGAAACAATCAATTATTTCAACAATCTTTTGTCAAATGTTGGGCAAGATAAGGAGTCACAATGTAAGTCTTTGCATAATATTCCATCAATTATCACACAAGGAGAAAATGAAAGCTTAGACATCTATGGAGGAACTAGATGTAGTAGTTTTATCTTTTTATCTTAACAAAGCATCTAACCTTGATGGATTTCCTGTAATTTTCTTTCAATTTTTTTGGGATTTATTAAAGAATGATATGTTAGCTAGGGATGACGAGCCCTTCAAAAGGAAGCTATAGTAAGTGTCATCAATGCCAAATTTATTACATCGGTGTTTAGTAAATACAAAACAAAATATTTTGATACTTTTCATCCAAATAAGTTTTTTTAATAAGATTTATAAGATCATTTCAAAAATCATGGCAAACAGGTTGAAAAGCAGTCTAGATTATGTTATCTCAGAAAAACAAGAAAAAATTTCATGGTAATCAAATTCTTGATGGTGTAATCATTGCACATGGGACCATATGTTCTCTTAAATCCATGAAAAATTAAAGTATGCTTATGAAATTAGATATGAACAAAGCATATGATAGGGTATTTTGAAAATTTCTAGATGATATTCTCAAAAAGTTTGGTTTTGATTGTTGGAGGTATTACATTATTTGGTCCCTTGTAAATATTTAGATTAGGGTGTGTGTTTGATATTTGAGTCTATAGTATGTGTCAAGTTCTTAAGTATGAGTGAAGTGTCAAGTTTAAAAGTGAGGAGTTATGTGCAATCATGAGAGACTCTGTATTTATATAATATGTGAGATTTATTATGTAAAAAGGAAAATATGAAGAGTTAGTTCTCCCGTGAGTTTGAGATAAGCAAAGGTCAAGATTCATGTAATATGAAGAGTCTCATATATCTATATATTGAAGATAAAACAATGTAATATGTAACTTGAGGAAGCTTTGCATTTATGCATTGCTTTAGTAGTTTCAATAAAGCTTTTAGTGATTTTATTGTTCATTATTGTGAATTTGATATATGCATGTTATTGAGTTGATTTATGATCCTAGAGAGTGTTTAACATGTGAACATATCATTATTTTTCTAATAGTGGTATTAGTGCCTCCTTGGTGAGAGCCACATAAGACATCTAGGAAAGAAGGAGAACATTGTGGAAAGAGAAAGGTGAAGAAAGGAATATTGGAAGGAAGCTATGTTGAAGGAGTTGTGTGTATCTTATGAAGTGATAACAGACGCCTCTAAAGAAATGTCATGATGGTGAACAAACTTAGAGAAAGAATGGTTAAAGCAGTGAAGATTATAGAGAATGTGTGTAAGTCTAGAGATAGCTAATGCCTATATTAGAGAATTGTGGGAAACATTACAAGAGACTAAGTTTTTTGAAGAAGAGAAGACATATTCTAACAAATAGATGACCAACGTGAAAGATTGGAGAGAAGCTTTGTCTAGAATGGAGGAGGAATTTGTGTTGTTTGTGCTTCAAGCATTCTTGATATCAAAGAACGTGAAGAGCCATCTATGAGTATCCATAACAAAATGAAGAAGGTTAAACAATTGCATGAGTGCCTAATGAGAAGCAATTGAGAGATTATTAGAAAGAGAGAATATAAAATACAATTGGTTGACACTATTTAGAGAGCAGTAACACTCAGGGAAAAGCCAAATTATTTTCCATAGTTGTAATGCCCTAATGCAAAATATAAACACTATTAAAGGTAAGGTTTGAAATTTATATTTTTTGATTAAGTTGGGTGCACATTTAGTTTAAAAAAATATTTATTTGATTTAAAATATTTGAAGTGAAATGATTTTGGGAGATATAAAGGGTGAATAAATTGAAAAATGAAATGAATGGGAGTTATAAGAAGGAAAATTAATTATTTGAAAAGGAGAGTGAAATCAATTGAAATATTGAAGAAGGAAATTGAATTGAAGAAGAACTAAATTGAATTGAAGGAGATATAAGAAGAATTTGAGATTTTGAAATTTGAAATTGAAGGAAAAAAATTGAAATTTGAAAAGAAAAAAAAATATTGAAGGAAACAAAAAAAAGATTAAAATTAAAATTGAATTGAAAAGGAATATTGAATTTGGAGTTAAAAGGGTTTCAACAAACAAAGGAAAACATGACAATTCAAAGTCTCACATGTTTAAAGTTTCAAAGCAAAAATTTAAAAGGAATATGACACAAAAAGTTCAGTAGGAAACTATTGGTACATTGATTTAGGGGCAAGTAGACATATGACTGGAAACAAATAATGGTTTAGTACTTTTCAAGAAAAATATGAGGAACTAGTTGCTATGGAAGATGATAGAACATATGAGGTCAAAGGTGTAGGAAATATATTAATCAACTTATCTTATGGAAAATGCATGATTAAAAATGTATTATATGTACCAGGTTTAGTTGCTAACCTACTATCAGTATCCTAGATGTTAGATCAAAGTCTAGTGGTTGAATTCAAAATTATTGGAAACAAAAAATGTATCATCACTAAACAAGGAAAACTCATAGCCACTAGATCCTTCACAAATGGTCTATTTGCTCTTGACACCTTATCATATATTGTTCTATTCATAAAAACACTAGAAACAAGAGATCTTTGGCATAAGAGGTTAGGGCATATAAGTGCATCATCCTTAAATGAACTAAGCATATATCAAATGGTAGTAGGCTTACCTAATCTAACATGGCAATCTACAATCTATCCAGAATGCCTAGTAGGAAAACAACATAGAGTGCCATTTGAATTAAGCTTACATAGAGCTAAGGAACCACTAGAAATAGTACATACAGATTTATGTGGACCAATGGATGCTAGTCTTGGAGGACATAGATATTTTCAGCTATTTGTTGATGATTATTCTCAAAAAATGTGGGTTTACTTCTTGAAATTTAAATCTGAAGCCTTTACATATTTTAAACAGTTCAAGCAACTTGTAGAAACAGAAACTGGAAGATCAATCAAGAATCTTCGTTCAGATAGGGGTGGTGAATATTTATCAAAATAATTTGAATCATTTCTAATACAAAATGGTATAAAAATACAACTCACTACAACTTATACACCACAACAAAATGGTATAGCAGAAAGAAGGAATCATTCCATTATGGAAATGGTACGTTGTATGCTTAAAGAAGCAAATCTTGATCATCAATATTGGGTAGAAGCTGTTAAGACTGCAGTATATATACAAAATAGATCTCCCACAAGAATTCTTAAAAATATTACCCCTAAAGAAACTTGGTCAGGACAAAAACCTTCAGTAGCACATCTAAGAATTTTTGGATGTAAAGCATACATGCACATTCCAAAGCAAAAGAGAACAAAATTAGATACAAAAACCTTATGTGGCATATTTCTTGGATATGATGATGACTCAAAAGGCTATAGAATAATTGATCCAGTCACAAAAAAATCTATGTGAGCAGAGATGTGGTTTTTGATGAAGAAAACAAAACCGATATTGAACTTCCAAAGGACAATACAATTTCTATCTTGGATATTTCATCAGATAAAGAAGAATATTTAGATGAAGAATCAAAAATATTTAATGAACTAGTTGAAGACTCAGAACTCATAACCTCACCACAAAGAAAAGAGGCAAAATGGTATATAAATACACTTAAGGACTCAAAGCTAGAAAAATTGCTAGATCTTACCACTACAAGACCTCAAACTCATAGTATGACAAGAAAAAATATGGGACTAATGAGTTCAATAACAGAACCTACAACAATACAAGATGCCATAAGACAACCAGAATGGAAAGCAACAATGGAATCAGAATATACAACACTAATGAAGAACAAAACATGGGATTTAGTTGATCTACCAAAAGGAAAAAAACAATAGGATGTAAATGGATTTACAAGATAAAATACAAGGTAGATGGTTCTATTGACAAATATAAGGCACGACTAGTTGCAAAAGGTTATACTCAAACAGAAGGAATTGACTATGAAGAAACATTTGCACCTACAACAAAAATGACTACTATTCGTACAATTTGTGCATTAGCAACTCAATTTGGTTGGAAAATACATCAAATGGATGTTAAGAGTGCATTTCTTAATGGTGATCTTGAAGAGGAAGTATACATGATTCAACCAAAAGGATTTATTGTCAAGGGACAAGAACAAAAAGTTTGCAAATTAAAAAAAAATCACTATATGGTTTAAAACAAGCCCCTAGAGCATGGTATATTAAAATTAATGATCATCTACTATGACACAATTTTAAAAGGAGTGCATCTAATTCAAATATTTATATATAAAAAGGTTGGATCTGAGATAATAATTCTTGTAGTATATGTTGATGATCTAGTAATCATAGGAAGTTCAAAAACACTAATAGATAGTGTAAAAAATGATTTGGCAAAAGAATTTGAAATGACATATTTGGGACTTCTACACTATTGCCTTGGTCTAGAAATTTGTCAAAAAGAAAATATCACAATAACTCAAACAAAATATGCAAGATCATTACTTGAAAAATACAAAATGATAAAATGCAAACCTAAAGATACTCCAATGGAACAAGGGCTACAATTATCAAGATATGATGAGTCACCACAAATTTTTGCTACTATGTATCGTCAACTAATCGAAAGTCTTCTATATTTAACAAATACTAGACCAGATATTGTTTTTGTTGTAAATTATCTCTCCAAATTTATGCAAGATCCTAGAGAAAATCATTGGAAAGCCACAAAAAGAATACTACAATATGTCAACAATACCACAGAATATGGTCTAGAGTACAAGAGAAATGATAATTTCTACTTACAAGGATATTCATATTTAGACTATGCAGGATCAGTAGATGACAAAAAATCAACATCAGACTATGTATTTCATCTTGGATCAAGACCTATTTCATGGCATAGTAAGAAACAACATGCAGTAGCTCTCTCATCAATAGAAGCAGAGTATTGTGCAACAAGAGATGCTATATGTGAAGCACTTTGGTTACAATACATTCTATCAGATATGGGGATCAAAAGAACTCCTACAATACTAAACTATGATAATCAAGGAGTTCAAAAATTAATAAAAAATTTTGTGTTTCATGAAAGGACAAAACACATTGAAGCTCAATGTCACTTTATTAGAGATCATGTTCTAGACCATCATATTCAAATAAAATATGTTCCTACTGAAGATCAACTTGCAAATATTTTTACAAAAGCACTTGGACAAAACAAGTATAAGATATTTCAAAGCCATCTTTGTACAACAAGAAAAATAGAATAGCAACAATGGACCTTCATACCAAATAATGCAATATGGTGTGGGTGTTGGAGGTATTACATTTTTTTATTTTTTTGCTTGATAATAAGAGGTTGTACTCGAGTCCCCCACCCTTGAAAAAATACATCTCTTTTCTTAAGATCTTGAGATTTTACAAATAGATACACTTCTCATCTCAATTAAAATGTTATAGCTAGAAACCTACATCATTTTACATAAAATGTTTGAATTCTTGATTTTCATTTTCTGGATATTTTCAAATCTTTGTATAAATACAATTACTCCATAATTTAGCATCTTTCTTGATATTTTCCTATAGTAGCCTTCACAATGCCAAAACTTCACCTCTACTATCTATGCCTTGCATCTTAGTAGAGTAATATTTCTAAAACATCACACTATCATAGTCCGCTTTACCAAATCTGGATTGCTAGTTTCCTTCCTGAAACACAAGTGCAACTACAAAAATTATAATAAATAGTCTAAATGAAAACATAGTGTTGTTACAAAATAAAATAAATATTACCAATGGAAAACATTAAAGTAAATATTAATCATTAATAGATTTAGGCAATCAATATTTTTAATTAGCATAAACTAAACTTTCTACTTCGTCTAACCAAGGAAAGGAAAATTTTTCATGATCCTCAATCAAAACCCCTCGATTGGTTGGCTTATTTGCACATTTGTTTCCTTCCCTTAATATATGTGTAAAATTGATTTATTCAAAATCTTTAGCAAGATCTTGAATTTCCATAATTATCTCTTGTATGTTCCATGGAGCCTTTGCTTTCCTCAAAATTGCATTTATTACTATGAGAGAATCACCTCCATCCATACTCTATTCCAATTCATTTGTTTACATATTTTTAATCCTTCTAAAGCTACTTAAGCTTCAGCTTCATTATTTTTATTATTAAAAGCATATGAGACAAAATCTCTCCTCTATTATTTCTAATTATTCCTCCTCCTACTACTGGTCCTGGATTTCCTTCCTTTAGATGTTCCATAAAAATTTAATTTAACCCACTCCACATCTGGTGGTTTCCACTTCATATTATTTAGCTTATTTTTTCTTCTCTTGTACCTAACATCATAATTCCATTTAATGACTTGACTCCATCTATCAAGAATTTCTACTTCCAAATAAGGGATTGGGTGAGTTGATAGGGGTGGTTTAGACTCCTCTATGGCTAAACATATCTTCTTTTTCATTACCTCTAAATTGCTTTCTTTTCCTTTAAATATTATTCTATTCCTTTCTAGCCATATAGTCCAAAGTATTGTGTCTTTTTATATATCCCATATTTTCTTTAAAGCCTTACTTTTATAAGTGCTCTACCATTGCTTTAACCAATCTTCATTTCTACTATTCATCACCATGCATTTACCAAACATATTAAGAATCCATTGCCATAGATTCTAAACTATTGAGAAATGTCCCAAGATATGGTCAATACTCTCCTCCTCCTTATTATAGAAAACACATTGAGAGGGGCCATCAAACCCCTTTTCATTAGTTTATCCTAGGATAAAATTCTTCTATGACCTACTAACCAAACAAACATTTTGACTTTAGGAATGCTTGGGCTATTGTAAATATCTCTCCATATTCTAGTGACATTATTATTATGTTGGTTTTGAACATTATATCCACTTCTTGTTGTGTATTCTCATTAGCTATTCAACTCCCAAATCAATTTATCCTTGGCACACCTCGGAATAATCATAGTTATTATGTTTCTACTCAATTGCCTCCTAGCATCAATGTCTTGTATACTTGCAAAAAAATCTTCTTTCCATTTGTATCTTCCTTCTCAATCATTGTACAAAATATTTGAAACCTTATCACCATATTCATCTTGAAGTAATTTAATCCATTAGAGGTATTACATTATTTGGTCCCTTGTAAATATTTAGATTAGGGTGTTGTTTGATATTTGAGTCTACAGTATGTGTCAAGTTCTTAAGTGTGAGTAAAGTGTCAAGTTTAGAAGTGAGAAGTTATGTGCAACCATGAGAGACTTTGTCTTTGTATAATATGTGAGATTTGTTATATAGATAGGAAATATATGAAGATTTGGTTCTCCCGTGAGTTTGAGGAGAGCAAAGATCAAGAGTCATGTAATATGAAGAGTCTTATGTATCTATACATTGAAGACAAAGCCATGTAATATGTAACTCTAGGAATATTTGCATTTATGAATTACTTTAGTAGTTTCAATAAAGCTTTCAATTATTTTATTATTCATTATTGGGAATTTGATATATGCATGTTATTGAGTTGATTTATGATCTTGGAGATTGTTTAACCTATGAACATAACATTATTTTGCTAACATTAATCAAGGTTGGTATGAATGAATTAGATGTTTTCATAGTACTTTGAAATATTCTATTTTGATTAATGGATCCCCTATTGAATACTTTAAGTCATCCCGTGGACTCTACCAAGGTGATACAATATCTCTTTATCTATTTATTATTCTTGTAGAGGTAATAGGGGAAGATTTATCAAAGTTAATTTAAAGTGTAATAAATGGTCCCTTTGGATCACATCTCCAATATGTTGATGGTACTTTTCTTTTAGATCATCCCTTAGTTAATAAAGCCATGGAGTCTAAATAAATATTATAATGTTATGAGAAGGTTATTGTACAATTGATTAATACTACAAGATCCAAGATTTTTCATTTTAACACTACCCTAGATTTACAATCGATTATTATGGGTATTTTAGGGTTTAATTGAAAAATTTTCATCAACCTACTTGGGTATCCATTTTTCTAAAAATAAAAGTGTTTTGGGACTCATATTTAGATAGAATAAATTCCTGTTTAGCATGTTGGAAAGGTAAGTTCCTAACCATAATTGAAAGGTTACAACTCACAAAGACTACATTGCAATCCATACTTATTTATATGATGTCACTTTCAAGATTTCCATCAAGTATATCATCAAAAATTGATAAAATAAATAGATATATTCTTTAGAAAGGTTGTGAGGAAAATTTTAAATTTCCTCTTTGTAAATGGGATAGGGTTTGCAAAGGAAAGAATAACGAATGGGAAGACTTGCAAACTTATGAGTTTGGTCTTAGGGGTAAAACTTGGTTGGAGATTATTCAAAGATCATGGAAAGAGCTGGGCAAAAATGTTGCTTTACAAATATATAGGTTCTCTTGATGCAATGAAATTATTCAAGAAAAAAACCCCACCCAAAAGATTGTCAATATGGGACTTCATATATGATATTTTATAATTGATAAAGAAACATATTTGATAGTTAGTCAATGAGGGTGATTATAAAAATGTTTGGTTTGATGTTTGGTTGAAACCTTATCCTCTTATCTTTGACTCAAAATTACAACCATTGGCTCAATCATGTCTAGCTTGTAAATATCCAAAGCTCAAATATTATATTAATATAATCAACTCTAGGCCATGTTTTTTATTAGTAATCTTGTTGAAAGAGAGGAACTCAAAAAAATAGCAAATAAGCTTAGAAAGATGATTCAAGAGTTTTGCATACCTATTTTTACATGAAAATATGACTTGGTTTGGATTCTATCAAAATATAGTCGACACTTGGTCAAGTTGGGATATGCTAATATAGAGAAATTGAAAGTTTCTACTCCCAAATATATCCCTTGAAATAATTTTTAGCCACCAGAGGTTCTCCCTAAGCCTCAACATTCCTTTGGTTAGCAATCCAAAGTAAGATTCTTATAGGAGAGAGTCTACAAAGAAGATGATATTATAAACGTTCCTTGTATGAGAAGGATAGAAACATTATATCATTTGCTTCTTCACTGTCCCTTTACTTACACCATTTGGGGCTACTTTTTCAAAATTGTGAAAACATATTAGGTATTTCCATCAACATTGAAAGAGTTGAAATGTTGGATTAGTTATTCTAAAGCTAAAGCACTATGTGTTTTGGGGAGGATTGGTGCTATCATTATTTTTGGAATTTATGGTTTAATAGAATGTTTTAAAAACTCTCAAAAACATACCCAAGTTTTAAACTATATTATTACCTTTATTTTAGAATGTTTATAGATATGGTGCTCATCATGAGAAGTATCAAGTGCAAAAAAAAAGTGCTAGTCACTTGGCTATAGGATTCAAATATAAATGGAAGGGTTATCTATGCTAATAATGTTAAAACAAAGGATTTGATTTGATTTATATTAAAGAATATATCAAATTCCATTCTGATGATGCTTTCAAAGGAAATTGAGGAAAAGTTAGTGAAGGTGATGTTTTTCAAAATAATGAAGGTAAAATTCTCCTCACTTACTCATAATCATATGGAACTTCAACTAAAAACTATCTAAATGTTAGGGTACTTATTATATGGATTAAAATTGTATGAAGACAAAAATACAACACCAAATAACAAGATATAAATTGAACTCAAAAAGACAATATTGCACAATGAATGATTTTATATTAATGGGGGGAGCCTCAAAACTCCATTGTTACAATAAGAATATTTGAATTCTTTGATACAAATATACACAATGCTAGGGTTCTCTGAAACCCTAGCTACAATGTTGGTGGTGTCTCAAAATGCATCTCTACTCCCAACAGAAGTGAGTGGGCTTCTAGTTATCCGATGTCGGGCCACTCCAGCTTAAGCAGCTGTCCAATGCTAGTGTAATGCTACCAGATCTACACACAAGAAAATAGAAAATGAGTCAGTAATAACAATGAGGGCTCCATAGTGTGAGACCCTCATAAATCAAGACTAAACCCTAGTTATGCAATAACAAAATATGAACAAATGCTAACAGAATGATAAAATATAACAAAAATAACTTTGATTTACCTTGCTTATCTATCATTCTCTGATCTAATATAATATATTGTAGTGGATTGGTGTGATGATACCTTAGCATTGCCTGAGAGCTATTAGGGCTTCAGAGTTCTAGTGTAAGACGCCTACGGGTGCTCGATGACTATAAAAAATACCCGTGGGTGCTTGGGAATGGTAAAAGGTGCCCAGAGGCACTCGGTGATAGAGGGGAAGTGCCCAATGGTGTTCAAGGGTTGAGGTGAAGATCTGCAAAAGTAGATCTAGATGAACAAAAGGGGCGGCGATAGGTGCAAGGGTTATGGCAAGCGAGGATGGATGGTGAGAGTACTCGGATACTAGAAGGGAACTTAGGTAGCCAAGAACTCAAGGAAACTTAGGATGCTTACTCAAAAAAACTTAGGGGTTGAGCCATCAAAATGGCTCCTATTAATAATCCAACCTAGGGCATGCTAGGGTTTCAATGACACTAATCGTGTGGTTGAGATAAAAGCATATCGGAGGGTGGATATTAAATCTGGGGTGTGGCATGGATTGATATGGATGGATGGATAGGATTAAGTGAAATCGGATGGTTGGGATTAATTCACTTATATAAATATATATTTATTAAATATATAAAAATATAATATATAAAATATTAATATTTAAATATATATAAAATAAATATATATAAATATATATGAATAATGGGTGGAAATGGTGGGAAAACATAGGATGGAGGACAAGTGGCTAGATTTTGGTGTCTACAAATGCCCCTTTTTGTACTGTGTTGCATAAAACACAATGTAGTGCAAAAACACAAGACACCTGTTTGGGCAAGGTGCAGAAGCAACTTCTCTCTTGGGATGAAACACGAACTTGGAGACAAAAGAATTAAAGAATTTGAGTTTTGCATAGCTTACCCCCTCAATTGGCGAATGAGTTTGTAGATGAATCTCACGAGCCAATTGAAAAATATGTGCAAATGAAAGGTGGACGATATGAATGATGTAAATGTGATACCATTTTTGCCCCAATGGGGAAAGGGATTGGTGAAAAATGTGAGATGATTGCATCTATTTTTGCCCCAACAGATGAAGGGTTTTGTAAAAATGTGATGTAAAAATGTGTCTATTTTTGCCCCAATAGATGAAGGGATTTTTTCCAAGTATAGATGCCATGATCATGTAAGATGTATCCCATTATGGGAAAGTCAAAACCAAATGTGGTTGCCCCAAATTTGGGGTGATTCGATGTTATTGAAGAATGTGCCTTTCGACGTCATTGATATGCAAGGATGAATATGCAAAAATAAAAATAGTCAACTTTGGAGGGCCAACTAGTGATTGTTAGATAATTCCTATGATTGAAACCAATCACCCTAGCTAAGGCCAGTCACCATGATGACTGTCAAGGAGATGTGGAATGATGAAATGTGATTTTGTCCATGTTTTAAGCCCCACGAACTAGGCCATCAATGATAGCTTTTGTGCAAATTGTTCTTGGCAAGGTTTCACGCAAAATGTGAAGTACCAAATGTGATTGTGATTTCGAACAAGGAGATATGTGATGATGAAAATGACCAAGTGTCCTTATGGTAGGTTATTCATCTTACCAAATTGCATGGATGCAAATCATTGCAATCACCAAGTATATAGAATAACCTACTAGATACAAGGTTCACTTGAATGTTGTTTGAACTTGGAAAATATGCAAATGATGATATGGAATGATATTGATGATGTGAAAATGATGTATTGATGATGAGAATGATGATTATGGTCGTTTTGTGAATATTTGGACCATTTTGGAGTGCTTTTGTAACTTGTTAGGCGAATTTGTGATTTGTGGTCACAAACAAAAATTATGCATCCAAATTAGTTGGAATCTTCACAAAACCTATTAATATGATGAAAGAGATGCATGGATGCAATATGGAGTGATTTGGTGGGGATAAGCCATTATTTTGTAAAAATTTATCCTTTTGTCAAAATTGATGCCAAATGCTAGTTGGCGCTTTTGGCATGCAGAGATGCCCATCGGTGTTTGGGCACTCTGCAAATGCCTTGGTGCTTCAATGCACTTTAGTACACCAGGAAATGCCCATGGGTGTCTCAAGGTGCCTGAAGTAGCTATAAATAGCTTATTAGGATGAAATTTGAGCTCATTTGTGTGCTTGCGAGTTTGAGAAGCTGCGTCTGGGAGAGTGGAGTGGAGTGGAGTGGAGTGAGGTGAAGTGAATTGGGCGTGGAAGCTATGGTGACAGTGGGAGCGGATGTGGAGGGCTAAGGTTGAAATCGGAGTGCGAGCTGCTGAGGTAATTTCTTTCTTTTTGTGTAAAAAATTTTTGTGATTTTTTTGACAAAAGTATTTGTGTTGTGCTATAGCTTAGGATTTTGGAGGCTCAACATCGGTTCTCGCCTTACATTCCTGGGATGAGGAAGGCGTTGGTGAAGGATGAGTGGGATTTTTTGGAGGTAGTGGGGCTAGCAGAGGTAGCCCAGATTGATGTGGTGAGGGTAGATGAGGGGTACCTCTCTACCTTGGTGGAGAGGTGGGATCCAAATAGGGGAACCTTTTAGCTTCCTATGGGAGAGGTGACCCTTACCCTCGAGGATGTATATCGCATCCTCAAGGTGCCAGTGGAGGGGATTCACATTGAGGTTGGACGTGATCGGGGGATGAAGATGAAGAAGATGTTTGGTGATGGTTGGCAGAGTGTGAGGGTGGAGAGTGGGGGTATTCCTTACTTGTCCATGTATGTGGACAAGGAGTTGGATGCCCTTCGTGCCTTGGTCATGTTCGTGTTGGCCAACATCATGGCCCCGAATAATACTAGGTGTAGGTTCCCTTGGAACTTGATAGGGTTGGTGAGTGATATGCTCACTATGAAGTAGGTGTATGCATGGGCTCCTACCTTATTGGTGTAGGCATATCGAGAGCTCTATGAGGTGAGGAGGTAGGGGAGGAAGGGATTAGGATGCAGCTTGTTACTATAGTGTTAGGGATGGGAGCATTTTAGTATGGCTCGATCAGAGGGTCTACCAACTATAGGCTGGGATAGGGGGTAGCCCTATGCTAGGAGATGGGTAGTGGTAGAGGAGGTACAATCAAGATGTATTTTATGAACAAGTCAATGGTATAGGGATTTATGGGCTAGATTGACATCCACCCAAGTGATATGGAGGCCATGGTGAGGTAGCAGGTGGATCGAAGATGGAGAGCATCTATGATGGGTGCAATAGGCTAGGTGGGTGGTTGGGAGATATCAGAGTGAGGTTGAGTATTTTTAGTTCTCATGAGTGCTTCGATAGTTTGGCCTAAGGTAGGGGGTTCTCGATGAGCCGATGCTCTATAGGAGGTATCAGGAGGAGACAAGGCTACCATGTGTGAAGCCATGGAGGGTGGCATATGAGGATGATGAGGAGATAGATCTCCCAGATGTGGATGATGTGAGGACTACCATGGAGTACGAGGTATGGTTCACTACATAGCCACCATGGGCACCAACTCAAGTAGTGGCTAGTGGAGATGGGGATGAGGCTGAGGGAGAGGGGACCCATGAGGCCCCAAAGTAGCGATAGTACCTTTGATCAGATAGTCAAAGGAGGAGGACTAAGGGTGTGGCTAGGTAGGCTCATGAGAGTGGGGGAGATGAGGAGGATGGAGAGGAGACTCCGGATGGACCTCCAATATAGAGTGAGGAGGATTGGGTGAGGTTGGAGTAGTAGGTGGTGGAGCGGGACATGATGGTGATGGCTTAGGATGAGAGGATCACGAGGCTCTAGGTAGAGCTGATAGAGAGGGAGCATCATCATAATGTCGATATAGCACACCTTTAATCTTGATAGAGGTATATCGAGGCTTTGGAGGATAAGTTGATAGAGCATCATATTCCTCTTCCAGATCCTCCATCCTCATTTGTATCCGAGGTTAGTAGGCATAGTGAGTCTAGGCATAGCTCTAGGTCTAGGGCTCCTTCTAGGTCATAGGGGTCCTCTTGGAGGGTGTAGCTAGTGCTTAGATGCACTTTTTGTATATGAGCCTTGGTGCTCCATTGTATGTAGCCTTTTGGCACTCATTGTACATGCTATATATATATATATATACATGGCTTTTACCTTTTGTGTTATATGTGTTTGTGAATGCTTTGTGTGGAATGCATGTTTATATGGATGATTAATGCATATGATATGTTATGGATGATTAATGCAAGTGGTATGGAATGTAGTGATTCTAATGATCATTCATAGTTTAGATTTTTCTTGGCCATGTTCTAGCATTGTTGTTTAATCAGGGGCACCAAACTTGGTGGCATATGGAGTGAATGACTCATGAAATGACATGGATGTTGACATGGAAGAAGATATGGATGTTGATATGGAAGAAATATGGATGTTGATATGGAAACAAATGATTTTGCAGAGACTCAGACATACTAGTGGCATCAAACAAACTCACTAAAACTGCCTAATTCCTCTAGGACCAAATGTGTGTGCAATGAATTCATTTATCGAATCAAGAGCATGGTAATGACTCAAGGTAATCAAGAACCAATGTGTGTGCAAGTGAGTTCATTAACTCATCTTGAGTAAATTGGGTAAACTTGTTATGGATGAGACCAAGAAGCTAGCTTGTCCGTATGTGTGGTCAGAGGTCTCTTTGAAAGAGACGTGTCGCCATGCATGAGCATACTCCATTGCCAGTCAAGCATCTATAGCTCCGATGGAGGCTAACTCCATAGTCCATGATTTTGTTTTTGATCTCTTGAATTTTGGGGATGACTACCTAACCGTATGACTAGAAATGTAGTATGATCCTTACAACCCAATGATCAGTGGTGTGTGATGTAAAATATTTTAGAGTTTTTGTTAGGAATTTGTCCCTACTCTTTCTTTTATTTTTGAAATTGTGATAGTGGTGAAAACCATTATTTTTGTGGACTATGTTGCATGATGGGACTAGCAAGGATATGCCCTTTTCACTTCGAGGTTCAAACCAAGTATGGTGTTATCCCTCTTTGACACAAGATGTTTTTAAAGATGTGAAATTGTGTTTGGTTCAAGAATATTTTGGAGTCAATTCCCAAAACTCAAGATTTTCTTAGTGAAGATGTGCAATGGTCCTAAAAAGAACTTCGACATGTATTTGGAGGTTGCTTAAAACACTAGGAGTGGTTGAGTGACCGAAAACACCTAGGAATTATGAATGCAAATGATAATTTGACTTGGTGGAATTGTGTGGATGATGTTGTGAAGGTGCCCCTGATTAAGGCAACATGACTTTATTGGACCAATTAAGACCTTGAACTTAATAAATGATCCCTAATATGAAATGTGCAATGTGGTGGGAGTGCAAAGTGGCTAAATGAAATGTGTGCAAATGCAATATTTTTGAATGCAATGTGTATGCAAATGAAATGCAATGTTGTGAATGAAATGTATGCAAATATTTTTGTGTATTAGCCATGTATATATACATATATATAAATCAAATCATGCATAGAATGCTCTCAAGTGTATAACATTAAGTGGTTTGGATTCTTCCTCTCCCTCTAGACTGGCAAGCCTATAAGTACCGTTACCCACTCTTTGAGTAACAATGTATGGACCTAACCAATTAGCCATAAATTTATCACGAAGATGCGGTAATGCATTGGTGTTTTGTTGGTTCTCTTTAAGGACAAGATCTCCTACTTGGAATTCACGTAGATGAACTTTGGCATTGTAAGCATGCTTTAGGCGGTCTTGATAAACTCATAAATGCTCTAAAGCATTGACTCACCTCTCATCAAGAAGTGTGAGTTGGTCAAGACGTGCTTGTCTAGCAGTGTCATCATCTATGAATTCTTGCAAAGAAATTTGCAAGGAGGGTATCTCGAGCTCAAGAGGCATGATTGCTTTAGCTCCATAGACCAATGAAAATGGTGTTGCCCCTGTAGGCGTGTGGATGCTTGTTCGATAAGCCCATAATGCCAAGGGAATTTGTGTATGCCAATCTCTATGATTTTCTTTGACAAGTTTCTTGAGAATAGCAATTAAGGTCTTGTTGGAAGCTTCAACTTATCCATTAGCTTGTGGGTAATAAGGAGTCGAGAAACTGTGTTGGATGTTATATTTCTTGCAAAGTGCTCGAACATCCTTGTTCTTGAAAGACTTGCCATTGTCTGAAATGATTTTTGAGGGAATACCAAAATGACAAATGATATGGTGAAGTATAAACTCCACAATTCTAGGTCCTATCGTACTGGTTAGAGGAATTGCCTCAACCCACTTTGTGAAGTATTCAGTGGTTGTGATGATGAATGTATGTTGTCCCAAGGAAGGAGGTAAAATTTTACCAATTAGATCTAGACCCCATTGTGAAAAGGGCCAAAGGCTTTGAATGGGTTGTAAAGCTTGTGATGGTACATGAGTTAAATTAGCATGTTCTTGACACTTTTTGCAATGTTTGACATATGTGCAACAATCACGTTCCATTGTGGGCCAATAATAACCCATGCATAAAATACACTTTGCAATGGCCATTCCACTAAAATGACCACCACAAGTACCATCATGGGCTTCAACTATGGCTCTTTGTGCCTCACTAGACTCTAGACAATGAAGGAGAACTCCATCATAACCATGTTTGTACAACACATCCCCCAAGAGAACGAAACGAGCTACTTTTTGCTTGAATGTGTGTTTGGCAGTTTGAGACATGTCATATGGGAGTGTTCCAAACTTGAGAAAGGCTACTATTTGGCTTGACCAAGGCTCATATGGATCCGACTGGATAAAGCAAACATCCTTTTCATCTTTAGATTCAACATGGACAATTGTAGATTTAGAGACCATTGAAATTATAAGGGGTTGTACCTCTCCAAAGGAGTCTTTTGGAATCAATGATCCAAGAGAGGCCATTGCATCTACAAATCTATTAGTCGAACGTGGCAAACTATTGATTTCATACCAATCAAACTTAGAGAGCAATTTCATTGCTACTTCATGGTAAAGCTTAATGGTAGGTTCTTTGCATTGGTATTCTCCATTGATTTGCTTAACGACAAGTTGAGAATCACCAAATATCCTGATATGCTTAATGCTCATAGCTATAGTTGATTGAAGACCTAATATTAAGGCTTCATACTCTGTGGTGTTGTTTGTGCATTGGAAGTCAAGTTTGAATGATAAGGGGATAGGTACCCCTTGGGGTGTATGAAACATGACTCCAGCACCTTGACCTTTTGCGCACTTAGAACCATCAAAGAATAGTGTGATATCGATGTCTTCCTCTGGAATGACATCTTCTTCTTGTTCAGTGATAGTGAATACCGAATCATCTGGGAGCTCAATAATCAAAGGATGATCACTAGGTAGTGGAGCTTCCACAAGTTGATCGACTATGACCTAACCTTTAATGGATTTTTGGCTAATGAATTCAAGGTCAAATTTAGTAAGGAGCATTATCCATTTAGTGGTGCGGGTGTTATTGTAAGTGTGAGACATCATATAACATAGAGGATTTTCTCTAGCTATGACATATGTTGTGTGACTAAGCATGTAATGTCAAAGTTTCTTAGTGGTAAAAACCACTGCTAAGCACAATTTTTCTACATAAGCGTATCTAGTTTCATAGCTTACCAATGTTTGACTAATGTAATAGATAGCTTGCTCTCAATTTTCTTCATTCTTTTGTGCAAGCATTGTCCCTAATGCAAATTTTGTTGCTAAAATATAAATATAGAATGGGACCCCCAGACGAGGAGGAGCTAAGACTGGTGGAGAAGCTAGGTATTGCTTAATGTCATCAAAGGCTTTTTGACACTCATCTATCCAAGAAAATGGCACCCCCTTTTGTAGTAGGTGATTGAATGACCTACATTTATCAGAAATGTTGTGCAATGAAATGATGGATCGATTGGATCTTTCCTTGTAAACTATGCAATTCCTTTAAGTTAGTTGGGGGAGGCATCTCCATGATGGCCTTGACCTTGTTTGGGTCCACCTCAATGCCTCTTTTGGAGATAATGAATCCTAGAAGTTTTCCCGAGGTAACACCAAAGACACATTTCTTGGGGTTCAACCTTACCTTATGCTCTAGAAGTCGATCAAAAACTTTCTCCAATACACCAATGTGCTCTTGTCGAGTTTTGGATTTAGCCAAGAGATCATCCACATAATCTTTGATAATCTTATGCATGTAGTCATGGAAAATGTATGTCATGGCACGTTGATAAGTGGCACCTGCATTTTTGAGGCCAAAGGGCATCACCTTGTAACAAAAAGTTCCCCAAGGTGTAGTGAATGCTGTTTTGTGTTGGTCATCAGGATTTATTCGAATTTGGTTGTATCCTGAGAAACCATCCATGAGAGAAAGCATTTCATGGCCAGCGTAGGTGTCGACAAGAGTATCAATATTTGGGAGAGGAAAGTCATCCTTAGGACACACTTTGTTAAGATCTCGAAAGTCAGTGCAAACGTGTATCACCTCATTAGGTTTGTGAATGGGTACCATGTTTGAAAGCCACTCAGGATAGTCGATAGGAACTATGAAGTTCACATCTAAGAGTTTTTGAAGCTCTGTTTTTACCAAGAGGGCCACGGTAGGATGCATCCTCCTAAGTTTTTGTTTGATCGGCTTAGCATCAGGATGTAAGGTGAGATTATGGACAACCAAGTTAGGATCAAGACCAGGCATGTCCTTATAAGACCATGCAAAAATATCCTTCTTCCTCTTGAGGAGAGCAATTAATTGCTCTTGTTCATCGGGTGATAAAATTTTACCAAGTTTGATAATTTGGGGATTGTCTTTGTTTGAACTAAGGTCCACATCGATGGTATCTTCAATGGACATGTGGGAACCTTCCTCAAGTTGATGGGGTATAGGGATCAGATGAATGTCATCTAGGATGTCATCAAACTCTTCTAACTTATCCTCATCTATGTCTTCCTAGAAAACCTCGGGATCCAAAGGTGAGGGTGAAGGCGAAGGCGGAGGGGATGGAGGAATGTAGTTGGTGGAAGCCCTTAACAATTCCTCAGACAAGACAAACTCGGAAAAGGATGGAGGTGAGGAAATTTGGTCCATATCGATAAGGCTTATGTCAATTGGAATTGGTTTAGCTGGATCATATGGATTATGGAGTGGGGTGAATAAATCAATAGGATTCATGTTGACTTATGGGCAAGGTGGATAAGGTTGGATGGAATGAATGGAACCTAAGAACCAGTGCTAGGAGCTTGGTAAACCTGGATAGTAGCAAGCAACACAAATAAATGCATTTAAAATGATATATACATGCAATGCAAAAAAAGAAAATGTTTTTGTTTGATTTTTTGATTTTTTTGTAGTGGTGAAAACCACTATTTTTGTGTTTTATGTACATATGTTACAAGTTTGGCTTATGAAATGGCTTAATGGAATGGAGGTGGTGGCTCACCGGTAGGGTCGACTCACTCTTATGGAAGAAGCAAGTGAAATATGGGCTCATGGATGGGGAACATTCTGAGATAAAACTCATCTTGTTCGGTGTGGGGAATGATGGGCTCTGATTCCTCTTTAGATTCATCTAAAATTATCGACATGAGTTTGAATTCTTCATAGATTTCATCATTAGATTCATCGGGATGGAGGGCTTCTTCTCCTGAATTTAGATTAAGCCTTTGGAAGGCTTGTTCAAGAGAAGAGGTGGTGGAAAGTGGGTGATAACCTAGACCTGAACGGTCGTGCACTTCTTGATATGGAACATCAATAGGTTGAGACACTCCCTGTTCATGCAATCCTAGGCCATGACCTTGCCAATTAACTATGTGAAAATAGCGGGATGGAAATCTTGACATGTTTTGAATGTTGGCAAGTGTTGGTTCTTTGGGTTCTTCTAGGGGAGCTAGATTGGATGAAGACTCAATCCCCCCATATATAAAATTTATGTTATTTGGAGCTGAACCCATGTCATATACCACTCCTATGGATAAATGTGGGTCACGTGGGTGACCAAAATCCTTAGCATTAGGAATGGTGAGCGGCATGACGGTGATGTCTTGGACCACATATTCACCAATACCAGGATTAGTGAGGTGGACCTCAACTTGGGATGATGTGGAAGGACCATGGTTGGATGATGGCTCGAGGAATGGTGGAGATGAAGATGTCTCACAATTCATCAACTCGACTTGTAAAATATTAGGTGAGGGCGATGGATTGGATTGGGAAGGTTGTTGGATGGATGATGATGATGTGGAAGGTAAGATTTGTGGATTGACTTTGACCACATGTGCATGTAGTCAATGATGAAGATGATAGGGAATGGGTGATAAGGAGCTCCTCAAGAATGGGAGCCTTTGATGAGGAAATGGATGGAGTGGTAGATGGATTGGCTAATGGTGATAGGAAAAGGTGGGTGGAAGGAAGCATGGACTCATACGGATTTGAAATGAAATTGCAATACTTAAACAACTCGACGTCCATCGGTATGCAATGTACCTATCCTTCATGAACGTACTTTAAGCATTGGTGTAGTATTGAAGGGACACATCTCATCTCCCTCATCCAAGGTCTTCCAAGGAGTACATTGTATGCCATGGATCCTTCCAAGATGTGAAATATAGTGTGCAACATTTTGACCCCTACTTCAATGGGCAAAACAATAGTGCCAATTGTGGAACATAAAACATCATTGAATGCTTTTAGGGTGAATGATGACTTGGTGATATGAGATGGAGGAAGGTTAAGATGATGAAGGGTGGATGTGGTGATGATATTGATAGAGGAGCCGATGTCAATTAGCACTCTTTTGAAAGGCTTCTTGTCAATTAGAGCCATGATATGCAATGGAGGGTCTATTGAGTCTGATGAGATTGGCTTAATCTCAAAGTCATAAAATGTGATGGAAGGCTCCATGCATGTTTGGATACTCCCTAAAAAGTTGTTGAAGGCATTAGGATCTTGAGATTGTAGTTCAATGGATTTGAGAATATCCATTAATGCCTCACAATGTGGGGGAGATTGTTGAATTAACTCATATATTGACAATTTGGTGGAAGCCATCTTTAGACTTGTGGTTAACCGACTACTCAATGAGATGATTGGTCATGGGGGTGGACAATTGATGGGGGGAATTGGAGGATTTTATTGGCTAGGAATATGGATTGGTGATGAAGGATTAGGGGAAATTTGAATGGGTGGTGATGTGGGAGGTTGTGACACACTTGCTTGAGGTTGTTGCCTTGCATTTTGTTGATTATTTCTTTGACCTCTAGTGACCACATGGATGGCCCCTACAAACCCTTGGTATTATTGGATGTGATTGACTTGATTAGGAGGATTTTTGGTGTTAGCCCCTCCTATATTTGGTTGCACCTCCTCATGATGAGGAAGTGGTGTTTGAAAAATACCAAGGTTTTGGTTTTGTTGAGCAAGGGGGTTGTCAAGCTTGATTGCCCCCAAGTCAATAAGGTCTTGCACTATGTCTTTAAATGTATGACAATTGTTAATGTCATGCCCATTTTGCCTATGATAAGGATAAAATAAATGTTCTTGATAGTGTTTACTATGTTTAGCGGGATCATCTGGTTTGATTTTGGGTAAAGCAAGTTTGTTTGTGTCATACAACCTTTGGAAAAAGGAAGCATATGACTCAGCCAAGGGAGTGTATTGGTGATTCTATTAGACAGACTATCATCGGGGATGGTTTTCCACATTTGGAACTATGTTTTGCATGGCTTGAGTTACCAAGGGTACCGCATGATAAGAAATTTGTTGTGATGGTTTTTGCACTGATTGTTGTTGAGCCATTACTAGCTAGCTTATGACCACTTGATTAATGTGATTGGGCTGACTGGCTGGGGTAGCTTGTGTTGATTTTGATTGGCCAAAATAATTGCTTTTATATTAGCCCTTTTTTTGCCATTCATTTTTTCTAGGCTTAAGTATGCCCTCTTGGATTTTTATTTCCTTGATGACACTAGCCTGTGCTAGAGCTTCTTCAAATGAATGATATGTTTGTAATTGAAGCATCCAAGAGATAGGTTTTAAACAACTCTTGGTGAATAGTTTGATAAGCTCTTCCATTGGTAGGGTGAATGGCAATTTGGTAATGATGACCCTCCAACGGTTTCCAAAATCATAGATAGACTCATCGTCATGTTGTCTTAAAGCATAGACATCGGACAATGAGACTTAAGAGATGTACGTCAGATGTAAACCTCCTGAAACATGGATTTAAGAGATGTACGTCAGATGTAAACCTCTATTTCAAGAAATAAGGTTCTAAAATAGTGTTGCTTGTACTCTATGTTGATGATCTGATCATTATAACGAGTTCAAAAATAATGATCTCTACTGTCAAAAGAGACTTGTGTAAATATTTTGAGATGACAGATATTAGACTTCTCCATTATTTTCTTGGTATGGAAGTGAGCCAGAAGAAGCACTACATCAAGGTGTCTTAGAAAAAATATTCCAAGACATTGTTAGAAAAATATTGCATGACTGATTTCAAGCCAATGGCAACTCCAGCCAATGGCAACTCCGATGGAATCAAGACTTCATTTATCATGATATGATGATTCGCCTCAGGTAGATGGTACTCTCTATCAATAGCTGATTGGGAGTCTCATATATCTGACTAATACTAGGCCAAATATCATATTTTCTATCAACTATATTTCAAGGTTCATGCAAGAACCTAAGACTACTCATTGGAAAGTAGCAAAACGTGTTCTTCACTATGTCCATGGTACAATGGAATATGGCCTAGAATACAAGAAGAATGATAAATTCTTCTTGTAAGGATACACGGACTCTGACTATGTCCGGTCATATGATGATCATAAGTCAAATTCAAGATATATATTTCATCTTGGATCTAAAAACCTATCTCTTGGCACAACAAGAAGCAATAGGTGGTTGCTATCTCATCTACAGAGGTAGAGTATTGCACCGCATGTGAAGCTATGTGCGAAGTGATATGGTTGCGTCGCATTTTGACAAGTATGGGTCATCCATCCAAATATCTAATTCACTTGTTCTATGACAACTAGGGTGTTTTGAACCTTGCTAAGAATCCAATGCATCATGACAGAACCAAACACATTGACACATAATGTCACTTCATTCGAGATGAAGTTTCAAGACACCGAATTTAGCTTCAGTACATTCCCACCAATGCTTAGGTTGCATATATATTTTTACAAAGGCACTTGCACATGTCAAATTTGAGATGTTTCCCAGCTCTCTATGTATTGCAAAATAATGTAATAAAGGGGGGATATTAGCATATAGTTGTTAGATTATTCTATTATTGTTTCGAGGCTGTTCATATTATTCGAACATCCACTTAAAGTAAGCTATTTAGTTTTGGTTGTTATGGACTAATATAGGCTTCACTTGTACTATTTATTCTGCAATTGCTTAATGAAAGTTGTTGATTACTCTGATAGGTACCATGAAATCTATTGGATATGGCGGTGAGGGTACCAAAGTATGAATGGGTTGGTTGATCAATTGACGTAAAGTTAGCTTCTGGTTTGTCAAACCAGGAGTATGTTGTATCAAATGATTTATTTATTTTTGCATGGCCTTAATTCGAGGGTCTTCCCCAAGAATGTGAAATCCCTAAATTACCTGATGATTTTTAGGTGGGGTGGAAAAATGTTGTGGGGTGACCAAATGATGATGATATTGGTGATGATGACTAGGTGAATTTAATGGAAATTGATGCAGGGGAGACTGATGATGAAGATATGGAGAATTTTAGAATGAGGTACATGCATGAGGATTATGGTTGGGTTGGCCAATGGGAATAGGATGGTTATTGGTATGACTTGGTGGAGGAACAAGGATAGAAACCACAAAATACTATGGTGTCCATTATGGACCCTTCTTAATGAGGATAGTATGAGTAGAGTTTGGTAGAGGCTTAGGGTTCACTTGCACTTACTATTGAGCATTTTGATGCTGCTTAAGCAATTTTTTCAAATATTCCCATGCCTCATTAATCTCTCTATCAAAAGTGAAAGGTATGGAGGCAAATGGTATGGAAGATGTGGCTGGAGAACAAGTTACACTTGGTATGGCAACTTGGGAGACTAAAATTTGTGAAGCAACATTTAGATATATTTCATACAAGGGGTTAGTGTATGTGGATGTGTACAAAGTGCTAGGAGAAAATAAGGGTTGGGGAATGGACATATGAGAGGAAGGTGCAACTAATGCCTTGAAAAGAGGGTTAGTGTACACCTGGGTAAAGCTTGATGGTGGTTGAGCAAGTTTCTATTGTAAACTAGGATATTGTCTAGGTGAGCTAGGGATTAAATCTAAGACATAGTTAGAAGACTTCATAAGAGCTTCTACTTGTCTATGTGGGTAATAGGGTGATCAATGGTTGGTGAGGTTGATTCTATATGGGGAATGACCATATGAAATGCTATGGGTGGTAATGAATGTGAGTGACCTGTACATAAATTTTTCTATGTCATATTTGGGAAATCTACCATATAAGTGGTGGGGAAGGTGGATGAAGGTTTCATGGAATTGTTTTGATTTAATGATTTATTTTGTTTTCTTGTTAAGACCATAAAGCAAATAATTAAAAATACATATTATGCAGTAAAATGAAACACAAAATTTAAATTTCACAAGAAAAATAAATAATCAATGCTAAGTTTTTTTAACACATGTGTCTTACCTCATTCATTGATTATATCATTTTAATGTGATTTTTTTTTTAGATTTTGATTTGGTGTGTTTCAATGTGCTAATATGAATTAATAAAATAAAGGTTAAAAAACTATGGCTAAGCTGAGATAATGAGATTCTTGCTGGTGATGAAATCCAGCAAGTTTTCTCGGGGTGACCTAAGGTTTCTAATGGTAGAGATTGATGGATGGAGATGCAAGCCACCATCACAAAATATCAAGCAATGGATGGTGATGAAATCCAAACACTACTATTTAATGTGAAGCATGAAGTGTGTGATTCTTTTTAAATTTTTTGATTTGCTATTGTTTACATACAATGTTAGAAAGATAACTACTTTTTATAGTCTAAATTAGAAGCCACTACCCAAAATACCAAATTTTCCAAAAATGTAAAGTAAACCGTTTAAAACCTGCCCTAAACAGCTGGGGGTTTGTCTATTCCTCTGTATAAAATCACCCAAGTACAGGGATACTTTTGGTAGCTAAATAATATTCCTACTTAGACCTACAAAAATAGGCATCCCTAACCCTATAATGCAAACTAATTATGCAAATTTTAAATTCACATGAAATCAGAATGTAATATTTTTAAATTTGTGAATACAGCAGAAAACTAGAAACTTCAAAGTGTGGATGAATGCAAATGACTAATCTATAACCTAAGATGCAAGCTAGTATGAATGTTTTTCAAGATTAATTAATGATGCTCTTTTTATCTTAGAAATTTTAAAAAAATGTAATATTACCAGAATATGTAAACATAAGAGTTAGGATTTTAACAATAAACTTACAGAATAGCCTATGTTTCTACTCCAAATCTATGTAAAATGACTTTGGGCACTTCTAATATGCACATGGGCTTTTTGGGATGGCCCTCGAGCACCACCGAGCATTCGCACACCTTCTACAACTTTCTGCAAGTCCTCAGAAACCCTAACCAGCAAAAAGCACTCGATTCATACCTCTGAATATCCTATAAAACAAGACAAAAAACAATAAATAAATTAGCAAAGCAAAAAAAAAAAAACCCTTAGTGGGTCCCACCATGATTGCCATTTGTGAAGACAAAAAATCAACACCAAATAACAATATATAGATTGAATTCAAAAAGACAATATTGCACAATGAATGATTTTTTATTAATGGGGGAGCCTCAAAACTCCATTGTTATAATAAAAATATTTGAATTATTTGATAAAAATATACACAATGCTAGGGTTCTTCGAAACCCTAGCTACAACACTGGTGGTGTCTCAAAAGGTGTCTCTACTCCCAATAGAAGTGAGTGGGATTCTAATTATTCGATGCCAGACCACTCTAGCTTAAGCAACTATCTAATGCTAGTGTAATGCTACTAGATCTACACACAATAAAATATCAAATGAGTAAGTAATAACAATGAGGGCTCCACAATATGAGACCCTCAAAAATCAAGACTAAACCCTAGCTATGCAATAACAAAATGTGAATAGATGCTAACACCATGATAAAATATAACAAAAATGACTTTCATTTACCTTGCTTATCTGCCATTCTCTGATATAATATAATTAGTTACAATGGATTGGTGCAGTGATGCTCTAGCATCGACCGATAGCTAGTAGGGCTTCAAAGTTCTAGTGTAAGACACCCACAGGTGCTCTAAAACTGTAGAAAATGCCCGTGGATGCTCGAGAATGGTGGAAGGCACCCAAAGATGCTCGATGATGAAGGGGACACCTGAAGGTATTTGAGGGTTGATGTGAAGATATTTAGAAGCAAATCTAGTTGAACGAAAGAGGGGGTGACAGGTGCAAGGGTTATGGCGAGCGAGGACGAATGGTGAGAGTATTCGAATACTAAAAGGGAACTTAGGTAGCCAAGAACTCAAGGAAACTTAGGATGCTTACTCAAAAAACTTAGGGGTTGAGCCATCAAAATGGCTCATATTAATAATCCAACCTAGGGCATACTAGGGTTTCAACGACACTAATTGTGTGGCTAAGATAAAATCATATCGGAGGGTGGATATTAAATCTAGGGTGTGGCATGGATTGATATGGCTGGATGGATAGGATTAAGTGAAATCGGATGGTTGGGATCAATTCACTTATATAAATATATATTTATTAAATATATATAAAATATAATATATAAAATATTAATATTTAAATATATATAAAATAAATAGATATAAAATATATATATATATATATATATATATATATATATATATATATATATATATATATATATATATATATATATATGAATAATGGGAAAACCTAGATGGATGACAAGTGGCTAAATTTTGGTGTCTACAAATTGTAATTGAAAAAAATATGAAAATACATTTCAATTGAAGGAGATTTATAAATTATTATTAATATTATCAACAAAAATGCATGTTGGAATTCGATTTGAGAGAAAGTGCGCGATCAGGATTGAGTGTGAACTAGGATCAAGTGTGAGATAGGAGTGAACCCCACTAGGTAGCATGTAAGGAAAGACATTTGAATGCCCTCATGGGAAGTTAGGATGCCCTAGCTAGAAATCAAATGTTTTAGTTGGAAATCAAGATGCCTTAGTTGGAAATAGTTTTTGAATATTCAAAATTGGATGAAGTGGAAGTAGGGATTAAATTCAAACTACTTTGTGACTATCTTCCTAATGTTTTTTTCTCATCATCTTTTCTAGTTCAAAAATTAGGGATAAAATAATGGGTGGTGACCCATGGTTTAGGGGGAAGATGCCCTTTATTTCAGACCATGGAGTGAATTTTTTTTTATCAAGACAAAAAATATTAAGAAGATTTCAGTATGGTTTAGGATTTTTGGACTTCCATATTAGCTTATCAATAAGGATATTTTAAATATTATTGGAAATATCCTAGGGTAATTTATCAAGGAGGAACTATTAAGGAACAAAAGAATGCTATATACCAGAATATGTGTTGTTATGAATATATCAAAACCTTTGTCACAATCCATAAATATTAGACCTTAATCAAGAGAATGGGATCAACAAGTGGATTATAAAATATTGCATTTTGATACCACAATTATTATGAGATTGGACACATGGCAAGAGATGGCAAAGTGAAAAATATGAATAAAGAGATAAAAAAATTTGATCATGAGATAAACTTCAAGAAGAGAAAGGAAATTATACTATAATAGAAGTTGGATTAGATCAAGGATATTCCACTCCAAAATAAGAGGTAAAGAAAACTTCTATCTACAACATCATATAAAAAAGGCCACCATAGCTCACTTGGATCAACCATTAGAAGAAACAAAGAAGGATATAAGGGATGAGAAAGTACAATATGCAAGTTCAAGTTCAAAAGGAATTAAATATGAAAAGGAAGATATGGACGAAAATTCTAAAATAAAAAAAATAGAAGAGGTCAAGTTTATTCTAGGTAAATCATATTCATTTTCCTCAAATAGTAGAATCCTCTTGAATAAAATTGAAAGTTGTGTAGAGGTTATCCCTTAAACTTTAGGGTTTTAAGAGAAACATAATAAAGAAATTACGATGGAGGAAATCCATAGCAACTTAGGTTTTTAGGGCAACATAAGAAGGCAATTTCTATAGAGGAGCATCCTTGCACTTTAGGGTTTCTAGGGCAACATAAAGAAGAATATGTTTTGAGGTTATTCCTTGCAATTTAGGGTTTCTACGACAACAAGCCTATAGATGATAAGTCTTACTATAAGTAGTGTGATATGATTGAAGCAATTTATGAAGATAAAAGTGTTGGTGGAAATGCAAAAAATAAAAGAAGACCTAAGAACAAAAAAATGAGTAAAATAAATTTAGTGGGATATTGATATGGAAAATAAAAGTAAATATTACAAGTGTTAATAAGAAGTGCATCTAAAAATACAAATACAAACAAAAAGTGACCATTAAAATGATATCATGGAATAGTAGGGGCGTGAATAAGACCCCTAAAAAAAGTATTAATAAATTATCTAGTTGTTATATACAATATATTTATAGATATGGAATTTTGGTAGTAAATATTTTACCCATTCATGGTGTTGAATTTCATCTTGGCAAAATTTGAATTTTAGAAGGCAATTTTATGAGTTAGATTTTATCTCTTGTTAAAATGATATCAAGGAGTTGATTGTAGAAAATTAGTAGTTTGAGGCTCGAATATCTTTGATAGAAAGACAAATGAAGAATATCTTTGATAAAATTTGATTATGGGTTGATTAACTTGATAGCCATGGAGAACACAAGCTTATACTGAGAGGGGAGGGGTGAAAAGTATAAAACCACTTTTTACTTTTCTTTCCCAAATAGTATTAATAAATATAATCAATAGCAATATAAATAGCAATAACCAAAGAAATGCATAAATCATCACACACAATAAAGACACCAATTTTAATATGGTTCACCCAATGTGGGCTACCTCCATAGAGAAAATATTTCTTCTAAATATTTCTCAAATAATCTCATGGGAATCCTTTCCCTTTTACAATGTTTATGGACCTCTATCCAAGGAGATGCTATTCCCTTAAATATCAAGTTTGTGGATCTCTTCCATAGGAGAACTCTTTCCCCTTCTTGCTCTAGGTAGTGATATTCTATGAGACTTTGTCTCTTTGCTACACTAACTGGTGGATCTCTCTCCACTTGAAGACTCCTCACTTAGAAGATCTATCTTCAATTGTCTTGGCTACTGGATCTCTATCCATTGAGACTCTATCCTATATACTTTGTCACCTCAAAAGCTCTATCGATAGGCTCACTCAGAACCTTCTCAAATATGCTCAATAGGTTCACTAAGAACCTGCTCAAATTTGCTCAATAGGTCCACTCATAACCTGCTCAAATTTACTCAACAGGTCCAATCAGAACCTACTCAAATATTCTCAACAGGTCCACTCAGAACCCGCTCAAATCTTCTCAATAGGTCCACTCAGAACCTGCTCAAATCTGCTCAACAGGTCCACTCATAACTTGCTCAAATCTGCTCAATAGGTCCACTCAGAACCTTCTCAAATCTTCTCAACAGGTCCACTCAGAACCTATCTAAATCTGCTCAATAGGTCCTCTCTAGGACTTGCTCAAATATGCATTGCAAGCTTCCAAAAAAGCTCATACAAAAATAGTCCACAAACCTTCTCAAAGACATGTCTCAAATATGCTTAACAAGTCTACACAAAATTTGTTCAATAACATAGAATCATAAAGAGAATTGTTAGAGACTCAATATGTTCTATACTCAAATCCCAATCTCAACATAAATCAATCTCATAGAAGCATACAGAGAATTGTTAGAGACTCAAGATGTTCTATTCTCAAATCTCAATCTCAACTCAAATCAATCTCATATAAGCATAAAGATAATTATTAGAGACTCAACATGTTCTATCCTCAAATCTCAATCTCAACTCAAATCAGAATATAGAATAGTTTGTTTCATGGAACTTGAACAAGCACTTCACACAATCATTTGACTAGAATCAATAAACTCTACTCAACCAATCACCTCAAGGATCAATACTTTCTCACAAACCCTAGTCCAAGCATGTATCAACCGACTCAAAATGTTTCCAAAAATGCTCAACAAAAAATCTCACATAACAATAATACTCAAGTTATTTTCTAACTCAAGTTCAAGTTCTTTGCACAACCAATGGGCTTCAACAACAATGCTTATAAACAAGGTTTAATCACAACTCTCAATTCAGAAAACCTTGAAGCATTAACCAAAAACTCTCAAAAAGGCAACCACAATCAATCCTTTTCTCTCCAAATATATTTTTAGAAATCAATCACCCACATAAGTCAATGAAGAATATTGCCCATACCTTTTTTGATGCCTTATGAGTTGTTCACTAAATCTGCCACACTCAACACACTTTATTTTTCAATCTCAGCAAGGGTTAGAGGTCATGAGTAATAACACAATAATTAAAATAATATCTCAATAACACCTTATTACTCCTACTCAATAAAATGCATCATACCCTCTTATGCAAGTAATAAACCCTCAAAAAAAATAAATCAAACTTACTTTTGAAACTCCTTGACTAAATCAGAAATATCTCCACACACACACACCTTATTTCTCCCTTTAAGCAATCTAAACAAGTATCTCTTGAAAAGACCTTTCCAATGATATATAATATGATATACTTCCAAAAATAAAAAAAATAGAAATCTCAATATTCCCTAAGGCATACCATATCCTTATTTCTCCTTAGGCAACCTTGGCAAAAATTAAAATATTAAACATCAAAAATTAAATCCACTTGCCTTGCCCTCGGAGGGATTCGATCCCCTATCGCTGCCCATGCACCACTCTAACTAGGGCACCACTAACCACATGATCCAACCACTCACATGAGATGGTAAGCACAACTGCGACACTTTGACTTGCTCCAATCGTGCCCAGAATGACACGTGCGCCAAAAATATGTGCTTCCCTTCACGCTTTGTAAAAACCAGCAACAACAAGATTCAAAATTCGGATCTCCTAGCGCTCAAAGACTTTGAATGCCTCCCTTTTGCCCCTAGGCCGCAAGTACCTATGTGGCATAGAAGGGTCCTTCCTTCTTCAACTCACTCTTTTTCGTATGTTTTCGATTGTGCTCAAATTCCTTTTCACTCTCTTCGAATGAAATGCCCGATCACTTGATTTTCTTGCCAAATGAACTTTGGCAATATTATTTATACACATTGCCTTTAATTCTCATACATCGGTCCTCCAATCGAATTTTATGACATCGGCAGGAATTTCCAAATTGGAAATTTAAATTTTAAAATATTAAAATTTAAACTTAAACTTCAAAGCTGAATAACTTTGTCACCGGGGCTCCTTTTTCGATGAAACAAAATGCTAACTTGGGTTTCACAAAAAACCCATATCAAATATGCCATTCGTGGTTTTGAATAAAACCTTTTATTTTGCCTTCCTTGGTTTTGATGAAAACCATTTATTTTGCCTTCCTTGGTTTTAATAAGAACCTTTCCTTGTACTTTCGCACTGATGAAGCTTTTTCCTGGATGACTTGGGCGACTTTATTTCTTGCTAAATTCCTTAATAAGAGTGATAACTCTATCAGGTGACATCAATGATAACTTTGACTTAGAGGACTCAAAATGTCCAACAAGCCATGTAATGAGAACAATTTAATGATTTGTTATTTTAATGGGAGTGGCCCCTAATAGAAGCCACACATAGCTTATTAAAAAAATGCATGTGGGTATTGGATAAAAAATGACATTATTACTAATTTTCATCAACTATCGTTTACGTAATATCTTGAAATGTGAGCATATTTATAAAGAAGGATATTGGGTAGTAGATAATTTATCTAATCAAGGTGTTTATTTTTATCTTAGTGAAATTCAAATTTTACAAATCATTTGGTTGAGTAAGATTTTATCTCTTAATGAAAATGATGTTGAGAAAATTGTGGAAATATATCACTTTGAGGAAGTTGAATATGTATTTTATAGAATAGGAAATGAAAAATATCTTTAATAAAAGGGTAACCTAGACATGGTTTAATTAATTTGACAATAAATATAATATTTTATCATTATGATGAAAGTGGTTCCTAATTGAAACCACATATAACTTATTTAAAAAAATATGTGTCACCTTAAACATATATTTAAATATTCTTGATTTTTGATATATCTTGATACATAATAATTTCACAAACTATTTTAGTTCATCATTTCAACAATCAATTTTTTAATATACACTCCACAACAACATGGGGTTGTTGAAAGAAGGAATCATTCCATTATAGAAAATGTTAACTACATGCTCATAGGAGCCAATATAGAGTAACAATATTGGGCTGAAGTGGTATCCACTATAGTATATCTTCTAAATAGAGTACCCTAAAAGGTACTAAAGGAGTTCACCTAAAGAATCCTAGTCTAGGAGAAAGCCTTCCATTACACATATCAAAGTCTTCAAAATTAAGGCACACATGCATGCGCCAAAGCAATAGAGGACCAAGTTGGATGCAAAGACCCTATCATGCATATTTCTTGGGTATGATGATGAGTCAAAATCTTATCAATTGATAGATCCAATCACTAAGAAATTGTATATAAGTAGAGATATGGTATTTGATGAATAATTTGAAACTAAGTCAAACATTGAGTATTCTAGGAATTTTAAAGATACCACATCTTTAGTTGTGAGTTTCAAGTTAGATGAGGAAGTTCTAGAAGTTGTTTATGAACTTATAGCTCAATATCAATATAGAAATACTCTAAAATAGCTCACTAGTACCATTAGAGATGCTAAGAATGATGCACCTCTTCACCTTATTTCCATAAGAACATGCAATCATAGTAGTTCATTAGGAAATAAATATGGGCTTGATGGATTTAGTGATGGAGAACTTACAACCAATATTAGTGAAAGATACACTTATTTCGCCATAATTATAGGTAGATATGGATGCATAATATAAATATTTGATGAAAAAAAACATATGGTATCTTGTTGATCTACCAAAAGGAAAGAAACCCATAGGATGCAAGTGGGTATTCAAAATCAAATACAAGGAATATGGATCCATTTATGAGTATAAGGTATGACTCATTGCAAAGGGCTATGCAAAAAATGAAGGAATTGATTATGAAGGTAAGTTTGCACCCACAAAAAATATTATCCTATGCATTGGCAACATAGTTTGGTTGGAAAATTTAGAAAAATGATGTCAAGAGTATATTCCTTAATGACGATCTCAAAGAAGAGGTGTACATGACACAATGTGAAGACTTTGTTAGCAATGAGAAACATCAAAAGGTTTGGTAGACTCCTATATCTTGGTACATAAAAATTAATGATCACCTATTATAGCATGGTTTCACTAGAAGTCCCTTTGATGTAAATATATATATTAAGAATGTTGTATTTGAGATAGTGATACTTGTGTTGTACATTGATAATTTGATCATAATTGGTAGCTTAGATTATATATTAAAGTTTGTAAATTATGAATTGAAAAAGTTATTTAACATGACAAATTTAGGACTTTTGCATTATTATCCTGGCTTGGAAATATGGTAAAGAAAGAATCACATTGTGGTCTTCTAAACGAAGTATACCAATACACTCTTAAGAAAATACTCAATGGTAAATTGTAAACCTAAGGCACCACCAATGGAGCAAGGGTTACAACTATACCGATATGATAAGTCACCTTAGGTATCTAGTATTCTTTATAATTAGTTTACTGGGAGTCTCATATACTTAACAAATACTAGGACTGATATCATATTTGTTAAGTTATCTTTCAATTTTCATGCAGGAAACGAAGGTGAGTCATTGAAATATAGTAAAGAGGATACTACATTATGTCCATGTTATACTAGAATATGGTTTGGAGTATATATTAATGATAGATTATTTTTTACAAGGATATATGGGCTCTGATTATGTCATATCTATAGATGATAAGAGGTAAATATATCGATATGTATTTCATCGAGGATGGACCTATCTCATGACATAGCAAGAAATAACAAGTAGTAGCATTATCATCCATAGAGGTAGAATATCATGTTGCACAAGGCGATATATGCAAAGCAATATGGTTATGTTACATACTATTATATACAGATGAATGAAAAATTGACCATTAGTATTCAATTGTGACAGTCAAGGTGTTTTGAAATTGGTCAATAATCCAGTATTTCATGAAAGAACAAAACACATTGAATTTTAGTGTCACTTAATTTGAAAATAATTTTAGAGTCACTAGATTTGGATCTAGTACATTCCTACCAAAGAAAAACTTGTAGATATTGTTAGGATAATGTTACAATATTCTAACTTTCGAGCTCATGAGAGATATGCTAGATAGGAGGTTAAGAATCCATTTAATCTGACACTTCAATTTTATATTTGGTTATAACTATAATAACCATATGTATGTATTTATCTCTCATAGAATGAATAAATTAATTAATCTTTTGGATTATTACCCCAAAAATATTATTAGAGTGATATTTTGTGGTTGAGAGATTGATCCTTGGAGGATGAGCTAAGCTTCTCAAGCATGAGAAATCTCCTCACATCATGGAAGGAAGCCACATCAATCTAATATCTCTGATGTAGGTTGTTACAATGAAAATATCTTTGATGTTCTATGCAAATCCTTTAGTGTGCTATGCAACAATCAAATTTGTGGATGGAGGACATCTATAAATGCATAGTGGAAAATTGGAGAAACAAAGACTGTCTCTTGCATGGATTTTTTTTTGCTTGCTATAGATATTGTCCCTCCACTCTAATTCTAGATATTTTTCCCTCGAATTTGCATAGTAATCTATTAATTTGTAGATAAATCTAGAGATAACTTTGTTAGCTAACTTTTGCTAGCACAAAGGCATGCCATAATTTTAGTTAGCTCCATGGTGGAAAATTATACAACAGACAAGGCACTAAGCAATTATAGTGGATGTGATTTTTCTTCCAATGAATACAATAGCCACACAAACTCTATGGACCTTAGTATCCATAGCCACACATTGCTTTCCTTTTGACCTTTCTCACCTTCTTCCATGTTAGAAGCATGGTATCCCATTAAAATATTGCATTGATGACATGGGGGTTGATATTCCATGCTTTGGTGAGATCCACTTTTGTATTTGGTCTGTTTGAAACTATCCACAACACATCAAAATTTGATACATGCATGTCTATCTACTTAATTTTATAAAATTTAGTGGCCATACTCTCATAGTTGGATGTACAAAGCCTCACAATGGTTATTTGTATATACTTGTTCCAAAAATAGCCATGGTAAAACCCATGAGTACAAAATAAATGATGGATAATAGTCATCCTTCACGAAATTTTCTAGGAATCCCTCGATCTTTGTGCACATGAAATTAAATTCCATTTATTTTTTATTCATGTTTCTATAGTAAATATATGAATTTTTTAATTATAGTCGTGGATGTACAAGGTGGGCAATGCAAGTATTTTTATAACAAAGAAAGAGATATAACAAAAATGTTTTGATAAGAATCAATAAAGGTAGTGAATGCTCTAGTAAATACAACTAATGGGAATACCTTGAAAAGTTTAGCTCATGATATTTAGATCTCTTGGTCAGGAAACATAGGAAATATTGTGATAGGAAAGACATAGTACAATCTAAAGTAGTGTCATTGTCACTACTCATTACAACACACAATAAATAGCAAGACAATTCTTTACAATGATATGAGAGGATTTGATAATAGAATTGCAATCATCAATATTATTTACAATGATATGAGAATATCTGATATTTTTCTAAAAATTGTGAAGCTAGTTCTTGGGGGGGAATGTTTTTAATATAGTAGTGTCATGGAATAAGTATACAACTTTGATTACCAAGACGGTGGCACACTCATAGTCAGAAAGGGACCTATTCTATGAAGTCTAGCTTGGCAAGTTGGAACACCAACTGACATTATAGATGTTGACTGACCACATGTTTGAGTGGAGTGCTAGAATGGTATTGTAACATCTTATTTTATATATATTTTCATTTATATTTAAAAAGAAATAAAGAAAGAAAGAGTTAAAAAATAAATTTAATGAGTATTAAAAAGAAGAAAGAATGTTAATTTAAAAAGTATTTGATTATTAAAAAATAGGGGGTGCATTTTTAAAATAAATAAAAAATAAAATAAAGAGTTAAAAAATAAAATAAAAAGAGAAATTTTAAAAACAAGAGGAAAGAAAAAGAAGAGAGGAAAGAGAGTTAATATGTTGTAAAATTAAAGACAAGGGTAGTACATTTTTTTTTTGGGATAATGTACTAGAGCTAAATGTTGTGGGAATGTATTAGAGTTAAATTTGGTGACTCTAAAATTGTTCTCAAATTAAGTGACATTGAACTTCAATGTCTTTTGTTATTTTATAAAATATTAGTTTTTTGACTAATTTCAAAACACCTTGATTGTTGCAATTCAATATTGTTGGTTAATTTTGTGTACACCCATATCTAGTATGTTGGTTTATTGTCACAATTCAAGGTAGAACATATTTTTTTTATGTAAAATATGCATTATTTATGACAACCAACACCATTAAATATTTCAAACACATGCTTTCAAAATTTTATGCTTTGTATACAAGAAGAAACATGAGAAAGGCAATGAGCAAATATGCTAGTAAACAAGTCAAACAACCAACTAAAAGTCAAAAGTGTGCAACACTAGATAAGGTATTTATGTCCAAGAAGGTAAAGATATTTATGAAGATGGACAATTCACAACACTAAGACACTATTTGCAAATAATTTTGAAAGATGTAGATGTTTGTGAATATCTTCTTGAAAATGATGTTATAATACCTATAGATGTTGTAAAGACAACATACATGTCATTAATTACACTTGACATCTTTACACATAAAAAACAAGGGGGAAAAATGAGAAGTTGAAGCTCAAACCTTTGATGGAACATGCTTGTTGTGACATAAGTGACCTCAAGCCTATGATGGCACATGCTTGTCATGATGTATGTGACCTCAAGCCTATGATGACACATGTTTGTTATGATACAAGCACCCTCAAGCCTATGATAGATGATATTTGTTATGACACAAGTGACCTTATAAAAAGGATATATTTTGCTTGTGATACTAATGACTTAAATATTGTTGATGATTGTGTTGGCCATAAAAAAAGACATATTGCTAAAGATGATAATGAAGGTGTTTTAAAAAACACACCAAAGAAATTGACTCAAAGCTAATGAAACAAATGGGTTATAATGGCATAAAATTGGGAAAATATGAGCAAGGTATAAGAGATCCCATAATACCAATTATAAGGCCAAAGAATTAAGGCCTTAGCTATGATGGTCAAATACAAACTATTAACACTAAGTTCATGAAATTAGAATCCTATTCAACTACTAGAACCATATGTTGGTGCAAATAAAAAATGACCAACAAGGTACATATTGATTGTGGATGGAAAGATGTCATAAATGGGACAATATGAAAGCATATGTTGAATAGATTCTATAAAAGAAGATGGCAACCCAAGAGGATAACCCAATGGTAACAGACCCATAGGTAGACCCATTGGAAGACTTAGAGGTATACCCAAAGACAATAAACCCAATGGTCGATCCAGAGCAAGTAGACCTAGAGGTAGATCCAAAGGTATTTACCAAAGATCCAAACCAAGATCTAGGAGCTAGAGCCAAGTACCAGAGCTAGAGCCAAATCCAAAGCCAAGAGATAAAGCCCAACCTCTTTTAAATTAGGGGGGTAGTAATCTCTCAAATAATATAATAAGTTGAGGATGTTAGGATAATATTACCTTATTCTAAATTTAGAGCTCATGAGAGATATTCTAGATAGGAGGTTAAGAATTAGTTTAAACTGAAACTCCAATTTATATTGGGTTATAAAAATTATAACCATATGTATGTGTTTATCTTTCACAAAAGGAATGAATGAATTAATCTTTTAGATTATTATTCCAATGAATATTTTCATAAATGCATTTGCATATGTCAAATTTGTATTTCTTCACAACTCTCCTTGCATACCAAATAATGTAATAAGAGGGATGTTAGGTATTTATTATATTATTTTAGGTATATATTATATTATTATTTTTTTGCATCTCACAGGAGGTTACATCAGTTATCAGGATCCATAACATCTATCTTGATAATTGATCTATTGTATTAAATAAGCTATTGAAGTAATGAACATTTGAGTTTTTTCTTGATCCTTCAAAATATAGTTGTCGAGATTATGTGAAAATCACCTTAATATATGATGTATTCATGTAAAGTAGCTAGATGTTTTGATGTAACTTATCCTATCAATGCTTAAAGTAACTTTTAGTGAACTCTCTTGATAAACTATAAATTATTTTGATATAGTAAAAATCTTAGGCAAAAATTTGCCAAGTTGATGTACAGACTTATGCCATGTCTATCTTCAAATATCCAAATTTTGAGCTTTGAATTTTTAATATTGGTTTCTAGAACCTTGAACTTACTCCTTTAGAGTTTTGGGATCCTGATTCGAGACTGCAAATTTTGAGCCTTTGGACCTCAATTCTTAAATTTTGAATCTTGGAAATTGTGTCTCAAATTTTGATCTTTTTGGTTTTGAGCCAATGGGTTTCAAGTCTCAAAATTCAAATATTTATACTTCTATCCTTGGGAATAAAAATAATTAATTATGAATTTATAGTTATCTAGGTTTAGGAACCCAAGTATAGAACTTGGGGGCATACACATTTATCTATCTTCTTTCTTACACATGGGTTAAATTTGAATATAAAATATAGGATCTTAGTCATAATAAGTAGCCTAACATCACCCAAAGTACAAACATGACAAGTTTTTAGGTAACATTGTAGTGGTAATCCTTGTCTAAGGTAAAATTTGGATGAATAAGAAAAAAATGGATGATGTTATGTTAATTCTAATGGCTTTAAATTTAAGTTAAACTACCAAATATATTTCTTAACTATGTGCATATGTTTGAACTACCCTTTAGTTGAAATATGTTAAGTTTGAATGAAACTTTGGGTAAGTTTAGCTTTTCTTGAGTTGTATTAATTACTATAATGATATTGGTACCCAAGCCCAACTCTAGGGTAAGATATCAAACAATGTATTCTTTAAGAGTGCCCAAGTTCAAAACTTGGGTGACGATTGAATGAAACCTTTGACGAAAATTTTCCTAATAAATATGAACCTTATTCTTTTAAAGCTTAGGCCTTATTTGAGCAATGTGAATTTATTATACTGCATATATTGTTCCTCAGGTACATAATAAAGAAGTTATAAAATTGGACCACCTTTTTAAATTTCTTAGTTTTTTGGTTTTGAACAAAAAATTTAAGTAATTTTTTAACCCCTAAGGAGAGACATTATATTTGGTATTAGATTCTGGGTTACAACACTTGGGATTTAGATTCAATAGGTCTAACTATAATTAAGTGCTTAATATATGTTATTATTATTGTAGAGGCTATCTAAGAAGAGAGGATGTGCATCTACCACTTATGTTGGTAGTGTCAATGTTGGATGAGGGAAACAAAGACATCAAATAGAAAATCCCAATAAGAAACCATTATATGGAACATCAAAGATAATTCAATCAAGAAGACTCTAGGACAAATAACACTTAGAAAAACCTTTGTAGTAAAAATATTGATCTAATGGATTATGGCTTAGAGGTTATTGACTATATTATTGTTGCTATGATACATTAATTGCCAAAGATTCCAAATGTGGGTGAACAATAGAAAAGAAAAAATGAAGTTAAAAAAGGTAGGGTCAAAATGATCAAATCAATAATAGATAGTATCATATAGATGTTTTAAGAATCTAAAGAAAGTGGAGCCACCAAAATTATCATGTTTAGCTAATAGGACACCAACCAAATATTGGTTGGTTGAGATGTAGCATTGTATCAAAGTGGATATCTATACCAGCTAGCACAAGGCTAAAATACCTAATTTTCATCTACAAGGACTTGTAATCACATGGTGGCATAGTGAAGAGTTTATGATAGGATATTCTAAGGATTAGGTAATATTAGAATATTTTTAAGAAAGGTTTAGAAAAAAAGTATATATCTCAAGTGTAAATCCAACAAATTATTCAAGAAAATCCTAAATAAAATACCTATAGTTGGAAATGAGGTGATGGAAGTGAACTGGTTTCTAATGGGGTTGCTATTTGCATTATCACAAATTGTTAGGAGTAATTAATTGGATTGGCAAGACTATTACCAAAATATTTTAATCATGGAAGGTGGCCTTGAAGATACATTTGAGGATAGAGAGGAAAATTGTTACAAGAGCTAGCATAGAACTCTCCTAACTATAATCAAAATTTCCCTCAATAGTAGGAAATAAAATCTAAATCTTGTAATTTTTTACAAAGGGTAAGGGTGTTTAAGGAGCAAATAAATCAAGGAAAATTAAGAGTAGGATTTAATGAGTAAAGGTATAATGCCAAAAAAATCCAACCTTTTCTCAATGGTCTCCAACCTTTTAGTCTAGGGCCCCATAATAAAATTATAATAGTGTTGGATTTTGAGCCAGATCATCAGAGGTCCCAAATATCTAGGATTTTGAGTAGTCTCAAATATTAGAGCAATTTAATATAAATGGCCAAAATCAATGAACATAACATTCATAAAAATAACAATAATATTGAAATAAATGGCCAATATCATTCATGAAATAACATGAAGAAAACTTACAATAATATTACTCAAAATTGTATACAAGCTTGAATATGATACTTCTGTTACAATATATGAAGCTTTATCTCCATAATATAACCTTAGAAATATGACTCTTGGAATCTTTTACTATTGATCTCCTCACATATCTAGAAGATGCAACCTTTCATATTCCACATATAAGACAAGTCTCTTATGCCTTTTGTATTTTCATCTTGCCACATGTATACATGACTCTTGACTCTCTATTTACTTGCACACTTGCACACATTACTATGTGACACTTGTGCACATTATCATTCTACACACTTGCACACATGATTACATGACACTTGTGCACATCATACACATGAACACATGTATATGGGGAAATTTAATTCACACTGCTAAACTATAGAATCAAACCCTATTCTAATATTTATATATTTACATTTGTACCATAAGGTGCCATGGGGATACATTAGCATGTACCAAATAATTTAATATTCTCCAACAAATAGAACCTTCACTAGTGCTTAGAGTATAGGACTTCTTAGAGGATTCTATAGATGTAAAGGACCTAATTTTACTGTAGAATGTTATAAAACTAGATAGGGAGCAAGTAGATAAAGTGTGACCTAACAAAATTATATACAAATAAGAAGTAATACACCAAACCAACCTCATGTAGCAATGGAAAATTGCTAAGTTGAGCACCAAGCCACTATAATAAAAACTTTAGTTAATGTTTTAATTCACTAAGTATCTATTTTGATAAATCTTGGTGATTCTACATATATTAATTCTAGATTAATAGATAAGATTAGTTTGGTAGATAAAAAGCTACATATATTAATTCTAGATTAATAGATAAAAAGCTAGGTAAAACTTAGAATGTGTAAAGGGATTTAGGTACTCTCCAAAACATAAGGAATAAAGTGAAGAAATATCAACTTTATTTTGAGTATGGAATGCATTTTTAGACCTCTTGGTGACACCCTTGGGTTAATATGATGTTATAATAGGCATGTATTGGCTTAGTGGTGATCGATAAAAAATAGATTACTTCATTAAAAGTGTCGAGTGTGTTGTGATCCAGGAAAGAAAGTAGGAATCCATGGAGTAGCTTATCATATTGAAAGCTCAAAAACCATGTACTGATAATACAATAATGATGTAAAAGTAATAATGATCACATGCATGTAATCAAAATACAATGATAAAAATAATAAGAATGAGACGGGTCCTTTTTATTAATGATAAATTATCTTTATCAAAATATATTACAATCACATCCCCTTAAGGGAGTTTATAAGTGTGATATAATCAATACAAATAAGAGGGTTTTAATCCCCTCTGAATCATCCTGATGCACTGAATGGTCTTCTTGCTAACAAAAACTATTTGGGGGTGGGTTTTTCGTGACCACCATGAGGAGAGTGATGTTAATCTAGCATTCCTTTATCATTTTTTGATCCTATTATCTGCATACAAAGAAGCAAGAAATGTATCAATAGTATATGAAGAGCCCACCGTAGTAGGGACTGTTTTAAAGATAATGAATGTAGAAATAGAAATGAATCAAATACATAAATAGGAATGCAACCTACTATAAAAAAGAGCTACTATAAAATAAAAAAGTGAAAAACCATATTTCTGCCAAAGGCTATCTCAGATCAGGATAGCCTTGCTTGCGGGTCATCTCGGGTCGAGATGAATGCTATCTTGGGATTGTGTTTCTTTGCAACTGAGTTAGAGTAGCATCTAAGATCAATGTAGGTTTTTTTTGATGGATTGTTGCATTGTGAGAGCATCTTTATGGGTTAGATCGATCATCGAGGAAAGAGTATTCAATTACATGAAAGATGTAGTTTGGTAGCATGGATTTTAGCAACAATATGGCTAGGAGGATTAAAAATAGTAGCACTTTTGTTCTGCATGAAATCTTGAGATCGAAGTATGATTTTGGTAGCACTTCGTTGCTCAAAAAATTCAATTTTATTTTATTTTTCAACTAAGGGGTGAGTGCCAATATATAGACTTCTTGGATGGAAGCTAAAAATAGTAAAAGCACCCTACATGAAAAAGCAAAGAGGTAGTTTACATTAAGAAAAGTGATTGCTTATATCTAAAATTTTATGCGATTGATAATGACATATTTTTTTCTATTTTTGGCCCATGTGGGGTGCTCAATGTCGGTGTAATATCATACATAGGTTTAACTAGCAGTTTTGAATTCTAGTTAAGCTTATATTTTTATTTTTAATACTTGATTTTGGTGATCATCTCGAGTCGACATGCTATTAGGCTTGACATCGGTTAGATTGGGAGTATATCATCAGATTGGAGGATGAGGTGGAACGATGAAGGGGTGCACTACCCTCATGTTCTTAAGTAGGGTCATATTATCGCAACCGATGCAACGAGGCATGTAGCAAGCCTTTCATGAGATCATGAGTTCCTAGGTTTTTAGGCACTCCATAGATGTTGAGGGCTGGAGGTTTAGGCTAACCTCATTGAGATGAGGCCAAGGGAGGTTGTGAGACTGGTGGTGTAGGACCATATCGAGGACTTATATTATATATTTTTCTTTTCTTTTTGAGTGTGAGGTCAAAGGACCCACTCCATTGTAGCATATGACTATAATGGATATGACTATTTTATACTTGATGTACTGTTCCATGAATATATATATATATATATATATATATATATATATCATATTTTTAGTTATGTTTATCATGTTGTTTAATGCTTATGTTATTTCATGTATGAATGCACTTAATGAAATGATGGATGATTTTATGTATACCTAGACATTGTAGTATGTATGCATATATGTAAAGCTATATTATATGCCCAGATGTATGCATGTATGTTATGTACTAATGACATGATGATGCAAAATTTTATTTTCATATTTATATGTTTAAAAATTTATTAAATTTATTAATGAATCTAATATGCAAAAACAACCTAAGTGTAAACACCACATATTGTATAAAAGTCATTACTCAAAATATTAATCTTTTAACAAAAGTCATATATTGGAAGGTTGCGAGAGAATATATTACATTATTGGGTACATATCAATGTACCACCTTTGGTACATTACTAGAGTAGGATTTTACTTTAGAGTAAATTTAAGTAGTTACTTCAGCATGTAATAAATGCACAAGTGTTAGAATGTGCAATGATGTAAATGTGTATGTATTCCACATGTACATAAGTCATAGGATAGAGTCAAAGGTAGAGTAAGGTCTAAGGAACCTATCTTCCTATATAAAGGCCTTATAGTGAGTGAAATAGAGAGGAGAGAATATAGAGTGTGTATAGTATAGATTGATAGTGTGGTACAATGTAGTTCCTTTAAAAATAATTTATGGAGTGTTCATATCCTCCATTATACTACATTGTATTATTTTTGTGAGATTTCATTAATGACATATTTTTGAGTTATTGCAGAAGTTTATCTCTTTATTTTCCTGCATATTATAGTGCTATTATCATATAGATATCATAGCTTGCTTATCTTGCATCTTGTGGTTGCATTTCCTATATCATATACTCATAAAAATCTAACAATGGTATCATAGCACATGGTAGATCGATAGGAAATAGGGAGAGCCACAAGTGAGATTGAGAGAAATCCAAAAATCTTATTTACAAAATTTTTGAGATTGCATTTGGCTAGAGTCTTTCCACAAGGTTGTAGAAAATCTCGTGAAGACTAGGACTTAGCAAGGATTCCACTAGTTTGAAAAATCAACTAGTGAAGATTGATCATCTCTAGATTTAGAATTTCTTCCATTACAATTTCTAATACTTTGTTGTAGAAAAAGGAGATTCAAAGAAAGTTGGGAAGATTCCTACATAGATCTAGGAAGAATATCTTCTTTAGAATCAATCCAATACCAGAAGCAACAAATGGAAGAATGAATATTTGGAGGCCTGAAGAAAAGGTCCCATTGCTAGAGATTGCAGACATGCAGAGTGTAGAAGAAAAAAGGCCATAGGATCCTTATTGCATATTTGAAGAAGAGACTCCAAAGAAGAGTCCTAGTGAAGATAGGAGATTGGTGATCTCCATTGAAGATTGTAAATAGCAGATTGAAGAGACTCTAGAGAAGAGTCCTAGTGAAGATAGGATATTAGTGATCTCCATTGAAGATTGAAGACTTCACCTTGAATGAGTAGAAGAAATCAACCTAAGAAGCTGAAGATACCTACAAGAGGTCCTATTGAAGAACTTCTAATTTTTGGAAGAGAAAGAAAATACTAGCAAAATTTCTATTTGTCCTATTGAAGAAATTCCAATTTTTAGAAGAGAGAAAAATACCAACAAAATTTCTATTTTTGAAGCAACAAATTTTAGAGATTGAAGAGGGAGATCTCATTATTAAACTTCCATAAGAAAAGGTCTCATTGAGAAGACCAGAGAAGCTACGAGAGTGAAGACCCTAAAGAAGATGTCTCAAGGAGAAAAGAAGGAGAAGGCTTGGTGAGCCTCATTGAAGGAGATTCAGAGAGGTCCATTCAAGGAGTGACTAGGAGAGAAATCATTGGAGAAATTTACCACCAAGGAGAAGTTCTTGATAAAGGAAGAACTTGGGACAATTGTTTCCATCCGAAAACAAGCCCAAGGGAGAAGGATTTGGCAAGAAGTTTGTCAAATTTTGGAGGATATTGGTGAAGACCTCAAGACTTTCAGATTATTGAGAAGAAGGCCTTGATTGAAGTCAAAATTTGATAAGGAGGTTGAAGGAGAAAGGAGTTAGACATTACTACCAAACCTAAGAGGTTTGAAGATTGCCTTTGAAGGCTAGAAGGCTCATTCGAAGAAAGGATATTCCCTACCAAATTTTTGAGATTCAAGGATAGCATTTTAGTGAAGGGATTGACTGAGAAAATACAACAATTAGGACAACATTACTAGCCGCAAAACATTAAATTTACAAAGTAAGTTTTGAAGGAGAGTTGAAGCCACCTACTACAGTTTCAAGGTAGCAAGTTAGAAGGTTTCAAAGCTACGAATAGGTGAGTTAGAGAGTTATTTCAGATAGCCAAGTAGAGTTGCAAGTTCATCCAGTTAAAGGTAGTAATAAGGTGAATCTAATCACCTTGCAATCCTTCATCTACAAAGTTCATTAAGGTAAGAAACTTGGGTGCAAATAGGTTCATTAGTTGAAATTTAATTTGGTTAGTTATCAAATTCCATTAAGCACCTTATTAGAGTTTCAAGAAGTTGCAAAGAGAAGGTTGCATATTATAGTCTTCAAGGGAGTGCAAAAGGAAGTTTCTTTTAAGGTTTATTACCTACACATTAAAATAGGAGATTAGATATATTTTGATAGAAATAAAAATATCATTTTCCTATTATCTAGTTAAAGTTTAGAAGACTACATTAAGTTGCAAAGATTATAGTGCATTTAGGAGCAATTACTAGTGCATGATTTAAGGTTCATTTGAAGGAGTAATAAGGTAAGATTACTATTGCACTATTCTAGCTATCCTTAAGTATATTGGTGTATTACTATTGCACTATTCTAGCTATCCTTAAGTGCATTAAGTTGGAGATATTATTGGTGCATTAAGGATTAATCTAAGGTGAAAATTAGTGCACTATACTAGTTACTCTCAAGGATTATTAAGTGCATTGTTTTGTGAGTTAGAGTGGAAAACCAAAGTGCACAAATTAGCATGATATCAAAGTGTCTAGAGATACTGTTGTGCACACAAAACCTGCAACATCTTATGGCAAGGTGAAGCCACCAAAAGAGCAACAAAACCTCCATAGATTGGAGAAGGAAAACTGCCCACCATAGAAGCTAGAAAGCTTCAAAAAGGAGACCATAGAAGTCTCAAGTTTCAGTGCATTTCAAGGTAGTGTTACTCATATTATTGCACTCTAATATACATATCAAATCTAGTGCAAAAAATAAAGTGTCTAAGGACACTATTATAACGGGCATATTACAGTTAATCAAGGGCAGATTCATCAATACAGGAGCAATAGAAAATAAATTACATTGCCCTCAAAGTGGGTGGTTTACACAGTTCAAAGAAGGAGCTCCAAAAACATAAGGTAGAGCCATTCAAAGGCTCAATACCCATGCATTAGAGGTGTCCAAAGACACCCAAATCAATGCTAACACAACCCAACTTAGTGCCTACGTAGCACTCAAGAATAAATTTGCATTGGTTTAAGAGAACCTATGTAAAACATCTCCATTACAAGAAGTGCAAACAGGAAAGAAGACAACACAAAGGTTACATGGAAATCAAGGAGAAAGGTTACCATATATCATTTCTCAATATTGGAAGAAGCACCTTAATTGAAGCCCACCATCATCCAATGTAGCAAGCTCCACCATTGCCAAGCAAGCACCACCATTGAAGAGGAAGAAGCACCTCACAAGAGCAAGTTGGATGCACACTAGAATACACTTGAAACAACTAGCAAAGAGAAGTGAAAGGGCTCAAAGGGAATAAAGACATTATAGTAGCTTGGAGCGCATGCAAAGGAGTGCCAACACTTGTCCCAAAGGAGCAAGGCATCTTGTGCCACTTGGCACACAAGAAGGAAGAGGCACCAAGAAGTTTTAATGCTTGCAAGATATCAACGAGCGCTCAAGGAACATAACCCCCTTCATCATTGCACCAACGCTCATGTAAGAATATTCTTTCAATGTCCAAGATCAAATTCTAACACCTACAACACATGGTATATCATTTGCAATGCTAATATTAGGGAAGCACCTTCTAAGGGAAGGAAATTAAGCGTTGAATAACCTGGAAGTGACACTTGTCACTTGGACCAAGAACATATCCATATTAATAGCTGCCCAAGGAGACTATGCAAAGAGGAGAGTAAATTGAAGCTATTCATAGCAAAGTCTAGAGGGCAACCAGTATCAAAGTGAAAGCACACAATAAAGCATCATGATCGAAGTCAAAGTGTAGCAAGAGACTACCATATACCAACACCAATAAAATATAGAATTGAATGTCAAATAGAGAATTGAAAGCTCGAGTTGTAAGGTGAAGACCAATGCAATTTGAAAGGAAGTAGAGCATTAAATTCTCAAGTTGTGAGGAGAAGACCAACACCATTTGAAAGAGAGACAATAAGTTTGCTCGTATGCTATAAGTTGAAAGGAAGTAAAATATATTCTTAATCTCCTTTATAAGTCAAAGGTGTATTAAATAATGTCATAAGAGGACTTTCACCAAGTCTATCATATAGAGTGCATTTGAAGTCAAGCCTAGTGCCCATCAACTTTATAAAGGTATTATTTTATATTTGCTTTCATATAAAGAATAGTATAAGGTATAAAGGTATTATTTCATATTTGCTTTCATATAAGGGATAGTATAAGGTTGAAATTATTATTATCATTTGCATTTGAAGTTATATGCAAATCAACCTTAATAGATTTGAAAGCAAACCAAAGGAGTTCATATTCTTATCCTTAAATAGTATTTCATTTCAAATCACTCTAGTTGAAATACAATATTTGCAATTAATATCATAGGAGGTATAAGGTTTTCTACTTGGAAATAAATTATTATTGCAAATATCATTGTTTTCTAAAATTCTAAAATTAGGGAGATATAAGGAGTGCTACATCAAACTTTAATTAATTGGAATTTAGAAAATTAAACCTTTGAAAAATTTAAGGATAGAGGAGGAAAATTATTGCTTGGATAATTGAGTTGGAATTTATTGTACATTCTTGTCTCATAGTCACATTAAAGGGACAAAAGAAATCCAACCATAGAGAACTCCATCAAATTGATAAGTGCATAGTTCATAGGAGAAATAAGGTGAAATAGGAGTTGATAATTATCATTCCCAAATCAACTCAAAAGGTGAACTATTACTTCCTAAAGCACTTTACCAAGATTAGAGTATATTCTAATCACTAGGGAGACATAAGGATCCTACAAAACCTAAGTCTTAGAAATGTTTTATCAAAATAATTCACATACTCTAAACTAGGGAGCTATAAGGATGTCCACTCCAAAGAAGTAATTAGGAAAGGATCAAGGAAAATACCAATATGGATTAAAATAATGATTGATGTTGTAGATAATTCAATAGATAATAAGGAATATGCAAATGAAGAGGAAGAGTCAATGAAATTTAAAAAGAATTATGAAAACTCACAAACTAATAGTTTGGTGAAAGTAGATTCTTCAGGAACATCTTCTAGTAAGATAGTAAAGGGAGTTGATGATGATTATACTAATGAAGATATTGAAGATTATATTCAAAAGGTAGAAAATAATATTGATGAAAAATACAATTTTACACATGATTTAATTATTTCATCAAGGAAATAGATAAACATGATATTCCTAAAATAGACAACAAATGAGTTGAGATACTTTAAAATAGACAACAAATGAGTTGAGATAATTTTACTATGTTCTTATTGTAGCCAATTTGGTGATGAGAAGATAAAGGCAATAGGACAAGGAATAAAAATGGAAGAAGTTATGATCCTCTTATGACTTGTGAGATTATGAGATCACTAGTTCATCAAGGATACCTAGAAGGCTACAAGGTTAGAGACTCTTCCAAATACCCTGAAACAACAAAAGGTAGTGAAATGAAAATGACAAGAAGAGACAACATGAATATAGAAGTAGAAGAAGAAGAATAACCAGAACAATATGCTCATCCAAATATAGACAAAAAATAAAATGAAGGAAGCAAGAGAGGAGAGCTCAAATTCTAGAACCAAGACGAAGATCCATATTGAAGACCAAAGTCTTCAATACCCAAATAATGTAATACAGGGGGTGTTAGATAATATATTACATTATTAGGTACATATCAATGTACTACCTTTGGTACATTACTAGAGTAGGATTTTAATTTATAGTAAAGTGAAGTAGTTACTTCAACATGTAATAAATGCACAAGTATCAGAATGTGCAATAATGTAAATGTGCATGTAGTCCACATGTACATAAGTCATAGGATAGAGTCAAAGGTATAGTAAGGTCCAAGGAACCTATATTCCTATATAAAGACCTTATAGTGAGTGAAATAGAGAGGAGAGAATATAGAGTGTGCATAGTATAGATTAATAGTGTAGTACAATGTAGTTCCTTAAAAATAGTTTATGGAGTGTTCATGTCCTCCATTATACTGCATTGTATTATTTTTGTGAGCTTTTATTAATGGTATATTTTTGAGTTATTGCAAAAGTTTATCTCTTTATTTTCCTACATATTATAGTGCCATTATCATATAGATATCATAGATTGCTTATCTTGTATCTTGTGGTTGCATTTCCTATATCATATACTCATCAAAATATAACAAAGGTGAGCTATCTGAAATAAAATATAATATGACAAATTGTGAATAATGGATGTGAGATAGTGATATGTTACTAGGGAACAATAAGGTTTTTTCATGAGACTCAAACACCCTAGTTGACCAGTTGACCAGTCAAAAGTTGTATACTGACTATACATGACTCTAAAAGATAAAAATCTACTAGGAAGACCCAAATATTAAATATTCATGTGAGTCCATATTGAGGTTCATTAATATGATGTGTAAGAATGTTTATAGTCCATTGCTATAATGGGGATCATCCTATGGTCATCATTAACCCAATTTTGTATGTAGTTGGACTAAACTACCAGGTAATACAAGCCACCAAAAGCTAGCTCATCCACAAGCTGACATTAGTTTGTACAAAAGAAGATTGCTAATGTGATAGACATATCACCACATGTAAGACTACTCCATTGCTAGGCCGATGTCTATAGCCCATTTATGGTGATGGAGATTGCCCCATGGTTTTCAAAAACTAATAATTCTAGGGATTCAAGCTCTTTATTCCCTTCCCTTATTTTATTTTGATTGCTTTTTATTTTTTGGATGCTTGCTTCTTTTTATGGAAGAGCAAGGGAATTATCATTTTCTTTTATGTTTTGAGGGATACTTACTTAGTTTTGAGTGAAGAAAGGGATTTTATTACTTTGAGTAGGGGATCTTGTCATTTTGTTAATTCTTAGCATTCTAGACCATGCACATAATAGGATGAGCAAGGGAAAACTTTCGCTTAAGGGGAAAGGACTAGGTTGTAGTGCTATATTTCCTTGTACAAAATTAGATTTAAAAATGTGAAAATATGTCAGGATTTTGAGATATGCAAGGTACAATCACAACAAGACCCTACCTTCAAAAATCAAGATAGTTTTCTAGAAAATTTGAAAAGAAAACTAGGAATGACTGAATGATCGAAAAACCCTATTAAACACCCTATAACAACTTACTATATGAGGGGAAAAAATACAAACACAAAATATGGGGAATGTGGGTGGAAATTATCTATGGATGTGTGTTTTTTCCTTATGAAATTTTAGAAACTAAGAGGTGTGCATAAAATAGTTAGTGGTCATATGAACATCATTGCTGATGGTCATATAATATCTACCCTATCTTACGAGGACCTTTTAATAGCCAAAATATTATAAGAAAAGGTGCAAATGAAATGGTGAGTGCCGTTTGATCTAGAACATGCGAAAGTATCTCTATGATCTTAAGAGGTTCGGGGGCCAAAGTATTGTATCAAGCTCTTTCAAAGATGCCAGAATTCATTTTTTGAGAAGTGGGAGAGTTGGGGCCTAGGAATCGGGGGGTCAACTCTATAGTGATAGGCTAGGGCTCGAACTGTATGTTCCGTCGGGTCAACCCCTCTTGTATAAGGTAGCAGTGATCAACCTTTGACCCTCTCTATTTCTAGAGGTTGGCGCTACCCCTTTTTATTTTAAGAGGTTGTCATTTTTATTTCAAGAGGGTGTTCTTCCCGTGTGTCGGTCTTATTTAAAACTTTAAGGTTTGAATTCTCCCTCCCAGGTGAAACAACTACAAGCATGTGTGAATAAGTATCTGAAAGAAAGAGGAGTTGGGTCTAGAGACGAAGAGTAAAGTAATTGTCCGCTTGAATTTAAGGTCGCAGTGAACAGCAACTCCTTATCTTGCACTCGACCGGCTCCTGGGGAGAAGAAGGAGGGAGAGCGCCTTAAAATGGCAAAGCTTTGCTCTTATATATATATGTCGAGGGAGAAAGCCAGGTTGCCCCTTTTAAAATAGAGAGGCTCTTAATCCGAACACAACCTGACAGCCAAGAAACCTCTCCCCTCCCCTCCCCTCCCCTCCCCTCCCCCACCATTTGAAAGGCAAGGCAAACCTCTCCCTAAAATAAAAGTCTTTTAAAGGGCTTTTGAAAACGGGTAGGGCAACCCTACTCTTAAAAATCTCGACGCTCTATATTTTAAGTGTTGTAGCCCCTCGCCTTGCTATCTAGAAGATGACAAGAGAAAAGGTTTTATTAAGACTCATGATAGTCATACAAGTATGGTACTCTACAAGTATGGTACTCTACGAAATGCAACTAGTAAAAATGAATATGCGGTGTATGTAAGTCTTTTATGAAATTTCAAACATTAAGAGGTGGGCATAAAATAGTCAGTGGTCATATGAACATCATTGTTGATGGTCATCCGTTATCTATCCTATCTTAAGAGGACCCCTTAATGGTCCAAATACCACAAAGATAGGTTTAAGTGATAATGAGATGTAGAAAAAAGTGATGCTAATGCAATGACTAATATTCCTAATGCATTAAACCAATGAAATGTAGTAATGTGTAATGTATGATGATGTAAGTAATGCAATGTTTTTGTGAATTTTGATTTTGTATTATTTTTGTTATTTTTTTTATGCATTGTGTGTTATGCATGAAATAACTGTAGGTGGAGAATGTTAAGAGGTTCAGGTTCCTCAACACCATAAAGGGAAACTAGACGATAAGTTCCTAGCCCTACTTTCTATATTATGATGAACGTGCCTAACCAATTAGCCACAAGATTATCCCTAAAATAGGGTGGCAAGTTGGAATTCTATTGGTTTTGTTTAAGCACAAGATCACCAAATTTAAAAGCCCTAAGATGGAATTTTGTGTCATAGGATCTCTTAATGCAATATTGATAAACATGAATATGCTCGAGAGCGTTGTTGCATCATTCATCAAGAAGTGTAAGTTCATCTAGGTGAGCTTGTCATGTAGTGTCATCATCAATGAACTCTTGTAATGACATGTGAAATGATATAACTTCCAATTCCAAGGGTATAATGGCCTCAACACCATATACTAATGAAAATGAAGTTGCTCTAGTGGGCGTCTGAATGCTAGTCTTTTAAGACCATAGTGCTAGGGGTAGTTGAATATGTTAATCTTTATGATTATTGTTTATTGTTTTCTTGAGAATGGTAATGATTGTTTTGTTTGATACCTCTGCTTGCCCATTAGCTTGTGAATAATAGGGCATTGAAAAGTTGTATTGACTATTATATTTAGTGCATAAAGCTCTCATATCCTTATTTTTGAATGGCAGCCCATTATCCAAAATTATTTTGTATGGACTATCAAAATGACATATGATGTTATGCAATATAAATTCCATGATGTGTGAACCTATCATAGTGGTAAGAGGAATAGCTTCCATTGTGATCACCATCAAAAAGCTCAAAAATCATGTACTGATAAATCAATAATGATTTAAAAATAATATTGAACAAATGCATGTAATCAAAACATGATGATAAAAACAATACGAATGAGCCGGATCATTTTTTATTAATGATTACTTATCTTTATCAAAAGATATATATTTTTTGAATTTAGCAAAAAATCCCTTGCGGGACCTCCTCGGTCTGAGAAACCATGACCAGGGGTTCTACACCATCAAAATCACTCGAGAGTCATGCCCGGTCCTGACCACACTAGCATAATCAATTGGATTTTGGGTACCCAATGTGCATTTGGTAGGGTGTAGATTAAAACCAGGGTGAAATGTACAAAAGCTGCTTTGGTTCAAACATAAACATAAATACAAGTAAATGCACATGTCCAAAAAATTGCTCTTTATTCATTTGAAATGGAATTCATAGGTTACAATAAGGATGAATCCTTTTCATAATGAACATCAAATATATTGATAGCTGCTCTTGGGTCTCTCAATGTAGGTGGGCTTCCTACGTATGTGGCCTACCACTGTTGTTGATGTGGATGCTTTGTCACCTATTTTATTACCTAAAAAAAGGTGTTTGGGGGCTTGCCTTGATCAGGCCCTGTATTGATAAAATATGATAAAAAAAGGAAATAAAATTGTACTAAAATGCAATAAAAACTATGGGAAACATCATAATATCATCAAATAATGCTTACCTGACAAATTTGGGGTGATTTGAGACCTATAGATTCAATTCATAGGTCAAGGGTGAATTGGTGTCAAATTTGTAGGCCGAGAGGCAAATTTAGTTGTAAGTGGTTTTTGCTGGAGATCCTTGCATGAATGGGGTGAATTGGTGTCAGATTTGTAGACCGAGGGGTAAATTTAGTTGTAAGTGGTTTTTGCTAGAGATCCTTGCACGAATGGGATCCTCAAGTACTGTAATGTTGTTGATCTATTTCAAATGTCCATATTCACATTTTTTATTGCATTTTGTGAAGAACATGAACTTATACTGAGAGGGGGGGGTGAACAATATAAGATAAAACCATTTAATAATTTTAATTTCAGATAGCAATGGCATCAACATAACATTAAACAAGACAGAAAGCATCACACATAAAAGACCCATTTAACGTGGTTCACCCAAGGTGGGCTACTCCACGGATAAAACTTTTCCTCTAAAAGTTATATCAAAACCTCTGGGAATCCTTCCCGATTACAATGTTTATGAGCCTCAGCTCAAAGGAGACACCTTCCCCTAAATCGGCTTTGCTAGTGATCCTCTAGAAGACCTCTATCTCTTTTGCCCTTAGCAAGTGGAACTCTTTCCACAGAAGACACCTGTCTTCCTTGCTCGGCCGGAGATCTCTCGTCCTCAACTTCGTCACAAAGAACCGGTCCTCTTTTCTGCACCGCAACACAGTCCTTCGGTCTGGCACAATTCTGTCCTCTTCCTCTGTTCTTTTCTGCACTTGATTGGAGAACAACTTTACACTGTCTGCACAACTACAGCAGCACAGTCTTCTTAAATTACAACCGCACTATCTTCTCAACTTCTGCGCAACCACAGTAATGCAATCTTCGCAAACACTGCAGCATTCAAATGTACAACAACTTATGCGCTTATGTGTAACCACAATAGCTCACTCTTTTTGCACAGTTTTCAACAACACATTCTTCGTGCATACAATAGCACAGACTTCGACACTTATCAGATTCAGCGAAATGCATTCTAATGCTGCAGTCGAACTTCGCTCTCTGCTTTTTCGATGATCGAACCTCACTTGTCGCACTAACTCTGTGGACGCCTCACTTCGAATGCACACCATGATCGATGCCCAAATTGCTCAAATAGTCCTCCTTTTATATTCACAATCTCAAGATGAAATCTTGTTCTATAGTCGGTTGTTCAACCTTCTAACACGTCGGCTGTAAAACTTTATACTTCGTCGGCCAAGGTTAACTTCGTCGGCTTCAACCGCCTCTGTTGTTCTGTGGCTTTTCTCGTGCGACACTCAAACATGTCACGATATCGCTACGCCTTTGTCTGTCATACACCTTCTTTGGTTTGTTGTCACGAAATCGTGACACTGCAGCCTTTGCTGACGTCATCATGAATCTTGTCGCAAAATCGTGATGCTCTAGACTTCATTGCCTTCTTCTCCATTGCTGTCACGAAATCGTGACACTACAGCCTTTGCTGACGTCATCATGAATCTTGTCGCGAAATCATGATGCTCTAGACTTCACTGCCTTCTTCTCCGTTGTTGTCATGAAATCGTGACACTACAGCCTTTGCTGACGTCATCATGAATCTTGTCGCGAAATCATGATGCTCTAGACTTCACTGCCTTCTTCTCCGTTGCTATCGTGAAATCGTGACACCTTTGCCTCTTGTTGATGTCATCATGATTCTTGTCATGAAATCATGATGCTCTGGACTTCAAAGCCTTCTTCTCCGCTACTGTCACAAAATCGTGACACCTTTGCCTCTTGCTGACGTCATCATGCAACTTTGTCACGAAATCGTGACACCTCTTGCTCCTTCATCCTTTTCTTGGTTTGCACTAGCAAAAATGAAACATGTCACGAAATCGTGACGCTTTCGCTGCCTTAAGCTCTTTCTTGTCAACTGCTCGTGAAACTGGAACATGTCGCGAAATCGTGACGCTTTTGCCAAATGCAAGCTGCCAACTCAACCTGTCGTGAAATCGTGACACTTTTTGCATCCGTACAACTTCTTCGAAACTTGTCATGAAATCGCGACGCTTTTCCACCCACCCCAACTCAACTTGTCGTGAAATCATGACACTTTCTGCATCTGTACAACTTCTTCGAAACTTGTCATGAAATCATGACAATTTTTCCCGTTCGCTCTCGCCTTCCTGCATGTCGTGAAATCATGACACTTTTGCCTGCTTTGCTTCTGCCTTCCTGCATGTCGCGAAATCGTGACACTTTTGCCCGCTTTGCCTCTGCCTTCCTGCATGTCGCGAAATCGTGACAATTTTGGCCAAACTTTCTCTCTCCTCAAACATGTCGCGAAATCGCGACAGTTTTTCCAGCAGCCTGCAAACTTTTTCTAACTTATCTTTTTCTGGATTTTTGGCAATTGGGCTACTCTGATTTTCTTGGAGACTTACTGACCAACTGAAACCTTCATCAAAACACATCCTTAGACATAAAAACAAATTGCTCCAAGAACTCCTTGACATCAAAAACAACATCTACCAATAGCTCCTTGACATCAATGACAACAACTAAACTTAGGCAAAGGCAATGTACTCAAGGTACCCAAAATTGCCAACAATCTCCCCCTTTGTCATTGATGGCAACCCTTAACTAAAACACATCTTTCAAGAGCCAAAACTGAAAACAATCTCTTCAAGTCGTGCTCCCCCTGACTTGAAGCTTTCCTCTTCTCTTGAAAAACTCTCTCCCTTACTTAAATCTCTCCCCCTTTGTCATCAATGGCAAAGGGTCACCTTTTGGGGCTCGGGACTAAGAAAGAGCCTCTTGGCTTGGTCCCTCCCCCATCTCCTGATGAGGTGATTAATCTCGAGGTGAGAGTACAACTCCCAATTTCTCCCTTAGATACTCAAACGTATCTTTTGGAAGGGGTTTGGTGAAGATATCTGCAATTTGCTCTTTAGTGGGAACATATTCTAGCTTAACCTGCTTCTCTTGCACTTTTTCCCTTAGAAAATGATATTTGATAGAAATGTGCTTCGTCCTTGAATGCATTACCGGATTTTTAGAAATACTTATGGCACTTGAATTATCACAAAGAATAGGGATAGGTTGTTCATGCTTGACTTTGAAATCCTCCAAGGTAGTTTTCATCCATAAAACCTGAGTGCACCCAGCCACTGCTGCAATGTATTCAGCTTTTGCTGTAGATAAGGAAACTGAAGGTTGTTTCTTACTTAGCCAAGAAACCAGACTCTTTCCTAGAAAGAATGCTCCACCACTAGTGCTCTTTCTATCATCAATAATGCCTGCCCAATCTGCATCTGTATAGGCTGTGAGGGTGAAATCATCGCCTTTGGGATACCAAAGCCCAAAATCCACAGTGCCCTTCAAATATCTGAATATCCTCTTGACTGCCATAACATGAGATTCTTTTGGAGCTGCCTGAAATCTTGCTACTAATCCAACGGCCTGCATGATATCCGGTCTGGTAGCTGTACTATATAGTAAACTCGCCAATCATAGATCTGTACAATTTTTGATCTGCTCGTCGGAGATTCATCATCCTTACTCGGATTGCACCTCGTAATCATTGGAGTACATACGGGTTTGTTGTCCATCATCCCAAATTTTTTTAACATCTCTTTGATATACTTTTCTTGAGAGAGAAATATACCATTTTTTGATTGCGCAATCTGCTAGTCCTAAAAAGAATGACAGTTCTCCAATCATAGACATCTCGAATTCTTTTTGCATGGTGTTAGCAAAAACTTTGCACATCCGAGTATTATTTCCCCCAAAAATAATATCATCGACATAAACAACTATGATAATCATATCATCACCTTTATTCTTAATGTACAAGTTGCAATCTGCCACGCCTTTCCTGAATCCTTGTTCATAAAGATACCCGTCAAGTCTTGAGTACCAAGCCCTGGGTGCTTGCTTTAACCCGTACAATGGCCTTTTTTAGTTTACACACATAGTCTCGGCTGTTCGAAAGAGACACACCTTCTGGCTGTTCTATATAGACTTCTTCATCCAACACTCCATTTAGAAAAGCAGACTTTACATCCATTTGAAACACTTTGAAAGATTTGAAACTAGACAGGGCCAAAAACATTCTGATCGCTTCAAGACGAGCAACAGGCGCAAACGTCTCTTCGAAATCAACACCTTCGACTTGAGCATACCCTTTATAGACTAACCTGGCTTTGTTCCTGACAACCTTTCCATCCTCATTAAGTTTATTTCTGAAGACCCATTTTGTGCCAATGACATTCTTATTCTTAGGTCTTGGAACCAAATCCTAGGTTTCACTTTTCTCTATTTGATTTAGCTCTTCATCCATTGCTTGTACCCAAAAATCATCTCGTACATGCTTCACTAAATTTTTTGGCTCAATCTGAGATAACAATGAAACATTTGTAGATTCATGTGAAGAAATGACTCTTCTTCTTGTTTTCCTGCTATTTGGATCACCAATGATCAAGTCTTTGGGATGATGTTTCTGAACATACCGTGAAGGAGTTTTGGGAAGCAGCTGTTGTCTTTCCTCTTCTTCATCTGACACTTCTCTGAATTCTTCTTGACAGATTCCATCACTGAATTCCTTGACTGGTTCTCTTATTCCTGTATTTTCATCTACTGTCACATTTATGCTCTCTACAACTCGTATGAGTTCTTTTGTTGAAGCATCTCGTAGGCCTTACTTTTGCTGGAATATCCAAGAAAAATTCCCTCATCACACCTAGGATCAAACTTACCCAGATTTTGATCTTCCCTTCTGATGAAGCACTTACTCCCGAACACTTTGAAGTGTTTAACTGTAGCTGGTCTTCCTTTCCATAGCTCATAGGGAGTTTTATGATGATTGACTCTGAGTTGAGCCCTGGTAATGATGTGGACTCGTTGTATTTATCGCTTCTCTCCAAAAACCGTCTCGAAAGTTTTGACTCATCTAACATAGCTCTAGCCATATTTTCAACAGTTCTATTTTTTCTTTCAACTACTCCATTTTGTTGAGGAGTTCTTGCTGCTGAATATTCTCTTTTGATTCCATGTTGTTCACAGTATTCCACAAATTCATTTGAAGTGAACTCTCCTCCTCTATCTGATCTTAAACATTTTATTCTCTTGTCAGTCTCATTTTCAATCATTTCTTTAAAAATTTTAAATTTTTCAAAAGCTTCAGATTTTTCTTTGAGAAAAGTAACCCAAGTCATTCTCGAGTAATCATCTATAAACAACATGAAATAGCTATCTCCCTGAATGCTCTGAGTTCTGGTAGGACCACACAAATCAGTATGAATAAGATCCAAGGGATTTGACGAAGTATACCCTTTCGATTTGAAACTGGTTCTGGTCTGTTTACCATGTTGACAAGGACCGCAAATGATGTTTTGGGGCCTTTTTATTTTGGGCAAGTCTCTAACTGCTTCCTTGTTACTAATACTGACCGGATTATCAAAACTCAAATGTCCCAATCTTTTATGCCACAACCAACTCTCATCTTCTTGAGTTAGAAGGCATTTTTCTCTTTTTATCTCACTCAAGCATGTAAAGATTGTTTGGAGTCCTTGTAGCTCTAGCAATAAGTTTTCCATTTAATTCTTTACTTATCTCACATCTATCAGAAAAGAAAGATACTATGTGCCCTTGATCACAAAGTTGACTCACACTAAGCAGATTATGTCTTAGCCCTTCTACATAAAGCACGTTTTCTGTTTTGGATTTCCCATCCAGACTAAGAGTTCCTTTACCACAGATCTTTGCGGACCTGTTATCTCCAAAACTGATTGTTCCTCTGTTTGCTTCTTTTAAAGATAGAAATTTTTCTTTTTCACCAGTCATATGTTTTGAACAGCCACTATCAAGATACCATTTTTCTACTTTGTCTTGAGCATGAAAAGCAGTTTGAACTATCATTGATTTAGATTTTATCTCATTCCTCCTTTTTGAGAACTCAAAACTAAATTTATCCAAGCTGCACATCCTTGCTATATGCCCAAAATTCTTGCACTTGTAACACATAATATTTTTATTCATAAGCGGTGCAAATGAGTTAACATTTTCCTTACTATGACTCTTCAGAGATTTATTGCAATGCATAGCTATGTGACCAAATTTTTTACAAGAAAAACAATATCCATGGAAGGTGTTATGTAACCTGTTTTGATGCCTTGGAAGTTTGTTCTTCTTGCGATCAACTGGAATCCATTGCTCTTCAGAGTGAAGATTGTTCTTGCTTGAAGACCCTGTTTCATACATGGTGATGCCATCCTTCTTTTCACACGAAAAATTCTGTCTGAGAGTTGACTGTTCTAACTTCACTCTAAGAGACATAATCTCTCCTTCTAGTTTCTCACAATCAGCTACCTTTCCTTTTAGAACCTCTCGTTAGAACTTGTTCAATCTTCTTCCCTTCTTCAGCTAGAAGTTTGAAATCTATAATATGTTGAGCCAATTCTGATCTTGCTATCTCTTTTTCTTGACAATGCTGCTTAAGAACATAATTCTCTTCCCTGAGTTTCTCAAGCTTTCTCAAGGCCAAGAAGAATTCACTCTTGAGATCGAATTCAACCTTTTCTGAATTTATATGTTCCTCTGTTAGATCCTTCTCCAAGCTGTTAGGCTTTTTCTGGAGAGACCTGCTCTGATACCAATTGAAGAACATGAACTTATACTGAGAGGGGGGGTGAACAGTATAAGATAAAACCATTTAATAATTTTAATTTCAGATAGCAATGGCATCAACATAACATTAAACAAGACAGAAAGCATCACACATAAAAGACCCATTTAACGTGGTTCACCCAAGGTGGGCTACTCCACGGATAAAACTTTTCCTCTAAAAGTTATATCAAAACCTCTCGGGAATCCTTCCCGATTACAATGTTTATGAGCCTCGACTCAAAGGAGACACCTTCCCCTAAATCTGCTTTGCTAGTGATCCTCTAGAAGACCTCTATCTCTTTTGCCCTTAGCAAGTGGAACTCTTTCCACAGAAGACACCTGTCTTCCTTGCTCTGGTTGGAGATCTCTGTCCTCAACTCTGTCACAGCAAACTGGTCCTCTTTTTTGCACCAGAACACAGTCCTTCGGTCTGGCACAATTCTGTCCTCTTCCTCTGTTCTTTTTTGCACTTGATTGGAGAACAACTTTACACTGTCTGCACAACTACAGCAACACAGTCTTCTTAAATTACAACCGCACTATCTTCTCAACTTCTGCGCAACCACAGTAATGCAATCTTCGCAAACACTACAACATTCAAATGTACAACAACTTATGCGCTTATGTGTAACCACAATAGCTCACTCTTTTCGCATAGTTTTCAATAGCACATTCTTCACGCATACAACAGCACAGACTTTGACACTTATCAGATTCAACGAAATGCATTCTAATGCTGCAGTCGAACTTCGCTCTCTGCTTTTTCGATGATCGAACCTCACTTGTCGCACTAACTCTGCGGATGCCTCACTTCGAATGCACACCATGATCGATGCTCAAATTGCTCAAACAGTCCTCCTTTTATATTCACAATCTCAAGATGAAATCTTGTTCTATAGTCGACTGTTCTATGGCTTTTCTCGTGCGACACTCAAACATGTCACGATATCGCTACGCCTTTGTCTGCCATACACCTTCTTTGGTTTGTTGTCACGAAATCGTGACACTGTAGCCTTTGTTGATGTCATCATGAATCTTGTCGCGAAATCGTGATGCTCTAGACTTCACTGCCTTCTTCTCCATTGTTGTCGTGAAATCGTGACACTACAGCCTTTGCTGACGTCATCATGAATCTTGTCACGAAATCGTGATGCTCTAGACTTCACTGCCTTCTTCTCCGTTGCTGTCATGAAATCGTGACACTACAGCCTTTGCTGACGTCATCATGAATCTTGTCATGAAATCGCGATGCTCTAGACTTCACTGCCTTCTTCTCCGTTGCTGTCGCGAAATCGTGACACCTTTGCCTCTTGCTGACGTCATCATGAATCTTGTCATGAAATCGTGATGCTCTGGACTTCAAAGCCTTCTTCTCCGCTACTGTCATGAAATCGTGACACCTTTGCCTCTTGCTGACGTCATCATGCAACTCTGTCACGAAATCGTGACACCTCTTGCTCCTTCATCCTTTTCTTGGTTTGCACTAGCAAAAATGAAACATGTCACGAAATCACGACGCTTTCGCTGCCTTAAGCTCTTTCTTGTCAACTGCTCGTGAAACTGGAACATGTCACGAAATCGTGATGCTTTTGCCAAATGCAAGCTGCCAACTCAACCTGTTGCGAAATCGTGACACTTTTTGCATCCGTACAACTTCTTCGAAACTTGTTGCGAAATCGCGACGCTTTTGCCAACTGCAAGCTGCCAACTCAACCTGTCATGAAATCGTGACACTTTCTGCATCCGTACAACTTCTTCGAAACTTGTCACGAAATCGTGACAGTTTTGCCCGTTTCGCTCTGCCTTCCTGCATGTCGCGAAATCGCGACACTTTTGCCTGCTTTGCTTTTGCCTTCCTGCATGTCGCGAAATCGTGACACTTTTTCCCGCTTTGCCTCTGCCTTCCTGCATGTCGCGAAATCATGACAGTTTTGGCCAAACTTTCTCTCTCCTCAAACATGTCGCGAAATCGCGACAGTTTTTCCAAGCAGCTTGCAAACTTTTTCTAACTTATCTTTTTCTGGATTTTTGGCAACTGGGCTACTCCGATTTTCTTGGAGACTTACTGACCAGCTGAAACCTTCATCAAAACACATCCTTAGACATCGAAACAAATTGCTCCAAGAACTCCTTGACATCAAAAACAACATCTACCAATAGCTCCTTGACATCAATGACAACAACTAAACTTAGGCAAAGGCAATGTACTCAAGGTACCCAAAATTGCCAACATTTTGATAGATTTTTTTTACTTTGGCTAAAAGGAGAGAGAGAGAGGTACACTGAGGGATTAGGTCCACTATTTATAGATAAAACTAAGGTGTAGGGGGTGTGGTTAGGAGAACTAAATCCTAAGGTAAGGTTCTATGGTGGTTAGGTTAGCGTTTGTGAGGTGTCATCCCCACATTCCCTAAGGAAATATCTCATCCTCACACATGTGTGAGGAGAGATTAGGGTTAACTAGGATTAGTCAACTCTAAGGTTATATTAGGGTTTCCTAAGAAATATCCTAACCAAATTTAATTAGGGTTTAGGAATCTAATTAACATTTTTAATCCAAAAAGTGCACTTAAGTGAAGTCACTTTAAAATTATAATTTGAATTAACTTTAATTAAGACTTTTTGGGAACTAATAACCCCGTGGGTCCTAATTAAGTCTAGGAAGGGCCTAAGTGGTCTTAGGTTATTTATGAGTGATCCTTTGATGGATGCAAGGTGGTTATGATGTGGATTGAGTAGTTTAATAGGGTTTTGTACCTATAAACTAGTGAAATGGTCTATGTAAGTCTATGATATGCTATGCTAATCTAGAGCAATCTAGACTAGTCTATGCAAGTCTAGAGCCATCTAGAATAGTCTAGACTAGTCTAAAATCACCTAGAGGTGTCTAAGATGGCCTATGTAAACCTACAAGTGTCAAAAAGGATCTACAAGTACGTAGAGGTAGCTATGTGCAATTTTTAGGTGTCTACATTTTGTCCCTTTTTGTACTATATTGTGTGAAGCATAGTTTAATACAAAAATGTGAAGGGATGTGTAGAAGATGAAGGAGGGAAAAGAATGGGATCCAATCAAAAGTATGTAGCCACTTGAAGCATGACCATACAACATTGATCAATAGCCAGGAGAAGAAGGGAAATAGAAAGAAAAGAAAATGAAAACAATACTGGTAGATGAAAATGGATAATTGCAGATGCAACATGATGGTTTTGACATTTATTAATGTCATACTAGTTTCTTGGGGTGGCAAATTTTGACTGTTTTGCTTTTGCGACCAATGCAGGATGGTCCAAAATACGAATAAAATAAATGACTATTCAATTTTTTGTTGTTGACTAATTAATGAGTGCATGATGACAAGTGTAAAACCATTTGATCTAGTTAACATATCGATTATTCAAATGTGTCATTCATTATGTATCATGAATGCCAGAGTGATATCTCCAAATATTGTGCTGAGTTAGTTAAACATGTCATTCATTGTGTATCATGAAAGCTAGAGTGACCTCCCTATTGTTATGCACAAATATCTTGATATAAGAAATATCTGGTTGGGATTGAGATTATAATCATAAGATAATCTTCAGCAAAAAAATTTGTAAACATATGTGATATTTGTGATTTGAATGTTTGGTTGCATGCAAAGCTGACTTCTGGATATGAATACCCCTCAAACGAGGAATAAAAAATGAGGTGAATGGAATGTGATGAATCGATTGATAGAAGAAAAATGCATGAGTAGTGATGAAAAATTAGATGGGTAGGAAAGGGGGCATATTTCCTAGGGTTTGGAATCAAATTTGGGTGAATTTAGGGCTTCTAGGAACAATTCGTAGGTCGGGGGTGAATTGGATCTGGATCCGCAGATTGGGGGGCGAGTTGGTCTAATTCGTAGGCTGAGGGGAAAATTGGATCTAATTCATAGGCTAGGGTGAATTAGATCTAATTAGGTTTTTTTTGGTGTATTTAAGATTTTTTGAAAGCATGGTGGTCATTTTTATGATGGTGAACTTAGAGAATGAGGATCAAGTGACGGTTGACGATGTGAAGTTCTTGCAGTTGAGCGAATTGAGTAGTAGGATGGCGAGAGGACGTACTGGAACTGGAGCTCAACGTGGTGATCCATTGATAAATGCTCTTTATCCTATTTATTTTATTATTTTGTTTCTCAAAAAGCATGAAATAAGGGGAGGTTTTCATGTTATTTTAAAATTTAGATAAATTTTAATTAAAATTGGAACACAAAGTGTTAAATAGGTTTAATGGGTGCCCAAAAGTGTGATTGATTTTTAGGTTTGACCAGTTTTTTCTATAGTTTAATTGGGTAACGGGTAGGGTAGACTTGGAGTTTGACTTTCCATTTTTGAAGTGATGGTGCACTATTTTTGAAATGTGGTTGAATTTTATTCATAAAAGTAGGAAATGGGTATTTGATTTTGTGACTGTATTTTTGTTTCATCCTCGTTTGGTGTGTTATCTGAATATGAGTCGTTAGGATGTAACTTAGAAAACTTTGACTGTTCAGTTTTCCACTGTGGGTATACTATTTTTGGAAACCATTGACATTTTTACCGTAGAAGGGTGAAATGGGTATCAAAAAATATATGTTTTTCTGGTGTGTGATTCCATTTGGCATGTGATTACATGTCAAGATGTAGATAAGGTTGAATTTAAAATTGGCTATTGGGAGCCCGATTTGCACAGTTTTTTATTTCTATTTGAACTTTCACCATGAAGTGGGTAAATAGGTGTCCAAAAATGTGACTGTGTTTTTGATGTTGTGTGATTTGGCATGTGTACCATTTTGAGGAGGTTGTGGTAACTTTGACCTCAAAATTTGTACGTATTTGTATACTATTTTTGAAATTTTTGAAATTTGTCGACACTTTCATCATAAAGTGGTCAAATGGGTATTCAAAAATGTATTTTGTTTTTGTATGTCTGGTGGATTGACATGATTTTGAATTTTGTGCTATAGTGAGTATGTGGATAATTTTGAATTTGACTGTTGAGAGCCAAATATGTACTATTTTTTGCATCTATTTGAACTTTTGCGATGAAATGGCAAAATGGTTATCCAAATATGGGATTGTGTTTTTGAATTTTCAAGATATGTGGATTATGCATTATTTTATGTATCGAAGTGTGTGGCAAATTAAATTAAATTAATTTGTGTGTAATGTGTTTAAATAAAATTGAATTTTATTTAATTTGGATGATTGTGTATAAAATTGATGTGAGTTTTTTTTGTTTTTGTTTGTGTATGAATAGGTTAAAATGATTGAGCTACGTCATCGTGTCCATATGATGAAGGACAAATTGGATAAGCTAATGAACAATGAGGATAATGATAAGTGGTTGGATGTTGTATGGTTTAGAGGTTTGTGGGAATGCAAGAGTATTTACACAAATAGGGAATACATATCTTCTTTGTGTGAGCGATGGGATGCAGATCACAACACTTTATTTTCCAATGGGTGAGATGACCATCACAATGGAAGATGTATATACAATATACAAATTATCGATTGAGGGTGTTCTAGTGAGGGTAGCATGAGATGATACTAAGGAGGTTGTGATGGAACGATTCTTTGGTAAGAAGTAGGAGGAGATAGATTTAAAGAAAATGGATTATGAGTTGTTGTGAAACAATGAGAAGATTTCTAAACGTCAATATGTGACGATGATGATGATCTCCACATATGCTTTGCCTGACACTTTTAGGGTATTGTTTACCTAGAATATGTTGGACATTGTGAGCAATATGGTGGAGCACAGGGTTGTATTTGCATGGGCACTAACATTTTTGGCCTAGGTGTATAGGGAGATGCACGATGTGGTGCGTGCTAAGTGAAAGGAATTGATTTGGACTCCTTTGTTGTAGTTTTGGGCATGGGAGCATATTGATATTGAGAGGCCATCATTATTGCCTTATCCTGCTCATGTAGAGGGACAAACACATTTGTATTATGCTCTGATATGGAGGACTGATGAGGATAAAGGTGTAAGAGGGCACATGAGGGTGATCCTCTATTTTTGAGGATCAATTTTGGGGAGTTAACATCTAATGAAATTGAGTGGAGGCCTTAGATGGGTTGGGTGACATGGGATAAGGATGGCGAGAAGTTGGAAGCCATTCATCGAGGGAGGTGGTTGGTCGATGATATACTTGGCAGACTGAGTTCTTTTAGTTTGGTCGAGTCATGCAATAGTTTAGATTATTATAGGATATTCCAAAGGCACCTATTGTATACTATAGGCAAATGGGTGATAGGGGCAACCACCTATAGTTTTTCCCTAGACTAGTGAGAGGGACCCACCGATGGTGATATTAGATGTAAGTAATATAGGGACAACACCAAATTTTGATGCTTGGTGGGCGATGTAGAGCTGGAAGCCAAGTGTTGGTATGGTTGACCGATGGATACCACTTGGTTGTGGGGTACCTATAGCAGGGGGTAGGGCAATGAGAGTTACTCAGAAGAGATCATAGGATAGACCTAGTAGTGAGACAGAGGTACCTCTACGATGTTCCAAGTGATAGTTGGGTGGCATCTCAAGCTCATCTATAGAGAGAGTGGAGGAGGTTCCTATGAGTGGTGGAGAACCATCTGTGGAGGAGAGTAGTCATGGAGGAGAGAGTGTCCATGGAGGAGTTAGTCAAGGGCATGGCTATGGGTGATTTTTATGAAACCTTGGAGATGGTTTTTTTGATGGGATGGAGGAGATTCCCATCGAGCAGTAGGAGAGGTAGGAGGCTGAGGAGGAGGTAATGTTATTGCACACTCGAATACGATATTTGGAGGGAGAGATCCACAAGAGTGAGAGGCATAGGATAGCAGAGGGGATGAATTTGAAGAAGAGGTTGATATCACTGGAGACTACTAGTTATATTTATGAGAAGGCCCTTGAGGATAAATGTGCTAGGATGGCAGTAGAGATGGAACAATTGAGGGTAGGGATGGAGAGGGATCAATTTGCATTGGCAACTTGGGATGTAGAGATTGTAGAGTTGTGAGCTAATATGGTGAGGCAGTAGTAGGAAACAGAGGGGGTTGAGGGAGCCTAGGTGGTAAGGGAGGCTTCAAATGATGTGGTTGTTTTGAGAGTAGAGCTAGATTGACTGTAGAGTGGTATTTATTTTGGGAGAGGGATGCTGGTTGTGGAGGCAGCAAGGTGGGTGGCTTGTGAGTACTCTATAGGGATTAATGGGATCCCACTCCCTAATTATGATTAGGTGGTGTCACATTTTGGGACATAGACACATGTACAAATGCATTATTAGTGGATTCATTAGAGTGCATATTTAGTTGATCGAAGAGGCACGAGAGCTGAGACACAGGATGTGGTAGCGGGTAGAGATTTGGCTACTAGTTTGAGAGAGATGTTATCTCCTACAGGGGATCAAAGATCAAGAGATAGGGCAGAGTCTAGCAAAGCTGCAATGGCATGTGGGATAGCATCAGGGAGTACGATCCATGAGGGGAGGCTCTTGGTGGTAGTTAGGTTGGTTACCATTGTATCCTACGAGTAATTTTGTACTATGTATGATGGACATGGGTCCAGGTTGTAGCCTAAGGGTATTTTTGATGGAATTCATATATATACCTTTTTGTTTTGGCTTATTATATATACATATGTTTTTGATATTAATTTTCACGTGTTTGAATTGTGTTTGCATAGATAGCATAATGTAATGTGTAAATGTACAATGCATGGATATACATATATGGTAGGGTGTAGATGTATGATCATACTGTAGTGTAGATATATTGTAAAATAATGTAAAGGATTGTATGTTATATACAATGCAATATGATGTGATGCACTTTGTAGTAAATGTGTGTAACAAGGATGTGTTGATGCAATGTGAGAGAATGCATGTAGGATAAATGCATTGATGTGATGTTTGATGACTCTACGTAACATAGATGCATAGATGCATGTATGAGAGGACTAAAATGTGCAAAGGAAGCACTTGTATCATTGCATATACCTATGTGAATGTGATCCATGTAGGCAAAAAATCCACCTCCCAGAAGAAGAGAAAGTGATAAAAGGGATTTGCTCAATTTTGATAATTTTGACAGTTTGTACAAGTTTTGAAAATCATACAGGTAGGAGTAAAACATACAACCATGAGGGAAAACTATACAAGCCAAATAAAAACTATACAAGGTGCACTGAAATGTAGTGAAATGCATGAGAAATGTAATTTCAAGTTGAAATTTTGCATAGGTTTGATAATTAAGGTGTTAGACTTAGTAAAAGTCTTAATTAATGCATTCTGCTATGCATGGGTGGTTGTAAATAACTAATTGCCTTAGGGACCACTTTTTTTGGCATGGGCAATGTTATATAAGGCCCCATTTTTAATTTTGTAGGTTTGGATATTTGCTGGTTGTAATTTGACTAAGTTATGATATTATACTATGAGTTCTAGCTATAATTGTTGTAGTTCAGACATATTGTGAGTGATTTTATGATATACAAATACTAAAAATGAGTATAGTTATGTTTTATTAGGTTGTGTATGATTCTGTAATGGTTGAATGACAATTTGTGGTTTAATTGTGTTACATGTACTTTTTGGTGTATGTTTTCGTTAGTTTATGACTTATTATGGTGGAATGGATTTATATGGCACTGGAAGAGATTTTTGGAATGATATATGATTATGGAAGCATCAAAGAGGATGTATTGAACCCTAATGTACAATTTTTGGGCATTTCTATTGGATTTGCATCTCTCTCAAGCCCCGTTGATATGTTTTGCATGTTACAAAAAAAGATTAATTGGCATATTAAACCCTTAAAAAACCTATATGAGATAGATTTTACCAGTAGAGTATCCAATTTAGCACTTATATGTACCTTAATTTTGTACAAATCATACACCAGAGTTCATACAAATGATACAAAGAAAACTTACCCTATTTGGTAATTAAGGTGATTGAAGGGAACTTACAAATCATACAAAGAAAACTTACCCTATTTGGTAATTAAGGTGATTGAAGGGAACTTACGTGATTTGACAGTTTTGGAAAATCAGCTTGTTTGGTTACAAAACAGTGTATGAAATCCTATAAAACCAAATATTAAGAATGTATTGAGTGTATAATCATACAATCCATATCACTATATGGTTTTGGATTGTACAGTGTGTTGAATTGACTTTCGTACAAGCTGTTCATTGGGTGCAAACTAGTAGTTTTAGGGACTGTATGGTTGTATGATTTGGCACAGAAGTTGAGAATAGTACATTGATCATCCTAAGAATTATAAATCACCTCCCCACTAGGAATAATACACCCCTATTCTAAATTTGGCACCATTGCCTTATCGAATCTAGCATTTTTTGTTAAAACGGGTCAAATTGACAAAGTAAGAATAATACAAAATTAGAGGTGAATGACAGACACCAGTGTACAAAGATGTAGGAGATGGGAAGTATGAGAGAAAATTATAGTAAGAAGGAGAAAATTATTTCTTTAAGATAGAATGCAAGTAACTCAGACCATAGTACACATGAACTAGAAATAGAGCAAGCTTAGACATCTGAAGGAGACTTTGAGGTATTATTGATAGAGATAGAATATGAGAAAGTAGAACCACCTAAGAGTTGACTGAGAGGTAGTGAAAGAGGATGAAGAGTGGATGGTGACACCTGATAAAGTGATAGAAGGGTTGTAAGGAAGTGCAAAGGATGGGAGTCAGGCACCAAAGCAACAAGGCATGAGGTCTCAGGAGGAAAGACCAAGACCATCTCCCTCACATCAACGAAGAAGGTCGTAGAGTGAAGACACACAAGAGTTTGGTCAATGAGTGGTGGGATAGAAAAATATACCTTGGATAGAAAATTCTTACGACAACGGTAGTAAAACAACCCAAGGAGGAATAAGACATAGATTATATGAGAGACCTCGATAGTGATGATTCTCCAAAGATGGCTAACAAGGTAGCCAAATAAATATATCCACCATTTTTAGGTGAAGGTAAGGAAGACCCCACAAGACACATTAGAACTTGTATAACCATTTGGAGAGAAAATGGTGTAGATAGACTAGATGATTGGGTAACTTTATTTCCTGCTATTTTGAGAGGATTGGCAATTGATTGGTATTTGAAGAGAGAAAATACCGTAGATTTTTAGACTTGGAATCAGATAAAAGAGAAGTTCATTTAAGAATTTCAACCTTTGAAGGATGATGGAGATATTGTTACTGAACTTTGCATGACAAAGTAAAAAATTGACGAATATGAAATCATACAATCGCAGACTAAAGCAATTAGTCGATAAGATGCAAATTCCATTGGAAGATGTATTGGTGAAGCGATGGTTTGTATATGGATTGCTTCAAAGTATAAGAAAATTATGAAGGTAGTGCCATAAAAAACATATGAAGCAGTGAAGCATGCAAATACTTTCAAAAGTGAATAAGAAAAAAATACACAGGAATTTTGTCTCATCCCAAGTTTAATGATTCAAATAGTGGAAAATATGACTCTATACAGAGGACGGTAGCATCATTTCATCAGGATATCAACAAGATAATGAAAGAACAAAGGAGAAAACCTAATAGGAATGACATTTGGTGTATAGAATGCAAAATGGAATGTCATACAAATTTGAAGTATCCACACAATGATTATTGCCACATATGTAATGTGATGGGACACAAAGTATTGCTATATCCATATAATGTGAGAGTATGTCCATAGGTCTTGTCAATCCAAGAGCAGGAAGAGAAATTGAAGGCCCAAGAGAATGGGTAACAAGTAACAAGTGGCAGTTATAGGAATAGTCGATGAGGTGGAAGGTAGAATCAGGGTAATCGATAAGGAGGACAAATCCAGTTGTAGTATGATTTGAAAGGAATACCGATCATACAATGTTGTAATTTCTAGGAATGGGGGCATTTCATGAAAAATTGTCCTGCACCTCAACAACAAGAAGTGCCACAAACAAGCACTACACATGTGTAGGTGGTGTGGTCTGAGGAACCACAAATAATAAAATTACCCAAAGCAGGAGGGTTCAAGTAACCCATAGAATGTCAATTATTTAGACATAGAGGTTCCTCAAGTTAATGAGGAAACCCAAGAAGTTTTAGCCATGACAAGGAATCAGGCTAAAAAGGATAAGTACCCAAATCCAGCAAAGGAAAAGCAACATTGACAACTAGAAAATAAAATAATACATGATGAAGCACAAAAAGCTAAACAAGTGAAGTTAGTTGAAGAAAAGGAACCAAAAAAATATCAAAAGAGAATGAAATTGTGCAAAGTTTAGTAGCATAGGTCTTGGACACCATAGTAGAGGTTAAAGTGTCAAACTTGTTGGAAGTTATTCTAGCTTTGCAAAAAGCGATGGTGGAAGAAATACAACCGCAAAAGGTGATGGAAGTGCAGAGCCAACATATTCAAGAGAAGGAAAGAAAATATAAATTCATGGATCCAACTATATTAATGATTGATGTCGAAAAGAAACTTGTATTAGTTCATATGGAGATCCTAGGGCACAAATTGACACAAGTGATTATGGATGGAAGATCCAGCATCAATGTGCTACCTAAAAGAACCTAGCTAGAATTATGCACTCCATCTCTATGGGCATCAAAATTTTGATTATATGGTGCTGACCAGTATGGTATAGAGAAAAAGGGAGTCTTGACAACACAACAAGTGGTTATAGCTGACCAAGAGTTTGTCTTGGATTTCATTGTGATTATAATGCAGAAGCCTGCATACGATGCTCTCTTGGGGAGAGGATGGCTATGAGTAGCCAAAGTTAATCACAACTAGGGAAAGAATCAGATAAAATTCAAGAAGAGACATCATAAATATATGATTAATATAGATAATAAAAAAGTCAATGAGGATGTAGCTACAATGAATGAATCAAAAAATTCCTTAGAAGATGAAGGGTATGAACTTTATGGAGAAGGAATGTTATACCTAGACAAATGTAGTGAAGATGAAGCTAGATCTAATAGCGGAATTCTTCATTGGAAAATGGAGGAGTACAAAATTTTTCAGCCCAACTACCTCTGTCTTGAGTCAAAGGAGATCAAGCTTTGAGATCAAGAAAAACAAGATGAACTAAAAGTCAGTCAAGAACCAAAGAAGGAGGTAGAAAAGAAATGATATTCCCAAAAATATTTGTAGAGTATACAGTAGGATATGTGGAGATTGATACAATATTGACACACCCGAAGAATGTAGATAAAGCAGTGAGTGAGTTAGAAAATATCAAATATGAAGGACCTCAGATAGTGGACATCAATATAGGAACAAAGTGGGAACCTAGAATGATTCACTACAATGATGATTGGAATCATGTACTGAAAGCAACAACTTTTAAGATATTCTTGGAATATAAGTATGTATTTGCATGGATATATAAGGACCTTAAGGGAGTACCACTAGAGTTATGTTTCCACAAGATTATGCTAATGCCTAGAGCTCAACCCATAAGGAGGAGACCATATAGAACGAATCTAAAGCATGCTGCATTAGTGAATGCAGAGATAGAAAAGATGTTGGAGGCAAGAATCATCTTTAGGGTGACAACCAGTTAAAGCATGCTGCATTAGTGAATGCAGAGATAGAAAAGATGTTGGAGGCAAGAATCATCTTTAGGGTGACAACCAGTGAATGGGTATCACCCATAGTGATCACCTTGAAGAAGTAAGTGGACAAGATCAGAATATGCATGGACTTTAGGAGTTTTAATGTAGTAACTATTAAGGATCCCTTCCCTATTCCCTTCACAAATTCTATCCTGGAAGAAGTTGCAGGACACAAGATCTATTCATTTTTGGATGGGTTTTTGGGGTACAATAAATTTAGTATAGCCGAGGAGGATAAGCTGAAGACAACATTTATCATGGAGAATGGCATATAAGTGTATAATTGAATGCCATTTAGGTTTTTCAATGCACCAACTACATTTTAGCACATCATACTATATATATTATTGATCAGTTAGAAACATGAAATTTTAAAGCATTTTTGGATGATTGGTCCATTTATGGGAAGATCAAGGAACATCTTCATGCCCTTAGTGAATGTATGAGTAGGTGCAAAAATGCACAGATACCATTAAATCCTAGGAAATTTTATCTGATGGTACCATATGAAAAATTGTTAAGACACATAGCATGCAATGAAGGATTAAAAACAAATCTTGATAAGATCTATGTAATATTGCACATGGAAGAACCATATGATGTGAGTTCACTTAAAATATTCTTGGTATCGATGGGATATTATCAAAGGTTTATTAGGAACTATGCACATGTATCATATCCATTGGATTCCTTGATGAAGAAGGATGTTCCTTTCAGATGGACAGAGGAGCACCAAGGAGCCTTTGAGGAGCTGAAAGCTAAGCTTGTGAGTAGTCCGATTTTGGTGTTCTCAAACTAGGATAAGGAATTCCATGTCCATATTGATTCTTCAAATTTTACAATTGGATGTGCTTTGGTACAAGGAAATTTTAGGCTAGATCAATATATTTTCTTTGCTAGTTGCCTATTGTCAAGGCCAAAGAGAAATTATAGTACAATAGAAAGAGAAGCTTTGGGAATGGTATATGCAGTCCAAAATTTTAGGCATTACCTATTGGAAAATCCCTTTGCTTTCTACGTAGATCACCAAGCTTTGTTGTACTTGATAAATAAACTGGTGATACAAGGATGGGTCAGTAGGTGGCTCATCACCCTACAAGAATTCGTATTTTGAATAGTGGTGAGACTTGGTAAGAAGCATGTTATTACAAACTAGTTGTCTCAGATACGATCAGGAGAGTCTATAGGAATAGGAGTTTCGAATGAATTTCAAGATGCACAATTATTCACCATCAATTTTGTTCCATCATGGTACAAGTTGATTGGCTAGTACCTATCCATAGGTGAGTTGCCACAAGAAATTATGGCGATCGAGAAAAAGAAAGTGATCATGAAGTCAAAACCCTTCCAGTTGATAGTAGGATTGTTATATAATATGGGAAATGATAGTATCCTAAAAATATGTGTTATGGAAGAAGAAGTCAAAGCAACATTGAAAGAATCTCATGAAGGCTTAGCAAGAGGGCACATGGGACTAGATGCAATAGCTAAAACAATATTACTATCTTGACTATGGTGGCCCACATAGTATAATGATGCGAAAGAGTGTGTGAAAGCATGTGAAACTTGTCAAAGGGTAGGAAATAATGTAAAGAGAGACTTTATGCTATTCAATCCATCACAAACCCAAGAAATATATGAAAGGTGGGGATTAGACTTCGTTGGACCATTGAAACATCTTCGAGAAGGAAGCATAGATACATCGTAGTAGCAACAAAATACTTGACAAAATGGAGCAAGAAGGAGAACCTGAGGATGATGAGGGGATAACTCCAAGAAGTAGTGTAAGAAATAATGGAGCAAGCACAAGTTCGCAAGTACCACCAAGTGATCCACCAATGACAAATGAAGATGCAAAAATGTTGTGGTGAGACAGGTCTTGGCAACTTCATCTCCACAAAGAAGCTTCGAGGAGAGAAGATGAAGATGTTGTATAGCACATGTGGATTGTAGAATCAGAGCACTATGACAATTATCACCAAGCAAAAGAAGAAGTAGAAGTCCACTAGCCAACATTAAGTTGGTAGATATAACTCCTAATAACCAAGGAATGGGAGGAACAAACAAAGGACCCCTAAGGCTTTAGCTAGTAAGGGGAGGAGGTATTCAAATATGAAGTGAGCAAGGACAAGGTGAAGTTACAATAAAAGGAGGAAGAGGACGAGGAAAATTTTGACCCCCTACTCCTAGATGGCCAGGAGATACTTGTATGAACTAGATAAGGAATCTATGAGGGTTAGGAATCTTACCTAGCCCTACAAGACAATATCCATCAGGATAACCACCACTAATAAGATGAGGATCTAAAAGAGTGGTAGGTGGTAGAGGATTACTCCAAGTAAGGGAGGAATCACTATTGGCATAGAGAAACCTAATGTCAAGAGGAATAGGACAGGGAAGACACTCATGTAGGAGAGGCCTTAGAAACCTGATGTCAAGAGGAATAGGATAGGGAAGACACTCATGCAGGAGATGCCTTGCTGGTAGAGGAAGAGTGTATTTTGTAAATGAAAGAAACTAGGGACAACTAAGGATCCAATCGCCAAGTATTAAACCAAAATTGATCCAAGGGGATAGATGGAAAATTTGCTCAAATGATAGTAGAGTATTAAGAACACTGCTACTAAGAGATCAATCACCTGTGTGATAAGAGAAAAGGACACCAAGAGAAAAGGACACCAAGTGAAGATACTCCAGCTTGCAACTGTACAATTGAAAATTGTACACATGGTATGGGTAGGCTAGGGAATTTGGTAACATCACAAGTGGAGATGAATCAACCTAGAGAGAAAGTGGTGTTAGGTGACACAACCACTCAAAACGTCACAATTAAACTTCTAAGAAAAGAATCTTATGGGATTGTACAAGTGAATGTCACTGTACGATTTCCACGATGGTAAGTGTAAATAGACTAGGAATAAAAAAAGAAAAAGAAAAAAACTAAAAATAAAATAAAATAAAATACCTTAATTGTGATATCCCTCAGGACGCAATTAAGAAGGAAGTGGGTTGAAAATCGAAAATGAAAAATTATTTAAGAGATCATATAAGTCAAATTAAGGATGGAAAAAAGTACAAGTAAGATATTGTACAAGTGAAATTGAAAAAAGTACATGGGAAATCGTACAATAAGGCATGTTGTACGATTTAGGTCTTACAATGAATAATTTCAGGCATAGTGTACGATTTTCAACCATCACATTAAATGTCGCATGTGTGGATCGATGAATTGTCAAAAAGAGCAAGAAAAAGTTAAAAATCGCATGAAAAGCAATGATTTGTCAATCATCCAGGAAAGGAAGATGAAAATACATGTAAAATAGTGCAATTTCAAATTTGGAGCGGTTAGGGTTTGGAGATAGTTTAAATAGAAGGCTTACCTTGCAATTTTTTAAATCGTACAAAAGAGAATTCAAAATTTTCAGGAGGACGAAGGTGAAAAGTGTGCAACTGAATGGATAGGACTACATGGGCATTAAAACTCATCAGAAATCTAAAAATAAATTATAACCCATTTTTAATTCGTACCAAGGAGAACTTTTCACATTCGAAGAAACCAAAACGAAAAAGAAAAGGGAGAAAATGCAAGGGTTTCACTCCATAGAAAGGAGAATTCAAAGTTTAGGTAGAAATAAAGAAGATTTAGTAGTAGAAGACATCCAAATGATAATTGAGTGGTGGAGAAATGCACATTAGGGTTCAAAGAAGTGGCAACTTGGAGCTAGAGTGGAGAAATTACAAAGAAAAGGAAGTACAAACCCTAAATTGGAAAAAAATAACAAAAAAAAAAAGGAGAAGGTAGTGGGAAGAAGGAGAGGTACATATAGCCATAAATAATAGCCAAACATTTTCATTTTTAGGGATAAAATTGCACCAAGGGTGAAAAATTTGGAAAATTGCTCTCGAAAAACATTAGGAGAGATCAGGACAATCCGACAACTAAGTTGGTGAGAAATTTGGTGAAGGAAGTGGAAATTGTAAATTTTTGACAACCAAGGGTTTGAAAATATGTACTGTATGATTTGGAGGTAGAGTGTACGGTTTTAGGAAAAATATTATGCAATTTTGGGCATTTTTTAGGCTAATTTAGTCATTTTTAAGTAAATCGTATAGAATTGTACATATTCCACAAAGGGAGGCAACCAACAAAGGATATTATATATAGTAGTATGGCCTTGTATGATTTCATGCTACAATTGTACTATTTGAGGAATATGGAGTAATTTTAAGACTAAACAGTCTAAATATTGAACAGTGTACAATCTGAGGTAGCTGTTAGAGGAGAAACTTTACAGGAACATAAGAAAAAGTATACTCTACAATTTATAGTTTCTTATACTCTAAAATTTAGAGTAGACTGTTAGTCTTACAATGGTACTGAGAGGGGGGGTGAATCAGTGTAGTTCTTTAAACTTAAATTCACAACTCTTAAAACTAAAATAATGAAACCTTAAAACCAGATAAAGCAAGTATCACAAGAGAACATCACACAACACAAGATTTAACGAGGTTCACCAATTTGGCTACTCCTCAAGAATGATTGCTTGGACTACCATCCAAATCTAGCCTTTGCAAAGCACCAACTTTACAATCAATTTACCAGCACCCACTGGAAGGAGCACCAACCCCTTATTTATCTGCACCAATAGAAAGGAGCACCAACCCCTGATTTACCAACACCAACTAGAAGGAGCACCAACCCCTGATTTACCAACACCAACTGGAAGGAGCACCAACCCCTAATGCCAAGCACCAACTTGGACTTCAATTTGAATCTATAAGTTTAACAATAAGATACCTTTGCTTTTGCAAGACCCTAACTGGTCTTCTTCACCTTTGCGTTCTCTGCACACTCTACTCTCTCTGCACCATCTACTTTCTCTATGCACTCATAGAAGCACTTAAGACAATTCGACACGACTCTTCGCTCACTTTGCGCACTTTGCCATCATCTCGCTGCTTTTGCGCTTTCTACGCTCTTACGGCCACATTTCACACTTCGACACACATTCGATCACCTTCATAAAATCTCCAAATAACCCTCCTTTTATAACAAAATTCTTGTGATGAAAACCCTAATCTTAGTCGACTGTAAACCCTAATCTTAGTCAGCTTTCATGACAATTGTAAACCCTAATTTTAGTTGGCTGTCATCGGTCTTCATCGGCTTCAACTCAACCACAAAAATACATGTCACGATATCATGACACTTTCGCTTTCTCTCTCTTTCTCCTTGCTTTGGCCCTCGAAAATACATGTCATGATATCGTGACACTTTTTCTTTCTCTCTCTTTCTCTTTGCATCGGACCGCAAAAATGCTACATGTCACGATATCACGACACTTTTTCTCCTTGCTCTTTCTCTTTGCATCGGACCGTAAAAATACAACATGTCGCGATATCGCGACACTTTTTCTCCTTGCTCTTTCTCTTAGCTTTGGCCTACGAAAATACAACATGTCACGATATCGTGACACTTTCGCCTCCATACGCTTTCTCTATTCTTTTGTCACCCGACACTTTTTTATTCTCCCCCCTTCTTAGTCGAAATGCGACATCTCGGGGTGACACTTTTGCTTCTTTGCCTTCCTATCCTTTTGAGTCACAAAATGCTACATGTTGCAATATCGTGACACTTTTGCTTCCAAAGTCTTGCTTTTTGCTTTTGTCATGAAATCGTGACACTTCTGCCTTCGAAGTCTTCTTATCTGCTTTTGTCACGAAATCGTGACACTTCTGCTTCCGTACTTCACTTCTTTGCTTTTGTCATGAAATCATGACACTTCTGCCTTCGAAGTCTTCTTCTCTGCTTTTGTCATGAAATCGTGACACTTCTGCTTCCGTACTTTACTTCTTTGCTTTTGTCACGAAATCGTGACACTTCTGCTTTCGAAGTCTTCTTCTTTGCTTTTGTCACGAAATCGTGACACTTCTGCTTCCATACTTTACTTCTTTGCTTTTGTCATGAAATCGTGACACTTCTGCTTCCGAAGTCTTGCTTTCTGCTTTTGTCATGAAATCGTGACAATTCTGCTTTCGTACGCTTCCTCTCTTTCTTTTGTCGTGAAAATGCGACATGTCGCGAAATCGTGACACTTTTCAAACTTACTTTCTCTCTCCTATTTTAGTCACGAAAATGTGACATGTCATGAAATCGTGACACTTTTCCAACTTACTTTCTCTCTCCTATTTTAGTCATGAAAATGCGACATGTCATGAAATCGTGACACTTTTCTTACTTGTTCTCTTTCTTCGAACTTGTCGTGAAATCGCGACACTTCTTCCTACTTTCTCTTTTTCTTCCAACATGTCATGAAATCGTGATAGTTTTTCCACTTGCCTTTTTCTCTTCCAACATGTCGCAAAATTGCGATAGTTTTTCCTGCTTTCTCTTTCTCTTCCAACATGTCACGAAATCGTGACAGTTTTTCCACTTGCATTTTTCGTGACAGTTTTTCCTACTTTTTCTCTCTCTTCCAACATGTCGCGAAATCGTGATAGCTTTTTCCTGCTTTCTCTTTCTCTTCCAACATGTCGCGAAATCATGACAGCTTTTTCCACTTGCCTTTTCTCTCTTCCAACATGTCACGAAATCATGACAGCTTTTTCCTACTTTTTCTCTCTCTTCCAACATGTCACAAATCTGACCTTTTTTTGCTCGTCGTATATGTCGCGATATCGCGACACTTTTCTTACTTGTCTTTTTCTTTGATCTTTTGCATATGGGCCACTTCGGTCTTCTTGGAAAATCACTCGTACATACTCCGAGTAACCTTTGAACTCCTATCTTCCGCATCCGAATAGCTTTTGAACTTTCTATCCACTGAAACAATAGATCTATCCGACTGTGTTGACAACAATGACAATATTGTTGCTGCACCTTGCTCAACAATCTCCCCCTTTGGAATTGTTGGCAACACATGTGCAATTTCCTGTAACTCTTCTCCCCCTTTGACAATAATACCAAAGGGCTACCGCAGACTCCCCCTGAGTCCATGCACAACATTCTCAGGCACAATTTATTACACTTAGCAAAAATCATGAACATGAGCAAAAAGATAATCAAATACTTAAATGCTCCCCCTGAGAATGTGATCCCTATAGCTAGTCAATTCTTGGGAAGTGTGACCACTCCCAATTTATTGCGAAGGTACTCAAAAACTTCCTTGGGCAATGGTTTTGTGAAGATATCTCGCTACTTGCTCCGTAGTTGGAACAAAATCCAACTTAACCTCACCTTCCGCAACTTTCTCCTTCAAAAAGTGATACCTGATAACAATGTGTTTTGTGCGTGAATGCATAACCGGATTCTTGGAGATGTTAATGGCACTGGTGTTATCACACTTAACTGATATTGGCTCACTAAAGCTAATACCAAGATCTTTCAGGGTTTGTTTCATCCATAATACCTACGTACAACATGTTGTCGCTGCAATATATTTTGCCTCTACTGTCGATAAAGAAACTGACTCTTGTTTCTTACTATGCCATGCGACCAATCTGTCTCCAAGATAGAATGCACCTCCACTGGTACTCTTTCTGTCATCTACACATCTTGCCCAATCTGCATCTGAATACGAAATAAGGGTGAAGTCTTTACCTTTCGGATACCATAACCCATACTCCATAGTACCCTTGAGGTACCGAAGAATCCTCTTCACTCGTTGTCACATGAGTCTCCTTGGGATTAGCCTAAAATCGTGCTACCATGCATACTCGCCTGCAAAATATCTGGTCTGGTAGCTGTTAGGTACAGTAAGCTCCCAATCATAGATCTGTACATGGTTTGATCAACAGGTGGAGATTTGTCATCCTTGCTCAACTTGCAACCCGTCGTCATGGGAGTGCTAACTGGCTTACAATCCTCCATTGTGAACTTTTTAACATCTCTTTCACATATTTAACTTGAGAAATAAATATGCCCTTATTATTTTGATTAACTTGCAACCCGAGGAAATACGAAAGTTCACCAATCATTGACATTTCAAATTCTTTTTGCATCTTATTTGCTAAATCTTTACACGACTCATCTTTGCTGCTGCCAAATATGATATCATCTTTCTTAAACCCTTGTTGAGTGAGATAGTTGTCTAGCCTTGCATACCATGCTCGGGGTGCCTATTTCAAGCCATATATCTTCAACTTACAAACCAAGTTGGGATCATCACCAAGATGGAAACCATCTGGCTGCTCAATATAAACCTCTTCTTCAAGCTTCCCATTCAAAAATGCTGATTTCACATCTGTCAAAAAGATTGTCAAGTGACTCACACTTGTACCAACTTTTGTCCAACACTGTACCGACACTGCAATTTTACTGCCAACTCTGTGCAAGCATCAAACATCGTACCACAACACCAACCAAATCCCTTTTTACATTTTCAACTTGGTCTATGTTTTCTACAGTCACCGTTGGTCACACCTTACTTTCAACTGTTTGAATCAGGAGACAACATTTTGTCAAACACTTCACGGCCAACTATAGTGCACCTTACTCAAACTCATACTTCTGGACCTCGGATAGGTATGATTCACAAAGCAAAGTTGCTCATCTTGATGAGCTAAACATGAATCAATAATCAGACTTCAATATTTTTCACCACATCGTCATAATAGATCTAACAATCTTCACGTCAATGTGTAGTTCAAATACACACTGCTTTTATCGAAACACATATATGCGGCTAGGGCAACATTCTTTCACTAACCAAATTATCTGAACTGTTATAATCCTTAACTTTGGATAGTGGTAGTAAGAACCATCACCAGTACAACAATGACATATAGCAATACTACCAATAATGACAACTCTCAATTTAATCACCACCCTTCACGACACTTCCACAAACAACTACATGAACTGAAAACACACTTTGACAACTATACGACAACTTCCCTGACTACTTGCCTTTCATCCTCAGGTAATCAAAAAAATACATAGGAGCATTAAAATGAAACTTCAAGATTGCTCCCCCCGAGGATGTGCTACCTGGAGTTGCTTAGTGCAATAGCGGAGTAGTCTCCTTCAGTCCAAGGAGACACGATTTCCTTTCTTCTATCTTTCTCCAAATTTTCTTGAACTCGGGCTTGGATTTTTCAACTACATCCCTGTTTTGCACCTTTTCATGAACTCGAACATTTCTCTTGTGTGGTTGTCTCTTGTGCATCCTTGATGAATGATTATTTTCCTTTCTTTTATGTACATGATTTATTCCCTGTCTGTGTTGCATTCTTTGCATCTGATGAAATCTACTGTTTTGCCTTAGATTAGATACAAAAGTGCTTGGACAAAACCTTGCTATGTGCCCATGACCATTACATTGAAAACATTGTACATAGTGTTCACTCAGAAATGCGAGATGTATTTCTACCAAGGATAACTCTTTGATTTATTATTCAATCCATAATAAGTTGCCTTGTGACCATACTCGGTTGCATCTCGAAACAATAGCCATTAAAAGTATTATTATGAATAGAGTGAGAGTGATAGAACCTCTTTTGTTGTGGTTGCTTTGTTGTAGATCTCCTTTGATATTTTCTTCCTTTTGAAGATTCAGCTTCAAACTTTTCTTGCTTCGATCCTTCAACAGTGAACTTCTTCTTCTCTGCAGAGTTGGAAGATGAAGGTTGTTCAACTTCATATCCAAGACCATGCTTATCCGTGGAGCTTCTTTGTTGGCTTATCATTTTATCTAGCAACTCTGTGCTCTTCTCGAATTTGAGATTTGTATTGGCCTCTTCTAGTTGTTTCTTCAATAAAACAATCTCTTCCTCTTGTTTGAAGCAACCAATATTTTTCTCATTGATCTGTGACCTGAGAGTTTCTTCAATCCTTTTGAATTCTTCTACCTGTACTTTCAAACTGGTTATTATTTCATTTGCATCCTCAAGCTTTCTTGAGATTTCCTTATTCCTTTTTCTTTCTATCTTCAATTCATCCAGAGCTGCAATTAGTTCCTCTTTCAAATTTATTTCTGCATCAATTTCTTCTTCATCACATTCCTGTTCTTTTTTTGTTTCTTCTTCGAGTGTCATGAAAAGACCTCCACCTGTTTCCTTTTTAGAATCATCCTCTAGGACTTCATTAACTCTCAACATATATGCCTCTATGTTCTCATCGTCATTCAACTTTAAAGCTTCAAACTGAGCTTGATGTGTTTGTAACTTGGCCTCCTTGATCTCATCGTCTCCTTCATGAATACTCCTCAGTTTGTCCCATATTTCTTTTTCCATTTTACAACTCATGATCTTTACCCGTTCACTTGTCTACTAATCCACACTCGATAGCATTCTTTGCTTTTGAGTCATTCTCAAACAGATTCTTATCGACAACATCGATTGGAGGAGTGATGGGTATTGTGTATTCACTATCTACTGAATCCCAGATGTCGTATCCCAAAGCACAAAGATATGTCTGCATCCTGATTCTCCAGACCACGTAATTAGTTTCATCAAACAAAGGTGCTTTGTTTGATGAGAAGTCTTCAACCTTTTCTGGTTCAATTTTCTCTTCCACAAGAACTGAAACTGACTGAGATGCCCTTTTGGAGGAGGATCTATTCTTCTTACCCATTGCGTACTAATCCAAGATCAACCCCGACCGATTTAGCTCTGAGAAGGGAACTTGGCTCGATACCAATTGTTAGTCTTACAATGGCACCGAGAGGGGGGGTGAATCAGGTGTAGTTCTTTAAACTTAAATTCATAGTTCTTAAAACTAAAATAGTGAAAACTTAAAACCGAGATAAAGCAAGTATCACAAGAGAACATCACACAACACAAGATTTAATGAGGTTCACCAATTTGGCTACTCCTCAAGAATGACTGCTTGGACTACCATCCAAATCTAGCCTTTGCAAAGCACCAACTTTATAATCAATTTACCAGCACCCACTGGAAGGAGCACCAACCCCTTATTTATCTACACCAACAGAAAGGAGCACCAACCCCTGATTTACCAGCACCAACTAGAAGGAGCACCAACCCCTGATTTACCAACACCAACTGGAAGGAGCACCAACCCCTGATTTGCCAAGCACCAACCTGGACTTCAATTTGAATCTATAGGTTTAACAGTAAGATACCTTTGCTTTTGCAAGACCCTGATTGGTCTTCTTCACCTTTGCATTCTCTACACACTCTGCTCTCTCTACACCATCTGCTTTCTCTATGCACTCATAGACGCACTTAGGACAATTCGATACGACTCTTCACTCACTTTGTGCACTTCGCCATCATCTCGCCACTTCTACGCTTTCTACGCTCTTACGGCCACATTTCACACTTCGACACACATTCATCAACTTCATCAAATCTCCAAACAACCCTCCTTTTATAACAAAATTTTTGTGATGAAAACCCTAATCTTAGTCAGCTGTAAACCCTAATCTTAGTCGGCTTTCATGACAACTGTAAACCCTAATTTTAGTCGGTTGTCATCGGTCTTCATCGACTTCAACTCAACCACAAAAATACATGTCGCGATATCGTGACACTTTCACTTTCTCTCTCTTTCTCCTTGCTTTGGCCCCCAAAAATACAACATGTCACGATATCACGACACTTTTTCTTTCTCTCTTTCTCTTTGCATCGGACCATGAAAAAGCTACATGTCATGATATCATGACACTTTTTCTCCTTGCTCTTTCTCTTTGCATCGGACCGCAAAAATACAACATGTCACGATATCGCGACACTTTTTCTCCTTGCTCTTTCTCTTAGCTTTGGCCCATGAAAATACAACATGTCACGATATCGTGACACTTTCGCCTCCGTACGCTTTCTCTATTCTTTTGTCATGAAAATGCGACATTGCATGATATCCGTAACACTTTTTTTATTCTACCTGCCTGCCCTTCTTGAATCGGGAAAATGTGATATGTCACGATATCATGACACATTTGCTTCTCTGCCTTCCTGTCCTTTTTGAGTCACGAAAATGCGACATGTCACAAAATCATGACACTTCTGCTTTCGAAGTCTTGCTTTCTACTTTTGTCGCGAAATCGTGACACTTCTGCCTTCAAAGTCTTCTTCTCTGCTTTTGTCGTGAAATCATGACACTTCTGCTTCCGTACTTCACTTCTTTGCTTTTGTCGCGAAATCGTGACACTTCTGCCTTCGAAGTCTTCTTCTCATCGTGACACTTCTACTTTCGTACTTCTTTGCTTTTGTCACGAAATCGTGACACTTCTGCTTTCGAAGTCTTCTTCTCTGCTTTTGTCATGAAATCATGACACTTCTGCTTCTGTACTTTTCTTCTTTGCTTTTGTCGTGAAATCATGACACTTTTGCTTCCGAAGTCTTGCTTTCTGCTTTTGTCACGAAATCGTGACAGTTCTGCTTCCGTACGCTTCCTCTCTTTCTTTTGTCATGAAAATGTGACATGTCACGAAATCGTGACACTTTTCAAACTTGCTTTCTCTCTCCTATTTTAGTCACGAAAATGTGACATGTCACGAAATCGTGACACTTTTCCAACTTACTTTCTCTCTCCTATTTTAGTCGTGAAAATGCGACATGTCACGAAATCGCGACACTTTTCTTACTTGTTCTCTTTCTTCGAACTTGTCACGAAATCATGACACTTCTTCCTGCTTTCTCTTTTTCTTCCAACATGTCATGAAATCGTGATAGTTTTTCCACTTGCCTTTGCCTTTTTCTCTTCCAACATGTCATGAAATCGTGACAGTTTTTCCTGCTTTCCCTTTCTCTTCCAACATGTCACGAAATCATGACAGTTTTTCCACTTGCCTTTTTCTCTTCCAACATGTCGCAAAATCGTGACAGTTTTTCCTGCTTTTTTTCTCTTCCAATCTTCCAACATGTCACGAAATCGTGATAGTTTTTCTTGCTTTCTCTTTCTCTTCCAACATGTCGCGAAATCATGACAGTTTTTCCACTTGCCTTTTTCTCTTCCAACATGTCACGAAATCGCGACAATTTTTCTTGCTTTTTCTCTCTCTTCCAACATGTCACGAAATCGCGACAATTTTTCCTGCCTGTTGTATATGTCGCGATATCGTGACACTTTTCTTACTTGTCTTTTTCTTTGATCTTTTGCATATGGGCCACTTCGGTCTTCTTGGAAAATCATTGTACATACTTTGAATAACCTTTGAACTCCTGTCTTCTGCATCTGAATAGCTTTTGAACTTCCTGTCCACTGCATCAACAGATCTATCTGACTATGTTGACAACAATGACAATACTGTTGTTGCACCTTGCTCAACATAGACTGTACAATTTTAGAAACACTTCTGATTGCAAAAAGGGTGATGTTCAAGTAGTGAGTTAATCAAGAGAATGATGGAAGAATGATCTCAATAGAAGAGTTTGGATGCCGGTTAAGGAGGATTACAGCCCATAGGGTGGAATGGTCACCAGGACCCTTACATGAAAGAGATGCATATCCATGATAATACCAAGGGTGGTAGTTTCATTCCCATAGTTGGGATGGTACTTGTAATTGGAGGAGAGGATGATACAAGCTATGGAGAGGGCAAAGGTATTGTAGGGCTGATCAAAGAAGAACACCACCAAGATATCAAGAGGAGGAAATGACACAAGAAAGGATCTCGAGGAAGGAATTGAGGAGTGAGGTACATGTTCCAAATATAGATGAGGATCTAAGTAGTGGATCAAAAGAGGGTTAGGTGGAAATAATAAATGTATCATTTGTATAACATGGAGGAGAAACATGCAAGAGGTGGTGGAGTAATGAATGGAACAAGAACCAACCTTGGAGAAAATAGTTTGAGGAGGCTGGTGTAGATGTAATAGCGAAAATGCCACCATACCAGAAGAACTTTTACAACTATATGTTGTAGATGTTTTAGGCATACAATCCTACAACTAGAACTACCTTTATCAATGTGGACAAGAGGTCAGTGAGAATAGAAGTTATGATAGATACATTCAGGAAGACATCTAGATTGCTAGCATATGGCATAAAGATAATAAATAAGTTGGTTGATATGATTGAAACATATCGAATCATCACCTCATTTACTGATATGAAGTCATCGACTGATGCAAATATCTCAAGTGTAGGGACTCAAGGAATTAAACAGAGCCAGTTGAAAGGAAATGATTGGCCATGTGCGATGAATACTATGATGGCTTGACTATTAGGGGATACATGAGCTATAGATGGATGGATCTGTATGTAGAAGGTATCACCAAAGGGATCAAGTATGATTAGGGTACCTATCTAGAAAGGAATATGCATGAAGTACTGACAAAAAGATCAAAGAATTTTGGAATGAATTTCCATGCCATTGGATTGTTATTAAATGTTGTTACGGAATTGGGGATCTACTTTCTAGGTTTGATAGAACCTAAGAATGTGAGGGTAGGCTTACCAACCATTTTGAGGTGGGTAAAGTCAGTACCTATTCAGAAGGAGACTTTAGAGAAGTCTCGAACAAATAAGGAGCAGCAGGCCATAAAGGTACCAGAGGATACTACTTTGGATGATGAGGATGTACTTACTTAAAGAAAAAGGCCAAGGATATTGGAATATAAACTAGAACAACAAGCAATGCATCAATGACAACAAGATCAATGACAACAAGAGCAACCTTCAGTTCAGGAAAGGGAGGAAATTGTGGAGAGACAAGTAATCCTAATACAAATAATAATGAGACGATAATGGAAAAGAATGGCAAAGAATCCTATACCAAAAAATCAAGATGAGCCTCCACATAAGGAGCAGTAGGAGGAAGAATAGTCAGAGTAAGAGAATATGAATCTGGATGAGTGGAGTTGGGCAAAAGCAAAGAAGATAGTGGTATCTCCACAAATTTTCCATTATAATGAATTTGAAATCTTAGACTCTTCAAAATTTTTAAAGGATATAGAGGTGGGGTAGATAGCATAGGAAGTAGCAGCCACTACTCAAGAGGAGAAGGAGAAAGTTGAAATGAGAGTGGAAACCTCAAAGGAAGAATCTAAATAAAACAAGAAGCCCCATTACAAATTCATAATGGGAGGAAGCTCAAATCAGAGTGATGCACAGGAAGAGATGAAGGCATCACAAGAAAAAAGGAACCTATTTTTGAACAAGTCATAGAGATAGAAACTCAACAAAATTAGGAAGAAGAGTAGGCGACTGAAGAGCAACATGCGGGCTCCATTGAATAGAAAAAATCCCAAGAATAAATAGAGTAGTAACGTAACAATCTCAGTAGGATATTGTGAATATACAAGATGATTTTGAGGCAAAAAATACTAAATAATAGGCTCCACGTTAAGAACATATAGACATATAGAGAGCACTTCGAGAGCTTTGGGGAAGCTCTAGCCACCACAAGGAAGAGGAAGAAGAACAAACTCCTCCAAAAGGGGAACTGCAAAGAATATGAACAAGCTATCTTCTGGAAGTACCATAGTTCAACAGGATTGAAACTAAGGAGGATGCACAAGGAGTAGAAGATAAGGTGGAGCATTTCTCTCAAATAAGCAATGCCTTAGATAGTACAAAAGTATAGTTTTGTATTGGCCATGTGGAAGAATTGAAGTTGTGGAAGGAAAAAGTCTCTCATGTTAGAGAAGAGAACAAAATGGGTGAACAATGAGGAGTGTACAAAGGGAATTGCAAAAATTCATATAAAACATCCATGGAAGTTATCTAGGGAAGAGGTAACAATGATGTTGGGAAGAGACAACTTACTAGGAGTGAGAACCAACTACAGGTAGTATTCAAGGTTATACCTGGATGGAACCAATCATCCGACTTGTCCCATGAATATGAAAAATTTGGAGTACAAGAGAGTTACTACAGAAGTTTAACTTCCCAACACACGAATAGAGGGGTTGATCATAGGATTAAAACAAAGTGGTTGATCATAGGATTAAAACAAATCTATTAGCTCAAGAAATATCGGAGGAGATAGAAGCCACTTGAAAGGAAATGATTGCAATGGAGGAAGAATTATAGAAGAGTAAGGTTGTGGTAGAAGAGAAAATAAATAAACTAGAGGAAGATTTGACAAGCATAAAGGTTGAGTCTAAAACCAAACTTAATTCACTTGAAGAGGATAAGCGACAGATATCACAGACAATAGAGGACATGATTAAGGAGTTGGAGGTAAAACTGAAGGTAAAATATGAACATATAACATCAAAATTGGATGATAAAAATGAGCAAGTTGTGACATAGGCCAAGCAAATAAAATAAATTCAAAAGGAAAATAAGAGATATAATGATCTAGTCCTAGAGAAACAAGGGCAATTTAAAGCCAAAGAAGATATTGTTCGTGCTCTGGAGGCTGATATTGATCACCACTTGAAGACCATTATAGAAAAGAATAAAGAACTTTAGGCAACATCTCAAGCAGAAGGTCACTTGTAGGAGAAGTTGAAAAGGAGTACCACTAATCGTGAAAATCAAATGATGGAATTCCTGAAGACTACTGAAGAGAAGGCTAATTTCCATGGGGTAAAAGTAGTGGAAATGGGAAGCTATGCAACCAAGTTGAAGACCGAAAGTACAGTTCTTCAATCCCAAGTGTATGACCTGAAGGTGATAGTAGCGATTTATGAGATACGATGGAAGAAGAAAGGTGATTCAATGAGGACACCAACCAAAGTAAAGAGGAGGGTAGATGTAGGCAACAAATACATCTCCCAGAAGAAGAGAAAGTGATAAAAGGGATTTTCTCAATTTTGAAAATTTTTATAGTTTGTACAAGTTTTGCAAATCATAAACCATACAACTAGGAGTTCAGGAGGTCAAACTATACAAGGCAAAAATAATTAAGGTGTTAGACTTAGTAAAAGTCTTAATTAATGCATTCTGTTATGCATGGGCGGTTGTAAATAACTAATTACCTCAAGAACCACTTTGTAATGGACTGGAAAACGTTATATAAGGCCCCATTTTCAATTTTGTAGGTCTGGATATTTGCTGGTTGTAATCTGACTAAGTTATGCTATTATGCTCTGAGTTCTAGCTATAATTGTTGTAGTTCAGCCATATTGTGAGTGATTTTATGACAGAATAATACTAAAAATGAGTACATTTATATTTTCTTAGGTTGTGTACAATTATGGAATGGTTGAATGACAATTTGTGGCTTAATTGTGTTGCATGTGCTTTCTGGTGAATGTTTTGGTTAGTTTATGACTTATTATGGTGGAATGGATTAATATGGCATTGTAAGAGCTTTTTAGAATGATATATGACTATGGAAGAATAAAAAAGGATGTATTTAACCCTACTATATGATTTTTGGGTAATCCTACTATATGATTTTTGGGTGTTTCTATTGGATTTGCATCTCTCTCAAACCCCGTTGATATGTGTTACATGTTACAAAAAAATGATTAATTGGCATATTAAACCCTTAAAAAACCTATTTGAGAGAGATTGGACCAGTAGAGTATCCAATTTAGCACTTATTTGTACCTTATTTTTGTACAAATTGTACACCAAAGTTTGTACAAATCATACAAATAAAACTTACCTGATTTGGCAATTCAAGCGATTGAAGGGAACTTACCCGATTTGGCAGTTTTGAAAAATCGACTTGTTTGGTTATAAAACTATGTACAAAAGCATGAAAAACCGAATATGAAGAATGGGTTGAGTGTAGAATCATATAAGACATATCACTGTATGATTTTGGATCGTACAGTGTGTCGAATAGACTTCTGTACAAGCTGTTCATTAGGTGCAAACTCGTAGTTTTAGGGACTGTACGGTTGTATGATTTGGTATACAAGTTGAGAATAGTACATTGATCATCCTAAGAATTAGAAATCACCTTCCCACCAGGAATAGTGCACCCCTATTCTAAAATCCTATTCTAAAATCCATTCCATTATCTCAGGGATGTAGGATGGTATAAGGCATATGTAATGGCTTTGACCAATGTAGTTTTGGTAATCAAATCTCAGACCCAAAACTGTGTAAGTATTTGTGACAACTTATGATTGGTTCAAAGTATATCATGGAACTATGTGTAAATGAGTGAGGCTCATTTATCCATTTTAAGGGAGGTAGGATTAACCCATTGTAGACATGGTCAAAGTAGCTAGCTCATCCATAAGCAAACAATGATATGTGCAAGAGAAGGTCGCTAATGTGATATATATGTCACCACTTGTAAGACTATTCCACTAGTAGGTAGGCTCTTGGAGCATATTTCTAGCGATGGAAATCATCCCATGATGTTATGTTAAAAATAAGAACCAAAGGCGATGAAGCATAACAATGGTGATATCTGGAGGCTTTTACTTTTGTTTTCTGCCCCTCGTTTATTATTCATGTATGTTTTTGTGGTGCTCTTTTTCTTTATTTTCTATATTTTTTTTGTATGGGCGTTGGATTTTGTTTTTTTGCCATTTTTTATTCTTGCTTATGCTTATCCCTTTGTTTATCCCTAGGTCGTATGTTGACCATGCAAGTGATAGGGCGAGCAGGGGAAATCGTTTGCTAGATGGTGATATCTACGCAAGGAGTTATCTTCCCTAGACTCAAAACTTGTTTAATGTGTAACCTGTGTGAATGGTCTATGATAGAAGTTGAACCAACCTAAAAAAAAAAACTATAAGGAGTGTGTAAAACCTATCAACTAGAGGTGACATTTTATTGATTGAACTAGTGAGTGGTCAAAGCTTAACATGACATCTATGTATACCGTAATCCTAAAAATGGGGAATGGACATCCAGGTGGTGATGCTAACAAGTGCATATGGTACTCCTATTGAAGGTGTATTTTTGGGGGAAGAATATACAAATTTGAAATGAAATTATAATGAAAAATATATGGATATATGCAATGGGTGTAATGTAAACGATGTAAGTTGTGGAATGTAATATCTACAAGAGGAAGCTCATGAAGTTTAGAGGGAGAAGTTTGGAAAAATTATCTATAGATGAGTATGGTGTATCATCATGAAAAAGTGAGATGTTGTGATAATGGTTGTCCCAGCATGTGGGGTGTGTAATAGTTGAGTAAATTATGATCTATGGGAATGCATGTAGTAATCACAAAATCACAAAAGCAAAAGGATGTGAAGGTGGGATTTACAAATGGAAGAAATGAGAAGAAATAGGATTTGGTAACCAATAAGATGAGGGAATTACCAAAGTCAAAGGAAGTTATAAAGAAGAAAATAGTTCAATGTAGGTATGTATCCACTTGAAGCATGACCATACAACTACGCAAGGAAGTAAGATGAAGTAGAAGAAGAGATGATGAGAGATATGGAGAAAAACTACTAATGGGAGAAGTACCGTGGGTGAGGTCATGAGTGAGGAGGTGAAGCGATGATGCTTCCTGGGCTTTGATGGTTTATGTAGTTGGAAATATTGTGAATGTAGTAGGATGGCACTATCAAATATTCTCATGATGGTAAATTTCAAGGGACAATGCGATGTGGGGGACATTGAAGTAGAGTGGATGAACATGAATGCTCAGATGATGAGACATGATCACTAATCAATATGTTGTCTACCAAGGTTTGAAATGTAGAGCATGATTCAATGTCGTGACCTGGCAATCAGTGGTATATACAGAACTAGTGTTCATGGTAATTTCATAGTTTGGGACGCGATGGGTTAATAGGCCTAATTTTAGGTAATACCAAGAGGCCTTTGTGAAGAAGATGGTGAAATATTTCGGATAATGGGGTGGACAAGATAGGCATGGGATAGATGTAGGGATCCGTATGAGGTGTGTGGTTATTAGATGGCATGAGGTCAAATGGTGGAGGAGTGGGTCATGATTCAGATGTGGGACGAACCCTAGTATGAGGAATGGACTTGGGTGGAGGTGAAGATGTACAATGTGATGGATTAATGAGTAGATGTGAGGCAATGACAATGGCTCAAACATAAATCGAGAGCATCGAGTCGAGCTAATATGTGTTGGATATTGGGATGTGGAGGTGACAGGGTTGGAGAAGGTGGAGAACGAGACCCTATTGGATAAGGGGTGAAGTATGAGTGTGATGTAGAGTCTGCATGCGATGACAATGGAGGTGAATGGAATAAACTCATAGATCGTGATGCTGGTTGGAAGGGTAGGCCACAAAGTGGTGAAAATGACATCTGGAAGGTGGTCAGCATAGGATTTGGCTATGGATAACAACATGTACGATATGGAGGTATGCGCATAGAAGTGGTTTTAGAAACATGCAAATGAAGGGCTTGAGAATATGCAGACATCTCACTTGGAAGTGGGGAGGTAGACATGAAGGACATGCATGATGAGGTGTGTATCCTCAATTGGGAGGGTGGTAGGTTCCTAAAATATGGTGAGGGGAAGAGGATGGTGAGTAGGGGTTCCTCGTATCCTTTGGTGGAGGTGGAGGATACTATTGTGTGTGAATATGGGATCTTTCCTCCTTTTTGTCAAAGGAGGATAGGGAGACATGACTGTATCATGAACGAGGTGAGTAGGATGACCCTGTAAGGCAAGGCAAAAGGCATAAATATGGAGTGTGATGGTATTAACTAGAGGAAGGTGAAGAGTATCTGGTCTGAAGAGTAGCAGGTGGTCTAGCTAGATCAACCGGTGTAATTGATACTGGGGGTGGTGCTAGATGGCCCTACATGGTAAGACACTAGGATGGTGGTAGCAAGTGTGTACGATCGCGTATCTCTACTGATGGTATACCAATAAATGATGTGAATCCTACAAAAAAGAGACAAATACTAGCAGCATATAAATGACATAAAAAGCAAAAGTAATGTATAATGCAACTATAAAAATAAAAGGTATGCTTGTATTGTGATGTGCATAGTGGGCGATGCATGTGTGAATAGCAGTGTATACTATTTGTGATAGTGAATGCCTATGTAGGCTAGGCATTGAATGCAAGTAGGTGAAGGATATTAATAGGTTCGGGTTCAATGAGACCCTTGATATTAGCCAAATTGTAGGCACCTAAATTGAATCTATGTGTGATTATGAAGGGGCCCAACCAGTTTGGGGTAAAATTGTCTCGTTGTTGGCAAGGTCAACTTGTGACTTGCTGGTTCTATTTGAGAACTAGATCACCAATTTTGAATTCATGTTGATGTACCTTACTATTGTAGGCATGATGAAGGCGATATTGGTATACATTTGTGTGCTCAATGGCATGGATACAATGCTCATCAAGGAGTGTTAGTTGATCAATATGGGTTTGATGAGCAATGTCATCATCAATGAATTCATTCATAGATAATATCAAGGAAGGTATATCAAGTTTGAGGGGCATGATGGCTTCGGTACCATACACCAGTGAGAAAGGGGTTGCCCCAGTTATAGTACATATGATAGTACAACAAGCCCACAAATCTAAGGGCATTTGATTATGTCAGTCCCGATGAGATTTTGCTACTATTTTACAAAGTATTGAATAGATTATTTTGTTTGTAGCTTTTGTCTGGCCATTACCCTATGGGTAGTTTGAAGTAGATAAGCTATGATGGATGTTAAATTTGGTGTAGAGGGCATGAACAATTTTATTATTGAAGGATTTCCCATTATTAGAGATGATTTGGAAAGGAATTCCGAAGTGACATATGATATGGTCTATGATGAATATTGCAATCTTGGCTCTTGTGGTTTGGACAAGTGGGATGGCTTCGACCCACTTTGTAAAATATTATATGGCTGTAATGATGAATTTGTGACTGCTTGATGAAGTGGGTGTAATTTTTCTGATAAGGTCGAGGTACCATTGAGATAAAGGCCACATGGATTGGATACGTTGGAACGCTTGAGATGGAATATGTGTGAGGTTTGTATGTTGTTGGCACTTGACACAGCGTCTCACGTATTCACAACAATCATGCTCCATCTTTGGCTAGTAATATCCCGTGCAAAGGACATTTTTTGTGATTTCCATGCCATTGAAGTGGCCACTGCAAGTACCATCATGGGTTTCTTGTACAAACCATTGAGATTCATGGTGTTCTAGGAAACACAAGAGGATGCCATCATAGCTATAGTGATAGAGGATGTCCACCAATAATGTATAGTGAATCGATATTTGTTTTAATGCTCAGTGATGAGCATGTGGCATGTCGCATGGTAGGAATCCTAACTTGATATAATATTTTATCTGTACAAACCAAGGGTCATGTGGTTAAATATCGACCATGTTAATACCACCATAATCTATAGGAGATGTAGGCAATATGGCAGATTGGATGAGTATGTGAACGAATACATATGTGGTATCTAATAATGGGATTTATGGTATTAATGATCCTAAGGAGGCTATTGTATTCGCAAAATGGTTTGATGATCATTGAGTAGCTTCGATATCACACCACTCAAATCAAGAAAGAAACTATTATGCAATATGTTTGGATTATTGTATAACTGGACAACGACATTGCCATGTCTCTTTCACTTGGTTCACTATCAAGAGAGAATCGCCTATGATGTGGAGGCATTTGATATGCATGGCATGAGACTATTTTAATCCTATGGGACTATTTTAATCCTAGTATCAAAGGCTTCATATTTTGCATTCTTATTTGTATAAGGGAAGTCCATAATCCTAGTATCAAAGGCTTCATATTTTGCATTCTTATTCATTCTTATTTGTATAAGGGAAGTCCAATTTAAACAAGAAGGGAAGTGGTTCCCCTTTGGGTGTGAAGAAAACAATGCCTGCACCCCAGTGTGAGTGCATCAGAAGCTATCAAAGTATAGGGTCAAGTCAGCTAGTGTTTTTGACCTGCATCGGAAGCTATCAAAGTATAGGGTCAAGTCAGCTAGTGTTTTTGGGTCAAAATATTCTTTAGCTTCTGTTATGTGGAAGATGGAATCGTTAGGAAGCTGAATGAGGAGGGGTTGATCATCAATCAAGGGAGCTTCTACAAGTTGGTCTATGATGACCTATCATTTAATGGACTTTTGCAAGATGAACTCTAGGTTTAATTTAGTTAGAAGCATGATCCATTTTGCTATTTAGAAGTTGTGACAGCTTTTTTTCATCATGTACCAAAGGGGGTTGTCTTGGGTGATAACAACGGTTGTGTGGTAAACCATGTAATGGTGAAGTTTCTACGTAGAAAGACTATAGCTAGGCATATATTTTCCATGTACCCATATCTAAATTTGTAGTTGACTAGCATACAACTTATGTAATATATGGCTTGCTCTTTTTTGATCACATTCTTTTGTGCTAGCAATGTACCTAGTGCAAAATCTATGGCTGAGATGCATAAAATTTGAGGTAGCTTTAGGTATGAGGGAGACATAACTGGTGGGAAAGTGAGGTAAGATTTGATAGCATCAAAGGCCTGTTGGTAGTTATCATCCCATTTAAAATTGACTCCCTTTTGTAAGAGATGGTTGAACGGTTTGCAGTTGTCTGATAGTTGTGCAATGAAGTGGTGAATGGAGATTATCTTGCCCTAGAGGCTGTGTAGTTATTTTAAGGTAGTAGGTAGGGGCATCTCAATGATGGCCTTTACTTTGTTAGGATCTACTTTAATTCTACATTGGATGATAATGAACCCTAATATTTTACCTGAAGTAGCTCCAAAGACACACTTATTTAGGTTAAGGTAGACATTATGTTCTAATAACTGATCAAATATCTGGAAAAGATCATCTAGGTGTTGCGAGCATTTCTTAGACTTTGTGATGAGGTTTTCTACATAATATTCCATGATTTTGTGCATGTAATCATGAAATATATAAGTCATGGCACGCTCATAGGTTGCCCCAACATTTTTAAGGCCAAAAGACATGACCTTATAGCAAAAGGTCCCCTAAGGGGTTGTGAATGATTTCTTAGGTTGATCAACGAGGTTGATCTTGATTTGGTTGTAAAAATACAATCCATACATGAGGGAGATCATCTCATGGCCTATGATAGAATCAACGAGTGAGTCAATGTTAGGTAGTGGGAAGTTGTCTTTGGGATAAGCTTTGTTTAAATCATGAAAGTTAATGCAAACACAGACTTCATCGAATGGTTTTGGTACTGGAACCATGTTGGAGACCCTTTCAAGATAATCTATGAGTACTATAAAATCCATGTCGAGGAGCTTTTGTAGCTCAATTTTGATGAGTAACGCAATGGTTGGGTGCATGCATCGTAGATTTTGTCTTACGAGTTTAGCATCTTTATCTAGCATGAGGTTGTGGACTACAAGGGTAGGATCGAGGCCTAACATATCTTTGTAAGACCACATAAATATTTGAATATAATTTCAAATGAAATCAGTGAACATATTCTTGAGTGGAAAGGCTAGCGGCTATCTTAACGATGTGGGAATTTTCAAGGTTGTCATTGATATCTACATTGATGGTTTCTTCTATGAGCATGCACGAGAACCATCACATAATTTCTCTAGAATTAGAATGAGGTGGAGGTCATAAATGACCTTTGAAATGTCATACTCATCATCTAGATAGATGTCTATGTGGTGCACCTATGGTATGTGAGGTGGTGTAGAGGATGGAGTGTTTGTAGTACGTAATACATGAGGTGAAATTAGGAAATATTGGGGTGCTGGTATGGGTGAAATGCATGCACGATTGATGAAATTAGGGTTTGGTGTGTCATCATGGGTTGGATGGTGTGTATCAAAGTGGGGATAAAAGATCCACCTTGACCATATTAACCGATGCTATGGGGGATGTTGGTGGTGAAGAGGCTGATGATGATGACTCAATAATCTGTGACCATTCTAAAAGGCTTAATGAAGGGTACAAGATAAACAATGGAGAACATGGTTGAGTAGCAACTCGATGAAGTTGCCAGTGTATAGACATAAATATAGCTAAATATATTGGCAATGGTAGTGGAGATGGCATGTCATGCTTTGGGTGATGAGCATTTAAGGATAGGGCTACAAATTGGCTTATCAAATCATGATAATGTGGTGTCAAAACAAGGGGATTCTTGAAAGAAATAACATCGAACTGTGATGGTAGAGTGAGATGATGGGTTGTCCTATAGGATGTCCATGTCAATGTACTATTCCAAGGTGTGTGTTGGAAGTGGAGAAGGGCATAGGGAAAGGTCTTGTAACTCATCCTAAAGCATGTGGATGGCAATGGGATGGTAACCTAATCCATATTTATCCATAGGAAATTATACATGGGTTAATGGATGTACACAACCCTTGTTCATAGCGACCTAACCCAAAATATGCACTAATGAAAGCATCGAAAATAGTGTAAGGTGAAGTGAGGATTGGCCATATGGTCCAATGTACCAAAAAAAAGCTAGATTATGGTGGTGGAGGGACTACATGTAGGAGTGAAGAATAAAATCTTGCATAAACAAAGTTGGTTTGATTTTTGAGGGATCCAAAGTTGGTATGATTTTTGAGGGATCCAAATTGTATGATGGTTTCTACGGTCAAAATTGAGGCTGAGGGATGATCAAAGTATTGCATGGACTGGATGACATGTGGATGTACACAGGCAGCACACACGTTGTAATCCCTTGGGCCTAAATTTGTCATGAAAATGGAAATGCATGGTGATGTACATGTGCAATATAATATTCTATTATAGTGGTAGTGGAAGGGTGTAGTAGTTGGCCATCAAGGCGAGAAGCTCACTGCTCCCACTCATGAAATTCAACTATGGGAATTGTTAAGGAGGACGAGAGGGTGTCAACATTGGACTATGCTAGGAGGTAATTGACCTAGGCCATGGGCGAAAGGTAAGGGGATATGTTTTCAGCATAGGGAGGATAAGGGTTTCCATTAGGGAATATAGGTGAGGTGGAGCAACATGACGTGAGGAAGAATGCAATGATGGTTGTGGTATCATGGGTGGAATTTTAGATGATGATGCTTATGATGGTGATGGTGGCCATAAGGATAATGGGGAGAAAGGTATGGAAGTAGGGTTAGGTGCTGTAGAGCTAGTGGTGTTGACATTGATGTGTGTGTCCTTGATGAGGATTGTGGTAGTGATGTGGATGTTGGGGATGATGTAGATGCTCCAAAATATTGATGGAAAGATACGAGAAAGAGTTGCATGGAAGAAGAGGAAGGTGTAGGTGGAAGATCTATGATGTTACAAAATTTTAAGGGTTCCTCATTGATAGGGATGCAATGGACAAGTCCATCATGGATGGATTTAATGTAATGGTGTACTATGGAAGGAAAGCATTGCATATCCCTAATCCATGGGTGATCTAGGAGGATGTTATACTACATCTCACCTTGGATGATGTGAAAAAATATGAAGATGGTACGGATACCTACTTAGATGGGTAAGACAATGGATCCTACCATGGGTTTCATGGAACCATCAAATGCATGAAGGTCGAGATATGGAATGGTAAAATGGGCTGGTGGGATATGCAAGTGATGCAATGCCACTATTGAAATAATACTAATAGAAGAACCAGTATCAATGAGAACACATTATGTCATTGATGGTTTCTTGGATATGGAGGGGAGGATCTGCTTATCAATTTTGCAATCACGTGATCATGGAAAATAATGGAGGGTTGAAGACATCGTGGGATGTTGCCTACAAATTTTACCAAGGCATTTGTATCATGTGTCTCTAGATCGATGGAGCGTAGGATGTCATTCAACACCTCATGATGGGGTTGAGATTTTTGTAGGAGGTCAAAATTGGATAGTTGAGTGGGGAATTTTGTAATTGGTGGGTAAGGCTACCACATATTGTAATAAAATTTTGTGGTGGAGGTGGTATGGTGCTAGGATTCATGGGGGACTGCAATGATGTGAGTTGGACTGGAAGAGAAACAATAGGTTTTGTATGGCACTATGGGTATCATTATTTATGTGTAGTAAGGGTAATCATACCCACTACACCATGTGATTGAGGATCGTATTGGACATTGTTGACTTCCCTAGATGGCCTTGAAGGATTGATTAGTGGTCTTTGGGGGTTAGTTACCCTAAGGTTAGGTAAGAGGTTCTGGAAGATCCTTAGGTTTTGATTTTGTGGGGCAAGAGGGTTTGAAACCTGGATGGTACCCCTATCAATTAGATATTGGACTTGAGCATGGAAAGAGTGACAAGAATCGATATCATGGCCACATTGTTGGTGGTATTGGCAGAAGGCTTGCTCGTTGTATCCATGAGACTTAGGTAGGTTTTTATCCAATGGTTGGATATCGGGTAATAAGATGTGATATCCTTCATATCACCTCTAGAAAAGGGTTGGCAATGATTTGAAAAGTGGGGTGAGGTTGCGTTGTTGGGCCTATGGGCGCATGCCATGAGGATGTTGAGGCCTAGGAGGGGGAGGTGCATTAGTTTGGAAGACTTGTCATTAAGGAAGATGGGGTTGTGGAACTGACGTGGGTGCTAAGGTAGCAACTGCCACTTGAATGACCTATGGCGATTGAGGGAAAGGTTGGTTGGATAAATTTCTATTAAAACATAAGTTAGAATTGTAGTTGAGCTTTTGTCTTAACTTTATTTTCTTGACTAGACCTTGATGTCCTCAATTACTTTGGCTTGGGCAATGACTTCTTCAAAGGTATAGCTTTGATGAAGTTGTAGAGATGTGGAAATGTGTTTGTGGAAACTCTTGGAGAAGAGTGTCACTAGCTCAGTGGTATTTCAGTGGTAGGGAGGCTATGTGTGAGATCATGGATGATCGATATCCATATCGACACAAACTTGATGACGGGTTCATCATCAACCTATCGTAAGGCATAGATGTCAAAGAAGTTAGACAAGCTTAGATGTCAAAGAAGTTAGTCTTCTTCTTAATTTTTATGGAAAATTGTTCTAGGAAGGAGTTGGAAAATTATTCAAAGGTATACATGATATGGTGTGGAAGCATGTTATACTAGTCTAAGGCTTATCTGTAGGCGAGAGGGAGAAGGTGCGTAACATAAGGGGTTGCTACTATGAAGCTGGTAGAAATTTGAGTGATAGTTACTGATGTGTTCTCTAGGATCTTCCTTACCTTTGTACTTATCAAACTTTTGGATATCAAAGTGGTAGGGGTAAGTTGGGATAGAAACTGATGGATGAATTGGATCACTGTAGAGTTCATCATATGTTGGTTTTTGTGGTCCATAATTGGTTGTGCATAAGTTTAATATCTTGATATGAGTTGGGATAGAAACTGATGGATGCTAGATTGTGCATAAGTTTAATATCTTGATATGAGTTGGGATAGAAACTGATGGATGAACGAGCTCACTAAAGAGTTCATCATATGTTGGTTTTTGTGGTCCATAATTGGTTGTGCATAAGTTTAATATCTTGAATTCATATCATAGGATCTGAAGCTTAGGTGTTAAGGACATGGAGGACTATGCTACAGTGGGTTTAGCTTAGGAATGTGGTGGGTATTGGAGTTTTTGTTCTTCCCAGTAATGAGGGGGAATTTTTGCAACTAGTCCTGGTAGGATGGGTGTTGAGCGATGTATCATGTTGCGGCTAGTGGGACACTAGGCTATGGAATGGTTGTTTGTTGGGGATAGTAATATTGTAATCGTAGGATGTGTTGTTATGGCATAGGTACCTACTAGGTAGGAACCTACTGTAATGGTTGGACCATAGGCAATGATGACCATAGAGGGGGAGGCATAAAGAAATTATATCCAGTAGGTAATGGTGGAGGTATTGAGGCTACTGGTGCTAGGGATGGTCAAGATAAGGTATCAAAGGATGAAATTTGTCTCTATACTAAAGTATGGGAGGTGGTGAAACTAAACTACGTAGAGTAGCCTATAGAGGTAGGGTTGTAGGTTGTGGGTCTTAATCCGTAGGTAGGGAAAAGACTAGTAGTTGGGGACTAAAAAGGAGGAGGTAACCTAAATTTTGATGTAGATGAAGGTTGAGAAAAGGATTGGGTAGGATACATTCCAGACACCACCTAAGATGGAGGTGGGAATAATGAGGAGGAAGAAGGGTAATATTCTAGGGTAGGAGCTTGGGAATCTAGAGTGGGGAATGCATCTCGATTGGATGAGAATTGTTGGTTGTTATTATTGGTATTGCATGTTTTGGGTTTGGAGAAGTGGCTGTGATAGGTCCTTAGAAATTATAAAGAATGGTTGTTGGGATGGTGATGGTTGGGATTCTTGGATGTGGTGTTTGGGGTGGTGCTTATTTCTCCTGTAAAGGGGTTGCTATTGTGTGGTTTGGAATAATGGTATCTGGGTACTTGTGGTAGAGGAAGGGTCTGAGATCATCCCTACAATAGGGACGAATGATGCAACCTCAAGGTGAGTGTGGTTCAACAAGGAAGATTCATTCTCAAAGAGGTATTGAGATAAACTCTAGAAGAAAGGGTGTGCAAAGGTGGGGCATGTAGGTGGAATCTACTCGTCTATGGTAAAGAACATATTAGGTTGTCCTAGAGTAGTGTAGATCATATGATCATAGAACATGGCATGTGTATTAGGTGATGACACAGGGAAGAAGAGTGGATAATCTTCAGTGAGTGAAGTGGCGAGGGCTTCACTAAAAGTGGACGTCTCACTGTGAGCCATTGTGTGTATATAGCGTGGATCAAACTCTGTATTGGATCATGTGTGTATGTGGAATTCCCCTTCGTGATCAAAGGAGGTATGCCTTGATTAGAAAGGGCACTAGGTGCCTCATCTATAGGGTGTGCTTGCTCGCATGCAAGACTACGAGTAACAATTGACATGATGATGTGTGTCGTGTGTCGTGTTATGACATTTTAAAATCACACAAAAATTAGAATCTATGGTTATGTATGTGATGTGTGAAGGGGGTTAGAAGCAACCCTATGGAGTGTGGACTCAAACCAAGGTGACAAGCTATGTGAGGCTGAACAAAAAAGTGTTACATGGTGTAATGTGCTGAAATCAGGTTGTGATCATGCAAGCAATGCTAAACTGGAATCAGTTCTAAATGCAAGAAATAAATTGTGTTGTTCATTTTAGTGTATTTTGATGTTGAAGCTTCCTAGGTATCATCATAGTTAGTGGAGTGAATACTATAGATAATCAAAAGTGTCATAGGTATCGAACCTCTTGCAACACCCAAATATGCAAAAAATAGAAAAATATCACGATGAGCAAATGGTGACCTGTATGGAAGGCAAGGTAAAATGATAGCCTAAAGGGGAGAACTCAATATGCTAGAATGAGCTCACTATGTCCTCTCATGAGAAGAGGTGGCACTATCTAAGATGTGCTAGGCATGGTCAAAAACCCCATGCTTTCGCTTCACCCTTGAGCGGGCTTAGTCAAGAACAACAATTACTGTATCCACGAATTATGTGATCCTTGTGGATGAAGGCATCTAATACTATCCCACTTTGAAGATAAATTTTGGTGATGAAATCCAGGAGCCCAGTCTCAAAAGTGGGGGTTTTTCGGTGATAAAATCCAAAAAACCACTTGTATGGCTACTATATGTCTCAAGAGGATGATATGGTGGAGGGTAAACTCCTGTCATACCAGTCTCAAATTATGGATTGGGGATGAAGTCCAATCTCACTATTTGTTTTTGAACCATGTGTGTGGGTTTGAGTTTGCTAACGATGATGTATAAAGCAATAAATCTAACTAAATGTTCTTTTGAAAAAAAAGTCTAGCTCTAGGTGTGCTTTTTGGAAGCAAAAAGGCTAAAGTAAGATGCATTTTGTAAAACAAATCTAGTCTTATGTACCTTTTGTAAAAGAAACTAAGACTTACAATGTAACACATATGATAAAATGGGTTTATGGAACCCTAATTTTAAAGGGTGAAAAAAATGTAAGAAGGATTTATACAAAGATAAATAGGCAATATTAAACTAAATATGTAGAAAGAAATATAACAATAGGCAATCTTAAACTAAATATGTAGAAAGAAATATAACAATTGGCAATCTTAAACTAAATATGTAGAAAGAAATATAACAATTGTGGTTTATCCAGGGGGTTTGTGAAAGAAATGGAGAAATCCTAATTTAATGATAATATAAGGAATAATTTGTATTTAGAAAAAGGAATATGAAACGGGTTTGTGAAAGAAATGGAGAAATCCTAATTTAATGATAATATAAGGAATAATTTGTATTTAGAAAAAGGAATATGAAACTTTCATTATTAAAGGTGCAAAAAAGAAATTTTAAAAATTCTAATAACTTAAATGCATGAAACGAGTTTGACTTTGATTTTTGTACAACTCCTCTGATTTTTGTATTTTTTCAAAGGAAATGTGCAAAAGGGATTTGCAAAAATCTAATTTTAAATATAACTTTTAAAATTAAAATCAAAATCAAATATGCATTACAACAAGAAAGAAATGCACAACTTATGCAACATGCGATTTGCAAAAAGAAATTAAAAATTTCTAAAAATAAAGGAAGTTGAACTTTCTTGTTTTGTGCAGGGTTTTGCAACTAAATTCAACATTTCTTGTTTTGTGCAGTGTTTTGCAACTAAATTCAACATTTATAGCATGATGGATGCGTAAGAAAAAGGAAGTTTACCAAATATACTGATGCGGTTACTAGTAAATATTTCTTCGCATTTAAATGTCAGAACAAAGAAAATTTTGGGGAATGCCTGGTTTCTGATGCTATATGTGGTCTGCTTTTATTCTCTGCTGCTCACCCCTCCATGATTGGAGGTTTTTAAGGCTTCTAGGGTCAATTCATAGGCTAGGGGCAAATCAAATCTAGAGGCCTAAAATCCGTATTATGAAGTTTTGAGGGGGTTGTCAAGGCTTCAAGGACCTCTAGGATATCTAGATTGGTACCTACAACAACACATAAATAGCATATTGAGTTAGATTTGTGATAAAAATATTCCAACACAATCCTTTGTGGGGTCATTGTGGGGTCCCACCGGGCATGCCAAAATGAAATGTACAAAAGCTACTATTTTCTCAAACATAAATACACACATGTCTAGAAAATTTCTCTTTAATCATTTGAAATGGAATTCATAGGTTACAATTAGGTTACAATAAGGATTATAAGGAATCATTTTCATAATGAACATCAAATAGACTAATAGCTTCTCTTGGGTCTCTTGATGTAGGTGGGCTTATTGCATATGTGGGCCACCAATGTTGTTGATGTGGATGCTTTGTCCCCTATTTTATGATATGAAAAACAAGGTTAGAATTTTTGGGGGCTTGCCTTGGTTAGACCCCAATCATATTGATAAAATATGATAAAAACAAGAAATTAAATTGTACTAAAATGTAATAAAAACTATGGAAAAAATCATAATATCATCAAATAATGCTTACCTAACAAATTTGGGGTGATTGGAGACTTGTAGACCCAATTCACAGGCCGAGGGGTGAATTCAGCTGTAAGTGGTTTTTGTTGGATATCCTTGCACGAATGGGCTCCTCAGGTACTTTAATGTTGTTGACCTGGTTTAGATGTTCGTATCTACATTTCTGATTGCATTTTTATAGAGTTTCTATACTTTGGCCAAAAGGAGAAAGAGAGATAGAATGAGGGATTAGGTCCACTATTTATAGATAAACCTAAGGTGTAGGGGGTGTGGTTTGGTGAACTAAACCACAAGGTTAGGTTCTATGGTGGTTAGGTTAGGGTTTGTGAGATATCATCCCCACATTCCCTTAAGAAATATCTCATCCTCATACATGTGTGAGGAGAAATTAGGGTTAACTAGGATTAGTCAACTCTAAGGTTAGATTAGGGTTAGGTTAGGGTTTCCTAAGAAATATCCTAACCAACTTTGTGCACACACATGTGGGTGGGAGGGAATAATTAGGACTAATTAGGGTTTAGGAACCTAGTTAACATTTTTAATCCAAAAAGTACACTTTAAGTGAAGTCACTTTGAAATTAGAATTAGAATTAATTCTAATTAAGACTTTTTGGGAACTAATAGCCATATGGGTCCTAATTAAGTCTAGTAAGGGCGTAAGTGGCCTTAGGTGATTGATGAGTGATCCTTTAGTGGATGCAAGGTGGTTATGATGTGGATTGCATATTTTAATAGGGTTTTGTACCTATAAACTAGTGAAATGGTCTATGTAAGTCTATGATATGCTATGCTAATCTAGAGCGATCTACGCTAGTCTACGCATATCTAGCATAGTCTACGCATGTCTACAATAGTCTATGCAGGTCTAGATGTATCTAGAATAGTCTAGATTGATCTACAATAGCCTAGAGATGTCTAGGATGGTCTATGTAAACCTACAAGTGTCCAAAAAGATCTACAAATACGTAGAGGTAGCTATGTGCGACTTTTAAGTGTCTACAATAATATATTTAACACAAATTTTATCAATGTTGAGCTACAGTCTAATATTGGACTTTCCATCTAAGAATGAAGGGCTATCTATCTTTTTATAAATAAATATCACTAACTATTTTTATGAATTATACATTTCACTAATGATTAATAAACTATTTAGGCATCAATTACGAAAGTTACAATATTTATAAGGAGTACCTAATCATTTTTAAATTTAGATGTAATGGTTTACTATAGTTTTAGGATTTAAAAGTTTAAAGATATCTAACTTCCCAACTTCCCAAGGATTGCTTGACAAAAGGTGACCATGAAACAAAAATAAAGTTATGCATAAAATAAAGCATTAAGGTATTTTACTATATCTAAGAATCTTATGCGGTTAGGGATTCCCTAACAAAACATATTGATTCATACGATCCAATGCCTCTTAAAGTATGATAATGATAAACATTTTATTACCATTCAAGGCTAGAAACTTGGATCAATTACTAAATACTCACTAATAACCTATTTTCACATATCAATATCCTAAAAGGTTCTCTATTGTTGTATTTTATCTATATAAACATATAAATTTACCTTATGGGTCTACTTAGTGGTCTTTTACTTCACATATAGCACCACATCACTAACACAACATAAATTCCAACATTATAAACTTTATACACAATCAAAAGCTTTTCATCGATGACAAACATCAGAATATAGTTTGGAAACTATAACATATGGAAAATTTTATCAAACAATCATGTTTGATATAACTTAACAAAAGAAGATCAACCTTGGAGATCTGATAATGATATAACAATAGCAAATAAATAAAACATGTGATTCACACATCGTTAGAAAATGAGGGCATCACACATCACACCAAATAGTGAATGGTAAAGACCATTTATCACAAATTCTCCCCTCTATAATTTTGATCCGGTAGAATATGCAGTAAATAAATTTTTGCCAAATTGAATTTGTTAAACATTGATATTCAAATCAATCTATACTCCTAATTGTCAAAGTTTTAAAGTTTTCCCCTCTATAATTTTGATCCGGTAGAATATGCAGTAAATAAATTTTTGCCAAATTGAATTTGTTAAACATTGATATTCAAATCAATCTATACTCCTAATTGTCAAAGTTTTAAAGTTTACCATACATAAATATTTGCTACGACTTCTCAATTACATCGGTGGTTTTTCTTTGCAATTTTTGTTTTTCTATTTCTCAATAACAACTCAAATGAAATGAATGCTATACACCAAAATAAAATCTTAGTCAACATTCTTTGGAGAAATCTAAGTCTATATCAGGGCATCAAATACATTATACAAGGGCCTCCTTCATAAAATCAAGAACATTAACAAACCCATTTCAATTCAAAATATATACAACACATATACATTAGTCCCAAGCTATCACCAATGAATGGTTTCCTAAGAATGATATTATAAAACTAATCAATAAGCTCAATCTATGCCAAGATTTTAAATTTCCATCACAATTCGGCTAATGATTCTAGAATACTTCCATGGTCTTCATATACATTAGTCCCAAGCTATCACCAATGAATGGTTTCCTAAGAATGATATTATAAAACTAATCAATAAGCTCAATCTATGCCAAGATTTTAAATTTCCATCACAATTCGGCTAATGATTCTAGAATACTTCCATGGTCTTCTTGTCCTTTGATAGTATTTGGGCTATAATGGGTCAACATACCCAAATCCTCACCCTCTAATATGCACCATATATTTTAGGAAATCAAAATACTAATAAAAAAAATCCATTTCGGCTAATGATTCTAGAATACTTCCATGGTCTTCTTGTCCTTTGATAGTATTTGGGCTATAATGGGTCAACATACCCAAATCCTCACCCTCTAATATGCACCATATATTTTAGGAAATCAAAATACTAATAAAAAAAATCCATTTTAGAGTTAAACCTATTCTTTGGAGGAGATGAATGATTTCATATAGACTGTGTGCCTGGACGTAAACAATATGGCCAGACCAGTTATTCAATATTGATGATTTAGTGATAATATAGCAACTAGAAGTATCATCACAACCAATAATTCTATGTTATTTATATAAAAACAAAGAAAATACAAGTCACCAATGCTCCATAATCACGTACAAGAAGCACACTTGGATAATTAAATATGTAATATTATTATTCAAATACAAAATGTCGAATAGCCCTGACATGATTTACTTGATAAAGGATACAATTCACTTCTCTTATCCAACCTTAATTTAAGGCAACGCTTCTAAGCTTTAAAATCCTGAATGCCCATAAGATGAGCTTGGTTTATCTTTATAAAGGATTGAATATCCCGAATGATGGTGACACCTAAGTGGTTGTCGACTACCAAGTGTCATCCTCCTTGACACTTTTATAAAATGGTTGTCGACTACCAAGTGTCATCCTCCTTGACACTTTTATAAAATAATTGTACACTCTATTATTATTTTATAATGTTTGTTTTTATAATTCTTTACATTTCTTCATATAAAATAATTAAATATAAATGTACCCAAAAAAAAAAAATGTCCGTTAAGCCATCACCAAGAAATGCGATTAGACTTGTTATGCAATCATAACATTATGCAATTACAGGTAAAAATAATTCAATATGCAATAACAAGGAGTATGCTCCTATATGCTATTATTTCGATGAGATTCCATGTACCCATGAGCCATGGTGCATTAAGCACCACACCCTATATGCTATTATTTCGATGAGATTCCATGTACCCATGAGCCATGGTGCATTAAGAACCACACATCATATCCCACTTTACATGAAGTGAAAAACCACTATCTTCCTCTAGAAGGTGGGTACCTGGTTCCTCGATTTCCTCTGCCCTACCAACTTGGAAGATAAGAACATGTTCCTACACTCATAAGTATATTAGTAGGATCTCATTCCAAAAATAATAGGAAGCAAATAGATAACTAAATAGAGGGATGTTACATTCTCAGTATATCAGTAGGATCTCATTCCAAAAATAATAGGAAGCAAATAGATAACTAAATAGAGGGATGTTACATTCTCAAACACAGTCCATGTGTTTGTGTGTTTGTAATTATAGTTATGCATATGCATACCACATTAATACTCAAATATTCATACATCATCATGCTAACTCTTTTAAATCTTCATTCATAAGCTAAAATGAAACATGTATTATAAAACTAGAACAACATGCATATATATACCTATATCTATCAATATTTAGGTATATATCAATTCTCAAACAAATAATATATCAGTTTTCAAAAAAATATAGAAATTATTTTTTTTCATGATAGCCACATCTTCCCATGTGGTGTTCCTATCAGAATAGTGGTCCAACTGGACCTTGCACTGTTCCATATTTTTATTTCTCAATTGCTTTATTCTAAAATTGAGGATCCGAACATGGTAGACTTCAATGTGTTAGGGGCCTGATATCTGTAAGTGAGAAACATTCCATATGTGTGAAGGATTAGCCACATATTTTTGGAGTAGTGATACATGGATAGTATCGTGGATCTTAGATAAAGTGGGTGGTAGGGCCAATTTTTAGGTGATTGAACGGATTTTATCAATGATATCAAAAGGTCCTACAAACCTATGGCTGAGTTTGGTAGACTTAATAAAGATTTTGGATGGATTTACTCACAAGAATACTCTATATCCCATAGATAATTCTCTTGCCATTCTCTTAATATCAGCATTGCCATTCTCTTAATATCAAGATTGCTCTTTTTTCAATATGAGGCTTTGTTAAGTCTTTGGTGAATTTACATCAATATGAGGCTTCGTTAAGTCTTTGGTGAATTTACATCAATTACTCTTCCATTTGTTTCAGTATGTTCATATCGATCACTACTTGATCCTCTGGATTATCAGAAGGTAAAGGTGTTCCATACCTTCCAAAATATTTCTTCTATTTATTTTTTGTTTTTTTGGTCCATATAATACTTTTGTAAATTAATATTTTGGATGGATTTACTCACAAGAATACTCTATCTCCCATAGATAATTCTCTTAGCAGTCTCTTAATATCATCATAATTCTCTTGGCAGTCTCTCTTAGTATCAGCATAAAAGAGATAATTCTCTTGGCAGTCTCTCTTAATATCAGCATAAGAGAGATAATTCTCTTGGCAGTCTCTCTTAATATCAGCATAAGAGAGATAATTCTCTTGGCAGTCTCTCTTAATATCAGCATAACTCTTTTGTCAATATGAGGCTTCGTTAAGTCTTTGGTGAATTTACATTAATTGCTCTTCCATGTGTTTAAGTATATTCATATCGATCACTACTTGATCTTTTGGATTGTGTTTCAGTATATTCATATCGATCACTACTTGATCCTTTGGATTATCACAAGGTAAAGGTGTTCCATACCTTCCAAAATATTTCTTCTATTTATTTTTTTGGTCCATTTAATACTTTTGTAGCATGACTGCTACAATAGGTCATCCTTGACTATAATTTTCTTGTATTCATAAAGTTGTATAATTTTCTTGTTTTCATAAAGTCTTTACTTGACCTGAGTTAGAGTCAATTCCTTTATAGTATTCTTGGCCAAAAGTGAGATCTAACCACCTTTATTAAAATTTTAAAGAGAGCCCTATGTGCCTAAAGCCAATCTATTCCCAACCATTACTTAAATGCCATCTAGTTTTTCCAATCTATTCCCAACCATTACCTAAATGCCATCTAGTTTTTCCTTGAGGTAAGGTAATTTGGGGATCCTTACTCAATATTCCATCATAAATCTAAGCCTTTCTAGTATACCTCTTATCAAACTAAATAAAGCCATCATGCCATCAATAGTTCCACTATATTTTAAAATATGAACTTATTTATCATATATTCTTATTTTAAAAGAGAGGGTATAGCTTGGCTATTGCTACATTTAGTTCCACTATATTTTAAAATATGAACTTATTTATCATATATTATTATTTTAAAAGAGAGGGTATAGCTTGGCTATTGCTACATTTTATGTGTTGCCTCCTCAGCTGGTTCCTTCTTATTGGTTCTATAGGGGCATTGAATAGCATAATATACCCCAATGCATATGTAACAACCATCATGATGAGCTTTGTTCTTCCTGCTCTATTCATTCCTGTCTCACTGTGGAGATTGATTCTTCCATTGAATTCTATGTAAAGGAATTGCAATTATTCTTATAGTTCTTCTTATCTTGTTCATCCGGGGCATTGAATAGCATAATATACCCCAATGCATATGTAACAACCATCACGAGGAGCTTTGTTCTTCCTACTCTATTCATTCCTGTCTCACGGTGGAGATTGATTCTTCCATTGAATTCTATGTAAAGGAATTGCAATTATTCTTATAGTTCTTCTTACCTTGTTCATCCTTGTTGTTTTGAAACCTATCTTTGTCTCTATTTCTATCATCTCTCATGTAATGGTATCCACCTTTAAAATTTTTAGACTTATTTCTATCATCTCTCATGTAATGGTATCCACCTTTAAAATTTTTAGACTTATCCTTGGCCCCTCTTGCTGATCCAAGATATTTCCTCTTCCCTCTTGCTGATACAACATATTTCCTCTTCCTACTCTTGTATTTTTCAATATTTTGATAATAATATTTTTTTGTCTTAACTATCCAAAATGATCTATATCACATGCTTCAGATAGATATGTAGGTTTCACTAAACCTACATGAGATCCATTCAATGGATGTAGTCCCATGATAAATGTTTATACCTTTAAGTTCCTCCCTTTGGTCGTAATGTGGTACATATTTTAGCAATTGAACAAATCTTTGGTAGTATTCTATGACAAACATGCTTTTTTGCACATTAGTGATTTTCCATATAAAACTATTGCTTTCTTGTTGCACATTAGTGATTTTCCACATAAAACTATTGATATAGAAATCTATCTCTACATTATTTTAGAAATGTATCCGGAATGTATCCAATGGAACATCTGTAGCCTAACGTGTTTATTCCTCTTATATGTGTTCCACCAATTCAATGTTAGTCCTACCATGATATTTTTTGATTTATATGAAAGGGGATTAATAGTATAATACTCCTTGCTTCACTTATACAGTTCTCTACTGCCTCGCCTATCACCTTTACCCTCAAATTTAGTGATGTCAATATTTTCTCAAAAATTTATTTAATTTAATATTTAGTGATGTCAATATTTTCTCAAAAATTTATTTAATTTAATATTTTCTCAAAAAATTATTTAATTTATTCACCTTAGTGATGTCAATATTTTCTCAAAAATTTATTTAATTCAACCCAAAGAATTTAATTTATTTAATTCAACCCAAAGATTGAAACCTTTAGTTAAATTTAATGATGTCAATTTTTTCTCAAAACTTTATTTTATTTAATTCAACCTTTAGGCAAATATTCTTGACCTACTTCTAGATCCTTCCTTTTTCCTTTTAGGAAAATATTCTTGACCTACTTCTAGATCCTTCCTTTTGGATAAATTTTCAATCAATTTTTATTGTTGAAAATTTAGTGATGTCAATTTTTTCTCAAAACTTTATTTAATTCAACTTGAAGATTGGAACCTTTAGGTAAATATTCTTGACCTACTTCTATTTGGATAAATTTTCGATCAATTTTTATTTTTGAAAATTTAATTCTTGTTGATGAGCCAAATTTACCCTTTGCTATTCCATTTGCTTAATCATTTGGGTTCTCTATTGTTCCATGTGTTTCTTTGTTCCTGTGACTAAACCCTTCATAGTTCCATATGCTCTTACTACTGATTCATTTGTTCCTATAACAATTGTATCATTTTAGCCAAAGGAACAATTGTTTCATTTTAGCCAAATTATCCTCTCTTTGAGGAATTTTATTAGCTGTAGGTTCTTTTTCCTTATTGACAACTCTACGGGGTTCTTCTACCCCAAATTCTCTTTTTGACTTTCTTATGAGTCTCCTTAGTCCCTTTCTCATACCTTCAACAAGTGTCTCTGACTGAGCCATTGTAGTTTTTCTAAAAGAGCTCTCCATTTGCTTAGATGCAAAGCAAGAGCTATGTCAATTGAAATTTACGCAATCATGATCTAGAGTTTCACAACCTAGGCTTTGATACCAACTGTAACAACCTAGGTATAACTCGCCTAGTTGTCCATTCTAGACTTGCTCTCTAGAATTACTAAGAAATATTTTTGGCTTTACATGAAGTTAAAATCATAGTTAAACTATTGTTCACCCAACTTATAAATAGTACATAGACATAGATTACTCATTTCAAGAAAAATGGCCATTGCAAACGGTATCTTGAGTGGTCAAGATTAGCCAAATCCTGTAAAAGGTGCCATGTTGTGAACTTATTCTCCATACTAGAGTTCTAAGAAGTTCACAATAAGAGGTTTTCCTTCTAGAGTCCATAATACCTAGAAAGGTGTATGCATAGTTTTCCCACCCCGTAGCATGAAGGACATAGGGTTCTCTGACCTGTGCTTTGTCCTTTGTTTGTATAAACTATGCTAGGGATAACATTAGTATGCCTAGTGCCTAGTTGTAGACCATCAGCTTGTGGACACAACCAAAGCCCTCCAATTCTTTGTCCAGGTATCCCAAGTCATGTTGCAACTAATGATGAGATGTCCTATTCCATCCCATCATTGGACCTTCTAGCCTCAAATACTAGCACTTCTAATGACGGGTTACTTCTAGCAATTTTGTAGCTGAACTGTGATCATGAGATCCCCTCATGGTACTACTCAATTTGATAGCCTAGAATAGTGTCTGATTTCATCTTTCATTACTCATTATTAGCAAAAGGTCCACTTTCCCATTAAAGTTTAATAGAAAATAACTATCACTGATTCACGATGGCTGCCACTAACAGTCCATCATCGTTGGATGATTGCTTGCCTATCTTGGCAAATCTACAAAAAAAAATGTTTATGTTTCACCATCAATACCATTAGGTAAGCTTGCTTTAAATAAATGTTTCATTATGATTGAGGTGGTAGTTTAGAATGATTTATATTGGTGTTCCAAAGTTTATTGTAACCAAGCTCTAATTTTTCAGAGCTACCATCAATTCAAGACCATATTTTACAAGGTACATTTGAGTAGAATTCTTTTATATTCTAAAGACATAAAATTTTTCCCATTAAATAAAACGGTATAAAATCTCTCTAGCTTAGAAATCTTTCTGAAAAGATTTACAATTTCAGAAAATATACTAAAACAAAAGCCCATATAATATTAAAAATAAAGCTTCTCTATTATTCAATTATAATTCTAAGTCCATATAAATTAACCTCTATCTATCAACTTATAAAATAAAAGTTCTTTTCTATATACCAAATATTTTGCAAGCAAGACAAATACAACCTAACTATGAGTATGAAGGACCTCCTCATCTTGGGTGGATTAGAAAATGACTAATGTTAATTCACAATAATTACCAATAATTACCCCTACAACTATTAGTTTTGGGTAAAATATTATCCTTTTCGATGAATTTATGCCATCCATATCAATGGAGTAGTTATGCCATCCTTCTCGATGGTTTACATCATAATATTTGTTTATCTTCTATGTTTACCATCCTCCTCGATGAATAGGTCAAGTTAAAACTAATTTTGTATTTGAAAAAGTCTTGGTTTAGATGAAGATACATTCCACCACATAATATTATTTTGTATATATCCTTGGTTTAAATTATCATCAATTACATACTACCTTTTAATACCATAAAAAATAACATTCATTAACATTAAAAGATAAACCAAATAAATTTATAATAGCTTGAACTATATTAATTATTTATTTTTAAATATAACTACATGCTAAGTTATATGCTAAATTTTCTTTACTCGTTAGCTAGAGGATTCATGCTCATTTAGCAAATAAGGTACGTCTTAAAACTAAAATATAATATAGTAAAAAGGAAATATAATATAGTAAAAAGGAAACTGAACTTTTAGAAAAGGTTAACCAAAGTTCCATTAGTCTAACCATTATTAGATTAGACTTTTATTATCAATAAGGAGTCATGTTTCTTATATTAAAAAAATAATTTCCTTAAAGTTTTTCTAATCTATAAGGTCAACCCACATCTTCATTTAAACCCAATCTATCAACTTCTATCAACTTTTAAGCCCTTTTAAACTATATAAAAAAGATAAAGTAAATCAGACAATTCACATTCAATAATCAATGTCGATCTAAAACAAACAAGTCACTAATTTATTTTATGATAGTTCAAAAACCCGTAATCTACACTATACCATCAAAATTCAAAGTATTTAAAAGTCTAAGCCTGCTATTTTATGATAGTTCAAAAACCCGTAATCTACACTATACCATCAAAATTCAAAGTATTTAAAAGTCTAAGCCTGGTAAAGTTTATCTAAAAAATTCATCTATTTACCAATTTTTAGACAAGTTTTAGTTAATCTCTCTTCTTTGCTGAATAAACTTTAATAAGTATATTTCAACTTTTTTATTATCGTTATCTACTTCTACTAAGTTAGGGATTTCTCAGTATTCTCTTAACATGAGTAAGTCAAATTACCTAAAGTCTACTAAGTACTTTGTGAAGAAACAAATACACATTGGAATAACATAGTCTACATTTTCTGCTAATAATTTCATAAAAGAAGACAACTGTGACACTCATTAGAATCCTTACAGGTGTACACCATCAGAGGACCTCCATTTTGGTTTTAACTAAATATATAACACAGTTAAAACAAAGTATATCAACGTTGAGCTACAGTCTAATATTGGACTTGCCATCTAAGAATGAAGGGTTATCTATCCTTTGCTAAATAAAACTCAGTAACTATTTTAGTGAATTACACATTTCACCAATCATTAATAAACTATTTAGGCATCAATTACAAAGTCCAAAGGAAAGTTATAGAATTCATATGGAGTATGTACTTGTTTTTAAATTTAGATGTAATGGTTTACTATAGTTTCGGGATTTAATATTTTATAGATATCTCAACCGCCCAAGGACTGCCTGACAAAAGTGACCGCAAAACAACAATAAAGTTACGCATAAAAGAAAGCGTTTGGGAGTTCTACTATATCCAAGAATATTATGCGACTAGGGATGCCCTAACAAAAACATATTGATTCATATGATCCAACGCCTCTCAAAGTACGGTAATGACAAACATTTTATCACAATTCAAGGCTAGAAACTTTAATCAATTACTAAATACTCACTAATAACCTATTTTCACATATTGATGTCTTAAAAAGGTTCTCTATTGTTGTATTTGATTTATATAAACATACAACTTTACCTTACGAGTCTACTTAGTGGTCTTTTACTTCACACGTAGCACCACATCATTGACATAACATGAATTCCAACATTATAAACTTTATACACAATCAAAAGCTTTTCACCAACAATAAACATTAGAATTTAGTTTGGATACTATAACATATGGAAAATTTAATCGAACATTAAATTTGCAATAACTTACACACCATGTTTTAAACAAAAGAAGATTGACCCTGCAGAGTCGATAGCGATATAACAACAATGACATCGCCAACAAATGAGGACGTCACACATCACACCAAATAGTGAATGGTAAAGATCAACTATCACAAAATCTCCCCTCTATACTTTTGGCCCGGTAGAACATGCAATAAATCAATTTCTACCAAATTGAACTTGGTAAACATTGATGTTCAAATCAATCTATACTCCTGACTACCGAAGTTTTAAAGTTTACCATACATAAATATTTGCTAAAACTTTTCAATTACAGCAGTGGTTTTGCTCTGCAATTTTTGTTTTTCTATTTCTCAATAACAACTTAGATGAAATGAATGTTATACACCAGAATAAAATCTTATTCAACATTCCTGGAAGAAATCTAAGTCTATATCAGGGCATTAAATAAATTATACTAGAGCCTCCTTCATAAAATCGAGAACATTGATAACAACCTATTTCAATTCAAAATATATACAACACATATATATTAGCCCTCAGCTATCACCACTGAATGGTTTCCTAATAACGATATTATACAACTAATCAATAAGTGAGCTTATTGATGCCAAGATTTCAGATTTCCACCGCGGTCCTGCCAATGATTCTAGAATACTGTTGCGGTCCTCCTATCCTCCCGTTTGCTTAAATGTGACTGACAGATGATAGTGATTGGGTTGTAATGGGTCAGTATGGCTCTTTGGATGCAGCTATTGAAAACAAATCCTCACCCTCTAAGATGCATTCTATCTTCCAGGCAATCAAAATACTAATCAAACAAATTCGTTCTAGACTTAAACCTATTCTTTGGAGGAGATGGACTACTTTGTATAGACTGTGTACCTAGCCTTAAACAATATGGCCAGACCGATTGTTCAATATTGACAGTTTAGTGATAATCTAACAGTTAGAAGTATCATCACAACCAATAATTCTATATTATTTATAGAAAAACAAAGAAGATACAAGCCGCCAATGCTCCACAATCACATACAAGCATCTCACTTGAATAATTAAACAGGTCATATAATTATTATTCAAAGACAAAATACCTGATAGCCCTGGCCTGATTTACTTGATAGATGATACAATTCACTTCTCCAACGTTAATTTGCAGCAACGCTTCCAAGCTTTAGAATCTCGAACGCCCATGGGATGAGCTTGGGCTATCTTTATAAAGGATTGAATATCCCGAATGAAGAATGAAGGTGACACCTAAGTTGGTCATGCAACCTTAGGTGGCTGCCGACTGTTGAGTGTCATCCTCCTTTGACACTTTTATAAAAGAAAAAGAATATACATTCATATTATGAATGTAAAGTATAATTTTTATTTTTTTTATATATTATTATTATTTTTTTAAATTACAAATATATATTTTTTAATTATTTATTTTATTATGTTTGTTTTTATATTTTTTTAAATTTATTCATATAAATTCATTAAATAATTAAATAGACATGTACCTAATGCAAGAATTTGTATCCCTAGATTAACTTTGACCTCTTTCACATCCTTTGCTTTAAAATTTGCAACCCATGTTCCTTTACACCTTTAACTCTTCTAAATCTGAACATATGCATTCTACAACCTCATCATGTGTGTCATTTGTTTCATTTAATAGTTGATCCAAATAAATAGTAATGAACTTTACCACTTGATGAAGTAGGAGGATTTTCTTTTCTATTTTCTTGGGACTAGAAATCCTTAATATGAAATAGTTTATAGTACAAGATGGTCTCCTTGTTTCATATTGAAGTTTGTTTTATGCCTTAATTTTTTATCTCTTTCTCCATTATTTTACTTTGCAATTTCTTGTCATGTCCCGTCATATCTCTGACTGCTAACTATACAAAACATGCCTTCATTTCTTAGTATTTGGTCCTTCTTGGATGGATTCACCTAAATAATTACCAATATTCTTCAAAAATATCCTTATTAATAATTTTATGTAGAAGTTCAACATGCCTAATCTACATTGAAAGCTTTTAATCACTTATTTGTTCACAAAGAAATTCTCAGTCCATGGTCTTAAATATAATGTGTTTCTCACCCAAAATTATGAACAACCAATTATTATTTTATCCCTAATTTGTAAATGGGAGAAGATGATGACCAAAAATCCTTTTAGAAAAAAATTTATGGAGTAATTTAAATTCAATACTCACTTCTACTTGACCCAATTTTGAATCTTCAAAAAACTTGGCTAGTATATTTGGAACTTACCTATTAACCCTTTGCTTTTAAGAACCATTGTGCTATGCTTGATCATCTCATACTTCATAATCACATTTGGTATAATATTTGCTACCTAAATAGGGTTTTCCATAGATTGATTTTTCCTCTTATCTCCAACCAAGGCATCCTTATTTCTAGATAGGACTTTCAAAAATAGCATTCACGTTATGCTACTTAGATTTTCATCGTAAAAATTCTTTAATTATTTAATTTCTCAAAATATCAGGAACAAGAAAAGGTGACCCTAGCTCCATGTTCATGTTTGCTTCCTACTCACACTTTAATCAATCATTAGAAGAAAAAATAAGACAAGGTATGATGAAATACAATGTGTAAGTTCAAATATAGGAGTTAAAGGTACAAAGGAAGATGGGGAGGATCAAGGTCAATCTAGGTAAATTGTATTCATTTTTTCAAGTATTATAAAATTATCTACTTGCAATGACAATGGAACTAGTGTAGAGCGTATCCTCTACAATTTAGGTTTCAAAATAAATTTAATAAAGAAATGCATATGGAGGATATCAATGAAAATTTAGGACTTCTAAATAAGCATAAGTAATTACTATGGAGGATCATCCTTACACTTTAGGATTTTCAAGGTAAATTAGGGTTTTCAAAGTATCATAAGAAAGTAACTATTATGAAGGATCATACTTATGCTTTAGGATTTCTAGGGAAATATAAAGAAGAAAATATTTGTGAGGTTATTCCTTGCATTTCAAATTCTCTAGGATAGCATAAATATTTAGTTAGAAGATAAGTCTTATTATGAGAAATATGAAAAAATAAAAGATATTGATGAAGATGAAAGTGTTATTGAAATAGAAAAATGAAAAGAAAACCCTCACATTATGAATTAAAAAAAAAAAAAAAAACTCATAGAAATATTGATTTGGGAAACCAAAACATATATCATATGTGTCAATAAGAAGTGGGGCTAAGCCCAAACATAAAAAATAAAAAATGATGATGAAAGTGGTTTTGTAGAATATGAATAAGACCCCTAAAAAGGAGTTAAAAGGAATTAATGGGTTGTTATAGTCTTGATTTTATTTTAATATAAAAAATAAAATTAAGTAATGAGAAATGTAAGAATGCATTGAACAAGATTTAGAATATGGGGGATTGTTTGATAGTTTCTTCTATAGGATTTTCTTGGAGGTACTTTGACGATATGGAACACTTGCAAATGGGATCAACAATTTCTATAAACCAAATGTAATTGGTTTGTTGGTATATTTGTAGGAAAAAGAAAAATACCAAAGTTGAGGTTATAAATGTATATTCTCCAACCAAAGTTTTTCTTGTGAAAGATGTTGGAAAGATCTTAGCATATTTTTGTCAAATACAATGATGATTCACTTTAAAATGTAATCTTGATGAAGATATGAGGAAGAATTTTTTTCTTTCCATCAAGAGAATTAACCCCAATGAATTTCATGTAATTTTAGGATTTATTGAAGAGGGATATGTTGGTCATGGTTGAAAAGACCCAAAAATTTTAAAAAATTATAACAACCATCAAAAACATTTTATGTTTTTTTTTGAAAAGAACACCATAATTTTCTTCATAGTAAATGAAAGTAATGCATTCTCTTCATTCTATAATATATTAAAAAAAAAAAAAAACACATATGATAAAATTATAATGTATATATTTTTAAATTCAAATTAATTTTTGGATGAAAAAATTATTATATTAATAAAATAATGTCTAGTGGGTGCTAGTTAGGAATACACAAGAATGTGAGAAACAATCCACAAAAAACCAGATAACAACTTTCAAAATAGTGTCAAATATCCTACTTATAAGGCAAGGTACATTTCCTAATGCTGCAGACTCTTAAAGCAGGGTACTTTTCCTAATGCTCCATAAGGGTATACTTGAATCTGTAAGCAAAATCAAAAAAATATATTCCAAAATATTTAAATAGATTGCAAGTGAGACTTACGATGTAGATGTTTGGCTGCTTTCCCAGCTCTATCGGCGTCCTGCTTTCACTATATTCACTTCTTTTAAAAATATATTCACTCTAAAAACAATGAAAGTGAACTCGGACGTCCCAGATAAATGCGCTACATTCATCTGGGACGTCCGAGTTCGCTTTTGATTGTTAGGAGAATTTCGGGACGTCCGACCAAACAATGAAAAGGGAGGTCGGCGTCCCAGTTCGCTTTTCAGTGTTTGGAGAATTTTGGGACGTCCGAGTTCGCTTTTCATTGTTTGGAGACTCAAACAATGAAAAGCGAACTCGGCTGCTTACAATGTTCGCAATCAGCGTTGGGTGTCGCGAAATCGCGCCACTCAGGTCTTCTATACATATGGGTGAGAGGTGACCCTCTACCATCTCTTCTCTCTCACTTGGTGCAGTTGCCAAACAAACAATGTGTTGGGTTACAATTATCCTTAATCTCCTTACCTTTGCCCTTCTCGTTGTGACGAGAAGCCATCCAGTCTTCATCAGTCCACATTGTTATTTTATCGAGGAATTACGACCAATCGGCGTGGTGCCTAACAGAGTTACATTTGATTCTAAAGACGAAGGCCACAGATATCCCTGTGTTTTACAATGTTAGGCCTGATGAGATTAGGCGTTCCTGAAACATGAGAGAAGATATCCTCCTACCACGCTGGAGGAATGGAGAACTTCGCTGCGTGCTGTTTTCGATATTTCTGGCTTGCTGAGAGAAGAATATAAAGGGTAAGATCTTTAAAAGCAATTCAACATGGTTAAATTTGGTTGTTATGCACATATCTTTTTAGTAAATGTTGAACTGAAGATGCTTCTTTTGTTTTGTTTCTTGACGAAAAAAAGGAATCTAACGAGGAAAGTGGTGGAGGAAGTTATTGAAAAATTGAATGGAAAAAGCAAAATCAGACTCTTCAATAAATGATTGATTGGAATTCGGCATTTTGAGAACCACTTAACTGCTTCCTGCTTCCTGTCCTGATAAATTCAGTTTTGTACGGAGAAAGTGAGAGTGGATTGCTAATGTTCTGTAGCGAGAAATAGCCGAAGTAGTGCCGTAAATAAACCGAAAAATATAAGAAAAGTTTGTTGGGTAACAGCTGGGTGATGCTGATGAAAAAGAACCAAAAAAAACCTGTGCTTGTAATTGTAACTGTGTGTTCTTTGTAATTGTTAGTTATTTATAACTGCAGTTATATATTCTCAATTGTGTTTGCAACTGTATTTGTGTATATTATCAGTTGTGTTTGCAACTACAGCTATGTATATTCTAACTGTGCTTGTTACCATGGGATAGAATTATTTTGGTGTACTTTCTTTTTCATTTTTAAAATTTTAATATTTTTTTATATATTTTTTTGAGTTGAATTTGAATCTCATCATTATAGTGGTATTTTTGTTAATAAATCAAAACACCCAAATTAAACCACAAGCACTTAAATAAATCCACAATAAATGAAAAACAGCAATAATTTTGGCTTTGTAAAACTAGTCTTTTTGGCTTTCTAAACAACAATATTTTTGGCTGTGTAAAACAGCAATGTTTTGGCTATATAAATCTACAATGTCTGTGTTTTGAGTGTTTTTGTTGTATAAAATTATATTATTTTTATTGTAAAATTAAATTTTTATTTTATTTTTATAAAGGAATAACTTTTATTTATTTATTTATAAATCTACAATGTCTGTGTTTTGAGTGTTTTTGTTGTATAAAATTATATTATTTTTATTGTAAAATTAAATTTTTATTTTATTTTTATAAAGGAATAACTTTTATTTATTTTTTAAAGTAAGAGGATTTAAAGGAATTTAAAATGAAATATTTTTATTATTATGTAAAAGCTATATATGACTTGAAAATAAAAGATTTCATACGACCTATTAAAAATAGTTTTTACAATTATATTTACATTAAAAATGTTTTATTATTTTTATTTTTATGATAAATATCTAAATATTATTAAGAAAACCTTTAATTTTTCATAAAGGGAGACCATTCTTAGATGCACTGTATAAAACATTACCTGAACTTAAAATGGTAAAATTTACAGAATTGAATGAAATTTTCTGGTTGAATTTATAAAGCTGATATTTAAATGATTATTTGATATATATCTACAAACGTAAGTTTAAAGCCTGCAACTAAAATTAAAAAGAGTTTTTAAACGAACAAATTAAGGCTTTATAAATAAAGTATATATATATGTACACGCTTAAACTAAAAATATATGTGTTATGTATATATATTTTTAATTTATAAATATATAGTTTTTTAAAGCTTAGGGGATTGGTAAGATATTGGACAATTATCAAGAGAAGACTTAGGTTCAAACATTAGGGGCATGCTCAATATGGGCAAAAGGTAGTAGGCTGACCTGAATCTCCTGAATGTGGGCTAGCTTGATGATGGTACGTACCAACCCCGAGTAGAGCCATTGGGGGTCTTATTCACTCTGGATCGTGTTTACTAAGGGATATAGGGTTTATAATGGTAGCGCCATGAATACGACTTGACTTGTGATGATGGTAGTGCCATGATTTGATCCTACATTAGAAGCAATACAACTTTTTTTTAAAATAAATGGGTAAAAATTTATTGACAAAAAGTTTGGATTACAGAGTACAACTGAGCTTCCAACCAAGACTAAAATATACAACCAAACAAGCTAAAACCACTAGACTAGAATGACACCCGGAGAAGACAACAAGAATAAAACACATTAAGTTTGTACATCCTTGTGGATCAACTCCCATAGGCGTTGAGAGTCCCCAGACGAGAGGCTCTTCCAATTATCGATACTTCAAGGATCCAGCAGTTCAGAAGCCCTTTTGGCCAAGTAATCAGCAACCACATTCCATTCCCTTGGAATGTGCACAAAGGATATAAATTTGAACTCTTCACTCATTCTGAGAATCTGAACGGCTACAGAGGCCAACTGCCAATTAACTTCCTCCACCCTTTTACTATTTAAAAGATTAATTACAATTTGAGATTCGGACTCGTAGATAATCCTATGCCAGCCAAGAGAAAACCCCCTCCGCAAGGCCTCAAGAATTGCAAGAGCTTCCATAAAATTGTTGGAGTGAACACCTTTATAAATGGAAAAGAAAAAATTGACACCACCAGTAGAATCTCTTCCAACACCGCCAATGCCAGCATGTCCAGGATTACCCCTGGACGATCCATCAGTATTAATTTTTAAAACTCCTCTAGGGGGTGGCCTCCACCTACCATGTCTCCTAATATTCTTGCTAAGCTGAGGAACCCTACTAGGGCTAGAAGAGTTCTCACCATCCCCAAAGAGACCAAGGGCCTGTTGTACCTTCTCCTCCCTAGAATACAAAAGAGGGTCCACATCACATTTGCTATGGATGATTTCCTGAACCATATACAAGATCCTTTGCTAGATCTGTTGAACAGCCAAATAACTGCCCTAAAATATGCATCGGTTTTGTTCAAGCCAAATTTGCTAGATGATGCAAGAAGGGCCCAAATTCCAAGCCACCTAAAGGAAGGGGGCCTTGGTCGGAGGTCTGCCTAGACTACTCCAAAACTCCACCAAGGATAGCACATGAAAACATGGATGGTTCCAGGCACTCCACCAATGGTGCCAAATGTCTCTGGGAAAGGAGCATTGGAAAAATAAATGAGAAGAGTCATCCTCATTCTTACTGCAAATGACACAAAATAAGGGACCTTGAAATCCCCTCTTCCTCACATTATCCCAAGTGAGGCATTTATTACGAGCTACCAACCAGAGAAAGAAGTTACATTTTGGCCAGACAAATTTGTTCCACACATTTTTCCACCAAGTGACAGGAAGACTCCCATACTTTTGCTTATCAAGAACCTGATAACCATAGGCTACCGAGTAGGTTCCCTTAGGTTCAGGGTTCCAAGCCAAAATATATTTACCCCTCAATGATGAACAAGGCCTCCCCGTAAGAATAAGAGTAAGCACCTCTCTGTCCTTGGCCAGTCCCCCTTGGGGCCATTCTTGTGGATATTTCCACCTGTACATCTCCATATTTCCAAAATACTAGATTTTTTTAAAGTCCACATGAGACCAACCTGCTTCCAAGAAAAAAATGCTTAGGGAATGTAACCTAGGATATTGATTCAAGATAGGAGGGTGGCAATCCCAAGAATCCTCCCAAAAAATAGCATTTGATCCCTAATTGCAAATCCAGAACAAACCTTGCTTGATTAAATTAGCTCCTCTTTTTAGAGTGTCCCAGATAACTGAACCTTTCCCAACCAAGCTGACTCTAGGGATTTCAGCCTCAGAAATACCTCTCAAGTATTTACAAGATAATATTTTAGCCCAAATCTGATCTTGATAGGTACACCATCTCCAATAAAGTTTTGCAGCCAAAGCCTACCCAAAAAGAGTTGTATGTCTCAACCCAAGGCCTCCCTCTTGCACCGGCCTACATATAGAATCCCACCTAACCAAACTCCATTTAGATTGATCGATTTTTCCAGACCATAAAAACTATCTTGACAAAGCATCCTTGTCCTTGATGAAGTGAGAGGGAGCTATTTGTACAAAACATCTATAAATGGGTAAAGCTTGAACAATAGATTTTAAAAGCAATACTCTACCTGTAGTGGATAGCCATATGAAAGTCTAGTGATTCATCTTCCTTCTAAACTTATCAAGCATAGACTGCCAAGAAGATCTAGGTAGAGGGTGAGATGAAATTGGAATACCAAGATAAATGAAAGGAGGAGTCCCAACCTAGAATCTTAGAATGTGAGCAATCTTGGCTTGAATAAGAGGAGGGGTATTGAAGAAGAAAATAGAAGACTTGTCCTCATTAATCAACTATCCAAAAGCACCAAGATATATGTCAAGAGACTGTCTAATATTGCTAGCTTCCCTGATAGTGACAACTCTCAACAAATAAGTATCATCAACAAATTGAAGGTGGGAAAGAGGTGGCAAACTACTATCCCACTTCCACCCCTGAATGAGACCCTGCATGACTTGAGACTTGAGAAATCTTCCCAACCCTTCCGCCATAATGATAAAAAAATAAGGAGATAAAGGATCTCCTTGTCTCAATCCCCATGAGGCCTCAAATAGCTCTGATGGCTCATTTTTAACAAGAACAAAGAATGAGGAAGAAGAAACACAGATCATCACCCATCTAATCCATTCCTCCTCAAATCCAAAAGCAGCAAGAACTTTCTGAAGAAAGGATCGTCTGACCCGATCATAGGCTTTGGCCATGTCCAACTTAATGAACATAGTTTTCTCATTAGAAGTTTCCATTGAGTGAATAGCTTCTGTAGCAATAACAACCCCATCAAGATTTGTCGACCAACAACAAACCCTCCTTGCTCCTCAGAGATGATTTTTCTCAACCATATGTTCAGCCTCTTAGCAATAATTTTTGTGATGATCTTATACACAACATTGCAGAGAGCAATAGGCCTGAACATATCCAAGGAATTTGGTCCCTCTTTTTTGAGTATAAGCACCACAAAGGTAGCATTTAGGGCTCTTAGCATCTGTTTGTTCTTTTGGAACTCATGGACCACCTCCAAAAGATCAAATTTGATTAAATTCCAAAACAATAGGAAACAATACAACTTAACCTTGTGACCAGTTATTAAAAAAAAAAATTGCTCATTCCTCCTCTATCTATATAAAAACAAAAAAAATATAAATGATATTAAGATCATAAGATACATAATTATTTTTTTATAATTACGAATATAGTTATATGCTTATTACGTTATCTTCCTTTGTTTTGTTTTAATAAATCCTTCAAAACAATTCTCTATTTAAATGGATGGTCAAACGGTCAGAAGTACACGACACTACATAACTACAAAGTGTGAATAACGAGTTGCTACAAAATGCCAAAAAAAAATGTCAGCTTTGCTTTTGCTTTGTAGAAATATTTGGTTCATTTGTTAACTTCTAGATTTTATGAAGTCATCTTTCCAAGGCATAATTAGAACCATACCAAAAACTTTTCATTTAAAAGGATTCACACATAACGATCCCTTGTCTAGCCAGTTAGCTTGGTAACTCTCTTTCGAACCCATCAAAGTAATTTATTAATTTAACTCCTTTTGCAATCTAAATAAAATGTCTGTGTTGGTCTCGTGTAAGCTGCAAACCTCCAGACCTCAACAACGTTTGATGAGAGAGGACTTAACAAAAGAGCTTGCTATCTTAACTATATCTAACATTTGATCTTAATAAAGATGAAAAGTTTTATTGTTACGGACTTGTATCTTAATAAAATAATTATCATTAATAAAAAGTTGTCAGATGTTTGCTTTAAAATATAAGTTCTGCAACGTAATAGCATTTTATAAATTTTTTAAATGATTACTTATATTGTTTTATCTCAATACAATTTTTGAAAGTTTATAAACGATATAAAATTTATTGTTAATATTATTATAAAATATAATTTAAATTTTAAATAAAAATAATATTTGATGGCAGATGTGTAATCTTTTTTTGATAATGGTCATCTCCTTAGTTGAAACGTGACCTTTTTCATAGCTTTTTTATCTTAGAAATCTTGGTAGCTTTGGTAACGCTAAAATATTTGTAATAATGGATTGTAAATCTAAAAGTGCTAATGAATTTTTTTTATGTTTATAGTATTGATCAATTATTTGTTAGAAATTAAATTAGATTTCACACTTCATAGATCTTCGATAAATTTTATCTTTTAAATTCGATTGCTGTCTTTTAAAAGTATCAACAGTTATTATTGACAATTGTAATTGTTTAATGATTGGATAAAAACCCTACTTTTGAAATCAATGTGTCAAAAAGCTGGTAAGCTTTTCCCTCCATCCCAACTATAAATATGCAGCTGGTATCATCAAAGAATAATAGAGCAGAGAGTGAAGCAGTGAAATGAAGAGAGGGAAACATAGCAGAGAAGCCGAGAGCGGAGCAGCACAACAAAAGCATGGAGCAAAGCTAGGAGTTGAAGCCGTAGCCTTCAAAACTCCTCTGTGAATGTACACTGCATATTTCTAACTTGCAGTTATCTGTGGATGTATTTCTAGACCATGTATGTGGATGTATTTCCAAGTTTAAGCAATATATATATATTTTTTGTGTATTCCTGCCTCTTTGTAATATTCTGCGTATTTTAATCTAACTTAGCAAAGTTAGGTTTAATTCATTTTATATTGTTGTTTGTGTTCTATCCCGCTGAGTGTTCTTTGTTATATCTCGTGGTCTAGGACATGCTCCATCCTACTGAGAAACCTTTGGAATATTTAGTTTGCCAAACTTGTGTTCTATCCCGCTTGTCTTGCATATTGTAAAGCATGTAAGCCATTTAATTTAATGATGTAGAACAAGCATGTTATAGCCCGTGCATTAGTTTACATTGTAAAGTGTGTCGATGATTTAGAATCGCAGCGTAGAACACATTTTTGTCCTTGTCATAACCTACACACTTTATTTAGTCAATTGTCACAGTTCACTTCAAACTGCTTGCTCCACACCATGGTGTTTTTTGTGTTGTGTCCCACGACGTATTGCCATGCTCCAGCCTGCTCTTGCTAAGTATTGAAAAGCGTGCAATTTTTTTCTAAATCACGGGCTAAAAAATTCTTCTCCAGCCTATGACGTGCTCTAGCCCACGACTATTCCAACCTATGAAGTGTTCCATGTTGCGATTGTTCTAGCCTGCGTGCATTGTCTCACATGATAGAAAATATTTCAAATTGGTATCAAAGCTAACACCGAAATCGTGGAAAATAAGAAGCAATGAGTTCTAATGGAAATTCATTGCAGTTGCATATCTCACGTTTCAATGGCAAGAACTACAATTATTTAAGCATCTAGATGAAGATCCTATTTAGGTCTCAGGAGCTATGGGACCTGGTGGAGAACGGTTACATAGAACCCACAGATGTAGCAGTGTTGAGCATTCTCTCCCAAGCAGAGTTAGATCTCTTGAAGGAGAATCGAAAGAAGGACCAGAAGACATTATTTTATATAATGCAGGTAGTCAAGAAAACCATTTTTCTAAGAATTACAACAGTGACCAAATCAAAGAAGGTATGGGAAATTTTAGCCAGCTCTTTCTAAGGTACCAATAAAGTGAAGTTGGTAAGGTTGCAGATGCTAAGAATGGAATTTGAGAACTTGCATATGAGTGATTCAGATTCCATGAGCAATTTCTTTACCCGGACAATGGGTATCATCAACCAGATGAGGTTGAATGGTGAGAATGTGGAGAACCAGAGAATTATGGAGAAGATATTGAGGAGCCTACCAGCAAGGTTTGACTCAGTGGTGATTGCAATTGAAGAATCAAGGGATTTAACAACCCTCTCAGTAGATGAGCTCATGGGTTCTCTAAAAATACATGAGCAAAGATTGAGAAGATCATCTTAGTTCTTATTGGAGCAAGTTTTTAAGACCAAGTCTCATTTCGAGACAACAACAAAAGAGAATAATCCTACCAAGATGCCTCAAGTTCTCAAGGAGAAAAATGATAGAATAAGCGAGGCAATCATGTAAGAGGCCATAAGCAAGGAGGAAGTTAAAACTCCAGTGAAGGAGAGAACAAATACAACTTCCATCAAGTAGGAGGAAGAGACAATGACACAAATTAGTAAGGAGGATCAAATCAGAGGTATGATAAGTCAAATATCCAATGTTATTACTGCAATAAGTTTGGTCATTATAGCTATGAGTGTAGAAAGAAGTTGGCCAAGGATAATAAGCAACAAGCCCACTATAAAAATGAAAATAAAAAATGTAGAAAGTAGAGATGCATGTGGGAATATGTTGTTAACTTGCAGTGCAAATGAATGCAACCAGAGGAATACTTGATATATCGATAGTGGGTGCAGTAACCACATGTTTGGGAACAGAGAAATGTTATCATAGTTGGATGAAACCATCAAATCCAAGGTGAATATGAAGAACAACAACAAGGTACATGTCATGGGCAAAGGGGAGATCATAATTTGTACTAAGAAAGGTCAAAGGAAACACATATCTAATGTGTATTATATGTCTGGGTTGAAACATAACTTGTTGAGCATTGGAAAACTTGTGCATAAGGGACACACTATGCAATCTAAAAATAGAGCCTGTATCATTTGGGACAAAGAGAATGGGCTCGTGGCAACTATTTCCATGACAAAGAACAATATGTTTCCCCTACAAATTCAAAATGAATTGCTGCTTTCATTTAGTACAGTTGTGAATGATGCTACATGGATGTGGCATATTAGATACGGTCACCTATGTTTTAGTGGCGTGAACATGTTATACAAGAAATATATGGTGAAGGGTTTACTCCTTATAGAGAAACCCAATCAAGCATGTGAAGGTTGTCTAGTTGGCAAGCAACATAGGGATGTGTTCCCTACAAGATAGTATTGGAGAGCTTCATAGCCATTGGATCTGGTGCATTCATATATTTACGGTCCTATGCAAACTAGCACATTTACCGACAATAAATACTTCCTGTCTTTCATAGATTATTTTAATCAAAGGACATGGGTATATCCATCAAGTAAAATTTAGAAGCTTTCAACAAATTCAAGGAGTTCAAAGCTTTGGTTAAAAAATAAAGCGGCTATTGTGTGAAGACTCTTAGAATAGATGGACAAGATGAATACATCTCCAATGAATTCCAAAATTTATTCAAGGCAAATAAAATTCTAAGGCAATTCACAGCCAGATACACACCACAACAAAATTTATGTTGTAGAGAGTAAGAACAAAACCATAATGGAGATGGCACGAAGTATGCTGAAGGTAAAAGTTTTACCACATGAGTTCTGGGAAGACACTATAGTTTGTGTAGTTTATTTGCTAAATAGATGTCCCATGAAGAGTGTGAAGGACAAAATTCCTCATGAGGCATGGAGCAACTAGAAGCTGAGTGTTGCTCATTTGAGAGTTTTTGGGTGCATAACATATGCATACATCCTAAATAAGAAGAGAAAGAAGCTAGATGACAAAGTAGAGAAATGTATCTTCACTGGCTATAGTGAAGAGTCGAATGCTTACATGTTGTATAACCCTATCACAAAGAAGCTAATTATAAGCCAAGATGTGAAGTTCCTAGAATATGAAACATGGAACCGAAAATCTAAGTCTGGGTAGCAAGAGTCATCAATTATTGAGTCAGAGGACTTAGAAGGAGACAGAGTGCATATGCCTGTAGCTTCAAGCAGTAACACCAATGCCAGTAGCAGCACAACCTCATCCTCACGGTCACCTCCACTTACAATAAGAATCTCCAACTTGAAGATACCATCAAAGATAAGGAGCTTGCAAGATATATATGAGGTAACTAGAAATGAAATTGACGAAGTAGAACATTTTTATTTTGCTTTATTTTTTGAGTGTGATCCAATTTCATTTGAATATGCAATTAAAAATAGAAAATGGGTGAAAGCTATAGATGATGATATAGAAGCCATAGAGAAAACTTAGATCTGGTAGTTAATGGATCTTCTAGTAGGGAAGAAGACCATTGGAGTAAAATGGGTATATATAACTAAGTTTATTGCCCAAGGTTATGTTGAATGGCATAAGGCTAGACTAGTGGTAAAATACTACAAGCAGAAGTTAGGTATTGACTATCATGAGATATATGCCCCTGTAGCGATACTTGACACAATCAGAATGATCTTGCAATTGGTAGCCTGTTGAACATTTTGAGTGCTCTAAGTCAGAGTTGTCATTGATGTCACCTGATAGAGTTATCACTCATCTCAAGGAATTTGGCAAGAAATAAAGTTGCCCAAGTCGTCTAGGAAAAAGCTTCATTAGTGTAAAAGTGAAAGGAAAAAGGCTTCATAATATTTTAATATTATGGGGAGCACAGGTTAAATGATTGGTTTATAAAAACCCAAGATGGGTTATTGCAAAAGTTAAAAAGGAGGTTTAATAATTATTTATAAATCATTTAAATTTACAAGGAATTTAAATTTTATAAATAATACCAAGGTTGGGCATTAAGACAAAGTTCTAAGGTTTTATTAAACCTAAGGTTGGCTCTTTAAGACAAAGTTCTAAGGTTGATTTTAATTTATAATATTTAAATTTAAAATTAAATTTATTATAAATTAAATCACGCCAATGTCAAATTAATTCGAAGTGCCGACGTGATGCTAAGGAAGGTAAAAGGCATTATATAATGCTAAAAAAATTCATCTAGCAAGAATCCCTTGCTATTGTTTTCGAAGTGCATGTGAAAGAGATTTTTGTTTTGAAAGCCTTACGATTTTTGTGAAGGTTAAAGCTGTGAAAATTCAGAAGCCCTAAGCGCAAAGGCCAGCATGGCCTAGTGGTATGTTAGGTCGGTGCTAAGGAGGAGGTTTTTAGTTTGATTCGAGTGAGGTCCATTTTTTGGATTGCAAGGAAGAAACGCTCTACGCGCTTGTTATTTTTTGGAGGTTCGTTGTTCGGAGATATTGCATGGTGGATGTGCCATTTTAGACACATCATGACATGTGGCCCAATGGCGAATTGGCTGTAGCTAAGGCATTGGGAATAAAACAGTCAGGGCATCGAATCCCATCGAGGGCAAGGCAAGTAAATTTAATTTTTGTTTAATATTTTATTTTTCTGCCAAGGTTGCGTAAGGAGAAATAAGGTTATGATATGCCTTAGGAAAGATAAATATTTATGTTGATTTTATTTGTGGAAGTATATCATATTATATATCATTGGAAGCTTTTTTCAAGAGCTACTTGTTTAGATTGCTTTGAGGGAGAAATAAGGTATGTGCAAGAAGATATTTATGGTTTTGTCAAGGATTTCCAAAAGTAAGTTTGATTCATTCTTTTGAGGGATTATTTCTTGCATAAGAGGGTTTGGTGCATTTTTATTGAGTAGGAGTAATAAAGTGTTATTGAGATATTATTTTGATTATTGTGTTATTACTCATGACCTCTAACCCTTGTTGAGATTGGAAAAAGAAAGTGTGTTGAGTGTGGAAAATTTAATGGATAACTCATAAGGCATCAAAAAGGTATGGGTAATATTCTTCATTGACTTATATGGGTGATTGATTTCTGAAAATATCTTTGGAGAGAAAAGGATTGATTGTGGTTAATATTTTTGAGAGTTGTTGGTTTAATGCTTCAAGGTTTTTTGAATTGAGAGTTGTGATTAAACTTTTTTTATAAGCATTGTTGTTGAAGCCCATTGGTTGTGCAAAGAACTTGAACTTGAGTATCATTATTATGTGAGATTTGTTGTTGAGCATTGTTGGAAACGTTTTGAGTTGGTTGATACATGCTTGGACTAGGGTTTGTGAGAAAGGATTGATCCTTGAGGTGATTGGTTGAGTAGAGTTGATTGAGCCTAGTCAAGTGATTGTCTGAAGTGGTTGTTCAAGTTCCATGAAACAAACTATTCTATATTATGATTTAAGTTAAGATTGAGATTTGAGAATAGAACATATTGAGTCTCTAACAATTCTCTTTATGATTCTATGAGATTGATTTCAGTTGAGATTGATATTTTAGAATAGAACATATCGAGTCTCTAACAATTCTCTTTATGCTTCTATGAGATTTATTTGAGTTGAAATTGAGATTTGAGTATAGAATATATTGAGTCTCTAACAATTCTCTTTATGCTTCTATGATATTGAGTTGAGATATTGATTGAGCATTGAGTATAGAACATATTGAGTCTCTAAAAATTCTCTTTATGATTCTATGTGATTGAGGTAAGTCTTTGAGAAGGCTTGTGGACCTATTGAGCAGATTTGAGTAGGTTTTGAGTGGACCTATTGAGTAGATTTGAGCAGGTTCTAAGTGAACCTATTGAGAAAATTTGAGCAGGTTATGAGTGGACCTATTGAGAAGATTTGAGTAGGTTCTGAGTGAACATATTGAGCATATTTGAGAAGGTTCTGAGTGAGCCTATCGATAGATCTTTGGATGTGAAATAGTATAGAGGATAGAGTCTCAGTGGATAGAGATCTAGCAACCAAGACAATTGAAGACAGATATTCTAAGTGAGGAGTCTTCAAGTGGAGAGAGATTCACCAGTCAGTGTAGTAGAGAGACAGAGTCTTCTAGAAGATCACTAGCTAGAGCATAAGGGGAAAGAGTTCTCCTATGGAAGAGATCCACGAACTTGAGATTAGGAGATCAACATATTCTTTGAAAAAAGATCCATAAACATTGTAATTGGGAAGGATTCTCAAAGAGATTATTTGATAAATATTTAGAAGAAATGTTTTCTCTGTGGAAGTAGCCCACATTGGGTGAACCACATTAAAATATGTGTCTCTATTGTATGTGGTGTTCTGTGTATTACTTTGATTACTGCTATTGATACTGCTATCTATACACTACATAATATTGAATTGAAAATAAAAGTAAAAAGTGGTCTTATACTTTTCACCCCCCTCTTAGTATAAGCTTGTGTTCTTCATAGCCCAAATGGGTTGGAATATTTACCAAATGGATTTCAAGTATACCTTCCTCAATGGAGTGTTGAAATAAGAGATCTACATAGACCAACCACCCAACTATGAGCTAGAAGGGTAAAAAGATAAGGTCCTTAAATTGAAGAAAGCATTATATAGGTTGAAGCAATAACCCAGGACTTGGTATAGTCATATTGATTCTTATTTTTAGGATAATGGGTTCATCAAATTCCCATATGAGAACATTTTCTACATGAAGACAAATGCAAAGCGGGAGATCATAATAGTTTGCTTGTATGTAGATGATCTAATTTATACTGGCAATAGCAATATGATGTTTGAGTAGTTTAGAAGTGCCATGAAGAAGGAGTTCAAGATAATGGACTTAGGCCTAATAAAATATTTTCTAGGCATTGAAGTTACCCAATATGTGAATGGTATCTTCATTTCTCAAGGTAAGTATGCAGTAGATGTCTTGAAGAGGTTCAAAATGGAGGACAACAAACCAGCAATCATACCGGTTGCAATAGGCCTAAAATTAAGTAAGACAAATTGCAGTAGCAATATTGATCCAAATTTCTATAAAAGGTTATTTGAAAGTCTCATGTACTTGACAACAACTAGACTAGACTTGATGTTTGTAGTGAGTTTGACTAGCAAATTTATGGAAGCACCAAAGAACACTCACTTATAGGTAGGCAAAAGAATTTTGTGTTATGTCAATAGGACCAAAAACCATGGAATATTTTATGCAAGAAAAGGCCAACTTGAACTTGTTGGCTACACAAATAGTGATTGGACTAGCAGTATAGATGATAGGAAGAACACTTTTGGTTATGCATTACATATTGGATTGGGTGTATTTTCATGGTCATCAAAGAAAAAATCAATTATTGCATTATCCACTACTTAGGCAGAGTATGTTGCTACCACTTCAGCTGCATGCCAGGCAGTATGGCTACGAATAATTTTAGGTGAGTTGAATCATCACTAGGAAGGGGAAAAAATAATATATTGTGACAATAATTTTACCATAGCATTTCCAGATAATCTAGTGTTTCATGGTAGAAGCAAGCACATCGACATATGCTACCACTTCATTAGAAAGATGGTAAAAATTAATGAAGATGTGTTATTGTTTTATAGGTCCAAAGACCAAGTTGCAAATATCTTCACAAAACCTTTGAAAGAGGAATATTTTAATAGGCTGAGGGAAATGCTAGGTGTCAAAGTCTTCAAAATTTCGTTTAAAGGAGGATGTTAGAAATTAAACTAGATTTCACACCTGATAGATCTCTAACAGATCTTATCTTCCAAATCTAATTGTGATATTTTAAAAATATTCATAGTTATTATTAACAATTGCAATTGTTCGGTGATTGGATGGAAACACTACTTTTGAAATCAATGCATGTCAAAAATCTAGTAAGATTTTCCCTCCATCCTAGCTATAAATATGTAGCTAGAATCATCAAAGAATAATAGAGCAAAAAGAGAGCGAAGAAGTGAAGCGAAGATAGGAAAATAGAGCGGAGAATCCGAGAGCAGAGCAATGCAATAGAAGCATGGAGGAGTTGAAGTTGTAGCCTTCAAAATCTACTCTGTGAATGTACACTGCATATTTCTAACTTACAATTATCTGTGGATGTATTTCCAGCCCATGTATGTAGATTTATTTCCATTTTTAAGTAATATATATTATTTTCGTGTATTTCTGCCTCTATGTAATATTCTGCATATTTTGATCTAACTTAGCAAAGTTAGGTTTATTTCATTTTATATTATTATTCGTGTTCTATCTCATTGAGTATCTTTTGTTATATCTCACGGTCTAGAACATGATCCATCCTGTTGAGAAACCTTTGTAATACCCACTTTGCTAAACTTGTGTTCTATCCCTCTCATATTGCATATTGTAAAGCATGTAAGCCATTTTATTTCACGGTGTAGAACAAGCATGTTCTAGCCCACGCATTAGTTTACATTGTAAAGTGTGCTGATGATATAGAATCACGATGTAGGACCCATTTTTTTCCTTGTCATAGCCCGCACACTTTATTTAGTCAATTGTCGTGGCTCACATCAAATTGATTGCTCCACCCCATGGTATTTTTTGTCTTGTGTCCCGTGACGTATTACCATGCTCTAGCCCACTCCTGCTAAGTGTTGAAAATCCTGCAATATTTTTCTAAATCGCAGGCCAAAACATTCTGCTTCAGCCCGCGACGTGCTCCAACCCATGATTGTTCCATCCCACGACTGCTCCAGCCCGCATGCGTTGTCCTGTACGGTAGCAAATATTTCATTATCTACAAACTTTTTTAATTTTATGATAATGTTGATTTAAATTTTGGTCTTATTAACTAAAAATATTAAAAAAAAAAATGTAACATCAATAAATTAGAAATTAAATTTGAAAGGACCATTTGTTACAACCTAAATAACTTTAATTTTAGTTTTTTTTTTTTTTCTTAATACCTCAACAATTATAATAAAGAGATAATAAATCACTTTGATGAAGTTTACAAAATAAATCAAAATCCTTAATATAAGATGCATTGATTTTGGACTACTATAACATTAACATGTATTATTTTTTATTATATTTTATCAAACTTATTTAACATTTTATAGTATAAAAAATTAAAAAAACATTTCTATAAAATGATATTTATATTTTTAGATTTAAGTTAGCATAATTTATAAAATGTTAAAATTTGTATTTTATTTTTATAATTCAAATCCTCAAAATGAAATAATATACAAACATTTTGTTAGACCAAAACATAGTTTGAATCTTAAAAATAACAATAAAAAAGTAAAAACCACATCTTTTACTTGAAGAATATGACAATAAATCAACAAAATACTTTTAAAAATGTTCTAAATTGTAAATGTTAGAAATTTAATATTATGCTTGTTTATTTTAAACATGAAATTTTTGTTTTAACTTTTTTTTTATATAAATTATGCATTCTTTGACATTTTAATGTTTATAAGTTTAATGTTTTAAATTAAATATAATAAATTTATATAAATACTAAAAAATTTAATATATTTTATTTATATATATCAAAACTTAATATAATAAAGACAATTATCTAAAACATAATAATTACATTTTACATATTTATTTAAGCATGGATAAATATGACATTGTTGCATAAGTAATTTTATTTTTGTGTATCCAAAACATAATAATTATATTTTACATAAATAATTGAACATAGATAAATCTGAAATTGTTGCATAAAAAGTACAATGGGTCGCATAACTAGATCACACTCTAAACTTTAAGTAGCCAAAATAAAAATTCATCTTAAAGTATTCTCTATTGAGTAGAATATATATATATATATATATATATATATATATATATATATATATATATATATATATATATCACAAAAAACACAATGTTTTGAATCTTGAGTCTCCCAAAGAAAATCCAAAGCCTTAACCAATACCCTATATATCTTATTTATGAGAAATTAAAAAAATTAAAAAATACATAAAATTATATTCAAAATTAAAGATATATTATTTAAATAATATTTTTGGTTGTCTACTTATATGACATTCTCATCTATAGTAATACATGACAAGAACATCTGGAACATGTTTGATAAGTACTTTAGATTCTTCAAAGAAACAAGCTATATACTAAGTTGGAGAAGTGCTCATTTGACATGACAAAGATTCAATACCTTGGGTATATTATTGACAAAGAGGAAGTCCATGTTTATCCAAAGAATATTCAAGTAATTATAAATTGGCCTACCCTAAAGACTCTAGTAGAGCTTTGTAGTCTTTTGGATCTTGTTAATTTCTATTGAAGACTTTCTCTCTTATACTTTCTCTATCTAGTTTTCCTCAACCTTTTGAGATAATGACTAATGCATCAGAGTAAAAATTGGAATTTGTTCTCACATAACATGAGCATCCAATTGTCTATAATAATGAAACATTCAATACAAAAATTTAAAATACCCTACATATGACAAAGAGTTCTTTTCTATTATCCAAACATGTAAACAATGGAAGCACTACATCTTAGGTAAGAAAATCATCATCTACATAAATCACAGACCTCTAGAGTTATTTCATACATAGAATAAGCTAAGGAATAAAGACATTATTTGTGGGGCACATATCTATAATAGTTTCTTTTTATCATTAAGCATAACAAATGGAGTGTCAATTCATTAGCAGATTATTTGAGCCAATATCCAATCATAGCACTCTTCACCATTCTTGATTCCTACAAAAATAATACTTCCAATTAGTCCACCTTGTAAGAAGTAGATTATGATTTTGTAAACACATATCGAGATTTACATGTGGGTAGCCACATTTTTAATTTTTATTTGTAAGATAATATTTTCTACCACATGGGATATATTTGTGTACTAACTAGTGAGCACTCAAATATAATTTGGGAAGCATACTTAAAAAAATTAGGAGGTCACTTTGGTGTGATAAAAACATTGACAATACTTTAAATATACTTTTATTGGTCCAAGATAAGGAATGATGTCGAAAGGTACTCCAAGTCATGTATCCCTCATATTGTTTCCAAACCAACCAACAATAAGTAGGAGCAGTATACACCATTGTAGTTCCATCCAAGCCTTAGGAATCTATCTCCATGGATTTCCTCTCCATTTATCCACATCTAATAATGGTAATTATTGTCACTTTGTATTAGTTGATCACTTTTCAAAAATAACTATCATGATTCCTTGTAAAAAAACTCCATTTCAGTTGACGGTACTACTAAAACTTATTTTTGTCATTTGTGGGTCAATTTGGCTTGCTAAATTCCATTATATCTAATAGGGATAGCAAATGTTTGATTATTTTTCTGTCCACTCTATGGAGCATGATGGATATTGGATACCATGTTGACCATGTCCATAGTATTCCATCCTTAAACTAATGGCTAGACATAAGTTGTGAATCGACTAATTGTACATCTTCTTCAAATGTGAAATTATGAGCATCCATGCACATGGAATGAGAACCTCCCCTATATTCAGTATGGATATAATTTATCTATGTATAGCTCTACCAAAAATATCTCATTTCATGCATATTTTAGGTTTCGACCCCTAGCATCCATTGATGTAGCTCTTCCTATGTAACCCATGGAGTAATCACTCTATGGATAAAAAAAAACACAAAAGGTAGCATGATTTTTAAAATAAATTTAGCACATCCAACAAGAAATATCATGACATCTTGGAAAAGATAAATAAAAAATACAAGCAATTCCATGACCAACATTAAATATCACATCAATTCAAGGTTGGAGACAACATATGATCGCATATTTAGAAAGAGAGACTAGGAATCCATAGGAAGACTATACCTCTTTACTATGGATTATATACGATCATCAAGAAGGTGGAAGAAAATACCTTCAAATTGAATCTTCTATCTTATCTTCATTTGCATCCAATCTTCAATGTTGAACTTCTTAGGTTCTATCATCCATATCTATTGGATACTTCCTTAGTAGCAGAATACTTGGATATTGAAGAACTCAATCCAAACAACTTAGCACCAATGGAGGAGGATTAGGTTGTTGACACATGGACTAGGAACACTAGAAGGTAGTCTACTTAGATGTACAAAGTGATCAAGGTAGGACAACTTGGTGACCAGAAGGAACGACTCATAAAAATTAGATAAAAAAATAACTTGCATCTAATGTCAAAAATTGATGTAATAGGGACCATTTATTTTAAAGGGGGATAAATTATTCAAATATGTGACCTTTTGTGGTGTCGATTTTTGTTTTAAAAATACCCAAAAAACTATTTTTTATCCTATTTATATTGTTAGGGCATAACTTTATGCTTGGGACTTAATTTTGATCCATTGAAATGCATTGGAAAGTTTAGAGGAAGATATAGAACTTTTAATAGAAAATTGACATGGATTTTTTAGACCCAATAACATCCAAAAAATGCTCCAAATACCCTTAAATGCAAAACAAAATGGTTACTAAAAATATTAATGTTCTATTTTTATATTTTCATAGTCAAAATGCATCTCTAGCCATGTTGAAATATTAGTAGAAAACAAAATAGAAAAGGATAAGTCATATGTATGTAATTTTATTTAAATACACTTTGTAACTAATGAAGATAAATCGCCACATTGTTATATGGGTGACCTTCTAACTTATGGAAGGTGAACCGTCATATTTCCATGTGGGTGATATTCTATATTCAATATGGTAGATTTACAACACACTGATTCTTGTACAGAGAGAGATACACCCTTGATTATAAAAGATATGAGTAATGAATGCAATTTTATAGCCTCACATCTCTTCTTAGAGATTACTTGCATTACACTTTATTTTTTTAACAATAAAATCATTTTGTTATTTTTCTTATATAGTCTTGTGTTATGGTTTGTTATAATCTATTATTTTTTAATTGCCTTGTTTCTTGGTCTTCTTAACTCAAAAACTTGAGTTTCAAAAAAGTCAAAATTCTAGGTGTTGGATTAGTGGTAATAAGGTGGTATATATTTTAAATGTATGTCCATAAACACAATATTAGGATATCAAAAGTTTGGTATTAGACATAGGATTCCTATCATTACCTCCCTTATTGTTCTAAATTATCTCAAGTGAGAACCAAAATGAAAACCACTGAGATAGTCGATCCTTTCAAGGAGATGTTGAATTAAGTTCTTATTAAATAGATGAATGATATGGTGGATCAATTTGCTAAAATTTATCAACAACTCCTTACTATGAAATCTACAACCTCCTCCACACAATATCTCACTACCTTAGCACTATTTAATGTTCCCATATCTTTTAAGATGTAGGTAAATTTTGATATTCCTACTTTTGAAGGAAAATTTTATGTTGATGCCCTAGAAAATTTGTTGGATTGGTTATCTTTATACTCCTTTGTAAATAAGTTCATAAATAGTGATTTGTAAATAAGTTCATAAATGGTGAAAAAACTACATTATACCCTTGAAAGGTTCATTACCTATATGAAACTAGTGGGGAGCATATTGTAACAAGGTTATAGAAGAGAATAAATATCAAGTAGTGTTCACATGTTATAGTTTCATGGAGGCCATAAAGGAAGAATATTGTCCTACGGGAGCCTATTAAGACCAATACATGCCATAACAACAATTGCATTAAGGTAAAGACTAATATATTCAATATTACACTCATGATTTCTACTCCATGTCATTGAAGCTAGTTATTCAAGATATCAAATGACATTAAATACTTATGTGTCATAGTTGGGGGAAATGGTACATTTGAGATGACATGGACCTCTTCAAATTTAAGACATTTAGAGAGGTATATAAGCTTGTTGCCAAAATAGAGAAGAAGCACAAAAACAAAAATAGAAAATGATGAGCAAATAAAAATAAAATTAATACTAAGTGCCATCTAAAGAAATTCAAGATTAACTCTTTAAAGAATAAATATAAAGGGATTAGCCCCAAAATTAGAATTGGAAGCAGAAAATAATCTCATAAGAAAATAAACCCTCAAAGACCAAAAGATAAAAATGGTGAGGTTATCATAAGAGCAACCAACATTTGGGGGGAGGGAGTATTGAGAAATTTAGCATTATTTGTTGATCCATAACCCTTTACATCCACTATACTATCACCTCCATATCCATATACTGAGGATAGAGGGAAGTGAATCATGGAAGCCAAACCAAATGTGATAATTTCCACCACACATGCTACACTAGAGGAGTCACAAAAGGAGAAATACCTATTTTATTTATAAATGTGGGTAAAGGGTAAGCCATTACATTACATTATTGATACTGTAAGTTAAAAAAATCTAATTTTTGCTCAAATGATGAAGGATTTAAATTTTCCTATTACACCACACTCATAACCATATAATGTTGAATGGTTACAACAAGGGAGAGATATTCATGTCACTCAATAAAATCTCCTCTATTACATCATCAAGCCCTTTAGAGATAACATTTTGTATTATATTGCACTCTTAGATGTTTTTGATATGATTTTGGGCCAACCATTATGTGGAAGAGGCATGGTGTATATGAATCTAGGCCTTGAAGAGTCATAATTGTTGAAGGTCAATGCTTCAAGATACTAGATGTAGCTCCTCCTACCTTTTTTTCCTAATAATTGCTAAATAATACATAAAAGTGATAGCCAAAACAATAAAATTTATTATATTAATTATCAAGCCACAAAGTAGGAGGAGGATCATCACTACATCAATTGTAGGCCCTACACAACAATATCAAATGGACTAGATTGTAGCAAATATGATGACTTATTCAAGTCACCAACTGGGGTTCCACTTCATTGTGAGGTAATAATTTTTTTGATTTAGTTTCTAGTTCTCCTTTTCTTAATGCTTCTATTTATCATAGATTAGTCCTTGAAAGTAAAAAAATCAAGAGGTAAAACCAAGAATTGATTAAAAAAGGGCACATCAAACCAAGTAATTTATCATGTGTTGGTTCATTTGTCTTAGCTTCAAAGAAATATGGAATATGGAGGCTCTATATTGACTATATATATTTGATTAATATGATTATAAATCACTACTATTCACTTCCTTGGATAAATGACCTATTGTATCAGCTATGTGGTGCAAATTTCTTCACCAAAATTGATCTCAAATCTGGCTACCATCAAATACCAATAGATCCCACTAATGTGTGAAATAATGCATTCAAATCCAAGGAGGGTTTATTTGAGTGGTTGGTTATACCTTTTTTACTGATCAATGTACTTGCCACATTCATGAGGATGACAGATGATATCTTAGGCCCCTATACTAGCTCATTTGTGGTTTTTAAGATGTTATTATCATCTATAGTAATACATTGGAGGAACATCTACAACATGTTCAATGAGTAATTTAGAATATTTGGAGACACAAGATATATGCTAATTTAAAGAAGTGTCTATTTGGCATGATGAATATTTAGTACCTTGTGTATATTGTTTGAAAAGATAGATTCCATGTTGATCCTAAAAATATTTAGGTAATTATATATTGGCCTACTCCAAATACTAACAAAGCTTTGTATCCTTTTGGATCTTACTAATTTATATTAAATATTTATGTTGGGGTTCTAATTAATTGATTGGCCATTATACCAAGTGACTGAAGGATGTGCCAAATCCAATTTTTATTAGGGAGATACCTAACAAAGACAATTTGAGAGGTTGAAGTGATGAGCATCAGATATGCTCATATTTTTGTAAAAGTACCAATGGTTTTTGTTCGGCAATATATATTATGAGTTGTATATTTTTATGAATAATTATGTATTTATTTAATGAAATCATATGTATTATATAACCGGTGTGTGAAGTGTGTTTTGTGTAGTTATTTGTCTGGTTTTGTTGTCTTTTGCTTAGTTGAGGTCCTACATGGACTTGGCATGCTTTTGCTTCATTAGACTAAGGCATACTAAGTAGGCGTCTTACTCAAGCAGGTGCCTTACTCAAGTAGGCACCTTAATCAAGTAGACACCTTACTCAAGTAGGCACCAAGCATGCACCTTACTCAAGTAGGTGCCAGATAGGCACCTTACTCAAGTAGGCACCAAGCAGGTACCTTACTCAAGTAGGTGCCAAACAGGCACCTTACTCAAGTAGGCACCAAGCAGGAACCTTACTCAATTAGGCAACAAGTAGGTGCCTTACTCAAGTAGATGCCAAGTAGGAACCTTACTCAAGTAGGCACCAGAATTATGTGTGTTGACCGGATGGCTATAGAAGGATCCCATTGGCCACAGTTCCATGTCATCTATGGGAAACCACTGAATGAACGAGTTGTCCCAGTAAGAGTAGATGAACATGTAACCACTCAATGAAGCAGAATATGAACAAATCAAAAATCATCCAATTTCCAGGAAACAACGAAAAGCTATTTATCATCTCAGAAGTGGTAGTGTGAGCAGTCTTAACCTTGGCACTTCAAAATACTATGAGCTCCCTAGTTTTTCAATTTAAATGCGAGGGCTGTGACATATATATATATATATATATATATATAGGATAAAATTAACTAGTTTTTTGTCCCTAATATTTTCTTGTCGTTGTCAGGGAAGTGCCACTAATAGACTGACTACAACACCCATTAAAAATATTCTATTTTACCTTGTATGATTCCACTAAGAAAAAGAGAACTCGATAGTCATTTTATAAGATAGAGCCCATCAAAAAAATTTGAGTCACCCAAAGACTTAGAGTTTGAATTGGATTCTCCCAACTCATCACCAACAGTTCATTGGAGTGAGCACCCTCAATTTGTGTAAAGCCCCTCCTCATATCATCGACTTGGGAAATAAAAGATCATCCTGAATTCTTTGTTCAAGTGGGCACCCTCAGAGGAAGCCCTGATATAGAAAGTCATAGAGGATCAGACCATAACACCAACTGACTTAGAGACTCTAGCACAAAAAGTTCTAAATGACTGAAAGAACATAGAGGCTACATTAAAGACCACACTTCCTAAAAAAATGGTTGAAGAAGCTTCATATAGTTTTAGCTTCCCGATAAAGGAAGGAGCAGGGGAAACCAAAATGAATAACATATCCCTTGCCCATATCCCTACCTTTAGGGGATACCCAACCGAATACCCTGACCTATTTTTATTTAAATTTTATGTATTGTGAAGGTTTGTTAACTATAAATCAGATGCTCAAAATTTGAAACTCTTTCCATCAACACTGGATAACTCGACTCTATGCTGGTTTATTGGGTTGGGTAACAAGCAGATCGCCACATGGGAAGAAATAAGTAAACTCTTCCTAGAATAGTATCAATACTTTGGTAAAGCACAATAATCCAGAGAAGAGGTCCTAAGTATGATGCAAAAGGAGTATGAATCTTTGGAGGAGTACAGGGAGAGGTTAAATTTCAACCTACAGTGATCCCCTCACACGAAGCTAGGTGATAAGTCCCTCAAAAGCATTTTTTTGAGGGGATTAAAAAAAAGGTCACTAGAGGCACTCGACATGATTTTTTGTGGGGACGTCTACCAACACCCTATGAAATACATCCAACAACTATTTTAGAATTAATCACAAAGGAGAGGCAAGCTCGCTTCTAGAATCGTAAATGCAACTACATCAGTCACAAAAGAAGAGATATGCAACATGTTGTAAGATCTAAAAAGCAAAATTCTATCCTCTCTAGCACTAAAATTGGATACACTCTTGCTGGAGAAAAATAAACAAGAGAATGAAGCATCATTGACCCATTTTTACCCAAAATATAGAGGGAAGCATGCTAGGAATGCATGCTCGAAGAATAAGATCAGATTATATGTGGTTTGCCAATAGAATCACAAAACTCTATTGTACCCGTAGCTACCCAATACCAAGGAGGATGTTGACATAAGTGAAGCCTATTTCATGGGCAATCAAAGAAATTAGTAGCAACCCCCTATGGGAAATATGCCAACAAGGATGTTGACCTATGGAGGAGGACAATATGTCACAAGGATAGCCGTAACCACCTAATATAGGATGGTGGGAACCACCACATTGGATGAACATACCTCTAGGCTATGCATTTCCAAATTAGCAACCATGGATACCATATCAAAATTCTAGGAAGTAATGGAGAAACCACATTTTGTGGAACTCCCCTCCATAAAACATGGTGCAGGCTCCACCACAAAAAGACCTACCAGCCCTACCTATGATGAGACCTACACAATTACCAACACAGCCAATGGTGAATCCAAATAATAAGGTAAACTAGCCAACATACCAAATAGAGGGAGAGATGTATCCGATGTGCAATATTAGTTGTAATCCTATTCAACTTAGGTCAGGTAGGTAGCTAAGAGTAGAATAAAATACTTTGGTAGAAGAGGAGGAAAATGTAGGAGACTCCCATATTATAGAATATATGGAAGAAGAAAAAGTTACTGAGAAGATGAAGGTTCCATTTCCTAAACGGTTACAAGAACAGAGGAAGCTGACACAACTAGAGTTCGATATCCTTTCTAGCTTGAAGAACCTGATAGTTACTATCCCAATATTCCAAGCTATCCATGATATTAAAATCTACACCAAGGTGATAAAGGAACTATGTATGAGGAAACTTGGATAGAAAGTAGCCCAAAATATCAATGTTGTCAGGAAATTGGTTGACTTGACGATGGGGAATGCACGCCATCCCAAGTACGTAGACTTCGGTAGTCCAGTTATGACTGTGAAAATAGGAGGGCATGTATTGACTAACACATTAGTCAATATTGGTACAACCATCAATGTGATATCACAGGAAACCATGAAGAGTCTAAAAATCTCTAACTTGAAGCCCACCAAGACGATGTTGCAACTAGCCAACAGGTAAATACTAGCACTAGAAGTAATGCTTGAGGACATCATTGTAATATTCGATGCATGGGATTATCCTACATACTTCTTGGTTCTTTAGTCAAAATAAATACTGGGAGGTTACTCGCTCATCTTGAGGAGGCCATGGTTAGCAATAAATGATGCATACATCATCTATCATGACAAACTAATGATCATCTCAAATGGTTAGAACATCAATATATTAATGATATATCCCCCTATGTAGTCCATGGATACATTGGATGAACCCACATGGGATGATTAGGAGGATGGTTCATTATTCATGCTCTAGCCAATAATGGTATTGAAAGAGTTGGAGGAGGAAGCTGATGAAGATAGTGTCATTATGAGATTCCTTCAAGGAGAGTCCTCCCCTATAATTCTTGAATCATCCTTGTTCGGTGTGTAGGATCACCATACTAGGCAAATTGACATTGATTCTGGTAGAATATTGAACATCAACAGTGGGTTGAGTCCCACACAAATAATAGAATTATAGGAAATCCTAGCTAGGCACCAATGAGAATTTGCCTGGGATTATTTAGATATGAAAGGAATCAACCTAGAAATTAGAACCCATAAAATCTATCTCGAAGAGTAGACAACCCTATTTAGATAGCCACAGAGAAGGATAAACTTGACCATGAAGAAAATTGTTAAATTTGAGCTACATAAGCTCTTTTTAGTAGGATTCATCTACCCAATCTCTTATAGAAAATGGGTGTCACCACTTGTGGTGGTACCCAAGAAAAATAGGAAATGGTAGATCTACGTTGATTACAAATCATTAAATAAAGAAACCAAGAAAGATCACTTCTCACTTCCCTTCATTGATCAGGTATTGAATATACTATTTGGAAGGAAATACTTCTCCTTTCTGGACGAATTTAGCAGATACAACCAAATTCAGATCGGAGCAAAAGACCAGGATAAGTTGATATTTTTACTTGCCCATGGGGAAGGTTTACCTATAAAGTGCTACCCTTCGGGTTATGCAATTCACCGGCCACCTTTTATAGGGTAGTGTTAAGCATATTCATGGATATGATGGGGATGCAGTTGAGGTACATATGGATGACTTCATCATTTATGGGGAAACCTTTGAAAAAACAACGATGAACTTGGAACGAGTGCTCTAGAGGTGCAAAGAGAATAAATTATCTCTCAACAATGAATTTTTTTTTATGATGATGCATGAGGGCATCGTGTTGGGAAATCACCTCTCGACAGAGGGAATTAAAGTTGATAAAAATAGAATAGAAGTCATCAAGGACCTACCTAGCCCAAAAATACAAAGGGAAGTAAGAAGTTTTATCGGCTCTGTTAGGTACTATAGGTGATTTATCATTGATTTTAGTAAGATTTCCAAACCATTGCACACCCTACTCTTGAAAGACATGAAATTTATCAGGATAGAAGACTGCAAACAAGCCTTTCAAATGTTCAAGGAGAAGTTGATTTTTGCCCCAGTTTTATGGGGTCCAAATTGGGTAGTCCCATTTCATATCTATTGTGATGCATCAAATAATGCAATTGGAGTGGTCCTCAATAAAAAGTATATCGAGGAATTCTATGCCATATATTATGTCAAAAAAAACTTAGTAGGGGCCGAAATCAACTACACAATAACAAAAAATGAATTCCTAGTAGTCATACATGCCATCAAAAAATTTTGCCACCATATCACTGGTTACAAGGTGTTTGTTCACACCAACCATGCAGCCATCAGGTACTTAATGAGTAAACCAATGATCAGTGGTAGTATTATCAGGTGGATTCTGCTACTACAATATTTCAACATTACAATTGTTGATAAGCCCAAGAAAGATAATGTAGTCATAGACTTTCTATCTAGACTAATACTAGCAAATCATGTAGCAATGGAGGACCAGTTCCTAGATGAACATTTGTTCATCATCAATGAACATTTTTTCATCATCAATGAACAAACACTGTGGTATGTAGACATAACCAACTATCTGGCCATCGATAGAACTTACCCTGCTCTTTCATCATGAGAAAAGTAGGTGGTGACTAAAAAAAGTGCCTCCTTTCTATGGATTGATGGCCTCCTATTCAAAACAAGGCCCAATCAGATCATAAGGAGATGTAGCAGAGAATGAGTTTTCAAAAATACTTAAATCCTACCACTACGAGCCATACAAAGGGCACTTTGCAGGAAAAAGGACTATGTATAAGGTTCTATAGATTGGGTATTTTTGGCCCACTCTATTCAAAGACAGTCACATATGCCAACAAGTGTGATGAGTGCCAAATAATGGGTAGGTTGACCCATCAGGATGAAATCCCCCTTCAACCTCACATACACATACAACCCTTCGACAAGTGGGGCATGGATTTTGTGGGACCAATCAACCCACCTTCGATCGAGAAGATATATATTTTAGTTTGCACAAACTATGTCACTAAATGGGTCAAAGTTTAGGTGCTGAGGGACTCCAAGGAAATGACAGTAGCCAAATTCCCATTTGCTCAAATTTTCATGAGGTTTGGGGTGCCTAGTGAAATTACAATAGACCAAGGACCCCAATTTACTTCCAATATCATTTAGGAATTAATAAAGTAATATAGAGTTCGACATAACAAGACCACCCCTTATCATACATAGGATAATGAACAATTAGAAGTGACCAACAGGGAGATAAAAAATATCCTAATGAAAACCATGTAGCAACACAGGAAGGATTGGGTCACAAGACTACCGAAGGCAGTGTGGGCATACAAAACAACATGGTAATAAACCACGAGATTCAAACCATTCTGATTGGTATATAGGAAATATGCGATGAACCCTATCGAATTTAATATCAAAATACTCAAAATTGTGGTAGAAATTGACCTAATCTTTGATGAAGCATAGAAGGAATGAATTCAGTAGCTAAATCAGCTGGACAAATGTTGAATGGATTCCCTACAAAGAAAAGAAATCATCTAGAGGCAAAGGAAGTTGTGGCACGACCACAACATTAAGACAAAATAGTTCAAAGAAGGGGATTGGGTATTATTGAATGATTCTAGGTTCCAAGAATAGAAGAGGAAGTTGATGCAGAGGTGGATGGAACCATACGAGGTGGTGGAGCTAATAAAAAATAGTGTTGTACATGTTAAAACAATTGATGGTAGCAACACCATTCTCACAGTTAATGGCCATCGGTTATGCCCATACCACATGTCCAAGAATTTAATGATGGAGGCCACAACAGGCATGGGGGAAATCCCATCCAATTAAAATTTCCAATTTCTCAATAACACAGTGGACACAAAGGCGTCCACTAAAAATTTAGTCTTAGTTTCTTGCTTTTGTGTGTTGCAAGTATAGTACCCACATGCAAGTTGTAGGTATCCTGAGAGCTAGGGCCTAACAGGTACGGATTGCGCTAGACCTGTATATTTTTTTTCTTTCTAGCTTACAGTGTGTTTTGTAGGGATGATGCCCACATGCAAGCTATAGGTATTTTGAAAGGCAATGCCTAATAGGAAAAAATTGTGTTTAACTGCATTTTCTTTTTTTTCTTATTTTATTTTTGTAGGAGAATGGCTTGATTGTTCGAATAATAGGCATCTTGGGTAACAAGGCCCAGATCAACTCAGAATCCATGAACCTACACATTTTAATAATATAGTTTTGATCCAAGAATGGGCATGGGTACTAATTCCTTGCAAAGAAAAAATTATGCATCCCTGTGCTTGGACGAAGTAATCACCAACGTAGTAGGAGGAGAATTTTATAAGGCTTGATCAACCTCACATCAATAAACACGTCAACTGATGTTGACTTTTCAATGGTGGAAAAATATTTTACCATAGAAGGGAGGTGCCTTGCTCCAAAATGGAGGTGCCTTACTTTGGTGCCTTACTTTGGTGCCTTACTTCAAAAGGAAGACACCTTACTCTGGTGCCTTACTCTGAAAGGAAGGTGCCTTACTCTGGTACCTTAATCCGAAAGGGAGGTACCTTAATCCAACATATTACTCCAGAAAGGAGATGCCTTACTCTAGCACCTTAATTTTAAAGGGATATACCTTACTCTGGTGCCTTACTTCAAATTAGGCATGTCAATCAATGGAGGCATTTGACCATGGTTGAAGAGTTAAAATAAAATTTTTCAAGGGAGGCATCTTACTCTAGTGCCTTACTTCATAAGGGAGGAACCTTACTATAGCACCTTATTTTAGAAGGGAGGTGCCTTACTTTGGCACCTTACTCTGAAATGGAGGTGCCTTACTCTGGTGCCTTAATTCGGAAGAGAAGCACCTTACTCTAATGCCTTGCTCCGAAAAGAAGGCACCAAGGAGATGCCTTACTCCAGAGGTATCTTTCTTTCAAAAACAATAGAGGCACCTTGATGGTGAGAGAAAAAAAAGAGTGTGATCAAGTAGATGCATTACTCTGGCACATTACTCTAGCACCTTACTCTAGTGCCTTACTATGGCACTTTACTATGGCATCTTACTCTGGTGCCTTACTCTGGTGCCTTATTGTGGCACCTTATTCAAGCAAGACCAAACATACACCTCAATTGAATCAAAAGTACATGCACAACTTGGTGGTACATGGAGCAACCAAAATCAACATCATCATCTCACATGATGGAAATCTAAAAGCACCTAAAAATATTTCAAATTTTTTGTATAGGATCTCTGTACATCCCAAGGCCAACCATCGGAGGAGATATACATCCCAACCTAAACCAATAGGATCCACTGCATTTTTAGTGCAGGACCTTGAGCGAACTAGAATTGTAGTAACCAAGGCAACGTAATAAACACATGGGAAAAATATTACCACCATTACCATGGAGTACCAAATTGGCATACTCCATGAAGCACAAAATGACCAATCAAGTATGCGCATGATTTCTTTTAAATATATACGTAATTTTTCATACGATATGCTTCTCTATAATAATGTCAATGCAAGAATTGAATTCACCCCTCATGCCTAATATGTCATGTTGAAAATTAACTTAGGTGGCATACCCTGCCAACCCTAATGCAAAAGCAATTTTTGGAGCTAAGCACCTAAATCTATAAGAAGGCACCTTACTGAGAATAGGGCATCAAACTAGTCGAAATAAACAGAGTTCACCATGGGAGGATGATCAAATAACCATATGCTCAAAAAGTATGAGCCTAGTGGCACTAAAGGGATTAGAGGAGAAATTCATAATCGGTTCGAGGTAGCTGGGTGGATCGATTATTGTCACTTGGTTAGCTAAGTCCAGGACATAGAGGCAGCAAAAGAGTTTGTTGCCATTGTGAGAGGAGGGGTCACTTGGTTTCTTGCACTAGAGATTCTAGTCACCCTAGAGCACATCACTCATGTCACTAATCTCCCCCTCATAAGAGAGTACAAATATAAGGATGGTGCAACATTCCAATGCATAAAATTATTGCTAAAATAGAGAAATTTTTGACTCAATCATGGGGGGATCCCAATGCAGGAACTTTTGATGCACCTGAGGAAGATCTTCAAATATATTTTGAGATAATTCACATGCATCAAGAAGTATTCACACCAGAACATAAACCACATGTAGTTCCTAAACCACCTTGTGCATGGGTGAGAAATTAATGTGTCATTCTATCTGGAAAAGGCCCTGCAAGACAAAGAATCATGGTACTAGAGAGGGGCGGTCTCTACTCTAGCCCATCATGGGATAATTAAAGCCCTTGTACACAATGTCGAGGAACATAGAGGAAGCTCATTGGTGGTAGGGGTCAAAAAATATGATACACAAGAGCAAGTGGCAGCCAAAGCAGTGTAAGAGGTCGAATTGCAAGAAACAATCGAAGAAGTAGAGGTCAAACATTTTGATGCACAAGAGAAGGTGGAAGTAGAAAAAGTATACGAGGCCGAGTTGGGGGGAACAATAGAAGAGGAACAACCCTAAACTTCATAAGATTCTATATAAAGAGGGCATATTTCTCTACTTTATTATAATAAGGATAGGCCAAAATCCTCCAGCCCTGAACTAATAGCTCGATGAGCAGAGCACATATGCAATCAAATATTCCTACGATGACTAATTCTATCAAGCAAGGAAGAAGAGGAAGATGTAGAGGTTGGATTCATAGCCTGAAACTTGTAGAATTTGGTTTCCTATAGTCCACAAGACCAATAGTCTTTAGTAGGCCTACAACAGTAGCCTGAGGTACTTATGGGAGAGGATCACACTGGGTAGAGTGAAAACTTCACAATGCAAGCACTGTTTGATGAATTCAAGGAGATGACTATGAGATTAATTCAAAGGTAGGAGACCACCATCACCCAACTACAAAAATTGATTTAGTAGCTTAGGGTAGAGAACCAGTAGTTGTAGACCAAAGTGATTGAGAGGTGAGATGCCTCTACCCAAATATATTGGGAAATTGAGGTGCCCACAAACTCTCCAACCTTGCCATAGAGGGTAGTCTCATCTGGGATAGTTAGGTTGGACACCAAAAATGAGGAAGTATAAGTAGGAGAGGGTTTGTGTACCTCTAACATAAAAATTACAAAGGAATAGGGGAATTGTAGTTTTCAAATAGAAACCCCTATAATCAACATTGATGATGATGAGGAACATTCAGGGCAGAGCCAAGGGCAAGACCCTAAACCTAAGACCAATAAGAACTCTCAGGAGAACTAGATACCTAAAATTGAGGTACCACTACCTGAAGAACCAGATGAGCAGGTTTTGGGCAACCAATAAATAGGGAAGACAACTACAGGGGACCTACAACTAGAAGGACAAATTCCTAGATCCTCTAATAAGGAAGCATCTCTCAATGTAAAGGAAGATATCCCCATGTAGACCATTGCAATAATAGATAGGAGAAAGGGTAAGGTGCCTCAAAAATCATAGAATAAGGCCAAAATAAAGTCTAAAGTTACATTCATAAAATCGAACCCCCACTCAAACGAATAATGGGAAGAAGGCATGCAAGACTTCACTAAGCAAAAAGAAAAATTCAAAAATATTTGTAAAGAGTTTGAGGTAGAAAAGGCAGCTAGAAAAGTTGTCAAGAAGGTTGAAAGATGGTCTAGCATCTGTGTGGACCCTGATACAGATGACTAATTCTAGGATATATATGGTTCGTCACAGGGTCGGCCCTCCAAAATGATGAAATAGTTGTAAATATGGGGGGTATTTGGACCAGAGGTAGATGCGACAGTGATTGCAAAATAAAATGCTAGCCTCACCCCTAAAGAAATTTGGTTGTACAAGACCAGCATGGTTGTTCGAAAGAGGGATGCCTCTGATATTCCACTTGAAGAATTATGTCCTCAACACACTAACCTATGTCAAGAAGAAGAGGAGACATTATAGAGAGGAGAAACGGCTATGGCCATGGTGACCAACATAGGTACTAGGTCAATATTGATAGAGAGGAGAAGTCAGTGCAATAGGAAGCCGATGTAGAATGAAGACCAACCTAGCACATCGAGAAGCCAACGTATCCAGAGGTTAGCACAACCCAAAAATTCCTTGCAACAAACCAAGGCCCCTCAATAGAAATGAAAGCCTCAGGATGAAGGGAAAGCCAAGACCACTAGTAAGAAAAGAAAATAGGGAGAAGTGGCCTATTTGGAGGAGGTGATTACCAATTTTGGGTTCCACGAGGATGTGACACATATTATGCATGGGCGGTGATGAGCATCATATATGCTCATATTTTTGTATAAGTACCAATGGTTTTTGCTTGGAAATATATAGTATGAGTTGTATATTTTTATGAATCATTATGTATTTATTTAATGAAATCATGTGTATTATCTAACCGATGTGTGAAGTGTGTTTTGTGTAGTTATTCACATAATTTTGTCATATTTTGCTCATTCGAGGTCCTACATGGAGCTGGCATGCTTCCAATTTATCATACTAAGGCATACTAAGTAGGTTCCTTACTCAAGCAGACACCTTACTCAAGTAGGCACCTTACTCAAGTAGGTGCCTTACTGAAGTAGGCACCTTACTCAAGTAGGCACCTTACTCAAGTAGATGCCTTACTCAAGTAGGTGCCAAGCAGGTGCCTTACTCAAGTAGGTGTCAAGCAGGTGCCTTACTCAAGTAGGTTCCAAGCAGGCACCTTACTCAAGTAGGCACCAAGCAGGCACCTTACTCAAGTAGGCACCAAAATTATGCATGTTGATCGAATGACTGTAGAAGGACCCGTTGACCATAGTTCCATGTCATATGTGGGAAACCTCTCAATGAATGAGCTGTACCAGTTGGAGTGTATGAACACATAACCACTCAAAAAAGCAACCAATAAAGCAAAAATCATCTGATTTTTAGGAAATGATGAAAAGTTTTTTATTGTACGCCTATTACAATAACTAAACTATCCCAGTTTAGACTATAACCAGGATGCCTATTGTAACAAAAATGAAATAGGAAATCCTATGTGTGTTATATAAACACACATATTTCTCTAAATTAGGGGAGGCAAATATTTTAGAGAATATTATCGCATGTAATATTTCATTGTATTGTCAATAAAATATAAAGAGTTATTTCATTAGCATATTGTCTTCATGATTCATTGGGTGGGATCTATTGGAGCTTGGGTCCACTCCAAGCTCGTATTCCTCCCCTACTTCTTAGTATTTCTTAGATTTAAATATGCACTATCATATATTTATTTCCTAGATTACTTTACTTGCTTTAGCATGGTGTGCCTTTTAATTACGCAAGTGTGTTTACTGCGTTCAGTGTGGTGTGTTTACTTTTACGTATCTTATTTATGCATGAGTTTTTTTGGTATGGATGAATCAATTGCTACTTTATAAACACCCCCCAATGATAGTGTAATGGATTCATATCATAAGTGGTAGTGTGAATAGTATTAATCATGGCACTTCAAAATTCTATGAGCTCCCTGGTTTGACAATTTAAATGCAAGGGCTGTGACATATATATAGGATAAAATTAACCAGTGTTTTACCCCCAAAATGAAGGACCAATTGTATTTAGATCCTAGAGTTTCCCTATATAATATACATCAATATTTTGAGTTATTGACTAATATATTAGCGTATATAATGGTATTTGTTCTCACATAGCATGGGCATCTCATTGACTATAATATTAAAATATTTAAAGAAGTTTGAAAATACCTCATATATGAAAAAAATCTCTATACCACTATCAAAGCATGTAAGTAGTGGAAGAATTACATATTGGGAAAGAAAACCATGATCCACATAGATCACAAACCTTTAGAGTTTATTCAAATATAGAGTAAAGTAAGGAATGAAACACATCAAAATTGGGCCACATGTCTACAATAGTTTTATTTGATCATAAAGCATAAGAAAGGGAGTTTCAATTTAGCAAAAAATTGTTTGATCTTATCTACAATCATATAATTCACCACCACATAATTCCCCTAAAAACATATCTTTTGATGGACCATACTATGCTTTTTATGCATTCCCTTGTGTTTGTTTGAATAGCTATGGATAGCTCAGGATTTTCATTCTCTCATAACCAATTACCATAATCTCTTTTTGGTCAGTGTCATATAATAATATTAGCTCTTCCTATATTTTTTGGTGATGCCCATAAGATTATTTCATGATATACCACATACTTATCCTAAAACTCACATCTTCATAATTTGTAAGTATATTTGGTCTCACCCCATTTGACCCCTTCTGCTTTTGGTGGTTTTGTGAGTACATATAGTTGCATGTTATTTGGATGATCATAGTGTCTCTAGCTTCCCTAAGATTTCAAAATATATTTTTGCTTCAAAATGGTTCAATACTTTTTTTATTTAGGAATGCTATCTTGCAAGCTAGTGGATTCTCCTAGTTCTTGGTTCTCTCCATCCAACCCAAGGTCATGAATATTATCTTAAAAAAAATCAACTTATCACACCTCTGGTCCTCTTCTTACTATGTTGGTGCTTCTAGAGGTTCTATAATTTTAGGTTTTCTTGCTACCTTGCATCATCATACACCTCAGTAAGTGAATCTTGAGGTTGGGGGTTTTACTCAAAGACTACCCAAAAACTTTACCATTTATATTCACCATTTTTGTTCATATTGAAATGACAATGGTATATTAATTTAATTATAATTTTATATTTCATCCCAACTTTTCTAGCCTAGTATTCAGTAGCCATGTCATGCAACAAATAATTTAAGTAAAAAGGTAAACTAATATGATGCTTAGTTTATGCTCACCTCATCACAGATAAAGAAGTATTTTTAGTTACATTCTAGAGAGTATCATGAATTGGATATCGCATATCATGAGTTTGATTACCCATATCACCACTACATCCCATGGTCATGCAAGGTTCATTTATTTTAAACCCTTACACTTGTATCCATGGATGTCGAACTTTGGCTTAGGATCAAATTCTTCTAAAAAAATTTCAAATAAATCAGGCATTGCCTAAATATTTTTGAAATTTTTTTGACCTGCATGAGGGATCCCTAAAGCTCATCTAGTATTTTTGGGGTCACAAACTTTAGCAACCCCATTTTTAGGTTCATAGAAAACTTAATCGTTGGTTGAGCATGATATCTATCAAAATTATTAAAAAATGATGGCTAACCACATGTGCAAAATATGTTTGTTGCTTCAGCATCCTATAGTAGTTATTTTACATTATTGGGCTTGAATCTATGTTTCATCCCCATGATTTAAAAAAAAGAATATAGAAAATAGAGGCAGTGATAACTATGGTGGCATACTGTGTAGCTATTTATTAGGGTGGTGACAAAGGAAATATATCTCCCCTTTTATATTTATCTCTAGCTATTATATCTTGAGTATCATGGCAATGGATATTTCATGGGTACCATATTGTACTCTGTATAAGTAATGAGCATGCCACATGAGAATTTGAATATGCGGCCCCTATTGTATTTACCATCTTTTCTCGTTACTTCAAAGTCTGCAACCAAATGCTTTGGATTTCATCCCCATCATTCTAGGGAGTGCACACACACACTTCCTTTAATACTTCACCATGCATCATGTGCCTTCACATGGATTGATGATTTTTTATATTTTATGCTATGCAATGGAGTGACAAGTGAGTACAAGTGGTGCATAATATTTTTTTGTCCATGTGGCCTCAAATGTTGACCTCTCAAACACTTTTGGAAATAATTCCACCTTCATAGGTTTTAGATCATCATGGCCCACACTCTTGTTGTTATGAAACTCATAATCATATTTTTTTAATTTTTTTTTTGTGTGTGTTGGCATTAGATTAGTCTAGTGCTCAAATGAGTATTAGGGAATAGCCTCTAATTATGAATAATTTGACCCTTATTTTATGTATCATAACCTGGATTAATTATAATTTACATTAAAATTTTATATTAAGCAAAAGTAAATAAGAAAAATACACACCTCATCAGGATGGATGATGTAAAATACTTCAAAAGAGTAGGATTTGATGAGCACCTTATAGGAGGAACCAATTCTCTAATAATATTGCACTATTTTTTTCACACATAGGAGATCACCATTTATGGTTTTCAATCAACTTATACCTTGCTTGCATCCACATGGGATTTTCACAACCAGAATTTTATTTACAAGACTAGTACACCAAAAACTAGTTTTCATACTAGTCTTGGCCTAATGGCACACCTAAAGGTATTTTCACCATTAGATATTTTTTTCAATAAAAAAAAACACAATCATTTTTCATTAATTATGGGAGAATATTTCTGCCCCACAAAATACATATTAGACTATGAGAGTAAGTAGATAGATAAATATTCCTTTGTCATCAGTTTATGATATAGCTTTAATCAGTGTATATTCACCACCATCTTCTGCCTTGAGCCATCAACATGTACTAGTTGTATGGTGCCATTATAAAAAACTTGATCAATATCATATAGTCCTAGCTATCTCATTTGGAACTAACCCTTAAAATAAATATAACATGAATCAAACTAGAGTGCTCAATCACCTATCTATATATGCAAAAAATTGACCCACTTAAGTGAGTCATTTTCCCTAGATCCTTAGATAGACCCTCACACTTGCCCAAACTAAGTTTGGGCTTCTCTCACCTTTTTTTTTACCTTTTTTCCTATCCCCAATGAAATCGTGGTGGCCCTTACGAGGCACGATTTCACCTAGCTAGAACCCTAACTTTTCAAATTGACCTCTTAGATGTCGATTTTTCCTTGTTTTCCTACCCATCCTTGTTTCAAATCCCTTATAAATAGAGGGTTTAAAGCCTTATTTTCTCCTATCTAACCAATTTAGTATCAATATCCAAGGATAATTTAAGAAGAAGAATCCAAGAATAATTTTAAGACAAGTGCTAAGAATATCCTATAACAAAAGTGCTAAGTGATTTGTTGAAGCTTTTCAATATTTGTGGAGTTCTCTTCTGCCACATTGATTGTGTGTTGTTGCATTTGGTGGATAAGTGTTGGATCCCTAAGGAGGATTCTACTATCTTGGAGGTCTTCATTATTTTTTCTAATTTTTTGCTACCACCAAGTTGTTTTCACTCATTTGCATTCATATACTATTCATTTTGCATTTGTTGCTAGTTTATTTGCATTATTTTTTTGCCTTTACAGTCCATTGTGAAATCATGCCTCCAATTACAGGGTATGATTTCATCAATGGTGAAATTATGGTTGCCCCATACAAGGCACGATTTCATTTATGTTAATCTTAGAGGCATAAGTTCACCTTTAAACACTAGATCTGTATTTTATGTTATATTTAGAGCATAATAGCACAATTTACACTGTGTTCATCATACTATTCTATTGCATTGCATTCTGCTTGTTCATCTTCCATAAAGGTCAACTTTTGGTTTTACATTCTAAAGGTCAGCTAAAAGAACCTAGGGGGCTTGACTGTTGCACCTCCAAGTATTAGCTATATAGTGACCTAAGTATGCACCCTAATGTTGATCATATTTTTGAGAGTTTTGTGAGGTTATTTTGTAGGATTGAAGTTGTGGGACACTGTTGTACATAATATAAATCTTGGAATAACCATTGAATTAGATAAGTGCCATAGTATATATTTAGGATATTTGTTGATTTATTTTAACTAATTTCTATCCAAAATATAGATCACATGTAAGGAAAAACATTTGATCAAATCTCTAGGCATTTGAAAGAATAAAGGCATATAGTGTGCATTTAGGATTTTTTAACCTTGTTTGTGCACTCTTGGGCCCTTGCTTAAAGGCTTTACTTTGCAATCAAAGGATTAGTAATCATTCAAGTAAAGAATCATTCTAGGGTTAGCTCTTGTCTTATTGCATCTTGTATATTGTATTGTTATTTCCCTTTCATAGTGTAGTTTTAGAAAGGCCAAACATAGGTGCATGCTTAATTGACACATTCAAACACACTCCACCCTAAAATTGGAGCAAGTCCTAAAACCATTCCTGGTGAACCCTTCCACCTTTCCCACCAAGTGTAGAGTTATAGCATACCCTCATGGTCACCTTGGCCCCTAGTGGACCCATCCAAGAATCATACGTGGTAGAGAAAATTTCCCCCTCTACATATCAGGTGAAATCGACGTGAACATGCATCTTAGTGGCCAAATTAGGAAACCTTTTCCTTATTTTGTTTTCTTTTGAATTTTTTTTAACAAGACCACTAATTTGTTTTTTTATAACTAGAAGAACATTAATAAATATCTTTAAAATCTTCTTGTGTGTCTTTCGTTAGTTTTATCTTCTATCCTTTTGCTTATTTTAATGGATCCATTCCTTAGAAGTTAGTGAATGCAGCTAGATTTTTATCATGTTCCCCAAGAAGATGATTAGATTGATAGATAAAACCCTAACCTTGATGTAGAAGAGCAAGAAAATATGGAAAATACAACAATTTATGATCCCTTTGAAGGGCCCAATGGTGGCTACATATTTAAATCATTTTATCATGTTTGGGATTTTATGAAATGTCACAAGGTAGACTTGCTTGAAGCTATGGAATAGGAAGGTCAACAAGAAAGATGTGAGACCCATCCTCCTTTAGTAGTCTCTCCTAGATGTGTTCATACTAATCCTTTATTTGAATATTTGAATCATGTTAATATTGTCCATAAACCAACATATGCCACTATTGTAACCACCAACATTGGAAGGAGTCTACAAATTTTCCAACCAGTAGTGCCACGCAATATTATTTTCAATTTCCTCCTCATTCTACTAAACTCAACATTCTTGCTTCTATTCCACCAACTATTAGTTATCCTCTTCAATAAGATACCACATATCATAACCAAGTACTCTTTCAATAGCCTACCTATACCCCTCCCTTAGGGAATCTAGGGGTATTGCACAACAACAATCATGAGGTGCAAATTTTAACTAATATGGTGAAATAATTGGTTTCAAGAGTGGATATGATTCAACCCCCTAGTTTCACCTACAAATATAGAGAAATTTGAAATCAACCCTTAGACTCTATCATTACCTCTAAGCCCTATCCTACGCATTTTCCCATGCCAATTTTACCTATATTTAAGGGAATAGAATATCTAATTGAGAATTTAAGAATGTTTAGGTAAATTTTCCATGATATCATATATTATGACATGTTGTTGCTAAATATGTTCCCTAATAGCCTTGATGGCATGGCATTAGAGTGGTATTATCGATTGCCCAACCATTATTTGAGGAATTTTGAAGAGATAGTTGAATTATTTGTGTAATAATTTGGTGCTTAGGTTGAAAAGAATGTGACCATGAAATATGTTTACATGTTAAAACAAGGTAAAGAGGAAAGTTTTTCAAAATTTCTATCTCATTGGAGGAGTCTAGTTGGACGCTTGAGATATACCTTACCTCCTCAAGATATGCTTGAGATATTTATTGGAAATTTACAAGAGTAATTATGTTATGCATTGGAAACTACAATTATCACATCTATTGATCAAGCAATTTACCTAGCAATAAAGGTAGAGCAAGCACTTATCAAAAGAGGACAACTTAAAATAAAATAATATAAGACCACTAAAAATTAGTATAAGAACAAGCATGTGGTCGATGATGGGGTAATAGATAGTAGACCCATTAATAGTATTATTAATAACCTACAAAATATGGTGTTTAAGTAGCCCAAAAAAACCCCATGAATGAATTTAACGAGACTTAATATGCCTATGAATGTGATCCTAAAATTGATTTTGGAAGCTAATATAATTGAGCTACCTCCTATAAGGCAACCAGATACCACAACTAATTGGTATAAGGCTGGTCAACACTATGAGTATCATAGAGTGGGGGGCACTAGACAAAATATACATGTGGTTTAGGACCTAATTGATGAAGTTTTCCTTGTCATAGAATGTTCTCATCCACAAAACAATCAACCTACTACTCAAAAAGCACCCACAACTAATCAAGATATGGAAATCTTCCAAGATCCCCTACCTAAGCATGGAAAATAGACAACTAATAAATTCATATAAGAATGTCCTACCTCCCTATGATAATGTGGTTGGTATGATAGCCGTATTTACAAGGAAACAAGCTCAAGCTCAACTAGCTCAAAATTCTCAACAAGTGATGAGCTCTTTGTCCAACCCACCCTCGAAGCCTATCCTAGTTTTGAATAATACCTAGATAAGGAGTATGAGAGTAAAACCCTATCCTTAGTGTTGAAACCTCAACCTAAAGTATCCTTTAATATTAAAAAGTAGTTAGGTAGTACCCTAGCCAAGATCTATATCTTATAACTCTTGCAAATTTCTCCTAATCATAGGGAAGCGTTTTTGGAACTTCTAAGACAACAATCTATTCTTGTGGACATTTCCCCTAGTGTTGTAGCTAATTTTGTAGGGTCTCTTGGGATACATCACATCATATTTTTGAATTATGATATGCATTCCTTAGACTTTTGAGGATATTATTATCTTTACATCATAGCATTTATTGGGAGAACATTTTTTAAATGAATCTTGATTGACAATGGTTCTTCCCTAAATATATGCACTTATCAATTTTTCCAAAATTTTGGATTAAAAGAGGAAGACTTAACCAAATCTAATATTATCATAAAGGCTTTCAAAAATGAGTGTCAAGAGGTTTGTGACATTGTATCTCTCCCTTTGAGAGTTAGACCTTAGATCCTATATACCTTGTTCTCTGTGGTACCTTGCCCAACATATTTCAATATTCTTATTGGATGTCATTGGATCTACATGATGAAGGTTGTCCCTTATACCTTTAATCAGTGTTTGAAGTTAAAATTTAATGGATCAAGTAATCAAAATTCCAAGTGACCCTCATCCATTTGAATATTATTTGATGGTTGAGAAATCTCGGTCCAATCTCAACATATGTCCCTCAAATTCATCATTTTCTCTTCCAAGTTCCTCATTTAAAACATCTAAGCAACTCAAAAGTAAAAAGTGAGTGAGGAAACTCGAATTAAAGTTTCATCATGAGATCAAGTTAATCATTTTTTTTTAAGATCCTCTTCTATATCTTTTCAAGCTACCACTTTCACCAAGAACTATGGGTTTACCTCGTAAGAAATGTGAAGTTGTACACATTGGCATGTGTACCTTTATCTTCATAGAAATGAAAAATATCCATGGTAGCAACCCTTCTCCTATGGATATTTATTTTGCTCACTATTACTTATCCAATGATTAACCACTCCTTAAATAGATCCTATCTAGCATGGTATATGTTGGTAAAGGTTTGGGACCCCAATAGAAAGGCATTCAAGAGCCTTTAGGGGTCAAATTATAGCCTGGGAGGTGTGGTGTAGGCTACATTCCCAATAAAAACCAACCTTTACCATTTAATAATGACGATCACCTTAAAAATTATGCTGAATATTTAGATCATCAAATATTGGAGTGGAGTGATGAGGATGAAGGCCCCCTTATTCCTCTAACATTTTGTTTTGTAATATGGTAAATTTTATGCATTATAATGGTAAATCTTATGCTTCTCAAGGAGATCCTGCTTTGCTATCTTATAGAGATATTGCAAAATTAGGTATCACTCCTCCTTTTGTTAAGAAATATGGTTCAGTTAGTTTTTTTGAATATTTTTGTGTAAAGGTTGCTAGAGAAAAGGCTATAAAAGAGATTCCTTATGATTTTGATCATTAAGATGATCCCTATTCTTTATTTTTTTTAATGGATAAGTCCCTTGTACACTTGTTCCTTTTGTTAATATAGGGGACACAATGAGACTATGTGTTGACTATTGTTTTGCTCACTTGCATTGAAAAACTAAAAAACAATAATAAATCACTAATTAGGCACACCTTGCATTTTCATTTGCTGCATTCACCTATTTTTTCACATTGTATATTTACCTATCATATTTTTCATGAATTTTCTAACATTTCATTGCATTTGCATCTCTGCTTGCCATAATTGCATTGTTGCTTGCTCATGACTACTTGATAATATAGCTTTTTGGGATCTCATGAAAATGGCACATGATAATATCTAGTTAGATTGTAGCTCACATGCTTTGTTCTCTCATTAGGACTTTGATGCCTAGTGAAGTCCCCAACCTAGGGCTTTGAATTTTTCCTTATTCCTCTTGCTTTTTTTTATCTCTTTTTCCTTTGTATTTGCTTTTTGTGTTCCTTGACCTTGAAATTTTTATGGATGACCATAAATTTCTCTTCAGGTCAAGGAACACAACTCTTATTTGCTCTTTGATTTCTTCATCTCTTTTCCTCTAGCATGTGCACACACTCACATCTTGTTTTGCTCAATCTAATTTTTTCTATACACATATTTGCACACACCACACCCCTATGGGAGGAGTACTCATTTTTATTTATCACACACACACACAACACACCCTATATGGGATAGCTTCATGGCCACAAGTGAGAGGTAGCCTCCATCTCAATAATTTGTGAGCATACATCCTAGTGGGTATCTCTCTCTTTTTATCCATCTTAGTGAGCACTACACCCATAGTTGGTTTTCACTCCATAATCTGACCATATTAGTGAGTACTACACCCATAGTGGGTATCACTCCACTTGTCCATCTTATTTTCTTCTGCACTTGATGTATGTATGATTGGTCACACTGATTTGATACAGTCTATGCTAACCCAAGAATCATACCTCAAGTCCCATTTCTTCTTTGTTGATCTTTTTATTTTTCTTTTTATTCTTCTTCTTTTTCTTTTTCTTCTTCTTCTTTTTCATTTTCTCCTTTTTTGAAATCTCACCCCATATATACGGTTCATGATTTCACTCTACGACATTATCATGCTCCATTTTTTATGGGGCACAATTTCACCTAGAGTTGTGTTTTCCTTCCATATTCTTCCTTCTTCTCTCCTCTTCTTCTCTTATTTTTCCATATTAAAATAACATTAAAGCATCATAAAATAAAATACATAAGCACACACATTGCACTAGAATATAGCATGATATTACTCGAGAGTAACAAATGTACATAGGTTTATTTTGTCAATGTACCACAATCCAAACTCGTTACACTCAACCATCCCTAGGGATGCATACCAAACTAAAAATTAACATATCACCTCGATCCCCTCCCTATCTCTAGGATTCTATCTTCCCTAATCTACCTGTCAAATGTGGTCCTAGCGGGGGTATGTTCACGGACCGTGAAACTATTCATGATCTAGACTGATTTTGGCTCAGTGTCTGCAAGGATGAAGTTCGTGGCACTTTTTGCTCCATTGGAACTACTTATTAGTACACCATATAGTAGAAGATTACCCTTTGAACGACTACCTCCAACCTCTCCTCTACCCTCTATAGCTCCACTATAGTAGGTGGATCCCATCACCCTACTAGTTGCTATTTACCATAGCCATCCCCTATGCCTAATCCCATTGTTTCTATTCATATATCCAGATCACCTTTCCCTAAATATGGTCTACCTCCACTCACATTTCATCCATATCCATCTCTACAATGCTTAATGCACTCCTTAGCCCCTCTATCCTCTTGGTAATATCCTATCAAAGTAGGTGCATATCCATCTATAGAGTCATTATCTATGCCTATATTTCCTCTACCTCCCTCCTCAGGTCTCTTTGACCTATGGTCCTACTCGGGCTAGCTACCACTGATATGGAGGTCTCTCTTGTCCCTCTACATGGTCCCACTCTAGCCATCATGGGGCTAACTCTAATCAATCCTGCCTCCTTGGTCCTAGCAATAGTGGTGGTAGCCACCACTATCTCCACTTAAACCTATGTCTATCTCTACTATGAGCTCTCCTAGCCCTACCACTATGACTTTATTGTGCATCAAGTGGCATATCATAATGCTAGCTACATGCACCAACTCATGTCCTAATACCTCTACATCGACACTGGTGAGGAGATCCTTAGGATCATGACACCCCTATACCATCTCTAGTACCCAAGATCCACCTAATTATCATCCACCCCTAGATCCACATAGAATGGATAATTTAGGTCCTCCTCTCCCTATATCCCCATATCAAGGTTCCCTTTGAATCTTGATGGATCTTGGTATAGTCACCTATACTAGTAGTCACCCAAATTTGGGATCTCTTGGAAGATACCAAACTACTACTAGAATTTATCAAACTTGAAGAGCTCTAGCCCCCCTTCTCTATAAAGGGCCACCGAATCCTATTGACCCTATCCAAATCCTCTATATCCTCAATCCATCTAGGGTGTAGATATCATTGTTGCCATATGATCTAAGACCATAGTATCTCATCTATTACTCACCTCCCTAGTGGTAGGTTCATAGCATATATCCTCTAGACTTACTCGTAACACCAGGACCATCTATATGTTATTGGTCAGTCTATGTTAGGCAATGGCCCTAAGATTTCATATGGTATTCACATTTCTATGTGCTCTCAGCACCGCACCTGAAGCAATGTCGTACAAACTAACCCTGCATACTATTTATACATGATATTGTATAATATCTTGTACAACTAGGCCAACACATATGGACCCCATATGAATCTCACCCGTTGATCCTGCATGTCTACGACTACACCCACAATCACCCATGGTAGATATCACCTACTGGTATAGTACATCAATAATCCTTCCATCACCCCAAAAATAATGATCATCAAAGAATCAATCCCATAGCATCTTGTCATCTTATTGATTGAGATCACACTCTCTCGAATCTAGTGGGACCAACCTCCTAATAATATCTACAACACGTCCTGCTACCCTTGTGCCTTGTAAACTACTCTTCCCTTGATAGGGATGCATAAGATGCACCACACATCCTCTAGTGTGATTTTCATCTCTTCTGTGGGTAACCATAAGGTCAATGATTTTGGGTACCACCTCTCTGCTAGTGTTGTTAGTAGTGCTCTATTTGCATCTACCTAGGGTATTTTTTCTAAGTGGTGTAACCCCACTACCTCCAAGGTACCTCTATCTACTTATGAGAGGCCATCAATATTTACCTTCAAGGAGCTTTATCACCACCTATAACTCTTTAGTACATCATGCTGCATCCACAAACAATAAAATTTTTATCAATTTCTTATGCACATTAATAATTTATAATGTCAGAAATTATATTATATTATATAATTTGGGTCATGTAAATTTACCTTCATAGGTACATACTTAGGACATTATATTAATTTAGGGGGAAATTATATGGTTACTTCATCCAATGTAATAAATGCATGTGTCAATGTGAAAGGTGTCCCTTACACAACTAGGTAGAGTGTTGGACAAGGAACCTATTTTCCTATATAAAAATAGCCTCATTGTAACAAACATAGATATAGAGAAGCTCAAAGCATATTCGTAGGTAGTAGCATAATGTTGTGTAGATCACCATATATTGGTGATGGGTGCAATGTATTCCAATAGCTTTGTTCATGGAGTATCCATTTCCTCCATAGTTACATTGTATTCATTTTTATCATTTTTATCTATAGCATATTCCAATCATCTTGTAGATTTAGTTTCTTTCATATTATTATGCATCTTGTGATTGTTATCTCCCATTGCATACTGTATACTGCATCAAAATATAATAGTGGTATCATATCCACAGTAGATATAGCCATAGTAGATCAACATGAAAACCACCATTATTATTGAGTCTAAGTTTTTTGTCAATATAATGTATTTTTGGACCAACCACAAGTGATGACTAAAAGAAATCTTAGCTCCAAAATATTTTAGGTGGTATAAATTATGGAGAGCCACAAGTGAGGATTGAAATAAATATTAGTTCCAAAAATATTGATATTACATTTGGCTAGAGTATTTCCATAGAATTGCAGAAAAAACTAATGAAGACTAGGACTCAACATTCAATCCACTAGATTGACAAATCAACTAGTGCAGATCATTTGGGATATTTAGAATTTATTAATTATTTTCCAAAATTTCTTTATTGTAGAAAATTAATTCTCAGATGATTAGGACTCCTCCTACAACAAATAGCTAGGAGACTTCAACTTCATTTTATGAAGGTCAGCATACCTTCATAGTGTAGATAACAGTTCCTTGTGCAAGAAAATAATACTGTAAAATAAGACTTATGAAGAAGAGTCGTGGTGAAGTTAGGATACTGGAGATCTCCATTACTAGATTAAGAAATTCACAAAAGAAGAAAATGCCATATTAGCCTTAATCCAGAAGAAAATGCCATAGAATCCTTGATCTAGAAGAAAATGCCACAAAAGCCTTGTTCTAAAAGAAAAGGCTACATAAGCCTTGATATTGAAGAAAGACCACATAAGCCTTGACATTGAAGAAAGACCATAGAAGTCTTGATATTGAAGAAAAGGCCACAAAATCCTTGATACTAAAAAAAATGGCCATAGAATCCTTGATCCTCAAAAATAATCTAGAAGAGAGTATCTGATTCAAAAGTAGATTAAGATTTCAATACTAATACTTTATTGTAGGGAAAGGAGATTCAATGAGTTGGGAAACTTACTACAATAAATTTAGGAAGAGTATATTATTTAGAATCAATCCAACAACTAAATAAAAATTTAAGATAAAGATATCAGGAGAAGATCTCATTGAAGAACTTATAGTCTTGGAAGAAGAAGAAGAAAGACTAGGAGAGTCTTGCTCAAATCCATAAGTAGCAGAATAAGAGATCCAGAAGAAGATATCACCACCAACACTTCCAGGAGCAAAAGGTTGAATAAAAGGTCTCAAGGAAGACAAAAAGAAGTTATATCAAATACCTTTGGGAGGTCTCAATGAGCATCTAGTAAAAGGGTTGGAGAGCCTTACTTGTTAGAATAATAAATGATAGCCTAAGTTGTTACTAGGATAATTTGTATGGTTGAGATTAGCTCAGTTAGTTATGATCCAATGTATCAGATTGTAAGCACTTGCTATTTAAGCAAGGTCCCTTCAAGTAAATAATAGCAAGTATTCTATTTTCTAACATGGTATCAGAGTAGGCTTTCCCTGCCCTGTGATCTTGAGGAGCTTTTTCTCTTTGGGGGGATTTTCCTCATGGAAATATTCCCCTCATTTTTTTCCCTTTGGTCATTTTTTCAAAACTGAGGGAGTATGCTCTCCATATTTGATGGATCAGAAACTAGAAGTTTTCATGGATGCCAATTTTTATGGGATTTTTTTTTGTTATTTTTTAGTTTTTAGGGTTTGCGAATGGCTACCTAGAGATAATTGTTTTTTCCCTATTTGCTACCTGGTGTAATAGATCCTGAGTTTGGTGAAGCAATGCTTGTTTGAGACTATTTTTTAGGTCCACGTGATCTTGATGCAATTGATGCTTTTGATAATTTTAGAAACGGTACTTGACATTGATTGCATGTAGTTTGAGTTTTCATGCTGGTTCATGGGTTGCATTGCTGCAGTGCTATGCATGGCATCTAAAAGTTATATGTTTTTTTCTGTGGTGATCTGGTTCTATCAATTGCTGAAGGAGTTGCTTTATACCACGAGATGCGATCTTGCTAGTGGTAGATATGTGATGTATTTTTGAAGTGTTTTTTGTTGAGTTTAAAGTGATGAGTTTGATCTGAATGTGCATGTATTGCAAAGCACACACATTTATAAAGATAGAAAATAGTCTGGCTCTTTTGGGTGGCATCGTGATGAAATTTTTTCTTAGATTCTATGTTTTAGAGTCGTTTGAGAACTTTTATTTCAATGGTTTTGTCCCTTGCTTTGTCCTTTCCTGCTATAAATTTTATTTCTCACAAGCATGACTGGGACTATAGTGATGAAGGTAACGTAGGTCTCCAGTATGAGTCCCAAATTTCTCACCTTTTAAAGTGTGTTTGCAAGGATTCAAACCCAGGCCTAGTCGACCTTGACGCATAGGATGTCGTGGCTAAAAACGATGAGCTATGAATATCTCCTCATGGTGTTTGAATGTTGGGTACTTGAAAATGGTGATTTGGTCATTAAATAACCCTCTACATAAATGATAAATAGCTATGGTGCCTAGTTTTTTTGGGAACCAAATAAAAGGAAACTCCGATGGCTAACAATTGTGGATGGTACTATTTTTTTCAAACTCTTCCAGGAGTTGAAAGTGAACCCTAGTGATCCGTTCATGATTAAAATTGTTGGAGCTTATTGACTACTTGTGGTGTAAGTTTTATATCAGCACCACAATTTGTAGAAGACAAGGTGATAAAATAAATTCTCTAGTTTAACGGGTTGCTTTGGCAGTTAACTGGCGAGTAGAACTACAAATCCATGTAAATAGAATTTGCTTTGTCTACAATATCAGCCCCAACGTATTCATCAATTGTAATATTTGGTGGAATATCTACCTTGCTGCATCAATAAACAAGCACTATGCATTCATAGTTCAACGAGTAGAAGGGCAGTCAGATCTCCCCGAGTTGATGTTCTATTTTTGAGGTTGCGCTAGCTTGGAAATTCTACTAGATCGACTATCAAATACAAACTATTATATAACAAAAAGTGTTCCTATGGCAGAGGTGAAATTTAGATAATTTACAACGGAGCAAAATTAAAGCACCTCGATGCCAAAGATAAGCCATTTTTGCTAGATAAAAAAAAATAGAAAAATCTCGTCGGGCAAATTTTTTTCTTGAGTTAATGATTGATAATGCACTGACTACTCTTGTTGGTCTCATGGGATGGAAGGAGTATGAGCATTGTGCTCAAGATATTTATTTATTCTTGCAGTCGGTTGTTTGTGTGAAACAATTAGCTTATGGTCTTCTAGAGTTGCTGCTTCTAGCTGCATTTCCTAAACTTCATGATATTGTATGTTATTGTCATACAGAAGCATAATTATTATTTTTTCAAAGGGGTGGTCTTTCATTTGGATCTAAACCCATGCAACCCAAGAAAATTACCTATGATACTACCTATGAGCATTGTTCGTGCAGTTAAATCCACCACAAATTCAATGGGTAGCATAAAAATTATGGAATTATTTTTTTGGTGGTATCATCGAGGAGTCCATCAACAGGAGCATGGTTGTCAAAATGGAATGGGATCATCATGTCAAGGTTATAAAAATTTCAAAGAGAGCGACTATTGCAAAGGAAACCACTATGGTTTCTTATTTTAAACAAAGACATCTGTTCCTATGATCCATGTATTCCTCCATAGGATGCGATCAAATTTTTTAGTTGTTTGCAGATGCACCTGATGCAGCGGTGTAACATCGATCAAAATACTTTATGTTCTAGATACCACCCTATGTCATGCAGTGTGTCATGCAACATGTTTATGGTATTCTGGTTGATGCATGAGAGATTTTGGGAGTTTGCAATCTGTGCAGGTTATAGTGCAAGCCTGAGAAAGGGTCTAGTTTGTGATGTATAGTCTGCAATGTTACTGCTCTCGAGAGCCTTACAGTGGATGATGTCAACAATTAGTGAGCACATGCCTAGATGCATACTGGATGGCTATAGATTTTTTAAACATTATTTTTTTATGCCGATAACAAATATGGTATTCCATTTCCTCCTGCATAGAGAGTTTGACGCATGTTTTAAGGATGGTGGAAGAGGAGAATTGCTCATGTGACGTACAACTGGTGGTGAAGTTGATCTCAGAGACAACAAAAGAAGTTGAGCCTAGCATGTGGGATAATATTTTTTCCTCCTTTTGCCACCATTGTCACAGTGAAATTTGCAAAAAAAAAAAAACCAGTTGATGAAGATAACCCTATATGCAACCACCTATATTTTTTAGCGCTTGTCATATTTTCTCAAGATTTTCATGGTGGTCATAGAGAGACATCGATGCGGTATGAGCTATGAGTTGGGAGACGCGTGGCGCATTGACTGTGCAATGAAATGGCCCACCGGAGTGGAGCAAGTCCAGTAGCAGTGAGTCCCCATTCAGAGGAAAGGAAGGCTCCCAACGAGGATATATGTTTATGAGGATATATGTCATTTTCTAGGTGAGAGAGTGAGGTATGCAATGGCTGGGAGTACAAAGAAGCCGTTGATGAAAAAGAAAAAACCTTAAAGGCTGAGTTTGTTTTTTTTATGGCAACTACGGATGATGGATATAAGTATTAAATGATCTAAGAGCACTTGTGAAGGAGTCTTGCTAGGGCATGCTGATCTAGCCAGTGATCTCGATGTCCAAGTTATCGTTAGTTGATCGTAGCTTGATTGTTTCAAGTGTGTCGCTGAGCTCAATTGTAGTTGGTGATTTATAGTGGAGCACTATTTGATGATTGAAGTGGATGGGGGAAGTATTTAAGCACAAATATCGACAAATATCTTACCAAGCCACATGGTTTTCATGAAGGACCCACATCATATTTTTTAATGCATTATTTTCAATGGCTTCCATGGGGCATTTTATTTTTTAAATATTTAAAACAAATATGTGGCCATCGAGGGGGTCCATTTCTTTTGAAAGGGCACTCAATTATTTAACATTTAAAAAAAAAACCCGTTCCTTTTCATGGGGCCCTCATTTTTTTAAATGTTCTTTTTTTCAATTAAAAAGTTGAATGGCCATAGGTTTAAATTGGGAAAGTCTTCTTACAAGATTTTCTTGTAAAAAAGGACCCTATTTTTTCTCCTGCGATAGAAAACATAAAGTGAAGGTATTTTTTTTAAAAGTATTCCTTTTTTCTACTTGGGAGGTAAAAAGGTTTTGTGCGAGATATTTTTAAAACCTGCCTTCATTTTTTTTGTATATTCCAATTTTTGGGATAATATTTATGAAGAAAAGGAGAAGATTATTTTTTTTTTGCAAAGGAGACCATATTGACACTCGATCATAGGGGTATTTATAGTTGTTGGAAAGGTTTTTCTGATTTGGACAACATGATGCAATCCATTCTTAGTTTTGAAACTATTTTCCACATTTTTTTTGGCTTGAATATTATTGAATCATGGAGTGCATTTTTGGTTGAACCCAATACTCCCAAGCTTTGTAAGTGATCCTAGTACCTATTCATCTTCTATATATCACCTAGTGGTTGCAACGATTGGTTACCCATTCATTCTGGTAGGATGAGGAGGTCACAATAAGGTTTTAGAGCTACATTGGTGCCCTTTATTTTCTAGATTCCCTTAAAGTAAGCTATTTTTCCACTTGTTTTTGGACCTTGTTATCAACCCATTGTGTTTATATAGGTGGCCCCCTTAAGTGATACTAGGAGGTAGAAAAAAATAAAAAAACTAAACAAGTGGTATATACACAAGTATGAGTCCCGATAACAAGGCCTGATAAGGTACTCATGTACAATATATGCATAAGAAAACTCTATTGGAGAGATGAAGAAAAAATTACAAGGGATAAAACCACCTTCTAGAATAGAAGAAGAAGAAGAAGGAAGATGTGCATGGAGGATGGAGAGGAAGGAAGATGTCCTCTTCAACCCCCCTAGGACAACTTCCATCAAGAATCCTACAAAGGATCCATCAGATGTCTCAAAAAATTAGAGACTCATCACCAAAATGAATGAAACCATACTCATAGGCTAGTACTTGTGACACAGATCAAGTATTTGAGCCATGAAAAAGGTCACTAAAGAAAAAACCCCCTAAAACCAAAGTGTCTTACAAAAATAATATTGTGAAGATAGTGTGGAAATAACCACAAAAATCGCAAGGGATGTCCAAATAGAATCTACAAGCATAAGTAGTGGTTTCCACCTATATGAACACAATGGGATGATAACAAAGTCCAAAAAAAGTGGATAAACAATTTACTTGAAGGGACCTTGCTTAAATAACAAGTGCTTACAATATTATCCATTAGATCATAACTAACTAAGCTAATCTCATCCACACAAATTATCCTAGTAACAACTTAGGATATAATTTATTATTCTAACACCCCCTTAAGTGGTACTAGGATATACTAACATTACTAAATAAATCATCAAAGGAGAAATCATTGAAGAAATTCACTATAGAAGATAGTGAAAATTTTGGTACAATTATCGCCATCCAACAACAAGCCCAAAAGAAGAAGAAGTATTTGGTAAGGAGTGCCAAATCTCAGAAGACCTCAAGATATTCTAAACATTGAGAAGAATATCTTGCTTGAAGTCAAAATTTGATAAGAAGACTTGAAAATAGGATAATCCTACCAAATCCAAGAGATTTGAAGATTACCTCTCAAGAAGGCATTATTTGCTAAGATAAATACTTCTAAAAATCTATAGCAAAAAGGAGAAGACTATAGGAGGAGAACAAGCCACCAAATCCTAGGCTCATGAAAAATTTTCGAGATCATCTTTTGGTGAAGAAGGAGTTGTTTAGGATAGCCTACAAAGAGCTGCAAGATATTACTCAAGGAAGTAACTTGGTGATATTAGATATCAAGATCCTCTACAGAAGCTGCAAAAGAGCTACAAAATATCGTTTGCACTATTGTATTTCTCTCAAAAAATATTATTCTTTGTGTTCTTGAAAAGGGCACAAAATTAGAATTTGAAAAAGTGTCTAAAGACACTATTAGTGCATAAAAATTTACAAAACATAGTGGCCAAGTGAAGACACCAAAATAGGTTAGAATCCTCCAAAAACTTGGAGAAGAAGACAACTAACCAAAACATTATAGGGTTAGTCACAAGGATAAAAGTTAGTTGTCTTCTTCTCCAAGTTTTTGGAGAAGAATAAATATTTTAAGCTTCTTCTCAAATCCAAAGCATAAATATTTTAAGCTTAAAATATTGAGACTTGGTGAGTCTCAAATCCAAAGCATTATAGGGTTAGTCACAAGGATAAAAGTGCAGAAAATTGCATAAAATAAGGAGCTTCTATCTACTTTTATCTAATATTGGATTTGTCATCAAAGTATCCAAGAAAAAAGGAGAAGGTGTCTAATCAAAGAGATAACCCCAAAACCCCTCTATTACATTCAAAAATTCTACCACAAAACTAAATAAATAGATATGAAAAAAGAGGAATACAAAATATGGTGCAATAAAGGTTATTTTATACACAAACTTGTTACATTGTATTACACTATACTAATATGGTTTATATAGGAAAGAGGGAAGATTTGAATTTACCTCAAAGGCACATTATTCTCAATAAGAGCATAGTCTAATACTAGCACACTCCAAGCATAAAGAAGCCTCTCAAAAGGGCTTACATAGTGCATGGGTTGGATAGCCTTAATAGATAACCTGGAAAGCACAAGAAAGGTGTCACATTTATCACTAAAGGAGACAAATACAACAATATATAAGTAAGGGAAATAAAAGAAAGTAAATTAGAATCATACTTCAAATCAAGGAACATTCAATACCACCAATGGAGCATCAATAAGTCTCCACCAAAGTGTTTCCATTCGAACTTCATTCAAAATCCACCAAAGCTCCTTCAAATCTCCACCAAATATCATTGCTTGGTTCGAACCATCTCAACACTATCAAAATACAAGGAAGAAGATGAAAAAGTACATTAAAAATCTTGCAAGAAGGCATTGATAAGACTAGGGCATGCAAGTTCCATTTTTCATTCTCCAAAAGAAACCCTAAATTCCCTCAAAGGTACATTGGAATTTCACACATGTGATAAAAAGTGTTACAACATCTCTTTGGTGCCCATAGTCCACGTGGAAGAGGAGTTACATTCAACCATAGGTATTATAGAAGGAAGCCTTACGTACGTTGGAATACAAGAGCCACTTGGACAACACACTATGAAGGAATAAAAATACTTTAGACATTACTTAAGCAAGGGTGACACTTGTAATAGGTGTTTGAATAAAATTTGTAAAATCCCCACTATATTATAAGTTTCCAAGAGCATATTTAAAGCATTGAATGTAATCATTGTGATACTTATCACTCATCAAAATATTGACCCCCTATTAAAGGTGCCTTGTACCATGGAGAACGTAACATTTGAAAGCATTCACGTTCAACACTCCATAGTCTTCATGCACAGGGTCAAGTTGTAGCATGGAAGCAATGTGGAAGATCCTTTAATGCTTTGATCAAAGGATATCAAAGGTAGATATTAAAGACACCATATTTGAAGCATTAAATTCAAGTTTTCCATTGGAGGGAACGATCAAATCAAAGACACTCACATTATAGCTATATCACATAAAAAAAACATCGATTATTGCAGTATTCAAATATTGCAAGGTGATATTTATGAAGAACACAATATTATACTGAGAGGAGGGTGAACACTATGAGATAAACTTTTACTTTTCTTTTCCAAACAATATTATCCATTGTTATCAATTATTATATCTTTTCATAGCAGTATTCACCAATCTCATCAATAGAAATAATAAGGTAATGCACAAATAATCACACACATGAGAGATATAAATTTAATGTGGTTCACCCAATGTGGGTTATATCCATAGAGAAAATATTTTTTCTAAATCTTCTCAACAAATATATTTGGAACCAATTCCCAATTACAATATTTATGGACCTCTATCCAAAGGAGATCTCAATCCCCTATGCTCAGGTTCGTAGACCTCTATCCACAAAAGAAATCTATACCCCTCCTTCGGTTTGTGGAACTCTATCCATAGGATACACCTATCCTCTCTGCTCTAGTTCATGTAATTCTATCCTCTCTGCTCAAAACTGCTCCAAACCCTTCTCACAAGGCTTACTCAAATCTTCTCAACAACCTGCACAAATTTTTATCAAACCTATACATAAAACTATTTCAAACTTGCTTATAAACCCTGCATAAATCTACCTCAAACATGTTTTAAGTCTTCTCATAAGATTTTCTCAAATATACCTCAAACTTGTTTCAAGTCTTCTCACAAGACTTGCTCAAATCTGCTCACTTACCTCTGCTCAACTCTGCTCTAACACATGCTTAAAACTTCTTTAACACATACTCAAATATTTATCATAAACCATGCTTTTATCATAATACTTTAAACATATTCTACCTAGAATTCTTGTTCAAGAACACATAGAAAATGATATGCAATAAAATTTCACAATATGTTCTTTCCAAATATTAATCAAGCCCAATGCATAAATTGCTTCACAAAACTTCCCTATAACCTTTGCAAATTTATCTCAATATCAATCAAAGATAGTGCATAACCTTACTTCACAAAACTGGTTTATGTTCCTTGTAAATTTGCTCTCAATGATAAACCACAATAATACACAAATTTGCTTCACTAAACTGGTCTCTAACACTTGCCAATTCACATTTAATGTAACACAAATCAATGCCCAAATGCTTCAAAAATTCATTCAATACTGCTACACAATTTGTTCTCAAACCCTAACACATGTGGTATTTTAAAATTATGTTGACATTGTGCATTTTTGTATTAGAATACACAAGAGAATATGTAACCACTTTGTAACAATATTGTACAAGTGTAGATGTAGGAATATTGCAGTTGTAACAACATTGAACTGTTACCTTGTTTGTAACTACCATAGAATATTTAGGTTTGAGTTCCAAGATAGATTAAGATGATTACTATTGTGTTGTACAAGTTTGAGGTGTGATAAAACAAGAATTAAATGTGGAAAATATTTTTTTTAGCCCGCTACATTTTTTTTGTATGTTGCAGTTTAGATTTTACAGAAAAGCCTGAACTGCCTAATTTGGAGGTGTATAACTTTTTCTGCATTTATCCATTTTCTAAAAGTAATACACCATTGGAAATATATTTCTAATATATTTACAACCATATGTCACACTCCATATTTCATTCAATATTATTTCTTACTTTCACCTCTAAAAATCACATTTTGTCCATTTTTTCCAGGCCTTGGGCAAACCCTGTACAGCTACCTTGCAGAGCTCATAAATTCTGACTCACAACTATGTTTTACATTTTCTTTACACCGTTTTAAATATATCAAAATAATATTTCTATCCACATATCATTTGCCTCATTTTGATATCATTTGGATCTTTATATTGTGACTGTAGTGCTCTATTGTTGAACTTTGGTGCTCTACATAGTGCTCTGCATAGTTCTGTAGGGTGTGGTATTCTATAAGAATACATACAGTAGTGTGTGACTGTAATTCATTTGAGAGTGATCAATAGAGTAGTTTATTTATAGCATTCAAATGCTTGTTTTATTGTTCATGGGTATTTAGTGAATTGCTCCAAGTTCTTTGTTAGTCCATACTTGTGCTTGGTTAAATCCAAGTTTATTCCTGGGTGTATTGTTCAACTCTTAAGATTGTGAATGTTTCTACTGGTTTGAGAGTAGAATAATCTTATCAATATTATTGCTTAAGTTATAGTTGAACTAGATTGAATGTTTATGTAGTAAATCTATTGAGATTCTACATGTGGTTCCAATTTTACTAATCAATGATGCACACTTTGTTCACAAACCCTAGCACTTATATTTCTAACAATGCACATGAATCTAATCCTTATTTTTCCACCTTATGATTCAGAAATATTTGCTCAACAAAACATCTTAAATAAGGAATAATGTCACCATACCTCTTAACTTGCTTTTATGAATATGTGCCCTCAAAAACCTATCTCAAAAATTTCATTTTCAAAGTGCCACTTCAAAACTGGTTAGTAGATTTCTCTTTCAAACCATTCACATGAAATTTCTCCTCAAAAAAATGTGCAAAATAGGATCTAAAAATAATGCTCTATGACTCTCCTTTTGTTCTCAAAAATATAAAGCATTAACACTTAACAAAAACCCTTCAAATTTTCTTTTCCACCATGCAAAAATTACAATCAAAATCAAACCACTATAACACCTTATAACTCCTACTTGAAAATACAATAATTTTATTTCAAGCAAAAAATTACAATATCAAGACCTTATTACACCTTATTATCCCTTCTAAATCAAATTACAAATTCCAAAATTAAATTTCCTTTGTTACACCTTATAACTTCCTCCAACTTTGGATTTCAAAATTAAATCGTTCTATCCCCTTTTATTTAATCATGCACATCGAGCTAAACCTTAGTCATTCAATTTTTAAATAAAAAAATGTGTACCTTTTCAAGCTCAATAATTTCTTCCTTTGTTGCCTTGCAAAATTTCCCTCCACAGGAATTGAACTAGTGACCACCTCTATCCTAGTGCCTTAGCATTGCCCCTTTGACCAACTATGCTAGTTTTCCAGCTGTGACCAAAGTGTGTAGCAATTCATCCTTGTACTTTCATCAAAAATGTGATTTTTATTCACAAAAAACTGTGTGATTCGAACCTACAACCACCTCTAACATAGTGCCTTAGCACTGCCCCTGCGACCAACTACACTAGATTTTCAACTGAAACCTCTACATGCACCTTTTATCCTTATTCTTCTTGTACCTTTCATAAAAAAATTTTCCCCTTTCTCTTTTATGATTCATCATTCGAAAGAACGAGTGGATATCTCAAATTTCACACCACTCAATACTTTGCAAATTTTTGAACCTTAATATATATGAAATTTTTGACCTCCTCTTGTCATAACATCAACACTCATCATTTGAAATTGATTTTAATTATTTTCAACTAGCTTCCACGATTTTGGTGCTCAAACCCTTTTTCTTTTAGAATATTTAAATCTAAAAATATTTAAATATTGTAAACCTTAAACCTTTGGCCCATGGTGGTCTTACAAATATTTTTCAATAAAATATTTTAAGCCATATATTTTATAATATTTAAATTTAGCATTTAAATATTATTACCTTTATATCCTGCCTTGCTATCCATAGAATATTTTTGCCACGTCACCTTGCTTTGCCTCATTATCCTTGGATAATAATTTTGTCTTATTATGCACCATTGACATCAATTTTTCTGCCTCATGCATCCTTTGAAGATATTTGCCTTGCACTTTAATATTTCAACCTTGAAGATAATTCTCAACCATTTTTCCTTTGACATCAATGACAACCAATATACTTAATATTTCCAACAATCTCCCCCTTTGTCATTGATGGCAACCCTTCTAAAATATTTCCTTTTACTACCACTGGATTCCAAATCTGCTCCCCCTGAGAAGCTTCTCCTCCTTATTGATTTCTCTCCTCCTTACTGAAACTCTCCCCTTTGACATCAATGGCAAAGGGCTCCTTTGGGGCTAAAAATAAGACTCTTAGCTCAGCCCCCTCACCACCTCCTCTCCTTGAGGTGATCAATTTTGGGGTGGGAGTAAGATTACTCCCAATTTTCTTCTGAGATACTCAAAAGTTTCCTTTGGAAGTGGCTTGGTAAATATGTCGGTGATCCATTCCTTTGTAGTAACATATTCCAATTTAACTTGTTGTTCTGTCACCTGCTCTCTCAAGAAGTGATATTTTATTGGAATGTGCTTGGTCCTTGAATGCATCACTAGATTTTTTGAGATATTTATGGCACTTGTATTATCACATAGTATGGATATGGGATGATCATGCTCTATTTTGAAATATTTTAAAGTTTACTTCATCCATAACACTTGTGTACAACAAGCAACTGCTACAATGTACTCTACCTCTACTATGGATAAGGATATTGATGCTTATTTCTTGCTTAGCCAAGAGACTAAACAACTTCCAAGAAAGAATGCTCCTCCACTCGTACTTTTTCTATCATCAATACTACCTGCCCAATCTGCATCTGTGTATGTTGTGAGAGTGAAATTATTTCCCCTGGGATACCATAGTCCAAATTCCATAGTTCCTTTTAGATACCTAAGAATTATCTTTACTACTTGTACATGTGTTTCCTTTGGTGCTTCTTGAAATCTTGCCACTAATCCCACTACCTGCATTATATCTGGTCTTGTAGTTGTGACATATAGTAAACTTCCAATCATGGATCTATACAATGTCTGATTTGCCTCAGGATATTCATCATATTTGCTCAACTTGCATCCTGTAACCATGGGGGTACTCACTGGTTTGCAATCCTCTAGTCTAAATTTTTTTAACATTTCTTTTATATACTTGGTTTGTGAGAGAAATATACCTTTTTCTAATTGTGAAATCTGCAATCCAAGAAAGAAGGACAACTCACCAAGCATTGACATTTCAAATTCATTTTGCATACACTTTGCAAATTTTTGACACATCTTATCATTACTGCCTCCAAAAATGATATCATCCACATAGACCACCACAATCAACAAGTCATTTCCTTCATTTTTTATGTATAAATTATTGTCAGCTATTCCTTTTCTGAAACCCTGTTCTTGAAGATACTTATCCAACCTTGAATACCAAGCCCTAGGGGCTTGCTTTAGTCCATAAAGAGCCTTCTTTAATTTGCATACATAATTTGGCTTATCTGTTAGGTTGAACCCCTCAGGTTGCTCAATGTAGACCTCTTCTTCTAAGAAACCATTGAGAAAAGTTGATTTTACATCCATTTGATATACTTTGAAGTTTTTGAAACTTGAGAATGCCAAAAATATTCTTATGGCCTCAAGACGTGCAATAGGAGCAAATGTTTCTTCAAAATCAATCCCTTCAACCTGTGCATAGCCTTTGCATACCAGTCTTGCTTTATTTTTGACTACCTGACCATCTTCATTTAACTTATTCCTGTAAACCCATTTGGTGCCAATTACATTCTTGTCTTTTGGTCATGGGACAAGTTCCCAAGTCTCACTCTTTTCTATTTGATCCAACTCTTCATCCATTGCCTTGACCCAATATTTGTCTTCTCTAGCCTCATTGAAATCCTTGGGCTCAATTTTAGATAGCAAAGAAATATTTGCATGTTCACCTATTCCTATTATCTTCCTCCTTGTTTGTCTTTCATTTGGATTCCCAATAATCAGATCTCTTGGATGATTCTTTTGCACATACCTGGATGGTGTCTTAGGTGGTGTTCTTTGTGTTTCATCTTCTTCTGATTCTTCACCTACTTCTTCTTGGCAACTTTCTTCTTCTTGATATACAATTTCTTGAGTTGGTTCTCTTGGCCCTATTTCTTCATCAACTCTTACATTTGTACTTTCCATAATTGTATGTGTCCTTTTATTATAGCATTTATAGGCTTTGCTCTTAGTGGAATAGCCAAGGAAGATACCCTCATCGCACCTTGAATCAAACTTACCCAAATTTTTCTCTTCTCATCTAATGTAGCATTTGCTTCCAAAAACTCTGAAATACTTCATAGTAGCTGGTCTTCCCTTCCAAAGCTCATATGGGGTTTTGTGATGATTTACTCTTACTTGAGCTCTATTGATGATATAGATAATTGTATGAACTGCCTCTCTCCAAAAACCATCTAAAATCTTAGACTCACTTAGCATAGCTCTGGCCATATTCTCAATAGTTCTATTTTTTCTTTCAACTACTCCATTTTGTTGTGGAGTCCTTGCTGCTGAGTATTCTCTTTTGATTCCATGTTGTTCACAAAATTCTATGAATTCACCTGAAGTGAATTCTCCTCCTCTATCTGATCTTAGACACTTGATCTTTTTACCTATTTCATTTTCTACTAAAACCTTGAATGCCTTGAACTTCTCAAAAGCTTCTGAATTTTCTTTTAAGAATGCCACCCAAGTCATTCTGGAGAAATCATCTATAAATAGCATGAAGTAACTTTCACCTTGTAAACTCTTTGTCCTTGTAGGACCACATAAATCAGTGTGAACTAGTTTCAATGGTTCGGATGAAGAAAATTCTTTTGACTTGAAACTTGTTCTTGTTTGCTTACCATGCTGACATTGTGCACAAATTGTGCTTTGGGGTCTTTTTATCCTGGGTAAATATTTGACTACCTGTTTGTTGCTTATTTTCACTATGTTGTCAAAGTTTAGATGACCCATTCTTCTATGCCATAACCAACTCTCATCCTCTTGTGATAAAAAATATTTTTCTCCTTTAATTTCACTCAACATGTAGAGATTGTTTGTAGTTCTACTGGCATCTACAATAAGCTTTCCTATCTTGGATCTCCTGATCTCACATCCATTTGGGTGAAAGGTGATTGTGTGCCCCTGATCACAAAGCTGACTTACACTTAGTAAATTGTGCTTCAATCCCTTAACATACAATACATTTTATATCTTTGATTTTCCATTATCTAAACTCAAAGTCCCTTTTCCAACAATTTTAGTTGAAGCATTATCACCAAATTTTACTGATCCTCCATTGATTTCTTTAAGTGAAAGAAATTTACTTTTGTCACATGTCATATGACTTGAACAACCACTATCAACATACCACCGATTTTCCTTATCTTGTGCATGAAGAGCTGTTTGTACCAACATTGAATTCTCTTTTTCTTGTTCCTCTTTCCTTTTCTAAACTTTTGAGGTTGTATTCTTTTGAACCTTTTGATCCTCCTTTTTGCTTGATTTAGGAAAACACTATTTTACACCATTTGGCCTTTGTGCCCAAAATTATTGCATTTGTAGCATATGATGTTGTTATCCATGAGAGGTGCAAATGAATTGAAATTTCTAACATCATTTTTCATACTGATCATGCAATGCATAGCTTTATGACCATATTTATTACATGAGAAACAATAACCATGGAAGAAGTATTGAAACCTGTTTGATTTCCTTGGATGATATGGTCTATTTTTGTAATTGACTTTTGTCCATGATGATTCTTTGCTCTCTTCCTCCTTGATGCTTTTACTCCTTTTTAGTTTATCAACATAGGTCATGGGTCCATCATCAGTTGCTTTCTTTGATATCCCTGTTGAGCTTGATTCTTCCTTTTGTAACCTTATATCTTGTTGTGACTTCCTTTTAGACTTTTCAACTTCCTTTCTCAAAGAGAGAACCTCATTTTCCAAATTTTCACATTCCAACTCTTTTGCCTTTAATTTCTCAATCATTACTTCTTCAATTCTTCTTGCCTCTTCAACTTTAACCTTTAGGTCATTGAGATCTTGTAGAAACCTTGTCTTTGTTTCTTCATCCTTTTGTACTTGAACCTCCAATTTAACTAGAGTAGCAGTAAATTCCTTCTCTAAGTCATCCAATTTTGAGTCTCTTTTATTGATTTCAATCATAGGAGCAACCTCTATCATTTTAGTGGCCATTGTGTGTTCTTGTAAGATCTTCCTTCAAGTTGTTAGACTTTTTGAAGGATCCCGCTCTGATACCAATTGAAGAACACAAGCTTATACTGAGAGGGGGGTGAATAGTATAAGATAAAACTTTTACTTTTCTTTCCAAAACAATATTATCCAATATTATCAATTGCAATATCTTTCCAAAGCAATATTAACCAATATCATCAATAGTAGTAACAAAGCAATGCACAAATCATCACACACATGAGAGACATAGATTTAACATGGTTCACCCAATGTGGGCTACATCCATAGAAGAAAATATTTCTTCTAAATTTTCTCAACAAATCTCTTGGGAACCAATTCCCTATTACAATGTTTATGGACCTCTATCCAAAGGAGATACCAATCCCCTATGCTCAAGTTTGTGGATCTCTATCCATAGGAGAACTCTATCCCCTCAACTTTGGTTCATGGAACTCTATCCATAGGAGACACCTCTCCTCTCTGCTATGGTTAATGGAATTCTATCCTCTCTACTCAAATCTTCTCCAAACCCTTCTCACAAGGCTTACTCAAATATTCTCAACAACCTACACAAATATATCTCAAACCTACCCACAAAACTATTTCAAACCTACTTACAAACCCTGCACAAATCTACCTCAAACCTATTTCAAGTCTTCTCACAAGACTTGCTCAAATATACCTCAAACCTATTTCAAGTCTTCTCCCAAGACTTGCTCAAATATTCTCACTTATCTCTGCTCAACTCTACTCTAACACATGCTCAAAACTACTCTAACACATACTCAAATCTTGCTCATAACCCATGCTTTGATCAAAGTACTTCAGACATATTCTACCCAAAATTCTTGTTCAAGAACACATAGAAAATGATATGCAATACAATTTCACAATATGTTCTTTCCAAATATCACTCAAGGCCAATGCACAAATTGCTTCATAAAACTACCCTATAACCTTTGCAAATTTATCTCAATATCAATCAAAGCTAGTACATAAATTTGCTTCACAAAATGGTTTCTAACACTTGCTCATTCACATTCAATGTCACTCAAACCAATGCACAAATGCTTCACAAATTCATTCAAACAATGCTGCACAATTTGTTCTCAAACCCTAGCACATTCCAATTAAAGAGCACAATTTCACAAACCCTAGAAATTATATTTCCAACAATGCACATATATAATCCTTATTTCTCCACCTTATGATTCAAAAATATTTGCTCAACCAAACACCTTAAAGAAGGAATAATATCACCATACCTCTTAACTTGCTTTGATGAAGATGTGCCCTCAAAAACCTATCTCAAAAGAATTTCCTTTCAAAGTGCCACTTCAAAACTGGTTAGTAGATTTCTCTTTCAAACCATCCACATTAAATTTCTCCTCAAAAATATGTGCACAATAGAATCTGAAAATAATGCTCTATGACTCTCCTTTTGTTCTCAAAATATAAAGCATTAAAAATTATCAAAAACCCTTCAAATTTTCTTTTCCACCATACAAAAATTACAATAAAAAATCAAACCACAATAACACCTTATAACTCTTACTTGAAAATACAATAATTTTTTTTCAAGAAAAACATTACAATATAAAGACCTTGTTACACCTTATTACTCCTAAATCAAATTACAAATTACAAAATTAAATGTCTTTTGTTACACCTTATTTTTAGGGTAAAATAGGTAGTATATTGCATTATACTACATAGGTTATTACATCTACTTTTCTACCATAGGAGATATTTACTATTCTATGAATTACCTTCTAGTTAACTAAGGTTAATAACTAAATATCTTATGATATTTAGTTAGGTTGTTAGAATAAATTTATTATTAATCACCGTTAGCGCTTCTAATGCTAAGTGGTTAATAAACCTATTTTGTAACCTACTTAAGCTTCTAAATTGAATGCAATTTCTAATGTTCGATTGATAATTATTTTGCTCAATCGTTCATGCATTTTTCTTCATTGGCATTAGAGCCAATCCCTATTTTGCTCACCCGAAGGACTAGTGATGGCCGGAGCACCCGTAGGCCCATCACTAGCCAGGCCAACTCGACCTGCCAGTGCCTAGGCGCATGCCTACAGGATCCACCCTGGCCAGGTCAGATCGACCTGCTAGTAGCGAGGCATCCTTGGTGATCGACCAGGGCTAGCCGATCCACCTAAGCCCAATCGAGCTAGGCGATCGACCGCCCTCGCGATCGACCAAGCCCCTAGAGTCGATAATGATTCGCTGTCGATGGGCTCCATGGTCGAAGCCTGAGGCGGTTGGAGCCTCGGCTCCCGCTAATGCAGCCAGGGCCCATAGAGCCACGTGGGCCCAGGAGCCACGTGGCTTCATCACCGCTCGGGAGAGCCGAGAGGGCAGGAGCGCCCTCCCCCTCCCAGTTGGACACACATGGGACCCAACATCAAGATCCGAGAGGGTAGGAGCGCCCTCCGATCCTCGACAACCTCAAGATCCGCAAGGGCAGGAGGCCCTCCGATCCCTAAATCCGACCTATCGTATCAGGACACATGGGACAGACTCAAATCGGACACGTGGCGGACAGCCACTAGACTGGACCCGACATCGATCGGACACATGGCAGACAACCACTAGACGGGACCCGACATGATGACACAACTGGCCCCACCCCCTGGCGCGACGTGGTGGCATCCAAAAGGGTGGGCATGACACATCGATTGCCCATAGGCAATCGACATTTGAGGGGAGGACTCAGGCTTATAAAGCCTTATGCATCCCAAATCGGGATGCATGTGGGATAAATCCCACAGAACAAATTAAGGGGCCGCGACCACCTTAAATACCAGCCCCGCCACCTTCGTATCAAACCGGCCGGTGGCTTGGTTGGCCAAGGCGGCCGCCTAGCACCCACGAGGGCGCGCGATCGAGTCCCGACGCCTCCAAAACCAGGTTTTTTAAAAAGCTTTGGTGTTTTTCGATCAAATTTTTCATTTTTCTAAAGTTTTTAGCTATATAAAATATTTTTTTTATTTTTTTTTATAATTTAGTTAAAATTGGTTTTAAAAATTCAATTTTTAGCCAAATTGAATTTTTTTTTTCCAATTTTTTCTTAAATTATAGGAATCTGATCTTAAATAAATATTTTTGCTTTATAAAACTTAGAAAACTTGAAACAAAACACCAAATCATTTTGCCTTAAAAGTTTCATAGTCAAAATTGTGTTTTCTCTCAATTGGAGACAAAGGAGACATAGGAACCTCTTTTTTTGCAAAATTTAAAACCTTCTTCAACATTTTTTTTGCAATAAACTCCTCAGAAGTTCTATAGTTTTCTTCATTCATTTTTGGAGATATAAGACATAGAATCTCAACAATTCTATTGCAAAACAAATAGAAAGCCATGATTGAGGAAGCATAAAGGTCATCTCATTTGCAACAAAACAAAAAAAACTTTGCTTTTGTTTTCTCCTTCAAGAAAGGAGACATAAGACATAAAATAGCAATTTTTTTGTTGTAAAATTGAGATCTCTTAAACCAATTTTTTTTGCTCCTCATGCTAAATTGTTGACAAAAAAAAAACCAAAGTCGTGTGTCGACTAGTCTGGAAGCCTTTCAAACGCGGGTCGTGTGTCGACTTGTCTTGAAAGGAGTGCTCGAATTTTTTCAATTTTGTAAAAATTAAGGGGGGATAGAAGTCATATTTTTGTGATTCTATTTTTTGCAAAATTGTAAAGAAAAAGGGGGGATATTTCAAAAGCAAGAAAGGTGCATTCTCGATTGTACTCGACACCTTTTCTTAAAAATTGACTATACTAGGTGCATTTTCGGTTGTATCCGACACCTATAGTGATAATAATTTGGGTTGCTCTCTTGTTTTGATTATTGCACTAACAATCATGTTTTTTTTTGTGTGTGCAATTAAACAATCATATAAAACATTGAAGAAGCATTTCACAAAACCCAAATTTCACTACAATCGTGCTACACCTTGCACAGGTTAAACAAAGTCAATTTTTTTTTACTCCTCACCAAAGGTCAAAATACAAACACCTTGATTCACTCTCTTTGTTTGGCTTAATTTCCTCAAACTTTCCATCCTTCTTGAAGGGTGTTAAGGCAGGTGCCATTAAATATCCTAGAGAGCAAAATCAGAAGTCTTTCAAAACCTACCCCTTTAATTTGCTCTATTTTGTTTGGCTTAATTTCCTCAAACTTTTCATCCCTTGTTAAGGGTGTTAAGGCAGGTGTCATTAAATATCTTATAGAGCAAATTAAAATCTTCCATATACTCTTTTGAGGGTATACTGCAAGATAAAGTCATCTTAGTCATATCAATTTGAAACCTTCACCATGGCCATGATCAACAAGTATCTCAATGAGAGCCAACTGCTCAAAGGTTCAAATTATTCTGCCTGGAAAACTAAGATGAAAGCCATTTTAACTGTAGAGGAGATGTGGGGAATAGTGGATGGCACTGATTCTAGACCCACATCAGCAGGAGCAGATCAGACAACTTATGATAAAAAGGATAAAAGACTTTCCTTATTGATCTTGCTAGCTATTACTGATGACATACAACCTCATATAAGTGAAGCTAAAAATGGTAAGGAGGCATGGAATGCCTTAGCAACCATTTTTGAAGGAAAGAATCAATCAACAATTCTTAACCTTCAAACACAGCTTCATACTCTTCATATGAAATCTGGAGAGACAGTAGAGCTATTCCTCTGCAGAGTCGCAGATATAAAAACAAAACTGCAAGCCTTAGGAGAAAAAGTGGAAGACAATGTCCTGACCTCAATCATTTTAAGGGCTCTTCCAGACTCCTATAGAATGTTGATCACTTCACTACAAGTCTCTGGGAGGACAGTGACTTTTGTAGAGTTGGTAAATTTGCTTCAAACTGAAGAAGCTAATCAACTCCAAAGAGATGAGGCATCCAACAATGCACTTTTCTCAAACAAGCAAAGTGGAAAGAAAAAGTGGAATCAACAGAAAGGATCTTCTTCTAACAAAGACAAGGGTAAAGGCAAAGAGATTAAGAAGAAGAAGCAGTATTGTAAAATTTGTGATAAAGACACTCATGAAACCAAAAGATGTTGGTTTAAGAACAAACCGCCCAATGAACAAGGTCAAAAGAAGGGCAAAGGTAAACCAAAGAACAAGAATAAACAGCAACAGGGACACATTGCTGCTGAAGATTCTAGTTCGGACTCTGAACGAGCACACAAAGTGCTCATGACACATACAGAATCCTCTCACAAGGATATTGTTTGGTACATAGATTCAGGCGCTAGTAAACATATGATTGGCGATAAGTCCTGGTTTGAGACATTTGAGGCTCGAGAAGGTAGACCGATAACCATTGTTGATGATCAGACCTATCGAGTTCAGGGAGAAGGAAGTGTTTATGTCTCCCTTCCAGATGGAGAATGTAAGATTCAAAAAGTTCTTTATGTACCAGGATTGAAAAATAATCTCTTGTCAGTTCCACAAATCCTGGACAATAACATGAATGTCAATTTCAAAGTGGACAAAGAAAAGAAACGTTGCTTTATCACCCAGAAAGGAAAACAGATAGCAACAGGTTCTTACAAACATGGTTTGTTTATCTTAGATGCAATTACCTCTACACATACTACAATGGCGGTAACCACAAAAGAGGCCACTTCTCTATGGCATAAGAGATTTGGGCATCTAAGTTCGGGGTATTTACTAGAACTCAGTAAATATCAAATGGTGAAAGGACTGCCTACTCTTTCATCTACTTTGCCAGTGTGCTCAGATTGCTTGTCGGGAAAGCAACATAGAGTACCTTTTGAACCTAGCTCCTTTCGAGCTAAGGTACCTTTGGAGTTAGTTCACACAGATTTGTGTGGTCCTATGTCTACTAGTTGTGGAGGAAAAAGGTATTTTCAATTGTTTGTAGATGATCACTCACGAAAAATGTGGGTCTTCTTCTTGCAGTTGAAGTCTGAAGCATTTGACTATTTTCAGCAGTTCAAGAAGCTTGTTGAGAAAGAATCAGGATGTTTCATAAAGACCCTCCGTTCAGATCGAGGGGGGGAATACACATCAAAAGAATTTTCCTCATTTTTACAGAAACATGGGATAAAAAGATAGTTAACAACAACCTATTCTCCTCAGTCAAATGGAGTTGTTGAGAGAAGAAATCGTTCCATTATGGAAATGGTTCGATGTATGCTTAAGGGAGCCAATCTTGAGCACATTTACTGGGCTGAAGCTGTAACAACTGCAGTATATCTTCTAAATAGGGCACCCACATGGGCTCTTGAAGGTATGACTCCTCAAGAAGCATGGAGTGGAAGGAAACCCTCCATATCTCATCTACGAGTATTTGGGTGTAAGGCTTTTATGCATATACCTAAGGAGAAAAGAAAGAAGTTAGATGAGAAGACCCTACAATGTGTTTTTCTTGGATATGATGAATTCTCAAAAGGCTATCGGTTGATAGATCCATTCACCAAGAAAATACATGTTAGTAGAGATGTAGTGTTTGATGAAGCTTTCACATCTAACACTACATCGGTATACCTGGAATATGAGGAGCAACAACCACAGACTCCTCCACAATAGAAAAAGCCTCCAAAATGGTATACAAGTACTATGAGAGATTCCAAACTCACTTCACCACCAGATCTCACTCTCAATCATCCAAAGACACGAAGCATGTCTCGACAGAGAATGACAGAAGCATCTACTTCAGTTGATGATCTTTGTGCAGATTTTCAAGAGCTTTCTGTTGATAGAGATTTAGAAAGTGGAAATGATATGGAAATTGATGAGGAGAGGGTTTACATGTCTTCATATGATGAAAATGAACCTTCTACGAGTTGATGAAGCACTTAGTCGAGCCTCAGTGGAAGGCAGCTATGGATGTTGAACATAAATCCCTCATTAAAAACAAAACATGGAAGCTGGTCGATTTGCCTAAAGGAAAGAAGCCCATAGGCTGCAAATGGGTTTACAAAGTCAAATATAAGGCAGATGGTACCATAGACAAGCATAAGGCCCATCTTGTGGCAAAGGGCTATGCTCAAAAGGAAGGCCTTGATTATGAGGAAACCTTTGCACCCACTGCAAGGATGACCACCATTCGAGTTCTTTGTGCTATGGCAGCACAGTTCGGATGGAAATTACATCAGATGGATGTAAAAAGTGCCTTTCTAAATGGTGACTTAAAAGAAGAGGTATACATGACTCAACCTCCAGGATTTTTTGAGGAAGGCCATGAGCAACAGGTTTGCAAGTTGGTCAAATCATTATACGGGCTAAAACAAGCCCCAAGAGCATGGTACATCAAAATGGATAGTCACCTCCTACAACATGGATTCAAGAGAAGTCCATCAGATGCAAATCTCTATATCAAGAACACAGGTTCTGAAATAGTGATTCTTGTATTATATGTAGATGATCTGATCATCATTGGCAATTCAGAGAAATTGATTAACGCCGTGAAAGATGACTTGAAAGAGTCATTTGATATGACAGATCTTGGACTTCTCCACTATTGTCTTGGCCTTGAGATAGAACAGAAGAAGAATCATCTTAGGGTGACTCGAGAAAAAGTATGCCAAGACTTTAGTAGAAAAATATCGTATGACTGATTGTAAGCCCAAAGCAACACCGATGGAATCGGGGCTTCAATTATCATGGTATGATGACTCACCATAGGTAGATGGCACGCTATATAGACAGATGATTGGAAGCCTCATCTATCTGACCAATACTAGACCAGACATTACTTATGTTGTAAACTATCTTTCTCGGTTCATGCAGGAACCAAAGGTCTCTCACTGGAAAGCAGCTAAGAGGGTTCTTCACTACATTCAGGGTAGTGTAGATTATGGTCTAGAGTATAAGAAGAATAATTCATTCTTCTTACAGAGTTATACTGACTCTGACTATGTTGGATCCCTAGATGACAGAAAATCAACATCAGGATATGTATTTCATCTTGGATCTGGTCCTGTCTCATGGCATAGTAAAAAGCAATAGGTGGTTGCTTTATCTTCAACAGAGGCAGAGTATCGCGTTGCACGTGGAGCTGTGTGTGAAGCGATATGGTTAAGTCGCATCTTGGCTACCATGGGCCTACCAAAGAAACTTCCTATTCACATGTTTTGCGACAACTCAGGTGTTTTGAACTTGGTCAAAAATCCAGTCCATCATGAACGCACAAAGCATATTGACACAGATTGTCATTTCATTCGTGATGAAGTTCCTAAACACAGGATCAAGCTCCAATACATTCCCACCGATGAACAGGTTGTTGACATCTTCACAAAGGCACTTGGACGTGTCAAATTTGAGTTGTTCCGAAGTAGACTTTGTATATCAAAGTAATGTAATAAAGGGGGGATGTTAGGGTAAAATAAGCTAGTATATTGCATTACACTAGTTTAGTAGATTATTACATTTACTTTTCTACCATAGGAGATATTTACTATTCTATGAATTACCTTCTAGTTAACTAAGGTTAATAACTAAATATCTTATGATATTTAGTTAGGTTGTTAGAATAAATCTATTATTAATCACCGTTAGCGCTTCTAATGCTAAGTGGTTAATAAACCTATTTTGTAACCTACTTAAGCTTCTAAATTGAATGCAATTTCTAATGTTCAATTGATAATTATTTTGCTTAATATTTCATGCATTTTGCTTCACTTATAACTCCATCCAAATTTGAATTTCAAAATTAAAACATTTTGCCCTCTTTTTATTTAATCATGCAAAGCGAGCTAAACCTTAGTCATTCAATTTTTAAATCAAAAAATTTGTACCATTTTGAGTGCATGAATTTCCTCCTTTGCTACCTTGCAAAAGTTCCCTCCATGGGAATCAAACCAATGGTCATCTCCTCTTCTAGTGCCTTAGTGCTACCCCTTCGACCAGCTATGCTAGTCTACCAGCTATGACCAAAGCATGCAACAATTCGTCCTTGTCATTTCATAAAAAACATGCTTCTTCTTCAAATAAAAATTTGCATTATTTGAACCTTTGACTACCTCTAACACGACATCTTAGAACTTCACCTACGACCAATTGTGCTAGCCTGTTAGCTGAAACCTCTACGTGCACCTTTTGTCCTTATTCTCTTTGTGCCTTTCACTAAAAAATGTACCCCTTTCTCTTCTGTGATTTGTCATTCAAAATCACAAGTGGATATCTCAAATTTTACACCATTCAATACTTTGCAAAGTTTTTAACCTTAATATATATGAAAATTTTGACCTCTTGATGCAGGAGCATCTAGTGGTGTAAGAGTGATATTGCATCACCCAAAAAAAATTATAATTGTTTAATTTTGTAAAACTAGTAAAACTAGTTTAACTTGAAGGAGATTATTTAAGGTCTTAGAGGTTTAATTTGAGGATTTTCGGCTAGAAACGGGCCTTGGAAACAAGAGCCAAGGGCCTGCCTCGCTTAGCTCATCTCGTTCCCTTTCCAAAAACATGTTGTAATAGTCAATCGGATCAACGAGCATGAAGTTATGACCTCGACAAGTTGCCCCCAAAATTCAAATTTGAATTTTGATGGTTTTAGGTGGGAAAAAGGGAAAACGAGTTCAAAAAGGGGAAATTTTGAATTTGTAAGGGGTTAGTCTCTGAAAGCTTTGTATTTGTGGAATAGAGTGCAAGAAATTTTTGGCTCATTTGTGATTTTATCTATCTTTTCTGGATTGTATGTGTTTGTTTAATGTAACTCTACTTCACCTCCTCTTGTCAAGACATCGGCGCTCATCATTTGAAATTAATTTTAATTATTTTCAAATAGCTTCCATGATTTTGGCGCTAAAACTCTTTTTCTTTTGGAATATTTAAATCTAAAAATATTTAAATATTGTAAACCTTAAACCTTTGGCCCATGGTGGTCTTACAAATATTTTTCAATAAAATCTTTTAAGACTTATATTTTATAATATTTAAATTTGGCATTTAAATATTATTACCTCTATATCTTGCCTTGCTATCCATAAAATATTTTTGCCACGTCACCTTGCTTTGCATCATTATCCTTGGATAATAATTTTGTCTTAGTATGCACCTTTGACATTACTTTTTCTACCTCATGCATCCTTTAAATATATTTGCCTTGCACTTTAATATTTCAACCTTGAAGGTAATTCTCAACCATTTTGCATTTGACATCAATGAAAACCAATATACTTACTATTTACAACAATTAAGTCCCTATTTTAATGTGCTTTCATTTAAGGGAGTTATAAGGTTGATAAACCAAGGTTAAACTTAGAAGAAATTAACCATATTGAAAGCAAAGTATCAAATGGAATAATTTATAAAATTAATATAATATTTGCAATATTAACTATAGGAGAAATAATGGTTTCTACTAGAAATCAATTTTTAAATATTTGCAAATATTGTTGTTTTAATTTCCTATATTTGGGAGCTATAAGGGTTACAACACCAAATTAGGTTACTAGAAATTAGAAACACTAAAATCAAATCCTAAGGGATATTAAAAGAGGTTATTAAGATTTTTTCTAAGGTTGGAAATTTATAATATTCTTATCTCAAAATTTCTCAAAAAGGACAAAAGAAATTCAATATTAAAATCTCTTCAAAATTGGAAAAAATATTAGTTCAATAGGAGTAATAAGGTGTTAGAAAAGTTGATTTTTGATATTTACAAAACTTTATAGAATCGACTAAAAATTGAATTACATTTTACAAGAGCACTATATCATATTCTAAAATTACTAGGGAGTCATAAGGTATTCTACAAAACTTGATAATAATAGCATCTACCAAATATTATCAAGCTATATATAATTGGGAAGATATAAGCTTTCTACAAAACCTATAATTCCATTAGGTGTATATACTCTCATTACTAGGGAGACATAAGGAAACCTACTAATCTAAGGATTAATAAAGGTTTTATCAAATCAAGCTTATATATTAGGGAGTTATATCTTGCTATATCTAAAACTAGGGAGCTATAAGGATGTCTACTTCTCAAAATACAACAAACACTAATAATTCCTTAATAAAAGAGAAGTCTAGTGCCATAAATCTTGGGATCATGAATCTACTCATGAAATGTGAAGGAATGTTAGATTTAAATTCAAAGGTAATTCATAGTGAAGCCTTAGAAGATAAATTTGATACTATGGAATTTTATCTTCAAACCTATCTCAATGAAGCAATTAACAATGAAAAAAGTGACATTTCACTTTCCTTAGACTTTGTGAGCATATTATACATGGCATTGCTCACATATAAACACTACAATAATGAAAATTTAGAACAAATAGGATTGATATAACTACTCAAAATAAATTCAAAACTTAATGAATCATATCTAGAAAAGCTTTTTCAATCCTCATGTAGCATTGGCACTCCATGTTCTACTAACTCAATATCTTATCATGATGCCTTAAGTAGTGGCTAGGGTTATGCATAAGGGGTTTAACTCAAAATGTACTTGTAAAAAAATGGTGAATCCTAATCAAAATCAAGGTTAATCATGGAGAATCCTAAGAAAATCAAATCGAGCATCTTCATACCAAAATTTGGGGTATTTGAAGCCCTAAAATGTAAGATCATCTTTAGGGAAACTTTTGACCTGTTAAATCATATTATAACTTCATGAAAACACCACCATTAGAACACACTTGAAAAGCACTTTCTAATGAGTATAAATATGTCTGTTTGGATATATATTATGGATAATTGACCCTAAGAAATTAGTCCTAAAAATTTTAGGTGAATGGGCTGACATCGAGGGTCCTCATATTTGCCAATTTCCAATTTTGGAAATCCTAATATTCACCCAATTTGTGAATATTCACCACTATGCATAACCCTAGTAGTGGTTTAGAAAATTTTGTATAGATTGAATACAGGAAAGGAGAATCTTCCCTACAAGAACCAAGTAGCACCACAACCACCTATGAGAACACAGTAACCAGAAATAAAGGTAAAGAAAAAGATGAAGTAGATAAAGGAGGAATACAATGCAATTTCAATTGAAAGAAGAACCTTTAGTTACAACTACAACTTACTCTGCATCATATGAAGACATAGTAAGTGATGAAAAAGAATACAAATTCCATTATCCAATGGAATAAGATCCACATTGAAAACTAAAGTCTTCAATACCCAAATAATGTAATACAAGGGGTGTTAAAAATATATTATACTACATCATTTGGGTCATGTAAATGTACCTTCCTAGGTACATACTTAGGACATTAGATTAATTTAGGGGGAAGTTATCTAGTTACTTCATGCAATGTAATAAATGCACAAGTGCTAATGTGCAAGTTGTATATGTGCAAGGTGTCCCTTGCATAGCTAGGTAGAGTGTTGGCCAAGGAATCTATATTTCTATATAAAAAGGGCCTCATTGTAACAAGCATAGATATAGATAAGCTCAGAGCATATTCATAGGTAGTAACATAGTGTTGTGTAGATCACCATATATTGGTGATAGGTGCAATGTAGTCTAGTAGCTTTGTTCATGGAGTGTTCATTTCCTCCATAACTACATTGTATTTATTTTATCATTTCTATATATATCATATTTCAGTCATATCACATATTTACTTTCTTTCATATTATTTTGCATCTTATGATTGCTATATCCAATTGCATACCGCATAACACATAATCAATAAAATTTGGATATTCTCTTTTTTTTTTGCTAGCTTGCTTTGTCTTTTTCTCTTCTATGAAATCATGCCCATCTAGCTTCAGGCGTGATTTCATTTTTCTTCTCCTTTTGTGAAATCGTTCCCTCTGTGTCTAAGACACGATTTCATGAAATTTCATCCCATGTTTTTGGGATGTGATTTCATTCACCACCATGAACTAGAGAAAAATCATGATCATGCTATGAAATCGTGCTCAGGTTGCATGCAGTGATTTTTAGAGAAAAACAAAAAAAATAAATGAAATGCTTAAAATGAAAACTAAAATCTAACCTAGCCTAATTTAGAGGGAGGAATTTAGTCCTTACCTATGTTTTATTCACTACTACACCAGCCTCACCCCTCACAATGGTTGAACGATGTGTAGGAAGGGCCAATTCTACTTTTTCTTCATAGATCCTTTCTTCTCTTTTGCATGATAAAAATGAATTAGGGTTTTCACCTTTTACCCTTTTTGTTCTTATTTTTTGCTTTTCTCTCTCCTCTATATTTTTTCTAATTCACTCTTCTTTCTTCTGTATCTACCATTTCAAGTTGCATCAATTATTTTGCATTCCTTTCAAAACTCAAAGGGGCACCCTAACCTAAGAGACATTAATGTCCCTAATGTCTTGATTTATATGTAAAATATGAAAGTATATGGAATGATATCGTTTATGCACCACCCCTTTCTTCTAAAAGTCACTCGTTTTTTTGTTGTTTTCCTTTACCCATATGTGTCTACATATTTCTTTGATGCATTTATTAGGCCATAAATGCATCAAAAAGGGGGAAAATATATAGATGTGGAAAATAGATCCACTTGAGTGATTCATTTTATCTAGATCCTTAGAGAGACCCTCCAACTTGCCCAAAGCAAGTTTAGGCCTCTCTCCCCCTTTATTTTTCCCTTTTTTAATAGCTCTGATGAAATCATAGTCGAACCTTATGGGGCACAATTTCACCTAGCTTGGGTTTCCTCTTATAAAAATATAACTTTTCAAATTGACCTCTTAGTTGTCGGTTTTCTTGCCCATACTTGTTTCAAATACCTTATAAATAGAGGGTTTGAAGACTTCTTTACTCCTAGCTAACAAAGTTAAGATCAAGATCAAACAATAAGTTAAGAAAAGAATCCAAGAATAAGTTTAAGACAAGTGCTAAGAACATCCTATTGCAAAAATACCAAGTGATTTGTTGAAGCTTCAATCTTTGTGGAGTTCTCTTCTACTATATTGACTGTGTGTTACTGCCTTTGGTGGATAAGTATTGGAGCCCTAAGTAGTCTACTATCTTGGAGGTCTTCATCCTTTTGTCTACTTTTCACTACCACCAGGTTTTTTTTCGCTTATTTTCATTCATATACTATTAATTTCACATTTGTTGCTAGTTTATTTGCATTGTTCTATTGCTTTTACAATCTAGTGTAAAACCATACCCTATAATTACAAGGTATAATTTCATTAGCAATAAAACTGTGGCTGCCTCTTACAAGGTATGATTTTGTTTTTATTAAGCTTGGGGGTAGAATTTTACCCCCAAATCCTATATCTACATTTCAAGTTATATTTAGAGCATAATAGCACAATTTTCACTATGTTCATCATACTATTTTGTTGCATTGTATTTTACTTATTCATCTACCACAAAGGCCAACTTTTAATTTTTCATTCTAAAGGTCAGCTAAAAGTACCTAGGGGGGCTTGATTGATGTGCCTCCAAGCATAGTTATATAACATCCTAAGAAAGTTCCCTAACACTGATCATATTTTTTGGGGGTTTTGTGAGGTTATTTTGTCGAATTGAAGTTGTGGGACATAGTTGGACATAATATAAAGCTTAGAACAACTGCTGAATCATATAAGTGCCCTAGTAGATATCTAGGTTATTTTTTTATTATTTTTTACTCACTTCTATCCAAAATATAGATCACAAATAATGAAAATCATTTGATCAAATCTATAGGCATTTGAAATAATAAAGGTATATAATGTGCATTTAGGGTTTTTAACCTTGTTTGTGCATTTCTCTTGGGCCCTTGATTAAAATATTTTCTTTTCAATCCGAGGGCTAGTAATCATTCAAGAAAATAATCATTCTAGGATTACCTCTTGTCTTCTTGCATCTTATATCTTGCATTGTTCTTTTCCTTTTCATGGTGTAGTTTTAGAAATACCAAACATAGGTGCATGCTTAATTAACACATTCAAACACATTCCACCCCAAACTTGGGGTAAGTCATAAAACCATTGTTGATTAACCCTTCCCCCTTGGAAACCGAGTGTAGAGTTATAACATACCCCCACGGTCACCTTGGCTCCTAGTGGATCCATCTAAGAATCGTATGTGGTAGGGTAATTTTCCCCCTCTACACTACCTTGTACTTATTGTTTTTAATGTGCTTATTATATCATACCTTATGTTGTTGCTAAATAACTTCTATCTTGTGAATGGAATCCCTTTGTATCTCATAAGGTATGTTAAGCTATAGAAATTTTTCCTATTATAACTATGATAACTCAATAACCAGATCAAGTGCAATATGTAAAGTTTTAAATTTGAACTCAAAAGGTAAAATGGGTTTCTTTCCATAGACTAGCTCATAAGGGGTGAATCTAGTAGTGGATTTCTAAGTAACATTATAAGCCCACACAACTTTTGATAATCTATCAACTCAGTATTTTCTATGTGAAGCTACTATTTTTGTCAAAATATTTTATAATTCCCTATTAGTAACTTCTACTTGACCATTGGTCTATGGGTGACATGGTGAGAACTTTTTATGTTTTACTTGATAATATTCCATGAATGAATGTATAACATTTTATGTGAACTAGAGTTCTTGATCAAACACAATTACATGAGAAGCACCAAAGCACTTTAAAAAAAATTCATTGAAGAAATCAGTCACTTTTCCTCATGGACATACTAGAGAGCAACTACTTTAATCCATTTAGTCACATATTCTATACACATTAGGATGTGTTGTTTTCCTTGGGATGGTGGATTAATGGGTACTATAAAATCTATGCCATATTTCTCAAATGGTTCTCGAATTGCATAAGGTTGAAGAGGCATCTCATTCTGTGTTGTAGGTTTAATCATTCTTTGACATTGGTTGCAATGGAAAACATATTTCTTCACATCCTTATGAAGTGAAGGCCAATAATATCCTACTCTAAGAATTTTTTGTGTGGTTTTCTTTGTTGAGTAATGTCCTCTAGAAGGTTCATAATGACATGCTTGAAGGATATCATGGACTTCATCATCCCTTACACACCTTTGTATAATGTGATTAGGTCCACATTTAAACAATAATCCTTTTATCTTTTTAAAATATGAACTTTGTTAAACTAGCTGGCATCTTTCAAATTTATTTGCACCAAAATTTGCTTGCCATTTTAAAGCTTCCATAGTTCTTTTACCACTTTCATAGAGGCTATGAATCTTGGTTTCTAAGATCACCAAGTTGTTGCTTCGAGTAGGATCTTACATATTTTTGTAGACTATCTTGAATAGCTCATTCTTGACCAAAATATGGTCTTAAACTTTCTTTCATGAGCCTAAATTTGGTGGCTTGTTCTCCTCTTGTGGTCTCCTCCTATTGCAAATTTGAAGAAGTGCTTGTATTTGAAGCAATGTCTTCTTACTGTGAGAGGTAATCTTCAAATATCCTATATTTGGTGAGCTTCTTATGTCTTCAAGTAATCTTATCAAATTTTGACTTCAAGTAGGATATTCTTATCAAAATTTTGATTGTCTTGAGGTCTTCATTGAATTCTTCTTCTAGGATTTAGCACTCCTTGCCAAAATTTTCTTCTTGAATTTGGCACTCCTTGCCAAATTCTCCTTCTCTTGGGCTTTTTTTTGGATGGAAATAATTATCCCAAGTCCTTCACTATCAGGGGTTTCTCCTTGGTAGTGGATTTCTCTAGTGAGTTCTTCTTTGATGATTTATTCAATAAGGCTCTCCTAGCCTTTTATTGGATTCTCGTTGAGACCTTCCCAAGGTCTTTGATCTTGTGACTTCTATTGGACTTCCTTGAGATCTTCTCTTCAACCTTCTACTCTTGGAAGTTTTGGTGGTGAGATGTTCTTCTGGATATTTGATTCTTTTGCTTCTAAATGCAAGCAGGAATATCCTAGTCCTTCTTCTTCTTCTTCCAAGACTAGAAGTTCTTCAATGAGATATTCTCCTGATATTTTCATTTTTGATTAAGGTGATGAGTTTATTTTGAAGAAGATACTCTTCCTAACTTTATTTAAAGAAGTTTTTCAACTCACTGAATCTTATTTCCTTGCAACAAAAATATTATTACTAAAATCTTAACTTGCTTCCGAATCAAATATTATTTTTGAATTCTTCTTCAACATTAAGGCTTCTGGAGCCTTTTTCAATATTTAGGCTTATGTGGCCTTTTAAGTATCAAGAATTCTATGACATTTTTAGTATCAAGGTTTTTGTTACGTTTTTATTATCAAGGCTTATGTGGCCTTTTCATTATAAATACTTTCGTGGATTCTTCTTCAAAGCTTCTATTGATTTTTCTTCAAGGCTTCTATGGTATTTTTTTGTATAAAGGCTTCTATGGCATGTTCTTCAACTATGAAGTTCTTCAATCCAACAATGGAGATATTAAGTCTCCTAACTTAACCATGACTCTTCACCAGAAGTCTTCTTCCACAGTATTCTTCTATTTCATAATGAACTAATATCTACACTATGAAGACATGCCAACCTTCGGGAAATTAATTTGGAGTCTCCTAGCTTTATGTTATAGGAGTCTCAATCCTCTGAGAATTAATTTTTTGCAACAAAATAAACTTTAGATAATAGTTAGTAAATTCCATATATCTTGGATGATATTCACTAGATGATTTGTCAATCTAGTAGATTGAATGTTGAGTCCTAGTCTTCACGAGTTTTTATTGCAACTTTGTGGAAAAGACTCTAGTCAAATGTAATCTCAGTATTTCTAGAACTAGGATTTATTTCAATCCTCACTTGGGCTCTCCCTCATTCTACCACCTAGACTCTTCTAAGATTTTTTGACAATGGCTGGTCCAGTAGCACGTCAGGTTGACAAAAAAAACTTAGGCTCAATAATAATGGTGGTTTTACTATTGACCTACTATGGCTAGATCTAACATGCCTCTAATACCACTGTTAGCTTTTGATGTAATGAGCACTAAGATATAGCAATCACAAGATGCAGAATAAATAAAAGAAAGTAAATCTGCTAGATGACTAAAATATATTGTAAATATAAATGACATAAAATAATACAATATAGCTATGGATGGTGATTTACACAAAATTGTACTATGCTCTAAGCTACACTATCTGACTATGTCCCTTGACTCTATATTTGTATTACAATGAGGTCTTTCTTATATAGAAAAATAGGTTCCTTGGCCAACACTCTACCTAGTTGTGCAAGGGACAAATTGCACATATACAACTTGCACATTGACACTTGTGCATTTATTACATTACATGAAGTAACTAGATAACTTCCTCCTAAAGTAATCTAATGTCCTAAGTATGTACCTTGGAAAATACATTTACATGATCCAAATGATGTAATATACTATATTTCTAACACAACTATGGAAAGACTCTAGCCTTACTAATTTTTTATAACTTAACAAATCCTATGCAAGTAACCTTGTTGTGGCTCTAATACCATTGTTATATTTTTAAGCTTTAATACTAATGTAAATCTCATAAAAAAATAATCATAGGATCTAATATAATGAATTTGCAATATAATGAATAAATATAATAACTTATAATATAATATCATAATAAGAATACTCACAGAATAATCATATAAACAAGCTCACAATATTGCACATAAAAATACTAAAAATGTTATTGAATAAAGGTCTACTAGTGCAAGCATAAAGCTATGCACATTTAATGAATATTACAATGCTTTATCACAAATATATAATTGTATGTGACTCTTCATATGTTGCACTCTTGACCTTCACTCTTCTTTACAACTCTTCACTTTCCTATTCTAATGATACATGTCCACACTTACATATTAGACACTTGTGCATATTTACACTTTTAACACTTGCACACATATTTACATGACACTTGTGCATTACCTGCATATTATTACATTACATAAAATATTAACTCACACTCTAATATAAGACACAACCCTAATCTAATATTTACAATGATGTACTAAGGTGGTACATTTTCATGTACCAAATAATGTAATATTCTCCAAAATTAATAGAATATCTTTGAAATAACTACTTACTAATATCTCCTTCCTCCTGAATATTTATTTTATTTTTTGGTAACTAAAGTAAAATTTATTTACTTACGGGTTGAAGAGACCCGTCCCTATTTACAAGAAGATCATCTGCATTCGAAATGCATGCCAAAAACACCAATTTACAATAGTTCATCTGTATTTTTAATGCAGGGCAAAAACACCAGCACCACATTCGAAAACCAACAAAAACTAACAGCCAAGCTAAACCAAAACAAACTGATCGATGGTGTCTAAGATACACCTTTTAGGTGGTTAGAACCACCAGTAAAATTTGGCCACTGATGATTGGTCTTTGCAAACATTCTAATAGTGTTAGAGAAGATGCACCCTCCTGCTTCGATAGAGCTAAGTGTTTGATATTTTTCACTATCCAGTTTGACTTTCTCGATGACTTTCATGGGAAATTTGTCTTCCCAAATGGTGAGGGAGCTCTCTTTGATTGCTCTGTTTGCCAAGGTGTCAGTCACTTGATTGGCCTCCCTAAACACATGCTTGATCTAGGATTGCTCGTTGTTAAAAAGTCCTAGTTGGCATTCCTGGATAATGTTATCTATATTTTTTCCACCCTTGCTATTTCTTTGGATGAGTTTGACAATAATCTCCAAGTCCCTTTCATATATGACAAGGGCTACCAAGTTTTTGGAAATGTCAATACATCTCCAGAGGGCCCTGGCTTCTGCGAACTTGTTGTTCTTGGACCCCAGATTTTCAACAAAGGCCTTAAGGATTTTGCCACTATGATCTTTGAAGACCCATCCTTCTCCCACTTTGCTTGGGTTCCCTTTGGAGGTACCATCGAAGTTAGACTTGAGCCAACCTTGGGGGGAGGGACCCAAGTGACCTGAGATCTGTATTTTTTGGGTTTTTGAGACTTAGGGTGATCCTAAGGAATATTGACAGTGGAACAAAGCAATTCTTCAATCTCTAAAGCAGGGCTAGCCTAACAAGGGATGAGTCCAAATTTTTTGGTGGCGTAAGCAAGGGCTCTGGCAGCTATGACTTCATAGGTTCTGGGGCTTTTTTGAAAACTCGCCTATATACGCTCCAACCAGAGCTGATAGAATATGTGATGGATGAGGACTTCCCACAAAAATATTAGCCTAGGATGCTTGAAGGGCTTAGGCCATTGTAAAATGAACTCTTTGATAGAGTTTGGTCAGGTCCAGCTAACCTGAAAGCTTTGGGTGGCTAGGGATAAAACACTTCTGGAGTAGGGGCAATCCATCAAGATGTGGTGCACATATTCCTAGGCCAAGAGGCATAGGAAACATCTATTCACACCATGAGTCCTCACTACATGAGATTGTTTCCAATAATGATTTTGTTGTGGATGGTCGTGTAGCAGAAGTGCATGATTTTGGGAATGAGGGATTTGATCCACACCTTGTTAGCAACCACATTCTCGTAGTTGGGGGTGCCTGGGAACCCATATTCTCAATAAGTTGGGCTGTGGTCTTGACAGAGAAATTCCCATCATTGGTGCCTTTCCAACATCGCCTATCTCTCTTGCTGACATGGGGGAGGAAAGTTGATTGTTGGATCTCCTAAATCCCTTTCACATCTTCCCTGATGGGTTCATTTCTTATTCTGAAATTGATCTTCTTCCACTCCTGGGCTTCCAAGCTAGAGGAAATGAAGTCTACAATCCTGAGCCTGAATCTACTGTCAGTCAAATGCCTGTTAGGGATAAAAATTGGATTGCTGATGAGGGGAAATTCCTGACCCAGGTATCTTTCCAAGAGTTTATGTTGGCCCCATTTCCTAGATTCCAAGAAGACCCTTTGAGGATGATATTCTGGGTATGAGTGATGTATTTCTAGAAATGGGAACCATTGCATGGGGGAGGCACTTGGAGGAAGGCCTAATGCTAAAGATAATTTATTTTCACGATGTTTACCCATTCAATATTGGCCTTAGTCACTACTCTCCAAGCCTGTTTGGCTAGGAGATTTAGGCTAGCAATTGATATTCGGTGCAGACCAAGACCTCCCTAATATTTTGGGAGCAAACTTTATTTCAAGCTACTAGGTGGAGCTTTCTTGAGGCCTTCGATCCAGACCAAAGGAACTGCTTTTAAATTTTTTCAATGGCTTCTCCCATCGAGGTCGATATTTTGATAAACAGACATGAAATATGTGGGGATGCTCTACAAGATAGATTTGACCAAAGTTACCTTCCCTACACTGGTGAGCAGGACCCCTTTCCACCCACCTAACTTGTTACAGATCTTGTCCATCATGTTTGCCCACATGGTTTGTTGGGCCCTACCATGGAACATGGGGAGCCCGAGGTAAGTTAGAAATGGAACATCCCAAGATTCTGGTGATCTTGTGCTATCTTTTGTCCAGGGTATGGATGAAGAACAACTTGCTTTTAGTGTAATTTATTTTATGGCCATCAGCTTCCTCAAAGTGGTTGAGAATATCATTGATCACCTTGGCATCTGCTATCGAAGCCTTAGTAGCCATCAATGTGTCATCTACAAACTGTTGGTGAGTGGTGGGGGGAAGTTTGAACGTTGCCCTGATCTCAAAAATTTTACTGCAAGAGCAGACCTTCTTGATAGTTCTCCCCAAACTCTCTACCAAGATGATGAACAAAATAGGGTATAGAGGGTCACCCTGCCTCAGGCCCTGAGAACTCAGGAAGTAACCCGTAGTAGAACCATTTACCATGATATAGAACCAAGAAGAGGAAATGCAGTTGTAGATCAGGTTTACCAAGGACTCATGGAACCCAAACTTGAGAATGATTTGGCTGAAGAATTCCCTGTTGACTCTATCAAAGGCCTTGTTCATGTCCAACTTGAGGAAGAAGGCAGTTGTGTCTGAAACCTGGGCTGAATGGATCAATTTATGGATGGTGATGACCCCATTGAGAATATTGCATCCTTTGACTGTGCTCCCCTAACACGGGTCAATGATGGATGGAAGAATGTTGGATAGCCTGGACACCAAGGCTTTGGTGAGGATTTTGTAAATGACATTGCACAGGCTGATGGGCCGATAATCATAGAGGGATCGGGAACTGGCCCCTTTGGGGATGAGAGCCAAGAAGGTGGAATTCACATCTTTGGGAATGGACCTCGAGATTTACATTTCCCTAATGGTGTTATAAATATCCTGCCCCACGGTGTCCCAGAAGGTCTAGAAAATCCTAGGCGAGAACCCATCCGACCCAAGGGCTTTATCGGGCTTCATGGAAAAGAGGGTCTAGTGAACTTCATCCTAGAAGATGGGGCTGAGGAGAAAATCATTTGATTCTTGGGAGATGATGGTGGGGATGATGGCCAGGAGGGATTCCATGGCCTCGGGGGCTTGGGGTAGGCTGGAACCTAGGAGGCTTCTAAAATTATTGATGGCTTCTTCTCTAATTGCATGGATATTCGAAATGGTTTTCCCATCCTGCAAGACAAGGCTTTTGATATTATTGTTACTCCTATGCCTCAAGGTTGATACGTGGAAGAACTTGGTATTGGCATCACCTTCCTTGAGCCAAAGCTATCTTAACTTCTGGCACCAAAAAGTTTCCTCCTTGGTGAGGATGTTGTGGTACTCATACAACAAGGCACTCTCCTCATCCCTAATACTATCACTGCCTTCACCTTTATGAAAGGACTCCTCAATCTGGCTGATTCGGGATTTGACCTATTGTTTGTCTTCGAAGATGTTCTTGAAGGTTTCCTTATTCCACTTTTTCAAGTTCCCTTTGATGAACCTAAGTTTCTAGATTACCTGGTTAATAGCAGACACCAAGAATTTATGACTCCACCATGACTGTATCAAGCCCTTGAGATCCTTGTGGTGAATCCACATTGCTTCAAACCTAAAAGGGGTCTTGAACTGTGGTCTAGAATCTGATTCCAGGATGAGGGGACTATGATCAGAGCCTATCTTTGGGAGGGCTCACAAATCGACATCCCCAAAGTAGGGGAGGTCTTCCTGGGAAAGCAAAAATTTGTCTAGGTGCTCTTGTATAGATTAGTGCCCTTCCTTCTATTTCTCCAAGTGAAGAGGGACCCCTGAAGTTGGACATCCATGAGAGCATTGGAATTAATGAAGTTTCTTAGGTCTACAGTATCTTTGTGAGTGATGTTATTTCATCCTTTTTTGTCCTTAAGGTGCAAAGGAGAATTGAAGTCCCCTGCCAGGATCCAGGGAGTTCCTTCGAAGACCTACCTCATTGAAGTGAGCATTTTCCACAAAGCTTCTCTACCCACAGAGGTGTTCGGGGCATAGACATTTGAAATCACCTAATAATTCTAGGATTAAGTACCCTAGAACAGGATATTTCTTACCCTATCATGGCCCAAAATATGGTTTCCTTGGAGCTTGGCAGGATTCCAAAGACACAAGAGCCCCCCCAACATCCCAGAAGTCAGGGAATGAATGAAATTGTAGTTTTGCCAAATATTTCTAGCAATGTCAGGGGACCATTTATCACCCAATTTTATTTCTTGAATGATAAAAATGGTTGTATTATGTTCTTTCCTCATGGCTGTAGCTAGTCTCTATTTGGCTGCCCCATTTAGGCCTCTCACATTCCAGGAGAGGACTTTCATTTCAAACTCTTGGAAATTCTCTTACCCCATTTTCCTTGCTGAGCAAGGGGTTTGGATCTTCAAATTTCATCTTTGGAATTGTTTGTTTTTTCCTAAAATAGCATTCTTTGGGTTCCATTGGCTATATCTTCAGCCACATTTTTGTTCCTTATGTCCGAATCAGAGGGTCTTCCTATTTTTTTCCCTCCTACATCCATCATGGATTTTTGGGAGCTCTAAGTTATCTTGGGACTAATTTTCTTAGGGGATGACTGGTCCTCGGCTTCGTCATCAGTAGAGAAAGAGTTTGAGTACATAGGAGAGGCTAGGTCTTCAAGACCCGGGCAAGGGGATGAAGGAGGAGAGAGGGGAGGCGAGCCTTGAGGGATTTTTGGGGAAGTGGGGGCACCAAGTATGGGAGGAGGATTATGGATGGGGGCGATAGGGGGGCAAACCAAGGGAGTTCAAGGGGGTGAGAGGATGGCCATTTTTTTAGAGGTGGTCAGGATCTCGCCTTCCTCACAATCCTCACTAATAATAGAACTATTCAAAGGATTGAATTTATTGATTAGAGGAACAAAGGTACTTGCCTTATGATTGAGCGGGCCTAGAGGGGGTCTAGAAATTTTATGGCCACTAGTAAGATAGGTAGGGGTTGATGCTACATCTTATTTGACTGGTCCCTGGCTGGTTTTGACTGTGGTGGGATATAGAGTTTGGGACACTACGACTGAAGATGACCCTGGGATTGGCACTCAGTAAAAATTTGGTTTTTTTTCATAGAAGAGTGGTTGCTTCTAGTTGAATTCACCATAGATGAGGTTTAGGTGGTCTAGAATCTAAATTTCTAGGTTCACATTCACGTAAATGTGAGCCTGGGTTAGTCAGGTTCTTGCCCGGGTGGTCGGGTCGATAACCACGAGCTCGTCGATCACCTTAGAAATACCAAGTAAGGCATCTTTATAGAAGAAGTGGGCTGGGAGATCTGGAATTCTAACCTAGATGGAGGTAAAATTTATGTTTTGGGAGTTGGGGTTGAAGTCTAGTTACCATTTTTTGAGGAATAGACTTTGCCTTCCATAGAACCAGGGCCCTCCGGATAAGATGTGCTCTACGTATTCATGGGAATTGAGTTGAATCATGAAAAAACCCCTTGTCATTGTTGAGATCTCCAAGTTGCCTAGGGTTTTCCATTTTGAAGCTGCCCATATATGAATAGCATCTAAGTCAGGTCACCCATCGATGAATTTGCCTACCAAGGAGTTGGTATCCTAGGATTCATAGTTTTCCATGAGGGATTTAGGGCATAGAACATTATTCCCTTGTGTGATGAATTCGTTGGCCATAGACGACATAGGAATTCATTTTTTATGGAGCAATTCAGCAAATTATGGCTTGTCACCTACTATTGGAACCTCACCTGGGATATGGGGCCCTTGCTTGGCCATGGTGCTAGGCCTAACGGAGCCCTCGACGTCTCTGCTACAACGATCAGGATCTAAGTGCGTCACCATGGGGAGTTCCTACAAGAATAATTTCATTGGTGCAACCCAATTTTGGGAGTCAGGGAAGGCATTCGGCTAGCCCTAGGAAGCGACGGGAGGATGGGCAAAGGGCAGGAAACAATCCACTAAGGAAAAATACAAAATCAAAAACCAAAAAATGAGGGAAACGAATGGTCGAACAACAAACCCCCATAAAAAAGGCCAAAAGCCACTAGGAGGCAGACTTTACTTGTTGCTACGTGGACCTTCGATCGTCATCACCATAACTTACCACATTAACCTATTCTATGTGGAAAGATATTTTTGAGCTTGATCCAATGGTGGTAATTTTAATAAGTTTGAATATCATATTTATTTCATTTTGAGTTCAACTATTTTCATGCAATATATATATATATATATATATATATATATATATATATATAGAGATAAATATATGTTGATTGCAGCATGATTTTTTTTGGAATTTTTATATCCTCCCTTAATCCATATCTCCCTAGAGTTTTGGGACCATTATGACTCAATTCTATGTAATTTAATAAACATGAAAGTAATTATTTTTCTTACACATAAGTATTCTAATCCATTCCATTTATTGATACTATCTCTTATAGATTTTTTATCTTAAAATCAATTTCTTGCTTTTCTTTAAATATGTTACCAAAATATTGGGCTTTTGAAATATTCATATGCCCCTTTATAATTTTTATCTTTTAAAAAATATTATAAATATATGATCCTTCAAAATTTTCTTCATCCATAATAACATTAACCATCTAGAAGAAATCAAGGTCTTGGAACCACATAGATTGATAGAAAAATTGCTTTGTATAACCATTATTTAGTAAGCTACATCTCAAGAGCATGGGTTTGTGACCTGGTTGTAGCCTTAATAAATTGTTCGAAAAGATTGTATTATATATTTGTAAGTATGTGTTGGATAACAACATTCTTTCCTATTTTTTTATAAAATGAGTTTTCCCAATGCATCCATTATCCCATGTATATTGATATCTTGAAGGAATAGCATCCAAAAGGCCATTTGAATTGATAAATGAAGCAAAATTCTACATTGATTTAGACCATCCAAGAGTACCATCATTATTTTTTGAAAGAGATAAAATTGTTGTGAAGTTCATCCAAGAATATATAGATCATCATTATGACTCATCATTATATTTAACAAATACATATTGGGGTCCCTCCAACATCTTTCACAAGAAATAATTATAGGTGGAGCATATATATTTAAAACCCCGATTCTCTCTTTTGTAAACTAGACCAGCAATCCAATTATATCTTACTTCTGGAAATTTCCATCTCATTTGCATTTGTACCATATTGTCGCACTATCCTTGAAAGCTTCTATAGAAGAAATTGCCAAACAATCCCTCATATTTCAATTTTTTTTAATTTATTCTTGCATTCCTCAGTACTTGATTCTATTTGATATAATAAAATAAACTCAGGACTATAACAACCTATTAACTCCTTAATAATATTATTTTGTATAGGTCATATTCATATCTCTAATATTCCACAATACTATTTTCATCATTAATTTTTATTTTTAGTTGTAGGTTTAGCACCATTTGGCATTTTTTTTGGTTTTGTGAATCAATATTCCTCTGAGTTTTATTTTTTTTGGTTTTGAGGATCTTCTTCTTCTTTTTCCTATTTCTCACAAACACTTTCCTCTTCATCAATCAATTATATTTTATTAAAATATTCACAATGAGACTTGTTTTCTAAATATTTATGCTACTATAGAAATTTTAAAATATAAAGAATAGCCTCACAAGAACTCCTTTATGTTGCCCCAAAGAACCTAAATTACAAGGATGATCCTCCATAGTAATTGCTTTCGTATGTTGCTCTATCTAGATATTATCCTACAAATCCTAAAGTGTAATAATGACCCTCCATAGTAATTAATTTCTTATGTTTCTTTGAAACCTAAATATTCATGGATATCATTCATATTCATTTCTTTAGTATGTTGTTCTTAAAATCCTACATTGCAAGGGATATGCTCTATACTATTTTCATTTTTATTGTAGGGAGAGGATTTTATAATACTTGAGGAAAATAAATATGCTATACCTAGATTAACCTTGACCTCTTTCACATCATTTGCATAAAAAATTTCCTCCCCATATTCCTCTACACCTTTAACTCTTAAATCTAAATATATGCATTCTACATCCTCATCATGTGTGTCATTTGTTTCATTTAATAGTTGATCCAAATAAATAGTAATGAACTTTACCACTTGATGAAGTAGAGATATTTTTTTTTCCACTTTATTAGGAGTGGAAATCCCTAATTTGACACAACCTATAGTACAATATGGTCTCCTTGCTTCAAATTGAAGTTCATCTCATGACTAAAATTTTATCTCTTTCTCCATCATTTTTACTTTGCAATCTCTTGCTATGCACCCAATGTCATAACATTTGCAACATTGAAATGTTACCTTTTGATTCTCCACTTGTTAATCTTATTCTCTTTATTTATTTTTAATCTTAATGGATTGAAATAAAGGTTTTGAAATATCTATGGAAAAAAATGTCTAATTGTATACAACATGCCTTCGTTTCTTAGTCATTGGTCCTTATTGGATGGATTTGCCTAAATAATTGCCAATGTTCTTCAAAAATATCCTTATTAATAATTTGATATAGAATTCCAACATACCTAACCCCCATTAAAAACTTTTCAGTCACTTCTATACCTAACCCACATTGAAAGCTTTTCAATCACTTCTATTTTCATAAAATAATTCTCACCCCATGTCTTAAATATAATGTCTCTCCCCCAAAATTATGAACCACCAATTATTATTTTATACCTAATTTCTAAATGGGAGAATATTATAACCAAAAATTATTTTACAAGAAAATTTATGGAGTAATTTAAATTTAATACTCACTTCCACTTGACCCAATTTTGAATTTCTAAAAAACTTGGCTAGTATATTTGGAACTTACATATTAACAGTTTGCTTTTAGGAGCCATTATTTCATGTTTGATCATGCCATCCTTGATAATCACTTTTGTTGTAATATTTGCTACCTAAATAAGGTTTTCCATAGATTGAATTTTCCTCTTATCCTCAATTAAGGCATCCTTATTTCTAGATAGGATTTTCAAAAATGGTATTCTTGTCATGCTACTTAGATTTTCTTTATAAGAATCATTTATTTTTTTAATTTCTCCAAATATTTGAAACAAGAAAAGGTGACCCTAGCTCCATGTTCATGTTTGCTTCCTACTCACACTTTGATCAACCATTAGAAGAAAAATGATATATGGTATGAGGAAATACAATGTGTAAGTTCAGATATAGGAGTTAAAGGTGCAAATGAAGATGGAAGGATCAAGGTCAATCAAGATAAATTATCTTCATTTTTCAAGTATTACAAACTTATCTACTTGCAATAAAAATAAAACTAATATAGAGCGTATCCCTTACACTTTAGGGTTTCAAGAGCAATGTAATAAATAAATTCATATGGAGGACATTGAAGGAAATTTAGGACTTATAGGGAAGCATAAGTAATTACATATTTACACTTTAAAATTTTTAAGGCAAATCTACGGTTTTGTATCATAAGAAAGTAACTATTATGGAAGATCATCCTTATACTTTAGGATTTCTAGGGCAATATAAAGAAGAAAGTATTTGTGAGGCTATTCCTTGCATTTCAAATTCTCTAGGATAGAATCAATATTTAGAAGATAAGTCTTATTATGAAAAATATGGAAAAATAAAAGAGATTGATGAAGATGAAAGTGTTGTTGGAAATAAAAAAAGGAGAGGGATGCCCTCACAACATGAATAAAAAGAAAAATAAACTCATAGAAATATTGATTTGGAAAACTAAAACATATAACATATGTGTCAAAAAGAAGTGGGGCTAAGCCCACACATAAAAAAAAAAGTGATGATGAAAAAAGTGATGATGAAAGTGGTATTGCGGAATATCAGAGGTATGAATAAGACCCCTAAAAAGAATTTTAAGGAATTAATGGGTTTTTATAGTCTTGATTTTATTTAAATAATGAGAATTATAAGAATGCATTGAACAAGATTTAGAATATGGGGGTTTATTTGATAGTTTCTTCTATAGGAGCTTTTGTAGGTATTGTGACAATGTGGAACAAATGCAAATGGGATGAACAATTTCTATAAGCAAAATGTAATTGGGTTGTTGGTCTATTTTATAAGAAAGAGAAAAAAATCAATGTCGGGGTTATAAATGTATATTCTCCAATCATAGTTTCCTCTTGTGCAAGATGTTGAAAGGACCTTAGCATATTTTTGTCAAATACAATGAGCATTCACTCTAAAATGCAAACTTGATGAAGATAAGTGAAGAAGTTTTTTCTTTCTATCAAGAAATTGATCCCAATGAATTTCATATAATTTTCTTTCAAAAATTTTAAGATTTATTGAAGAGGAATATATTGGTCATGGTTGATAAGACCTAGAAAAAATAGTTATAATAAATGAGATTAATAATACATTTATTAAATTGGTTTATAAGAAAGATAAAATAAAATATTTGTATAATTTTCATCCAACAAAACTTTATAATATAATTTATAAGATTATTTAAAAAATTATAACAACCATTAAAATTCTAAATTATACAAGTAATACATTATCTTAATTCCATAATATATACAAAATTAAATATGAAAAACAACATATTATATATATATATATTAGCTTCCAACTGCGGCTTATGATGTAATTGTGTTGTCGCTTTCGAGCTCTATCGTCTAGGGCCAGCGTGCTCATTATCTGCGCCGTTAAACCCACAACCCATATATGTAAAGGACCGACAACCCATATATACAGAAGGCATGACTCGCCCCAACACTGTTCCTGAATGCAAACGTGTTGACGATTAGAATTTATCGACGTCCCAGATGATGCGCTCTCGGACGTGGAGTTCTTATTCTACTACTTAAATAGTGAATTCAAGTACTTGAATTCGTGTTATTCAATATATTTCGCTGAGTTATTATTCAAGTTACTGTTCCATAAAGAATTCAGGAACAGTATAAAGAATTCAGAAACAGTGAACTGTTCCATAAAGCATTCACATAATATTCCATGTCTGACACCCGTATGGAATATTATGTGAAAAACCTTTCTGAATATATGGAATAATATCTCACGCTTCACACATATAGTGGGTTACAATTATCCTCAATCTCCTTAGCTTTGCCCTTCTCGTTGCTGTGTGGGAATGCATTTCTTCATCAAATGTTTTGTTTCTGGACGAAATAAAGGAATCTATCGAGGAAAGTGGTGGAGGAAGTTATTGAAAATTTGAATGGAAATAGATACTCATCAATTGAAATATTGAATGGAAAAAGCAAAATCAGACTCTTCAATAGATACTCTTCAACGGATAGATTGATTGGAATTCGGCATTTTCAGAACCACTTCACTGTTTCCTGCTTCCTGTCCTTATAAATTCAGTTCTGTAGGGAGAAAGTGAGAGTAGATTGCTAATGTTTTGTAGCTAGAAATAGTACCGAAAAAATATAAGAAAAGTTTGTTGGCTGACGCTGAAAAAAGAAACCTAAGTCCTCTTCAGATTTTATGTGTACACTTTCATATTTTAGTTGCTGTCAAAACAGCAATATCTTTGGCTGTGTAACGTTCAGTATTGTTTAAATAATCAATTATTTAAATCTTGTTATGCATATTATAATAACCTTAGTTTACTTTTTAATTTTAAATAAAAATTTATATGATTGTTTAATACTATATTAATTAAACTTGTGATAAATTTTTATCATAAATCAGTTATAAGAAAAATTTGGAATGGCATTTCATTATAAACTATAATAAATTAAAATAGGAAATATTTGTTATAATATTCTATCCTATTTACGAGAATATTTAAAAATATATAAAATTATATTTATAATTAAAGATATATTGATTTAAAAAGTTTTAAATAATATTTTTGGCTGTCTATTTAGATGAAATTTTTATCTATATTAAGACATGGGAGGAACCTATGTAACATGTTTGAAAGGTACTTTAGATTCTTCAAAGAGACAAGCTATATATTAAGTTGGAGAAGTGTTCATTTGACATGACAAAGATTTAGTACCTTGGGTGTGTTATTGACAAAGAGGGAATCCAAATTGATCCTAAGAAGATTCAAGTAATTACAAATTGGCCTACCCTCAAGAGTCTTTCAGAGCTTTTTAGTCTTTTGGGTCTTGCCAATTTCTATCAAATATTTGCATTGGGCTCTCATACATTGCTTGGCCACTACACCAAGCACCTAAAGGAGATGCCAAATCCAACTTTCATTGGGAACAATAGATGGAACTTGAGTGGCTGAAGGACCAATTGCGTTCATTTCCTATACTTTTTCTATCTAATTTGCATCAACCTTTTGAGGTAATTATTGTACACACTAGGAGTTGTACCCACATAGCACAAGAATCCAATTATCTATAATAATAAAATATTTAATAAAGTAGTTTAAAATATCCTACATATGACAAAGAGCTTTTTACCATTATCCAAGCATGTAAATAATGGAAGCACTACATATTGGGTAAGAAAAGCATCATCTGCATAAATCACAGACATCTTGAGTTCGTTCATATGTAGAGTAAGCTAAGGAATGAAAGACATCAAAAGTCAACCATATATCTATATCAGTTTCATTTGACCATCAAGCATAAGAAAGGGAGTGTCAATTCAAATTTTCAATAACAGATTATATGAGTCGATCTCCAGTCATAGCATTCACCATCATTCTTGATTTCTATAGGCATAATACTTCATATTGATCCACCTTGTATGAAGTAGATTTTGATTTTGTAAATACATACTGAGCTCTTCATGTGGGTAAGCACGTTTCTAATTTTTATTTGTAATATAACCTTTTGTAGCACATGGGACATATTTGTGTACCAACTAGTGAGCACTCAAAGATAATTTAGGAAGCACACTTCAGTCAAGCAGGTCACTTTGGTATGATAAAAATATTGGCAATACTTCAAATATATTTTTATTAGCCTAAGGTAAGAAATGATGTTGAAATATACACCAATTTATGTACCCCCCACCATGTTGCCAAACCAACCAACAAGAAGCAAGGATGATATACACCATTATAGTTCCATCCAGATCTTAAGAATCTATCTCCATTAATTTTTTTATAATTTACTCCCATCTAAGCATGTTAATAATTTTGTTTTTGTAGTAATTGATCATTTTTCAAAAATGGCTATCACGATTCCTTGTAAAAATTCCATTTCAGTTGAGCATACTACTAAATTTTATTTTAGTCATGTGTGGCTCAACTTCGGCTTACCAAATTCCATTGTATCTAACAATGATAACCTATGGAGCATGATGGATGCCAAGTTGAACATTCCATAACCTTCCATCTTCAAACTAATGGATAGATATAAGTTGTGAATCAATTGATTATACGTCTTCTTCAAGTGTACAATTCTAAGCATCCATGCACATGGAATGAGAACCTCCCCTATATTCAATATGGGTACACTTGATCTTTGCATAATACCAAACATATCATTCCATGCATATTTTGGGTTTCAACCCTTGGCACCCATTAATGTAGCTCTTCCTATGCAACCCATGGAGTACTCACTTTATCGATAAAAAGAAGCAAAAATATAGTATAGATTCTAGAAACAATTTAGCACATCCAACAATAGGTCATGAACTCTTGGAAAAGATAAGTAAAAAATACAAATAATATCATGACTAACATCAAGTTCCACACCAATTCAACATTGGAGATAACACATGGCTATATCTTTAGAAAGAGAGGCTAGGACCCCACAAGAAGACTAGACCTCTTTACTATGGACCATACACCATCATCAAGAAGGTGGGAGAAAATATCTTTGAATTGAATCTTCTATCTTATCTTCATTTTCATCCAATATTCATTGTTGAACTTCTTAGGTCCTATAATCCATATTTTTTAGACACTTATTTAGTAGTAGAATACTTAGTTAATGAAGAACTCAATCTAGATAACTTAGCATCAATGGATGATCAAGTTTTTGATGCATGGACCAAGATCACTAGAAGATAGTCCACTTAGAGGTATAGAGTGATCAAGGTAGGACAACTTGATGACCAGAGGGAATGGCTCATAAAAATTAGATAAAGAAATAACTTGTGCATATAATATCAAAAGTTGATGTTATAGGGACCATTGCTTTTCAAGGGGGGGATAAATGATCCAGACATATGACCTTTTTGTGGTGTGGCTTTATGTTAAAAATACCCAAAATATATTTTTTATCCTAACTATACTATTAGGGGCATAACTTTGTGCTTGGGACTCCATTTTGATTCTTGAAAATGTATTAGAAATCTTAGAGAAAGATCTAAAACTTTCTATAGGAAATTGGCATGGATTTTTTAAGTCAATCACATGCAAAAAATACTCCAAAGGTCCTAAAAATGCAAACAAAATGGTTACTAAAATAGTAATTTTCTATTTTTATATTTTCATAGTTAAAATGCATCTCTAGCCATGTTGACATGTTAGTAGAAGATAAAACACAAAAGGACAAGTCATATGTATATAATTTTTAATTAAATACACTTTGTAACTCATGGAAGATGAATCATCATATTTTTATATGGGTGACCTTATAACTCATGGAAGGTGAACTATCACATTTCCATATGGGTGACCTTCTATATTCAATATGGTGTATTTCCAACACATCGATTCTTATAGAGAGAGATGCACCCTTGAATATAAAAGGTACAAGTAATGGATGTAATGTTATAACCTCACATATCTTCTTACATATTGCTTACATTATACCCTATTTTTTTAGCAATAAAATCACTTTGTTATTTTCCTTATATACTCTTGTGTTCTGGTTTGTTATAATCTATTATTTTTTAATTACCTTATTTTTTGGTCTTCTTAACTCAAAAATATGAGTTTCAAAATAGTCAAAACTCTAATTTTTGGATTAGTTGTAACAAAGAAATATATCTTTTAAATATATATCCATAAACATGATATTAGGATATCAAATGTTTGGGTATCAAATATGGGATCCCTCACATTACCTCCCTTATTATTCCAAATGATATTAAGTGAGAACTAGAATTAAAAACACCAAAACAGTCAATAATTTTAAGGAGATGTTGAATGAGACCCTTGTGAAATAGAGGAATGAGATGTTCAATCAATTTACTCAAATTTATCAACTCCCTACTAAAAAATCTACAACCTTATCCAAAAAACCTCTCACTACCCTAGCATCATTAAATGCTCCTGCACCTTTTAAGATGTAGGCGAATTTTGATATTCCTACTTTTAAAGAAAAATTTTATGATGATGCCAAAGAAAATTGGTTGGATTAGTTTTCTTCATACTCCTCTAATGTACATTGATTGTGATAAAATTCCTTTTACAATTTTGAAAGCTTCATTACTTACTTGAAATTGGTGGAAAGCATATTATAATAGGGTTATAGAATAGAATGAAGATCAAGTAATGTTCACATGGGATAATTTCATGGTGGTCATCAAGGAATAATATTATCCTATGGGAACCTTTGAAAACCAATACATGCCAATTGCCATGACAACAATTGCATCAAGGTAAAGACTAATCTATTCAATATTATACTCATGCTTTCCACTCCATGATAGTAAAGCTAGGTATTCACGATACTAAAAGTTATTAAATACTCAAGTGTCATAGTGGGCTGCAATGGTATATTTTAGAGGAAATAGACATCTTTGAATTCAAGATATTGGAAGAGGCCTATAAGCTTGTTGTCAAATTATAGAAGAAGCAAAAAAAAGCAGAAAATGAGGAGGAATTAACAAAAACCATAACACTAAGTATCATCTAAAGAAAGTCCAGAGTAACTCTTTAAATAATAAAGATAAAGGATTTATCCTCAAAATTAGAATTGGAAGTAGAAAAAAGTATCATAAGAAAAGAATCCCTCAAAGGCCAAGAGAGGAAAAGGGTGTGATTATCATAAGAGAAACCAACATTTGAGGGAGGAGTATCGAGCAATTTATGTATTATTTTTTTATTTGCAAAAATCTACATTCACTACACCACTGCCTCCATATTCACATACTAAGGATAGAGGGAAGTGAATCGTGGAAGCCAAACCAAATATAATAGTTTCCACCATACATGCTTCACCATAGGAGTCACAAAAGGAGGAATGTCTAATTCACACATAAATGTGGGTCAAGGGTAAGACATTACATGATTGATACTAAGAGTCAAAAGAATCTAATTTATGATCAAATTATGAAGGATTTGAATTTTTCTATTACACCACATCCACAACCATATAATATTGGATGGTTATAAAAAAGGAGATATATCCATGTTACTTGACAATATCTCCTCTCTTATATTATAAATCCCTTTAGACATAAATTTTTGTGTGATGTTGTGCCCTTAGATGTTTATGATGTGATTTTGGGTCAACCATTATGTCGAAGAGGTATGGTGTACATGATTCTAGGCCTTGAAGTGTCTTCATTGTTAAAGGTTAGTACTTCAAGATACTAGAGGTATCTCTTCCTACCTCTGTTTTCTTAATCATTACAAAAAAATACACAAAAATGATAGTAAAAATAAGAAAATTCATTCTATCAATAATCAAGCCATAAAATCATATCAAGTACTTCCAAAATGAGTGTGAGGTAAGTCGAGAGTGGGTGCAGTGCAGCCAAAAGTGAGTGCAAGCACGATCAAAAGTGAGTGCAACCAAGAGCAAGTGTGAGTGTAGCTAAAAGTGAGTGTGAGTGCAAGTATAATTGGGAGTGAGTCAATCTAAAGTAAGTGAGAGCATGAGCCAGAGTGAGTGCTTCTAAAATCAAGTACAAGCATGAACTAAGAGTGAGTGCAAGACAAGACTGAGTGTGAGTGTAACTTGAAGAGATTGCGAGTGCAGCTAGGAGTGAGTGTTGTCGAAAGTGAGTGTGTGCAGCCAAAAGTGAGTGCAAGTGAATGAGTGTAGCCAAAAGTGAGTGCAAGAATAAGTATGGAGTGAGTGCAGTCAAAAGTGCAAAAGCTGGGATTGAGGAGGAAGTATGAGCAAGGAAGTAGAAAGTAGAAAGTAAAAGGTGATCAAGGAACAAGTGCCACTTCTTGTTCTAAAGAATTTAAATAATTTATTTGAAGAATGTCTAGGTAATATGGAAAGAAATTCATTTTGAAAATCCTTACTAAAATTATGAATTACCAAGTTAGAAGTATGGATGCCCTAACTAGAATTAAGAGGAATATTTAATCTATGGAAAACCTAGTCCATGTAGCAAATTATACACCATAAGTGATTATCAAGGATGAGATGATTGAACATGATATAATGGTTCTTAAAACCAGAGGGTTAATATGTAAGTTTCATGGATATTGGCCAAGTTTTTTTTAGATTCAAAATTGGATCAAGTGGAAGTGGGGTTTGAATTCAAATTACTCCATGATATTTCTTCCAAAAGTTTTTTTCCTCATTATTTTCAACAGTTCATAAATAAGGGATAAAACAATGGACAGAGGCTCGTGGTTTAGGGGAAAAGATGCATTATATTTAAGACCTTGGAGCGAGAATTTTTTTGTGGACATAGAAAATATTAAAATATTTTTGATATGGATTAGATTTTTGGACTTCCTTATCAACTCATCAATAAGGAGGTTTTGAAGTATATTGGTAATACTCTAGGTGAATTCATCTAGGAGGGACCAACTACTAAGGAGAGAAGGCATGTTGTATACACTTGAATATGTGTTGCCATGGATATTTCTAAACATTTACCACAATTTATTAGGATTAAATTTGAATCAAGAGAATGGGATAAACAAGTAGATTATGAAAACATAACATTCTACTATCGTAAATATCATGAAACTAGGCACATGGTAAGAGACTACAAAGTGAAAATGGAGGAAGAGATGGAATTTTTTGGACCTGAGGATAGCTTCAATTTGAAAAAAGGAGACCATATCATAGGATAAGCTAGGTCAAATGAAGGATTTTCCACTCCTAAAAAAGTGTCTAGAAAAATCCCTCTACATCATTAGATGACAATTGCCATTACAATTCACTCGAATCAACCATTAGAAGAAAATATAATATGGGGGATGAGGAAGTACAATTCACAAGTTCAAATATAGAAGGAGATAAATGTGTGAAGGAAGAGGGGAAGGCAAATTTTAAAACAAATAAAGATATGGAGATAATTTTTAAAGCAAATGAAGTGAAGGAGGTCAAGCTTAATCCAGATAAATCACCTTTATTATCCTCAAGTAGCTCAAAATATTCTCCTTATGATAAAAATAATAGTATTGAGTGTATTCCTTACACTTTAGGATATCAATATCAGTATAGTAAATAAAATATTATGGAGGATATCCAAGGAAATTTAGGGTTTTCATGCCAACATTATAAAGTTATGACTTTGGAGGATCATCTATGCAGTTTAGAGTTTTGAAGGTAACATAAAGAAGAAAATGCTAATGAGGCTATTTATTGCACTTTTGACTCTGCAGGGCAACATAAATCTTTAGAAGATGAGTCTCATTTTGAAATATAAAAAAAAAATGATGAATATGAGAGTGTTGGTGGGAATGGAAGAAGGAGAGGAAGGCCATCAAAGCAAAAACAAAAAAAAAAAAACTCAAAAGAATAATGATCTAGGAAGCCAAATAAAAAAATCATAGGTGTTAACAAGAAGTGGGGTTAAGCCCACTAATAAAAATAAAAAGTTTTGATGATGAAAATGATATCATGGAATATTAGGGGTATGAATAAAACCCCTAAAAAAAGAGTTATTAAAGAATTAATAGGTTGTTATAGCCTTGAGTTTATTTTAATACAAGAAATAAAATTAAGTAGTGAGGAATGTAAAGATGCTTTTAAAAATATTTTGAAGATAGATGATTGTTTAGAAATTTCTTCTATAGAAGCTTTAGGTGGTATTGCAATAATATGGGATAAATACAAATTGGATGGACAACTACTAGAAGTAAAAATTAATTGGGTTGCTGGATTATTTTGCAAGAGGAAAACATCAAAGGTGGGGTTATAAATGTATATGCTCCAACTATAGTTACTCCTTATGAAATATGTTGGAAATACCTTAGCATATTATTGTCAAATACAATAATGATTGATTGTGTTGTATGGATTCTTGGGGGCGATTTTAATATTTTTCTATCTCCTTTGGAAAATAAGGGTGGCATTATCCTAGCATTCTCTGGAGGGTGATTTTAATATTGTTCATCATATATTACTAGAGGTAATATCCTCGCAGTGTGAGCATATTTATAGAGAAGGGAATTAGGTAGCAAATAAATTAACGAATTATGGTGTTGATCTTCATCCCGGTGAAATTCAAATTTTAGAGGGCAACTGGCCAAGTGAGATTTTTTCTTGATTAAAATGATGCCAAGGAGCTGATTATGGAAACATAGCACTTCGAGGAAGTTGAAGAATATATTTAAGAGAAAAAAATAAATGAAAAACTGTGATAAAAATATATGTTGCAAAAAATGTAATATTTTTGTATTTTAATGAGAGTGGCCCCCAATAGAAGACACGTATAACCTATTAAAAAAAATAATCAAGCCACAAAGTAGGAGGAGGATCATCACTACATCAATTTCAAACCCTGCACAATAGAAGCAAATGGACTAGATTGAAGTAAAATATTATGACTTGTTCAAGTCACCAAATAAGGTTCCATTGAGGTAAAACATTTTTTGATTTAGTTCCTAGTTATCCTTTTTCTAATTCTCTTATTCATCATAGATCAATCCTTGAATAATATGAAAAGTTAAGAAGCACAACCAATAATTGATTCAAAAAGGTCACATCAAACCAAGTAATTTAGCATATGGTGGTCCTATTATCTTAGCTCCAAAGAAAAATAGAACATGTAGACTCTATATTGACTATAGAGATTTGAATAAAATCACTGTAAGAACTAATGTTCACTCCCTTGAATAGATGATTTGTTCGATCAGCTCTATGGTGTAAATTTTGTCATCAAAATTGATCTCAAATTTGGATATCATCAAATACCTATAGAGCCCACTAATGTATAGAATATTGTATTTAAATCCAATAAGGGTTTATTTGAGTGGTTGGGTATACCTTTTGGCTTGACCAATGAACTTACCACATTCATGAGGATGATGAATGATATCCTAGGCCCCTATACTAGCTCATTGGTGGTTTTGTAAGATGTTATTCCCATATATAGTAAGATATGAGAGGAATATCTACAAAATGTTCAATAGATACTTCATACTCTTTGAAGACACAAGATATATGCTAATATAGAGAAGTTCCCATTTGGCATGATGACGATTTAGTACCTTGGGTATATGTTTTTAAAAGAGGGACTTCATGTTGATCCTAAGAAGATTTAGGTAATTATAGATTGGCCTACTCTAAAGACTATCAAAGCTTTGTATTATTTGGGATCTTTCCAATTTCTATCAAATATTTATATTGGGGTTCTCATAAATTACTTGGCCATTATAACAAGTGACTAAAGGATATGCCAAATACAAGTTCCATTAGGGAGATATACAACAAAGGGCATTTGAGAGGTTGAAGGTCCAATTGTGTTTAGATCCTATAATTTCCCTAAATTGACTTGTTGATTGACGCATTGGCATATGTAATGGGAGTTTTTCTCACATGGCATGGGCATCTCATTGACTATCACATTAAAATATTTAAAAAATTAATTTGACAATACCCCATATATGAAAAATATCTCTATGCCACTATTTAAGAATGTAAATAATAGAAGCACTACATATTGGGTAAGGAAACCATGATCCACATAGATAACAAACCTCTAGAGCTTATTTGAACAAACCTCTAGAGCTTATTTGAATTTAAATTAAGTTTAGTAATGAAAGACATAAAAAGTGGGCCACATATCTATAATAGTTTTATTTAATCATCAAGCATAAGAAAGATAGTGACAATTTAGCAGTAGATTGTTTTATCTCATCACCAATCATAGAACTCACCACCATTATTGATTCCTATGGGCATGATACTTCCAATTGGTCCACCTTGTATGAAAGAGATTCTAATTTTGCAAATACATATTGAGCTCTTCATGTTATTGAAATATTTATAATCTGACCTTATTAGTCCAAGGTTAATAATGATGTACCTATGGGTGCTCTTGATGTAAGCCTACAGGCATCTTCATGTAAGCCTGTGTGCTAGTGATATGTAATCCTTTGGGTATATTGATGTAAGCATATGGGTTAGTGCTATGTAATCCTTTGGGAATCTTGATGTAAGCCTATGTGTATCTTCATGTAAACCTATAGGCATCTTTCTATGTAAACCTATGGTATTCTTCTATATAAGCCTAAAGTTATCTATGTGTAAGACTATGGATATATTCATGTAAGGATAAGGGCACCCTCATGTATAAGCCCTTAATGGTATTGTTTAATCTAACTTTATAGATAACTTTGTTTAAAGGGTAATTTATTATTATTTTATTGTAATATTAACTTCAAGGTTAAGTTATTCTTGGTTGAAGGTTAACCTCTCTTTGGGGTTTTGGTATCACTATAAATACCCCTTAATGAGTAATCATTTATCTCATAAGTGTGAATAAAATATGATATATTGGAGTGCCCATTAACACCCACCTTAGACATCTTGTTGTCTCCCTTTTTTCTTTACATTATTTATCATTAATATATCTTAATTGCATTTTTCTTCCTTTTAGCATATGATTGTGGAGGATGAATATTTTGCAATGATTTTGAAAAATATTATAAATTTAAACTTGGTATCAAAATGAAATATGAAGCAACTTCACTCATCAATGAAAGAATGAATCATTGCATTAAATATTAAGGGTAGAATTTTAGGTTTTTTGTTATTTGTTTTAGAAATTTCAACATTTTAAATTTTTTATTTGATGCCTTTGAGTTTTTCACCATTCATATGGCACTTATGCATGTTTGTATGCATTTTTTGTGATAGGTTGGTACACATTCATTAATCTCAACACAAGAAGTGTTGCACCAACATAGATAGAGTGATAGCTAGGTCATGCACCTTAGAGTCAAGAAAAATGGTGATTAAGTATTGGTGACTATCTATAGTCACATACAAAAAACAATTAGTGGATATCTTTCCATGACTTGCCAATTTGGGAGTGATGTAGTGGCTAAGAATGTTCCAATATTAAAAGATATCACTAGTTTGAATCACTAACAACCTGCTTGTGACTCAAACTCTAAAGGTATATGCCTCCTATCACTATTATGACACATATATCTATGGCATAATGGTTGTGCTACACCCTTGCAATTCTCTTATCTATAATTTGATTCATTGCCAAGTAATTTTATATCATTTTTCTTATGATGATAAATAGGGTACATACCTTAGGGAGGATAATGGTGTTTTGAACTCAATGCACTAAGTGGAATAGTGGTTGGTATACTTTCTTGAAGGTGGAATGTCCCAAGTTTGACTTGGTGTAGGCATAGTCGCTCCTTTTTTGTAAAGGTTTATGGTTGAGTGTATGTTTCAAATAGATATAGCTCTTTATTGATCTTAATGTACACATGTGGAATGCTAGTTAATGACCTTGATATATTTTAGGGGGTCTTGGGTTTGAGCCCCATCAACTCCAAACCCACAATAAAATATAAAAAAATATTTATATGAAGATAAATCCAACTAATCAACCAAAGAAAATTGTCAAAATTATTGATGTGCCAATTAAGACTAGGTGGCAAAGAGTGAATGGTATTCATTATTGAATAAGTGGTTGACACATGGTGAGAAATTTTTGGATGTCATTTTTTCTAAGGCTTGGTTTAAGAAAATAATTTTTTATTCTCATTTTTGTATTGATATCTCAAAATTTTAGAGGACATAACTTTTACATACAAAAGCATTTTGGGCTCATTTTTCTAAATAATATAGTTTTTTGAACTCTATAGATTACCAATATGGTACTGAAAGTAATTAGCAATCTTTATCTAGTTAGCTTGATGAAGCTCCTCCATCTAAGACCTCCAATTAAGAAACTTAGTTATCAAAGGTTGTGTTGGTCCGAAAACTATCACTGGATGAGCGAGAGCACGCTCAGTGGTCCTTGACTAGCATTGAACGATCGCCTAGAATGGAGAGGTAGAGGTAGCTGACCTTCAGAGAAGGTTGGCTCCTTCGGTTCTAGCTACCTACACTACAAAGGGATAAATGGAACAAGAAAGAAAGCAAAGGGAGGTCATAGACAAAACTAACAAGGACAGGGTATGGCCACATTAAGACATACTCGTTCGATGTTGTCAGTGCAAATAATAGCAGAACACCTAATATATCAGCTCGTCCTATCTTCACTTCTCATTTGATGCAACAGGAAAGGATGAATTCCAAAACCAATGATAAGGTGAATGAAATATAGATAGTAGAATTAGAGCGCTCCCACCCGATCGGCTTTAACAAAAATAAAACCCCAATGCCCAAGGATGGATGTATATTCTAGAACCACCCAGCCAGACCCATGAAATCCATATAGCTAAATTAAATGAACAAGCTCAGATAACCATCATAGAAATAAAGATCCACACTTAAGCAAAAAATAAATGAATACATATTGAGATATCAAATAGTAACATACTATTATTTACAAGGCGAAGAAGAATTACATATGAATTGTAAAGGCCAGAGAGTCGTACTTTGGAATGGCGAGCATTCCACTATTTATAAAATATTTTTCAATACATCTAAATTCAAACATTATTGGTGTTCAATAAGAAGAATCACTCTCAAATGATTACTGATGATCTGCTCCACTAAGGACTGTTGGTTGTCTGAAAGAAGTTAGATAGATTTGCGTAGATCTAGGCCCTTGATCACTTATTTTGGTCTTGTTTAAGTAGTAAATTCTTATCTACTCTACCCTTTTGAGTGCCTGGAAAGTTCTTTAGGCTCTACTTACTTCAATCTATCCTTAATTATACCATACTAGGGTAGTTGTGATCATTAATATTCCTTACTAGATTATTCTGAGACCTTCCTTTTGATGTCAGTTGTGATCAAAGATGCTATTTCATGCACCACCTTCTCAATTCTCTGCCCATCATATGGGGATGAAATATTGGGTTTGGACTTCTAATGTTGTTTTTCCAAAGTTCCATCCAAATTTACGAACAGGAGCTTGGGATTTGTGATCACTGTGCCCTAGTTTGATTCTTTTGTCTAGGGATTTGGGATAAAGTGGGAATGGGAATTTGGGATCTTCTTTTGAGGATACCCCTACCCATTCTTCCATTCAATCCCAAACTTGGAGATTTACTCTATTGTTCACCCACTTGGTTTTTGAAATCTATCTCAACCATCAATGCTTCAAAATTGGACGACTCTAAGATGTCATCATCTTCAAAGAGAAAGAGTGGGTGAAGAGATATAAAATTTCACCCACACTCTTGGTTACTTATAGGGGTTTTTTATCTTGTGAAGAAGGGAACCCAAAAGTAGGAGATATAATAGCTAAAACAAAAAGGGAAGTGGAGAAGGGAACAATAGAAAGGGAATAAAAATATGTAATAAACAAGATGGAGACTATAAACATAGATAGGACTATGGTAGACAAAAAGACAAGTAGTGGAAACAACAAGAAAAAACAAGAAATGAAAATAGGGAGACACAAAAATAAAGGAAGACCAAGAAACAATTGAGATAAATATTTGTCATCAACCTGAAGAAATACAAGCAATAAAGGGAAGATGAAGGAGGAATAAATGGAAATGTGGGGGAATGGGAAGACACAAAGGGAAAAGCAACCCAAAGCTTATCAAGTGAAATTGATAGGGCGTAAACCCTTTTCCACGAGGCACTCTCTCGGATTGAATCCCTTTAAATGCAACCCTCCAAGGATCTAAGACATTCCAAGAGCAGATATATTGCCATTGATATTTTCTTCTCTTGTCCCAAGTTTTCTTCTTTACGCAATCTAGCAACGACCCTCTTTTTTTGACTATTATCATCTAGGAGGCCATTCTATTTTCAACATTGCTCTACAATTTATACTTTCTAGTCTCGTCTACATCTACTTGTAGGGTGCTATTTATAATCTACTCATATCACCTTATGGTTGAATTCAAGGCTTCTTTATGTAGCTCTTGAGGATGAGATAAGAGGCATTGATAATTGCTGGCTACATACATTGGGCTACGAGGTCACAATAACAATACATGGAAGAAATGAGAACTTAGAAGGACAATATGAAGACAGAGGAGGAATGTTATATTTCCAAGATAAATTCCTGGGGAACCTCTTCCTGATGCCTTCTAACACCTGACCAGATGATAACCTTCTACTAGAGCAAACTCCTTGTAAACCTCAAAAAGCATAATGACACCCACAAATAGCTATGCATAAGATACAACTTTATTTACTTATCACAAAAATATGACATGCCAAGCACACCTAATTTTAGGATGTCTATACCATTCATCCTATGAACATATAATGGTCAGACCAAATTACACCAAATTTGAGCCTCTACTTGTATGGATACTATTTGCACAAGCTCAGAATTGTGACAACCTTGTAATTCTTCTTACTTTGCCTGAGCTCTTTAGTGCTCAGGCCCTCAAAATGTAAGGCAATAATTACTTTTACCACCTTATTCCACCTTTCAGGTGGTGACCTATCAAGGGATAGATTTTTGATACTAACCTATTGCACTAATCCCGTGGATGGCTCCTGTTAGAGTTAAAGTGCACTATGCCTTTAGTTTGACACTTGTCAGTTTCATTGACAAGTGTCATGTTCATCATATAGGCTTATGCCTATATATTGTAACCATTTATCAATAATATTAATCCCTTAAGTTTTCCCTCCTAACATTTGGTATAGTGCACTATGCCTTCAGTTTGACACTTGTCAGTTTCATTGACAAGTGTCATGTTCATCATATAGGCTTATGCCTATATATTGTAACCATTTATCAATAATATTAATCCCTTAAGTTTTCCCTCCTAACAGCTCCTTCTCCTACGATGTCCTCATTTCATGATCTGGCACAAGCTTTGAAGAGGAGATGCTCATGCAAGGATGTTATGGTTGCCACTTCTCTACTAAAATTTGTTCAGCTTTGATAGCATCCTCATAAAGTTGGAGAAACCTCTTCTCCCCATATTGACATATGAGGATTGCCATATCAAGGCTAAAATTTCATATGTAGAATAGATATGCATGGGTAGAGAATGGAAGGAGTAGGCTTGAAATATTCTTCCAACTGCTACTGAAATAGACATTGAAGTCTGCCACACTCTCAAACATATTCCTATTGATAAATGTGAGCTGAGTTAGTAGCTAGAAGATATCCTTGAGTTCACCAAACGCATCTAGGATAGCTTTAGCCAAATCTGCCCATGTGGAGATGCTCCTGTGATATAAGGTTTTATACCAGAGCCATGCTCTACCTTTTAGAGAAGCAACAAGCAACCTAATCATCACATATGTGTGCATGATATTATGAAGGGTGGCCAGGGAAGCCATATTTTGCAGGTAATCCTTCACACATCCACTGAAGCCATCATATCTTGGTAAGAACTCTAGCGCATATTCATGGATATCATGTAGGTGGGGAAGACTAAGGGGGCCATGGTCATTCCAACTAGGGCAACTTGGTTGGGCTATTAAAGCATCGATATCTCAAAGCCTCTAGATTATGCCACCAGGTTAGAGTCACCAAATGAGCATATTTTCTCCACTAATAAGGTCAAGGTTGATCATTAAACCCTGGGTCCTTTGGAAAATGAAAAAATTTTAGCACAAGAAGGCAACTGATATTATGATCTGGAAATATCACACAGTTAGAGTCATCAGATGATTTTGAGAAGATATAGACAAAACATATTATCACCAAACTCTGATTTTATTAAACACAAAAACTCAATGAGTTCCCCAGTAGAGTCATCAAAAGCTTTTGGTTTGAAAACTATCATTGGATGAGCAGGAGCGCACCTGGTAGTCCTCGACCAACATTGAATGGGTGCCTATCTTGGGAGAGGCAGATGTGGTCAATCTTTGGATAAGGTTGGATCCTTCGGTTCTAGCTACCTACATCTCAAAGGGGAAAATGGGGAAAGGGAAAGAAAAATAAAGCAAAAGGAGGTCATAGTCAAAACTAACAAGGATGAGGTATGGTCATATCAAGACATACTTGTTCGATGTTATCGATGTAAATAGCAGTAGACCACCTAATAGATCAAATCGTTCTATCCTCACTTATCGTTCGATACAGTAGGTAAGGGCAAATTCTAGAACCAGTGGGAAGGTGCATGAAATCTAGATAGCAAAATTAGAGCACTCCCACATGATAAACTTTAACAGTGGTTAGAAGATTTGTTGATGCTCTGCTCCATCAAGGACTATTGGTTATCCAAAATAATTTAGATATATCTGCATATATTTGGGCCCTTGATCACTTTTTCTAGTCATGTTTAAGCAATAAATTATTATCTACTCTTCCCTTTCGATCACTTAAAAATTTCTTCAAGCTCTGTGCACTTCAATATGTCCTTCATCAACTTGTACCAGTGCATATGATCATTAATATTTCTTACTAGATTCTTTTGAGGCCTTCCTTTTGACATCATTTGTGGTTAGGGATGCTCCTTCATGCACCACCTTCCCAGTTCTCTGCCCATCATATGGGGATGAAATATTGGGTTCGAACTTCTAATATTTTTTTCAAAAAATTATGTCCAACTTTGTGAATGGAAACTTGGTATTTGTGATCACCATGCCCTAGTTCGATTCTTTCATCCAATGATTTGGGATAAATTGGGAATGGGGATTTAGGATCTTCTTTTGAGCATGCCTATGCCATTCTTTCATTCGATACTAGACTTATATATTTACTCTATTATTCACCCACTTGGTTTATGGAATCCGTCTCAACTATCAATGCTTCAAAATTGGATGACTCTAAGATGTCATCATCTTCAAAGAGGAAGAGTGGGTGAAGAGACATAAAATTTCACCCATAGGTTGGTGACCATCCCAAGAATCTATCCAAAAATTTACCTGTTGACCATTATGAATGATCCAAAATAACTTTTTCTTAATCAAATCCTCACCAATCTTAAGAACCACTAAAATTGGAGAACCTTTGGTAGGCAATTGATAGTGAAAAAGGTCTTCAGGAATTTTGTTCTCAACATATTTAGCACAAATATTATTGGCCCAAAGAGCATTGGGGTTATGCAAAATCCTCCAATATAGTTTAGCAACTAAAGCCTTATTGTTATTAATAGTAGACCAGAAACCTAACCCCCTTCATTCTTGGGAAGGCATAAAGTATCCCATTTCACCAAGGCCCATTTTCTTTTCTCCTTAGTACCACTCTAGAGGAACCGATGATTTATTTGATATAATTCTTGAAGAACAACCTTTGGGATATTCAACACAATAGAAACATAAATAGGTATAGCTTGAAGGATTGATTTTACCAAGGTAATTTTTCCCCCAAATGAAAGCCACCTATTGGTCCAATTTCAAATTTTCTTCTTAACTTTATCCAACAACCAATTCCAATATTTTCTTTTCTATCTTTGAATATTGAGAGGAATGCCTAAATAAGTGATTGAATGGGAGGTCTTCTTATATCTTAATTTATCCAAGACCATGGATTCCTGTCTAGGAGATTAGTGAAATAAAATGACTTTAGATTTATCTTCATTGATCAATTGCCTGGTAGCATTCGAAAAATAATTGATGATTTGCTTAATTTAGTAGCTTCCTTAATTGTAGTTTTACCTAACTGAGTAGAGTCATCAACAAGTTAAATATGAGAAATATGCCCAACTCCACGAGCAATTGTAACCCCCTCAAGGGTTTTTTTTCTCTATTTTTTGTTATAGTCCTACCAAGCATTCAACAAGAATGATGAATAAATAAGGGGAGAGGGGGTCACCTTGCCTAATACTTCTGGAAGCAAGGAACAATTGAGAAGTCCTGACATTGATAAGAACATAGTAGGACATCGAAGAGTTACATCCCATAATCTAGTCCATCCAATCTTGAGAGAAGCCAAAATGCCTTAAAACTTTGACAAGAAAGTGCTAATCCACTTTGTCATAAGCTTTAGATAAGTCTAAACGAATGAACATAGATGGAGTTTTTTGCATTTCCATGGAATGGATGGTTGTCTAAGCAAGAACTATCACATGCACTATTTGATTCCCTTCCACATAACCCCCTTGTTTAGGGGACATAATCTTATGTAAAAGAGGCTTCAACATTTATGTCATGATCTTTATAATGATTTTGAGGAGAACATTACATAAAGCTATAGGTCTAAAAGCTGAGATATGATCTACCTCTTGAGCTTTTGGGACAAGAGCTATATAATTTTTATTGATAAACTTCAAAATTTCTTTGGTTTTCTTGGCTTCTTCCACTACCTCTAATAAATCATCATGAAGGATATCCCAAAACTCTTGATAGAACTCAATAGGAAAACCATCAGGACCTAGGTTTTTTCCTTTTTGTATTTTAAAAACCACCCATTGAAGCTCATTGATAGTAACTGGAGCAGTCAAAATAGAGTTCTCATTAAAAGTGATAAGAGTAGCGATGGCTTGAATAATATTTTGTTGAGAAGTCAATTCAAGAGGTGCAACATCAAATAGATTGGAAAAGAATTAACAAAAATAGAGTTAACTCCATCCCAAGTGTAGACATCTCCAAAATCATATATTAGGGAAGAAATAAAGTTGTGAGATATTTGAGCTAGAAGAGATTTGTGGAAGAAATATGTGTTTCGATCTCCTTCTTTAAGCCATTGGATCCTAGATTTTTGCTTCCATAAGATTTCTTCTCTTTTTTCCCATTCCTCTAACTAAGTAGTGAGTCTAATTTCATATGTACTTCTACTCTCTGTGAGACCATCTAAACGAATTTTCTTATTTAAATTTTCAAGCTGAGCAATAACTTCATGTTTTTTATTGGACATCTCCAAATTTCTTCTAGTTCCAAATATTAATTTTGGATTTAATGTATTGCAACATTTTGGTAAAACAAAACATCTTAGTCCAATACCTTGGTTTACCTTCCTTACACCATTGCTACGCTTAGGGTCTGAAGGAACTGTCTCTAAGCCACATTTATTGAAATAAAAAAAAGTGAGAAACTCACATTGATTTTCCAAATTTCCACCATGACTGGCCAGTGATTTGAACCAACATTGTTAATATTCTTCATCATAGGAATGCGACCATGTATTAAGAAATTATCAGATAACAAGAACCTATCCAATCTCTCCATAATACAAGCTAAGCCTTACATTCGGTTTGACCAAGTCATAAGGCCATTATCTGGTTGGATTTCCACAAGATGAATGTTTGCAATATATTCACTCATGAGGTTAGTGTTTTGTCTAAATTTCTATTTCCCCCCATTTTCTCATCCAAAAAAAAGGATGGTATTGAAATTTCCTCTGATCAAGATCCAAGCTTTAGGAAAATGAGAATATGAGTTATATCCTTCCACTGTCTTCTCTTTTCCTCCAAAGTAGTCAGAGCATATATAGTTATGCAAAGCATAATTTGGTTAGAATGTCTACTTTGAATTGCTATAGCCAACATACCCCAATTTCCAACCATATGGTGAATAACAACCTCTTTTGGGTCCTAAATTCAAGCAATGCCACTAGAAGTCCCCTGGAAACTTAGGAAAGCAACTTTTCTAGATGGCTAGATTTTACTAGCAATTGAATCCATTTCCTCTATTGAAATATTTGTTTCCTAAAGGAAAAAAAGTTTGTGGATGGTTTATCTGAATCATTCTTTTAATTTTTTTTTGTTTTGAAAGACTCCATTTGAGTCCTCTAATATTTCAAGTGATGGTCTAGGGCAGTAATCTTACCTTCCTCTACAATATTTTCACATTATTTTACCATATGATGTTGATTGGTCTTACGACTAGCCTTTTGGTTGAAATCCATATTTAGTTTTTTTCCCTATTTCTTGACTTACCCCAATTGAATTTGAGATAGCTTCTAACCTCAAAGATTGCATGTATAAAGCCAAAATTGTTAGGTAATGGAGCCAAATTGATAAGAAAATAATTAATTGCCAAGGAGTATTGTTGATGGGAAATGATCATTTTAGGCCCTTGAATGGGGTTCCAAGGGGAAACATTAAATATTTAATTAACATTAAATATTTAATTACAATTAAATATTGTTGATGGAGAATTTTTTAATGAAAATTTATGGCTGGCAATTTATCTGTATTTTCTTGGTGAAAAATACTTGTCATAAGAATGTCATAAATGTATGGGTGGTTATCAAACCATATTTTTGGCTCATTGTATTCTGACACCACTATGTGGTTTTGGGTAAAGTAAAAGCCTATATAGTTTATATTGTAAAGACTGCCTCTATGGCAAAATGCTCTTTTCTGGTTTGGAGGAAGAGAGGGGAGGAGACATTGTATAAGTGGAGAAGATTGTTGTATTGCTACTAATACAAAGGATTGATTGTTTCTCCATGGATGTAGGGTACACTACCCGAACCATGTATATCTTGTGTCTCTTATATTTGTGTGTTTGAACTGTTTCTCCATTTTCGCTATTATTATTTATTTATTTTCATAGGTTGTGTATTGTTTGTACATGGTAAATTCCCAACAATTGGTATCAGAGCGATCTTGTTGGGAAAGGGCACTCATAGGAGAGTTTTCTATTTGAGTGGGAGAAATGGGAGAAAGTTCAAAGTTTAAACTGGAGAAGTTTACTAGATAAAATTTTGGTATGTGGAAAACCAAAGTGGAGGATTATCTGTATCAAAAGGATGATTTGTACTTGGCTCTGAAAGGGAAGACTGATGGTAAATCTAGGATGATGGATGATGAGGAATGATATCTAATAGACAGGAGGGCACTAGAGGTGATCCGATTGAGCCTAGATAATTTTGTTGCATACAACATCAGGAAGGAAAAGACCACCAAAGGAGCCATGGATACACTAGCTAAGTTGTATGAAAAAGCCTCAGCTTCAAATAAAATTTTCCTGATTAGAAAGCTATTTACTATGAAGTTGTAAGAGGGTGGATCTATCCAATAACACCTTAACGAGTTTTATGATGTTATGGGTTCTTTAGGACTTGATTTCGATGATGAGGTTATGGATTTAGGGTTTCTTTTTTCACTACCAGAGTCGTGGGGTAGCATTGTAATGGTAGAGTAATTTTGTGCCTAGATCTGGAAATCTGGTGTTTGATGATGTGATTAGCATAATTCTTAATGAGGATATGAGGATAAAATCCTTAGGGGAGGCTTCATCATCTAGAGTAGCACTATCTATAAAAAGTAGAGGCAGAAACAAAGAAAGAGGAAAAGACCAAGCTAGAGGAAAAATCCAGAACAGAGGAAAATCAAAGGGTAGATCTAAAAGCAAAGACAAAAGAAAGATTTTGGCATTGTGGGAAGAGTGGACACTTCAAGAGGGAGCACAAAGACAAAAAGAAGAATGAGTACAATAATTGGAATGATGCTCAAGAGGTAAACATTACAGGTACAATTTATCAAGATGCCTTGATTCTTGTAGTAACTTGCATGAGTGAGTATTGGGTTATGGACTCTGGAGCTTCTTATCATGTCACTTCTCATAGGGAGTACTTTTTTTATTATACTCTAGGCTATTATGGAGATGTTTTTTTGGGCAATAACTGTCCATGTGAGATTGTGGGTATTGGCACAATGAATGTAAAATTTCCAAATGGAAATATCTAGGTGCTTAAAAATGTTAGGCACATTCCTGATCTGAAGAGGAACCTGATTTCAGCCAGTGCACTTGATTTGGAGGGATGCAAAACTACTTTTAGAAACCAACAATGGAGAGTGACAAAGGGTTCAATGGTGATTGCAAAAGGTGAGTTGACTAGAACTTTGTATTTACTACATAACTCATCTTATTGTACATTGAACTATGCTACTTAGGATGATGTGAAAGCATGGCATTTGCGGTTGGGTCATATGAGTGAGAAAGGGATAAATACCCTTCATTCCAGAAAACTGTTGCCAAAACTCAAGGATGTTGATTTGGATTTCTGTGAAGGTTGTGTAAACAAAAAATAGAAAAGGGTGAGATTTTTGAAAGTTGGTCCAAAAAGGAAGAAAGAGAAATTAGAGTTAGTTCACTCAGATGTCTGGGGTACCTCACTAGTACTTTCTCTTGAGGGCTACTCGTATTATGTTACCTTCATTGATGATTTTAGTAGGAAGACATGGATCTACATAATCATGCATAAATCTGATGTTGTTGACACTTTTTGGAAGTGGAGAGCATTAGTGGAGATTGAGGCAGGTAAGAAAGTTAAATGCCTTAAATCTGACAATGGTGGTGAATATTGTAGCAAGGATTTTGAGGAATATTGTGCAAAGTAAGGAATTAGGAGAATCAAGACTACTCCTAGGACACCACGGGAGAATGGAGTCTCAAAGAGGATGAATAGAACTATAATGGAGTATTCCAGAGCCATGATATTGCATGCAGGGTTGCCATTATTTTGTTGGGCTAGTGCAGTTGATACAGCAGTTTATTTGATAAACAGAGGACCTTGTACTACATTGGATGGAGGTATTCCAGAGGAGACTTGAAAATGTAAACCTATAAACTACTCTTTCCTTAGAGTATTTGTTTGTGAGGCTTTTGCCCACATAGATAAATAAAATAGGAGTAAGCTCGATGCAAATTCTAGAAAGTTCTATTTTCTTGGTTATGGTGTGGATGAGATGGGATATAGGCTATGGATAATGTTGGACAAAAAGTTATCAAGAGTAGATATGTGATTTTCAATGAGGATAGGATGTACAAGGATAGGCACATACAGGTTGAAGAGGATGCACCTGATTTTTTTGACTTGGATGCAATCCCAGAGCATGGTGTAAAAAGATAGCCTCTAGTTCAGATGGATGAACATAGTGCTCATGAGGAACAACAAGGTGAACAGGAAATTATTGTTACTCCACCATCATCCCCATAGGAAGTAAGGAGATCTACAAGGGTAAGACATGCACCTGATAGGTATTCTCCTACTTTACATTATGTACTGTACACTAATGTCGGTGAACCAAAATGCTTTCATGAGGCTTTGAAAGTGGATGCTAGGATTAAGTGGGAGCATGTTATGAAGGATGAGATGGACTCATTGACTAAAAACCAAACTTGGGATTTGGTTGAGCTTCCCAAGGGCAAAAGGGCATTGCATTGCAAATGGGTGTACAGGGTGAAGGACGAATTTGATGGCATCAAGAGATACAAAGCAAGGCTTGTTGTGAAAGAATTTGCATAGAGAAAAGGTATTGACTATGATGACATTTTCTCACCTGTAGTAAAAATGACTTCAATTTAGACTATTTTGAGTATAGTTGCAGTAGAATATCTTCATCTTGAATAGTTAGATGTGAAGACAACATTCCTTCATGGGGATTTGGAGGAGGAGATCTACATGCACCAACCGGAGGGGTTTGAGGTCAAAGGCAAGAAGAGTCTTGTGTGTAAACTAAAAAAGAGCTTGTACGGTTTGAAGCAAGCTCCAAGGCAATGGTATCTCAAGTTTGACAGTTTCATGATTGAGCATGATTTTACTAGGAGCCAAAGTGACCATTGTGTTTATTTTCGGGCTATAGTAAATTGTAACTTCCTTATTCTCTTATTGTATGTTGATGATATACTTGTGGTAGGATCCAATATGTAGGATATTAAGAAATTGAAAAGGGAGTTGGCAAGTAAATTTGCCATGAAGGATTTGGGGGAGACCAAACAAATCCTTGGTATGAGAATCACTAGAGATAGGAAGGAGAAAACACTGAAGTTGTCTCAGGAGGATTATGTGGAAAAGGTGCTTAAGTGGTTTAGTATGCCTGATGCAAAACCGGTAGCCCAACCTCTTGCAAAGCACTTTAAGCTCTCAAAGAAGCTATGTCCCAAGACAAAGGAGGAGGAAGAGTACATGAGGAAGGTACCCTATGCTTCAGTATTTTGGAGCTTGATGTATGCTATGGTGTGTACAAGACCGGATATTGCCCAAGCAGTGGGATTTGTGAGCTGGTATATGAGTAATCCAGGTAAATCTCACTGGCAAGCAATGAAATGGATACTCATGTATTTGAAAGGGACTTCAAAATTTTGTTTGAATTTTGGAGGTTCCAAAGTTGAGTTATAGGGCTATGTGGATTCAGATATGGCAAGTGATTTGGATGGTGGGAGGAGCACTACTAGGTATGTATTCATAGTTGGAGGTACAGTAGTGAGTTGGATATCCAAGCTACAATGTGTTGTAGCTCTTTCTACTATGGAGGCTGAGTATGTGGTCATCACAGAAGGTGCCAAAGAGTTCATATGGCTTCAGAGGTTGATTGAGGAGTTGGGTCAGGAGCAAGGATATGGGACACTTTGGAGTGATAGCCAAAGTGCCATTCATTTAGCTAAGAACTCTGCTTTTCACTCACGGACAAAGCACATTCAGTTGAGATATCACTTTATTCAATCAATAATGGAGGATGGTTTGGTAAAGTTGGGTAAGATTCACACTTCCAAAAAATTTGCTAATATTCTTACTAAAATTGTAACCAGGGAGAAGTTGAGATTTTTCTCTACTTTGGTTGGCCTTAAGGAGTAAGGTCATGTTATGAGAAAATTTCAGTCCTAGGGTGCAGGGATGTTGCATCAATGTTGTCTCCAAGTGGGAGATTGTTAGGTAATGAAGCCAAATTGATAAGAAAGGAATTAATTGCCAAGGAGTATTGTTGATGGGAAATGACCAATAATAGGCCCTTGAACGGGGTTCCAAGGGGTAGAATTAAATATTTAATTAACAAAAATTTATTGCTGGAAATTTAACTGTATTTTCTTGGTGAAAAACACTTGTCATAAGAACGTGATAAGCGTATGGGTGATTATCAACCCATGTTTTTGGCTCATTGTATTCCGACACCACTATGTGGTTTTGGGTAGAGGAAAAGCCACAAATCTCTATATATTTTGTACTGTAAAGACTACCTCTATGGCAAAATGCTCTTTTATGGTTTGGAGGAAGAGAGGGGAGGAGACATTATACAAGTGGAGAAGATTGTTGTATTATTTCTAATACAAAGGACTGATTGTTTCTCCATGGATGTAGGGTACACTGCCCAAACCACGTATATCTTGTGTCTCTTACATTTGTGTGTTTGAACTATTTCTCTATTTTCGTTGTTATTATTATTTTTTTTCATAGGTTGTGTATTGTTTGTACATGGTAAATTCCCAACAAAATGTTACTGGAAGGTTCAACATAGTCTATCTTAGGACTTGTATTATTTGAAGTCTCAACATTTAAAAAATTGTTTTTCTTGTGTATATTTCCTCCTTATTTTTCTTGTTGAAAACTTTTAATTTGTTGGTTTGTCTCCGTCTTTCCCTATATCTTTAAATTGTGTTTCTAAGATTTTTGACTCCATTATTTCCTCTTCCTCACTTGGGACATCATTTGTGGAAAGAATTTTAAACATATTAGTTGATAACTTTGATTGATCCTTCATAATGGTTTTTTCTTAGTTCTTCTTAGGCATTTGGAAACTTTCTAAGTTTATATTCTTTCTTTTGTTCTAGAATTTTATTTGGGTAGACGCTAGCCAAATGACCATATTCATGGTAAATTCGATAACGAAAAGGAATGTTCTCATAGTCCACCACTTACTCCTAAGTTTCCTCCCCAAATTGTAATGAGATCTTTTCAGGTAGGGGTTTGTCAAAATCCATTAAAACATAAATCCAAGTATAAATTTTATGTTCAAATTTTTTGGTACAATCAGCTATCATCATAAAAGTTCCCAAAGAGTTTCCAATTGAAGAAAAAATAGCTAGATTCTAGAATTTAATTGGGAGACCAAAGAGTCTAACCCACACAGGACCTGTAGAAGGCATATATTTTTTGAATTTAAATTTAGTATACCAAGGCTTCATAAAAATCCTTACCCTTCCAAAGAAGCAGGGACCCCCTTGACTCAGTTTTCTTAGGATCAATCTTAGGCATTCTTAGAGGTTTACAGAAACCCTAAGATTAATTTTAGCATTAGGTTGAGATAGTCCACCATGGAGGGCATCCCTAACATTCATTTTTGGGGCCGAGTCTTTGGAATTCTTACCCTTAAAAGGGGTTTCCACAGTGGATTTATTTTAAGGGTGCTCCTTAGTGCCATATTCACTAAATCTGAACCAATTTTTGATCAACTACTTGACACTTGTTTCGATATCTCTTTAATCCATGCCTTGGACGTTGAGAAAAGGTATGCTTTTCACTTTTATTTTGTGCAACAAATTGGAAGTCATTTTCAATCAAGTTTGCAACATGAAGATCTATTGAAATATATATTTCTAACCCATCTTGGGTCCCTTGCAACATATCCCGCTAAAATCTTGAGCAAAAACCATAAAAATGTTGGTCATTAGGGCCCAAAGGCCTCGAAAAACAACCTTTAGAGCCGCTTGCACTCAACATAGATGAAACCCTCACACATTCGCTTACTTTCGTAAAAAAAAGAGTTTATGGTAAACTAGTGTGATTTGAACTGGAGTTGTATGAATCTACATCGTACAAATCATGTTCCTCAACTGGCTACCTCACACCAACTCGGCTACACACTCACCCTTCTATCTCTATCAATTTTGGCATAATATACTAAAATATGCTAGAATGATTGATAAGACTGATTTAATTAACTACACTTTTTTTCCTAATGATAACCATCTATCTTTCCATGTTGGTAGTTTATTCTAAACTTTACTTATAACTAGTTTCCATATGTAATAATATATTTACTAATAACTATTAAATATTTTTAATTTCGTTTATGCAAGACCTAATAGTATCCATTGGATAAATAATAATTTAAGGTGGTTTCTAGCTTTAAAAATTTGGAAGTTACATATTAACCTAGGTCTCCTTGGAAAGTTAAGAAATTTAACAAGATAATTTTGTCAAATATAAAAAATTATTTACATTTGAATTTAACAACTTGAAAGAAATTTGATATATATATATATATAAATATATAATTATAATTTAAAGGTCCGAAGGCGCAATGATTTAGGCTATGACTTTTTTTACCATGGTATGAACGAGAGTGTGTGAGGGGTGGGTGAACATATGTATGATTGTGTGTGTTTGACTTCTATTGATAAGCTTAGCTCTCACCCTTATGAGAGGTGGGATGAGGATGCTTAACCCAAGCATATGTCGCGGCAGCAACAGGGGTATTTCATACTAACCAAATCGTAAAAAAAAAAAAAAAAAAAAAAATTATACCTATTAAAGGTCCACTTTGGATACTATACCCCTTATCCTTATTCACTTATAAAATCTTATAAATTTCTTACACTCACCAAATATTAAAAAAAATTGACCCCTATACTTTAAAGGTCCACTTTTAATTCATTTAAAAGTATCAATCAATGTATATAGTTGTATTGCAATATAAATTTCTTAATATATATTTTATATTATTATGGTTGTATTGCTAATGAGGTCTTAAATTAAAAGTATCAATCAAATGTTTATAGTTGTATTGTAATATAAAATTTTTAATATATATTTTTTAAATATATATGATTGTATTGTTAAGGGGTTTTAGTTAAATAGTTGAGAATATGGAAGATATAGTTTATATGAGGGTTTAAAATTTGGGAGCATCAACTAAACTTTGATGTGGCTAAGTAGAAAAGGACAACCTTTTCAAAACTCAACTTAAAAAAAAAATTATATAACTGTATTACAATATAGAATTTTAATATATATTTTTAAAATCAATTATATGAAATTAAAGCAACAATGATTTCATACACTATAACTATAATATTATAATAATTTAATAATTATACATAAACATTTAATATATTATAATAATTTACATAAACATTAAATATTTAAAATATATTTTTACAATAAATTAATAATTAAACCTGTATTACAGGATTTAATATAATCTAAACCAATAATAGTTATTACTATAAACCAAAGCTTAGGAAATAAGAACAACCATGTGGCACTTTTGGTTTATACCAATATAAAATGTCCAATAAGTTACGAGAGGCAGGCCTAGGAGGAGCCAAAATTCCAACCCTCTCCTGATGATGACCATTAACCAAAAACCAAACCTTAACGATTTATATTAATTTAATGATTTTCAGCTTCATAGACATCCTTTGTAAGACATTCAGTGCTTTAGATTTTTGGGAGATCCAAATAAAAAACGTTATGTTTATGTATGTGAATAAACTTTATTTGAAAAAAAAACAATCAAAAACGTTATGTTTATGTATGTGAATAAACTTTATTTAAAAAAAAACAATCAAAAACGTTATGTTTATGTTTGTGAATAAACTTTATTTAAAAAAAAAAACGTTTTGTAGAATTTTCCACGAATATGCCAAGATATAAATTCGCTTTCCCCGTACTTCTCAACATTCAGATCTTCGTTTAAGAAATTTTTGCGAGAGCAATCTGCGAGTCATGGCATACGTCGAGAATGGTAGCCTCTGTATTCCTATTCATAATTCTCTGCAAATTTGCAACCAAGATTTTTTTTTTAATTTTCTGCTTTCTTTTTTAGGCGTTGAATTTAGTGTGTTATTGTATGTGAATTAAACAACAATTTTCTCATTCAATGGAGTAATTTGATCTTTAAACCTTTTTAATATTTGTTTTGTTCGGGGTAATTTCTTAGGTCTATTCCCCTGGTGGGTTTGAAATTTGAACGAATTTATATGTTTTAGGAAAAAAATTTGTTTTCCATGGAATTCGAGGTCGTTTAATTTAACGGGAGGCGAAGCTTTAGATAAAATATATGCCGCATAGAAGGGTTTCTTTTGTATATATCACATAAGATCAGACATTTATTTCCAAATATTAGAATTTTTTTGGGGTCAATTCAGAAACTGAGGGTTTTATTAAGTCTTGCACGTTTTTTAGAACCAACGAACCTATGTCATTATAAGTTTTTGGTGTGCGCTCAAAAATTTCAACTTTTAATAAAAAGAAATTAATAATAATTTCAACTTAAATTACCGTGATTAGAACCCTGGTCCCTGAAGAGGCAAGTCACACAATGTAGAAACATTTCTGTGTTGGGCTACATCCCATTACAGATTGGTTCACTGAGCTTAAAAAAAAGTGTTTTAATTACATCAACATGAGAAGAAAGGGTTTAAAGGTTGCTTGTGCAGTCATTTTAGACCAAGGCATTTTGTCTCTTCTTTTGCTAATATATTTGAGTGAGCTGAAATCGTAACAGTAAAGCTTATTGTTTCCAGTGTTTTTGATGATAATCCTTTACATTTTAAAATTCTGATTCCAACTGGCTGAATGCTTTTGAGTTTGACATGGTCATGCTGACAAATTATTGAAATATGAGTTGGTTATGAAATTACATAAATTTGTCCGAGTTAGGTCCTTTGTGCTCAACTTTTTGGTGGGTCATTAGTAAGCCCTAGGGTAATTATGAAATTTTGTATTTTTCCGAGTTAGGTGGTTTGTAGTCAACTCTTTCAAGTTTTTTCCTGTTAATCTTGCTGAATGATTGTGGTCTCTGCAGCTTTCTTGTTTAGTGTGCTTATTTAGATAAAGGATTTGCAATATATTATGTTTATGTTGGAAGAGGCAAGCTTGATGTGTTTGATTGCAACAGATACATTTCTATTTCAATTGAACTCTGGAAAGTGTAGTGCTCTGTGTTTCTCATTGTTTGTTGTATGCATGTTGATGGCATCATTTTTTATTCAAGTGGTCACTCTTTATGTTATATGTTAAAAAAAGTGTACCACTGGATTTTTGAATGCTTTCAGGAATGGTGAAAGATAAGCGTCCTGTATGGAGGTTGAGTTACTTTATTGGACTCTTTTGGGCCATACTTAATCTGATCGGGAATTTTTTTAGGACAATGTTCTCGGTAAGTTTAGAAAACTTACTCTTTATCATTTCTAATTTGCCGGCCTCTTTGCTTTCTTACAGTTATTATATATCATTGTTAATGTAACCAATGAAAGGAGTTGAGGGTGGTGATACAATTATCCTTTCTTCTTTTTGGGTTGGGGGGAGTTCTTGGCATAGCAAGGAGTTCCAGAGCTTGCTTAAAATTTGTGCATGTCTTCCGGGTACTGCTCCTTTAACTATTAATTGGTGTCTTAACTGAAGAATTAGACAATACATAAACGAGAATAATCAAGCATGATTTTCCCCATTGAAAAACATGTGCAATGAACAGAAAAAAGGTCCATCAGAAGGCATTGTGGTTTAAGTTGCTGCTAATGCAAAAATATATTTACTGAAAAATATCTACATTTTTGTGGAATTCATGCTGCATTGTCCAAGTTAAATTTGTGGGATAGGCCCTAGTTGGTTGGTCTAGCAAAGTCAAAATTAAGCATTTAACTTATTGGGGAAATTACTAGAAAATGGTTGTCAGACTAATTAGTTATTTTTAATCATTATTTATATTTTGTGCCCTTTTGGTCTTTTCAACGCACTAAATACATGGATGTATATTCTAGTCCCATTGACCGGCTTTTGTTAATATTGGACCTTAATAGGATTTTTTTTATTCTTTCTTTCTATAGCACATTCACTCTACAAGTCTTGGTCTAAATTTCATCGAGTTTTATATTGAGAAGGGCATGGATTTAATTGTGGTTCTATAGTTGTGAAAAATATGCTTTCTTTCAGATATATTTCTATAATAACTATCCTGTGGGGATGGTGATTAGAGGTTACAGTTAAGCAGCTTAATTTTAAGATTCATTCTACTTTCTCACTGGCTAAGCCAAGGATATGCTATTTTGGAGAAAACTAGTCCTCGCTTTATAGGATTGCTTTATAGGAAAGTCCCTATATTTTTATTTCCATGGAAAGACTGGCTAAAATAATCTTAAACTACACTGTTCCACAAGTTTGATTTTCTTCAGTGGCTACATATACCTGTATCCAGCTTAAAATGCTGATAAATAGATTGGTTTAAAATGGACCTAATCCCATTTTTAAATGATATTGTGAAAGAAAGGGTATGATGAACTTTCATCATTTTGACATTTTACTCAATTTTTCTTGTCTAGATGGATGCAACACAGCAATACAAGAAGAAATCAGGATCATGTGGTGGTGGTTGGGATAGTGGTCCTGGAGGAGGAGGTTCTGGTGGGGGTCCTTATGGAAGTGGTCCTCGCAGACCGCCGCGTGGCTTGGACAATGTTCGAGGAATAGATCACAGTAAGTTTTAGAATAATTGCTTTCTGTTGGCCTTTGCGTATGTTTGGCAAGAGAAAAATGCTTTTGTTCTGTAGTTGACATTCTGAATATGCCAATTCAGAGAAGATTTAGATGTGTCTTATTGTGTTGTTCTTTTTTTTTTAAATAAATGTTTTTGAAGTTTATGGTCTGGTTTAAGTGGTTTGCCTGCTGCATCTGATGAAGAAAGGCATTTGCATTTGGTGAAATGAACTTTAAGGCGTTTAGATGAGAATATCTAACACTTTACATCGATTCGGTGTTTTAACAGATTCTCTTCCTGCATGTGGCTCATGCTGTGGTTAACAGTTTTAAGGCCGAGCAGAGGATTGCCATCTTCTATAACCTCCAGTCGATTATTCCTATTAAGTCATATAATGATTCATAAGATGTGGACATTTCTTGACCTCAATTTTTATCTGGTAGACTTGCAACTGAAGAATAAGTAATATTAGAATCTGAAATGCTACTGCACTGGTAAATTATAAATCTAAATTTCACAATATTGTGTGCTTGAAGTATTGATGACATCTGGTGTTCTTCTGAAGCTTTTATTACGATGGCCTCTGTTTGAGCCTGCTATTTTGACTGATTAGTGCAGTTACTTTTCAATAAGCTGGAATATTTTGCTTTGGAAGATTTCTTTTGATGCATTTGCTTGTTTTTTCAGTAGCTTCCAGATATTGACCCTTTAATAGGTGTGCGCCATGTACACGGTTTAGATTTTAGGATAGACATAAACTGCCATATATTGGAACTGTAATGCGCTGAGTGGGAAAGATATTGCAATTATGGTAATTATATAACCTAAATAGAAACAATTTTATGTTTTCTAACATTGCCTGCCGCTCATGATGGAAGCTATGGACAATGGGAACTACTTTAATTGGGGCCTATTATGTTTTTGTTACATTTAATTTAATATTATATGGTTGCTATTACAAAACCTTTTAAGGTCCGGACCTCTACGCGTCGAATCGGTCGAGTGGGGGCGAGAGCGAGTGGCTGGAGAAGGGAGTTTCATGTTATATATGGTCATGGAGCCAAATTTGTATAGAGCTTAGAATCTTTCAGGACCTTTTCCATCCATTGACATTAAATTTTGGCAGACAGATTTTATATTTTACATTTTGGGTATGATTGGTCTGGTAAAGATTGAAGGGTAAAGTAATGTCATCAGATTCAAGAGGTCAGAGCTCATGGTATATTAGATGTAATAAACGATTCATGCTCATAGGGTTTGATGAGATTAATTATTTGATTTAGATTTTTTTAGCGGTGGATAATGTTTATAAAAGTGTTTTGGGTTTTAACATACAGTTAACTATATGTTAAGGTTTAAATTTTAAACCTTAAAAAATCAAAGCTCAAACATATTATAATTTAAATTTTAAACCTCAAAAAAGTACATTATAACGTCCCTCCAAAACATTCTGACCCTCTTTCACAAGAGATATATACTTTATGTGCTCACATTTATATGTAATTTTTTTTTCCAACTAACGAAGGATTATAACAATACCTAGTTGTCTCTTTATGTGCGACCTCTTTGGTGTTTATGGTGGTTCACCTCATGTGGCTATTGAGTTTTAATCTTTTCTTCGTACTAGTTTCTTTCTTTAAACATTTACCTTGGGTTGTTTTAAACATTTGCTTTGGGTTTTGTTTGTATCGAACGAAGGTGTTTAAATATGTAGGATACATTTGTGTTCTTTAGTCTCTTGGGTTCTGAATTACACATCTTAAAATTTAGTAATGTAGTTTTTTTTTTAAATAACAAAAGAGTTTAGGGATTTGACAATTTTCAAAGACTAGATGAATTGATTATTTAATTATATTTTTATTGTTAAAGGGTAAATATTATTACTTTAGTTTAATAATGTATTTTTTGACATGTTTAATAAGATTTTATGTAAAATGTTCATGGCTTTCCACTTTTTAGTATTATTGTGTATTTTTTCTATATTACGACAAGTCTACTAGGAAGAAATCCCTTCTTATACCACTAAGCCTTGAGTGCACACTTTGGAGACTTGGTGAGAAATTTTGAGAGCCTTCAAACTTTGGATCGATCGATTGAACGATGCTTTCATTATAGTGCATCATCCATTTTGAACTTTGATTATTTGATATGGGATAATGAAGGCCCTTTAAATTTGACTAATTATAATACAATGCATTTAGTAAAAATTCAAGCATTGCCTATGTTATTTGCTTCATAAGAGAAAATAATATATGAACATTTATAGGACTTGAATATGCTATAGGAAATTCATAGTATCTAGAATGAGGATGTCATGGTCTACCTATTGACATTGCCCTTGAGAGCAAAGGACTCCTTGTTATAGAAAGGCCTCCAACTTGACAACATTCATGGTTGGTCTAGCTTGGCCCAATAATTCATTTGAATGTTTGGAGAGAGAATGCATGCATATTCACATCTTACATAGCTTGACATCATTAGATATAACTTTGCTGAGGACATTTGAGACTTCAATATAAGCTTATATAGAACATGGAAACAAGTCTAGATAGAGGCCAGGCCTCATAATTGGCAAGCACTCTTGTAATATATTAGAGTTCTATGTAGTGAATTGGATTTGATTGTTAGACAAATAAACAAGGGGATATATCTTGAAGTATAATATAAAGCAATCAACGTAGAGGAAATTCTCCTATAGAATGGAAACTACCATCTAGGTCAACCATGCCTTTTTGAACTACAATTGGGACTAACTCTATCAGGTCCTACAATAGGCCTCTTTCTTGCCTTTATAATTAGATTATGATATTTTCTATATTTTAAAGGAACATACTTCCTTCAAAGTCATTGCCTTTGGAGGCATATAGGGCTTCATATATTCCCTCATTGAAGATCCAACAAATTAGATGCCAAAGCAAATTGATAGTCTGAGTTGCACCCTTAGATGTTTATCTAGCATGATCACTATCACTTGATAACAAGACTTCAAAAAGAAAGAAAATATTTGTTATTGATCGAGAGCCTCTTATTGGTTCATGTCTATACAACAAAAATGGTGGTTCCAACTTTTAATCTCAATAAAAAAAAGTAGAAGACATGCGTGAAATAGAAAAAGAGAAAAAATACAATAGTTTTTCTTATCTTTGATGAATCCTTTGGGCGGATGTTGGTGGTTATCAAATTCCTTCAAAATACATAAAAATCATTGTTAGGATGGACTTTAGTGTTTTGTTTGGTGTGGTAGCAGGTAAGTAGAGCTCTCTCTCTAGTTTGGAATAAGCAATTTATGTCATTTCTCCAACATGTGCTACTATGATTGATTTTTTGCATTTTGAATCATAATTTTTTCAAAATGACGATTACCAATCTTGATTTACTTGACAAGTCCTAAGTCAAATCAAAATTGGAATAAGAAAAAATTAGCAATTTTTGCTACTATGGTTCCAAGAGTGGAAGATGAAACTTCCATAGAAGATAGACCAAAATCCATGGATGAATAGAAGGAAAGTATGAACTATATTCTTTTTCCTTTCATAATATCATTGAGAATACAAAGTGCAAGACATTTAAAGCCTCTTTAGATGATGAGAAAGAGGCAATAGCTTCAAATACATTCATTAATTATACTCCTTGTATCTAAGCATTCCATTTTTTAGAGAATGACCCGTTAAAGGTGGATACTACTTGTAAGGATGAAGAGGTGCCTAAATATAGTCAAATACCTTTATTTAGGAATCCCACATTAAGCAATTTGGGAACCCAAAAGTAGATTAGGATCCACTTCCCCATAATCCTATGGAGTGAAGCTTGCATAAAGCCACACTTTCCATAATTTGCACTTTCTTTTAACATACCAAATTATAGCATAAAGCCACACTCACATAAAGAATGATAGCAAAAGAATCCAATTCTGCTAAGGAATGAATTACATTGGATAAAAATCCATGAGTTGACCATATAGGCCCAAATGTTCAACATTCTAAGAGGCCAAATTTTCTTTTGTTGGATAATTGTCTAGGAGGGGTATGCTATTGATACTATTATATTGCATCAATTCAAAGCCTTTGTTGATATTTCCTTTTGGATCTTAGTTGAGAAAATGTATCAATGCAAGGACAAGTTAAATACCCTTATGATTAGAAGAGGCTCACATTTGAACAACACATTTTTTTGTAAACATTTGAAGATTCCATCATGGTGCATTGAAACTAGGAGGAACTATTGCTATCTTTTTGAGCCTATAAATGGATCATGCTTGTAAAGATATTTACCTAACAATGTACATAGTGAATATTCTAATATAGTTTGCATTTTTTAGCTAAAAAATTATTGCTAGTGCCATTTGAATCCAAGGTTGTGTCCTACAACAAGCTGGATATGGTTACGTTGGAGACTTATTCCTAGAAGGATATATATAGATTTCATCAACTTGTAGGGTGCTTTGTACCACCTTTAATATATGAGCTACTTAGTTATAGAAGATGGAATCTCTTGATGAGTAGATTAACACCATTTCATGGCTCATTGACCTCTAATTTTGACTATCACAAAATATAGCAATAAGAGTTTAGATTATTTTATCATCATAGACATGTTGATAGAGGAAGTATTTAGTGTATTTTAATTCATAGCCTTATTTTTACTTGGCATTGAAAATGTCCACGTTTTGTAAAAAGGCTTGTTACCTTTGCTTTATTTTGGTAGTTCCAGGTTAAGTGTTTTTCAACACTTTTCAATTTTTGCTTTTCAATTTCGAAAAATACCTTATATCTACTTAGAGAATAATACACTTGATTTAGGGATAAGGAATCCAAGCAAACTAGATGTCCCAAAATATTCACAAGTCCATGACAAAGTTATTTGGATATGTATCTACTTGCTTGCAAGAGATGATATATTATAAATTTATCCTTTTGTATGTAGATGATATTATTATATTTCATCAATATTTAGAAGATAATGTAAGGCATTTAGAGAAGTTCTTGTAAAAATTCATAGAGGCTTCTTGTAAGATTAAAATGTGGTTGTTAATAATTTTGATATAGGCTACTAGGAGTTGGGATAACTTTTAAAAAAGTCAATATTTATAAAATAATATATAAATTTATAGATATTATATATGATAAAAATAATTGCAATGGTTCTTAGGATGCATACATTATATTAATATTTTATTAACAATTATTAGCAAACTAAAATTTTCTAAAATGATAACTCAAAAAAAATGTAGCACCTTAGAATGAAGAACGTACAAAAGTAGTTAAGAACATCAATACAAAATGCTAGATATAATCAATATTAAAAATTCTAAGGAATAGAAAATGTATACATCAAATTGATGCTTTATTTGCATAATAGTATGCTTTATTACTTAACAAAATTATAAAAAGACAACAACCATGTGGTTGCAAGTGAGAAATGTTCAATCAAGCAAAATTAATTATCATATAAGAAAAACAATCTTTGGATATAAAAAGAGAAATCCAAATGTTGGAACTTATATTTAGAATTGTTCAAAATTTAGATTGAGAATAAGATTATAAGAGATTTTCAAATTCTTAACCCAAAAGATAGATTAAAAACAAACCTCGTGAAGATTTATAAAATAGAAAGAATAGTTTCCATAGTTAATTTGATGTTGAACATGTAAAAGGAAATTATTTGTATAATGCTTTCATAAGAAGGATGACATATACGATGAATCCAAACAAACAAAATATCAATTCAGAGTATGTAACACCTCTTGGTAGAGGAAAAAAGATAGTAAGATAAGATATTTCTATCTATAAGGGGAAGATAAAAGACTTTGTTATTAATAATTTCAGATTTTTTAAAATTCCAATACTAAAAGAAGATTTAAGGAAAAGTGGTATGACCACATATCCTTGATTACAAGGGAAAATTTAATAAAAGGGCTATAATATAAAAAATTAGATAAGTCTTAAACCTTTATAGGGTGACACACAAAATGTGATTCATTTGGTATGACAACTATATTAGACCATGGATCCAACAAGTCAAATAAAAATTTAACGAATATGTTTTTTTGGTCATGGTCCCTTATGAAGACTAAAGTATTGGAGGACATAGAAACAATATAAATATTCTTCGATGCAAATATCACCAAAAATTCCTTAATGGTATAAGCAACACCAAAAAATTATTACTTTCATGCATTAGATTGACAAAGAATGGTGGAAACCATCTACACCAATGTTATTTCGTCAAGAAATATTGGGTGATTGGAAAAACCATAGAACAAGCCTACAAAGTTAATCCTCATGATGGCCTAGATTCCAATCTAAGGTAAATTTTCAATGATTAGGAAATTATCAATATTAAAATCTATATGTGGGATATCCTTATGCTATCCATGTAGAATGTACTATGATCAATAATCCTAAAATATAGCTTTAAGTACAATGTTTTTTAGAATTACAAACATAAAAAAGGTTAATATCACTCTTTAGATATTGTCAAGATTAATTTCTTGATAAGACCACTGAGGTTAATATAATATTATAAAGAGGAGATAAACATTGTCTATCAATCAATAAATATACTTGTCCTTTTATTTTTAAATAGGTAGTACTAGACATATTTTAATATTTTAGTATATATAGCAAGAGACATGATAGACAATCCATTGACATATTGAGAGAAAATTATAGCCCTTACAACATTGTCTTGCCAAAATTTCTTGATATGAATAAACAAACAATTTGGAAGTTTATATTATCCTCCATCAATATATTTCAATCCAATTTATTGTGTATTTATAAAAGTACTAGAAAATTTCTCATATTTCTCTAGTTAGTGTAAGTGGTAAGGTGAATGACAAACAAATCAAATGATTAGATTTTAAGAATGATATTGGATACCATATGTAGTTTAACATTTCCTTATGAATTAGATCTATCAAGAAAATTAATATAAATCGGTATGAGCTATATTTTGGATATGAATGTGGGTTTCTCAAGGTACCAAAAAGGATTTTGAAAATAAGAATTATATTATAAACAAAATGAAGTCTACTTGTCTATCATGAATTTAATACTCTAGATAAATGGTTTTTCAATATCATCTTAAAAAACAATTTGCTTGTCTATCAAGAACTTGATTTTCTAAATGAATGGTAATTCAATTTTATCTTAAAAGTAGTTTAGTAGTTAATATCATACAATTAGTATGTATATCTATTTTTTGGAGGATTTTATTTTGGTTTATGTGTTTTTAATTTATATTTTATAAAAGGAACAAATGTATCAATCTTTGTAGCTCTAATTGATAGTTGTTTTATAAACTTTAAGATCTAAAAATTTATATAGTTACTTGTTCTCTTAGAAAAGGGATGAAATATATAGATATATTTCATAATATTGTACTCTCAAGGTATGATCCCTATATATCATAAAAATTAGTCCTGCCTTTCATGCATTGATAGGATTCCTGGGTATTACTACAAGGGACAAGGGTGGACTATATTATTGTAGGTAATACATCCTTCTAATGTGAACATGAAGGTTGTATCCTAGTTCCATTTTCTCACCCCTTTCTCATGGATCTCATGGTCTCATTCTTATCTATTTGCTTCAGAATTGAATTATTCAATTGTTAATTTAGCCATGATTCTTGTGTTATATGTAAAATGATTTTGGAATATTTTTGGTTTACTTCCATTAAATCATACCTGTAGTGAAAATTCACTATGTCTAAGAGGATTTATGCCTTGGCAATTTTTTTGCAAGTTGGCATCAACAGTAAGTGTTGGAGATATTATATTATTTGATAATATTAAAGTACCTTGGAGTACTATTATAAATATTAGATTAGGGGGTGTGTTAAATATTTGTCTCATGTATGTGTCAAAGTGTGAGGAGTGTCTATGTGTTATGTAATAAATTGTGCAATGTGTCAAGTGAGCAAGTGAAGAGTCATAGGTGATATTTGTCAAGAGTGTAAGTAAAGAGTCATAGATAGGTGTCATGTATGAAAGTAAAGAGTCATGAGGCGTTTTGTCATAATGAGAGGAATGTGAAAAGATGCATCTCATAAGAGTTTGAGGAGATCAATAGTTAGGAATATTGAAGAGTCATTTATAAAATTATATATTGGAGATAAAGCTCCATACAATATAATCAATTTAAATTATTGATTATTTATGAATATTATAGTAATATTTTCTATTGTGAAATACTTGTGTTATTTATAAATGTGATTTATGTGATTGATATTTGATCTAGGTGATATTAACCTATGAGATAATCTAGCAAAAATACCATTAGTGGTATCAGAGCCTTATTGAGTGGAGTTTATGAGAGAGAAGTTATTGGAGATTGAAGAATTGCAAATTAAAGGTGAGGAAAGGGAGAAGATTGGTGTGTTGCATATATTGCTAAGTTTATTGTGTTGAAGAATGTGAGAATATCATTGCTGCATTGAGGAGATTGAGGCATTGAGAATATTAGTACATTGAGAGAGATTATTGCTTTGTTAAAGACACGAGGACCAAATTTGCTATGTTGAAGAACATGAATAGACAAATTGGAGTGAGAAGACAAATTTGAGGAGAAAAAAACTATTTTTTGGAGGAAATTGGATGAAAATTTCATGAAGAGAAATTCTATAGGAGAATGTTAGGAGAAATATGATATTTTATAATTGAAGAGAGACAACTAGAGAATTTAGAGATCACTGAAGTGTTGAAAGTTATGCTTGAAGCTTAAGTGACAGAGAACATCAGGAAGAGAGTTTATGTTGTGAATGAGATGTGAGAACATTGTTGAAGATCGGAGGAGAAATTTAAGACAAAATACTAAAGCTATAGCCTAAAACAAAAAGGAGACATGATTCAAAGCAGAGAAGAGCTATAACTTGGAGTAGAGTTGTGAGTACAATCTAGAGTGGAGAAGCTTGTAAATGTAATCTGAAGTGAAGAGCTATTCATAGGAGTAGATTCATGAGTGAAGTATGGAATGAAGAAGCTATTTGTAGAAGCTAATCCATGAGTAGTTGTAAGGAAGAATCAAATGCAAAGGTGAAGGTTGGTAATGTATTTCAAGAGGACGTTACTTGAGCACCTTAACATTTTTGACCTAACTGGTGAGAGAATATTACCTGAGCTCCTTGACATTTTCTACCTTGGTAAGATATTTGATCAAGCACTATTAAAAAAAAAATATATATATATATATATTTAGATATTTGAGGTGCATTTAAATATTTTCAAGTTGATTATTGGAGTTATAAGGTGATAATTGTAAAGTGTTATTGTTGTGAATTATTTTGGAGATATAAGGTGAAAATTAATGAAAGGATGAAGGGATAAGTAGTTAATTAATTAAAGACATTAATTAATTTTTGGGAGTTAATAGGAATAAATTAATGATTAGGATACATAAGGAAACAAAACATTTGAAATTTAAATTGAAGATTGAATTAAGTGGATTGTTGGTTAAATTGAAATTTGAGAGTGAATTTGTGAAATTATGAATTAAATTGGGAGATATAAGCAAATTGAATATGATTCATGAATGAAGATGAAATGAAATGAATGAATAATGAACAAAATTTGAAGATTATTGAAAGAAGAAATTTTTAAAAGTGATAACTTGGGAGATAAAAGGAAATTAAATCATTGAATTTGAGTATTGATGAATGATTTAAAGATTGATTGATTAATCATGAAATTGAGTGATTAAAAAAGAGATAAATAAAAGAGTAAAAAATTTATTGATCGATGGATTGATTTGAAGAAGAAGAAACTTGAAGGAAGTTACATCATGGATATAAAGCAAAGAAAAATTAATATTCAAGAAAAATAAAAAAATTGTAAGAATCAAATTGCTTCAAAAGAAAAACAACACGAAACAAAAAAGTTAGCAAAACATATACAATTTATCCAAAATGAAGCAAAAAGTGTTGTTCTTACAATTCTCAAACAATAAGGTCCGAGGTGTAGACCAATTGGTTCATCCAAAACCCATAAGGGGGTGGAGGTCCAAGGTTCAAATCTCGGGCCTCGTCGGACTGAACACTTGTCCCTTTCCTAGTGCTTTTAGCGACGTAAAAGGTTTAAAATGATTGTGGCATGGTGGTTATAGGTGCGGATTGCACGAAGATCTGTGTGGCGGCTTCTAGGGTGGACAATGCAAAATACTGTGGTGGCCATAAAAAGCTGGACAACCTATCCGGATTCGTGGCAGCTACCGATTCCACCATGTAAATTCAAAAGAAAAAAAAAAATCTTAAACAATGCATGAAACATTGTTTTAAAAATACTTATAATAAAGGAAAATAAAAAACAATAGTGACATCAAGAATTACAAAATCAAGAAACAAGTTTTATGTTCCTACCAAAGTCTATCCAAAATCAAATTACACTCTAAGGTGTATATAATGCAATGAGTATGGATATAAAGCTAAAGATTGTTGGTATCATGTTCATTGTCAATATTATGGGAGTCATTATCATAACCATAAAACATGTTGGTATAAAGAGAATGGTGTTCATGAATGAAGCAGTATAAAAGTAATCTTAATGATAACATTGGATGAAAAACTTAAACAAATTATTGCAAAAACAACTTTTGAAATAATCAAGATTACAACAAATTTAGTACTAGCAACAATACAATAGCTAAAGGCAAAATCAAAAAATGAATAAGATGAATATTGGAGACTAAAATTCTTCACACCAAATAATATAATATGGAGATGCGTTGAATATATTACATTATTTGGTAATATTAAAGTACCTTGGAGTACTATTATAAATATTAGATTAGGGAGTGTGTTAAATATTTATCTAATGCATGTTTCAAAGTGTGAGGATGGTCCATGTATTATGTAATAAAGTGTGCAAGGTTGAGTGTGCAAGGTGTCAAGTGAGCAAGTAAATAGTCATAGGGGATAGGTGTCAAGATTGCAAGTAAAGAGTCATAGATAAGTGTCATGTATGAAAGTAAAAACTCATGAGGATTTTTGTCATAATAAGACATTGTGAAAGGATGCAACTTCCAAGAGTTTGAGGAGAGCAATAGTCAATAATATTGAAGATTCATTTGTAAAACTATATATTGGAGATAAAGCTCCATGCAATATAATCAATTCAAATTCTTGATGATTTATGAATATAATAGTGAGATTTTCTATTGTGAAATACTTGTGTTATTTATGAATGTGATTTATATGATTAATATTTGATCCTAGTGATATTAACCTATGATATAAAATAAAAATATTACCATCAAGAAGTAGATCAATGAGTTGAGGCATAAGGAAAAGTAGGAGTGAAGTGTACCAATAATTTTTATATGATGAGTATTAATTTGGAGAAGTTGAAATCCATGGGATTCTATGATGTTCCATTGACCGTTGTTTATGCCGATCTAAAAATACCTATTTGTGCTAAAATAAAGCATTTAAAAAAACCTCCCAAAATAGCATGATCTATTGATTGGGTTGATCTATGGTGGACATTGATTCCAAGGGAAATTAGGGTATGGAGATAATAAAATAGCATGGACCATAGATCTCATTAATCAATGATGAGCACCAATTCCAAGTTAATCAATAAAAATATCTTCAAGGCATCACGAATTGTTGATTGTTTATCCAACATCCCATGCTATTTCTTAAACTTGGTGATAAATTGTTATAAGAGATTCCTACTATTGTTTGAAACCTAAGACATGTGGAAAATGCATTGGTAGCCCATGAATATTTTAGTAGCTATCTCATAAAGGCATACATTAAAGAAAGGTTCATAGTTGATCTTGAATAGGTGGCAAATCTAGTGGTCCATGGGGCTTCAAGAAAAATATCAAGAAATTTAGGTTGCAAAGTCCCACTAACTATCTGATATTAACAATCAATGACTAATGTCACCCTTAAGGATTTTTAGAGATGTTAAAAACAAACTCACCATTGGTTAAAGTGCAACGAGATCAATGGTTATAAATTAATTCTTCCATCCCTACCAACTTATAGTGATTGACTATGTGGTGACCATAAAACCTTCCCATTACTCATTATGAGAACCACCATCAATCAATGATGACATGGAAGACTCAAATGATGTAGAATTGAAAAGTCTCACCAATCATCCTATCTTAGTGATTAATGGCCCAAAATATGTAAACATGAAGAAGATAAGGGAAATATCTACTGGCCATCCAATCAAAGGAAAAGCAAGCTAATCTAACAAGCCATAATTTTAAAAATAAAAATAATATTCCTTGAAATTTTTCCACCAACATTCCACCCACTCACAATAAAAAATTACTATGACAAGTAAACACCTTTACTGCAAACACCATTGAAACATGCTCTTATAGAAAAGAACAGTTAGGATCATAAAAATAATAGTTGTAGGAAAGTCTCAAGCCTACCTACCTAAACCACATAAAATTTATATTCCACTAAAAGCAATTAGTATCTTAAAAGTGGTAGTTATAAAGGCTCCAAATCCAAAGACCATGAGCCCATCAACATTGATTGTAGAAGGATCCCTTGATCAATTTTGAAAGGAAATGTTTAGAGGGAAAATCCCTAGTGTTTAGAGGTATTTTCTTAAAAATAACAATTTCAAATTCATTATTAGGGATTGAAAATTCCTACCTCATGCTTAATATCTAGCCTTATTTGTAACTTTTTAAAATTTTCTTCTATGTATCAAGTATGGATTCTAATATTGAATCATTTTGTTATAGTCTATGAACCTCTTTTAATTTGGTATATCTATAATACAAATATTACTATTTAAGAAACTATGGCTATATTATTTTTGCTCTATTTCTTGTATGCATCTTATGTGTAAATGCTTTATGTGATATTAAAATCATGTTTATTTAATTATTCAATAACTAATTTTGCGTGTGTTTATTCTATTTTAGTGATACATAGAAGAATATCTTGATATTTGGTGCATTGCATCTTTTAGATTAGGAATTTATATTTTGTAATCTAATCCCTTTTTATTTAATACATGTAAGTAATCTAGGAAGGAACTATGTCAAATATCATATCTAATAAGGAGTCAACCTTATTAAAATCCTAGAGGTTTTCTTATGAGTCAAAGTCCCACACTCATAAATATTCTTGCTATTTTTCTCTGTGTGACATGGATGTGGGGTGTATCTAGCAATTGCAACAAATGGCCATGACATTTTGAGCAACCAACAATTTACTAACATGCCTAACATGCCTGGTGGGACCAAATTTCCACCTTGAAAAATATTTTTATGAAGATATCAATCTCCTTGTTGAAGTAGAAAATATTTACATGTTGACTCCACGGAGACCAAAGGACCCATAGATTTATGAGCAAAATACCTACTACTAGGTTCATTTCAAGAGTAAATCCACAAGCATTGGTGCCACCCCTAAACCTAGGTTCTAGAAGAAGACCTGAAGGTTGAAACATGACTACACAATAGAACCAACCCAAAAGGAGATACCTAGCCTAGAATGATAGATGCCCCTTGCAACTACCTATTGATCCTACAACATGGGACTTGATTCTAGTCTTAGCACTAAAGTCATTATCTTACTCCATTAGTGAGGATGCAAGTATGCCTACGAAGCACCTACATCATATTGGGGAGCAAAATGTGTCTCTTATATTATTAGCAATATCTCTCAAAGGAAAGGAATGCAAATAGTACATAAGCCTTGCCCCAAATTAAATTGAGAATTGGGACCAACTTGGAGACCTACTGATCGAAAAATTCAAAGAAAATATAGATGTTGTATCTATGCTAGTGCAACAAACCACTATTAAAAGAGCACCCATGGAAACCATGGATTATTTCAACACTTGATTTCATAAGACCTAGTAGAAAATCCTAGATGATATTTACCCTCTTCTAGGTATGGCGTATATTTATTATTTGAAACCTATCAATTTAAAAGTTGCTATGATGATTAAATCAAGATGTAACTCTCTACCAGTAGTGTAACAACCCAATAAATACCAATCTATTTTTTTCAAAGAATGATTACAAGAAAAGGTTCACAAGGAGAAAACCCTTCTTTAATATTTCTAACATACAATGTGTAGACACCATATTTTAGTCATTTGCACAACCAATCTATCAAAACCATCAAAACATCCATCAAATCCCTACCAACTCACCAAAACCTCCAATTTTCCACAAAATCCTCTTTTATGTCCCTAATCTTCCTCAAATTATTCATAATCTCATTTACCCACTAATTAAACCCATGTTTTTCTCTAATATTCCACCTAACACCTACATTAAATGTATAAACCCTCTTTCACATCTTATGTGGTTTAAATTCAAACTTATCTGAATTTAATATTCCCACTAGAGGCCCAAGTCAAAAATATTAAATGACCATTAAATGTCTCCACACCCTCCATTTTATCATTTCACACTACCAAACATTTTTTTTTTAATTTAAAATTCAAAATGGAATCCCAATCCATGCACATTAAATGTGCATTTAATTACTAAACCCCTTTCATACTAGGTAAAAATAGTCATTCGAAATATTGGGTGCCCTCCCCTCTCCCTCGCAATTTCCTATAAATATGCCCTTTCCTTTCCTCAAAATGACATGCATAACGATATGAGGTCTATGTCTAAATGTTGCCAATTTAGTCAAACATGATATATGGAGGGAAGAAGTTGGAATATACTTACATGCAACTCAAATTGCTCTAGAACCTACGTATGTATTTCATAGCATATTATTAGATTATGCTCTTTTTATTATATTTATTGATTGTATTTTCATGATTTAGGGCCTCATATCAAAATATCCCTAGGTGTTGTGGTCTGGTTACCATAGCCATCCAAACCCATTCACACTTTGAGGGAGCTAGGAAAATGAGTTACAACATCATTCGATCATTTTTTGTAAAATAGGGCAAATTTCCTCTTTGGAAATCCTTAATTTGTAAGCCCTTAAGGGCATTTTGTTAAAAGAGTTCATTTTGTAACAGTATTTTTATACCAAGGTAATGACATGTTTTTCCTTTTCTTCAAAATGACGATCATGGTTTTCTCTTACCCACATTTATTTTTATGTTTTTCTAGCTCCTTTTTAGCTTGTTACTATTTTTCTAGAAAACTAATTTTTCTGTCTTTTTTTATGGTTGCAATTGTGTTTTGTATTGGTCATCCCCTCCTCAAAAGGAAACATACTCGTGTCATACCAGTTTATCTTAGATTGGCCCATGTAAAGTTTTTTACTAAAGTCTTTTGAGATCATATGTGATTCACCTATCACATATGTTGTGCACAAATCTGCCTTGACACTATCTAGTTTTCTATTATGTATTACTTTCCCCCTCATAAATGAGAACTACGGGTTTTGCTATTCACGAAAAACTTTGGTGATGGGTTTTCTTTTTATTTTCCATAGTGTTTATGGTATTCTTTATTTTATATTTGAAAAAGAAAAAAAAAACTTTTTCATTCTTTTTTTTTTTTTAATTTATTTAAAAAAACAAAAGAGAAAAAAATCATTCTTTGCTCTATTATGTTGATTTAAAAATAAATAAATAAAATAAAAACATCTTTTCCCTCCACCCCCTTTAACAAGATAAGCCCTATTTTCACCTGTTTGAAATTTCTAGTTTTAGGATCTGGTGATTTCATCCCTATTTCCTGTGTTAAATATTTTCTAGGGGTTTGGGGTCTGTCAGATTTGTCATAGAAAGTTCTCTTTTTGAATAATTATTTACAGTTGATTTTTTATCGTGGTACTTTTGAATTTTTCTTCAAAGTTGAATATAATGGTGGCCTATGATGAGTCAATTTGATTTATGGGGCATCCCTCAATTGTGTTATAAATAATTCATTGATTTGTTATGTTTATGGCCCTCACCCAAAATCCCCCTGTGTAGTCACCTGTGAAACCCTCGTCGTGCAGTCCCCTGTGCTGCACCACCATACAACTACTTGTCAAGCCCCCATCCATACCCTGTATGGCCTCACTACAACCCCTCCACAGCTCCCTCACCCCTCTCCTCCATGAGCCCCTCTCCCATGACCACACGCTAGCGCAAGCCCCTTCCATGTATCTCACATCCCACCCTCCCTTTTCTCCACATGACCCGCATTGCACTGCTCACCCCCAACCTCCCTGTGCCACTCAGCCTCATAGATCCCTATGTCATCATCCCCCATATCTTTTCCTTCTGTGTGGGACTACCGTATGTAGAGGCCTACTTAGGCATGCCATGTGTAGTCTTGCATGACCATTAAAACAAAAATAACAAAATAAAAAATACAATACAATAATAAAGAATAAATCATAATGCAAAAATGACTTTGGATAACAAAGCATAACATAGGATACGAGAGGAGGAGGGACATTTTTCGTAGGACTACCCAAACTGTAGAATTTGTTTCGGCCATATCTCACTCATATGGACTTGGATTGAGCTAAAATTTTGAGGGTAGATGCCTGAAAAACCCTAGAACATCTCCACCAATTTTCATATCATTTGGAGCAACACAGATCCTAGCACATCCCTATGTGTGAACAAGATTTTTGGCAAGCAACTATGCGAGGGTTTCATCTGGGTTGAGTGCAAGCAGCTCCAGAGGTTGGTTTTTAGGGCCTTCGGGCCCTAGCGACCAATATTTTTGTGGTTTATGCTCAATATTTTAGCAAGAAATGTTGCAGGGGATCCAAGATGGGTTAGAAATTTGTCTTTCAATAGATCATACTATGAACTTGAGTGACAACGACTTCCAATTTGCTGCACAAAAGAAAAGTGAAAACCATACCTTTCCACGATGTCTAGGGCAAGGATTAAAGAGATCACGAAACAAGTTTCAAGCAATTGATCAAAAAATGGCTCATATCTCAAGTGAATCTAGTGCTAAGGTGCACCCACAAAATAATTCTATTGTGAAAACCCCTGTCAAGGGTAAGAATTTTGAAGACTCAGCCCCAAAAATGAATTTTAGGGATGCCCTCCATGGTGGATAGCCTCAGCCCAATGCTAATATCAATCTTAGGGCTTCCCATAAACCTCTAAGAATACCTAAGATTGATCCCAGGAAAATGGAGTCAGGATGTCTTAAAGCAGTTGATGGAACTCCTATTGTTAAGCTTGATATGGGTAACATTCAGACTGGCATTGAAGATTTGGAAAAAAAAGGACTAATTTGTCGGTTCGTGGGTTTTCATCCAAGCCTATCTGATTTCAAAGTCTGGGCTGCAAAAAGCTGGAAAACTAAAGGTGAGTTACAAATCTCTATTTATCCAAATGGTTATTTTCTTGTTTTATTTGCTAATAATGAAGATAGAGAGAAAACTTTTCAAGGGGGTCCTTGGTTTTTTGGAAGGGCGGGGCTTTTCATGAAGCCCTAGCATACTAAATTTAAAGCCGAAGAAGAGATGCCTTCTATAGCTCCCGTGTGGGTTAGACTCTTTGGCCTCCCTATTGAATTTTGGAATCCTACTATTTTTTCTTCAATTGGAAACTCTTTAGGAACTTTTATGATGACTATTGATTGTACTCAAAATTTTGAACATATTATTTATGCTCGGATTTGTGTTTTAATGGATTTTGACAAACCCCTTCCTAAAAATATCACATTACAATTTGGGGAAGACACTTGGGAGCAAGTAGTGGACTATGAGAACATTCCTTTTCGTTGTAGAATTTGCCATGAATATGGTCATTTGGCTAGTGCTTGCCCAAATAAAATTCCCGATCAAAAGAAAGAAGATATAAACTCGGTAGGTTTCCAAATGCCTAAGAAGAAGAACACTCAGAAAAAACTAGTTATGAAGGATCAATCAAAGTCATCTGCTAATATGTTTGAAATCCTTTCCACAAATGATGTCCCAAGTGAGGAAGAGGAAATAATGGAAACAAAAATCTTAGAAACACAATTTAAATATGAAGGGAAGAACTCGGAGACAAACCAACAAATCAAAGGTTTTCAACAAAAAAAAAGGAAGAAAATTTACACAAGAAAAACAATCTTTTAAATGTCAAAACTTCAAATAATATAGGTCCCAATATAGACTCTGTTGAACCCTCTAGTAAAATTTTGGCTATGTACGAGCATTCTTCAAGGTTAGAAGCCATCTCAGATTCAATTGGAATAAGTCAAGAAACAGGGAAAAAAAACTGAAGATGGATTCTAATAAAAAAGTAGGTCGCAAGACCAATCAATATCATATGGTAAAAGAAGGTGAAAATATTGTAGAGGAAGGTAAGATTAATGCCCTTCCAAATTTTTTTAGCCTTGGTATTAATGAAGATCATCACTTGGAATATTAGAGGACTCAAAGGGAGTCTTTCAAAACAAAATGAAATTAGAAGAATGATTCAGATAAATCATCCACATCTTGTTTTCCTTCAAGAAACAAAGATGTCAATGGAGGATATGGACTCAATTGCCGATAGAAATTTGGCCAAGCTGGAAAAGTGGTTTCCCTCGGTTCCCGGGGGACTTATGGTGGCATTGCTTGTCCTTGGAACCCAAAAGAGGTAGTTATTCACCATATGGTTGGCAGTTGGGGTTTGTTGGCTATAGCTATTCAAAGTAGACATTCCAACCAAATTATGCTCTACATTACTGTTTATGCTCTAATTGCTTTGGAGGAAAAAATAAGATAGTGGAAGGACATAACTCATATTATCTCTCATTTTCTTGAAGCTTGGATCTTGATCGGAGGAGATTTCAATACCATCCTCTCTCTGGATGAGAAAAATGGGGGAAATAGAAATTTGGAAAAAAGCACTGACCTCATGAGCGAATATATTGCAAACCTCCATCTTGTGGACATCCAACTAGATAATGGCCTTATGACTTGGTCTAACGGAAGGCAAGGCTTAGCTTGTATAATGGAGAGATTGGATAGGTTTTTGCTCTCTGAAAATTTCTTAATCCATGGTCACATTCCTAAAGTGAAGACTCTTAATAATGTTGGTTCGGATCATTGGCCAGTCATGGTGGAAATGTGGAAAACCAATGTGAGTTTCTCTCCTTTTTGTTTTCAATTAATGTGGCTTAGAGACATTTCCTTTAGACCTCATGTGCAACAATGGTGGAAGGAAGGTAAACCTAGGCATGGGACTAAGATGTTCTATTTTGCCAAAAGACTACAATACATTAAATCCAAAATCAAGACTTGGAACTGGAAAGAGTTTGGGGATGTTCATAAAAAAAAACATGAAGTTATTGCTCATATTGAAAATTTGAATAAGAAAATCCGTTTATATGGCCTCACAGATAAGATAAGTGGAGATGAAATTAAACTCACAACTCGGTTAGAGGAATGGGAAAAAAGAGAAGAAATATTATGGAAGCAAAAATCTAGAATTCAATGGCTCAAAGAAGGAGATCGAAACACAAATTTCTTCCACAAATATCTTCTAGCTCGAAGATCTCACAACTTTATTTCTTTCCTAAAATCAGATTCTGGAGATGTTGTTTATACTTGGGATGGCATGAACTCTATTGTTGTTGATTACTTTTCCAATATTTTTGCTGCTACTCCTCTTGAATCAACTTCTCAACAAAATTTTCTTCAAGCAATCCCTTCTCTTATCACTTCTGAGGAGAAATCTATTTTGACTGCTCCTGTTACTATCAATGAGCTTCAACAGGTAGTTTTTAAAATGCAAAAAGGAAAAACCCCAGGTCCTGATGGTTTTCCCATTGAGTTCTACCAAGAGTTCTGGGATATCCTTCATGTTGATTTATTAGAGGTGGTGGAAGAAGCTAGGAAAGCCAAAGAAATTTTGAAGGTTATCAATAAAACTTATATTACTCTTGTTCCAAAAGCTCAAGAGGTTGATCATATCTCAACTTTTAGACCTATTGCTTTATGTAATGTTCTTCTCAAAATCATTACTAAAATCATGGCAGAAAGGTTGAAGCCTCTTTTGCATAAGATTATTTCCCCAGAGCAAGGGGGTTATGTGGAAGGGCGTCAAATAGTAGATGAGATAGTTCTTGCTCAGGAAGCCATCCATTCCATGGATATGCAAAAATCTCCTTCCATGTTCATTAGGTTAGACTTATCCAAAGCTTATGATAGTGGATTGGCACTTCCTTATCAAAGTTTTGAGGCAATTTGGTTTCTCTAAGGATTGGATGGATTGGATTATGGGATGTATCTCTTGAGTTTCCTACTTAGTTCTTATCAATGGTAGGCCTTCTCAGTCATTCCTAGCTTCCAGAGGTATTAGGCAAGGTGACCTGCTATCCCCTTATTTATTCATCATTCTTGCTGAATGCTTGGGTAGGACTATAACCAAAAAGAGGGAAAAAAAACCCTTGAGGGAGTTACCATTGCTCATGGAGCTAGACCTATCTCTCATCTTCAATTTGTGGATGACTCTACTCTTTTAGGTAAAGCTACAATTAAGGAAGCTTCTAATATTAAGCAAATCATTAGCTATTTTTCTAAGGCTATTGGGCAGTTGATCAATGAAGACAAATCTAAAGTTATTTTCTTTCACTGCTTTGCTAGAAAAGATTCCATGGTCTTGGATAAATTAAGATATAAGAAGACCTCCCTTCCAATCACTTATTTAGGTATTCCCATAAATATTCAAAGGTAGAAAAATAAATATTGGAATTGGTTGTTGGACAAAGTCAAGAAGAAAATTGGAAAGTGGACCAACAGGTGGCTTTCTTATGGGGGTAGAATCACCTTGGTAAAATCAGTCCTTCAAGCTATTCCTATTTATGTATCTTTCATGTTGAATATCCCAAAGTCTGTTCTTCGAGAACTGGATCAAATCAATCATCGTTTCCTTTGGAGTGGTACTAAGGAGAAAATAAAATGGGCCTTGGTGAAATGGGACACTTTATGTCTTCCTAAGAATGAAGGGGGGTTAGGATTTCGGTCTTCTATTAATAACAACAAAGCTTTAGCTGCTAAATTATATTGGAGGATGTTGCATAACCCCAATGCTCTTTGGGCCAATAATCTCTGTGCTAAATATGTTGAGAACAAAAGTCTTGAAGACCTTGTTCGCTATCAACTTCCTACCAAAGGTTCTCCCATTTTAGCAATTCTTAAGACTAGTGAGGATTTGATAAAGAAAAATTTATTTTGGATCATTCATAATGGTCAACAGGAAAATTTTTGGACATATTCTTGGGATGGTCACAAGCCTTTGATAACTCAGTTTCCCGATTGGAGGCCTTGGATGGAGGAGCTTCATTGAGCTAACTGGATAAAGGTGGCTAATTATTGTCGGTACCATACTGGTAATTCAAAGGTTGGTAGATATTGGATCCCTATTGAGGACTGGCCTATTCAAATCCTAGAAAGGCAAAGACAAGATATCCAAGGCATCCTTCATATGAGATCTCTCTCTTGGTCCCATGAAAAAGATTATTTTGGATGGAACAACACTACTAAGGGTGAGTATTCAGTTGCTCAAGGTTATTTGACCTTATGCCATAATAATCCCAACCATTCTTCTAACATATTTTCTCAATTGTGGGCTCAAAAGCTCTGGCCTAAGGTGAGGTTCTTTAATTGGATTTTATTGCATCGTAGGGTGCTTACTGGTGAGCAACTTATGAAGCGTGGTTTTCATGGACCTTTTAGATGTGAAATGTGTGAAGAGAATGTAGAAAATCTCAACCATATTTTTATTGAGTGTACTTTAGCCTCTAAGCTATGGAGGAGAATGGCCACTTTACTTGGCTTACAGTGGTCCAATTTTTTTACTTTTGAACAACTTTGGAGGGATTGGCCTAATCAAGGGGGTGTTGATCATTTTATTAGGCAGTTAGTTTGGATGGGTTCTACCATTCTTATTTGGAATATTTGGAATGAAAGGAACAACCAAATTTTTAATCAAGATAGGAAGGATATTCACTATATTTGGCAAAATACCATAGCCAACTTAGTTGAATCAGTCCATCAACTCCTTAATCACCCCCAAACTCCCACCAAATATGGGATCAAGTGATGCAAATATTGAAGATTAAATCTTCTAAGGGCAACCAACTTAAAGGGAATGTGAGTATTAGTAAGATGGATAGGACAAGAAATTGGCAACCTCCTCCTAAGGATTTTGGAAAAGTCAATACTGATGGAGCCTCTAGAGGGAACCTTGGAAAAGTCAGTGTGAGAGAATTTGTAGACTTTTAGATGGCTCCTTGGTTTTTACTTTTGCTGAGAATTTGGGTATTCTTTCCAATAACCTTGCTGAGGGGTGTGGTATCCTCAGAGGCCTTCAAGAGGCTACTAAGGTTGGATGGGAAAAGGTGTTAGTTGAGTCTGACTCTCAACTTATGATTAATATTTTGAAGACTCCTAAGAATCATAAGGTTGATTGGAGAATAAAAAGAATTATTGAGAAGATTCAATTAATCCAGGTGGGATTTTTGAAAGTTGATTACAATCATGTGGTCAGAGATCAAAACAAGAGTGTTGATGCTTTAGCTAATTGGGCTTTGGACAAAGGTGATCTTACTTGTTATGGCCACCCTCCTATATGGTGGGCTTCACAAATTAGGGAAGCTCTTCTTTCTATCATTTCTTTGGATGGCTCTAGTTCTAAAGGTACCTAGTTTCTTCTTGCTTTTTTTTTGCTTCTCTTTGGTTCATTCAGGTTTTTTTAGTTCCCTAGCTCAATATTTTCTTTCTTTTGTTTCCTCTTTTGATTCTTGCCTTAATAGTCTTCCTGTCTAGATAGGTCATTGTTATGTTCAATTTTTTTTCTTTTTTGTTTTTCATTTTTTTGTTTAGTTTTTTAAGGTGTGTGTGTTCTTTTGTTTTGTTTTTTTTTGTTTTCTTTGTGTTGTTTTTTCTTGTTCTTGGGTTTTTGTTGTTTTGTGTTTTTTTTAATGTTTTTTTGTTATTGTTCTTGTGTTTTTATCGTTCTTGTTCTTGTGTTTCTCTTTGTTTGTGTTAATTCGTGTTTTTATGTGTGAGTGTTTTCTATGTTTTTTTTTTTTGTTTATTGTCTGTTGTTGGCTATTTTTTATTTTTATTTTTATTTTTTTAATATTTTAGGTTTTGGTTGTGTTTATTTTTCATGTTTTTTTTGGGTTATGTCTTTGTAGTGTTCTATTGTTTTTTTCTTGTTTGTGTTTTGTTATGTGGTTCTTGTGTTTTTCTATGTGTTTTGTGTTTTGGTTTCTTTTATCTTATTGTGTGTGTTTGGTTGTGCTTTTGTTTTTGACACACTCAAGGAGCATGTTTTTTATTTTATTTTATTATTTTTGTTGTTATTTACTTTTTTTTTAAATTGGTTTTGTGTGTTTGTTTGCTCCTTGAGTATGTCAAAGGTGGTAGGCCAGGTCTGAGTCCTGGGCATTTTTGGTGAAATGGATACCCCTGCCTCCTTGGGTCTTACCCGAAAGTGGCATCCCTTTTGGGATGTTTTCCACACACAAAAAAAATCATAATACAAAAATCAAACAAAAAAACAAAATAATAAAAAATTGAACACAAAATCAACACATAAAAAATAAAATAAAAAACCATAAAAAAACCAAGCAAATCAACAAAAAAGAAAACATATCAAAAATAGAAAAACTAAACAAACACAAAAACAAAAACATCAAAAAAATGAACAAAAAACACAAAAAAACAAAAAATGCACACAAACACAAAAACAAACAAAAACAAAAACAAAAAAAAATCACAAAATGAACAAAAATACACAAAAAAAACGAAACACAACACAAAAAATAAAAACATCAAAAAATGAACAAAAACACAAAATGAACAAAAACAAAACACCAAAAAATGAACAAAAAACAAAAAAATGAACAAAAAATAAAAAAAAACACAAGAGGTCACAAAATGAACAAAAACACAAAAACACAAAAACAAAAGAAAATAAAAAAATGAATAAATACACAAAAAATCAAAAACATCAAAAATCAACAAAACACAAAAATCAGGAAAAAAATAAAAATAAAAAAATGAATAAAAACAACAAAAAAATAAAAAACGAGCAAAGAAAACAAAAAGCAAAAATTGTAGAAAAAAACAACAAAAGCAAAAAATAAACTCAAAAATAAAAAAAAATTCAATTTTGCATTTTTTTTGCATCAAAACATAAAACATGAACAAAAAAACAAACTTTGCACACACATTTTACTACATTTTTTTGCATCAAAACATAAAACACCACCAACCATCGGTTGAGCTCTTAGACACCCTAGTTAGTGTGCATAGTTTCTTGGATTTCATCACCGGGAAACTAGTTACCCTTGGGACTAGCTCGGGGTAATCTTGAGGTTAGATGCCCTTTGACCATAAGGCTTAATAATTAGTGGATTCACAACTATTTTTTTTGTTCAAGCCCGATCGAGGGTGAAGTGAAAGCCTGGGTATGCCTGTAGTAGGACTTAGACAATGTAACCTCTTTTGAGAGGTCCTTTGTATCCCCTTAGGATACCCAATGCCACAACCACCATCCTAGGAGGTATTTTTTAGCTATTTTTATACTATTTCTCATAAAGGTAGTGGGCATAAACACACCCTATTAGATTCCACTTAATTCACCCCATTTGTAGCTCTTAGGCTTAGGGTATATCAAACACACCAAACCCACAATAAAAAAACAAAAAACAAATCTTCCCACATCTCATATAACACATCCAAAACCATTACAAAACTATCTCAAACACAAAGCACAAAAACATTACAAAAACATAAAAATCTCAAAAACATTACAAAACATCACAATTTTTTTCAACAAAATCATTTGCTTGTTTTTTCATTGCATGTTTGGTATTTTTGTTTACCTAGGTAGCACCACTCTTTCACACAAAATTTTTAAACCAAAACCACCATATTCAAAACCATTTCCAAATCCATCCTTCCTTATTCAAATGCATGTGCACCTCTTATAGTCCAAATTCAAAGCCATGCTTTTGCTTAGGAACAACCTTCCATGGAGTGGTCTATCCAAGCCCCTTCTCCATCCACTTCTCCAACACATTCAGGGGAGATGCCTTCCACCCCACCTAGCACTTTTCCCACCACCTATCCTATGCCATGTCTACCATGGACTATACTCCAATAGATCCAAAGAATTAACTATTGCATACATATGATTCCCTTCCAATGGCTCCTTTCTTCCTCGATTTCCTCATATTTGTCAATCTGTTTCTTTCGTCAATCGACATATCACACGTAATCACCAATTGAATTCATACACCCACATCATACCTCGCCATAACTCATCTCATACCTTGAGTTAGATGACACCACCAAATTAATGTTGTCACAAACTTGATCAATCCACAACACCCATTCTTAGAATACACATCTGTCCAAGAACCTTTCCTAAGATAATAATGAACCCTACTTTGTTGGGTCAAAATGTAGAATTTTTTTCCTCAACACCCACTATAATAAAAATTCAATTCACTATGTGTCATGCCATGTATGTAGTGGGTCTACATGCCTATGCTATAATCGAGGTGGTAAAAATGATCGATCACATACAATCGATTACGAAATTGTGAGGACACTAACCACATGGATGGCTCATTTGCCACCTCCTATGTGCTCAATAATATGTAAACAACAAGGTTCAAAGATATTCATTGCTTTCATCATTGGGACATCTCACATTGATAAAAATTTGAGATAATCCTACATCTCCTACTCAAGTATCACTTTGTCCTTTTACATCCATCATCATCCTATTGCTCATCAATTTCACCTTTCCCACTCTTTCCTCCTCTGCTATATTGGATGGCATGTTCACCATTCAAAGAAAATTCTAACTGGAGGGTTCTCCCTCTAGTTTGTCTTCTTCCTGCCTTTCCATTGGTCTTGAGGGGACATCATACGTTCCTTCACCTCTAATTTTGTCATATTTCATCATGACTATAACAAATCCCACACCACACATGCACAATCCGCTCATATTCAATCTTCAATCAACTCACATTCACTCTTAAATCAATCCATTTCTATTTCATTTATTGATGCTATTTTGATCTTTGTTTGGTTTTTTTAGCCCATTTCATTAGTTTTGGTTTTGTTTTCTTAATTAAGGGCATCTCCATCATTGTATTTGTAATGCATCCTTGTATGCTCATTATCGCCATGTTCTTTGCTCCCACAACCATCTATAACAACCCTTGTGTTTATTAACACTACATATATGACACCTTGTATCTTTTAAAATCTTTGGTTCAAAGAATATCTTGGTTCTTTTGATAGCTCAACCATGCCTAGTGTCTCAATAAAATATTCAATGAATGTTTTATGATATTTTCATGTTATAAGCCTTTTCTAGTTGCCTTGGGTGTTCTCTTGGATCATACACATATTACATAATAATCACATTTTGATTTTAGAAAATATGACACCATATGTCACTGTAGCCATAAAGCGAATGGTTTCCCCTACTCTTCTATCATGCATATAATTTGAACCTAAGGATCCAAATGACATATACATCACAAAAAAATACTACAAGAAAAAAAATCAAGAATCAAAAGTCAAAAAAAAATAATAATAATGACTTGATATAATGTAATGGATCGTTGGGCATTTTAGATGTCTCCATCAAGGCTATAGATGCTTGGCTAGCCCTGGGACATAGTCAAAGAATTATGGAGCTATCTCCATTGGGGCTATAGACACCTAACTAGTAGTGGAGTATGCCCTCTATGTGGTGATATGTCTATCATATTAGTGACATTATTTTGTATAGAACTGTAACCACTCATGGAAGAGCTAGATTATAATGGTTTGAGTTGTAAATGGTTAGTCCTACCTCACCCAAAATTAGGAAATGAACATCACTGCACACACTTTGGTCCCTAAGAACCTTGACTCACTGGATTGGTATCAGTATCTTCGAGCACGTGATTTATTAGTCGATGGTTTGATCGATGCCACAAGAAAGTTTGAGCTTCTTGAAAGAACTTTGAGATTCTTCCTCCCTAGACCACATGTGCTGACAAGTTGTCTCTCACCCCATGCATATTTTACGTCTCACTTTATATCATCTATTCTATAGTCATGTCATTACCATTATATTGATGCCCTTGATTAAGCAATCACAATTGTGCATAGCGATCTGTGTCTAAGAACTTTTCAATCAATAACCACACATGCATGCATGCTTCTATTCTATTATGACCATAGTTGAGAAAATCATAATCAAGTAGTAAATCGGCTGGTTTAAAAATTAGCAAAGAATCAGAATCGGTAAAAAATCGAAGAAAAAATCGACAAAAAATTGAGGAAAAAATAGGAAAAAAATCAGCATTTTTATTGAAAAACCGAAGAAAATATAAATTTTCATTGAAAACATCTTTTTTCATGCATATCAATTTTTTTTTGGGAAAAAATCAGCAAAATTGGAAAAACATTGGCTAGCCCATGAATCGAGGAAAAATCAGTAAAATCGATATTTTTTGAAGATTTTCTCAACTATTTATGACTATCATATTCACCATAGTCAGTTCTTATCTATTCTACATCTATCATATAGACTATCTACTATCCATATTTCAACACATCTTCATCATAATCCATCACTTTAACATATCAAATACATGTCATGTCATATCTATCTAGCCCCATTCCTCCATCAAGCACCTAAACCTAAAACACATACATCACATCCTCCATACATCATATCATATTATGGCACCCATCCGCTCATCATCATATTCATATCATGAATCAATCAAGCCAACCCTTCACATATCCATGCCCATACCTCATCCTCATCTCAAACTAAAAAATAAAAAAATCAAAATCAAATCAATCCCAAAATCCAAAAATAATAATAACAATAAAGGAAAAGCGAAAATGATTACAAAATGGAGACCTTTCAAGCCTCAACCAAAAATATTATTTTTGTTTTTGTCCCGCATTGACCCCACAAATAAGCTCTCATTCACCTTTTATTTTGGGAAAAAAGCAACATCACATAAATCAGACACAACATCAAGTGAGGATGTTCAAAGTCACACCTTTCCCATCAGTCACATCAATCATCAAACAACTTGGGAATGTTTCAAGTATCGCACCTTCCCCACCAATCAAGCAAAAATATTAATCAATCAATCAATCAAGCACATTGCCTCACCATCAAGATTTTGGAGTGGTTTTATCAATGCCATCAAACATTCAATCAATAAATCAACTACCAGGTTTAAAAGTTTGTTTTATTTTATGAAAGGTTGTGCCATTTACCTCACATTCACATCTCTCAATAAATCATTTATTAGTTTCAAAAGGTTACATCCTTTTTCTAAAGGTTGTGCTCTTTGCCTTGCATTCACATATCACAATAAATCAACTACTAGGTTTAAAAGGTTGCATCCTTTTAACAAAGGTTGCACCCTTTGCCTTGCTATCTCAACAATCACATTTAGTTCAAAGGCTCCAAAGGCACTAAACCCTTGTGGTCACATTTCAGTTCAAATGTCCCAAAGGCATCGAACCCCTTTGGTCAATATTTTTCATTTTAGTTCAAAGACTCCAAAGGCATTAAACCCCTTTTATCAACATCTAGAATAGCTTTTTCTTTTCTACAATAGCTTGGAATTTACTTTCATGTCTTAGGTTAGCTCTAGATTAGGATTTTCTTTCTTGTATTAGATTAGCTCTAGCTTAGGATTTACTTTCCTATATTAGATTTACTCTAGCTTAGAATTTACTTTACTATCTTATATTAGCTTTATTTTTCTACCCTAGATTAGATTTACTTTCTTACATATTAGCTTTGATTTCCTTTCTTGTGCATTAGATTAGCTTTTTCATGGTAGTTCAAAGGATCCAAAGGCACCAAACCCCTTTGGTCAAATTCAAATTTTAGTTCAAAGGCTCCAAAGGCACCAAACCCCTTTGGTCAAATTTCCTTTCATGCAATTTACTTGCTTTCTAGATTAGATTTCCTTTCATGCAATTTACTTGCTTTCTAGATTAGCTTTCCTTTCATGCAATTTATCTAATTTCATAGATTATATTTCTTATGCATTAGATTAGATTTACTTTCCTGCATTCGATTAGATATTCTTTCTTGTGCATTAGACTAGATTTATTGCTTTCATATATTAGATTTAATTTCATGTACTTTCTTGTTTTCATATATTAGATTTACTTTCATGTAATTTACTACTTTCATAGATTAGATTTACTTTCATGTAATTTACTGCTTTCATAGATTAGATTTACTTTCATGTAATTTCTTGCTTTCATAGATTAGATTTACTTTATTGTCATGGACTAGTTAGCCTAGATCCTTGACTGAACCTCATATCTAGTTATCTATTCTAGTCACTTGATGATTGCAGTAAAAAATTATCCATGCAATCTGGTAATATGAGTAGATTACCATAAGGACACTCATAGTTCACAAAAAAAATAAAAAACAATAAAATAAAACCAACCCTCGTAATTCATCTCAAGTTTTCACCCACCATATCATCTCCACTCTACCATTTTTCCCATTCCACATTTTTTCAGTAGTCTCCTCATTGTCATCCATTTTGTCTTCCACCCACTCAACACTTGAGGGGGTAGAATATCCATAAAAATTCAATCCCAAACAAGCTCAATAACCAAATATTCAATCTTAGAGATGCATGTGTTCAAGAATACTTGCCCAAGGCTATCATGAACCCTACTTTGTCAGGTCAAAATTTAAAATTTATCCTCTCAATAAAACTCTAATCAAATTTGATTCACTATGCACCATGTCTATGTATGGGTCTATATGACTTATGCTACAATCAAGGTGAAAAAGCTGATCAAATACCTATAATCTATTACAACATCATGAGGATACCTAACCATATGGTTGGTTTGTTTACTACATCAAGTGATCTTATCAATCCATCAAAGGAAAATATTCACAAAAATTTGTCCATTCCATGATCAGGGTATCCTACATTGCTCTTTATTGATGCAATTAAACATCACCATCCTCAAGCCACACCCATACATCATTCACCTTCTTTTCTTGGGGGCAACAAACAAAATATTTTCATCCAACCAACTAGTTGCCTCTTGTTATTGCATCGCATTACATTTTTATGTAATGCAATACAAAAAGAGACATCTGTAGATACCAAATTTTAGTCATTTACACACCCAATCTATCAAAACCCTCAAAATACCCATCAAATCCCTACCAACTCACCCAAACCCCCAATTTGCCACAAAATACTCTTTTATTTTCCTAATATTTCTCAAATTCTTCATAATCCTATTTACCTACTAGTTAAAACCATGTTTTTATCTAATATTCCACCTAAAATACAAATTAAATGCATATATCCCCTTTCACACCTTATGTTATTTAAATTCAAATTTATTTGAATTTAAAATTCCCATTGGTGGCCCAAGTCAAAAATATTAAATGCCCATTAAATCTCTCCACACCCTCCATTTCATCATTTCACACTACCAAATGAGTTTATTTAAATTTAAAATTCAAAATGGAGGCCCAAGCCATGCACATTAAATGTGCATTAAATTCCTAAACCCCTTTCACACTAGGTAAAAATAGTCACTCTAGATCTTGGGTACCCTCTCCTCTCCCTCATAGTTTCCTATAAATACCCCCTTCTTTTCCTCAAAAATACACGCATGAACGATATGAGGTCTATGTCTAAATATTTTTATGAAGAACACAAGCTTATACTGAGAGGGGGGTGAATAGTATAAGACCACTTTTTACTTTTCTTATCCCAATCAATATTATACAATGTATCAATGGCAATATCAATGGCATAAATCAAAGCAATGTACAAATCATCACACACACATGAGACACCAATTTACGTGGTTGCTCAATGTGAGCTACATCCACGGATAAAATCTTTCACTAAATTTTATCAATCCAAATTCTGGGAATACCTTTCCCAATTACAATGTTTATGGGCACCAACCCAAAGGAGACACCAATCCCCCAATCTCGAGTTCGTGGGCACCAACCCATAGGAGACACCAATCCCCTAGCTCTATTCTGGCTAGTGATCCTCTAGAAGACCTCTGCCTCCGTTGCCCTTAGCAAATGGAACTCTATCCACAGAAGACACCTGTCCTCCCTGCTCTGGTTGGAGACCTCTGTCCTCAACTCTATCACCTCCAAAGCTGGTCCTCGAATTTGCACTAAAAATAGTCCTTCGGTTTAGCACAAATTTCCTCGTTTTCTTTTTTTGATCTGCACCAAACATAGTCCTTCGGTCTGGAAAAAATATCCTCAACCTCTTTCTCTGGTCTGGGTACAAATCTATCCTCAAATCTGCACCAATCTCTGTCCTCAACTGGTCCTCAAATCTGGTTCACAAAAGTGGTTCACAAGCTTTCACTAAAGCTTGCTTGATCTTCACCCAAGTCTTCACCAAGACTTGTCTCAGATCTGATTTGCAAGTTCTCACTAGAACCTGCCCAAAATGCTCCACAAGCTCAACAAAAGCTTGCTCAAATCTACGAAAACACAGTTGCACTTGGTCGAACTTCAACCTTTGCTCCTCTGCGCAATCATAGCAGCACTTTCTTCACACACTCTACTTCCTTTGCGATCTCTCTCACTTAGAAGATTCGACGAAATGCACTCTGTATACTACTATCAAATTTTGTACTCTGCTCTCGATGCTCAAACTTCTTCTCTGTGCACTATCTACGAACGTCGCACTTCAACAACACATTCGATGCACCCCTCAACTCTCCAAACAGCCCTCATTTTATACTAACACTTTCAATATCAAAAACATTGATCTTAGTCGACTGCACAACCCTAAACTATGTCGGCTGCAAATCCTAAACATCGTCGGCTCACATTTAACTTTGTCGCTTCACTGCCTCTGTAACTCTTCTGTAGCTTCTATCGCGAAACTACATGTCGTGATATCGTGACACTTTTGCAACCGCACACTTCCTTTTGGCTTTTGTCATGATATCGTGACACTTTTACCTTTGTCGACTTCACCTAAGCTCTTGTCGTGATATCGCGACACTTTTGTCTTTGTTAGAATCAACTTTGCTTTTGTCATGATATCGCGACACTTCTTCCTTCGTCGACCTCCTTTCTACTTTTGTCATGAAATCGCGACACTTCTGCCTCTGCAGACTTCGTCTTCACTTCTGTCATGAAATCGTGACACTTCTGTCTTCATAGCCTTCCTCTCTGCTTTTGTCATGAAATTGTGACACTTCTCCTTGTTGAAGACCTACTTTCTATTTCTGTCATGAAATCGCGACACTTTCACTTCCTTGCACTCTTCTCTTCTTGCACTAGTGAAAACATGACATGTTGCGAAATCGTGACACCTTTGCTGCCTTATGCCTTTCTCTGCCTTTTGTCAGTGAAAACAAAACATGTCACAAAATCATGAAAATTTCGCTGCCTTGTGCTTTTCTCTGCCTTTCGCCCGTGAAAACGAAACATGTCACAAAATCACGACTCTTTCTGCATCCGTACTCTTTTCTGTCTTTCACCTGCGAAAATGAAACATGTCACAAAATTGCGATGCTTTCTTCATTCGTACTCTTTTCTGTCTTTCGCCCATGAAAATAGAACATGTCACGAAATCGCGACGCTTTCTACATTCGTACACTCTATCTCCTTTTTGGGTCGCGAAAACCTGACATGTCGCAAAATCGTGACACTTTTTCTCCTTGGAGCTTTTCTTCCCTTCAGGCCATGAAAACCCGACATGTCGCGATATCGTGACACTTTTTCTCTTGGACTCTCTCTCCTGCATTATATCATGAAATCGTGACACTTTTTCTTTCGAACTCTCTCTCTTGCATTATGTTGCGAAATTGCGACACTTTTTCGTCCGTTCAACCTTCCTTGCAATATGTCGCAAAATCACAACATTTTTGACTCATCCATTCTCTCTCCTATTTGAGTCACGAAACTACGACATGTCACGATATCGTGACACTTTTCTAAAATGCTTTCTCTCTCCTGCTTAACTCGCAAAATTGTGACATGTCACGATATTGCAACACTTTTCTCAAATGCTTTCTCTCTCCTATTTAAGTTGCGAAACTGCGACATGTCACGATATCGCGACACTTTTCTAACTTGCTTTCTTTCGAACCTGTCAAGTCGTAACCTTCATAAAAAAAAATTCCTTCAAAAGCTTCTTGACATCAATGACAACTTATACACTTGAGCAAATGCAATGTACCCAAAGTACCCAAAATTGCCAACAATCTCCCCCTTTGTCATTGATGGCAAACATTTACTGAAAACACGTCTCAAGAGCCAAAACTGAAACCAACTGTGCTAACAACTAAGAAAATGTGCCCACAACTAAGAATCTTCCTTTGAATTTTTGCTCCCCCTGACTTGAAGCTTTCCTCTTCACTTGAAGCTCTCCCCCTTACTCATATCTCTCCCACTTTGTCATCAATGGCAAAGGGTCACCTTTGGGGCTCGGGACTAAGAATGAGCCTCTTAGCTTAGTCCCTCCCCCACCTCCTAATGAGGTGATTAATTCTGGGGTGGGATTAAAACTCCCATTAGGCACTGATCATCATCAGCATCTATAATTTCCTTGACGGGCCTTCTCTTGAACTCTTTGTCCATATTCCTGTTCCTATTCTTGTTTCTGTCACTGTTCCTATTCCTGTTATCATTCCTATTCTTATCCATGCCTTGATCCTTGGACTTGTTCATACCACTGTTTCTGTTCTTGTACGTTGGAAGTTTAGCTCTACACTATCTAACTGTGTGGCCTTCATTGTTGCACTTATAACAAGTAACAATGTTATTTCTTTTAGGCATACCTGATCTTTGAATCCATCTGTTATGCTCAAACCTGTTCTGACCAAACTTGTTCTGGCCAAACCTATTTTGATCAAACCTGTTCCTGTTATTTATTTCGTAATAGACTGCCTTGTGCCCAAACTGTTGACAAGAGTAGCAATACCCTTGAAAGAAACTAGCACTTCTGAAATTGTCGTTTACCTTCTTCACTTGAGACATGCAATGTGCAGCTATGTGACCAAACCTGTGACACGTAAAACATCTGCCTTGAAACTTTCCTATATTTTACCTCTTGGGTCCTAAAAACTTCTTCTTCTCATTCTAAATTCTATTTTCTGTTTCTACGCATCTATCATTCAAGGATTCATGATATGAACTACTTTCCTCATCAGAACTCTCTTCCTTTTGAAGTCTCTTACTAGACTCTCCAACTTGTTCCTTGTGTGGTTTAACAAAATCAAGGCCTATTTTATTTATTGTTTTTCTTTGATCTTTGATGAGTGACTTAACCTTTTTGGAGCTGTCTTGAAACTTGTAAAGCTTATCCTTGTACTCTTTAGTTTCCTCTTTCAACGAAGCCATTTTTTGTTCTAACTCACTATACTCAAGAACCTTAGACTCTAACTCATCCTTGAGTTCTTGTATCTTAGCTATAGAGGAATCCAGATTTTCTATAAGATCATCTCTCTCCATACAACATTCATATAACTTATCCTTGAGTCTAGCATTCTTCTTTCTTTCCTTTTTCAAAGCACTAAGAGCACTAGTAAGTTCACTTTCAAGATCCTTTATTTGTTTCCTTTCTAAATCATCAAAGCCTTTTTCAGATTTCTTATCACTAGAGGTGCTACCTTTCTCAAAAACCATACATGCATCTTCCTTATAGTTTTATTAAGCATCCTTATACATACTGGAAACCAGATCATTATTTGTACAATCATCCTCAAGGTGACCAAAATTTCCACATCTAAGACATTTCATGATAATGAATCTATGTTTTGGTTCTTCCTCTTTTTTGATATGAACATCTCATTTTCATCATCACTTGACGAACTTTCACTATCACTACTAGAACACTTACTTGATTTGTCTAGGTAGAAACTCTTCTTATGCTTGTGAGAATACCTCTTTCCTTGATTGTTGTGCTCATATTTGTTCTTCCTATGATACTTGTGCTTTTCAGAATCCTTGCTCTTAGAATCCTGTTTATCTTCATCACTTTCATTCTTGGAAACAGTACAGTCAGTAGCATAATGACCAAACTTTCCACAATTGAAACATCTTACATTTTTCATGCTTTTGTGATTTCTAGAGAACTTGCCTTTCTTGCTGTAATATGCCTCTTCATCACTAGAAGACTCATAACTCTCTTGAAGTTGTTTACCCTTGGATTTCTTGGTAGCCTTGAAATCTGCCTCTTTCTTGACATCAACCTTCACTTGAGTTCTCAAATCAAATGCTGCAAGTATACTATGGAGCTCATCCTTTTTCAACTTATCCAAATATTTTGCTTCCTCAATAGTAGAAATATTTTCACTAAATCTATTAGGAAGAGATCTTAAAATCTTATCACAAACATCATTTTCAGCAAGCTCAAGACCTAAGTCTTTCATGGAGTTAACTACCTCATCCATACAAAGCATATAGTCAATAATATTTTCATCATAATTCATCTTGAGTTGTTCAAACATACCTTTGAAGTGTCTCAAATTGGCCTTTCAAACATTTGTATCACCTGTATGGACCACCTGCAACTATTTCCACATTTCACTAGTTGTCTTGCAATGAATCACTTTGGTGAGATCTGCTTTCTGTAAGCCTTTCAGGATTGCATTCATTGCTTTTGAATTGTTGTGATGTAGGAGCCTTTCTTCTTTAGTATTTGGACCATGTACAGGAATAGTGTACCCATCTTCAATTACTTCCCATACCTCATTACCAAGAGCCATTAGATGAACCTTCATCATTGCACTCCAAAGACCAAAATCTGACTCATCAAGAATAGGTGTTGCATTACCGCTTGAATAATCCATTGTGTTCTTTACTAGATTTTCCTTCAAGTTGTTAAACTTTCCGAAGGCACCGACTCTATACCAATTGAAGAACACAAGCTTATACTGAGAGGGGGGGTGAACAGTATAAGACCACTTTTTACTTTTCTTATCCCAATCAATATTATACAATGTATCAATGGCAATATCAATGGAGGAAATCAAAGCAATGTACAAATCATCACACACACATGAGACACCAATTTACGTGGTTTCTCAATGTGAGCTACATCCATGGATAAAATCTTTCACTAAATTTTATCAATCCAAATTCAAGGAATACCTTTACCGATTATAATTTTTATGGGCACCAACCCAAAGGAGACACCAATCCCCCAATCTCGAGTTCATGGGCACCAACCCACAGGAGACACCAATCCCCTAGCTCTGTTCTAGCTGGTGATCCTCTAGAAGACCTCTGCCTCCACTGCCCTTAGCAAATGGAACTCTATCCACAGAAGACACCTGTCCTCCCTGCTCTGGTTGGAGACCTCTATCCTCAACTCTATCACCTCCAAAGCTGGTCCTCAAATTTGCACTAAACATAGTCCTTTAGTTTAGCACAAATGTCCTCGTTCTATTTTTTTGATCTGCACCAAACACAGTCCTTTGGTCTGGCAAAAATGTCCTCGACCTCTTTCTCTGGTCTGGGTACAAATCTGTCCTCAAATCTGCACCAATATCTGTCCTCAACTGGTCCTCAAATTTGGTTCACAAAAGTGGTTCACAAGCTTTCACTAAAGCTTGCTTGATCTTCAACCAAGTCTTCACCAAGACTTATCTCAAATTTGCTTTACAAGTTCTCACTAGAACTTGCCCAAACTGCTCCACAAGCTCAACAAAAGCTTGCTCAAATCTATGCAAACACAGCTGCACTTGTTCAAACTTCAACCTTTGCTCCTCTATGCAATCATAGTAGCACTGTCTTCGCACACTCTACTTCCTTTGTGATCTCTCTCACTTAGAAGATTCGATGAAATGCACTCTGTACACTACTATCAAATTTTGCACTCTACTCTCGGCACTTGAACTTCTTCTCTATGCACTATCTGTGAATGTCGCACTTCAACAACGCATTTGATGCACCCCTCAACTCTCCAAAAAGCCCTCATTTTATACTAACACTTTCAAGATCAAAAAAATTGATCTTAGTCGGCTGCACAACCCTAAACTACATCGACTGCAAACCCTAAACTACGTCGACTGCAAATCCTAAACATCATCGGCTCACATTTAACTTTGTTGCTTCACTGCCTCTGTGAATCTTTTGTAGCTTCTATCACAAAATGACAACATGTCACGATATCATGACACTTTTGCAACCGCACACTTCCTTTTGGCTTTTGTCGCGATATCGTGACACTTTTGCCTTTGTCGACATCACCTGAGCTCTTGTCGTGATATCGCGACACTTTTGTCTTTGTTAGCATCAACTTTGCTTTTGTCAGGATATCACGACACTTCTTCCTTCATCAACATCCTTTCTACTTTTGTCACGAAATCGTGACACTTCTGCCTCTGCAGACTTCGTCTTCACTTCTATCGCGAAATCGTGACACATCTATCTTCATAGCCTTCCTCTCTGCTTTTGTCGCAAAATTGCGACACTTATCCCTGTTGAAGACCTGCTTTCTATTTCTATCGTGAAATCATGACACTTTTGATTCCTTGCACTCTTCTCTGCTTGCACTAGCGAAAACATGACATGTCGTGAAATCGCGACACCTTCACTACCTTATGCCTTTCTCTGCCTTTCGTCAGTGAAAACGGAACATGTCACGAAATCGTGACACTTTCGCTGCCTTGTGCTTTTCTTTGCCTTTCACCCGTGAAAATGGAACATGTCGTAAAATCGTGATTCTTTCTACATCAGTACTCTTTTCTGTCTTTTGCCCATGAAAATGGAACATGTCGCAAAATCACGATGCTTTCTTCATCCGTACTCTTTTTTGTCTTTCGCCCGTGAAAATGGAACATGTCACAAAATCGTGACGCTTTCTACATCCGTACACTCTATCTCCTTTTTGGGTCATGAAAACCCGACATGTTGCGAAATCATGACACTTTTTCTCCTTGGCACTTTTCTTCCCTTCGGGCCGTGAAAACCTGACATGTCGTGATATCGCGACACTTTTTCTCCCGAACTCTCTCTCCTGCATTATGTCGTGAAATTGTGACACTTTCTTTCAGACTCTCTCTCCTGCATTATGTCATGAAATCGTGACACTTTTTCATCCATTCAAACTTGCTTGCAATATGTCACGAAATCGTGACATTTTTGACTCGTCCATTCTCTCTCCTCTTTGAGTCGCGAAACTGCAACATGTCGCGATATCGCGACACTTTTCTAAAATGCTTTCTCTCTCCTGTTTAAGTCGTGAAACTATGACATGTCGCGATATCGCGACACTTTTCTCAAATGCTTTCTCTCTCCTATTTAAGTCGTGAAACTGTGACATGTTGCGATATCGCGACACTTTTCTAACTTGCTTTCTTTCGAACCTGTCAAGCCGTAACCTTCATCAAAACAAATTCCTTCAAAAGCTTCTTGACATCAATGACAACTTATACACTTGAGCAAATGCAATGTATCAAAAGTACCCAAAATTGCCATCATTTTAATTTAGTAAGACATGAGATATGGAGGAAAGAAGAAGTTGGAATATACATACATGCTGCTCAAATTTCTCTGGAACCTATGTATGCATTTTATAGCATATTATTTGATTATGCTCTTTTTAGTATATTTATTGATTGAATTTTATGGTTTAGGGCCTCATATAAAAATATCCCTAGGTGCTACTAATAATTTTTTGTGTGCTATGTGTAGGTGCCAAGGAGGAGTAGTAAGCCTAAGGTGGTCTAGATATCGTAGCCATCCAAAGCCATCCACACTTTGAGAGAGCTAGAAAAATGAGTTGCAATGTCATTCAATCATTTTCTATAAAATAAGGAAAATTATTTTGAAGATAAGGAAAAATATGCCATTACATTGGTATCAAAATATTGTTACAAAATGACATATTTTAACAAAATACTCTTAAGGGCTTACAAATCAAGGATTTCTAGAGAGAAAATTTACATTGTTTTATAGCAAATGATCGATTGATGTTGCAACTTGTTTTTCGAGCTCCCTCAAATTGTGGATGGGTTTGGATGGCTATGGTAGCTAAACCACCTTAGGCTTCTTTCTGATCCATGTAACCTACACACAAACCAAAAAAAAACATTAGAAACACCTAAGGGACTTTTTAGATGAGGCCCTAAATCATAAATTACAATCAATAAATATAATAAAAAGAGCATAATCAAAGAATATGCTATGAAATGCATATGTAGGTTCTAGATCAATTTGAGTAGCATGTAGGTATATTCTAGCTTCTTCCCTCCATCTCTCATGTTTGAATGAATTGGAAATATTTAGACCTAGACCTCCTATTGTTCATGCATGTCTTTTTGAGGAAAGAAATGGGGTATTTATAGGAAATTACGAGGGAGAGGGGAGGGTACCCAATATCTAGAGTGACTATTTTTACCCAGTGTACAATGGTTTAGGAATTGATGTGCATGGCTTGGGCTTCCATTTTTAATTTTAAATTCAAATAAACTTGTTTGGCAATGTGAAATGATGAAATGGAGGGTGTAGAGAGATTTAATGGTCATTTAATAGTTTTGACTTGGTCCACCAATTGGAATATTAAACTCAAAATAATTGAAATTTAAACCATATAAGGTGTGAAAGAAGTTTTATGCATTTAACGTGGATGCCAGTTGAAATATTAGAGAAAAAATGGGTTTAATTATTGGGTAAATGAGAGAATTTGAGGAAGATTAGGGAAATAAAAGAGTATTTTGTGGTAAAGTAGGGGTTTTGGTCAGTTGGTAGGGATATGATGGATGTTTTTAGGGTTTTAATAGATTGGTTGTGCAAATGACTAAAATTCAGTGTATATACAAGGCTTCATGATATTTGAGTTCCAAGTTGCTACAAATGACACTCGATGAATAGGAGTGGCCAACTCCTATGGTTTTTGGGGTTCACCTTACTAAACCTACTCATTTTACAAGGATGCCAAAAGTGGTCTCCTCAAATTTTCCACACCTTCATAGATATAGGATAATGTGACCATGACATAGGGATTATCCATAAATACCCATAACACTACTCCCTATACCCTAACCCTACTCTAAGTCCATCTAGGTAGGTTAAGTGATGTAAAGCCTTGATGCTTAGTTACCACACCTTTGTGGACTAAATAATGTTATTACCACTTCACTGGCAAGGAACATGAACTCTCGATACTACACATTCAAGGGATCATCATTGTTATCTTGTAAATGGTTTCAAAAATCTTAATTAGGATACACTTTATCCTACTTGTTTAAGGTACAATGGTTCACAAGGACCCCAACTATTGTATTCACATAACTCCTTCTAGGTTCATGAGTTCTTAGCTATTGCATCCTCACAACTCCTTCTAAGACTCATCTCTACCTGGTTATTGCATTCATGCAACTCCTCCTAGGATTGGGTTTATTTATGACTCGGTTTACAAGAGGAATTCTAACCACCCCAAGATAATATTATCTTAAAAATATTGCATAACAAAACATAATTCTAAAGTAAAGCAACATACATCACATCATATCAAAAGTACTTTAAATCAAGTCATAATCCATTTAATATAAAATACTATAATAGACAAACAAGGATACCTCTTAAATAAAGCCACATTTTGCTTAACTTGAATGCTTGACATAAGCTTCAAAAGACACATTTCTATATCATAAATGCTAAACCAAATATTTGACATAAATATGCATTCCTGCAATTGCTAGAACTCAATCTAACTATCCAAATAAAATATTTTTAAAAATAACTTTAATATACAAAACCCAAGGGGTCCAAGGGCTTGGTTCAATGGTCAAAATGATTCTGTAGGAATGTGGAGACCAAGGTTCCAATCCCTTAGGCCCTGTAGTACTAGTGGATGTATTGCCTCAGAGTAGCCGACTACGTAAAATATTTACTTGATGCAACTGGAGGTTATAGTGGTGACAAGGAGTGAGATTCGAATCCATGAAGATGCTTAGACAATTTTAATGAGTTACCAACTCATCTAGTATAATAGAAAAAATGTACAAAACCCAATATATCATTAAAGCAACATAATATTTCAGTTTGTACAATAATCAAGTTTACAAATATTATTGAACAAAATATTATTTTACATAGCCTTAAATTTTTGACATCTATACATTTAAAGTACAATGAAACCCTCTACCAAGGATCTTCAAGCCATTTAATAATTCTATGAGATCCTTCATGATGGGGAATCCTACCCATGACTCATGTGGAAATACTTAGGGATCAAGAAAACTCTAAAATGCAATGCAACTTAATCATGCAATTTCTAATATGCAAACCACCATGCATTAAACAAACCAACAAGAAGATAAGCCCATACTTCTCTTTATAATGATCTCTTTATCCACATGAGTCTCATAAATCATTATAATAATTTTTATTTAAAAACCAATATACAATAATCCATATTACAAAAGAGAAGCCCATACTTATCTATATAATGATCCCTTAATCCACATGAATATCATGAATCATTATAATAATTTATCTTTCAAAACCAATATACAATAATCCATATTATAAAATAGAAGCCCATACTTATCTATATAATGATCCCTTAATCCACATGAATCTCAGGAATCATTATAATAATTTCTCTTTTTCTACAAGGTGCTAGTGAAACAAAATAACTTTCCTTTATTTTAAGCAAATCATTCCATTCTTAATCAAGTTCCTACTTAAAAATAAAGACTTAAACCAAACACTCATTTTCAATTAATGAGGATCCTCTTTCCTAAACTTTAATCATTTAAATACTTAGGTTAACTTTTCATTAAATAAAGGAATATATAATTAGCTTACTCCATAAACTATTGCATGTCCATAATATGAGATTTTGATTCATTAGAAAATCTCTATTCTCTACTGCTCCCATATAAAATATTTTACCACTAATATACATTAAAAAATATAATTATATGATTTGCATTAATAATAGGGTTTACTGAGCACCAAGAATCTAAAATAAATATCCATAGTGCTATGACCAAGGTAAAATTACATAGGCCCATGAAAAAAAAACACACACAAAGAAAATAGTATACCATGTAGATACAGGGATGTTGGTTCACAAAAAATGAAAGCACCCACACCACTCAAGGTGCAATCCAACCAAACCATTACAAGACCACACTAGTTTTCAAGGATGGGGAAAAAAATTGCAACAAACATGTCAGATCCGATACTATGATCACAAAGGCTAAGCCCAAAAGTTTTATAGCATCCAAAACAACCTCAAACAACAATAAAACTACAAATTGTAGCTCTTGAGAGATACACCAAACAAATTGGGAAGGTTAATAAAGCCACAAATCGATAAGTGGTTTGGAAACATAAACAAGCCCCTTATGTAGTCTAACCAAAGACAACCACAAGAAGGCAATATGGTGGATCTAAAAACATAGGAGTTCTCACAATCAATGAAACAAATAATAAAAGCACAAGATTACGTATATCCAGGTACACATTCAGAATGAAATACCAAACCAAACACACATAAAAATCATTCCATAAAGTTGCACTATCAAAGAAGATTAAGTAACACAAAATTATCTATACATTGGAAGGTTCTACCTTACGTAAAAAAATGATCAATCCAAACAAAGGTTCTATCCTTCCTTCTTCTTTCCTCTAGTCTAAGCTTCTTCCTTCAACAACCTTCCTTTCCATATTCAACCTTTAATAATACCAATAGCCTAGGTGCGACCACCATGCTTGGCCAAGATAATGCTTGGTGTGTTATATCGAAGGCGTTCCAAACTTTTCCACCCATACTATCTTGAAATTTAGGTATTATTAAAGCATGAAATAATACTTAAGAAGGATTATTAAGTTTAGTGGATTATTATAATTTAATATTTCTCCATTTTATATTAAATAAACTTATTGTAACTTTTATATCAAAGGTTAATATTACTTATTAACCTTGATATTATTATTCTCAAGCATTAATAATACTAAGCATGCCATTATTAATTTAATTAATTGATTCTATGCTTACCATACACAAGCATACATACCATTCAAACACAAAATAACACACACACCATTGTTTTATCCTTAAGTAGGTGGTTCTATATATTTAAGATAGTCTATGCTACCACCAACCTATCAAGGAGACTCATTGTACAAGCAACTTCTTGGCCCAATGGTGTGAGTCATGCAAATGAAATGCAACTATATGAAGGGTATTTTGTTACCCTGAGCTATCGACAAATAAGTCATCACCATCTATGTAGGTGGTTCACCCATTCAATCCCACCAAAGAGAGAGCACCTAGTCATGCACCCACAAATACATCAACAATACCATATTATAAGCTCAAAAGAATGAAGTCATCCCATCATAAATACATCATAAAATGAAGGTATGCCATTAAATATTTACACCAAAACAAAATATATTTTTCGTAAATATTTCTAACAAGGAGGGTTTTACATACTCCCCATTTGGAATAAAAATAACCTTTTATGTTTCCTATTGTTCATTCAAATAAATATGGAAATTGTTGCCTCATTTCTTCAACATTTTTCCATGTAACACAATTCTTTGAATATTGGTCCTACTGGACCTTTCAATGATCTAGGATTTATTTTCTCAACATATTAGAATAGAATCCTAGAATATTTACTAGTCTCACCTCAATGGCTGAGGGATCTACCATCTACAATTTAGAAACATTCAACATGTGAGTAGGATCAACAATGTATTTTCTATGTAGGGATATGTGGAAACTATTATGGATATTTGATAAGTTGGGAGACAAAGTGACCCTATAGGCTACTAGACTAATCTTATTAATGATCTCAAAGGACCCAATATAGTGAGGATCCGACTTAGTTAACTTGATGGAACTTTTCATGGGTTTAACTCTAAAGAAGACTTTTCTTGGTGATATTTTTAGATCAACATAGCTCTTTTGCTGATCAGTTGCTTCCTTGAGCTTGAGCGGGGTTGCTCTAAGATATTCTTCCATATCTCAGGTAATTTTTGGGCTGCTCATCATGGATTCCTCTAGATTATCAAAGGATAGAGGTATCTACATATTCAACCATATCAGGCTTCAAATAGGGACATCCCCAATGATGCATGGTACCCATTATTATATGCAAATTCAACAAGTTACAAAAAATCCTCTCGTTTATACTTTTGGTGCATGCAATAGATTCATAACATGTCTTCTAAAACCTAGTTTATCCTCTTTGTTTGACTATTTATTTTAGGATGATATGCAAAACTAATATTCAGCTTAGTGACCACTACACGGTGTAGAGCCTACCAAAATTCTAATGTGAACCTAGAGTCCCTATTTGATATGATCACCTCAGGAAACACATGTAGCTTAAATATTTCTTTGGAAAACTTATTTACCACCATAAATGAATCATCCTTGATGTTCCCCAGTATGAAGTGTGTAACCTTGGTCAACTTGTCAACCACTACCAAGATTGCATCATGTAGTACCTAGTCATAGGTAAACCCACAATAAAATCCATAGATATTACTTGCCATTTATATATAGGTACTGTTGGTGTCTGAATTGACATCAAGGCAATATTAAAACTATGACTATCATATGCAATGATATAAAATGCAAGCACCCACTAATCATAATCCAAACCCTAACATTGGATGAGTTAAAGATTGTTTTAACCCAACCTCCAAAGTAGGCTAGTATACCTTGTCAACTAATTGAGTGTTGAATCATTTAAGCTTAGTTAAATGCATAAATATAGGGATAGAAATGGGCTGATAGAGGAAAATAATGAATGAATAGTGATCAAATAAAGCTGACAACATAGGCATCTATAAAAAAAATTCAATAAATCATTTTTTAGTATTCCACACTTTAGAATAACAACATTCAAAACCAGTGATATTTCTCATTAAAGAACCAAAACATACTTCAAGAACTATTTCAAATGTCTAGGGTATTAAAAATCCAAATAGCATAATTAGATTAATACTTTGACTAATAGAAAAATAAGTTTTTTCCAAGCATATATTTAAACATGAAGCATTCCAAGGTGCTCTAAGTTAGCAATCCAATAACAACATAATAGACTAACCATAACAGTAGTAGTAGAAATGATTTCACAGATTAAAACTCCACAAGCAAAGAAGACACATATCTAAGGAAAATATCATAGTAATGTTCCTTCTATTGATTTGTAAGAAAATATACAGTAGTAGGGCAAGCAAAAACTTTAGAGCCAACCCTTCAAAATAAGGGTTTGATCTCTAATTATAGTCTTTGTAGTAATTTGAAAGATTATAAGTGTTAGGAACATTACAAGAAAATAACAATGCTATATCAGCAAGGTGTTGAGGTGGCAACCTCTCATTTTTTTTTTAAAACAAAAAGAGTTCTATGCTCCAGGCTCTCTACAACTTTACTTTTGCAAGTTGTTCAACTTCTCACAAATTTTGGTTGTTGATCTGGTTGCAAGGTGATCTAGACTATCATTTGTTCTTGCCATGGATTTCCCACCATAGATCTACAACTAAATATGGTTAGAGATATTGATTCTATGTCTCTTCATCTTCTTGCCTCTTTCAATTCAACTAAAAAATAACTCAAACACAAGACTTGTAGTATTATATCCAATATTGCATCTTGGTTTTTACATAATTAAGCCAAGTTGATCATGGACCCTTGATTCACCTTTGAATAGTTAATATTAGATGATTAGAGGGTAACTTTGGCATGCATTATGATTGCGACTAGTAACATATTTGTTTTTTTTAGCCTTCGCATAAGAAGATTTTCTCTAATAAACAAGTTAATTTTTTTTCTAGAGTGGTTTGACCAACTTGATTGTGACTGGGAACAATTGATCTCAATTCGAGGATGATTTCTTTATTCTAGGCTGCTCCATGTTGAACGATGTCCCAATCCACTCCTTGAAAATTTGTAGTGCTAATTTTGACCATGTTATCCATAAATTATAACACACTTGCTGCATCGCATAAAAAATAACATTTTCCTAGGTCACCTCTTCAAATTTCGTAATGTAAAACAACTATGACATCTCATGAAATATATAAGACTATGATGTGCTGGGTAGAAAATAACATTACACTAAGCCTACATGGAAAATAACATGGTATGCATCATGCAAAATGGAAGTATTCTCTACCCTTCGCTCTTAGAAATCTCACAACACCAACTTTGACCAAGTTGACTGCAAAATATTCAAAGCACTTTATCCACACAAAAAATAGCATAGCACTACATTTTATGGAAAATAACCCTTGCTCATTACTGCACCTCAAAACCTTATGATGCCAACTTTTACCAAGCTAACTACAAATTTTATCATAGTATCTCATTGCACATATTTTAATGTTACCTTCAAGCTTTATCCTTCGATCCACGACTTGAAATGACTTCAAGGTGAGTTTGATCCTTTTAACTAAAAATTATAACATGTATTGCGTTAGCATGAAATTTAACACTTATTCTTTAGGCACACAAAAAATAACACTATTTTGAAAATTTCCTTCAAAATTATGTGATCCAATTTGCTCTCAAGGTCAATTTTCCCTCATTTTTCCCCTCCTGGATGGGTAGAATAAGGGGTTTAGTGTGCTTCTTGCATGATTAGCTTCCTCAAGTTACCCATTTTTGGTATGATGACCCTATATTTATAGCATAATAAATCACTCTTAACACAAAAATCCTTATTTTTCTCTAGTTTTATGTCCATTTTGCCCCAAATTTCATTGCAATACTCATCTTGAGATTGCTTTTCCCTGATTTGATCAAGTAAACTTATGTGACTTTAGGTTAGGACTTGTATGTGCATTCTTCTTCTTAAGGCATTGACCACATTTTCTCCTTTCCCTTGATGTACTTAATCTCAAAGTTATACTTTGATAAGAACTTGATCCACCTCCTTTGTCTTACATTGAGCATAGGTTAGGTGAATATTTATTTCAAGCTCTAAAGGTTTGTTCTTAGTTTGAAATATTTCCCTACAAATTAGTGGTACCAAATTTTTAAAGCATGAAAAACTACTTCTAGTTCGAAATCATGCGTAGCATAGTTGAATTCATGCTTATTTAATCTCCTTGAAATATATTCTATGACCACACATCCTATGATAACACTCCTTCTAGTCCTTCTAGCAATGCATCTGTACATACTACAAAATTTTCCTACAAATCTAGAATCTTGAGTATTGGTCCTATGGTGATATTTTGCTTGAGTGTTGCAAAATTAGTATCACACTTCTCAATCTATTTGAACTCCTTTCCCTTATTTTGAAGGTTAGTTATTATTGCATCTATCTTGGAATAATCCTTTATGTACCGTCTATAGTAGTTTGCCATACCCATGAAGCTTCTTACTTCTGTCACATTGGTAGATGGTGGTCAATCTATAATTGCCATTATATTTTATAGATCTTCTATGATTCCCTCAGTAGATATGATATGTCCTAGATATTTTAATTCTAGAACATAGAAATCACTCTTTGCTAGGTTCCCATAGAGTTGATTCACTTTTAGCAATTATAGAACAATTTTGAGGTGCTTTTCATGTTATTTCTTATTCTTGGATTATATTAATATATCATTTATGAATACAAGGAAAAAATGGTCTATATGCCTCCTAAATATGATGTTCATCATATTCATGAATGCAACTAGCACAATAGTCAGCCCGAAGGGCAAGACTATAAACTCATAGTGTTCATATTTGGTTTTGAAGGTAGTTTTGTGAGTTTTCTCCTCATATATTCTTAGTTGATGGTACCTTGAATTTAATTCAATATTTGTGAAGATTTTAGCATCTCACAATTGGTCAAATAGGTCCTCTATTCTAGGTAAAGGATACCTATTTTAAATGGTCACTTTGTTGAGCATCCTATAATCAATACATAGTCATAGCGAACCATCCTTATTTTTAACAAAGAGTACTGGTGCACCTCAAGGTGAAACACTAGACTTTATCAATCCCTTTTATAATACCCCTTGAAGTTGCACCTTTAATTATTGCATTTCTCTAGGGTTCATCCTATAATAAACTCTATGTATAGAACCAAATCTTGGAATTAAATCAATTTTGAAGCCAAAATCGTGCATAGGAGGAAGCCTAGGTAGGTATTCATGGAATACCTCTTCAAAATATTGTAGAATTGTATGGTTCCTAAACACCTCTCTTTTCTGTTCCTCTCCAACCTCATTGATTTTTACTACAAGAACTATCCCTCCTTTCTTGAGGATATTTTTTAGTTGCATAGTAGATAACAGTTGGGTTTTGAATGATCCTTGGTTGCTATGGGTCCTTACTCTTCCTTTTCCTTATTTTGAAAACTCTAACCATCTATCTTAGAACTTGATTAAGGCTTTGTGAGCCTATAACCAATCCATCCCTAATATGATATCAAAGGCATGTAGCGGTGCTACATACAAGAATCCTTCGATTGACTCATTTTCTAAGGTGATCTCCACCATAGGAAAAAATTGATCCATAGAGTAGGTCTACCTAGAACCATAATAAATATTCCACCCATGTGCCAAATACCTTGGCCTTTATAGCACATCCTTGGCTAGTTTAGAAGAAACGAAACTATTTGAAGCTCCACTATCAATTAAATTTTTCATCTCCATTCAAAACCTTACCCTTTATAAGAAGTGGTGTAACTTATCCCTCAAGCTTCTACTTTCTAGTGGTGGCATAAATTTTGTGAGTAGGCTCTTTTCCCTTGGCATTGGATGAGCTTGGCCTAGGTCAATGAGGATAATTGCTAGCATAATGAGGTCCTCCATAATTGTAGCAACCATTTTTGGGTCTTGGATGAGTTACCTATTTATGATCCCCTATCTTACCTACTAGAATTGAACTTAGTGAATTTTGTGGTTGAGATATTTTGCTATTGGTATTGCTACAATTTCTCCTTTGATTATTTCTTTTGAAATTCCCATGATTTTTGCCATTCCTTATTTCAATTTTGGGTAAATTTTTCCCTTTTGTTCTTGCTCCTTTTTGCACTATAGGAAGCCTTGGAAATTCCTTTCCCTAAGTTCCTACTTCTCCTTTCTAAATAAAAGGGTATACTTAATTAAAAGTGGGTTTTTGCATTCTTTGTGAGATCATAAGCCTTTTGAAGTGACTTAGGTTTGAGAAAATCTAATTCACTTTTTATCCTCTTTTCTAAACCAAGGATAAACTTATGAATCCTCATATTTTCATAATATTCTAGCACATACTTAAGCAAATCTACCAACTTTTTGTAATAAACTTCCACAAGCCTCATCCCTTGCTAAATCTTGGCAAACTGTTGAATTTTTAATGCATAAATATGCTCATTGAGGAAATTGTTTTTGAAAATTCCAATGAAGTCATTCCACTTTAAGTTGATAGCTTGTATATTTTATTTTAATGAATAGGTTTCCAACCAATTCAAAGCAACCTCTCAAGATAAACCATAGCCCAAACAGTTTGGGTCCCAAGGGAGTAGTTCATTGTAAAATAGATCTCTAATTCTCTTAGCCAAGATTCAACCGTATCACCTTCCCCTTCTCCATCAAATTTGGATATGAAAATATTATTCAAATAATTTTCCAAATCCTTTTCCAACAAGGTTCTAGCCTCTTGTTGTTCTATAGTTAGTTCATTATATTCATCGATATTTGAACTTTTAGGCAATGAATCATGATTCCCAAAGGTTTCCATAAACTTCTTCATATGATCTTGAATAGTGGTAACCATTGTGGTGAGGTTCTTTACATTCCTATTAGAGTTACCCAAGGTTTATCTTGGGTTTCCTTCCTCGATATTATTTTTTTGGTTTCATCTAGCTTAAGGAATAAACCTCTTTTTCCTTGGTGCCATTTATCCTAATATCATCCAAAAAATATGATTAGCTTATTGCTTCACCATACTACACTACTAACTTAGACCTTAGTTGCAATCACCACTTTCATTCCAAGAGAGGCAGTGCTCTAATCTATAAATAAACCTTCACACTAAAATCCATAATTACTAATTGTAAGGTTTTTGTAGCTTTAACAACTACTTATGGGGATTAATATCCCATTATTATTTATCTTCTATCATAATAATAAGCTCTAGCCCCTAGTGCCTAGAGCTCTGATACCAAATGTAACAACCCAAAATATAATTAACGTTTGCTATTTTTTTTGCAACAAACATACAAGACTAAACAAAAATACAAACAATGCTAAACACCACCACAAGAGACTATACAAATCTAAGTTAACCCTAAATTCAGTTATCTATCCTTTTCCTCAACACCAACCTTCTATCTAGCATCTAATTTAGGATACACCCATATCCATACCATGCACACACCAATTTATGTAGGTATACTATGCGTATTGCAATAGTTATAACCTCATCCCAGTTAGGGTTAGCTTATATCCTTCAACCAGTCAAAGGGTATGTTCATCTCTTTACACCACATAAACCAGTATCTATGGGTATTGGAAAGTTCAATAAATTTACCACTTGTCTTATCAATATTATGGGGTAGCTTGATCATTTCATAGATAATTACTTCATTTTTAAATAGCTAGGAGGTGCGAGTCAAATAGTTTGTTTATGTAAGCTAAGTTTACCTAATTGAACCTAAGGGATCCCATAATCCCCTAGGATATCCTGCTCTGTTGACACATACCACTCTAGATACCAAAGAATCAACATTAAAGAGAAGAATTTAAATCCATCAATTAAGCAAGCATGGAATAAAGATACATAGATTATAGAAGATATAAGTTTTAAGAAACAAACTATCTAAAGCATGTAAAAGAAAAGCTAAAATCATTAATCATTAAGGTTAATCATAAGTTATTATTAGGAGATACATTTCCATAAAATAATAGTTATTACATAGCTTGAGTATGGTAAAGGAGTCTATATTTTTAAATAATAACATTACATAAATAGCTAAAAAATAGTTGCTCTAAAAATGTTTTGCTCATATCATAAGTAAATATCTATCTGGGATATTGATGTTCTCCTAGTCCTTTAGCTCATCCATATCTCATTGATGGTAGTAAGGGATCAAGAAATACCATGAAACTATGAATTATGCATCTACTATGTAATCAATTAATCTAGTGCATCTAACATGCCAAATTGCAACTATACAATCACGAATAAGTCTATAGATCATTCATTCAATCAACTAAGAAAGGCATCATTCATTTCATCATAATAATTCTTTAAATTAATTAAAAGGTCTATGATTGAATATGAAACCTCCCAAAATGATCCTCATATAATTAAATTATCTTAAAATATGTCCCTAACTAACTAGGGTACCATAAACACTAGATAACCAATTACTTAACAACCACTTTCTTTAGCTAACTAGGGCCCATAAACCCTAATTAAATAAATACTTATTATTTATTTTCTCTAGCTAACTAGGGCCCCATATATGCTAATTAACTAAATACTTATTATTCATTTTCTCTAGCTAACTAGGGCCCCATAAACCCTAATTAACTAAATACATATTATTCATTTTCTCTAGCTAATTAGGGCCCCATAAACCCTAATTAAATAAATACTTATTATTCATTTTCTCTAGCTAACTAGGGCTCCATAAACCCTAATTAACTAAATAATTATTACTCATCATATAATTTTAAAACATCTTTTTCATAAACCATTGATTCAATACATTCCTTGCAAATAAATTGATTCAAACATTCCTTTATAAACCAATTAATTTAAATATTAATTTGAAATAAATTGATCAATTTAAAAATTTATTTATGAACTAATTATTTCAAACACTTCTTTATAAAATAATTAATTTAAAAATTTATTTATAAACTAATTAGTATAAAAATTTCTTTAAAAATCAATTAATTTAAACATGCCCCCCACCAAGAACCCAATACCAACATTGGCCCAATTTTAGATAAGCTTAGAACTAGGTTAAAGTATTTAGAAAAAATTTACCTTAGACCCAAGTATGAGGGCAAATATGGCCAACATTACCATCTAAGGCAAGGTTTAGATCCTTGGCTACACACAGTCGATGACAACTCACCAAGCACAAACCAACAACAAACATAGGGTCAAACTGACTGACACACGAAACATAAATAGTGGAGTTCATGATATAATAGCCACAAGTGTCCTAACCATGACCATGAGTCATGGTTGAAGGAGCATGAGAGCCTAGCCTCCCATATACCTTCTTCTGGACTGAGCACACCCCTTTTGGGATAGTACTCATGGAAGACCATGAACACCTTCTACCTAAGAGTTCCATATGTGGATAGCGTATGCGGTGCTTAGGGATGACCATGGGAGGTCTCAAACCTTCTCCAATAGAGGTACATAGCACTTAAGGTTCTTAGGTAAAGCAAGATCCCTTAGAGAAGGTCCCGAGTTTGTTTGTGAACAAGGAAACTTGTTGGTAATAGCTACCTTTGAAATCAAGGACTAGGACGAAGAGGCTTAGGTAGATGACAAAAAATGTGCTAAGTAGAGATATGACAAGGATGAACTAGAAGCACACAACAAACAATAGAAAGCTTCCAACATTGAACACACAGTTCATTTGAAGAGGTAACTTAAGAGTTAACATTTCCCGATGTCTGCAAATAGCCAATATCAGGAATATAGGAGCAAAGGGAGGAACTAGATAGTTTTCAATAATAAATAAATACCTCTAGTCGATGGAAAATTCAAAGGAAAGAAAAGCAATAGAGATATCACAAGCATGTTAACATAGATGAAAACTTAAAATAATTGATTATGAGACAACACAGTGGAATTTTTTTTATATATATTTTAAATCATTCACCCATGGAAAGAGTTCTAGGATCCAACTTGGTACAAAAAGAGATCTAAAATTGGGTGTCTTTCCCCACTACAATGCTCAAGCTTTGTTTTCCTTTCTTTGTCATCCAAGATTTTATCTCCTTTTTTTTACTTGTCCAAACTTGCATCCCCATTTCCTAGGTGCTTCTATCTTCTTAATGCCCTTAATTTCATCCGGCCACCACCCAGGGGTACCTTATTACATGAATGCCATCTAACTGTAATGAAGGTATCCTTATTTTCCCAAGGTAGTCAGTGACGATGGTGTATATTTTATATTATCATCCCCTCCCTATTTGTTTCTAGGATATTTTATTTATTTAATATATTTAAGGAGGTGTAAGGGAAATAATGTTCATCTCAAATGATTTTTACAAGACTTTAATATCCTATCTTTCCTTTTTTTATAAGCATAATAAGAGCATCTCTTTAACAAAATATTTCGTTAAATAAATATTTTGTTATATCAAAAAAATATTTTTCCAAATCAAAACATTTAAATAGATACCTTTTTCCATCAAAACATTTATATGGAAACCTTTTATTATTTTAAAATCAAAACACTTAAATGAAAACCTTTTATAATTTAAATAAATATATGCCTTTTATTATTTAAATCAAAACATATAAATAAATACCTTTTAACATTTAAAGTATAATAACAACCTTCTTATTATTTAAATAAAAAACCTATGCTAATATTAAACCTTAGCATGGATATTTGAACATATTTTGGATAATGTACCCTCTATGTTGATTAACCCATTTTTTGATGGAGTCCCTTAACCAATTATTTCTACCTAACAAACAACAAAACCAAACAAGCAAATATGTGCACCATATAGGGTGGGAGTTTTTGCATTAACCCAGTCACCTGTCTCAGCCGAAGAATTTACAATAGATTTCTAGGCTACCAACGTCGGCTCTAGGTGGCTAGCTAATTGATGATTATCTCTAAATAAATAATGCATACCTATATGCGGGTAGCCATTCATGTTACCCTAAACTATTTGAGTCATCACTTTCCTTTTCAAGTACTCCATCCTTGGTGGTCGATTCTACCTCTACCACCCATGGATGTACCTAGTGTTGCACATTTGACAACACATTAGCAGTACCGTATTATACAATATAAATCACTATAGTTAATGTAATGATCCTTTAATCATTGAAACAAAGTATCCATTAGTCATTCATAATTACATAGTCTATTAACCAAAAAGGATCCTTCTAGGGTGGGGTATGACATACTACCCCCCTTGGACTAAACCTAGTCCTGTGGGTTTCCTATCATAAACGTTATTACAAATTATTCAAGAATAAACTAAAATAGGTATTACAAGTTTTCAAACAATAAGTTAAAATAAATTTTGAACAAGAAAAGAAAATGTTTTCTTATTTCATTTACTATCTCCCAAGTGGCACTTATTTCTGAATAACGGTCCCACGGGACCTTACATTGCTCTAGAATTCATTTCCTTAAAGACTTGGAATAGAATTCTAGGATATTCATCGGTATTAATTCAATAGCATTTATATTTACCATATGTAGTTTAGAAACATCCCACACATGATCATAATCAACAACATATTTCCTAAGCAGGAATATGTGGAAGGTGTCATTGATCTTTGAAATGTTAGGTGTTAAGGCAAGTTGGTATGCAACTAGACTGATCTTATCAATGATCTCAAGGGGTCCCATAAACCATGGATCCAACATCATGGATTTAATTGCACATTTCATTGGCATGACCCTTAGGAACACCCTCTCCCCCATCGAGTATTCTCTTGCAGTCATCTTTAGATTAACATAACTTTTTTGTCAATCAATGGCTTCTTATATCCTTTTCCTAATCGATTTAAGTTGATTATCCATTTATTTGACCATGTATGGTATAATCACCACTCGATCTTCTAAATTATCCCATGAAAATGGTGTTTTACATCAATTTACATAAAAGGCATTCAATGGGGTCATACCCAAAGAAGAGTGATTCCCATTATTGTAAGTGAACTCTACCAGATGCAGGTAGTCTTTCCATTTAGAATTTTGATCAATGTAGTACATGTGAAGCATATCTTCTAGTACATGGTTTACCCTTTTTATTTTACCATCAATATTAGGATGATAAGCATATCTTATATTCAATTTGGATCCTATGGTATGATGTAGGGCCTTCCAAAATTCAAAAGTGAATCAGGAATCTCTATATGAAATTATCATTTTAGGAAACACATGGAGTCAGAATATCTCCTTGGAAAACATGTTTACCACTACCTGAGCATCATTCATAATGTTCCCTAATATGAAATATGTGATCTTAGTCAAATTATCAACTATTACTAGAATCACATCATGTTGATACCTGGTCTTGGATAAACCTAATATGAAGTCCATGGATATAACTTGCCACTTTTGAGTGGGTATATCATGTGGGTATAATTGTATTGTAGGATGTCTACGTTCATCCTTCACCTTCTCACATTCCAAGAACCAAGCAAAAAAATTGGTGATGTCCTTCGTCATTCCTATCCAAAAGAAGGTTTTTTCATATTTTCCCATATTTTGTCCCATCTTGAATGTGAAAAATAAGTGGTTTTGTGTGCTTCTTGCATGATGAGCTTCTTCAAGTTGCCCATTGTTGGTATGATAACCCTATATTTATAGTACAATAGACCATCCTTAATACATGATTCCTTATTTTTCTTTGGGTTACAATTTATTTTACCTCGAATTTCATTGCAATAGTCATATTGAGATTGCTTTTCCCTAATTTGATCATGTAAAATTATGTGACTTCGAGTTAGAGCTGCTATGTACCTTCTTATACTTAAGGCATTGACCATTTTGTTCTCATTTCTCTTTATGTACATAATATTAAAGTCATACTCTATTAAGAACTCGACCCACCTCCTTTGTGTTGCATTAAGAATAGATTGGATGAATATATATTTTAATATCTGATGATTAGTTCTTAGTTTGAAAGATTTCCCTACCAAGTGGTGGCACCAACTCTTTAGAGCATGAACAATTAGTGCTAGTTCCAAATAATGCATAGCATAGTTGACATCATGCTTCATTAATTTCCTCAAAGTATATGATATGACTAAATCATACTATGATAACACTCCTCCTAGTCCTTCTAGTGATGCATTTTTACATACCATGAAATTTTCCTACTGATCTAGAATCTTGAGTATTGGTGCTATGGTGAGATTTTGATTGAGCATTGTAAACACAGTCTCACAATTCTCAGTTCATTTTAACTATCTTCCCTTATTTTTAAGGTTAGTTATTATTATGGCTATCTTGGAATAATCCTTTACGTATCATCTATAATAACCTACCATACCCATGAAGCTTTTTACTTCCATGATATTTGTAGGTGGTGGCAAATCCATAATTACCCTTATATTTTTGGATCTACTATGATTCCCTCAGTAGATATGATATGTCCTAGATATTCTAATTTTAGAACATAGAAATTTCTCTTTGCTAAGTTCCTATAGAGTTGATTCTCTTTTATAAATTCTAGAACAATTTTGAGGTGCTTGTCAAGTTATTTCTTATTCTTGGAGTAGATTAAGATGTCATCTAAGAATACAAGGACAAACTAGTCTAGATACCTCTTGAATATGTTGTTCATTATATTAATGAATGCAACTGGGGTATTAGTCATATCGAAGGGTAATATTGTATACTCATAATACCCATATCTAGTTTTAAAGGTAATTTTGTGAGTGTCCTCCTCATGTATTCTTAGTTGATGGTACCCTAACTTTAATTCAACATTTGTGAAGATTGTAGAATCTCTCTATTGGTCAAATAGATCCTTTATTCTAGGAAAAGGGTACCTATTTTTATGGTTGCTTTATTGAGCATCCTATAATAAATATAGAGTCATAGCAAATCATATTTCTCTTTAGCACCGATGCATCTCAAGGTGATACACTAGGCTTTATCAACTCCTTTTCCAATAGCCCTTGAAGTTGCACCTTTAATTTTTGCATTTCTATAGGGTTCATCCTATAAGGAGCTCTATGAATAGGATCTAATACTAGCATTAAATAAATTGTGAAGTTAAACTCATGTATAGGAGGAAGCCTGGGTAGCTCTTCAGGGAATTCCTATTCAAACTCTTATAGAATTGGGTGGTTTCCAAATGCCTCTCTTTTCTGTTACTCCCCAACCTCATTGATTTTTACTCCAAAAACTATCCCTACTTTCTTAAGGGCCTTTATTAGTTGCATAAAAGATAACAATTGGGTTTTGAATAATCCTTGGTTGCTATGGATCCTTACTCTTCCTTTGCCTTATTTTAAAAACTCTAACCATCTATCTTGGAAATTTAATAAGGCTTTGTGAGCTTGTAACAAATCCATCCCTAAGATGACATCGAAGGCATGTAAGAGTTCTACATACAGGCATCCTTCTATTGACTCATTTTCTAAGGTGATCTTCACAATAGGGAAACATTGATCCATATAGTAGGTCTGCCTAGAACCATAGTCAACCTTCCACCCATGTTCCAAATACCTTGGCATTTTTGACACATCCTTGGCTAGTTTAAAAAAATAAAACTATCTAAATATCCACTATCAATTAAAATTTTTACTTCTTTATTGAAAACCTTAACCTTTATAAGTAGTGGTGTAGCTTGTCCCTCAAGCTTCTAGTTTTGAGTGGTCACATAAATTTTTATGAGTAGACTCATTTCCCTTGGCATTGTATGAGCTCAACCTAGGCCAATGAGGATAGTTTCTAGCATAAAGAGGTCCTCCACAATCATAACAATCAATTTTGAATCCTGGATAAGTTATCTATTTCTAATCCTCTGTTTTACCTATTGGAACTAAAATTAGAAGATTTTATGGTTGGGATATCATGTTGCTGGCATTGCTACCATTTGTCTTATGATCATTCCTTTTAAAATTCCCATGATTTTTTCCATTTCTTATTTCAGTTTTTGGGTAATTTTTACCTTTTTGTTCTTGCTCTTTTTCCCACTTAACTAAGCCTAGGCTATTCCTTTCCCTGAGTGCCTATTTATCCTTTCTATATTAAAGGGCATACTTGAACTAAAAGTGGGTTTTTGCCTTCTTTGTGAGGTCATAAGAATTTTAAAGCAAATTAGGGTCTAGAAAATCTACTTCATGTCTTATCCTATTTTATAACCCAATAATAAACTTATGAACCCTCACATTTTCATCATATGCTAGCACATACTTAAACAAATTTACCAAATTTTTGTAATACACTTCCACTGGCCTCATCCCTTGCTAAGGGTGGCAAACTCTTAAAATTTTAATGCATAAAAATTCTCAGTGAAGAACCTTTTTTTGAAAATTCCAATGAAGTCATTCCACTTTAGGTCAATAGCTTGGATCTTCGATTATAATGAATAGGTTTTCCACCAATCCAAAGTAGTCCCCTCAAGATAAACCATAGACCAAAATGTTTGAGTTCCAAGGGAGTAGTTCTTCATTGTAAAATAGATCTCTAATTATCTTAGCCAAGATTTGGTTGTATCTCCTTCCCCTTCTCCATCAAATTTGGAGGTGCGAACATTCTTTAAATCCTTTACTAACTTCTTTTTCAAAAAGGTTATAGCCTCTTGTTGTTCTTTAGTTAGTTTAATAGCTTCATAGACCTCTAAAATTTTAGCCAATGAATCTTGATTTCCAAAGGTTTCCATAAACTACTTCATTTGATATTGAATCATGGTGAGGTTCTCTACATTCGTATTAGAGTTACCTAAGGTTTATCTTGGGTTTCCTTCCTCGACATTATTTTATCATGTTCATCTAGCTGAAGGAATATGCCTCTCTTTCTTGTGTACCATTTATCTTGATATCATTCAAAAGAGAATATTAGCTTACTATTTCAACATACCACACTACTAAATTAGAGCTTAGTTGCAATCACCACTTTTATTGCATGAGAGGTAGTGCTTTAATATATAAATAAACCTTCATACTAAAATCCACACTTACTAATTGTAAGGTGTTGGTAGCTTTAAAAACTACTTACGGGGATTAATATCCCCTTCTTTTTTATATTCTAGCACAACAATAAGCTCTAGTACCTCGTGCCTAGAGCTTTTATATCAAATGTAACAACCCAAAATCTAACTAAGGGGTTGCTATTTTTTTCAACAAACATACAAAACTAAATGACAATACAAGCAATGCTAAACACCACCACAAGAGACTATATAGATCTAAGTTAATCATAAATTTAGTTATCAATATTTCTCTCCTTAAAACCAACCTTCTATCTAGCATCTAATTTAGGATACATCCATCTCTGTACCATGTACACACCAATATGTGTAGGTATACTACACCTGTTGTGATAGCTATAACCTCATCCTAGTTAGAGTTAGCTTATATCCTTCAACCAGTCAAAGGGTACGCTTGTCTCTTTACATCACATAAACTAGTCTATGTGGGTATTGGTGAGTACAAAAAATAGAACCCTCATATTATAAATATGATGAGGTAGCCCAATCCTTACATAGATAATTGACTCATTTCTAAATAGCTAGGAGGTGTAAGTAAAATAGTTTGTTTATCTAAGCTAAGTTTACCTAATTGATCCTAAGGGATCCCATAATAACCTAGGATCTCCTACTCTATTGACACATAAAACTCTAGACATCAAAGAATCAACATCAAAGAGAAGCTTTTAAATCCATTAATTAAGCAAGCATGGAATAAAGATACAAATATTATCAAAGAGATACATTTTAAGAAACAAACTATCTAAAAAATGTAAAAGAAAATCTAACATCATTAATCATTAAGGTGAATTATTATTATTAGGAGATACATTTCCATCAGATAATAGTTATTACATAACTTGAGTATGGTAAAGGAGTCCATACTTTTAAAGAATACCATTACATAAATAGCTAAATAAGAGTTTATCTATAAATATTTCACTCATATCATAAGTAAATTTCTATATGGGATCTTGATGTTTTCCCAGTCCTTTAGCTCATCCATAGCTCATTGATGGTGGTAAGGAATCAAGATAGTTCATGAAAATATGAATTATGCATCTACTAGATGATCAATTAATCTAGTAAATCTAACATGCCAAATTGCAACTATACAATCACCAATAAGTCTTTGTAGATCATTCATTCAATCAACTAAGAAAGTCATAATTTTTTTTTTGTCATAGTCATTCTTTAAATTCCTTAAAATATCCATAATTGAATATAAGAAACCTCACAAAATGATCCTCAATTAATTAAATTCTCTTAAAAAATCTCCTTAACTAACTAGGATTACATAAACCTTGGTTAATCAATTACTTAACCACTTTCTTTAGCTAAATAGGGCCCCATAAAACCTAATTTTTTTTGGTAGATAAGATACTATAGCATTAATAACGGGTTTTACAAGTTGACCCAAAACCTTTTACAAAAATTAGCCCAGGGTTGTTGATGAACATGTCCTTACTAAGGATCCTATATATGTAAAATCTACATACCGCCAAATCCATTACATCCAGTAAGGCACATAGCCTGTTATCAAAAAGAAAATTCCCATACAACATTTTGGGTATACCCCGATAAAACACACCTGCATCATAATTACAAAAAAAGAAACAGACACAGATCCCTTCCTTGAAATAATGGAGAAATAAAAAATTGCAAACACACATAGCAGAGTACTGAAAAAACTCCCACAAGCTCTGTATTGATAGTTACTCTTAATAATTATTTGGTAATTGCTTTCTTTTATATATGACATGCTTTGGGACCACATCCCGTCTTGGCCAATCAACCTTGGAGAAGTGAACCTGTTGGATAGATTTATGGTGATGGCTATCTGGTGGTCCACATGGCTCTGGTTCGAAGTCTTATATTAACGTTTCTTTCCTACCTTGTGATTATCAACCAACCTTAAATTACTAATATGACTAGGAGCCATGTTATCTGACATGTGACTGTCACCATTAGTCTTTGTGGTATTTCCAAGTAGCATCCACCAAGACTGATATCTCAGATAATTTTTATTGTGAGTCCATTTCAAAAAAGATACGGGAATACTCATAGCCTTTGAAATTACAATGCCTTCCCTGTTGGTAAATTTGACTATCATTCTTGGCATTCTTGTTGAATAAGCTCCTCTACTTCACTTGGGACACCGTGTTCCCATTTGAAAAGTTTGTCACCATCGACACCCAAATTGGCCAGCTTATTAGCAACTTTGTTAGCTTCCCGAAAGACATGTTGGGATTTTCTGTCTTGTCTTCCTTGGAAAAGGATCCTAGCCTCTTCAACAATTATTTTAATCCTCTAAGGAGGTGTTTTCCAATTATTGAGGAGATTTATAACATGCATAGAGTCTCCTTCTATGATCAAATTTCCTTCTAAGTCTTGAGTCATTTGAAGGCCTCTCCACATAGCTCTAGCTTCAGCTTCGTTGTTCGTACTTGTTCCCAAATATTCAAAAAATGCAAGCATCATATTCCCATTATGATCTCACACAATGCCACCAACACCTACTCTACCAGGATTGTCCTTAGCTACTCCATCAAAATTAATCTTAAACCAACCCGTAGGAGGTGGGGACCACTTAACATTGGCTTTGGTGTTGACTACCCTAAGCACAGACTCATCTAAAAAGGTTAAGCTTAAATATTGAGCAATTATGGTCTTCTGTAGATGAGGTTTACGACTATCAAAAGGGATAAGGTTCACATTCTCATTGGCAAAGGATAGGATCCTGGCAATGATAGTTTGGTGATCATGGATAGACTCATTAAAGACTCTATGGTTCCTTTATAACCACACCTACCAAAGATAGTGATTGAGACAAATTTTCCACATGTATCTAAGTATTTGGCTTGAAAAGTGGCACGGCCACTGGACGAACAAATCAAGTACGATGGCTAGTTTAACCCAAGAAATATTAAAGGCCTACAAAACCCCACTTAGGACAGTCAAGGAAAAAGGGCACTCAAGGAAAATGTGATAAATGGTCTCCCAATTATCCCTGCACAGATAACAGTGATTAGTGATATAAATACCTTTACACATCATATTATCAATGGTTAGAATTCTTCCTTGGATAACCAACCATGAAAAGACTGCAATTTTTGGAATTAATTTTTTTATCCAAACTAAGTCCTTCTAGAGGACAAAATCCTCATCATCAAACAAAAGATTGTAAGCTGATTTAATAGTGAACTACCCATTTTTCGTAGGAGCCTAGGTCACTTGATTTTCCTTGGGTCTCATGGGGATAAAATTTTGCCCGAGAATGTTACAAAGATCATTTGATTCTTCTTGAAATCCTTGAATCCTTATTTATTTCCACTTCATTCTGCCTCTGTCCTCAACCATATAATCAGAGACTTTTTTACCAATGAGTTCCTCCGTGATATCTTTTATTTGGGCTAAGTTAGGTTATTGTGTCAGTGGTTTGTCCTTAGCCCACCTATCATTCTAGCAATTTATCCTCTCACCATTGCCTAAAACCCATATTAAACCTTTTTTGATGATTTCCTTACAATTGAGAATTGCTTTCCAAAAAGGAGAACCTCTGATTGGAACTGAGTAACTTAGAAATTCCATGTTTTTAAGATACTTTCATTTGATGATAGTTGTCCATTCATTTTCTTCACCAAAAATGAGGTGCCATGCCTGCTTAGATAGTAAAGCTAAATTCATATGAGAAATTATCCTCAGACCTAAGCCCCCATTTTCCTTGGGTGATGGCAAGCCGGGATTCACACCATAAATTCAAAGTAGAATCACAGTAACTTTCATTAAATTTCTTAACACAGTCATACAATAATTTTTCCAGGCTTACAGTCTCTCTTCCCCAATCCCGACTTCACCATCCGTCCCTATTACAAAATTTTGGGTTTTATCGAGGCCCCGATCCTCTAGGCAATTAATGCCTGCCTAACAAGATTCAAATTCGAACTTTCCCCCCCTTTTCGGGGTTTTCAAAATTTTGATCATAAATGGGCCATCTGCCCGATCTACCAAGAGTCCTACATTAATGGTCTTCCTTACTCTGCAACCGCTGCCCTGGGTTAGACTGCTCTTCTGCACCGATGTTTTGTTCAAATCTCCATCCTTCGAACTGCTGTATTGATTGATTTTAACCTTACCATACGCGGCCGTCAACTCCACTTAAATTTACGCGGCAGCTTTCGTGTCCCATTCTGGTCCCTTTTTCTTCACTGGCTGAGTTGTCTCATTACACGTGGCAGCCATGTGTCAAATCCGGCCTTGTATGGCCGTCTACGTGTTTGTCTCGGGCTGCCTTCCTTTGGCCGCGATATCGCGACATGTCGCGATTTCGCGACATGTCGCGATATCGCGACCCAACCACTGCTTCGCCTTCTTTCGATCCAAATTGTCGCGATATCGCGACGTCGCGATATCGCGACCTAACCACCTCCGCAACTTGGTTCCACGGTGCCTTGCACTTTCTAACCACTTCCGCGCCTTAGACCCACTGTGCCACGTGGCGACTTCACATTAGCCGCGATATCACGACAGAACCTTCCTCCTCTGCAAAGTTTAATAGAACGTCGCGATATCGCGACGACTGAAGCCCTTTACTTTTGCAAAGTGAGACCGTCGCGATATCGCGACGAAAACCCACCAAGCCAAACTGCAGACTTTTGGGTCGCGATTTCGTGACCCTTCCCCTCCTTGCCTTTTAAAACCATTCCAAACCAAAACTGCTTCACAAAACCTTCCCCACTTCGTAAAATCAACAAGTTAAAAGGTACTGAACATAAAAAGAAAATTGAAGATGCAAGATTGCTCTACCGCTTTCGGATGCTCCTGCATCAGACACCCGGGGTAATTAAAGAAAAGTGATCCTCACTTTTGGGTTGTTAGAGGAAGACCCAGGCGGTCAACCTCCGTTTTAGACAACCAAGTTGCATCTTCAATTGGTCTGCCCCTCCACTTGATCAAATACTCAGTGTACTGTCTATTCCTGGTCCTTCTGCCTTCACGGGTATCCAATACTGCTTCGGCTTCATTTGTGCTTGGAGTAGATGCTGGAAACTGCCATAATTTTGAACTTTGCACTTCTGTACCTTCTCCCTCATGATATTCCACTAAATCTGAAATATTAAAAATAGGTGAAATATCAAGCCAACTCGGCAATTCTACTTCATATGCATTTCCTGATTCTCGCTTTCCCAGTATCTTACATGGCCCAAACTTTTTCATCTTCAATTTATTATAAGTCTTGGCAGGAAATCTCTCTTTCCTGAGATGCACCATAACCTCATCTCCAACTTTGAAGTCCTTGTACCGCCGCTTTCGGTCTGCCTTTGTCTTATATTGACTGTTCATTTTTGTAATTTGTCTTCTTACTTCCTCATGCAGACTTTTCATATGCTCTGCAAATTCCTCTGCCTCGGCACTACATTTTTCTCTTCTGTCCAACTTTCTTAGTTCAGACACATTCCTCGGGCTGTTTCCATATACTATCTGGAACGGAGATTTATTTGTGCTTTTATTAACTGAACTGTTATATGCAAACTCTGCCTGTGGTAAGACCAAATCCCATCCCTTGGGTTGATCCACTATCAAACATCTCAGTAAATTGCCCAGGCTCCTATTGACCACCTCCGTTTGCCCATCTGTTTGTGGATGGTATGCTGAACTGAATTTCAGGTCTGTCTTCAATTTCTTCCACAGAGTTCTCCAGAAATACCCAACGAACTTGGTATCTCTGTCTGAAACTATACTTCTTGGTAGACCGTGAAGTCGTACCACTTCCTTGAAGAACAACCCAGCAATGTGAACTGCATCACTTGTCTTTTGGCAGGGAATGAAATGTGCCATTTTGGAGAACCGATCAACCACCACAAATACTGAGTCATTTCCCCTCTGTGTTCTCGGCAATCCAAGAATAAAATCCAGGCTTATGTCCTCCCATGGTCTCTCAGGCACAGGTAATGGCTGGTACAGCCCTGTATTTTGTTTTACACCCTTTGCCATCTGGCATATTCTGCAACCTTGTACAAACTTCCGCACATCTTGCTGAAGTTGTGGCCAGTAGTAATTTTCCTCAACCAAGGCAATGGTCTTATCCCGACCAAAATGCCCAGCCAATCCTCCGTTGTGCTTCTCTTTGATTAAATTCTCCCGCATGGAACTTCTGGGAATGCACAACTTACTACCCTTGAACAACATTCCGTCTTGGATTAAGAAATCCAACCATTTTGTTCTATCCATAGTAATAGGTATCGAGCAAGCCTTCCAGGCTTCTGCAAAATCCGGATCTGCAGGGTACAGACCCTTCAGTTCTTCAAATCCCACTACTTCTACTGTCAACCTAGTCAGCAAAGTCTGCCTTCTGCTTAAGGCATCTGCAACTCTGTTTGACTTCCCACTTCTGTGTTTCAGCACAAAGGTATAACTTTGGAGGAACTCCACCCATTTCATGTGCCTTTGGTTCAGTTTTGTCTGACTGTTAATGTATTGCAAAGCCTGATGGTCAGTAAACAGTACAAACTCCTTTGGTAATAAATAATGTCTCCACTTCTTCAGGGCCTGAACTATAGCATAAAATTCTTGATCATAGACTGAATACTTTTTTCGAGCATCATTTAACTTCTCGCTGAAATAAGCAACTGGCTTGCCTCCTTGACTCAGTACAGCCCCTATTGCACTGCCACTGGCATCACAGTCCACCTGAAATACCTTGTTGAAGTCTGGAAGTGCCAAAACAGGCTGCTCTGTAACTTTTCTCTTTAATGTATCAAAGCTCCTTTCAGCCCCTGATGTCCATTTGAACTCCTTTTTATCTCCCCTCATTGTCTCTGTGAGAGGTGCACAAATACTTCTGAAGTTCTTTATGAACTTCCTATAAAAACTGGCCAGACCATGGAATGACCTCACTTCTGTTGTGCTCTTTGGAGTAGGCCATTCAATGATGGCTCTCACCTTTTCGGGGTCCATCTTCAGACCTTCTGCTGAGATTACAAACCCCAAGTATACCAATTCCTTCTTGACAAAATTACACTTTTTCAAATTTATTAATAACTGTTCTTCTCGCAGCTTTTCAAAGACCCTCCTGATATGCATCAGGTGTTCCTCCAGGTTCCTGCTGAATATCAATATATCATCTAAATAAACAATAACAAACTTTCCCAGAAATTCTTTCAGTACTTCATTCATCAGCCGCATGAAGGTACTTGGTGCATTGGACAGTCCAAAGGGCATGACCAACCACTCAAACAGGCCTTCTCTTGTCTTGAAGGCTGTCTTCCATTCATCTCCCTCTCGGATACGGATCCGATGATAGCCACTTTTCAGGTCAATCTTTGTGAAGTACTCGGCTCCACTTAAACGAGTCCATGATATCATCCATTCTTGGTAACGGGAATCCGTACTTAATAGTAATTTTGTTGATGGCCCGTGAATCTGTACACATCCTCCATTCCCCATCCTTCTTTGGCGCCAGCACTGCAGGTACTGCGCATGGACTCAAACTTTCCCGAATCAATCCCTTTTCTAATAATTCTTGGACCTGTCTATTTAATTCCTCAGTCTCTACAGGTGTCATCCTGTGTGCAACTTTATTTGGCAGGCTTGATCCTGGTATTAAATCTATATGATGGCTAATTTTTCTCACAGGGGGTAAGCCCTCAGGTACATTGTCTGACACAATGTCTGGAAATTCCTCCAGCAGATTTAGAACTTCTGCTGGGGTATCCTGGCATTCCTTCCCCCTAACTCTAGGGATTATTGCATAACATAAATGTTCATGCTTTAACCCGTTCAGAAACTCTCTTCCCTCAACTAAACAGACTCTGGAAATATTACATACCTTTTCATCTGCATCCTTCAAGGGCTTTAGTTTATGGCGTACACCATTCTTTGTCAATGAGTAGGTGTTGGCACGGCCATCATGTACTGCACTCCGGTCAAACTGCCAGGGTCTCCCCAGCAACATGTGGCAAGCATCCATGGGCAAGATGTCACACAGGACCTCATCACAATAATTTCCAATGTTAAATTTAACAGAACACTGCTCGTTGACCAAAGCTCTGTGGTCCTTTTGTAACCATGCGACCCGGTATGGGTGTGGGTGCTTCTTCCTTTCTAACTGTAACTTTGTAACCATTTCCTCAGAAACCAGGTTATCCGTGCTACCATTATCAATAATGATATTGCAAACCTTGCCCGCACATTTACATCTAGTGCGGAATAAACTTTTCCTCTGGTCTGTGTCCTTCTCCTCATTCAACAGGACTCTTCTTACAATCATTGTTTCTCCTCTCTCCGCTTCTTCGGAATGCTCAGATTCAGCATCCTCCTCTGCCACAGCGGCTCTGGCTGGGCCCTCAGGCCTCTTGTTTGTTCTTTCTCGGTGTTGTGGACATTCAAATGCCCGGTGTCCTTCTTCACCACAGTGGAAACATGTTCCACGAAATACTCCTCTTCCAAATCCTCGTCCAGATCCACCCCGTCCTCTTGGGTAGCTGTTCTGATCTCGGGGCTGATAAACATCTTCTTCTTTTTGTTCTTGGTTACTACTGGCTTCACCAGTCTTCTTCGGATCTTTGTACTTTTCCCCACTGGTCCTCCCACCAGTCCTTCCACCTCGGCCTCTTCCTCTTTGCTTGCCTTCAAACCGCCTGTTCAGCTTTTCTTCTACCTTCAAGGCAAATTGGTAAGCATCCTCAATGGTGTTTACTCGAACCAGGCTCAGTTCTTCCTGGATACCAAGCCTCAACCCATTAATGTAACGGGCCACCTTCTCTTTGTTTGCCTCTAAATGCCCTGTTCTAATAGAAATTTTGTAAAACTCTTCAGTGTACTCTTGGACAGTTTTGTTTGTCTGTCTCAAGCTCTGCATTTTTCTTAGCAGATCTAACTCGTAATCTGTCGGGATGAACTGTCTTTTCAGCTTCTCCACCATTCTATCCCATCTCGTTATTCTCTCCTTCCCTTTTCTGTTCCTCTCCAACTGTATTCCTCTCCACCAAATGCTGGCATGACCCTTCAACTTAGTCTTAGCAAATCTGACCCGGTTAGGGTCCTCAACTTCCTCGTACTCGAAATATTCCTCTAAATCATTTATCCAGTCAATCACTTCTTCTGGATTTAGGTTTCCCGAGTATGTAGAAACCTCCATTTTAGGCTGCTTTCCAATCTGAGAGATGGCCTTATACAACCGGGCTTGAGCTGGATCCACAACTTCTTCTTCTTCCTCAGACTGTTCTTCCTCTTCAACTTCGTCTTCACTTTCCTCATCCCCTCCGGGTTCGCGCCTTCTGCGTAACTCTGCTTGCAGGGCTTGAACCTGCCTTTGCAAGGCTCGGAAGTCTTCGGCCGGCACCACATCTCCTCCTCCGCCTCGGTTCCTTCGTGGAGGCATTATATTTCTCTTTTTTTTTTTTTTTAGAAAATCTTTCCACAGATCCTGGTGTAACTGCCTCCTTCTCCGGCGATCTGTTACACTCTCAGGAGCTCCCGCTCTGATACCACTTGATGGCAAGCCGGGATTCACACCACAAATTCAAAGTAGAATCACAGTAACTTTCATTAAATTTCTTAACACAGTCATACAATAATTTTTCCAGGCTTACAGTCTCTCTTCCCCAATCCCGACTTCACCATCCGTCCCTATTACAAAATTTTGGGTTTTATCGAGGCCCCGATCCTCTAGGCAATTAATGCCTGCCTAACAAGATTCAAATTCGAACTTTCCCCCCCTTTCCGGGGTTTTCAAAATTTTGATCATAAATGGGCCATCTGCCCGATCTACCAAGAGTCCTACATTAATGGTCTTCCTTACTCTGCAACCGCTGCCCTGGGTTAGACTGCTCTTCTGCACCGATGTTTTGTTCAAATCTCCATCCTTCGAACTGCTGTATTGATTGATTTTAACCTTACCATACGCGGCCGTCAACTCCACTTAAATTTACGCGACAGCTTTCGTGTCCCATTCTGGTCCCTTTTTCTTCACTGGCTGAGTTGTCTCATTACACGTGGCAGCCATGTGTCAAATCCGGCCTTGTATGGCCGTCTGCGTGTTTGTCTCGGGCTGCCTTCCTTTGGCCGTGATATCGCGACATGTCACGATTTCGCGACATGTCGCGATATCGCGACCCAACCACTGCTTCGCCTTCTTTCGATCCAAATTGTCGCGATATCGCGACGTCGCGATATCGCGACCTAACCACCTCCGCAACTTGGTTCCACGGTGCCTTGCACTTTCTAACCACTTTCGCGCCTTAGACCCACTGTGCCACGTGGCGACTTCACATTAGCCGCGATATCGCGACAGAACCTTCCTCCTCTGCAAAGTTTAATAGAACGTCGCGATATCGCGACGTCGCGATATCGCGACAACTGAAGCCCTTTACTTTTGCAAAGTGAGACCGTCGCGATATCGCGACGAAAACCCACCAAGCCAAACTGCAGACTTTTGGGTCGCGATTTCGCGACCCTTCCCCTCCTTGCCTTTTAAAACCATTCCAAACCAAAACTGCTTCACAAAACCTTCCCCACTTCGTAAAATCAACAAGTTAAAAGGTACTGAACATAAAAAGAAAATTGAAGATGCAAGATTGCTCTACCGCTTCCGGATGCTCCTGCATCATTGGGTCTGCACACTTTGGTCCATCCTACAAGGTGTATCCTTTTTTCTCCTCTAATCCAGTCCATAAAAATTATTTTTGGAGTTTCTCAATTTTATGGAAAACCTTCACAGGGGCTTTGAAAACGGAGAGGAAATAGACTGGAATGCTCTAAAGAGAGGCCTTAGTTAGGGTCAATTTTCCTGCTTGAGATAGAATATGATTAACTAAATACATATTATTCATTTTATCTAGCTAACTAGGGCCCCATACTAATTAACTAAATACTAAGGCCCTTTAGACATTTATTTATAAAATAATTAATTTACATTTCTTTATAAACTAATTAGTCTAAACATTTATTTAAAAATTAATTAATTTAAACATTTCCCCACACAAAGAACCCAACACCAACATTGGCCCGATTTTAGGTAAGATTAGCACTAGGTTAAAGATTTAGAAAAATTAACCTTAGACCCAAGTATGAGGGTGGACCTGGTCAACATTACCATTTAAGGAAAGGGTTAGATCTCTTGCTACACACAATCAATGAAAATTCACCAAGCACAGACCAATAATAAACACATGGTAAATCTACATACGACACCTCAATAATAAATTATATTATATAATGACCACATGTGCCTTGACCATGACCACAAGTCATGGTTGAGGGAGTATGGAAGCTTAGCCTCCCATATACCTTATTTTGGTATGAGCATGTCCCATGTGGGACCATGCTCATGGAATACCATGAAGGTCTTCTTCCTAAGTGTGCCATATATGGATAGCATACATGGTGCTTGGGAATGACCATGGGAGATCTTAACCCTCTCCCAATAGAGGTACATAGCACTTAATATTCTCAAGTAAAGTAAGATCCCTTAGAGGAGGTCTCTTATTTGTTTACAAAGAAGGAAATTTGTTGGGAAAAACTGCCTCCAAAGTTGAGGACTAGGGCAAAGAGGCTTAGGTAACTAAGAGTTAATTTTAAGAGGTAACTAAGAGTTAACACCACCTGATGTCTTTGGATAGCCAATATTAGTAACACAAGAGCAAAGGGAGTAACTAGATAGGTTTCATTAATCAACAAACAACTCTGGTAGATGAAAATTTCAAAGGTAAGAAAAGCAATAGAGCTATCACAAGCATGCTAACACAACAATAACAAAATTAATTTATTATGAGACAACACAATGGACTTATTTTGATATATATTTTAAATCATTCACCCATGGAAGGAGTTCTAGGATCCAACCTAGTATAAATAGAGATTTGAAACTAGGTACCTTTTCCCCACTACAATGTTCAAGCTTCATATCCCTTCCTTTGTTGTCCAATATTTTATCTCATTTTTTTTCTTTGTTATCCAAACTTGCATCCTAATTTCCTAGGTGCTTATATCTTCTTAACACCCTTATTTTCATCCACCCACTACCTAGGGGTACCTTATTACATAAATGCCATATAACTACAATGAAAATATACTTATCTACCCAATGCAATTAGCGATGGTGGTGTATATTCTACATTATCATCCCCTCCCTATGCATTTATTGAAGAACACAAGCTTATACGGAGAGGGGGTATGAATAGTATAAGACCACTTTTTACTTTTTTTCCAAATCAATATTATGCAATGTATAGATAGCAATGTCAATAGTAGTAATCAAAGCAATGCACAAATCATCACACACAATAGAGACACCACAATTTATGTGGTTCACCCAATGTGGGCTACTCCATGGAGAAAATATTTCACTAAATTTTCTCAATCAATATTCTGGAAATCCTTTCCCTATTACAATGTTTTTGGACCTCTATCCAAAGGAGATACCAACCCCCTAAATTAGGTTTATGGATTTCTATCCATAGGAGAACTCCTTCTCTACTCTAGTTGATTATCCTCTAGAAGACTACTGCCTCCTCTACACTGGATTGTGGATCTCTCTCCATTGAAGACTCTTGTCCCCACTCAAAATACCTATCCTAACTGCCCTGGCTGATGGATATCTATCCACTGGAGACTACTGTCCTCTTTGCTCTGTCACCTCCAAATCTTTGTCTCAAATTTACACTAAAATTAGTCCTTCGATCTAGCACAAATCTACTCAAAAATTCCACTCAAAAATTGCTCAAATATTCTCAACAAGTCCACTCAGAACTTGCTCAAATCTGCTCAACAAGTCCACTCATAACTTTCTCAAAATTTCTCAACAAGTCCACTCATAACTTGCTCAAATCTGCTCAATAGGTCCACTCAGAACCTGCTCAAATCTGCTCAACAAGTCTACTCAGAACCTGCTCAAATTTGCTCAACAAGATCACTCAGAACTTGTCCAAATATTCTCAATAGGTCCACTCATAACCTGCTCAAACTTCTCAACAAGCTCCCTCAAAACTTGTTCAAATCTTCTCAACATGTCCACTCAAAACTTGCTCAAATCTGCTCAACAAACTCACTCAAAACTTGTCCAAATATGCTCAATAAGTCCAAATAGAACTTATCCAAATATACTTAGTAAGTTCACATAAAACTTATCCAAATATGCTCAATAGGGTTATGCATAGCGGCTATTTATAGCAAAATTAACTAAAATTAGGATTTTTAAATTTTGGAATTGGCTAATATTTGGGACCCTTGACCAGGGTCCATTAGCCAAAAAATTTGAGTGCAAATTTTTTTTGGGTCGATTCGCCCCAATTTTATAATAATTTAACAATTTTAAGTTTAAATTTCCAACATTACCCCTAATAATAGTGAACCTTCTACATTTGTTTGGACACTATTCACTTGGATTTTGAAACTGATTCGCCAAATTTTTATAAATACATTTTAGGGTTGGCCCCTTATGCATAACCCTACTGCTCAATAAGTTCACACAAAACTTAACCAAATATTCTCAATAAGTTCACACAAAACTTAACCAAATCTGCTCAATAAGTTCACATAGAACTTAACCAAATATGTATTATAAGCTTCCACAAAAAAATCACACAAAATTAGTCCACAAGTCTCCTCAAAAACTTGTCTCAAATATTCTTAGCAAGTCCACATAGAACTTGTCCAATATCATGGAAACACAAAGATAATTGTTAGACTCAATATGTTCTACACTCAATTCTCAATCAACTCAAATCAGAATATAGAATAGTTTGTCTTATGGAACTTGAACAATCACTTCATACAACCACTTGACTAGGCTCAACCAACTCTACTCAACCAATCACTTAATAAAACATCCCTTTCTCACAAACCCTAGTCCAAGCATATAACCACCAACTAAAAATATTTCCAACAATGCTCAAAAAAAAATCTCACATAACAATGATACTCATGTTATTTTCAAACCCTAGTTCAAGTTCTTTGCATAACAACTCACTTCAAAAACAATGCTTATAAAACAATCTTCACATAACAATGATACTCATGATATTTGCAAAACTCTAACTCATGTTCTTCCCACAACCAATGGTTTCAACAACCATGCTTATCAAACAAGGTTTTAAACACACTTATTTATTCCATAAAACCTTGAAGCAATTACTCAAATACACTCAAAAGGAAACCCTAATCAATTCATTTTCACTCCAAAGTTGTTTTCTAGAAAACCAACCAATCAAATCAACCAAGGAAGAATTTGCCCATACCTTTTGCTTGACAAGGAGTAGACCATACAAATTTGCCACTCTCACAATCTCTTGTTTGCCAATCTCAAGAAAGGTTAGAAGATAATATTTTTCTCAATGAATCACAATACATAATGATATCAAACAAATACACCTTATCACTCCAACTTTAAAATAATATCCAACACCTTCGTAATAATCTCCTTGGCAAAAGTCCCTTTAAAAATAAAATCAACACTCTTAAAGTCTTAATCCTCCAATATGCAAATATAATAATTAAGACTTTATTTAAAAATAAAATCAAACTCCTTATAACTCCAAATTTTATTAAAAACAATTTCCAACAAACACCAATTTTCAACTAGAAACCCTTTCAACTATTTCCAACTAGCAACCCCTTTTAACTCTCAACTTTAAGCAATATTAAAAATAATCAAAATTTAATTACCTTGCCTTTGGAGGGATTTGAACCCTCAACGCAGCCCATGACCAATGCCTTAGACATAGCTCCAACCATCGCATGAGCTACACGCTCACTTGGAGTGTGGGAAGCACCACATGCTTAAAACGTATCCTCACCTTGCATTTTGAAAAATGTGTGCCTCACATTTGGTGCCTTCAACCTGACACAACTGCCAAGCAAAATTGCCACGTTTCAAATGCTAGTCTACTTACATCCAAGCACTCTAGCCACTACCCTCTTGGCACTAGGCCACGCTGCCCAGATGGCTTCCAACTGATCTATGTTTTTATTTTTATTTCTATTCATTGGCATACACAAACACAAATTTTATAGTATTTTTCACAAGCTCCAATTCACATGCAATTTTTTTGTTTGAGCAAGGATAAAAAATTAATTCCCCTTGGGCATGGTTTATATAATAATTTCCACCTTTGTTTGAATACGTTGGTGCTTCGAATTTTCTTTAAACCACGTGACGTCGACGCTTCGAATTTCTTCCAACTATAGAACATGGGCGCTTTAGACTTTATTAATTTATAATTTATTTAAATTCTTTTGAATTTAAATAAATTAAATTTATTCTTTTAGAAACATTTGGGCTTATTAAGTCCTCATTGCATAACTTGGTATAAGTAACATTTATTTATAAAATTTAAATTCACATTGAATTTAAATAATTTATAAAATAAATATTATATCTCCTTTTTAACTTTGCAATAAGCCTCCTTAGGTTTTTATGAAACACCTTTTAAACTAAGCTTCCATATAAAATTAAAATATTATGCAGCCCTTTTGCCTTTAACTTCTGCACTGATTTTCTTGACCTTTGGCATTATTTGAAGTTTCTTATTGGATATCAAATGACAATCTTGACAACTTTATTTTTTGATGAAGTCCTTGATACTAATTATGACTTCATATGGTGACATTAATGACAACTTTGACTTAAGGACTCAAAATATCCAAAAATCTCCCCCTTTGTCATTGATGGCAACCCAAATTTCTTTTATCGAAAACTTGACTTGCTTTTTGTCCTGCTCCCCCTGGATCAATGCTCTCTTCAAGTATCATGTCTCTCACACTTAATAAAATCTCTTCCCCTTTAACATCAATGTAAAAGGGTCATCTTTGCTGCTCAGGGTTAAGAATGAGCCTCTTAACTTAGCCCCTTCCCCACCTCCTTTTGAGGTGGTTAATTTTGGGGTGGGAGTATTTCTACTCCCAAAAAGCACTGTTCTTTACCTTTATCTTCTTTTCTTCTTATCTAAATTTTCTGATTCCTTTGACTATTTCTATCCATGTCTATGTTCCTATCCATGTCTACATTCCTATTCCTATTCATGTTCCTGTTCCTGTTCCTGATCCTGTTCATATCCATGTTCTTATTCTTATTCCTGTTCCTGTTCATATCAATGTTCTTGTTCCTGTTCATACCTATTTTTAGAATGTTTTCTCTACATGACTTTGTTGTGTAACCATCATTATTGCACTTATAACACTTAATGTTATTATTCATTGGAGGTACAAATGTTGAAGAACATGGACTTATATTGAGAGGGGGGATGAATAGTATAAGACTTAACCAATTAATAATTTTAACTTTAGATAGCAGTGGCATCAACACAACATTAATCAAGATAGAAAGCATCACACATTGAAGACCCATTTTTAACGTGGTTCACCCAGAATGGCTGGGCTATGTCCACAAAACTTTTCTCTAAAAGTTATCTCAAATTTATTTGAGAATCCTTCCTAATTACAATGTTTATGAGCCTCGGCCCAAAGGAGATACCTTTCCCCAATTAGAATTTATGAGCCTCTGCTCAAAGGAGATACCTTCCCCTCTGCTCTAGAAATGATCCCTTAGAAGATCAATTGCCTCTACCTCTTGCCAGCACGTGGAACTCATTTCCACCGAAGACCTCCTGTCCTTAATGCTTAGCCTAAGAGACCTCTACCTTCTATGATCACGTCCACATCAGCTTAGCAACCTGTACCAAACACAGTCATTCGATCTAGTACAAGTCTTCCTCTATCTGTCAGATATGTCCAACTCTTGAACAAATCAATCCTCTGCATACAAGCCTTCTCAAAGACTTGCCAAATCTATCCTCAGGTTCTTCTCATAGAACCAATGCACCTCTATCCTCAAGTTCTCCGATAGAACTATCAAACTCAGCTCATAAGTCCTCTGCTAGGACCTGTCCAAATCTGCTCACAAGTCCCCATCGAAACCTGTCCAAAAACTGCTCACAAGTCCCCATCGGAACCTGTCCAAAAACTCAGCAAGCTCACCAAGAAAAACTTTCTTAGTAGGAAATCACAAAGTGAATTGTTAGAGACCCAATGTGATTTGTCAAACTCATAGAAGCATAAAGAGAATTGTTAGAGACTCAATATGTTCTATACTCAAATCCCAATCTCAAAACTCAACTCAAATCAACTCAGCTCAAACTCAATCTCAAATATGAAAACTCAACTTAATATCTGAAATGGATAGGATAGAATTTTTTCTTTCAAGAACATGAAACCCCAACAATTGCCAACTATGCAAAGAATCACATAACAGTGATACTCATGTTATTTTCACCATCAATTAGGGTTTCAACAACAATGCTCATCAAACAAGGTTTAGTCAACCAACACCATTCAACTCAACATCAACCTTGAAGCATTCAACCAATCATCACAAGAAAAGGAAACAAGTAGAAATCCTTTTCCCTCCAAAGATATTTGAACAAAATAGCCACCAACACAATATCACCAAATGCAAAGAATAACTTGCTCAAATCAACTCAATGGAGTAAGCCCAATATCATGAATCAAGTAAAGCAATAACTTGATCAAACAACCTCTATGGAAGCAACTCAACCATCAAACTCAAAACAGCCAACCAAAGGTTCCACCAACTTAATGCAAGTAGCTAGACTCACAAATATAAACCCTAGTGCACAAAGCTTCCACTATCTCATACCAAAAATTATGCATTCACCAAAAACTCTCCTTAAGGATAACAATGCATAAGTAGTCTTCAACAAACCAAAAATTAGGATTTACACCTAGCCAAAGGATACCTAGTAGTATACCTTTTCACTCCAACCTTATTTCAGAAAACATACACCAATCATACTCATAAGAAGAATGTGCCCATACCTTATTGGAGTAGAAGATAATTGAACCTTCAAGCTGTCACCACACACAAATCTCAAACTTCCAACCAAGTTAGGGTTAGAATAAAAATAAATGAGCAATAATATAAACTTCCTTTATTACACCTTTTAGCTCCACTTCTTTAAACACAACCACCATAACATGCCAATAACTCAACAATCACAGACTCACACCTTATACCTCCATTTTTAATTTTAGCATAGCAAAGAATAATCTTAAAAATACATCCAAAGAAATATGCCCTTATTTATCCTAAGCTTTTATTCAATGCTAATCACAAAAGCCAAAACTCATAAAATTTAATCACCTTATAAATCGCTGTCCAAGAAACTCCAAATTTTGTGGCATAAAGACGTTTTGTTTTACTCTAGCAAAGAACCCCCACGAGACTCGAAATGGTGACCTCTACCAATGCAGCGCCCAACAGCAGTCTTCGCTGCCACTAGCCCATGCGGGCTACGAAGTTCACAAGTGAACTTCCCTCCACTTCACCCTCGAAAAAAAACTCTCGAAGACTTTTCAACCGCACGTGCTTCTAAGTCTTCCTTCGATCGCAGCGAATACAGAGCACAAACACCACAAATTGCATTTGGGTAATTTTGAATTAATTAGCCTTCCAACCTTAGGAGTTAGAGAATAAATAGTCTCTTTGAAGACACCTTGACGTCGGCGAAAATAAAGACCATTTCGAAATTAATCAAAAGTCTTTTCAAAAAGGGTTTAAAAATCCTTAATTAATTAAATAATTAATTAATTAAAACCTTGAAGGGTTTTAAATAATAATTAAATAAATAATAAAGAGAACCTCCATTGGTTTTAATAAAAACCCTATCCAACTTGGTTTTAATAAAAATTGGTTTGGTTTTAATGAAAAACCCTTGCCAATGGAATCTCTCTGGATTCTCTTAAAAATATTCTCTTGGAATCTTCCACCTTTGAAGCCAACACATCCTCTTAACATTAATGCCATTTCCTTTTGACATCAATGACAACTCATAGACAAGAAGCTAGGATCTCAAACTCAAAATTGCCAACAATCTCCCCCTTTGTCATTGATGGCAAACCATGCTTCTCAACATAAACAACTCCCCCTGTCTTGAGGCTCTCCCCCTTACTAAAAAATCTCCCCCTTTGTCATCAATGGCAAAGGGTCACCTTTGGGGCTCAGGACTAAGAATGAGCCTCTTAGCTTTGTCCCTCCCCAACCTCTTGTTGAGGTGTTTAATTTCGAGGTGGGAGTACAACTCCCAATTTCTCCCTTAGATACTCAAACGTATCTCTTGGAAGAGGTTTGGTGAAGATATCTACAATATGCTCTTTAGTAGGTACATACTCTACCTTGACCTGCTTGTCTTGCACTTTATCCCTTAGAAAGTGATACTTGATGGAAATATGTTTTGTCCTTAAGTGCATTACCAGATTTTTGGAAATACTTTTGGCACATGTATTATCACAATGTATGGAGATGGGTTGTTCATGCTTGACTTTGAAATCCTTCAAGGTGGTTTTCATCCATAAAACCTATGTACACCCAGCCACTGCTGCTATGTATTCAACCTCTACTGTAGATAAGGAAACTGAAGGTTGTTTCTTACTCTGCCAAGAAACCAAACTCTTTCCCAGAAAGAATGCTTCACCACTAGTGCTTTTCCTGTCATCAATACTACCTGCCCAATCTGCATCTGTATAAGCTATGAGAGTGAAATCATCACCTTTGGGATACCAAAGCCCAAAGTCCATAGTGCCCTTCAGATATCTAAATATCCTCTTAACTGCTATAACATGAGAATCTTTAGGAGTTGCCTGAAATCTTGCTACTAACCCAACTGCCTGCATGATATCTAGTCTGGTAGCTGTAACATATAATAAATTGCCAATCATTGATCTATACAACCTCTGATCTGCCGCTAGAGATTCATCATCTTTACTCATATTGCACCCTGTAATCATTGGAGTACATATTGGTTTGCTATCCATCATCCCAATTTTCTTCAACATTTCTTTGATATACTTTCCTTGAGAGAGAAATACACCATCTTTTGATTGAGAAATCTGAAGACTTAAAAATAATGACAGCTCTCTAATCATAGACATCTCAAATTCCTTCTGCATGGTGTTAGCAAAATCTTTGCACATCTGAGTATTATTTCCCCCAAAAATAATATCATCAACATAGACAACCATAATCAGCATATCATCACCTTCATCATTAATATACAAATTGCTATCTCGCCACACCTTTCCCGAAGCCTTGCTCATGAAGATACTGTCAAGTCTTGAGTACCAAGCCCTAGGTGCTTGCTTTAAACCATACAAGGCCTTTTTCAATTTACACACATAGTCTGACTGTTCTGAGAGAGACACTCCTTCTGGCTATTTTATATAGACTTCTTCTTCCAACACCCCATTTAGAAAAGCTGACTTTACATCCATTTGATATACCTTGAATGATTTGAAGCTTGAAAGGGCCAAAAACATTATGATAGCTTCAAGATGAGCAACAGGAGCAAATGTCTCTTCGAAATCAACACCTTCTACTTGAGCATAACCTTTGCAGACTAACCTAGCTTTGTTTCTGACAATATTTCCATCCTCATTGAGTTTATTTCTAAATATCCACTTTGTGCCAATGACATTCTTGTCCTTAGGTCTTGGAAACAATTCCCAAGTTTCACTTTCTCTATTTGATTTAGCTCTTCATCCATTGCTTTTACCCAAAACTTATCTGCACATGCTTCACTAAAATATTTTGGCTCAATTTGAGATAATAATGAAACATTTGTAGAATCATGTGAGGGAATGACTCTTCTTCTTGTTTGCCTCCTATTTGGATCACCAATGATCAAATATTTGGGATGATGTTTTTGAACATATCGTGAAGGAGTTTTGGGAAGTAGTTGTTGTCTTTCCTCTTCTTCATCTGAAACCTCTCTGAATTCTTCTTGACAAATTTCATCACTGAGTTCCTCGACTGGTTCTCTTATCCTTGTCTTTTCATCAACTGTTACATTTATGCTCTCTACAACTGTATGAGTTCTTTTTTTGAAGCATCTGTAGGCATTGCTTCTGCTGGAATACCCAAGAAAGATTCTCTCATCACATCTAGGATCAAACTTACCCAAATTCTGATCTTCCCTTCTAATGAAACACTTACTCCCAAACACTTTGAAGTATTTTACTGTAGCTGGTCTTCCTTTCCACAACTCATAAGGAGTTTTATGATGATTGACTCTAAGTTGGTCCCTAGTGATAATGTAGACTGCTGGCATCTTGATTGCCTCTTTCCAAAAGCCATCCGAAAGTTTTGACTCATTTAACATAGCTCTAGCAATATTTTCAATAGTTCTATTTTTCCTTTCAACTACTCCATTTTGTTGAGGAGTTCTTGCTGCTGAATATTCTATTTTGATTCCTTGTTGCTCATAGTATTCCACAAATTCATTTGAAGTGAACTCTCCTCCTCTATCTGATCTTAAGCATTTGATTCTCTTGTCAGTCTCATTTTCAATCATTTCTTTGAAAGCTTTAAATTTTTCAAAAGCTTCGATTTTTCTTTGAGAAAATTAACCCAAGTCATTCTAGAATAATCATCTATAAATAGCATGAAGTAGCTTTCTCCATGAATGCTCTGAGTTCTGGTAGGGCCACATAAATCAGTATGAATAAGATCCAATGGTTTTGAAGAAGTATACCCTTTTGATTTGAAACTAGTTCTGGTCTGTTTTCCATGTTGACAAGGACCACAAATGATGTTATGGGGCCTTTTTATTTTGGGCAAGTCTCTAACTACTTCCTTGTTACTAATATTGACAAGATTATCAAAGCTCAAATGCCCCAATATTTTATGCCATAACCAACTCTCATCTTCTTGAGTTAGAAAACACTTTTCCATTTTTATCTCACTTAGCATGTAAATATTGTTTGGAGTCCTTGTAGCACTAGCAATGAGTTTTCCATTTTTTTCTTTACTTATCTCACATCTATCTAAAAAGAAAGATACTATGTGTCCTTGATCACAAAGTTGACTCACACTTAGAAGATTATGTCTTAGGCCTTCTACATAAAGCACATTTTCTATTTTGGATTTCCCATCCAAACTAAGAGTCCCTTTACCACAGATTTTTAACTGACCTGTTATCTCCAAAACTAACTGTTCCTCTGTTTGTTTCTTTTAAGACCAAAATTTTTTCCTTTTCACCAGTCATATGTTTTGAACAACCACTATCAAGATACCATTTCTCTACTTTGTCTTGAGCATGAAAAGCAGTTTGAACTATCATTGACTTAGATTTGATATCATTTCTCTTTTTAGTGAACTCAAGGCTAGATCTATCCAAATTGCACATCCTTGCTATATGCCCAAAATTCTTGCACTTGTAACACATGACATTTTTATTCATAAGAGGTGCAAAAGAGTTAACATTTTCCTTACTATGGCTATTCAAAGACTTATTGCAATACATAGCTTTGTGACCAAATTTCTTGCAGAAAAAGCAATAGCCATGGAAAGTATTATGTAACCTATTTTGATGCCTTGGATGATTGTCCTTCTTGTGACCAACTAGAATCCACTGCTCTTCAGGATGAATATTGATCTTGCTCAAAGACCCTATTTCTTGAATGGTGATACCATCCTTCTTTTGCTTTTCACATGGAGTATTCTGTCTAAGAGCCAACTGTTCCAACTTCTCTCTAAGAGACATAACCTCTTCTTATAGTTTCTCGCAATCAGCTTCCTTTCCTTTGAGAACCTCTGTCAGAACCTGTTCAACCTTCTTCCCTTCTTCAGCTAGAATTTTGAAGTCTATAACACTTTGAGACAATTCTGATCTTGCTATCTTTTCTTCCTAACATTGATGTTTGAGAACATAATTCTCTTCCCTAAATTTCTCAAGCTTTCTCAAAGCCAAGAATAATTCACCTTTGAGATTGAACTCAACCTCTTCATCTCTTTCTGAATCTGTATGTTCCTCTGATAGATCCTTCTCCAATCGTTAGGCTCTTTCCGGAGAGGCCGACTACGATACCAATTGAAGAACATGGACTTATACTAAGAGGGGGTGAACAGTATAAGACTTAACCAATTAATAATTTTAACTTTAGATAGCAGTTGCATCAACACACCATTAATCAAGACAGAAAGCATCACACATTGAAGACCCATTTTTAACGTGGTTCACCCAGAATGGCTGGGCTATGTCCACAAAAATTTTCTCTAAAAGTTATCTAAAATTTCTTTGGGAATCCTTCCCAATTAAAATGTTTATGAGCCTTGGCCCAAAGGAGATACCTTCCACCAATCAGAATTTATGAGCCTCTGCTCAAAGGAGATACCTTCCCCTCTGCTCTGGAAATGATCCCTTAGAAGATCAACTGTCTCTACCTCTTGCCAGCACATGGAACTCCTTTCCACCGAAGACCTCCTATCCTCAATGCTTAGCCTAAGAGACCTCTACCTTCTATGATCACGTCCACAGTAGCTTAGCAACCTGTACCAAACACAGTCAGTCGATCTAGTACAATTATTCCTCTGTCTGTCAGATCTGTCCAACTCTTGAACAAATCAATCCTCTACATACAAGCCTTCTCAAAGACTTGTCCAATATGTCCTCAGGTTCTTCTCATAGAACCAATGCACCTCTGTCCTCAAGTTCTCTTATAGAACTATCAAACTCAGCTCATAATTCCTCTGCTAGGACCTGTCCAAATCTGCTCACAAGTCCCCATCGAACCTGTCCAAAACTGCTCACAAGTCCCCACCGAAACCTATCCAAAAACTCAGCAAGCTCACCAAGAAAAAATTTCTTAGTAGGAAATCACAAAGTGAATTGTTAGAGACCCAATGTGATTTGTCAAACTCATAGAAGCATAAAGAGAATTGTTAGAGACTCAATATGTTCTATACTCAAATCCCAATCTCAAAACTCAACTCAAATCAACTCAGCTCAAACTCAATCTCAAATCCAATCTCAAATCTGAAAACTCAACTCAATATCTAAAATGGATAGGATAGAATGTTTTCTTTCAAGAACATGAAACCCCAACAATTGCCAACTATGCAAAGAATCACATAACAATGATACTCATGTTATTTTCACCATCAATTAGGGTTTCAACAACAATGCTCATCAAACAAGGTTTAGTCAACCAACACCATTCAACTCAACATCAACCTTGAAGCATTCAACCAATCATCACAAGAAAAGGAAACAAGTAGAAATCCTTTTCCCTCCAAAGATATTTGAACAAAACATCCACCAACACAATATCACCAAATGCAAAGAATAACTTGCTCAAATCAACTCAATGGAGTAAGCCCAATATCATGAATCAAGTAAAGCAATAACTTGATCAAACAACCTCTATGGAAGCAACTCAACCATCAAACTCAAAACAACCAACCAAAGGTTCCACCAACTCAATGCAAGTAGCTAGACTCACAAATATAAACCCTAGTGTACAAAGCTTCCACTATCTCAAACCAAAAATTATGCATTCACCAAAAACTCTCCTTAAGGATAACAATGCATAAGTAGTCTTCAACAAACCAAAAATTAGGATTTACACCTAGCCAAAGGATACCTAGTAGAATACCTTTTCACTCCAACCTTATTTTAGAAAATATACACCAATCATACTCATAAGAAGAATGTGCCCATACCTTATTGGAGTAGAAGATAATTGAACCTTCAAGCTGTCACCAAACACAACTCTCAAAATTCCAACCAAGTTAGGGTTAGAATAAAAATAAATGAGCAATAATATAAACTTCCTTTATTACACCTTTTAGCTCCACTTATTTAAACACAACCACCATAACATGCCAATAACTCAACAATCACAGACTCACACCTTATACCTCCAATTTTAATTTTAGCATAGCAAAGAATAATCTTAAAAATACATCCAAAGAAATATGCCCTTATTTCTCCTAAGCTTTTATTCAATGCTAATCACAAAAGCCAAAACTCATAAAATTTAATCACACCTTATAAATTGTTGTCCAAGAAACTTTGAATTTTGCAGCATAAAGACATTTTAATAAAAACGTGTGTTACTCTAGCAAAGCACCCCCGCGAGACTCGAAACGGTGACCTCCGCCAATGTAGCGCCCAACAACAGCCTTCGTTGCCACTAGCCCATGCGGGCTACGAAGTTCACAAGTGAACTTCCCTCCACTTCACCCTCGAAAAAAAACTCTCAAAGACTTTTCAACCGCATGTGCTTCTAAGTCTTCCTTCGATCACAGTGAATACAGAGCACAAACACCACAAATTGCATTTGGGTAATTTTGAATTAATTAGCCTTCCAACCTTAGGAGTTGGAGAATAAATAGTCTCTTCGAAGACACCTTGACGTCGACGAAAATAAATACCATTTTGAAATTAATCAAAAGTCTTTTCAAAAAGGGTTTAAAAATGCTTAATTAATTAAATAATTAATTAATTAAAACCTTGAAGGGTTTTAAATAATAATTAAATAAATAATAAAGAGAACCTCCATTGGTTTTAATAAAAACCCTATCCAACTTGGTTTTAATAAAAACTGGTTTGGTTTTAATGAAAAACCCTTGCCAATGGAATCTCTCCAGATTCTCTTAAAAAGATTCTCTTAGAATCTTCCACCTTTGAATCCAACACATCCTCTTAACATTAATGCCATTTCCTTTTGACATCAATGACAACTCATAGACAAGAAGCTAGGATCTCAAACCCAAAATTGCCAACAAATGTTTTAGGATTTCTCCTAGTGAAGCCATATCCTCTTCTGTCATGAACCATGCAATTCATTGCCTTTCGACCAAAATTATTACATGAGTAACAATACCAATGGAAAAGTTATCTGTTTCCATATTCCTGTCTTTCCTGTGTCCTGCACTATGAAGCCATGTGTCCAAACCCATGATGTGAAAAACATCTTCCATTGAAGTTTCCATGTCTTGACCTCATTGGTCTCTTAGTCTCTCTTGAATTGTTTCGATTGTTGTTCCATTTGTATCTTCTCTATGCACTGTTCCTATCTTTGTTGAACTCTCTATTGTCCAAATAATCCTGATGTTTGACTTTCTTTTACATTGTCTTCTTCTGAAGTATCTTCATCTAAATTTTATTCACCTCCAAAACTTGAAGTTGACTCTCCTTCTCATTTCTTTTGAACCTATTCAAATCCAAGACCTGTTTTCCTTGATGTAGTATTTTGTGTATTGATGAACTTATCCAAGTTTTTTGAGCTATTTTTAAATCCTTTCATATTGATCTTGAAGTCTTCTAAATCTTCTTTTAGCAGTGCCACTTCTTGTGCTAATTTATCACATTCCAAGATCTTTTCTTCTAACTTATCTTTGAGCCTCTTTGCCTTAGCCTTTGATTTTTCTAAATCCTCTATGAGCAATCTTATCTCTTCATCACATTATTGAAACTGAATTTCAAGTTTAGAGTGTTGCTTTCTTACCTTCTTTACCATGTCAAGGGCATAAATAAGTTCTCCCTTGAGATCATAACCATCCTTTCCTGAATATTCCTCTATTTGTTTACCTTTGTCCAAATTTTTATTTTTTGTTGGATTGTCTTCTATAGGTCACTTACTTCTCCTTCTAATGCCATTAGAATATTTTCATCTGGTCCTTCAAGTGATTTCTCATACTCATCATCATTGAAACTATAACCATACCTTGTACAATCATCTTCAAGATGTCCAAAGTTACCACATCTAAAAAACTTGAGAATTATTGGAGTTTTCTTAACTTGCTCTTTTTATTCAATCATAAATAGGACTTCATCTCTATCATCGTCTGAAAAACTAGTATCACTATCACTTGAGTACTTACTTGCGTTATCTACATAGTAGCTCCTTTTTTGTCTTTGAAATAACTTCTTTCCTTGTCTACTTTGTCCATCCTTGATTTTATTTTGGTGCCTATATCTTTTTTATTCTTTGTACCTATGATCCTATTTTTCTTCATCATTGTTTTTTTTTGGTTCTTGACAATCTGTTGCAAAATGTACATACTTTCCACAATTAAAAAAATTAATAGATCTTAGATCTCTGGATATTCTAGAATCTTTATAATTTCTACCATAATTAGCTTCTTCATCACTGTATGACTCATTGCATGATTCTTATATCCTACCTTTTGCCTTCTTGATTGCTTTGAAGGCTACTTACTTCTGGGAAATAGGATCTTTTTTTCTTATCTCAAAATTTGTAAGCATACCAAGCAACTTATCTCTTGTCAAAGAATCACCATCCATTGACACTTCTATAGTAGAAAATTGTTCACCGAATTTTTTTGGAAGAGTTCTTAAGACTTTATCACAAACATCTGATTCATCAATATTCATTCCAAGTCCTTTCATATAATTAAAAACATCATAACTTTGAATTAGATAAGCACTAATATTTTCCTCATCATTCATTCTTAATGCTTCAAATTTTCCTTTGAGATTTTGTATCTTTGCTTTCTTGATACTTTTATATCCTTCATATATACCTTGTAATTTATCCCACATTTCTTTTATAGTTCTACAATACATAACTTTCATAGACCCTGTTCTACGCAAACCTCTTATAAGTGCATTTATTTATTTTGAATTATAGTTTTGTAGAAGTTTACCTTCCTTATATGTAGGAGTATTGACTACGGGATCATATCCAAATTCCACTGCTTCCCAAACTTCATTGCCAAGTGCCATTAGGTAGATCCTCATAATCATACTCCAATACATATAGTCACTTCCATCAAATATTGGTGCTAAATTATTTGAGGACACCTCCTTAGGATCCATTGTGTTCTTGTTAGTTTTTCCTTCAAGCTATTAAACTATTATGAAGGAACTCGATTTGATACCAATTGAAGAACACAAGCGTATACTGAGAGGGGGGGTGAATAGTATAAGACCACTTTTTACTTTTCTTTCCAAATTAATATTATGCAATGTATAGATAAAATGTTAATAGAAGTAATAAAAGCAATGCGCAAATCATCACACACAATAAAGACACTATAATTTATGTGGTTCACCCAATGTGGGCTACTCCATAGAGAAAATATTTCACTAAAATTTTCTCAATCAATATTCTGGGAATCCTTTCCCTATTACAATGTTTATGGACCTCTATTCAAAGGAGATACTAACCCCCTAAATTAGGTTCATGGATTTCTATCCATAGGATAACTCCTCCTCTACTCTGGTTGGTGATCCTCTAGAAGACCACTGCCTCATCTGCATTGGCTTATGGATATCTCTCCAATGAAGAATCTTGTCCCAACTCAAAATACCTATCCTCACTGCCCTGGATGATGGATCTATATCCACTAGAGACTACTATCCTCTCTGATCTGTCACCTCCAAAGCTCTATCTCAAATCTACACTAAACTCATTCTTTCAGTCTAACACAAATTTGCTCAACAAGTCCACTCAAAACTTGCTCAATTTTGCTCAACAAGTCCAATCAAAACTTGCTCAAATATTCTCAACAAGTCCTCTCAGAACTTTCTCAAATTTGGTCAAAAAGTCCACTCAAAACTTTCTCAAATATTCTTAATAGGTCCACTCAAAACCTTCTCAAATATGCTCAACAAGTCCACTTAGTACCTACTCAAATATTTTCAACAAGCTCACTCAGAACTTGTCCAAATATACTCAAAAGGTACAATAAGAACCTGCTTAAATCTGCTCGACAAGCTCACTTAGAACTTATCCAAATATGCTCAACAATTCCACTTAGAACCTACTCAAATATGCTCAATAAGATCACTCAAAAATTTTCCAAATCTGCTCAATAATTCCACATAGAACTTATCTAAATCTGCTCAATAAGTTAACACAGAACTTATCCAAATCTGCTCAATAAGTTCAAACAAAACTTAACCAAATATGCTCAATAAGTTCACACAGAACTTAACCAAATCTTCTCAATAAGTTCACACAAAACTTAACCAAATATTTATTGTAAGCTTCCACAAAAAGCTCACACAAAATCAGTCCACAAGTCTCCTCAAAGACTTGTCTCAAATATGCTTAACAAGTCCACATAGAAATTTTCCAATCTCATAGAAACATAAAGAGAATTGTTAGAGACTCAATATGTTCTACACTCAATGCTCAATCAACTCAAATCAGAATATAGAATAATTTGTATTATTTAACTTGAAAATAAATTCATACAACCACTTGATTCGGCTCAACCAACTCTACTCAACCAATCACTTAATAAAACACCCCTTTCTCACAAACCCTAGTCCAAGCATATAACCACCAACTCAAAATATTTCCAAAAATGCTCAACAAAAAATCTCACATAAAAATGATACTCATGTTCTTTTCAAACCCTAGTTCAAGTTCTTTGCATAACAACTCACTTCAACAACAATGCTTATAAAACAATATTTACATAACAATGATACTCATGATCTTTGCAAAACCCTAACTCAAGTTCTTCACACAACCAATGGCTTCAAAAACTATGCTTATCAAACAAGGTTTTAACCACACTTCTTTATTCCATAAAACCTTGAAGCAATTACTCAAACACACTCAAAAGGAAACCCTAATCAATTCCTTTTCACTCCAAAGTTGTTTTCCATAAATCCAACCAATAAAATCAACCAAGGAAGAATTTACCCATATCTTTTGCTTGACAAGGAGGAGACCACACAAATCTACCACACTCACAATCACTTCTTTGCCAATCTCAAGAAATGTTAGAAGATAATAATTTTCTCAATGAATCACAATACAGAATGATATCAAACAAATACACCTTATAAATCCAACTTTAAAATAATATCCAACACCTTCATAATAATATATTTGGCAAAAGTCCCTTTAAAAATAAAATCAACACTCTTAAAGTATTACTACTCCAATATGCAAATAAAATAATTACGACTTTATATTAAAATAAAATCAAACTCCTTATAACTCCAGATTTTATTAAAAATAATTTCCAACAAACACCAATTTTCAACTAGCAACCCCTTTTAACTCCCAACTTTAGGCAATATTAAAAATAATCAAAATTTAATTACCTTGTCTTTGGAGGGATTCAAACCCTCAACGTAGCCCACGACCAACGCCTTAGTCACGGCTCCAATCGTCACATGAGCTACACGCTCACTTGGAGTGTGGGAAGCACTAAGTGCTTCAAAAGTATCCTTGCATTGCATTTTGCAAAATGTGTGCCTCACCTTTGGCACCTTCAATCCAACACAACTACAAAGCACAACCACTGCATTTTGAATGTTGTTCTCCTTGCATCCAATCACTTTAGCCACTACCCTCTTGCCACCAGGCCACGATACCCAGATGGCTTCCAACTGATATGCACCTTACCTTTTATTTCTATTCATTGGCATACACAAACATGAATTTTATAGTCTTTTTCATGAGCTCTAATTCACATGCATTTTTTTTGTTCAAGCAAGGCTAAAGAATTAATTCCCCTTGGGCATGGTTTATATAATAATTTCCACTTTTTTTTGATTACGTCATTGCTTTGAATTTTATTTAAACCACGTGCCATCAACGCTTCAAATTTCTTCCAACTATAGAATGTGGGCGCTTTAGACTTTATTAATTTATAATTTATTTAAATTATTTTGAATTTAAATAAATTAAATTAATTCTTTTAGAAACATTTGGACTTATTAAGTCCTTCTCATTGCATAACTTGGTATAAGTAACATTTATTTATAAAATTTAAATTCACATTGATTTTAAATAATTTATAAAATAAATATTATATCTCCTTTTAAATTTGCAATAAGCCTCCTTAGGTTTTTATGAAACACATTTTAAACTAAGCTTCCATATAAAATTAAAATATTATGGAGCCCTTTTACCTTTAACTTCTGCACTGATTCTCTTGACCTTTGGCGTTATTTGAAGCTTCTTCCTGGATATCAAATGACAATCTTGACAACTTTGTTTCTTGATGAAGTCCTTGAAATTAATGATGACTTCATACGGTGACATCAATGACAACTTTGACTTAGGGACTCAAAATGTCCAACATTTATAGAATATTTTATTTATCTAATATATTTAAGGAGGTGCAAGGGAACTAATGTTCCTCTCCGTTGGTTTTTACAAGACTTTAATAGCCTATATTTCCTTATTTTGTAAGCATAATAAGAGCATCCCTTTAACAAAATTTTTGTTTAGATAAATATTTTCTTATATTAAAAAAAAAAATTCCAAATCAAAAAATTTAAATAGATACCTTTTTTCCATAAAAACATTTATATGGAAACCTTTTATTATTTTAAATCAAAACACTTGAATGAAAACCTTTTTGAAGAACATAGGATTATACTGAGATAGGGGGTGAACAATATGAGATCAACTTTTACTTTTATTTCCCAAACACTATTATCCAATATTATCAATGGCAATATCAATAGTAGTAATCAAAGCAATGGACAAATCATCACACACAAAATATACACCGATTTAATGTGGTTCACCCAATATGGGCTACTCCATGGAAAAAATATTTCAACTTAATTTTCTCAATAAATCATCTTGGGAATCAATTCCCTATTACAATATTTATGGATCTCTATCCAAAGGAGACACCAATCCCCTAAGATCTAATTTGTGGATCTCTATCCATAGGATAACTCTTTCCAATTGTCTTTGGTTTATGGAACTTGATCAAGGAGAACTCTATCTCCTTAATTGGTTCATGGATATCTCTCCATAAAAGAAATCTATCTTCCTAACTGATTCAAGGATCACACTCCATAGGAGAAATATTTCCCCTTGCTTTGATCCATGGATCTCTATCCACAGGAGAAATATTTCCCCCCTACTCTAGCTGGTGATATTCTAGAAGACTTCTGCCCCCACTGCTTTGGCTTGTGGATATCTCTCCATAGGAGAACTCTATCTCAACTACACTGGCTAATGGATGTCTATCCACTGGAGACTGCTATCCTCTTTGTTCTATCACATCCAAAGCTTGCTATTAAATCTATCTCAAATTTGCACCAAAATTTATCCCAAGTCTAGTATAAATCTGCTCTAACTCTACTCACAAATATACTCACAAATTTGCTCACAAACCTACTCACAAATCTACACTAAACTCTGTCTCAAACCTATCCCAAGCCTTAACACAAAGCTTGAATAGATTTGAAATCAAACCTACTATCTATACTAGTTCAAGTCTTCGTAAGAATTGCTCAAATATACCTTCAAGCCTTCTCAAAGACTTTCTCAAATCTACCTTCAAGCCTTCTCAAAGACTTGCTCAAATCTACCTTCAAGTCCTCTCAAGGACTTGCTCAATTTTGCTCTCAAGCCTTCTCAAAGACTTGCTCAAATCTGCCTTCAAGACCTCTCAAGGAATTGCTCAATTATGAATTAAAGACCTCTCAAAGACTTGATCAAACATGCATTCAAGCCCTCTCAAGGACTTGCTCAATTCTACTCTTAAGCCCTCTCAAGAACTTGCTCAGTTATGCTCGCAAGTCTTCTCAAAGACTTGCTCAAATCTGCTCTCAATGCTATTTCCAAAACCTACTCAAATATTTCCATAACTTGCATTAAAACACAACTTAAAATATTTTCAAAAAGCTTTCTTCACACAAACAAATTCTACTTAGAATTTGTTTAATCTCTGGAACATATAGAGAATGATATGCTCTATAAAAAACTCAATATGTTCTACTCAATCATTAAGTCTATCGCTTTCACATGTCTCACATTTATTTTTATTTTAAAGATAGATCTAGTCTAGTACACTTATCTTCCTGATGCACACACTTAATTGCAAAAATATGATTTCTAATATTACACATTCACTTTCAATATCACTCAAAACCAATTCCAAAAAGCTTCACACATTCATTCAACCAATGAAGAACAAATTGCTTCTAAACCCTAAAAAGTGTTTTCACACTTATTCCAACAAAGAGCACAATGTAGGTCTCAAAACTTAACTCAAATAATTCACAGTATCTATCTCAAATGTTCTCAAAACATTCAACAATGAATCACACAATCCTCACTCAAATATTTCCAACAATGCTTATCAAACAATAATTTTCACTCCACATTATGTTTCACAACATTCATTCCAACAAACACTTCAAACAAAGAATGATGTGCCCATACCTCTTATTTGCTATTTTTGAGATATGTATTCAAAACTTGTCTCACAAATAACCATTCCTTCTTGTGCCACTTCAAGGGTTAGCTAGCAACAGTCTATCTCAAAACCTCCACATGAATATTCCACCTCAATAGATATTTCACCATACAAAGATTCATTAAAATGCCAAACCAATTTTACGCCTTATTACTCCTAAATTTGCAAATAAAAATATCATCAACAAAGATCACCAAATACATAAGCATAATATTTTATTTACACCTTATATCTCCTACTTGTCATTAATGCATTTCCAAAAGATAAATGAATCACCACTTAAATTTTTACCCCAATGCACTAGAAAACAAACCACCTTTATCTTTTGCTCAAGAAAAAGATATCATTTCATAACCCATTTTATTGCAAAATAAAATCAACATAAAAATCCTTATATCTCCTAGCTAGTGCATAACTTAGCAACTTTAAACCTTGGGCATAAATTAATTTATATAAAAAAATTAATCCCTTTGCTACCGCCTAACATCAGGAATCGAACCTAGGTAGCCTACTGGCCCAGTGCCCTAGCCATGGCTAGGCCAATCTATGGTCTAGCGAACTCACATGAAACCAAAGGAGCATAAGCTCCTTAATATTATTCACCGTCGGTGCTAAAACCAAGATTTTACCACGTAAAAGAAAAGGACCCTTGTGCAAATCAAACACTACTCCTTTTGCCCTCCATGTGCTGTGCAAGCCAAGCTTGCTAGCTTTGTTGCCACCTCACTTCGAGTGGGGACACACCCCTTTCAACTTTGACCAATGTACTGCTCCAAAAAATGCAAAGGATTCTATCTTCTTCATCCACCACGTTGAATGAAAATAGAGCAAGGCAATTAATTTGGGGAAAATTTAATTTGAACACCTTTAGCTTAGGCTAAAATTTAGCCTATAAATACACATGCCCTTTTTTATATTTGATGTTGGCTCACTTGCAATTTGAATTTGGTGCTTCAAATTTAATTATTATATTTAATTATAATAATTTAAATCCAAGGGATTTAAATATTAAAATCCTTTTTGGGCCTTTTATTTAAGGATAACATTGCCACCATTAATGAATTTTTTTACCTTTGCAAAAATACCACCAAGGTAATTTATAAATTAAAACATCATGGAGAGGTATTCCTTTCTTCTTGTTGCCTTATGCCTCATGTGCCACCATGAGGAATATTATCACAAATATCTCCATCAACTTAGGACATTAAACCTTTTGACATTAATCAAACCTCTTGACATTAATTCCATCAATTTAGGATATCAAACCTCTTGACATCAATGACAACAAAACATGCCCAAATTTCCAACACTTTTATCATTTAAAGCAAAATATAAGCCTTTTATTATTTAAATCAAAACATTTAAATAAATACCTTTTATAATTTAAAGCAAAATAAAACCCTATTTATTATTTAAATAAAAAATCTATGCTAATATTAAACCTTGGCATGGAGATTTGAATTTTTTTTGGATAATGGACCCTCTATTTTTATTAAACCCTTTTTTGACGGAGTCCCTTAACCAATTATTTCTACCTAACAAACAAAACAAGCAATTAAGTGCACAAAATAGGGTAGGAGTTTTTCCATCAACTCAGTCATCCATATCAGCTAGAGAATTTATGATAGATTTCTAGGCTATCAACATCGGCTCTAGGTGGTTGGCTAGTTGATGATTATCCCTAAACCAATAACACATGGCTATATAAGGGTAGCCATTCTTGTTACTCTGAATTGTATGAGTCATCATTTCCATTTTAAAGTACTTCATCCTTGGTGGTTGATTCTACCTCTACCACCCATAGATGTACCTCATACTCCACATTTTAAAACATATTAGCAGTACTGTATTCCACAATATTAAACACTATAGTTAATGTAACAATCCGTTAATCATAGAAATAATGTATCCAATAGTCATTCATAATTACATAGTCTATCAACCAAAAATAATCCTTCTAGGGTGGGGTATGACATACTACCCCCCTTGGACTAAACCCAATCCCAAGGGTTTTCTATCATAAACGTTATTACAAATTATTCAAGCATAAACTAAAATAAGCATTACAAGTTTTCAAACAATAAGTTATTACATATTTTCAAACAAGAAAGGAAAATGCTTCTTTATTTCATACATTATCTCCCAAGTGACACTTCTTTCTAAATAACGATCCCATTGGACCTTACATTGCTCTAGAATATGTTTCCTTAAAGACTTGGAATATAAATCTCAGATCTTCATCGACATTACTTCAATAGCCTTTGTATTTTCCATTTGCAGTTTAGAAACATCCAACACATGATTAGCATCAGTAGCATATTTCCTAAGTAGGCATATGTGTAAGGTGTCATGGATCTTTGATAGGTTAGGTGGTAAGGCAAGTTGGTATGCAATCAGATTGATCTTCTCAATGATATCAAAGGGTCCCACAAATTGAGGATCTAGATTCATGGATTTAATTGCATATTTTATTGGATTGACCCTTAGGAACACCCTCTCTCCCATTGATTATTCTCTTGTAGTCATATTTAGATCAACATAACTTTTTTGTTAATCAATGGTTTCTTGGAGCCTTTGTTTGATCAATTTAAGTTGATTCTCCATTTCTTTAACCATGTCTAGTTTAATCATCACTTAGTACTCTAAATTATCCCATGACAATGGTGTTATACACCACTTTCGATACAAGGCATCGAATGGGGCCATACCAAAAGAAGAGTGATGTCCATTGTTGTAAGTGAACTATACCAGATGTAGATAATCTTCCCATTTAGACATTTAATCCATGTAGTACATGAAAATAATATACTTCTAGTACTTGGTTTATCCTTTTATTTTGATCGTTAGTCTTAGGATGATAAGTAGAGCTTATATTCAATTTGGTGCCTATGGCACGATGTAGGGCCTTCCATATTTTAGAAGTGAATTTAGAATATCTATCTAAAATAATCATTTTAGGATAACCATGTAGTCATAATATATTCTTTGTGAACCTATTTAACACTACCTGAGCATCATCCATGATGTTCCCTAGTATGAAATGTGTGACCTTAATCAATCTATCAATTATTACTAGGATCACATCATGTTGATACCTACTCTTGGGTAAACCTACTATGAATTCCATGGATATAACTTACCACTTTTGAGTGGGTATATCATGTGGATATAATTGTCTTGTAATATGTATATTTTCAACCTTCAACTTCTGATATTCCAAGCATTGAGCAATAAAATCAGTGATGTATTTATTCATTCCTATCCAAAAGAAGAATTTTTTCATATTTTCCCTCATTTTATCCCCTCTTGGATGGATAGAATAAGGGGTTATTTGTGCTTCTTGCATGATTAGCTTCCTCAATTTTTCCATGTTTGGTATTATGACCCTATATTTATAGAAAAATAGACCATCCTTAACACAAAAATTCTTATTTTTCTTTGGATTTTTGTTCATTTTACCCTAAATTTGATTGCAATACTCATATTGAGATTGCTTTTCCTTGATTTGATCAAGTAAACTTATGTGACTTTGGGTTAGGGCTACTATGTACCTTATTCTACTTAAGGTATCAACCACTTTGTTCTCCTTTCTCTTGATGTACTCAATCTCAAAGTCATACTCTGCTAAGAACTCGACCCACCTCCTTTGTCTTGCATTGAGCATAGGTTGGGTGAATATATATTTCAAGCTTTGATGGTTGATTCTTAGTTCAAAATATTTCCCTAGCAAGTAGTGGTGTTATCTCTTTAGAGAATGAAAAAATATTGCTAGCTATAAATCATGCATTGCATATTTGACTTCATGTTTCTTTAATTTCCTCAAAGTATATTCTACGATCGCATCATCCTGTGACAACACTCCTAGTCCTTCTAGCAATGCATCTATACATATCGTGAAATTTCCTTGCAAATCTAGAATCTTGAGCATTGGTGCTATAGTGATATTTTGCTTGAGCATTGCAATAGTAGTCTCACACTTATTGATGGGCTGTCATTAAGCACATCATTAATTCTCAATGAATTTTTCAATCTAGGGCAGTGTACAAGGCTATCTACGAAAGGAGTGAACAGGGCTATAATTTAAGGTCAATTGGGAGTAGCAAGTCTTATTGGTGGAACTGATTGTGTGGGGTTTTTTAGGTCTCTTCTACCTCTAAATTGCATAAATTTACATTTTAATATAATTGCAATAATGAAGACTAATTTCTGATTATAGAAATAAAACCTTAGTTACAGTTACAAGAATGAAATCTGATTAAATTACAAAATTAAAACCCTAGTTACAGTTGCAGAATTAGAAACCTAATTATAGTTGCAAAATGAAAGTCTATTTACTATTGCAATAATGAAAACTAAAATTAAGTCTTGTCAATACTCTATAACAGAAGGTTGTCAATCTTCTATGTAGGGGTTGACAACAAAAACAATAATGCAAAAAAATTGTAGAAAACTATAAATTGCTAGAAATGGAAATTGCAATAAATTGGAAAGTTGTTGGAAAGCAAAAAGACTAATCAGATCTACTGCTAATCACATCACAAAAGTATATTGAACAAAAAATAAATGATTAGGACTGAAATGGATGTTAACTACTACAAAAGAATGAAATTGACAAGTTCCACAGCTTATTCTGCTGAAGCAAAATCAGAACAAAACCTGTCTATTAGTCCTCCTCCTAGGTTTGGAAGTGGTCAACCTCATTTTTTAGAAGAAGGTATGAGTTCCTCTCTCTCTAAATATTACTCACACTCAAACATAATAGAATGAATAGAAAAACTTGTACTTTATTGATTCAGAACATGATTACAAATCTGCTGCTAAAACCTATTACAAAACTGTAATAGTCTCAGTTTTCTCACTTATTCTCTATCTATATTTTCTCTACTACTATTTCTACTATTATTATTATTCTTATTATTAGATCAACCTGGATGGGAGCTATCTATTATAGATGCCTAAAATCTAATTACAACAGAAAATATACTTTGCAAATCAATTCGTGTTATTCTGCAGTATTCCCTAGGTTTATCCTAGAAGAGGATCTTTTCCATAAATTATGGATTTGGATGGAAAGGATGGCAAATTTAGATGGGATATATTTTACTTTAACCTCATTAACCTTATTTCCATTTTTCCATCGTCAGAAATCAATCAACAGGTCAAAAAGTGCTTTATGTTCTCAATTCGGAGCTAAGTGGCTCAATCCGAAGATATTCGCTCAATCCAAAGAGACTATATTTCTCAATATGAAGATCTTAGAAATGACCAACTATGTACTCTTCAATTTATTTAAGCTACATTTCTCAGGTGGATTAGTCCTCAGGATCATATTGTAATAGTATTCATTCCTCTTCATGTGTGAATTCCATGCCTTGCCATTCATTGGTAGTTGGCTGGAATTTACACAGGAAATCAGTTTCTGCTGCACAGTAACAGTTCTTTGCACTATTTTCTAAATTCAAAGAAATTAATTCTTGAGAAACATCAAAATAAGAATAGTAAAGTGTTGTTATTAGCCTAAGCATATCTCTTATGTAACATGTCATGGCAAAGTGACATAAAACTACACAAAAACTATAAAAATCAACATATAATATTCCAAATACATCAATCATGCAAACAATTAATACACAACATATTAGATCAACTTAATTAGTATATAATTAATCATAGAGTTTTAGGCAAGTTTTAGTTGTTCAAAACATGCTATGATGGAGGTATTTCTAGGCCTCATCATTTCCCCCCAACTTATATTAATGCATGTCCTCATGCATTATGTTGGGCTATAGAATCACAGATATCCATATTCAAGTTCCATGATATGTAGAACAACTTTTTGCCTATATAGTATCCTCTATTATCTTGAAGGTTTCTAAGCCAATTTTCAAACTACTCATCTGGTTGAGGATCCTCTTCAAAATAGTAGAGAACTAGAGTAATGATGGTTGGAGGCCTAAATATGAGACCTACCTAGTTATGCTACATAATTTCAATAAGCTATATCACCCCTTCTGCTCTTCTTCTAGACCATTATAGATTAATGGGGGAGATAGGCTCCCTTTTCTGTAAAGACATGGAAAGTTCAGCCCATCTGTTTCTGCAATGTGATAATGCTGGAATAAAATTCTCATTACAAAAATTTTGGAATTTAGTTACACAGTCCCTCAAATTTCTCAAATACATCTTTTTATATCATCCCTATTCATCATGAGAAAATGTTGTATGGTGATAATCAAATGATTTGGCTGAATTGCTCTGACTAACAATTCAGATCTTAATTCAATTACCTTATTTTACCTTTTTTCTTGGTCCCAGTAAAACTAATTTTGTAAGGTAGACATAAAATCTCTCAATTGCACATCTCATATGCAAATATGGGGGTGGAAATCTACATCCTCTGGAATGAAAAATTTGTGTAGAAATAACTCATATAGCAAGTTTTTCTGCTCTATAGGACAGTTGAAGTAAGCTTCCAAAAACTCTTCAACTTTTTCCAGTTTATAGGGGAGACCTGAGCTAATTCTCATAAGCTGCCATCTCAGATATCTCTCCTTAAGAATGAGACTGTAAAACCTGGTAGGTCTTCTAAATTGAATAAAAAATTTAGCAATTTGACATGGGTCAGTTACTTTTTCATTCAATGCACTAATTTTTGTGTCCTTTATCTCCAACTGTTTTCCTACTAGTTTCAATTTCTCAACCTGTGTGGCAAGCTTTTCATATTTTATCATCTAGTTAGCAATGTCTGTATTATACTACTCCAGGGATACAGTATTGGGTGGTCTAATTACAGGTTGAAACTTAGGCAATAGTTCCACCTGTACACCTTTTTCTGCCACTTCTATTGGTTGGACATCTAATAGCAATTCTACTTGTATCCCTTTTTTGGCTACTTCCACTAGTTGGACATCTGACAGTAATTCTACTTGTATCCCTACTTCTACAAAAATCTTATTTATAGGAGAACTTACTTGATTATTTACATTTTTCTATTCAAAATGCTCCTATGCTGGTGTTTCTTGTAGACATAACTGCTATGACTCTCCACATATATTATTTTTTGGGCTCCTAATCGATTCTGGAGCATCTCTAGATTGAGAAGGTGTTGCTTCGGAATGGAAGGGCACTACTTCAGAATGAGCTCTTGTATATTTATCCAAATATGCCTCTATCAAGGGGGAAGAGTTATCTACCCTAGATAATCCAAGTAGTAATTGAGCCAAATCATCTTCATTATCTGTTGTAGTTGACTATTTTCAAATTGTAACAGTCTGCTCTTTAGTTCCTCCACTTCCTGCTGCAACTCTACAATTTTTTTTTCATTTTTTTCAATGATATTTTCCTTCTCCTCAACCCATATTGTTTGTGTTTTAATCACACTCTTGGCTACTCTCAACTGTTCTGCAATGCCCACCTCCTCTTCTTATGATTCAAAATCTGATCTCACTTTTGGTTTCAACTGTTCGGTCTTGTTCAGAAGGTTCCATAAGGTTATCTATGATTGCATCCAAGTTTGCATCAATTTCAAAATTGTCTTGTCCAGACTCTTCCTCAACCAACTATTCAAGAAATTCTAAAAAATCCTCCAAGGTGGTATTTACAGTGGCTGGTTGTATTTCTATGACATCAGGACTGCCTTGGTTGTTTTCCTCTTCAATCATCTATTTTTATGTTTCTTTTAGGTGGAGTCTTGTAGACCTCCTAGTTCCTGGTGTATAATTTCTCTTCTTACTTTATTTTATTTTGTCAACAGGGGCTGTAGGAATTGTATCATATTATGGTGGAATTTCCTCGGCTTCCACTTCTATCTCTTCTCCTGTTTTGTTGGGAACTTCACTCCCCTGTTCTGTCAAATCAATAATATTCTCAAAAAAATAGACCCTCTTCTATTTTCATTTTTCGTTGCCAGTTATAGACCCTCTCTTAGTTTGTGAGGTTGAAGGTTCTAGGGAAAGGTACTCTATTGCTTTTGTAGTAATATCTATAGTAGCATCCATTTCTTCCTTTATAGTAGCATTTGTTTCCTCCTCTACAACAACATATGTGTCTTCTTCCTCCTCATCCTATTTTTAGAAGACTACATCAGTAAGAGCAGAGTAAAACCTATCAAATATTATAAGGTCTCCTATGAAATGATGCTTGCAGACCAATTTGATAATACCATGGTGGCGAGGGCTCCATTTTCCCTCCTGATAGCATTTTTCCATGTTTTGTAGCTCTTGGTGTAGATATAGGGGAATATTTATCCTAACCTCAAGTTGTTGCCTACCATGTCTAAGGTGGTTCAAAATTTTAAAATGATGCCTTGATAAAACTACATACTGCCCTTCACAGGTTAAAAAATTGATTACCGATGTGGCTACTTCATCCAAGGGTTTTTGCAAGCTGGTCCTCTTTACACCCTTACACATATTATTTATCAAGTATTCTGGTTCTTTATCATCTTCTTCCAGAAATTGACTACCTATGTTTGCTAGTGTATTCTTGCTACTTCTAGAAATTTGAAGATCCTCTAATGAAAGTTTAGTAATTTGACTAAGAACTTTAGGGGTTACCTCAATTCTCATGTCGTTGATGTGCACCCCGTTGTTTTTAAATGTGCAGGCAAATTCAACAGCCAAATATTTAGAGCTTCCATCGAATTTATCTAAAAATGGCATAAACCCTCCATCTTCAAAAATTTGCAACACTTCTGGAATCTCTCGAAGGATGGTAGTATCTACTGGTTCCATTTTTATCTTTCATCCCATTTTTCTATTCTTGTTGTGCTAAAAATACTGCTCACCTCTACTACTACATCCATCTGCTAGTTCACTAGTTTTTGGTTTCTGTAGAATTACAGGGTTTTCTCTTTGGATTTGCAATGTTTTGTTCTTCTTTGGAAATAAATTCTTGTAATCATGTTGCATTAGTGATTATTTCTTTGAAATGAAGAGTGTCACACTTCTCTATTTCTGAATTGGACACCTGTCCATCAATCATTGGACAAAAGTCCTTGCCGTCAAATATCCTTAGATCATCCGATCTACACGCGATTTTCCCATAGGCATGGTTATCAGCAACGAACGGTGGTGACACATTATTAGTTATTTTCCCCATGATTTCGTACTTCCTCGAGATGAGACAAATATCACCGTGAACCAGATGACACATGTCAATGATCACATGGAGTCAAAAATTTTGTTGATCATGTCTTTTCTCCCTCCTTGGATGCCATGTGGAAACATAACATTAAGTGCTCATTTCGAAGATAAAGGTTCACTTTGAAGACAAAGCAGGACTTGTCATTCTGAAGAAAGTTTTCAATTCGAAGACAATGCTGGACTTGTCATTTCGAAGATAATTTTTAATTCGAAGACAAATCTTCATTCCAAAGATACAATGCAACAGTAATTTCGTAGATACAATGCAGCAGTCATTCCGAAGATACAACATAAACCAACATTATTTTTTTAAAACATGTTTTTCTTATGCCAACTCTTATGAATACTTTTATACTAATGGTTAATTGTCATATACTATATATCAAATATTTACAATGAGAAAAGTGCAAGAAACATATACCTAGTTGAAATAAGTTAATGCAAGTTTTTGAAAGATGACTGCTTTTGTTGATGCTCTGCTGAGGATTACTGCAATACTTCAAAAATAAATGTAGTTGGTGAATTTGTACAATGGTGACTCAAACGTTTTCACGGTTATGCATGCCAGAAAACTGGTTTTCATGCATATCAACTTAGTAGTGCCTTAGAAAAAGGTTTTCACTACTAAGTTATTCATTTTTATCTCTTTTTTTTTCTTTTTTCTTTTTATTCTGATTATGCCCATGAAGGAATTCACAACCAAAATTTATTCATCTTTTTTTTTCTATTTTTTTAATTTTTTTTTTTCTATTTTCTTGAAATCCATGATTATGCCCAATCTGTTGCAATTATGGTGGAAGAGGGAATCTCTTTTGCCTGTTGTGCATCCAAGCTATCAAATTGTTGCAAGAACTCCTCCTTAGTCAAAGGTGTATGGTACACTCAAAGATGATGTCCATTCACTACCAACTTTCTCTGTGAATCATTAATGGGAGAGAGACAAGCTGCTCCATTGTCAAATACTTCTTCAATCTAGTACAGTCCAAGCCATCTAGTCCTTAGTTTTCTAGGGAAGTCCACATAGCGATAATCAAACAACAAAGCCCAATATCCTCATTGAAATTTTCTCTGTTGTAGGTGGCCATCATGCCACAACTTCCTCTGCTCTTGAATTACTTCAGTTTGGTGCAGAGCATCCAAACGAAGTTTATCCAATGCATTCAGCTGTATAATCCTATCCGCCTATGTCTATGACAATTCAATTCTAATTTTCAATGATGTGCGCAATGTTAGTAGCTCAAATTCAATAAGTAGGAGGGGCTTTCTACCAAAAACTAGTTCATAAGGTGTGAATCCAGTAGTGGATTTCCAAGTAGTATTGTAAGCCCAAACTGCTTCAGGTAATTTATCTAGCCAGTTTCTCCTATGAATAGCTACTATTTCGTCAAGATCCATTCCAATTCTCTATTTGTTACCTCAACTTGGCCATTTGCTTGTGGGTGGTAAGGTGATGATTTCCTATGTTTTATTTCATACAACTCTGTAAAAGCCTCAATAAATTTAGATGCAAATTGGGGTCCTTGGTCTGTGGTGATAGATTGTGGAGCTCCAAATCTCTAAACAATTTGGTTATATAAGAAATCAGCGACCTTATCTTCATAAGCATGTTTGAAAGCATGCACCTCTACCCACTTTGTTAGGTAATCAGTGCATACCAGAATATGCACTTTTCCTTGAGAAGGTGGATCAATAGGTCCCACAAAATCAAGCCCCCACCTCTCAAATGGTTCTAAAACCACTTGAGGCTGTAGTGGCATTTCATTTCTGTGAGTGGGTTTCCCCATTATTTGGCATACATCATAATGCTTGATGTACTTTTTCACATCCTTGTGAAGAGATGGTCAATAATATCCTGTTCCTAAAATTTTCCTAATTATGCTTTTTACATAATAGTGTCCACCGAAGGGTTCATCATGACAAGCCCTAAGGATATCATATACCTCATCCTTTCGGATGCACCTACGTAACACATGGTCAGGGCTAATCTTGAAAAGCATACCTTGAATCCATTCAAAAGAAGAGCTTTGTTTGATCAATTGTTTTCTTTGTTTGGAAGTAAAATGTGGGGGAACTTTCCCTGTGACCAAATAGTTGGCTAAATCTGCAAACCAAGGTGATTGGACAGATATAGCAAGTAATTTTTCATCAGGAAAAGTGTCCTCCACTAATTCCCCTTCCTCTGTGTTCTGCAACCTGGACAAAAAATATGCTACATTAGCTTTTCCTGGTTTATTGATTATTGTGATATCAAATTCCTATAGCAACAGTAACCAATGGATAATCCTTACACTCACCATAGGCTTATTCATAAAATATTTAATGGCTATGTGATCTGTGTGAATAAATATTTGATAACCTATGATGTAATGCCTAAATTTATTGATGGCATAGATTACTGCCAAGAATTATTTCTCAGTTGTGGTATAATTTTTTTAGCTCCTATCAAGTTCTTGCTAATGTAGTAGATAGCATAGTGTTCACCATTGTCGATTTGTCCCAATGCTACTCCAATTGCAGTATTGGAAGCATCAGTCAGTATGTGGAATGGTAATGTCCAGTTAGGTCCTCTTAACACAGGTGGAGTTACTAATTTTTCTTTTAGAGCTTCAAATGATTCCTGACACTTTGCAGTCCAAGAGAATTCAAAATCTTTAGTCAATAGGGCAAACATGGGATGGCCTATTGTGCTAAATCTAGGAATAAACCTGAGGTAAAAACCAATGTGTCCTAGGAAGCTTCTGACATCAGTTTGATTTTTAGGAGGGAGAAGGTTCTTGATAATTTCTACCTTATTTGGATCAACCTGGATCCCTTGAAGAGAGATATGATGACCAAGAACTATTCCTTCCTCCATCATCATAAAATATTTTTCTGGATTTAAGGATAACTGGTAGGTTTCATAGCGATTTAAAACTTTATCAAGGTGTTCCAATGTAAAGTCAAAAGTCTGTCCACAGACTGTGAAATCATCCATGTATATTTCAACACTATTGGTAGTCAGATCAGAAAATATGGCTAACACTTCTCACTGAAATGTTTTTGGGGCATTACACAAACCAAAAGGTAAGACCCTATAGGCAAATGTTCCCCATGGACAGGTAAAGGTTGTTTTCTCTTGATCTTTAGGTGCAACCTGAATTTGATTATATCCACTAAATCCATCAAGAAAACAAAAATATTTCTTTCCAGCAAGAGTATCTAACACCTGATCTATGAATGGCAATGGAAAATGATCTTTGTATGTCACTTTGTTTAATTATCTATAGTCTATACATACTCTCATTTTTCAAATTTTCTTAGGTACTATAACCAATGGAGAGACCCACCGCTATTAGAAATTGGGCAAATGAATCCTACTTACAATTTTTTTTCAATTTCTTCTTTCACAATATCCCTCAAGGCAGGATTCAGTATTCTCTAAGGTTGTCTTACAGGCTTGACATATTCAGTATAAATTCTATGAGTACATACATCAGGGTGAATCCTTGACATATCTTTGTAATCCCAAGTAAAAGCATGGATATGCTTCTACAAAACAACTATCAATTTTTCTTCCTCTTCCCTAGTAAGTTGGCTATTTATGTTCAAAAATTTTTCTGGTTGGACTTCTATTTGTTTTGTATTTGGAAGGACTAAATTTATTTCTTCACAATTGTTGACTAGGTAATTAAGAGGACAATGATGATATGGGAGGACATAAGAAGTTTCTGTCTCATTGATTTCTGATGGAAGCATATCCTGTATGGAACAATGAGAAGGGAAGATCAAGTAATGGTGCCCCCCATGTGGTAGTGAAATAAATTTTTCCTGTGATGGTATAGATGGCATTTATTCAAAAATTTGACCTTCTTATCTCACTAGAAATTGATTGATATTGGCTGCTTCCTCTTCTAACCATTGTTCATGCAGAATATTCATTAGGACTGTTTCATTTTCTAAAATTTCTATGTCATGGAGGTCTTCTGTGTGTTCCCTTACTACCAAGGTGGCTAGTGTGGAAATAAACTCTTCTAGTTCTTCATATGAGTCAGGAAACTATAACTGACCTATGAAATTTCTTAAAGGTCTTGTAGGAGGATATAGAGAAATCTATTTTAGGTCAATACCATTTGAAATTGTCATTTTTCTAGATCTATAGTCTATAAAGGTTGCTGCAGTTGCAAGCCAAGGTCTTCCTAGGATAATGGGATAGCCATGTACTGAGTTTATTGGCTGTAAAACCAAAAAATCTGTAGGGTATTCCCAAGAAGAAACTTCTATAGGGACATCTTCAATGATACCTTCAGGTTTTGCAACTAACCTATCAGCCATTTCTAAAACTGTGAATGTGGGGCTGAGATGTTTGAGCTATAATTGTTCCATTGTATCCTTGGTCATGATATTTATTGTAGCTCCTAGATCAACTAAGATGTTTGATATTGGTACTAAGCTTATGATAACTATGATAACTGGACTTCCTGGGTCACTATACTTTGGAGGTACTAGTTTTCTTGACAAGAGATCAACTATCTTTCCTTCAACATGAACAGTTTTAGGAAATGCTTTCTTTTTTCTTCCTGCTCTTCTGTTGCATAAATCTTGGATAGTTCTTTTAATAACATGTATATCCTTAATGGCTTGCAATAAGGGTAGTGATATGGTTAATTTTAAGAGTTCTTTCACTAACTCTGATTCAAAATTTTCTGTTGTAGTGTTAAGTCTCTTAGGGTATGGAATTATCCCTGATGAAGGTAATTGTTCTGCCTGTGGTTCTTCTTCTTTTTCCGTTGTTGGTTTGACAATAGGTTCTTGAATTTCATATTCTTTCACTTCAATTATAACAGGTTCAGGTAAAAATTTCCCTAAATGTAGTTATATGTTGCTATAATCTAGAATTTGTATATCTAAATTTCCTTCAAAATCAGCCATATAAGCAGGAGTTGCCTGCCTTATATTATTTGGATTTATTATAGGTTGAGCTGGTAATTGAGGTTGTTTCACCTATTGCATTTGATTTGGTTTTCCTTGAAATTTTTGATTTGGTGCAGACAACAAATTATGAGTTTGACCTTGATTTCTTTGCTACCTTGGATAGGACTAATATTGTTGACCCCACTACTAATGATTTTACATCCAAGATGGATTACTTTGATTTTGAGTCCATTGTGGGTTATTTTGATTCCATGATGGGTTATTCTAGTTTTGATTCCAGGATGGATTATTCCAACCTGTTTGTTGTCATTCTTGAGAATTTGTCCATTGAGAATAATTCCAAGGACATTGGGGTGGTTCTGACTATCCCCAAGACATTTTTCCATGGTTGTTTCCCCAATTTGTAGGAAAACGAGGGGTATTTTGATACTGTTGAAATTTTTCCCCTTGTCTTAGTCCCACATAATTGAGTTCTTTTGTTTGAGATTCTAGGATATTTTTTAGTTGTGGTAGCAGATGACATTTTTCAGTCAAATGTCCTTTTGAGCAAATACTACAAATGGCTAAAATGGATGTTTTGTTTAGAGGACATTCCTGTAAGGCATGTTTATTCCTACATATTGGGCAATAAATTGCTAAAGGTTATATAGTTTTTGCTTTAGCATATATTTATCCCAGATATGTGTTTAATTTTACCAGGATATCAGTCTTAAAATTTTCAAGTTCCTCTATTAGGTCCTTCACATCAGTGCCATTTGTACTCTTTTTCTTTCTTTTCTACCTAGTGTGAGAGTAATTTCTGCAAATATCCACAATCTCATCCATATTACAAGTCCTTACATCCCCATTTCCCATAAAATCTAACACCTCTCTGGATTCATATTGTAATCCTCTTAGAAAAATGTTTTTGCATAATTTTGGTTCTCCTAGTCCACACCTTCTTTGAATAAACACAAATCTATCAATATAATCTTCTAATGTTTCATCATCTTCTTGTTTAATTCTGAACAACTCATATTTCCTATTCCTTAATAATACTCTTGATACTTGTCTAAAAACACAGTCTCCATTTGATCCTAGGTTTAGATGGAATATGGTTGTAATCTCATGAACCAGCGTAATGTTGAGTCCTTGAGTGTTGAAGGAAAAACCTTGAGTTTATGATTATCATTTATATAGTCATAGGTTTGACACACTACTTTGAACTCAAACAAGAACTGATCAAGATCTTCAGATGCAACACCCCAGAAGGTTAGAAGCACTGAAGGTGATATTATTTTCATGGGAGAGTTCTGTGTGGGATTCAGAAGAATGGGATATTCAAATGTTCTATGAGGTTGGAGCACATCTTGATCATCTTTATCATTTTCATTATGGACATGACCATGCTGGTCATCCCCATCTGGATTACCTCTTTCTACCATAATTCCCTGTTCTTCAGAAATAGTTAAACCTATCCAAATTTCTTTCTCAAGAGGTCCAAAAACTTCTGTTGATAATGAGTTCGATAATTTTTCTTGCTTAGGAGATTCTGATGATGATGAAGTTGGTGGTTTTTATTTTAGTTTTTTTGGTAGTTCAAACATAGGTGATTTACCCCTTATGCGTGAAGATCTTCTTAATGGAATAAGCCAAGGATCTCTTTAGATAATTTCACCTTCTTCATCTCTAGGCCTACTCATTCATGCCTACTCCTTAATGACATAAATTATAAGTCAATAATTGTTACTTAACCAGATGTTATATTTGGATTTTACCCTAAATTTTCACAACTCAATCTAATTAACAACTATTAAACTATTGACACCTTTTAACAACACTCTCCATGGAAACAATGCCAAAATTATGGGTTGTCATTAAGCACATCATTAATTCTCAATGAATTTGTCAATCTAGGGCAGTGTACAAGGCTATATGCGAAAGGAGTGAACAGGGCTATAATTTAAGGTCAATTGGGAGCAACAAGTCTTATTGGTGGAACTGATTGTGTGGGGATTTTTAGGTCCCTTATACCTCTAAATTGCATAAATTTAAATTTTAATATAATTTCAATAATGAATACTAATTTTTGATTACAAAAATGAAACCTTAGTTACAATTGCAAGAATGAAATCTAATTAAATTATAGAATTAAAACCCTAGTTATAGTTGCAGAATTGGAAACCTAATTATAGTTCCAAAATGAAAGTCTATTTAATATTACAATAATGAAAACTAAAATTAAGTCTTGTCAATACTCTGTAATAAAAGATTGTCAATCTTCTGTGCAGGGGTTGACAACAAAAACAATAATGCAGGAAAATTGTAGAAAATTATAAATTGCTGGAAATGGAAATCATAGTAAATTAGAAAGTTGTTGGAAAGCAAAAAGACTAATCAGATCTATTTCTAATCACATCACAAAAGTATCTTGAACAAAAAATAAATGATTAGGACTGAAATGGATGTTAACTACTACAAAAGAATGAAATTGACAAGTTTCACAGCTTATTCTACTGCAGCAAAATCAGAACACATGTCTGTTAGTCCTCCTCCTAGGTCTGGAAGTGGCCAACCTCCTTTTCCAGAAGAAGGTATGAGTTCATATCTCTCTAAATATTTCTCACACTCAAACATAATAGAATGAATAGAAAAACTTGTACTTTATTGATTCATAACATGATTACAAATCTGCTGCTAAAACCTGTTACAGAACTATAACAATCTCAGTTTTCTCACTTATTCTCTATCTATATTTTCTCTACTACTATTTCAACTATTATTATTATTCTTATTATTAGCTCAAATTAGATGGGAGCTATCTTTTATAGATGCCTAAAATCTAATTACAACAAAAATATACTCTGCAAATCAATTCCTGTTATTCTGCAATATTCCCTGGGTTTATTCTGGAAGAGGATATTTTCCATAAATTGTGGCTTTGGATGGAAAGGATGGCAAAGTTTGACTTTTATACACACCTTGTGAAGAATGAGCACAAAATACCGATAACACTTATACGGGATAAATCCCACTCACTTTAGGATCTTGTTGGATATCTAAGGTGTGAGTTACAGAGTTGGGTCGAATGTCTATTCACTCTTTTTTGCTTCTAGAATAGTTTCAATTGGATTGTTTGTTACCTTACAACGGTCTCGGGACTCAGTTCAGTAATGTTTTTGGAGTTGGTTATCTTTGTGGATAATCAGATTTACAATCATTTCTTTGATCTAGCTCTTTATGCTTTAGCAGATTTAAATAAAAGACAAATTTAAAGAAAGATAAAAATGGATCATTTCACGGTGGAACAGAGAGAGTAGGGTAGGGTAGAAAGAGAAGTTTATCTAACTTAGCTGCAAAACCAAAACCACCAATTTTAGTTATACCGGTTAGCTTCACAATAGAACAAATCAAAGAGGAAAGTGTCCAGCTTTCTAAGATCACCTTCCACTAAGAGCATAAGACAAAGACAACAACAGATCTGAAAGAAAACCACAAACAAAAGGGAAGTCGGTTAAAATTGGTATCTCTCACCAGCAGACCTAGCTTGCACAGTGAGGACAGAGCAATTAGAACAGGCCTGAACCTTAAATCTATAATTTTCCCTAACATACAATAAAGAAAATGAAGCCTAGCAGCATATCCAATCCTAGTAACACAGATCTACAACATAATTTAAATAAACCTTAATGAAACGGATAACAAAAGAAGATGAACTTATCACAATCTGAAAAAAAATATTAGGCTCCTAGCCACGCTATCACAGAAAATGAAAATCACACCCACTCTAGGTCTAGAACAAAGCTTTCAAACCAGATTTTGCAGGAAATTGCTCAAATAGCTTTTTATTTCTAAGTTTTTGCCTCCCGTGATTTACATTTAGAAGAAGTATTTATAGACCCAGGACAAACCCTGATATTTTTAGGAATATCTTCTTCTCAAACCCTAAATTTTATCCTCTTAACCTTACTACCCCAGGTTTTACAATATAAGCCCTTTTAAAAATAGAGTTTTGAATAAACCCTAACCACTCTGCAAATCTGAGTGCGGTTACTTGCCATAAATGGAAAAGGCATGATCTGATGTTATTCTCATCCATCTGAGAACTGCAAGTAAATACCTTCGTTTTCTGGCCGATCGTCGATATATTCCATAAATGGGCACTACATGTGAAGGTATCTTCATCTTCCTGGTGCATCATCCGAGAAGGTCTCATTAATTCCTTAGAGAAAATCGGATGAGTTACTGATTTCTCTGACATTCTATCTTTGCAGAGCTGCCTCTGAGTTGAAATTCTCTGCACGCCATTACTTTCACCATAAATTTTCCGTTAACTGCATCCATCGACAAATTCTGGTTACTGTGTATGGATATTTTCATTTTATGGCCAATCGTCGACATATTTCATTAAATGGGGCAGCCGCTCGATCACATTTTGAAGTCTTTCATGGCCAGATCTATAAAATTTGGATGAACCAAAAATCTCGGCGTTTCCCATTTCAATGTGACGGTCCTTGATTAATCTGTGCTTAACTTTGTCTTTCTCGTCATTACTTCCGCCATCATGCAACTGTCGGATCGCTCTCTGCAAAAGAAAAGCAAGGGTTAGCATTTTAATATTATTAAATCAAAACCTTAATGTTCATTATATGTCGGCTTTATTTCTTTTGACACGTGTCGTGATAACATGATGCTTTCCTCCAGTTGTTTTCTATTTTGGCCTCTTTGTCTCTTTCACCGCAAAACCGTGACATGTCATGATTTCGTGACATGTCGTGAAATCACGATGTTCCCTTGACTCTGTGCTACTTTTTGCTGTGTCTATCATGAAACCGTGACATGTCACGATTTCAGGACATGTCATGAAATCACGACATCCTCTTAGCTTGGTGCTTCTGTTTTCTCCTTTGCCATGAAAACGTGACATATTTTGCACTTGGCACTTCCGTTGCTTTGTGTCATGATTTCATGACACCTCCTTCACCTTGGGCTCTCTCTTCTTTGCCATGTCACGATTTCGCAATGTCGCAAAATCGCGACGTCGCTATTTCGCGACACGGCCATGCCTTAGCTTCTTTTCTCTCTTACTGCCACGAAACCGTGACATGTCGCAATTTCGCGACATGTCACGAAATCGGGGCATTTTCTACCCTTGGTTCTTTTTTGCCTCATGCTGCCGTGAAACCGTGACATGTCACGATTTCGTGACATGTCGTGAAATCGTGACATTTTCTGCCCTTGATTCCTTTTTGCCTCATGCTACCGCGAAACTGTGACATGTCGCGATTTCGCGACATGTCGCGAAATCGTGACGTTTTCTGCCCTTGGTTCCTTTTTGCCTCATGCTGCCGCGAAACCGCAACATGTCGCGAAATCGTGACGTTTTCATCAAGTCTTGCATTCATCCAAAACTGTCGTGATATCACGATGTTTTCATCACTTGCACTTGTTTACCAAAACCCGTCGCGATATCGCGACGTTTTCAACAAGTTTTGCTTTTGACCAAAATATGTCGCGATATCGCGACATTTCCAAAAATAGAAATGTCACGATATCACGATGTTTCCAAAAATGGAAATGTCACGAAATCGCACTGCTTTTATTACTTAGCAAATTTTCCAAAAATAGTAGGTTGGCTCTAATGAATTTATCTATCTGTATTCTGCATTTTTTCATATCAGTGAAAGATTTTCTTTACTCAGAAATGATTCTAACATTTGAAAAATGAATTCTAAAATAAATCAAAGCCAGATGCAAGCCTACTTGGATATTTTAATATAAGCAAAACTTGAAGAAGAAAGAGGCAAGCAAAAATTTGGAATTAAAACCTGAAAAACATCAAGAGGGTCCTTACTGCAAAATGAAAGCTCAATATTTTCAAAGGATGGAAATTCATTTTTCGATGGGGGTGTGTTGCTTCTCAACAAATGGCGATATCTACGGGTAAAATAGTAGCACTATTTTAGAATCTAGGACTCTAGTTTCAAAACAATATAGACCATGTACCATGCCTTGCCACAAATATTCTTCAAAATAATTTAACTACTACTTGATAGTTGTTAAAATTTCCCAAGGACATACTAGGTTGAATCACTTAAGGAAGATTTTTGATGTGCAATTATAAGCGTATAAAACTTTCTTCAAGAATGATTGGGCCTTCGAATGTTGTACTCTGGATTGATAAGTAGATTTTCTAGATTGTGAAAGGGGAAATCGAGTAGGGCTCTGTTTACTAGTTTAGCCTTTTACAGCCCCGACAGAGTTACTCTTTAGATTTTCATGACCTTGATCCACAACTATGAGGTAGTATCTACAACTTGGTAAAAGAAAACATCTTCTGAAGCCTTGGCTATCTCTTTCATTACATAACTTTTTCTCTCTCTCCTTTTTTTTGTGGGGAATAACAGAGTGCCAGTTTTATGTTGTCTTGCTCAACTTTCACCCTCTCTCTCTCTCCTTTGAAATACCAAAATCTGAAAAGCCTTAAAAAAAGAACAATTTTTTCTTTTACATTTCATTAATCTGGAACTGCTTCAGCCTGGATACTGATAGCCTCTATGGATACTCAAATAATTTCATGAATCAGAGTCCCCTCTTATGACCAACTTTTCTTGGATTCCCTGGGAGTTTCTCCAGCCAAACAGTATAGCAGTTTCTTTATAATTAAAATAACTGTGGCAAGCAAGACACAAAATCCAATCATCTTTCTACTGTTGTTCTGAATAACAAAATAGTTCCACTATTTAGTTTAAGCAGACTATCTCTCAATTAGAATAATGAACATTGGATTTTGAACTCAGAATAAAACAATTTTAGAAGGCTGACTTTTTCTTTGTTGCCCAGGCAAAACTAGAAAAAAAAAAAAATTTTAAAAGCTAAAGAAATTTGTACAGATCCCAAAGGATAAAACACAGAACTTTAAAAATCAAATAAAATAAAATAAAACAAACTACTTTGTACAGACCCCAAAGGATAAAACATAGAACTTTAAAATCAAACAAAATAAAATAAAACAAACTACTTTGTACAGACCCCAAAGGATAAAACACAAAACTTTAAAATCAAACAAAATAAAATAAAACAAACTACTTCAAAGCTTATTTACAATGTATACACATGTTACAACGTCTTTGTGATTCATTCAAATGATATATTGGATGGAACAGCTGAGAAATAATGCTTTAGGTATTGACCATTAACAGGGAGGTTCAAAAAATTACCATCAAGGTCCTGTAAATGAAATGCGTTATTACCTAGGATCTCAACAATCTGGTATGGCCCTATCCATAGCAGCTGCAACTTTGTATGTTTACCTTTCTTTTCATGGGCCTTGTCCCATAGAAGCACCAGGTCTGCAAGTCTGAAAGCTTTCACTCTAGCTCTTTTGTCAAACCAGTGCTTGACGGTTTCTTGGTGCCGACTGAAATGTTCCAGGGCTTGGAGTCATTCATCCTATAAATTAGTTAGATCCAAAACACGAGCCTCTGCATCTGCTTGATCCTCAAAATAGTCTAAAACAAATTGATAAGTAGGTAATTTTAGAGAGATGGGAACAATGGGTTGAGTACCATACAGCAAAGCAAATGGGGAAGTCTTAAGAGCCACTTTATATCTTATCCTGTCAGCCCAAAGTGCATATTTCAATAATGTATGCCATTGTTTGGGTTTGTCCGTTGCAGATTTCTTAATGGCATTCATTAAATTCTTATTCGTGGACTCAGCTAGTCCATTACCTTGGAGATAATAGTTGGATGAAAATTTGATAACTATCCCCATCTGGTATGCCCATTCTACAAACTCTAATGATTGGAAGGTTGGTCCATTATCGCACACCAAATTCAGAGGAACCCCAAACCTGGTTATGACATTTGACTCTAGAAATTTGATCACTTCATGAGTTGTACTTCTCATGGTGGCTACTGCTTCAACCCATATTGTGCAGTAATCAGTAGCTGTTAGAACATACTTATGCCCTGTTGAAGAATTTGGGTTTATCACTCCCACAAAATCAAGTCCCCATTGCATAAAAGGTTTATTTATTACAACAGGCTACAATGGTAGAGCTCGATTGGCCTCTTTGGATGCAAAAGTTTGACACTGATGGCAAGTTCTCACATGCTGATGCACATATTTAAACAATGTAGGCCAGTAATAGCCTGCTCTCAATATTTTATGCATAGTAGCAGATCCTGAGGAATGCCCTGCCCCTAACTTTTCATGAAAACTGGACATCACCTCATTGACTTCACTCTGAGAAATGCATCTTAAGAAAATGCCAGCATAATTTTCTCTATACAAGTTGCCTCCTTTGAGGAGATAATGAGCAGCTTTCAGTTTTAGTGCTCTCCTTTGGGTTCTATTCAAGTGAGATGGACAAATTCCAAATTGTAGCAGATGAATAATATCTCCATACCAGTCATCGAATCCAGAATTCAACTGATTAATTTCTTCTTGTACAGGTATTTCGGCAATGTGTCGAGACAAACCAAGTCCTCTGATTAATTTTGCAGGCTAAATTTCTAAGTCATATTCCTGTAATCTTGTAACCCAATTACCTCTTAGTTCACCCAATTCATCTTGGCTTAATAGGTATTTAACAGCTGGGTCAAGAACTATAGCATGAACTCTACTTCTTAGTATGTAGTGCCTGAACTGCTTAACTACTCTCACCAAGGCATAGGCTTGTTTATCTAAGCGAGAATATTTTAGCTCAGCCCCCTTTAAATTGGTACTCTTGAAAGCAATTGGATGCTCCCCCGTTTCTCTTCGTTGGGTCAGAACTGCAGCAAGTGTGTGTTCAGAAGAAAAGGTGTACAAGTAAAAATCTATACTAAAATCTGGGCTCACCAGAACTGGAGCTTGCTTGATGGCAGTCTTGATTTCTTGGAACGCTATTTTAGCTTCTATTGTCCAGGAAATCTGAGCAGTTTCCTTTAGCATGTCATTCAGTGGCTTGACTATTTCTACGAAACCAGAGATGAACTTCCTGACAAAGTTAATTTTCCCAAAGAAGGATCTTAACTCTTTCTTAGAGTTGGGAAAGGGTATGTCGGATATGGCTTCAACTCTGTCAAGATCCATGGAAATGCCATCTTTGGTGATCAAGTGCCCAAGGAGCTTTCCTTCCGTTACACCAAAAACACACTTCTTCGAATTCAAAGAAATGTCGAACTCCCTGCATTTGTTGAACACAGACTCCAAGTGTTTTACGTGGTCAAACCGAGATTTAGAGAAAACTGTTAAGTCATCCATGTAAACAACAATGCACTTACCCATAAGGCCTTTGAAAGCATGATCCATCGCACATTGAAAAGTAGCTCCGACATTAATCAATCCGAATGACATTCTTTTGTAGGCAAAAGTTCCCCACTTGGTTGTGAAGGCAGTTTTCATCCTGTCTTCCTTTTCAACTAATATCTGATTATACCCTGAGAAATCATCTAGGAAAGACATCATTTCCGAACCATTGACAATATGTAACACCTCATCCATGGAAGGCAGAGGATAATTATCTTTCTCAGATGCCTTGTTCAAATTTCTAAAATCCACACACAAGCGGATCTCTCCATTTTTCTTTCTGACCGACACCAAATTGGCCACCCAAGTAGAATGCCTAACGAGAAAAATAATGGTGGCACTCAATAATTTTTCTACCTCCTTTTGGATGAGGGGCTCTAGCAGAGCGTTGACATGCCTCTATTTTTGTCGAAAAGGTTTGCAAAACTCTTTTAAAGGTATAACATGAGTGTAAACTTTTGGATCAAAAACCTTTAAGTCTTTGTAAGACCAGGCCATAACATCCTTGGACCTGTGAAGAAAATCAATCATATTTCTTTTTATTTTTGGGTCACAAGTTTTAGCCAACTTGAGGTTCCTGGGATCTTCTTCAGTCCCCATGTTCAGGTTCTCAGTCTCACTATTTTTTACACCCATAGAATCCTCAGAACTCACCTTTTGCTTGATTTGGTCAACATCAAAGAGCCGCTCCAGTTCTACCATCCCTTTTGGAATTTTGTTATCTTTCAACCTTACTATTCCCATTTCATTGTCTAGTCTGCTCCAGCAGAGTATCCCTTTGTCCATCATCGATTATAGCATTTTCAAATGCTTTGGTACTCTATAAAAAATTTATAATCTGCTGGTCATCAGAGAAAACCTGAAAATTATCCACATTATTTGGGACCGAAGGACAAGGGACTAACTCGATCGAAAACTTGTTCCATTTGAATTCTTCCAGTGGTTTCAGACTTGCGGTTGATGAATCCAAGACATCTGCACGTGAATTTTGCTCTCTAGGTATGTGCGTTAAATTAAAAGCATCAAAATATTCCATGAGATCCCATGCTCGGTGTTTGTATCCTTTTAAATAAGATGCTTTGCACTGGAATTTACCTTTAACTTGATTAGCCACCAACTTTGAATCTGTAAAAACTCGGATATTTCTTACACCTCTGTCCAAAGCAAATTTCAATCCTAGTACCAGTGCTTCGTATTCTACTAAATTATTTGTGCAAGGGAACTGTAGGCGATAAGACATAAAATATGTCTGACTTTCAGGCCCTTTAAGGACTACCCCCGTACCAGAACCCTATTTAGATTTAGCCCCATCCACATGAAGCGTCCAAACTTCATTACTATGAACAAGATGAGCTTTACTAAACTTCTCATTTTGTCCCGTTGTTAAATTATAAACTCCAATATCTACATCAACAATATTTATAGTCTCATTTTTTGCATTATATTCAGTGATCGTATGTTTGTATCTGGGTTCTCTTTCAACCCTTAATTGGTTTGCCACTCCTTTCCATGGCAACCACATGTGTGAAAAGTCAGTTGCCAAGTATCCATTCAAATATTTTGACCAATCCATGCTCAAAAGCATCCCGTACCCCACAAGAATATCCACCACCTGAATTTCAATTTTGTGTTGTGCCCTTGGCTCAGATGCTAACTAGATATGAATATTCTAAAGTTCACCTACTACTTTAACCTCTGATTTGTCCAATTGGACAACTCTTCTTTCAGACTTCATTGGGGTCAAACCCAACTGTTGAAAAATGGCCAAAGGCATAACATTAGCTGAAGCACCCGAATCTACCAGACAGTTGTGTAAGTTTTTCCCAAAAATACGAACAGTCAGTAGAAAAGGTGAAACTTCAGTCTTCTCTTTATACATGGCTACATTTGCATTTGCCATCTTCTTTCCCCTGTCCAAAGATTTGGTAGTAGGCCTAGAGTATGTTTTAATCAAGTTATCCCTCTATTTTGAAATTTGGGCCAACTCATGAAGAGTGATGTTGGCTTTGATATTTTTCATGTCCTCCACTATATTATATCCCTTATTGAGTGGAGGGACAAAAGCATCTGGTCCTCTCGGATTTCCTCCCTTGGGTGGAGATGGGTTATTGCTTGAAGATGGATCCGGAGGAACATTGTGGGAGTTGTCCGGAGGGGTAGATGTAGTGTTGGGCTCCGGATTTCTATTTTTGAGGTTGTAGTTGTCCCTCCTGTATTGTTGAAAAGCCTGCACCTCATCCATAGGCATTTCAACTACATTCTCAGATTCACCTGGAAAAGTGAAAGAATCTAAGACCATAACTGCACTGTGGCTAGATGAACTTGGGCCGTCCGCATTTCTTTGATGTTTAGGAGAAAACTCCCTAGATAAAGCTTCAAAGGCGTTACAGAATTCCAAACAATCCAATTCCCCGTGCTGAGAAGTAGCATGTATCCTGCACTAGTTAGGCAAAGCCAAATCACAAATATTTACATCATGACCTTTACCTTTATAATCCTTATTGGGTTCGTATGGGGGCCGAGTGAATCTGTTCTGCTGATAAGAATACCTGTTTGAGTTCTCCCCAGTAGAAACTTGCCTTTTAAAACTTAAAAAGTCATTGGCCAACTTTTGGACTATTTTTGACACTTCTTCAACTCTTGCGTTATCAGCTTCTTTACCTGGGTTCTGTACATTTTCAGCAGGTGTTACAACCAATGGATTTCCTGATGGTGGAGTTTGACACACTGGCAACATCATCTGATGCGGTATGGGATTGAAAACAGGGGTACCTTGTGTGACCAAAGGAATTTGATGAGCATTTAAAGGTTGGGGTCCCAACTGTCTTTCTAGAACCAAAGCTTCTTTGTAAGCCTCTGTTAGATTGGTAATAGAGGGATCTCTTTTCAAGAAAACATAAGTCATTGGATCTAGAGAATTCCTAAAAATCTCTAATGCGAGGTCTGCATTTGGCACATAATAACCGATCAGTATACCATAAGCCTTCTGAAATCTAACATTGTAAGATCTGACAGATTCATTTATTTCTCTTTTAATACCAGAAAACTGCTGATATAATACACTGGGATCTATTACCTCACCAAACTGCGATACAAAAACCTTTTCCAAGTCATTCCAACTGGTAATAGAATCGTTAGTGAGATTTAGAAACCAGTTGTAAGCTCCCTCCTGGAGAGTGAACGGGAAAAATCTGCAAGCGACATCTTCATGCTATACATTTAACAATTTTAGAGCATTCTTGAATGCTACTAGATGTTCTTCTCGCTGTCCTAGTTCCATCATGCTTGTATCTGGGAAGATATCTCTCAGGATTTCGGGCGGGTCATGGGCTGCACCCAAGATATTTAAGGCAGTGGAACCCAACCAATTTGCCATTACTACTTGATTGACAATGATATTTTTAGTTGTAGTTGGAGTAACTACAAGTGGTGACAAAACTATTTCAGACAAGGACTTGGCCCTTCTGAGGCTACTTCTTCTGGGAGTTTCTAACTCAAGCACAAGGAGCTCTCCATATCTGGAGTGGGACCTTGTTACTCTATAATTAGAATCTAGCTTTTCACCAGCACTTACAACCTTACAATCCTTAACAGACTACTAAACCCGGTTGGGCCCTCCTTCTAGCGCCAATTTTAAATGTTGGTTCGAATTTTATACACACCTTATGAAGAATGAGCATAAAATACCGATAAAACTTATATGGGATAAATCCCACTCACTTTAGGATCTTGCTGGATATCCAAGGTGTGAGTTACAGAGTTGGGTCAAATGTCTATTCACTCTTTTTTGCTTTTAGAATAGTTTCAAGTGGACTGTCTATTACCTTACAACGGGCTCGGGACATCAGTTCGATAATGTTTTTGGAGTTGGTTATCTTTGTGGATAATCAGATTTACAATCAGTTCTTTGATCTAGCTCTTTATGCTTTAGCAGATTTAAATAAAAGACAAATTTAAAGAAAGATAAAAATGGATCATTTCACGGTGGAACAGAGAGAGTAGGGTAGGGCAAAAAGAGAAGTTTATCTAACTTAGTTGCAAAACCAAAACTACCAATTCTAGTTATACCGGTTAGCTTCACAATAGAACAAATCAAAGAGGAAAGTGTCCAATTTTCTAAGATCACCTTCCACTAAGAGCATAAGACAAAGACGACAACATATCTGAAAGAAAACCACAAACAGAAGGGAAGTCGGTTAAAATTGGTATCTCTCACCAGCAGCATAGCTCGCACAGTGAGGACAGAGCAATTAGAACAGGCCTGAACCTTAAATATGTAATTTTCCCTAACATATAATAAAGAAAATGAAGCCTAGCAGCATATCCAATCCTGGTAACACAGATCTACAACATAATTTAAATAAACCTTAATGAAATGGATAACAAAAGAAGATGAACTTATCACAATCTAAAAAAAAATATTAGGCTTCTTGCCACACTATCATAGAAAATGAAAGTCACACCAACTCTAAGTCTAGAACAAAGCATTCAAACAAGATTTTGTAGGAAATTGCTCCAAATAGCTTTTTTATTCTAAGTTTCTGCCTCTCAGATTTACATTCAGAAGAAGTATTTATAGACCCGGGACAGACCCTGATCTTTTTAGGAATATCTTCTTCTCAAACCCTAAATTTTATCCTCTTAACCTTACTACCCCGGGTTTTACAATATAAGCCCTTTTAAAAATAGAGTTTTGAATAAACCCTAACCACTCTGCAAATCTGAGTGTAGTTACTTGCCATAAATGGAAAAGGCATGATCTGATGTTATTCTCATCCATCTGTAACTGCAAGTAAATATCTTCATTTTTTGGCCGGTCATCGATATATTCCATAAATGGGCACTGCGTAAGTGAAGGTATCTTCATCCTTCTGGTGCATCATCCGAGAAGGTCTCATTAATTCCTCAGAGAAAATCGGATGAGTTACTAATTTCTCTGACATTCTATCTTCGCAGAGCCACCTCCGAGTTGAAATTCTCTTCATGCCATTACTTTCACCATAAATTTTTTGTTAACTGCATCCATCGGCAAATTCTAGTGACTGTGTATGGATATTTTCATTTTTCGGCCAATCGTCGACATATTTCATTAAATGGGGCAGCCGCTCAGTCACATTTTAAAGTCTTTCACGGCCAGATCTATAAAATTTGGATGGACCAAAAATCTCGGCGTTTCCCATTTCAATGTGACGGTCCTCGATTAATCTACGCTTAACTTTGTCTTTCTCGTCATTACTTTCGCCATCATGCAATTGTATCGCTCTCTGCAAAAGAAAAGCAAGGGTCAGCATTTTAATATTATTAAATCAAAACCTTAATGTTCATTATATGTCGACTTTATTTCTTTTGACACGTGTCGTGATAACACGATGCTTTCCTCCAGCTATTTTCTATTTTGGCCTCTTTGTCTCTTTTGCCGCGAAACCGCGACATGTCGCGATTTTGCGACATGTCACAAAATCGTGACATTCCCTTGACTCTGTGTTGCTTGTTGCTATGTCTACCATGAAACCGTGATGTGTCACAATTTTGAGACATCTCATGATTTTGTGACATGTTGCAAAATCGTGACATCCTCTTAGCTTGGCGCTTCTATTTTCTCTTTTGTCATGAAAACGTGACATCTTTTGCACTTGGCACTTCCGTTGCTTTGTGTCACGATTTCACGATGTCATGAAATCGCGACATCGTGATTTAATGACACCTCCTTCGCCTTGGGCTCTCTCTTCTCTGTCGTGTCACGATTTCATGACACGGCCATGCCTTAGCTTCTTTTCTCTCTTGCTACTGCGAAACCGTGAAATGTCACGATTTCATGACATGTCGCGAAATCGTGACGTTTTCTGCCCTTGGTTCCTTTTTGCCTCATGCTGCCATGAAATCGCAACATGTCACGATTTCACATGTCACGAAATCACAATTTTTTCTGCCCTTGGTTCCTTTTTGCCTCATGCTGCCGTGAAACCGTGACATGTCGTGATTTCACGACATGTCGCGAAATCACGATGTTTTCATCAAGTCTTGCATTCATCCAAAATGTGTCGCGATATCGCGACGTTTTTATCACTTGCACTTGTTTACCAAAACCCGTCACGATATCGCGACATTTTTAACAAGTTTTGCTTTTGACCAAAATACGTTGCGATATCATGACGTTTCCAAAAACGGAAATGTCGCAATATCACGATGTTTTCAAAAATGGAAATGTCGCGAAATCACGCTGCTTTTATTACTTAGCAAAATTTCTAGAAATAGTAGGTTGGCTCTAATGAATTTATCTATCTGTATTCTGCATTTTTACATATCAGTGAAAGATTTTCTTTACTCAGAAAATATTCTAACATTTGAAAAATGAATTCTAAAATAAATCAAAGCCAGATGCAAGCCTACTTGGATATTTTAATATAAGCAAAACTTGAAGAAGAAAGAGGCAAGCAAAAATTTAGAATTAAAACCTGAAAAACATCAAGAGGGTCCTTACTGCAAAATGAAAGCTCAATATTTTCAAAGGATGGAAATTCATTTTTCAGTGGGGGAATGTTGCTTCTCAACAATTACCTTTATCTTTTCTAGATCTACTATGCTTCCCTCAACAAATATGATATGTCCTAGATATTTTACTTTTGGAACATAGAAATCGCTCTTTTTTAAGTTCCCATATAGCTAATTCTCTTTTAGCAATTCTAGAACAATTTTGAGGTGCTTTTCAAGTTATTTCTTATTCTTGGAGTAGATTAAGATGTCATTTAAGAATACAAGGACAAACTAGACTAGATACCTCTTGAATATGTTGTTCATTATATTTATGAATGCAGTTGGGGTATTAGTTAGCCCGAAGGTCGAGACGATATACTCATAGTTCTGGTTTTGAAGGTAATTTTGTGAGTGTCCTCCTCACGCATTCTTAGTTTATGGTACCCTAAATTTAAGTGAATATTTGTGAAGATTGTAGCATCTCTTAATTGGTCAAATATGTCCTCTATTCTAGGCAAAGAGTACCAATTTTTTATTATCACTATGTTGATCATCCTATAATCAATACAAAGTCATAGCAAATCATCTTTCTTTGTAATAAATAGCACCAATACACCTCAAGGTGATACACTAGAATTTATAAACCCATTTTCCAATAGCCCTTGAAGTAGCACCTTTAATTATTGCATTTCTATAGGGTTCATCCTATAAGGAGCTCTATGAATAGGCTCTAATCCTAGCATTAAATCAATTATGAAGTTAAACTCGTGCATAGGATGAAGTCTAGGTAGCTATTCAGGGAATACCTCTTAAAATTCTTATAGAATTGGGTGGTTTCCAAAAACATCTCTTTTCTATTCCTCCCTAACCTCATTGATTTTTACTCCAAAAATTATTCCTCCTTTATTAAGGTCCCTTTATTTGTTGCATAGAAGATAACAGTTGGGGTTTCAATAATCCTTGGTTACTATGGATCCTTACTCTTCCTTTGAATTCTTCTAAAAAATCTAACCATCTATCCTGGAAGTTGATTAAGGCTTTATGAACCTATAATCAATCCATCCCTAGGATGAAATCAAAGGCATGTAATAGTACTACATATAGGCATCCTTTGTTTGACTCATTTTATAATGTGATCTCTACCATAAGGAAACATTGATCCATAGAGTAGGTTTACCCAGAACCATACTCAACCTTCCACCCATATTTTAAATACCTTGGCATTTTTAGCACATCCCTGGTTATTTTAGAAGAAATAAAACTATATAAAGCTCCACTATCGATTAAATTTTTAACTTCTATATTGAAAAACTTACCCTTCATAAGCACTGGTGTAGCTTGTCCCTCAATATTCCAATTTCCAATGGCTACATAAATTTTTTGAGTAGGCTCCCTTACCTTGGTATTGGATGAGCTCAACCCAGGTTGGTGAGGATGCATAATGAGATCCTCCACAATCATAGAAACTACTTTTAGGTCATAGACGAGTTATCTATTTTTGATCCCTTGTTTTACTTGCCAGGACTGAACTTAGTAGATTTTGTGGTTGGGGTCTCCTATTGAAATTACTGTCATTTATCCTTTAATCGTTCCTTTTGAACTTCCCCTAGTTTTTTCCATTCCTTATTTAAATTTTTTTTTAATTTTTGCCCTTTTTTTCTTGCTCCTCTTCCCACTTTAGAAAGCCTTGGATATTTCTTTCCCTAAGTGCCTACTACTCCTTTCTAGATAAAAGGACATACTTGAACTAAAATTGGGTTTTTTCCTTCTTTGCGAGGTCATAAGCCTTTTGAAGTGTCTTACGTTCGATAAAATCTACTTTATCTTATCCTATTTTCTAACCCAAGGATAAAATTATGAATCCTCTTCTTTTCATCATATGTTGGCACATACTTAATCAACTTTACCAGCTTTCTATAATACACTTCCATAGGCCTCATCCCTCGCCAAATTTTGGTAAACTCTTCAAATTTTAATGCATAAAAATGCTTAGTAAGTAACCTTTTCTTGAAAATTCCAATAAAGTAATTCCTCTTTAGGTTGACAACTTGGATATTCAATTCTTATGAATAGGTTTCCCACCAATCCAAAGTAGCCCCCTCAAGATTAGTTGTAGCCGAAACTATTCAAATATCAAGGGAGTAGTTCTTTATTGTAAAATAGATCTCTAATTCTCTTAGCCAAGCTTTGATCATATCTCCTTCCCCTTCTCCATCAAATTTGGAGGTGTGAATGTTCTTAAAATTCTTTGCCAACTCCTTTTCCAACAAGGTTTTAGCCTCCTATTATTCTGTGGTTAGTTCATTAAATTCATAGACCTCTATAATTTTAGCCAATAAATCTTTATTCCCAAAGGTTTCCATAATCTAGTTCATCTGATCTTGATTGATGTGTGGTGAGGTTCTCTACATCCCTATTAGAGTTACCCAAGGTTTCTCTTGGCTTTCATTCCTCGACATTATTTTATTGTGTTCATCTAGTTGAAGGAATATCCCCTCTTTCATCAGTTCCATTTATCCTAATATCATCCAAAAGATAATATTAGCTTATTGCTTCACCATAATTCACTACCAACTCAAATATTAGTTGAAATCACCACTTTTATTCCATTAGAGACAATGTTGTAATCTATAAATAAACCACACTAAAAGCCACACTTACTAATTGTAAGGTGTTGGTAGCTTTAACAAATACTTATGGGGATTAATCTCCCCTTATTCTTTATATTATAGCACAACAAGAAGATCTAGCCCCTCATGCTTAGATCTTTGATACCAAATGTAACAAACCAAAATATAAGAAATTATTTTTTGTACAACATACATACAAGACTAAACAACAATACAAATAATGCTAAAAACCGCCATAAGAGACTATACAGATCTAAGTTAACCCTAAATTCAATTATCTATCCTTATCAACACCAACCTTCTATCTAGCATCTAATTTAGGATAAGTTTATCTCCATACCATGCACACACCAATTTGTGTAGGTATACTATGCACATTGCAACAACTATAACCTCATTCTAGTTAGGGTTAGCTTATATCCTTCAACCATTCGAAGGATATGTTCATATTTTTACATCACATAAACCAATATATGTGAGTATTGGAGAGTACAAAAAATAGACCACTCATATTATAAATATAATGGGGTAGCCCAATCCTTTCATGAATATTTACTTCATTTCTAAATAGCTAGGAGGTGCAAGTCAAATAGTTTGTTTATCTAAGCTAAGTTTACCTAATTGACCCTAAGGGATCCCATAATCCCTTAGGATATCCTACTCTATTGACACATAACACTCTAGACATCAAAGAATCAACATCAAAGAGAAGAATTTAAATCCATCAACTAAGCAAGCATGTAATAAAGATACAAATAACATAGAAGATATAAATTTTAGGAAAAAAACTATCTAAATCATGTAAAATAAAATCTAACATCATTAATCATTAAGGTGAATCATAATTTATGATTAGGAGATAAATTTCCATTAGATAATAGTTATTAGATAGCTTGAGTATGGTAAATGAGTCCATACTTTTAAAGAATAATATTACATAAATAGCTAAACAATAGTTGCTCTAAAAATGTTTCACTCATATCCTAAGTAAATATCTATCTAGGACCTTGATGTTCTCTAGGTCCTTTAGCTTATACATAGCTCATTTATGGTAGTAAGGGGCTAATATAGTTCATGAAACTATGAATTATGCATCTACTAGATGATCAATTAATCTAGTTCATATAACATGCCAAATTGCAACTATACAATCACCAATGAGTATTTATAGATAATTCATTCAATCAACTAAGAAAGTCATCATTTGTTTCATCATGAGCATTATTTAAAGAGATTAAAAGATCCATGATTGAATATAAGAAACCTCCCAAAATGATCCTCATCTAATTAAATTATCTTAAAACATCTCCCTAACTAACTAGGGTCCCATAAACCCTGATTAATAAATTACTTAACAACCACTTTATTTAGCTAACTAGGGACCCATAAATGCTAATTAACTAAATACTTATTATTCATTTTCTCTAGCTAACCAGGGCACCATAAATCCTAATTAAATAAATACTTATTATTCATTTTCTCTAGCTATTTAGGCCCTCATAAACCCTAATTAACTAAATACTTATTATTCATTTTATCTAGGTAACTAGGGTCCCATAAACCCTAATTAAATAAATATTTATCACTCATCATATATTCTTAAAACATATCTTTCATAAACCATTAATTCAATACATTCCTTGCAAATCAATTGATTCAAACATTCCTTTATAAAATAATTAATTTAAACATAACTTCAAAAGAAATCAATCAATTTAAATATTTCTCTATGAACTAATTATTTCAAGAATTTCTTTATAAACTAATTAGTTTAAACATTTATTTATAAACTAATTAGTATACACATTTCTTTAAAAATCAATTAATTTAAAGATGCAACCCCACCAAGAACCCAACACCAAAATTGGTTTGATTTCAGGTAAGCCTAGCTCTAGGTTAAAGATTTAACAAAAAATAATCTTAGACCTAAGGACGAGGATAGAATTGGTCAACATTACTATATAAGGCAAGGGTTAGATCCATGGTCCAAAAAAATCGATGAAAACTCACCAAACACAGATAAAAAACAAAAATAAGGTGAAATTGACCAACATGTGAAACCTCAACAACATACTCCATGATATAACAACCACAAGTACCCCAACCATGATCATGAGTCATGGTAAAAGGAGTATGAGATCCTAGTCTCCTATATACCTTCTTTTGGCATGAGCATACCCCATGTTGGATAGTGCTCACAGAATATCATGAAGGCCTTTCACTTGAGTGTGCCATACATGAACAATCTACACGGTGCTCAAGGACAACCATGGGAGGTCTCAATCCTCCATCAATACTGGTACACAACACTTAAGGTTCTTAGGTAAAGCGAGATCCATTATAGGAGGTCCTAGGTTCATTTGAAAAAAAAGAAACTTATTGGTAATTTCTAACTCTAAATTCAAGGACTAGGACAAAGAGACTTAGGCAGATAACAACAAAGGTACTAAGAAAAGATACGATTGGTATTAATTACCTTTTTATGTAATGAAGAATTATTTAAATCTTGTGGATTGGTATTGCTTTGAGTATGGAAATTTATGATCTTATTTTGAGTGGAGATTTTAAATGTTGTTTTTATTGCTATATTGGAGATGGTTGTTATTATGTTTCCATTGGCTAGTTGAGTTTTATGTTGATTCTAGAGCTTTGTTTTATCTTGTTAATGCATAAATATTGATGAGAAGTTTTATGTTTCAAGTCTTTCTAAGAGCTTAGTTCATGGTTAAGAGGAGTTTTCCTTATGCTTTTCATTTGATCTGGATAATGTAATGTATTTTTATGCTTATTTTCTTTGTTTTAGTTTTGTTGTGATCTTGGAGTTATCTATTCTTAGGGTGGATAGAATTTCGTTTTGAGAAAAATGAAACCCAATATTGGAAGGAGTTGTGTGAATGCAATAGATATCTAGTCAAGAGTCCTAGAAGGAGTTGTGAGAATGCAATAACTAGGATGTCATGAACCTAGAAGGAATTGTGTGTATATAATAGTCAGGGTACTTATGAGCAGTCACATCTTGATGAAATAGGATCAAGTGTGTGGGTAAACCTATTCATAAGACAATAGTGGTGACCCTTGATTGCATAGGATTAATAGATCATGTTAGTTGTAATTTAAGTAGCAATAAAATTAGTTAAACCACAAAGGAATAGTAAGTAAAAACTAAGGATCTACATTGAATAATATTTCTAGGAGAAGCTACAATCAGGTTAGGGAGTTGGTGCTTCTATGTAAGTGTTATGGGCCTTAAAGGGTAATCCCTACATCATGGCCACATGGTCCTATATTGATAGGGGTATAGAAAAGGTGGGGGGACCACTTATGTCATCCTTTTAAACATGTAGGTTTAGTAATGTGAACCCCAAAAGACATGAGTTGACCTCTCCTATCTATTGAGTGTCATCTACACTGACTTGAAAACTCAAATGTTATGAAGCTTTGTATAATGAAATAAAATTATTAAGGGTGATCCCTTTAAGATCCTATAATTGTAAGTGCTCTAAAATAAATGGTTTGGTAGTTTTTGGGTTATTACAGTTGGTATCAAAATTCTAGGTCATAGGACTAGAAGCTTTTGTGGGATGTGCATGGGTTGAGCCTTGACTTGATGTGCAACTTTGGGTTATACCCTTGTAGAAAGGTAGGGGTGACCCTAGAAAGATATTTGAGATTTTTAGTTCATGAGTAGAATGAAGCTAGAAAAATTAAGTACAATTGGGAAAGAATTGTAACTTATCTAATTTTCTTGTGTGAATAGGATATGACACTTGTTCAAAAGGGAAGTTCATCGAATAAAACCAAAATAATTATACCATAGGGTAATATTGTATAGAAGGTAGGATGAAATTTAGACCCTATTATAAGACTAAGAAATAAAAAACTTTGGGTAAGGGGCCTAAGGCAACGAAAAATCCAAAAATAAATATTGGAGGAACATCAAATTTTGATAGAGGAATAGAAGATATTTCCTCCTTGGTAAAATTATTATAGGAGTGACTAGAACAACAATAAAAGTTAATAGAATATTTGGTCAGTAGAGAGGGTAACACTAGAAATAAAGAGGGTTGACAGGAAGAAAATATTATTCAAAGGAGCCAAGAGGGTAGAGTCTAAATTGAGGCTAAGTTAGCAAGATATATTAAGGGTATTGTAGGCCCAAAAATGGCCACAAACTAGGAAAATTTTGCAAATTTTGACTAAGTAATGGAAGTCTTCATTTTGCACACTTCACAGTATATTTTAGAGTGGATTCGCAATAGGAAGAATGAGCCTGCATGATACTTAATCATTTTTTGTACGTTGGAGCCATTTCAGAGGATTTCCTTCGTTATTGATCTTGGATTGGCGACGTGTCACGAATCTGTAAAAGTATTCAAGAGGAGATGACATCAGTAGCAAAAAAGTGCATATTGGTGACCGCTCGATATTTTGCACGCTTCACAAGTGGCTAAGTGTTGGGATAGCCGATTTTGAATAACACATAGAGTATCTCTGTCTGGAATGGTGACAAGGTAGATTATGGATAACGAAGTAGATGCGGATTTGTAACAAAAGGTGATTGTGACTAACTTCCTTCCAAAATTATGACAAAGGAATGTTTTACAGAATGGATGAGTTACTTTGCACTGTGAAGGGTTCGGATTGAAGATCACACACCAATACACTTGCTCATATCGGAATGGATCTTACGAATTAGTGAATGTCATAAATTTTTTTAAGCAAATTAGTGAATGTTTTAGAAATATGAATGAAAAAGAGTGGATTTGATACTGCTTAGATTTTAGGTCATTTGGAACTCGGATTGGTGATTTCATAGTTTTTAATACAAAATGATTATGTCACCATCGTTTTATAGCAAAATGGCATTGTGTTCTCCCTGCCATTTTAATAAGCTTGTATCAGAATGAATCTGAACCATACGATGAGGGAGATCAACGGTGGAGATTATGTCAAAGAACCTAAAGTATTTAAAAGAAAGTCTTCACCAAGGTTCAAGACAAAAAGTTGGAGAGGAAGCTGAAGCATCAAGGATCTTTAATAGACAGAACCTGAAGCGGTTATGAATCAACGACAATGGATGGCTTCCAATAAGTATCAGTGATGATGTATAATCTCTAATGGTTGTAACTCCAGTTCATGCCGAAGGACCAACAAGTTGTAGAAGCTTTGAGCTACCATGGTAGATCACTTTCAGAAGATTTCCTGAAGGGTGCACCAGTAAACAGATGCCAACATGAACTCTATACTGCACTGTAAATTTTGATTTTTGTAATGTTCCTTGTAAATTTAATTTCTACAAAACTATAAATAGATGTCGAACCCTCATTTTTTAGGTTTGGCTCTAGTGTGTTTGTTTGTGCTACTATAAATATTCCCAAGAGCTAATAGAAGGAGCATTACACTGATATTCACCTTAAAATTTGTATCTTCATGCTTGATATCAAAGGTTCTATTTATTTAGTTGTATTTCTATGAATACTTAAGTGGTTAAACTATGCCAAATGAATGGATTACTAGTTGTTAAAGTAATTGAAATCTACTTCTAAGATTATTCTTTATTGTTAGAAAGTGAATTTCTATAGAATCTATATATTAGTGAATTCTGCTATTTGGATTACTATTGTGTAGATATTGAAATCTCTATCTACAATATTTCTCTATTGTGCGTTAATGAATGAAGAATCATCTAAATTGAGATAATGTTAGTTTGAGTATGTGCCTCTGTGTTAGTTTTTTGGATCTATTTATTATGGTACAATGTTATTAGCCTATCTGTCCCTTATTGTTCATATTTATCTAACCCTAACCCTTTCTTACCCTAATCTTCAAACCCTAAGTGAGCTTAATTGTGTCAACACCTTGCATAAGTTGATAAGGAACCAACCTACTTTGGAGGTTGGATTGAAAACCCTATTTTGGTCCATCCAATGTTGAGTGTGTTGAGCAAGGTGTTGCAAGAGTTTTGTCATTGTTGTCAACACAAGCAGTTAGATCTAATGATGCAGTGGACAGGCAGTTCAGAAGTCATTCAGATGCAGAGGATAGAAGTTCAAAGGTTATTCAGAGCATGGACAGTGAGTTTCCAAGAAGACCATAGTTGCCTATTTGCAAAAGATCAAAGAAAAAGACAAGTAAGAAAAGTGTCGCGATATCGCGACATATTCAGCAGGCAAGAAAAACTGTCGCGATTTCGTGACATGTTAGAGGAGAGAGAAAAAGCAAGCAAAATTGTCATGATTTCGTGACATGGCCGAGGAGAGAGAAGGCGCAAGGAAAACTGTCGTGATTTCGTGACATGTTGGAAGCAGAGAAGGCAAGGAAGAAAACTGTCGCGATTTCGCGACATGTTTGGAGAAAAAGCGCTAAGGAAGAAAACTGTCATGATTTCATGACATGTTTGGAGAAAAAGCGCTAAGGAAGAAAACTGTCATGATTTCGTGACATGTTCGGAGAAAAAGCGCTAAGGAAGAAAACTATCGCGATTTCGTGACATGTTTGGAGAAAAAGCGCTAAGGAAGAAAACTGTCGCGATTTCGTGACATGTTCGGAGAAAAAGCGCTAAGGAAGAAAACTATCACGATTTCGCGACATGTTTGGAGAAAAAGCGCTAAGGAAGAAAAGTCGCGATTTCATGACATGTTCGGAGAAAAAGCGCTAAGGAAGAAAACAGTCACGATTTCGTGACATGTTCAAAGAAAAAGCGCCAAGGAGGAAAAGTGTCGCGATATCGTGACATGTCAGGTTTTTGCGACCCGAAGGGAAAAAAAGCGCCAAGGAGGAAAAGTGTCGCGATATCGCGACACGTCGAGTTTTCATGACCCGAAGAGGAGAGAGAAAGCATGGAGGCAAAAGTGTCATGATTTCACATGTTTCGGTGTCACCGGTGCAAGCCGAGAAAAGGTTGAGAAAGTGAGGAATGTCGTGATTTCACGACAGAAGTGAAGATGACGTCAACAATAGTTAAAAGTGTCACGATTTCATGACAAAAATGTAGTTAAGAAGACAAAGGCCAAAAGTGTCATGATTTCGTGACAAACATAAGAAGGCGTACGATTATAAAAGGTGTCGTGATATCACGACATGTTGTAGTTTCACGATGAAAGCTACGGAAAGTTAGAGGCGATTGAAGCCGACAAAGTTGAATCTAAGCCAACAAATTTAGGGTTTTGCAGTCGACGAATATTAGGGTTTTGCAGCCGACGTTCTTTAGGGTTACAACCGACTATAGTTTAAGTTTTGTTCTTGAAATTTAATCTATAAAAGGAGGGTTGTTTCGAGTTTGATGAATAGATTTTTGCGAAGAAAAATTTGTGCAAGTGAAGTCCGTAGGTGAGAGAGTGAGTGTGTCGATCTAAGTGCGAGTCATATCGAATCGATCAGAGTGCGAAGCAAAAGCGCATAGGAGCAGAAGCGATAGTTCATTTGTGTCAAAGCGAAGTGTGCGAGGTAGTTGCACAGAAGCAGACTGGTGGTGCGAAGCATTTGCACAGCAGAAGCAGAGTACACAGAAACAGCAGACAGGGTGCAAAAAGTGTGAAGGTATTTTTTTGTATTTTTCTTGAAGTCCAAGTTGGAGCTTGGCATAAGGGGTTGGTGCTCCTTCCAGTAGGTGCTAGTGAATTAGGGGTTGGTGCTCCTTTCTGTTGGTGCAGAAAAATTGAGGGGTTGGTGCTCCTTCCAGTTGGTGCTGGTAAATAAGTTGTAAAGTTGTTGCTTTGCAAAGGCTGGATTTGGATGGTAGTCCAAGCAGTCATTTTTGAGGAGTAGCCACATTGGTGAACCTCGTTAAAATCTTGTGTTGTGTGATGCTCTCTTATTAACTTGCTATATCTGGTTTAAGTTTGCTTTATTTTAGCTTTAAGTATTGCAAGTTTAAAGTTTTAAAAGATCACACTGATTCACCCCCCCTCTCAGTGTCACTGTAAGTGTAACAATTGGTATCAGAGCAAGGTTCCTGAACAGGCTCAAACAGCTAGGGTGATCTTGGAAGTGACGCAATGGCAGGTGGTGAAGGGTTCTCCTCAAACAAAGCACCATTGTTTGATGAAACTAATTATGCGTTCTGGAAAATCAGAATGCAGACATATCTCCGTGCTTTAGGATTTGATATCTGGAGTGCAGTAGTTAATGGTTATACAGCTCCCGTCACTGCTCCAACCGATAGCACTGGTAAAAAGGCATTTGAAAATGACTCTAAAGCAAAAAATGCCATCATGTGTGGATTAGTGGACAGTGAGTTGGTCAAGATCATAAATTGTGAATCAGCAAAAGATGTATGGGACAAACTAGAAAATATTTATGAGGGAGATGACAAGATCAAGGAAGCCAAGCTTCAAACACATCGAGCTCAATTCGAATCATTAAAAATGACCAACGATGAGAACATAGAAGCCTTTATGCAGAGAGTTAATGGAATCACTAATTCAATCAGAGGTCTCGACGAAGATCTGGATGATGCTACTATCATGAAAAAGGTATTAAGATCGCTTCCCCAAAGGTTTGATTCTAAAGTCTCAGCCATAGAAGAAGCTAAAGATCTAAATCACTTCAGTATGGATGAGATGCATGGTTCCCTGACTGCTTATGAAATGAGAATAGGAAGATCCAATCCCATAGACAGAGAAGCAACATTCAAAGCCCTAAAAGGTAAAGACACAAAACAAGAGTCTGAAGAAGAAGAAACTTCGGATGAAATGGAAGCGAATTTTGTCAGAAAACTAAGAAAGGGAAAAGGAAAATACAGAGGAAAGCTTCCTTTCAAATGTTTCAACTGTGGGGGCATTGGACACTTTGCTACCAAATGTCCTCTCAATGAGAAGAACAAAGGTGAGGAAGCATCTCATCAAGAAAGAAGTGAATGGAGGAAGAAGACAAACTTCAGAAAGGGCAACTTCAAAAAGAAAAGTTTCATCTCCAGAAATGCAAATTCTTCAGAGGACAGCTCTAGTGAGGATTCTGAAGAAGGAACAGGTGAAGCTCTATTCATGGCATTTGAAGTAGAAAAATCAGAAGAGGTAGAAAAATCAGAGAAGAGAGAAGGAATGAACTCTAAAGCATGTGTTGAAAAACCTGAGGCTAAAGTTGATCTAGAAGGTGAACTGGTTTCTGCTCTTGTAGAATGGAAATTTGAGAAAAGAAAGAATTATAAACTTTCAAGAAAGCTTGAGGATGCAAACGACATTATAACCAGTTTAAAAATACAGATAGAAGAATACAAGAAAATGTCCGAAGATCTTGAAGTTCAGATAACCATGAAGATCGATTACTGCTACAAACTAGAAGAAGAAAATGTTGGTCTACGAATGCAGATACAAGAGCTGGATCAAAAAATTAGCTGCCATCACAAACGTGAAGAAAGTTCAAAGAAGCTGGATAAAATCTTAAGCGATCAACGACCTGCAGGCATCAAATTTGGTCTGGGCTTCGTTGAAGGAGAATCATCAAATGGACCAAAAGCCAGAAATGTTGAAACTATAAGGAGTGAAGATGAGAAACAGGCTGATGAAAGAAAAACAAATCATGCAAAAGAAAGCAGTAATGCCAGGCCCGAAAGGAGAACCGACAATGATGGCTTTACCAAGGTCACAAATCAAAGAAGAAGAAGATCTATGGTTCCTACAACAACCTGGCAAAGACCATCCTTCAGGTTCAATCATTACTTTTCTGGTTTCTGTTTCAAATGTAATGGTTATGGGCATAAAATTGTAGACTGCAAGTATAATGTAGGACCAAGAAGCTTCATTAGTAGAAATGCTTTTGCACCTCTAACAAATTATGCAGTAGAATGTTTTAACTGTCACAACTATGGGCATATTGCAAGAAATTGTCGTAGTACCTCTGTTTCAAATCAACCTCAGAAAAGAAAGTTTCAACCACATAGGACAAGGCAAAATAGAAAATTTTCTGAAAGATATGCAAAAGATACTGAAAAAGGAAAGTCCAAACTAGAGCCCAATACCACAGTCAAAACAGAGTGGAAACAGAAAGAACAGCTTAGGGAAGAAAAGGAATCCTTAATAGTACAGACAACTTTCAAGGCTCAGAATAAATGTGTACCATGGATTCTTGACAGTGGATGCTCAAGTCATATGACAGGTGATAAACAAAAATTTGAAAAACTACAGAAATATGAGGGTGGCTCTGTGAAGTTTGGAAATAATGATGGAGCCAAGATAATAGGAAAAGGATCTATCAAAATTAGTGATGGGAAAATCAAGTCAGAAGAAGTTTTATTTGTGGATGGTTTGAAACACAACCTGTTAAGTGTCAGTCAAATCGTGATAAAGGACATGAAGTAGTCTTCAAGAAGCAGGGTTGTGAAGTCAGAAAAACAAACAGTGGGAAATTGATAGCAACTGGTTCAAGGACGTCTGGAAACCTGTACACTCTCTCAAAAACTTTAGAAGGTACGTGTTTCATTGGACAAGAAGAAGAGAACTGGCTGTGGCACAAGAGGCTTGGACACATAAGTTTCGATAATTTGGTGAAAATCAGCTCGAAACAAGCAGTGAGAGATATTCCAACCATTAAAAAACCTTCAAATAGTATTTGTGCTTCATGTCAGAAGGGAAAGCAAACCAGAGTCTCATTCAAAACAAAAGAGTACCACACTAGCAAGCCTTTGGAACTTATTCATACAGACTTATGTGGACCCATGAGAACACAAAGCATAAATGGTGACAAATACTTTATGCTGTGTATCGATGATTATTCCAGAATGACATGGATATTTTTCTTAAAGAATAAAACAGAAGCTTTTGAAATGTTCAGATCTTTCAAACATCTAGTTGAGAATGAAACAAGAAAAAGGATCAAATGTTTACGATCAGATAGAGGAGGAGAATTCATTTCAGATGAATTTATAGAATACTATGAAAAACATGGGATCAGGAGACAATATTCAGTAGCTAGAACTCCCCAGCAGAATGGTGTAGTAGAAAGAAAGAACAGAACAGTACAGGAAATGGCACGTACTATGCTGGCAGAAAACAAAATAGCAGACAAATTCTGGAAAGAAGCAGTCCACACTGCAGTATACATCCAAAACAGATACATGTTAAGAACTCATGAAAGCAAAACACCTTATGAGTTGTGGTTTGGTAGAAAAGCCACAACAAAACATCTCAAAGTGTTTGGCTGTAAGTGTTACATCAGAAAAAACTGATGATAACCTTGGGAAGTTTGAAAATAGAGCAGATGAAGGGGTTTTTGTTGGGTATTCTTCAAAAAGCAAAGCTTACAAATGCTACAACAAGAGACTCAAGAAAATTGTGGACAGTGCCGATGTTAAATTTGATGAAGGTAGGAAACGAATAGCTAACTTTGAAGAAAACTACCCAATCTATGAAGAAGTCATTGAAGGAGATGAGGTGAATGAAACAGAAAATAAACCTACACTTGATTCAGATGACTTAATCGATGACTCAGAGGTGCAAGAAAACAAGAAATTCAAAACAGGCAGCTGGCAGAAAAATCACCCAAGAGATCAAATAATTGGAGATCCCACAGCTGGTGTTCAGACAAGAAGGAAAGTAGTAAGTAATTACTCTCTTTTATCCAGCATTGAGCCCAAAAATATAGCTGAAGCAAGCAAAGATGATAGCTGGATGAATGCAATAAATGAAGAATTAGATCAGATTGAAAAGAACAAAACTTGGGAATTAGTACCTAGACCCGCAAATAAGAATGTAATCGGCACCAAATGGATATTTCGAAACAAATTAAATGAAGACGGACAGGTCATTAGGAATAAAGCTAGACTGGTTTGTAAAGGCTATGCACAGGTTGAAGGCATTGATTTTGAGGAGACTTTTGCTCCAGTGGCCAGACTAGAAGCAATCAGAATGTTTCTAGCCTTAGCAGTCCATAAGAACTTCAGAGTTTATCAGATGGATGTAAAATCAGCCTTTTTAAATGGGAAACTTGAAGAAGAGGTCTATATTGAACAACCAGATGGTTTTCAAATTAGTGAAGATCCCAACCTTGTCTGCAAATTAAAGAAAGCTTTATATGGATTAAAACAAGCACCACGAGCATGGTACGCACGGCTAGATAACTATCTCTCTCAACAGGGGTTCAAGAAAGGTTTGGTGGACAGTAATCTGTATGTCAAAACAGAAAGTGGGCATCTCATTGTTCTTGTTGTTTATGTAGATGATATCATATTTGGCAGCAACAAAGATGAATCTTGTAAAGACTTAGCAAATAAGATGCAGAAAGAATTTGAAATGTCTATGATTGGTGAACTGTCTTACTTTCTTGGGTTACAAGTTAATCAAAATGAGAAAGGCATATTCATTTCCCAAATCAAATATGTGAAAGAGATGCTAAAAAGGTTCACAATGGAGGACTGTAAGCCAGTCAACACTCCCATGACAACAGGCTACAAGTTGAGTAAAGAAGACAAATCTCCACCTGTAGATCAAACCATGTACAGATCAATGATTGGAAGCCTACTATATTTAACAACTACCAGACTTGATATTCTACAGTCAGTTTGCATGGTAGCAAGATTTCAAGCCAGTCCCAAAGAGACTCATGTGATAGCAGTAAAAAGGATTCTTCGGTATCTCAAGGGTACCATGGAGTATGGGTTGTGGTATCCAAAAGGTAAAGACTTCACTCTTATATCATATTCAGATGCAGATTGGGCTGGATGTGTAGATGACAGAAAGAGTACCAGTGGAGGTGCATTCTATCTGGGAGACAGATTGGTTGCATGGCACAGTAAGAAGCAAGAGTCAGTCTCTTTATCTACAACTGAGGCAGAATATATTGCAGCAACAACATGTTGTACACAAGTTTTGTGGATGAAACAAACTCTGAAAGATCTTGGCATTAATTTTAGTGAGCCAATATCAGTAAAGTGTGATAACACCAGTGCAATTAACATCTCCAAGAATCCAGTTATGCATTCACGCACAAAGCACATTGCCATTCGGTATCATTTTTTGAAGGAGAAAGTTGCAGAAGGAGAAGTTAAATTGGATTTTGTCCCAACCACAGAACAAGTAGCAGATATTTTCACAAAACCATTGCCCAAGGAAGTGTTTGAGTACCTTCAAAACAAATTGGGAGTGGTCACACTTCCCAAGAAGTGACTAGCTACAGGAATCACTTTCTCAGGGGGAGCATTTGAGTATTTGACTATTCTTTTGCTCATGATCATAATTTGTGCTAAGTGCAACAAATTATGCCTGAGAATTATGTGTATGGACTCAGGGGGAGTCTGCAGTAGCCCTTTGGTATTATTGACAAAGGGGGAGAAGAGTTACAAGAAATTTCACAAGTGTTGCCAACAATTCCAAAGGGGGAGATTGTTGAGCAAGGTGTTGCAAGAGTTTTGTCATTGTTGTCAACACAGGCAGTTAGATCTAATGATGCAGTGGACAGGCAGTTCAGAAGTCATTCAGATGCAGAGGACAGAAGTTCAAAGGTTATTCAGAGCATGGACAGTGAGTTTCCAAGAAGACCATAGTTGCCTATTTGCAAAAGATCAAAGAAAAAGACAAGTAAGAAAAGTGTCGCGATATCGTGACATATTCAGCAGGCAAGAAAAACTATCACGATTTCGTGACATGTTAGAGGAGAGAGAAAAAGCAAGCAAAATTGTCATGATTTCATGACATGGCCGAGGAGAGAGAAGGCACAAGGAAAACTGTCACGATTTCATGACATGTTTGAAGAAAAGTGCTAAGGAAGAAAACTATCGTGATTTCATGACATGTTTGGAGAAAAAGCGCTAAGGAAGAAAACTGTCGCGATTTCGTGACATGTTTGGAGAAAAAGTGCTAAGGAAGAAAACTGTCGCGATTTCGCGACATGTTCGGAGAAAAAGTGCTAAGGAAGAAAACTATCGCGATTTCATGACATGTTCGGAGAAAAAGCGCTAAGGAAGAAAATTGTCACGATTTCGTGACATGTTCGGAGAAAAAGTGCTAAGGAAGAAAACTATCGTGATTTCGTGACATGTTCGGAGAAAAAGCGCTAAGGAAGAAAACTGTCACGATTTCACGACATGTTTGGAGAAAAAGCGCTAAGGAAGAAAACAATCGCGATTTCGTGACATGTTCGGAGAAAAAGCGCCAAGGAGGAAAAGTGTCGCGATATCGCGACATGTCGGGTTTTCATGACCCGAAGGGAAGAAAAGCGCCAAGGAGGAAAAGTGTCGCGATATCGTGACACGTCGGGTTTTCGTGACCCGAAGAGGAGAGAGAAAGCATGGAGGCAAAAGTGTCACGATTTCGCGACATGTTCCGTTTCACTAGTGCAAGCCGAGAAAAGGTTGAGAAAGCGAGGAATGTCACGATTTCATGACAGTAGTGAAGATGACATCGACAATAGTTAAAAGTGTCGTGATTTCATGACAAAAATTGTAATTAAGCGAACAAAGGCAAAAGTGTCACGATTTCGTGACAAAGTCAAAAGAAGGCGTACGATTGTAAAAGGTGTCACGATATCATGACATGTTGTAGTTTCGCGAGGAAAGCTACAGAAGAGAGGCGGTTGAAGCCGACAGAGTTGAATCTAGGCCGACGAATTTAGGGTTTTGCACGACATTTTAGGGTTTTGTAGCCGACGTTCTTTAGGGTTACAGTCGACTATAGTGTAAGTTTTGTTCTTGAAATTTAATCTATAAAAGGAGGGTTGTTTCGAGTTTGAAGGAGTAGATTTTAGCGAAGAAAAATTTGCGCAAGTGAAGTCCGCGGTGAGCCGAGTGCGAGTCATATCGAATCGATCAGAGTGCGAAGCAAAAGCGCATAGGAGCAGAAGCGGTAGTTCATTTGTGTTGAAGCGAAGTGTGCGAGGCAGTTGCATAGAAGCAGCTGGTGGTGCGAAGCATTTGCACAGCAGAAGTAGAGTACACAGAAACAACAGACAAGGTGCACAAAGTGTGAAGGTATTTTTCTGTATTTTTTCTTGAAGTCCAAGTTGGAGCTTGGCATAAGGGGTTGGTGCTCCTTCCAGTAGGTGCTGGTGAATTAGGGGTTGGTGCTCCTTTTTGTTGGTGCAGAAAAATTGAGGGGTTGGTGCTCCTTCCAGTTGGTGTTGGTAAATAAGTTGTAAAGTTGTTGCTTTGCAAAGGCTGGATTTGGATGGTAGTCCAAGCAGTCATTTTTGAGGAGTAGCCACATTGGTGAACCTCGTTAAAATCTTGTGTTGTGTGATGCTCTCTTATTAACTTGCTATATCTGGTTTAAGTTTGCTTTATTTCAGCTTTAAGTATTGCAAGTTTAAAGTTTTAAAAGATCACACTGATTCACCCCCCCCTCTCAGTGTCACTGTAAGTGTAACAAAGTGTTGAGCTGTAGCTATCGGGTGCAAGCCTGGACAGAAAATAGGAAGATAGACAACCACAGTATTGAGTGAAAACTTGATGCAATTCAGTGCCCAACAATTTTTGGCACGTTCGATGGGACCAGTTCGCAAGGAACATGAAACCCATAAAATGAGTTATTGATTATCTCAACCCGAAGGAATCAAGATTTGGTGAATTGTCTTGACCTTGTAAGTGGAGAAGAGCAAGTTCACTTAGCGACTCCCTGGTTTTCAAAACCAAAAAAATAATTATCCCTTTAGACCAGTGCCCTTTCATGTATACCAGGTCTTTCAAAAGGAATAACCCTAATTCCTACTTTTACTATGAGTTACCTTACAAAGGGGTTGTTGTTGCCAGAATTTTAGATCAATATTTCCTCGAAGAGGAAGAGCCTCTGGAAGAAAATCCAATAGTTCCCCCAATAAGACCCACAATAGGAAATATGGCATATAATGCAACACCTAATAAGCCATTACAGAAGTATCCCAGCTGGAATATAGCTGGTCCTCTGAGATTAGCCCAGATGAATGCCATTCCCCAAGATTTATCTAAAGCCATTCCCACTTATGATGGATCTGGGAAAACAAATTATGAGCACTATCAGGATATCTTGAACCTAGAAGCAATTCACAACATAAAAGAAGAAGATATTATTGTAAGGATTCTAGCCCTATCCTTTAGAGGGAAGATATTACATTGGTTTAGAACTCTGGAAGATAATACCATCACTTATTGGCAAGCTTTAGTAGAGCCTTTTGTGGAAGAATTCAATGAATCTGCTGATCCCTTTTCCCTACTTAATCAGTTTACATCTATGCAAAAAACTCAGCAAGAAATTGTCTCAGATTTCAATTTGAGATTTAGTAGGACATGGAAAAGAATTCCCCCACAACTAGACCAGCTACATGTTTAGCCTATATGTATTATATCTGAGCTCTTGGATCAGAGCTTGGGCTGTAGACATAGCAATCAGGAGTAGAGACCTTCCCCCAAGTTTATAATGTAGTAGTCCATGCTAAAAACACCTTAATCAATGTCGAAAGACTCCCTCCTAAAACTATGCTACCTTATAGCACAGAAACCACTACTAGTCAGAGTCTAGTAGCCAAACCATCTTTCATAGATCCCATTTCTTTATCATCCCCATCTCCATAGATGAATGCAATCCCTCAACCAAGGTTGACACCCTTTGCAACTCCTTTTCCTCCCCTTCCCTCTCAACCATCTCAGGAGTTGTCTGCTATCCTTGATATACAAAATACCCTAAAAACCCTGAGTAATAGGATGAATTCCATGGAAAAGAGAGATTAAGAAAGATCACAACAGAGAATATTCCCATATGTGAACAAATATCAGAGGTTTGGTCCTAGTAATAGTACTGGGGTTAGAGTGAATGCAGCATATGAGGAGCCAGAATGTTCTTCAGATACTACTCTTGCAAATATCTGGTGTTTAGTATGCAATGATCCCCATGACTCATAGTCTTGTGTAATGTATCAACACCATGTTCAAAAAGCTATGGATCAAGCTAAAAGAAACCAAAAGGGAAGAGTTAATATGTTATGGCACCCTGATCAGATCATGGTTGGGAAAGAGCTTGATGAAGAAAACCCAATTGTTGTCATGACTAGGACTGGAAAGAAAACTTTACAAGTGGATCCCCAAAAAATGGGACAATTCCAAGTCCCTTCCCAAAAGAAAGTTGATCCCCTTTCTCAAAGCAGTAATACTTTCCCCATTCCTCAAGCTAAGGGAAAAGAAAAGACTGATAGTCTTCCTAAGAGACCAGAAAAAGAAACTAGAGGAGACCGAATGAGATCTAAAGATGAGGATCAAGAAAGACTCAGGTTTCCCTCCATTACTAAAAGATAAAGGTTGGAAGCTACCCAACAATATAAAATAAGATATGGGGAGCCAGAAAGAGGATTGGAGAGACTCTCCTTGACTAAATATGAATACAACATTGTTGAAGAGATGAAAAGGATCCCATCAAAAGCTAGTCTGTATGACACTTTGTTCATTCCCGGTTAGATTGACCTACTTAAAGCTTCCCTCAGTAAAAATCCCCAAAATAAGTTGGCCACTACAATCCTTAGTATGCCACCAAAAAAGAAAGAAATGGCACCTACTATTTTAAAAAATAAACCTCCTCCTTTCTATATATCCCTAAGAATGGAAGGTTGGGTGGTCTAAAATTGTATGATTGACTCAAGGGCATCAACTACAGTCATGCCTAAAGCAGTCTGTGAAGATATGGGTATGGAATATACCCGATCTTGTCTTAGAGTATTACAATTAGATGGGACACCTATCAAGACAGTGGGAGTCATTAAAGATGTACTAATGAGGTTGCACAGAGCCCCTGAGGTTACAATAGTGCAAGAGATAGTTGTGGTGGATTTGGAGCCCTATTTTGGATTATGTTTATCAAGAGAATTTATTGCAAAGCTAGGGGGATGTATGTACATGGATTATTCTAGCATGGTAATCCCTTTCAAAGGAAAGAGGATAAGGATAACACCTGAGAAACCAGTAGCTTATCATATTGAAAATATTGAAGAGGATATGTGCAATCTTAACCCCTTGGAAGAATTTGAGCTAGTGGAAAATATTGAAGATCTGGACATAGAGGATGAGTTGCCTTTCAAAGAAGACTATAGTCAGTTCGATACTGGTATGGGAACATATAGCATCTCAACTGAATCAAAAAGGAAAATCCTTGCTATATCCAACCAGTCTCTAAGAGAGAGAGAAACATGGGTCATGCACTTTGATGGTGCTAAATGCAAAAATGGTGCAGGAGCCGGTGTGGTCTTACAATCCCAATCAGAAGGCATAAATAATTTTGCTTACAGACTGACTTGGTCATGCACTAACAATGTTGCAGAATATGAGGTCTTGTGTCTCGGATTGATACAAGCAAAAAGTATGGGTATCAATATTTTGAACATATATGGTGATTCTGAATTGATAGTCCATCAGGTAAGAAACAGGTGCAACAGTAAGCACCACTACCTAAAAGCTTACAGAAATAGGGTATGGGATTTAATGGAATCATTTGATGCCCTGAATTTAAATTTTGTTCCTAGGGAGAAGAATACTCTGGATGATTCCTTAGAAACAAAGGGAGCTAACTTCAACCCTTCTGTGGACTTTGGAATCAAGAAGGCCAAGGGAATTAAAATAATTTTCAGACCTGCAGTACCAAACAAGCAGATTTTTTGGTAGGTTTTTGAAAGTGATGAACAAATAGTTGATTTTTTGGTGAGAGAAGCATGTCTCTCTACTATCCAAGAGGAATATTTAGAAGAAATTGATCAACAAGACATTATCCAACTAAGAAACAATCATATTCCAAGAGGGTTGGTCACCCTCGAAAGCTTGTTCGATAATGAGGACAGAAAGAAAATCAAAGCCATGAAGATCAACAAAAAAATCTATAAAGAGGTTGAAGTTGGTGTAGAAAAAAGGCTCAATGTTGGGGTCCGATGTTCACCGAAAGAAGCAGAAGATATCAAAGTTTTATGCTTGAAGTACCAAGACATTGTGGCTTGGTCATATGAAGACCTTAAGGTGTATGATAAAAAGGTCATCCAACATACCATTGAGCTAGAGCCTAATGCCAAGCCTTTTAGGTAAAAGCAAAGGCCTGTAAATCCAAGGATCGAGGCCATCATGAGAGAAGAAATTTTAAAGTTATTAAAGGCTAAGATCATATATCCAATAAAACATTCTACTTGGGTAGCCAACTTGGTACCCGTGAGGAAAAAGAATGGTGATATACGCTTGTGTGTAGATTTTAGAAATCTAAACCAAGCATCCCTTAAAGATCACTACCCCCTCCCTCAGATTGATCATATTTTACAAGTAGTGGCAGGGGCTGAGAGATTTTCACTACTAGATGGCTACTCTGGATACAACCAGATTTGGGTGAAATATGAAGACCAATATAAGACAACATTCACCACAAAATGGGGTACATTTTCCTACCAGAGAATACCTTTTGGATTATCCAATGCAGGAGCTACATTTCAGAGAGCCATGGACTATGCCTTTGGAGCACTGATCAACAAAGTTATTCTGATTTATCTAGATGATATGACTATGTTTTCCCATGATAAAAAGGATCATCTCTCACACTTAGAGCAAGTTTTTCAAAAGTGCAGAGAATTTGGCATCTCACTCAATCCAAAGAAATCATTATTTGCAGTCCATGAAGGAAAGCTACTAGGTCATGTGGTCTCAAAAGAAGGAATGGCCATAGATCTAGATAGAATAAGAGTAATTCTTGCTCTCCCCTTGCCTACAAATAAGAAGACCCTACAGTCTTTCCTGGGCCAAATCAATTTTATCAGAAATTTCATCTCTTATTTTGCATAGAAGGTGAGACCTATATCTGAATTACTCAAGAAAAATGTCGAGTTCAAATGGACTGAGGTCAGGAAACAAGCTTTTGAGATCATTAAGCAATCCATTGCAATAGCTCCAGTATTGGTAAACCCAGATTTTAGTAAATATTTTATTCTTTATGCATATGGGGCTAAAGAAAGTTATGCCTCGGTGCTCACTCAGAAATATGATCAAGGGGAAGAACATCTTGTGTTCTTTTGGAGTCAGACACTTCATGATTATCAAGTCAAATACAATTTTATTGAAAGACAAGTGTTTGTTGTGATGAAGTCACTGAAGAAGTTCAGGCAGTATTTGGTACAAAGCAAGACCCTGGTTTATGTGGTTCACCCAAATGTAAGAACTTTTATCCTGCAGGGTGATCTAGGAGATAAAAGAGCTGGCTGGATTACTAAGATCCAAGAATACGATGTGGAAATACATCCCACCAAGCTAGTGAGAGGTAGAGCCTTGTGCCAAGGGTTAACAAAAGTTGCAACTTTGATAGAAGTAATAACTTATCAAGCAGCAGAAGAAGATCAGGTGGAAATAGTGCAGACTATAGACTCTGATTGGATTGACCAGATGGTCAGATATTTCCAAATCGGAATATGCCCTCCCAATATAAGTGCATCCCAAAGGAGGAGATACAGGCTTCATGCTTTGAAATATGTATTACTACCAGAGGGCTTGTACAAAAGAAACTTGGATGGAATTCTTCTAAAATGCTTAAAGGATGATCAACAAAAAAGGGTCATGGAAGAGTTTCATGGAGGAACAACTGGTGGTCATAGCTCAGGCAGAGTAACAACTTTAAAAATCATAAGAGTTGGCTATTATTGGCCCACTATATTTACTGATGCTTTTAAAGTCACCCGGGCTTGTGACAAATGTCAGAGATATGTTGGAAGGACTAGGAATGCTTCATTCCCCCTCAAGCCCATTCAAGTTGAAGAGCCCTTTCAAAAATGGGGGCTAGACTTCATAGGGGTTATCAACCCTAATTCCTTAGTAGAACATAAGTTTATCTTAACTACCACATATTATCTCACCAGATGGGTGGAAGCTATCCCTACCAAGAAATCAGACCAAGATGTAGTAATCAACTTTATGGAAAATTTGATCTCAAGGTTTGGAGTTCCAGAAGCCTTGGTGAGTGACAACGGTCCAACTTTCATAGGAGCCAAGTATATTGATTTTGCTAGCAAGTATGGTATTACTCTAAAAAATACTTCAAATTATTACCCATAGGGGAATGGACTTGTAGAATCTACCAACAAGAACCTGTTAAGGATTTTGAGGAAATCACTTGAGGGTAACAAAAGAAGTTGGCACCTATTGTTGGACCAAGCTCTATGGGTAGACAGGATTACTATAAAAAATTCCATTAAGACTTCCCCTTATGCACTAGTATATGGACAAGGAGGTAGTATTACCAATTCATTTGGAGATCCCAACACTTAGGCTTGTTGATACAGAAGAAGAGTCAGAGGAAGATCCTGTGAAAACTAGGTTGACACATTTGCTGCAATTGGAAGAGAGTAGAACTCAGGCATATGACAATTTTCAAAAGCATTCATCAGACATCAAAGCATGGTTTGATAAGAAAGCCAGATTCAAAAAATTCCTTGTTGGAGATGCAGTTCTTAGATGGAATGTTGATAAAGCAAAGCCAGGCAAACATGAAAATTTTGATTCATTTTGGGATGGTCCTTTCAGAATAGCAGAAGCCAAGGAGTCTAATGTATTTTAACTGGAAGATCCGGAGGGAAATATACAACCGATTCCGGTAAATGGTTTTCACCTCAAACTCTACTATATGTAAGGGAGTGAGTTTACTGTAACATATGTATATACATTGTATAAATATTTCCCCTCCTTTTTGCACTTTGTACTTTAATTTCTTTCTGCACTTTGTAAATCAGTTTTCTTCTAAAAAATCTTGAAAAAATAAAAAAATTGTAAGAATGGCTAAGTGTGAGCCAAGTACACAGCGAAGTTCCATTCCGCACTTAATTCTATGAGAAATATTCCAAAGTGGTGCGCACTCTCGAATCCGCATCAAAATACATTAGATCCCTATGGAATGGCGTAAAGGTTTCTACCCTGCACTAAAGAAGAGCTAAAAGTGTTCCCAATCTGGGGACCTTCCAAAGCTAAGAAAAGTTAGAGCAAAATCAAGACGGAGATTCGTGCATCAAATTTTCTAAGTGTCAGTGGACTCAAAAGGCTTTTAATCCACCAGTTTGAAAAGGAAGTGGAACCAAGCATCAACTTCTACCATGACACGTGGAGGCCAGAGAATGATCCCACATTCAATACTAACGAACTCGTGCCATAATAAAGAAGTAGTCGAAGAGGTGTAGTGAGGTGGTAGCACAATTTGAAATCTCGACCAATGAAAAGAAAGGATGCCACCATTGAGCCACCGAAGGAAATAATTAAAGAATTGGAAAGTGTGCCAGTGGGAAGGACGTGTAGCAGCTGCATTAATGGCAGAAGAGATGCACGTTCAAGAGATTAAAGGCGACAAGAAAGCATACATGAGCTTCATTTGGTAGCTATTCGCATCCTCAGAGAAGTAAAAGGATGAAGCAATACTTTGAAGAAGTTTTTGTAAATTTACGAGAGGATGAATATTTATTTTTAGAAAAATGGACCCTAAGAGAGCAATAACAGAGAAATCCAAGATAAAAATAAGGTTGTAGGCTCATGTGAATTAGACCATGCGAGTTGCGGAGACAGTGATGACAAGAATAAGGAGGACCCGACTAAGGACAGGTTTTGAATTCCCATATTTTCAAGGAAATCGATGCATTAACAAGGTACTATAGCTATAAAATCTTTCTTATTCTCTTATATCTATGATTTTGTACATCATTGCCCCAAATTAGTCTCTGCTATGATCCAATTCTATGATCCTGAAAATAAAGTGATTAAAACCTCTGAGGACATTCCCTTATTCACAATTACAAAAGAATTTTGCCATGAATTATTTTCCCTAGGAGTAAGGCCGCCCTCAGAACTCAGACCATTTAACGTAGAAGAATTGACTAGGGCTTATACCACAATAATGACATCAAAAGAAAAATAAGATATCCATAGAAAAATGGTTGCATCTTAATTTCAAAATGATAAGAAATGAAGATGAGATGCCTAAAGTCCCCATTCATATTGATAAATTTGCAAATCTTGAGCTATTTTCTATGTTGGCATGCATGGAAGGGTTAGATTCTGATAGGATGGTTCATGACTGGAAAATTGTCATAGCTTACTATATTTCTAATGAGAGAATGTATGAAAAAGATGCGGGAAAAAAGGGGACTAGGGTGATTTATTTTGATTGGCTAGCTTTTCTTGCATAGAGAATACATGAACAATTAGTAAGTATGAAAAGGGGCTCTGATGCTCCTAGTTTTAGGCATTGTTCGAGCCTAGTATGGATGTTTTATATTGCTGTTAAGGATAAAATGCCTTGGATCCCAGTTCAGGATAAAAACAATGATGGAGAACCCATGCCAGTTTATTATTGGACCAATCATTTAAGGAGCAGTGAGTCCTACTATAGATTCAATTTAGAATTTTTGGGACCTACCCTAAAAATAATGTATAATAAGTGCCCAAGATTTCCACCCCTAGCTAAGCAGATTCTGAGAGCAGAGGGTGTTGAAGAAGGTGATTGGTATTTGCTAACCGAGGGCACTGTCATCAGATTGTATGGTTTCATGGGTAAACCTTTCCTCCTACCTCACTTTGTTACAGAGAGGTTGTTTGCCCTAGAATACTTAAGGCAGGCTGAATACATTGATGCAAACTACGGTTCTAGAAGAAAGAGAAAGTCTTTCCTTACCCATCGCATAGTGGAGGATATCACCATCACCAAGAAGGGGCAAAGCCAATTGATAGACTAATACCTTGATAGGTTAGGTCTATTTTATATTCCCCAAAGATGGAGCTATGACCCGGATGGCATTTTTACTGCAAGGAATAAAACCCTAAATGGGGATAAAGCCTATAAATTTGAAAAGAAGCCCAAGGCCCATTTTGAATAGGGCAGAAACAATGATGAGACTGCTCTTTTAGAGTGGAATGTCTCGAAGATGGGTCAACTGCCTCCATGGTTAGATTTTTATGAGCAGGTCATTGATTTTGATCCTGATAGAAAGCCCAGTCATCGGATTACTAAGGCTATGATTAGTAATATTGAAGGAGAAACTTTAAAAAAGAAGAAGCCCCAACTTGAGGAAGGAACTCCAAAGAAAAAGAAGCCTTAGCCTGAGGGAGAGACTTCAGAGAAAAATGATCCTCAACCTGAGGAAGAAGTTGTTGGAGAAGTTGCTAGGGAAGCTGCTAAAGAAGTAGAAGAAAAAGAGCAATGGAATGTTGCCAAGATCACAGATTGGTGGAGAATGAGAATTGAAATTGGAAAGCCTAAGTCCAAGTTTGGAATGAATATTGATAAAGAATTTTCAAGAAGATATAATGAAAACATTGAGACTTGGAGGCAAAAGGATGTCAGAAACATAGTATTAACGGTTGAAAAACCTCAAAATGGCTTTGAATCCCTTTCTCCACTCATATCAAGAAAATCCTTTGACAGTAGCTGAGGTACTGAAAACCTTTCATCCTACCACTGAACAAGTGGAGAAGTTTCCTAAGGGAGCTAGGCTGATGAGAAAAATGCAATATTCTAAGGAAAAAGCTGCCAGTGCCCTAGTTATTGAAACAACATCTAGGCCTAAATGCTTAGCTCTGGGAGCATGGGCTCTAGACATAGATATCAACTGGCATAAGAAGGATGAGAAGTTTAAGTACAAACCCCTTTATTTTACCCCTACAACATCAATTGATGTACGTCTAGTTTCTGAACAAGTGCTATTTTTGGGAGTTGTGCAAGGGAATGAATCAGAAGAAGAATCTAAAAGTGAGATGGCTACCTTTCGATTGGTACGTAGAAGGACTAAGAGAGCCCCAAAAAGAGAGGAAAGAGAAATCTCCAAGAAACAAAAGTTAGATATGGAGGAGATTGCTAAAGAGGTAGTTGAATCTGCTACAAAAGAATTAATTGATCAGGAGCAACAAGAGACTGAGATAGAACAAGGAGCACCCTACATTTTTAGGTGAAGGTATGGTCTCTAATCCCTCTTCTCCTCTTCATACTCATGAATCCCCAAGGAAATCTCCCTCCCTTTCTAATCAAGAAGATATGACAAATGTTCATTCTCCCTCTCAAAGTCCACCACATGTGTCATCAGTAGCCATGGAAGAACAAGTCACTTCTATTTCATCACCACCACCTCAAATCCCATATTCTGCATCTGAGGTTCCCACTTCATCATCTCCCAATGTTCCATCATCCACCATTGCTTCACTCCCATCTGTTTTGTCACCACCATCAATGGGACACTGCGTTCCAAGTACATCCATCCATCCGATTGTTAGTCTTGCATCAGTTTCCATAAGTTTACCATCAACAATGGTAGCAGTAGTTATAGAGTCCACTATTGTCATAGAGGCTACTATAACTGTATCCACACCCTCATCATCAGTAGTTCCATCCACTTTATCATTTCTAGTATCTTCATCTCCCCTAGCTACTAGCCTTTCAAGACCTATTTTTATTTCAAAAGAATAGGCAGCCACTCAGAGTATAAATGATTACTGGGTAGAAAAGCTTGCTAAGCCTTCCAACAGGATGGCTTTCAGGAGAAGAAGCATGTATGTTGACCCTATTTCTAGACAGAGAGTGTCAAGATCAATGACTCCATTGGTAAGCAAGCCCAAAAATAAAATGATTGTTCAAGATTATAGAGTGGAGGAGGTCACAGAAGATATTGAAAAGCTTCCTGAGGAAGATGAGTTGATCATTGCCAAATCCCATTTGGATACCTTCTATGTGAAAAATGATATAGTCAAAGAGAAGGTGAAAATTTTGGAAAAACAAGTTGAGAAGCTCAAAAAGAGTCTGAGAGATCAAAAGGAGGTGGAAAAGGCTCTGAGAAAAGAGGCTAAGGGTTGGCAAGATAAATTCCAAGAAGCCAATAAACTAAAGGACCAATTAGAAAAGAAAAAGAAGCTGAATGAAGATCAGGCAAAAGAAATTCAGAATTTAAAACATCAACTTCAAATTGAGAAAGCTAAATCTATAGGATTTTCTAAGGATGAGCTAAAGAATATTAGAAAAGAGTTGCTTTTTGAGGTCCAAGAGAAATTTTCAAGGCTTCAACTTATTATTGATTATATTGATGATGCTAGCCGCCTGCTCTCCAATATCCAAAAGAGCTAGATCAGATCACTGGAGAGTTGCAGCCTATGGTGATTCCAGTAGAACAAATGTATAGGTTGGTTGATAGCAAACTCAATGATTCTGCTAAACCAATTTCTAATAAAGAATGGAATCTCACCATAGTTACTGCTAGAATTATGGTGAAAAAGCACAAGGCACTCCAAAGAGCCTAACTGTTGTTTGATAGGATTGAAAGGATAATAAAATATGTTGTGGAATTAAACAAGGAAATGGTCCAAGTTGGCTTTAAGGGCCTATGGATGGAAGATCACAACTTGTTATCCATGGAATAGATCCAACAGAGCATTGATGAGTATTTTAAGGATGATTCTAGAATAGATTCTTTGGAAGAGCCACTACCCCAAGAACAAGTTGTCCAATTAATTGTTGATTTTACTCGGTTGAGAGATCTCATGGAAGATCTGGTAAAAAGAGGGAATGTTGCTAACTATGAAGACATTGGAGAGTTACAATACATCTATAAGTAGCTTGAAGAAACATCAAACCCCTTTGAAGCAGCCTAGAAATAGGCTCTACAATATTTAAAATTAATGGTTCAGTTGTTTGGTGATACTTCTGGAGGAAGGAGTCAGAAAACACCTACTCCAAAGAAGAAGAAGAAGAAGAAGAGAATGAAGAAGAAAGAAGAGGGCCATGAAGAAGAAGAGGCATGAAGAGGAAGGAGAGCAGGATGAAGTGGTTACAGGCTCAGAAGGAGCCCACACTTAGCTTATTTTTGTTTGTACATATACACAAGTTTGGCATTTTTGTTTTTTGCCCTGAAAAATTGTTAGAAATAAACAATAAAGGCGTGAAGCCTACAGAGCAGCAAGTTTTGTGTGAAGATAGTTTTTGATAGAAGGCCTTATATAAGGAGTGGAGTTATGTCTATATTTTTGAAGACAAAGGCAAGGCCTACAATTTTTGACATGACCCCTGTACGAGCGAATGAATTCTAAAAATATTTTTTGGTATCACTTCCATATGAACCTTTACTCTCTAATCAGATTGTCAAAACTTTTAGAGAGTAATGTTTGTATGGAAGTTATTCTATAAAATATGTCATTGAAGATGAATATTTTTGACTCCTGAAGCCCAATGGATAAGACTCTGAGTTCGATTGGCTTTGCAAGCAAATCCACCCGAGAGGCGCCAGAATGTAGGCCCAAAATGGCCACATACTAGGAAAATTTTGCAAATTTTGCCTAAGTGATGAAAATCTTCATTCCACACACTTTACAGTGTATTCCAGAGTGGATTCGCAATAGGAAGAATGAGCCCGCCCGACACTTAGTCATTTTTTGCACGTTGGAGCCATTTCGGAGGATTTCCTTTGTTTTTGATCCCGGACTGGCGAAGCGTCCCGAATCCACAAAAGTTTTCAAGAAGAGGTGACGTCAGTGGCAAAAAAGTGTGGATTGGTGACCGCCCGATATTCCGCATGCTTCACAAGCGACTAAGTATTGAGGCACCCAATTTCGGAGAACATAAAGAGTATCTTGACTCCAGAATGGTGACAAGGCAGATTATGGATAATAAAATAGATGCGGATTCACAACAAAGGTAATTGCAATTAACTTCCTTCCAGAATGATGACAAAGGAATATTTTGTGGAATGGAGGAGTTACTTTGCATTATAATGAGTCTGGATTGAAGATCATGCGCCAATACACTTGCTCGACCCAGAATGGAATCTACAAAAGTTTCAAAGAAGTGATGACATCATCAATATTTTAGTGCGGATTGGTGAATGATTTAGAAACATGAATGACAAAGAGCAGATTCGATCCTGCTCAACTTTCAGGTCATTTGGAACCTAGATTGGTGATTCCATAGTTTTTGAAGAAAGAAGGATGACGTCACCATCATTTTATAGCGAAATGGCGTTGTGTTCTCCCTGCCATTATAACAAGCTTATATCAGAATGAATCTAAACCATACGATGAGGGAGATCAATGGTGGAGATTATGTCAAAGAACCTGAGGTATTTAAAGGTAAGTCTTCACCAAGGTTCAAAACAACAAGTTGGAGAGGAAGCCGAAGCATCGAGGGTTTTAACAGATAGAACCAGAAGCGGTTATGGATCAATGACAGTGGATGGCTTCCAAGAAGGATCAACGGTGATGTATGATCTCCAATGGCCAAAACTCTAGTTCATGTCAAATAACCAACAAGTTGGAGAAGCTTCGAGCTGCCATGGCGGATCACTTTCAGCGGATTTCCCGGAGGGTGCACCAGTAAGTGGATGCTAGCAAGAACTCTCTACTACGCTATAAATTTTGATTCTTGTAATGTTCCTTGTAAATTTAATTTCTACAAAACTATAAATAGAGGTTGAACCCTCATTTTTAAGGGTCGGCTCTAGCATGTTTTTCTGTGCTACTGTAAATATTCCCAAGAGCTAATGGAAGGAGCATTACATTGATCTTCACCTCAAAATTTGTATCTTCATGCTTGATATCAGAGGTTCTATTTCTTTAGCTGTATTTCTATGAATACTTAAGTGGTTAGTTTGTGCCAAATGAATGGATTACTAGTTGTTAGAGTAATTGAAATCTGCTTCTGAGATTGTTCTTTGTTGTTAGAAAGTGCATTTCTTTAAAATCTAGGTATTAGTGAATTCTGCTATTTGGATTACTATTGTTTGGATATTTAAATCTCTTTCTGCAATATTTCTTTGTTGGGTTCTAACAAATGAAGAATCATCTAAATTGAGATAATGTTGGTTTAAGAATGCACTTCTATGTTAATTTTTTGGAGTTGTTTATGGTGGTACGATGTTGTTAACCTATCCATCCACTATTGTTCACATTTCCCTAACCCTAACCTTTTCTTACCCTAACCTTCAAACCCTAAGTGAGCATAATTGTGTCAACACTCTGCATAAGTTGACAAGGAACCAGCCTACTCTGGAGGTTGGATCAAAAACCCTATTTTGGTCCATCCAATGTTGAGTGTTGAGTTGTAGCTATCGGGTGCAAGCCTGGATAGAAAATAGGAAGATAGACAGCCATAGTATTGAGTGAAAACTTGATGCAATTCAGTGCCCAACAGGTATTAAAATAATAAAATTCAATGTAAGGACAAGAGGAGATGTGGTCAAGGTATGGCTGAAAGAGTTGGAAACCTTCTTGTATTTGAAAAATTACTCATCCAAGACTAAGACAAAATGGGATTCTAACATCTCCTAGAGGTGGATCTAGAGTGGCAGGATATGTACAAATCAGAAAGAAAAATTCAATCCATGGATGTTAAATGGGAAGAATTCATTAAGGCTTTTAAGAAAAGGTTTCTCATTGACCAATTTTATATTGAAAATTTTAAAGAGTTCTCTACCTTCCAACAAGGGTCATTATCGTTGGAAGTATATATCAAAAATATGTGAGACTTTTGAAATACATTTCAGAATACAAGAATAATGAGAATCTAAGGTACACAAGTTTATTCTAGGTTTGAACCCTAATATAAGGATAATAATCAATCTAATCAAACCTAAAACCCTACAAGAAGCATATGACTTGGCTAGGTAATAAGAAATCAACCTTAAAACAAGAAGGACCTACTTCAATTACTTAGGAACAATAGTAAATGAAAGACAAGAGCTAAGAAAAATAAAAAGTGTAGGATTTATAAAATGGGATAAGGATTAGAATAAAAGAAACAAAAGCAATCCAAAGTCCAATAATACGAACAACGGAATCTTAAGTCAAAGTATGAAGAAATTTCATAATAATGAAGGACCCAATCCCAATACCCTTGAACAACATGAGTTGGAAAAAAAACAAAAAATAAGATAAAGGATGCAGGAGAAATACCAAGCACCTAGGATAGGTTATTACATATATGGGGGTCCTCACTATTCTATAAAGTGCACTCAAAGAGTAGAGTTAGTCACAGAGCATAGGAGCCATCACATCAAATCTATGCCACCACTGGAAATTAGACTTTATATGGCCAAGCAACACCAATTTTGCTAAATGGTAAGCTATTTACCAGAGATGTAAAATTTTTGATTGATAGTGGAGCCACAAATAGTTTTATTTCCACTAGTATTATCAAGGATATGCAAAAAGACCTAGATTTTTGGCATAGGGATGGAAAGTCGAGTATGGTTCTAGGTAAACCTACTCAGTGGATCAATGTCTACCTATAACCAAGATAAATCTACCTAAAGGATCTACTATATAACACTTGTATGTGGCACATCTTCATGCCTTTGATATTATATTAGGGATAGATTGGTTGAAGGTACATAGAGCCTTAATAAATTTTCAAGATAGGTGGATGGATTTTATCAAAAATAATAAGAGAAGAATAAGAGTTCAAAGTGGGAAAGGTTCTTTCAAACCCCACCTAATCTCAATTATGAAGTTAAAGAAAGATATCAAAAGAGGTAGCTTACTCTATGTAATAAATATCAATGGTAGAACTTGAGAGAAAGGAGATGACAAATTTTTTAAGAAGCATTCAGTTCTTCATGAGTTTTAGAATGTATTTCCTTAAAAACTTCTAGGTCTACCCTTTTGAAGAGAATTCGACTTCACTATTGAATTAATGTTAGGAGCTAAACCCATTTCCAAGACACCTTATAGAATGAATCCTATTAAGTTACAAGAGTGGAAAGTTCAAATTTAGGACTTGTTGAAAAAGGGTTTGATCAGACCAAGTGTGACACCTTGGGATGCTCCAATGTTATTTGTGAAAAATAAGGATGGTTCCTTGAGACTATGTATAAGTTATAGAATGTTGAATAAGGTAAAGATTAAGAACAAGTATCCTCTACCTAGGATATATGATATCTTTGATCTGTTAAAGGGTGCTACCATATTTTAAAAAATAGATTTGAGATCGGGTTATCACCAACTAAGAATTGAAGAATAATATGCTCATAATATAACCTTTAAAACTTGATATGGACACTACAAATTCATAGTGCTACTTTTTAGGTTAACAAATACATCAACTACCTTCATTAATTTGATGAATAATGTGTTCAGGAAGTATCTAGACCACTTTATCTTGGTACTCTTAGATGACATACTAAACTACTATTGAACTAAGGAAGAGAATGATCAACATCTCAGACTAGTATTGGAAGTAGTAAGGAAGAACCAAATCTATGGGGAATTGTCCAAATGCAAGTTCTATACTCCACAAGTTCAGTAATTAGGTCACATTATCTCAGTAAAAGGCATTACTATGGATCCTAAAAAAATCAAATCTATATTAAATTTGCTTACACCTATAAATGTGACATAAGTTATGAGTTTCATGGGGCTCGTAGGCTATTATAGGTATTTTGTGAGGAATTAATCTAAATTTCCTACCCAATCACCAATGTTCAAAAAAGTATAAAAGAATTCAAATGGACAAATAAGTGTGAGGTCACATTTGAGACTAAAAATAAGTTGACAATGACACCCATTATAAATATTTTGGACTCTCTTGGGAAGTTCACTGTGTATACTAATGCTTCTCTAGAATGTTTAGATGGAGTTTTGTCTCAAGAAGAAGCTACAATATCATATGAATCTAGAAAACTCAAGAAGCATGAGGTAAACTATACCACTCATGATTTGGAGTGGGCAGTAGTTTTGCATACCCTTAAAGTTTGGAGACACTACTTGTTGGGTAGACTTTTTGAGCTAAGGATAGGTCACCAAAGCCTAAGGTATATCTTTACCCAACCTTTGTTGAATGTGAGACAAATAAGATGGGTGGAGTTATTAGTAGAATATGATTTTGGTATTGACTATATCAAAGGTAAATAAAACAAGGTGGTAGATACCTTGAGTAGGAGAAGGCACATAATTGCCTTAACATGAAGCCATGTATATTTGATGAATAGGGTCAAGGAAATGCAGCTTTAGGATCTTTATTGGATAGAACTTAATAAGAAGATAGTGGAATATTTAGAAGAAAAAAAAGGTTTCAAATTAAAGTATTGGCTTTTATGCTTTAAGGATTGAGTAGTCATACCCAAAGTGGATGACCTAAGGAGAATGATCTTACAGGCTACTCCGCTCATCCAAGAGGGTTGAAAATAAGGAAATATATGAAAAAGAATTATTGGGTTGGGATGAAGCAAGACATCATTGAACTCTTCTTATAAATATGTTTGGAATACCAAAAAGTTAAGGTAGAACATCATCACCTAGCTAGAAATTTGTACCCACATGACATACCTATGGAAAAGTGGTAGGTGATATCTATGGAATTTATTATGGAATTATCTAATAAGAGGTTCCATCATGATGCCATCATGGTAGTAGCTGATAATTTGACCAAGGTTGTGCACTTCATACCAAGGAACATCAAGGATGATGTGCTAATGGTGGCACATAATTTCACCAAGGAAGATTTTATATTACATGGGTTTCTAGAGGTAATCATATCTAACAGGGATCCTAGATTCATGTCAAAATTTTGGCAAGCTCTTCATCGTGTAGTGGGTACTAAGTTAAACATTAGTTCTACATATCACCCCAAAATAGATGGTCAAATTGAGAGGGTGAACCAAATTTTGGAAGATATGTTACACATGTACTACATGGACCAAAAGTAAAAATTAGGACTTCTTGCATCTTGTGTCGTTTTCTTATACTAATGGATACCATGCCTCACTGGGGATGGCCCCCTTTGAAGCCTTGTATGGTAGAAGATGTAGAACCCCCCTATTGTGGGATTATTTGGAATATTAGGTTATAATTGGACCTAATACTATCCAATAGATGGAGGAACAACTTAGATCAATATAGCTTAGGCTTAGGGAAGCAGTTGATTACCAAAAGAGCTATGTGGATCTAAAAATATGGCTAATGGAATTATCTAAGTGTTAGACCCATGAAATACTTCATAAAGTCAATAAAGTTAGATCCTTGCTATGCGGGACCCTTTGAAATCACTAGGAAGGTTAGCCCAATGGCTTATAGGTTTGATTTTCCACCCAACCTATCAAATATCCATGACACTTTCCACATATCCCTACTTAGAAAGCATGTTTTTAATCCTACTCATGTGTGGAATATTTTTAAATTGTAGATGATAGATTCCATAGCCATTGAGGTGTAACCAATTAAGATTTTAGGGATTCATTCCAAAATATTAAGAAAATTAACCTTAGAATTGTGCAAAGTACAGTGAGACCAATATTCAAATAATTGTGCTACTTGGGAAAATATTGATGAGATGAGACAACAATTTTCATTTTTATTTTAGTAAATTTATGTATGCTACTTTTTGTAAGAAACATAGATGATTGCATTTAGTCCAAGTGAGGAAGTATGTAACACCCCTCTTTGGTAAAAATTTTGTGGACAAGGAACTATGTATTCATGTGTTTATGTAATGGTATATTTTTTGTGAGCATAATTAATAATAGAATGATAATTACTTTTATGTGTATGGAGCATGGTACTGCTAATATATTTGTGGATGTAGGATCAAGTACCTTCTCTATGGTGGGGCTATGAGTGAACCACCTACCATGAGGGTTACCTAGGGAAATGATGATGATGATTCATTCATCAATAGCTTAGGGTAAACATGGAAAATTTACCTTCATGTAGATGCATATCATTTTGTTGTTTTTCCACATTTACACCATTGGGCTAGGATATTGCTTGCAATGAGCCTCCTCAATGAAGTTGGTGATAGCTTAGACTATCATAAAAAGGGCCACCTACTTGGGGATAAAACATTGGTGTAGAATATTATGGACATGATGCCTTGTTTGATTAAGTTGCTTTGAGGCCAAGAATAATTGTTATGTTGGATTAGCAATTTAATACTCTTTGTTTTCTTGTTTGACAACTTAATTTATTTTATTAAATCAAGCCTTTTATGGTTTCTTATATGTTTACACATATAGATATGTATGCATATATATTGTATGTCTGACTTTAATGTTGAATATCAAGCTTTGGATTACCATTGTTTGTGGTTGCTAGTACATTATATTCTTTAGGTGCCTTTTGGAGATGAAGGGGCATCCTTGGTTTCTCATGATCTTATCGATCATAAACTATAATGCTTCTTAAGAATTCAAATAAGCATTCACACACATAATTTTATGCCCCTCCTTTAAAACCAAGAGATGAGAGGCATGTGAGAGAGTAATGGACACTTGAGGAAGTAGTGGAGACAAAGGTGAGGTAGAAAATTTTGAAGAGGATCAATGGAGACAATTGAACCTGTAGAATGGGTGCTTCATGTTGTGTTTGCTCTATTCTAGTATTTTATTTGTTGTTGTGAATCCTCCCTTTTTATACTACCTTGTTCCTTATTTGTTTTTTGTATCTTTGTTTGAGTTTTTGTTGGTTGTTCAACATCAGCTTCAATTTTTTCAACTCCTTGTTGCGTATGCTTCTTTGGAGAATCATATTCCTTCCTTTGTACCCTATGCTAGATTTTTCATTAGTTTTTTTATTGATTTGTGTGCCTCATTTTTCCTAGGATTTACCTATGAAGGATTGCTCTTACTATTATGCTTGTGACCTATTCATGATTGTTGGTTGTGCTCTCTCCATTTTATTTTAATTTAGTTTACATGAGGGACGTCATACTTGAGTTGATTTCTTTTTCTTCCATAAGTTGATGGGTGATATTCCATTGAAACCCTCATAATGTGTTGCTGGTTGGATTTCACTTCCTTACATTACCCTTCAAGTTGAGCCCTCTATTTGCGGTGTTCTCCTATAGCCTGTGTGACATTCTCTTAATTTGTGCTTGTCTTGATCATGAGCATAGTGGTGTTAGCTTGGTGTTTGGTTGTTTAATTTTCTGTGTTACCTCATAGTTAGCTGATTGCTTTGAATTATTCCTTCATAATTTTTATCAGTGACTTTATGAGTTGATCATATGTTTTGATTTATGGGGTTACAATAAATTTGATGGTTGTTTCCTTTAATTAAATCACTTGATTTTGGTTGGAACTGACATTAATTATATATTTCAAGTTGTAGAAGCTAATATTATGTTTTGTTAAGGCTAGAATTTTAGGGTTGTGTTAGAGATAAAACTTTAACTTGGTTTATTCTAGTATGCTAGAGGAAAATGAAATAACTAAGAGATAGTTTTCTTTTAAGTTTCTTTGCTTAGATGGTTTGATAAAAGGAAACTTATTTTAATTACTCTTGAAACCTTTTGTAGGTTAGAGTATTATTATATGTTAGTGAAAGCTTGATGTAAGTTTTAGAACTTTATTCTTCCTTAGTTGTTGTCCAGGAAATTTGTTGCTAAAGAAAGTTTTATACTAGATTAAATGCTTTAATATTACTTAGATGTGGAAGGAAACTTAGGGTTAAAGTATACTTTTTGGTTTTGAAAGAAGATTTATGTAATAATTTGTTAGACTCTTGTGAGTTAGGGAATTATTATAAAGAAAGTTATTATAATGATTCCTGATATCTAAGTGGATTAAGGGATCATTGTAAAGAGAAGTATGAGATTCTCTTTCTTTGTGTTGAGTATTATTTTGAATCTATTAGAGAAGTTATTTATAATGACTCCTAATATCTATGTAGATTAAGGATAATTATAAGGAGAAGTATGGGCTTCTCCTGGATTGCTTTGGAACATTGTGACCTTTGAGTTGTTTAAATTATTAGATGCTTTTAAATGTAAATAAAGATAGCTTGTTTGTTGAGCAAGGTTGTTGCATAATAGAGTTGAGATGCATTGTATTTAGATTTGTTCTGATCCCTAAGTAATCCCCATAATTGGTGGGTGGTCTCCATAAAATAAGCCTATGGAATTAGTTGGTGGAAGACCCTGGAAGATGTTTATGAATCTTTCAAGTTGATATTGTTGTAAATAAGCAAGTTTGTTTTGCTTGAAAGAATTGTAATCTTGACTCATGTTTTTGGGAATAGTTTAATGACCCTTTATGTAATGAAGAGTTATTTAAATCTTGTGGATTGGTATTGCTTTGAGTATGGAAATATAGGATCTTATTTTGAGTGGAGCTTTTAAATGTTATTTTTATTGCTATCTTGGAGATGGTTGTTATTATGTTTTTGTTGGCTAGTTGAGTTTTATGTTGATGTTAGAGCTTTGTTTTATCTTGCTAATGCATAAATGTTTATGGGAAGGTTTTATGTTTCAAGTCTATTTAAGAGCTTAGTTCATGGTGAAGAGGATTTTTATTATAATTTTCATGTTTATTTGCTTTGTTCTAGTTTTTTTGTGATATTGGTGTTATCTATCCTTGGGGTGGGTAGAATTTCCTTTTGAGAACCATGAAACCATATCTCGGAAGGAGTTATGTGAATGCAATAGATAGGTAGCCAAGAGTCCTAGAAGGAGTTGCAAGAATGCAATATCTAGGATCTCATAAAATTGGAAGGAGTTGTGTATACAATATCTAGGGTGCTTGTGGGTAGTCACACCTTGATCGAGTATGATCAAGTTTGTAGTGAAACCTATTCACAAGATAAAAATAGTGAACCCTTGATCACGTAGGATCAAGAGATCATGTTAGTTGTTTTTAAAGTGACAATAACTTTAGTTAGCCCATGAAGGTGTGGTAACTAAGCATCAAGTCTCTACACTAAATAATATATCTAGGAGAAGCTAGAGTTAGGTAAGGGAATCGACATCCCCATTTAAGTGGTATGGGCATTAAAGGATAATATCTATGTCATGGTCACATGGTCCTATACCGTGTAGGGTATAGTAAAGGTGGGAGGACCACTTATGAATTCCTTCTAAGCATGTAGGTTTAGTAAGGTGAACCCTAGAAGATAATAGAGTTGGCCTCTCCTATCCATTGAGTGTCATCTGTAGCAACTTGGGAACTCAAATGTGGTGAAGCCTTGTATGCATAAATAAATTATTAAGGATTACCCCTTAAGAGTCTGAATTTGTAAGTGCTCTATAAAAAATTGGGTTGGTAGTTTTGGGGTTGTTACATGTAAACACACTCAAATTTGAATAAATCATGAAACTTTGTAAAACTTATTCTCACATAAAACATTGATGAAATAAAATTGGTAATAACACAAATTATTTTAAAGAACTAATGAAATAGTTTTCCAATTTTAAAATTGATATCCTTTTGCATCTGAACATGACATTAGGTGAATTAAATGCAAAAGCTAAATCTATTGAACTGTTAGCCATCTATTTCCAAGATATAGTAATAAACATGCTCTCCATGAGTGTCCTTTGAATAACACTTCCATATTTGCTATATGTATCATTTATGATAAATGATATCCCATAAATCAATGTCAATTGTTATTAGGACTTAAGAATATCTTGGAGAAATAGTCTCAACCTACAGAATAATTTAACTTTGTAGGACTAAGACAAGGGGGTAATTTTCCTCAGTACCCATACCAAAACACGTCTTGATTTCCCATAAATTGGGGAAATAATACTTTGAGTATACCCTGGTCTAATATAAAACCATAACCTTCAAATAAACCACCATGGGCATCATCATAGGAATGGCCTCAACCTATATGGATGAATCAATAATGGAATCAACCACCATGGGTACAAACACAAATGCAAGGATAACAATGGGGACCACAATATAAACCATACCAAGGGAAATGTAGGTACCTATTTCTTGGTCCTGATCAAAATTACCCTCAAAGAAGACAAAAAAATTACAACAACAAGTAAAACAAATCCCATTTATGATTCAACATATGGCCAATCCAAATAATACTATATAGGTAGCCCATGTCTACATGGTTGAACTAGAAGAAACAACAATGATAAATATCATTTATTGTAACAATATCCAATTGTATTAAGGAAAGATACTTCTTAAACCTACTATGCCTATTATTGTAGAAATGGGATATAAAGAAAATAAATTAGAATACCCATATACATCAAAACCACCACAATGAAATCTTGATAAAGGGAAAGAAAAATAAAACCTTTGTCAAGATAATCTCTTTTTCATCAAAACAAGTACCATATCTTGAACGATTTGAAAAATCTGAACCAATATATTTTGAATTAGATGTGGTAAAAAAATTAAAATGTTTAAATATCATAATTCCTTTACTATAAGCCATCAAAGATGTACCATTAAGTAACAAAACTATTTAGGAATTATGCATTAGAAAACCAGGAAGAAAGAAGAAAGAATTATGTAAAACCATACAAGTAGATGGGAATTTAGCAGACCTCTTTGTAAGAAATCTTATTCCACCAAAATATGGTTATCTAGGAAGCCCCATAGTCATAGTAGCCATAGGATCAATGAAAATATCTAATTTTTTGATTGACCTAGGGGAAACCATCAACATTATGACAAAGGATACAATGCAAATATTACAATCAAACAACTTACATCCTATGTCCAAAAAATATTAGAAATGTCTAATAGGTTAGTTTCCAAACTAGAAGGCATAATTGAAAATATTCTTGTATCAGTTTCATCATGGGAATATCCAGTTGACTTCTTGGTATTACAACCTCTAAATACTATGAATCGTTACCCAATAAATTTTTGAAGGACTTGGCTTGCTACGGTACTACCTTCATTGATTGTAGATAAGGATATATGAATATTTAAAATGGAATTAACTCAAAGATAATCTCTCTATATCCTCTTTTAAAACTTTAATCAATTTTAATGGTAACCTATTGTTTATTGAATTGGATGAAGAGAATGAAGTGAATTTTCAACATTAGCCACCATAATTGTGAAAGATCACGATGAAGAATTGGATCCATCTCATAGAATTATATTTTAAGAAGAGACTATCCTTATGAATAATTTGTATTATTCAATATGATGAGAAAAAATGTTCATATTTTTGTATGGATTTCTAACATATTATGCGGCATTATCATTATAGAATGTATATTTTATGAAATTTTTATATATATTTAATAGAAAATTACATATGTTTCCTAATGTGTGTTTTCAAGTGAATTGTGTGTAGATTCAGTGATTTATATTACCTTTTCAACATGTTTACATCAAGGTCCCATATGGACCTGGCACTTTCTATTTTATGATGGAAAAACAAAGGTAAAAATAACCACACCTAAAATAGTGAATATGCAATAACATTGGCACCTGACTCCTTTTTGGTGCCCAACTTCCATTTCGGTGCTCGACTCCCATTTTGTGTTTGAATTTTAGGCACCCAACTCCCATTTAGGTGCCTAAATCCCATTTTGTGCTTGACTCCTATCCGATGCTTGACTCCTATCTAGCACCTGACTTGTTGGAAAATTTGCCTACATTGCCTAGCTTCATGTTTGTGAGTTGTCATTGATGTCAAAAGGAGTTTATGTTGATGTAAAAAAGAGTTTGGTGCCAAAAATATATTGAAAGTTCCATGATGTTTGTTTAAGGGTTTTTAATTAAAACCATGGTGACAAGGTTAAAGGTTTTTCTTAAAACCATCTGGACTCATTAAGGGTTTTGATTAAAACCATCTTGGCTTAATGAAAAGGTTTTTGATCCTTGAAAAAACCTTAAAAGTCCATTTTGATTATTAATAAATAAATTAACTCAAACCTTTGAAAAGGTTTTAAGTTAAGTTTATTATTAATAAAATAATAATTATTAATTTAATAATTATTATTGAAAGGGTTTCTAAACCCTTAGTGACACCAATGTAGAAGACTTACCTCGTAGACGTCATTTGTTTGGAATGAGCACCAACGTCAAATTGCATGGGATGCAAAAGACTATTAAAGGGCATTAATTTCTAAGGTTCAATACACCTCCGATTTGTGTGATTACCTTCAAATTCGTATTGCTCTGTGACCTTCGATTTTGGATTGCTCTGTGATTTTTGAGTTTCATATTGCTCTGTGTTTAAGTTCCAATTTCATACTCTTGTGAGGAAGACAAATCTATTTGGCCTTAATTTTTGCGAGCAAAGGGAAAGTAAAACGATGAGTGGCGCTTGAGAGTTTTGTTGGGAACTTTTTCTCCAACAACGGAGGCAGTGGAGCAAAGGCGCTCACTAGGCAGAGGTGTCAAGATCAATTTGCGTCAGGCGTGTTTCATTTTTGGTTGCGAATTATTGTACACGTGGTACAACAGTTGCCTTGGGCCACGAGTTTGGATGAGGAAGCACTTTGGCACTTATGTTGGTGTCCCCACACTTCTCCTAAGGTTGGAGAATTAATTTTTGGCCAAGGTAGATCTTTTGTTGATAATGTGGAATATTTGATTTGAATTGGCAATTATTGTTGGTAATTGGATGGAGGTATAAGGTTAAATAGAAATATTGCTTTGACATTGTTATTATTGATGCTTAATGTTTATATGGTAAATGTATTTAGAAGTAAATGTATTTTAGGAGTTATAAGGGTTTAAGGAATAATTGTGATTAATGCCATATTGGGGATAGAAATATTTTGGAGTTATTGAGTGGATATTCTCTTGTAATTATTTTTGAGGTTGAAGTTATTTTGTGATATATTAAGTAGGAGTTATAAGGTGTAAAGGAATATTGTTGATATGTATATTTGTGAGTTTTGATTATTGATGAGTTGGAGTGATAAGGTGTTATTAGGACTCTTATCATTGTGCATTATTTCATTGTTGCTAAATCTAATTTGTGGCAAAATTGAGAGTTAGTGTTGTGACAGATTTTGAGTTCTCCTTATTCATCAAAGTAAAGGTATGGGCACATTATTCCATGGTTATTATTGATTGATGGTTTTCTGAAAATAATTTTGGAGTGAAAAGGATTAAATTAAGTTTCCTTATTTGGAGTGGATCTTATTTTCTGAAAGTGGAAGTATTGATTATGCATTATGATATCATGATGAGTTTATGAGTTATTGCATAATTCTGGTTTATGAGAGTGGAAGCATTTGAAGTTTGCTTTAGGGTTTTTGAGTGAGAAGCATTTTCCATTGCTATAAGTTGTTGAAACCCTAATTAATTTTTTTGGTTATTGAGAGTTTGGTTTTGAGATTGCTTCCATTGATATTGATTTGATCAAGTTATGCCTTACTTGATACATGAGTTGGGCTTGCTCCTTTGAGATTTGATTTTATCAAGTTGTACTTTGCTTGATAAAATTGGTTGTGTGGTTAAGTTGAGAATTCCCAATTGAGAGAAGTTGGAAATATCTTGAACCCCTTTTGATGCTTAGAGAGAGATTACTTTGAGTTATTGAAAACTAACTTGGCTAGGGTTTGATAGCAAGCTAAGGTTCTATGTTGGAGGAGTTTATTCCTTGATATTACATTATTGGAAATTTTTGGGTCGTGGTTCAAGATCTTGTGAAAGTATACTACTTCTATCTTTATTCTGATTTGAGAAAGAGTTTGTTTTTGAGTTGAAGTATAGAACATATTGAGTCTCTAACAATTCTCTTTTTGCTCCTATGATATTGACTTGAGTTGAGATTGAGAGTTGAAGGATAGAATATATTGAGTCTCTAACAATTTTATTTATGCTCCTATGAGATTGATTTGAGTTGATATTGAGAGTTGAAGGATAAAACATATTGAGTATCTAACAATTCTATTTATGCTTCTATGAGATTGATTTGAGTTGAGATTGAAAGTTGAAGGATAGAACATATTGAGTGTCTAACAATTCTCTTTATGCTTCTATGAGATTGATTTAATATGATTGGATGAAATACATTGGGTCTCTAAAAATTCTCTTTGTGTGTTCACATTGGGCAAGTTTCTTGGTAAACTTGCTTGAGCTGATTTGGGCAAGTTCTTGGTGAGCTTTATAGGATAGATTTGGATAGGTTCTTATGGAGAACTTATGGACTGATTTGGACAGGTTCTTGTGGAGAACTTGTGGACTGATTTGGATAGGTTATTGTTGAAGAACTTGTGGACATATTTTATGAAGTCTTGGTGAAGAATTGTGAGTAGTTATGATTGATTTGTTAAAGCTTTTTGCTTAAGCTTGGGATAGATTTGACAGATATTTGAGAGCATATTTGTGCTAGACCAGAGGACTGAGTTTGGTGCAGATTTGTGACAGAGTTTGAGAGGACTTGTGTTGGACCGATTGACTATGTTTAGTATAAGTGTTGATGAGTAGTTGTGGAGGTTATAAGTGAGGACAAAAGTCTCTAGAGCCAGAGCAAGGAGGACAGGACGTCTTCTATGGAAAGGAGTTCCACCTACTAGCGACAGAAGAGGCAGTGATATTTTTAAGTATCATTTCCATAGCTTTGGGGGATAGGACATATGATTTTAGTAGGAGGTTCATAAATACTTCTTTGGGGGATAGGACATCTCCTTTGGGTAGGAGGCTCATAAATATTTTATTAGGGGAAGGATTCTCCTTTGGATAGGAAGTCCATAAAAATTATAATTTGGAAGGATTCACAAAGGATTTGATTGAGAAAATTTAGTAAAATATTTTCTTTGTGGAGTAGTCCACCTTGGGTGAACCACGTTATATTGGTGTCTCAATTATGTGATGAATTGTACATTGGTTTGATTATTGCTTTGATTTTGCTATTGGTTCATTGCATTGCTTTCTAAAGTAAAAAGAAAAATTTAAAAAGTGGTCTTATATTGTTCACCCCCCTCTCAGTATAAGCTTGTGTTCTTCAATTGGTATCAAAGCGGGTTCCTTCGGAAGAGTTTCACAGCTTGAAGGAAAAGCTTGAAAAGAAAACAATGGATTTTACAAGTGGTAATTCAACACCTATTCTTAATGGGACAAATTTTGGTCTATGGAGCATAAAGATGAAGTTTCATCTAATGGCTCTTGGAAATGAAGTTTGGGAAGCTGTTGAGTTTGGGTACACTATTCCAAATCTTCCTCCTACTACAGCAGATGAGAAACTTCTAAATCACAATAATTCAAGGGCAATGAATGTAATTCTAAAAGTTCTACAAAAGGTAGATCTTACAAAGGTGATTCATTGTAATACAACAAAGGAAATATGGGATCAATTGCAAGTGGTTCATACAGGTGATGCAAATGTTAAAAAAGAAAAATTGAGATATTACCAAGGTATGTTTGAACAACTCAAGATGAATGATGAAGAAAATATTAGTGACTATATGCTTCGTATGGATGAGATTGTTAATTCCATGAAGGAACTAGGTCTTGAGATTGCTGAAAAATGATGTTTGTGATAAAATTTTGAGGTCTCTTCCAAATAGATTTAGTGAAAATATTTTAGATATTGATGAAGCCAAGGATTTGGATAAATTGAAAAAGGATGAGCTTCATAGTATACTTTCATCTTTTGAGTAAAGTGGCACCTGATCCTAATAAGGAGGAAGCTTTCAAAGCTACCAAGAAGTCCAAGGGTAAATAACAAGAAGACAGTGATGAGTCTTCTAGTGATGAAGAAGCAAACTACAAAAGAAAGGCAAGTTCTCAAGAAAGCACAAAGGTATGAAATATGTTAAATGTTTCAATTGTGGAAATTTTGGTCACTATGCTACTAACTTTCTGAAACCCAAGGATGATTGTGATGAAGAAAAACAAGATTATAAGCACAGGGAATCTAAGAAGCATAGGTATCAAAGGAAGAACATAAATGAGAAAAATAGTCAAGGGAAGAGGTACTTCCAAAAACACAAGAAAATTTTCTACACAGACAAATCAAGTAAGTGTTCTAGTAGTGATGATGTAAGTTCTTCAAGTGATGATAGAAATGAGATATTGTTTCTAACTGAAAAGGAAGGAAAAGGAAAGAGGAATAGATTTTTTGTGCTTAAGTGCTTTAGATGTGGAAATTTTGGTCACCTTGAGGATGATTGTACAAATGATGGTTTGAATTCTGGTAATACTATGTATGAGGATGCTTTAGAAAATTATGAGGAAGATCTTATTATGGATTTAGATGAAGTTAGCACCTCTAGTGGTAAGAAATCAGAAAAGGATATTGATGTTTCAAAAGGTAAACAAATAGAGGATGTTTCAGAAAAGGGATAAGTAGATCTTGAGGCTGAAATTGTTAATGCTATTGATGTGTTAAAGAAAGAAAGAAAGAAATATGCTAGACTCATTGATAGGTTTGATGAATACCATTATGAAAGAGATGAGCTTATAGGGAATCTTGATATCTCTATAGAAAATACACAAGAACTCAAAGAAGAGTTGGCAGCTAAGTCTCTTGAGTGTAAAGAGTTAAAACATGAAGTAGCTTCCTTGAAAAATGAAACTAAAGAGTACAAGGAGAAGCTTTACAGGTTTGAATAAAGTTCCAAGAAGGTAAAATCAATCATCAAGGATCAAAGAAGGACAACAAATAAAATAGGTCTTGGTTTTGGAAAGAAACAAAAGGAATGGGTTGAGGAATATAGTATGAGATCCCAAGAAGAAGATGGTTCAGATGAAGAGAGTACTTTAGAGAGTAAGTTTTCAAATGGTAATTTAGATAGCATAGAATCATAAAATAGGAATCAACATAAGGGGAAAAATACTAAAGGACCTATGAGGTTAAGGCAAGGAAAGTTCAATGGAAGATGTTTTGCATGTCATAGGTTTGGACACATGGATTCATAGTGCAGGGCTCAAGCAAGACAGGTTAATGGAAATTTCAAAAATGGTAATTTATTTCAAGGGTATTGCTACTCTTGTAATCAGTTTGGGCATAAGGCAATTAATTGCAAGGTTAACAACAGGAACAAGTTTGGTCCAACAGAGAGGATTCAAAAAATAGGTACATATCAAAGGAATAACATTGTCAAATGTTATAAGTGCAATAATGAAGGACATACAACCAGATGGTGTAGAGCAGAAGTTCCAAGGTATAGGTTTAGGGCTATGAATAGGAACAAGAATAATGGTAGGAACAAGAATAATGACAGGAATAGGAATAATGGCTTGGATAGAAACATGGATGAGAATATGAACAAGAACAAGAATAGGAACATGGACAAGGATATCAAGAAAAATTATGGAAAGGTAGCTATGGACACTGATGATGATCAGTGTCTAATGGGAGTTTTACTCCCACCCCAAAATTAATCACCTCAATAGGAGGTGGGGGAGGGGCTAAGCTAAGAGGCTCATTCTTAGCCCTGAGTCCCAAAGGTGACCCTTTGCCATTGATGAAAAAGGGGAGAGATTTGAGTAATGGGGAGAGCCTTGAGTCAGGGAGAGCAAAGCTTTAGAGGATGGTTTTTAGTTGGTTTCAGTTTTGATAGTTGGCAGTGGTTTCAATAGTGGTTTGCCATCAATGACAAAGGGGGAGATTGTTGGTAATTTTAGGTATGTTGCCTAGCTTCATGTTTGTGAGTTGTCATTGATGTCAAAATGAGTTTGTGTTTATGTCAAAAAGAGTTTGGTGCCAAAAAGATCTTGAAATTTCCATGATGTTTGTTTAAGGATTTTTAATTAAAACCATGGTGACCAGGTTAAAGGTTTTTCTTAAAACCATCTCGACTCATTAAGGGTTTTTATTAAAACCATCTTGGCTTAATGAAAAGGTTTTTACTCCTTGAAAAGACCTTAAAAATCCATTTTGATTATTAATAAATAAATCAACTCAAACCTTTGAAAATGTTTTAAGTTTATTATTAATAAAATAATAATTATTAATTTAATAACTATTATTGAAATGGTTTCTAAACCCTTAGCGACGCCAATGTAGAAGAATTACCTCGTCAACGTCGTTTGTTTGGAAGGAGCACCGATGTCAACTTGCATGGGATGCAAAATATTATTAAAGGGCATTAATTCCTAAGGTTCAATACACCTTCGATTTGCGTGATTACCTTTGAATTTTTATTGCTCTATGAAATTTTATTTTAGATTGCTATATGATGTTCAAGTTTCGTATTGCTTTGTGTTTAAGTTATGATTTCATACACCTGTGAGGAAGACAAATCTATGTCTTTAATTTCTGTGAGCAAAGGGAAGGTAAAACAATGAGTGGTGCTTTAGAGTTTTTTTGGGCACTTGTGCTCCAATGACGGAGGCAGTGGAGCGAAGGTGATCACTAGGCAGAGGTTTCGAGATCGATTCACGTTGATTGTATTTAATTTTTGGTCACGAATTATTGTGCACATGGTACAACAATTGCCTTGGGCCACGAGTTTTGAGGAGGAAGCACTTTGGCACTTATGTTGGTGTCTCCACACTTCTCCTAAGGTTGGAGAATTGATTTTTGGCCAAAGTAGATATTTTACTAATAATGTGGAATATTTGATTTGACTTGGCAATTATTGTTGGTAATTGGATGGAGGTATAAGGTTAAATAGAAATATTGCTTTGACATTGTTATTACTGATGCTTAATGTTTATATGGTAAATGCATTTAGAAGTAAATGTATTTTAGAAGTTATAAGGGTTTAAGGAATAATTGTGCTTAATGTCATATTGGGGTTAGAAAGCCTTTAGAGTTATTGAGTGGATATTCTCTTGTAATTATTTTTGAGATTGAAGTTATTTTGTGATATATTAAGTAGGATTTATAAGGTGTAAAGGAATATTGTTGATATGTATAGTTGTGAGTTTCGATTATTGATGAGTTGGAGTGATAAAGTGTTATTAGGAATATTATCATTGTGCATTATTCCATTGTTGCTAACTCTAATTTGTGGCAAATTGAGAGTTAGTGTTGTGACATATTTTGAGTTCTCCTTATTCATCAAAGTAAATGTATGGGCACATTATTCCATGGTTATTATTGATTGATGGTTTTCTAAAAATAAGTTTGGAGTGAAAAGGATTAAATTACATTTTCTTATTTGGAGTGGATCTTATTTTCTGAAAGTGGAAGTATTGATTATACATTATGAGATCATGATGAGTTTATGAGTTATTGCATAATTCTAGTTTATGAGAGTGGAAGCATTTGAAGTTTTCTTTAGGGTTTTTAAGTGAGAAGCGTATACCATTGCTATAAGTTGTTGAAACCCTAATTGAGTTTTTTGGTTGTTGAGAGTTTGGTTTTGAGATTGCTTCCATTGAGATTGAGTTGATCAAGTTATGCTTTACTTGATACATGAGTTGGGATTTCTCCTTTGAGATTTGATTTTATCAAGTTGTACTTTGCTTGATAAACTTGGTTGTGTGGTTAAGTTGAGAATTCCCATTTGAGAGAAGTTGGAAATATCTTGAACCCCTTTTGATGCTTAGAGAGAGATTGCTTTGAGTTCTTGAAAAATAACTTGACTAGGGTTTGATAGCAAGTTATGGTTATATGTTGGAGGAGTTGATTCCTTGATATTGCATTATTGGCAATTGTTGGGTCGTGGTTCAAGATCTTGTGAAAGTATACTACTTCTATATTTATTCTGATTTGAGAAAGTGTTTGTTTTTGAGTTGAAGGATAGAACATATTGACTAACAATTCTCTTTATGCTCCTATGATATTGATTTGAGTTGAGATTGAGAGTTGAATGATATGACATATTGAGTCTATAAAAATTCTCTTTATGCTCTTATGAGATCGATTTGAGTTGATATTGAGAGTTGAAGGATAGAACATATTGAGTCTCTAACAATTCTCTTTATGCTTCTATGAGATTGAAAGTTGAAGGATAGAACATATTGAGTCTCTAACAATTCTCTTTATGCTTCTATGAGATTGATTTGATATGATTGGATGAAACACATTGGGTCTCTAAAAATTCTCTTTGTGTGTTCACATTGGGCAAGTTTCTTGGTAAACTTGCTTGAGCTGATTTGGGCAAGTTCTTGGTGAGCTTGCTAGGATAGATTTGGACAGGTTCTTGTGGAGAACTTGTGGACTGATTTGGACAGGTTATTGTGGAGAACTTGTGGACTGATTTGGATAGGTTCTTGTGGGAAACTTGTGGACTGATTTGGATAGGTTATTATTGAAGAACATGTGGATATATTTTATGAAGTCTTGGTGAAGACTTGTGAGCAGTTGTGATTGATTTGTTCAAGTTTGGGACAAATCTGACAAATATTTGAGAGAAAATTTGTGCTGGACTAGAGGACTGAGTTTGGTGCAGATTTATGACAGATTTTGAGAGGACTTGTGCTGGACTGACTGACTATGTTTAGTATAGGTGTTGATGAGCAGCTGTGGAGGTGATTAGTGAGGATAGAAGTCTCTAGAGATAGAGCAAGGAGGATATGATGTCTTCTATGGAAATGAGTTCCACCTGCTAGCGGTAGAAGAGGTAGTGATATTCTAAAGTATCATTTCTAGAGCTTTGGGGAATTTGACATATCATTTGGGTAGGAGGCTCATAAATACTTCTTTGGGGGATATGACATCTCCTTTGGGTAGGAGGCTCATAAATATTTGATTAGGGGAAGGGTTCTCCTTTGGATAGGAAGTCCATAAAAATTGTAATTGTGAAGGATTACCAAAGGATTTGATTGAGAAAATTTAGTAAAATATTTTATCTATGGAGTAGCCCACCTTGGGTGAACCACGTTATATTGGTGTCTCAATTGTGTGATGACTTGTATAGTGGTTTGATTACTGCTTTGATTTTGCTATTTGTTCATTGCATTGCTTTCTAAAGTAAAAGGAAAAAGTTAAAAAGTGGTCTTATACTGTTCACCCCCTCTTATTATAAGCTTGTGTTCTTCATGACTCCCATCTTCTGATAGAATTGTGCCCAAATCCTGTTGAAGTAGAAGTACAACATGACCCTTGTTGTAAGCAAAATAGAATAGTGATTTCAGTGATGGATGTAGATTAAATTTCAGCGATGAATACAGATGAAAAATAATGTCAGAAACCATATGTCATCTATTTTCTAGCAAATACATAAATATCAATGTAAACAGATAAAGCATAATATTAGATGTATTCTATTTTGATAAAAATAAAATATGCTAAATTAGTCTAAATTAAATGTATATTTTCTTTATCTCCCTATTTCTACGTATTTTTTGTAATAGTAAAATTGGAAATAGATTTGACTCCAAATGTAATAAGGCATGGCTGCATCTCTTATAAATATGTAGGCCACCCCTGAGAAAAAGATCTCGGATGCTGGATTTTCTCTGTAATTTTTTGAAGCTGCAATATATTCATTTGAGTGTTTTTATTAATCTCAAACTAGCATCTAATGAATGAATTAATTGGGCAGAATCTGCTGGAATCTTGGGCCCACTCTCAATAGTATTCCTCCCACTTTTTCCTATTTTTCTATTATTTAATTTATTTTCTGCTTTCTATAATTTATGTAATTTAGTGTAATTCTGTAGTTTCCCCTGTTTTCTATAATTTTTCAACAAGTGTGTGTTTTAATTTTCATAGGTTCATTTTTCAATCGTGTTTATTTTTAGTTATTTTGTAGTTCATTTATTTATTTTTTTGCACTTAATTTTATTGAGTTTGGATGAATTAAAAATACATGGACAACACCCCCACCAAACCAATAGGCATAGAGGGACTCATTCCCCGCACTACAAGCATATACTGTGCGTGACACTCATAAGTTTACAAGCTTTTCTAGGTTGACAATTAAATGGAGGCAATTAATTGAACCGTAGAAAACTAACCAATGTTTTGCCCAACATTTTGGTGCCGTTGTTGAGGAGTGTCAAAACTATAGTGTATGATCCATAGGTCAGTTAGTTTGAAAATTAAATTCAGATTTCCTTGCCTATAGATCCTCTACCTACGAAGCATGAGTCCACCAAGGGCCTAAAAAAATCCAATGGATCATTTATTAAAAAAAATAAAAAAACACCTCAAGCTTAGGATATTCTGGAAATATTTATTAAAGAGAAAATCCCATCCACTTGAGTCATCTTATCATGAAAACTCATTATACAAAATATTTTAGTGACCAGGTTGACATCAATGGGGAAAATTCAACAATTATTCTAGAAGTATTCCAGCAAAAAGGAAAAACTGCCAACACGAGGAATAAAAATAGTAGCCTCCATAATTAAAACAGAAATAGGAACGTTGTTTAATGGTATGAAGAGTGAAATTTTATCTCTTGCTTTATAGTCAGACACATTCTAGAAGAAGAAGCAAGAATCTGAAGCAATGTTTATCTTTTTTTGTTTGAGGTGTAGAGAAAACCATGAAAAAAATAAATGTCCAGAGAATATAGTAGAAGTCTATGGAAACTGTCACTTGGATCATCAGACCAGGTTGTGTCCAAAAATACTAAAATAAAATCTATAAGAAGTAGAAACTTACTTCATGGATCTACCTCCACAGACACAACTATCAAAAAATCCTAGCTTACCAGTTTCACCTTCTACTAGGCCAAAATAGTTGTTGGCACCACCAGAGCTAAATCCCAGGAGTAATTGTTTAAATTCACTAGCTTATCAAGGAGTTATAGGAATAAACCCAATGTACCATAATAGTGTAGAAATAAATCGTGTTGCTGAACAATCAAGTAATGAAGGACTTCCACCATATCCCGAAAGGTTATGGAAAATTAGAGAAATGACACAACCCAAGTTTGATATTATGGAACAATTAAGAAATCTTACTGATATCATTCCTCAAACTATCAAGGATGTGCCTATTTGCATAGAAGCCATTAGGGATTTTTCCTCAAGAGACCAAGATGGAAACCACAATAAAAAAAAATGAAGGTGATAGGTCAACATGTTGATCTAATATTAGACAAAACCTGTCTCAAAAGCCCAACTTTAATGATAAAAATTTTAGGCTTAACATTTCCCAACACTTTGGTAAATTTTAATGCTGATATTAGTTGCAAAGTAAGAAAAATGATATTTAACAAAAAAATTATGAAAAAAATAGTCATTTCCCTACTTGCACAATCTACCAATGAGTTGGAAGAGTCCAATTTTGAGGCCATCTAGGAATATTCTCTTCCCATGCTGCAAAGTATCATAGAACTGGATAAAGAAGGGGATGGGACAAACAAAGACTTAGTCATATCAAATTTTTGACACAGACTAAGATCTTATCACAAGCCCCAAATTCTAGAGGCTTGCTCGATTGCAGGTATGGGGGAAACCCCACCTTCAATATTATCACCCACAACACGATGAACGCTATTACAATGTTCAATAAATAAAAAATATTATAATAGAGTTTTTTTTAATACCATTAGTTTAGGTTTTTCTTTTTATTTTGTTATGTTTTGTAGACAACATGAAGCTCATCATAGATTGTAGGCATCCAAGGTAACTGGGCCTACAAGCATGTGTTGCTCCATCCTACTTTCCTCAAAAAACAAAGGGGTGCAGTCCTTGGGACTTCCCAGGTGGTCACCCATCCTAGTCCTACTCTGTGCCATAATGCTTAACTTTAGAGTTTTTATGGATCTGCTACCAGGTACTCAATAAAACACATCTATTACATAGGATTTGTCACCACGGGTAGATGTGCAACACTCGACCATGGTAGCATCAGCTATGGTGGATAAAATATGAGCTCATATTGGTTCACAAAACTTTGTTGAGTAGCACATATTCACTTTCCACAAAAAAAATGTGAAATAAAGAATTGGCTATGAAGATTTCACAAAGTGAGGGGTTTGTACGAGGAGTCCATAACAGCACACGATGAAATAATACAAGTAACAATCAATGGGCTCCATTTACAGCCTTGCCATGCACCTCACATTTGTGAGATTGAATCAAACACAAGCATGGGGGAGATCCCATATTTTTTAAAATCCATACCAACCATTTGACGAATATTCACGTATTCATCATGAAAAAAAGAAAAAGAGGAAAGATGACATGGAACCTATTTTGCTTAACATAGATTTTATTTTATTTGTGTTTTTATTTTGCAAGTATCATACTTTGAATGCAATCTGTAGGTAGCCTAGGAAACCTAGGCCTATCAGGCACAAACTCCATGAGCCTACATTTTACTACTTTAAATTTTTGTTTTGTAGGAACGATGTCCTAAGTGCAATCATTAGGTAGCCTAGGAAACCTAGGCCTAACGAGCACAGGATCCATGAACCTACGCATCCCAAATTTTTAGGAGATTTAATTTTAGTAGGAGTAGCTCATCCCCATGTGGAGGGGGATACCATATCTGAACACATGTATGGGTGTTTGTTTTTTGTCTTCATGGAGAAAAACACCCAAATGCTGGTTCAAGTAGCAGATGTTGATTTTGTCCCTATTATTTAAACCAGAAAGTTGAAGGCCTGATCAATTGTAGGCATACCAAAGAGGACACATTAGTAGATGTTGAAATAAAGGAGGAGTGCCTACTTTCCATATTTTGTAGAGGAAGGCACCCGATTCCCATTTTCTAAAGAAGAAGGTGCTTGACTCCCATTTTTATGGTAGAAGGAGCTCGACTCCTATAATTTAGGGAAATGGTGCTTGACTCCCATTGTTATGGTAGAAGGCACCTGATTCCCATATTTCAGGGAAAATGTTCCCAACTCCTATTTTTAGTAGACCGATGCCTGATTCCTATTTTTCCAAGGAAGTGGTGCCCGACTTTCATTTTTTGGGAGAAAGACACCTAAGTTCCTTGGATATATATATATATATATATATATATATATATATATATATTTTGTGTTTTAAGTATGGTGCTTGATTGTAATAAAAAGGTGCCAACTTTATATTTTAAGCATGGCACCCGATTGCAAGCAAAAGGTACTTGCTTCCTATTTTAACAAGCGCCTGCATTCCATGAATTAAAAGAAGGCACTCGATTCCCATATGAAAGGTGCTTGATTTTTATTCTAACAGGTGTTTGTACCAAGTATGAATAATCTTCAGCATTGGGAAGTGGCCTGCACCATGTCAGCATTTCATCCACATGCATAAAAGTCAAAACTTCTCACAGATAAAATTACTTTAATTTTTTTGTTAGAAATTTGTGCACATTCCAAGATCGTCATTGAACAACTTCCGAGGAGGGGATGTTTGTCGTCCCATGAAGACATGTTTTTTCTAATATTTTATTGAAACCTTGCAGGTAGTCTCAAATGAATCAAATTGTAGTAATCAAGAACCCGTCATACGAAGGAAAATTTTCCGCATGGGAAAAGCACCCATCATTCTTTGTTTTGGTACACATGGTCATCATGAAGTAGCCAATACCAGTGCACCACGAACGTCTGCACATTATACATGCATGAAACATAATATAGGTGCATGCTTAATTTTTTGTTTTGTATATATATAAAATATATATATATATATATTTTTCATAGGCTTATGTTTCTATAAAATAGTGTCAGCACAATCCCCATTAAATTATTAGCCAACCATTTAGCCCCATTTGGCATTTTTCCACGTGTAAATATTTTATTGGGAGAACACTCATGGTCGTCATCCACTTAAAATCTGGCATACACTTTAACAATATCTTACACAGATAACTTTAATTATTTCTAATTATGGTAAAATGACCACCTGTGTTCATGGATGCATTTGGTTCAAAAACTATAAGTTAGCAAGAATCTATGCAAAATAATAGAGTTGCCAAAAAAAATTAGAAAGTGAAAATTTTGTAGACTAAAAATAGAGAGATTCACCATGGGAGAAAAATCCACAAATCATTTGCTAAAAAAGAATGAGCCACCACAGCCAGAAGAGGAGAAAGAAAAATAGAGCCTACTTGAAAGTTATTGCTAAGAATAAAAATTATAAGCATCGGGTGTCACGAGGGCGTGCCACTCTTTAAGCATGGGGGATGATGAGCACCAAAAATGCTCATATTTTTGTATGGATTTCTAACATATTATGCAACATTATTATTATAGAATGTATGTTTTATGAAAGTTTTATATATATTTAATAGCAAATTATGTATGTTTCCTAATATGTGTTTTCAAGTGAATTGTGTGTAGATTCAGTGATTTATATTATCTTTTCAACATGTTTACGTCAAGGTCCCATTTGGACCTGGCACTTTCTATTTTATGATGGAAAAATAAAGGTAAAAGTAACCGCATCTAAAATAGTGAAGATGCACTAATATTGGCACTCGACTCCCATTTGGTTCCTAACTTTTATTTTGGTGCCTGACTCCCATTTGGTGTTTCATTGTTAGAAACCTAACTCCCATTTAGGTACTCAACTCCCATTTGGCACTCAAATCATATCTGGTTCTTGACTACCATCTTACAAAAAAGCAGTTCTTGAATCCTATTGAAGTAAAAGTACAACATGACCCTTGTTATCGACAAAACAGAACAAGGATTTCAATTATGGATGCGGATGAGATTTCAATGATGAATGCGGATGAAGGATAATGTCAAAAACCATATGTCATCTATTTTCTAGAAAATACGTAAATATCAATGTAAATAGATAAAGCATAATATCAAATGTATTATGTTATGATAAAAACATAATACGCTAAATCAGTCTGAATTAAATGTATATTTGCTTTATCTCCCTATTTCTGTGTATTTTTGTAACAGTAAAATCAAAAATAGATTTACCTCAAAATATAATAGGGCATGGATGCATATCTTATAAATATGCAAGCCACCCCTAAGAAAAGGATCTTGGATGTCGGATTTACTCTGTAATTTTCTGAAGTTGCAATATATTCATTTGAGTATTTTTATTAATCTCAAACTAGCATCCGATGAATGAATTGATCGGGCAAAATATTTTGGAAGCTTGGGCCCACTCTCAACAGTATTCCTCCCACTTTTTCCCTATTTTTCTGTTATTTAATTTATTTCCTACTTTCTATAATTTTTGCAATTTAGTGTAATTCTGTAGTTTCCCTTATTTTCTATAATTTTCTAGCAAGTGTGTGTTTTAATTTTCATAGGTTTATTTTTTAGTCGTGTTTATTTTTAGTTATTTTGCAGTTCATTTATTTATTTTTTTACACTTAATTTTATTGAGTTTGGATGAATTAAAAATACATGGACAACACCCCCACCAAACCAATAGGCACAGAGGGACTCATTCCCCACACTATAGGCATATACTATGCGTGATAGTCATAAGTTTACGAGCTTTCCTGAGTTGACAATTAAATGGAGATAATTAATTTAATCGTAGAAAACTAACCAATATTTTTCCCAACACAAGACTTGAATATGAACCAGTTATTGTCAACTACTTACGATGGAAGGATGAAGAACAAGAACTTGAACCATTACCATCCATTCCAATACAAGATAATTCTTTTAATTTACCACATGGATGACATCATCATCTTCTCTCATATTTTCATTGTCCTATATAAAATTTAATTCCATAAATAATTACATTTGATAAAGATACTCAGATATTTCATTCTCTTTTACCACACCATTTCCAACTCAACAAATTAATAAGCAATTTTGAAAGAATCAATTAGATACAACCGGGTACAAAATAAATTGAAGTACAACCAAATTGTTTTTTGAATATCAATAGTTGGTTGATAAATGACAAGGAAGAAAAATTGTTTAATGTGTTGAGTTGACATCCCAATGCTTTTGCATGAGAATACAAAGACATGACATAAATTCATTTAGACATATGTACTCATCGAATTTATATAGAGGATGTTAAACTTGTAAGACAACCACAACGAAGTTTGAACCTTTATTTACGTAGTATTGTGATCTATGAAATTGGAAAATTTCTAGAAGTAGGATTCATCTACCCTATTTCTAATAGCCAATGGGTTTCATCATTGGTTATTATTTCAAAGAAAAATGGAAAGTTGTGAGTATGTGTTGACTTAGAGAACTAAATAAAGCTATACATAAAGATCATTTTCTATTACCATTCATAGATCAAGTGTTAGACACAATAATTGGGAAGAAGTATTTTGTTTTCTCAACAAATTTAGTGGTTATAATAAAATTTAGGTAGCACTTGAAGATAAAGATAAAAAAACCTTTACTTTCTATAGAGGGGGAAACTACCCTGCTATATATGATTCTAGGTTGGATCCACCGAGATTTGAGGTGATTATGGGGGTGTGTTATATTATTTACACTTGGAGGTTTGGGGGATTGAAGGGTTCACCAAGAATGGTTTAAGGACGTGCTCCAAGTTCAGGATGGAGGTGTTTAATGTGTATATCAAAAAACCATATATGTTTTTCCTTTCTAAAATCTAATCTATAAAAATGAAGAAGCAATGCAAGCAAAAATAAATGCAAGCAAAGAAGGACTAACCCTCGAATGATTCTTGAATTTCAATGATGACTAAACTATAACTTGCAATAAGATAAATCATTTTATTTTTTAACAAGGGTTTAAAAGAGAATACATAAACATATTTAACCTATAATGAAAACTATATGCTTTTATGCTTTCGAATGCCTAGAATGTAACCAAATATTTTTCTTTTATTTATGGTCTAGGTTTGGAAGAAAAATGGTTAGAACATAAAAAAAAAACACCCTAATAAGTTTTAATTAGAGAGATTATTTAATATAATGGTTCACCATAGCTTTAACTTGCATCCAAATATATCCAACAATTTCACAACGTACAAAAATAACTTCACAAAACCCTATAAATTTTGATCAATGTTTGGGGGCCTGCTTAGGCCACTAGATTATTGAGCTTGGAGGTGTAATAGTCAAAATACCTTGGTCATTTTAGTTGATCATTTGAAAGCAAAAGTAATTATTGACCTTTTTTTAAATAAACATGCAAAGATGCAATGAAATGAAACAATGCAAAAATTAGAATGCAAACAATAGTATTATAAACTAGATAAAATATGTATATTTATATTGAGGATTTCGGAGCAAAAATTAGTACCCAAAATTGATGCACCAACCTCACCCCTCATAATGGTTGAATAGTGTGTGGGTAGCACCTTTTATCTTTCTTCCCTCAAGCTCTTCTTCTCTTCTTCACATGGTAAAAATTAATAAGGGTTTTCACCCCTTTTTACCTTTTTATTCTCCTTTTTTTCTTTTCTCTCTCCTCTCTAGCATCTTTTTTGTTGTTTGTTGCTCTACTTTTTTCTATGTTAGTCATTTCAAGTTTCCTCTAGAATGACACCTATGGGTGAAGAATGACAAACACAAAAGGGATGGCTAGTTTAAAAGAAAGGGGTGGTGCAAAAATTTTGTCATTCCAGACATTTTAATATTTTTGCATGCAAAATGAGTCTTTAGGGACATTAATACCTCTCAAAATAAGGTGGCCCCTCAATTTTGGAAGGAATGGTAAATTCTAGAGGAAAATCATGCCTTGTAAGCATGGGGCACAAATTCATAAGAAAATGAGAAAAATATGAAATCATGCCCAAGGAGAACATGGTGTGATTTTGACCAAGAGAAAAACAAAAGGAAAGGAAACTAGAAGAGAAGAAAAATAAAGCAAGACCAAGAAAAGTAGGCTTACATGTTGAAATGTTGCTCCATGTTGTTTTTATTATTTTATTATTATTATTATTTATATATGGAACTGATTAATTTTTTATGTTTTGGGTTGCAAAATGACGTACTGGAGAGCTAAGAGTAATGATCAAGTTTCCTAGAGGTGGAACTATAGGGTCTCTCATAGGTAGAGAGGGATAATCTAGAGGTAGTGGGGCTATAACACCTGGTAGAGATGCCTCAGGTGGGGGTGAACAGAGCACTACTAATAGCGTTGATAGAGATATGGTACCCAAAATTTTCACTTTTAGCTACTGATAGGGGAGATGATGGTCACAGTAGAGGATGTGTGGTGCATCTTGTGCATATCCATTAGAGGGAGGATATTTTATAGATTATAAGGATATTAGGATATACTATAGATATTATAAAGGGGTTAGGCCCACCAATTTTGAGAGTTAGATCCATGTCAACAAGTTGGTGGGGTACTATGGTTTTGATGCTCTAATAATTGTGCTCCATGGGGTGGTAGCAGGATTTTTGGTATGCCATACTAGTAGGATATACCTACCATGGGCATTGGTGGAAGTAATGGTAGATATGTAGGACCAAAATGTGTAATTTTCATGGGGTCCATATGTTCTATCCTGATTGTACAAGATATTGTATAATATCATGTACAAATGGTATATAGGGTTGGTATGTATGACGTTGTTCTATGTGTGGTGTTGGGATCACATAACAATTAGGAGACCATACACAATACCAAGACTATTACCTAACCAAAGTGGCCAACATCATATAGATGGTCCAAGAGCTTTGAGAAATTCTAGAGGATATACATTGGGAACCTACCACTAGGGAGGAGGTGATAGATGAGTTACAAGAGCACATGATCATATGGTGACCATGGTATCTACACCCTAGATGAATAAAGGATGTGGAGGATCTAGATCAATTGAGAAGGTTTAGGTGGATCTCTATGGATAAGCAAGAGCTGGAACTCTTCAAATTTAATTGAGTCTAGTGAAAATTTGGTATCTTCTAGGAGATATCAAATCTAGGTGGCTACTGGTATAGGTGGGTGTGTTGGACATTTTGAGTCCCTAAGTCAAAGTTGTCATTGATGTCACCATTGATGCCACTAGATGAAGTCATCATTAATACCAAAGATTTCAGCAGGAAATAAAGGGGACAAAGATGGTTATTTGATATCCAGGGAGAAGGCCAAAGTTCAAGTGAAACAGTGCAAAAGACAGAAGTTAAAAAGGAGTTATAATATTTATTTTATAAATTATTTAAATTCAGTATGAATTTAAATTTTATAAATAAATATTAAAGGTACATTATCGAAGGTTAATATTATAATAGTGGTTATTATAATATTAAAATGTGCCATGGAGAAAACCCAAATAAAACATTTATAATTTTTATTATAATGTTTTAAAAGGCAAAATAGGGTTTTATAAAGTCAAAAAATAATTTAATAAACCCAAAGGTTGGGTTTAAGACCAAAGGCCTTGATAAATCTTCGTCGACATCATGAGGGTCATCTACATTTTGAAGCATCGACGTTCCAAGCAAAGGAGGAAAAATAATTATTTAAACCTATGCCAAAGGACATAAAATTTATCCTTGCTCGAATTGGAAAGAGAAAGCATACGAATTAAATGCAGAGCTCGTGAGACGAAAATACAAATTTCGTGTTTGTGTTGAAGGTGAAAGGAAACAAAACCAAGCGTGTTGATTAGTTGGAAGCCAACAAGGCACCTTGGCCTAGTGGCAAGTGGGCTGCAAGCTTACATTTTGGTGTGCATGGTGGATAGTGTTCGAATCCCGATGGAAGCATTTTTGTGGACGTGTTGAAGGCGCCAATCGTTAGGCGCATCCTTTTTGCAAAGCAAGGAAGGATAAGGTGTTGAAGCACGTGGTGCTTCTTCCTTCCCAATGAGCGTGTAGCTCGTGTGGTGGTTTGCACCATGGGCAAAGACGTTTGTGTGGCTGCATTGAGAGTTCGAAACTCTCCAAAGGCAAAGGTAACATTTTTATATTTTATTTTATTAATGCCTAAGTTGGAGGTATAAGGTATTTAGTGGTTGAATTTTGAAAGGGTTGCTTTGTGATAAAGGTTGGTAGTTGAGAAATACCTTTAGGAGTTATAAGGAGAATTCTATTTTTATTTTTAAAGTCTTAAAATTTGCTATTGTGGAATATTGAAAGGTTAAGACTTTGTGGGTTGTATGTTATTTTGAATAAAGGGTTTTTGTGATTATTGTGAGGATATTGATTATTATTTAAGTTGGAGTGATAAGGTGTAATTTTGATATTATTTTTGTGATATATTTTGTTGAAGAAAATTATCCTCTAACCCTTGATGAGTTTGGCAAAGAAGTAATTATGAGTGTGGCAGATTTGTAAGGACAACTACTCTTCAAGAAAAGGTATGGGTAAAATTCTTCTTTGTTGAGTTAGGTGATTGGCTTGATTGAAAATTAAGTTTGGAGTGAAAAGGATTTGATTAGGGTTTCCTTTTCGAAAGTGGTTGAGTTAATGCTTCAAGGTTTTCTAGATTGAGAGTTGTGATTAAACCTTGTTTGATAAGCATTGTTGTTTAGACCATTGGTTGAGTGAAGTACTTTGAGTTAATGCTTCAAGGTTTTATGAATTGAGAGTTGTGATTAAAACCTTGTTTTATTAGCATTGTTGTTGAAGCCATTGGTTGTGTGAAAAACCTGAGTTAGGGTTTGAAAAGAACATGAGTATCATTGTTAGATGAAGAATATTTTATTAGCATTTTTTAAGTGAGTTGGTTATGCAAAGAACTTGAACTAGAGTTAGAAAAGAACATGAGTATCATTGTTATGTGAGATTTGTTGTTGAGCATTGTTGGAAACATTTTGAGTTGGGTGATACATGCTTGGACTAGGGTTTGTGAGAAAGGGTTGTTCCTTGAAGTGATTGGTTGAGTAGAGTTGATTGAGCCTAGTCAAGTGAATGTGTGAAGTGGTTGTTCAAGTTCCATGAAACAAACTATTCTATATTCTGATTTGAGTTGAGATTGAGCTTTGAGAATAGAACATATTGAGTCTCTAACAATTCTCTTTATGCTTCTATGAGATTGAGTTGAGAAAGTGATTGAGCATTGAGTATAGAACATATTGAGTCTCTAACAATTCTCTTTATGCTTCTATGAGATTGAGTTGAGAAAGTGATTGAGCATTGAGTATAGAACATATTGAGTCTCTAACAATTCTCTTTATGATTCTATGATATTAGACAAGTTTTGTGTGGACTTGTTAAGCTGATTTGAGGTAAGTCTTTGAGAAGGCTTGTGGACTGATTTTGTGTGAGCTTTTGTGGAAGCTTGCAATGCATATTTGAGCAAGTCCTAGAGAGGACTTATTGAGCAGATTTGGACAAGTTCTATGTGAGATTGTTGAGCAGATTTGGACAAGTTTTATGTGAGCTTGTTGAGCAGATTTGGATAGGTTCTAGTGGGACCATGAAGATTTGAGTAGGTTCTGAGTGGACTTGTTGAGCAGATTTGGGTAGGTTCTGAGTGGACCTATTGAGCAGATTTGAGTAGGTTCTGAGTGGACCTATTGAGAAGATTTGAGTAGGTTTTGAGTGGACCTATTGAGCAAATTTGAGTAGGTTTTGAGTGGACCTATTGAGAAGATTTGAGAAGGTTATGAGTGGACCTATTGAGCATATTTGTGCTAGACCAAATGTATTATATTTAGTGAAAGATATTGAGAAAAATTGTGCTAGACCGATTGGACTATGTTTAGTATAGTATTGAGATAGAATCTTTAGAGGTGATAGAGCAGAGAGGACAGAGTCTCTAGTGGATAGAGATCCATCAGCCAAGACATTTAGGATAGGTCTTTTGAGTGAGGACAAGAGTCTTCAAGTGGAGAGAGATCCACAGTCAGTGTAGTGGAGGTAGTGTCTTCTAGAGGATCACCAATCCAGAGCAGAGGAGGAGTTCTCCTATGGATAGAGATCCACAAACTAGATTTAGGGGATCAATATCTCCTTTGGATAGAGGTCCATAAACATTGTAATTGGGAAGGATTCCCAAGAGATTATTTGAGAAATATTTAGAAGAAATATTTTCTCTATGGAGGTAGCCCACATTGGGTGAACCATGTTAAAATCTGTGTCTCTATTGTGTATGGTGTTTTGTGCATTGCTTTGATTACTACTATTGATACTGCTATCTATACACTACATAATATTGATTTGAAAAGAAAAGTAAAAAGTGGTCTTATATTGTTCACCCCCCCTCTCAGTATAAGCTTGTGTTCTTCAATTGGTATCAGAGTGGGTTCCTTCAGAATATTTTGATAGCTTGAAGGAAAAGTGGTCTAAGAACATAATGGATCAAAAGGATCAAAGGGATGGGTCCATCAATAATGCAGTACCAATATTTGATGGAAGTGACTTCTTGTATTGGTGTATGCTGATGAGATTTCACCTGATGGCACTTGGCAATGAAGTTTGGGATGCAGTGGAACTTGGATATGATTCAACAATCAATCCTCCTACAGATAAGGAAGGTAAGCTTCTAATGCATGCAAATTCAAGAGCTATGAATGCAATTATAAAAGGATTTGGTAGATCAGAATCTATGAAGGTTATGGATTGTAAAACAACAAAAGATATGTGGCAACTACTACATGAAATATATGAAGGAGATAAAGGTGTCAGGAAAGCTAAGATCAAAAATCTCAAAGGAGAATTTGAGAACTTAAGAATGCGGGATGATGAAAACATTCGTGACTATCTCAGTAAGGTTGATGAACTTATACATGAGATGAGAGGTCTTGGAATGAAGGTTGATGAATCTGATGCTTGTGATAAGATCTTGAGAACTCTTCCAAAAAGGTACAGTGAAAAGGTCTCTGCTATAGAAACATCAATTGATAGTGATAGTCTAACAAGAAATTCTTTGCTTGGCATGCTTACAACTTTTGAGATAAGAACAAAAGATCCTATTCCTTCGAAAGAAGCTGCATTCAAAGTGAACAAGAAGATAAAGGGTAAGAAGACAGAATCAAGCAGTGAGTCATCTAGTGATGAAGAAGCTAAATTATGGTAGAAGAGATAAAGGTTCCAGAAGACCCATAGATCTAAGATCTGTTAAGTGTTTCAATTATGGAAAGTATGGACATTTTGCAACAGAGTGCAAAGAGCCAAAGAACAACAATGATGAAGAAAAATAGGATCACAGGTACAGGGAATCAGAAAGATACAAGTACCAGAAGAAAAGCAAGGATGGACAAAATAGACAAGGGAAGAAGTTCTTCCAAAGGCAAAAGAGAAGCTACTATGCGGATAATGCAAGTAAGTACTCAAATGATAGTGATGCTAGTTTTTCGAACAATGATAGAGATGAAGTCCTATTTATGATTGAAGAAAAAGAACCGATTAAGAAAAGGACTTCAGTTATTCTCAAGTGTTTTAGATGTGGTAAATTTGGACATCTTGAAGATGATTGCACAAGGGATGGTTATAGTTTCAGTGATGATGATTTTGAAGATGCACTTGAAAGACCAGATGAAAATATTCTAATGGCATTAGAAGAAGAAGTGAGTGATCCTATAGAAGACAAGCCAAAAGAAAGTAATGATGTGGACAAAGGTAAAAAAATAGAGGATTATTCAGTAGAGAATGGTTATGATCTCAAGGGAGAACTTATCTATGCCCTTGACATAGTAAAGAAGGTAAGAAAGCAACACTCTAAGCTTGAAAGTTAGTTTCAAGAATGTGATGAAGAAAGATTATTGCTCATAGAGGATTTAGAAAAATCAAAGGCTAAGGCAAGCAAGTTCAAAGATAAGTTAGAAGCAAATATTTTGGAATGTGAAAAGTTAGCACAAGAAGTGGCACTACTAAAGGAATATTTAGAGGATTCCAAGAATAAGTTATACAAGTATGTAACCAGTGCAAAGAATGTGGATAAAATAGTCAAGATACAAAGAGGAGCAACAAACAAGATAGGTCTTGGTTCCAAACAAGTACAAAAGAAATGGGAAGAAGAGTCTACTTCAAGTCTTGAAGAAGAAGAAACTTCAGAAGAAGATACATCAGAAGAAGACAGTATAAGTGGGAGTGAGACATCAGAGGATGAGTTGGACAATAAAGGGTTCAACAAAGACAGGAACAATGCACAGAGAAGGTACATATGGAACAACAATCAGAATAGGAGACCAATGAGGTCAAGACAAGGAAGCTTCAATGGAATATGTTTTTCATGTCACAGGTTTGGGCACATGGCTTCACAGTGCAGGACACATGAAAGATAGGAATATGGGAAAGGATAACTTTTCCAAGGGTATTGCTACTCATGTAATGAGTTTGGTCACAAGGCAATGAATTGCAAGATTCATGACAGAAGAGGATATGGCTTCACTAGGAGAAATCCTAAGACATTTGCACCTCCAAGGAATAATAACATTAAGTGTTATAAGTGCAATAATGATGGTCACACAACAAGATGGTGTAGAGAAAATATTCCAGAAATAGGCATGAACAAGAACAGGAATATGAATAGAAACAGGAACATGAATAGGAACAAGAATATGAATAGGAACAAGAACAAGAATAGGAACATGGATGAGAACAAGAACAAGAATAGGAATAGGAACATGGATGAGAACAAGAATAGGAACAGGAATAGGAGTGATGATAGGAACAGGGATGATGACTTGGAAAGAAACAATTAGAGGATTCAAAAAACTCAGAAAATAAGGGAAAAAGATAAAGGTAAAGAACAGTGCTTTCGGGGAGTAGAAATACTCCCACCCCAAGAATTAACCACCTCATGTGGAGGTGGGGGAGGGGCTAAGCTAAGAGGCTCATTCTTAGCCCCGAGCCCCAAAGGTGACCCTTTGCCATTGATGTCAAAGGGGGAGAGATTTGTGTGATTTATTTGGGAGAGATTTGATATGGGGAGAGATTTGATATTTGAGAGAGCATTGAGCCAGGGGGAGCAATGTCCCAGGGGGAGCAGAAGAAAAAGAAAGGTCAGGTTTCAGTAAAAAGGATATGGGTTGCCATCAATGACAAAGGGGGAGATTGTTGGACATTTTGAGTCCCTAAGTCAAAGTTGTCATTGATGTCACCATTGATGCCACCAGATGAAGTCATAATTAATACCAAATATTTCAGTAGGAAATAAAGGGGACAAAGATGGTTATTTGATATCCAGGGAGAAGGCCAAAGTTCAAGTGAAATAGTGCAAAAGACATAAGTTAAAAAGGAGTTATAATATTTATTTTATAAATTATTTAAATTCAATATGAATTTAAATTTTATAAATAAATATTAAAGGTACATTATCAAAGGTTAATATTATAATAGTGGTTATTATAATATTAAAATGTGCCATGGAGAAAACCCAAATAAAACATTTATAATTTTTATTATAATGTTTTAAAAGATAAAAGTGGGTTTTATAAAGTCAAAAAATAATTTAATAAACCCAAAGGTTGGGTTTAAGACCAAAGGCCTTGATAAATCTTCGCCGATGTCATGAGGGTTAATTATGTTTTGAAGCGCCGACGTTCCAAGCAAAGGAGGAAAAATCATTATTTAAACCTATGCCAAAGGACATAAAATTTATCCTTGCTCGAATTGGAAAGAGAAAGCATACGAATTAAATGCAGAGCTCGTGAGATAAATGTGCAAAATTTGTGTTTGACTTGACGGCGAAAGGAAACAAAACCAAGTGCGTTGATTAGTTGGAAGCCAACAAGGCACCTTGGCCTAGTGGCAAGTGGGCTGCAAGCTTACGTTTTGGTGTGCATGGTGGATAGTGTTCGAATCTCGATGGAAGCATTTTTGTGGACGTGTTGAAGGCGCCAATCGTTAGGTGCATCCATTTTGCAAAGCAAGGAAGGATAAGGTGTTGAAGCACGTGGTGCTTCTTCCTTCCCAATGAGCTTGTAGCTCATGTGGTGGTTTGCACCATGGGCAAAGACGTTTGTGTGGGCTGCATTGAGAGTTCGAAACTCTCCAAAGGCAAAGGTAACATTTTTATATTTTATTTTATTAATGCCTAAGTTGGAGGTATAAGGTATTTAGTGGTTGAAGTTTGAAAGGGTTGCTTTGTGATAAAGGTTGGTAGTTGAGAAATACCTTTAGGAGTTATAAGGAGAATTCTATTTTGTTTATTTTTAAAGTCTTAAAACTTGCTATTGTGGAATATTGAAAAGTTAAGACTTTATGGGTTGTATGTTATTTTGAATAAAGGGTTTTTGTGATTATTGTGAGGATATTGATTATTATTTAAGTTGGAGTGATAAGGTGTAATTTTGATATTATTTTTGTGATATATTTTGTTGAAGAAAATTATCCTCTAACCCTTGATGAGTTTGGCAAAGAGGTAATTGTGAGTGTGGCATATTTGTAAGGACAACTACTCTTCAAGAAAAGGTATGGGTAAAATTCTTCTTTGTTGAGTTAGGTGATTGGCTTGATTGAAAATTAAGTTTGGAGTGAAAAGGATTTGATTAGGGTTTCCTTTTCGAAAGTGGTTGAGTTAATGCTTCAAGGTTTTTTGGATTGAGAGTTGTGATTAAACCTTATTTGATAAGCATTGTTGTTTAGACCATTGGTTGAGTGAAGTACTTTGAGTTATGCTTCAAGGTTTTCTAAATTGAGAGTTATGATTAAAACCTTGTTTTATTAGCATTGTTGTTGAAGCCATTGGTTGTGTGAAAACCTGAGTTAGGGTTTGGAAAGATCATGAGTATCATTGTTAGATGAAGAATGTTTTATTAGCATTGTTGTTGAAGGATGTTATGCAAAGAACTTGAACTAGAGTTAGAAAAGAACATGAGTATCATTGTTATGTGAGAGTTTTTGTTGAGCATTGTTGGAAATATTTTGAGTTGGGTGATACATGCTTGGACTAGGGTTTGTGAGAAAGGGTTGTTCCTTGAAGTGATTGGTTGAGTAGAGTTGATTGAGCCTAGTCAAGTGAATGTGTGAAGTGGTTGTTCAAGTTCCATGAAACAAACTATTCTATATTCTGATTTGAGTTGAGATTGAGCTTTGAGAATAGAACATATTGAGTCTCTAACAATTCTCTTTATGCTTCTATGAGATTGAGTTGAGATTGAGCATTGAGTATAGAACATATTGAGTCTCTAAAAATTCTCTTTATGCTTCTATGAGATTGAGTTGAGAAAGTGATTGAGCATTGAGTATAGAACATATTGAGTCTCTAACAATTCTCTTTATGATTCTATGAGATTGGACAAGTTATGTGTGGACTTGTTAAGCTGATTTGAGGTAAGTCTTTGAGAAGGCTTGTGGACTGATTTTGTGTGAGCTTTTGTGGAAGCTTGTAATGCAGATTTGAGCAAGTCCTAGAGAGGACTTATTGAGAAGATTTGGACAAGTTCTATGTGAGATTGTTGAGCAGATTTGGACAAGTTCTGTGTGAGCTTGTTGAGTAGATTTGGACAGGTTCTATGTGGACCTATTGAGAAGATTTGAGTAGGTTATGAGTGGACCTGTTGAGAAGATTTGAGCAGGTTCTGAGTGGACCTGTTGATCAGAGTTGTGTAGGTTCTGAGTGGACCTATTGAGAAGATTTGAGTAGGTTTTGAGTGGACCTATTGAGCAGAGTTGTGCAGGTTTTGAGTGGACCTATTGAGAAGATTTGAGAAGGTTATGAGTGGACCTATTGAGAAGATTTGTGCTAGACTGAATGTACTATGTTTAGTGCAAGATATTGAGAAGAGTTGTGCTAGACCGACTGGACTATGTTTAGTACAATATTGAGATAGAGCTTTGGAGGTGATAGAGTAGAGAGGATAGAGTCTCCAGTGGATAGATATCCATCAACCAGGACATTGAGGATAGGTCTTTTGAGTGAGGACAAGAGTCTTCAAGTGGAGAGAGATCCACAGTCAGTGCAGTGGAGGCAGTGTCTTCTAGAGGATCACCAAGTCAGAGTAGAGGAGAAGGAGTTCTCCTATGGATAGAGATCCACAAACCAGATTTAGGGGATCAACATCTCCTTTGGACAGAGGTCCATAAACATTGTAATTGGGAAGGATTCCCAAGAGATTATTTGAGAAATATTTAGAAGAAATATTTTCTCTGTGGAGGTAGCCCACATTGGGTGAACCACGTTAAAATATGTGTCTCTATTGTGTATGGTGTTTTGTGCATTGCTTTGATTATTGCTATTGATACTACTATCTATACACTGCATAATATTGATTTGAAAAGAAAATTAAAAAGTGGTCTTATACTGTTCACCCCCCTCTCAGTATAAGCTTGTGTTCTTTAGGTTGTAGAGGGATCCACCAGGAGTCAAAGGTGACCTTGATATGTGGAGATGTTTAGAAGATGAATTGTATGACCCACTATATGTGGATCTAGGGGTGGATGATTTTGGGGAGGCCCTAAAGTATAAGAGATGGTATAGGAGCATTGTACCCTTCAGTATCTCCTCACCAGTGCTAGTGTAGAGGTTCCAGTTTATGTATCTACGAGTGTAGCTAGGACTTTGAGAGGTGAATTGATACACCATAGAGTATTAATAATAGGGCTAGGAGGAACCACAAAAATCATAGGCATAGGCCTAAGTAGATATGGTCATAATAACCATAAATACTATTAGTACCAAGGAGGGGGGAGCAATAGGAGGTACTCCCATGATGGTTGGAGTTGGGTTGAGTAGAGCAGCTAGAGAGGCATTGCCATCAGTGATAGCTAGTCCAAGTAGGACTATGGATAAGGGAGATCCAATGAGGTATTAGGAGGTGTGATAGTTCTATATAGTGGTTGTGTAGAGGGATATGGACCTACTTTGAGAGGATAAGTCCAAGATGATTTATGGGCTATGAAGTGGAACACAATGTGGGATAAGATAGACTGTGGGCTAATATAGACCACCTTAGGGGAGAGGTGAGTTAGTTGGATCAGGAGAAACAATAATCTTGAGTAGAGGTAATGGATATCATGATAAAATACCAAGAGGGTGATGGTATCTTCATACTATAGGAAAAGCTACAAAGGGTAGGGGAGGTGTTGGAGGTATCGATACAAAGGGAGACCTTCTACTAGATATTGTTCTTTTAGGAAGTGTTGGTGGAGTAGAGGGTTTCTCCATTATCCTACCTTAAGATGTAAGGTCGATCATGGTCTATATTATGGATGGTTTGATGATCCATGAACATGCCCCTACCAGGACCACCTTTGGTAGGTGGGATAGAGGATATAGGCTCCTAGAGCTAGGGATAAGATCAAGGTGACATGCCAATTTTGAGTATGGCATGCATCCATGGGCAGGGTTGAGTGTTATAGGTTTGAACTATGGCACACAAATTGAACATACCTATTTACCCTTTTTTTATCTCAAGTAATAGCACATTGCTTCATTTAATATGTGCATTTATATGTGTTATTTTTATGTGTTTTATATTTTTAATTATGCATGAATGACAAAAATATAATAATGGAATGCATGAATGGATTAAGATAATGTGATGCATGATGAAATGAAGCTAACTAAATGAATGAAATGCATGGATGGATGAAGGAATGAAAGAAAAATATGATGGAAGAAAGAGAAGAAGAAAAGAGAGAAAAATATGGCTCTAGCCAAAATCATGCCCTATAAAGATGAACTGCAACTTTGATGTAGAGAGAAGTTTCTCCCCATATCTATAGGGTATGATTTTGGTAAAAAATAAAGATAAGAAGAAAAGAAGGAGAAGAGAAATAGAAGATGGAGAAGGTCAAAAAAGAAAAACATGCTTAGAATATGGTATTTGTATTAGCGTAGACCATGAAATATCAATGTGATCAAACAAACATAGACCAAGCAAAGAAGAAAAAGTGGAGTTATCCCTATAGGGATGTATTATCACTAAACAAATGGAGGCTACCCCTCACTTGTGGCCATGAATCTATTGGTTGTTTTGCCCATTGTTTATAAATATGTTGTATGAAAAAGTTAGTGTAATTACTATTTTCTCCACTTTTTAGTGTTGATAATATCTTATGCCTACACATGGAATAATCCTATATCTCTTAGAAAGGGCTCTCCCCCTTTCATATTGTATATAATAGATGCCTTTCACATATGAAGCATCGAAGAAATTGTAATCTTTATGCTGAGTGAAAATTCTGAAGCTGCGTATAGAAGCTTCTTATTCCTAGGGAAATAGTTTTATATAATTTTCATTGCAAAATATGAGCGATATTGCATACTCTAGTGCCAAAATGCCTTTGTGCAATCTATAGTTCCTATCATAAATCCAGTATTTAGTAGGATTTCAAAGGAAAACCATCTGAGGTGATGAGGAAATTCCACTATGAGTGAATGTTGTTGTAAGGATACGTTGTTGTAAGGATATTAAACTAGATCTAATAAAAGTATGCTCTACATTTGTGCTTGAAAAAGAGATCTTCTCACATCAAAAATTTGAATGATCAATATTGGTATCAAAATTTTAAATATTTTATGAGCAAATTTTTTTTTGCACAGTTGTCATGGAAGATATGCATGGTAGCAGGCACTTCTATCACAATATCAATTTTCTATTAATATATTCTAGGAAAAGAAAATTCTCTTCCAGATGCATTAACTAGAGAATTAGCACATATGAATATGTTTGGTGGACATCCAGTTGCATGGAGAACTTGGCCTCTAGATACACCAGTACATCGCCAATCATGGTGTCAAAGAATCGAGGATACTTTCCTGCTGCAGAACAAATTAGGTTTTCTACTAATTATGTTCCTTATATTGATTTTGTTTATAATTCTGTAGGAAGTATTAATATTTTTGTTAACCAAGCTAGATGGAGTCTATTTACTTCTTCCATGGTGCAACACATCCTCAATAATGGAGTACTTGATGATGTCATTATTCTTCAAAATTCAGCAAGGGAAATGTCTCCTCATTTTCTTGATTTCTTCAATATGTTTGTTATTGATCCTTTATGGCAACAATATTTAAATACTCATATTGTAAGAATAAATTTTACAGACATTCCATAGGTATGTGTATTTTATGATGAAGAACAAATTTATACTTCAGACCCTCCATCTCCACTAGACCCTCTTCCAAATGCACAATCAAAATACATTGATATTGATGTTGCAGTTGAATGAATGGTCTGTGACTATACAGACTACCAAGCCTCAATAACATGCATGTTCCATGTACATGGATATTTTGCATACCGTTAAATGTACAAACATAAATGGTTGACACTGGCCTAACGAAAATGCTAAGACCCCGTTTAGATAGTCTCCTCATGTGTACTTGTTGGTCGGTTGTTTTGTCCATTGTTTATAAATCTATTATATGAAAAAGTTAATGGGATTACTATTTTCTCCACTTTTTAGTGTCGGTAATATCTTATGCCTACATGTGGAATAATCATCTCTCTTAGAAATGGCTCTCCCCCTTTCATATTGTATATACTCGATGCCTTTCGCATATGAAGCATCAAAGAAATTGTAATCTTTATAATTTTTTGAGTGCAAATGCTGAAGCCACGTATAGAAGCTTCTTATTCCTAGGGAAATAGTTTTATGTAATTTTCATTATAAAATTTGAGCTTTATTGCATACTCTAGTACCCAACTACCATTGTGCGACCTAGAGTTCCTGTCAGAAAGCCAGTATTTAGTAGGATTTTAGAGGAAATCCACCCAAGGTGGTGAGGAAACTCCACTCTGAGTGAATGTTGTTGTAAGGATATGCTATTGTAAGGATACTAAATCATATCCAATAAAATTATTCTCTGTGTCTGCACTTGAAAATGTGATATGATCACATCAAAAATTTGAATGACCTATTTTGGTATCAGAGCCCTATTTTGAATTCTTAGAGCCATGTGTCTATGAATCTAAATTTCTAAAACTTAGATAGTCAAGCCTCCAATTTTCATTGTAATCCTAATTTATGTTGTGGTATACTTGTCAAAAGCATTTTAGAAGGTATCAACTTGATCAAACATCGTCTATAGGCAGCTCTACAGCAAGTGACTACATCACAACTATAGATACAACAATTTAGTAAGTTTAGCTTACCATGGATTCTATTGCATCTACATCTGATGAAACACTGGTTAATTATGCATATCAGATTGATGATATTGAAGAAGAAAAAGTAGAAGTAGGAACATATGATTTGTCTTTGTTGATTCCTAAATTAGATGAACATGAATTTTATCAGTTAGATAAACAGAAAAAATTGTTGAAGAAAAATGAAAAATGACTCAAAAAACATTTACCTCTTTTTATCTATACACCCAACATCAAAAAAATGTTCAAGATAGTTGAATCCAACATTCGGGTCAGTACACAGAAGGCTTGTAGAAAACTAGATGTTTTTAAATCTAGTGAATTGAATTGCATAGTATAGATTACAAGGTTATAATTACATCCATTTTGGATCCATTCAAGTTATTATCACTCTATTCAAAAAAGGTCTTCCAGGATCTACTTATTATGGGTTTGTTGATAATAGATTCACATCCTTTGATCAAGCTATCATTGGTCATACTGTTGCTTCATTAGCCAAAGGAGTTCAACATGTGACTTTCTACCCTAATTTTCCATATCCTTTGCAGGATGATAGTTTTGGAAAAATCTGGCAATTATTGATAGAAACAAGGGGATTGGATTTGAAACCAGGCAGTTTTGAATTGTCAATAACTATAAAGTTTTTGTGTCAAGTGTGTAATACATTACTTCCAATTAAGTATAATATAGAGAAAAGTAAGGTTACAGTACCAGTAGATATGGTCTCAGAAGATGCAGCAAGTATGCCTGTAAATTTTATAGAATTTGAAATTCCTAGAGAATGGGAACTGAGTATCAAATCCGAACTTCCAAGAAACTCAATATCAGATTATAAAATGGAAGTTGCAGATGATAAGGAAAAGGCTAAGATTACATTTTCTAGGCCACCCTTATTAAGAACCAGTTCTTTGAATATTCCAAGACCAATGTTAGTGATTATACCAATGTCAGTGACTACACCCTCAAGAATATAATATTGATCAAAATCAAGATGCCCAAAAGGCTACTTTGCCTAATTATATTTCTAATATTACTATAGAAACATCATATTTGAAGCCTCGATTTAAGGTCTAACCTATTAATAACATGCATATGATGATGTTTAATCTAGACTCTTCTTTATCCAAACAATGGACACATAAAGAAAAATTCTTCCATGTTGGTGGTAAATGGCCACTTAAGGAGAAACACTATATCACCATGTCTAATACAGAGCAACCCTCTGTTAGAGTAGATGTTTCTTGTGTGTTAGGACATAATGTTTATGATATTATTGATCAATATGAATCAGTTAGGCAAGCCAATTATATAAATCATTGGAGCTAGTATGTTGAAGAATACTTTGATAACATTGAAGAATCTCTCTTTGATATCCAAGAAGAATTAAATAAAGTTAATGAAAATTTTGTTGTTGTTCATCAATTTTAGGAAGCCCAAAAAAATGCTATCACGACAAAAGAAAAACAAATAAAATCTGAAGCAAAATCTACCAGTAAACCCCTTCAATTTATAAATGCATCTAAGCCATTGTCTATAGTACCAACAGGTTATCAGACAATACAAAAAAGGTTAGGCACAAATCAAGAAGAGGAAAAGCCTAAACATGAGAAACCTTTTCATTTAAAAATGGCTAGAACAATAGGAGTAGAACAACAATCCAAATTTATGTTTCCATTTAATATTAGAGAAGGAGCATTCATGTTAAATATTGATGGAAATCCAAATCCTCAAGAAGTTATTCTTATTTGGATCAATCATTACCGTTCTCTCCAAGCCATTCATAATATGGATAACCCTGGTATCATTGAGTTAGCCAGTAGACATTTTGTTGGTTCTGTATTACAATGGTGGGTTCATGCCATAGATGCCTCCAAAAATCAGGTTTATGAAGAAGGGTTACAAACACTGCATGAAGCATTAATGTTAGAGTTTACTCCAAATAATGTGAATAAGGAAAAAGAGGACCAGTTGAGTCTTGCATTCAAGAAACTGCATGATATGTCTAGGTTTGAAGAATATGTCCAGGAATATATGAAAAAAGTGTATGAACTAAATTTGCATAGAGATCAGTTTGTAAAAATATAGTTTTTATCATCTTTACCAAAATATTTAGGATAGTTGGTATTAGAAAAATTTGGTCAACAAGGTGTAGATGTCAATGCCTTATATTTTGTGGATATTATTGAAGCAGTCAGAAAAGAATACTGAAAAATCTATTTGTATGATAAAGTTTCAAAACAAAAAATCACATTAAAAGAAAAATAATGTTCAGGTGTTGATGGAGCAGATACATTCAAAAAAACCCGATCTCCTAGAAAATATTTCCAAAAAAGTAAGGGTAAAAGATTTAAGCCTTTCAGGTATTTTAGAAAAAGAAGACAACCATCTAAAAAAAATGTGAAGGATGTATGTTGCTATGCATGTAAAAATAAAGGTCATTATGCTCACTCTTGCCCTACTAAAGCTCCTCGAAATATGAGAGCTATATTTTTTGAAAACCCTGAATTAGTTGAGAATTGGGAATTATGTGAGACAAAAAATTAGTTACAATAATGGAAAAAATTAGGAGATTTACTTTTTAAATGCATATATGAAGAAATTACTGATAATCCAAATTATGATTTCTCAAATAAGACATGAATGAAGAAGAATTATAGTCAATTAATAACACGTTCATGGTATATCCAGCTGACCCTGATATGCCAAAATTAGAAGACTATTCTGACTATGAAGAATATCAAATCAAATAACAAATAGATGAAGAAGAATTAGAAAAACAATATGAGAAATATAAATCTTACCAAAAGAAAAATAAATTTGATACTTCTAGTTCTTCATCCTCCTCCTCCTCCTCAGAATATGCAAAGCATACTTTTATCAGATCTAGTTTAGTATCCTTACAACAGTGTATCCTTACAACATCATTCACTCAGAGTGATCCCATAAGGGTGTTGTGCTTGCATAAAATAAAATGTTCAAGTGTGAAAATATACCTACTATGGATGTAGTGCTCACTAATGGTTAGAGAGAAAAATAATTTCCCACTAGTATGTATGCTTGCAAATGATCAAGATGGAGGTTGTCCCTCATGTGTGGCCTTGAAGATATCCTATATAGGATGAAATATGAGATTGATTTTCCATAATGAGTACTACCTGATAGGGGTGTGGTGTGTGTAAAATATGAATGAGCAAAGTAAAACACATAAAAATACTATGTGTGTGCATGTGTGAGAAGAAGATAAAATAAATAGAGTAGAAATGAGAAAAATATTGTGTGTGTGTGTGTGTGTGCATGCTAAGTGAAATTTCAAGAGCTAAAAGGTGTGTAAGATAGTGGTTATATGAGCACCATAAATGATATTCATGTGGTATCTACCATATTCCACAAGGATCCCATAATAGGTGAAATATCAATAAGGAAAAAGTGTGATCAAAAGCAAAAGCAAAAACAGATAGAAGGAACATACATCCTTTGTCTTGGGGAGGAGAAGAAATGATTAAAATTTTGAAGGACAAGGGCATACAAGAGATGAAAAAATATATTCCTTGACTTGGAGAATAAATTGATGATCATTTTATACTTTAAAGGTCAAGGAATATAAGAGAAGAAAAGGGAAGAATAAGAGATGTGTGAATGCAATGATAAAGAATGCATAGAGATGTTCCCTAGGTTGGGGATTCACTAGGCATTAGAGCCCTAGTATGAGTGCAATGATTTTGAGCTAAGATCTAACTAGGTTTGATCACTTTCCATATTCATGAAGTCAACAAGAATCTATATGATCAATAAATCATGCAAATATGGTCAAACAACAATGCAAATGTATGACAAGTTGAATGCAAGTGGAACATAATGTTAGAAAAATAGTGATATACAATCATGCAGTTGAGCAAGCAAAAAAAATGCAATATGAAAAATAATCTAAAATGAAGATATGAAAATACAAAGTTATGCATAGTATCTCTTTAGGTGCATTATGTTCATTTGTTCTTTAAGTTATTTACCATATAAAGAAGCTAAATTATAGGCTCCTAATCCAAACTTGGCATAATGGGACATAGCCAATTGGGTTGAAAATTACCTTTAAGTTCTGAAAAAGTATTGGTATCCTTTTGGTTTTCCTTGAGGACAAGGTCCCCAACCTCAAAATAATGGTTGCAAAATTTCTTGGAATAATATCACTTGAGCCTCTTCTGATAAGCTTGAATATGCTCTAAGGTATGAATGAAATTTTCATATAGTAAGTCAAATTGGTGCAAATGATCAAAGTGATACTCATCACCAACTAAGGCATCTTGCAACAATATGCACAACAAAGGGGCCTCTAACTCAAATACAAAAAATAGCCTCAGTCCCATATACCAAGATATATGGAGAAGCATTTGTAGGAGTTCACACATTGGTATGATAGACTCATAAGGTAGGATAAATCAGGATATGCTAGTCACACTGGTCTTACTAACCAAATTTTTGAGGATCTTGATTAAAAACTTGTTGGATGCTTTGGATTAACCATTAACTTGAAGGTAATATGGAGTTGACCATATATGATAAATTTTGTACTTAACACAAATCTTATGAGTATACTTGTTCTTGAGAGGATGTCATTGTAAAAAAAATCATTGAAGGAATCCCAAACTACAAAGGATGTAGTCGAAGATGAACTTGGAGACCTGATCTCTAGTCATTAAGGCCAGGGATATGGATTCAACCTATTTAGTGAAGTACTCTATCATTGTTATGATAAAATTGTGACCATTAGATGACATTGGGTTAATATTATCTATGATGTCTAATTACCACATGGAGAATGGCCAAGGAGAAGAAATAAACTAAAGGTTTTGAGAAGGAGCATGAACACGGTTGTCATGGCATTGACACTTTTTGCAACATCAAACATGATCACATGCATATTTATCCATGGAAGGCCAATAATACGCCATTCAAAAAAAATAAATTTTAATGGCATTGTCACTAAAATGGCCTCCACATGATCCTTCATGATCCTCACTAAGAGCTAGCCAAGCTTCATCGGATTTAAGGCATCATAAGAGGATACCTTCAAAATAATGTCAATATAAAGTATTGCCAATTATAACAAAATGGAACACTCTTTTGCTTAAAATATTTTACTTGATTATGATCTAAACCATTAGGAATTGAACCATTATTAAGGAAATTAAATATGTCATTATACCATGGTTCAGATGAGGAAGCTTCAATGGTCAAAACATCTAACATGATCAGACTAGAACTAAGTGATGTGGATTCCCGAGGTTGTCTAATGCTAATTGATGCTTGATCATCATCCAACTACATGGGAAATAGAGATGCAATAGTGGCTATGGCATCTACATGGTAGTTGGAGGATCTAGGGATAGACTCTATGGTTACTCGATCAAACATAGACAAAAGCTTGGTGACAATCTCTTTGTAAGGTTTTAGCTTATCATCCTGAGTCTAATAAACATCGTTAATATAATTGACACAAGTTGAGAGTCACCAAAAACTGAAAGAACTATAACCTTCAAGTCTAAGGATATTTTAAGATGAAGGATTGAGGCTTCGTAATCTATAATATTGTTTGTGAAACTATGATATCTTTTTACAAAAGAATCTACCACGTTTGTATTGAATTAATAAAAGAGGTTACACTACGATATCCTTTTACAAATTTTACCCTAAACGCTACAATGGGGTATTCCCTAAGGAAGCCCTTTCGAATTTAGAACAAAGGTAGCAAGATCAATATTTTTGAGTCCTCAGTGCAGGTGGGCTTCTTGCTCGTGGGCCACCACTTGTTGGATGTGTCCTTATGCTTTTTTGGACCTATTAACCTATAAAATCCTATTATTACATTAGGGAGTCTACCTCAGTCAAACCCCATGGTTATGAAGACAAAAGACTCATAAAATATGCTCAAAAAATGAAAATAACTATTAAAAACAACATAAAAACACTAAATTAATCTATACTTACCCTTCTTGGAGATGTTGGTGCCTGTAGAAGAGGTTCACGTAGGTTCGTGCGAACCGTTCCTGAACCAAGTGGTTTACACTGGGTCATGTGAACCTGTCCTTTTTGTACCTGAATTGTAAGTTAGTTTTTTTTGTTGTCCAGGAGTAGTTGTTTGTTTGATTTTTGTGCGGGTCACCTTCAAAAAGTGCACTTTTCATAGGATTATTGATCTATCTCAATCACAAATGAACCCCATGAAAGTGATAAATCAATTGTGATATTCATACGATGGTTGTGTGATGGACGTATGATGGATGCAAATGGCTATGATGATTTTGACAGAGTTTTAGTAAGAAAAATTTAGTTGTTGTGAAAATGTGAAAATGACCACCTATTTATAAACTTGGCCAAGATGAGAGGGAGGGGATGAGGTGTACCTTGTGAGGTGGCAATGGGTGAGGTGTCCACCTAGGAGGTGTCCCCTGAGGTGTCCTGGCTCATAATGGAGTTGGGTGAGAGAATCCCTCACCCATCCACAAATAATTATGACTTGCTAAAAATATCCATTAGGCATTAATGAACATCTTTTAGGAAATATATTTCAATTTAAAATTGCTTTTTTATGTGCAAAAGTCTTCATCTTTCATTTATGACCCAGGGGAGTGTGAGGTGGAGAAATATTTGGGTAAGAGGTGGCAAGGCTAGGATAGGCTAGAATAGGCGAGGTGGAAGGATAGGCTTAGTCAAAGTACACTAGGTGAGGTGGAAGGCTAGGCTTAGTCAAAGTAGACTAGGTGAGGTGGAAGGCTTAGATTAAATCAAGATTAGATCTAATTAAGCATGTAATTAACCATAAAGTAAGTTTTGACCAAAAATGTTGACTTTTGAGCATAAAGTGCTTTTTGACCATGGTGAAGGATTCAACCTTAGTTGAGTTGGCATGAGGTCACATGAGGACCTAAGGTTAAGCATAGTAATAATATTGGTTAGCCCAAAGGGGCTAAGGATGATGATTAGTGGCTTTGATAAATGAATAGTGTTTTTAGCCAATTTATGCAATTTTCAAGGGTTTTGCAAATTGATTGACCATGGAAATGGGAGGAGGGACAATGTGTGACTTTTAGGTGTTTACATTTTGCTTATTTTGTACTAGATTATGTGAAACATGGTTTAGTACAAAAATTGATGGTGTGAATTGATAGAATGATTTGGAAGGCAAAGGATTTACGATCAATGAGTTGATGATTGTGAGAGAGATGCATTGATAAAAAGTGGTTAATGATGGATCGCTTTTGGAGGAAAGTGTAAGATTATATTGCATTATGATCAACTTAATATGTTTCAATTTTTTGAACGAAACAAATGCCTTTGTTTTCTTTTTTATTGATTGATGATCTCATTTTGACGATATTTGACAAATCATTGGAGCCATGGGATAGAACTTTTAGGAGCTTAATTCACAAGTGGTCTTACGACTGCCACTATGAAGATTGGAATCCATGAGGTGTCTACAGGCAAAGGTGTTTTGAGATTTATCAAACATTGCTTTGTTTTGGGTTGGAATTTTGGTCTTAAAATAATTCTTAGCAAAAAATTTCTTAGGCAAGTGTTGAATCTATGATTGGATTTTGGTTGTTTGATCCTGTGCAAGGTAGATTTTGGTAGATTGAATTATTACCCCCTAAAACGATGAATTGGATATGGAGGTGGAAAAAATTGGTGATGAATCAGTTGATTGAATATATAGAATAAAATTGAAATATATTAAATTAAATTCACCAAAATGGAACATTTTGGATATTGTCTAGATGTGTGAATGTGGATGCAAAAGTTTGGTCAACATATGGTAGGTTTGCATGGGGTCATGTAAACCAGGGTGATTCGCATGGGGTCATGCTAACCGATAATGCAAACCTTCTAATTTGTGCAAGAAACATGTAAATCATGGCTTATGAAGGCTTAAATGGGATTTTGTGATTTCAACGACATCATTTATGCAAGGAAATGGAGGAGAAAGTGGTGAGGAGGATGAAATAGAATGGAGTGTTGTCAGATGATGAAGAAGACAAGGTGATATGGTGAGCGAATCATCAAGCACCAACACAAGGTGGGAATGCCAGAGTTAAGCATCAAATTTCTTCCTTGTTAGTGTGTGCTTGCTTAGGGTTTTGAAATTGTGATATTTTTCTTGTAATGCCATGAAATTGATGTAGATGGGTGGGGTGGTTAAAATGTGTACACTATGTGTAAAAAGGGGAAAATGGGTATCCTAGGGTGGTGTTATTTTTTGTCTCTGATGTGTGTGTTTGTTGGAAAACATGTGTGATGGTATGTTAGGAATGTGGTATGAATATTCTATGCATGTGATATCTGACAAGTGGAGGCATCAAAGAAGCCAAATGGGTATCTAGCTGTTACTTTTTTTTTGCATTTTGAATTTGTTTTGACTGCTTCAAAATACATGAATAGGTGTTTGTACTTGTTTGTTCATTTTTTCATGATAGAAAATTTTTCACATGAATGTGTGCCTTGAGACAAGATCACACCCACATTTTCTGTTGACATTGGGAGGTTTGCACAAGGATGTGCAAACTTGTCAGTTCACATGGGGATCATGCGAATGGGCTGGTTTGTAGGGGGTCATGCGAACTTACCTCGGGATGCAAGGTTTGGATGTTTGGGGCTTTTTGTTTTTTGATCTTTGATTTTTGTTCTTTTTGTTTTGTTTTGTTTTTTTTTTAATTTGAATATGTACATGTGAAAAAAAAAATGAGGTGATTTTATATACATGATTTTTGACTCGTGGTATGTGTGAATTGATAGGTGAAGAAGATCTCTACATGACATTAGTTGCACAAAAGCCAAAAGGAGCTGGAGGATGTGTGGTGGCCTGTGGATGGTGAGTGGTTAAGGGAGATTGGATTGTATGGTGTATGGGTAATGCATGAGATTCATGTGAATTATGTGTATATATCAACACTCTATGAAAGGTGGTACCCAGACATGAACACCTTTCATTTTACAATGGGAGAGTTGACCGTGACCTTGGAGTATATATATCAGATTTATCGACTATTGATAGGGGGTATTATTGGTATGACGGTGGATAAGGACCTAAGGGATGGCATTCTAGAGAGGGTGTTTGGATGGTAGTGGCGATGGGTGGATGTGAAGGGTGGCATGGATTATGTCAAGTATTTGCGTAAGCATCACTTGTTTTATTACCATGCTATGATGATGTTGTTGATAGCAAGCCATGTGTTGCCTAACACTTCAGGGGTGATATTTCCCTATAATATGATGGGGATCATGTGTGACATGGTGGAGAGGATAATTGTGTATGCATGGGCACTTGCATTGCTAGCATAGGTATATAGAGAGCTTCATGGAGTTGTTAAGACGTATAGGATAGGGATTAGTGTGATTCCACTACTATAGATTTGGGTGTGGAAGCATATCCTAATTTTATGGCCAAAATACCTACCGTATGATGCTCACACCCATGATTGGAAGGACGTTCCATATGTGATATGGTGGTGAGTAGACATGGAGGGTCAGAGGAGAAAGGTGATGTAGGAAGATTTTATGTTCCATCATGAAGAGTTGGATGGCCTAACGATAGGGTTAGTGAGGTGGAGGCCATGGATAGGGGCACCCAACTAGACAAAGGATGTAGAGCAGTTGAGTCAGGTGAGGTAAGGGTGATGGGTTGTGGAGAAGTATTTATGGTAGGTAGAGTACTTCCCATTCTTAAGGTGTAGTGGTAGTTTGGGTTGCATCAAGGTAGACCAGAGCTACCAATGGTGATTTATCAAGTTGAGGGGGACACAAGTTCTGACCTAGTGGTACCTCCACTAGATTTATCACCTGATGAGCCCATGGTTATTCCAAATGTATATGATGCTAGGAAAATTCCTAATTTTGATGTGTGGTGGGTGAGGTAGATATGGGTACCAATGCTTGCCATGGTGGATGGATTGGCAGAGGTCACAGGGGTGTTGCAAGATAGGGTTTTTCTAGGTGGGGTGAGGGTAGCATCACTAGGACATGGGGGAGCATGAGAGGAGGAGAGGTCATTCAATATGGGGTAGGAGGATGATATGGATCTATATATTCTTATTCGACATGTGAGGCTATGCCAATATGAGCATGAGTATTTGGTGAGTGATCGAGGCATGGTGCCATTGACAGAGGGAGGTAGAAATGTTGTTGAGGGTGTGGCTAGCATGGATGAGACACCCATGGGAGATGTTGCTGAGGGTATAATATCAATGGAGGAGGAGGTTGATGTGGAGCTAGGTGATGATTTAGATAAGGAGGATGAGGTACACCAACTACAGGAGGAGGTCAAGAGGCTTAGGGATAAGCTTCTTGATATGGAGATGGATTGGGCGAGTGATCGCTCACTTTTGGAGGGTGCAATTGCTCACTTTTGGAGGGTGAGGTGTGGGAGCTAGAGGTAGATTTATGGGCCACTCTAGATGAGAGGGATGAGGAGAGGGTGATGGTGCATTAGATGGTGGAGGAGTGATATGCACTCAGGTTGGAGTGGGATAGGATGAGGGGTGAGTGGGATGCAGTGCATGGGGAGCATAATGAGATGATTGAGTCTACAGAGCAGCTCCAAGGGTTGTTGGATGTGATCGAGGTTGAGACTAAGGTTGTGAAGGCTTGCCATTTAGCAAGGGTGGCATAGATTGAGTAGACTATGCAAGATATGCAGCGTACAAAGGAGAAAGTAGATTATGAGATTGCTTACCTAGGGGATGTAGTGCCACAACTGGAGGTGGCATGGAGGGAGGTAACACAATGGTGGGTGGGTAATGATAGGTTGATGGCAACCAACATGAAGGAGGATTCCAGGAGGATGAGGGCAGAGGGTGAGCTTATGGTGAGAGGGATAGATATATTAACATACTTTGGGTCTATCTCCTTGTCATAGCCTCAGATACAAAGGAGCTTGAGGAGCACACCATCAGTTGGTAGGATGGGTGAGCAAGTGGTGGCATCTACGATGTTGTATGCACCGATGAGGATGGCACCACCAGTGTAAGTGGAGGTACCATGGGTGGTGGGTACTAGAGATGTAGATGCATCATAGGTGGAAGTTGAATAGGTGGAGGCATCGTAGGTGGTAGCTAGATAGGCTCCAGTGAGGGGAGTGGTAAGAATTCTATAGGGCAGTAGTCATGAGGAGGCTATGGAGGTAGATCGAATGGAGTTTTTGGGATTTTTTTGGATGCTCAAGATGAGCGAACTCTTTTTGGGGAGATGTACCTATGAGGGTACACTTCATATTGTAGCCTTATGGTATTTTTGATGATGATGTATGTACATGGATATGTGATGAGGTTCCCATAAGGGCCCACATATTTTATTGTAGCTTGATGGCATCCATTTATATATATATATATGAGATTCTATGGCACTTGTGTTTATTTGCATTATTGTGTTTGCTTGTTTTTGCTTATGGTGATGCATGATTAATTTAGATGTGGTAATAGATAGTTAACTATGAATGTGGTGGTGATATGCCTAAATAAATGTGAACTAAAATGAGGTGTGAGATAACATGAGCATGCCCACAATGATAATGCAAAATATATAAAAAATTTGCTTAGGTACAACATTTGCATCATTATAGTAGTCAGTTGATGTAATCCATTTCTTCCAAGGAAGTTGGATATGAATATTGTAGTGAGGAAATTTGAACACTACAGTTTGTAAGTAATCAAACCCATTGACTAACTAAGCAAAATTCTAGAACATGTTCTAGGCTATCTTGGTAAACAAGATCTCAATCCTAGATTTGTGTGTGTAAAGTGATGTTCATTTACCATTTTGAAAAATTATGGTTCATAACTACATGGTAACTTAGCCGGTAAGCTAGATCATTGGTAAATACCTGAGGAATGAAGGGATTTAAGTTGATGGTACTCTCGAGGATTTTCGTCTTTTTTTCTACCCCTATATGATGAATTTTTTTATGGGTGTTGGCTTTTGTTTTCTGCCCTTTTTCTCTTTCTTTTGTAACTTGTCCTTTTGTCAATCCTTGGGTTCAAGAGAAATCATGTGAATGATATAATGAGCAGAGTGATTTTCACTAAGCATTGGTTGATAGGCAATGTAGCCAGTCATATTTCCAAAATGTAATTACTATGTAGGCATGTGAGTAAATCTAGGAATGAGAGAAATGTAACCAAGGGAAGTCTAGAAATGTTTTGGAAATGTGCCAAATTTGGATGGTGGTTTATTATATAACTATTTATGGGCAAAGCACTCAAAAAATTTCAATAATCTTGTCTCCTAAAAAGGGGGTTGGGCATCACACTGGTGTGCTAGCATGTGCATGTTTAATTCCTTGTGCATGGTATTTACAATGATCATGTATAAATTCCTATATGTATGCAAAAAGTGAGAATTGATGTGCAAGGTTTCCCTAGTGTTATGTACAATGGAATGGGGCATGAGTTAAATGGGTGATGGAAATAAAAAAAAGGATGAATAAAGAAAGAGAGAGAGAAAGAAATATAAGAGAAGAAATAAACTTATCAAAGTTGTGTAGCCACTTGAAGCATGACCATACAACATTGAGGAGTAACTAGAGGAAAAATAATATTAGAGAGAAGAAAAGAAACCTATCAAATTTATGTAGCCGCTCGAAGCGTGACCATACAAAAAATATAAGTAACTTAGAGGAAAAGAAGATAAGAAAGAAAAAAGAAAAGAAAAAAAAAGAAGAAAAATATGAAGGGGGAAGAGAATGAAAGGTATGTAGCCACTCAAAGCGTGACCATACAACATTCACTGCAAAAGAAGGGGAGAAGAGGGAAGAAATAAATGAGATAGATGAAGCAGATTTAAATGTAAATGCAAGTTGACTTAGTGCCACAAAATATCAAAAATGATGTTGTGTTTGTGTGGATTGATTGTTGCTATTTTTTTTTTTAATTTTGTTTTGAATTATAGACATATATACAAGTGGTGATAAGCTGGAATGCCTACAATTAGGCGTAAAATGATCGTAGATGAATAATGTTAATGGGATAAATTTATGCAAGACCTTCCAACATGGCCAGGTGATATGCTCCAGATCCAAACTTTTGAGTAACCATATAAGGGCCTAGCCAATTGGGTGTAAATTTGTCACAAAGATGGTGTAGTTGGCTAGTAATTTGTTGGTTTTCTTTGAGGACTAAGTCTCCAAATTAAAATTCATGTTGTTGTATCTTGGAATCATAGGCGCATCGAAGATGGTCTTGATAAACTCATGTGTGTTCAATAGGATGAACATGACGTTCATATAATAAGGTCAATTGGTCAAAGTGGGCTTGACAAGTTGTATCATCATCAATGAATTCTTGCATGGAAACCCACAAATATGGTATTTCAATCTCTAAGGGCATGATGGCCTTAGTGCCATACATAAGAGAAAATGGGGTTGCCCCAGTTGAAGTACAGATACTAGTACAGTAGGCCCATAGTGCTAATGACATTTGATTGTGCGAATCATGGTGTGACTCTACAATGGTTTTGCGAAGAATGGTGTAAATGATTTTATTTGTAGCTTCTGCTTGGCCATTACCCTGTGGGTAGTATGGAGTAGAGAAGATATGTTGTATATTGAATTTTTCACATAGTGCATGAACATTATTGTTCTTGAATGGGGTACCATTGTTAGTGATGATTTTGGATGGAATGCCAAAACGACAATTGATGTGTTGAGTGATAAAATAAATAATTTTGGGACTAGTTTTTTGAACTAGAGGGATTTCCTCAACCCATTTTGTGAAGTACTTGGTTGCAGTAATGATGAAATTGTGATTGGAATATGATGTAGGTGTGATTTTTCCGATGATATCCAAACCCCATTATGAAAATGGCCACATTGAATGGATGAGTTGCAGATCCTGGGAAGACAAGTGTGTAATATTGGCATGATGCTGGTGTTTAACACACTTTTTTGACATAGGTGCAATAGTCATGTTCCATTGTGGGACAATAATAGCCCATTCATATAATGCATTTGGTAATGGCCATGCCACTAAAATGGCTACCACAAGTACCATCACGAGCTTCTTGAGTGATGAATTGGGCTTCGAAGGGCTCAAGACAATGAAATAAAATGCCTTATTAAATTTACTTGTAAAGGATATTGCCTAGAAATTTATAGTGGATGGCATGCAATTTAAAAGCTTATTTGTGAGTATGATTTAGATCAGGTGGTAGAATACTGAACTTAATGTAATACTTAACTTGAGAAAACCATGGGTCATGTGGGTGAGCTTTGAAGATATTGATGACATCATCATGAGAAGGCCGATTTTTGGAAATGGTAGAATGGAAAAGGGTGTGGATGGACACAAATTTGATTATAACCTAAAAAACCATCCATGATTGATAGTATTTTGTGTTTGGTTGTAGCAACAACCAAAATGTCAATTTTAGGGAGTGGAAAATTATCCTTAGGACAAGCTTTGTTAAGATCCCTAAAATTAGTGCAAATGTGGATACCCCCATTGGGTTTTCCAATGGGAACCATGTTTGAAACCCACTTAGGATAGTTGATAGGTTGTATGAAATCAACATTAAGTAGTTTTTGTAACTCCTCTTTGACAAGAAGTGCAACGGTAGGGTGCATGCGGTGTAATTTTTATTGGATAGATTTGGCATTATCATCCATGACAAGGTTGTGCACGACTAACGATAGGTCAAGGCTAGGCATATCTATGTAGGACTATGAAAACACATTTATGTAGTATCATAGGAAATTGGTATAAAGGACATGCTCTTCTTTCGATAGATTGGCAATGAGGTAGACGATGTGAGGGTGTTTCAGGTCATTGTCAATGTCAACTTCGATGGTGTCCTTGATAATCATATGATAACAATAATGAATTTGAGCGGGTGTGGGGATGAGGTTAAGGTCATCGATGGAATCAAAGAGCTGAAATTTATCATCTAGATAAATATATGTATGATTAATCTATGGGAGGTGAGGTAGGATGGAGGGTAATGGTGTGTTTGGAGGAATTCAATGATTATGGGGGTTGTAGAGATATCATCAAGAGCAATGAAATTGAGGATAGGTGGTGGAATGTAAGTGGGATGGTTTGGATACCGTAGTGGAGCATACAAGTAAGTGCTAGATAAGGGAGATGTATGTGATGAGGTTTGTGATGAATCAGATAAGGATAGCAATGAATCCAAAAAAGGTTAGTGGTGACCTAGGTTTAACACCACATGTGGTGAGGGAGAATGAGAACGGGGGCCACAAGGTGGTGGTAGTTATCAAATGGGTAATAATGGAATAGCAGTTGGGGGTGAAGAAGGAGGTTATTATTGCAAAGGTGGATCAAGGGATAAGATAGTGAAATAGTGAGCAAGGGTTTTGAATTCATGGGGAGATAGAGGCTCATGGGGTGGGGATGGTGTAAATAATTTATATGGAATATCAATTGTAGAATTATGGGAAGAAATGTGTATCATTATATTAAGCTAAAATTCCTTATCAAAAAGAAGATCCATAGGATCAAGATCTAGATTTTGTAACTCATGCTCGATTGTGTTGCTTGTTGGAGGATGGTAACCAATGCTAGATTAGTTAGTAGGTTTACGTGAGGGAGGGTGGATATAGGTGTAAAACCCCTATTCATATCTCCCTAGGACATACACATGCTAGTTATACATACGTAGATAATGCTAGAAAAATTTGGGGTTTGACATGTGGTCAAGGTTACCACAAAATCTAGTTTGTGGTAGTGAAGGTGTTGGAGGTTCTACAAATGAGTCAAGTCCTCAATATATGAAATTCATGTAATTTTTAGGAGGACCTAAAGGAACGTTTGTCCCAATAGTCAAAGGCACATCATGAGGTCAACTAAATTCACAGGTGGATTGGATGTTGGATGGAAGGACTCGAGCATTGCTTATGTTATACTCACCAAGACCTAGGGTGGTCATGAGTATTGAGACATGAGGAGGTTGCGTATGCTTAGGTGGAGGGGAGGACCCCATAGGCGGTGTATAAGATGATAGAAATGATGTAGATGAATTGGAAAGTGAAGGGGTTGAAGTAGAAATATTTGATTGAGCTAACTGGTCATCAAGTTAAGTGGCGCATTGTGTCCACTAATAACACTTAAAATGTGTTCCAGTGATAGGATGATTGGAATGGGTGAATTAGGAAGTGGGGATGGAATCAATGGTGGGTGAACTAGAGATTATTCATATCCATGTAGTTAGGGCACAAAGCAATGGGAAGATGCAGGAGGTGTGGGAAGAATTTGTGGGTTGTTAGATGAATATGGGGTGGAAGGTGTAGCGAAAAATGTGAATGGAGGAAGTGGTGTGAAAGGCGAGGAGAGATGATTACAAAATTTAGGGAATAGTCGGTGGGCTGGGAAACTAAGGTAGATTACATGAGTTTGATGCGATGTTGCTCAGATCAAATGAAGTATGTGTTTGTGAATTTTATGGATACATGTTATCAAGAGACCAATGTGGGATGGGGGAAAATTGGGTGGATGATAAGGGTGGACCGGGTGGAAGAGTGATGATATTATGGAATTCAAATGGATCACCATTGACAAGGATGTAGTGGACTAATCCATTATGGACATATTTGATACAATTATGGAGCATGGAAGGAATGCATTACAGGTCCCTAATCCAAGGGTATCCCAAAAGGATGTTATACTACATCTCACCTTTGATAACATTGAGGAGAGTGGAAATGGTTTTGGCACCTACCTTGATGGGAAGGACAATAGTACTAAGGGTGGGATGCATGGATCCATAAAAGGCTCAAAGGTCCATGGATGGAGTGGCAATATGGGAAGGGGGAAGGCAAAGGTGGTCAAGGGTAGTGGTAGAAATGATGTTGATGGATGATTCGGTGTCAATGAGAACATGCTTATAGGTAACGACATTGATGGAGGCTTGAATATGTAATGGGGGATTCACTCCCTCACCTACAAGTTCTATAATTTCATGGTCATGGAAGCTAATAGAAGGTTTTAGGCATCTCTAAATATTGTCGACAAAGGTGGCAAAGTCATCTGCATCATGGGTCTTGAAATCAAGAGAGCAAAGGATAGAATCAAGGGCTTCATAGTGAGGTTGGGCCTACTGTATAAGGTTATAGATGGATAACCTTGAAGTGGTGGTATGGAGCTGATGAGATATACTACCATTGATGGTGATTAAATTCCATGGAAGGGGTGGGATAATTGGTGGGGTAACAATTGAGGTGGTGGTAGGTGGTTGTTGAGAAGTGGAGGGTTGTTGGGCGACCATAGGAGGTGAATATCATTGATTATGAGTGGTGATATTGATCATACTAACAAATCCATACTGAGAAGGACCTTGATTGACATGATTGACTTATCGTGGATCAGTTTGAGGCAGATTACCCCCATTTTTAGGTAATGGATTTTGATATATCCCCAAGTTTTTATTTTGTGGTGTGAAGGGATTTGAGACTTTAATAGTGCCTCGATCGATAAGGTCTTGCACAATATGGAAAAAAATATGGCATACATCTAGAGTCTGACCGTGTTGTTGATGAAAATTATAGAAACCCTGTGGATTGTGGTCCCATGGGAGAGGATAATTTGGATCAAGAAGTTATACATTTGGAAAAGTGATAAGACCTCCCTCATGTAATCTACAGAATAGAGTGGGCATGAGTTCAGATAAGGGTGTCCAATTGCAGGGAGGGCGAGGTGAATGTGGGTTGCGACCTTGGTATGGATTAGACTATGGAGTTGGAAGGAGTGGAGGGTTGGCTTGGTATAGATTTTGAGGAGATTGTGGAGGAGTGGATTGTGGATCTTAAGCCGATGTAATTTTTGGTGATGAATATGGATAATTTGGGAGGACTTGATTGGTTTGAGGTGGTTGGGTTGAAGAACACAAGCTTAAACTGAGAGGGGGGGTGAATAGTATAATGCTACTTTTTAATTTTCTTTCCCAAATAGTATTATCCAATATAATAAATGGAAATATCAATAGCAATAACCAAAGTAATTCAAAAATCATCACACACAATAGAGACACCAATTTAATGTGGTTCACCCAATGTGGAATACTCCACAGAGAAAATATTTCACTGATATTTTCTCAATAAATCTCTTGGGAGTCCTTTCCCTATTATAATTTTTATGGACCTTTGTCCAAAGGAGACACCAATCTCCTTAATAAATTTAGTGGATCTATATCTACAAGAGACACCAATATCCTAACTCTGCTCTGGCTGTTGATCCTCTAGAAGACCTCTACCTCCACTGCACTTAGAAAATAGAACTCTATCATAGAAGACACCTATCCTCCATGCTTTGGATATAGACATCTATCCTTAACTCTATCACCTCCAAAGCTCTATCTTAAATCTACACTAAACATAGTCCTTCAGTCTAGCACAAATATGTCCTCAATATTTGTCTCTGGTCTAGCACAAAGCTGTCCTCAAATCTGCACCAAACTCTATCCTTGAATTTTTACTAAACATAGTCCTTCATTCTACCACAAATATGTCCTCTATCTCTGTCCTCAAGCCTTAACTCAAAGATTGAATCAATATCAAATCAAATCTGCTAAATCTACCCCAAACCTTAACTCAAGGTTTGAGCAAATAAATCAATCAACTCTGCTCACAAGCCTTAATAAAGACTTGTCTCAAATATACCTTGTAAGCTTCCACAAAATCTCACACTAAATTTGTCCTCAAGTCCTCTCTATAACGTGTCCAATATGTTGAATAAGTCCTCACAAGAACTTATCCAAATATGCTCTTAGTCTGTATTGTAAGCTTCCACAAAATCTTACCCAAATCTATCCACAAGTCTTCTCAAAGACTTGTCTCAAATCTGCCTTGCAAACTTCCACAAAAGCTCACACTAATCTATCCACAAGTCCTCTCTAGAACTTGTCTAAATATGCTAAATAAGTCCTCACTAGGAATTATCCAAATCTACTCTCAATTTGTATTGTAAGCTTTCACAAAAGCTCATACAAATCTGTCCACAAGTATTCTCAAAGACTTACCTCAAATCTGCTCAACAATTCCACACTAAAACTTGTCCAATATTATAGAAACATAAAGAGAATTTTTACAGACTTAATATGCTCTACACTCAACGCAATGCTCAATTAATTTCAATCACTCTCTTAGAAACATATAGAGAATTGTTTGAGACTCAATATGCTTCACATTCACCTCAATACTCAATCACTTTCAATCACTCTCTTAGAATATAAACATATGGAGAATTGTTAGAGACTCAATACTTTTCACACTCATCAATACTCAACCTCTTTCTCAAATAAATTTAGAATATAGAATACTTTGTTTCATAGAACTTGAACAATCAACTCACGCATCCACTTGACTAGGCTTAATCAACTCAACCAATCACCCAATGAAATAATCCTTTCTCACAAACCCTAGTCCAAGCATATGAACACTCACTAAAAATATTTTCAATAATTCCTATAAAAAAATCTCACATAACAATGATACTCATGATTCTTTGTAAATCCTAGTTCAAGTTCTTCACTCAAATTAATCACTTCAACAAAAATGCTTATAAAATAAGGTTTTATCAACAACTCTCAATTCCAGAAAACCTTGAAGCATTAATTCAAAACATTGTCAATAATGCAAACCAAACAATCCTTTTCACTCCAACTTATGATTCACAATTTTCAAAAATCAGTCACTAGGAAGAACATGCCTATACCTTTTTATTTGATTAAGAAGGAACCTCAAAAATCTTCCAAAACCATAAACACTTATTTTCCAAGCTCAAGAAGGTTAGAATATGAAAAACTCTATCAAATATACAATGCAAATATCAAAACACACATACACCTGTTGAGTGGTATTTTCACCCAGTTGTGAAAACACACTCTCCGATAGGATTTGGGTTCTAAATCCTCTGCTTGCAAAGAAATTAAACAAGTAACTTCTCCAAGGTTCCTATTATGTTAGCATTTTGCATTTGTGTATTAATAATCTCAAAAAAAGATATTCAATTAAAATGCTTGGAACACCTTAGTGGTTGCAAGTAACCGAAAACAAGGGGCACTGTGGTTTATTTTATTGTGAAACTTTAATGATTGTTCATTGAACCCTAATAAAGCAAATGTGATTTGGTCCTTAAATAACCATGCTGTAACTTCAAAATGAAATTTAATGAAATGCCATAAATGAAGGAATTATTTATGGATTTTGAAGTTTTTTTAATTAATTTTTTATTTTATTTTAATGCTTAAAAAATAAAATTGGAACTTCTAAAAAATAAAGTACAGCAAAAAGAAAATAAAATGCAAAAGAAAAAAGAAATTAAAATTGCATTCAATTTGATGCTATCCCGTCCTGGAAAAACCGAAGATGTGAGGTTTCCATGCATGCAACCTAACCTATTGGACCTGCAAACACGCACAATCCCGATAAGCTAAGTGCTGATTCAAAGGGTTTTGAAATAAAATTCAAATTTCGAACATTCGCCTAATGCAACCCACAAAAGTGGCATTTAACATTATCTATAAATCCGAAATCTAAAAAATGAAAGAATAAACATTAAATCTATAGCATGCACAGAAAATCTCCTTCTTTCTTGCCCATAAGATGCAAATTTTTGAACACTCCTGCATTAAAAATAAATCATGTTACAATAGCAGAATCTCTGGTTTTCTCAAAACCAAAAAAAGGGGAAGAAAAACACTCCCAAGCAGGCCCAGAATGGCTTCTCGCCTTTGGCACTGCAACTCTGCCCGTAGCGGTTTTTGACCCTCGTACCAATCTATGCTTCCGCTTTTATAGTTTCTGGAAGTGGCTCTTCATTTCTCTTTGTGGCGCTTCATTTCACCTCCCGATTGCTTCGTTTCACCTTCCTGCCTTTTCATTGCTTTTGACTTTATGCTCGACATTGAGACGCTCGATATTTTTTGTTGACATGTAACGCTTCTGTAACCCTGACACCTGTATGCCATGTGTTTTGCGCTTCCTCTGCATGTTCTGTAATGGCCCCATGTAAATCGTGACAAAAAAAATAGCATGTCGCGATATCGCGACGTTTTTATGCATGCAGCTTTGCTCCTTTACTTTCACCACGAAAATGCGACATGTCGCGATATCATGACATTTTCCTGCCATAAGCCTTGCCAATGCAACCTATCACGAAATCATGACATTTTTATGTTTCGAGCTGTGAGGGTGCAACCTGTCATGAAATCGTGACATTTTTCATCTCCATATGCTTTGGCTGCTTCCTGTCGTGAAATCGTGATGTTTTTCATCTTCGTACGCCTCGGTTGCTTCCTGTCGCAAAATCATGACGTTTTTCATCTTCGTACTTCAGCTGCTTCCTATCGTGAAATCACGACACTTTTTCACTTGGAGCTATCTTGCGGCTTTCTGTCACGAAATCGTGACACTTTTCTATTTCGGGCCCCTTTGTTGCTTTTTTGTCATGAAATCGTGACGCTTTTAGTGCCTTGCCTTGTTTGACTGGTTTGACCGTGATTTTGTGACATGTCACGATTTCGTGACAATTTTCCATTCTGTCTTTCTCTCTCCTCTCTGGACTGCAATTTCACAACACGTCATGAAATTGCGACAATTTTTGATCAATGCCTCTTCCTACTTGTCTGGGCTGCGAAAGCTTGACATGTCGCGATATCGTGACCTTTTTTCATTTCAGGCCGCGATGGAGCAACATGTTGCGATATCACGACAAATTTTCTTTTTTGGCAGCGATGGAGCGACATGTCGCGATATCGTGACACTTTTTTTTTTTGGCAACGACGGAGCGACATGTCGCGATATCGCGACACTTTTTCCTTTTTGTGCAATTTTGCCTTTTTCTTGATTTTTAGCATCTGGGTCACTGAGATCTTCTTTGAAAGCATGCAAAAAAGGTGGGTCCCCAATTTTGGGGTGTGTTGTGGATCAGCCACAACAAATGGTGACTCTGCTGTCAAATGCTCTTGAGCATTTTGGTGAGAACCCAACCTGGAAGTATACAAACTCGAAAACATGTGTTAGCACATAAGAAATATAAACAAATGCCCAAAGATCAGAAATACATGAATCATCAGAATCGTTAAGTATCAGCTCAATGTGTGCAAGGTGTTTTCATTCCCTATCGCTTGAACTTGATCAACATTCCATCGTCAGTTTTACATGAATGCATATGTGAGATTGTGAATGATTTGTGTAACCTAATAAATATGCTAAGAGATTTTGCTTTTATAAAAGGCATAGTCCTTCTAGTATCATACACAAACATTCAAGATTATCAAACCCTCTTAGGATCAACTATATGTATAATGAATTGCTTTATTAGATCCCAAAGTTGGTTATGAGTCACTACTATCTTGAACCCATGTGTAAGTGAAAGTGAAATCAGAGCTTTGGGAAATCAGACTCCCAACCTAATCGAGATGGGAGTTTAACCCTATTCTTACTACTCTGATTTGGAATTCATTACCTCACTTTGAGCAAAATAATTTAACCAATTATGGAAGAAATGGTCATGCTAGTCTAACCCTTTGAACAATCAGTGGTCTTGTTTTTTAGACAAGACATGTTGCCATGCATGGGCATACTTAACCCCATAATCCATGATTTAGCTTCATTCATTATTTTTCTTTTATTTCTTGGACCTTTGGGATGACTACCCATCCTTGCTAGGGACATGTAGTACGATCCTTCCAATCCAATATTGAGATGAAATGGGAAATATTAATTTTTTTTTTTTTTTTTACTTCTTGGACCTTGGGGATGACTACCCATCCTTGCTAGGGACATGTAGTACGATCCTTCCAATCCAAGATTTAGATGAAAAAAATGGAGAAATATTAATTTTATTTCTTGGACCTTGGGGATGACTACCCATCCTTTGTAGAGGACATGTAGTACGATCCTTCCAATCCAATACTTATGATGAAATGAGACATAGGAGATTTGGGGAATCAGATTCTCAACCTAAGCGAGATGAGAATTTATGCCCTATCCTTACTACTCCATGTAGGTCAAATCAAAGCTTTGGGGAGTTGGATCCTCAACCTAAGTTCGATGAGGATTTAGCCCTATCCTTACTACTCTGATTTTAGGCTTTAAGCTTTATGGAAGTGGTCAAAACCACTGTTTTAAGGATCATGTTGCATAATAGGATAGACATGAAATACTTCTTTCACCCAACCTTTTCTTCCAAGCAAGGTTTTGATCATTTTGCTCAAGATCCTTTTTAATGTGTATAAAATGTGCTTGGTTCTAGATATCTCAAGACTCAGTTCCCAACCTTAGGATTTTCTTCTTATTTATGTGATAGCATAACCTTAAGAGGATTTGACACACTTTAATGATTTGTATTTGAAATGCATATGCAACTAAGATGGCATGTATGTGCAAAGTGAGATGTAATATGAATGCATTGTCTTTTGAATTGCAGATGAAATATTGCCATATAAAATTGACTACTTCATGCATCACAAGTTTCAAACGATACTATTAAACTGTTTGTATTTCTTGCGGAGCTTTCTACCACATAATTCCAATGTTCCATATTTCCCCGATCTAGAACATAAGTTAGCATCTCAAGGCAACTTTTTCATCATTTTTTTTTTTTTTTTTTATAGACAAACAAAACATGTCAAATAAACACACAACTTTAAATTAAAACTTATTCAATCCAAAACCAAATTGCAATCCCAAAAATGAAAATTTGAAAACACAAACCAAAACCCAAAAAACCAAAATCTATATACAAATGTACAATATAATACAAGATGATGCAAAGCTTGGATTATCACTTTCCTGGATCCCAAACATGATTAGAACATTTCAACAAAAATATAACGTGATATGCATGCCAAATGTTGTGGGAATCCCACAAAAACAAGACTAGACCAAACAATGCAACAAATTTCCACTTGCCATGCTCACCATACCAATTTGATTTAGTTCCAATAATACTCCCATAGGTGAGCATCAAATTACTAAAATGATTAGACAATAAATGATTTTCAATTTTATCATGTCTATTCTTTAAAATGTAAATTTCATAATTCCCTCCTTGATTTAGAATTAGGCTATCTTTTTCAAATATGCAATTTTGTAAGTAAGAGCCTATTTCTACAAATTTCAAAGCCAAATCATTTTCCAAATTTGTAGGCCAATCAAATTTGTGTAACAATTTACAAGCATCTAGGATATTTACTAAATTAGGATCATTAAAAGTTTTTATCCTAGATTCAATTAGTAATTGTTGATGAATTTGGTTTAACAATTCAAGTGCATCAACTTCTTTTCCATTCATTAAAACCATGTTATTAAAGGTGTGATTAAAAATTATACCTTGTTTTTCATTTACCTTTAATGACATTTCATCATAAACATCAATAAAATTCAAATTCAAAACATGGTCATGCAAATCCTCACCCAAATCTTGGATACTTGAACACAAAATGTTAAGATTCTAAATTTTTGAACATTATTTACCAACAAAAATTTGATGGGGATTTGCATATCCCTCTTTTACCTCTCATGGCCTCTCACTCTTCTTGATTACTTGTTTATCAAACATACCAAATTTGGGCACCCAATTGAAAACATGCCCCTCCTTTTCAACCCTCAAATGTTTTTGGTCAAAGTGTATGTCCCATGACTCATCTTGATGATCCTTCATTTGAGTTGCTTCCAATTGATCAATCTCTTTATCATTTGGTTCTAATTCTTTGTTCACTATCCATGGTATCTCTTCATGTGAGGTGGAAGTTTCCATATCTTGCATATCAAGTGAGATATGAGTTTCATCTATAGAGATGTGAGAAAAGAATGCATCATCATATCTCCCCCAACCATTGTAAAAATCGTCATCCAAATCCATAGAATGAAATTCCATGATGTTTGTGACATGATCTCTTGATTCATTCATAAATTCTTTTTCTTCTTTGTCCTTGGCAATAGGATCATTATAATCTTCCAAAATTTGATGAGATTTGAAACCCTCTTCCAAAACATCCTCAAATTGTACAGGAGTTGTAATATCTTCCTTTGAGTAGGCGATTATGTTGTCCTGTATATCAATGGGCACACAAGTTTCATTAGTAGTTTTGGAATGAGTGAAGTCTTCCCACTTCTTCCAAGCATCATAATAATCATCTTTCAAAATCAAGTGGTGACGTTCAACTACTTCTTCAACATCTTCCAATTCATCAATGTGTTTCTCATCAAATTCATCTTCACCTTCCTTAGATGGTTCAATTATTTCCAAAAGTGGGTTATTTCTTGAATTCAAATTTATAAGGCTATCATCGTCCAAATTAGTAACCCATGATTCAATTTTTTCATAATTTGGAGGGTGAAGAATTTCTTGATCTTTAATTTTACACATCTCATCAATAGTATCTTCCAAGAACAAGTGGTGAAACTCTATCATGTCTTCAAATTCATTTATTGGTTTTCTCCCAATTTCACTTTCAACCACTTCATTCAATTCTATGGTAGGTTCCTTCCTATCACATATTTCAAACATTGTTGAATTTAGAACCCCTTCATCCGAATAATCGTGTATCTCTATGAATGGGATCATTTCTGCATAATCCTCACTAGTGGATGTTGGCTTATCAATTTGCACCTCCTCGTGGACTACATCTAAGGTGGTTGTAAGATTTGGATATTCAAATTCATCCCCTTGATCATTTACCTTAGATATCATTGGAGTGGAGGGTGCTATGTTTGATGGTTGGTGTAGGTTGGCATCAATATCTTTAGAAGGACAATCTCTTATGTGAGCATGTTGTGCCTTTTCTTCTTCAAGACCTTGTCATTCTATCTCTTCTAAGATCTCATGGATTTTCTCTAAAGACAAACCACTCAGCTTTTCCTCAATGAGTGAAGCAAGTGTGGGGTGTATGGCTCCTAGGTATACTTCCATGGCTTCCTCTTCTAATGTGTTAAAATTTTCCCACATTTGGGAGTGCAACTCACGAAATCTTCCATTGAATTGACTCAAGGATTCCTTAGGCTCCTTACATATGGAGGTAAACTAATTTTTTAGGATTTCTAAGTCAACCTGATTACCAAAATGATAAAGATAGGCTGCTTCTAATTGTATCCAAGAAGTCCTAACCTCCATGGGTAGTTGGCTGTACCAAAAGAATGGTTTGTCATCCAAAATGTATGCAAATAACCTACAAGCTACCTCCTCATAGAAAATCTGGAATTGACATAATGTATTCTTGTAGACATGCAGTTTTTGCAAGTATCCTAGTGGCACCTCTTGATTAAAACACCGTAAAAAATCCAATAACATTGTAGGAATTTGATAGGGTACCACAGGTATAGACAAACCCTTATAATGATCCTCTATCATTGATACCATTCTCTCTCTTAGAGACACTATTTCAGCTCTCAGGGATACCATTTGCTCCTCAAGTGTTGCCATTAGTGAAACTTAAAATGTAATTTTAGAACCAAATCTGTTGAATATTCAACCTGCAATGTAAAAAAAAAATCAAGTTAGCATCAACCAAGAGATGTAAAAATCAAATGAAAGTAATTGGATGAAACAACACTTTTTTAGTCAAGACCAAAATTTTCAAAATTAAATCAAATCACCTTATTTCTGTATGAACAATCAGAAAAGTGTTAGAATAATATGCAGCATACCTGAATTGCTTAAAATAGAACAAGTAAATAAATTTAGGCCGTCCTTTTTACAATCCACTGAGTGTTAGAGGACTAAAGCATAAAATTTTTAAATTTAAATCTCACTAAAATAAACCCGTTCGGCCCTCCTTCTAGCGCCAATCTGTTGAGTGGTATTTTCACCCGATTGTGAAAACACACTCTCCGATAGGATTTGGGTTCTAAATCCTCTACTTGCAAAGAAATTAAACAAGTAACTTCTCCAAGGTTCCTGTTATGTTAGCATTTTGCATCTGTGTATTAATAATCTCAAATAAAGATATTCAATTAAAATGCTTGGAACACCTTAGTGGTTGCAAGTAATTGAAAACAAGGGGCACTGTGGTTTATTTTACTGTGAAACTTTAATGATTGTTCATTGAACCCTAATAAAGCAAATGTGATTTGGTCCTTAAATGACCATGCTGTAACTTCAAAATAAAATTTAATGAAATGCCATAAATGAAGGAATTATTTATGGATTTTGAAGTTTTTTAATTAATTTTTATTTTATTTTAATGCTTGAAAAATAAAGTTGGAACTTCTGAAAAATAAGGTGCAGAAAAAAGAAAATAAAATGCAAAAGAAAAAGAAATTAAAATTGCATTCAGTTTGATGCTATCCCGTCTTGGCAAAACCGAAGATGTGAGGTTTCCATGCATGCAACCTAACCTATTGGACCCGCAAACATGCACAATCCTGATAAGCTAAGTGCTGATTCAAAGGGTTTTGAAATAAAATTCAAATTTCGAATATTCGCCTAATGCAACCCACAAAAGTGGCATTTAACATTATCTATAAATCCAAAATCTAAAAAATGAAAGAATAAACATTAAATCTATAGCATGCATAGAAGATCTCCTTCTTTCTTGCCCACAAGATGCAAATTTTTGAACACTCCTGCATTAAAAATAAATCATGTTACAATAGCAGAATCTCTGGTTTTCTCAAAACCAGAAAAAGGGGAAGAAAAACACTCCCAAGCAAGCCCATAATGGCTTCTCGCCTTCGGCACTGCAACTCTGCCCATAGCGGTTTTTGACCCTTGTATCAATCTGTGCCTCTAATTTTATACTTTTTTATGCGGCTCTCTGTTTCTCTTTGTGGAGCTTCGTTTCACCTCCCAGAATGCATCGTTTCATATTCCCGCCTTTCCATTGCTTTTGACTTTATGCTCGACGTCTGAGACGTTCGATATTTTCTATTGACATGTAACACTTCTATAACCCTGATACCTGTATGCCACGTGTTTCGCGCTTCCTCTGCATGTTCTATAATGGCCCCATGTAAATCGCGACAAAAAAATAGCATGTCGCGATATCACAATGTTTTTATGCATGCAGCTTTGCTCCTTTACTTTCACCGTGAAAACGCGACATGTCGTGATATCGTGACATTTTCCTGCTAGCAGCCTTGCCAATGCAACCTGTCATGAAATCACGATGTTTTTCTGTTTCGAGCTATGAGGGTGCAACCTGTCACGAAATCGTGATGTTTTTCATCTCCGTACGCTTTGGCTACTTCCTGTCATAAAATCGTGACGTTTTTCATCTCCGTACGCCTCGGCTGCTTCCTGTCACGAAATCGTGACGTTTTTCATCTCCGTACACTTCGGCTGCTTCCTGTCATGAAATCGTGATGCTTTTTCACTTGGAGCTATCTTGCGGATTTCTATCATGAAATCGCGACACTTTTCTATTTCGGGCCCCTTTGCTGCTTTTTTGTCGTGAAATCGTGACGCTTTTAGTGCCTTGCCCTGTTTGACTGGTTTGACCACGATTTTGTGACATGTCGCGATTTCACGATAATTTTCCATTCTATCTTTCTCTCTCCGATCTAGATCATGATTTCACAACACGTCGTGAAATCGTGACAATTTTCGATCAATGCCTCTTCCTGCTTGCCTGGGCCGCAAAAGCTTAACATGTCACGATATCACGACCTTTTTTCATTTTAGGTCGTGACGGAGCGACATGTCGCGATATCGCGACAACTTTTCTTTTTTGGCAGTGACGGAGCGACATGTCACGATATCACGACACTTTTCTTTTTTTTTGCAGCGACGGAGCAACATGTCGCGATATCGTGACAACTTTTCTTTTTTGTGCAATTTTGCCCTTTTCTTGATTTTTAGCATCTGGGTCACTGAGATCTTATTTGAAAGCATGCAAAAAGGGTGGGTCCCCAATTTTGGGGTGTGTTGTGGATCAGCCACAACAACACCTTATCACTCCATCTTGAATAAATCATACATCAACATATACAAAAATAATTTGACCAAATACACCTTATAATCTCCCAGATAAAATAATATCCAACACAAAAAATAATCTCAATAAAATCACCTTATCAAAATACTCAATGGCAAGAAGTCCTCTCAAAATTTAATAAACACTTTAATATCCAATAAGCCAATAAGTCATAAATGATTTATTTAAAAATAAAGCTAATTCCTTATTACTCCTAAAGTCACTTTTACAAAACCCACAATAATTATTTTCAAAACTTAATACCAAATAAAAATAACAAAACAAACCCTTATATCTCCCAATTTCCTTTAAACATAGTATTCAAGCCTTTTCACAAAACAATGATACTAGTACCTTATAACTCCCGACTTCCTTTTTAAATGTACCATTATTTAGAAAAATTTCCACAAAATAATGGAACCACACCCTTATAACTCCCCGAATTCTAATAATTCAAACAACAAAATATTATGATCATTAAATAAAAATGTGGGACATACCTTAGTAACACTTTAAGCCTCCGTCAATGCTCAAACCCATGACCTCTCAAGTCGTGCACGCCCTAGTACTAGGGCCTCTACCATGTGGGCTAAGTTGCCTATGTAAACCAAGGAGCAATTTCTCCTTTTTCACTCCCTAGAGAAATTTCTCCTTCTTCACTCCCTACCAGCACATGAAGACAAAAAAAACACTTCCTACCAAAATGAGCTTTATGCGGATCGAACTCCGCACTCACTGTTCCCAAAATGTTGTGCACCTTTCACTTGCCAATTCAAATGCTATGTGGTTCAAGTAGGGATCGAAGTCTTCCCTATTTTTTCTTCTTATCCTTCCTCCGAGATTCATGAAACAAACTATCTTTTCACATGCGAAGATGAGGTCAAAATAAAAAATTATTTTGAATGATTGCCTTACTCCATCAACCTTTAGCGCTTTAGCCTTTAATACTTTTATTTTATACTATTAACATGTCGACAGAAGGATGTTTGAGACGTCGATGATATTTCCATTTAGGTTTAGGTTCAAACATTAGTATAATATGGTCTTCAAATTTAGAACGTCCGGGAGATAGTTTAGAGCTTTAATTTAAAATATTTAAATATTAAATATTAAATTATTTAAATCTAAAATTTAAATAATTTAAATATTTAAATAATTTAAATTTTAAATCAAATAACTCTTTAACCTTGGGCATCAATATTTTGTGACATCTTTTAGGCATATAATATTTAAAATAAATATTATATCTTTTTTCTTTAACCACTTATTTATCTTTCGAAAAACACCTTCATGATGACAAAACTGGATATCAACCTCTTGACATCAATGACCACTCACTCTTGACATCAATGACAACTCATCTACTAAAAATTTCCAACACAGGTGGTGGGTGGTATATATGGAGGGCGATTATAATGGTAATTAGTTGGGTAAGGTTGCTTTTGACACAACTTGATTTTTCCCGTGTGGACCTTGATGTCCTCAATAACTTTGGCTTGGGAGATGACTTCCTCAAGTGTCTAACTCTGATGAATTTACAATGTCTGGGAGATTTTTTTATGGTAACTCTTGGCAAAGAGTTTGAAGAGATCTAAAGGTGGGAGAGGTAAGGATAGATCATGAATGACCACTCTCCAATGGGTGATAAAATTGGTAATAGGCTCGTCATCCCATTGATGTAAAGCATAAACATCAAACAAGGTAAGCTTGGTTTTGATGTTAATCGAGAAGTGCTCTAGAAATAGATTGGCCAATTGTTCAAAAGTGAATAAACTATGGCAAGGCAAATGGTTGTACCAATATAATGCTTTTCCTCCAAGTGAAAGTGGAAACGTGCGAAGCATAAGGGGGTCACTACCATGCAGCTGGTAGCAAGCAAAGTGATAATTATTAGGGTGCTCTTGAGGATATTCCTTTTAAATTTATCAAATTTAAGGATCTCAAATATGTAAGGATATGTATGGATATTAGGGAATTCACACACCCAAGTGTGTACTCACTACTCTCTTTGGAGGCTCACCGATGCACCAACAAATATTTTTTGTTTGGCCTGAGATGTCTTTCAGGGCATTTTTGGTTTGGGGTTTCTTAAAAGATGACAACTATCTGCCATACAGAAACAAACCACAATTTTTTATTATAATGTGATTAAGCTAATGCTTGGTGGGGGTCCCACCATGTGTAAAACTAACAAAAATATTCTAATACATTAATTCAATATCAAAGAATCTACTGTATTTGTATTAAATTCATAAAAGAGGTTACACTATGATATCCTTTTAAAATTTTTTCCCTGAAGGCTACAATGGGGTCTTCCCTAAGGAAGCCCTTTTGAATTTGGAACAAAGGCAGCAAGATCAGTATTTTTGATTCATTAGTGCTAGTGGGCTTCTTGCTTGTGGACCACTACTTGTTGGATGTGTCCTTATGCTTTGTTGGACCTGTTAACCTACAAAATCCTATTAGTGCATTGGGGGGTCTACCTTAGTCAAACCCCATAATTATGAAGACAAAAGACTCATAAAAGATGATCAAAACATGAAAATAACTATTAAAAAACACTAAATTAATCTATACTTACCCTTCTTGGAGATGCTGGTACCTGTAGAAGAGGTTTGCACGGGGTCATGCAAACCGTTCCTAAATCGAGTGGTTCGCACGGGGTCGTGTGAACCATTTATTTTTGTACCTAAACTACAAGTTAGCTTTTTTGGTTGTCCTGGAGCAGTTTTTTGTTTGATTTTTGTGTGCGTACCTTTAGAAAGTGCACTTTTTATAGGATTATTGATCTATCTCAATCACAAATGAACCCCATGAAAGTGATAAATCAATTGCGATATTCGTACGATGGTTGTGTGATGGACGTGTGATGGATGCAAATGGCTGTGATGATTTTGGCAGAGTTTCGATAAGCAAAAATTAGTTGTTGTGAAAAGGTAAAAATGACCTTCTATTTATAAACTTGGCCAAGGTGAGAGGGAGGGGATGAGGTGTCCCATGTGAGGTGGCAATGGGTGAGGTGTCCACCTAGGATTTGTCCACCTGGGAGGTGTCCCTTGAGGTGTATTGGATCATAAATGGAGTTGGGTGAGAGAATACCTCACCCATCCACAAATAATGATGACTTGCTAAAAATATCCATTAGGCATTAATGAACACCTTTTAGGAAATATATTTCAATTTAAAATTGTTTTTTATGTGCAAAAGTCTCCATATTTCATTTATGACCCAGGGGAGTGTGAGGTGGAGAAATATCTAGGTAGGAGGTGGCAAGGCTAGGATAGGCTAGAATAAGCGAGGTGGAATGCTAGGCTTAGTCAAAGTAGACTAGGTGAGGTGGGCTTATATTAAATCAAGATTAGATCTAATTAAGCATGCAATTAACCATAAAGCAAGTTTTGACCAAAAATATTGACTTTTGAGCATAAAGTGTTTTTTGACCACGGTGAAGGATTCAACCTTAGTTGAGTTGGCATAAGGTTGCATGAGGACCTATGGTTAAGCATAGGAAGGAACTTTGTTAGCCCAAAGGGGCTAAGGATTATGAATAGTGGATTTGATAAATGAATAGTATTTTTAGCCAATTTATGTAATTTTTTAGGGTTTTGCAAATTGATTGACCATAAAAATGGGGAGAGGTACAATGTGCAACTTTCAGGTGTCTAAAATTTGTATAAGAGAAATGAATCTTGAAGGAAAGGTAAATAAGCTATTTTTGTGGGGTAACTAGAACAATTATAGAACCAATACCCTTTAAGCATTGGGCTCCATAAAATAACAAAGTCCAAGACTCTAGCTCTTCATCTTATACATGAAATCACTCATCGAGAAACTCAATGAGTAAGGGATGGGTAGCTTCTAGGGGAGTGGAGTCTAACTGATCAAGAATCACCTAATCATTGATAACCTTTTGACCTATGAAGGTTAGATAAAACTCACTAAGGGCTAAAACTCACTTAGTAGCTCGACCTAAAATGTGAGGCTTAGAATTTAAGTAGCCTAAAGAATCAAACTTTGCAACAACAAATTTTTTATAGTTTAGCATGTATTTTCTCAACTTCTGAGAAGCAAAAACTATTTCAAGGAAAATTTCATCTAAGGGGTATATTGGGTGTCATAGCTAACCAAGTTTCTACTAATATAGTAGATAGCTCATTGTTTGTTTTGATCATCATGTTGAGCCAACAAGGCTCCCAAAGCATGAGTTGTGGCTTTTATGTAAAGCATCAAAATTATTATCCAGTCTAGGAGGAACTAATACAGGTGAGGAAGTGATATACCTTTTGATTTCATCAAAATATTTTTGACACTAAAAATCCCATTGGAACATGACATATTTCTTAATAATATTACAAAATAAATGACACTTATTAGCTAACTGAGGTATGGACCAATGGATAACTTGAAGTCTATGTTGTAAGCTATGCAACTTGGTTAGGATGTAGGGAGGAGGCATGTCAATGATAGCTGCTATCTTAGAAAGGTCTACTTTAATACCTTCTCTAGACATGATAAAAACTAACTTACCATATGTAATTATAAACACACTCAGAGGGCTTAAGATGAACCTTGAACTATCAAAGCTTTTCAACGATTCATCTTAAATGATGAACATGATCCTTTCAATGCATGGAATGACCCAGAAGATCATCCACATAGTCGTCTAGAATATTATGCATCATATCATTAAAAATATGTCATAACCCTCTGATATGTGGCACCAATATTATTTAATCCAAAAGGCATAACTTTATAATGGAAATTACCCCATGGAGTGATGAAATTTATCATGGCCTGGTCTTGATGAGTAACCATGATCTAATTGTTGATGAGCATAAAAAATGCTCATATTTTTGTATGAGTTCTAATGGTTTTTGTGTGGTAGTATAATAAGAGTTGTATATTTTTATGAATTATTATGTATCTATTTAATAAAATTATGTGCATTATCTAATTTGTGTGTGAAGTGTGTTTTGTGTAGATAATTGCTGATTTTGTTGTCTTTTGATCAGTCGAGCTCCTATGTGGACCTGGCACACTTATACTTCATGAGTCTAAGGTATATTAGGAATATGCCTTGATATTTATGAAGGCAACTTACTCTATAAGTAGGTGCCTTATTCTATAGGTAGGAACCTTACTCTAGAGGTAGGCGCCTTACTCCTCAGGTAGGAACCTCACTCTACAAGTAGGTGCCTTACTCTTAAGGTTGGCTCCTTACTCTATAGGTAGGCACTTTAATCTTTAGGTAGGCACCTCAATCTACAAGTAGGCACCTTACTCTAGAGGTAGGTTCCTTACTCTAGAGGTAGGTGCCTTACTCTTCAGGTAGGTGACTTACTCTAGTGGTATGCACCTAACTCTTCAAGTAGGTGCCTTACTCTACAAAAAGGCACCTTAATTTTCAAGTAGGTGCCTTGATGTTAAGCGCTTTAATCGTATGGATGAAGAAGGTCTTGTTGATCATGGTAAACCTTTGACTCCACATCACATAGGATATCCATGGAAGACTACCAAACGTATGAGTTGTCCTAGTCATATTGGAAGAAACGCGTAACCACTCAATAAAGCAAAACACAAAAAACACAAATATCAAACCTAAAAATATTCTATCTCTAGGAAAATATAAAAAAGAGGTTTAAACTATTTTTATCATGCACTTGTTATAGTAAATAAACTATCTCAGTTTAGACTGTAACTAGGCCTTTTTTTGTAATAGAATTGTAACAGGAATTTTTGTGTGTGTTATATAAACACACAAACTTCTCTAAGATAAGGGAAGCATTTTTTCTAAGAGTGTTGATGTATGTAAGCATTACACTACAGTATTAATAAAGTTCTTGAGAGTTATTTAAGTGTTTTATCTTTATAAATAGCTATGCGAAATCTACTAAAGATTGGGCCCACTCCAAGCTAGTATTCCTCCTCTACTTTTTATTGTTTTCTAGATTAGATTATTTATTTTGGTGTAGAATTGTAACAAGGAATTTTTGTGTGTGTTATATAAACACACAAACTTCTCTAAGATAGGGGAAGCATTTTTTCTAAGAGTTTTGATGTATGTAAGCATTACACTACAGTATTAATAAAGTGCTTGAGAGTTAATTAAGTGTTTTATATTTATAAATAGCTAGGTGAATGCTACTAGAGATTGGGCCCACTCCAAGCTAGTATTCATCCCCTAATTTTTATTGTTTTCTAGATTAGATTATTTATTTTTATGTGTTGTATCTCTTATTTATGCAAGTGTGATTTACTTCTTTCCTTTATTTCCCAAGTATGGTGTGGTGTGATTTACTTTCTAGTACTTTCATTTATGCATGATTTAATTGGTATGGATGAATCAGTGACATTGCATAAATACTCCCCCCAAAAATAGGTTTAGTGGACTTATATTAGGAATGGTGTTGTAATTAACCTTGAGCACAATACTTTGAAAGTTTACGAGTTTCCTGGTCTAACAAATTAAATTATAAGGTTGTGTAGACACCTAAAACATGTCATGTCGAGGGTGACTACTCATATGGGACATGCTACAAGACCATATGGAAGATCTTGGATAGACTCCAAGATAGAGCAGTGGTTCTAACCACTCAATTTGGGCTCCTTGGCCTAATCAGTCTGAACCATGGTTGAGACCTACGGTCTATAGTCTGAACCACTGCTGACACCCATGGTTTATAGGCTAGACCGTAGCTGTCACCTGTGGTCTAGAACTAAAGTTTAGTTGGCCTTCATCCGAGCCAAATCGGTTTGAATGACCATTTGTTCTAGAAGAAGGTAGTTGAAGGATAGAATATTCTAGAGTCTTCCAATCCAATTGTCCTAACTACCTCTTTTTGATATTGGCTTCTCCATGAAGCCACCTCTAGCCCTTGGGTAATCCTATAAGTACCCCTTCAAATTAGGGCAAAGAATATAGAGTGATAATGCATTTTAGAGAAGCGAAGCCCTATCGGATTGTAGACTCATTTGAGTACACTGAGAGAACCTTGTTGCTATTCACTTGCCAATTCATCAAGCATCATGTCAACTCATGCCATGGATGCCCTAAGGAGCTAGAATGCCAAGAAACATGAATTTGAGCAAACAGAGGTCCAATTGTGTAATTCAACCGCCAAACCAGTCAGAGGACACCAAGGTGACCCTTGATCATCAATTTGACAAGGAGGATCAAGCCCACAACCCTAGATTTGGAGGGCAAAACCACTTTGTTGCTCACCGTAGCTGACAACCGTGGTATACAGTGTAGACCACTCATCTGAGCTGTAGTTTGCAATCGGTGAGAGATCCCCTTACTATTCCTTTTGCATTGTATTTCATTAGATTAGATTTAGCACTTTAATGGTTTATTTAGCATTTGTAGAGACTCTGACCGATAGAATTAGGGTTTTCATTACATTTGTTTTAATATGGTAAATAGGACATAATTAGTTCATTTCCATGTCATTATGCTTTATTTCATGCAATTAATCCATTAGATAGATAGTTATGCTTTCTAGTTATATTTTTCCATTAATTATTTCAAGTATTGCATAGGTTTAATATGCTTTATCCGCTTTCTTGATTTCATTAGTGTTATGGCAACTTCATGTCTATATTCCTTAAAGGACCTCATCATGAGAGGCTACCTATGCTATTAATTCTTTTGTGTTGTTTCTTGACCATAGGAAAGCAGATTTGAAGGAGATTCAACCATCCAATTCCTTCATCAACGCAAAGAAGAGGGTCAACTCCACCCTAGAGCAGTTCGTGTCACCCCGAGTGGCTTGAAACTCACATTTATCCTTGAGAGGGATTTCATATGCTTTTCCTATTGTAATAAGAGTATCAAATTGGTATCCCTAAGAGGGATTGATTTGTAAAAGAGAATGAATTCATTCAAATAGGAATAAAATATGTCTCTTCCATCTTCCCATTTATTTTATCTTTGTCAATTTTGTATCTTTTATTTCGTTTACGCAGTAGGAAGCATATGTGTGAGGCCATTTTTGTGGTCACAAATGATAATCATGGTGGAAATCTGCATTTTTAGCATCTGATCTCCGACCCTTGTGTGTTTTTTATATCAGGTGCAAACCGCAGTTTACAACTATGATCTCATTGTTGGCCTGCGACTTCAAGACGTGGTCTATAGTAGAAAATGCGCAATAGATCTACAGTTCACAACAGACACAACAGACAACAAGAGTTCAAAGCTAGATCAAATGAGGACCTGAGGTAGGCCCTTATGACACTCTCTGTCTCTGTGTTTTACCTCTGTGTTTATCTAGAACAACAAAATTGAAACCTAAATTGATTAAGGATAAAAAGAACATAGAAATGGATTAGGTCCTTAGGGTTTCTTTTTATGCGTTTTAGCTAGGTGCTTGTAAGAATAGCAAACCTCTGAGTGCAGTCTGCCCAAGAATCCAGCGTGCTATATTAAATTGTGTGTTGTTTTACGTGTTTTAAGGCCCAATCAGTGGCCATTTACATCGTCAATTGTATTGTCAAAAAGAGCATGTAGTATGTAGCTTGCATTTTCTGAATTTGAAAAGTTATTTCGCTACATATCACGTAGGAAATGATCATTAATGTTGTATTATGCATTTTTATTTTCTATGCAAAGATTAAAATGAACCACACACCACATTTCAATTAAAATGCTAGTGAGTTGGGAGTGACATCCAACCACTAGTAGGGTTTCAACGATGGTGGAGGTGATTTCCATCCGTTGGTCCAAATCCCACATACCTATTGTTCTAGACCAATATCGGATCTAAGAACCTTTCGTACCCTAGAAAATTTATATGTATTCTCTTCGAAGGGTATAACATTGACTAGGGGAAAATGGGTGAGGATCTGGGAGGACCTGTGCTCCCTGACCATGTGTGGGCTTCATTACCACACATTATAGGTTGGATTACGCGACTTGGAGTTCATAGCCAAGTTGTCGAGCTATGAGTATATAGGTGAAAGCCAATTAAACTGATATTATCATCCAAAAAGCTTTCAAACATGATAAGAGTTTCTAATACTAACACAACAAATCATTGAAACAACATCAAACATTTTAGGGCTCACATTTAAAATTTAATTCAAGATAATCACCATTGTATACCTTGTTTGCATAATAAAAGATAAATCTAGACACTAGGTGCACCATGGTGGAGACACGAGGTGGTCGGTAAAGGCTTAAGCCTGATGCCATTGACCAAGCCCCAACAAATTCACAACAAAATGTGTCGAACCCTCGCCCACATGAGCTTCCCGAACATCGTTCGACGAGCATCAGAGGAGACAATTCGACATGAGGGGACACCATTGAGCGTACCCCCGATAGAGGAGCTTCTATACACTCTTCTAGACATAGGATAGAGCATGGAGCCTCTCAGCATGAGGGTGCTCCACTTAGAAGCCATTATCGAGATCGTAGTGCACGTGCATCCATGGGATCGATCGATGAGTATGTCATACAGGGGGCCAAGTTGGTACCCCTACATACTAGGTCCATAGGAGGTTCCATACCTCCACCTTCAGAGTATAGAAGGAATCGAGATCCATATATGCCCATTCAGGGGCATGCAGATAGGCCCACTTCTGAGCATAGGCCTATTCACACTCCCATGCATAGTGAACCTTGCAAGATCACTATCGATATGACGAAGGTGGGAGCCAATGGTACACCACCGCATGAGCAGTGGCGATCCAGATAGTTGGATGGTTTAGGTAGTGTCCTCAAGAAGTTAGGCTATAAGCCTTCGGCTCTGCCCTCTTGTGCCCTGAGTGAGCATAGCGGGAGCACTATTAGGACTACGAGAGAACATGGGGAGGCTTCCAAGTGCCCTCATGTTACACATCCACCATCCATGCATGGTGGCACACAACACATGACTCAGCATGATGCCGATGCCATCTTCACAGACAAAGTCAAAAGCATAGCTAATCTGTCAGATGGGTATAGAACCCATAAGGTCACTCACATGGAGCATACATACCAGAGGCCTGTTACGATTGATCACATTGATAGATCACATAGAATGGTATCCGAGCAGAGATGACAACTCCTCCAAGATCAATTGGAGGATGCTCGCCTAGAGAGGCAGTGCATTGAAGATAAGAATATTCAGGCACAGAGGCTCATTAGACAAATATTATATGAGCAGCGTATGCATGAGGAATGCATCCTTACCCAAAAGGAGCATGTAGAATAAGAGGATAGGCTAGCCAAGGCTGGTTTATACACTCACGCTAATCACGAATAGTGCATTCATAGAAAGGCTTTTTCACAAGCCGACATGCATCAGGAGTGCAGAGACGCTCACACTCATGTCAGTTCCCAACAAAGAGAATGACCACCACCATTTGAAGATCAGAGGCAAAGACAATATGAGGAAGAAGAGGGAGATGGAGCTGATCAAGAGTATCCTAAAAACTCCCAAGTTGAGGAGGAGGAAGAGAAATGTCCTCCACCTCGATAGAGGAAGAATGTACCTCCAAGACCGCCCCCATGTTAGCTTAGGGAGGAGGACTTTCTATCCTCGTAGGCCTATAAGGCCTTAGCTGAGAAGGTGAAAGCAATCGAGAGGCAAGGCATGAATTTTCAAAAGCTGACATTGAGCAAGATTCATAATGAGCCTTTGGACCCCTCGATGCCTACTCCAACATATCCTAAGCATTTTGACATGCCCAGGATAGATAAATTCAAAGGTGATGAAGATGCGCAAGAGCATGTCACAAGATTTTTGGACATGTGCTTCCAGATTGCAAGCAACGATACCTTGCTTTTGCGTACATTCATCACAACCCTCTCAAGCCCAACCCGAGAGTGGTTTAATTAGTTGAAGAAGCACAGTATCACCAGTTTTGAGAAACTGGCTGACGCTTTTCTTGAACGCTTTTCTTTTGGCATCAAGAAGTAAGCTAACCTTTTTGATCTGGTTGCGCTAGCTCAGCATGATGATGAGCTAATATTAGAATATGAAAAGAGGTGGAGGAGATTAATGGTAAAGTTGCCATTCCCCATTCCTACTATAGAATTGACCCGAATGTTCACAAAGAGTTGTGCTAAGCACATCTCATTATTGTTGCAAATGCAGCAGTACGCGACATTCGAGGAAGCTTTGGTGCAAGCCAAAGTAATTGAGGATATCAAGTTGCAAGAAGGTAACTTGAAGCTCAAGAATAGGAAGGAGGGATACAAGAAGAGCTCCATGAAACAACAGGGCAAGTAGACCCATGTCAATCAAGTGGTGCTAAACCTCCAGAGAGAGGATAAGGGGTAACAAAAGTAGAACTATCAAGACCAACCTCCTCTTGTGCAGTACGAGCAATGCAAAAATAATTACAAGGGAAAAAATAAGGAACAACACCCACCTCACCAATTCATGCCTTTGACGGAATCATTGACATCGATATTCCATCAATTATGTGAGGCTAAGGCAATCAGGTTGCCCGAGGTTAAGCTAGTTGATCCTAACCAACCCAAGTCAAAGGGGTATCAGGATGATCTATTTTGCATCTTCCATTCACGAAGGGCCACGACATCAAAGTATGTTGGACCTTCAAACATATAGTGCAAAATATGATCGATAAAGGTGAGCTTATAGTACCGAATAATCCACTGGCGCTTGACAACCAAAACATGGGGATTTATAAAAATCTATTGCCAAACCATGAGGTGTCATGCAACAATGTTGGCCAGGTCAACCAAGTGCGTGTCGAACCACCTACCCAGGGGTTCATAGGTATGGTTAATATTGTTACCAGACATGGGAGATATGAGCAACCAAATCAACCTCATGCTCCCATAAAGATACAAGCTATGCCAAATTAGCGGCCAATTCAGAATATTCTAGGCCCACCAACTAGACCGGTGGTGACCATATGGAGTAGGTTGGTTCAAAACCTGTAGATAACTCCTATGAAGTTGTCTATTTATGAGATGATACAATAGTACCCTAGGCACAAGGAGACTCTCATGGATATTTTGAGGTCCATAGAGGTACAATCCTAGGATGCTCAAGCATTCACCAATTTTGTGGGACATGTACAATAATGCCAGGAACCTATGATCCAATTCTATGATCATGAAATCAAGACAATTCCTACAGATATGGCTGACCTGCCATTACATATCATCGCATGTGTTAATCACATGACATTCAAGAGGGTCTTGATCGACATTGGTTCATCGATCAATATTATAACGACCAAGGCATTAAGTCATTTAAAGCTGCCCAAGTCACATATTGTGCCTACCACATTCACATTGAGAGCGTTTAATGATGCGCTATGCTCGACGATTGGCACAATCATCCTACCTATTCAGGTGGGCCTAAAGACCATCCCTATGATGTGTCATGTGATCGAAGGTACCATGAAATATAAAATCTAGCTAGGGAGACCTTGGATTCAAGAAATATGTTGTGTTCCTTCCATATTACATCAATGTGTAAAATACATTCATGAGGGATGGGTTCACATGGTGTCATCAGATGAAGAACCCTTCAAATTCATGAACCTAGCCGATTTTCCTAGGGGTTTCATACTCCCATCAATGCACCTGGACATCCGACCACCATCACCGATTAAGAATCTAGGAGGTAAACAAAAAGTGCATGCTCAACCATCAACATCTATATCACATAGATCTAAGCACACTACAACAACTTCTTTGAAATCGACTACATCAACAATGCTTCGAGATGAAAAGAAGCTAAAGGTAAAAATGGGTAAAAAGGAAAAGAAGCATGTGCCCGAACCAGTCACCAATGAGGCTCCCACTCCCATGGAAGTGGAGGAAGCCCAAGAAAAAGCCGAGGAGGTACCTCAGCCTGCCTCACCTGCATCATCAATAGGGTCATCCGCACCATGAGTGACTATTCATCTAGCCAACATAGGGTTAGGTGAATATATTGTATAGAATGTCACCTTTGGACCAATTCTAGAGACTGCACAAGAGATGGGCCGACCGCATGCTCATCATTTTTTGGTTGGATCAGTAGTGCCATTGGGAGAGCCACCCAATTAGACTAACTTCATATATGCTAGGTTGGATCAACTTCCTACTCGAATGCCCATGGATGAAGATGATGACGAACCATTCATAGTGAATGTTCATTACCTATCCAACCCTGAATATTCCATGCATATTTTTGAGTTATATCATTGGCATGGGTATGGCCTTGGTATTTTTGAGCAAGGACGTAGGACTCCACTTGAGCCATATTATCAATTGGAAACTGATAGATTCGGGCTAGGGTTACAAATACAAGGATAGGATGATTTGCTTATAGCATCTTTAGACCGCTTGTACCTTAGTCTGGGGGATTGATGTGGATTTCAATACATATCATCCTAATCCTTCCAGCTTCTAGAGGAGTAACCCGATGGTATCTGTCGTCACCTTTGAGCCACTTGAAGTGTATCATGAAAGGTTTTTGGAGCATATTGAAGCTGAGATGAACCCTAGAGGCAACCTAGGTCACCAAATCCATACTACTATCAACAACACTGGTATACATCTTCAGAGTCTAGAGACCACTATGAACACCAAATTAGAAGTTGCTTCTAAGAACATGCATGCAGTATCCATCACTAAAAGTGATGGACCAGAGTGTGAATCTGGAGAAGATGATAGTGAGCTATCCTCAAACAACGAATCATGTGAGGATGAAACTGATTTGGCCTACTTGGGCCCTACAATCTTGCATCATCTACTACCCATGAAACATTTGGATGAGGTTGAAGAGCGCTTCATAGTCAAAAGTAATTATGAAGATGAGATAGAGTAGACCTACTTAAGGCCTCATCTTGCTGATATCCCAATTCTTATGGGTAGGTTAGAGAGATCCATGCACAATAGCAGTCATGATGATGGAGCTGAGTTGGACTATCTAGGTCCTCTCAACTTGCATCATCTATTACCTATGGAATCTGTAAAAATGAGAGCGAAGAACCCCTCAATGATGATGATGTCTATCAAGATATAGCTTACATGGGGCCTCATTTAGAGCATTTTACAACTCCCATAGGTAATGGCAAAGGATTATATTATTACAGTGATTATGAGGACAAAACAGAGAGAGCCTATCTAGGGTCTCCCTACCTACATCATCGCAATGCACCTTATACGACTGAGGAAATGCGAAGAGAGATCAATCTCAACCCTCACCTTAGGGGAATACCACCAAACTTCAATGTGATCTATCAAATGGTGTTTTCTGACCCACCTACGTACATGGATCTTATTGAGCCAAATGATCCAATATTATAATCAATGTATAGAGAGGATCCAGTCATCTATAGTTCCCATAGAGAGGATCCATTTGTGCCCATGTCGATAGAGCTAGATCTCAAGTATGGGAGCTGCATCGATGATGTAGATGTTTATCCGTGTGGTCCTGGAGATCAATTCCATTCCATAAATATGGTCTCCATTGATTTGACCACTCTACTCCATAATCCAGCTGATCCATCTAGACCATTGTATCTCAATGTAGATGTTATCGATTGGGATCACGCTGACTCACCTGTTGAGCCTGAAGATTTCTTCCCTAATGAAGAAATGTTACAACCATTTCATTTTGCACTAGGTTGTGCTTATGATGTTTATCATACTGAGGATACTTCCAAAACGGAACCTATAAACCCAAAATATGACATCCATTTGATCTCTACACCTCATCAGCTAGAGGAGGGATCACACATGTCAGTAGAGGAAACCTTCGATGTGGATATCAGTAATGATCCCATTAATCCAAGGAAGGTTAAATTTGGAGAGAGTCTCACTCTAGATGAGCATGCCACCCTCATCCCTCTACTGAAAGAGAGACCTAATATTTTTGCTTGGACTTACAAAGATATGCTAGGTCTAGATCCAAAATTGGTTACCCATAACCTTTCGCTAGATCTGTCGAAGAAGCCAGTCAAGCAGAAGCTTAGAAAGATGCATCCAATAGTAGCCTTAATGGTGAAATATGAGTTGCAAAAGTTGTTGGACATAGAGTTTGTCATCTCCATCGACTATCCGGAATGGGTATCCAATATGGTGCCCGTAGGAAAACCTGATGGAAGGATCCGTATTTGTACGGATTTTAGAGACCTGAATAAGGCAACACCAAAGGATTCATTTCTATTGTCGAATATTGATGCTCTTATAGATGCAACCGTAGGTCATGAGATGCTCTCCCTGATGGACAATTTTTTTGGATACAATCAAATTCAGATTAAACCTGAAGACCATCATAAAATTGTGTTTACAATGCTATGGGGGACATTTTGCTATAAAGTTATGCCATTCGGCCTCAAAAATGCTGGTGCCACATATCAGCGGGCCATGACATATATATTTCATGACTACATGCATAAGATCCTAGAGGATTATATCGATGACTTGTTGGCTAAGTCATTGATGCGTGAAGAGCATGCTGAGGTCCTGAGAAAGGTCTTCGATCGCCTGATAGAGCATAATGTCAAGTTGAATCCTAAGAAGTGTGTATTTGGTGTAACTTCAGGTAAACTCTTAGGATTCATCATTTCAAAATGAGGCATCGAAGTTGACCCATCAAAGGTCAAGGCTATTCTAGAGATCCGTCCTCCCTCAAATATCAAAGAATTAAGAAGCCTTCAAGGCAAAGTAGCATCCATAAAGTGATTCATCACTCAATTATCGGATAAATATCGACCCATGAATTGACTACTACATAAGGGGGTCCCATTCAATTGGGATGAGGACTGCCAAGCAACCTTTGCTGAAATCAAGTAATACCTGGCAACGTCGCTAGTGCTAGCTCCACCAAGGCCAGATGTGCCTTTTCTGCTATATATATCGATAACCGACTTTGCATTAGGGACCATGTTAGCCCAAAATAATGTGCAAGGCAAAGAGCAAGCCATATATTATATTAGCCAAACCTTGGTGAGTTATGAGCTAGGATATGCATATGTGGAGAAGTTGTGTTTAGCAATAGTGTTCACTACGAAGAAATTATGGAACTATATGCTAAGTCATACGACATATATAATATCAAAACAAAATCCTTTGTAGTATATGATGAGCAAGACATATCATAACACATGTACTGCAAAGTGGATCATGCTACTAACAGAATTTGATTTGGAATTCATAAGCCAAAAGTCCATTAAGGGACAAGTCATAGATGATCAGTTGGCTGAGGCACCACTATCAAACAGTAGGCCTCTTACCATTGAGCTTTCGGATGATGTAGTATTTTTCATATCCAAAGCTCCCAAACCCAAAGAACTAGAAAATAATGTTGATATGACCTTGTTCTTTGATGGTTCGAAGTGCGAGCAAGGGGGTGGTGTAGGAATAGTGTTTTTCACGTCGCAAGGAGCTCCAATGCCCTTGTCATTCAAATTAGACTTTCCTTACACCAACAACAATGCTGAGTACGAAGCCCTACTTCTGGGCCTCCACCTAGTCATCGCCATGAACATTAAAATATTAAACATCTTTGGCGACTCCTTGCTCATAGTCAACCAAGTTAAGGGGCTCTTTCAATATCGATGTCACGTGTTGAAAGCTTATAAAGATATTGTTGTTACATATTTGGCTAAGTTGGAATGGTATGACATCGAGGCAATCCCTCATTCATCAAATAGGTTTGTAGACACCATGGCATCTTTGGGATCCTTAATCCCTCAGAATCCATCTATTGATTTTACTACCATTCATATTAAAATGCTCTCACATCCTACAATGGAGCGTGAAGCCTTTGATAATAAAGAATCAATCAACATGATTAGTGTGGAACCAAAATATGAATGGTTCTGTAGAGCTGAAGACTTTCTTAAGAAGGCACCCTAGGGGTCATTAACATCTCAGAGTACTATGGGGAGTGGTACTACCATTCACCACAAGGTTGTTTCCTAGTATGCATTTACAAATGTAGATACGTAGGGGGAGCAAGTCATCTTGGCAGTCAAAGTTGAGGCTTATCAGAGCTGGATGTCACAAATCCAAGACTTCTTAAAACTTGGTTTGATCCCGGAGGGATTATCGTGTGCTACAAAATGCACATTCAAGCATAAAGTGACTAAATATGTCTTTCTAGGAGATATTTTGTACCGACGAGGTTACGATGGAGTTCTCCTTCATTGTCTAGAGCCCCAAGAGTCATCTTGGGTGATTTCACAAGCTCATGATGGTACATGTGGTGGCCATTTCAGTGGCATGGCCATCATCAAGCGCATCCTTCAAATGGGTTACTATTGGCCCACTATGGAGAAGGATTGCAATGTGTATGTCAAGAAATGCATCAAATGTCAGCATCATGCTAATCTTATGCACTTGCCATCACAGGCCTTATAGCCCATCCAAGAGGCTTGGCCATTTTCTTAATGGGGATTGGATCTCATTGGGAAGATCTCTCCTCCATCATCGGGATGACATACATTTATTATCATGGCTACTGAGTACTTTACAAAATGGGTGGAAGCAATACCCTTAACAATGACAACTGGAGCTCGCATAGTAGAGTTTATACTCGAGCATATCATATGTCATTTTGGGATTCCATCCAAGATAATTTTAGATAATGGAACTTCATTTAAGAACAAAACTATGAGAGCTTTGATGTCTAAGTATAGAATCAAGCATAGTTTTGCGACTCCATATTATCCATAGGCAAACGGGCAAGCTGAGGCCTCAAACAAGATAGTGGTTTCTATATTGAAAAATATGGTACAAGAACACCATAAAGATTGGCATATCCAGTTGCCCCTTGCATTATGGGCTTATAGGACTAGCATTCGGATACCCACTAGGGCAACTCCATTTTCACTAGTATATGGCACTGAGGCCATTATGCCCTTAGAGTTGGAAATTCCAACGCTACACATCACATTGAAAGAGTTCATCGATGATGACACTGCACGACAAGCTCGCCTAGATCAATTGATGCTACTTGATGAACATCATGTGAATGCCCTTGAGCATCTCCATGTTTATCAAGAGTGATTAAAATGAGCTTACAATATCAAAGTCCATCAGAGAGACTTTGAGGTTGGGGATCTTGTGCTAAAAGAGAACCAACAGAACTCTAATTTGTCGCCTGATATGTGAGACAAATTCATGGCTAATTAGCTAGGACCTTATATCATATCTGAAAATATTGGTCTAGGTACCTATCGCCTAACATCACTAGGGGGTGTTGAAGAGCCTGAACCTCTCAACATCATCCATATTAAGGCATTCTATGCTTGAGAGCATAGCAAAATGCTCCAAGGGTTTATCAAAAATTGCTTGGTCATGTCAGTAAAAGGCACCAAGGGTTCCAAAAATCGCTTGGTCATGTCAGTCAAAGGCCCCAAGGGTTTGTTTAAAATTGCTCGGTCATCCCAAAAGGCACCAAGGGTTTTTGAGAAATTGCTTGGTCAACCCAAAGGCACCGAGGGTTTACCAAAAACCACTCGATCATCCTAAAAGGCTCCAAGCTCTCTTGTGAGTAGTTTGGTCAATCAAACTTTCTAACTCGATCATCCCAAAAGCTCCAAGGTTCATAAGCTTTGTCATCAAAATCACCAAAGGAATTTCCTCACCATTTGGTCACTCTTAAAGGCTCCAAAGGCATGTACTCACCGTTTGGTCAAATATAAAGGCTCAAAATCCATAAAAATTAAAAAATAATAAAATCCAAAAAAATTGGTAAAGCATAAAATCCAAAAAAACATTTGCATTTGCATTATGCATTTTCATTTGCATTCACACATGCATTCACTTCATCACATTGCATATAGATATTCTTCATCCATTGCATTCCGTAGTAGAATGGATTATGTCTATCAGTATTACAAACGACACCATGTTTATGTTTTAATTATGCACCTCTGCATTTATCATAATCCATCATTCATGTGAGTAACTATGTTTGTCAACACAACACCTTTTGCTATGAAATATGTATATATACTAAAGTTTTCTGGTCACTCAGCCATACCTAGTGGGTTTCTCAGATGTAGAAAGCTTGCTTTGCTTTTGTAGATGAGGTCACTAGTTGTGATAGTACTTGGCATATCAGGATCCTGTCACTAATAAAAACATTTAAAATCCTGCTAAGATGAGGGAAGATGAAAGCTACGAAAGTGATCCTGGGTCTCTAGAGAGAAGGGTTTGATTACCTGCTTATCTTGTAAATAGTTTGGTCTAGAGTGGTGAACCTTGGCAAAAGGACAATATTTCCCCTACCCGTACATTCCCTTGCTTAAATAAATGTAGTAAAATCCCAAGATACAAAGATCAAATGAAGATCAAAATCAAGTTCAATTTCAAATCTAAAGTGACATAGTCAATCAAAAGCACTATTCAAATCCCTTTCTCAAAGTAAAACGAGAATAAACAATAATTTTTATCACTCAAAGTAAAATGTGAAAATAGTGATTTTTATCACTACATATGAGAAAGTATCCTTATGAATAGAAAGAAAAGAAGGGTGAGAACTTGAATCCTTGGATTGTTCACTATTCAAAGCCATAGAGTGAACCCCGATCGTAGCAATGGGTTGAAAGAGTCCCACCTACTTTCGGAGTAGTAGTTCTATTGGGTGATCCCCAATCACAACAATGGGTTGAAAGAGTCCTGACTATTTTTGGAGGGGTAGTCCTGATCAATTTGCAAGATGAGCTAGCTATGGGTGCCTGGGGGTGTCTAGCATTGTAGTCCAATCAATTCTGAAACAAGGATGATATGAACATTGGAGGAACCTGATCTCACATATGGGTTGGAAGAGTCTTGATTGACATCTGGGGTATGCCTATGGTCTATCTTAAAATACTCACATGCACACACAAGGGTAATGAATAGTTGGGTCATTCGTGGTGAAATATTTGTCCAACAAAAGCCTTGTACAATTAGTATGTGACTTTTGAGAAGTCTACTAGGGTGTTTGAGTCTCATGGAAAACCTCAAAAATTTCTCTAATAGCAAAAAAATACCAAATATCACAAACCATATAAAATACAGTCATTTCAATCATCAAACTACAAAGTATCGAATCCGTGATACATCATTTACATTGAGCACAAAGTTTTCAAGGATATAGGATAGATACCGGATGGATATCAGAAATGATATTTAGACCACTGACTATATTGTGCATATCTTTCAAATTGTAAAAGAAATATAGAATGATATATTATATCATTTGCATCATACCACTTCATATCATTGCATTTCATATATGGGTGATTAATTGATTAAATTCTTGTAATGAGGATTTTCAATTACATTCATGATTTTTATACATTCTGTGGTGTCATCCATTATATTGTTAAACACATATCACATTCATTCCTTATGTTTTAAGTGATTAAATCATACATGTTCATTTACATTAGATTACCATCATGTAAATAATGCATTACATACATTGCACCAACATATCATGATATTGTCATAAATTAAATGCATACAATAAAGAAAAATTAAATATGCATTAAAATCAAACATCACATCCATATGCATCCATCATAAATAACACATCTAAGCAACTAGATCACTGCATACTATCATAATTATTAATTAAAATAGCTATCTAGTGCATGTCATCCATACATCACATCATATAAAAAAAACATAAAAATAAAAATTTTTTTTCATTTGAATATAAAAAAAAAAAAAAAAAAAAAAAAAAAAAAAAAAAAAAAAAAAAAAAATATAAATTATTTTTTTTTTTTTTTTTTATATGTATATATGGGGGGGTGCAAAATGCTTGTAGGCTACAATCATGTAGGTCCTTAGACCTTACACCAAAAATGATACATACAAAGTGATATAGCATGTATCAACTACAAGCCATAATTATGGCCTGATAAACTAGCACTAGAGCCCTCTCCACCTCCCTCAGCCCCATATCTAGGAGCCTGCTTTGAAGCATGCCCTAGTTCCTACTATGTATGACCTACTGAGGATCATGTGTCTGACCTAAACCAAAGAGGCTCTGTACACGGGAACTAATTACCTTTGTCCGACGAGAGTTGTGGCTCAAGCTGGCAGAAGACTGTCTTGTCTCCCTGGTCTTGGTCTTGGAGCTGCTCCTATGGGTCCCTATAGAATAGGTGTCCTTTGGAACCTCTCCACCTATCAGCCTGATGTGGCCTTCCAGCTAAGATATGCGAGCTACCTACGCATCCTGTTGTGCATTTCCCTCCTCCATGAGAGAAGTGAGCCGCCTAATCTCGACCATGGGATCATGACATCATGGAAGTCAAGATGATGGTGCTACGGGAGGTGCCATAACAACTTATTTAGATGAGGGATATCCCCTCGATTCCCTTAATATATCCCACTCGTGTAGCGATAGCTAGTTGTGCCTATGCTAGATCATCTCACTAGTGAGCCTCTTGATATTTGTATCTATTGTAGTAAGTTATGCCTTGAGGAGTGGCCTCTCCTCCTCATAAATGTTCCACTATCACTGTCTATGCACCATATTTGCCTCTGTCATGGAAATAGTGGTGTCCCTGTGTAGTAGCTGGGTCTGTAGCCTCCCATCCTAGCTCTAAAGGTCAACAACCTAGGCTCTCAGTTGCCCAACCTTGCTGTCCAGAGGTACCTCACCCTCCTCTGATACCTCCTCCTCTACCTCAAATGGAGGAGCCTCCCTTGCAATGGTCTCTACATCCCATCTACCCTTGGTCCGCTGGTTCACATTGCGCCCATCTAGATCAGCCTCTGCACTGTCATATTTTTGGTTGAGGTATCCCTCTCCCTACCACTGTAGTAGCGACCACAAAGTATCGTACGCTGGGGTAGTGTCATTTGTAGCCACATTCGACTCTTGGAAGTCATCAGCATCATCCCCTAGCGGTGTCAGCTGGATCCATTGGAGATATCTCTCTAGTACTAGTTGCCTATAAATAGTAGAAAACATCAAAATATCCTGAACCATCCCAACTAGGTGCAAGACGCATGATTAGTACTGGTACTCATGAATCTCAACCTTGTGGCCCAGTAGCCATCGGTACCTCCTCGACTGGCGTAGTCACTCATCAACCTTTGGCCACTCGGGGAAATCCATTTACGGGTGCCACTCTATGTCATTTGCTCGGAGCTGTACAAATATTGTAATGTAGTGATCCAGGTCTCCAACATGAGTCCTACTCTGGAATTCCTCCTCCTCGCGAGGCCAGCACACCGCATAGAACTAACACGTGATAGGAATAATAGTGATGATGAGTGGTAAGTCTATAGGTCACTCGATCTGGATGTGCTGCTATACCCAAATCTAAAGCAATAAGCTACAGTTGATGCCTACCTGACTCCTATGGGTAACCTAATATAACTCATGATACAACTGAGCCAATAGTGTGCTCCCCCAGGCTAAGAGTAGTATCTGCTGTGTCTAACTCTGAGTAACTCTTTTGACAATGGCTAGGAGGTTCCAGGGGATCCTCAGACCCTAGAAGTCTAGAAGGACAATCTAAATGACCAGATGCATAAATATGGCCTCTCAAATGGAGAAGATGCCCTTCTCATACGAATATCTGATGTGGACACCCCCATGATCAATTTAGGTTTGAGCATCATCACTGCGATCACCGAAGATATCATCAAAAACATCCTTCTTGCTGGTGAAAGGAGTGGAGGTGATGGGCTCCCCATCGATCGAGATCCTGAAGATCCGATAAACGTCCTCCAGTGTAATAGTCATTTCACCTGTGGGTAGGTGAAATGTGTTGGTTTGTGCATCCCAGTATTAGGCCAACACAGTCATGTAGGCCTGGTCTACCCTGATTGTGGGTAGATCAAGCACATAGCCAAAGGCAACTGCATCGAACCACGCCCGCTCCTGGTCAGAGGGTGCAAAGTATATCTGGCTCCCTAGCTCTAGAGGTCAATTTTTGAAAAGAAATAATACATAAGGAAAGAGATGACTAATAATAACTAAAATAAGATAAAAATTAACATCAAAATGTCAAAACAAAAATCTAAAAAATTGCTAAAAAATAAAAAAAAATCAATTTTTTTTTCACAAGTCTCGAAACCGTGAGTCAAATATGCGATCCACATGTGGTCAAAATTTGACCGTTGGGATTTGAATCCCATCGTGGCTGATAGCTATGGTTCCCAATATGAAAATTGGGATCCAGGTCTTCCAGCTGTGGTCTAGGAATGTGACCCTTTCTAGGTCACTTTCTAGCCTAACACCTACAAAAATTAAAACCTAATCTAGCCTAAACTAGTGTGAGGTTCTTTGCTAGAATTTTAGTGAGGTTAATTGAACTCATTTCTTAATGTGGTTAGTTTTAAACTGGTAAGGAGTGCGAGGATTCGGTTTCGAGTTACCTTTACCGCACTAATGCCTCTACTGGATGAAGGTTGTGAAGGGTCTACCATAGGGATGTGCGGTGAGGTCGTGGGTCATTGTTTTAGAAACGTCTTGCATCAAGTATGCTTCCTCACCTCTTAGAGCTCTCCAGTTGCAATTGCTTTAAAGGAATAGTAAGAAAATTTTCAAATGGGAAACTTTATATACCTTTTCCTAATTTCATTGAACCACAGCTGACAATCATGGTCTCAAAATTAGGGTTTTTCAACCCCAGGTCTGATCTGCGACTTCCAAATTTGAAATTTCTAACCACAGCCCGTGCACGCAGTTCACAATTGGAATTAAATACATTAAAATCCCATCGTGAGAATGTCTTAAATGGTAAATTAATGATTCCTAATGGATCATAATCTTAATAAGAGCAATCAATTTTAAAAATTTGGTGATTTTCAAGCACCAGGATCAATTAAAAATTCAAAAAGTCAAAAATATAATCAAATAATCAAAAGCCAAATGCACCTCGTATTCAGTTATTTACCCTAGACACTTTGTGGTTGCAACGACTGACACTCCATGAAATTCGATGAGATGAGTAAATAACCATAAGGACATTTGGGGCAAAATTGTCATTGTTGATTTGATATGCTTCTTTTCAATCCCGAAGAAGGCCTTCGAGGCTGGACCGCTCCACAGGAACGAGGCGTCTCATATCATTTCTCCTATGACATATTTTCAGTAGATCATTGATAAATTGATTCAACACAAATCTAATGGGCATTGTATCATTTTGATTCCCTAATAAAGCTATTACATCTCGACCGCTCCATGGGATAGAAATGTGCAATTACTATTAACATTTGCAATCATAAGCTGAACTAGGCCTAGCCAAGTAATTAAATGCTAAATTCTAAGTTTTTTCAAATCATTCATAGTGGTCAAGTGACCTCATCGCTTCATTCATTGTCATTACCCTCATCGACTCATCGCTTGAGGGGGTAGTCATACTTTCAAATCATAATCAAAATCAAAAAAAATATCCCTTGATCTTGTCAAAATTATGTTCGTCCTTACGAATCATTGTCAATAGCTATCATAAGCTTACCCCTTTGCTTGGGGTAAATAGCAACTATGACAGTTTATTTGTAGCTCTCCTCCTTTTGGTTATATAGGCCTAACTCCTATTGTAGCACCAAAGCTACCCGAATGTCTGATGATGAGTGCAAGCTCTATCAAATTTAAGCCTTTCACCAAGTTGGAAGCAATGATTCTAGGATGCGCATCCTTTTGCAGGACCTGGGGCATCTAATGTTGATCAGACTAATGATCATCATGTAACCTTCGACATCATTTTAGGAGGTCTATTTTTGCTCAGCGTTGTTCGATCTCACAATGCATCTCAAAAGGGGCATCTGTAGACACCTAAAATGCATCATGTCGATGGTGACTACTCATATGGGACATGCTACAAGACCATATGGAAGATCTTGGATAGACTCCAAGATAGAGCAGTGGTTTTAACCACTCAATTTGGGCTCCTTGGCCTAATTAGTCTGAACCGTGGTTGAGACCTACGGTCTACATTCTGAACCATTGCTGACACCCATGGTTTACAGGCTAGGCCATAGTTGTCACCTATGGTCTAAACTGAAGTTTAGTTGGCCTTCATCCGAGCCAAATCGGTTTGAATGACCATTTGTTCTAGAAGAAGGTGGTTGAAGGATGAAATATTCCAATCCAACTATCCTAACCACCTCTTCTTGATCTTGGCTTCTCCATGAAGCCACCCCTAGCCCTTGGGTAATCCTATAAGTACCCCCTTCAAATTAGGGCAAAAGAGAGAGAGAGCATTGGAGATTAAAGCAACGAAGCCCTATCGGATTGTAGACTCACCTGAGTGTACAGAGAGCCTTGTTTCCATCCACTTTGCCAATTCATCAAGCATCATGTCAATTTGTGCCATGGATGCCCTAAGGAGCTAGAACACCAAGAAACACAAATTCGGGCAAACGGAGGCCCAACTATGCAATTCAACCACCAAACCAGTCAGAGGACATCAAGGCGACCCTTGATCATCAATTGGACAAGGAGGATCAAGCCCACAACCCTTAATTTGGAGGGCAAAGCTACTTTGTTGCTCGTCATGGCTAACAACCATGGTGTATAGTGCAGACCGCTCATTTGAGCCACGGTTTGCAACCGGTGATAGATCTCCTTACTGTTTTTTTTGAATTGTACTTCATTAGGTTAGATTAATCATCTTAGTGGTTTATTTAGCATTTTAGAGACTCTAACAGATAGAATTAGGGATTTCATCAAGTTTCTTCATTATGGCAAATAGGTCACTAATCTCTTGTTTCCATGCATTATTTCATGCAATTAATCCATTAGATAGATAGTTGTACTTTCTAATTACATGTTTCTATCAATATTTTCAATTATTGCATAGGTTTAACATGCTTTATTAGCTTTCTTGATTTCATTAGTGTTATGGCATATTTATGTTTATTTTCCTTAAAGGGCCTCATCATGAGAGGTTGCCTATGCTATTAATGCTTTTATGTTGTTTCTTGACCATAGGAAAGCAGATTTGAAGGAGATTCAACCATCCAATTCCTTCCTCAACGCGAAGAAGAGGGTCAACTCCACCCTAGAGCAGTTTGTGTCACCCTGAAGGCTTGAAACTCACATTTACCCTTGAGAGGGAACATTTTGCCATTGTAATAAAAGTATCAAAAGGGTATCCCTAAGAGGGATTGATTTGTAAAAGAGAATGAATTGATTCAAAGAGGAATAAAATATGCATTTCATTTAATTTCTTTTGTCTTTGTCAATTTGTGTATGAATGCCCAATTTTACTTCATTTTAGCAATTGCAATATCGGTGCTTACCTTTTTGGTTGTATAGGTTGTGATAGAAACAGGATCATATTTAACCAATGTTTTTGCCCCAACATTTTTGTGGCATTGCTAGGGAAGCACCACTAATAGATTAATTACAATACCTTAAGCCTTCCATCTCAATTTGTATGAGTCCATTGAGGAAATAGGATCTGATGGTCATTTCATAAAATAGAGCCCATAGGAAAAATTTGAGTCAACCAAAAATTCTGAATTTGAGTTAGACTCCTCGATCACCATAAGAAGTGCATTAGAGTGAACACCCTCTCTTTGCACAAAGCTCTTCCTCATCCCAAAAACTAGGAAAATAATAGATTATACAAAATGCTTTGTTCAAAATGACACCTTTCGAAGATGAATTGTTATGGAAAGTTGTAGAGGATCAAACCATAACACTAGTTGACTTAGAGGCTTTCGTACAGGGGAAACCAAAATGACTACATTTCCAAAATGCTATAGAATCTGCACTAGAGACCACATTTCCTAAAAAAATGGCTAAAGATATGTCAACTAGTTTTAGCTTCCTGATAGAAGAGGATGCAGGGGAAACCAAAATGAAAAACATATCCCATACCCATATTCTTGCCTTTAGGGGATACCAATCGAAGATCCTAACTTATTTTTATTCAAGTTAAATATCTTATACAGGTCTGTAGATCATAAATTAGATACCCAAAAGTTGAAGCTTCTCCCTTCAACATTGGATGACTAAGCCCTATGTTGGTTTATTGGCTTAGGGAACAAATAGATTGCCACTTGGGAGGAAATGAAGAGGCTCTTACTAGAGTAGTACCAAGACTTATATAGAGCATAAGATTATAGGGAGGATGTTCTAAGCATGATGCAGAAGGAGGACAAATACTTGGAGTAGTATTGGGAGATATTTTACTTTAATTTGTAGATATATCTTCATATGAAGCTAGGTGACAAGTCCCTTAGGAGCATTTTCTTGAGGGAAATTAACAACGAATCACTTGAAGCACTCAACTTAATATTTGGTGGAGATGTTTACCAACACCCAATGGAAGATATCTAACAACTATGCTAGAAATACTCACAAAGAAGAGGTAAAACAACTTTGAGTACCATGAAGGTAACTTCTTTGGTCATGAAGATGGAGATAGGTGTTGGGTGCCAAACACTGGTGAATTTTGTCCTATTTTTATCACAATACTTCTCATTTAATTTTTCAATCCAGGGAACTCGTAATCTTGTGAAGAATCATGGTTGAGACTAGTCACACTACTACTTTGGAGGTGATCCATTCAACTACCATTGGGGGGTGTTTGTATAACATCAATAAAATTGTCTGCCTCAATACTATTAATTCATAAATAATAATGTAGATAAAATAAACACACGAAATGTAAATTCTTATTATAAATAAAAACACCTCTAAAATAACTAAGCATAAACCTAATGCATAAACATACTACCATACATAATGAAATTACGTAATTAACTAAGAGGGAAGGAATAATAGCTTGGAGTGGGCTCAAGATCCAGGTAGATTCTACCAGATAATTCTCACAAATGATGTGCTGCTAACGAACGTTTGACTTTATTAATAATGTAATGGAATATTACATAAAAAAATGTTCTATTCAATATGTCTCTCCTATTTTTCTCCCCTGCTACAGGTAAGTCTATGTGTTTATATAATACACACATAGAACCTCTTAAGGTAGTTCTATTACAACAGGCGTCTCAGTTCAGCCTAAACTAGGGCAGTTTAGTTATTGCAACCGATGCATAATAATAACTCTATATTGTTTCCTAGTAACCAGATGATTTCCACTTCATTACGGTTCAACCTCATAAGTGGTTACATTTTCACCCAATCTAGCTGGGACAACTTGTTCAACTGTAGTTTCCCACAGATGATGTGGAATGATGGTCAACAAGGTCCTTCTCTAGCCATTTAGGTCAACACGTATAATTTGGGCGTCGGCCTTGGTAAAGTCCCTAACTCGGTAAGGAACCTACATGGATTAAGGCATCTACCTTAGTAAGGTGTCTAACTTAGTAAGGTGCCTACCTCAGTAAGGCACCTACTTCAGTAAGGTGCCTACTTCAATAAGGCGCATGCTTTACCTTATTTTGATTAAGCGGGACCGTGCCAGGTCCATTTAGGACCTTGAATGAGAAAAAGATGATAAAATTAGGGAAATAGCTACACACAACACACTTCACACATATATTAGATAGTACACATGATTTTATTAAATATATACATAATGCTTCATAAAACATACAACTCATGATATAATACCATGCAAAAACTGTTAGTTCATATACAAAAATATGAGCATTTCTGGTGGTCATCATCCCCCCATGCCTAATATGTGCCACGCCCTCGTGGCACCTGAAACTAATAATTACCTCCTCTCTGTAGACCACTGATTTTTATTTCCTTCTCTTTCTGGTGGTCTTGAACTGTTCTCCTCATTAAGGTTTTCATTTTTTTTGAGGGGCCCTTGTTTATTATGGGGCGTCCCTATGCTGTGCTATCCTCTTTCTATGCCGATGTTTGGGTTGGTCTTCATTCTATGTTGACCCCTTATTATGCTTGATCTATCTCCTACTTGGCATAAAACCTATATTAGGTTCAGCTACCATAGTCATCACTCCCCTTTGGAAGGCTACTTCTACTTCCTGCCATAGGTCAACGTGTTGAGGATGCAACTCTTCTAAAGGAATGTCGGAGTCATCCCTCTTCTAGTTGAACACATTGGATTTGTATAGCCAAAGTTCCTTAGGGGTGAGGCTAGAATTTTCTATCATTATTTTTACTGCCTCTACCTTCGATCCATATACTCCCCATCATGCCAGCCACTTCTTCATTTTAGAGGGCCTACCTGGTGACGAACTGTAAATGTCCCAAAATTGATTGTCGTCAACGAGGTTTACACAAATGGCCGACCATTGTAACTCCTTCTTGGTATATTTCCTAGCTGACTTTGCCTCCTCAAACTCTTTATGGAGCTATTCAAATTCTACCTTGCGCTCAGTGAATGCCTACACACCTGCTTCCCATTCTTCATCAAAATGAGGGTTATGTTCTACGAACGTCACCCTGGCCTTCATGTTGGCCCTCTTCTGAGTCGTCTGAGGGGCATTCCACTTTCATTTGTTTGGTCTTATGGTGTCCTATGTGGGGATATTTTCCTTCACTATAAAGGTTGCCTCCCTATTGGATGACTCAGGGAGTTGTTCCTTTGATCGAAGATCCCTTGTGGTTGTTCCCCATGACACTTGCTTCTTTGATCCTTCAGGTAATGACTCCTCAAATTTGGGGGCCTAGAACCTTGTAGAATCCTCCTTGGCCTCAGGTTTAGGGTTTTTCCCTTGGCTCTGACCCGAGGACTCATCCTCATCCTCAATGTTAATAAGAGGTGTTTTTGTTTAAAAAATAAAATTCCTTTGTTCCTCTAGAATTCCTCTGTTAGAGGTGCCTTATTCATCCCCTGTGCTTCTAATTATTCATTTCTAGCATCTGACCTGAATGCCCCAGATGAGACTACTCTCTCAAGTGAGGTTGAAGATTTTATGGATACTTCCATCGTCCAATCGGTCTGGGTAGAGGCATCTTGTCTCTCTATTACCCTGACCCATGATTGCTGGTTCTCCTATTTGAGTTGTCAGATTAATTACAACAATTGAGCAATGGTGGTCTCCTATATTTGGAACTTCCTCATGGTCATCTCCTTGTATTCCTTGAACAACACCTATGTTGGGGATTTCTCACTTTATTCGGTGCGGTCCTTCTCCAATGGGATCTCGACCGATTGTTGCAATCCTGCAAAATGCTGCAGGTCCTATGGATTGCAAGTGACCAAATTCTATAAATTTTGTGCTACGACACCGAGATTTGTATATTCTCCATCTTCCTCATTTGATAGTATTAGGCATCATCATCATGTTTGATGTTCCCTATGTTCTACTCGATGTTCTGCACTAGAGGATTTTGGCCTTCTATGAAAATGGGTAGAGAGCTCTGCCATTCCTCTGCAATCTCTAGTAAAAATTGGGGGTGTTCCTCTTCGAACATTCCCCTAAATTTGGCATCATGCTCTACCTCTATGGATGTCTATTCTACTCCATCAAACAACTCATCCCTAATATCTATGGCTATTTGTTTTGTAGTGTTAGATGACTCGCTTTCAGTCGCTGCTTTTTCTCATGCACCAAAGGGTTCTACTTCTACTGCCTATGAATTTCCCCTGTGCTCCTCTGCATGGTGTATTAGGGCCATAATTAGCCCATGATGAGCTAATACAAAGACTACCCCTCTTTGGTACCATGATGCCTCATCCTATAGGGATTTCAACAGGTAGAATAAGATGTTGATTTCTCTCCCATGCACCAGATGGCTTATGAATTGCATGTGGTTCACATTCAGGTGCGAGTACTTCCTAGTGCATGTGAAGTATCTCGCAACCTATTAAAAAATATTTCATAGGTGCATCAAGAGCCTCTACTTTGGAAGTCCTCCTTGGTTGCAGGGGATGTTCCCTTGTACGAGAAACACTTAGATGCATTTCTTCACCATGCCATCCTTGTATGTGCATTCCACCGTAAGGGGTAGGCTAGTGGCCTGAGAAATATGTTTTAGGGTGACTGGAATCACCAGTCCACATAGCTAGGCCACTTCTCCATTTAGAGTGGTGGTAAATTCCTTGGTTGCCTCCACGTCCTGTTCTTGGCTGACCAGGCGACAGTAGTCCATTCACTTGGCTACATACTTCCCCCCTAATTCCTTCAATGTCACTAGGCTCCTACTTCTTTATCATGTGGTTCTTCTAAAGTCCTCCCATGGTGAATTCCCTATTGATTTTGAGTTCTATACTCAGTAAGGCACCTTTTTATAACCTGAGGTGCCTAACTCTAGAAATTGTTTCCATATTGGTTTTAACAGGGTATGCCACCCAAATTAATTTTGGCACGACGTATTATGCAAGAGGGATTATTTTTCATTCTTGCACCGTCATCATTTTAGAGAGAATATTATATGAAAATTTACATATATATCTAATTAAAATCATGTGCATACCTGATTGGTAATGTTGTGCTACGTGGAGTATGCCAAATTACCATTCGATGATGTTTTTCTCATGTGCTAATTAATTCACCTTGGGTACTGCATTCCTGGTTCGCTTGAGGTCCTACTGCTGAAAACACGATGGATCCTATTGGTTCAAGTTGGGATGCATATCTCTTTTGCGGTTGGCCTTGGGACATGCAAAAATCCTGCCCAATGATTTCAAAATATTTTTGGGCACTTTCGGATCTCTATCATGTGACATGATGGTATTGGCTTTGGTTGCTCCTCGTACTGCCAAGTTGCGCATGTGAATTGAATTGGTCAAGGCACCTATTTGAGTAAGGCACCAGTAGGGTGCCTAACTCAGTAAGGCACCTAACTTGGTAAGGCACCAACAGGGTAAGGTGCTATTTTGATCGTCTATATATATATATATATATATATATATATATATATATATATATATATATATATATATATATATATATATTATATATATATGTATTTTTTTTCAACAAACATTTAGGGGTGGTTAGGCTTGTAGGATAAGGTGCCTAGAGTAAGGAACCAAAGTAAGGAATCACTCCTCAAAAGTAAGGTGCCACTTCCCCCCATGTCTAATATTTGTCACGTCCTCATGAAAATAGCCCCCCTACAATTTTTTTTTGAGTCTGGTGCCTCCTTGGTGGTGTAAGGCACTCGCTCCTCCTGAGTAAGGTGCTAGAGTAAGGCACCGCTTCTCCTAAGTAATGTGTCGCTCTACCAAAGTAAGGTGCCACTACTCTAGAGTAAGGTGTTAGAGTAAGGCACTGCTGCTCTAGAGTAAGGCACCAAAGTAAGGTGTCACTCCTCCATAGTAAGGTGCCAGAGTAAAGCACCACTCCTCCAGAGTAAGGTGATTGAGTAAGGCAATGCTCCTCTAGAGTAAGGTTCCAGAGTAAAGCACCACTCCTTTAGATTAAGGTTCCCGATTAAAGCGTCGCTCCTCCAGAGTAAGGTGTCTAAGGTGTCGCTCATCTAGAGTAAGGCACCACTCCTCCTGAGTAAGGCACCCAAGTAAGGCGTTTCTCCTTCGGAGTAAGGCACCTCTTCCTTATTATTTGAAAATTTAGTGATGGCTAATGTGTGTTTTGATGTGAGGTTGATCAAGCCTCTAGAATTCTTCTCATTTTAAGTCACCGTCTACCTTGTTCAGGTACAAGGATGTTCAATGAGGAATCTAGCATCCCACCATACCTGAACCATTGTTATCCTTCTAATGCATAGGTATATGGATGTTGAGCTAACCTAGACCTAATTTTTTGAGATGCCTATTGTTCAAAAAATCAGGCCATGTCCCTACAAAGAGAAAAGAAAAAAAAAGAAAAAAAAATGTAGTTAAATGGGGTCCGTACCTGTTAGGCCCTGGCTCTCAAGATGCCTGTAGCTTGCATATGGGCGTTGTCCCTACAAAACACACAGTAAGCTAAAAAAAATAACTTATTCTAATGAGTATTTGGTGGATGTCCTTGTATCCACCATGTTGTTGAGAATTTGGGAGATTTTACTTGGATGGGGTCTCCCCCATGCCTATTCTAATTTTTTCCAGCAACCCTTAGACGTATGGTATGGTTGCACTCGATGGCCATTGGTTGTTAGGATGGTGTTGCTATCGTCAATCGTATTGACCCGTACAACACCATTTTTGATTATTTCCACCACTTCATACGATCCCATCCATATATGCATTAGCTTCCCCTTCTACTCTTATAACCTAGAGTCATACAACAGTACCCAATATCCTTATTTGAATAGTTTATTTTAATGTGGTGGTCATGACACTGCTTCCTTTGTCTCTACATAATTTATGTTCTCTGTAAGGAATCCATGTAAAATTTGTCCAGTTGATTTAGCTGTCGAATTCATTCCTTCTATGCATAATACAGGTTAAGATTTAATTTGACCGTCATTATGAGTGTTTTAACTTCAAATTCGATGGGCATCATTGTGTATTTCCCATAAACCAATCGAAATGGGGTAAAACCAGTGGTCAACTTCCACATCATTTTATATGTCCATACTGCCTTCGGTAGTCTTACAACCCAATCCTTCCTGTGCTATTACACAGTATTTATCAAGATGTTTTCAATTTCCCTGTTAGTGACCTCTACCTATCCATTCACCTATGGATGGTATGGGGTAGTCCTATTATGCCAAACCCTATACTATTACATCAACTCCTCTATTAATATGGATGTGAATTGGGGTCCTTAGTCTATTGTAATATCCCTTGGTACTCTAAATCTTATAAAAATATGGGAGAATAAAAATTCAACATCTGTCCACTCCTTGGAGTCTCTTAGCACTTGGATTTCAACCCATTTAGTGACGTAGTCTATACAAAATAGAATGAACCTCCTTTTGGTTGAATGTGGTCTAATGGGTCCCATAAAATCCATGCCCTATTTGTCAAAGGGCTTGATGTGTACATGAGGCTATAGGGCATTTTATCCTTGTGGGTTGGTCGGCCTATCCTCTAGAATTTATCACATTTACTAGTGTATGTTGCTGCATATTTAAACAACATGGGCCAAAAGTACCCGGTCTGTAATACCTTATATGCAGTCCTTCTCCTTGAGAAGTGACCACCACAAGGCTTGTTATGGCAGGCCTTAAGTATCTCCATGAATTATGCTCGACCACACATCTTATCACAATCTGATTAGGCCCTGTTTTGAATAGGAGGTCATCAATCTATTTGTATGATGTACTTGTTTTTATTACTCCTTGCTTCTTCCAGTATGAGAGGGCATGGGAGGTTCTCCCTATGGCCAAATAATTGGTAATATCTACATACCATGGTGTCTATTCACTGATGATGAATAGATGCTCATCCGAGAACTTGTCTTCTATTGTTGCGTAGTTTGTTGGAATTAATCTAGATATGAATTCTGCGACTACATTATATTTTTTGGGCTTTTCAACTATGGTAAGGTCAAACTCATGCAACAACAAATCCATTGGATGATCCTACCACTAATCATTGGTTTGCTCATTAGATACCTGATAGCTGCATGGTCTATGTGGATGAATAATTTATATCCAATGATGTAGTGGTGGAATTTGTTGATGGTGTGTACCACTGCAAGAAAATATTTCTTTGTTACCATGTAATTAAGCTCAGCCAAGGTTCTTGATGACATAGTAGATGGCATAAAACTCTTCATCATATTTTTACTCGAGGACTAATCCAATTGCATTATTGGATGTGTCACAATATATGTGAAATGGGACAGACAAATTTGGTCCCTGCAATACTGGGACAAAGATCAACTTTTTCTTTAGAATATAAAATGTCTACTCACAGTCATCTATCCAGATAAATTTTGCATCTTTTGTCATAAGGGTATGTAGCGATTTGGTGATTTTACTAAAATTGATGATAAATAGCTTGTAGTACCCGATAGATCCAAGGAAACTCCTTATCTCCCTCTATGTTTTTGGGTTGGGTAAGTCTTTGATGAATTCTATCTTCTTATGATCCACTTTAATCCCTTATGTTGAGAGATGATGCCCTAACACTATGCCTTCCTGCATCATCATAAAATATTTTTCATTGCTAAGGGATAGATTGTTTTCCTTGCACCTCTGGAGTACATGCTCCAATTTTTTCATCACCTCTTCGAATGTTTCCTCGTAAATGGTGAAATTATCCATATATACTTTGATTGCATCACCTATCATATCCAAAAATATGCTAAGCATTGACCTCTGAAATGTGGCTGGTGCATTGCATAGCCCAAAATGTAGCACCCTATATGAAAATGTTCCCCATGGACAGGTGAACATTGTCTTATCTTGGTCTTCCTTCGTGATCTGGATTTGGTTGTACCCACTAAATCCATCCAAGAAGGAAAAGTATTTCCTTTTAGACAACGTGTCTAGCACTTGGTCAATGAAAAAAAGTGGAAAATGGTCCTTTTTAGTCGCCTTATTCAATGATCTATAGTCAACATAGATCCTCCATTTCCCATTCTTTTTAGGAACCACCACAAGTGGTGATGCCCATTCACTTTCCGATATCGGGTATATGAATCCCGCTGTCAAGAGCTTCTATAACTCAGTATTTACAATTTCCTTCATAGACGGGTTCATCCTTATCAATGGTTGTATGATAGGGGTTGACTATTCTTCCAGATAAATATGATGAGTGCACAAATTTGGACTGATTCTTTGCATATCTGTGTAATCCCATGCAAATTTTTGTTGATGTTCGACTAGGAACTCTTTCAATTCTACCAAATGTACAATGGTCAGCTCACTACTGATGTTCAATGTTCTGCCATACCTAACATCAATTTGCTTGGTGTGATGGTCCTAACAACCCACCAATCGTGACTCAGGAATTGGGAGGGTATATTCTCCATGGAATAATATTGAGATGATGCCATCTTCTTCAGCTTCATATTCCACTTATATTAATGCCATTATCAGTTGGAGCATAGATAGCGGGCTGTCCTCCTAATTTTTTACTTTAGGTTCTCCTAGTGTATCCACCGATTGGGTTGGGAGAGAGATTGTTAATCTCTTGATGTTCTGGCCATATAAAATGGTCATCAGTCCATCCTGACAACTGATGTAGGCATCAGCTATAGCTAACCATGGTCTCCCTAGGATGAGCGGGTAACCACTCAGTCCGATTTTGTATTGTAGGACCAAAAAATCTGCCAAATACTCCCATGCATCAACTGTTACTATGACATATTTGAGCATTCCTTTTGGTGCCACCATGGACCAATCAACCAACTATAACACCATTTTGGTTGGCTTCAGGTCGGTAAGTTCCAACATATGCATGGTGTCTTGCAGCATTACATTGATGGTTGTCCCCAAGTCGACCAACATATTTTCCAATGAGTGCCCTTCAATTTTTACCATCAATACCGAGCTTCCTGGATCTGCATATTTGGGATGATATGCATTCCCCATCATCAAGTCAGCTAACTTTCCCACAACATTAATGTTCTACACTATTTTGCATCCTGGTTTACTTAGGAAAATTTATTTTATTGCCTTAGTGTAGATCGAAACATCCTGGATAGCTTGGAAAAGTGGGATAGTTACGGTAAGATTTTTCAAGCTTGATAGAATATCAAATTTGGGTTGTGTCAACTTCTTCTATTCTTGCAACCATTTAGGAAATGGGGCCCTTGTCTTCTCAACAATTTTTTCTTCCTCTACCTCTTCTATCAGAGGGGAGTCTTCTACTTAATCCTCCACTTATACCAGAGAAGGCATTGCTACTCCTAGATGCTTGCCTGATCTAAGTTGTATTGGATTACAACTAATATGGTACATAAAAAACATCTCTCCTTCCACCTGGTATGCTGGCTAGTTTACCTTGTTGTTTGGGTTCATCATCATTTGTGTTGGTAACTATGTAGGTCTTACTGTATGCAGGGCTAGTAAGCCTTGTTGAGGTGGTCCCTATGTCATGTTTTGTGGATGTGTATTCCATGGGACATGGCTCCTCCATGGCTGTTGATATGGCATCCATGTTTGCTAATTTTGGAATGTCGTACCTAGAGGTACGTTCATCTAGGGTGGTGGTCCCCACCATCCCATATTGGGTGGTGGTGGCTGCCCCTATGGTATATATGCTCCTCCTCCATAAGGTGGAATCCCCGTGGGTATATTTTACATAGAATTTTTCTACCAATTTCACTGATTGCCCATGATGTAGGCTTCGGTTACATTGGCATCTTCTTTGGCGCTAGGCAGTTGTGGGAAAAAACTAGTTTTATGGTCCTGTATCACTCCAAAATTTTCACACCCTTACCTTCAGGCTATAGGATCCGTGCCCGAAAGGGGGATGTGAAAAGGATGGCGCGGTACCTCGGACTGAGAGGCCTTGCGAAGGTCCCGCCTCTCGGGGGAGGTGTATTATGGTGATTTTTCGATGGATGGTGGGTTCACCAGGAAACATTTAATGGCAGTTTCCACGCCTAGGTTGGGAATGTGTTTGATGTGTTCAGTTTTAGCCTTAAGCATTCAAGTCCTAGGTTTGGCCAAAATGCGTCTAAGCTATTCTATATGAAGATGCAGATTAAATGAATACAGAAAAATAGAATTAAGACAAAAAATAGAGAAATTAAGCAATATTAAAAGAAAATACCTGATCCGGATGTCTGATGAAGATTCTGATTCTTGAAGCAGTCAGGATCGCCTCTGATTTGATAGGATCATCTGAGATCAGACAAGATCGTCTGAGATCTGACGAATTCGATGAATTCAGAGACCTGCAAACAGAGAAATAGGTGCAAAACACAGAAAATACAACAATGCTAACATAGGGAAACAATGTAAAATGACAATAACAATATCAAACTGAAACTTATAAACAGAAACATGAATGCATTATACTGATTTAATCACAATTATGACTTAATTATGCATTTGATCTAGATGGGTGAACTCCAAAATGCAAGATAGCATAAAATAATAAATAAACTAGCTAATTACAGCATAAAACAACAGATTGAAAGATGAAGAAATGCAAACTTTAGGCACTGATTGCCTCAATGTTGACTGCAGTCGAAATCGTCTCGCATTGGTACGAAATCGTCTCTGATTCGACAGGATCGCCTCCGATCTGAACAGGATCGTCTGCGACGATGTAAGCTTGCTCCGGCTGAAAAACACTAAGGTACCTGCAACAAAATTTGTATAGAACTAATGCAAATATCAATTTGGGATGTCTTAATGCGTATGAAGTCGAGTTACAAGGAATTTCAGCCAGGGGGTGCTAAGGGGAGGGCTTAGGATTAAATAGGCTTAGGAGGGAGGTTAGGAGGTTGGAGATCATCCCTATTTGGGAGATCTCCAACGGGGGAGGGTCTCTAACGATGCAGACACGCTTCTGCCCGGATTAGAGACATCGTTGGAACAAAGACTAATTGTGAAAAATCAGTTTTGGGACAAGATCGTCTGGACGTCCTAGCCCAGACGAAATCGTCCGATCTGAGGCGATATCGTCTGATCGGCGACGATATCGTCAAACGGTCAAAACAAACTCTAAAAATGGCGCGGGAAAGGAGGAAACGGATTAAGCGACGGTTTGGGAGCGGTTTGGGAGGTTAAAATTTGAATTTGAATTATTTACTAGAGTAATTGTAATTATTAAGATTTCACTGCACCAATTTTAGGGTGCTACATTTTGCCCCCTCTTTAGCGAATTTTCCGAAGAAAATGCGTTAAAGATGAGTTCTTCTCGATCTACGAGAAAGCAAAAATTATTCCCATTTTTAGGCGACGATTCTTGGTCGAATCGTACGACGACTTACTATGGTGCCCCCTCCGTGTTTTTACCCAAATCGAACGTTTGAGGTAAAAACGCGGAAAAGCAAAATTTTAAAATGTTTTTAATTGTGTTTTGAATAAAATTAAGAAAAATAGGGTAAAACCCTAATTCATTTTTACTGTTCATTTTTCTGGTTTTAGAGCTCTACAAGCAAAAATGGTGGAGACGGCGCACAGATCGACAGAGGTCCGACGCGGGCTACGGGTAAGAGTCTAAACTTAGCTTAGAATGTTTTAAGTTGAATTTACATGCTTTTTAGGTGAATTTTGATCAATTTTTGAGCATCGCGGCCATTTTTGGGCCGTCGACGTCGTCGGGACGAAATCGTCCCGATTTTGACGAAATCGTCTCAAGTTCGCCGATTTCGTCGAAGGGCGAAATCGACGAAAGGGGGACGATTTCGTCAAATTAGGGACGATTTCGGCTTGCAAAATCGGAGACGATTGTGCTCAAATTGGGGACGATATCGTCCAATAGTGGACGATATCATCATTTGTATAAAATTGAACTTATTTTACTTGCATTATTAATCACTTGAGTTTTATTAATGATTTTTATTGTTTTGTTGTTTATGTTGCAGAGAGGTTTGCTAAAGAGCAGAGAATGGAAATACGAGGGGTTGAGAGATGACTTGGCCGCTCTATCACAGGCAGAGCGGGATCAGCTGGCTCAGGCCGACTTACAGCATGTGGCAGAAATGCCACAAGTTTCTACAGACATGGGGCTACTGACAGCCCTGGCAGAGAGGTGGTATCCGGGTTCTTCCTATTTTCGGCTACCTACAGGGGAGATGACTCCCACATTAGAGGATGTATGGAGGATTCTGAGAATCCCCATACAAGGACGGTTGATCACTCCTACGGCCAATCAGGGCCATGCTATGATGCGGTTGTGTGGTGACCCGAGCTTCGCCCTGGAGAAGGGCGGAGTGAACATCGAGGCACTACGTCAGATGCCTGGGGCATCCAGACTCACACGAGTTTTGGCCGAAGTGGTGGGTGGACTTCTGCTGTGCCACCAGAGCGGGTGCAGGGTACCATGGGTGCTAGCAGATGTGATCTACGACATGCGGGACCATGGTTACAGATTTTCTTGGGGCAGTTTTGTTCTATGCCGATTGTACAGGATCCTGCATGGGGTCGTGTACAAGGGCGACCGATGTCTAGTTATGACATCGCTCCTACAAGTTTGGTGCTGGGAGCACATTGCAGTGCGGAGGCCGGTAGGGCTTCCTTTGATAGGGGTTGACGGGGAGAGGCCCCGAGCTTTCTACTGGTGGCTCCGAAGAGGGTCACAGTGGCGGATTGATCTATCGATGTCCCAGAGACTGCTGGATGACCTTGTCCCAGACCAGATCACCTGGAGGCCATGGCGAGAGCACCCAGGGTGGGCCGAGGATGGACAGGAGCTGGCTCACATCAGGCGAGTCTGCTGGCTATGGATGGAGAGGGGAGAGGTGGAGCTCCACCGCTACGACCGAGTTTTGTGACAGTTCGGTCTACAGCAGGGGATCCCATCTCTCAGGGATTACGAGTTTTCCTGGACTGTTCGGGATAACACCACAGTGAGCGGGGCTCCAGACATGCAGTGCTTCTGGAGTCAGGACTCGGATGATGCCCCCATTCAGCCAGTGGATGGGGACGATGCAGGGGTAGCCGATGGCTACGATGCCTGGTACGTAGGCATCCGCCCTCCTCGGATGACGAGGGCTCAGGGTTCGATTCATGCAGTTGTGCGTCGGATAGGGAGGCGGTGCCAGGCGGCTATGGAGGCGGCCCAGGGTCACGATGGGAGAGAGCAGAGGAGGCCACAGGCGTAGGAGAGGCCGTGACAGTGGGAGAGGAGGGCGGAGAGACCCCCTTCTCCATAGAGAGAGAGGCCACCATCGCCCGATAAGGGCAAGGGTGTTGACACTGGGGAGAGTAGCGAGACAGCGACTCTCCGAGCGAAGACAATCCATCTCCAAGCACAGGTGCAGACCCTACAGGAGGAGGCTGCACGACACCGAGCTGAGGTGACACAGCTCAGAGATGAGATTGCATGCCTCAGAGCACGGGGCGGAGGGGCGAGCACTGGGGAGCTAGCACGGGCTATTGCCCAAATCACTTTCTATCAGACATTATACTATCAGATGGTGCCAGAGGAGGATAGACTACCACTTTCGGCTAACATCGTAGATCCGATCAGGATCGGGTCATCGAGGACTTCATCCCGATCGACGACTAGGACTCGCAGTACCACTCATACTACGATGGGGCCACCTCGTCCACCTCAGGGCGGGGGAGGAGATGAGGCTGAGAGCTCGAGGGGTTCTCGAGGCTAGACTACTGCACGACATTGTACAGATTGATATGATAGCATTTATTATTTTTTGATAGAGGATTGAGTATGCCGAGGTACAGATTGTGGCATACCAATCCAGTTTTGAGATGATGTATATATTGTTGATATATATATGAGATGAGATATTTTTTGATCATATGACTTGTGTCTTATGTATTTTTATGATGCTTTTATGTTTGATTGATTGATTTGATGATTGGATTGAGGATTCATGTAATTATGTCATTGGAAATATTATAATTTTGATGTCATGCTGTAAGATTTTAAATGAAATAATCTGATGTAACAAATTGGTTGTTTGTGATGTAATGTGATAAAAAATAAAAAGAGACTTCTAACAATAATTTCAAAGGACATTGTCGCTATTATAGACCATTTCATGGAGTCGCCGCTCACTCGGTCGTCAAGCTAATCCCAAGTATAGAAATATTGTTAAAAGTAAAAGAGTGCTTAAGAGACTGTCTTAAGACTTTGGTGCAATGGTGCAAATGATGATGATGATGGTTTGTTTTCAGATTTTCATAAAAATAGTATGCATGAAATAATGTTAAAATGATTTTTGCTAGGCATAAATTCCTAAGTGTGATAAATTTTTTGGATAATTCCCTAGGAATTATACCATCATTGCAAAATTGAAGGTTGACATAATGACATGAAATAGTGATAATGTGCATGCTTTTTGTTAAAAAACATAATTGTATAATAGAATGATTTAAGTCATATGGTTTTCATGATTTTTAAATAAATGGGGAATAAAAATTGTTACAATGGTTTGCGCTAGGCATAGAATATGTAGGTATAGACTTATACCATCATCGCGAAAATCAACAAAAAAGAGATAGTTTTATTGCATGGTTGATTTTTAATAAACAGAAAATATGAAGATGAGGACTTGCGCTAGGCATAAAATTCCAATTTTGGTTTTGGAACTATACCATCGTCGCGAAAGTCAATAATATATATATATATATATATATATATGTGTGTGGTGTGTGTGTGTTTTGATTGTATGGTTTTGAAAGAAATTTTGATCTTTTTGATTATGCATGTAGTTGTCTTTATGCTAAACAACTGTACTTGAAAGAAGAAAATGAATTATTCCAAACAATTTGCAAAAAAATATTTCAAAGTATTTTAAAGACAAAAGTTAGATTTATAAGGAATCCCATGTGCATATGTGAATTCATTTCCAATCTTGATTTATCATAATGATACACAAAATCTCTCAAATACAAAATGTGTGTGCAATTGCTATGTTCATTTACCAGTTTTGAGCAAGATAATATGATACAAGTGATTTGAATAAACCAAATAAGTGTTCATTAACCATGATGTAGATGCATATAACCATACTAGACTACTATGTAAGTCGGATTATCAAGAGCTAGCTAATCCATAAGCAGACATAGGTCTGTACAAAAGAAGGTCGCTAATGTGACGGACATATCGCCACGCTAGGAGTTACCCAAGGCCAAGCAGGGTGGGCACAAACCACCTGTTATGGGGCTTACCTCACAGTTTTCGAATAATTGAGAATTCCGGGGATTCAAGCTCATCAACCCTTCTTTTCTTTTCAAAGGGTAGGGAAAGGGATTTTATTGCTTTTGCTTTTTGCTTTTCTTTTGCTTTTCTTTTGTATTTTTTTTGCTTGATATTTGAGATAATGATATGAAATAACTTTTTCTTTTTTCTCTTTTTCTTGAACTTTTGCTTTTCTTTCTATGCTAGGGATACTTGCTCGGATTAGTCTGTAGAGCAAGGGATTTTTATTCTGGGTAGGGGTGAGCTTGTCCTTTTGCCAATTCTCAAAGATTCTAGACCATGTGCATGATAGGATAGCAGGGGAAACTTTTCGCTCAAGAAACCACTTCTACTATGTAGCAAAGCATGGAAATTACAAATATAATCATTTTATTGTGAAAAGATGTGCTTGGTTTAAGTAAATAACAAGATCAATTCTCTGTGCTCAAACTTTATTTAATTGAATTTTGTGGACTTTGATATAAGAGAGATTAGTAATCATGCCAGATAAAATCAAGATATTTATTTTTGTGTTTGTGAAAGTGAGGGATTCCAAATAAATGCTAATTTATCCAAAATAATTTGAAACATATAACTGCAACATTTGTAAGAAGATATATATATAAATACTTTTTGAGAAGTTTTGAGAATGTTGACTCTCTCTTTCTTCTTTATATTGTTTTGGTTTCGAAAGAGTCAAGAATATTGTTGTTTTTATTTTTATTATTATTTTTTTTGTTTTTGAAAGAATTAACAAGTGCCATAAATAAATACAACAAATAGTTTTGAAGATTTTGATGATTATGAATGTTTTTGGTGTTTTTGAATTTATAAATTGAAAGAAATACAAGATAGTGATTTTGAAATATTTTAAACAAATATATACAAGGATGAAATGACCAAATTTATACATAGTAACGTTTAAGATGCAAAATATTCATGGGTTCTTTAAGTTCTTTACCATCTAAGGTAGATAATTTGTATGCTCCTGATTCAAATTTAGCGGTGATAATGTATGGTCCAAGCCGGTTGGGCTCAAATTTACCTTTAAGGTCCTTAGTTGCATTAGTATTTTTTTTATTTTCTTTTAAAACAAGGTCGCCGATCTCAAAGGATCGATGACGAACTTTTTTAGCATATGATCTTTTAAGCTTGTTTTGGTAGGCACGGAGATGCTCCAAAGCATTGATGCATTTTTCATCTAGGAGTTCCAGTTGATTGAGTCTGCCGACTCGATATTCATCTCCTACTTCGGTATCTTGAAGTAGTAGAGCCAAAGAAGGAACTTCTAATTCAAAGGGAAAAACGGCTTCAGCACCATAAACCAAAACAAAAGGTGAAGTTCCAGTGGGGGTTCGAACACTAGTTCGATAGGCCCACAAGGTTGGATATAACTGAATGTGCCAGTCACGGCCAGTTTTATTGACCAATATTTTGAGAATTTTGATTAAGGTTTTGTTAGATGCTTCTGCTTGACCATTACCCTGAGGATAATAGGGAGTGGACCAACGATGTTGAATCTTATATTTTTGGCATAATTTTTTAACATCTTTATTTTTGAAACAAGTTCCATTGTCAGAGATGAGATTTGCAGGAATTTCGAACCTACAAATGATTTGATTAAAAATAAATTTAGAGACTTGTGTGCCAGTGCAGGAAGCTAAAGGCATAGCTTCAACCCACTTCGTGAAATACTCAGTGGCGGTTATGATGAATTTGTGTCCATCAGATGACACAGGATTGATTTTGCCAATAATATCTAAACCCCATTTTGAAAAGGGCCAAGGAGATGAAATAGCCTACAGTTCTTGTGTAGGCGCATGGACAAGGTCAGCATGTTTTTGGCACTTGTCGCAATGGCGCACATAATCATGTGCATCATTCTCCATGGTAGGCCAAAAGTATCCTATCCTAAGGAGCTTTTTAGCAATGACACTACCACTGAAGTGTCCTCCACAAGATCCATCGTGGGCTTCACTCAAGGCTGATTTGGATTCTTCTAAATTCAAACATCTTAATAGGATACCTTCAAAAGATCTCCTATATAAAGTATTGCCAATTATTACAAATCGACTTGCTCGTCTACGTAATAACCGATGTTGGTTTCTATTAGAATTGGCAGGGAAAGTCCCATTTTGGAGAAAATCAAATATATCCATATACCAAGGTTCAGGAGTAGTTTCATTGATTAGAAACACATCCAAAGGTTCTAAGCATGACTTATTTGAAGCGGGTTCCTGGAGTCGACGAATAATGATAGTGGCATATTCGTCATCTAACTCCAAGGGCAGGAGAGATGCAACTGCGGCCATAGCATCAGCTGCACGGTTGCAAGTTCGAGGAATAGCTTCCAAGGTAACTTGATCAAATAGAGACATTAATTGTAAAACATAGGCCTTATATGGGCGCAGTTTATCATCTCTGGTCTGATAAACTTCATTAATTTGGTTTATAACAAGTTGAGAATCACCAAAAACTAATAGATGTTTAATTTTTAGCGCCAAGGCAGCTCGTAATCCAAGGATTAGAGCTTCATATTCAGCAGTATTGTTGGTGCAAGCAAATGTTAATTTGAAGGATAGAGGAATAAGATGTTTTTGCGGGGATATTAAAATAATACCCGCACCAGCCCCACTCATGCATCGGGCTCCATCAAAGTATAAGGACCATTGTTCAATATGGTCTGCCTCTAATTGAAGGCATTCATCAGGAAACTCAATGATGAGGGGATGGGTAGACTCTAAGGGTGCAGCAGCTAATTGATCTGCTATGATTTGACCCTTAACAGACTTCTGTCCTATGAATGTGAGATCAAACTCGCTTAGAGCAAGAACCCACTTGGCTGTGCGACCCGATAAATAAGGTCGACTCATGAGATACCTTAAGGGATCATATTTAGCAATGACATAAGTTTTTTGACTAAGCATATAATGTCATAATTTTTGCGTAGCAAACATGACTGCTAGACATAGTTTCTCTAATGTTGTGTAGCGGGTTTCATAACTGATGAAGGTTCGGCTAATATAATAATTAGCACGTTCTCTCTTCTCATCATCAAGCTGAGCTAACATAGCTCCTAAGGCAGAATCTGAAGCTAAAATATACAGGAGAAATGGGCGATCAGGTTTAGGCGGTGAAAGCACAGGTGGATTAAGGAGGTATTGTTTGAGAAGTTCAAAAGCTTCTCTACATTCGTCGTCCCAATTAAAAGGGACATCCTTCTTAAGGAGTTTAAGAAAGGGACCAGTTTTGTCCGCCAACTTATCGATGAAGCGACGGATGGCTTGAAGCTTACCTTGTAAACTTCGTAACTCAGATATATTAGTAGGTGCGGGCATATCAGTGATAGCCGCAATCTTGAGAGGGTCAATTTTGATACCACGTAAAGAAACTAAAACCCCTAATAGTTTACCGGACTTAACTCCGAATATGCATTTTGCTGGATTTAATCGAATAAGATATTCTCGTAATCGATTAAAAACTTTTCTCAAATCATCTAAATGATTATCTTCATTAATAGAGCGAGCTATAATATCATCTACATAATCATGTAGGATATCATGCATCATATCATGAAAAATATAAGTCATAGCTCGTTGATAGGTTGCACCTACGTTCTTTAAGCCAAATGGCATCACTTTCCAACAAAAAGTACCCCAGGGGGTAATAAAGGTTGTTTTAGCCTGATCTTCAGGAGCTATCCTGATCTGATTATAACCGGAGAATCCATCCATTAAGGACATCATCCCACTCCCGACAGTAAAGTCAATGATTTGATCCATGTTTGGAAGAGGAAAATCATCTTTAGGGCATGCAGCGTTAATATCTCTAAAATCTATGCAAACCCTAACTTTGGTGGCTTCTTTCTTGGTAACTGGAACTACATTTGAGATCCATTCAGCATAATCAATAGCTTGTATAAAAACAACATTCAGGAGTTTTTCTAACTCCCCTTTGACTAGCAGAGCCACTTTGGGATGCATTTTTCTAAGTTTTTGTTTAACAGGTTTAGCATCCGGATGGACCACTAGATGATGCATGACTACGGAAGGGTCTAGACCCGGCATATCTTCGTATGTCCAAGCGAAGACATCTTCATACTCTTTAAGGAATGCAATGTATTGTTCTTGTTTTTCTTGACTTAATTCTGATCCAATATTGATTATGTGAGGATTATCCTCAGTTCCAATATTAATTTTAATGACGTTTTCTACCTCCATGTGTAGATCTCTTTCAAAATTAGGTGGGGCGGGTGAAACGCCCAATTCTTGTAATTCTTGTAAGGTTAATTTGGATAATTCATCTTGAGGATTAGCGGTCTCAAGTTGGGCTATAGTTGGTATAGAACCATCAAAATAAAATCCATTGTGTAACATCTCTTCAACGGAGACATCGTGGAAGATATCTCCTTCCAACTCTTCATCGAGGTCAACAATCATTTCAGGGTAAGCTATGGATAGCATGTTACATGTAAATGGCTGATTTTTTAGAGGCAAATCATCATGCCTATCCAAATAATCTTGATAACATATGAGTTGATCATCATCTTCAAAAGGAAAGGGTTGACCCTTACTAGGAAATAGGCCCACACCACAAGCAGGCAGGCCACGGTTCTACCTCGAAAGGTTCTTTCATGCCATTTTGGAAAGGTCCCAAGCCTTTCCCTTTATATCCCATTTTAAGCATTATGGGTTTAGCTTTAATATATTCATTGGTAAAATAACATCGAGCGTATCCCTCATGATGAGTTTTAATATTCCGAGGGATTCTTCCCCAATCATATCCTTTATAAATGAAGGCACAACTCCCGACTTGGTAAGTACTTCCCATAGGTTGTGGGAGGCCCAAAGTACGAGGAGATGGCGGCAAGTTATTTAAAAGAATTGAATCTTGCATGAAAGCATTTGTTTTTTCTGATATTAAGATTGTGGATAAATCCGGTAAAAGTTCATCAGAAAGAGCATAAGATGTAGAAGGATCATTCCCTATATCTTTAGATGTGGAAGGTATGATAGATGTTGATAATGTGGAAGTGTTAATGGATGGGTCTATAGGTTTTGAAATTATAGGGATAGAACATGAAGGATTGGTTGTAGATTGAAGATATTTTTGAGGTTCTAGAGTGGTTTGTTTAGAAGATTGTTGATCTATATAGGAGGATGAAATTAATGGAGGGGAAATAGGTGAAGCTATGGGTGTGTGTTTCATAGTTTTAGATGAAAAATAAGAATTAGGATGTGTGGATGACAGAGCAGGGCAAAATTGCACTCCAACGGGTTCTGCCAAAGCACACATATCAAAGGGTCTAGGGTCACCATGGATAGTGACCAACTGATTTTTAAATTCGAATTTAACACATTGGTGTAAAGTTGATGGGACAGCCCGCATTGCATTGATCCAAGGACGACCCAAGAGTATATTGTACGATGCGGGGCAATGTACAATAAACACGATGGTATCTAGAGTTCTAGGACCAACTTGCAATGGGATGGTAATAACTCCACACGTTTCTTGTGTTTCGTCATTGAAAGCTTTGATAATCATGTCAGTTTTCTTCATTTCATCACTTCTAAAGCCAAATCTTTGGTAGAAGTCAAAAGTGCAAATGTTTAGAGATGAGCCATTATCAATCAAGACTCGTTTGACAGCTACATCTCCAATTAGAGTAGTAATATATAAGGGATTATCCTTATGTAAACTGTGTTGTGGGATATCTTTATCCCGAAAGTCAATACAATCAACCTCTCGAGTGATGATAGTATTGGCCATGGCTTCAGGTTGAATGTTTTGAGGTACCATCATTTGGCTTAATGTAAGCATCAACTCATCCCTATGGGTGGGAGAAGATCTTAATAAATCCAAAAGGGAAATTCTGGCTGTAGTATTGGATAATTGCTCATTAATATTGTAAGGGGGTTTAGGTTGAACATTAGGAGCATGATTCCCTTTATTGGGATTTTTCAAAACAAATGGAGCTGATCCATCATTTTGGTTTGGTTCTTGTTGAGAATTTTGAGCCTGTTGTCGGGTAACGACTCCAATGGTACCTACAATGTTATATTGAAGACGTTGAACTGGTCTCGGTTGAGCATTTATGGCTTGTTCATTAGAGAGGAATTGATTAGAAGAGGGTCGAGTAGTAACTCTTCTAGGAAATGGTTCTTCTGGAACCATAGCATCTGTGATGGGTTGAATAGGATCTGATTCATTTTCAGAACTATTCGATTGGTTTGAAGTGATGTCTACTTCACTTTCAGTATCTGATTCTACATCACTAGAATCAGGAGTTTGAATATTATGTAGGGGCCTGGTCGTAACCAGGGATAAGGTTGTGTCAAATATTTGAGGATCCTGAACAGGTAATTGTCCGCTAATGGTTCCTACATATCGGGTAGGAGGGGGAACATTATGATGTTCGATTTGATTGGCCACCTCTTTACCATGTCTTGGTAAAGGGTGTTGAAATATGTCTAATGATTGATTAGCATTTTGATTTTGATTTTGGGGAATGGTCTTTTGAGCGTTATTAGGAGCATTTTGTTTAGGTTGGAAGGCTTGCACTTCCATTTCATTATTATCAATCAAATCCTGTATTTTATGTTTCAACCTTTTACAAGCGTTGGTAGAGTGTCCAAGTCCTCTATGGAAATCACAGTGTAAGTCAGCTCTATATCCGGGTATAGTTGGATCAGGTTCCAATAGTGTAATTGGATCAAACCTCTTTGAGTAACTGAGGTAAAATAGTTGATAACGGTTGATTCAATATAGTAAATTCTTGAGGAGGTTTATTAGGAGGTTTCAATATAAATTTTTTTGTTGTCTTCGTTGCATTGATATTAGCAACATTTCAGCTGTCAATGACTCCGTCACCTACAACTTGTTTGTTTTTATATTGATTTCTAGATGTTTTCTCATCATATTTCTTCCTAAGTTGGCCTCTCCTAATGAGGGCATATTCTACTCTTCGAGCTAAATCTATAGCTGATCAAGGTAGTTAAAGTAGATTGATAACTCATAAGATATTTGTTCTTGTAAATTATTAATAAAAATGTCCAACATTTCCCTATAAGGTAGCACAAAGTGCAGTTTTCCTGTCAATTGCCTCCATCTAGCTAAGAAATCATCAAAACATTCATCCTTGTCTTGTTTTAAGTTGTGTTGAGTGGTGTTTTCACCCGATTGTGAAAGCACACTCTCCGGTAGGATCTGAGTCCAAAAATCCTCTGCTTGCAAAGAAAATAACTTTCTCCAAGGTTCCTGTTATGCTTAAATAATGTTGTTCAAATGAAATGCCAGGAATATCTTAGGGTTTGCAAGTGGATGTTAACAAGGGGCACTAGTGGTTTATTTAATTTGAATTTACAATGGACTCAAAGTGAATGAATATACATTGATCTTGGATTTTTGAAGGATTTTCAGTTATTAATTTGGATACAGTAATTAAATTGCAGAAAATAAAGCAAGGGTTTGAAAAATAAAGAAAAGTAAATGCAGAGAAACTAAACTACAGTCAGAATGCTGCCATCGATTTGATGAAACCGAAGATACTGAGGTTTTATGCATGCAACCTAATCTAATGAACCTGCAAACTCGCACAATCCAAATAAATTAGGTGCTGGTCTCTAGGGTTTCTATTGTAATTCCAGACTTAGGCATTCGCATGAAGCAACCAAGCACACTTGCATTAAACTTCACCTAAAAGCCTCAGAAATCTGGAATGAAAGATAAAGCATTAAATCATGCATGCACAAAATGACTCCTTCTTTCTCATCAATGAGATGCCAATACTCTGTATTTTGTATTAAATGATATGTCAATTACATTCAAAGAATGTTCCAGGCATAAATATTCCAGAACAAAAAGAAGGAAATTGCCCAAGTGCAGGCCCAGAATAGCACGAAGCTCTTGTCTCTGCAACTCTGCAATCGGCAATTTCCAACCCTTCCTTCAATCTACGCTTCTGGATTTATCCTGTCTAGCGTGGCTCTTCGATTCTCCCTGGTCGCTTCGCTTCACCTTCCTGCATGTGACCTTTCGAATTCCCACCTTTTCCTTGTCTTTATTCCATGTTTAACGCCAAAACGCCTAAAATCCTTCGCTGCATGTAACGCTCTACGCAGACCTGACACCTGCATGCCACGTGTCACACGCTCTCTACGCCTTCTGTAACGCCACTCTGCGAAAAACCCGACAAAAACTGCATGCCGCCTGTTCACCTTCTCGGCCGCAAAAACGCGACATGTCACGAAATCGCGACATGTCGCGATATCGCTACACTCTTCCCGACCGTACATCCTTGGCAGCATCTTGTCGCGATATCGCGACCGTTTCTATTATGAGCCTTCCTTCCACAAATTGTAGCGATATCGCTACCATTTCTCCGTCGGGCTTCCTTCTCACCAAGCTGTAGCGAAATCGCTACCATCTCTCCGTCGGGCTTCCTTGGCAACTTTACGTCGCGACATCGCGACCATTATCACTCTCTTGCCTTCTTTCGACAAACCGTCGTGATATCGCTACCGCTCTTTATCCCCGAACCTTTTGCCACAACGTCACGATATCACCTACTTTTTTCCGTACGCCTTGGCAAAACCTATCGCGATATCGCGACGTTTTTCACCCTCGGACCTTCATGCCGCTTTCTGTCATGATATCGCTACCGCTTTCTCTTTCCATACGCCTCCCTGAAACACGTCGCAAAATCGTGACCATTTTTTTGTTCCGTACGCCTTGGCAAAACTCTCGCATCCACCTTCTCTGCATTCTTCATTCCGATTTCGACATCTCCCTTCCGTACAATTTGCTAAAACACGTCGTGAAATCGCTACCATTTCTGTTCCTACACCTTTGCTGCAATCGGTCGCGAAATCGCGACGTCTTTCCTCTTCGAGTCCTTTATCTGTTTCCTGTCGCGATATCGCGACTTTTTCCCTTTCGTACACCTTGCCAAAACACGTCGCGAAATCGTGACACTTTTCATCATCCGTACGCTTCAGCAAAACACGTCACGAAATCGTGACCATTTTCATTCTTTTCCAATGGCATGTCACGATTTCGCGACACCATTTCTTTTCTTCTCAACGACATGTCACGATTTCACGACAACTTTCAATTTTCTTTTCTCTCCTCTTCGGCAGCGATGGAGCTACATGTCGCGATTTCGTGACAACTTTCCTATTTTCGGCAGCGATGGCGCGACAAGTCACGATTTCGCGACATGTCGCGATTTCGTGACACTTTTCAACACTTAGGCATTTTTTCCTCTTTTCTTCAATTTTAGCATCTGGGTCACCGAGATTCTTCTCTGCAAGCCTGCAAAAAGGTGGGTCCCCAATTTTGGGGTGTGTTGTGGATCAACCACAACAAATGGCGACTTCTGCTGTCAAATGCTCTTGAGCATTTTAGTAAGAACCCAACCTGAAACATATCACAAACTCGCAAATATATATTAGCACATAAGCCAAATAACAAATGCCCAAAGATCGAAGTACATGAATCATCAGAACTATCAAGTATTAGCTCAGTGTGTGCAATGTGTTTTCATTCCCTATCGTTTGAAATTGATCAACATTCCATTATCAGTTTTGCATGAATGCATATGTGGGATGGTGAATGATTTGTGTACCCTAATGAATGTGCAAGGAGATTTGCTTCCATAAAAGGCATGGTCCTTCTTCTATTACTATGTACAAGCATTCAAGATTGCCAAACCCTCTTAGGATCCACTAATTCATTACCTTATTGTATCCCAAAGTTGGTTATGAGTCCCTACTATCTAGAACCCATGTGCAAGTGAATGTGAAATCAGAACTTTGGGGAATCAGACTCCCAACCAACCGAGATGAGAGTTTAACCTTATCCTTACTATTCTGATTTAGAGTTCATTACCTCACTTTAAGCAAAATAATTAAACCAGTTATGGAAGAAATGGTCATGCTAGTCTAACCCTCTAGACAATCAGTGGTCTTGTTTTTTAGGCAAGACATGATGCCATGCATGGGCATATCTAACCCCACAATCCAAAACTTATCTCCATTTCTTTGGACCTTGGGGATGACTACCCATCCCTTGCGAGAGGACAAGTAGTACGATCCTTACAATCCAAAATAAAGATGAGATGGGAAAATTTTATTTATTTATTTTTTTAATTCTTAGACCTTGGGGATGACTACCCATCCTGGTTAGGGACATGTAGTACGATCCTTACAATCCAAACTTTAGATGTAAATGGAAAATATTAATTTTGTTACTTAGACCTTGGGGATGACTACCCATCCTTTGCGAGAGGACAAATAGTACGATCCTTACAATCCAAGACTGATTATGAAATGAGACATAAGAGCTTTGGGGAATCAGATTCTCAACCAACCGAGATGAGAATTTATACCCTATCCTTACTACTCCATGTGGGTCAAATCAAAGCTTTGGGGAATTGGATCCTCAACCTAAGTTCGATGAGGATTTAACCCTATCCTTACTACTCCGATTTTAGGCTTTAAGCTCTATGGAAGTGGTCAAAACCACTGTTTTAAGGATCATGTTGCATAATAGGATAGACATGAATAACTTCTTTCGCCCAACCTTTTCCTCCAAGTTAGGTTTTGATCATTTTGCTCAAGATCCTTTTTAATGTATGAGACGTGCTTGGTTCTAGATATCTCAAGACTCAGTTTCCAACCTTAGGAGCTACTTACATATATGTTATAACACAACCCTAAGAGGATTTGACATACTTTAATGGCTTGTACCTAAGATGCATATGTAACTAAGGTGAGATGTATGTAAGGTGAGATGGAACATGAATGCATTATTTCTTGAATTGCAAATGAAATGATTTGTCATGCAAAACTGACTCTTTCATGTATCACAAAATCAAACAATATAACTTAAAAATGTTTTATGCTATTTGTGGAGCTTTTACAAGACAATTCCAATATTTCATATTCTCCTAATCCTTAAGCATAAGTTGACATCTCAATTTTTTATTCTTTATTTTATTTTTATTTATTTTTATTTATTATTTTATTTTTTATTTTTATTATTTATTTTATTTTTATCAAAATTAACACACATGTCAATTGAAATCAAATCCATAACCAAAATCCTAGCTAGACTAACAATCCTAAACAATAAAAACAAAATCTGAAAATCCCCCACCAAAACCAAAAGAATAATATCAAAGTCTCACAACCTAAGGGCTAAAATAATGCTTTAAAATCTGCCCATTAACCGGTAGCATGAAATCTTCCCCTTCTAATGTTTTTAGCTTGAAGGTATTCTTCCCAAGAATCTCTGAAATCTGATATGGGCCCAACCAAAGACAATCAAACTTTTGATGATTCCCTTTTTCCTCATGTCTTTTGTCCCATAGTAATACCAAATCTGAAATTCTGAATGATTTAACTTTGGCCCTTCTGTCAAACCACCTTTTGACAACTTCCTGGTGTTTATTCATGTGATTCATGGCCTCTTCTCTCTTTTCATCAAGGTGCAACAACTGGCTCAACCTGGCTTCAACTTGATCATCTGTCCCCAAGTACTCTTGTATGAAATGTAAGGTCTGCAACTTCAAATTTGCTGGAAATATCGGGTCTTGCCCATAGACCAAATGATAGGGAGTATTCCCTATGGACTCTTTCACTCCGGTCATATCTGCCCAAAGGGCAAACTTTAGTTGGTTGTGCCAGTCCCGAGGGTTCTTTTCCAGCAACTTCTTAATAGTATTCAACAAATTCTTATTTGAAGACTCGGCCAACCCATTTCCTTGAGGATAGTAATTGGATGCAAACTTTAAGCTCACTTTGTTATCATATGCCCAATCTGCAAATTGTGTAGAAATAAAAGCTTTACCATTGTCACTCGACAATAGAGTCGGGCATTCCAAATCTTGTTATAATCTGATCCTCAAGAAATTTAATCACAACATCTGTGGTGGCATGTTTAGTAGGAATCGCCTCTGTCCACCTTGTACAATAGTCTGTAGCTGTCAAAATGAATTTGTGAGAATCAGAAGAATTTGGGTTAATAACCCCGATGAAATCTAGTCCCCACTGTGCAAATGGTCTCATTTCGACTACAGGCTGCAACGACATGGCTGCATTTCTTTCTCTATTTGCAGCCACTTGACGGATGTGACAGGATCGTACGTGGGCATGCGCATCCTTGAAAATATGTGGCCAGTAGTATCCTGCTCTCAGGATTTGATGTGCTGTAGCATTGGCTGCACCATGACCAGTTCCATGTTTCCCGTGAAATTCCTGCAACACCCTGGCAGCTTCTTCTTTGTTCAAGCACCTCAGGTAGATACCTTCATGATTCTTCCTGTAAAGCACACCAGATTTTATCAGATAATTGACAGATTTAAGCCTTAAGGCTCTTCTCTGTGTTGAATTCAGATTAGAAGGACACTTACCAGTCAATAAAAATTGCACAATATCAACATACCAGTCGTCCTTAGCCATGTATTATGTATTTGAGCATTGACCTGTTATTTGCGGATTATTTTTTGCGATCGCCTTCGCCAGTCCCTGTCCTCGAACTAGTTTCATTGGTTGGATTTCGAGATCAAATTCTTGGATGGTTGAAATCCATTTTCCTCTCTTCTCACCTAGTTCATTCTGTAAAAACATGGTCTTGACAGCAGAATCGGGCACGATGGCGATAATTCTGTTGTGCACGATGTAGTGCCTAAATTTTTTCACAGTTTTAAAAAGTGCGTACATTTGCTTATCAAGGATTGAATACCTTAATTGAGCGTCTTTCAGAGGGGCACTTAAAAATGCAATGGGTTTTTCGGCACTATCCTCACCTTTTTGGGTTAAGACACTCGCAAAGGAGTGTTCTGATGCAAAAGCGTAAATATAAAAAGGCTTGGAGTAATCTGGGCTTATAAGGACAGGGGCTCTGGAAATGGCATCTTTGATATTCCGGAAAGCCACTCTACTTTCCTCGTTCCATTTTACATCCACATCTTTCTTGAGCATCCGGTTCGGAGGTTTGGCTATCTCAAGCAAAGCTAGAGATAAACTTCCTCACAAAATTGACTTGCCCAAAGAAAGATCTCGGTTCTTTTTATTGCTCGGGAGAGGTAGGTTTTGGATAGCTTGTATCCTTTCTGGGTCGATGGATATGCCCTCTTTTGAAATGATGTGACCCAACAATTTCCCTTCTGTCACTCCAAAAATGCACTTTTTGGGATTTAAGGAAATTCCATGTTCTCTGCATCTTTGAAGCACTTTCTTCAAATCTTTAACATGATCCTCTCTCTTCTTCGAGAAAACTGGGATATCATCCACATACACGATGATGCATTTGCCTATTAGCCCTTTGAATGCGTAATCCATGGCGCGTTGAAAAGTTGCACCAGCATTTAACAATCCGAACGACATTCTCTTATATGCAAATGTCCCCCACTTGGTAGTGAAGGCTGTTTTCATCCTGTCATCTGGATGTATAAGAACTTGGTTGTACCCAGAATATCCATCGAGAAAGGACATCATTTCAGATCCATTTACCATTTGCGGAATTTCATCGATTGATGGTAATGGATAATTATCTTTTTGAGAGGCTTTATTAAGATTTCGAAAATCTATGCACGGCCTAATCTCTCCACTCTTTTTTCTTACTGGAACGAGGTTGGCCACCCAGGTTGAGTGCCTAACAGGAAAAATGATTTTCGCTTCCAATAATCTTTTAACCTCCTTTTCGATCAAAGGCTCCAATAGCGGGTTAACAACTCGTTGTCTTTGCCTAAAAGGCTTGGAGTCTGGCTTCAAAGGGATGGTATGTGTGATAATGTTCTGGTTGTAAGTCTTGAGCTCATTGTAGTTCCAAGCAATACAATCTATGTAATGCTTCAATGCCTGTATTATATTGCTCCTTTCTTCCTCTCTACATGCCTTTGCTATGTACACCTCCTTTGGATTGTCCGCACTCCCTAGATTAATTGAATCGCATGCATCTTTGGGGAGTGGGACTCTTTTTCTTTTCTTGTTCTTGCATTCCATGTCGAACATCTTTTCTAATGAAACCACGTCTTTAGGAATTTTGTTGGATTGATACGCAGTTTCACTTTCTTCTGTTTCATCCTGCCACCTTTGTTCCTCATCAATCACCTGATTTTCAAAAATACCCGAGTTTGTGACAAACTTGAAGATGTGCCTGTCACTTTCAAAAACCTGGAAATTCTTCACATTATCAGGTATTGATGGACAAGGAACCAGCTCAATGGAAAAATTTTTACATCTTTTTATATCCACCGGGTTTAACATGCCCGCGGCGACTGCAAGAGAGTCTGCTATTCGATTTCCTCTCCTAGAAATAAGGGCTATGTTGAATGCATCAAACTCCTCCATGAGGTCCATAACCCTAGTCCTATAAAGGCTCAGTATTTTGTCGCGGCATGTATACTGTCCTTTGATTTGCTTGACAACCAACTCAGAATCTCCCAAAACCTTCAAGCATTTAACATGTTTGCTCAATGCTAGACGTAAACCATAGATCAATGCTTCGTATTCTGCCACATTGTTTGTGCAAGGAAATTGCAGTCTGTAGGCAGCCAATAATGGTTTACCTCCTGGACCAGTGAGCTCGACTCCAGCTCCTGCTCCCTGTCTAGACTTTGATCCATCAAACTTGAGCAACCACGTGTAATCCTTTTCCTCAGAAGAACCACCATGACACACTTCTTCTTTAAGCTCGTCAGCAGCTTCCTCAACATCAAGAGCATAGACCCCTAGGTCTGGCTCGAAAAACTGAACCTCATTCGGCTTGTTAAAATCCGTTATAATCTCCTTAAGCCTCGGTTCGTTTTCCACTCGATTTGGTTAGCAATGCCCTTCCATGGCAGCCACATATGCGAGCGATCTGTTGCAAAATAGCCATTCAGCATTTTCATCCAATCTCTCGCAAGTAACATTCCATACCTACTTGGGATGTTAACCACCAAAATGTCTACAACCTGCTGGACCCTGGGTTCAGAATTTAATTGAATCTTGACATCATATAAGGTCCCTACTACATTTACCTCTGAACGGTCCAATTGCAAGACCGTGCATTTGGATGAAACCGGTTGTAGACCCAGCATTTGACATATCTCCGTAGGCATGAGGTTGCTCGTGGCTCCTGTGTCCACCAAACAGTTATGCAAGTTCTTACCCGCAATTCTCAGAGTCAATAAGAATGGCGGGACATCCCTTCTCTCCTTTCGCAAAATCAGATGGGATTCAGCTCTTTTTTCCTTCCACATCGGATCAGGTGAGTTCAAAGCTCTTATCAACGCCTCCTTTTGACCAGGCAATTTAGCTGCGTCCGGGAATGAAAGGCTAGATTTGGACTTCTTCATATCCTCCACTACGTCATAATTTGGTTTTTCAAATTTGACCGTCTTCTGGACGTCATTAGACATTTCTCTTCTGAGTGGAGGGGGAGGGTTGTTACTTGCCTTTGTATCTGGAGGAAGAATAGAATTGTTTGGAGGTGTTGATGAGGTTTTAGGGGCTTTAGATTTACTCCTCAAATGGTACCCATGAGTCCCCTTTCTGAAATCTCGAAAAGCTTGCACCTCCTGTTCCAAAACTTCGTCTTCTTCCTCCTCGCTCTCACCCTCTTGGTGATATACTGTTTCCATCACCATAATATTTTCATCTTGATGATACGATGGATCCTCATTTGATACCAGTTCCAAATCATCAACTTGTGCCTGAAGACAATGAGTGTATCTAGCAATCTCGGGACAATTCCTCTCATTGTGTTCTTTTGTGTTATGTAACCTGCACCCCCTTTCCCATGCCAAATCTGAAAGATTCAAAAGAGAATTGGATTGGCTAGGGCCTGCAGAAGCATCTAATTGATTAGCAATGGGAGCGGGAACTCCCCCATTGTTTGGCTTGGTGTTCCAGTGCCTCCCTCTATTGTTAAAATTCTGATTTGGGTGAGGGGCATGGGACTCATGCTTCTGTTGTTGAACCCTGTCATTACTTAGTTTATGCACTAGTTTCTTGAGCTCTTCGACTTCCGAAAAAACATCCTTCGGTGGAACCACATTGTTGTTAACCCCCATTGGATTCGCATAATTAATGGGGTCTTGATTCCACATTTGGGTCGGGTTTTGAGGAATTTGATTCCCATATGGATTGATACCTTGAATCGGGATTGGATTCGGAAAAGGAACTATGGCTTGAGGATTGACTTGACTAGTTTCCTGCGTAGTTGATTGACTGTTCTGCAAAAATGCAGGAACAGGTGGAATGGCTGTGATTGGTTGGATTGGAATGGGTGCATATGCGGGTGCTGGTGGATACGACTGCTGATATGGGAAGGCGTTCATACTTGGCATTTGTGGTGCCATGAGTTGATTTTCCTGGGGAGCTTGACCATATGGAGCACACTGTCCCATCATAGGCATCTGGGTAAACCCGTAGCCTTGCGGTGTCAATTGCTTCTCAATAGTCATGGCTTCATTATAGGCCAAAGCCAGCGTGGTGACCTGAGGATTACGCCTTGCAAACATAGCTGTCATGGGGTCCAATGCCCCAAAATATATCTGCAAAGCCACTGCGGGATCGATGGCAAAATGTCTAATTGCTCTGTTATAGTTCTTTTGGAATCTCTGATTAAACATTCGGATTGGTTCCCCTTGGCCCCGTTTGCATGTAATAAACTGATTGTAAATAGTTGCGGGATCTAAGGGTGACCTAAATTGATTGACAAAGGCATTTTCCATTTGTGTCCAAGAGGTGATTGAACCAGTTGGCAAGCATATATACCATTCATATGCTATTGGATCCAAGCTCATGGGGAAAAGTCTGCGAGGCTACATCTTCATGCTGAACTTGCGACCTAATTAAAACATCTCTATAGGCTTGGATATGTTCTTCTGCTTTTCTTAGGCCATCTGGCTTGTATTTAGGCAAAAATATTTCAATGTTCTTGGGGATTTCATGGATATCCCCAGCAATATTCAAAGGAGTATTGTTAGCTCCATACCAAGGAGCTGCTGGAGCTTGAGCCATTTGACTCAGAATTGATGTAGACAGACCTACAATAGCAGTAGAAATATTACTAACTATAGGCACACTAGGGGCAACGGATATTACTGGCGTAGGTCCACTCGACGTTCCTGGAGAAAACAGGTCTTTTGCGACTGGTGTGCTTACGACTTGCTTGGCTTTACCCTTGGGAGTACCAGTAAGGTCGTGAAAAATGGTTTCTCCGGTTGTTTGAGACCTGGTCGCAATACGGCGTGGTGGGTCCAGCCTGCCTGAGGAAACCCTCGGCTATTTCGAAGAAAACCTGCAACAAAAACAAAAACAGTGTTGCAGTTTAGCCGTAAATAATTTCAAAATTAAATCAAAAACAAAATATTCAGATATGAAAATCAAAATCAAATAAACCAGTTCGGCCCTCCTTCTAGCGCCAATCTGTTGAGTGGTGTTTTCACCCGATTGTGAAAGCACACTCTCCGGTAGGATCTGAGTCCAAAAATCCTCTGCTTGCAAAGAAAATAACTTTCTCCAAGGTTCCTGTTATGCTTAAATAATGTTGTTCAAATGAAATGCCAGGAATATCTTAGGGTTTGCAAGTGGATGTTAACAAGGGGCACTGATGGTTTATTTAATTTGAATTTACAGTGGACTCAAAGTGAATGAATATACATTGATCTTGGATTTTTGAAGGATTTTCAGTTATTAATTTGGATACAGTAATTAAATTGCAGAAAATAAAGCAAGGGTTTGAAAAATAAAGAAAAGTAAATGCAGAGAAACTAAACTACAGTCAGAATGCTGCCATCGATTTGATGAAACCGAAGATACTGAGGTTTTATGCATGCAACCTAATCTAATGAACCTGCAAACTCGCACAATCCAAATAAATTAGGTGCTGGTCTCTAGGGTTTCTACTGTAATTCCAGACTTAGGCATTCGCATGAAGCAACCAAGCACACTTGCATTAAACTTCACCTAAAAGCCTCAGAAATCTGGAATGAAAGATAAAGCATTAAATCATGCATGCACAAAATGACTCCTTCTTTCTCATCAATGAGATGCCAATACTCTGTATTTTGTATTAAATGATATGTCAATTACATTCAAAGAATGTTCCAGGCATAAATATTCCAGAACAAAAAGAAGGAAATTGCCCAAGTGCAGGCCCAGAATAGCATGAAGCTCTTGTCTCTGCAACTCTGCAATCGGCAATTTCCAACCCTTCCTTCAATCTGCGCTTCTGGATTTATCCTGTCTAGCATGGCTCTTCGATTCTCCCTGGTCGCTTCGCTTCACCTTCCTGCATGTGACCTTTCGAATTCCCACCTTTTCCTTGTCTTTATTCCATGTTTAACGCCAAAACGCCTAAAATCCTTCGTTGCATGTAACGCTTCTGCAGACCTGACACCTGCATGCCACGTGTCACACGCTCTCTGCGCCTTCTGTAACGCCACTCTACGAAAAACCCGACAAAAACTGCATGCCGCCTGTTCACCTTCTCGGCCGCAAAAATCGTGACATGTCGCGATATCGCTACACTCTTCCCGGCCGTACATCCTTGGCAGCATCTTGTCGCGATATCGCGACCATTTCTATTTTGAGTCTTCCTTCCACAAATTGTAGCGATATCGCTACCATTTCTCCGTCGGGCTTCCTTCTCACCAAGCTGTAGCGAAATCGCTACCATCTCTCCGTCGGGCTTCCTTGGCAACTTTACGTCGCGACATCGCGACCATTATCACTCTCTTGCCTTCTTTCGACAAACCGTCATGATATCGCTACCGCCTATATCCCCGAACCTGTTTGCCACAAACTGTCGCGATATCGCTACCGCTTTTACTTTTCGTACGCCTTGGCAAAACCTATCGCGATATCGCGACGTCTTTCACCCTCGGACCTTCATGCCGCTTTCTATCGTGATATCGCTACCGCTTTCTCTTTCCGTACGCCTCCCCGAAACACGTCACGAAATCGTGACCATTTTTTTGTTTCGTACGCCTTGGCAAAACCTGTCGCGATATCGCTACCACTTCTCTGCTTCGGGCATGGTCTTCATTTCTATCATGATTTCACGACATCTCCCTTGTGTCGTACAATTTTCTAAAACACGTCACGAAATCGTGACCATCTTCTCCGTCCGGGCCACTTCTCCGAAACATGTCACGATTTCGCTACCATTTCCTATTTCGTACACCTTTGCTGCAATCGGTCGCGAAATCGCGACGTCTTTCCTCTTCGAGTCCTTTAGCTGTTTCCTGTCGCGATATCGCGACGTTTTTCCGCTTCCGTACACTTTGCCAAAACATGTCGCGAAATCGTGACACTTTTCATCATCCGTACGCTTCGGCAAAACACGTCGCGAAATCGTGACCATTTTCATTCTTTTCCAACGGCATGTCGCGATTTCGCGACACCATTTCTTTTCTTCTCAACGACATGTCGCGATTTCGTGACAACTTTCAATTTTCTTTTCTCTCCTCTTCGACAGCGATGGAGCTACATGTCGCGATTTCGTGACAACTTTCCTGTTTCCGGCAGCGATGGCGCGACAAGTCGCGATTTCGCGACATGTCGCGATTTCGTGACACTTTTCAACACTTAGGCATTTTTTCCTCTTTTCTTCAATTTTAGCATCTGGGTCACCGAGATTCTTCTCTGCAAGCCTGCAAAAAGGTGGGTCCCCAATTTTGGGGTGTGTTGTGGATCAACCACAACAAGTTGTATAAATATTTAATAGTTACATGCCTCTCGATGTAGGCACTAAATTGATGGACAAAATATTCAGTTGTTTCTTCAAAGTTTCTCAAAGAATGAGTGGGCAATTGATAGTACCACTCTAATGCCATTCCACCTAAACTTTTGGGGAACATTTTTAGTAATAGCAAGTCATCATGTGATATATCATGACATGCTATCCTAAACATACAAAGATGCTCTATGGGATTTTCGGTTCCTTTATATATAGGCAAGATGGGCATGGGAAAATGCTTAGGGTATGGTTGAGCTACAACTATGGGATCCAAAGGTTGACTACATATCTCTCGATAATTGTACGAGGGATGGTAGGGATCTATCTAGTCCATACACGAAGCTAACTGTTTCACCATGGCTTCCAGATTACTAGTTTGCCCACCATATTGGTTCGGTAAGGCATTGATATGGGATTTGTGAGCATATGATGGAGGGACATGAAGATTAGATGCTATGTTGCTATTGTGTAAATTGTTGGTAGGAAAGGTGTTATGAAGGAATTTTGAAGTGGTATTATGATGTATTCCAAATTGTTGAAAATTGGTGTTTGGCTTCGTTTTAGGTTTTTGTTTACTTGAAGCATATTGATCAATAGTTTGATGAAGTAAAGCAGTGAAGGAAGTTTTCTTCTATGTGGGAATAATTTTAGGCTCAATAACAGGTTCCTTAGGAGGTTGGGTAACCTGTTGTTTTGACATGTTTTGAATCATAGTGACCATATCTCTATTGGATGGTCCAGCCTTATCACTTTCTTGATCAATGAAAGACAAGGGGTTAGTGTGCACATCAAATGTATGTTCCATGGCTGCTTGAGTGTCACTAATTTGCCCTTTATCAATACAAACTACCATATTAAGAGCGTCAATGTTATCATTGAGGAATTTCTGAAAATGATCTACGTTGTCAAAAGCAATAGTTCCATCCGGAGCTACTCTAGGGGATGAGGGTCCATCCTATTTAACATTTTCTTCTTGTTCATTGTCTTCACCTAAGTCATCTTCTGGTTGACCTAGAGTTTCTCCTTTTGGATTTGGATCTCCAAGAAGGACATTTGGGTTTCCAGTTTTATCTTCTAACCAATCTTCTTCTTTAGTTTGTTTACCATTCCTAAGTTTAGGCATTGTGCTTAATCTTAGATTTCAGCAAATATATATATATATATATATATATGCTATAAGCTTTAAGAGGTATACATTAACTATATACCTACTACAATATTTAAAATGAAATGTTTTGGTTTTTGTTATGTTTTTTAGTTTTTCTTTGTTTTTGTAATAATATTGTAAAGACAGCAAATAACACAATAAATGCAAGAAATAATACTAAAAGTAATAATCTAGTTTTCTATAAACAATTTATAAATTTCATTAATGGGCTCGAGTTCTTCAGGAGTCATGAAGTGTTCTTCTTCAAATTGAAAGTTTTCCTTCAAAAATTTAATGAAAAGAGCTATAGTGATATTATCTGTCTCAGATGCTGGTTGATAGAGGTAAAGCTCGTGGCAATACTCTCGATATAAAACAGCTCGAGGAACTCTATTCCATATTTCCCTATCCATAAGAACAACCTCTTGGTCTTCTACATGACCTAGGAACTTGTGTATAATGGCTACGTTCTCGAGGTATTCCTCGAAGGTGAACAATTTTGAAGACACAAGAGCTCTCCTATAAGCTAACCATCTATGGCAGGCTCTCTGAAGTTCATGATAAAAAACAAGTTGATGAGGATCCAGGATTCTATCTAGGACAAGCCTCTTGATTTGTTTAAGTTCTATTGACCTAGATGAAATGATACTAAGTCTTCTATCAAGTTCGTCCCACAAGAGTTGATTTCTATCTGTTTCAGGCACACTAAGCACTGAATTGATTTCTATGGTTGCCAATTGGTTTTCAACATTTATAGTAACTGCTAATATTTTCTTAGGAGCTACCATCTAAACATGGTATGCAACCTATGAATTTTAAATGATTTGAAATGCATCTATGTTTTTTTTGTTTTATTTTTTTTTTGTTTTGTTTTCAAAAGGTTTACAATGCATTCACGTCGGGTTCACCAAAATGTATCGCTCCAAATTTTTCACACCCTTACCTTCAGGCTATAGGATCCATGCCCGAAAGGGGGATGTGAAAAGGATGGCGCAATACCTCGGACTGAGAGACATTTGCGAAGGTCCTACCTCTTGGGGGAGGTATATTATGGTGATTTTTCGATGGCTTGTGGGTTCACCAGGAAACATTTAATGGCAGTTTCCATGCCTAGGTTGGGAATGTGTTTGATGTGTTCAATTTTAGCCTTAAACATCCATGTCCTAGGTTTGGCCAAAATGCGTCTAAGCTATTCTATATGAAGATGCAAATTAAATGAATACAAAAAATAGAATTAAGATAGAAAACAAAGAAATTAAGCAATATTAAAAGAAAATACCTGATCCGGATGTCTGATGAAGATTCTAATTCTTGAAGTAATCAGGATCATCTCTGATTTGATAGGATCTTCTGTTGTCAGACAAGATCATCTAGGATCTGACGAATTCATCAGACGAATTCGTCAGAGACCTACAAACAGAGAAATAGATGCAAAACACAAAAAATATAACAATGCTAACATAGGGGGATAGTGTAAATTAACAGTAACAATATCAAACTAAAAATTATAAATAGAAACATGAATGCATTATGCTAATTTAATCACAATTATGACTTAATTATGCATTTGATCTAGATGGGTGAACTCCAAAATGCAAGATAGCATAAAATAATAAATAAACTAGCTAACTACAGCATAAAATAGCAGATTGAAAGATGAAGAAATGCAAACTTTAGGCACTAATTGCCTCAATGTTGATTGCAGTCAAAATCATCTTACATTGGTACGCAATCATCTCTGATTTGATAGGATCACCTTCGATCTAAACAGGATCATCTACGAAAATGTAAGCTTGCTCCAGCTGAAAAACACTAAGGTACCTGCAACAAAAATTGGATAGAACTCATGCAAATAACAATTTGGGATGTCTTAGTGCATATGAAGTCGAGTTACAGGGAATTTCAGCCAGGGGGGTGCTAAGGGGAGGGCTTAGGATTAAATAAGCTTAGGAGGGAGGTTAGGAGGTTGGAGATCATCCCTATTTGGGAGATCTCCAACGGGGGAGGGTCTCTAACGGTGCAGACACGCTTCTACCCGGATTAGAGACGTCGTTGGAATAGAGACTAATTGTGCAAAATAAGTTTTGGGACAAGATCGTCTGGACGTCCTAGCCCAGACAAAATTGTTCGATCTGAGGCGATATCATCTGATCGACGACGATATCGTGAAATGGTCAAAACAACCTCTAAAAATGGCATGGAAAATGAGGAAATAGATTAAGCGATGGTTTGGGAGCGGTTTTGGAGGTCAAAATTTGAATTTGAATTATTTACTAGAGTAATTGTAATTATTAAGATTTCACTGTGCCAATTTTAGGGTGCTATAGGTCCTTACAATAAACTACACATACTACGACCTTATTCTCTGGGTAGGTGTTCCTGGCATACTTACCTCTACATTTGGGGTAAAAATAGGTTAATGCTACATCATTCTCCTATTTCTTCTTCTCCAGCAGGAGTGTGTGTAGCTGCAGAGCTAGAGAGGATAGCATTTCACTTTTTAAATCCTCCAACCTATTGCCTATCTCTATTTTTGTAACTGAAACGGTTGCTTTAACTACCATAGAGGTTGTCTTACCTCTCCCCCATGAGTAATTTTGGCATAATTTTTGGATGTCTTCCATCACATGCCAGTAAATGTCTCCCCCGAGGATCATATTTAGTGCTTCTAGTGACTCATTGTTCAGTCCCCTCAAGAAAATACTTTTGAGGGATTTATCACCTAAATTTGCATGAGGGGATCACTACAAATTAAAATTAAATCTTTCATAGTACTCTTCTAGGGATTCGTCTTCTTCCTGCACCATGCTAAGGACCTCTTCTATAGAATTTCGTGCTCTACCAAAGTCTTGATATTGCTCTAGGAAAATATTCTTCATTGCATCCCATGTGGCAATCTACTTTTTCCCCAACTTGATGAACCATTGTAGGGTTGAGTCATCTAATGTCTATGGGAAGAGTTTTAGTTTCTAGGCATCCGATTTATAATCTACAAACCTACACAATACATCAAATTTAAATAAAAATAGGTCAAGATTTTTGGTTGGGTATCCCCTGAAGGTAGGGAGATGGGGAGGAGAAATATTTTTCACTTTGGAGTCTCCTACCCCTTCCTCTATCAGGAAAATAAATCTAGATGAGACTTCTTCTGCCATATTTTCAGGAAGTGTGGTCTCTAATACGGGTTCTATAGTCTTTCGATCATTCAAAACTTTCTAAGTCAGGGCCTTGAAGTTAGCTAGCATTATAGTCTGATCCTTTATGGATTTCCATAGTAGGGCTTCCTCTGAGGGTGTCCTATTAAACAATAGGTTCATGATAATTTATTCTTTCTTAGGTCAGTGAGATGAGGAGGCACTCTACACGAAGTGAGGACTTTGACTCCAGTGGACTATTGGTGATGAGTTGGGAGAATATAATTCAAACTCTAAGTCTTTTGTCAACTCTAACTGATCTGGTAGGTTCTATTTTATGAAATAATCGTCTGGTCTTCTTTTTCTTGGTGGACTCATACAAGGTTAGGTCAAAGGTCTTAAGGGGTAATGTAATTAGTCTAATAGTGACGCTTCCTTGACAACAGAACCAAAATATTGGGTGCCAAACACTGGTGAATTTGTCCTATTTTTTTCACAACACTTATCATTTAATTTATCAATCCAGGGAACTCATAAGTTTGTGAAGAATCACGGTTGAGACTAGTCACACTACCACTTTGGAGGTGATCCGTTCAACTACCATTGGGGGGTGTTTGTATAAAATCAATAAAATTGTCCATATCAATAATATTAATTCATAAATAATAATTTAGATAAAATAAACACACGAAATAAAAATACTTCTTATAAATAAAAATACCTCCAAAATAACTAAGTGTAAGCCTAATGCATAAACATACTACTATGCATGAATTGATGCATAAATTAAAACTCAAAGAGGAAAAAATATGACGGTGGGTGGGAAAGCTACGTCAGGAGAGCACGAGAGTGCCAGTAGATTGAAACAGGGGTACATCAGGGTGGAGGGAGGGCTACCAGAGTCCAGGGGCATTGAGGAGTCCTTACCAACCAAATATGGTGTCAGTCACGGCAAGGATCCACCAAACAAATGGGGAGATGGACATCGAAAGTTGTATCCTTAGGCAACGACTTCTAAAACCCTAGGCAGTCTCTTCACCAAGGAGTTGTTACTGTCTGGCGATGAGTTGGACATCCTGATAGAAGTTCTCTCAAGCTTCATGGAGTTCAAAAAATTTACCCTTATTGGTAAGTTTATTGGCGGTCGTCCTGATATGGAGACCATTCGCAAGTGGGTGTCAGGCAAATGGCAGACCTCGGGTCACATGGAGTTGGCAGCCCTAACCTGAGGCTTTTTTGTGATCAGACTGAAAAACAAGGAGGACTACTATAAAATCCTGGCTGGAGGTCCCTGGTTCCTGGGCCATAGGAGTATCTTTCTAAGGAAGTTGGATATGGATTTCAACCCCGATACCCAAAATATCAATATTGCTCCAATATGGGTTAGGCTCCCGAGTCTCCCCCTTTTTAGCTAGCATGAACATGTTATTAGAGGAATTACTCGATCCATCAGGGAGCTGGTTACCATAGACCCTCCCACCAGAGCTCGAACAAGATTTGTCCAAGCCCATTTTTGTGTTTTGGTGGACTTGGAGGTGAACCTCCCATCCTCCATCACTCTACGGTTTGGAGACACCATTCTCCATAAGCAAGCCATTGTTTATGAGAACAGACTAGCTTTCTACCCTCAATGCAGTTCTCAAGGGCATCTCCAGTCCAATTTTCCTCTTCAAAAGTCAAGGAAGAAGAAGCGGGAGTCCTGCAACCCCTTGGAACACGATGAAGGACAGACGAAGCACCCTGTTGTGAAAGTCCATGAGTCTCTAGGCCCATCCAAGGACCATCTTGAACCCTCCCTCCCATAAGAGGGATTCTCCCTCCAACCAGATTTTGAGCAATGTGGTGCAAGCTCCCATCTAGGACCTCAGGAGGAAAAGGAACAATCCCCCCCCAAATCACCACTCAGGCAGATTCACCCAAAATTCAAGACCAAAACCCTCCCGAGTCCCAAAATATGTTGGAAGATTACCTTCTAGGAAGGAGGGGCGAACAGCCTGGTAATATTAGCCCTCAAAACATGAGGATTCAAAAGCAAGGGGTGGATTTTGGTAGTGAAAGGAAGTAGGGTTGACCTCCCAAAAAAGAAAGAAGAGACAAGGAGACTGCGGAAGATGTTGAAAATGGCACTCAACAGTTGCTTTTTTAGGATGATTTCGATACTCATATGGGTGAATCGCTTGTCCCAAAACCTCCCCTCCAGTAGGGAAAGGGAGGTAAGAAGAACCTCAAATTGTCTAGATGAAAGTCCTCTCATGGAATGTGAGAGGACTAAACAGAGCAGCAAAACGGAGGTTGGTGGTTGATCTCCAAAAGAAGACTAACCCCTCCATCCTAATTTTTCAAGAGACTAAGACCGATGCTATCTCTTCTGCCAAAGCTACTAAGTTCATTTGGGCCAGGGCAAAATACCTCTCCAGTCTTGCAGTGGGAACAACAGGTGGTATCATGGTTCTTTGGGACCTAGAGAGTGTTGAGGGTAGCTTACTGTCAACTTCTAGTAGGATTATCAATGTTTTGTTTCATTTCAAAGTCCAATTTTTCTTGGATCCTGTCCAATGTTTATGCTTCGAACTCTGCTTTGGAGAGAGCTGAAATTTGGAAAGCTATTTCCCAGATGAGGGAAAAATTTTGTAATTTTCCTTGGGTCTTAGGGGGAGATTTCAATTGTCCTCTTCACCCTTCAGAAAAGAAAGGAGGAGTTGATCACTCCAGCCGTAGCTTGGAAGATTTCAGAGAATTTGTTTCCACCAACAACTTGCTTAAAATTGACCTTAAAGGGGCATCCTTAACTTGGAGCAACAGAAGGATTGGGAGCAATCTTATTCAAGTTAAGCTTGATAGGTTCTTCATATCCCAAGAAGTTATTCCCATCCTCGGTGCTGCAACTCTCACAACTTTACCGAGGATTGGGTCTGACCACAATCCTATAATTTTGGAGATGATTGACGGGCCTATTTTTAAAACCCCATTTAGATTTGAATCCATGTGGACTTCCCACAAGGACTTTAGAGGGTTGGTTTTGACATGGTGGCAGCTGAAGGTGGCAGGTTCTGCTTCCAAGAGATTGGCCCTAAAACTCAAGTTGATCAAAAGGAATTTGAAATTGTGGAATAAGGAGGTTTTTGGCAACATCTTCGAGTCCAAAAAGTCCATATCAGAGAACCTGAAGCTTTTTGAGGAGATAATGGAGCTTGAAGGTTACACTAAAGCCCTCAAGGAGGAGGAACGAAGCCTCTTGGTGGATTACCATTCCATCCTTGCGAGGGAGGAAAATTTCTAGCGTTAGAAATCTAGAGACCTCTGGTTGAAAAATGGAGACTCCAATACGAAGTTCTTCCATGCATCTACCATGAGAAATAGAGGGGCTAACAAGATCAGGGAGGTGTTGTGCAAGGATGGATGTATTTCTATGGAAATAGAGGATATCCGAAGTGAAGCAGTTGACTTCTTTTAGGATTTGCTTGGCGTTCCTCCCGACAATGACCTCCAAGTTCAAAAATATCTACTTGCTAATTTATTGACCAAAGTTCTGCATGAGGTAAGCATTAAGCTTCTGGAACCATTTTCCCCATCCGAGATTAAGGAAGCTCTGTTCTCCATGCAACCAGACAAGGCCCCTGGGCCTGATGGTTTTCCCCCCTGATTTTTCAAGTCATGTGGGATGTTGTGGGATCGGATGTGTGCAAAGCAACCTTGGAGATTCAAGCTTCTAGATCCATTCATCTGAAACTCAATTCTACCTTTCTTGCTCTCATCCCCAAGTCTTTCGCCTATAAAAGCTTCTCTGATTATCGACCTATCAGCATGTACAATGTTTTTTATAAAATTCTAACTAAGACCATTGCCAACTGTCTGAGGTCCCTTCTCCCTTCCTTGGTTGGTCCTACTCAGGGAAGCACCATTAAAGGTAGGAACATTCTTGATGGTGTTATCACCATCCATGAAACCCTCCATTCTATTCACTGCTCCAAAAATGCTGCACTTTTCCTTAAGCTGGACATGAACAAAGCATTTGATAGAGTTGACAGGAGGTTTCTCTGCACTGTCCTCTTCAAGTTTGGCTTTCATCCTCACTGTATTGACCTTGTCTATAGCTTCATATCCACTCCATCATTTTCTATTCTGATCAACGAGTCCCCTGTTGGGTATTTCCAAAGTGCCAAAGGCCTCAGACAAGGTGACCCTCTGTATCCTATTCTTTTCATCCTTTTGGCTAAGGTTCTGAGCTGGTCTTTGAAAGAGGATCTTCGCCTGAACAAGATTTTTGGCATTCTGCCCAATTCCAGAGTTGATCCTGTCACTCATCAACAATTTGTGGATGACACCCTCATCTCCACCGGGGCTTCTATCTCCCAAGCCAAATCCATTAAGCGAATCCTATCCCATTACGAGAAGGCTATCGAACAAAAAGTAAATTACATCAAGAGAAAAATTTACTTTGTAAATACTCCTCTATGAAGGCAACTTCGCATTGCCATAATCCTTGATTGCACTATTGGTTCCCTGCCTTCTATGTATCTAGGGTTGCCTCTAGCTTGCAATGGCCATGCTAACGAAAGTTTGTGGAACATGATCCTGGAACGTCTTCATAAGAAACTTAGCACTTGGAAAGGCAAACTTCTATCGCAAGCTGGGAAAGCCACCCTTACCAAAGCTTGTCTCCAAGGGATCCCAACTTACTTTATGTCTATTTTCATGCTTCTTGTTTCTATTTATTCCAAGATTGAGAAGATCCAGAGGACATTTCTATGGTCTGGCAATGAAGAAAAATCCAGAATCCCTCTCGTGGCCTAGGATAAGGTTTGCTTGCATAAATACCAAGGTGGCATGGGAATGAGGAGATCCAAACTCATGAACACAACTTTGATTGCTAAACATGCATGGAGGATCCTTGCTAATGAGTCAGTGGAGTGGGTCAAGCTGGTTAAAAGGAAGTATCTAGGGTCTAATTCCCTATTCGAAGCTGGGTCTCATTCTGAAGCGTCTGCATTTTGGAAAACTGTGCTTCAAGCTCATTCTTTGATCAACATGGGTTCTTGCTAGATCTTGGGTGATGGCTCCTCCATCTTCTTTTGGAAGGATAGGTGGGCTATTGATGAAACTTTCATCTTGAAAGCAGACCTTGCTGGCCTAAGAGCTCAGATTGATCCAAATTACCAACTTAATGTGGCAGACTTCATTGATCGGAGTACTCTTTCCCCTCGGTGGAACTTGCTGGTTGTGGACGGTTTTAACAATGAAATTATTTTTCTGTCTAATGTCCTTCAATCTGTTTTAATTCCATCTATCATAAGGGATGATAGAATAATTTTGCACAGCATGCAGGATGGTTTGTTCTCTGTTAAGTTTGCCTATGAATTTCTTACATGTGAGATTTCTCTGGATCCTTGATGGAAAGTGATTTGGAGGAAAGGGATTATTCCTAAAGTGAACTACTTTGCTTGGATCACCTTTCACAATAAATCCTTAACCATCGACAACCTTCACAAGAGAGGCTTTGCTCTTCCCAACAGGTGCTACTTGTGCTTAGCTGATTGTGAAATGATAGACCACTTATTCCTACACTGCACTTTTTCTCACTCGGTCCTCAGCATTGTCCTGTCATCCTTCCAAATCCTCTGGTGCACTCTCCGCTCCCTCAGATATGCCTTCCTCCAATGGCCTAGTCCCTTCAAGAATCCTAAACTCCACTTCCTTCTTGAGGCCTCCTTCCACCACTCCATTTGGAAAATTTGGCTAGAGAGGAATGCCTAAGTCTTTGGCAAGACCCCTAGGGTGCCTCTTTGTGTTGCCCAGAGAGCCTTATCCTTTGCCATTGAGAACTCTAAAATTATTCCCGGTTCCCATCCTCACCTTCCTGGTGAAGTAGCGATTTTCAAAAGGTTGGACTTATGCCCTTCCCCTAAAGCCATTTTTGGGTCCCATCATAGGAATGTCACTTGGACCAAGCCCCCCATGGGGTGGATCAAATTAAATTTCTATGGCATGGCAAAAGGCAATCCTAGCCCCACCAGTTTTGGTGGTGTGGTTAGAGACCATAACGGGAATCTTGTTTTGGCTTACTGTGAAGAGTTGGGTACCCAGACGAATCACTATGCTAAAGCCAGAGGCGTCTTGAAAGGTCTCCAAATCCTTTTCGAGGATCCTCGACCTCTAATCATCGAATTTGATTCTATCAACATGATAAACTATCTTCTAGGCTCTAAAGACCCGTCTTGGGGGGTCTTCAACATCATTCTTGGGGCTAGAATGCTCCTTTCTCAATGCGACAGGTGGAAGGCTGGTCATATCTTCAAAGAAGGTAATCGTGTGGTAGACCACATGGCCAACAAAGGGCTCATGACCATGTATCCGATCGTGTGGCACTCTTGCTTCCCATCCGAGGTGGAAAGTTTGGTTAGCACGGATATCTTTTCATGATGGTTTCCCCATGTCAAAAGTTTATTCTCGAGGATTTTTGGGATTGGATGGCGGCTCCCTCCAATCTCGTAATTCGCATTCCTTTCTCCAAAGTTGGTTTTTTTCATGCTTCCAAGGCCCATCAGTCAGGAGGATCCCGAATAGCATTTTATCTCATCTGGTTTGGCTATTTTTTTTGCTTTTCGATGGTCCAGTTTCTCCGGCTTGTTTTTTGGTTTCCCAGTTCTAATGCCCTTTGTAGTTCTAATGCCCTTTGTTACCTAGATAATCAGGCATGAATGCCTTACTTGTAGCCTTCGAGAAATTAGTAGCTTTTTGTTTTTTCTGTAACTAGGTTTATTCATCCATTCATGAGGCATGAAGCACCATTTAGCAAGGCTAATTTTGTATATAAGGTTTTGGGATCCTCTATTAAAAACCATTATTAATCTATTAAAATAATTACCAAAAAATAAACATACTACTATGCATAATGAAATTACATAAATAACTAAGAGGGGAGGAATACTGGCTTGGAGTGGGCCCAAGCTCTAGGTAGATTCCACCCGATAATTCTCACAGACGATGTGCTGCTAATGAACGTTTGACTTTATTAAAAATGTAATGGAATATTATATACAACAATGTTCTATTCAATATGTATCTCCTTTTTTTCTCCCCTTCTACAGGGAATTCTGTGTGTTTATAAACTACACACACAGAACATCCTGAGGCAGTTTTATTACAATAGGCATCTTGGTTTAGCCTAAACTGGGACGGTTTAGTTACTACAACCGATGCATAATAACAACTCTGCCCACTCTGGTAATCGAATTATTGCCACTTCATTATGGTTTGGCCTCGTAAGTGGCTACATGTTTGCCCACTATGGCTGGTACAACTTATTCAATCACGATTTCCCACAGATGACGTGGAACGATGGTCAACAGGGTCCTTGTTAGGGTAAAATAGGTAGTATATTGCATTATAATACATAGATTATTAAATTTACTTTTTACTGCATAACCATGGAGATATTTACTATACCAAAATATCTACTGGTTAACCTAGATTAATACCTAAAATATCCTAGGTCAAGAATTTTAGGTTAGTTTTTTAATCATACTTCTCTAACCTAGGTTAGTAGTTAGCAACACGTCTCTCTCAATGCATCTTGTTAGCGTGATTGTTGCTAAGTCAGTATTATTCGTAACCTATATAATACTTAGTATTTCTAAGCTATGGTTACTAATGTTGAATATTGATTATTGCATTATTGAATTCCATTTTTGTGTGACTTATTCATCACATTGGCATCAAAGCCAATTTTTTTGGCTTGCTTGAAGGATGAGCTGGTGATAATTGGTGCCACCAACCCACCTCAATAGGCGAGCTTGCTGGCGGGATCAGGCTTGGAGCGAGATTAGGTTCAACCCTAAATTGACCAGGGCATACTCGACCCTATGCCAACACTACTCATGAGAGAGGTGATTGATCACCCTCATGAGCCTCTCGATCGATAGCACTTCATTGTTGACTAGGCTCCGCGATTGACCGCCTAGTAAGCCCCTTGATCGACAACACTCCCTTGTCGACTGGGCTCCACGGTTGATGCCCAAGGAGGTAGGAGCCTTGGCTCTCACTCACTAGACTTGGACCCATAGAGCCACATGGCCTCTATAGCTTGGGAGAGTCGAGAGGGCAAGAGCACCCTCCCCTCATAGCTAGATGCACACTGGGTAACCAATTTGGGATACGAGAGGGCAAGAGCGCCCTTTGATCCTCAACCACCTCAAGATCTGTGACGGTAGGAGGTCCTTCGATCCCTGACACAACATGACTCTAATATTCGACATGTGGTTATATTCAGATATCTTTGTACTGCATGCACCCCGAGGCACCACTTGGACCGTTGATCTAGCCTTCATGTATCTCAAGGCACCACCTAGATAGGAAAACCTAACTTAGACCTAACACATGATGGACAGCCATAGGGCAGACACCTAACACAAGTGTGACACATGGTAGACTAACCGCGTGCCACCAGACTTGACTAACCATGATGTGGCGACAACCAAAATGAGAGGGACTGTGATTGCCCACAGACAGTCAACAAAATACAGGCTTGAAAGCCCTTTTAAACAAGTATTTCTCCTCTGCACAAGAAATGTGGGATAAATTGCACATTTTTTTTTTGCTCGCCCGCGAGAGGAGAGAAGGGAAATGGAATCACTTTCCCTTCCCTTCGTGTCAGGCCATGTAGCTCGATCGGCACATAGTGTCGGGCTAAGGCTTTGGACAGTGGGGAGTCCAGGGTTTTGTTGAGTGAATATTTTGCCCTATAACAAAATGATCACGCAACTAGAGTCTCAGACAGGAAACTCTTTCTTGCAAAGAAATTTGTTATTTTTTATTTCTCCAAGGTTCTTGTGAACAAACATTCATATGCATATAACCAATTAAGACTTAAAGCAAATAAATGAATGTATACTAGAATAACTTAAACCCTGCAAGTAACTGTTAACAAGGGGCCTTTAATGATTCAAAGAAAACTTTGCAACCGTAATCTATTAAATTAACCAACTGTGTAAATATCTTTTCTTAATGCTCTTGAGAATAATGAAGTCTACCCGAAAATAAGCTAGTGACCTCTTTTATCTTTCGGCTTAAAAGGATTTCAAATGAGAAAATGCGTGGTATAAGCCACTTCATTTTAAGCTCCGTGCCTTTAACATGAGGTTCATTTTATAGTTAACGGGTTCGTTTTATCTTTTTATTTAACACTGTTCTGCTACTTCTATGTTAGCTTTTGGTGTTAGTAAAATTAGCAAAGTATTCTGGAATGTACCAGAATCCGAAATGCAAATTTTCAAGTAAGATTAAAAATATAACATCAGAAACTAAAACAGAAACATTCTTTATGAGAATCAGCTAGAAAAACTAAAACAGGATGTTAATTTGGTTAGCAATCTCCTCCCTGCAAAACCCCAAGTTATGAGATGAAATTCTAAAACAACCTGACCTAACAGACCTGCAATAAAACACAGTCGAATCAGATCAGATGCAAGACTCTAAGGAAACAAATAATTGCATCATTCTATCATTCACCTATCGTAACCCACATTATGGTGTAAACGAATAGATACAAGAAAAAATAATGCAAAGGAAAGATCTACGAGAGATAACGATAGTCTTAGCTTTCAATCTCCTTTTGATTTCACACACAAAAGTTACTCTTGCCAAATAAACTCCTTTTATTCCAAAAAGATAATGCTTTTCTTGTTACAATTTCCAACCCTTGTATCTATCTTCACTTCTGCTTTTAAACTTTCTGTTGCGGTTCTCTGTTTCGCTCTGTGACGCTTCGTTTCATTTCTCAGATCGCTTCGCTTCATTTTCCCGCTTCTTTGGTGTTTTGGCCTTTTGCTCGAGCTTGAAACGTTTGGTCTTCTCTGCTAACTGTAACTGTCGATCTGAAGCGTTATCATAACCCTTATGCCTTTGTGCCACGTGTTCAGTGCTTCCCTGCATGTTTGGTAATGGCCCACTATGAATCGCAACAAAAATAGCATGTCACGATATCGCGACATTTTTATGTATGCAACTTAACTCTTCTTCATTCATCGCAAAAATGAGACATGTCGCGATATCGCGACATTTTTCTATCAGCTTTCTCCCTTACATCGAAATCATGACATTTTTCTTCTAGTCATGAAATCATGACATTTTTCTTTGCTATCTCCAACTTATCATGAAATCATGACACTTTTCTCTTTTCCCATCTGCTTCTATCACGAAATCATGACACTTTTCTTTTCGCTATGCAACTTTGTGAAATCATGACACTTTTCTCTTTCCATCTTTGCTTTTGTCATGAAATCGTGACACTTTTTCATTTCGCTATTTCATATCACAAAATCATGACACTTTTCTCTTTTTGTCTTGCACTTTGTCACGAAATCGTGACACTTTTTTTTTTCTCCACTTATGTCACGAAATCATGACATTTTTTCATTTCTCCTTGCTCTTTGTCGAAACATGACATGTCACGATATCGCGACACTTTTCTTCCCTTTTTTGTTTGACCGAATTTTGTGACATGTCGCGATATCATGACAATTTTCCATTTTTGCCGTGACAGAGCAACATGTCACGATATCATGACACTTTTCATTTTAGCCACGACGAGCAACATGTCGTGATATCGTGACAACTTTTCATTTTCGGCCGCGACGGAGCAACATGTCGCGATATCGCGACAACTTTTCATTTTTAGCCGTGACGGAGCAACATGTCGCGATATCGCGACAACTTTTCATTTCTCGGCCACGACAGAGCAACATGTCGCGATATCGCGACACTTTTCTCTTTTTATTTCTTGCTTTTCCTTTGATTTTTTAGCATCTAGGTCACTGCAGTCTTCTTTGAAAGCATGCAAAAAGGTGGGTCCCCAATTTTGGGGTGTGTTGTGGATCAGCCACAACAAATGGTGACTCTACTGTCAAATGCTCCCGAGCATTTTGGTGAGAACCCAACCTGAAATATACAAGCTTAGAAACAAGCATTAGCACATGAGAAATATAAACAAATGCCCATAGATCAGAAATACATGAAACATCAGAATCATCAAGTATTAGCTTGGTGTGTGCAATGTATTTCATTCCCTATCGCTTGAACTTGATCAACATTCCATTGTCAGTTTCACATGAATGCATATGTGAGATTGTGAATGATTTGCATGGCCTGATAAATGATCTAGAGATATAATTGCTTTATAAAAGCTTTAAGCCTTCTAATATCATATACAAATATTTAAGATTATCAAACCCTCTTAGGATCAACTATATGTATAATGAATTGCTTTATTAGATCCCAAAGTTGGTTATGAGTCACTACTATCTTGAACCCATGTGCAAGTGAAAGTGAAATCAGAGCTTTGGGAAATCGGACTCCCAACCTAATCGAGATGGGAGTTTAACCCTATCCTTACTACTCTGATTTGGAATTCATTACCTCACTTTGAGCAAAATAATTTAACCAATTATGGATGAAATGGTCATGCTAGTCTAACCCTTTGAACAATCAGTGGTCTTGTTTTTAGACAAGACATGCTGCCATGCATGGGCATACTTAACCCCATAATCCATGATTTAGCTTCATTTCTTTATTTCTTGGACCTTGGGGATGACTACCCATCCTTTGCAGAGGACATGTAGTACGATCCTTCCAATCCAATATTAATATGAAATGGGAAATATTTATTTTTTATTTCTTGGACCTTGGGGATGACTACCCATCCTTTGCAGAGGACATGTAGTACGATCCTTCCAATCCAATATTAAGATGAAATGGGAAATATTTAGTTTTTATTTCTTGGACCTTGGGGATGACTACCCATCCTTTGCAGAGGACATGTAGTACGATCCTTCCAATCCAATATTTATGATGAAATGAGACATAGGAGCTTTGGGGAATCAGATTCTCAACCTAGGCGAGATGAGAATTATGCCCTATCCTTACTACTCCATGTAGGTCAAATCAGAGCTTTGGGGAGTTGGATCCTCAACCTAAGTTCGATGAGGATTTAACCCTATCCTTACTACTCTGATTTTAGGCTTTAAGCTTTATGGAAGTGGTAAAAACCACTGTTTTAAGGATCATGTTGCATAATAGGATAGACATGAAATACTTCTTTCGCTTGACCTTTTCTTCCAAGCAAGGTTTTGATCATTTTGCTCAAGATCCTTTTTAATGTGTATAAAATGTGCTTGGTTCTAGATATCTCGGGGCTCAGTTCCCAACCTTAGGATTTTTTCTTATTTATGTTATAGCATAACCCTAAGAGGATTTGACACACTTTAATGATTTGTATCTGAAATGCATATGCAACTAAGATGGCATGTATATGCAAAGTGAGATGTAATATGAATGCATTGCCCTTTGAATTGCAGATAAAGTATTGTCATAATTTGTAAAACTGACTACTTCATGCATCACAAGTTTCAAACGATATTATTTAACTGTTTGTGTTACATGCGGAGCTTTTACAACACAATTCCAATGTTTCATATTTTCCTGATCTTAGGCATGAGTTAACATCTCAAATTTTTATTCATTTTTTTTTTTGAGAAATCAAACATGTCAAATAAACACACCACTTAAACATCAAATCTGCACACACAAAAGAAACAAAGCATGACATAATTACATATAATACAAAACCCAGCCGCTTCAGGCCTGGAAATAGTGTTTCAAGTGCAACCCATTGACAGGTAATGCCAAATCCTTTCCATCCAAGGTTTTTAGTCTAAAACTATTTTCCCCTAGGACTTCTAAAATCTGGTAAGGACCCAACCATAAGTAATCAAACTTATCATGATCTCCTTTCTTCTCATGTCTTTTATCCCATAACAACACTAGATCTGATATTTTAAAAGCCTTGGCTCTAGACTTTTTGTCGAACCATATTTTTACTACATCTTGGTGTTTACTGAAATGAAGCATAGCCTCATCCCTTTTTTCATCCAGATGCATTAATTGTGTTAGTCTAGACTCAAGTTTATCATCAGTTCCGAAGTAATCTTTCATGAAATGGAGTGTTTGTAACTTGAGATTTGTAGGAAAAATGGGATCTTGTCCATAAACCTGATGGTAAGGAGATGTTCCTATTGATTCTTTGACTATGATTCTGTCAGCCCAAAGAGCCAACTTAAGTTTGTTATGCCAATCTCTAGGATTTCTTTCCAACAATTTTTTTATGACGCATAACAAATTCTTGTTAGAAGATTCAGCCAATCCATTACCTTGCGGATAATAATTGGAAGAGAATTTTAAACTCACCCTGTTGTCAAATGCCCAATTAGCAAATTCCAGAGAGGAGAAAGCTGAACCATTATCACTTACAATGGAGTTAGGCATTCCAAATCGAGTGACAATATTATCCTCTAAGAATTTAATAACAACCTCCGAAGTGGCATTCTTTGTGGGGATAGCTTCCGTCCACCTTGTGCAATAATCTGTAGCTGTTAGAATGTATTTGTGGGAATCGGATGAATTGGGACTGATAATCCCAACAAAATCTAGGCCCCATTGCGCAAAAGGTCTAGACTCAATTACAGATTGTAATGGCATGGAAGCACCCCTTTCTCTATTGGCTACAGTTTGACATGTATGACATGACCTCACATGAGTATGGGCATCTTTGAACAATCGAGGCCAATAATAACCGGCTCTAAGGATTTGATGGGCTGTGGCATTAGCGGACCCATGTCCTGTCCCATATTTACCATGAAATTCCTTGAGTATTTGCGCTGCCTCTCTTCGATCAACACAACGAAGGTAAATTCCTTCATGGTTTTTCTTGTATAACGTGCCGGATCTAATTAGAAAATTAGCAGATTTCAAGCGCAAGGCTCTTCGTTGAGTAGAATTCAAATGTGGTGGACATTTACCATTTAGTAAAAAATACACAACATCTGCATACCACTCATCTTTGGTTATATCTGCGATTTCATAATGTTGACATGAAATTAAGAGATCCTTTTCTGCTATAGCCTTAACCAACCCTTGTCCCCGCACTATCTTCATGGATTGAATCTCAAGATCAAACTCTTGCAAAGTTGAAATCCACTTACCTCGTCTTTCACCTAATTCATTCTGTATAAACATGGCTTTGACTGCAGGATCCGGGACTATAGCAAACACCCTACTATGGACTATATAATGCCTAAATTTTTTAACTGTCTTAAATAGAGCATACATTTGCTTGTCCAAGATGGAATATCTCAGTTTCGCATCTTTGAGAGGACTACTCAGGAAGGCAATAGGATTTTCAATGTTGCCTTCACTCTTCTGAGTTAAAACACTCGCAAAGGAGTGATCTGAAGCAAATGTGTAAATATAGAAAGGCTTCGTATAATCGGGACTCACTAAAACTAGGGCTTTAGAAATCGCATCCTTGATATTTTTGAAAGCATCTCTATTTTCATTTGTCCATTTGATTTGGACCTCTTTCTTTAACATGTCGTTCAAAGGTTTTGCTATTTCTGCAAAATCTGCAATAAATTTTCTAACAAAATTAATCTTCCCAAAAAATGATCTCAACCCCTTTTTGTTGTTGGGACAAGGAATCTGTTGTATGGCCTCTATTCTTTCAGGATCAATGGAAATTCCATCTTTAGATATTACATGTCCCAATAATTTTCCTTTCGTTACCCCGAAAATGCACTTCCTTGGGTTGAGTGAAATGCCATGTTCCCTACATCTTTGAAGGACTTTCTTTAGATCCTTGACGTGGTTTTCCCTGTTCTTAGAAAAGACAGGAATGTCATCTACATAGATAATAATGCACTTACCTATGAGCCCCTTAAAAGCAAAGTCCATAGCTCGTTGGAATGTGGCACCTGCGTTCAATAGTCCGAAAGGCATTCTCCTGTATGCAAAGGTGCCCCACTTTGTGGTGAAGGCGGTTTTCATCCTATCATTAGGATGGATAAGGACCTGATTATATCCCGAATAACCATCCAGGAATGACATCATTTCTGACCCATTTACCTTTTGAAGTATTTCATCAATGGTGGGTAAAGGGTAATTGTCCTTTTGTGAGGCTTTATTAAGATTTCTAAAATCAATACATAACCTTATTTCTCCACTCTTTTTCCTCACGGGGACCAAGTTAGCAACCCATGTGGAATGCCTAACAAGAAAGATGATTTTAGCTTCTAACAGTCGCTTTACCTCTTTCTCTATCAAGGGTTCTAATAATGGATTGACTGGCCTCTGTCTTTGCCTGAAGGGTTTGGAGTCTGGCTTCAAAGGAATCGTATGCGTTATAACATTCTGATCATAAGTTTTTAGTTCCTTATAACTCCAAGCTATGCAATCTATGTATTCCTTTAATGCATTGGCAATGGAATCCTTCTCATGTTTGGTACATGCTTTCGCTATGAATACTTCTCGAGGGTTTTCTGCACTTCCAATATTAACCAAGTCACAGGCTTCTTTGGGAGGTGGAACCTTTCTACCTTCTTTTGGTTGGTATCCGATATCGAACATTTTTTCTAATGAAGCCATCTCATTTGGCATCTTATTACATTTTCCAATAATCTTTTCTTCCAAATCTGCCTCTTCTAGGTCCCTCTCGTCTTCATCTATAACCTGCTTTTCAAAGATACCAGAATTAGTGACAAAATGGAATATGTGCCTGTCACTATCAAACACTTGGAAATTCGTGACATTATCCGGTATCGAGGGGCAAGGGACCAATTCTATGGAAAATTTCTTGCATTTCTTGTGATCCACTGGTTTCAACATACTCGCAGCTACGGCTAGAGAGTCTGCCAGACGATTGCCTTTTCTAGAGATCAGAGATATGTTAAAAGCATCAAACTCATCTATTAAATCTCTAACCCTGGTTCGGTAAAGTCTGAGCCGCTTGTTCTTACATACGTATTGTCCCTTCACTTGTTTTACCACTAGTTCCGAATCACCAAGGACCTTGATACATTTAATTTTCTTTCGAAGGGCCAATTGAAGTCCGAGAATCAAGGCCTCATATTCTGCCATATTGTTGGTGGCAGGGAACTGTAGTCTATATGCAGCGAACATAGGCTCTCTGTCTGAACATGACAGTTCAATACCGGCTCCTGCCCCTTGTCTGGACTTGGATCCATCAAATCTTAAAGTCCAAATGTCCTGGTGTCCTTCAGAAACATTGCATCCAATCCTTTCATTTTGGGAATTCTCAGGTGTTTCTACGTCCAAACAATATGCCCCTAATTCAGCTTCAATATATTGGATCTCATTAGGTTTGTTGTATTCTGTGATCATTTCCTTGAGCCTAGGTTCACTATCAATCCGAATTTGGTTGGCCACTCCCCTCCAAGGCAACCACATATGGGAAGCGTCTGTTACAATGTAACCGTTTAAGTTTTTACTCCAATCTCTTCCCAACACCATGCCATATTTGATAGGAATGTCGAGCACCAATATATCTATGTGATGTTGAACCCTAGGTTCTGAGTTGACTTGAATAAGAACATCACCCAATTCTCCCACTGCCTCCATGGTTGATCTATCCAGTTGCACCACCCTGCTTCTAGAAGGTTTTGGTGTAAGTCCCAATTTTTGACAGATTTCTAGGGGCATAATGGTAGCCGAGGCCCCTGAATCTATTAAGCAATTGTGCAGATTTTTACCCGCAATTCTAATGGTTATCAGAAAAGGGGGTATATCTCACTTTTCCCTTTTCAAAACCAATCGGGACTCAACACTTTTAGCTTCATGAACTTGGGCAGGTGGATCCAAACTTTTTGGTGGACTTACTTCTTGGCCTAATAGTCGGGACATATCATACATTGAGACATTGGCCTTAGTTTTCTTCATGTCTTCTACCAAGTCATAAGTGGGTTTTTCTGAATTTGACATGTTTTGCACCATCTTAGACTTTTCCACCATGGATGGAGGAGAGGGATTGACATCTCCTTTGAAATCAGGAGGGAGTAATTGGTTGTTTGGAGGAGTAGAGGAAGTTTTGGGCTCCTTAGAACTCCTAGTGTAATATTTGTGATTTCCTTTCCCAAAACGTTTGTTGGCATGAACTTCCAACGTTTCTTCATCTTCATTTCCAAAAAGTTCCACATCCTCCTCTTCTTCACTTTCTTGGGAATGTATAACCTCAGTCAGTATAGACTCCTGCTTCCCGTGGCCACAGTGCGGGCAATCGTTGTCACAAGGTCCTAATTCTCCAAAATCTTTCGAGACATCTGCCTGATTGGCTACGGGATTGGGTACTCGCCCATTATTAGGCTGCGTGTTGTATGTTCCTTTTCCTCTATGGTTGTGAGGTCGGTTATGACCCATGGCTTGGTCAACCTTTTTATTGACATTTCCCATCGTAACCAAAACTTTGGCCAAAGTTTCCTTCATGTTTTCTATCACGGATTCGGACCCTTGTGGTTGGGGCACGGTAATTTTGGGTCCAGTTGTGTTTGCTGCATTAGCCACCTCTGGAATAGGTACAATGGCTTGGGTCTGGGCAGTTGGATTCCATCCTGGATTCACACTTTGAATCGGAGTGATTGTTGGATAAGTCATTGGGCTTGGCATGCTAATCGGAGCAAACCTCGGTATGGTCAACAAATTATTGCCCATGCCGAACCCAGGCAAACCCATCGGGCTATTTTGAATTAATCCTTGTGTTTGAACGGAGGCATTAGGATAAGTTGGAAATGACGCCACTTGAGCGGGTGGTTGGAAATTGTTCATCGTAGGAACCTGTGGTGCCATTAACTGGTTCATCATGGCGAATTGACTGTATGGACCGTATTGTCCCATCCCAGTCAATTGAGACAATCCTGCTCCTGGTAAGTTCATTTGTTGTTCGAGAGTCATTGTCTCTGCATAGGCTAAAGGAAGCGTCGTAACCTGAGGATTCCTTCTAGTCAATAAAGATGTTAAAGGATCTAAAGCTCCGAAATATAATTGCAAGGCGACCGCAGGATCTACCGCAAAGTGACGAGTCACATTCGTGTATAGTTTTTGGAACCTCTGATTGAATGTTCGTATGGGCTCATTGGGTAATCTTTTGCATGATACGAACAAATTGTAAATTATGGAGGGATCCAATAACATTCTAAATTGGCTAATGAAGGCGGTTTCTAATTGGGCCCATGAAGTGATGGACCCTGCTGGAAGATTCCTATACCATTCATTGGCCGTGTTGTCTAGACTAGCAGGGAAAACTCGGCAAGCAATATCCTCGTGAGTAACCCCTTGTCTAAACATGTAATCCTTGTAGATTTGGACATGATCTTCGGCTGTTGTGGGACCATCGTGCATGAATTTGGGTAATCCCCTTTCAATGTTTCTAGGCAAGTCATGGACTGCCCCAGGAATATCCAAGGGGGAACTTTGCGCACCATACCAAAGGGCAGGTGGTTGTTGTTGTTGTTGTTGGGCCATGTTATTCAAAGGTGTTAACCCTGTGGGAACAATGGAAATGCTTGGAACTATGGAGACAGATACACCTGGTGTTGTTGTCGCACTTGAAACTAAGGGCTCAGGCCCGCTAGACGTACTTGAGTCTAAAGAAATCCCTAACTCAAGTATATTGGGTGGTATTTTGATCTCTAATGTTTTGTTTTTTGGCTTCCTAGCAGTGGGAGAAAGGCTTTGGAAAATAGTTTCCCCTGTGGTCTTGGACCTAGTAGCTATGTACTCAGGTTGGGCCAGCTTGAAAACTCTAGAACTCTAAAAGACTTCTCTCAACTTACTTGCAAAATAAAATATCTAAATGTTATACCTGCAAGCACAATAGGTGGAAACAAAACTACCCACGTTAATCGTTAGAACAGATCATAATCACAAAGCAATAAAGAAGGCCCTCCTTCTAGCGCCAAAATGTTGAGTGAATATTTTGCCCTATAACAAAATGACCACGCAACTAGAGTCTCAGACAGGAAACTCTTTCTTGCAAAGAAAATTTGTTATTTTTTATTTCTCCAAGGTTCTTGTGAACAAACATTCATATGCATATAACCAATTAAGACTTAAAGCAAATAAATGAATGTATACTAGAATAACTTAAACCCTACAAGTAACTGTTAACAAGGGGCCTTTAATGATTCAAAGAAAACTTTGCAACCGTAATCTATTAAATTAACCAACCATGTAAAATATCTTTTCTTAATGCTCTTGAGAATAATGAAGTCCACCCGAAAATAAGTTAGTGACCTATTTTATCTTTTGGCTTAAAAGGATTTCAAATGAGAAAGTGCGTGGTATAAGCCACTTCATTTTAAGCTCCGTGCCTTTAACATGAGGTTCATTTTATAGTTAACTGGTTCATTTTATCTTTTATTTAACACTGTTCTGCTATTTCTATGTTAGCTTTTGGTGTTAGTAAAATTAGCAAAGTATTCTGGAATGTACCAGAATCCAAAATGCCGATTTTCAAGTAAGATTAAAAATATAACATTAGAAACTAAAACAGAAACATTCTTTATGAGAATCAGCTGGAAAAACTAAAACAGGACGTTAATTTGGTTAGCAATCTCCTCCCTGCAAAACCCCAAGTTATGAGATGAAATTCTAAAACAACCTGACCTAACAGACCTGCAATAAAACACAGTCAAATCAGATCAGATGCAAGACTCTAAGGAAATAAATAATTGCATCATTCTATCATTCACCTATCGTAACCCACATTATGGTGTAAACGAATAGATACAAGAAAAAATAATGCAAAGGAAAGATATACAGAGATAACAGTAGTCTTAGCTTTCAATCTCCTTTTGATTTCACACACAAAAGTTACTCTTGCCAAATAAACTCCTTTTATTCCAAAAAATAATGCTTTTCTTGTTACAATTTCTAGCCCTTGTATCTATCTTCACTTCTGCTTTTAAAATTTTTGTTGCGGTTCTCTGTTTCGCTCTGTGACGCTTCGTTTCATTTCCCAGATCGCTTCGCTTCATTTTCCCGCTTCTTTGGTGTTTTGACCTTTTGCTCGAGCCTGAAACGTTTGGTCTTCTCTGCTAACTGTAACTGTCGATCTGAAGCGTTATCATAACCCTTATGCCTTTGTGCCATGTGTTCAGCGCTTCCCTACATGTTTGGTAATGGTCCGCTGTGAATCGTGACCAAAAATAGCATGTCGCGATATCGTGACATTTTTATGTCAGCAGCTTAACTCTTCTTCATGCATCGCAAAAATAAGACATGTCACGATATCGTGACAATTTTTCGTACAGCCTTGTCTTCATGCATATTAATGTCGCGAAATCGTGACATTTTTCGTCATCCTATCGTGAAATCATGACTTTTCTTTCCCTTGTCATGAAATCATGACAACTTTTTCTTTCTCACTGCTCCTATCGTGAAATCGTGATACTTTTCTATTTTGGGCTATCTCGATGCAACCTGTCGTGAAATCGTGACGCTTTTCTCTTTCAGGCTGTCTTGCTACTTTTTGTCATGAAATCGTGACACTTTTTCATTTCGGGCTATGTAGATGCAAACCTGTCACAAAATCGTGACGCTTTTCTCTTTCAGGCTGTCTTGCTGCTTTTTGTCGTGAAATCGTGACACTTTTTCATTTCGGGCTGTCTAGTTGCTTTATGTCGCGAAATCGTGACACTTTTTCATTCCGTACAACTGTGGCTACTTTCTGTCGCGAAATCGTGACAACTTTAGTGACTTGCCCTATTTGACTGGTTTGACCGTGATTTTGTGACATGTCGCGATATCGTGACAATTTTCCATTTTCGGCCGTGACGGAGCAACATGTCGCGATATCGCGACAACTTTTCATTTTCGGCCGCGACGGAGCAACATGTCGCGATATCGCGACAACTTTTCATTTTCGGCCACGACGGAGCAACATGTCGCGATATCGTGACAACTTTTCATTTTCGGCCGCGACGGAGCAACATGTCGCGATATCGCGACAACTTTTCTCTTTTGTGAAATTTTGCCTTTTTCCTTGATTTTTTTTTTTTAGCATCTGGGTCACTGTTTTCTTCTTTGAAAGCATGCAAAAAGGTGGGCCCCCAATTTTGGGGTGTGTTGTGGATCAGCCACAACAGGTTCGACTCCCACCTAGGCAATTTTTTTTACCTTCAAATGTCACTTAGCACCCGTAGCAAGATAAACATGTATTTTTGGTTTATTTTTTAACTATTTTTTTGGTAAATTTTATTAATAATTTAATCATATTTGATTAAAAATCATTTTTTAAAGTGTTTTTTCTTCAAATGATTATATTATTGATTTAATTATGCTTCAAATTAATTAAAATTTAATGAGAGAAGAAAGAGGCTATATTTTTTTTGCAATATACACCAAAATTGAATGCTTTTGTTTTCTCATCAAAAGGAGATATAACACATAAAAGAGTATTTTTTTGCAAATTAGAAAGCCTACAAGCCCTTAAAATCTTCTCACAACCTATTACATTTGCAAAATCAAGGATTTCTTCAACAATTTTTTTTTGCAATAAAATCCTCAAAAGTTCTATAGTTTTCTTCACACATTATTGGAGATAAAAATATATAGAAACTCAAACTTCTATTGCAAAACAAAGATATTTACAACATTTAGGAATCACATAGGTCATTTCCTTTACAAAAAATCCAAACTTTGCTTTCGTTTTCTCCTTCAAAAAGGAGATATACAACATAAAATTGTATTTTTTGTTGTAAACTTGAGAAATATTTTTGAACCTATTTGCTTGATCCTCATGCTTGAGTGTTGAAGACAAAAACAAAAGTCGTGTGTCGACTGGTTTGGAAGCCTTTCAAATGTAGGTCGTGTGACGACTTATCTTGAAAGGAGTGCTCAAATTTTTCAATTTTGTAAAAATTAAGGGGGGATAGAAGTCATATTAAGTGATTCTATTTTTTGCAAAATTGTAAAGAGAAAGGGGGGATATTTCAAAACAAGAAAGGTGCATTCTCGATTGTACTCGACACCTTTTCTTAAAAATTGACTATACTAGGTGCACTTTCGGTTGCATTCGACACCTAGAGTGATAATAATTTGGGTTTCTCTCTTGTTTTTATTATTGCACTAACAATCATGATTTTTGTGTGCAATTAAACAATCAAATAAAAAATTGAAGAAGCATTTCACAAAACCTAAACTTCACTCAAAATCGTGCTAAACCTTGCATAGGTTAAAACAAAGTCAATTTTTTTTTTGGTCCCCATCAAAGGTCAAAATCCAAACACCTTGATTAACACTCTTTGTTTGGCTTAATTTCCTCAAAATTTCCATCCTTATTGAAGGGTGTTAAGGCATGTGCCATTAAATATCCTAGAGAGCACAATCAAAAGTCTTTCAAAACCTACCCCTTTAATTTGCTCTATTTTGTTTGGCTTAAAATCCTCAAACTTTTCATCCCTTTTTAAGGGTGTTAAGGTAGGTGCCATTAAATATCTTAAAGAGCAAATTAAAATCTTTCATATACTCTTTTGAGGGTATACTACAAGATAAATTCATCTTAGTCATATCAATTTGAAACCTTAACCATGGCCATGATCAACAAGTATCTCACTAAGAGCCAACTGATCAAAGGTTCAAATTATTCAGCTTGGAAAACTAAGATGAAATCCATTTTAACTATAGAGGAGATGTGGGGAATAGTGGATGGCACTGATTCTAGACCCATATCAACAAGAGCAGATCAGACAACTTATGATAAAAAGCATAAAATACTTTCCTTATTGATATTGCTAGCTATTACTGATGACATACATCCTTATATAAGTGAAGCTAAAAATGGTAAGGATGCATGGAATGCCTTAGAAACCATTTTTGAAGGAAATAATCAATAAAAAATTCTTAACCTTCAAACACAGCTTCATACTCTTCATATGAAATCTGGAGAGATAGTAGAGCTATTCCTCTGTAGAGTCATAGATATAAAAACAAAACTACAAGCCTTAGGAGAAAAAGTGGAAGACAATGTCTTCACCTCAATAATATTAAGTGCTCTTCTAGACTCCTATAGAATTTTTATCACTTCACTACAAGTCTCTGGAAGAACAGTGACTTTTGTAGAGTTGGTAAATTTACTTCAAACTGAAGAAGCTAATAAACTCCAAAGAGATGAGGCATCCAACAATGCACTTTTCTCAAACAAGCAAAGTGGAAAGAAAAAGTGGAATCAACATAAAGGATATTCTTCTAAAAAAGACAAGGGTAAAGGAAAAAGGATTCAAAAGAAGAAGCAATATTGTAAAATTTGTGATAAAGACACTCATGAAACCAAAGATGTTGGTTTAAGAACAAACCGCTCAATGAACAAGGACAAAATAAGGGCAAAGGTAAACCAAAGAACAAGAATAAACAACAATAGGGACACATTGCCATTGAAGATTCTAGTTCAAACTCTAAACAAGCACACAAAGTGCTCATAACACATGCAAAATCCTCTCACAAGGATACTGTTTGGTACATATATTTAGGTGCTAGTAAACATATGACTAGTGATAAGTCCTGGTTTGAGATATTTGAGGCTCGAGAAGGTAGACAGGTAACCATTTTTGATGATCAGACTTATCAAGTTCATGGAGAAGGAATTTTTTCTATCTCCCTTCCATATGGAGAATGTAAGATTCAAAAATTTCTTTATGTACCAGGATTGAAAAATAATCTCTTGTTAGTTCCACAAATCTTGGAAAATAACATGAATGTCAATTTCAAAGTGGACAAAGAAAAGAAACGTTGCTTTATCACCCAGAAAGGAAAACATATAACAATAGGTTCATACAAATATGGTTTGTTTATCTTAGATGCAATTACCTCTACACATAATGCAATGGCAGTATCCACAAAAGAGGCCACTTCTCTATGGCATAAGATATTTGGGAATCTAAGTTCAGGGTATTTACTAGAACTCAATAAATATCAAATTTCTTATCATATTACCTTTTGAACCTAGCTCCTTTCAAGCTAAGGTGCCTTTGGATTTAGTTCACATGGATTTGTGTGGTCCTATGTCTACTAGTTATGGAGGAAAAATATATTTTCAATTGTTTGTAGACGATCACTCACAGAAAATGTTGGTCTTCTTATTGTAGTTGAATTTTGAAGCATTTGACTATTTTTAGCAGTTCAAGAAGCTAGTTAAGAAATAATCAAGATGTTTCATAAAGACCATCCGTTCAGATCGAGAGGGGGAATACACATCAAAATAATTTTTCTCATTTTTGTAGAAAAATTAAATAAAAATACAGTTAACAACCTATTCTCCTCAGTCAAATGGTGTTGCTAAGAGAAGAAATCATTCCATTATGGAAATGGTTCTATGTATGCTTAAGGGTGCCAATATTGAGCACAGTTACTGGGCTGAAGTTGTAACAACTACAATATATATTATAAATAGGGCACCCACACGGGCTCTTGAAGGTATGACTCCTCAGGAAGCATGGACTAGAAGGAAACCATCCATGTCTCATCTATGAGTATTTGGGTGTAAGGCTTTTATGCATATACCTAAGGAGAAAAGAAATAAGTTAGATGAGAAGACACTACAATGTGTTTTTATTGGATATGATGAATTCTCAAAAGGTTATCGATTGATAGATCCATTCAACAAGAAAATGCATGTTAGTAGAGATGTAGTGTTTGATTAGGCTTTCACATCTAACACTGCATCAGTATACCTAGAATATGAGGAGCAACAATCATAGACTCCACATCAGAAAAAGCCTCCAAAATTGTATACAAGTACTATGAGAGATTCCAAACTCACTTCACCTCCAGATTTCACTCTCAATCATCCAAATACATGAAGCATGTCTTGACAAAGAATGAAAGAAGCATCTACTTTAGTTGATGATATTTGTGCAGATTTTCAAGAGATTTCTGTTGATAGAGATTTAGAAGTTGGAAATGATATGGAAATTGATGAGGAGATGGTTTACATGTCTTCATATGATGAAAATGAACCTTCTATAGTTGATGAAGCACTTATTCAGCCTCAATGGAAGGTAGCTATGGATGTTGAACATAAATCCCTCATTAAAAACAAAACATGGAAGTTGGTCGATTTGCCTAAAGGAAAGAAACCCATAGGCTGCAAATAGGTTTACAAAGTCAAATATAAGGCAGATGGTACCATAGATAAGCATAAGGCCCATCTTGTGGTGAAGGGCTATGCTCAAAAGGAAGGCCTTGATTATGAAACCTTTGCACCCACTACAAGGATGACCACCATTCGAATTCTTTGCACTATGGTAGCATAGTTCAGATGGAAATTACATCAAATGGATGTAAAAAGTGCCTTTCTAAATGGTGACTTAAAATAAAAGGTATACATGACTCAACCTCCAATATTTTCTAAGGAAGGCCATGAGCAACAAGTTTGCAAATTTGTCAAATCATTATACAGGCTAAAACAAGCCCCAAGAGCATGGTACATCAAAATAGATATTTACTGTTCCAAAATATCTATTGGTTAACCTAGATTAATACCTAAAATATATTAGGTCAGATATTTTAGGTTAGTTGTTTAATTATACTTCTCTACCCTAGGTTAGTAGTTAGCAACACGTCTCTCTCAACACATCTTGTTAGCGTGATTATTGCTAAGTCAATATTATTTGTAACCTATATTTGTAACCTATATAATACTTAGTATTTATAAGCTATGGTTACTAATGTTGAATATTGATTATTGCATTATTGAATTCCATTTTTTTGTGACTTATTCATCACATTGGCATCAAAGCCATTTATAAGCTATGGTTACTAATGTTGAATATTGATTATTGCATTATTGAATTCCATTTTTTTGTGACTTATTCATCACATTGGCATCAAAGCCAATTTTTTTGGCTTGCTTGAAGGATGAGCTAGTGATAATTGGTGCCACCAACCCACCTCAATAGGTGAGCTTGCTGGCAGGATCAGGCTTGGGGCGAGATCAGGTTCAACCCTAAATTGACCAAGGCATACTCGACCCTATGCCCACACTACTCATGAGAGAGGCGATTGATCTCCCTCATGAGCCTCTTGATCGATAGCACTTCGCTATTGACTAGGCTCCGCGATTGACCGCCTAGTAAGCCCCTTGATCGACAACACTCCCTTGTCGACTGGGCTCCACGATCGATGCCCAAGGAGGTAGGAGCCTTAGATCTCACTCACTAGACTTGGACCCATAGAGCCACATGGCCTCTATATCTTGGGAGAGTCGAGAGGGCAAGAGCACCCTCCCATCCCAACTAGATGCACACTGGGTAACCAATTTGGGATACGAGAGGGCAAGAGCACCCTATGATCCTCGAACACCTCAAGATCTGTGAGGGTAGGAGGTCCTTCGATCCCTGACACAACATGACTCTAATCTTTGACATGTGGTTATATTCAGATATATTTGTACTGCATGCACCCTGAGGCACCACTTAGACCATTGATCTAGTCTTCATGTATCTCGAGGCACCACCTGGACCGGACAACCTGACTCAGACCTAACACATGATGGACATCCATAGGGCAGATGCCTAACACAAGGGTGACACATGGCAGACTGACCGTGTGCCACCATACTTGACTAACTATGATGTGGTGACAACCAAAATGAGAGGGACTATGATTGCCCGTAGGCAGTCAACAAACTACGGGCTTGAAATCCCTTTTAAACAAGTATTTCTACTCTGCACGAGAAATGTGGGATAAATTGCGCAATTTTTTTTTGCTCACCTGCGAGAGGAGAGAAGGGAAATGGAATCACTTTCCCTTCCCTTCGTGTCGGGCCATGTAGCTCGACCGACACACAGTGTCGGGCTAAGGCTTTGGACGATGGGGAGTCCAGGGTTCGACTCCCACCGAGGCAATTTTTTTACCTTCAAATGTCACTTAGCGCCCGTAGCAAGATAAAAAGGTATTTTTTATTTATTTTTTAATTATTTTTTTAGTAAATTTTATTAATAATTTAATCATATTTGATTAAAAATCATTTTTTAAAGTGTTTTTTCTTCAAATGATTATATTATTGATTTAATTATGCTTCAAATTAATTAAAATTTAATGAGAGAAGAAAAAGGCTATATTTTTTTTGCAATATCCACCAAAATTGAATGCTTTTGTTTTCTCATAAAAATGAGATAAAACACATAAAAGATTATTTTTTTTGCAAATTAGAAAGCCTACAAGCCCTTAAAATCTTCTCACAACCTGTTACATTTGCAAAATCAAGGATTTCTTCAACAATTTTTTTTGCAATAAAATCCTCAAAAGTTCTATAGTTTTCTTCACACAATATTGGAGATAAAAATATATAGAAACTCAAAATTCTATTGCAAAACAAAGATATTTACAACATTTAGGAATCACATAGGTCATTTCCTTTACAACAAAATCCAAACTTTGCTTTTTTTTTCTCCTTCAAAAAGGAGATATACAACATAAAATTGTATTTTTTGTTGTAAACTTGAGAAATATTTTTGAACCTATTTGCTTGATCCTCATGCTTGAGTGTTGAAGACAAAAACCAAAGTCGTGTGTTGACTAGTCTGGAAGCCTTTCAAATGCGGGTCGTGTGTCGACTTGTCTTGAAAGGAGTGCTCAAATTTTTCAATTTTGTAAAAATTAAGGGGGGATAGAAGTCATATTAAGTGATTCTATTTTTTGCAAAATTGTAAAGAGAAAGGGGGGATATTTCAAAACAAGAAAGGTGCATTCTCGATTGTACTCGACACCTTTTCTTAAAAATTGACTATACTAGGTGCATTTTCGGTTGCATTTGACACCTAGAGTGATAATAATTTGGGTTTCTCTCTTGTTTTTATTATTGCACTAACAATCATGCTTTTTGTGTGCAATTAAACAATCAAATAAAACATTGAAGAAGCATTTCACAAAACCCAAACTTCACTCAAAATCGTGCTAAACCTTGCATAGGTTAAAACAAAGTCAATTTTTTTTTTGGTCCCCATCAAAGGTCAAAATCCAAACACCTTGATTAACTCTCTTTGTTTGGCTTAATTTCCTCAAAATTTCCATCCTTATTGAAGGGTGTTAAGGCAGGTGCCATTAAATATCCTAGAGAGCACAATCAAAAGTCTTTCAAAACCTACCCCTTTAATTTGCTCTATTTTGTTTGGCTTAAAATCCTCAAACTTTTCATCCCTTTTTAAGGGTGTTAAGGTAGGTGCCATTAAATATCTTAAAGAGCAAATTAAAATATTTCATATACTCTTTTGAGGGTATACTGCAAGATAAAGTCATCTTAGTCATATCAATTTGAAACCTTAACCATGGCCATGATCAACAAGTATCTCACTAAGAGCCAACTGCTCAAAGGTTCAAATTATTCTGCCTGGAAAACTAAGATGAAATCCATTTTAACTATAGAGGAGATGTGGGGAATAGTGGATGGCATTGATTCTAGACCCACATTAGCAGGAGCAGATCAGACAACTTATGATAAAAAGGATAAAAGACTTTCCTTATTGATCTTGCTAGCTATTACTGATGACATACAACCTCATATAAGTGAAGCTAAAAATGGTAAGGAGGCATGGAATGCCTTAGCAACCATTTTTGAAGGAAATAATCAATCAAAAATTCTTAACCTTCAAACACAACTTCATACTCTTCATATGAAATCTGGAGAGATAGTAGAGCTATTCCTCTGCAGAGTCATAGATATAAAAACAAAACTACAAGCCTTAGGAGAAAAAGTGGAAGACAATGTCTTGACCTCAATCATTTTAAGGGCTCTTCCAGACTCCTATAGAATGTTGATCACTTCACTACAAGTCTCTGGAAGGACAGTGACTTTTGTAGAGTTGGTAAATTTACTTCAAACTGAAGAAGCTAATCAACTCCAAAGAGATGAGGCATCCAACAATGCACTTTTCTCAAACAAGCAAAGTGGAAAGAAAAAGTGGAATCAACAGAAAGGATCTTCTTCTAACAAAGACAAGGGTAAAGGCAAAGAGATTCAAGAAGAAGAAGCAATATTGTAAAATTTGTGATAAAGACACTCATGAAACCAAAAGATGTTGGTTTAAGAACAAACCGCCCAATGAACAAGGACAAAATAAGGGCAAAGGTAAACCAAAGAACAAGAATAAACAACAACAGGGACACATTGCCACTGAAGATTCTAGTTCGGACTCTGAACAAGCACACAAAGTGCTCATGACACATACAAAATCCTCTCACAAGGATACTTTTTGGTACATATATTTAGGTGCTAGTAAACATATGACTGGTGATAAGTCCTGGTTTGAGACATTTGAGGCTCGAGAAGGTAGACCGGTAACCATTGTTGATGATCAGACTTATCAAGTTTAGGGAGAAGGAAGTGTTTCTATCTCCCTTCCATATGGAGAATGTAAGATTCAAAAAGTTCTTTATGTACCAGGATTGAAAAATAATCTCTTGTCAGTTCCACAAATCCTGGACAATAACATGAATGTCAATTTCAAAGTGGACAAAGAAAAGAAACGTTGCTTTATCACCCAGAAAGGAAAACAGATAGCAACAGAGTTCATACAAACATGGTTTGTTTATCTTAGATGCAATTACCTCTACACATACTGCAATGGCAGTAACCACAAAAGAGGCCACTTCTCTATGGCATAAGAGATTTGGGCATCTAAGTTCGGGGTATTTACTAGAACTCAGTAAATATCAAATGGTGAAAACTGCCTACTCTTTCATCTACTTGCCAAGGGAGGAAAGCAACATAGAGTACCTTTTGAACCTAGCTCCTTTCGAGCTAAGGTACCTTTGGAGTTAGTTCACATAGATTTGTGTGGTCCTATGTCTACTAGTTATGGAGGAAAAAGGTATTTTCAATTGTTTGTAGACGATCACTCACGAAAAATGTGGGTCTTCTTCTTGTAGTTGAATTTTGAAGCATTTGACTATTTTTAGCAGTTCAAGAAGCTAGTTGAGAAATAATCAAGATGTTTCATAAAGACCCTCCATTCAAATCGAGGGGGGAATACACATCAAAATAATTTTCCTCATTTTTGTAGAAACATGGGATAAAAATATAGTTAACAACAACCTATTCTCCTCAGTCAAATGGAGTTTCTGAGAGAAGAAATCGTTCCATTATGGAAATGGTTCGATGTATGCTTAAGGGAGCCAATATTGAGCATAGTTACTAGGCTGAAGTTGTAACAACTATAGTATATCTTCTAAATAGGGCACCCACACGGGCTCTTGAAGGTATGACTCCTCAGGAAGCATGGAGTGGAAGGAAACCCTCCATATCTCATCTATGAGTATTTGGGTGTAAGGCTTTTATGCATATACCTAAGGAGAAAAGAAAGAAGTTAGATGAGAAGACACTACAATGTGTTTTTCTTGGATATGATGAATTCTCAAAAGGCTATCGATTGATAGATCCATTCACCAAGAAAATACATGTTAGTAGAGATGTAGTGTTTGATGAGGCTTTCACATCTAACACTACATCAGTATACCTGGAAGATGAGGAGCAACATCCATAGACTCCACAACAGAAAAAGCCTCCAAAATGGTATACAAGTACTATGAGAGATTCCAAACTCACTTCACCTCCATATCTCACTCTCAATCATCCAAAGACATGAAGCATGTCTCGACAGAGAACGAAAGAAGCATCTACTTTAGTTGATGATATTTGTGCAGATTTTCAAGAGATTTTTATTGATAGAGATTTAGAAGTTGGAAATGATATGGAAATTGATGAGGAGAGGGTTTACATGTCTTCATATGATGAAAATGAACCTTCTATAGTTGATGAAGCACTTAGTCAGCCTCAATGGAAGGTAGCTATGGATGTTGAACATAAATCCCTCATTAAAAACAAAACATGGAAGTTGGTCAATTTGCCTAAAGGAAAGAAACCCATAGGCTGCAAATGGGTTTACAAAGTCAAATATAAGGCAGATGGTACCATAGATAAGCATAAGGCCCATCTTGTGGTGAAGGGCTATGCTCAAAAGGAAGGCCTTGATTATGAGGAAACCTTTGCACCCACTGCAAGGATGACCACCATTCGAGTTATTTGTGCTATGGTAGCATAGTTCGGATGGAAATTACATCAAATGGATGTAAAAAGTGCCTTTCTAAATGGTGACTTAAAAGAAGAGGTATACATGACTCAACCTCCAAGATTTTCTAAGGAAGGCCATGAGCAACAAGTTTGCAAATTGGTCAAATCATTATATGGGCTAAAACAAGCCCCAAGAGCATGGTACATCAAAATGGATAGTCACCTACTACAACACGGATTTAAGAGAAGTCCATCAGATGTAAATATCTATATCAAGAACACAGGTTATGAAATAGCGATTCTTGTACTGTATGTAGATGATCTGATCATCACTGGCAATTCAGAGAAATTGATTAACATCGTGAAAAATGACTTGAAAGAGTCATTTGATATGACAGATCTTGGACTTCTCCACTATTGTCTTGGCCTTGAGATAGAACAGAAGAAGAATCATCTTAGGGTGACTCAGAAAAAGTATGCCAAGACTTTAGTAGAAAAATATCGTATGATTGATTGTAAGCCCAAAGCAACACCGATGGAATCAGGGCTTTAGTTATCATGGTATGATGACTCACCATAGGTAGATGGCATGCTATATCGACATATGATTGGAAGCCTCATCTATTTGACCAATACTAGACCAGACATTACTTATGTTGTAAACTATCTTTCTCGGTTCATGTAGGAACCAAAGGTCTCTCATTGGAAAGAAACTAAGAGGTTTCTTCACTACATTCAGGGTAGTGTAGATTATGGTCTAGAGTATAAGAAGAATAACTCATTCTTCTTACAGAGTTATATTGACTCTGACTATGTTGGATCCCTAGATGACAAAAAATCAACATCAGGATATGTATTTCATCTTGGATCTGGTCCTGTCTCATGGCATAGTAAAAAGCAACAGGTGGTTGCTTTATCTTCAACTGAGGTAGAATATCGCACTGCACGTGGAGCTGTGTGTGAAGTGATATGGTTAAATCACATCTTGGCTACCATGGGCCTACCAAAGAAACTTCCTATTCACATGTTTTGTGACAACTCAGGTGTTTTGAACTTGGTCAAGAATCCAGTCCATCATGAACGCACAAAGCATATTGACACAGATTGTCATTTCATTCATGATGAAGTTCCTAAACATAGGATCAAGCTCCAATACATTCCCATTGATGAACAGGTTGTTGACATCTTCACAAAGGCACTTGGACGTGTCAAATTTGAGTTGTTTCGAAGTAGACTTTGTATATAAAAATAATGTAATAAAGGGGGGATGTTAGGGTAAAATAGGTAGTATATTGCATTATACTACATAGATTATTACATTTACTTTTTACTGCATAACCATGGAGATATTTATTGTTCCAAAATATCTATTGGTTAACCTAGATTAATACCTAAAATATACTAGGTCAGATATTTTAGGTTAGTTGTTTAATTATACTTCTCTACCCTAGGTTAGTAGTTAGCAACACGTCTCTCTCAACGCATCTTGTTAGCGTGATTATTGCTAAGTCAGTATTATTTGTAACATATATAATGCTTAGTATTTCTAATCTATGGTTACTAATGTTGAATATTGATTATTGCATTATTGAATTCCATTTTTGCATGAATTATTCATCACAGTCCTTCTCTAGTCATTTTGGTCAACACGTATAATTCGAGCGTCGACGTTGGTGAAGTGCCTAACTCAGTAAGACACCTACTGGAGTAAGGTTCCTACCTTATTAAGGTGCCTAACTCAGTAAGGAGCCTACTTCAGTAAGGCACATACTTCAGTAAGGTGCATGCTTTACCTTCTTTTGATTAAATGGGATCATGTCAGGTCCATGTAGGACCTTGACTAAGCAAAAAACAACAAAATTAGGGAAATAGCTACACACAACACACTTCACACATAGATTAGATAATACACATGATTTTATTAAATATATACATAATGCTTCATAAAATATAAAAATCATGATATAATGTTGCGCAAAAACCATTAGTTCATATACAAAAATATGAGCATTTTTGGTGCTCATCAATAGGCAATACACTAGAGGATCTGAAGAGAGAAATACTCTCCCCTCTAGAATTACAATTGGAAACACTCCTATTAGAGAAAAAGCAATAAAAAAAAGATACGTTAGCATAGTTTTGCATGAAATAAGGAGGGAAACACACAAGGAATGTATACCCAGAGAACAAATTCAGAGTATGTGCTATTTGACAATAGAATCATAAGACCTAACTATGCCCATAGCTACCAAATATTAATGAGGATGCCAAATTTGGTGAAGCTTATTTCATGGGTAATCAAAGAAATTGGCAGCAAACCCCTATGGGGAATATGCCAAGGGGGATACCACCCTATGGAGGAGGACCTTACATGCCATAAGGGTAGGCTACACCACCCAATATGGTATGGTGGGGACCACCACCATGGATGAATGCACCTTCAAGGGTTATGTTTCCCAACCAACACCCATGGACGTCGTACCAATAATTCAGGTAGTAGTGGAGAAACCATAAATCATGGAACTTGGCTCCACATAACTTAGTTCAAGATCCACCATAGCAAAGCCTTTTGGCTCTCCTTGTAGCGATACCTACACAACTACCAGCATAGTTGACAATCAATCCAAATAATAAGGTAAACCAGCCCACGTACCAACTGGACGGAGAGATGTATCCAATGTATAATATTAGTTGTAATCCAATTCATCTTAGATTAGGTACCCAGTTAGTATTAGAAGTTCCTCCCATGATACAAGAGGAGAAAAACATAGGAGAAACAACTCTTGTAGAAGAGGTTGAATAAGAACACATTTCTAAGAAAATAGAATCTCCTTTTCCCAAGAAGTTACAGAAGCAAAAAAAGCTAATACAACCTGAGTTTGATATATTTTCAAGCTTGAGAAACTTAACAATCACTATCTCACTTTTTCAAGCTATCAAAGATATTCCTATTTACACCAAAGCAATAAAGGAAATTTGTCTAAGAAGACCAAGATGAAATATGACCCAAACCATCAATGTAGTAAAGAGGTTGGAAAATCTGATGATGGGAAATATGTGCCACCCTAAATACATAGATCCATGCAGTCCAGTTTTGACTAAAAAAATGGTGGTCATTTTTTGACTAACACTTTGGTTAATTTGGATGCAGCAATAAACGTTATGCCAAAGGAAATTATGTAGAAGATAAGGCTCATATATTTGAAGCCCACCAAGGTAGTGCTATAGTTAGTTGACAGAGTGACTGTAGCAACAAAAGGGATGCTTGAAGACATTATCATGATGATGGATGCATGGAAGTACCTAAAATATTTCTTGGTTCTGCAGTCCAAATCTAGATTGGGTGGTTACCCACTCATCCTAGGGAGGCCATGGATAGAAATAGTTGATGCCTATATTAGCTACCGTGATGTACAAATAACCATTTCAAATGGTCAAAATGTTAAAAGGTTTATAATATCTCCCCCTACATAGTCTGTAGATACATTGGGAGACCCCATGTGGGACAACCAAGAGGATGGATCATTGTCAATACTCTATTCAATGATGGCACTAAAAGAATTAAAGGAGAAGCTAATGAAGATGTCATCATTATGGGATTCCTCCATGGAGAGTCCTTTCCCATTATTCTCGAATCAGCTTTGGTTGGCGCCCAAGATCACCACACCAGTAAAATCAAAATAGGGTCGGGTAGAACATTAAATTTTAGTAGTGGGTTGAAACCCACACAACTAATAGAATTAATAGAAGTCTTGACCAGACATCAACAAGCATTTTCCTAGGATTACTTAGACATGAAAGGAATCAGCCTAAAAATATACACCCATAGAATCTATCTTGAAGAGCAAGTGATTCCAATCAGACAACCACAAAGGAGGATGAACCCTGCCATGAAATAAATCATCAAAATAGATTTATAGAAGCTTTTTTTAGAAGAATTTATCTACCCTATATTTGATAGTAAATGGGTGTCACCACTAGTGGTGGTTCCCAAAAAAATGCTAAATGGTGGATCTGTGTTGACTATAGGTCGATAAATAAGGCAACCAAGAAAGATCATTTTTTGTTACCCTTCATTGATCAAGTCTTAGATACGCTACCAGGAAGAAAGTACTCCTCATTTATGGATGGGTTTAGCAGATATAACCATATCTAGATTGGATAGGAGGACCATGATAATATGACATTTACCTTCCCATGGGGACGTTCACCTACAGAAAACTTCCCTTCGGGTTGTTCAATGCACCAACCAACTTTTAGAGGGTGGTGTTGAGCATATTCTTGGACATGATGGGGGAAGCAGTAGAATTTTACATGGATAATTTCATAATTTATGATGAAAAATTTTATGAAGCGATGACTGATTTAGAATGAGTGCTCCAACGATGTGAAGAAAACAATTTTTCCCTCAACAATGAAAAACGCTTCATGATGATGCACAAAGGAATAATTCTAGGACACCACATTTCAGTAGAAGGGATGAAGGTGGATACAAATAAAATATAAATCATAAAGGACCTGGTTAGTCCTAATATGTAGAGGGATGTAAGGAGTTTTCTTAGTTCCACCAGATACTGGAGGTGATTCATCGTTGACTTCATAAAAATTGCTAAACCTCTACACACACTGCTCTCCAAGGACATGGAATTAATCTAGATAGAAGACTACGAAATATATTTTTAAATATTGAAATAAAAGTTGATTACTTCCCCAATCCTACGGGGCCCAAATTGGGCCATCCCTGTTCATATTTATTTCGATGCATCCAACAATGCAATTGGAGCGATCCTAGGATAGAAGGATGGCAAAGAATTCTATGTCATCTACTATGTTAGCAAGAATTTAGATGGAGTCAAGCCCAAATACATAGTGACAAAGAAGAAATTCCTCATGGTCTGATGCATGTCATTAATAGCATCATTTAATATTATTACTTGTCAAATCTAAGGTGGTTTCCAAGGCTATCTATGATAGAAGATTAGGGCAAATTATAGTTCAGACATTCAAACTACAAGCATTTATTTGGTGAAATAGACATTGATTTATCCTTTTTGTGTCATACTAAACCTAGTCTTTAGAATGGAAACTAAATTAACTTGCAAGAATTGAAAACTAATTCTAATTTCAAAAATTGAAATTAACTACAAATGTAGGAATTGAAAGTGCAAGAAGTAAGAGTCTAATTTACTTTTGCATAACATAATTTAAATTTCTTAAATCAAAACACACATGTTGAACACCTATCAGTGTCCTATTATAGAAGGTCATCAATATTTTATCATAGTAGCTGACAACATAATGGAAATGCAAGAACTTGTAAAGTTGCTAGAAATAAAGAAACAATTATAGTGTTGTAGATTACTTTAATTGTTGAAACATGTATCAAGGAATCACAAATTAATGAATCTATAAACTTTCAAACATCTATGCAATATAAAAAATCATTTTAAAAACTCATTCTTAAAAAGAGAAAATAAATCTTAAGGCTACAACAATGGTCAGTGTAAAACAAATAAAGAAATTGACAAATATTCACTTAAATTCTTCAGTAGCAAAGTTCAGAGGAAAACCTGTTAGTCAGTACTTCTTACATGCCTAGAAGTGGCCCTTGCTTCATTTTCCATAAGAAGTTATAAGATACCTTCTACTTACTGAATACTAACACACTTATGCATAACAACAGATGATAGAAAACTACACTTTATTTATTTGGAAAATAACATTACATACTCTATAGGATAATCTTACTGCACACTATTACACTTTGATATCTACTGCATATATCTAATATTTCCTAATAGATATACCAATATGGGATCTTCCTTATTTATATTTTCTTATTTATATTCTATGTGCCCAAAATATCCTATTTGCTATTTTACATTGATTTACCCAATATTCTGCAACTGACTTGGTCTATTCTAGGACAATGCAAGTTGCATCAGCAGGTGTTTGTCATTGAGATGCATCTTCTATGGTGGGCATGAGTTGGAAATGGTGAGAACTAGTCTTGCACACCTGTATCCACCTTATAATATCCTTTCCCTACCAATTTGGGTGCTAAATCATTTGTTTGACCAAAACTAGTTACTTTTCCCCCTTATTTTGGAGCATCTTTAGAATATCTAGTTGTGAAACAAATTTATGCTCAAAAATGACTAATTTAGCTGTATTTGTAACTATATAGGATGCCTATCCTATCCCTCGAGATATATCCAATCATTTTCACATGCCTTGGTTGACTAATTTCCTGCCCTGCCATTCATTGGCTACTAGCTGGAATTTATATGACAAATTACTACATTTTCCAGCTTTGTTGCATAGTTGTAAATAAATTGGTGCTCCTTGAAAATTCAAACTAATTAGCACATGGAAAAATATTCACATATCAATATGAAGGAGTACATCAATTTTCTACTAAAATTATACACTTCATTCACCAAGTAACCATGCTAAAATAGTGCAACAATGTTGCACAATTATCCCTGCTCTATTATACTCTATTGCTATCCAGTTACACCATGTGGAAATGCTTATAAATAGTTCAAATGTATTATTTAGTCCTTCTGAAATCATTCCATCCATTTACTCATGATTTACTTGACAACTTGAAGGTGCTCCTATAAAGTGATAGCTTACTAGTTTTTGTAAGGTTGTTTTATGCAGATTTCCAAATTTATGAGTCTTGGGAATTTAGCTCCAATGTGGATTTCAAACAAGTTTAAGGGCAGAAAAACATTCAAACACCATTTTTATGTTAATGGAAATAATCATACAACATTTGGCTAATTTATATGCATATTTTATTTGCTACTTAATCAACTAAAATAGTGCATAAAATGATGAAAACTATCAAAACATGGGTATAACATTCCTAACATAGAATCATGCAAAAAATTAACAAATAATATATTTTAATCAGCTATTTGGCAAATAATTTTTTCATGTTTGGTAATATGGTAGTTTTTTATATGTCAAACATAGTACAACAATGAGGTATTTTTGGGCCTCATCATCCCCCCCATCTTGAACTTATGCATGCCCTCATTCATCCTAGTAGGTCATAGTAATATGTAGGTTTTATCCTTGTGAACAACATAATTTGCCACCTGAGAAATGTTTGCAAATGTTTTTGACAAATGAAAAGGATGCTGCAATTTCTAAAATTGTTGCAATTTTCTGAAAAATGGTTCAAAATGTTGAAAAATCTAAAAGTACTACAATTTTTGAAAATGTGATGTTTTTTTTGGTAAGTTAATATTTTATTAAAAGGGGGAATTTGAAAGGCACCTCGACACCTTGTACAATAGTAGAACAGAAAGAAAAAAATTGAAGGAAAAAAAAGGAGGAACAAGAACAGAAATACACATAGCCAACAACACCAAAAAGAACAAAATCATAAAACCTTACAGAGGGAGAAACACAAAGATACAGGCATTCAGCCAGTAGGACCAAAAAGGACAAAATCGTCCTAGAAAAAGGAACATAAAAATAGGAAGAAAACAAATAACCATCCATTGAAGACCAGTAGGCACGCTCATAGGGGTACGTAAGTCTTCATTGGTGACACATCAACAACCTCCAGCATGGTATCCTTCACAACATCCTTTGAGGTTTCCTTTGGTATTTCCTTTAGGGCTTCAAGGTAGGCATCGTTCACAATCTCCACAACATCCTCATCCTTAGCATCACCCTTGGTGTTAGAATCTACAATAGACATGGCTAGAATAGCCTCAAAAGCATCACAGAAAAATAGAAGGTTGAGCGCTTGACATTGTTCCTTGAGCTTCAAGATTGCCTTCCTAATGGCCATGTGGGCAGTTTCCAGATGGTCAATTGTAATAGAGGTAGTAATGATAGTAAGCTTATGGAGGTATTTTTCAACAGTATTTGGGGAATTGGAGAGATCCTTCAAGGGCTTGATAGAAGTGGAAGGAGGGGTTTCAACAACTTCCTTATATTTGAGTCTCTGGGAATAGCGAACCGGCATTTTTTCCACCTTGACCTTTTTCTTAATGTTGGAAACAAAATGGGGTTTATCACTCCTATCCTTTCTCTTAGATCTAGAGGCTTTAGTGCTGGGGGTCGAGGAAGAATTTTCTTCATCAGAATCTAGGGCAAGGATATTTCCTTTGGGAAACTTCAGGAGAAGAAACCTATATAGGAGTTTAAAAAGTCCCTGGTGATAGGTAAATCCTTCTTCCTTTTTGGTATGAGTGGATATTATTGCATAATCTATGGACCAATAAAGTGCGGTAGGGGTATTCATAATTTTAACTTCACAAAAATGGTTAACAAAGGCTAAATGAAAGCAACAGAGCTGATATTTGGGATTATTAGTAGTTAAGTATTGCATGATGGTTTTGAGGATTTCCTTCCAAGGAGTAGACAGGTGGTGGTCATACAAACCTTTCTTATACATCTTGTGGATCACTGAATTATTCTTAAAATGAATTACCTCTACATCCCAGTTGTGTTTGTTTCTCCTAATCACCTTGCCATCTAGATTTTTCCCTGTCAGTTCTACTAACATCTCCATAGTGATTTGTAACTCCATGCCATGAATGGTGACAACACCATTTTCCCAAGTTATAGCAAAGGCCTTAGTCACCTCACTATCAACACCAGAGAACAAATCAAAAAATCTAATGAGCCTACCTTTGTCTTTCAGAATATATTTAGAAATGGGTTCCAATTCAAGAACTTTAGGTTCAATAAACATAGGTTTTTACTCCATGGTTATGAACAAATAAAAATGGAAAGGAGGAAACAGGGAAGGGCACGAAAATAATAAGAAAAGTAGCTTGGAAAAATGGGAATGGGTAAACAAAGCATGTAGAGGAAGATATAATTGGAAAATAGCAGTGCAACTCCTAAACTGGTAGGAAAACCAAAAAGGATGCCTCAAAAAAGGGAAAACCTGCCTGGAGGAAGGGGATTGGCTAACATTGGTAACAAGGAGGATTTTTGGGCTTCGAAAATTACAACAAATAATAGGGAATGTTGTGATCCTATAAAAATGTTGACTCTTGGGGATGCCAAAAAATGGAAAGGATTGGAAAGTTCACCAAAATAAAACTCAAAATAGAGCAGAAGGATAAATGGTAGTAGATGATTCTCAAAGAAGCCAAATAGCAAGTATCAAAATACAGGGGTAAAAATGATTAAAAATCATGTTGGGCTCTACATTGGGATTCCAAAAAGATTCGGTTATCAAAAAACAAGTGCAGTCTAGAATTAAAGGCAGCGGATAACCTAAAATTAAATCAGAGAGCCTCATGTGAGCATGTTCCAATGAAAAACAATGCAAGTGGTGTATATTTAGGGAATGAACCCAAAGTTTCATATGGGAAATGAAGCATTGAACAATAAATTAGAAAAGGAACTCAAGATTCTTCATGATTACCAATGTTTTGATCACGCATGATGAGATTAGTAACTTTAGGAGTAAGGTTGTCTATCCACGTTAGTAGACCTTGGGCATTCACTCCAAGATTAGCCAATATGTCAGTAACAAAATTGCCTTCTCTAAAAACATGTTGAACAATGGTATCATTCTGTTGGAGTAGGATTTGCTTGCTTTCTTCCATTATTGTTATAATCCTCCAACTACCAAATTTTGATGTTTTAAAATAATTGATTATGTTTAGGGAGTCTCCTTCCACAGTGATATTCCTTGGAATATTTTTGATAAATTGGAGGTCTCTCCATAAAGCCTTGGATTTAGTAGAATGGACAGAACACCCAAAGGTTTAGAGTAAGAAAAAATGGAATTGCCATGGTGGTCACGGAGAATTCCTATAGCTCCATCATTACTAGGATTTCCTTTCATGACTCCATAAAAGTTAAGCTTAACCCATATGATTGGAGGAGGATGCCACTTGATGTTGGTTCTAGAGGATGAAGGATTGACCGGTATTGAAGTATCTAAGTATATGTGACAAGATTTTAGGATATCTTCTTCGAAATGCGAGTAGGGAAAAGGATCAAAAGGGGCAATTAGGACATTTTCCTTAGCACAAAGGATAATATTATTTGTAATGAGATCAGCATCCAAGTTTTTATTATCAAAAACTCTTCTATTACATTCAATCCAAATTTTCCAAAGGTAGTGCTTTAAACAACATTTCCATAATCCTTTGAGCACATGATTCTTTAAAGGATTTGGAAATTGGAGGAATAGCTCAAAAATGGAGGGAGGGTAGGACCAAACTAGCTGGAATTTAAGTAAAAGGTTATTAATCACCCTTCTTGAAAAGGAACAAAATAGAAATAGGTGAGATGTAGATTCCCAATCTGAAAGGCACAGATAACATCTATTAGGAAGAATACTACCCATTTTTATTAGGTTTTACGTAGTAAGGATATAATCCTGAATGCAAAGCCAAGAAAAGGAGGCAATTTTGGGAATCAGGTGCTTGGTACAAACCAACTTGAACAGAATAGGAGTTTCAAGATTGTTGATAGAAAGCAAATAAGCTAATTTAACTAAAAATTCTCCAAAATCAGTAGGTTTCCAAATTGGGAGATCTATAGAATCTCTGGCTAGAATTTTGATTGAGGATAACTGAGCTTGCAAACATGAATTTTCAACCTCATAATTAGGAATATTGAGTCTTTTCTAGCTCGTGGTTTTTTTAGTAGAAGAAATGAAATTGGCCACCAATGGTCCAACTAGATGTTTGGTAATGTTGATTAACCTTTGAAACATTGGATTCTGGATGAGAGGCTGATCACCAAGCCACTTGTACTCCCAAAATAAAATGGACCTACCATTGCTAAATTGCCATATTAATCCCTTCTTTAAGAGTGAGCAGGCCTAAAAAATGAATTTCCAAAAAACTAACCTTGCAAAAGGAACCTCCCCAAGGAATTCAAAATTTTGAAGGTATTTCATCCTCATATAATTGACACAAGCAACATTTTCATTGGATATGAGTCATCGGGCTTGCTTAGAAAGGAGAGATAGGTTGAGGATGTGGATTCTTCTAAGCTCTAAACCTACCTAATCTTTGGGTTTGCAAAACTTATCCCATGAAACTAAATGAAATCTGTGTCTATTTTCCATGCCTGACCAAAGAAAATGTTTTTTTATTTTTTCTATTTTTTGGTAAACATTTACAGGAGCTTTGAACAAAGACAGGAAATAAACTATGATACTTTGGAGGTAGGCCATAGTGAGAGTAATTTTACCCACTTGAAACAAAATATTACCTCTCCATGTAGAAATATTTTTTTGTAGTATTTTAATAACATTATCCCATAAGATTTCTTTGGCATTTCCAAAAAAAAGGGTAGGCCCAGATAGAAAGAAGGAATATGGGCTATGGAAAAACCAAGGATATTGGCAATGGTGGTATGCCTCCTAATAGGAGTATTGAGGAAATATAATTTACTTTTCTAAAAATTTATCCTTTGTTTGGCAACTTCTTCATACAAGAGGAGAACACACTTGATGATTTTAGCTTCATTGACGGAAGCAAAGGTGGACAAAAGGGTGTCATCAAAAAATTGTTGGTGAGTGATGGGATTACATTGAGAGGTAACTTGAAGTCCAAAAATTAGACCTACATTGTTTCTATAAGGATTGATCTACCTAAAGCCTCAACAACAATAATGAAAACAAGGGGAGATAAAGGATCCCCTTGCCTTAAACCCTTGTTGCTTTGAAAGTATCTGGAATGAGATCCATTAATGAGGATAGAGAAACAGGCTGAGAAAATGCAACCTTTGATTAAATAAATCCAATCAGAATGAAAAAAAAAACTTGTTAAGGATGGCTAAAAGGAAATCCCAATTTAGTCTGTCATAGGCTTTGTTCATGTCAAGTTTAAGAAGTAGCTTTTTTGTTGGAAGATATGGAATGTATTACTTCATGAACGAAAATGATGCCATACAAGATGGATCTTCCTCCGACAGAGCTTCCATGACACTGATTTATGATTAAAGGCATCACTTCTCTCAGGCGTATAGTAATGGATTTTGTTAAGATTTTGTAAATAACATTACAGAGGCTGATTAGCCTAAATTCATTGAATATGTTGGCATTTGGATTTTTTGGTATAAGTAAAATAAAGGTGTAATTGAAGCCTCTAGGAATAAATTTAGAAATTTGGATTTATCTTATGTCTTTACACACGTCCTGACCAAATAAACCCCAAAATGCTTGAAATAATATTGGAGGGAAGCCATCAGGGCCAAGAGCTTTGTCAGGTTTCATTGAGAGAAAAGCATCTCTAATTTCCTTATCAGAAAGATCAAAAATAAGTCTCCTATTGATGTCATTAGAAATAAGATGAGGAATAAATTGAAGGAATAAATCCATGGCCATTTGAGAGTTGGGTCTCTATTCCTCCTGGAGTAAGTGTATGAAGTGGGATATTCCTTTAGATCTAATTTCCCTAATATCGTTGATGATCCTTCCATCCTGGAAGTGAATTTATTTGATCATGTTGTTGCTTTGGTGTCTCATGGTATAAATATGAAAGAAATTTGTATTGGAATATCCTTGTTTGAGCCATATGTCATGAGATTTCTGTCTCCAAAAGGTTTCCTCACATTGTAGGATATTGTGATATTGAGCTAATAAGTTCCTCTCTTCACTTCTCAACTCAGCAGAATAATATCCTCTTTCCTGAATTTATTTTTCAATTATGGCTAATCGGTTCTTGATATCCTCTTTATTTTGAAAGAGATTTCCAAAGATTTATTTATTCCATATTTTTATGTTTTCTTTGATAGTCTTGAGTTTTTGGGCTAAAACAAAAGGAGTTCCTTGAACATTAGATTGCCACCATTGACTCATCCTTTCTTTAAAATCATGATGTAGCATCCACATAGCTTCAAACCTAAAAGGAGTTTTGAAGATTTTGGGGTTGTTGGTATCTAGAAGGATAGGATCGTGGTCAATGTAGTGACCCCGGGATTCACACACCACTCTCTATTATGCTACTTTTAATGTATTAAAAACCCAAGATGAAATGGAAGACAATGAAAATCATATAACATGAAAATAACAAATATGGATCTCTTTATTCGTATTGAAACTCGATTACATGTCGGTCCCTCTTAGGGATACCCATTTCGATACAATAATGTTACAAATAGGTAAAGAGTGCCCCTTTCACGAATAGGTGGTGCACTTTCAAAAAGCTTCCCAGTTTCGCACATGGAAATGTATGAGGGCTTATAGATGCCTCCTTCTCCAGGTCTATTTCCTAGAGGGATCCCTTTTGCTCTCGTATGTTGCAGACTCTATCCGATGAACCTGTGGCCCTGTAAATAATGAAACAATAACACACGCTTAGATGTCTGAGAATACCTCCTAGGATGAGGTTGTTAGCAATGGATATAACAAATGAAAGTAAGTGTAAATTAGACTAATGCTATGAATGCGAATGAATGAAATGATTCTATGCTAATGATATGCTAAAATAATGAATCTAATGTCTAGAACCCTAAGCTAAGCCTATGGGCCACTGTCCAAGACAACGGTCGCTAAAGTGATTCTCATCCTCTTTGCTCCAAAGCTATGGATCAAAGCTTGTATCCGATGTTGAAATAATGGTTGCTATGCTCTCTAATATATTAGGGCTTCACCGTACACATGATATCCAAGGGAACTCTCCAAGTCTCAAAAGCTCTCCTCAATGACCAAGATCGATAAAAATATAGATGGATGATACCCTCTTCAAATATCGATAAAAAGGTGTATGGATGATGGATCCTTTATGCTCTTAGGCTTGCATATTTTATAGTGTGAAACCCTAGGTCTATGTACAAGCCCTAGGAATAAATTTCTCATGCATAGTGAGAGTTGGCATGAGAATATTTTTGTATTTTCTATGTTTGGAGGCCAATTAATTGAAATATAACTGCCAAATTGAGTCTCCTATGTGAACTGGTCATTAGCATGAGAAGATTTTATCATTTATTTATGTTTGGAAGCTAGTTAACTAAATTATAAATGCAAACTCAAGTCTCCTATGTGAAATGGTCATGAAAAGGAATGCAAAGTTACTCTCGCTCACCTTTATTGCATGTAGACTGCCACTTCCACCCGTGATTAGGCTTGTTTGTCGGTAAACTACTTTTAGGGTTTAGACGTTATCGTCTATAGTGACTAATATCTAGTCATCGTCATCTACAGTTGCTAAGGTCTGGCCACTCTAGGCTTGAGAGGCTAGGATTTGGCCACTCTTGGCTTGAGTGGCTAGGCTTGGATGGCTTGAAAAGGCCCCAAATGAGTGGTGAGAACCACTGTTGATGCTTGGAAATTCCAATATTATGTCATATGATATTATGAATATGTCTATGTGAGCAGATCCCCTAAGCATGACATGATTTAGGTGTCTATAGATGCCCATTTTTTTGATGCGTTGTGTGGAAAACATAATGATGAACAAAAATGTATACTGATCTGTTTTTAGGGTGTATGGTGATTAATGGTCTGATCAACGCTGGATGGGCCAATCATGCAAGATGGCGCACATCCATTGAATCATTGCCCCAACATTCAGAGGACTTAGCTCAATGGCTTGGGCATATTAAATTGCACTCATTCCTCAAACTCAATTGGGTAGCTTTAGCTACTACAATAGTTCCAACAGGTAGGAGATCTACAATTGAAGATGTCATGTCTGCTTACGTTATCAAAAAACAAGGGAACTTTGTGATTGTTGTATACAATGATTCATAGGATGAACACGATTTTGTTATGATCGAGTGATATTTTTTTTATTTTGATTATGATTATGTTAAAGTTTTGAACTACTTCCTCACACAATGGACTAGTGAAGAAATGACAATGAATGAAGCGATAAGTCGCTTGACCAATATGACTAATATGGTTCCTTTCTAGCATTTGTTGCTTTTAATGGGAAATCCCACATCCAAGTGTGATTCCAATTATTTATGATAATCATCTATCCCTATCCCGAGGAGCGGTCCAGCTATCAATAGCTTTCTTAGGGAGTTAGGATGAGTGATTCTATTTATGTTTGTATTGTATCACTTTGGCTTAATGTTTTTGGTATCATAGGGGAATTAGGATGATCCTTTCACACCCGTGGAGTAGTTCGACCATCTTGGTCTTCTTTAGGATTGAAGGGTGGCACATCGTAATTCCAAAATGAAATGCTTTTGCCCCAAGTGGCCTTATGGTAACCTGCTCATATCATCAAAATGCATGGAGTGTGAATTTTTGCAATCCCCAAGTGGATAGAGCACATAACTAGGTATGAGGCCTGCTTGAGTTTATGTTTTTATGTGATTTTTTTTATTATTTTGGTCATTAAGATGACTTCAATTCATCAAAATGTGTTTATTTAATGTTTTTGTCATCCCCCCATGGAAGGGTTTTTCTTGTTTTTATCTGTGGAGTAGGTCGCTATCATGTCTAGTGGCCTCTGAGTTTTTGCCTATACCCATTGTTGCCTTGAGAAGCCACGAAGTTTGAACCGTTGACGTTAGCAGAGGCCAAGGTATAATTTGAAAATATAAAAAATGTGTTTTTAGGGTTTTGACCAGTCACTTTCATTTGCTATCAACTCACTTTTCACAGCTTCGATGAGACAGAAAAATTTGTGATTTCTAAAGCTACCTGTATCGAAGACATGGCTGTACAGGGTGAAGCATCAGCTATTGGAGGAGCCGAAGCTTCTCGGGTATTTTATTTTTTTAAACCCTAACCTCTTTTCCTTTTTGGGTAAAATTGAACCTCACTAAGTAATTGGAAAAATGAACCTCACTAAACCTGTTGGTAACGAATGGAATCCGTAGTTAGGCTTAGTATAGGTTTTTAAGTGGTGGGTTGGTCCCCATTTTGTTATTTTTCAATTTTTTTGAATTTTATGGCCTAGGGTTCATGGGTTTTCCATGTTACCCTTCGGCCACTCGCTCAGAGCAGCAAAAATTTGGTCAATGTTGCTCAGAGCGGCTAAGTTTGAACCCCAACGGTTAGAAATTTTAGCATTAGGATTTCGCCATTGCTGTCTCCAGTGGACAGATTCTGGCTGTTGTAGGCAATAACAACTAATCTCCTTAGCCAATTTTGCACAACTTTTTTTGCTTTTTATTGGATTCTTGAGATAGTTTTTGATTTTTTTGAAACTTTTGAACTAATCTTTAGCCTGTATTACACTATAGTTATGTTTTTTATTTCTTTTGCTTTGCTTAGATCCTTACTGCTCAGGCTTGGGACCCGAGGCTCATGAGTGACCTCCTACCTCTTGTGAATGACATATATTGGAGGTGGCTTAAGGCTCACGGGCTCCAATATGTTACTAGACTACCTCACATTATGTCATACCTTGCTTACCTTACATATTTGGCCCATATTTGGGACCCTTGAACTAATACCTTCCACATCCCAATCAATGATATGATCAGATGTGTATAGGATCTTTCGGATCCCTTTTTATGGGGTGGCTATTGTTTCTTCGGCCACTAATGCTAAGGTGGTCATATTTATTCGGGTGTTTGGGAGGTATTCTAAGGATGCTCTCAAGGACAACAAGTCTATATGAGTTTCTATCATCCACTAGTACTGGGAGCATGTTTTTGTAGCAAAGCATGTGGTGCTATTGATGGTCATTAGTAATATCCTTATCCTATATTGATCAGGCTTGAGGTTCCCTTGGAACCTCCTTGTGATGGTTCAAGACCTGATAGACAACAAGGAGCCTATCATATATGCATGGGGTAGGTCTCTATTGGCTCAGTGTTATGATGAGCTATACCACATCCACCAAAGGGGTCATGTCAGCATCACCTGCAGTTGGCTTCTACAGATCTGGGGATGGGAGCATATTAGGGTAGATCACCTTAAGGAGCTTCTTGTTGAGATCACAGTTGTGGATAGGAGGATATAGTGCTATGGTGTTATATGGGCCAGAGAGAGTGAGAAGCGCAAGAGCCACACTTTTTTATGGGAGCTGACTCATTACACTAATACTTTCACTAGACTCTAGGATAGAGATGTCATATGGCACCTGTATCATGAGTGTCCTACTTGGGATGACCCTTACAACTTTACTTCTAGGACATGGTGTGAGCGATGGCTCATTTGCCACAAGGTTAACATTTGGGAGCACTTCTTCTACTCTCAGGTTTTTCGTTAGTACGGGTTGCAGTAGGATGTACCACTAGTACCATTTTTGTATAAGCACATCGAAGTAGAGAGAGACCTCCTTCCATGACAGGTTATAGAGCTGGTTGATGAGGATAATGCCCCAACTATTGATCCTGGAGTATCTAGTGGAGTTACAAAGGTATTTGCATGGTGGTGGGGCAACCTGATGTGGTATGGTGAGGGTAGTCTGGGTCAAGAGGATGATGGCAGAGATGGGGCAAATCCATCAGGGTGTAGGGTTCGCACTAGGACTACAACGTGGGGCTAGTAGGCAAAGCAAGTGGTAGCAGAGGAGAAGAAGGCTCCTAAGGATATGGAGGAGGAGATGGAGCCCGAGGAGAGAGATTATCCTCTCAAGGTATAGATACATGATGTGGAGACCAAGATCCAGTAGGCCAATATATAGGTACAACAACATGACACCATCATAGCTCAGAGGGATACTACTATAGCGCAGCTGTTAGACCAGATATAGGATTTTTAGGCTGCTATGGGAGGAGCTTCTCGGATGCAAGTTTTTATTCCCCCTCCTGCTCTTGAGGATCCTTCGAGGGTAGCTCTTGAGATAGAGATTCTTCATCTACAGGGATTGTTGGATGATAGTGATGTTCATATTACTGAGGATGTAACCCAGATTGTTGTTCTCTCAAGGTAGATCGGGAGGCTAGGAGCCATCCCTAGGGAGAGAGGAGCTACAGGTGGGTTACAGGTCAGTAGGAGCTCTATAGTAGGGTAGTCTTCCATTCGACCTGGTCATGGGACCCGAAATTGTACAGAGATACTAGTAGGGTCCAACTCGCACCATTCTCCCAAAGATCCGTCCACATGGGGTGGTGCTACAGGGGGTGCAGGCCCAATATTCGATTGATGATGCTCTTGGTTTTGATTTATTTTTGAGTTTGATTGACCTATATGACTATCGCCCATGGGTATTTTTGTACATCCATTGATTTGACACATAATTTTATTATATCTTTACGTTATGACTCTTTATGTGTATCATTTATTGCTCATTTTTTTGTTATTATTTTGTTTTTTGATGTGATGTGATGATGATATTATGATGATTTGATGTGTATGTTATATGATAGATGATATTGTAGATGCTTATATGGATGTGTAGGTTCTTATATGATTTGATGATGTGATGTGATGTATTTTGATGATGAATGATGAATTCATGATTGTATGCAAATGGATATTGCCTATGTGTTTTATGATGTGATGATGGATGATTAATGAATTGTGTTTGTGGATGCGATGTTATTGTTAAATGCATGTTTAATTTTGTTTTAATTGTATGCATCTAACTTATGTGATGGGATGGTATAAATGAACATGTATGCTCTAATAACTTAAAACATAAGTAATGCATATGATATTGACAATATTAATGGGTGATACCACAAAAAGTAAAAAAAATTGATCATGAATTTAAATAATCACTCTTATCATAAGAATTGATTACGTATTCATATATGAGATGTAATGGTGTGTAATGTATTTTCTTGATAAGTTTATGTAAATTAAAAGATATAATCATGGTAAACAATAATCATGAATTTAAATAATCACTCTTATCATAAGAATTGATTAAGTATTCATATATGAGATGTAATGGTGTGTAATGTATTTTCTTGATAAGTTTTTTTAAATTAAAATATATAAAGTAGTCAGTGGCCATCTATATACTATTTCTAATATATATGTAGTATTTGTCCTACTATGTTGATACCCCATAATTTATAGAATCTAATAAATAAAATGATGGTGTGAATTATGATATGATTTTTTGCTATGTAGGAATTTTTTGGGGCTTTTCGGAGATTCAAACTCTCTAGTTACCCTATCAACAACTGTCTATTGACCACTCTAGACTTTGAAAAAGGAAGGCTTTTACCATGGACCTGGTTTTTCATGATCTCTATGTGTGCAAGTGATTGTATATTTTGAGATAGAACTCAAGCATTTCCTTCGATGTCAGGCGGGATTCTTTCAGCCCATTACTAAGATCAGGGATCCTCAAGTGTTCATATCATCCTTATGTTGGACTTAGTTGGACTATACCACTAGGAAATATTGGGTTACCTAAGCTAGCTCATCCACATTCAAACATTGGTCTACACAAATGCATAAAGCAATTGTGATAGACATATCATCATGCGTAAGTATCTCTTCTTCTGGTTTTGTACAATGCTAAGAATTCCAGGGATTCATGCTTTATTCTTTTTTTTGGCTTCCTTTTCGCTTTGGATATTTTCTCATATGTAGTGATGAAAATCACTTTTTATTTTTTATTGATTTTTTCTTTGAGCGAGGATTTTGTAATGATGGTAATTTTTCTCATATGTAGTGATGAAAATCAATGTTTATTTTTTATTGATTTTTCTTTGAGCGAGGATTTTTGTAATTTTTGATTTGTGTATCGAATTATTGCTTTGAAATCTAGACTGTATACTTGGCATTTTGAATATGTACTTTGCTTTGGGATTTTGCTTATTTTGATTTAAGCAAGGGATTTGGATAGGGCAAAGCTTGTCATTTTGCCAATTCTCAGTACCTTTAAACCGGTTGCATAGGGGATAAGCAAGGAAAATCCTTTTCTCTTAAGGTAACCTTGACTGCTTTTGTAGCTTTTATCTTTTCCTTGTACCAGCTAGGATTTTAGTGTTTCAATTAGTGACGGGATATTGAATATCCAAGGCATTATCACAGATAGATCTTACCTTCTACTAATCAAAGTTTTTTACGACAAAAATTTATAAGATCACTAGGTGTGGTTGATTAACCGAAAAAACCTTAGTATATTATGTATAGCAACAAATAATGGTTGTGTTGAAAAACACAATTACACACATGTGTTAATGGAGGTACGAATTTGAATGATTTGTGTGACAAACTTTGGTATCACTTTTAAGGCTCTCATGACATATGCAATTGTAATGGTTTTGAAAATGCAATGCAATTATGTGGATGCAAGATATGAAATGCAATTGTTTTTGTATTTTTGATTTATATGTTGTTTTTGTATTTTTGTTTGATTTGACCAAAGGGCTTATTATACCTTTGGGGATTTTTTATTTTTGACCAAGTAGCATGAAGTACTCTTGGAGCTTTTTGATTTTGACCAAGTGGCATGAAGTACCCTTGGAGTGTTTTGATTGAAGTTGACCAAGCGGTTTGTACATCCTTGGATATTTTTGAATTGATTTTGACCAAGCAGCTTGAATGCCATTGGATCATTTTTATTGATTGGAGTTGACTAAGTGGTTTTAATACCCTTGGAGCATTTTTTATTTTATTTTGAAATTTTGTTTTTTTATGATTTTTTTTGTGTTTTTGACATATTTGAATATTTTTGTGTTTTATGACATATTTGAATTTTTTTGTGTTTTATGTGTAGAATGCCTTTAAGTGAATGATATTGAGAGGTTCAGGCTCCTCAAAACCATCTAATTATATAAGGTGATATGCTCCAAACCCAACTCTCTGTGAAATCATGTATGGGCATATCCAGTTTGCCATGAACGGTCTCACAGATGTGGTGGCAGATTCAAATTTTGCTGGTTTTCTTTGAGCACTAGATCTCCAACCTCGAATTCCCTTAAGTGGACTTTACTATTGTAATCTCATGCAAGGAAATCCTAGTAAACATTAAGATGCTCTAAATCATTGACTCAACATTCATCAATAAGCATCAACTGATCAAGGTGGCCTTGCCATGCGACATCATCGTCTATGAAGTCCTTTAATGCTATACGTAGAGTTGGAATTTCCAACTCTAGTGGCATGATGGCCTCAGTGCCATACACTAGTGAAAATGGTGTTGCCTCAGTGGGCATCTATACACCAGTCCTATATGCCCATAGTGCAAGAGGTAACTGCATGTGCCAGTCATTGGGATTGTCTTGCACCATCTTTCTCAAGATAGAAACTATTGTCTTGTTCGAGGCTTCTTCTTGTCTGTTTGCTTGCGGATAATAAGGCATTGAAAAAATGTGTTGAATATGGTATTTGTTCATTAAAGCACACACATTTTTGTTCTTGAAATATGGCCCATTATTCGATATTATCTTTGAAGGGACCCTAAAATGACTTATGATATTGTGGAGTATAAACTCCGCAATCCTTGGTCCAGTTGTTGATGTTAATGGGATCACTTCCACCCATTTAGTGAAGTATTCCATGGCCGTTATGATGAATGTGTATCGTACTGAGGATGGGGGTGAGATATTCCCAATAAATTCTAGTCCCCACTATGAGAATGGCCATGCTATCTGGATGGGTTGCAAGGCTTGCAATGGCAAGCGTGTTAAATTTGCATGATGATGGCACTTACTACATTTCTTGAAATACTCACAACAATCCTTTTCCATGGTGGGCCAATAGTAACCCATTATTAATATGTGCTTAAAAATGACCATACCACTGAAATGCACTCCACATGTGTCATCGTGAGCTTGCAAAATTGCCCAGGATGCTTCCTGAGGCTCAAGACAATGGAGTAATACTCCATAAAGCCACAAACCTTGAGGATGCTTTTGTAGAGGATTTCTCCTAGCAAGATGTATCTTGTTGCTTTCTATTTTAACGTTCACCTTTCAGTATGCGACAAACCTTGAGGTACTATTCCAAGCTTCAGGAAGTCCCACAATTGGGAAAGCCAATCCTGATAAGCCACGACTTCTATAGAAAATATGACTTGATTTTTTTGTATTTTTGAGCTGGTGAACACGAATTTAGGAACAAATCTATGGTGTATGGTTGCACCACACTAAATAGGTCCTTGGGATATCAAATACCCCCAAGGTGCCATTTGCAAGAAATCTTTGGATGCGAAGGACCAGTCTTGATTTGGCTCGATGTTGATCATGTTGACTGATTCTTGATTGTCAAAATCTTCACGATGTATTACTGAGTGTGAAAGCAATTTCAGCAGATGGATTGTTGGAAATTTGAGTTATTTTATGTTGTCATTGATGTCACATGGATCATTGATGTCACATTGAGTTTTGGTGGCAAAAGCACTTCATAGATAATCATCTATGATATTTTGGAGAGCATGGATATATACAGGGTTTTTATGAAAACCAAGGCAGGCAAAATAAAAGGTTTTATTTAAAACCATGGTGGGCTTATGTGGAAAGGGCTTTTCTTAAAAGCCAAGGTGGAATTTTGTTTCATTGAAAAAGGACCTCCGGTGATGAAGATATTAAAGTTTAAAGTTTAAGTTTAAATTAATGGAGGGCCGACCTATGTGCAATTAATGGAGGTTGGCATATATATATATATATATATATATGTAAAGGTTTCAATTTATTTTGGAAATGGGGCATATTATATATCATCGGAAATCTTATTTCGAGGGCTATTTGACTAACTTATTTAGAAGGAGAAATAAGGTGTGTGTAAAGAGATATTTCTGATTTTGCAAAGGGGTTCCAAAAGTGAAGTTTGCCTTGTTCTTTTTCAAGAGGATTAATTCTTTCATGAGGTGACAAGGTATGCAATATTGTGATTTATTTTATTTTATGGTATAAGTGGTTTTGGGAGTGAAAATGTTATGCAATGTTTTGATTTATTTTATTTTATGGTACAAGTGGTTTTAGGAGAGATAAGGAAGTTGTGCAATTAAAGGCCTTGGTGATGATTATTGAAAAGTGGAGTAATGTTGATTATTTTGTGATCTACTAACCCTTGTGAAGATTGGAAAAAGAATTTTGTGATTGTGGCAGATTTACAAAGAGGTTTTTTCATCTTCATAAAAGGTATGGGCACATTCTCCTATTGATTGTTTATGGTGGTTGATTTCTAAAATATCATTGGAGGGAAAAGGATTGTTTGTGGTTTCCTTTTCGAAAGTGGTTGGTTGAATGCTTCAAGGTTTTCTAAGTTGAGAGTTGTGTTTAAACCTTTGTTTTATAAGCATAGTTGTTGAAGCCCATTGGTTGTGAAAGAACTTGAGTTAGAAAAGAACATGAGTATCATTGTTATGTGAGATTTGTGGTTGAGCATTGTTGGAAACATTTGAGTTGGTTGATACATACTTGGACTAGGGTTGTGTGAGAGAGAGTTGTCCCTTGTGATGATTGGTTGAGTTGAGTTGATTGAGCCTAGTCAAGTGATGTGTGAAGTGATTTTTCAAGTTCTATAAAACAAACTATTCCATCATTCTATGTTGAGTTGAGATTGAGGTTAGAACATATTGAGTCTCTAACAATTCTCTTTATGGTTCTATAAGACTTGAGTTGAGTTGAGGTTGACTTTATAGAGTGAGATTAGAACATTGAGTCTCTAACATTCTCTTTCTTCTATGAGTTGAGTTGAGATTGATTTGGGTTGAGAGTGAGATTAGAACATATTGAGTCTCTAACAATTATCTTTATGCTTCTATGAAGTTAATTTGAGTTGAGATTGCCATTCATTGTTGAGTTCATTTTGAGTACTACTTGAGCATGATTGATTGAGCCTTTGAGAAGGCCTTTGGGATAGATTTGAGGAAAGTTTTGGGACAGATTTGAGGATAGTGTTTGGACAAGTTCTTAGTGAGATTTTTGGAGCATATTTGGGCAAGTTCTTGGTGAGCTTGCTAGAGTAGATTTGGGCAAGTTCTTGGTGAGCTTGCTAGAGCAGATTTGGGCAAGTTCTTGGTGAGCTTGCTAGCATAGATTTGAAAAGTTCTATGTGAGCTTGTTAAGTAGGTTCTATGTGAGCCTATTGAGTAGGTTCTTAGTGAGCCTATTGAAAGAGCTTTGGAGGTGACAGAGTATAGAGGATAGAGTCTCAGTGGATAGAGATCCAACAGCCAGCACAATTGAAGATAGATCTGAGTGAGGAGTCTTCAAGTGGAGAGAGGTCCACCAGTTAGTGTAGCAGAGAGACAGAGTCTTCTAGAAGATCACATAGCCATAGTAGAAGGGGAAAGAGTTCTCCTATGGAAGAGATCCATGAACTTGAGATTAGGGGATCAACATCTCCTTTGGATAGAGATCCATAAACATTGTAATTGGGAGTGATTCCCAAAGAGATTGATTGAGAAAGTTTTAGTAAAATATTTTCTCCGTGGAGTAGCCCACATTGGGTGAACCACGTAAATTGTGGTGTCTCTATTGTGTATGGTATTTTGTGCATTGCTTTGATTACTGCTATTGATACTACTATCTTTACACAACATAATATTGAATTGGAAGAAAAAGTAAAAAGTGGTCTTATATTGTTCACCCCCCTCTCAGTATAAGCTTGTGTTCTTCAATTGGTATCAGAGTGGGTTCCTTCCAAAAGACTAACAGCTTGAGGGTAGATTCTACTGGGTTACAAGATGGAAAAATGGTATATTGATAGTGGGTGCTCTAGTCATATGATTGGGTATAAGAATAAGTTCATTTCCTTAAAAGGGAACAACAACGGATCTATGAGATTTGGTGATAATGCTTCAACTAAAATCAAAGGGAGAGGAACTTTAAGTTTGGATGATGGAAAGACAACTACACAAGGTGTACTCTATGTTGAGGGTCTAAAACACAACCTACTAAGTGTAAGTCAGCTTTGTGATCGAGGGTACACAGTTACTTTTTCCTCTACAGGATGCAAAATCAGGGAAACAAAATCAGGAAAGCTTGTTGCAACTACAGAAAGAACAAATAACAATCTCTACATGTTCAGTGAAATAAAAAGGGAAAAATGTCTTTTATCTCAAGAAGAAGAGAGTTGGCTATGGCATAAAATGTTGTGTCACTTGAATTTTGATAACATAGTAAGGATAAGCAACAAACAAATTGTCAGAGATCTACCAAAGATAAAAAGACCTTCAAATACAATTTGTGCACAATGTCAGTATGGAAAGCAGACAAGATCAAGCTTCAAGGCAAAAGAATATTCCTCTTCCAAGGTATTAGAATTGATTCATACTGATTTATGTGGGCCCATGAGAACTAAAAGTCTACAAGGTGAAAGTTACTTCATGTTGTTCATAGATGATTATTCTAGAATGACTTGGGTTGTTTTTTTGAAAGAAAAATTAGAGGCATTTGAGCATTTCAAAGTATTCAAAGAAATGGTAGAAAATGAAACAAGAAAGAAGATCAAGTGTTTGCGATCAGATAGAGGAGGGGAATTCATATCTACAGAATTCATTGAGTTTTGTGCAGAACATGGAATCAAAAAAGAATATTCAGCAGCCAGGACTCCTCAGCAAAATGGAGTAGTAGAAAGAAAGAATAGAACTCTTGAGAATATGGCCAGAGCAATGCTAAATGAATCAAAAATTTTAGCTGGATTTTGGAAGGAAGCAATCAATACATCAGTCTATGTTATGAATAGAGCTCAAGTTAGAACAAAGCAACATAAGACTCCATATGAGTTTTGGAAAGGAAGACCTCCCATGGTGAACTACTTTAAGGTTTTTGGAAGTAAGTGTTATATCAAAAGAGAGGATAAGGACTTGGGCAAGTTTGATCCTAGATGTGATGAAGGTATTTTTCTTGGATACTCTACAAAAAGTAAGGCCTACAGATGCTACAATAAAAGAACACATACCATGGTGGAAAGCATAAATGTCAGAATTGATGAAAGAACAAGAATAAATGAGCCACCTCAAGAAGATATTCTTGAAGAAGAAGAAAGTTGTCAGGAGGAAATGGGTGAAGATTCAGATGAAGAAGATTTGCAAAATATATCTTCCAAAACTACATCAAGATATATTCAAAAAAATCATCCAGAAGATTTGATCATTGGTAGTCCTAATGTCAGACAGACAAGAAGAGGAATCATAGGCTCAACAGAACAAGCAGACGTTTCACTATTATCCAAGATAGAACCAAAGGATTTCAGAGAGGCAGAAAATGATGAATGTTGGATTAAGGCAATGAAGGAAGAACTAGATCAGATTGAAAAGAGTAAGACTTGGGAATTAGTTCCAAGACCAAAAGGAAAAAATGTGATTGGTACTAAATGGGTCTACAGGAACAAACTAAATGAAGATGGTCAAGTCATCAAAAACAAGGCAAGATTGGTGTGTAAAGGATATGCTCAAGTAGAAGGAATTGATTTTGATGAGACCTTTGCACCAGTTGCAATATTGGAAGCTATACGGATGTTTTTGGCACTTTCAAGCTATAGGAATTTTAAAGTATATCATATGGATGTCAAATCAGCTTTTTTGAATGGTCATTTAGAAGAAGAAGTTTACATTGAACAACCAGATGGGTTTAATCAAGAAGATAAGCCAGATTATGTGTGTAAATTGAAAAAGGCTCTCTATGGCTTAAAGCAAGCCCCTAGAGCATGGTATTCAATATTAGATAAATATCTTCGAGAGCAAGGTTTCAGAAGGGGAACAGTTGATAGCAATTTGTATATTAAAAATAAGGGAAATGATTTGATGATTGTGGAAGTTTATGTGGATGATATTATTTTTGGGGGTAGCAATGATAGAATGTGTCAAGAATTTACAAGAAATATGACTAATGAGTTTGAAATGTCTATGCTTGGTGAGTTAACCTTTTTCCTCGGATTACATATTTCACAATTAGAAAAAGGGATATTTCTTTCACAAACAAAGTATATAAAGGAGATGTTGAAGAAATTCAAAATGGAATATAGTAAGCTAGTTAGTACTCCAATGGTTACAAGGTGTAAATTAAGCAAATATGATGAATCTCCTGATGCAAATCAAACTCTATACAGATCTATGATTGGTAGCCTGTTATATGTTACAGCTACAAGACCAGATATAATACAGGCAGTTGGTTTAGTGGGAATATTTCAAGTAGCTCCAAAAGAATCTCATGTGACAACAGTGAAAAGAATTCTCAGATATCTCAAAGGAACAATGGAGTATGGTCTATTAAATTTACTCTCACAACCTATACAGATGCAGATTGGGCAAGAAATATTGATGATAGAAAAAGCACAAGTGGAGGAGCATTCTTTCTTGGTGATTGCCTAGTTTCTTGGCTAAGTAAAAAACAACCATCAGTGTCACTTTCCACAATAGAGGTAGAATATATTGCAGCAGCAACATGTTGTTCACAGGTATTATGGATGAAACAGACTCTCAAATATTTTAGCATAGAACATGATCATCCAATTCCTATTCTGTGTGATAATACTAGTGCTATAAGTATCTCGAAGAATCCAGTAATGCATGCCAGAACAAAGCACATTCCAATCAAGTATCACTTTTTAAGAGAACAAGTTACAGAGCAACAAGTAAGATTGGAATATGTTCCTACAAAAGATCAGATTGCAGACATCTTTACAAAACCATTACCAAGAGAAGCATTTGAGCGTTTGAGAGAACAACTGGGAGTAAAAGTACTCCCACCCCAAAATTAATCACCTCAAAAGAAAAGGGGGTGAGGGGGGCTAAGCTTAAGAGTTATATCTTTTAGCCCCATAGGTGTCCCTTTTGCCATTGATGTCAAAGGGGGAGAGATTTGAGTAAGGGGAGAGAGCATTGAGTTAGGGGGAGCAGAATCCAAAGAGAATATTGCGTTAGGGGGAGCAACCTCCATAGAGAGTATTGAGTCAGGGGGAGCAGCTTTGATTCTCAGAGATGGTTTTTACAATGATTGTGGTGTTTGCATTAGAGGTGTTGCCATCAATGACAAAGGGGGAGATTGTTGGAAATTTGAGTTATTTTATGTTGTCATTGATGTCACATGGATCATTGATGTCACATTGAGTTTTGGTGGAAAAAGCACTTCATAGATAATCATCTATGATATTTTGGAGAGCATGGATATATACAGGGTTTTTATGAAAACCAAGGCAAGCAAAATAAAAGGTTTTATTTAAAACCATGGTGGGCTTATGTGGAAAGGGCTTTTCTTAAAATCCAAGGTGGAATTTTGTTTCATTGAAAAAGGACCTCCGGTGATGAAGATATTAAAGTTTAAAGTTTAAGTTTAAATTAATGGAGGGCCGACCTATGTGCAATTAATGGAGGTTGGAAAAAAAATATATATATGTAAAGGTTTCAATTTATTTTGGAAAGGGGGCATATTATATATCGTCGGAAAGCTTATTTCGAGGGCTATTTGACTAACTTATTTAGAAGGAGAAATAAGGTGTGTGTAAAGAGATATTTCTGATTTTGCAAAGGGGTTCCAAAAGTGAAGTTTACCTTGTTCTTTTTCAAGAGGATTAATTCTTTCATGAGGTGACAAGGTATGCAATATTGTGATTTATTTTATTTTATGGTATAAGTGGTTTTGGGAGTGAAAAGGTTATGCAATTTTTTGATTTATTTTATTTTATGGTACAAGTGGTTTTAGGAGAGATAAGGAAGTTGTGCAATTAAAGGCCTTGGTGATGATTATTGAAAAGTGGAGTAATGTTGATTATTTTGTGATCTACTAACCCTTGTGAAGATTGGAAAAAGAATTTTGTGATTGTGGCAGATTTACAAAGAGGTTTTTTCATCTTCATAAAAGGTATGGGCACATTCTCCTATTGATTGTTTATGGTGGTTGATTTCTGAAATATCATTGGAGGGAAAATGATTGTTTGTGGTTTCCTTTTCGAAAGTGGTTGATTGAATGCTTCAAGGTTTTATAAGTTGAGAGTTGTGTTTAAACTTTGTTGTATAAGCATAGTTGTTGAAGCCCATTGGTTGTGAAAGAACTTGAGTTAGAAAAGAACATGAGTATCATTGTTATGTGAGATTTGTGGTTGAGCATTGTTGGAAACATTTGAGTTGGTTGATACATACTTGGACTAGGGTTGTGTGAGAGAGAGTTGTCCCTTGTGGTGATTGGTTGAGTTGAGTTGATTGAGCCTAGTCAAGTGATGTGTGAAGTGATTATTCAAGTTCTATGAAAACAAACTATTCCATCATTCTATGTTGAGTTGAGATTGAGGTTAGAACATATTGAGTCTCTAACAATTCTCTTTATGGTTCTATAAGACTTGAGTTGAGTTGAGGTTGACTTGAATTGAGTTGAGGTTGATTTGATTTAGAAGTGAGTTTAGAACATATTGAGTCTCTAAAAATTCTCTTTATGCTTCTATGAGTTGAGTTGAGATTTATTTGGGTTGAGAGTGAGATTAGAACATATTGAGTCTCTAACAATTCTCTTTATGCTTCTATGAAGTTAATTTGAGTTGAGATTGCCATTCATTGTTGAGTTCATTTTGAGTACTACTTGAGCATGATTGATTGAGCCTTTGAGAAGGCCTTTGGGATAGATTTGAGGATAGTTTTTGGAAAAGTTATTAGTGATATTTTTGGAGCATATTTGGGCAAGTTCTTGGTGAGCTTGCTAGAGCATATTTGGGCAAGTTCTTGGTGAGCTTGCTAGAGAAGATTTGGGCAAGTTCTTTGTGAGCTTGCTAGCATAGATTTGACAAGTTCTGTGTGAGCTTGTTAAGAAGGTTCTATGTGAGCCTATTAAGTAGGTTCTTAGTGAGCCTGTGTGTCTCTATTGTGTATGGTTTCTATGCATTTTTATTACTACTATTGATACTACTATATTTACACAACATAATATTGAATTAGAAGAAAAAGTAAAAAGTGGTCTTATACTGTTCACCCCCCTCTCAGTATAAGCTTGTGTTCTTCATGGATTCTAAGGGATTAAGGATACCAAAGAGACCATGGTGTCTATAAATCTATTTGACATATGATGGATTGCCTCAATGTCATACCATTCCAGGCGGTCTAGGTAGGTGTCAACAAGTTCCTTGTAAGTCTTCAGGAGTGGGCATCTGCATTGGAATAGTACTTTGACCTGGTTTACTATGAGAAAGGAGTCACCAAAGATATTCAATATTTTAATACCCATTTCTACAGCCTTTTGGAGTCCCAAGATCAATGCCTCATATTTTGTGTTGTTGTTTGTGCAAGGGAAGTCTAGTTTGAATGATAAGGGCAATGGAGTGCCCTATGGTGTGATAAAGACAATCCTTGCTTCACCCCCTTATTCACACTTTGAACCATAGAAGAACAATGACATATATATTTATTTCTTAGGTTCTTTGAGTTCTAATGGATATGATAATGCAAATACCACATCATCAAGAAATTCTATGGTGAGAGGCTTTTTGTCCTAAAGAGGTGCCTCTACTAATTGATCTGCTATGACTTGTCCCTTGATGGAATTTTGGCTTATGGAATCTAGATCAAATTTTTTCAATAGCATGATCCACTTTGTAGTACGTATATTGTGATATGTCTTGCTCATCATGTACTGCAAAGGATATTGTTTTGATATGACATAGGTCGTATGGCTCAACATGTTGTGTCGCAACTTTCGAGTTGCAAAGACCACTACTAAACACAAATTTTTGACATACGCATATCCTAGCTCATAACTCACCAAGGTGTGACTAATGTAATATATGGCTTGCTCTTTATCTTGTGCATTATTTTGGGCTAACATGGTTCCCAATGTGAAATCAGTAGCCAATATATACAGTAAAAATGGTATGTCTGGCCTTGGTGGAGCCAATACTGGTGGTGTTTCTAGATAAGTTTTGATCTCTACAAAGGCTTGATGGCATTCTTTGTCCCAATGAAAGGGAACATCCTTGCGTAGAAACTGATTCATAGGTCAGAATTTGTATGATAATTATGCGATGAATATTTTGATGGATGCTATCTTACCTTGTAGGCTCCTCAATTCCCTAATGTTGGTAGGGGCAGCCATTTCCAATATACCCTTTACCTTTACAGGATCTACTTCGATGCCTCTATTATATATGATGAATCCCAAAAGCTTGCCAGAAGGTATGCCAAATACACACTTCTTAGGATTCAATCGAACATTTGTTCTATGAGGTGATCAAATACTTGTCTAAGGACTTCGGCGTGCTCTTGCCACAACAGGAACTTGGCTAATAAGTCATCCATGTAATCCTCCAAGATATTATGCATATAGTCATGGAGTATGAATGTCATGGCCCGTTGATATGTGGCACCAACATTTTTGAGACTGAATGACATCACTTTGTAATTGAATGTTCCTCATGGAGTAATGAAAGCAATTTTATGTTGATCTTCAGGCTTAATCTGGATCTGGTTGTATCCAAAAAAACCATCCATTATGGAGGGCATCTCATGACCTACGGTTGCATCTACAAGATCATCTATGTTTGGCAATGAGAATGAATCCTTTGGTGTTGCCCTATTTAAATCTCTAAAGCCCATGCAGATACAGACTCTTCCGTTGGTTTTCTCCATGGGTACCATGTTTGACACCCACTCAGGGTAGTCTATAGGAATTATGAATACTACATCCAATAGTTTTTGCAATTCATTCTTCACCATCAAAGTGATGGTTGGATGCATTTTCCTCAGCTTTTGCTTGACCAGCTTCTTCATGGGATCTAATGAAAGGTTGTGAATGACTAACTTCGGATCTATCCCTGGCATTTCTTTGTAAGTCCAAGCAAAAATATTTGGCCTCTCTTTGAGGAGAGGAATTAGGATGGCTTGTTCCTCTGGAGATAGAATTTCTCTAAACTTGAATTTTCTTGGTTGGGTAGGATCATCGCTAATGTCTACCTTGAAAGTTTTTTCTATAGCCATATGTGACCCCTACTCTAGCTAATGAGGTGTGGGTATCAAATAAATATCATCAACATGATTTACAGGACCTACTGACTCAGGTTCCAAACCAACATGGAAAACATCATACGCACAACCTGAGGCAAAATGGAATGGCTGTAACATCTCTTCATTAGGGAAGAGGTCTTCAAGATCTATGGGAAAATTAGCACGATTCCAATCAATAGCCTCTATATCAAGATGTAATGATTTGGTAGGATCTACTGGATTATGAAGTGGAGTGATCAAATCAATGGAGATCATGTTTATGGATGGGATGAAATCTCCAGGACCACATGGGTGTAATATTATCTCAGGGATTTCCCTTCCATACTTATGATGAGGCTCTAAAAAAATGGGAATTTCTAGATCTAGCCCATGAGCAGGGTGGATAATAGGATCATTAGGCTCTAATAGCTCTTTGAATGTAGGTAGAGTGGGATTGACCATTTGGTGAATGGTAGCTAGGTCAATAGGTCTCCCCAAAAATCATAGATGAGGATATATAGCATGGAGTGTCACCTCTCTCTCTACTAGCTCATTGAATTGTCGCAAGTGGTGAGGTCCAAGATAAGCCATATCGGTCTCATCCTCAAAGTCATCATTACTTATCCAAAAATTGTTAGCATTGGTATGTGGTCCTAATACAAGGGGCTCATGTCTTGGCCCTAAGTAGGTCATATCTGTTTCATATTCATATTCTTCATCACTTATGAATAATCCATTTGCATTTGTCTCTTGCCCCAAAGTCAGGGGTTGATGGCTCAGGCCTAAGTATGCTCTTTCTATTGAGTCTTCTGATTCATAGTCACTTTCCTTTAATGTATACCCACTCTCATCATGGATGGACCATGTGAATATTTGTAAATAGCAAGGCCCTTGGTAGGCTAAGCCAAGTTGCACTTCATAATAACTTGCTTCATATCCATTCTCCTCATTCCACGAGTTTTACCCTTTTGGAGTGGAATCAATTGAGATGTTTGGATGATAAATTTTTGGTGGTGGTACATTTACCATGGCCACTTGTTTGTTGCTAAAATTTTCTATTCTTAGGGGTGATAAGGAATGAAATCGATGTCTTCTCCTAACCCTAAGCTTAATCTATCCAATGCTACTACAAGAGAGTCATCTCGACCTCCAATACAATAGCCTAAGCCAAACCTGTCAGAGGGAAGCTAATATTGTGGCTTGTATGGCCGCCTGCACCCCTGCTCATATATACCAAGGCCATAGCCATGCCAATGGCAACACTCAAATTAGATTAGAGCAAACTCAATATTAGAGAGGTAATGAACATTGAACATGAATAATTCATCACTATCCTCTTCTATGTCTATAGACTTATGGGTGCAGTCTAGGCCAACATAGAAAAAATTAGTTTGGTTGGGAGGGATTCCAAGTGGAACAATTGTTCCCATTGGTGGCCTCAAGTCCTTAGGTATTTCCATGTTTTGTGTAGACTCAATGATAGAAATAAAGGTAGTGTTTTACACAAGGTACTCCCCTATGCCTATGCTTTCCAAGTGTATTTATGCATACAACGTGGATGACCCTACGGATGATACTGGTGAAGCGAAGTGGTAATCACTATCTTCATCTTGATCTTGAAGATCTTCTTCTTCCATAGGACTTGGAATTTCAACAATGGCTATGGTTGGCACTTCATTGGGCATTTCTTCTTTGACTAAGGGCGCCTTTAGCATCTGATTTTCTTTTTGTTTTGATCTTGATGGTAATTTAGAAGCATTGACTATTTTGAGTGCACCAGGAGGTGTTGATGTGCATGGGTATTTTCTTGCCCTTTTGTATTCATTATCCATTTGTGTGGTTGGGGATAAATGTGCCATGTACAAGTGGTTATAAGGGATTACAAATTCTCCTAGAATGTCCACATTATAGACATATTTAAAAGGCTCTTCATCATCCAAAACCATATAGACTATGTTTTCATGCACATATTTGATACACTGGTGTAATATCGAAGGCACACACTTCATGGCCCTTATACAAGAATGCCCTAAGAGGATTTTGTATTGCATGGTTTCTTCCAAGACATGACACATCACAGGGATGGTCTTGTGCCCCACATTGATGGGTAGGACTATCATTCCCATAGTATTGCATAAAGCATCATTAAAAGCTCTCAATGTGTAAGCTCCTGGAACGATATTGGACTTGGGGATCTTGAGGTGCTCTATTTTTGTTGTTGTAATGATGTTTATTGATGAACCTGTATTGACCAAGATCCTATTGAAAGGTAAGTCATTGATTGTTACCACAATGTTTGTCGGAGGGTCTGGTAAGGCAACATGTACTATCTTAATCTCATAATCATAGAATTGAATTACAGGTTCTTGGCATTCCTGTACTTATCCCACAAATTTAGTGAATGCATTCACATATTATGATTGGAGCTCAATTGTCCTTAAAATTTCCATTAGAGTCTCCCTATGCTTTGGGGACTATTGTATGAGCTCATAGATGGATAACTTAGCTGGTGTCATCTATAGGTTTTGCTCCAATCTACTCTGGATAGTTACCATAGGTCATGTTGGTGGACTTGGAAGGTTGTCTTGCCTCTACCTAGGTGCGGTTGGGATGTTCATGGGAGCTACAAGAGGTTACATTTGACCATACCACCTAGTCCTTTTTGCTATGTTAACAATATCAACCATCCCAACACATCTGTGGGTAGGTATATCAGCTCGAACTTGATTGACTTGGGCCCCTTGCTCTCTAGGGGCCTCATCATTGGGAAATGGGTTTCTGTATATGCCCATGTCTTTATTATTGGGAGCTAGTGGGTTGTCAACTTTGAGTTCTTCTACCTCAATCATGTTTTGCACTTGATGCTTAAAACCAATGCAAGCCTCAATATCATACCTCGGTATCCTATGATAAGTGCAAAATTGATCTTCACTATATCCTTTTGTCTTAGGATGGTTGGGATCTATAAGAGGTATATCAAGAAATCTTATCCTCCTGCCCTCGCTCAACTAATTAAATATTGATTGCATTGATTTTGTTAGAGACATGAAATAGCGAGGTGACTTGCATTCTTTGTTTTGCACCTGATTGTTCCTTTGGTCGTAATTGGTTGGTGAGGGATGTTCTTGATAGTTTTGGGGTTGTTGTGCACCCCCATCCTTAGGTGTAGCCAATATGACTTGATTGACTGGAGTAGCATTTTCCTGCTTATGCTTGTACTTGTCATTCTTACCATTCTTGTTCTACTCCTTTTTGTTTCGGTGTTTAATGGTTTCCTCATCTACTTTTATTTCTTCGATGAGCTTGGCCTATGTCAAAGCTTCCTCAAACGAAGGATACTACTGAAGTTGTAGCAAGAGGGAGATGTATTTAGAGCAACTCTTTATGAACATGTGAATGATCTCTTCTATGGGAATTAAGAATGATAATTTTGCCATGAATTTTCTCCATATATTCCCATAATCCACTACTAGTTCATCATCATACTGTTTCAAGTTGGCTAGGTCTGAAAGGTTCACCTTATTCTTAGCACCAAAGGAGAAACTCTTTAAGAATGTGTTTACTAGTTGTTCAAATTTGGTTATTCTATGCTTAGGTAGTTGGTTGAACCATTGAGTGACAACACCTAAAAATGTCATTATAAATGTTCTTAGCATGAGTTTTCTCCATATATTCCCATAATCCACTACTAGTTCATCATCATACTGTTTCAAGTTGGCCAGGTCTGAAAGGTTCACCTTCTTCTTAGCACCAAAGGAGAAACTCTTTAAGAATGTGTTTACTAGTTGTTCAAATTTGGTTATTCTATGCTTAGGTAGTTGGTTGAACCATTGAGTGACAACACCTAAAAATGTCATTATAAATGTTCTTAGCATGAGTTTTCTCCATATATTCCCATAATCCACTACTAGTTCATCATCATACTGTCTCAAGTTGGCCAGGTCTGAAAGGTTCACCTTCTTCTTAGCACCAAATGAGAAACTATTTAAGAATGTGTTTACTAGTTGTTCAAATTTGGTTATTCTATGCTTAGGTAGTTGGTTGAACCATTGAGTGACAACACCTAAAAATGTCATTATAAATGTTCTTAGCATGAGTGTGTCATTGTCTTCAAGATGAAAATAGGTGTTGATAAAATTGGTTACATGTTTTTGTGCATCCTCTTAACATTTAAATTTTTCTAACCTAGGTATCTCAAAATGCTTAGGATATGGAGGGTTAGGGATTGATGGGCACAATGGTTGGTTGTGTATTTTGCTCAACGTTGATGAGTTCCCAGTTCCCTCTTATTTCTCAAAGGCTTTCATATTTTTAGCAAGCTCTTGAAATGCCTTTGATGCACATATTTACTCCTCTTGTAAGCCCACTTGTAGTGGCAATGTAGGTAAATATCTATTCAAATTTCCAAACGAACAATTTCAACAAAATATTTAAAATTCTAATTTTACTATGTTCAACTCTATGTATTCCTCTATCCGTCCTACGAGGGGACTCAGGATTGTGATCCTGGTTTGTTATGTTTTCCCTCTCTCCACTAGTTGGATTTTGTTTGTGGTTTTGTGGGGGATTTCGTTGTGGGATATCTTGTCTAGTGTGCATCTCCTTAGGCGAGTCAGTGCATCTAGTTCTTTGGTGGTCACCACCATTTATCTATAAATTGTTAAGATCTAGTCGCTTAGCTTGCTCTCTTAAGCATTGCTTATGTTGGCGTAAGAGTCTTTCTCTTTGTTTATCCTATTCGAGAGCTTCCACTAGCTCTCGCTCCTTATGTAATGCATTTTATAACCACCTCATTTGGTTAGTTTGCATTGTTATAGAAGACTCATGTTTATCTAACTCTATTCTTGTTGTCTTGACTGACAAATTCCTCAAGGAGGTTTTAGATGTAATGTGACTTGTTCAGTGTACTATTGAGTATCCCTACGATAAGACTCCATGCATCTACTACAAGGTCACTCTGAGGTACCCCCAAACTAAGAGATGTGTTTAGAAGTCATAGTTCATGAGCTTCTAGATATAGAGTTCTTAGTAGCTATAGTTCTTTGAGTTGGTCATGTAGGAAACCAGTCCAACTCATCTAGCTATCTTGTTTTCCATGGCTGGTTCCATGGGGTGCCATTCACTCCTATGAGGTTATAGTATATGGGAATATTTCCTTTTGTGTGAAGGGTTTCTTCTATCTGATTCCCATGACTAGACGTAGCTCTAGTTTCCTGCCCTTCAGTGGGTAGACCTGTTTCATATGTTTCTTGTGAATCTTGAGGTGTTGCAATTCTTGCTTGCCTTCTTGATGAAGAGGACTTTGTGGTAACATGTTTTCTCCATGTGGATGGATATGTAGTAGTTTTGTAATCCCTATGTGAAGAATGCATTTTAGAACCTTCTTTATATCCATGTGAAGAGGAGGCCCTTGAAGCTTCCTCACATCTTTGAGATGTTTCTGTGTGTTTAGAGGATGCCCTTGAGGTATCCTCATGTCTCCTTGATGAGGACGGTTGTGAAGCCTCTTTTTGTCTACGTGACTTTGTTTCATGATGTGGTTCCCTACTTGGGGTTTCTTGAGGAGATCCCCCAAGGGTTGAGTTATCACCCCTTTGGATCATGTAGCTACGTCTTACGGTCTTACGGGTAGGTCATTCAATGTTACTACAACTCTTCCTATGGGTATGAGTTGCTTTAGTCTCTCCCTCGATATCAGACCGAGGGTGTTTAATTATTGTTTTGACCATGTTGTTTATGAATTGATATTTTGAGTTGCAATTTAGGAATAGCCACACAATATCAAACAAATATTTATCTTGATTATCGATTTAAGTGTGCCCTAAATTGTTTGGTGTGTTTTAATGTGTTGTTATTTTGATTTCTTGCTCTTATTTTTGGATTAAGAATGAGAAGACTCATCCATAGTGACAATCAAGTACACCCGTGCCAAACATGTTTTTCTCAAATAAGCTAGGGTACACTGCTGAAGACCCAATGGGGGGTTTGCCTAGCTTTTCCACTCTGAACCAATGATTGTTCCAATAGTGGGAGACAGTTTGAGAACAAGTAACTTAGTGTCACTATAATTAAGTTTCTCAATCCATTTCTAGGAAGCTCTAGGGGGGCAAACCAGTGGAAGGAGATGAATTCCAATGTCATCGGACTAAATTGAGGGTTGGTGATGAAATCCAACTCCCCAATTTTTAAATGAGGTGTGCATGTGTGGTGTTCATTTTAATCTTGCATAACATAAAGTGCATCATATATCAACAATGAGTTTTTCCTATATGCCTAAGTGCAAAAATATGTTTCAATATTCAGAAAGATGCATGAACTACTATGATTTGTATGAGCACACTTTATTTCTTGTAGTTATGACCTCTAGCAAGACCTCAAAGCAATAAAACAACATGCAATGTCTAACACATTGGATTCTAGGGTGAACTTTTCAGGCATAAGCTGATGTTCCTAGCAATGCCTAGTAGAAGATCTAAGATATGAAAAATGCTTAATTATTTCTCCTTTATTATTTCAATTTCCAAACATAAATGTGCTTTAAGTTCTCTATTTTAGACACACAAAAGTAGACAGAAAGCTATAAAATATCAGATAAGCTATACCAACCTCTGATCTAGCTCAGAGAGTCAGTGTTTTGACCTCTATTGCATCCCAATTATGGATGTCGTTGACCAGAGTGGTTGATTATTGGTCACTGTAGCTCAGAGTGGCTAAAGATATTTTGGCCATTGTAGCTTAGAACAACTAATTTTTGGCCACTGTAGCTCAGAGCGGCTAGACCTACACATAAAAATAAGTTAGTATTCCAATAGCAAATGAAAAATTAGTGGAGGTCCCACCATGATCGCCATCTGTAGTGACCTCGGTACATACACATCGCTCTCTTTTACGCTACTTGCAATGTATTAAAAACCCAAGATGAAATGGAAGACAATGAAAAGCATATAACATGAAAATAACAAATATGGATATATTTATTCATATTGAAACCCGGTTACATGTCGGTCCCTCTTAGGGATACCCATTTTGATACAATAAGGTTACAAATAGGCAAAGAGTTTCCCTTTCGTGAAGATGTGGTGCACTTTCAAAAAGCTTCTTGATTCCACACATAGAAATGTATGAGGGCTTACAGATGCCTCCTTCTCTAGGTCTATTTCCTAGAGGGATCCCTTTTGCTCTCGTATGTTGCAAACTCCATCTGATGAACCTATGGCCCAACAAAAAATGAAACAACAACGCACGATTAGATGTATGAGAATACCTCCATGGATGAGGTTGTTAGAAATGGATATAACAAATGAAAGCAAGTGCAAATTAGACTAATTCTATGAATGCGAACGAATGAAATGATGCTATGCTAATGATATGCTAAAATAATGAATCTAATGTCTAAAACCCTAAGCTAAGCCTGAGAGCCATTGTCCAAGATAATGGTCGCTAAAGTGATTCTCATCCTCTTTGCTCCAAAGCTATGGATCAAAGCTTGTATCCAATTTTGAAATAATGGTTGCGATGATCTATAATCTATTAGGGATTCACTATACACATGATCTCCAAGGAAACTCTCCAAGTCTCGAAAGATCTTCTCAATGACCAATATTGATAAAAATATAGATGGATGATACCATCTTCAAAGATCGATAAAAATGTGTATGGATGATGGATCCTTGGTGCTCTTAGGCTTGCTCCTTTTATAGTGTGAAACCCTAGGTCTATGTCCAATCTCTAGGAATGAATTTCTCATGCGTAGTGAGAGTTAGCATGAGAATATTTTTGTCTTTTATATATTTGGAAGCCAGTTAATTGAAATATAACTACCAATTTGAGTCTCCTATGCGAACTGGTTGTTAGCATGAGAAGCTTTTGTCCTTTGTTTATGTTTGGAAGCTAGTTAACTAAAGTCTAAATGCAAACTCAAGTATCCTATGTGAAATGGTCATGAAAATGAATGCAAAGTTACTTCTGCTCACCTTTATTGCATGTAGACTGCCACTTTTGCCCATGATTATGCCTGTTTGTTAGCAAACTACTTTTAGGGTTTAGCCATTGTCATCTATAGTGACTAAGATCTAGTCGTTGTTATCTATAGTGGATAAGGTATGGCCACTCTAGGCTTGAGAGAATAGGATTTGGTCGCTCTTGGCTTGAGTGGATAGGCTTTGATGGCTTGAAAATGCCCCAAATACGTGGTGAGAACCACTTTTGATGCTTGGAAAGTCCAAGATTATGTCATTTGATCTTATGAATGTGTCTATGTGAGTAGCTCCCCTAATCATGATATGATTTAGGTGTCTATAGTCAGTCCTAATTTTGAGAAGATATTGCAGATTTGCATCACCCCAAATGGCAAAAGCTTCCTGATAAAATAAAACCCTATCAAGTTTGACTTGAATTAGCTAAGACCCACACCTTCGATTTGACCAGGTAAATTGATTGCCTTTCAAATTAACATCCATCAGATTTTTATTGTTAATAAACTCCTAAAAATTCTCCATACTTTTGGAGAAATAACCAACCCCACTTTTCTTGTTAGAAGGAAACAAAGGAGTATTGAAATATCCCACGAGGATCCATGGGAGATTAGGAAAATCACTTCTGGTGGAAGATAAGATATCCCACATGCGAGATCTCCCATATATGGAATTGGATGCATAAATATTTATGAGAACCCAAGGTGAATTATTATCTTTGTCAAAAAAGAGGATACTCATTATCTCATCATTGGAATGGATAAGTTTACCTTCTATAATGCTTTGGTTCCATAATCATAGTAATCCTCTTGAAGCACCTTTGGCATTACAAGCAATAAATTCACAACTCTTCCAAATATGATTACAAATATTTTTAACATGAGGCTTAGAAGCCTTAGTTTCTTGAATCATAAAAATGGTGGGTCTAATTTCCTTCCTTAATGATTTAGCTATCCTATGTTTAGCTAGACCATTAAGGTCTCTCACATTCCATGAGAGGATCTTCATTTTGAATATTTGGAGATTTGTTTGCCTCCCTTTCCATTTGGTTGGGGAGATTTGGTGCACTTTTATTCTTCCTTGGAAAGGTTGATGCCAACATAGAATAGAGTTTTTTGTACTCCATTAGCGATATCTTCATTTACACCCTACTTCCATTGATCGTAATTAGAAGGTCTTCCATGCTTTTTCTCAGCCCCACAATCAATGGGAGATTTCTTCTGGATTCTAGTCATTTTTGGACTAAAATTATTAGCAGATATTTTTTGAACCACAAGACTATTTGGTTCAAAAAAGGAGGAGGGAATGGAAACCTCATCAGTTAAGGGCTGGTCTTCATTGAAAGCAGTTGGGGATGAGGGATTATCATTCAAGGGTGCATAGGATGGTTCTTGCTAGACTTCAATTGGGTTCACCAAAGAATTTAACTCAGGATTAGGATTAATATTCTCATCAACAAAAATCTCAGGATCTAAATCTTAAAGAACTTAAAATTTATTAAGAAGAGTAAAGAGACTAACCTCATTTGGAGTAGCCGAAGAAGAAACCTATTTCCCTTTATCATTTGGAGATTTGCTAAAATAATATTTACCTCTTTTGTCCTTAATCTTTTTATCCTTGACGGCCCTAAAGATGACACCTTTGGAGGGAGGAAATCTTCTTTTGTCCAGTTTGAAAGGTGTTTGAAATTCCTTTCCTTTGAAAATGGCTTGAGCATCCTTATTAGGCTCAACAATAGTTGTTTGTTTTTTGAAATAGGGGAATTGGACATGAAGATGACCTTGATACTGACATTCAATACAAAAAGAAGGTTTGTTCTCATACTCAATAGCTTGCTTGTGGAAAAAGGTCCCATGTTCCATCTCAATGAAGGTAGGAAGAGCCTAGTCTAGATTATACTCAATAGCTTGCTTGCAGAAAAAGGTCCCATGTTGACATAAAAACGAGTAGCATACATTCTTGATCCGGACATAGTGACCCTATCGATAAGGAGAAGATCTCCAATAGTTGAGGCAATGGATTTAATGACGCATTCCCTCTAAATATGCCAAGAATATTTGGAATTCTATCCCAGATAGGAGAAAATTTGATACTTTGAGTGTCTGGGTCAAAATCAGGAGTCCACTTCATCAGAAAGACACTTATGGACCCAAGGAACCATGGTACACCAGATAAAATAAAATTGGCATCTTCCTTGGTATTAAGGCAAATACCAAAAAAAGCATTAGTGAGGCCAAAAATTTCCAAGGACCCTTAAAATTTCCATATGGTAAAGGCCCAATGCCTAATAGTGTCAATATTGGGGTTTCCTCCAACCACTTTTCCAACTAGAGAAAATGATTCTTCTACTAAGAATTTTTCTGCCACACTAATAGTAATCTTAACTCTATTTCCATAAACTTCAAAATGTAGGAGTGAAGGGTCAACAAAGGAAGAATAAAAGCACAAAACATTCACAAAGGAAGGTTTAGGGTCAGAGGGAATGTCGTCCCCCCAAAAATAATTGACCTTGTTAGACAAAGGATTAGCAATGCTCGTCTTAGAAGAATGAAAGGAAGGGGCAAACTCAGGAACTATGAAGCCAGTCGAGTGAGAATTTCCATTTGCACAACCACCTCGACCGTCGCTAGCTTAAATAGGATAGGAAAGGGTTGCAAAATCAGAAGCACAAGTGCTCAGGGCTTTGACATTATCCTTGGAACAAGAAGGATTAGATGAAATAGAAGTGGTGTTGATAACTCCATCCCACCCATAGAAAGGGGTTTTGATAGTAGCCTCAAAAGCAGCATCACCAAGCAGAAGAGAACTAGTCACAAAACCTTCCTCCCACATTTTAGTGGTTTGAGCATAGTCCTTACTGCATTCAAAAATTTGAAAAGCAGAGGAAAAGGATTTTCCAGTATACTCAGAAGTGATAGAGCCCAACAAAGCTTCCTCTTGCCTTCTAGAATTTTGATTAAAATCCTTCCTACCTTCAAAAATTTGAAATCCAGAGGACCCACTACCATAGTTGTAATAACCAACTATTTGACTAGAATCTAATAGCAAGCCAAGAGGATTGATATAATTACTATTGAAAATGTGATGTTAAAAACATAAAATTAAGGACTTTTTAAAAAGTGTTGAATAGGTCACATTACTTGCTACCTGAGAAATTTTTCCTTGATGCACTACACCAAGCATTTTGCAATTTAAGCACATGTATTTCACTTTTCTACAACCTTGCAATTTTTTCAATTTTTATAGTTCCTGCAATTTTCCTTTTCTTCCCTTTTTTTATTCTGCTCTTTGTTTTTTCTTGGATTTTTTTTTTCAATTTTTTTATTTTTTTATTTTCAACTTGCAACTTTTTGACTTTTGCACTTTCATCCTTCAATATTGCAATTTTTGCAATTCCTGCAGTTTTGACTCTTTTTCTACCCTTCTGCAAGTTTTAGTGCTGCAAGGTACCTCTTAAAGGCTTGGTATCATGTGATTTATCTTGTAATAGCCTTAGTGTATTTTCCTAATGGAACCATATTTGGCATATGCACTACTACTGGTGGAATTTTCCATCTTGACAACATTTCAACCTAGATACCTATTTCTACTATTTGCACCTTTGAAATAAAATTGATAAAATTTTTATTTTGAAATGCTTGAAAAATGTACTTACTTGTGGTAGAGCTTTAGGAAACTCAATATCTAATGTGCCCTACTATTCTGCAACATTTTCAAGAACTTTTGGCATAATTTGTCTTGTTTTGAAGCTTGCTTTGGAATGAGATTGTTGTTTCGAAGATGCTTCAGAATGAGACTGTCTATCCGAAGATGTGTAAAAAAATGTCGAAAAGGCCTCGTATGTAAAAGTTAGCTACAGATTTTGTTGTGGGCCCATCTCTAGGGTGTGTAAGTCTTTCATAACATAAAAAATCCTTGCTCTATATTTTTATTTAGATGTTGTTTTTCATTTTGTATGTTGTTTTATTGCAGCAGTAGCAAAACAAAATCTTCAGGTGCATTTTCCAGATTATCCTCTTCATATTTATGAAGAATTTGTGGGATATCTACTTGTAGTTCTTCTTCTAAAACCTACCCTGCTAATTCAAATAGAATTGTTGTCGTGTCTATCCCAAAATCAAGTTTTTATATAGTTTTGAAGTTTCCATGAAACTAAGGGAAGAAGGGGGTGTTTCTTGACATTTTGAACAATATGTTCCATTTTTTGTTTTTAAATTCCCAATATTGTATGAATAGTTTATACCGAATACCGATTATATTACACTAGATGCTAAATGCTTACTATGACTAAATGCAAGAAACACATACCTTACTGTCTTAAAAATTTATCATGCACCTTACAAGCTCCTTTCGATGATTGTTAGCATGCTATATGAAAACACAAACATAACACATGTGCAATGTGATATTTGTACAATGGTATAACAAAATTGGGTGGATCAAATCAAGGCAATGCATACCAAAAAACCGATTTTTATGCAAGCCAACTCAGTAGTGCCTCAAGGAGATTTTCACTACTAAATTATTCATTTTTTCATCATTTTTTCTCTTTTTTCATTTTTTTCACTAGAAGAGGCTATTATTTCTGGTTTTCAACCAACTTCTATCCTCTCTTTTTTTTCATGGGCTTCAATGAGATAGAATGTATCTCATGAGGTTTTAATGAGAGAGAATTTCTCTCATTATTATTTGGATAAGAACAATACTTATTTTACAAAAAACATGTCAATTTATGTATGAAAACAACAATTTTATCTGCTAAAAGCTGCAACAATGATGCAACCTTCCTTTCTGTAAGAAGCTTCTTATGTCATCATTACCTCCATATTGCTAGAAATGACTTATTGACCTCATTATTTATTCTCTCTACTAAAATTAATGCATATCCTCATGTATATTCATTTTGTGGAACATGCCTTATGCTATAATTTTTTTCTTTTCCTTTTTTTCTCTTTTTCTTTCATTTTTTTATCTTCTCTCTTTTTTTTCTTTTTTTTTTTAAGATTCAAATATATGATCATTTGGAATATTTTTCAGAAGAGGAAGCCTCTTCTATCTTATGCAAATGTAACTGTGTGAAATATCAAGCAAATTCTACCTTTGTTAGTGGTTTATGGTACACCTATAAAAGATATCCATTCACCACTAATGTCCTCGTTAAATCATCAACCGAAGAAAGTTGAACAGCTTCATTCTCAAACTCCTCTGGTTCATCCTTGCTAATTTTAATGTGATTATCATGCCACATTTTCCATTTTTTTGAGTGAACTCTACTTGGTGAAGTGCTTCCAACCAAATTTCATTAAATGCATTCAATTTCAAAATCTATTTTTTCTATACCTGCAACAACCCAATGCCAACTGCTAAATATGCATAAAGTGTTATTAAAGCATTAGGATGTTGGATCAATATATCAAAAAAATTTGCTTCCTGGTTTTTAGTAAACTAACTATTGTTGCTCAAAGGTTGATTTGGTTGCATTTTAGTTTATTTTTTACGAGGATGTTTTGAATTGGTTCTTGGAGAATGATACATTAATAAATTAAGAGAGCAATGATATGGTGGAAAAGAATGGAAAATTTGTGTATGTTTACCGAAAATAATTCTTGAAGGAGTTAAATTTGATAAAAGATGAGAAAATATGATGCCATCCATATGGTAAATGAAGAAAACTATTTTATATTGGAATGGATGAAAATTTTTTAGAATTACGTTTTTCATAAATCCATAGTAATTGCTTAACAGTAATTGGTTCATCTTTAAAATATAAATTTTGAATATTTTCATCAAAAACAGACTTCTTGGATGAATCCAACTCTTCTACATTATCCTTTACAATAATGGAGGCCAGATTTGAAATGTTCTTTTCATTTTTATTATATGTTCTAAGAAACTGTGGGCTTCCTAGACAATCATACTTAGATGGAGTAAGTTTTCTTGCAATCAAGTCAACTAATTTTCCACCTTTTTGTATGGTTTGAGGATATACTTTTTTCTTGGTTTTCTAAAACACATTTATTGAACAATATTATTAATGATTGGTACATATTTAATAGCTTGAATTAAAGGGATTTTAACAGTTAAATTTTCTAATTCCTTTATCAAATCTGAATGTGAAGATGTTATTTTTATATCTCAAACTATTCAAAATATGATACTTTCTTTGATGAGTTATCATGTGGAAGGTCTTATTTTTCTTTTTGATATTTTAGTGTGGATTTGTTTTCATGATCATTATTTTTAAATCCTCTTTATATACTGATAAGTTGAATAGGTTCAAGAAATGGTTTACATGAATACAACTGAGTTTTATCACAATCACTAACATTCATTATGGCTGCATTTTCTAATTTAGTCATAGAGACAGGGGTTACCTGTTTAACCATGTTGAGATTGACCACAGGTTGAGTTGAAAACAAAGGTTGTTTTACTTTTTGTTGTGTCCCTAAGAGAAATTATAGGTATGAGTAGGAAACAAGTTTAATTTATATTTTTGATAATTTTGTTGCCCTTTGTACAGTTTTTATTATTGTACCCATTAATATTGTTGAGCAAGGTGTAGCGACAATATTGTTATTGTTGTCAACACACTCATATGGATAGGTTGATGCAGTGGAAAATTGTTCGGAGGTTGTTCAAAGTATGTATAGTGATGTTCAATGCTTATGAGGATGTTTTTGATGTTCGGGTGAAGTTGTTACAAGTTGTTCATGCAAATTTGCAAAAGTTGAAAAAATCATCAAGAAGTTGTCAAAAAATTGCAAAAGTCATCACGAGCACAGTTGGATAAGATGGATCAATTTGGAACATGCCAACATGTTAGGAAATAGTCCAAAATAGCATTGGAGGTGTCATCACAATTTTTGGATTGATCGGTGACGTTTTCGGTATCTTGGCGGATGATTTGGCAAGTGGTTGTACAGGTCGAAAAAGGGCAGTTTTTTCAGAAGCACTACGAGAAAACCGAGAAGAATTTGATAGAAAAATTCAAACTGGAGGTGGTAATTATCTTCAAGAACATGTGTTCCAAATTTCCACCAAAACAGAGAAACGAGGCGAATGTTACAAGCGTTGCAAGACTGTCACAAAAATTCTCTTTTTGGAAAAAGTGTGTCAACAATAGTTTTCATGGAGGTGGTACAGATGAACCGTAAGGATTTATGCAGAGATATTCATAATGGATGTATTCAACATTTCAAATATTCTACTTTTCAAATTTTAGAGAAAACAAAGTTACGAGGTGAGAGTTATGATTGTTGCAAAAATGGTATAGGTCACTTTTATGTCAATTTGTTCCACTTGTGCAAAATCCTTTAGTTGGTCGTTTCGACCTTGCAGAGTCACCAGAGTTTCGGTTTCAATGTTGTTACACCTTCAAGGCATCAAATAGAGCATATTTCATTTTTGGTTTGAGGTGTCACGTGGCTTCGAAGTAAGAGAACGAGTAAGGTGTCAATTCTTTGCATGTGACGTGTTTGACGAAATGCCTTCTCAAAATTAAAAAAAGGAAGTTATATTGTTTTAAGAAGCTTCATTAAAGAAAATCTTTTTAAAATTGAAAAGGGAAAAAGAATGCAAGTGTGTGATTTTTAAGTGACAAGGGATTTTATTGAAAAGTGGGGACTTTATTTTGTGAAGAGAGAAGTGTGTGTGGAGAAAAATAAAGAGTGAAAATCCATGATTTTTGGAGAGTGGTGAAAAATATCACTTCAGTATTTTGGGCATAACTTTCTCATATGATATCCATTTTGGTTGAAATTTTGAGAGGCACTCTTAGAAAAAGTTTTGCACAATACCCAGAAAGCGTTTAGCAATTGGCAGAATGACCTAAGAGAAAAATCAGTTTTATTTTGCAAGAAGAGAAGATTCAAATTCTGAGTAATGCAGAGAGAGGGATGTTATATTGGGTGAAATAGAAAGTTTTAGATTTTGATCTTACAGACCATAGAGGGTTCTGGTTTTAGTGAAGACATTCATATATGTCATTTTATTATCAATATCAAAATCAAGTGGGTGCTTGGTAGAGGGGTTGGTGCTCATTTCTGTTGGTGCAGATAAATCAGGGGTTGGTGCTCCTTCCAGTGGGTGTTGGTAAATTGATTGTAAATTTGGTGCTTTGCAAAGGCTAGATTTGGATGGGAGTCCAAACAATCATTTTTTAGGATGTAGCCAAATCGATGAACCTCGGTACATCTTGTGTTGTGTGATGTTCTCTTGTTATACTTACTTTATTTGGTTTTATGTTTTCATTGTTTTGGCTTTGAGTGTTGAAGATTTAAGTTTTAAAGAGCTACACTGATTCACCCCCCCTCTTAGTGTCATTATGAGACTAACAATTGGTATCAGAGCAAGGTTCCTGAATAGGCTTAACCAGTTAGGGTGATCTTGGAAGTGACACAATGGCAGGTGGTGAAGGCTTCTCATCAAAAAAAGCACCATTGTTTGATAGAACTAATTACGCATTTTGGAGACTCAGGATGCAGACATATCTTTGTGCTTTGGGATATGACATTTGGGATTCAGTAGATAGTGGATACACAATACCCACCACTTCTCCAACCGATTATGTTGGTAAGAAACTATTTGAGAATGACTCAAAAGCAAAGAATGCTATCATGTGTGGATTAGTGGACAACGAACTGGTAAAGATTATGGGTTGTAAAATGGCAAAGGAAATATGGGACAAATTGAAGAGCATTCATGAAGGAGACGTTAAGATCAAGGAGGCCAAGTTACAAACACATCGAGCTCAGTTCAAAGTATTAAATATGAATGATGATGAGAATATAGAGGCATATATGCTGAGAGTTAATGAAGTCATTAATGCGATTAGAGGACTCGGTGAGGAAATCAAAGATTTTGTCATCGTGAAAAAAGTATTAAGATCCCTTCCCCAAAGATTTGATTCTAAAGTTTCAGCTATAGAAGAAGCTAAAGATCTAAATTCTTTTAGTATGGATGAGATGCATGGTTCTTTGATTGCATATGAGATGAGAATAGGAAAATCTAAACCCATAGATAGAGAAGTTGCTTTTAAAGCCCATAAAAATATGAAAGCAAAACAAGAATCCGAGGAAGAAGAGACATCAGATGAAATGGAAGCAAACTTTGTTCAAAAACTAAAAATGGGAAAAGGAAAATATAGAGGAAAGTTACCGTTTAAATGTTTCAACTGTGGAGGCGTTGGGAATTTTGTAGCTAAATGTCCACTTAATGAGAAGAATAGAAGTGATGAAGGATCGCACGAAGAAAGAAGTGACTAGAAGAAAAAAACAAATTTAGAAAAGGCAACTTCAAGAAGAAAAGTTTCATCTCCAAGAATTTCAGTTCATCAGAAGATAGCTCCAGTGAGGATTCTGAAAAGGAAACAGGTGAAGCTCTTTTCATGGCACTCAAAGAAGAAAAACCAGAAAAAGAATAGGAATGTGATGAAGAAGAAATTGACACAGAAGTGAATTTGGAAGAGGAACTAATTGCAGCTCTAGATGAATTGAAGATAGAAAGAAAAAAGAATAAGAAAATTTCAAGAAAGCTTGAGGATGCAAATGAAATCATAACAAATTTGAAAGTACAAATAGAAGAATCCAAGAAAATATTCGAAGATCTCGAAGTGCAAATAACCATGAAAATAGATTATTGCAACAAGCTAGAAGAAGAGATTGTTGGTTTAAGAATGCAACTAGAAGAGATGAATCAGAAAATTAGTTGTTACCACAAATGCAAAGAAAGTTCTATGAATCTGGATAAGATCATAAATAACCAAAAGACTACAGGCATCAAATTTGGTTTGGGTTTTGATGAAGGAGAATCATCAAATGGATCAAAGGCCATAAATGAAGAATCCACAAAGAATGAAGATAAGAAACAGGTTGATCAAGCAAAAACGGATCATGCAAAGGAAAGCAATAATGCAAGGCACGAAAGGAGAATTGACAATGATGGCTTCACCAATGTCACACATCAAAGAAGAAGAAGATTTATGGCTCCTACGACAACATGGCAAAGACCACCACCCAGGTTCAATCATATCTTTTTTGGTTACTGTTTTAAATGCAATGGTTATGGACATAAGATCTCAGATTGCAAGTATAATGTAGGACCAAGGAATTTTACCAATAGAAATGTTTTTTCACCTTTGATGGATTATGCAATAGAATGTTATAACTGTCATAATTTTGGGCATATTGCAAGAAATTATCGAAGTACATTTGCATAAAATCAATTTCAGGGAAGAAAATTTCAGCCAAATGGAATAAGACAAAATAGAAAATTTCTTGAAAAACATGCACAAGATACTGAAAAAGAAAAGCCAAAACAAGAGCCCAAAATTGTAATCAAACCTGAGTGGAAAGAAAAAGAGCAACCTAAGGAAAAAAAGGAATCCTTGATCGTAAAAATAGTATTTAAAGTGCAGAATAAATCCACACCATGGATACTTGATAGTGGATACTTCAGTCATGTGATAGGTGACAAACAAAAATTTGAGAAGTTGTAGCAATATGAAGGTGGTTCAGTAAAGTTTGGAAATAATTATGAAGGTATTTTTATTGGCTATTCGTCAAAAATCAAAGCTTACAAATGCTACAACAAGAGGCTAAGGAAAATTGTGGATAGCGCCGATGTTAAAGTTGATGAAGGAAGGGAACGAGTAATTAGATATGAATAGAACTACCCAATTTATGAAGAGGTCATTGAAGGAGATGAGAAAAAAGAAATGGAAAAGAAACCAAAAATTGACTCAGAGGATTCAAACGGTGATTCAGAAGTGGAAGAAAACAAGAAATTCAAAACAGGTAGTTGGTAGAAAGATCATCCTAGAGAGCAAATAATTGGAGACCCCATAGTTGGTGTTCAGAAAAGAAGAATATTAGTAAGTAACTACTCTTTATTATCTAGCATTGAGCCCAAAAATGTTGCTGACGCAAGCAAATATGAAAGTTGGGTAAAGGCAATAAATGAAAAATTAGATCAGATAAAAAAAAACAAGACTTGGGAGTTAGTACCAAGACCCACAAATAAAAATATAATCGATACTAAATGGGTCTTTCGAAACAAATTGAATGAAGACAGACAAGTAGTTAGGAACAAAGCAAGATTGGTATGCAAAGGCTATGCACAAGTTGAAGGTATTGACTTTGAGGAAACCTTTGCACCTATGGCCAGACTAGAGGCAATTAGAATGTTTCTGGCTTTAGCAGTTTACAAGAATTTCAAAGTTTATCAAATGGATGTGAAATCAACATTTTTGAATGGGAAACTTGAAGAAGAGGTTTATATTGAGCAGCCAGATGGTTTCCATCTTGGTGATGATCCCAACTTGGTTTTCAAGTTGAAGAAAGCATTATATGGCTTAAAATAGGCACCTCGAGCATGGTATGCAAGGCTAGACAATTATCTTACTCAACAAGGGTTCAAGAAAGGTATGGTGGATAGTAATTTGTATGTCAAAACAAAAAATGGTCATCATATTGTTCTTGTTGTATACGTAGATGATATCATATTTGGCAGCAGCAAAGATGATTTGTGTAAAGATTTAGCAAATAAGATGCAGAAAGAATTTGAAATGTCAATGATTGGTGAACTTTCGTATTTCCTCGAATTGCAAGTTAATCAAAAGGAGAAGGGCATATTTATTTCTCAAATTAAATATGTGAAAGAGATGTTGAAAAAGTTCACAATGGAGGATTGTAAGCTAGTTAGCACTCCCATGATGATAGGTTGCAAGTTGAGCAAGGATGACAAATCTCCACATGTTGATCAAACTATGTATAGATCTATGATTGGGAGCTTACTGTACTTGACAGCTACCAGACTAGATATTTTGTAGGTAGTATGCATGGTAGCACGATTTCAGGCTAGTCCCAAGGAGACTCATGTGACAGCAGTGAAGAGGATTCTTTGGTACCTCAAGGGTACTATGGAGTATGGGTTATGGTATCCAAAAGGTAAGGACTTCACCCTTATTGCGTATTCAGATGCAGATTGGGCAGGATGTGTAGATGACAGGAAGAGTACCAATGGAGGTGCATTCTATCTTGGAGACAGGAAGAAACATGAGTCAGTCTCCTTATCCACAATAGAAGTAGAATACATTACAGTGACAACATGTTGTATGCAAGTGTTATGGATGAAACAAACTCTGAAGGATCTTGGCATTAATTTTAGTGAGCCAATTTCAGTTAAGTGTGATAACACTAGTGCCATTAACATCTCAAAGAATCTGGTTATGCATTCCCGCACAAAACATATTGCTATCTGATATCATTTTTTGAAGGAGAAAGTTGTGAAAGGTGAGGTTAAGTTGGATTTTGTTCCAACAAAAAAGCAAGTAGCGGATATCTTCACCAAACCATTGCCCAAGGAAGTCTTTGAGTACCTTCACAAGAAATTGGGAGTGGTCACACTTCCCAAGAATTGACTAGCTATTGGGGCCACATTCTTAGGGGGAGCATTTGTGTATTTGTTTATCTTTTTGCTCATGTTTGTGTTTTTTGCATGGAATAAAGGGGAGTTTGCATTATCCCTTTGGTCTTGTTGTCAAAGGGGGAGAAGAGTTACAGGAAATTGTGCGTGTGTTGCCAACAATTCCAAAGGGGGAGATTGTTGAGCAAGGTGCAACAATAGTATTGTCATTGTTGTCAACACACTCAGATGGACAAGTTGATGCAGTGGAAAATTTTTCAAAGGTTTTTTAGAGTATGTACAGTGATTTTCAATGCTTATGAGGATGTTTTTGATGTTTGGGTGAAGTTTTTATAGGTTGTTCATGCAAATTTGCAAAAGTTGAAAAAATCATCAAGAAGTTGTCAAAAAATTGTAAAAGTCATCACGGGCACAGTTGGATAGGATGGATCAGTTTGGAACATGCTAGCATGTCAAGAAATAGTCTAGAACATCTTTGGAGGTGTCAGCACAATGTTTGGATTGATCGGTGATGTTTTCGGTATCTTGGCGGATGATTTGGCAAGTGGTTGTACAGGCCAAAAAAAGGCAGTTTTGTCAGAAGCACTATGAGAAAACCGAGAAGAATTTGATAGTGAAATTTGAACTGGAGGTGGTTGTTATCTTCAAGAACATGTGTTCCAAATTTCCACCAAAATGGAGAAACGAGGTGAATGTTACAAGCATTGCAAGACTATCACAAAAACACTCTTTTTGGAAAAAGTGTGTCAGCAGTAGTTTTCGTGGAGGTGGTATAGGTGAAACATAAGGATTTATACAATGAAATTTTGAATGGATGTAGTTAGTATTGCAGAGATTCTACATTTCAAATTTTAGAGAAAACAGAGTTACGAGGTGAGAGTTATGATTGTTGCAAAAATGGTACAGGTCACTTTTATGTCAATTTGTTCCACTTGTGCAAAATCCTTTAGTTGGCCATTTTGACCTTGCAGAGTCGCCAGAGTTTCAGTTTTAGTGTTGTTACACCTTCAAGGCATCAAATAGAGCATCTTTAGTTTTTGGTTTGAGGTGTCACGTGGCTCCGAAGTAAGAGAACAAGTAAGGTGTCAATTCTTTGCATGTGACGTGTTTGACGAAATGCCTTCTCAAAATAAAAAAAAGGAAGTTATATTGTTTTAAGAAGCTTCATTAAAGAAAATATTTTTAAAATTGAAAAGGAAAAAATAATGCAAGTGTGTGTTTTTTAAGTGACAAGGGATTTTATTGAAAAGTGGGGACTTTATTTTGTGAAGAGAGAAGTGTGTGTGGAGAAAAATAAAGAGTGAAAATCCGTGATTTTTGGAGAGTGGTGAAAAATGTCACTTCAGAATTTTGGGCATAAATTTCTAATATGATATCTATTTTGGCTAAAATTTTGAGAGGAGTTCGTAGACAAAGTGTTGCACAATACCCAGAAAGTGTTTAGTAATTGGTAGAACGAGCTAAGAGAACAATCAGTTTTTTTGTGAGAAGAGAAGATTCAAATTCTGAGTAATGCAGAGAGAGGGATGTTATACTAGGTGAAATAGAAAGTTTTAGATTTTGAGCTTACAAACCATAGAGGGTTCTGGTTTCAGTGAAGACATTCATATATGTCATTTTATTATCAATATCAAATCTGGGTGCTTGGTAGAGGGGTTGGTGCTCCTTTTTGTTGGTGTAGATAAATCAGGGGTTGGTGCTCCTTTTTGTTGGTGCAGATAAATCAGGGGTTGGTGCTCCTTCTAGTGGGTGTTGGTAAATTGATTGTAAATTTGGTGCTTTACAAAGGCTGTATTTGGATGGGAGTCCAAATAGTCATTTTTGGGGATGTAGCCAAATCGGTGAACCTCGATATATCTTGTGTTGTGTGATGTTCTCTTGTTATACTTGCTTTATTTGGTTTTATGTTTTCATTGTTTTGCCTTTGAGTGTTGAAGATTTAAGTTTTAAAGAGCTACACTGATTCACCCCCCCTCTCAGTGTCGATACTAAAAAATATCCTTGTAGTTTTGGTTGCAACCATGGTGGATGATGTTGATTCCATTATTGTTGCACCCAGCCATGTTGAGACCATTCTTGGGAATATGCCCATGGTGGTTGACTCCAACATTGTTGAAGTGGACCTAAAGTAGACCATGGTATATACCAAGGATTATTTCCCCAATGTGTAGGAAATTGAGAAGCGTTTTGATATGGAAATTTATGAAAATTATTCCCTTGTACTTGTCCTACATAATTGAGTTTTTCATAGGTTGAGATTGTTTTTCAAATATACTTTTGAGTTATAGTAATAAAATACACTGGTCTATGGGGTGTCCTTTTTGACAAATGCTACATATAGCAGGTATAAATATTTTGTTCAAAGGAAATTCATGAAGAGAGTGTTGCTTCTTACTACATTTTGAACAATAGATGATTGAAGGTTCAGTAGATTCATTATTTTCATCTAATGTGTTATCAAAATATACTAAAATATCAACCTCTTTTATGCATTCTTTCAAATCATGTTTATCATTACTAATTCTATGTTTTCTATGCCCTGAATGAGATTAATTTTTACTGATTTTAATAATTTCCTGAAATTAAAGTGCATTTGCATCTCCTCTTCCCAAGATATTCAATGCATCCCTAGATTCATATTGCAGTCCTCTTAAGAATATGACTTTGCAAATTTCAGGTTCAACACTTCCACATCTCCTATGAACAAAAGAAAATTTGTCTAGATAGTCTTCTAATATTTCATTTTCCTCTTGTTTCATTGTAAGAAATTCATCATTTTGATTCTTGACAATATTTTTTGGTATCTCTCCAAGAATATGTTTTCCATATCATCCCAAGTTCTAATTGAATCAGGTTCTAAGGTAATAAACCATCGTAGAGCTAACTCTAAGAGTGGAAGGAAATAATTTGAGCTTTTGATTGTCATTAGTGTAATCATGAGCTTGACATACAATTTTAAACTCAAATAAAAACATATCACAGTATTTCAATGTAACTCCCTTGAAAGTTGGTAACATTGAAGGCGAAATGACCTTCATGGGATCATTTTGATTAGGATCTAATTGAATTAGGTTTTGAAAATTTCTAGCAGGTGCACTAGTTGCACTAGGGTAGAGCACATTTTTGGATCTCCTTGGATTCTCTAGTGAACCTTTTATTATAGGTTCCCAAAAACAATTATAAATCTTGTCAAATTGTCTTGATTGTATGGATTTGTCAAGAGAAAGTGGTGTTGAACTATTGATTTTTTCTCCTTCTAATGATTTCTCAAAGGATATTGTAGTGCTTGAAGTGGATGATTGTGATTCTTTTAAAATTCCAACATTTTTGGAAATAAAAAATTTAGACAAATTTGACATAATTTCAACCTCTTGTGAAATTTTTCTTCCTATGGTTTCTTGCTTATTTTCTAAATGGACTAAAATGCAATTTACCAAAAATTGTTACTTATACTAGTCATTTATCCAGATTTCACTCTAAAATTCACAACTTAGCATAATTAACCATTATTGGGCTGCTTTTACCTTCTAACAACATCGTGTTCCCTAACAATAGTGCCAAAAATTATGTGTATCATTAATAGCATCATTTAATCTTATGATTTGTCAAATCTGGGGTGGTGTCCAAGGCTATCTATGATAAAAGTTTAGGCGATATTACAGTTCATACATTTAAACTACAAGCATTACTTTGGTGAAATAGTTGTTGGTTTAGCCTTTTGGTGTTACACTAAACCTAGTCTATAGAATGGAAACTAAATTAACTTGTAGGAATTGAAAACTAATTCTAATTTCAAAAATTGAAATTAACTACAAATGCAGGAATTAAAATTGCAGGAATTGAGAGTCTAATTTACTTTTGCAGAACATAATTTAAATTGCTTAAATTAAAACACACATGTTGAACACCTATCAATGTCCTATTACAAGATGTCATCAATATTCTATCATAGTAGCTGACAACATAATGGAAATGTAAAAACTTGTAAATTTGCTGGAAATAAAGAAATAATTACAGTGCTATAGATTACTTTAATTATTGAAACATGTATCAAGGAATCATAAATTAATTAATATATCACCTGAAACACATCTATGCAATCTTAAAACTCATTCTTAAATAGGTAAAATAAATCTTAAGGCTACAAAAATGGTTAGTGTAAAACAAATAAAGAAATTCACAAATATTCACTTAAATTCTATTGCAACAAAGTTTAGGGGAAAACCTGTCAGTCAGTCCTTCTTCCAGAACTAGAAGTGGACCTTGCTTCCTTTTATAGAAGAATTTATAAGAGTTATAATATTTACTAAATACTAACACACTTAAGCATAACAACAGATGATAGAAAACTACACTTTATTTATCTGAAAACTAACATTACATACTCTGCAGGATAATCCTATTGCACATTGTTACACTTTGATATCTACTGAATCTATATCCTATTTCCTAATAGTTCTACCAATATGGGAGCTACATTATTTATATTTTATTATTCCTATTCTATGTGCCCAAAATATCTTATTTTCTATTTTACATTGATTTGCCCAATATTCTGTAGCTGACTTGGTCTATTCCAGGACAGTGCAAGCTGCATCAGTGGGTGTTTGTCCTTGAGATGCATATTTAGTGGTGGGAATGAGTTGTAAATGGTGAGAAATAGTCTAGCACACATATATCCACCTTATAATATCATTTCTCTACCAATTTGGGTGCTAAATCATTCTTTTAACCAAAATTGGTTACTTTTTCCCTTTATTCTGGAGCATCTTTAGAATATCTGGTTGTGAAACAACTTTATGCTCAGATACGACTAAATTAGCTACCAATGCAGTTGTAACTAGATAGGATGTCTATCCTATCCCTCAGGAGATATTTCCAATCATTTTCACATGCCTTGGTTGACTAATTCCCTGCCCTACCATTCATTGGTTGCTGGCTGGAATTTATATGACAAATTACTACATTTTCTAGCTTTGCTGCACAATTGTAAATAAATTGGTGCTCCTTGCAAATTCAAACTAATTAGCACATGGAAAAATATTCACATATCAATATGAAGGAGTACATCAAGTTGCTACTAAAATTATACACTTCATTCACCAAGTAACCATGTTGAAACAATACAACAATGTTGCATAATTGTCCATGCTCTATTATACCTTGTTGTTATCCATTTACACCATGTGGAAATGCTTCTAAATAGGTCAAATGTCTTCTTTAGTCCTTCTAAACTCATTCCATCCATTTTCTCATGCTTTACTTGAAAAATTCAAGGTGCTCTTATAAAGTGATAGCTTGCTAGTTTTTGTATGGTTGTTTTATGCAGATTTATAGATTTATGACAATTCTAAGAATTTAGCTCCAATGTGGATTTTTATGGGCACCAGATATGCTCATATTTTTGTATATGTACTAACGGTTTTTGCATGGAAATATATCATGAATTGTATATTTTTATGAAATATTATGTATTTATTTAATGAAATCATGTGTATTATCTAATCCATGTGTGAAATGTATTTTGTGTAGTTATTTTCTAGATTTTGTCATATTTTGCTTAGTCGAGGTCCTACATGGACCTGGAATGGTTTCACTTGAATCATACGAAGGCGTACAAAAGTAGGCACCTTACTGAAGTAGGTGCCTTACTGATGTAAGTACCTTACTAAAGTAGGTTCCTTACTAAAGTAGGTGCCTTACTGAAGTAGGCACCTTACTGAAGTAGGTTCCTTACTCAAGTAGGCACCTTACTGAGTTAGGCACCTCACTAAGGAAGGTGCCTTACTAAGTTAGGTACCTTACTCAATAAAGCACCCGAATTACACATGTTAACCAAATGGTTGGGGGTAGGACCCTATTGATTATCATTCCACATCATCTATGGGAACCCACTGATGAACGATTTGTACTAGCTAGAGTTGATGAACATGTAACTACTCATGAATCAAAACCGTAATGAAGTAGAAGTCATCTAATTACCAAGAAATGATGCAGATCTAATTGTCACATGTCGGTTACAGTAGCCAAACTATCCCAATTTAGGCTACCATCGGGGCACCTATTGTAACATAACGGCAACAAGAAGTCTTATGTGTGGTATATAAATGCATGGACTCCTCTGTAGCAGGGGAGAGCATTATTTTAGAACATTATCACATGTAATACTTCATTGCATTTATAATAAAGCTTGAACATTCTTTATTAGTTTATTGTCTTCGTGATTTGCTGGGCAGGATCTATTGGAGCTTGGGCCCACTCCAAGCCAATATTCCTCCCCTATTATTAGTCATGTTTTTCATAGATCTCATTATGCATAATAGTATGTTCATTCCTTAGATTATGCATAGTTTGCCAACAGAACCACAAAACTCGATTGTTCCCACAAATATCCAATTCCAAGGAGGAGGTAGATGTAACCAAAGCTTATTTTATGGGCAATAAAATAAATTGGCAGTAACCCCCTATGGGGAATATTCCCATAGGAATTCTGCCCTATGGATGAGGATCATATATGCCATAAAGGTAGCCATAGCCACCCAATATGGGATGGTGGGGATCGTCACCTTGGATGAATGTACCTCTAGGAGATGTATTTCCCAATCAAAAACCATAAATGTCATATCAGCACCCCGAGCAACAATGAAGAAACCATGTTCCATGGAAATATACTCCATAAAATATGACACATGTTCCACCTCAGCAAGGTTTACCTACCCTACCTATGGTGAGACCTGCATAGTTACCAGCACAATCGATGGTAAACCTGAATAATAAGGTAAACCAACTAGTATACCAAGTAGAGGGAGAGATGTATTCAATGTATAATATTGGTTGTAATCTTATTCAATTTAGATCATGAAAGAAACTAGGACTAGAGGCACTTACCCTGGTAGAAGAGGATGAAGTGTAGATGATTCCCTTCTTATAGAAGATGTGGAGGAAAAAGTTGTTGAGAAAAAAGAGGCTTTATTTCCTAAATGGTTGTAGGAACAAAGGAAGCCGACACAACCAGAATTCGATATCCTCTCGAACTTGAGGAATCTCATAGTCACTATCCCACTATTTCAAGCCATCCAAGATGCGCCCATATATACTAAGACAATAAAAGAGTAAGGTGGCACAAACCATCAATATCATGGGAAAAATGGCTAACTTGATGATGGGGAATGCATATCATCCCAAATATGCATACCCAGGTTGTTTTATACTGATAGTGAAAATAGAAGAGTATTCATTGGTGAAAACCTTGGTTGACCTAGGTGCAGCCATCAACGTGATGACATAAGATACCATGCAAAATTTGAAACTTACAAACTTGAAACCCACAAAAATAGTGTTGCAGTTGGCTAAATGATCAATTGTGGTTCTAGAAGGGATGATCGAGGACATAATAATAATGGTTGGTGCATGTGAATACCCAATGGACTTCCTAGTGCTACAATAAAAATTGGGACTGGGTGGTTACCCACTCATATTGAGGAGACCATGGTTAGCTATGGATGACACCTACATCAACTACCACAATGGACTTATGACTATTTTGAATGAGGTAAACATCAAGAAATTTGATAATATCTCCCCTTGCTCAGTCTATGGACACGTTGGGTGAACCCATAATGATCGAGCAGAATGAGGTTTTTTTGTTCATGCTCCATCTAGTGATAGATTTGGAGGAGGATGACGATGAGGATGGTGTTATAATAATATTTTTGCAAGGAGAATCCTCCCTCACCATTCCCAAGTCACCATTGGTCGGTGCTCAGGACCACCATACCAAGAATATTGACATTGGTCCTAGCAAGATGTTGAATGCCAACAATAGGTTGACCCCCACATAGTTGATAAAATTAAAGGAACTCCTAGCTAGACACCATCATGTATTTGCTTGGGATTATTTGTACATGAAGGAAATCAACCTAGAAATTTTCACCCATCGAATCTACCTCAAAGAGCAAGTGACCCCAGTCAGACAGTCATAGAGGAGGATGAACCCAGATATGAAAGAAATCATCAAATATAAGCTACATAAGCTCTTGTCTACAGGGTTCATGTACTCGATTTCCAACAATGAGTGGGTGTCACCACTTTTTGTGGTCCCTAAGAAAAATGGGAAATGGTGGATCTATGTTGATTATAGATCACTAAATAAAATGACTAAAAAAGACCACTTTCCACTTACCTTCATTGATCAGGTGTTGGATACACTATATTGGAGAAAATACTTCTCCTTCCTGGATAGATTCAGCAGGTACAACCAAATCCCAATCGGGAAGGAGGACCAGACAAGACAACATTTACCTACCCATGGGGAACATTCACCTATAGAGTGCTACCTTTTGGGTTGTGCAACACATCGACCACCTTCCAAAGGGTGGTGTTGAGCATATTTTTGTATATTATGGTAGAGGCAGTAGAGTTATAAATGGATGACTTCATAATTTATAGGGAAACATTTGAAGAAGTTATAATGAACTTGGAATGTGTGCTCCGAAGATGCAAAGAAAAAAATTTATCTCTTAGAAACTAGTAATGTTTTATGATGATGTGTGAGGGCATAGTGTTGGGACATCATATCTTGACATAAGGGATTAAAGTGTATCAAAAGAATATAGAGGTAATTAAATACCTACCCAACCCAAAAACATAGAGGGAAGTGAATATTTTTCTTGGCTCTACCAAATACTATAGGTGATTCATCATTTACTTCGATAGGATTGCTAAACCTCTACACAACCTTCTGATGAAGGATGTAGAATTTATCTGGACAGAGTATTACGAGTAGGTATTTCAGATACTAAAGGAGAAGCTAATATTTGCCCTATTTTTATGAGGGATAAATTGGATTATACCATTACATATATATTGTGATGCATCCAATAATGCAATCGGAGTAGTCCTCGGGTAGAAGGATGGTGAAGAATTCTATGCCATTTATTATGTTAGTAAGAATTTAGTATGGTATGAGCTCAATTATACAATAATGAAGAAGAAATTTCTCAAAGTGGTACATACCATCAACAAATTCCACCGCTACATAATTGGATACAAAGTGTTCATTCACACAGACCATTCGGCCATCAGGTACCTAATGAGTAAACCAATGATTAGTGGCAGGATAATCAGGTGGTTTTTTTTGTTGTAAGAATTCAACATCACCATAGTTGACAAGCCTAAAAATGACAATGTAGTCATAGAATTTATATCCAGACTAATCCCAATAGATCATACGGTGATAGAGGACCAGGTCTTGGATGAACATTTGTTCATCATTAGTGAACAAACATCGTGGTATGTGGACATCATCAATTATCTGGCCATTGGTAGAACATTTCCTACTCTTTCATACAGGGAGAAATAGGGGGTGATTGAAAAGAGTGCTTCCTTTCAATGGATTGACAACCTCCTATTCAAAATAGGGCCTGACCAGATAGTGAGGAGGTGCATAGCAGAGCATGGGTCTGACCAAATAGTGAAGAGGTGCATAGCAAAGCATGATTCCCTGAGATAATCAAAGCCTATCACAATGAGCCATGCGGAGGACACTTCCTAGGGAGAAGAACTACGTATAAGGTATTACAAATTGGGTATTTTTGGCCCACTCTATTTAAAGATGCAGTCGCATATGCCAGCAGGTGTGACAAATATAAAATAATGGGCAGCCCAACCCATAGGGATGACATACCCCTTCAAACTCATATACACATTGAGCCCTTCGATAAATGGGGTATGGATTTTTTGGGATCCATCAACCCACCTTCAACAAGAAGGAGGTATATTCTAGTCTACATAGACTATGCCACCAAGCGGGTTGAATTCCAAGGACTGAGAGATTATAAGGAGGGGACGGTAGCTAAATTTCTATTCACCCATATTTTCACAATATTTGGAGTGCCCAAGGAAATTACAATGGACCAAGGGCCCCAATTTACCTCTATATTAATCGATAAATTGATGGAATAGTATAAAGTAAGACACAACAAAACTACCCCCTACCATCTACAAGCGAATGGGCAAGTGAAGGTAATCAACAGAGAGATAGAAAAATGTTGTACATTTTGAGTCCTTAAAGTTAAAGTTGTCATTGATGTCAAGAAATGAATTCATCATTAAATGTCAAGGAATTTGTCAAGAAACAAGTTATCAAAGTTGTCATTTATATTTTGGAAGAAGCTTCTAGTAAAGTCAAGATCAAGAGGAACAATGCAAAGGTTAAAGGCAAAGGGCTCCATAATATTTTTAAATATAATGTGGAAGAATAAGTTAAAAGGTTTTCATAAAACCCCAATAAATTTTATTTGCAAAGCCAAAGGGAGGTTTAATATTTATTTGATAAATTATTTAAATTCAAAATGAATTTAAATTTTATAAATAAATATTATTTATACCAAGGTGCAAAGTGAAATATGGTTTATATAAAACCATAGGGTTTAAAGAATTAATTTATAAAATTTAAATTCAAAAGAATTTAAATATTTTATAAATTAACAAAGTTTCAAAGGAAATTTGTACGCCTACATCCAAATATGTTGAGATTAAATCAAGCGCCGACATCATGCATGGAGGAAGAGAATTAGTATAAACGCTAATGCCTTGGAGTCATTTCAAATTACCCTTTTGCTCAATGATAAAAAATGTGCAATAGTGTTTAAGTCTGTAAGGAAGAAAGAGCAGCAAAAATCTTATGTATGCACCAACGAACATAGCCAAGGTGTGGTTAGAGACAAAAAATGTAGCCAAGGAGTGGTTCATAGTAGCAAATGTAGCCAATGAGTGGTGCAAGACAGCTAACATAGCCAAGGTGTGGCTTGAAGTAGTGAATGCAACAATACGTGGTTTGATGCAGTGAATGAATCCAATTCGAGGCGTGGCCCAAAAAAAGCAAAGGCATAAGGTGTGGAGGCTCCAAGGGAGAATGAAGCTCCATGGTGGTGACAGCCAAGAGGAAGGCACTGGGAAGAAGAAGCACTTCAGGCGTTAATAAAACTGGTAACATTTTATTATTGTGATCTTTAATTTTAAGTTAGGTTAAGGTTGAATAAAGGAGAAATAAGGTTGTAATTAATTTTATGATTGCCTAAATTAAAAGGGAGTATTTATTATAAAGTATTGAGATGAAAATATTTACTTGTGGGTAAAAATGTTTTACTTTAGAAAACAGAAGAATAAATTATTGCATTATCTTATCAAAAGAATTATCTTTAATGCAATAATAAGTTTAGGGAGTTATAAGTAGAAATAGCTTTGGGCTTTGAAAAACAAGATAGTGAAGTGACTTATGCTTGAGAGGTGAATATTCTAACTAGTGTGGTGTTGGATATTATTTTGAGATTGGAGTAATAAGTTATGCGCATGAATTAATATATGCATTGTATTTTCATCTAATTATTTTGATATTGGCAAAGGAATATTGTGTTATTGTGGCAGATTCTTGAAGGTCATCATTATCAAGAAAAAGGTATGGGCATATTTTTCCAATGTTTAATTTGATTGGTTGTTTTTTTTAAAATAAGTTTGGAGTGAAAAGGACTTGATTAGGGTTTTCTTTTGAGTGTGTTTGAGTGGTTTCTTAAAGGTTTTATGGAATAAATAAGTGTGGTTAAAACCTTGTTTTATGAGCATTGTTGTTGAAGCCATTGGTTGTATGAAGAACTTGAAGTAGGGTTTGAGTAACGTTGCTATGTGATGATTGTTTTATAAGCATTGTTGTTGAAGTGAGTTGTTGAGCAAAGAACTTGAACTAGGGTTTGAAAATAATATGAGTATCATTGTTATGTGAGGATTGTTGTTGAGCATTGTTGGAAATATTTTGAGTTGATGTTTACATGATTGGACTAGGTTTTGTGAGCAAGGGGTGTTTCATCAAGTGATTGGTTGAGTAGAGTTGATTGAGCCTAGTCAAGTGGTTGTGTGAAGTGATTGTTCAAGTTCCTTAAAACAAACTATTCTATATTCTTTTTTGAGTTAAGAAAGTGATTGAGCATTGAGTGTAGAACATATTGAGTCTCTAAAAATTATATTTATGCTTCTATGAGATTGGACAAGTTCCTTGCAAATCTTTGAGAAGAATTATGGACTGATTTTGTGTGAGCTTTTTGTGGAAGCTTAAAATAAATATTTGGATAAGTTTTGTGTGGACTTATTAAGTGGATTTGGATAAGTTCTATGTGGAATTTTTGAGCATATTTAACAAGTTCTAAGTGAGTTTGTCGAGTAAATTTGGACAAGTTTTGAGTGAGCTTGTTGAGCAGATTTGGACAAGTTACGAGTGGACTTGTTGAACATATTTGGACAAGTTCTGAGTGATATTTTTGAGCATATTTGGAAAATTTTTGAGTGGACTTTTTGAGAAGATTTGGACAAGTTCTGAGTGAGCTTGTTGAGTAGATTTGGACAAGTTCATAGTGGACTTGTTGAGAAAATTTGAGCAAGTTATGAGTGGAATTTTTGAGCAGATTATAGCAAGTTTTGAGTGGAATTGTTAAGTAGATTTGAGCAAGTTCTGAGTGGACTTGTTGAGTATATTTGAGCAAGTTTTGAGTGGACTTGTTGAGTAAATTTGAGCAAGTTATGAGTGGACTTGTAGAGAAAATTTTTGCTAGACCAAAGGGCTATGTTTAGTGTAGATTAGAGATATATCTTTGGATGTGACATAGCAGATAGGATAGTTGTCTCCAGTGGATAGAGATACATGAGCTAGGGTAGTGAGGATAGGTCTTCTGAGTGGGGATAAAAGTCTTCAATGGAGAGAGATCCACAAGCCAGTGTAGTGGAAGCAATAGTCTTCTAGAGGATCACTAGCCAGAGCAAAGGAGAATGAGTTCTCCTATGGATAGATACCATGAACCTGATTTAGTTGATTGACATATCCATTGGATAGAGGTCCATAAACATTGTAATAGGTAAAGGATTCCCAAGATATTTATTGAGAAAATTTAGTGAAATATTTTCTCTGTGGATACCCACTTGGGTGAACCACATTAAATTGGTGTCTCTATTATGTGTGGTGATTTGTGCATTTCTTTGATTACTTCTATTGATATTGCTATCAAGATGACTCCAATATCAAGATGAAATGGTTTAAAAAAATCTCAAAGAACTTGGATAAGTTCATCAAGACACAAAAGAATACATTAAGGAAAACAGGTCTTGGATTTGAACAGGTTCAAAAGAAATGGAAAGGAAAGTCAATTTAAAGTTTTAGAGGAGAAACTTTAGATGAAGGTAATTCAAAAGAAGACAGTGTAAAATAAAGTGAGACATCCTAGGATGAGTTGGAAAATAGAGAATTCAACAAATACAGGAACAATGCACAAAGACGATACAAATGGAACAACAATCAGAACAGGTCAAGAGAGACTAAGAGACCAATGAGGTCAAGACAAGAAAACTTCAATGGAATATGTTTTTCATGTCACAGGTTTGGGCACATGGCTTCATAGTGCAAGACATGGGAAAGATAGGAATATGGGAATAAATAGCTTTTCCATGGGTATTATTACTCATGTAATCAATTTGGTCACAAGGCAATGAATTATAGGATTCATGAAAGAAGAGGAAAATGCTTCACGAGGAGAAATCCTAAGACATTTGCACCTCCAAGGAATAATAACATTAAGTGTTATAAGTGCAAAAATTATGGTCACACAACAAAATAGTGTAGAGCAGACATTCCAAAAATAGGTATGAATAGGAACATGAACATGAATATAAATAAGAACAAGAATATGAATATGAAAAGGGATAGGAATAGGAATAAGAACATGGATATGAACAAGAACAAGAATATGAACAAGAATGTAGACATGGATAGGAACATGGACATGGATTGAAATAGTTAGATGAATCAGAAGAATCGAGATAATAAGGAAGAGGATAAAGATAAAGAATAATGCCTTCTAGGAGTAGAAATACTCCCACACAAGAATTAACCACCTCAAAAGGAGTTGGGGTAGGGACTAAGCTAAGAGGCTCATTCTTAGCCCTCAGCCCCAAAAGTGACCCTTTTCCATTGATTTCAAAGGGGGAGAGATTTGAGTAAGGGGGAGCAACTTGGTATTTGAAGAAAGCATTGAGCCAAGGGGAGCAATGTCCCAGGAGGAGTAACATGGAAGAAGAAGTCAAGTTTTCTGTAACAAGTTTTTGGGTTGCCATCAATGACAAAGGGGGAGATTGTTGGACATTTTGAGTCCTTAAAGTTAAATTTGTCATTGATGTCAAGAAATAAAGTCATCATTAAATGTCAAGGAATTTGTCAAGAAACAAGTTATCAAATTTGTCATTTATATTGTGGAAGAAGCTTCTAATAAAGTCAATATGAAGAGGAAAAATGCAAAGGTTAAAGGCAAAGGGCTTCATAATATTTATAAATATTTTTTGGAAGCATAAGTTAAAAGGTTTTCATAAAAAACCCAAGAAAGTTTATTTGCAAAGATAAAGGGAGGTTTAATATTTATTTGATAAATTATTTAAATTCAAAATGAATTTAAATTTTATAAATAAATATTATTTATACCGAGGTGCAAAGTGAAATATGGTTTATATAAAACCATAGGTTTTAAAGAATTAATTTATAAAATTTAAATTCCAAAGAATTTAAATATATTATAAATTAACAAAGTTTCAAAGGAAATTTATGTGCCGACGTCCAAATACGTTTAGAGTAAATCAAGCACTGACATCATGCATGGAGGAAGATAATTAGTATAAAATATAATGCCTTGGAGGCATTTCAAACTACCCTTCTGCTCAATGATAAAAAATATGCAATTGTGTTTAGATCTGTAAGTAAGAAAGAGCAGCAAAAATATTTTGTGTGCACCAGTGAACGTAGTCAAGGTGTGGCTATAGAAAACAAACATAGACAATGAGTGGCTCATGGTAGTTAATGTAGCCAAGGAGTGGCACAAGGCAACTAACACAACCAAGGTGTGGATTGAGGTAGTGAACATAGCGATATGCAGTTTGATGCAGTGAACGAAGCCAAGGTGAGGCATAGCCTAAAGCAAGTGAAGGCGTAAGGTGTGGAGGCTCCAAGGGAGAACGCAGCTCCATGGTGGTGATAGCCAAGAGGAAGGTGATTGGAAGAAGAAGTGCTTTAAGGATTAATAAAATTGGTAACATTTTATTATTGTGATATTTACTTTTAATTTATGCTAAGGTTGAATAAAGGAGAAATAAGGATGTAATTAATTTGATGATTGCCTAAATTAAAAGGGAGTATTTATTATAAAGTATTGAGGTGAAAAGATTTACTTGTGGGTAAAATATTTTTACTTTAGAAAAGGGAAAAATAAATTATTGCATTATATTATCAAAAGAATTATCTTTAATGCAATAATAATTTTAGGGAGTGATAAGTAGAAATAGCTTTGGGCTTTGAAATAAAATATAATGAAGTGACTTATGCTTGAGAGGTGAATATTCTAACTAGTGTGGTGTTGGATATTATTTTGAGATTGGAGTAATAAAGTATACTCATGAAATAATATATGTATTGTATTTTCATCTAATTATTTTGAGATTGGCAAAGGAATATTGTATTATTGTGGCATATTCTTAAAGGTCATTATTATCAAGAAAAAGGTATGGGCATATTTTTCCAATATTTAAGTTGATTGGTTGTTTTCTAGAAAATAAGTTTAGAGTGAAAAGGACTTGATTAGGGTTTCCTTTTGAGTGTGTTTGAGTGATTGCTTCAATGTTTTATGGAACAAAGAAGTGTGGTTAAAACCTTGTTTTATGAGCATTATTGTTGAAGCCATTGGTTGTGTGAAGAACTTGAACTAGGGTTTGAGTATCATTGCTATGTGAATATTGTTTTATAAGCATTTTTGTTGAAGTGAGTTGTTGAGAAAATAACTTGAACTAGGATTTAAAAAGAACATGAGTATAATTTTTATTTAAGGATTTTTGTTGAGCATTGTTGGAAACATTTTGATTTTATGTTTACATGCTTGGACTAGGGTTTGTGAGCAAGGGGTGTTTCATCAAGTGATTGGTTGAGTAGATTTGATTGAGCCTAGTCAAGTGGTTGTGTGAACTGATTGTTCAAGTTCCTTAAAATAAACTATTCTATATTATGTTTTGAGTTAATAAAGTGATTGAGCATTGAGTTTAGAACATATTGAGTCTCTAACAATTATCTTTATGCTTCATTGAGATTGGAAAAGTTCTATGTGGACTTGTTAAGCATATTTGAGACAAGTATTTGAGAAGAATTAAGGACTAAATTTGTGTGAGATTTTTGTGGAAGATTACAATATAGATTTGGATAAGGTATGTGTGGACTTATTGAGTAAATTTGGATAAGTTCTGTGTGGACTTATTGAGTAGATTTAACAATTTTCGAGTGAGCTTGTTGAGAAGATTTGGACAAGTTCTGAGTGAGCTTGTTGAGTAGATTTGGACAAGTTTTGAGTGGACTTGTTGAGCATATTTGTACAAGTTTTGAGCAAGCTTGTTGAGCATATTTGAACAAGTTCTAAGTGGACTTGTTGAGTAGATTTTGATAAGTTCTGAGTGATATTGTTGAGAATATTTAGATAAGTTCTGAGTAGACTTGTTGAGTAGATTTGAACAATTTTTGAGTGGACCTGTTGATCATATTATAGCAATTTTTGAGTGGACTTGTTGAGCATATTTGATCAAGTTCTGAGTGGAATTTTTGTACATATTTGACCAAGTTCTGAGTGGACTTGTTGAGCAAATTTGAGCAAGTTATGAGTGGACTTGTTGAGTAGATTTGTGCTAGACTGAAGGACTAATTTTAGTGTAGATTTGAGATAGATATTTGGAGGTGATAGAGTAGAGAGGATAGTAGTCTCGAGTGGATAGATATCCATCAACCAAGGTAGGGAGGATAGGTCTTCTAAGTGGGGAAAAGAGTCTTCAGTGGAGATAGATCCACAAGCCAGTATAGTGGAGGTAGTAGTCTTCTAGAGGATCACCAGTTAGAGAAAAGGAGAAGGAGTTCTCCTATGGATAAATATCCATGAACCTATTTAGTTTATTGACATCTCCATTAGATAGAGGTCCATAAACATTGTAATAGAGAAATGATTCCTAAGAGATTGATTGAGAAAATTTAGTTAAATATTTTCTCTGTGGATGTAACCCATATTGGGTGAACCACATTAAATTGGTGTCTCTATTGTGTGTGGTGATTTATGTATTTCTTTAATTACTTCTATTGATATTGCTATCTATACATTTCATAATATTGATTTGGAAAGAAAAGTAAAAAGTACTCTTATACTGCTCACCTCTCTCTTAGTATAAGCTTGTGTTCTTCAATTGGTATCAGAGCAGTTTCCTTCATAAGAGTTTAACAACTTGAAGGAAAACCTAACATGAACACAATGGAATCTAAGTATATGTCCTCAAATAATTCAACACCAGTATTTTATGGAAGCGACTATATGTATTGGAGTATGATGATGAAGATCTACTTAATGGCACTTGGCAATGAAGTTTGGGAAACAATGGATTTTGGATACGATCCCGTAGTCAATACTCCTATAGATAAGGAACATAAGCTTATACAACACTATAATTCAAAAGCAATGAATGCACTTGTGAGAGGTTTACGTAGAATAGAGTCTATGAAAGTTATGCATTGTAAAACTTCAAAAGAAATGTGGGATAAATTGCAAGGTATATATGAAGAAGATAAAAGTGTCAAGAAAGCAAAGATATGAAATCTAAAAGGACAATTTGAATCATTAAGAATGAATGATGAAGAAAATATTAGTGCATGTTGAGTGGTGTTTTCACCCAATTGTGAAAGCACACTCTCCGGTAGGATCTAAGTCCCAAAATCCTCTGCTTGCAAAGAAAATAATTTCTCCAAGGTTCCTGTTATGCTGTTCAAATGAAATTCTAGGAATACCTTAGGGTTTGCAAGTGGATGTTAACAAGGGGCACTGTGGTTTATTTAGTTTGAAATCACAGTGGACTCAAAATGAATAATATCTATTCTCCTCTTTAGTTCTGATGGATTTTTAGCTTGTTTATTTGAATACAATAATTAAACTGCAAAAAATAAATTAAGGGTTTAAAAAAATAACGCAAAATAAATGAAAATAAAACTAAACTACAGTCAGAATGCTGTCATCAATTCGATGAAACCGAAGATAATGAGGTTTTTTGCATGCAACCTAACCTAATGAACCTGCAAATTTGCACAATCTAAATAAATTAGGTGCTGGTTTCTAGGGTTTCTACTGTAATTCCAGATTTAGGCATTCGCATGAAGCAACCAAGCACACTTGCATTAAACTTTACCTAAAAGCCAAATCTGGAATGAATGATAAAACATTAAATCATGCATGCACAAAATGACTTCTTCTTTCTCATCAATGAAATGCCAACACTCTGTATTTCTGTATTTGAATGATATGTCAATTACATTTACAGAATGTTCCAGGTTTTACAAATCTAGAACAAATGAAGGAAATTGCCCAAGTGCAGGCCCAGAATGGCATGAAGCCCTTGTCTCTGCAACTATGCAAGCAAAAATTTCCAACCTCTCTTTCAATCCGCACTCTTGACTTTATAATCACTGAAATGGCTCTTCGATTCTCCCTGTGTCGCTTCGCTTCACCTTCCTGCATTTGACCTTTCAAATTCTTGCCTTTTCCTTGCTTTTGATTGATGCTCAATTCTGAAACGCCCAAACATGTAACGCCTCTAGAATACTGACACCTGTAAGCCACGTGTCCTACATTTTCTACGTCTTCTGTAACGTCTTCCCGTGCCAAAACGTGACAAAACAGCATGCAACCTGCTCACCTTTCTGGCAGCGAAAATGCGACATGTCACGAAATCACGACATGTCGCGATATTGCGACGCTTTCCTCGTTCGTACACCTCCGGCCGTTTCTATCATGATATCGTGACGTTTTTCACCTTCGGACCCTCATGCCGCTTTCTGTCATGATATCGCGACGTTTTTCACCTTCGGACATTCATGCCGCTTTCTGTCGTGATATCGCGACGTTTTTCACCTTCGGACCTTCATGCCGCAAACTGTCATGATTTCATGACCATTTTCATTTCCGTACCCCTTAGGCTGCACCCTATCGTGAAATCACGAAGCTTCTCTGCTTCGGGCACATTTGTTGCATGCTGTCACGATTTCGCAACATTTTTTCCTTCCATACGCTTGAGCTTCAACCTGTCATGATTTCACGACGCTTTTCTCTGTTCGTACTACTTCGTTGCAATTTGTCATGAAATCGTGACCATTCTCTCCTTTGGACCTTCTTACCGCAAACTATCATGATTTCGCTACCGTTTTCTGTTTCGGTTCTTCTCACCGCAAACTGTCACGATTTTGCTACCATTTTCCATTTTCGTACACTTGCCAATTTTTTGTCACGAAATCGCTACGCTACCCCCATCAGTACTACTTCGCTGCTTCGGAGCCGCGAAACTGCGACCTGTCACAATTTTGCGACGCCTTTTTGCTTCATTCCCCTTTTTTGCTTTCTATCATGATTTCGCGACCATTTCTGCACATTATGCTTTCTGGTTGATCCTGTCACGATTTCGCGACATTTTCTTGCTTTGTGCTCTTTGACCTCTTTCTGTCGCGATATCGTGACGTTTTTCTGCTTTGTGCCCTTTGACCAGTTTGACCCGCGATTTTGCGACGCGTCGCGATATCGCTACGCCTTTCCATTTTTCCTTTCTCTCTCCTACCTGGGCCACGACAGAGCAACATGTCACGATTTCGTGACACTTTTTCGTCTTCATTTTCTCTCTCCTATTTTTGCCGTGACGGAGCAACATGTTGCGAAATTGCTATGCTATTTTCATCCGTACAACTTCTACAGCAACACGTCACGATTTCATGACACTTTTTCATTCTGGCAGTGACGAAGCAACATGTCGTGATATCACGACGTTTTTTCAATTTTGGCAACGACGGAGCAACATGTCGCGATATCGTGACATTTTTTCAATTTCGATAGCGACAGAGCAACATGTCACGATTTCGCAACATTTTTTCCATTTCGGCAGCGACGAAGCAACATGTTGCGATTTCGTGAAACTTTTCCTATTTTGGCCGCGACATGTCGCGATATCGCGACGATTTTCTATTTTTCGACAGCGATGGCGCGACAGGTCGCGATTTCGCGACATGTCACGATTTTGCGACACTTTTAACACTTAGGCATTTTTTCCTCTTTTCTTCAATTTTAGCATCTGGGTCACCGAGATTCTTCTCTGCAAGCCTGCAAAAAGGTGGGTCCCCAATTTTGGGGTGTGTTGTGGATCAACCACAACAAATGGCGACTCTACTGTCAAATGCTCTTGAGAATTTTAGTAAGAACCCAACCTGAAACATATCACAAACTCACAAACATATGTTAGCACATAAGCAATATAACAAATGCCCAAAGATCAGAAGTACATGAATCATCAGAATCATCAAGTATTAGCTCAGTGTGTGCAATGAATTTCTTTCCCTATCATTTGAAATTGATCCACACTCCATTATTAGTTTTGCATGAATGCATATGTGGGATGGTGAATGATTTGTGTACCCTAATGAATGTGCTAGGAGATTTTTCTTTCATAAAAGGCATGGTCATTCTTCTATTATTATGTACAAGCATTCAAGATTGCCAAACCCTCTTAGGATCCACTAATTCATTACCTTATTGTATCCCAAAGTTGGTTATGAGTCTCTACCATCTGGAACCCATGTGCAAGTGAATGTGAAGTCAGAACTTTGGGGAATCAGACTCCCAACCAACCGAGATGAGAGTTTAACCCTATCCTTACTATTTTGATTTACAGTTCATTACCTCACTTTAAGCAAAATAATTAAACCAATTATGGAAGAAATGGTCATGCTAGTCTAACCCTCTAGACAATCAGTGGTCTTGTTTTTTAGGCAAGACATGATGCCATGCATGGGCATATCTAACCCCACAATCCAAAACTTATCTCCATTTCTTTGGACCTTGGGGATGACTACCCATCCTTTGCAGAGGACAAGTAGTACGATCCTTACAATCCAAAATAAATATGATATGGGAAAATTTTATTTATTTATTTTTACTTCTTGGACCTTGGGGATGACTACCCATCCTGGCTATGGACATGTAGTACGATCCTTACAATCCAAACTTTAGGTGTAAATGGAAAATATTAATTTTGTTGCTTAGACCTTGGGGATGACTACTCATCCTTTGTAGAGGACAAATAGTACGATCCTTACAATCCAAGATTTATTGTGAAATGAGACATAAGAGCTTTGGGGAATTGGATCCTCAACCTAAGCGAGATGAGAATTTATGCCCTATCCTTACTACTCCATGAAGGTCAAATCAAAGCTTTGGGGAATTGGATCCTCAACCTAAGTTCGATGAGAATTTAATCCTATCCTTACTACTATGATTTTAAGCTTTAAGCTCTATGGAAGTGGTCAAAACCATTGTTTTAAGGATCATGTTGCATAATAGGATAGACATGAATAACTTCTTTTGCCCAACCTTTTCCTCCAAGTTAGGCTTTAATCATTTTGCTCAAGATCCTTTTTAATGTATGAGACGTGCTTGGTTCTAGATATCTCAAGACTCAGTTTCCAACCTTAGGATTTACTTACATATATGTTATAACACAACCCTAAGAGGATTTGACATACTTTAATGGCTTGTACCTAAGATGCATATGTAAATAAGATGAGATGTATGTAAGGTGAGATGGAACATGAATGCATTATTTCTTGAATTACAAATGGAATGAATTGTCATGCAAAATTGATTCTTTCATGCATCACAAAATCAAACAATATAACTTAAGATGCTTGTGTTACTTGTGGAGATTTTTACAGGACAATTCCAATATTTCATATTCTCCTAACCTGAAGCATAAGTTGACATCTCAATTTTTATATATATATATATATATATATATATATATATATATATATATATATATATTTATAGACAAACAAAACATGTCAAATAAACACACAACTTTAAATTAAAACTTGTTCAATCCAAAACCAAACTGCAATCCCAAAAATGAAAATTTGAAAACACAAACCAAAAACCAAAAACCAAAATTTATATACAAATGTACACTATAATACAAGATGATGCAAAGCTTAGCTTATCACTTTCCTGGATCCCACACATGATTAGAACATTTCAACAAAAATATGACATAATATGCATGCCAAATGTTGTGGGAATCTAAGACCAGACCAAACAATGCAACAAATTTCCACTTGCCATGCTCACCATACCAATTTGATTTAGTTCCAATAATACTCCCATAGGTGAGCATCAAATTACTAGAATGATTAGACAATAAATGATTTTCAATTTTATCATGTCTATTCTTTAAAATATAATCTTCATAATTCCCTCCTTGATTTAGAATTAGGCTATCCTTTTCAAATATGCAATTTTGTAAGTAGTAGCCTATTTCTACAAATTTCTTATCCAAATCATTTTCCAAATTTGTAGGCCAATCAAATTTGTGTAACAATTTACAAGCATCTAAGATATTTACTAAATTAGGATCATTAAAAGTTTTTATCCTAGATTCAATTAGTAATTGTTGATGAATTTTATTTAACAATTCAAGTGCATCAACTTCTTTTCCATTCATTAAAACCATGCTATTAAAGGTGTGATTAAAAATTATACCTTGTTTTTCATTTACCTTTAATGACATTTCATCACAACTATCAATCAAATTCAAAACATGGTCATGCAAATTTTCAACCCTCAAATGCTTTTGGTCAAAGTGTATGTCCCATGACTCATCTTGATGATCCTTCATTTGAATTGCTTCCAATTGATCCATCTCTTTATCATTTGGTTCTAATTCTTTGTTCACTATCCATGGCATCTCTTCATTTGAATCCCCAAAATCATCATGCAAACTTGCATCCACACTTTCAATGAATTTATATTTTGTCCCCTTTTCAAATATTTTGAATATGAGATCTTCGTATGATGTAGAAGGTTCAACATCCTGTATATCAAGTAAAATATGAGTTTTATCTATAGGGATATGAGAAAAGAATGCATCACCATACCTTCCCCAACCATTATAAAAATCGTCATCCAAATCCATAGAATGAAAATCCATGATGTTTGTGACATGATCTCTTGATTCATTCATAAATTATTTTTCTTCTTTGTCCTTGGCAATAATATGGTTATAATCTTCCAAAATTTGATGAGATTTGAAACCCTCTTCCAAAACATCCTCAAATTGTACAGGAGTTGTAATATCTTCCTTTGAGTAGGCAATTATGTTGTCCTGTATATCAATTGGCACAAAAGTTTCATTAGTAGTTTTGGAATGAGTGAAGTCTTCCCACTTCTTCCAAGCATCATAATAATCCTCTTTCAAAATCAAGTTGTTGCTTTCAACTACTTCTTCAACATCTTCCAATTCATCAATGTGTTTCTCATCAAATTCATCTTCACCTTCCTTAGATGGTTCAATTATTTCCAAAAGTGGGTTATTTCTTGAATTCAAATTTATAAGGCTATCATTGTCCAAATTAGTAACCCATGATTCATTATCATAATTTGGAGGGTGAAGAATTTATTGATCTTTAATTTTACACATTTCATCAATAGTATCTTCCAAGAACAAGTGGTGAAATTCTATCATATCTTCAAATTTATTTATTGATTTTCTTTCCATTTCACTTTCAGCCATTTCATTCAATTCTATGGTGGGTTCCATCCCTTCACATATATCAAACATTGTTGAATTTAGAACCCATTCATCTAGATAATCCTGTATCTCTACATGATCCTCACAAGTGGATGTTGTCTTAGCAATTTGCACCTCCTCGTGGACTACATCCAAGGTGGTCATAAAATTTGGGTATTCAAATTCATCCCCTTGATCATTTACCTTAGATATCATTGGAGTGGAGGGTGCTATGTTTGATGGTTGGTGTAGGTTGGCATCAAAAGAACAATCTCTCATGTGAATATGTTGTGCCTTTTCCTCTTCAAGACCTTGTCGTTCTATCTCTTCTAAGATCTCATGGATTCTCTCTAGGGACAAACCACTCGGTTTTTCCTTAATGAGTGAAGCAAGTGTGGGGTGTATGGCTCCTAGGTATACTTTCATGGCTTCCTCTTCTAATGTGTTAAAATTTTCCCACATTTGGGAGTGCAACTCACGAAATATTTCATTGAATTGACTCAAGGATTCATTAGACTCTTTACATATGGAGGTAAACTAATTTTTCAATATTTCTAAGTCAGCCTGATTACCAAAATGATAAAGATAGGCTGCTTCTAGTTGTATCCAAGAAGTCCTAACCTCCATGGGTAGTTGGCTATACCAAAAGAATGGTCTATCATCCAAAATGTATGCAAATAACTTACAAGCCACCTCCTCATAGAAAATCTGGAATTGACATAATGCATTCTTGTAGACATGCAGCTTTTGCAAGTATCCTAGTGGTACCTCTTGATTAAAACACCGTAAAAAATCCAATAACATTTTAGGAACATGATATGGTACCACGGGTATAGACAAACCCTTATAATGATCCTCTATTATTAATACCATTCTCTCTCTTAGAGATGTTATTTCAGCTCTCAGGGATACCCTTTGCTCCTCAAGTGTTGCCATTAGTGAACTTAAAATGTAATTTTAGAACCAAATATGTTGAATATTCAACCTGCAATATAAAACAGAAATCAAGTTAGCATCAACTAAGAGATGTATTCATTAAAATCAAATGAAAAGTAATTGCATGAGACAAAAATTCTGAAAAATTAAATCAAATCACTTTAATTCTGTATGAACAATAAAAAAAAAAATATAGCATACCTGAATTGTTTAAAATAAAACAGGTAAATAAATTCAGACCGTCCTTTTTACAATCTGTTGAATGTTAGAGTACTAATGCATACAAAAATTTAAAATTATATTACACTAAAAATAAACCCGTATGGCCCTCCTAGCACCAATCCGTTGAGTGGTGTTAGAGGCCGTATATGCTAATAAAATGGACTTGAAATTTTTAGCAATGTAAAGCTCTTAAACAATTAAAAACCCGTAGCATCTAAAATCACGATAAAATAAACCCTTTTCAGGCCCTCCTTCTAGCGCCAATCTGTTGAGTGGTGTTTTCACCCAATTGTGAAAGCACACTATCCGGTAGGATCTGAGTCCCAAAATCCTCTGCTTGCAAAGAAAATAATTTCTCCAAGGTTCCTGTTATGCTCGATATGATGTCGTTCAAATGAAATGCTAGGAATACCTTAGGGTTTGCAAGTGGATGTTAACAAGGGGCACTGTGGTTTATTTAGTTTGAAATTACAGTGGACTCAAAATGAATAATATCTATTCTCCTATTTAGTTCTGATGGATTTTTAGCTTGTTTATTTGAATACGAAGAATTAAACTGCAGAAAATAAATTAAGGGTTTAAAAAAATAAAGCAAAATAAATGAAAATGAAACTAAACTACAGTCAGAATGCTGTCATCAATTCGATGAAACCGAAGATAATGAGGTTTTTTGCATGCAACCTAACCTAATGAACTTGCAAATTCGCACAATCCAAATAAATTAGGTGCTGGTTTCTAGGGTTTCTACTGTAATTTCAAATTTAGGCATTCGCATGAAGCAACCAAGCACACTTGCATTAAACTTCACCTAAAAGCCTTAGAAATCTGGAATGAATGATAAAACATTAAATCATGCATGCACAAAATGACTCCTTCTTTCTCATCAATGAAATGCCAACACTCTGTATTTCTGTATTTGAATGATATGTCAATTACATTTACAGAATGTTCCAGGTTTCACAAATCCAAAACAAATGAAAGAAATTTCCCAAGTGTAGGCCCAGAATGGCATGAATCCCTTGTCTCTGCAACTCTGCAAGCAGCAATTTCCAACCTCTCTTTCAATCCGTGCTCTTGACTTTATAATCATTAAAATGGCTCTTCGATTCTCCCTGTGTCGCTTCGCTTCACCTTCCTGCATTTGAAATTTCAAATTCTTGCCTTTTCCTTGCTTTTGATTGATGCTCGATTCTGAAACGCCTAAAATCCACCGCTGCATGTAATGCCTCTACAATACTGACACCTGTAAGCCACGTGTCCTGCATTTTCTGCATCTTCTATAATGTCTTCCCGTGCCAAAACATGACAAAACAGCATGCAACCTGCTCACATTTCTAGCTGCAAAAATGCGACATGTCGCGAAATCGTGACATGTGATATCGCGACGCTTTCCTCGTTCGTATGCCTCCGGCCGTTTTTGTCATGATATCACGACGTTTTTCACCTTCGAACCCTCATGCCGCTTTCTATCACGATATCGCAACGTTTTTCACCTTCGGACCTTCATGCCGCTTTCTGTCGCAATATCATGATGTTTTGCACCTTTGGACCTTCATGCCACAAACTGTCATGATTTCGTGACCATTTCCGTTTCCGTACCCATTAGGCTGCACCCTGTCACGAAATCATGATGCTTCTCTGCTTCGAGCACCTTTGTTGCATGCTGTCGTGATTTCGTGAAATTTTTCCCTTTCGTACGCTTGAGCTTCAACCTGTCGCAATTTTGTGATGCTTTTCTCTGTCCGTACTACTTCACTGCAATCTATCGCGAAATCGTGACCATTCTCTCCTTCGGACCTTCTTGCCGCAAACTGTCGTGATTTCGCTACCATTTTTTGTTTCGGGCCTTCTCACCGCAAACTGTCGTGATTTCGCTACCGTTTTGACTCTGCACACCTTTGCGCTCAATGCTGTCGTGATTTCGCTACCATTTTCCATTTTCGTACACTTGCCAATTTTTCGTCGCAAAATCGCTACGCTACCCCCATCCGTACTACTTCGCTGCTTCGGAGCTGCGAAACTACGACCTGTCATGATTTCGCGATGCCTTTTCGCTTCATTCCCCTTTTCTGCTTTCTATCGCGATTTCGTGACCATTTCTGTGCATTATGCTTTTTGGTTGATCCTATCATGATTTCGCGACGTTTTCTTGCTTCGTGCTCTTTGACATCTTTTTGTCGTGATATCGCGATGTTTTTCCACTTTGTGCCCTTTGACCAGTTTGACCCGTGATTTTGCGATGCGTCGCGATATCACTACGCCTTTCCATTTTGCCTTTCTCTCTCCTGCCTGGGCCGTGACAGAGCAACATGTCATGATTTCGTGACACTTTTTTTTCTTCATTTTCTCTCTCCTCTTTCTGCCGCGACGGAGCAACATGTCGCGAAATCGCTACGCTATTTTCATCCGTACAAATTCTGTAGCAACACGTGGCGATTTCGTGACACTTTTTCATTCTGGCAGCGATGGAGTAACATGTCGCGATATCACGACATTTTTTCAATTTCGACAGCAACGGAGCAACATGTCGCGATATCGCGACATTTTTTCAATTTCGGCAGCGACGGAGCAACATGTCGCGATTTCGCGACGTTTTTTCCATTTCAGCAGCAACGGAGCAACATGTCGCGATTTCGTGACACTTTTCCTATTTTTGCCGTGACATGTCACGATATCGTGACGTTTTTCTATTTTTCGGCAGCGATGGCGCGGCAGGTCACGATTTCGTGATATGTTGCGATTTCGCGACACTTTTAACACATGCATTTTTTCCTCTTTTCTTCAATTTTAGCATCTGGGTCACCCAGATTCTTCTCTGCAAGCCTGCAAAAATGTGGGTCCCCAATTTTGGGGTGTGTTGTGGATCAACCACAACAATGCTTATCTAATTTGAATTGATGAGGTTGTTAATGATATGCATGGACTTGGAATGAATATTGATGAATCAAATGTTTGTGATAAATACTTAATAACTCTTCCAAAAATATTCAGTGAACAAGTTTCTACTATAGAAGTGTCAATAGATGGTGATTATTTTACAAGAGATAAGTTGATGGGTATGCTTACAACTTTTGAGATAAGAACAAAATATCATATTTCTCAGAAAGAATCAACATTCAAAGCAATAAAAAAGACAAAGAGTAGGAAGTAAGAATTAAGCGATGAGTCATCTATTGATGAAGAAGCTAACTATTGTAGAAAATATAAGGACTATAGAATATCCAGAGATCTAAAATCTGTTAAGTGTTTCAATTGTGGAAATTTTAGACATTTTTTAATAGAGTGTCAATAACCTAAGAACAACAATGGTGAAGAAAAATAGGATCACATGTATAGGAAATCAAAAATATGTAGGCACCAGAAGAAAAGCAAGGATGGAAAAAACAAAAAACAAAATAAGTTTGTTCAACGACAAAAGAGGAGCTACTATGCAGATTTGGCAAGTAAGTACTCAAGTGCTAGTAATGCTAGTTTTTTAGACAATGATAGAGATGAAGTCCTATTTATGATTGAAGAAAAAGAGCAAGTTAAGAAAAGGACTCTAGTAATTCTCAAATTTTTTAGATGTGGTAACTTTGGACATCTTGAAGATGATTGTACAAGGGATGGTTATAGTTTCAATGATGATGAATATGAGAATGCACTTGAAGAACTAGATGAAAATATTCTAATGGCATTATAAGAAGAAGTAAGTGATCCTATAGAAGACAAGCCAATAGAAAATAAAGATGTGGACAAAGGTAAACAAATAAAGGAATATTCAAAAAATAATGGCTATGATCTCAAGGGAGAACTTATTTATACCCTTTAAATAGTAAAGAAGGTAAGAAAGCAATACTCTAAACTTGAAATTCAATTTCAATAATGTGATGAAGAGATAATATTGCTCATAGAGAATTTAGAAAAATCAAATGCAAAGGCAAAAATGTTCAAGGATAAGTTAGAAGCAAAGATCTTGGAATGTGAGAAGTTAGCACAAGAAGTGGCACTACTAAAAAAATATTTAGAGGACTCCAAGATCAAGATGAAATGGTTTTAAAAAAGGTCAAAGAACTTGTATAAGTTAATCACGACACAAAAAATACATCAAGGAAAATAGGTCTTGGATTTGAATAGGTTCAAAAGAAATGGGAAGGAGAGTCAATTTCATGTTCTGTAGGAGGAAAAACTTTAGATGAAGGTACTTCAGAGGAAGACAGTGTAAAAGAAAGTGAGACATCCGAGGATGAGTTGGACAATAGAGAATTCAATAAATATAGGAACAATGCATAGAGAAGATACAAATGGAACAATAATCAGAACAGGTCAAGAGATTCTAAGAGACCAATGAGGTAAATACAAGGAAACTTTAATGGAATATGTTTTTCATGTCATAGGTTTAGGAACATGGCTTCACAGTGCAGGACACGAGAAAGGTAGGAATATGGGAACATACAACTTTTCCATAGGTATTGTTACTCATGTAATCAGTTTGGTCACAAGGCAATGAATTGCAATATTCATGAAAGAAGAGGACATGGCTTCACTAGGAGAAATACTAAGATATTTGCACCTCCAAGGAATAATAACATTAAGTATTATAATTGCAACAATGATGGTCACACAACAAAATAGTTTAGAGCAGGCATTCCAAAAATAGGTATGAAAAGGGAGAGGAATAGGAACATGAATATAAATAGGAACAAGAACAGGAATAGGAACATGGATATGAACAGGGACAGGAACAGGAACAAGAACATGGATATGAACAAGAATAGGAATAGAAACAAGAATGTAGACATGGATAGGAACATGGACATGGATAGAAACAGTTAGAGGAATCAAAAGAATTAGATAAGAAGGAAAGAGGATAAAGGTAAATAAAAATGCCTTCTAGGAGTAGAAATAATCCTACCCCAGAATTAACCACCTCAAAAGAAGGTGGAGGCGGGACTAAGCTAAGAGGCTCATTCTTAGCCCCGAGCCCCAAAGGTGAACCTTTTCCATTGATGTCAAAGGGGGAGAGTTTTTAGTAAGGGAGAGTGACTTGGTATTTGAATAAAGCATTGATCTAGGGGGAGCAATGTCCTAGGGGGCCAGCATAGAAGAAGAAGTCAAGTTTTTGGTAACAAGTTTTTGGGTTTCCATCAATGACAAAAGGGGAGATTGTTGGACATTTTGAGTCCTTAAAGTTAAAGTTGTCATTGATTTCAAGAAATGGGGTCATCATTAAATGTTAAGGAATTTGTCAAGAAACAAGTTATCAAAGTTATCATTTATATTGTGTAAGAAGCTTCTAGTAAATTCATGATCAAGAGGAAAAATGCAAAGGTTAAAGGCAAAGGGATCCATAATATTTTTAAATATTTTGTGGAAGCATAAGTTAAAAGGTTTTCATAAAAACCCAAAAAGTTTATTTTCAAAGCTAAAGGGAGGTTTAATATTTATTTGATAAATTATTTAAATTCAAAATGAATTTAAATTCTATAAATAAATATTATTTATACCAAAGTGCAAAGTGAAATATGGTTTATATAAAACCATAGGGTTTAAAGAATTAATTTATAAAATTTAAATTCAAAAGAATTTAAATATTTTATAAATTAACAAAGTTTCAAAGAAAATTCGTGTGTCAATGTCCAAATACGTTGAGAGTAAATCGAGCACCGACATCATGCATGGAGGAAGAGATTTAGTATAAAAGCTAATTCCTTGGAGGTATTTCAAATTACCCTTTTTCTTGATCATAAAAAATGTGAAATTGTGTTTAAGTATGTAAGGAAGAAATAGCAATGAAAATATTATGTATGCACCAGAGAACGTAGCCAAGGTGTGGCTAGAGATAGCAAACATAGCCAAGGAGTGGCTCATGGCAACAAATGTAGCCAAGGCGTGGCGCAAGCCAACTAACATAGCCAAGGTGTGGCTTGAGGCAACGAACATAGCAAGACACAATTTGATGCAGTGAACGAAGCCAAGGTGAGGCGTGACCTGAAGCAAACAAAGGCGTAAGGTGTGGAGGCTTTAAGGGAGAACACAGCTCCACGATGGTGATAACTAAGAGGAAGGCAATTAGAATAAGAAGCGCTTCAAGCGTTAATAAAACTGGTAACATTTTATTATTGTGATAGTTAATTTTAATCTTGGCTAAGGTTGAATAAAGGAGAAATAAGGTTGTAATTAATTTGATGATTGCCTAAATTATAAAGTATTGAGGTGAAAATATTTACTTGTGGGTAAAATATTTTTACTTTAGAAAAGGGAAAAATAAATTATTGCATTATCTTATCAAAAGAATTATATTTAATGCAATAATAAGTTTAGGGAGTGATAAGTAGAAATAGCTTTGGGCTTTGAAAAACAAGATAGTGAAGTGACTTATGCTTGAGAGGTGAATATTCTAACTAGTGTGGTGTTGGATATTATTTTGAGATTGGAGTAATAAGGTATACTCATGAATTAATATATGCATTGTATTGTCATCTAATTCTTTTGATATTGGAAAAGGAATATTTTTTTATTGTGGAAAATTCTTGAAGGTCATCATTATCAATAAAAAGGTATGGGCATATTTTTCCAATGTTTAAGTTGATTGGTTGTTTTTTGGAAAATAAGTTTGGAGTGAAAAGGACTTGATTAGGGTTTCCTTTTGAGTGTTTTTGAGTGATTGCTTCAAGGTTTTATGGAATAAAGAAGTGTGGTTAAAACCTTGTTTTATAAGCATTGTTGTTGAAGCCATTGGTTGTGTGAAGAACTTGAACTAGGGTTTGAGTATCATTGCTATGTGAAGATTGTTTTATAAGAATTGTTTTTGAAGTGAGTTGTTGAGCAAAGAACTTGAACTAGGGTTTGAAAAGAATATGAGTATCATTGTTATGTGAGGATTTTTGTTGAGCATTGTTGGAAACATTTTGAGTTGATGTTTACATGCTTGGAATAGGGTTTGTGAGCAAGGGGTGTTTCATCAAGTGATTGGTTGAGTAGATTTGATTGAGCCTAGTCAAGTGGTTGTGTGAAGTGATTATTCAAGTTCCTTAAAATAAACTATTCTATATTATATTTTGAGTTATGAAAGTTATTGGGCATTGAGTGTAGAACATATTGAGTCTCTAACAATTATCTTTATGCTTCTATGAGATTGGACAAGTTCTATGTGGACTTGTTAAGCAAATTTGAGGCAAGTCTTTGAGAAGACTTGTGGACTGATTTTGTGTGAGCTTTTTGTGGAAGCTTACAATACAAATTTGGATAAGTTCTATGTGGACTTATTGAGAAGATTTAGATAAATTTTGTGTGGACTTATTGAGCAGATTTGACAAGTTCTGAGTGAGCTTGTTGAGTAGATTTGGACAAGTTCTAAGTGAGCTTGTTGAGCATATTTGGACAAGTTCTGAGTGGACTTGTTCAGCAGATTTGGAAAAGTTATGAGTGAGCTTGTTGAGAAATTTTGGACAAGTTCTAAGTGGACTTGTTGAGCAGATTTGAACAAGTTTTGAGTGATCTTGTTGAGCATATTTAGACAAGTTATGAGTGGACTTGTTGAGCATATTTGAGCAAGTTCTGAGTGGACTTATTGAGAATATTTAAGCAAGTTCTAAGTGGAATTTTTGAGCATATTTTATCAAGTTATGAGCGGACTTGTTGAGAAGATTTGAGCAAGTTTTGAGTGGACTTGTTGAGAAAATTTGAGCAAGTTCTGAGTGGAATTGTTGAGAAAATTTGTGCTAGACCAAAGGACTGAGTTTAGTGTAGATTTGAGATAGATCTTTGGAGGTGATAGAGCAGATAGGTGTTGGAAATTTTGAGTTCCTAAGATAATATTTTTCATTGATGTCAAAAGGATCTATGTAAGCTAGCACTATGTTTGTGTAGAAGCAAAGGTTTTGATCAAAGGTTCAAGAAGGGATGCATGGCATTTGTTTCTAAAAGGAGCTTCAAGGGAAGCTTAGAAAAAGGTTTTTATTTAAAACCATGTATGGAATATTTGAAATGGGTTTTTTGTAAAGCCCAAGTTGGCTTTTCGTTTCATCGAAAAAGGTGCCCCGGTGATGGAGATATTTAATTTTAAAGGTTTAGTTTAAATTTTAATTTATTTAAAATTTTAATTTTAATTTTAAAATTAAATTAAAAGAATATTCACCGATGTCATAAAGGAAGGTTCAAAAGTGCCAATGTTTCCAAGCTAAGGGAAGGCATATATATATGCCATTAAATTTTTTGAAATAAATCATCCTTGCTCTTGTGGTTGATGCAATTGTTGGAAAGCAAATAGAGCTCATGCGAAAAAAGGTTTAAGTCGTAGAAGCAACGAATAAATTGAACGATGTGTGAAACCCAAGTCACCTTGGGTAGTGTGGCCTATTGGTAACTCAGGTAGCACAAAGGCATTTGGTAGCACAAGGTCATGCGTTCGATGTTTGGCAAGGTTCGTTTGTTGTGCTTTGTGGTGGAAGCACCAAGGGCGCATGGTTTATTTAAGGCACATGGGCCTATAGCATATAAAGGGAAGTCATGTCACTTTTGCATTGTGAATGAGCGGGTAGCTTGTTTGGCTACCTTAGCCATGGCTAAGGCACTCGCGGTGAGGGCATGTCGAGGGGTCGAAACCCATTAAGGAGGTATGCAATTTTTTGATTAAAATTTAATTAATGCTCTAAATTTTGGAGTGATAAGGGTTAGGAAATATTTTATTTTGTAAAACCTTTGTTGTGTTTAAAAGGTTAAATAATTATTTTGTTGGTGAAAACCATGTATGATTATTTGAGCTTGTTTGGCTACCTTAGCCATGACTAAGGCACTCGCGATGAGGGCACGCCGAGGCGTCAAAACCCTTTAAGGAGGTATGTAATTTTTTTATTAAAATTTAATTAATGCTCTAAATTTTGGAGAGATAAGGGTTAGGAAATATTTTATTTTGTAAAACCTTTGTTGTGTTTAAAAGGTTAAATAATTATTTTGTTGGTGAAAACCATGTATGATTATTTGAGCCTTATGGTATTGATTTGAATTTTTGAGAGCATTATTTTAGGAGAAATAAGGGTTTTGAATAAAGTGGAAATTGAATGGTGGCTTATTGATTATTATTTTTAGAGGACTTTGGTGGATGTGATTATTGAGTTGGAGTAAAAAGGTGTAAATTGAGTTATACTTTATCTTATGATTATTATTTGAAGTCCACTAACCCTTATTGAGATTGAAAAAGAAAGTGTGTTGAGTGTGGCAGATTTTGTCGATAACTTCTTGGCATCAATAAGGTATAGGCAATATTCTCCATTGATTTATCTGGGTGGTTGATTTCTAAAAATATCATTGGAGTGAAAAGGATTGATTGTGGTTTCCTTTTGAGATTTGTTGGTTGAATGCTTCAAGGATTTTTGGTTTGAGAGTTATGGTTAAAATCTTGTTTTATAAGCATTATTTTTAAAGCCATTATTTGTCTGAAAAATATGAGTTAGGGTTTGAGAAGAACATGAGCATCATTGTTATGTGAAAAATGTTTTATAAGCATTGTTGTAGAAGCCCATTGGTTGTGCAAAGAACTTGAACTTGAGTTAGAGAAGATTATGAGTATCATTGTTATGTGAGATTTGTTGTTGAACATTGTTGGAAACATTTTGAGTTGGTTGATTCATGCTTGGACTAGGGTTTAAGAGAAAAACATTTTCCTTGTGGAGATTGATTTGAGTTGAGATTGGGATTTGAGTATAGAACATATTGAGTCTCTAACAATTCTCTTTATGCTTCTATGATATTGCTGAGTTGAGATTGGGATTTGAGTATAGAACATATTGAGTCTCTAACAATTCTCTTTATACTTCTATGAGATTGAGTTGAGATTTTGTTGAGCTGATTTGAGGTAAGTCTTTGAGAAGGTGATGCAGGAGCATCCAAGGTAGCACTGCAATCTTGCATCAACAAAGAAAAAGAAAAAGAAACAAACAAAAAAAATGTTTAAGTGTTGCAAAAGTGTCGCGATATCGTGACATAAAAAGTGTCACGATATCGCGACATGTTTTTAACAAAGGACATGGGCAAAAAATATGTCGCGATATCACGACACAAAATGAAGAGGGAAGTCAGCAGGGAAACTGTCGCGATATCGCGACACAAAATCGGAGAAATACGCCAGTAGGGAAACTGTCGCGATATCGCAATAGATTTCTTAGGAAATCCAAGGAAGGCAAAGATGTCATGATTTTGTGACATGTTGCAATTTCGTGACCCAAAAGCAGTAAGAGAGTACGGAAGGCAAAGATGTCACAATTTCATGACATGTCATGATTTCGTGACCCGAAGGCAGAAAGGGTGTACGAAAGACAAAGATGTTGATTTCACGACATGTCACAATTTTGTGACCCGAAAGTAGGAGCGTACGGAAGACAAAGATGTCGTGATTTCATGACATGTCACAATTTCGTGACCTAAAAGTAGAAGGAGCATATGGAGGACAAATATGTCACGATTTTGTGACTCGAAAGCAGGAAGATAGAGCGAAGGAGCGAAACTGTCGCGATATCGCGACATGTCATATTTTCACAATGTAAGGACAGAGAAGGGGCCAGAGATCGAAAGGTGTCGTGATATCACGACCTATCATATTTTTGTGCCTGAAGGGAAATTCGAAGACGAAGAGTCAAAAAGGCAGATGTTTCGAATACCAGGACAACGAAGCGGCATGTGAAGACGAAATGAAGGGTTCTGGAAGAGGAAACAAAGGGCCACCAGCTAGAAATGAGGCGTCACCTGAGAACCTTTAAAAAGGAGAACAAAGGCATGCATAGGGGTTGGAAAATTTTGTGAACGATAATATCTTTCTGTAATTGTGAATATTCTATAAAGTGTAACTCTCTACGATTTCTATAAATTTTGTTGTAACAGTAATTCTCTCATGTATATTGAATAAATAAAAACTATTTTTCTTCTCTATAATTTTCATTCTCGATCAAGTTATATCAGAGCGGGAGTTCTTGAGTGTGTGAGCAGATTGCCAAAAGTGAGGCAACTTGCGCCAGGATTTGTGGAAGGGTTCTGAGAAGAGAGAAGTTTAAGGTCCCTAAAGCATGTAAACAGAGCATCAAACGTGAGGCAGTTTGCACCAAGATTGATTCAGATTTGTGAGAGAAGTGAGCAGAATGCCTCCCTAAAAGAACTATGGTCATGGGAGAAATGTAGTGCTTGAAGAATATTTTAGAGTGTTGCAAAGGCAAGTGCAAGCCCTGCAAGAAGAGTTGTGAAAAGGGGTTGAGCCAAAAGGAGAAGACCAGAGTGACGATGAAGCCTGGGTAACTGATGATCCATCAGAGGATGAAGAAACATTGGATCCTTCTAAAGCCAGATTGTTGAAAGCCCTATCTTAGGTTGGTAAGAGGCCGAAGTTTGATGTATTTACCTATTCTAGGAATCTCAACCTAAAAGAGTTGATTGATTGGATCAACGATATGGAGGAATACTTTGAGTATGAGGAGGTTGCAGATCCAAACCGAATAAAATTTGCAAAAGCAAAATTGAAAGGCCATGCTAGTTTATGGTGGAAAGGAGTACAACTTGAAAGAAATAAAAATGGAAAAGAAAATATAACCATATGGGACCGAATGGTGGAGAAACTAAAGAGACAGTTTATTCCTGTAGATTATGAGTTGTATCTGTTGAGGAGGATGCAAAGTTTGAGACAGTCAGGAAAGTCTGTCTAAGAATACATAGAAGAATTCTACAAGATCTCCATCAAAACTGGCCATTCAGGGGCTAATAAAGAGAAAGTAGCCAGATACATCAATGGGTTGAGAATGAACATCCAGGAAGAACTCAGCTTGATCAGAATAGCCACCATAGAAGATGTGTATCAGTTGGCCTTGAAGGTTGAAGAGAAACTGAATCGAATATTTGAAGGCAAATAGAGAGGAAGGGATCATGGTGGAAGAACCGATGGAGGAAATTACAGAGACCAGAAGAAGACTGGTGAAACAAGCAAACCCCAAGAATAGAAAAAGGAGAATACCTACTACCCACGTGATCAGAACAATGGCTACCAGAGAGGAAGAGGTAGACCTAGATGGGGGTATGGAAGAGGGGTATTCTGTGGAACCTGTTTCCAGTGTGGAGAAGAGGGACATCGGTCATACGAGTGTCCTCAACACCAAGAAAGGACATACAAGAGACCTGAGGGTCATGCCAGAGATACTATGGTAGATGAAGGTGCAGAGTCAGAACACTCCGAAGAAGTAGAAGGAGGAGAAGTGCTGATGACGAGAAGAGCATTGTTGAATGAAAAAAAAGAACCTGAATAGAGGAAGAGTCTATTCTACACAAGGTGCAAATGTGCAAGGAAGGTCTACAATGTTATCATTGATAATGGTAGCATAGACAACTTAGTTTCAGAAGAGATGGTTACTAAGTTGAAATTGGGGAAGAAGAAGCACCCGCATCCATATCGAATTGCATGGTTGTAGAAAGACCACAGAGCACTTGTTAGTGAACAGTGTTTGGTCAAATTTCACATTGGGAATTACCAAGATGAGGTCTTGTGTGATGTTTTGCCAATGGATTCTTGCCATTTGCTGTTGGGAAGACCATGGAAATTTGATAGACATGCAGTGCATGATGGGTATGCAAATACATACTCTTTGACAAAGGATGGGATACGTCACAAATCGAAGCCGCTAAAAGCAGTGGATGAGAAAGTTTACAGTAGTGCAAGAATATTCCTGGTGGATGGCAGACAGTTTTTGGATGGTCTGAAGAGGGATTCAATGTGTTATGCATTAATCCCTACTGTTAAGAAAGAATAGTACACAAATGTTCCAACAGAGGTCGAATTCCTATTAGAGGAATTTCCAGACATTATATCAGACAATATGCCTGAGGGTTTACCACTGATGAGGAAGATCAGTCACCATATTGATTTGGTACCTGGATCTAGTTTACCCAACAAGGCAACCCACAGAATGACTCCTATGGAAAGTGAGGAGCTGAGCAGGAAAGTCCATGAATTATTGAAAAAGGGACTGATTCGAGAAAGCTTGAGTCCATGTGCAGTACCTACAATACTAGCACAAAAGAAGGATGGAGAGTGGAGGATGTGTATAGACTCCAGAGCTATCAACAAGATCACCATCAAATACAGATTTCCATTGCCAAGGATGGACGATATTATGGACTGTTTGAGTGGGGCCAAGTACTTCACCAAAATTGACCTGAAGAGTTGCTACCATCAGATTTAGATCAGAGAAGGAGATGAGTGGAAAAATGCTTTCAAAACTAGAGAAGGTTTGTATGAGTGGTTGGTCATGCCATTTGGGCTAACCAATGCACCTAGCACATTCATGTGGTTGATGAATGAAGTGTTGAAGGATTTTTTAGGTAATTTTTTTCTTGTCTATTTGGATGACATTCTGATATTCAGCAGAACCCTGGAAGAGCATCAGATGCATATCAGGAGGGTTTTTGAGAAGCTGAGGGAAGAACAGTTGTTGATAAATTTAAAAAAATGTAATTTTGTGAAGGAGTTGGTATACTTGGGATTTTTTATCTCAGTTGAGGGTCTAAAAATGGACCCAGAAAAGGTGCAGGCTATCATTGAATGGCCTACCTCGAAAAGCACTTTTGAAGTGAGATAATTTCATGGTCTGGCAAGTTTTTATAGGAAATTCATCAGAAATTTCAGCAGTATTTGCACACCCCTTACAGAAACAATGAGAGGGGATAAGAAAGACTTTAAGTGGACCTTAGGAGCAGATAAGAGCTTTGAGATGTTGAAGAAGAAGGTCATAGAGCAACCTATTTTAGCACTTCTAGATTTTAATAAAGTATTTCAGGTGGACTGTGATGCCAGTGGCAGTGCTATAGGAGCTATGTTGAGTCAAGAAGGTAAGCCTATTGCTTACTTCAGTGAGAAACTCAATGATGCCAGGAAGAAGTATTCAGTGTATGACCAAGAGTTCTATGCTATAGTTTAGGCCCTGAAGAAGTGGAGACATTATTTGCTACCAAAATAGTTTGTGTTGTATACTGATCATCAGGTCTTACAGTATATAAATAGCCAGGGAAAACTAAACCAGATGCACTTGAAGTGGGTTGAGTTTCTACAAAGTTACTCTTTTGTGTTGAAGAATAGGAGTGGAAAGTCCAACAGAGTTGCAGATGCCTTGAGTAGAATGCAGAGTTTGCTGATAGAAATGAAGGTGGAGGTGTTAGGGTTTGATGAGTTGAAGGGTTTGTACCCTAAAGATCTTGATTTTGTAGAAGCCTGGAAGGCTTGCTTGGCACCAGTTACCTTGGACAGAACCAAGTGGTTGGATTTTCTAATCCAAGATGGAATGTTGTTCAGAGGAAACTAATTATGTATTCCAAGAAGTTCCATGAGGGAAAACCTAGTCAAAGAAAAACACAGTGGAGGTTTTGTGGGACACTTTGGTCGGGATAGGACCATTGCCCTTATGAGCAAAAATTATTATTGGCCACAACTGCAGCAAGATGTGTGGAAATTTGTGTAGAGCTGTAGAGTCTACCAAATGGCGAAAGGCATGAGACAGAACACCAGATTATATCAGCTGTTACCTGTACCAAAGAAACTATGAGAAGATGTCAGCATGGATTTCGTTCTTGGTCTACCAAGGACGCAGAGGGTAAATTATTCCATATTTGTGGTAGTGGACAGGTTTTCAAAGATGGCACATTTTATCCCTTATCTGAAAACTAATGATGCAGTTCATATTGCAGGTTTGTTTTTCAAAGAGATGGTACGACTGCATGGTCTACGAAAGAGCATCGTTTCTAATAGAGATACCAAATTTGTCAGGTATTTCTGGAGAACCTTGTGGAAGAAACTAAAGACAGATTTGAAATTCAGTTTAGCATACCACCCACAGACAAATGGGCAAATAGAAGTGGTGAACAGAAGTTTGGGTAACCTATTGAGATGTTTGATAGGAGATAAGCCCAAAGGATGGGATCTGATTTTGCCACAGGCAGAGTTTACATATAACAATTATGTCAACAGGAGTACCAAAAAATATCCATTTTAGATAATATATGGAAGCAGTCCAAGAAATGTGTCTGATTTGAGGAAGCTAAATACAAGGAAAAAGTGCAATGCCTAGGCTGAATATTTTGTAGAACATCTGAATAATCTGCATGAAGAAGTGAAGAAGTATATTGCTAAAATGAATACACAATATAAGGCGAAAGCATACCAAAAGCGGTGGTTTAAGGAATTCGAAGTAGGAGATGAAGTGATGGTCCATCTGAGAAAAGAAAGATTTCCAGCTAAAACCTATAACAAACTAAAGATGAAGAAGTTTTGACCGTGCAGAATCATAGCAAAATGGGATTCAGGCAATGTGTATGAAGTAGAATTTCCAAGTGGGTTAAACATATCACCTATGTTTAATATTTTAGATTTGGTGAAATAACATGAAGGGGATGGTAGTGAGACACCAAGTGTAGAATTGTGGAGTATTCTAGCATCTACTCCAACAATAGATGAGATAGAGGAAATACTGGACACAAGAGAAGGCAGAAGTACTAGAAATAGATAGTATTTTGAATATTTGGTCAAGTGGAAGGGCAGACTGGCAGAAGATGCAACTTGGCTGACAAAAATGGAGGTGGATCGTTTGGGTCTTCCTCTAACAGTTCAGAAGTGAGGATCACTTCTCAAATCAACCTCGGGTGTCTGATGCAGGAGCATCCAGGGCAACACTGCAATCTTGCATCAACAAAGAAAAAGAAAAAGAAAAAAAAATGTTTAAGTGTTGAAAAGTGTCGCGATATCGCGACATAAAAAGTGTCGTGATATCGCGACATGTTTTTAACAAAGGACGCGGGAAAAAAATATGTCGCAATATCGTGACATAAAAGGTGTCATGATATCGTGACACAAAAAAAAGAGGGAAGTCAGCAGGGAAACTGTTGCGATATTGCAACAAAAAATGTGTCGCGATATCGCGACACAAAATCGAAGAAAGACACCAGTAGGGAAACTGTCACGATATCATGACAGGTTTCTTAGGAAAGGCAAGGAAGGCAAAGATGTCACGATTTTGTGACATGTCATGATTTTGCAACCCAAAAGCAGTAAGAGAGTACGAAAGGCAAAAATGTCACGATTTCATGACATGTCATGATTTCGTGATCTGAAGGCAGAAAGGGCGTACGAAAGACAAAGATGTCATGATTTCATGACATGTCATGATTTCGCAACCCAAAAGCAGAAGGAGCATACGAAAGAAAAAGATGTCACAATTTTGCTACATGTCACGATTTCATGACTCGAAAGCAGGAGTGTATGAAGGACAAAGATGTCACGATTTCATGACATGTCATGATTTCGTGACCCGAAAGTAGGAAGATAGAGCGAAGGAGCGGAACTATCACAATATCATGACATGTCATATTTTCGTGATGCAAGGAAAGAGAATGGGATAGAGACCAAAAGGTATCGTGATATCATGACCTATCATATTTTTGTGGCCAAAGGAAAATTCAAAGACGAAGAGTCAGAAAGGTAGACATTTCGAATACCAGGACAACAAAGCGGCACGGGAAGACGAAACGAAAGGTTCTGGAAGAGGAAACAAAGGGCCACTAGCTGGAAATGAAGCGTCACCTGAGAACCTTTAAAAAGGAGAACAGAGGCATGCATAGGGGTTGGAAAATTTCATGAACGATAATATCTTTCTGTAATTGTGAATATTATGTAAAGCGCAACTCTCTGCAATTTCTGTAAATTTTGTTGTAACAGTAATTCTCTCATGTATATTGAATAAATGAGAACTATTTTTCTTCTCTGTAATTATCGTTCTCGATCAGAAGGCTTGTGGATTAATTTTGAGTAAGATTTTTTAAGGCTTGCTATGCATTTTTGAGAAAGTCCTAGATAGGACTTATTGAGAATATTTGGAAAAGTTTTGAGTGAGCTTGTTGAGCAGATTTGGACAAGTTATGAGTGAGCTTGTTGTGCAAATTTGAGCAAGTCCTAGAGAGGACTTATTGAGCAGATTTGGAAAAGTTATGAGTGAGCTTGTTGAATAGATTTGAAAAAGTTCTAAGTGATATTTTTGAGCATATTTGGACAAGTTCTGAGTGAGATTGTTGAGCATATTTGAGCAGGTTATGAGTGATCCCATTGAGCAGATTTGATCAGGTTATGAGTGAGCCTATTGATCTGATTTGAGAAGGTTCTGAGTGAGCCTATTGAGCATATTTTAAGAGGTTCTAAGTAAACCTATTGATAGATATTTGGAGGTGATATAGTATATAGGACAGAGTCTCAGTGGATAGAGATCCAACAACCAAGACAATTGAAGACAAATTTGAGTGAGGAGTCTTCAAGTGGAGAGAGATCCACAAGTCATTGCAGCAAAGAGACAAAGTCTTCTAGAATATCACTAGCCAGAGCAAAATGGGAAAGAGTTCTCTTGTGGAAGAGATCCATGAACTTGATATTTAGGGGATTGACATCTCCTTTGGACAGAGGTCCATAAACATTGTAATTGGGAAGGATTCCCAAGAGATTATTTGAGAAATATTTAGAATAAATACTTTTTGTGGAGGTAGCCCACATTGGGTGAACCACGTTAAAAATGGTGTCTCTCATGTGTGTGATGTTTTGTGTGATGTTTACTGCTTTATTAATGTTGATGCTACTATTTGGGGAAAATTTTTATATTATACTATTCACCCCCTCTCAATATAAGAACATGTTCTTCAAGAGGATAGTAGTCTCCAGCGGATAGAGATCCATCAGCCAGGGTAGTGAGGATAGGTCTTCTAAGTTGGGACAAGAGTCTTCAGTGGAGAGTGATACATAAGCTAGTGCAGTGGAGGTAGTAGTCTTCTAGAGGATCACCAACTAGAGAAAAGGAGTTATCCTATGGATAGAGATTCATGAACCTAGTTTAGGGGATTGATATCTCCATTGGATAGATGTCCATAAAAATTGTAATAGGGAAAGGATTCCAAAGAGATTTATTGAGAAAATTTAGTGAAATATTTTCTCTGTGGATATAACCCACATTGGGTGAACCATGTTAAATTGGTATCTCTATTGTGTGTGATGATTTATGCATTGCTTTGATTACTGCTATTGATATTGCTATCTATACATTACATAATATTTATTTATAAAGAAAAGTAAAAAGTGTTCTTATACTATTCATCCCCCTCTAAGTATAATATTGTGTTATTTAATTGGTATCAGAGCAGGTTCCTTCATAAGAGTTTAACAACTTGAAGGAAAAGCTAACAAGAACACAATGGATTCTAAGGAGGTGTCCTCACATAATTCAACACCAATATTTTATGGAAGTGACTATATGTATTGGAGTATGATGATGAAGATCTACTTAATGGCACTTTGTAATGAAGTTTGGGAAGTAGTGGATTTTGTATGCGACCCCATAGTCAATCCTCCTATAGATAAGGAAGGTAATCTTGTACAACACTATAATTCAAAAGCAATGAATGCACTTGTGAGAAGTTTGCGTAGAATAGAGTCTATGAAAGTTATGCATTGTAAAACTGCAAAATAAATGTGGGATAAATTACAAGGTATATATGAAGGAGATAAAAGTGTCAAGAAAGCAAAGATACAAAATATCAAAGGACAATTTGAAGCATTAAGAATGAACGATGAGGAAAATATTAGTGCTTATCTAATTATAATTGATGAGATTGTTAATGATATGCAAGGACTTGGAATGAAGATTTATGAATCATATGTTTGTGATAAAGTCTTAAGAACTCTTCCAAAAAGATTCAGTGAACAAGTTTTTGCTATAGAAGTATCAATAGATGGTGATTCTTTGACAAGAAATAAGTTGCTCGGTATGCTTACAACTTTTGAGATAAGAATAAAAGATCCTATTCCCTAGAACAAAACAACATTCAAAACAATAAAAAATACAAAGAGTAAGAAGTTAGAATTAAGCGATGAGTCATCCAATGATGAAGAAGCTAACTATGGTAGAAGAGATAAGGACTATAGAAGATCCAGAGATATAAAATCTATTAAGTGTTTAAATTGTGGAAAGTTTGGATATTTTGCAAGAGAGTGTCAATAACCTATGAACAAAAATGGTGAAGAAAAACAAGATCACAGGTATAGGGAATCAGAAAGATGTAGGTACCAGAAGAAAAGCAAGGATAGACAAAGCAAACAAGGAAAAAAGTTCGTTCAAAGACAAAAAATGAGCTACTATATGAATGAGGCAAGTTAGTACTCAAGTGATAGTGATGCTAGTTTTTAAGACAATTATAGATATGAAGTCCTATTTATGATTGAAGAAAAATAGTAAGTTAAGAAAAGGACTCCAGTAATTCTCAAATGTTTTAGATATGGTAAATTTGGACATATTGAAGATTATTGTACAAGGGATGGTTATAGTTTCAGTGATGATGAATATGAGAATACACTTGAATAACCAGATGAAAATATTCTAATGATATTAGAAGAATAAGTAAGTGATCCTATAGAAGATAAGCCAATATAAAATAAAGATGTGGACAAAGATAAAAAAATATAGTAATATTCAAAAAATAATGGCTATGATCTCAAGGGAGAACTTATCTATTCCATTGACATGGTAAATAAGGTAAGAAAGCAACACTTTAAACTTGAAATTTAGTTTCAATAATGTGATGAAGAGAGAAGATTACTCATAGAGGATTTATAAAAATCAAAGGATAAGGCAAAAAGGTTCAAGGATAAGTTAGAAGCAAATATCTTGGAATGTGAGAAGTTAGCACAAGAAGTGGCACTACTAAGAGAATATTTAGAGGACTCCAAGATCAATATGAAATGGTTTAAAAATAGGTCAAATAACTTGGATAAGTTCATCAAGACACAAAAGACTAAATCAAGGAAAACAGGTCTTGGATTTGAACAGGTTCAAAAGAAATGGGAAGGAGAATCAACTTCAAGTTTTGGAGTAGAATAAACTTTAAATGAAGTTACTTCAAAAGAAGATAGTGTAAAATAAAGTGAGACATCCGAGGATGAGTTGGAAAATAGAGAATTCAACAAATACAGGAACAATGCACAGAGAAGATACAAATGGAACAAAAATTAGAACAAGTCAAGAGAGTCTAAGATACCAATTAGGTCAATACAAGGAAAATTCAATGGAAGATATTTTTCATGTCATAGTTTTTGGCACATGGATTCATAGTGTAGGACATAGGAAAGATAGGAATATGGGAACAAATAACTTTTCCATGGGTATTGTTACTCATGTAATCAATTTTGTCACAAGGCAATGAATTACAGGATTCATGAAAGAAGAGGACATGGCTTCACTAGGAGAAATACTAAGACATTTGCACCTCCAAGAAATAATAACATTAAGTGTTATAAGTGCAAAAATGATGGTCATACAACAAAATGGTGTAGAGCATACATTCCAAAAATAGGTATGAACAACAATAGGAACATGAGCATGAATATGAACATGTTCAATAATAGGAACAAAAACATGGATATGAACAAGGACAAGAACAGGAACATGAACATGGATATGAACAAGAACAGGAATAGGAACAAGAATGTATACATGGACAAGAACATGGACATGGATATAAATAGTTATAGGAATCAGAAGAATAAGATAAGAAGGAAAGAGGATAAAGTTAAAAAACAATACCTTCTACGAGTAGAAATACTCCCACCCTATAATTAACCACCTCGAAATGAGGTGGGGAAGGGGCTAAGCTAAGAGGCTCATTATTAGTCCTAAGCCCCAAATGTGACCCTTTGCCATTTATGTCAAAGGGGAAGATATTTGAGTAAGGGGGAGAGTCTTGGTATTTGAAGAAAGCATTGAGCTAGGGGGAGCAATGTCCCAGGGGTAGCAACATAGAAGAAGAATTCAAGTTTTTGATAAAATTTTTTTGGGTTGCCATAAATGACAAAGGGGGAGATTTTTGGACACTTTGAGTCTTTAAAGTTAAAGTTGTCATTGATGTCAAGAAATGAAGTCATCATTAAATTTCAAGGAATTTGTCAAGAAACAAGTTATCAAAGTTGTCATTTATATTGTGGAAGAAGCTTCTAATAATGTCAAGATCAAGATGAACAATACAAAGGTTAAAGGAAAAGGGCTCCATAATATGTTTAAATATTATGTGGAAGCATAAGTTAAAAGTTTTTTATAAAAACCCAAGAAAGATTATTTACAAAGCTAAAGGGAGGTTTAATATTTATTTGATAAATTATTTAAATTCAAAATTAATTTAAATTTTATAAATAAATATTATTTATACCAAGATGCAAAGTGAAAGATGGTTTATATAAAACCATAGGGTTTAAAGAATTAATTTATAAAATTTAAATTCGAAAGAATTTAAAATTTTTATAAATTAACAAATTTTCAAATGAAATTCGTGTGCTGATGTCCAAAGACATTAAGAGTAAATACAGCATCAATGTCATGCATGGAGGAAGAGATTTAGTATACAAGCTAATTCCTTGGAGGTATTTCAAATTACCCTTTTGCTCAATGATAAAAAATGTGCAATTGTGTTTAAGTTTGTAAGGAAGAAAGAGCAGCAAAAATCTTGTGTATGCACCAGCGATCGTAACCATGGTGTGGCTAGAGACAACAAACATAGCCAAGGAGTGTCTCATGGTAGCAAACATAGCCAAGGAGTGGTGCAAGGAAACTAATACAGCCAAGGTGTGGCTTAAGGTAGTGAACATAGCAAGACGTGGTTTGATGCAGTGAACAAAGCCAAGGTGAGGTGTGGCCTGAAGAAAGCAAAGGTGTAAGGTGTAGAGGCTCCAAGGAAGAATGCAGCTCCATAATGGTGATAGCCAAGATGAAGGTGGTTGGAATAAGATGTGCATTAGATGTTAATAAAACTAGTAAAATTTTATTATTGTGATCTTTAATTTTAATTTAGGCTAAGGTTGAATAAAGGAGAAATAAGGTTGTAATTAATTTGATGATTGCCTAAATTAAAAGGGAGTATTTATTATAAAGTATTGAGGTGAAAAGATTTACTTGTGGGTAAAATATTTTTACTTTAGAAAAGAGGAAAAATAAATTATTGCATTATCTTATCAAAAGAATTATCTTTAATGCAATAATAAGTAGAAATAGCTTTGGGATTTGAAAAACAAGATAGTGAAGTGACTTATGCTTGAGAGGTGAATATTCTAACTAGTGTGGTGTTGGATATTATTTTGAGATTGGAGTAAGCAGGTATACTCATGAATTAATATATACATTTTATTGTCATCTAATTCCTTTGATATTGGCAAAGGAATATTGTGTTATTGTGGCAAATTCTTGAAGGTCGTCATTATCAAGAAAAAGGTATGGGCATATTTTTCAAATGTTTAAGTTGATTAGTTGTTTTCTAAAAAATAAGTTTGGAGTGAAAAGGACTTGATTAGGGTTTCATTTTGAGTTTTTTTGAGTGATTGCTTCAAGGTTTTCTGGAATAAAGAAGTGTGGTTAAAACCTTGTTTTATGAGCATTGTTGTTGAAGCCATTGGTTGTGTGAAGAACTTGAACTAGGGTTTGAGTATCATTTCTATGTGAAGATTATTTTATAAGCATTGTTGTTGAAGTGAGTTGTTGAGCAAAGAACTTGAACTAGGATTTGAAAAGAACATGAGTATCATTTTTATGTGAGGATTGTTGTTGAGCATTGTTGGAAATATTTTGAGTTGATTTTTACATGCTTGGACTAGGGTTTGTGAGCAAGGGGTGTTTCATCAAGTGATTGGTTGAGTAGAGTTGATTGAGCCTAGTCAAGTGGTTGTGTGAACTGATTGTTCAATTTTATTGAAATAAACTATTTTGTATTATGTTTTGGGTTAAGAAAGTGATTGAGTATTGAGTGTAGAACATATTGATTCTCTAACAATTATCTTTATGCTTCTCTGAGATTGGACAAGTTCTATGTGGACTTGTTAATCAGATTTGATGCAAGTATTTGAGAAGAATTAAGGACTGAATTTGTGTGAGCTTTTTGTGGAAGCTTATAGTATAGATTTGGGTAAGTTATGTGTGGACTTATTGAGTAGATTTGGATAAGTTCTATGTGGACGTATTGAGTAGATTTGACAAGTTTTGAGTGAGCTTGTTGAACAGATTTGGAGAATTTATGAGTGATCTTGTTGAGCAGATTTGGACAAGTTTTAAGTGGACTTGTTGATCAAATTTGGACAATTTCTGAGTGAGCTTGTTGAGCAGATTTGGACAAGTTCTGAGTGGACTTGTTGAGAAAATTTGGACAAGTTCTGAGTGATCTTGTTGAGAAAATTTGGACAATATTTTGAGTGGACTTGTTGAGCATATTTGAGCAAGTTCTGAGTGGATTTTTTGAGCATATTTGAGTAAGTTTTGAGTGGACATTTTTAGAATATTTGAGCAAGTTCTAAGTGGACTTGTTGAACATATTTGATCAATTTTTGAGTGGACTTGTTGAGCATATTTGTGCTAGACCGAAGGACTGAGTTTAGTTTATATTTGAGACAAAGTTTTGGAGGTGACAAAGTAGAGAGGACAGTAGTCTCTAATGGATAGATATCCATCAGCCAGAGTAGTGATTACAAGTCTTTTAAGTGGGGACAAGAGTCTTTAGTGGAGAGAGATGCACAAGAAAGTGTATTGGAGGTAGTAGTCTTCTAGAGGATCACCAGCCAGAGCAAATGAGGAGTTCTCCTATGGATAGAGATCCACGAACTTGATTTAGGGGATTGACATCTCCATTGGATAAAGGTCCATAAACATTGTAATAGGGAAAGTATTCCCAAGAGATTGATTGAGAAAAATTAGTAAAATATTTTCTCTGTGTATGTAACCCACATTGGGTGAACCATGTTAAATTGGTGTCTCTATTGTGTGTGGTGATTTATGCATTGCTTTGATTACTGCTATTGATATTGCTATCTATACATTACATAATATTTATTTGGAAAGAAAAGTAAAAAGTGCTCTTATACTGTTCACCCCCCTCTTAGTATAAGCTTGTGTTCTTCAAAAACATCTTGACTAAAATCATGCAACAACACAAGAAGGATTGGGATACAAGGTTATCAGAGGTAGTATGGGTATATAATACAATGTGAAAATCAACCATTGACTTCATACCCTTCCAGCTAGTATATGGAAAAAGAGCAATGATGCCCATCGAATTCAAGGTTAAGATGCTTATAACGATGGTAGAACTGGACCTGAGCCTGGATGAAGCATAGAAAGAACAAATTTGGTAGCTGAAATAGCTGGATGAATTTCAAAGGGATGCCCTACAAAGAACAAAAATTATGTAGAGGCAAAGGAAGTAGTTGCATGACCACCATATTAAAACAAAATAGTTTAAAAAGGGATACTGGGTACTATTGTATGATTCCAGATTCCAAGAGCAAAAGGATAAACTGATGCAAATATGGATGGGCCCATACGAGGTGGTTGAAATAATTAGAAACGGTGTTGTGCGAGTCAAGACAATTGACGGTACAAACACCATTCTAACAACAAATAGCCACTAGTTGTGACCATACCACACATACGATAAATTGTTTGAGAAGTCTAGAATAGGCATTAGGGAAACCCCATCCAAGTAAAATTCTCCAAGAATACTCAACAACCTAGGGGAAACAGAGGTGTCCACCAAAAACAAGTTATATTAATTTCCTATTTTTTTTAGCTTACGATGTGTTTTATAGGGACAACACCTGCATGCAATTTGTAGGCATCCTAAGAGAAAGGGCCTAATAGTTATAGATTATGTTTAACTACATTTTTCCTTTTTTTCATTTTATTTTGTAGGAAATGGCCTAATTGCTCAAATAATATGTATCTTGAGGAACAAGGCCTAGATCGTCTTAGCATCCATGAACTTGGACAATAGGAGGATACTATTTATCCAAGCATGGAGTGGGCACCAATTTCCTTGCAAATGGAAATATTATGCACCCCCATGCCTGGACGAAGTGGAAGCTAACATAGTGTGAAAAAAATTTAGGGTTGATCAACCTCACACCAACAGGTACATCAACCGTTGTCATTTCATTAAGTAGTACGAAGGGAAGCACCTTACTATAGTGCCTTTATTTAGAGGAGCGATGCCTTACTCAGGTGCCTTAATCTAGAGGAGTGATGCCTTACTCCACCAAAGAGGTACCACCCCAGAACGTTCTTCATAGTCAAGTGGCACCTTCTTGAGGTAGGCACCTTACTCAAGTAGGTGCCTTACTAAGGTAGGTGCCCTACTCATGTATGCTCCTTACTAAATTAGGTGCCTTACTCAGGTAGGTGCCTCACTCTTCCAAGAAGGTGCCACCACCAGAACTTTATTTATCAAATATCTATCTATATATAATATATAGATATGAATATATATATATATATATATATACTTCCACGGGAGGTGTCTTACTCTAGCGCCTTATTCCAGAGGAGCAACGCCTTACTCCACCAAGGAGGTGCCACTCTAGAGCATTCTTCATAGTCAAGCGATGCCTTACTAAGGTAGGCACATTACTCAAGTAGGTGCCTTATCGAGGTAGAAACCTTACTCATGTAGGTGCCTTACTAAAGTAGGCACCTTACTAATGTAGGCACCTTGCTCAAGTAGGCACCTTACTGAAGTACAAACCTTACTAAGGTAGGCACATTAATGAGGTAGGTGCCTTACCCTAGCGCCTTACTCAAGTAGGTGCCTTGATCAACTAAAAACACATGCACAAATTGGTAGTACGTGGAGAAGTTGAAGCCAACACCATCATCTCACGTGATGGAAATCTGAAAGCGCATGAAAATATTTTGAAATTATTGGGTAGGATTTTTGCATGTCCCAAGACCAACCATCGATGAGATATGCATCTCAACCTAAACTAATAGGATCCACCATGTTTTTAGCAGTAAGACATTGAGTGAACCAGGAATGCAGTACTCGAGGTGATGTAATCAGCACATGGGAAAAATATTATCGAATACCAATTTGGCATACTCCATGTAGCATGAAATGACCAATCAGGTATGTGCATGATTTTATTTAGATATATACATAATTTTTCATATGATATGCTTCTTTGAAAATAATGTCGATGCAAGAATTGAATTCACCCCTCATGCCTAATACATAATGCCAAAAGTTAAGTTGGGTGGCATACCCTGCAAACCCCAATAAGGAAAAAAATTTAGAGTTAGGTGCCTGAGTTTATAAAAAGACACCTTACTAAGAGTAGGGCATCAAACCAGTCAAAACAAGTAGATAATTCATCATGGGTGGATGATCGAAGAATCATGCAATCAAAAATCATGAGCCCAATGAAACTGAGGGGATCAAGGGAGAAGTTGCACTTCTGTTCAAAGAAATTGGGTGGATGAATTACTATCACTTGGTCAGCAAAGACCAAGATATAGATATAGCAAAGGAGTTTCCTACCACTATAAATATAGGAGTTGCTCAATTGCACAAACTAGAAATTATTGTCACTATAGATCACATCGATCATGTCATCGGCCTCCCCATTACTAGGGAATGCATGTATAAAGATGACATGGAAAGGAAGTGCATAAAGGTATTGCTCAGAAAAACAAACGTCCCATGTGACCAACACGGGCTCCCAAAGTAGAGACTCTCGATGTACTTAAGGAAGCTCTTCAAGCATGTGGTGAGATACTTCACATGCACTGGGAGGTATTCACACCTGAATGTGAATCATATGAAATTCCTAAGCCATATGGTGCACGAGAAAGAAATTAATGTCATGTTCTACCTATAAAGTACCCTATAGGATGAGGCATCATGATATCAAAGAAGGGAATTATCTGCCCTAGCCCAAAATGGGCTAATTATAGCCCTGATATGCCATGTAGAGCAACATAGGGAAAGCTCATCGGTGGCTGGGTCTGAACACTCTAGTGCGTGAGAGTAGGTAGTAGCCAAAGAATAACAAGAGGCCTAATTATAAGTGGCAACGAAAGAGGTTAGGGTAAAATCCTCTGATGCATCAGAGCATGCGATAATAGAATAATAATATGATGCCAAATTGGGGGAAATTTTCAAGGAGGAATGCCCCTAATTTTCACCATATGCTATGGAGGAAGGGTAGAGTTCTCTACCCAATTATGCAGAGGAAAGGCCAAAATCCTCTAGCCTCAAATCCCTAGTATGGCATACAAAGCGCATATGTAGTCAAAGATGACTACAACACCTAATCCTCTTGAATGAGGAAAAGGAGGTAGATCAAAGCTTAGCTTCGCAATCGAAACACTATAGAATTTGGTTGCTCACAGTCCGCAATACCTGTAGTCCTCATAAGGCTTGCAATAGTAGTCGAAGGTATCGTTGAAAGGGACCACACTAAGAAGAATGAGAAATCCATGACATGGGTACTATTTGAGGAATATAAGGAGATGTATATGAGAAAAATCCAAAGGCAGGAGGTTACCATCACCCAATTTCAATAACTAATCTAGCAGCTCAAGGCAGAGAACAAAAAATTATAGGTCAGGGCAATTTAAAGTTAGGATGCCTCTATGCAAACCGATTGGGTGATTGAGGTGCCCAAAAACTCTCCAACCTCACCAGAGAGAGTAGTCTCATCTAAAGTAGTTAGGTAAGATTCCAAAAATGAGGAATTAGAGGTAGGAGAAGGATCATGCACCTTTGATAGGGTAATTCCAAAGGAATAGGGAAATTATATTTTTCAAATGGAAACCCCTATTATCAACATTGATGATGATGAGGATCCTTCAAGGTAGAGCCAAAGGAAAAACCCTAAACTTGAGACCAAGGAGGGTTCTCTAGAGCACTAGGGACCTAAAATTGAGGAGCTGCTACCTAAATAACCATAGGACCAGGAACTAGGCCACCAAGAAATAGGTAAAATGGCCATAGGAGACCTTCGATCAAAGGGATAGATCCCTGTATCATCTAACAAGGAAGCAACCTCTATGGTAAAGGAAGATATCCCCACATAGGTCACCACAATACCAAAAGGGAGAAAGGGGAAGGTGCCTCAAATGATGTAGAAGAGGGCCAAAAGAAATGCTAGAGTGACATTTGCAGAACCAAACCCTCATTCGAATGAAGAATGGAAAATAGGTTTACGAGCCTTCACTGAGCAAAAAGAAAAATTAAAATAGCTTCATAAGGAGTTCAAGGAGGCAAAGGCAGCTAGGAAAGTTACCAAAAAGGAAGAAAGAGGACCTGGCATCTGTGTAAACCCTGCTATAGATGATCAATTTTGGGAAATTCATGGTTCATCACAAGTTCGGCATTCTAAGATGAGGAAATGGCTGGAAATATGGGGGGTATATGGACTAGAGGAAGAAGCAGTAATTATTATAGAGGAAAACACTGGCCGCACCCCTGAAGAACTTTGGTTGTACAAAGCCAACATGGTCACGAGTAAAATGGATGAATTTGAAATTCCCTAGTTACACCCCCAACATGATGACTTATGGCAAGAAATAGAGGTAGCCTTCCGTAAGGGAGCAACGACTGTGGTAGTCGAGCCCATTATAGGTGTTGGTCCAAGCACGATAAGGAGGTAGAGCTAGCTTAATAAGAAGCTAGTGCAGAATGAAGGCCAACCCAGTGTAGTTGGACACCAGTGTAGCTAGAGGGCAACACAACCCAAGGATACCCCACAACAAACTAGGGCCCCTCAGTAGAAATGGAAGCCTCAGGAAGGAGAGAAATCCAAGGCCACCAATAAGAAAAGGAAATAGGGAGCGGTTGCCTATACGAAGGAGGTGGTTACTAATTTTAGGTGCCACGATGGTGTGACACATATCAGGAATGGGGGGATAATGAGAACTAGATATGCTTATATTTTTGTATATGTACTAATGGTTTTTGCACGACAATATATCATGAGTTGTATATTATGAAATATTATGTATTTATTTAATGAAATCATGTGTATTATCTAATCCATGTGTGGAGTGTGTTTTGTGTAGTTCTTTCCCAAATTTTGTCATATTTTTCTTAGTCGAGGTCCTATATGGACCTAGCATGGTTTTGCTCGAATCAAACAAAGGCATACGAAGGTAGGTGCCTTACTGAAGTAGGTGCCTTATTGATGTAGGCACCTTATTGAAGTAGGTGCCTTACTAAAGTAGGCACTTTACTGGAGTATGCACCTTACTCAAGCAAGCACCTTACGAAGGTAGGCACCTCATTAAGGAAGGTGGCTTACTGAGTTAGACGTCTTATTCAAGCAAGCACCCGAATTATGCGTGTTGACCAAATGGTTGGGGGTAGGACCCTGTTGACCATCATTCCATATCATCTATGGGAAAAAACTGATGAACAAGTTGTCCCAGCTAGAGTGGATGAACACATAACTACTCATGAAGCAAAACCATAATGAAGCAGAATTCATTTGATTTCCAGGAAACAATGTAGAGCTAATTTTCATGCATCAGTTATAGTAGCTGAACTATCCAAGTTTAGGCTGCCATCGAGGTGCCTATTGTAATAAAAATATAATGAAAAGTCCTACATGTGGTATATAAATGCACAGATCCCTCTGTAGTAGATAAAAGCATTCTTTTAGAACATTATCACATGTAATACTTCATTGTATTTATAATAAAACTTAAACGTTCTTTATCAATGTATTGTCTTCGTGATTTGTTGGGTGGGATCTACTAGAGCTCAGGCCCACTTTAAGCCAGTATTCCTCCCCCATTATTTGTTGTGTTTCTCATAGATATCATTATGCATAATATTATATTCATTCCTTTGATTAAGAGTTAATTATTTTATATTTGTGTTCTTTTTATGTTAAGTGTATTATTGCTTTCAATGTGGTGTGTTTACTTTTAAGCATTTTATTTATGTTTGAGTTTCCTTGGTGTGGATGAATCAAATACTATTTTACAAGCACCCCAAATAGTAGTAATGGATTCATATCCAGAATGTTAATGTGATTAATCTCAATTGTGGCACTTTGAAGGTCTACGAGCTCCCGGGTTAACAATTTAAATGTGAGTGCTATGACAAAAATTAGGACAAAATTAACTAGTGTTTGGAACTCAACAGATTTCAAACAATTTTAAGGGTAGAAAAACATTCAAAAATCATTTTGATGTTAATGGACATCAGCATACAACATTTGGCTAATTGATATGTATGTTTTATTTGCTACTTAATCAACTGAAATACTGCATAAAATGCCAAAATTTGTCAAAACAAGGGTAAAATGTTCCTAACATAAAATCATGCAAACAATTAAAAAATGATATATTTAATCAACTATTTGGAAATTAAATTTTTCATGATTGGAAATATGTCAAACATAGTGCAAAAATGAGGTATTTTTGGGCCTCATCACGGTCGTGCACGCCATCAACAAGTTTCACCACTACATCATGGGTTACAAGGTGTTCATCCATATAGACCATGTAGCTATCCAATATTTAATCAGTAAACCCATGATTAGTAGTAGAATAATCATATAGCTTCTAATTCTATATGAGTTTGATATTACCATCATGGATAAGCCCAACAAGGACAATGTAGTTGCAGACTTCATGTCTAGACTAATACCATCAGATCACACAGTCATGGAAGAGCAATTATCGTATGAGCATTTGTTTGTAATCAATGAGTATACATCATGGTTCATAGACATAGCCAATTATTTGGCCACTGATAAAACATTTCCTACTCTTTCATCATGAGATAAGAAGATGGTGATAGAAAAGAGAACATATTTCTCATGGATTGATGACCTCCTATTTAAAATAGGGTCTGATAAAATCATGAGGATGTGCATATTTGAGAATGAATTTTTGAAATTTCTCAAAGATTGCCATAATGAGCCATATGAAGGACATTTTTTAGGAAGGAGGACCATGTACAAATTCCTACAAATTTGGTATTATTGGCCTACATTGTTCAAAGACATGACCAAATATGCTAGCTAGTGTGACGAGTGCCAAAGGATGGGCAAGCCAACCCATAGGGATGAAATGCCCCTCCAACCTCATGTACACATAGAGCATTTTGATAAATGGAGTATGGATTTTGTGGGGCCAATCAATCCACCTTCGGCCAAAAATAGATACATTCTAGTCTACACTGACTACGTCACCAAATGGGTTGAAGTGCAGGTAGTGAGGGACTCCAAAGAAGGAATGGTGGTAGAATTCTTGTTAGATCAATTTTTTATGAGTTTGTACCTAGAGATATTACAATGGATAAGGGGACCCAATTCACCTCCAAGTTAATTTAGGATATAATGAAGCAATACAAGGTTCAACATAACAAAACCACCCCCTACCATCCACAGGTGATTGGACAAGTAGAGGTGACCAACAGGGAGTTAGAGAAAATCCTAAAAAAAATTGTGCAACAACACATGAAGGATAGGTTTGCAAGACTAACAGAGGTAGTATGGGCATACATAACCATGTGGAGAATAACCACAGGCTTTACCCCATTCCAACTAGTAAATAGGAAGAGTGTAATGATGCCCATTGAATTTGAAATTAAAATACTCAAAACTATAGTAGAAGTAAACCTGAGCCTATACAATGCATAGAGGGAGAGGATTCGGTAGCTAAATCAACTAGATGAATATAAAATGGACACCCTGCAAAATATAGGAATCATACAAGGGCAAAGAAAATAGTGGTATGACTGCTACATTAAGTTAAAGTAGTTCAAGGAAGGATAATGGGTATTACTGTATAATTCTAGATTCTAGGAACATAAGGGTAAGCTTATGCATATGTGGATGGGACCATATGAGATGGTAGAGCTGATTGAAAATGGTTTTATGCATGTTAAGACAATTGATGGTAGCACCAACATACTAATAGTTAATGGCCACTGACTATGTCCATATCATACATCCAAATATGTAATTGTGGAGTCCAAAACATGCATGGAGGAGACCCCATCCAATTGAAAATATGATAACTTCTCAGCAACATAGTGGACACAAGGGTGTCCACTAAAAATAATTTAGTCTTAATTTTTCTCTTATGTGTGTTGCAGATATGGTGCTCGCATGCAAGCTGCAGGCATCCTGAGAGCCACGGCCTAACAGGGATGGATTGTAATGGACCTACATTTTTCTACTTTCTAGCTTACAATGTGTTTTTTAGGGACAATTCCTACATGCAAGCTATAGGAATCCTAAGAGCCAGGGTCTAACATGCATGGATTGCATTTAATTACATTTTATTTTTTTTGTTTTTCTTTTGCAGGTGAAATGGCTTGATTGTATGAAAATAGGAATCTTGGGAGACAAGGCATAAACTGGCTCAACATCCATGAACCTGCACATTTTTTTTAGAGGAGATAGTTTGGATACAAGCATAGATGTAGGCACTAATTCCTCACAAAAGAAAAAATACTTACCCCTATTCCTGGGTGAAGTAGACATTAACGCAACAGGAGAGAAGTTTTTGGAGGACCTTATCACCTCTACATCAGTGAACATGTTAGCTACTACTGAATTTTCAACATAAAGGGAGCATCTTAATCTTCCAGTAGGAACTATGATAAGGATGGAGTAAGGCACCTTGTGTCCACTATGTTGTTGAGAAGATTAAGGTGCTCCCTGAGTTACTCTATAGGTATGTGCATTACTACTCAAGTAGGCGCCTTAATCTAGAAGTATGTGCATAACTCTGGAGGTAGGTGCCTTACTCTAGAAGTAGGTGCCTTACTCCTTAGGGTATAGGAAAAACCAAAATTAAAAACATATCTCCTACCCATCTTCCTACCTTTAGGGGATACCCAACCAAAGATCCTGATCTATTTTTATTCAAGTTTGATGTCTTGTGTAGATCTATAGATTATAAATCAGATGCCCAAAAGTTGAAGCTCTTCCCTTCAAAATTGGATGACTTAGTCCTATGTTGGTTTATTAGATTAGGGAATAAACATATTGCCACATAGGAGGAAATGAAGAGGCTCTTCCTAGAGCAGTACCAACACTTCGACAAAGCATGAAATTCTAGGGAGGAGGTTCTAAGAATGATGCAGAAGGAGGATGAATCCTTGGAGGAGTACTGGGAGAGATTCAACTTTAATCTAAAGAGATATCCTCATACAAAGCTAGGCAATAAGTCCCTTAGGAGCATTGTTTTGAGGGGACTTAACAATGAATTACTCGAAATACTCAACTTAATCTTTGAAGGTGACATTTATAGCCACACAATGGAAGATATCTGACAACTTTGCTAGAACTACTCGTGAAGAAGAGGTAAACTAGCTTCCAGGACCATGAAGGAAACTACTTCAGTCATGGATATAGATATAGGTAATATACTGGAGGATATGAAGAGCGAAATGCTCTCCTCTCTAGCATTTTAGGTGGACATGCTCTTGTTAGAGAAAAGTAAGCAAGAAAATGAAGCTGCATTAGCCCATTTTTTCTAAAATGTAGAGGAAAACATGCAAGGAATGCATGCTTGAACAACAAAGTCATAGTATGTGCTATTTTCTAGTAGAATAATAAGACCCGATTGTGCCCATAGTTGTCAAATATTAAGGAGGATGTTGAAGTCATTAAAGCTCATTTCATTGGTAGTAAAAGAAATTGGTAGCAACCCCCTATGGAGAAAAAGCTGGTGGGGATGCCACCCTATGGAGGAGGACCTTACATGCTACAAGGGCAAGCTCCACAACCTAATATGGTGATGCAAGAGCATCCGATGGTGGCAGAGCAATCTTGAATCATCAAAAAAAAATTAAGTGTTGGCAAGGGGAAAAGCTGTCGCGATATTGCGACACATTTGGAGAAGAGGAGCCAGCAGGGAGAAGCTGTCATGATATCGTGATAGAAAATGTGTCAAGATATCACAACACATTTGGAGAAGAGGAGCCAATAGGGAGAAGCTATCGTGATATCGTGACAGAAAATGTGTCGCGATATTGTGACACATTTGGAGAAGAGGAGCCAGTGGAGAGAAGCTATCGCGATATCATGATAGAAAATGTGTCTCGATATCGCAACACAGTTGGAGAAAAGAAACTAGTGGGGAGAAGCTATCGTGATATCGCGACAAAAAATGTGTCGCGATATCGTGACACATTTGGAGAAAAGAAACCAGCGGGGAGAAGCTATCACGATATTGTGATAGAAAATGTGTCGCGATATCATGACACATTTGGAGAAAAGAAACCAGCGGGGAGAAGCTGTTGCGATATCGCAATAGAAAATGTGGTGCGATATCATGACACAAAATGGAGAATGAAGCTAGCAGGGAGAATTGTCGCAATATCATGACGGGTTTCCTAGAAGAGGCAATGATGTCAAAGATGTCATGATTTCATGACATGTCGCGGTTTCATGACCTAAAGATAGAAGGAGAGTACGGAAGGCCAAGATGTCACGATTTCATGACATGTCATAGTTTCACGACCCGAAGGTAGAAGGCAAGTACAAAAGGCAAAGATGTCATGATTTTGTGACATGTCACGGTTTCATGACCCGAAGGAGAGAATAGAGGCCGAAAGCCAAAACATTGCAATATCATGACCCAAAGAGGAGAGAGAGAGCAAGGGAGCAGAAATGTCATGATATTGTGACATATCGTTCATGACTCTAGATGAGCAGGCGATTGTAGAGGTCATTGCAGAAGGGCACGTGGCAGCAAAATACAGGTGGCTACAGAGCACTCCTGTGAATGATGACTCAGAGGGTCGATGTGTAGGTGGCTGCAGAGCACTCCACCATTCTATGCAATGATGGTCTAAGGCACATGGCAACAGGATGTAGGCAGCGATAGAACATTCGTGCAGGCAGTTACAAAAAACTTTGTAGCCTGTGTAATGATGTCCGAAGGGGGTCGGGTCTGCTATAAGAGTCAGTTCATACATTGTAATGGGGGTCAGCAATTTTAACTTCTGTAATTTGGATTTGAAAGTTTGGAATGAAATATTGGTGGTTTCTCTGCTTGTAATTTTGGTACTGCATCAAGTGGTATCAGAGCCAGAAGGTTTTGAGCGCACGAACAGATCATCAACCATGAGGCAGTTTGTGCTAGGATCAGTGGTTGGGGGTTGTGAGAAATTGAGAAAGATGCCTTCGTGAAGAAACCATGGTGGTGCAAGGAATATGGTGCCAGAGATCGATTTGAGAGCTTTGTAGAGGCAAGTGCAAGCCCTATAGGAGGAATTGAGAAGAGGATTTGAGCCAAGAAGAGAAGACCACAATGAAGATGAAGCTTGGGAAGCCAAGGGTCCATCTGATGAGGAAGAAGCATTGGATCCAGTAGAAGCTAGGCTGTATAGGGCTATATCCTAGATCAAGAAGAAGCCGAAGTTTGACGTCTCCACATATTGTAGGAATCTCAACCCCGAGGAGTTGATAGATTGGATCAACGACATGGAGGAATATTTTGAGTATGAGGAGATCTTAGATCCAAATCGGATCCAGTTCACAAAAACAAAGTTGAAGGGACATGCTAGCATCTGGTGGAAAGGAGTACAACTGGAAAGGAACAAGAGAGGAAAAGAAAAGATCACCAGGTGGAATCGGATGGTAGAGAAATTGAAGAGGCAATTCATCCCCACAAATTATGAGTTGGATCTATTGAGGAGGATGCAGAGTCTAAGACAGGTGAGTAAATATGTCAAAGAGTACACGGAGGAGTTCTACCAGATCTCAATTCAAATTGGCCATTCTAAGGCGAATAAGGAGAAGGTCACCCGCTACATCAATGGGTTGAGAACCATCATTCAAGAAGAGCTGAGTCTGGTTCGGATGAGCACGGTTGAGGATGCATACCAGTTTGCCCTAAAAGTGGAAGAGAAACTAAATAGGAGGTTTGAGGGTAAGCAGAGAGGAAAGGATCATGGTGGGAGAGCTAGTGGAAGGACCAGTGGAGGAAGATACAAAGATCTAAAGAAGACTGGTGAAACAAGCAGTAGCCAGGACCAAAAAGAAGAGAAAGAGGAGAATACCCACCGACCATGCAATCATAACAATAGCTACCTGAGAGGAAGAGGTAGTCTTGGGCATGGGTATGGGAGAGGGGTATTTTGTGGAACCTGCTACAATTGCGGGGAAGAAGGGCATCGGGCATACAACTATCCACAATGCCAAGAGAGGCCAAATCAGAGACCTGAGGGTCAGGCTAGGGCTGTTGTAGCAGACAAATATTTCGAATCTGAGAACTCTGAGGAGGCAAAATGAGGAGAAGCAATGGTCATAAGGAGAGCCTTGTTGAATGAGGAAAAGGAGCCAGACTAGAGGAATATCCTATTCCGCACGAGATGCAAATGCTCAAGCAAGGTCTGTAACATCATTATTGACAATGGTAGTACTGATAACTTGGTCTCTGAGGAGATGGTTGCCAAGTTACAGCTAGAGAGAAGAAGACACCCGCATCCATATCGGATTGCATGGTTACAGAAGGACCATAGGGTTTTGGTCAATGAGCAATGCCTGGTGAAATTTAACATTGGGACTTATCGTGATGAGGTCCTGTGTGACATCCTACCTATGGATGCATGTCACATGTTTCTTGGGAGACCATGGCAGTTTGATTAGAGTGCAGTACATGATGGTCGAGCCAACACATATTCCTTGTCGAAGAATGGAGTTCACCATAAGTTGAAACCCCTGAAGGAGGTAGACGAAAAGGTATGTAGCAGTGCTTGAATCTGTCTAGTTGAAGGAAGAAGATTTTTAGATGGCCTAAAGCCAGATCATATGTGCTATGCAATAATCCCTAGGGTTAGGGAAAAGGAATGTGAGGATACCCCAATAGAAGTCATGGGCCTGTTAGAAGAATTTCTAGATATCATATCAGATAATGTGCTTGAGGGTTTACCACTTGTGAGGAAGATCAGTCACCATATAGACTTGGTACCAGGGTCTAGCTTGCCTAATAAGGCCACACATAGAATGACTCCTATGGAAATTGAGGAGCTAAATAGGCAAGTTCAAGAGTTGCTAAAGAAGGGGTTGATTCGGGAGAGTCTTAGCCCATGTGCAGTACTTGCAGTACTAGCACCCAAGAAATATGGAGAGTGGAGAATGTGCACAGACTCTCAAGAAATTAACAAGATCACTATAAAATACAGATTTCCATTGCCAAGGATGGATGACATTATGGATTGTTTGAGTGGAGCTGAGTACTTCATGAAGATTGATCTGAAGAGTGGTTATCATCAGATCCATGTCAGAGAAGGGGATGAGTGGAAGACAACCTTCAAAACTAGAGAGGGTTTGTATGAGTGGTTGGTCATGCCATTTGGGCTAACCAATGCACCAAGCACATTCATGCGGTTGATGAATGAAGTATTGAAAGAATTTTTAGGCAAATTTGTCATTGTCTACTTGGATGATATCTTGATATTTAGTAGAACCCTAGAGGAACACCTGATGCATATCATGAGGGTTTTTGAGAAACTACGGGAGGAGTAGTTGCTGATAAATCTGAAGAAGTGTAACTTCGTGAAAAGGGAGTTAGTATACCTAGGATTTGTCATCTCAACAGACGGTCTAAAAATGGACCCAAAAAAGGTGAGGGCTATCATAGAATGGCTTGCTCCAAGAAGCATGACTGAGGTAAGATCGTTTCATGGTCTAGCCAGTTTTTACAAAAAATTCATTAGAAATTTCAGTAGTATTTGTGCATCCCTTACGGAGACAATGAGGGGGAATAAGAAGGAATTTAAGTGGACAACCGGAGCAGACAAGAGCTTTGCTATGTTAAAGAAGAAGGTCACAGAGCAACCTGTCTTAGCACTTCTATATTTTAATAAGGTATTTCAGGTAGACTGTGATGCTAGTGGTAGTGCCATAGGGGTTGTATTGAGTCAAGAGGGTAAGCCTATCGCTTATTTTAGTGAGAAACTCAATGATGCTAGGAAGAAGTATTCAGTGTATGATCAGGAGTTCTATGCTATAGTTTAGGCTCTAAAGAAATGGAGGCATTATTTGTTGCCAAAGGAGTTTGTTCTATATACTGATCATCAGGCACTACAGTATATTAATAGTCAAGGAAAGCTAAATCAGAGGCACCTGAAGTGGGTTGAGTTCCTGCAGAGCTATACCTTTGTGCTGAAGCACCGGAGCAGAAAGTCCAATAGATTTGTGGATGCCTTAAGTAGGAGGCAATGTTTATTGATGGAAATGAAGGTGGAAGTTGTAGGGTTTGCTAAACTTAAGGGTTTGTACCCTGCAGATCCCGACTTCGTAGAAGATTGGAAGGCCTGCTCTGCACCTGTTACTTTAGACAGGACTAAGTGGTTGAATTTTCTAATCCAATATGGAATGCTATTCAGGGGAAACCAATTATGCATTCCAAGGAGTTCAATGAGGGAGAATTTGGTCAAGGAAAAACATAGTGGAGGGTTGGCTGGACACTTTGGTCGAGACAAGACCATTTCCCTTGTTAATGAAAACTACTACTAGCTACAATTGCAACAAGATGTGACAAAATTCATGCAAAGTTGTAGGATATGCCAGATGGTAAAAGGTGTGAGGCAGCATACTAGTTTATATCAACCACTACCTATACCCGAAAGGCCATGGGAGGACATCAGTATGGATTTTGTTCTTGGTTTACCCAGGACGCAGAGGGGAAACGACTCCATACTTGTGGTGGTTGATAGGTTTTCAAAAATGGCTCATTTTATCCCCTGCCAGAAAACTAGTGATGCGGTCCATGTGGCAGGCTTATTTTTCAAAGAAGTGGTATGACTTCATGGTCTACCAAAGAGTATTGTGTCGGACAGGGATACCAAGTTTGTTGGGTATTTCTGGAGAACCCTGTGGAAGAAACTGAAGACAGATTTGAAATTCAGTTCTGCATACCACCCACAGACAGATGGCCAAAAAGAGGTGGTAAATAGAATTTTGGGCAATCTATTGAGATGCTTGATAGGAGACAAGCCCAAGGGATGGGATTTAGTTTTGTTGCAGGCAGAATTTGCATACAACAATTCTATCAATAGGAGTACCAACAAATCTCCATTCTAGATAATTTATGGGAGCAGCCCAAGAAACGCTTCTGAGTTGAGGAGGATGGATACAAGAGAAAAGTGTAGTGCTGAGGTCGAAGACTTTGAATAGCACCTAAAAAGCTTGCATGAAGAGGTGACAAAGCAGATCACCAAGATGAATACTCAATATAAGACTAGGGCAGACCAAAAGCACCGGCCTAAAGAATTTGAAGTGGGAGATGCCGTCATGGTCCATCTAAGAAAAGAAAGATTTCCTACCAAGACCTATAACAAGTTGAAGATGAAGAATTTTTGGCCATGCAGAATCATTGGAAAATGGGATTCAGGCAATGCATATGAGGTGGAGTTGCCGAGTGAGCTTAACATCTCACCCATTTTTAACATTTTGGATTTTGTCCAGTATCATGAAGGAGGTAGCAGTGAGACCCCAAGTCCGAATTTGTGGAGCATTCCAGCAACCACCCCAGTCATAGACGAGATAGAAGAAGTCCTTGACACGCGTGAAGGCCGAAGTACTAGGAATAGGCAATATTCTAAATATTTGGTCAAGTGGAAGGGCAGACCCGTAGAAGATGCGACTTGGTTGTCGAAGGCAGAGGTTGACCGCCTGGGTCTACCTCACATAGAACAGAAGTGAAGGTCACTTCTCAATTCACCCCGGGTGTCTGATGCAGGAGCATCTAGTGGTGGCAGAGCAATCTTGCATCATCCAAAAAAAATTTTAAGTGTTGGCAAGGGGAAAAGCTGTCGCGATATCACGACAAAAAATGTGTCACGATATCGTGACACATTTGGAGAAGAGGAGCCAAGGGGAGAAGCTGTCACGATATCGTGACACATTTGGAGAAAAGAAACTAGCGGGGAGAAGCTATCGTGATATCGCGACAGAAAATGTGGCACGATATCGTGACACAAAATGGAGAATGAAGCTAGCAAGGAGAATTGTCGTGATATCACGATAGGTTTCATAGGAGAGGCAAGGATGTCAAAGATGTCATGATTTCACGACATGTCACGGTTTCGTGACCCGAAGACAGAAGGAGAGTATGGAAGGCCAAGATGTCATGATTTCATGACATCGTAGTTTCGTGACTCGAAGGCATAAGGCAAGTACGAAAGGCAAGGATGTCACAATTTCGTGACATGTCGTGGTTTCACGACCCAAAGGAGAGAATAGAGGCTGAAAGCAAAAAAATTGTGATATCATGACCCAAAGAGGAGAGAGAGAGCAAGGGAGTGGAAATGTCATGATATCATGACAGATCGTTCATGACTCCAGATGGGCAGGCGGTTGTAGAGGTCATTGCAGAAGGGCACGTGGCAGCAAAATACAGGTGGCTACAGAGCACTCCTGTGAATGATGACTCAGAGGGTCGATGTGTAGGTGGCTACAGAGCACTCCACCATTCTATGCAATGATGGTCCAAGGCACCTGGCAATAGGATGCAGGCAGCAATAGAACATTCATGTAGGTAGTTACAGAAAACTCCGTAGTCTATGTAATGATGTCCGAAGGGGGTCGGGTCCGCTATAAGAGTCAGTTCATACATTGTAATGGGGTCGGCCATTTTACTTTTGTAATTTGGATTTGAAAGTTTGGAATGAAATATTGGTGGTTTCTCTGCTTGTAATTTTGGTACTGCATCAAGTGGTATTAGATCCAGAAGGTTCTAAGCACGCGAACAGATCATCGACCATGAGGCAGTTTGTGCTAGGATCAGTGGTTGGGGGTTGTGAGAAAGTGAGCAAGATGCCTCCATGAAGAAACCATGGTGGTGCAAGGAATATGGTGCCAGAGGTCAATTTGAGAGCTTTGCAGAGGCAAGTGCAAGCCCTGCAGGAGGAATTGAGAAGAGGATTTGAGCCAAGAAGAGAAGACCACAGTGAATATGAAGCTTGGGAAGCCGAGGGTCCATCTGATGAGGAAGAAGCATTGGATCCAGCAGAAGCTAGGCTATATAGGGCCATATCCCAGATCAGGAAGAAGTCAAAGTTTGACGTCTCCACATATTCTAGGAATCTCAACCCCGAGGAGTTGATAGATTGGATCAACGACATGGAGGAATATTTTGAGTATGAGGAGATCTTAGATCCAAATCGGATCAGGTTCGCAAAAACAAAGTTGAAGGGACATGCTAGCATCTGGTGGAAAGGAGTACAACTAGAAAGGAATAGGAGAGGAAAATAAAAGATCACCAGGTGGGATCGGATGGTTGAGAAATTGAAGAGGCAATTCATCCCCACAGATTATGAGTTGGATCTATTGAGGAGGATGTAGAGTCTAAGATAGGCGAGTAAATCTGTCAAAGAGTACATGGAGGAGTTCTACCAGATCTCAATTTGAACCAACCATTCTGAGGTGAATAAGGAGAAGGTTGCCCGCTACATCAATGGGTTGAGAACCATCATTCAAGAAGAGTTGAGTCTGGTTCGGATGAGCACGATTGAGGATGCATACCAGTTTGCCCTAAAAGTGGAAGAGAAACTAAATAGGAGGTTTGAGGGTAAGCAGAGAGGAAAGGATCATGGTGGGAGAGGTAGTGGAAGGAATAGTGGAGGAAGATACAAAGATCTGAAGAATACTGGTGAAACAAGCAGTAGCCAGGACCAGAAAGAAGAGAAAGAGGAGAATACCCATCGCCCATGCAATCAGAACAATAGCTACCCGAGAGGAAGAGCTAGTCTTGGGCATGGGTATGGGAGGGGTATTTCATGGAACCTGCTACAATTATGGGGAGGAAGGGCATCATGGATACAACTGTCCACAATGCTAAGAGAGGCCAAATCAGAGACCTAAGGGTCAAGCCAGGGCTATTGTAGCAGACGAAGGTTTTGAATCTGAGCACTCTGAGGAGGTAGAATGAGGAGAAGTGATGGTCATAAGGAGAGCCTTGTTGAATGAGGAAAAGGAGCCAGACTAGAGGAACAACCTATTTCGCACGAGATGCAAATGCTCAGGCAAGGTCTGTAACATCATTATTGACAATGGTAGTATTGATAACTTGGTCTCTGAGGAGATGGTTACCAAGTTACAGTTAGAGAGAAGAAGACACCCACATCCATATCGGATTGCATGGTTACAGAAGGACCATAGGGTTTTGGTCAATGAGCAATGCCTGGTGAAATTTAACATTGGGACTTACCGTGATGAGGTCTTGTGTGACATCCTGCCTATGGATGCATGTCACATGTTGCTTGGGAGACCATGGAAGTTTGATCAGAGTGCAGTACATGATGGTCGAGCCAACATGTATTCCTTATCAAAGAATGGAGTTCACCATAAGTTGAAACCCCTAAAGGAGGTAGACGAAAAGGTATGTAGCAGTGCTCGAATCTGTCTAGTTGAAGGAAGAAGATTTTTAGATGGTCTGAAGCCAAATCATATGTGCTATGCAATAATCCCTAGAGTTAGGGAAAAGGAATGCGAGGATACCCCAATAGAAGTCATGGGTCCATTAAAAAAATTTCCAGATATCATATCAGATAATGTGCCTGAGGGTTTACCACCTGTGAGGAAGATCAGTCACCATATAGACTTGGTACCAGGGTCTAGCTTGCCCAATAAGGCCACACATAGAATGAATCCTATGGAAACTGAGGAGCTGAATAGGCAAGTTCAAGAGTTGCTAAAGAAGGGGTTGATTCGAGAGAGTCTTAGCCCATGTGCAGTACCTACAGTACTAGCACCCAAGAAATATGGAGAGTGGAGAATGTGCATAGACTCTCGAGAAATTAACAAGATCACTATAAAATATAGATTTCCATTGCCAAGGATGGATGACATTATGGATTGTTTGAGTGGAGCTGAGTACTTCATGAAGATTGATCTGAAGAGTGGTTATCATTAGATCCATGTTAGAGAAGGGGATGAGTGGAAGACAACCTTCAAAACTAGATAGGGTTTGTATGAGTGGTTGGTCATGCCATTTGGGCTAACCAATGCACCAAGCACATTCATGTGGCTGATGAATGAAGTATTGAAAGAATTTTTAGGCAAATTTGTCATTGTCTACTTGGATGATATCTTGATATTTAGCAGAACCCTGGAGGAACACCTGATGCATATCATGAGGGTTTTTGAGAAGCTACGGGAGGAGCAGTTTCTAATAAATCTGAAGAAGTGTAACTTCATGAAAAGGGAGTTAGTATACCTGGGATTTGTCATCTCAGTAGACGGTCTAAAAATGGACCCAAAAAAGGTGAGGGCTATCATAGAATGGCCTGCTCCAAGAAGCGTGACTGAGGTAAGATCGTTTCATGGTCTAGCCAGTTTTTACAAAAAATTCATTAGAAATTTCAGCAGTATTTGCGCATCCCTTATGGAGACAATGAGGGGGAATAAGAAGGAATTTAAGTGGACAACCGGAGCAGACAAGAGCTTTGCTATGTTAAAGAAGAAGGTCACAGAGCAACCTATCTTAGCACTTCCATATTTTAATAAGGTATTTCAGGTAGACTGTGATGCTAGTGGTAGTGCCATAGGGGCTGTATTGAGTCAAGAGGGTAAGCCTGTCGCTTATTTTAGTGAGAAAATCAATGATGCCAGGAAGAAGTATTCAGTGTATGATCAGGAGTTCTATGCTATAGTTCAGGCTCTAAAGAAATGGAGGCATTATTTGTTGCCAAAGGAGTTTGTTCTATATACTGATCATCAGGCACTACAGTATATTAATAGTCAAGGAAAGCTAAATCAGAGGCACCTGAAGTGGGTTGAGTACCTACAGAGTTATACCTTTGTGCTAAAGCATCGGAGAGGAAATTCCAATAGAGTTGTGGATGCCTTAAGTAAGAGGCAATGTTTATTGATGGAAATGAAGGTGGAAGTTGTAGGGTTTCCTAAACTTAAGGGTTTGTACCCTACAGATCTTGACTTCGCAGAAGCTTGGAAGGCCTACTCTACGCCTGTTACTTTAGAAAGGACTAAGTGGTTGAATTTTATGATCCAATATGGAATGCTATTCAGTGGAAACCAATTATACATTCCAAGGAGTTCAAAGAGAGAGAATCTGGTCAAGGAAAAACACAGTGGAGGGTTGGCTAGACACTTTGGTCGAGACAAGACCATTTCCCTTGTTAATGAAAACTACTACTAGCCGCAATTGCAACAAGATGTGACAAAATTCATGCAAAGTTGTAGGATATGCTAGATGGCGAAAGGTGTGAGGTAGCATACTGGTTTATATCAACCACTACCTATACCCGAAAGGCCATGGGAGGACATCAGTATGGATTTTGTTCTTGGTTTACCCAGGACACAGAGGGGAAACGACTCCATACTTGTGGTGGTTGATAGGTTTTCAAAAATGGCTCATTTTATCCCCTGCTAGAAAACTAGTGATGCGGTCCATGTGGCAGGATTATTTTTCAAATAAGTGGTATGAATTCATGGTCTACCAAAGAGTATTGTGTCAGACAGGGATACCAAGTTTGTTGGGTATTTTTGGAGAACCCTGTGGAAGAAACTGAAGACGAATTTGAAATTCAGTTCTGCATACCACCCACAGATAGATGGCCAAACAGAGGTGGTAAATAGAAGTTTGGGCAATCTATTGAGATGCTTGATAGGAGACAAGCCCAAGGGATGGGATTTAGTTTTGTTGCAAGCAGAATTTGCATACAACAATTCTGTCAATAGGAGTACCAACAAATCTCCATTCCAGATAATTTATGGGAGCAGCCCAAGAAACGCTTCTGAGTTGAGGAGGATGGATACAAGAGAAAAGTGCAGTGCTAAGGCCAAAGAATTTGAAGAGCACCTGAAAAGCTTGCATGAAGAGGTGACGAAGCATATCACCAAGATGAATACTCAATATAAGACCAGGGCAGACTAGAAGCACCGGTCTAAAGAATTTGAAGTGGGAGATGCCGTCATGGTCCATCTGAGAAAAGAAAGATTTCCTGCCAAGACCTATAACAAGTTGAAGATGAAGAATTTTGGGCCATGCAGAATCATTGGAAAATGGGATTCGAGCAATGCATACGAGGTGGAGTTGCCGAGTGAACTTAACATCTCACCCATTTTTAACATTTTGGATTTTGTCCAGTATCATGAAGGAGGTAGCAATGAGACCCCAAGTCCAGATTTGTGGAGCATTCCAGCAACCACCCCAGTCACAGACAAGATAGAAGAAGTCCTTGACACGCGTGAAGGTTGAAGTACTAGGAATAGGCGATATTTTAAATATTTGGTCAAGTGGAAGGGTAGACCCATAGAAGATGCAACTTGGTTGTTGAAGGCAGAGGTTGACCGCCTGGGTCTACCTCACATAGAATAGAAGTGAAGGTCACTTCTCAATTCACCTCGGGTGTCTGATGCAGGAGCATCCGATGGTGGCAGAGCAATCTTGCATCATCAAAAAAAATTTCAAGTGTTGGCAAGGGGAAAAGTTGTCGCGATATCATGATAGAAAATGTGTCATGATATTGCAACACATTTGGAGAAGAGGAGCCAACGGGGAGAAGTTGTCGCGATATCACGACATAAAATGTGTCACGATATCGTGACACATTTGGAGAAGAGGAGCCAACGGGGAGAAGCTATCGCGATATCACGATAGAAAATGTGTCACGATATCGCGACACATTTGGAGAAGAGGAGCCAGCGGGGAGAAGCTATCATGATATCGTGATAGAAAATGTGTCACGATATCGTGACACATTTGGAGAAAAGAAACCAGTGGGGAGAATCTGTCGCAATATCACGATAGAAAATGTGTCACGATATCATGACACATTTGGAAAAGAGGAGCCAGAGGGGAGAAGATGTTGCGACAAAAAATATGTCACAATATCGTGACACATTTGGATAAAATAAACTAGTAGGTAGAAGTTGTCGCGACACAAAATGGAGAATGAAGCTAGCAGGGAGAACTGTCGCGATATCACGATAGGTTTCCCAGGAGAGGCAAGGATGTCAAAGGTGTCATGATTTCATGACATGTCACGGTTTCGTGACCCAAAGACAGAAGGAGAGTATGGAAGGCCAAGATGTCATGATTTTGTGACATGTCGTAGTTTCATGACCTAAAGGAAAAATAAAAGTACGAAAGGCAAGGATGTCACGATTTCATGACATGTCACGGTTTCATGACCCGAAGGAGAGAATAGAGGCCGAAATCCAAGACATCGTGATATCACGACCCAAAGAGGAGAGAGAGAGCAATGGAAGGTAAATGTCATGATATTGTGACATATCATTCATGACTCCAGATGGGCAGGTGGTTGTAGAGGTCATTGCATAAGGACACGTGGCTGCAAAATATAGGTGGCTACAGAGCACTCCTATGAATGATGACTCAGAGGGTCGATGTGTAGGTGGCTGCAGAGCACTCTACCATTCTATGCAATGATGGTCCAAGGCACGTGGCAATAGGATGTAGGCAGTGATAGAACATTTGTGCAGGCGGTTACAAAAAACTCTGCAATCTGTGTAATGATGTCCAAAGGGGGTCTGGTCCGCTATAAGAGTCAGTTCATACATTGTAATGAGGGTCGGCTATTTTAACTTCTGTAATTCAGATTTGAAATTTTGGAATGAAATATTGGTGGTTTCTGAAGAACACAAGCTTATACTGAGAGGAGGGGGTGAAAAGTATAAGACCGCTTTTTACTTTTTCCTTTGATTCAACTTGCAGTTCAATATTATGCAGTGTAAAGAAAATAGTATCAATAGCAGTAAGCAAAGCAATGCACAAAAACACCATTCACAAAAGAGACACAACAATTTTATGTGGTTCACCATTGTTGGCAATTTTGGGTATCTTGAGTACTTTGCCTTTGCTCAAATATAGTTGTTGTCATTGATGTCAAGGAGCTTGTGCTGATGTCAAAAAGGAGTTTGTACAAAAGCTAGTTTTGATGGATGCTCTTAGATCTTGAAGGGTCCATGATGGCAGTCTAAAGGTTTAAGTGAATATATTTATTAAATAATAATCTAATTAAAAACCTTCTAAAGGTTTTAATTAATTATTTTTAATAAATAATTATTATTTTTATTAAAAGGTTTATTAACCCCTTTAAACTCTTTGGCGGCAATTTTTTTTAGGTCAAAATTCTTCTCTCCTTGGCCGACGTTGCAAAGTGCATGCAATGCACTATAAATACCTGTACCTTGCTTTCATTTAGTGGTGGCTGTATGTATCATGCTTAATATCGATGGGCGTAAGCACAGTCTTCATCGACTCTCGTGCGCTGGTCGATTGAAACTTACGCGAGCTAAGTCGAGCCACAGTGTCCATCGGAGATAGTGGACAGCGAATAATGAAGATCGTTCAAGCATAGTTTAAACAAGCAAAAGCGGGTGTTGAAATTGAAATAGAATCTACGGGCTTCGGCGTGAGAGGAAGTCGTGCGATCTACGGCGGACGGAGGCGGACGGAGACCGTAAGGAGAGGGAGTCTTGCGACCTACGGCGGACGGAGACTGTGAGGAAATATTGCAACCTGCGACGGACGAAGACAGTGAGAATCACCAGTTTGAGGAAGTGCGACCAATCGTCTTCGAAGGGAAATGTTCAGAAAATAAATGGTGCGATATTCAAAGTGCGCTCACCTGTATGTCGAAAGGAAAAAGACGAACATGGTGCGGCGATGTGATTAATCCCTTGCGAGGCTAAACTTTGATAAGCACGGTAATCGAGAGGAAGCGACAAGTGAAAACATAGACCACGTGATTCGGTGACCTGGCAGAGAGAAGAGGGGTTTTCGACGGTGCGCGTTCTAGAAGAGATAATTACCTTACTCGCCCTGTTGATTCCATTTGAAAACACAGAGGAGTCGATTGATAAATGGTGTGTAAGCACTGCTAACAAGGGCAATAGAGGTGTTCATCGAACAAAGGTCGTCGACAGCAGGAAGAAAAGAAATACTGCAGCGCGAAAGTTTCACAGAGATTGAGAACGAACATCGATGCAACACTGGTTGTTTCGCAATTTATGGGCATAGCATGTTTCGAGCTCTGCCGGTGTACATGCGTGAGCACGAGTTTCGATATCATAGATGCTTCTGTGCATTCAACTGAGTATTTATCTATCCGTGGCTTGAAAACACATAAAGGCACAGAGATCGAGAACGCAAAGGAGGGTGTGTAGCCAAATCGGTGGAAGTCTAAGGTACCAATTCATTCTCAGAGGTTGAAATCATAGTGTCAAACCTATCGAAAGTATTATTGAGGTATGTAACTTTCATTGGTTATAAATTGTTGTTTAAAAGATACAATTTCTAGTCGGAAGGTATAAGGGTGTTTTGTTTAATATTTAATTTAGTAAGGAAGGGAGTCATAAGGTGATTAAGTTGCCTATCCTTTTTAATGGAATAAAAGTGTTTATGCATATGTTGTTGTGTATTTCAATAAAGGGACTTTTGCCAAAGAAATAGTTTTAAGATAATGCAATGTTGTGATTCATTTTATTTTATGGTACAAGTGGTTTTAGGAGAGATAAGGGAGTTGTGTAATTAAAGGGTGTGGTGATGATTATTGAAAGGTGGAATAATGTTGATTATTTTGTAACCCTAACCCTTGTGAAGATTGGCAAAAGAATGTTGTGTTGGTGGCAGATTTCCAAAGGGGTTCATTCACTTAAATAAGATGAGTTGCTTCCATAAGTGGTTGTGTTGATCAAGTTAATACTTTACCATGTTTCAAGGTTAATGTTGAGTAGAATGTTGTTGGTTAAAACCTTGTCTATGAGCATTGTTGTTGAAGACAAATTGGTTGAGAAAAGAGATTAGTTTTTGGAAAGAACATGAATATCTTGGTTATATGAGACTTTGCATGGTTGGCAATTGTTGGGTTGTGTTTCATGTTCCTGAGAATAGCATACTACATCTATCTTATTCTGTTGAGATTTGAGATTGAGTTGAGATTGAGATTGGGAGTAAAGTGTAGAACATATTGAGTCTCTAACAATTCTCTCTATGCTTCTATGAGGTGGATGAATCACGTTGGGTCTCTAACCATTCTCTTTGTGAGTTCATGCCAAGCAAGTGTTCTTGATAAACTTGTGAGCAGGTATTGGACAGGTTCCATTGGGGACTTGTGAGCAGGTATTGGACAGGTTCCATTGGGGAGTTGTGAGCAGGTGTTGGACAGGTTCCATTGGGGACTTGTGAGTAGGTGTTGGACAGGTTCTTTTGAGGACTTGTGAGCAGAATTGAACAGGTCCTGGCAGAGGACTTGTGAAGCTGAGTTTGTCAGTTCTTTTAGAGAACCTGAAGAGCAGAGGTTTTCTAGAGGATCACCAAACGGCAGATGCACTTGAGCTAGGGGATTGGTGTCTCCTGTGGGTCGGTGCCCACAAACTTCAGATTAGGGGATTGGTGTCTCCTGTGGGTTGGTGCCCACGAATCTGAGATTAGGGGATTGGTGTCTCCTTTGGGTTGGTGCCCATAAACATTGTAATTGGGAAGGTTTCCCAAAGAACTTTGAGATAACTTTTAGAGAAAAGTTTTGTGGACGTAGCCCAAGCTTTCTGGGTGAACCACGTTAAAATTGGTGTCACTTTGTGGATGATCTTGTATTTTGTTTTGATATTGTTTTGGATATATTGCTTTACTATTTTGAAGTATAAAAGAAAAGTAAAAAGAGGTCTTATACTGTTCACCCCCCCCTCTCAGTATAAGCTTGTGTTCAACAATTGGTATCAGAGCGAGGTTCCTTCGGAAAGTTTAACAGCTTGAAGGAAGATCTTACAAGAACACAAATGGCAAGGAAAGGCAAAAGCAAAACCATAAGACACAAGAAGAAGAAATCTCACAAGGGCACAAAAGAAAATGAAGATGATCTCAATGTTGCTGCTTTGGGAATGAAAAGAGATTCAAGAGATGAATCAAACAGTGGAGAACAAGCCAGATTAATAAAGTTTTGCACCAGATGTGGGAAGACCGGTCACTTTGCAGCTGATTGCTCACAAGGTAGAGAATGTTTTGTTTGTGGTCAACTCGGTCATAATAGTCGCCAGTGCCATGGGTTTAGTAGCAGTGAAGATGAAGATGATCCGTTCAAAATTGATAAAGAAACAGATTTAGAACAAGAGTGTGATGAAGAAGGAAGTGATGCAGAAGCAAACTGGGAACAAAAACTGATTTCAGACTTGAGTAAAAAGGTTGAGGATGCAGAAAATATAATCACCAACTTGAAAATTCAAGTAGAAGATTACAAGAAAATTTTTGAAGATCTTGAAATGCAATCTTCTAGGAAAACAAAGTATTGCAGCAAGCTAGAAAAAGAAATTGACGGTTTAAGAATGCAGACAGAAGAAATGAGTAATAAAGTTGGTATATACAACATTCATGAAGAGGAAACTAACAAAGTTATTAACAATCTGAAGCTGAAAATAGAAGAGTTCAAAAAGAGTGAAGAAACTCTCAGGTATCAGATCAATGAGAAAGAGACTGTTTGCTGCAAACAAAAAGAAGAGATTGTTTCATTGAAGAAACAACTAGAAGAGGCCAATACTACTCTTAAAACCAAAGATGAGCACAACAATCAAGAAAAGAAGAGCGTCCACCTTGACAAAGCAAGTAAGTGTTCTAGTAGTGATAGTGAAAGTTCTTCAGGTGATTATAAAAATGAGGTTTTGTTCATATCAGAAAAGGAGGAAGAACCGAAATATCTTAGATATGGAAAGCGTGGGCACCTTGAGAATAATTGCACAAATATTGATTTGGTTGCCAGTATGTATAAGGATGCTTCAAAAAGTGATAAGGAAGATGCTTGTATGGTTTTTGAAAAAGGTAGCACCTCTAGTGATAAGAAATCTGAAAAAGGCCTTGATAAATCAAAGTGCAATCAAATAGAGGATCTTGAATGTGAACTTACTAATGCTCTTAGTGCTTTGAAAAAGGAAAGAAAGAAGAATGTTGAACTCAAGAATGAATTAGAATCTAAGGCACTTGAGTATAGTGAATTAGATCAGAAAATGGCTTCATTAAAAGAGGAAAATAAAGAGTACAAGGATAAGCTGTACAAGTTTCAAGATAGCTCAAAAAGGGTTAAGTCTCTCATCCAAAGTCAAAGAAATCCAACAGATAAAACAGGTCTTGGTTTTGTTAAGCCTCACAAGGAACAAGTTGGAGAGTCTAGTAAGAGACTCCTAAAGGAAGAGAGTTCTGATGAGAAAAGTATTTTAGATCATGAGTCCTTGAAAAATAGATGCACAGAAATAGAAAACACAATTCGGAATGAGAAGAAAAGGTGTTCAGAACCTAAGAGGTCAAACAATGGAAAGTTTCAAGGCAGATGTTTTGCGTGTCACATATTTGGCCACATGGCTGTACATTGCATGGCTCAAGTGAAGAAGGTAAATAACAGTTTTAGAAGTAGTAATTTCTTTCATGGGTATTGCTACTCTTGCAATCAGTTTGGGCATAAGGCAGTTTATTGCAAGGCAAATAACAGGAACTGGGTTAGTCAGAACAGGCTTGGTCAAAACAGGTTTAGTCAGAACTGGTTTAGCCAGAACATGTGGATTCAAAGAACAGGTATGCCTAAAAGAAACAACACTGTTACTTGTTATAAGTGCAACAATGAAGGACACACAGCCAGACAGTGCAGAGTTGAAATTCCAGGATACAGGAACAGGAACAGTGGCATGATCAGGTCCAAGGATCAGAACAATGACAGGAACAAGAATATGGTCAAAGAGTTCAAAAGAAGACCCGACAAGGAAGTTATAGACGCTGATGTTGATCAGTGCCTAATGGGAGTTTTACTCCCACCCGAGAATTAATCACCTCATCAGGAGGTGGGGGAGGGACTAAGCTAAGAGGCTCATTCTTAGTTTCGAGCCCCAAAGGTGGCCCTTTGCCATTGATGACAAAGGGGGAGAGATATGAGAAAGGGGGAGAACTTCAAGTGAAGAGGAAAGCTTCAAGTCAGGGGGAGCAAAACTTCAAAGACATTGATTTCAGTTTTGGCTCTTGAAGATGTGTTTTTAGTAAAGGGTTGCCATCAATGACAAAGGGGGAGATTGTTGGCAATTTTGGGTATCTTGAGTACTTTGCCTTTGCTCAAATATAGTTGTTGTCATTGATGTCAAGGAGCTTGTGCTGATGTCAAAAAGGAGTTTGTACAAAAGCTAGTTTTGATGGATGCTCTTAGATCTTGAAGGGTCCATGATGGCAGTCTAAAGGTTTAAGTGAATATATTTATTAAATAATAATCTAATTAAAAACCTTCTAAAGGTTTTAATTAATTATTTTTAATAAATAATTATTATTTTTATTAAAAGGTTTATTAACCCCTTTAAACTCTTTGGCGGCAATTTTTTTTAGGTCAAAATTCTTCTCTCCTTGGCCGACGTTGCAAAGTGCATGCAATGCACTATAAATACCTGTACCTTGCTTTCATTTAGTGGTGGCTGTATGTATCATGCTTAATATCGATGGGCGTAAGCACAGTCTTCATCGACTCTCGTGCGCTGGTCGATTGAAACTTACGCGAGCTAAGTCGAGCCACAGTGTCCATCAGAGATAGTGGACAGCGAATAATGAAGATCGTTCAAGCATAGTTTAAACAAGCAAAAGCGGGTGTTGAAATTGAAATAGAATCTACGGGCTTCGGCGTGAGAGGAAGTCGTGCGATCTGAGGCGGACGGAGACCGTAAGGAGAGGGAGTCTTGCGACCTGCGGCGGACGGATACTGTGAGGAAATATTGCAACCTGCGACGGACGAAGACAGTGAGAATCACCAGTTTGAGGAAGTGCGACCAATCGTCTTCGAAGGGAAATGTTTAGAAAATAAATGGTGCGATATTCAAAGTGCGCTCACCTGTATGTCGAAAGGAAAAAGATGAACATGGTGCGGCGATGTGATTAATCCCTTGCGAGGCTAAACTTTGATAAGCACGGTAATCGAGAGGAAGCGACAAGTGAAAACATAGACCACGTGATTCGGTGACCTGGCAGAGAGAAGAGGGGTTTTCGACGGTGCGCGTTCTAGAAGAGATAATTACCTTACTCGCCCTGTTGATTCCATTTGAAAACACAGAGGAGTCGATTGATAAATGGTGTGTAAGCGCTGCTAACAAGGGCAATAGAGGTGTTCATCGAACAAAGGTCATCGACAGTAGGAAGAAAAGAAATACTGCAGCACGAAAGTTTCACAGAGATTGAGAACGAACATCGATGCAACACTGGTTGTTTCACAATTTATGGGCATAGCATGTTTCGAGCTCTACCGGTGTACATGCGTGAGCACGAGTTTCGATATCATAGACGCTTCTGTGCATTCAACTGAGTATTTATCTATCCGTGGCTTGAAAACACATAAAGGCACAGAGATCGAGAATGCAAAGGAGGGTGTGTAGCCAAATCGATGGAAGTCTAAGGTACCAATTCATTCTCAGAGGTTGAAATCATAGTGTCAAACCTATCGAAAGTATTATTGAGGTATGTAACTTTCATTGGTTATAAATTGTTGTTTAAAAGATACAATTTCTAGTCGGAAGGTATAAGGGTGTTTTGTTTAATATTTAATTTAGTAAGGAAGGGAGTCATAAGGTGATTAAGTTGCCTATCCTTTTTAATGGAATAAAAGTGTTTCTGCATATGTTGTTGTGTATTTCAATAAAGGGACTTTTGCCAAAGAAATAGTTTTAAGATAATGCAATGTTGTGATTCATTTTATTTTATGGTACAAGTGGTTTTAGGAGAGATAAGGGAGTTGTGTAATTAAAGGGTGTGGTGATGATTATTGAAAGGTGGAATAATGTTGATTATTTTGTAACCCTAACCCTTGTGAAGATTGGCAAAAGAATGTTGTGTTGGTGGCAGATTTCCAAAGGGGTTCATTCACTTAAATAAGATGAGTTGCTTCCATAAGTGGTTGTGTTGATCAAGTTAATACTTTACCATGTTTCAAGGTTAATGTTGAGTAGAATGTTGTTGGTTAAAACCTTGTCTATGAGCATTGTTGTTGAAGACAAATTGGTTGAGAAAAGAGATTAGTTTTTGGAAAGAACATGAATATCTTGGTTATATGAGACTTTGCATGGTTGGCAATTGTTGGGTTGTGTTTCATGTTCCTGAGAATAGCATACTACATCTATCTTATTCTGTTGAGATTTGAGATTGAGTTGAGATTGAGATTGGGAGTAAAGTGTAGAACATATTGAGTCTCTAACAATTCTCTCTATGCTTCTATGAGGTGGATGAATCACGTTGGGTCTCTAACCATTCTCTTTGTGAGTTCATGCCAAGCAAGTGTTCTTGATAAACTTGTGAGCAGGTATTGGACAGGTTCCATTGGGGACTTGTGAGCAGGTATTGGACAGGTTCCATTGGGGAGTTGTGAGCAGGTGTTGGACAGGTTCCATTGGGGACTTGTGAGTAGGTGTTGGACAGGTTCTTTTGAGGACTTGTGAGCAGAATTGAACAGGTCCTGGCAGAGGACTTGTGAAGCTGAGTTTGTCAGTTCTTTTAGAGAACCTGAAGAGCAGAGGTTTTCTAGAGGATCACCATCCAGAACAGAGCTAGGGGATTGGTGTCTCCTGTGGGTCGGTGCCCACGAACTTGAGCTAGGGGATTGGTGTCTCCTGTGGGTCGGTGCCCACAAACTTCAGATTAGGGGATTGGTGTCTCCTGTGGGTTGGTGCCCATGAATCTGAGATTAGGGGATTGGTGTCTCCTTTGGGTTGGTGCCCATAAACATTGTAATTGGGAAGGTTTCCCAAAGAACTTTGAGATAACTTTTAGAGAAAATTTTTGTGGACGTAGCCCAGGCTTTCTGGGTGAACCACGTTAAAATTGGTGTCACTTTGTGGATGATCTTGTATTTTGTTTTGATATTGTTTTGGATATATTGCTTTACTATTTTGAAGTATAAAAGAAAAGTAAAAAGAGGTCTTATATTGTTCACCCCCCCCTCTCAGTATAAGCTTGTGTTCAACAGTTCACCCAACGCGGGCTACTCCACGGATAAAATTTTTCACTAAATTTTATCACCTCAAATTCTGGGAAACCTTTCCCGATTACAAAGTTTATGGGCACCAACCCAAAGGAGATACCTTTCCCTAGCTCTGCTCTAACTGGTGATCCTCTAGAAGACCTCTATCTTTGGTGCCATTAGCAAGTGGAACTCTATCCACAGAAGACACCTGTATTCCCTGCTCTGGCTGGAGACCTCTATCCTCAACTCTTTCACCTTCAAAGTTGGTCCTCTTAACTGCACCAAACACAGTCCTTCGGTCTGGCACTAATATCCTCAAAATTGCACCTCTGCATAATCACAGCACTCGATCAACCATCCACTTATGCACCTCTATGCAAACACAGTAGCACTATCTTCACACACTTTGCTCCTCGACGATCGAACTTCTCCCCGCACTCTGCTTTTGCGAAAGTCACACTTTGAATGCACACTTCGATCGATGTCAAATCTTTCCCAACAGCCCTCCTTTTATAGCAATACTTTTAAGATCAAAACTTTGATCTTATTCGGTTGTTATGCAAATGCAAACCCTAACTCCGTCGGTTGCATGCCCTAATTTATGTCGGCCTAGATTTAACTTTGTTAGCTCAAAGTTAACTCTGTCAGCTTCAACTACCTCTACACCTCTCCTATAGCTTCTGCCATGAAACTACAACATGTCATGATATCGCAACACCTTTGTTGATCGAACACCTTATTTTGCCTACTGTCACAAAATCGTGACACTTTTTGCCTTTGTCTGCCTTGACTACGTCCTTGTCACAAAATCGTGACACTTCTAACTTTTGCTGATATCATCTTCAGTCCTATCATGAAATCGTGACACTTTAGTATTCATTGCCTTCTTTTATGCTTTTGTCATTAAATCGTGACACATCTGCTTTTGTTGACGTCATCTTCAACTCTGTCGTGAAATCGTGACACTTTAGTCTTCATTGCCTTCGTTTTTGCTTTTGTCATGAAATCATAACACATCTGCTTTTGCTGATGTCATCTTTAACTCTGTCATGAAATCGTGACATTTCTCGCTTCTTCAACCTTTTCTTGGCTTGCACCAGCGAAAACGGAACATGTCACAAAATCGTGACGCTTTCGCCTTCGAGCTCTTCTTTCCTGAAATCATCGTGAAATCATGACGCTTCTTCTGTTGAAGAAATGCTTCTTGTTTCTATCACAAAATCACAACACTTTCTCCAACTGAATGTTGCTTTCTCAACATGTCACGAAATTGTGACACTTTCTGCATTTGCAAGCTTTCTCTTCAACCTGTCGCAAAATCGTGACACTTTTTGCATCCGTACAACTTCTTTGTAGCCTATCGCGAAATCACGATGCTTCTCATTTTAGACTCTTCCCTTTTGCTACGTGTCGCAAAATCATGACAGTTCTCTCTTCGAGATTTTCAGCATGTCACAAAATCATGACAGTCCTTACCTCAACCTCTGTAGCATGTCACAAAATCGTGACAGTCCTTACCTCGACCTCTCGCAACATGTCGCAAAATCGTGACATTTTTCATGTAACTTTCTCTCTCTTCTAACTTGTCACAAAATCATGACAGTTCACACTGCAGACTCTCTTTTCTACATTATGTCGCAAAATCATGACACCTTTTCATCTATACAACTTTCCTGGCAATGTGTCGTGAAATCGTGACACTTTTCTTTCTCTGCCTTCCTACACTTTTTGAGTCGCGAAAATGCGACATGTCGTGAAATCGTGACACTTTCCATCTTGCTCTCCTTCTCTACCAACATGTCACGAAATCATGACAGTTTTGCCAAAACTTTCTCTCTCCTCAAACATGTCATGAAATCGTGATAGTTTTTCCAGCACTTTCTCTCTCCTCAAACATGTCATGAAATCGTGATAGTTTTTCCAGCACTTTCTCTCTCCTCAAACATGTCATGAAATCGTGACAGTTTTTCCAACCGACTGCATACTTTTTCTTACTTGTCTTTTTCTTGAACTTTTGCAAATGGGCCACTAAGGACTTCTTGGAAACTCACTGTCCATGTTGTAACCTTCATCAAAACACATTCTTTGACATCAAATCAAATTGCTTCAAGAACTTCTTGACATCAATGACAACATCAACACTTGAGCAAAGGCAATGTACCCAAGGTACCCAAAATTGCCAACAATCTCCCCCTTTGTCATTGATGGCAAAACCTTTACTGAAACACATCTTAGGAGCCAAAACTGAAACCAACTGTGCCAACAACTGAGAATCTCCTTGTTGAAGTTTTGCTCCCCCTGACTTGAAGCTCTCCTCTTCATATTGAAGCTCTCCCCCTTACTCATATCTCTCCCCTTTACTCAAATCTCTCCCCCTTTGTCATCAATGGCAAAGGGTCACCTTTGGGGCTTGGGACTAAGAATGAGCCTCTTAGCTTAGTCCCTCCCCCACCTCCTGATGAGGTTATTAAAACAAGGGTGGGAGTAAAACTCCCATTAGGCACTGATCATCATCAGTGTCTACAATTTCCTTGCCCGGCCTTTTCTTAATCTTTTTGTCAATATTTCTGTTCTTGTCACTGCTCTTGTTCTTGTTCTCATCCCTGTTCTTGTCCATGCCTTGATCCACGGACCTATTCATATCACTTTTCCTATTCTTGTACCTTGGCAGTTTAGTTCTACACTGTATATTTGTGTGACCTACATTATTGCATTTATAACAATTAACAAAGTTATTTCTTTTAGGCATACTGGTTCTTTGAATCTACCTGTTCTGACCAAATCTGTTCTTGTTATTTGTCTTGCAATAAACTGCCTTATGCCCAAACTGTTGACAAGAGTAACAATACCCTTGAAAGAAACTAAAACTTCTAAAATTGTTGTTTACCCTCTTCATTTGATCTATACACTGTGAAGCCATGTGACCAAACCTTTGACACGCAAAACATCTATCGTGAAATATTCTTCTGTTTGACCTCTTGGGTCCCGAATACTTCTTCTTCGCATTCAAAATTTTGTTTTCTATTTCTGCGCATTTATCACTCATGGACTCTTTCTCTAAACCACTCTCTTCATCAAAACTCTCTTCTTTTTGAAATCTTTTACTAGATTCCCCAACTTGTTCCTTGTGTGGTTTAACAAAACCAAGACCTGTTTTATCTGTTGTCTTTCTTTGTCCTTTGATGAGTGATTTAACCTTTTTGGAGCTTTCTTGAAATCTGTACAGCTTATCCTTGTACTCTTTAGTTTCCTCTTTCAAAGAAGCCATTTTTTGTTCTAACTCACTAAACTCAAGCACCTTGGAATCTAACTCATTCTTGAGTTCTTGTGTCTTAGCCATAGAGACGTCAAGACTTTCTATAAGTTCATCTCTCTCCATACAACATTCATCTAACTTATCCTTGAGTCTAGCATTCTTCTTTCTTTCCTTTTTCAAAACACTAAGAGCATTAGTAAGTTCACTTTCAAGATCCTCTATTTGATTGCATTTTGAATCATCAAGGCCTTTTTCAGATTTCTTATCACTATAGGTGCTACCCTTTTTAAAAACCATACATGCATCTTCCTTATAATTTTCTGAAGCATCCTCATACATACTAGCAACCAATTCATTATTTGTGCAATCATCCTCAAGGTGCCCAAAATTTCCACATCTAAAACATTTCATGATAATGAATTTATGTTTTGGTTCTTCCTCCTTTTTTGAAATGAACAGCATCTCATTTTCATCATCACTAGAAGAACTTTCACTATCACTGCTAGAACACTTACTTGCTTTGTCTAGGTAGAAAATCTTCTTGTTCTTGTGTGAATACCTCTTTCCTTGATTGATGTGCTCATATTTGTTCTTTCTGTAATACCTGTGCTTTTTAGAATCCTTGCTCTTAACATCCTGTATATCTTCATCACTTTCATTCTTGGAAATAGTACAGTCAGTAGCATAATGACCAAACTTTCCACAATTAAAACATCTTATATTTTTCTTGCTTTTGTGCTTTCTAGAGAACTTGCCTTTTTTTCTGTAATATGCCTCTTCATCACTAGAAGACTCATCACTCTCTTGAATTTGTTTGCCCTTTGATTTCTTGGTAGCTTTGAAAGCTACCTCTTTCTTGACATCAACTTTCACTTGAGTTCTCAGCTCAAATGCTGCAAGTATACTATGGAGCTCATCCTTTTTCAATTTATCTAAATCTTTAGCTTCCTCAATGGCAGAAATCTTTTCACTAAATCTATTAGGAAGAGATCTTAAAATCTTATCACACACATCATTTTCAGCAAGCTCAAGACCTAGGTCTTTCATGGAGTTAACTACCTCATCCATACGAAGCATGTAGTCACTAATTTTTTCATCATCATTCATTTTGAGTTGTTCAAACATACCTTTGAAGTGTCTCAACTTGGCCTTTCTGACATTAGCATCACCTGTGTGAACAACCTGCAACTGTTTCCACATTTCACTAGCTATTTTGTAGTGAATTACCTTGGTAAGATCAGCCTTCTGTAAGCCTTTCAGGATTGCATTCATTGCTTTTTAATTGTTGTGATGTAGGAGCCTGTCTTCTTTAGTATAAGGACCATTTTCAAGAATAGTGTACCCATCTTCAATCACTTCCCATACTTCATTACCAAGAGCCATTAGATAAACCTTCATTCTGGCACTCCACAGACCGAAATCTGATCCATCAAGGATGGGTGTTGCATTGCCACTTGAATAATCCATTGTGTTCTTTGCTAGCTTTTCCTTCAAGATATTAAACCTTTCCGAAGGAACCCACTCTGATACCAATTGAAGAACACAAGATTATACTGAGAGGGGGGGTGAACAGTATAAGACCACTTTTTACTTTTTCCTTCGATTCAACTTGCAGTTCAATATTATGCAATGTAAAGAAAATAGTATCAATAGCAGTAAGCAAAGCAATGCACAAAAACACCATTCATAAAAGAGACAACAATTTGACATGGTTCACCCAACGAGGGCTACTCCACGGATAAAAATTTTCACTAAATTTTATCACCTCAAATTCTGGGAAACCTTTCCCGATTACAAAGTTTATGGGCACCAACCCAAAGGAGATACCTTCCCCTAGCTCTGCTCTAACTGGTGATCCTCTAGAAGACCTCTGCCTCTGCTGCCCTTAGCAAGTGGAACTCTATCCACAGAAGACACCTGTCTTCCCTACTCTGGCTGGAGACCTTTGTCCTCAACTCTTTCACCTCCAAAGTTGGTCCTCTTATCTGCACCAAACACAGTCCTTCGGTCTGGCACTAATGTCCTCAAAATTGCACCTCTGCGTAATCACAACACTCGATCAACCATCCACTTATGCACCTCTATGCAAAAACAACAACACTGTCTTTGCACACTCTGCTCCTTGATGATCGAACTTCTCCCCGCACTTTGCTTTTATGAAAGTCACACTTTGAATGCACACTTCGATCGATGCCGAATATTTCCAAATAGCCCTCCTTTTATAGCAATACTTTTAAGATCAAAACTTTGATCTTAGTCGATTGTTATGCAAATGCAAACCCTAACGCCGTCGGTTGCATGCCCTAATTTATGTTGGCCTAGATTTAACTTTGTGGGCTCAAAGTTAACTCTGTCAGCTTCAACTGCCTCTGCACCTCTCCTATAGCTTCTGTCATGAAACTACAACATGTCACGATATCGCGACACCTTTGTCGGCCAAACACCTTCTTTTGCCTGTTGTCGCAAAATCATGACACTTTTTACCTTTTTCTGCATTGACTACGTCCTTGTCACAAAATCATGATACTTCTGATTTTTGCTGATGTCATATTCACTCATGTCGTGAAATCATGACACTTTAGTCTTCATTGCCTTCTTTTCTGCTTTTGTTGCGAAATCGTGACACATCTGCTTCTGCTAACGTCATCTTTAACTTTGTCATGAAATCATGACACTTTAGTCTTCATTACCTTATTTTTTGCTTTTGTCGTGAAATCGTGACACATCTGCTTCTGCTGACATCATCTTCAACTCTATCATGAAATCATGACATTTCTTGCTTCTTCAACCTTTTCTCGGCTTGCACCAGTGAAAACGAAACATGTCATGAAATTGCGACGCTTTCGCCTTCGAGCTCTTATTTCCTGAAATCATCGTGAAATCACGATGCTTCTTCTGTTGAAGACATGCTTCCTATTTTTTTCATGAAATCATGACACTTTCTCCAACTGAATGCTGCCTTCTCAACCTGTCGTGAAATCATGACACTTTCTGTATTCGCAAGCTTTCTCTTCAACCTGTCGCAAAATCGTGACACTTTCTACATCCGAACAACTTCTTTGTAGCCTGTCGCGAAATCGTGATGCTTCTCATTTTAGACTCTTCCCCTTTGCTGCATGTTGCAAAATCATGATAGTTCTCTCTTTGATCTTTTTAGCATGTCACAAAATCGTGACAGTCCTTACCTCGACCTCTGTAGCATGTCGCAAAATCATGACAGTCCTTACCTCGACCTCTGTAGCATGTCACAAAATCATGACATTTTTCATGTAACTTTCTCTCTCTTCTAACTTGTCACGAAATCACGACAATTCACACTGCGGACTCTCTTTTTTGCATTATGTCACGAAATCGCGACACCTTTTCATCCGTACAACTTTCCTAGCAATGTGTCGCGAAATCACGACACTTTTCTTTCTCTACCTTCCTACACTTTTCGAGTCGTGAAAATGCGACATGTCACGAAATCATGACACTTTCCATCTTGCTCTCCTTCTCTGCCAACATGTCACAAAATCATGATAGTTTTGCCAGAACTTTCTCTCTCCTCAAACATGTCACGAAATCATGACAGTTTTGCCAGCACTTTCTCTCTCCTCAAACATGTCATGAAATCGTGACAGTTTTTCCAATCGGCTGCATACTTTTTCTAACTTGTATTTTTCTTGAACTTTTGCAAATGGGCCACTAAGGACTTCTTGGAAACTCATTTTCAATGCTGTAACCTTCATCAAAACACATTCTTTGACATCAAATCAAATTGCTTCAAGAACTTCTTGACATCAATGACAACATCAACACTTGAGCAAAGGCAATGTACCCAAGGTACCCAAAATTGCCAATAGTTTCTCTACTTGTAATTTTGATACTACATCATATAGGATGGTGGGGACCACCACCATGGATGAACACACCTTAAGGGGTTATATTTTCCAACCAACATCCATGGATGTTGTACCAACAATCCATGCAGTAGTGGAGAAACCATGAATCATGGAACTCAGATCCAAAGAATGTAACTCAAACTCCACCATAGAAAATCCTACTAGATATCCCTACAATGAGACCTACACAACTACTAGCACAACTGAATATCAATCCAAATAAAAAGGTAAACCAGATCATGTACCAACTGGAAGGAGACATGTATCCAATGTATAATATTAGTTGTAATCTAATTCAACTTAGATCAAGTAGGTAGTTAGGATTAGATGTTCCTCCCTTGATAGAAGAGGAGGAAAACATAGGATAATTACCTCTTGTAGAAGAGGTTAAATAAGAACACGTTGCTGAGAAAACATAATCTCCTTTTCCAAAGAGGTTATAGGGGTAGAAAAAGCTGATACAACCTAAGTTTGATATCCTTTCAAGCTTGAGGAACTTAACAGTCACTATCCCATTTTTTCAAGCTATAAAATATGTTCCTATTTACACCAAAGCAATAAAGTAACTTTTTTTTAGAAGATCAAGATGAAATATGGCCCAGACCATCAATGTAGTAGGAAATTTGTCCAATATGATGATGGAAAATGCATGCCACCCTAAATATGCAGATCCAGACAGTCCAATTTTGATTGTAAAAATAGGTGGTTATTTATTGACTAACACTTTGGTTTATTTTGGTACAACCATCAATGTTATTATGAAGGAAACTATGAAGAATCTAAGTCTCATGGATTTGAATCCCATCAATATGGTGTTGCAACTAGCCAACAAATCGAATGTAGCACCAGAAGGGATGCTCAAAGATATTATTGTGACAATGGATGCATGGGAGTATGCAACAAATTTCTTGGTTCTGCAGTCCAAATCTAGATTGGGTGGTTACCCACTCATCCTGGGAAGTCCATGGCTAGAAATAGTCGATGCCTATATCAACTGCTATGATGGAAAAATGACCATTTCAAATGGTCAAAATGTTAAAAGGTTGATAATCTCTCCTCCTACGCAATCCGTAGATACATTAGGAGAGCCCTTGTGGCACAACCAAGAGGATGGGTTGTTTTCAATGCTCCAACTAGTGATTATGCTAAAATAATTAGAGGAGAAAGCTAATGAAGACAACATCATTATGAGATTCCTCCATGGAGAGTCACCTTTGGTTGATGCCCAAGATCACCACACCAAGAAAATCAAAATAGGGCTGAGTAGAACATTAAGTGTTAGTAGTGGGTTGACACCCACACAACTAATGAAATTAAAATAAGTCTTGACCATACATAAAAAATAATTTTCCTAGGACTACTTAGATATGAAGGTGACTCCAATCAGACAACCACAAAGGAGGATGAACCTTGCTATGAAAGAAATCATCAAAATAAATTTACAAAATATTTTGTTAGTAAGGTTAATCTACCCTATATATGATAGTGAATGGGTGTCAGCACTAGTGGTGGTTCCTAATAAAAATGAGAAATGGCAGATTCGTGTTGACTACAAGTCACTGAACAAGGCAACCAATAAAGATCATTTTTTGCTACCCTTCATCGATCAAGTCTTGTATACATTATCAAGGAGAAAGCACTTCTCCTTTTTTGTATGGGTTTAGTGGGTATAACCAAATCCATATTGGAGAGGAGGACTAGGATAATATGACATTTACCTACCCATGGGGGATGTTCACCTATAGAGTACTGCTCTTCAGGTTGTGCAACACACCAGCCACATTCTAGAGGGTGGTGCTGAGCATATTATAAAACATGATGGGGAAAGTAGTAGAAGTTTACATGGATGATTTCATCATTTATGATGAAACATTTGATGAAGCGATGACTAATTTGGAATGAGTTCTCAAACGATGTGAAGAAAAAAATATGTCCCTCAGCAACAAAAAATGCTTCATGATGATGCATGAAGGAATAGTGTTGGGACACCACCTCTCAACAAAAGGGATTAAGGAGGATAAAAATAAAATCAAGGTCATAAAGGACCTGCCTAGTCCTAAGATGTAGAGGGATGTAAGGAGATTTCTTTGATCCATCGAATACTACAGGTGATTCATCACCAATTTTAGGAAAATCACTAAACCTCTACACACTGATCTCCAAGGACATGGAATTAATTTAGATATAAGACTTTTAAAGAGCTTTTCAAATATTGAAATAAAATTTGATTACTGCCCCAATATTACGAGGCCCAAATTGGGCCATCCCTTTTCATATTTATTCTAATGCATCCAACAACGCAATTGGAGTGGTCATGGGATAGAAGGATGATGAGGAATTATATGAAATATACTATGTCAACAAGAATTTATCTAGAGCTGATCTCAAATACACAGTGATAGAGAAGGAGTTCCTCATGGTCGTGCATGCCATAAACAAGTTTTGCCACTACATCACAGGTTACAAGGTGTTCGTCCAAATGGACCATGCGACTATCTAATATTTAATTAGTAAACTCATGATTAGCGACAGAATCATAAGATGGATTTTTCTTCTATAGGACTTTGATATTACCATCATGGATAAGCTTGCAAGTACAATGTAGTAGTAGACTTTCTATCCAGATTGATACCATCATATCACAAAATTATGGAAGACCAGTTCCTATATGAGTATTTTTTTGTCATCAACGAGTGGATTCCATGGCACGTAGGCATATCCAATTGCTTCACCACTGGTAGAACATCTCCTACTATTTCATCACAAGAGAAGCATATGGTAATAGAAAAGAGCACATATTTATCATGTATTGACAACCTCCTATTTAAAATAGGGCTTGATAAAATCATGAGAAGGTGTGTAGCTGAGCATGAATTTTTGGAAGTTCTCATAGCTTACCACATTGAGCCATGCAAAGGACATTTTTTAGGAATGAGTACCACATACAAAGTACTATAGACTCAATATTATTGGCCTACATTATTCAAATACATAGTCAAATACACCAACTATTGTGATGAGTGCCAAAGGATGGGTAGGCCAACCCACAGGGATGAAATGTCCCTCCAACATCAAATACACATAGAGCCTTTAAACAAATGGAGCATGGATTTTGTGGGGCCAATAAACCCATATTTAGTTGAAAAGAGATACATTATAGTTTGCACTGATTACACCACCAAATTGGTTGAAGTGGAAGCACTTAGGGACTCCAAAGAAGAAACAGTGGTAAAAGTCCTATTTACCCCAATTCACCTCCAAGTTACTTTAGAAGCTAATGAAGCAATAAAGGGTTCGACATAACAAAACCAACCCCTATAATCTATAGGTGAATGGATAGGTAGAGGTGACCAATAGGGATTTAGAGAATATCCTAACAAAAATTGTGCAACAACACAGGAAGGATTGGGTTGTAAGACTACCGAAGGTAGTATGGGCATATAGAACCACATGGAAAACAACCACATTCTTTACCCCATTCCAACTGGTATACAAGAAGAGTGTGATGATACCCATTGAATTTGAAATTAAAATGCTCAAAACTATAATAGAATTGAACCTAAGCCTAGAGGATGCATAGAGGGAGAGGATTCGGTAGCTAAATCAGCTAGACGAATATCGAATGGATGTCCTAAAAAATATGGGAATCATCCAAAGGCAAAGAAAATAGTGGCATGATTGCCACATTAAGTCAAAGCAGTTCAAGGAAGGAGATTAGGTATTTCTGTACAATTCCATATTCTAGGAATGTAAGGGTAAGTTGATGTAGATGTGGATGGACCCATATGAGGTGGTAGAGCTAATTAAAAATGGTGTTGTGCATGTCAAGATAATTTATGGTAGCAACACCATCCTATAGGTTAACGACCATCAATTGCATCCACATCACACATCTAAAAATTTAATTATGGAGTCCCAAATAGGCATGGGGAAGACCCCATCCAATTGAAAATATGACTTCTCAAGAACATGATGGACATAATGGTGTCCACTTAAAATAATTTATTCTTAGTTTTTCTTTTCTGTGTGTTGTAGATATGGTACTCGCATGCAAGTTGTAGGCATCTTGAGATCCAGGGCCTAATAGGCACAGACTGGACCAAACCTGTATTTTTTTTCTTTTTAGCTTACAGTGTGTTTTTTAGGGACAACACCTACATGCAAGTTGTAGGAATCCTAAGATCCAGGGCCTAATAGGCACGAATTGCATTTAAATACTTTTTTATTTTTTTATTTTTCTTTTACAAGTGAAATGGCCTGATTATATGAAAAATATGCATCTTGGGAGACAAGGCCTAAATTGGCTTAGCATCAATGAAACTGCATATTTTTTTGAAGGAGATAGTTTAGATCTGAGCATAAATGTGGGCACTAATTCCTTGTAAAGGAAAAAAATACTCATCCCTATGCTTGGGAAAAGCAGATGCTGATGCAACATGAGAGAAGTTTTTGGAGTACCTGATCACCCCTGCATCATCGATCACATCAGATACTATTGACTTTTCAATGTAAAGAGAGCATCTTAATATTCCAGTAGGCATCATGATGAGGGTGCCTTACTCTAGACGTAAGTGCATTACTCCTCAGGTGGGTGCCTTACTCTAGAAGTAGGCACCTTACTTTGGAGGTAGGCATATTACTCTGGAGGTAGACGCCTTACTCCTCAGGTAGGCATCTTACTCTTCAAGTAGGCACCTTAATATAGAATTAGGTGCCTTACTTAGGAGGTAGGCACCTTAATTATTAGGTAGGTACCTTAATCATTAGGTAGGCACCTTACTCATCAAGTAGGTGCATTACTCTAGAGGTAGGCACCTTACTCCTCATATAGGCACCTCACTCTTCAGGTAGATGCTTTACAAAGAGGCACTTGAGTGTCCATTAGTGGAGGCATTGAACTTCAATTGAAAAGTCATGAAAAAAATTTACACTAGAGGGAGGTGCCTTACTCCTCAAGTAGGCATCTTACTCCTCAGGTAGGTGCCTTACTCCTCAGGTAGGCATCTTAATCCTTAAGTAGATGCCTTACTCCTCAGGTAGGTGCCTTACTCCTTAGGTAGGTGCCTTACTCTGGAGGTATGTGCCTTACTCTAGAGGCAGGTTCCTTACTACTTAGGTAGGTTCCTTACTCCTCAGGTAGTCACCTTACTCTTTAGGTAGGAACTTTACAAGGAGGCACCTTAACGCCTATCAGTGGAGGCTCTTGAATTTGATTGAAAAATTTATTCTTTGGGTAGGAACCTTGATATATAATAAGGCACCTTTCTAAAAAAGTAGAGCATAAAACTATTCAAGGGAAAAGGATCTAATAATTCACCATGGAAGTTTGATCGAAGAACCATGTGCACAAGAAGAATGAGCCCAAAAGTACTGAGGTAATTAGCGGTGAAGTTCATGAATAGTTTGAGGTGGTTTGGTGGAAAAATTATTGCCTCTAGGTCAACCAAAACTAGGACCTTGAAGCAAAAAAGGATTTTGTTGCCTTTGTGAGTGGGGAGGTCACTCAGTTATGCAGGCTAGAAATTCTAGTCACGCTAGACTATATCTCCCTTGTTACCAATCTACCCCTCATCGGAGAGTGCATTTACAAGTAGGGTGTGCCAGGTCAATACATAGAGCTACTACTTAGGTAAGGTAACATCTTATTCAATTTTGCAGGGCTACCAAAATAAATCCTCCTAGATCCCTTACGGAAGATCTTCAAAAAACTAGTGAGATTCTTCACATGCAAAGGAAAATGCTCGCACTTGAATGTCAATCACGTGCCATTTTTGAATTACCTAGTGCATGGGAAAAATATCAATGTACCATTTTATCTAGAAAGTGCTTTGAAGGATAATGCTTACTAATATTAGAGAGGAGCAACCTCTACCTTAGCCCATCACAAGATAATTATAGCCCTAATTAGCTATGCTGAAGAACATAGATCAAACCTATCATTAGAAGAGTCCAAAAATTCTGGCTCGTAGACATAGTCTGCTATCAAAGCTGGGCAAGAAGTCAAATTACAAGGAGTGACCGAAGGAGAAGAAGAACAACCCCAAACCTCCCAAGATGCTACATTCGAATGGAAATTTTCCTTACCCAATTATGAAGAGGATAAGCTAGATTCTGCCAACCCTGAACCAATGGCTCATCGAATAGAGCGTATAAGTGGAAAGAGGTACCTAAAGTGACTAATTATGTTGAGCAAGGAAGAAGAGGAAGATACAGAGGTCAGGTTTGAAGTCCAAAAATTACAACATATGATAGATAGATGACTTCGATATTCCATTCAAATAGTTATAACCTCAACATATTGATATTTGGTAGGAAGTGAAAGTCATATTACAGAAGGGAAAAACAACCATGGCTGTGTTGCCCAACATAGGTGTTGGACCAATCATAACATGGAGGCATATCTAGCATAGTAGTAAGCCAGCATAGCTAAAATTTGAAAGTCAACCCAACACAGTTGAAAGCTAGCGTAGTTAGAAGCCAACACAACCCAAAAATTTCCCATAGCAAAGTAGTGCCCCTCAATAGAAACAGAAATCCTAGAATTAAAGGAAGGCCAAGGTAACCAGTAATAAAAGAAAAAAAAAGAAAAGTATATGGCCTACTAGAAGGGATTGACTACCGACTTCAGGTTCCATGAGGGTGTGGCACATATTAGGCATGGGGGGATGATGAGCATAAAAAATGCTTATATTTTTGTATGAGTTCTAATGGTTTTTGTGCAGTAGTATAATAAGAGTTGTATATTTTTATGAATTATTATGTATCTATTGAATAAAATAATGTGCATTGTCTAATTTTTGTGTGAAGTGTATTTTGTGTAGATAATTGTTGATTTTGTCATCTTTTGATCATTCAAGATCCTACGTGGACCTAGCATACTTCTGCTTCATGAGTCTAAGGCATGTTGGGAAGGTGCCTTGATCTTCAATAAGGTGTATTAATCTATAAGTAGGTGCCTTAATATTTAGGTAGATGCCTTACTCTAGAGGTATATGCATTACTCCTAAGGTAGGTGCCTCACTCTACAAGTATTCACCTTACTCTAGAGGTAGGCACATTACTCTTCAGTTAGGCACCTCACTCTACAAGTAAAGACCTTACTCTTTAGGTAGGCACCTTAATCTAGAGGTAGGCACCTTACTCTTCAGGTAGGTGCCTTACACTAGAGGTAGGCACCTTACTATTCAAGTAGGCACCTTACTCTACAAAAGGCGCCTTACTCTACAAAAAGGTGCCTTACTCTTCAAGTATGAGCCTTGACGTTAAGCGCTTTGACCGTGCAGCTGAAGAAGGTCATGTTTACCATGGTAAACCTTTGAATCCATCTCACATAGGCTATCCTTGTAAGACTATAAAATGTATGATCTATCCCAACCATATTGGAAGAAATACATAACCACTCGATGAAGCAGAACATGAGAAACACAAAGGTCAAACTTAAAAATATTCTATCTCTAGGAAAAGAAAAAAATAATTTTAAAATATTTTTATCATGTGCTTGTTATAGTAACTAAATTGTCTTGGTTTAAACTGTAACCAGACCTACTGTTGTAAAAACACTATAAGAGAAAGTTATGTGTGTGTTATATACACACACAAACTTCTCTAAGATCAGGGAAGCAATTTTTCTGAGTTTTTATGTATGTAAGAATTACACTACAATATTAATAAAGTGCTCAAGATTTATTTAAGAATTTTATCTTTGTAACTAGCCGGGTGAAAGCTACTAGATCATGGGCCCACTCCAAGCTATTATTCCTCTCCTATTTTTTATTATTTTTTAGATTAGATTATTTATTTTGGTGTGTTATATCTCTTATTTTTGCAAGTGTGATTTACTATTTTCCTTTATTTCCCAAGTATGGTGTGGTGTTATTTACTTTCTAGTACTTTCATTTATGCATGATTTAATTGGTGTGGATGAATCAACGCCATTTCATAAACACTTCCCCTAACAATAGGTTTAGTGGGCTCATCTCGGGAATGGTTTTGTAATTAACCTTGAGCATGGTACTTCAAAATTTTACGAGTTTCCTGGTATAACAAATTAAATGATAGGGTTGTGATAGAATAGGATCATATTTAACCAGTTTTTTTGCTCCAACAATTGTATCCTAAAAAACCATCCATAAGCAAAAGTATTCCACATTTGGTATTGAAATCTACAATCATATCTATGTTGGAGAGAGGAAAATCATCATTTGGAAATGCTAAGTTAATTTCCTAAATTTTGGTACATATTTTGATTTTTCCTACCTTCTTACTGACAATAATGATGTTGGATATCCAATCAGAATAATTGATAGATTTTATGAAACTGATTTCAAGAAATTTTTGGACCTCCTCCTTGACCAAAATTGTGACCTTGGGATGCATCTTCCTAAGATTTTTCTTAACAGGATTAGCACTAGAATTGACTACCAAATGATGCATAACAAGGAAAGGATAAATCCCTAGCATGTTGGCATATAACCAAGAAAAATATCATGAAATTCCTTCAATATATTGATGAATTGCTCATGCTCGTCCATGGACAAGGTTTTACCTAGATTAAGGATTCTAAGGATTTCCTTAGAACCTATGTTAACATCTATGGTATTATCAATGAGAATATGAGACTCATCCTCATAATAAGGTGATGTGGAGATCACTCCTAGTTGCTCAAGGTCCTCAAGAGACATAGAACTAAAATACTCTTGACAACTAGAAGACTCAACATGCACAACACAAGGTACTGACCTACCAAAGAAGAAGTTTTTTCAAAGGATATCCTTATGATCTATATCATAAAGAGTACCCCCTTTATAAAAATCCCCTAGGATCACAAATAATTTAGGGTGCACCAAAATTACAACATTTCAAAATAGAATGTCAATGGGATAAGGTGGGCCCTCATCTTCATCACTCCACTCCAAGCATTGATGATCTAATATTTGGCACAAGTTTTAAGGTGATCATCATCATAAAATTGTAAATGTTGGATTTTATTGGGTATGTAGTCTATTACGCATCTCTCAGGCCAAGCATCAACTTTAAAAGGCTCTTGAATACCTTTTTTTGTGTCCCTAAACCTTTACCTATGTATCCCATACTAGATAGGATTTTCTTGGGAAGCGAGAAACCATTGGATAGGTAAAAATGGTAAAAAGAACATTCTACAAGAAGAGGGTTACTACCATAGATATTTTATTTGAGGTATATACCCATTAAGATAAAGGTACACATACCAATATGTACTACTTCACCCTTCTTATGAGGTAACTTATAGTCATTGGTGAAGATGGTAACTTTGCTAAATTCAAAAGAGACTCTTGAAGAAATGGATTGACCTGATCTTGTGATGAAACATTCATTAGTGGTTCATCACTTACCTTTAGATTTACAAGATACTTTGTAGTGTGAGATGAAGAAACCAATGGATATAAATTGATATTATATTGAGCTTGCTCAACCATTGAACAATATTTGTGTGAATAAGAAATCAAGAAACACCAGTATAGTAATGATATAAAATAATAGTAAGCAAAGTAATACATAGATATTGCGCAAAGAAGATAAAACTCTTTATTTATATGTACAAATCTCAAATGTTACAATCAATATGCCCCAAATATGGGATTTTACAATGCTTATGTTGATACAAAATTACAAAAACTAGGGTTATCCAAAACCCTAGTTGAAAAGAATGGTTGGTGTCTTCATGCTTGTCTTCAATACCAATGAGATTATGGGTGGGATTGTGTATCCTAGATAGGGCCAATCCAACTTCAAAAACTTCCAACAATTGTAATCCTTATTCCATGCTATTGAAGAAAGTACATTTTTTTCATCATTGAAATGCAAAGTGATGAAAATACAGAAAAAGAAAAATAGTCTTGCCCTCGAGGACACTCATTATTGTAGATAATTCCCACATAGAATTCCTAAATGGTTTCTCAATCACTATACTCATCCTGTATCCTTAAAGACTGATGTAATTGTAAATCAAAATGGTGAAAGTTATCCATGATGGAAACCCCATGGAAATGGGCATCAATGACAACTCTTGAGCAAATTGATCTTGGCATAGTCTCATTCAAAGGATGAGGGATTAAAAGCAATTTTGTTTTTGAATAAGAGGATATTTGATGATGAATATGTCCAAGTGTCCTTATGGTTATTTACTCATCTTACCAAATTACATGGACAACCAATCAATGCAATCACCAAGTAGATAAAATAAACCACTAGATACGAGGTTCACTTGTATATGTATGTGAACTTGGAAAAAATATTCAAATGTAATGATTGATGACTAAAATTAATGGTGAGATGAATATTTTATTATGATAATGATTATTATGGTCATTTTGTGAAAATTTGGACCGTTTTGGTGTGTTTTGAATCCTGTTAAGCATTTTTGCGCCTTTTGGGCACAAATAATAATTATGCTTCCAAATAAATTTTGGTTTTCATAAAACATGATATTATGATTAAATGAATGTATGGATGTAATTTGGACTTATTTTGTGGAGTTAAGCTACCTTGTTGGATCATTTTAGTTTTTTTTCCAATTTTGACACCAAACACCGGTGGGCATCCACAACATGCGTAGATTCTGACAAGATTTTGCTACTCTGCAAATGTAGTGTAGCATCTCAATGCACTTGTAAATGCCCATGGGCATCTCAATGCACTAGAAACAACTATAAATGATTGGCATAAGTGAAATTATATTCATTATTGCATTCACAAAATCTAGAATCTGTGTCTAAGGGAGTGAGTGAAGTGAAGTGGAGTGAAGGAGTGTGGTAGCACGAAAGCTATGATGATGGAGGGTGCGGATGTAGAAAGGGGAGAAGGGGTGCATGTTGCTAAGGTAAGTGGCCTGACTTGTGCAAAAATTTTTGTTTTTTGTTTTTTAAAATTATGCAATGAATGTGACATTAATATGCTTGTAATATGTATGTGTTGTGTTGTAGCTAAAGATATTAGATTCTCATCATCAGTTCTCACCTCTCATACCAGGGGTGAGGAAAGCATTATGAGAGGATTAGTGGAAGTGGATGGAGGATGTGGGGTTGTATGGGAATCCTACATTGATGTGATTAGGGCTAATGAGGGGTATCTCTCTACCTTGGTAGAGAGATGGGGTCTAGATAGGGGGACCTTTTAGCTCCCTATTGGAGATATGACAATGATACTTGAGGATGTATATCACATCCTCAAATTACCAGTGGAGGGATTATGTATCAAGTTTTGACACAATAAGGAGTACAAGATGGGTTAGATCCTTGGAGATCATTGGGAGGCTGAGAGTGTGATCGGTGGAGGGATAAGGTACTTGAAAATATATAAAAAGAAAAATTTAGATCCATTACCTACTTTGGTCATGTTTGTGTTGGACAAAATAGTGGCTCTAAACAATATTGGTTGTTGGTTCCCATGGAACATAATCGGGCTGGTGTATGATATGATCGATGCACCTTAGGTGTATGCATGGGCACCTACTTTGTTGGTGTAGCTATACCAAGAGTTATATGAGGTGAATATGTGAGGTTACAAGATATTTGGATGCAGTTTGATACTATAGTTCTGGGGTTGGGAGTATTTTAGTGTGGTGCAACCAATGGGTCTACCTACTAAGGCATGGGATAGGGAACAACCCTATGCTAGGAGATGGCTGGTGGTAGAGGAGGTACAACATAGTCATCCTATTTGGAATAGCTAATGGTACAGGGATATGTGGGTAGGACTAACACAAGATCAAGTGATTTTGAGTCCATGGAAAGGTGCCACTTAGAATGGTTATGGGGAGTAGCTACAAATATTTTAACATACTAGGTGGGTGGTTGGGAGGTATAGGAGTGAGGTGGAGGTGATCCAATTATCATGGGTGCTAAGGTAGTTTGGACTAAGGTAGGTGGTTCCTGAGGCACTAGTGCTCTACAAGCATCATCAAGATGAGACAGGTCTACCTTGTGCTGAAGCATGGAGGGTGATCTATAAGGATGATGAGGAGAAGGATCTCTCTAATTTTGATGATGTAGGGAATACTATGAAGTATGATGCATGGTTATTTGCACTACCACCATGGGTATCGAGTTTGATAGTGGATGAGGGGAATGGGTATGAAGTTGAGGTAGAGATCGAGATGGAGGTATATGAGGCTCCCAAATTTCATAGACATATTCAGTCTATTAGTCAAGGGAGATGATCTAGGGAAATAGTAGGGCAGGCTCTAGATATTGGAGGGGATGGGGGTGACATGGATGACATGAAGGAGGTTATGAATGGACCTCCAAGTTAGATCAAGGAGGATCAATCTAGGCTAGAGAATTTTGTAATAGAGTGGGATGCAATGATAGTGGCTCAAGATGCAGATATAGTAGCTCAGAGGGTAGAGATAGCTTGGTTTTAGGTGGAACCAAAGGTACAAAAAGCTATAGGTGGAAGTTAGGATAGGATCATGAGGCTCCAAGAAGAGATACTTGAGAGGGACCATAATCAAAGACATGATGTACTATTCCTTTGGGCTTGGGATGGATATATTCGATTATTGGAGGATCAATTGATGGAGCACCATATTGGGCTTCCAAATCCACATTCCTCATCTCTATTCGGGTCTATTAGGTATAGCAAGTCTAGGCATAACCCTAGGTCTAGGTCTCCTTCAAGGTCATAGGGGTCCTCTTATAGGCATTCGCTAGTGCTAAGATGTACTTTTTGTATATAAGCCTTGGTGATCCATTGTATATAGCCTTTGGGTATTCATTATACATGCATTATTTATATATATACATGGATTTTACTTTTGTGCTATACTTTTGTGTGAGTACTTTTGTGTAAATGTTTTTGTGTGTATGCATATGTATATATATGATTAATGCAATGATAATGTGCTATAAATGTAAATGAACTAATTCTCTAATGATCATTCATAGTTTAGATTTTTTCTTGACCATGTATAGCATTGTTGTTTAATCAAGGGCACCAAAATGGTGGCATGATATGGAAATCTCATGTAATGTTATGGGTGTTGACATGGAAGAAGATATGGATGTTTATATGGAATAAGATATGGATGTTGATATGGAAGAATTTATGGACGTTGATATGGAAAATTGATTGTTTTTTAGAAACTTAGACATACTAGTGACATCAAACAAACTCATCAGATACTATCTATTTTTCTCTAAGACAAAATGTGTGTGCATTGAATTCATTTACCAAATCATGAGCAAGGTAATAACTCAAGTAAATCAAGAACCAATGTGTGTGCAAGTGAGTTCATTAACCCATATTGAGTAAATTGAGATGAAACCTATTATGGATGAGACCAAGAAGCTAGCTTGTCCTTATGTGTGGTCAGAGATATATTTAAAAGAGACATGTCACCATGCATGAGTGCAATCAACTACCAGTCAAGAATTTATAGCCTCAATGGAGATTGACTCCATACTCCAAGAATTTTATCTCTAAGTTTTGGGGATTCAAACTACCTAACCGTCTGATTGGAAATGTAGTTCTATCCTTACAACTTGAGGATCTATGGTGTGTGATGTGTAAAAGATTTATATTTTTGGGTATTTTCCCCTTTATTTTATTTTGAATTTGTGATAGTAGTGAAAACCACTACTTTTGTGGACTATGTGCATGATGGGACAAGCAAGGAATACCCTTTTCAATTTGAGGTACAACCCAAGTATGGTGTTATCCCTCTTTAACACAAGATGTTTTTAAGATGTGTAATTATGGCTGGTTCAAGAGTGTTAGAGTCAATTTCTAGAACTCAATATTTTCTTAGTGAAAATGTGTCTTGGTCCTAAATAAAACTCGACATTTATTGGAGTTTTCTAGAAACACTAGGAGTGGTTGAGTGACCAAAAACACCTAGGAACTATGGCAATGTGGGTTACAAATGACAATTTGATTTTATGGCATGGTGCAATGAAATGGATGATGATTTGAAGGTGCCCCTGATTAAGGCAATAAAACACTATTGGACCAATTATTATCTTAACTGAATAAATGATCCTTCATATGAAGTGTGAATGTGTATGTGAATGTAATGTATGAAATGAAATTTGTAAAATAAAAATTTTGTAATGCAATGTATGAAATGCAATTTGTGAAATGTAATGTGTGAAAATGTAAAATAATATTTTTTTTTGTGTAATAGCCATGTATATATACATATATATAAATCACATTAAGCATATAATTCTTTCAAGTGGATGATGTTAAGTGGTCCAGGCTCTTCAAATCCCTCTATACTAAAAATCCTATAAGTTCTTCTACCCACTTTTTGAGTGACAATGTATGGACCTAACCAATTAGTCATGAATTTATCACGAAGGTGCAAAAAAGCTTTGGTATTTTATTGATTCTCTTTAATAATAAGATCTCCTACTTGTAATTCATGGAGATGAACTTTGGAATTGTAAGCACACTTTAAGTTGTCTTTATAAAATCATAAACACTCTAAAGCATTGACTCATCTCTCATCAAGAAGTGTGAGTTGGTCAAGATGTGCTTGTCTAGTAGTATTATCATCTATGAATTCTTACAATGAAATTCATAATGAGGGGATATCAAGCTGAAGAGGCATGATCACTTTAGCTCCATAGACCAATGAAATGGATTTGCCCCTATAGGCATGTGGATTCTTGTTTGATAAGCCCATAATGCCAAGAAAATTTGAGTATGCCAATATCAATGATTTTATTTGAAAAGTTTCTTGAGAATAACAATTAAGGTCTTGTTTGTAACCTCAACTTGTCTATTTGCTTGTGGGTAATAATAAGTCAAGAAACTATGTTGGATATTATATTTCTTGCGAAGTGCTAAAAAATCCTTGGTTTTGATAGACTTATCATTTTCAAAGATGATTTTTTATGGAATACCAAAATGATAGATGATATAATGAAGTATAAACTCCACAATTCTAGGTATTATCATACTGGTTAGAGGAATTGCCTCAACCCACTTTGTGAACTATTAAGTGGCTGTGATTATGAATGTATGTTGTCTCGAGGAATGAGGGGATATTTTTACAATTAAATATAGACCCCATTTTGAAAAGGGCCAAAGGCTTTGAATAGGTTGTAATGCTTGTGATGGCACATGAGTTAAATTAGTATGCTCTTGACATTACTTACAATGCTTGACATAAGTGTAGTAGTCATGTTCCATGGTGGGCCAATAGTGAACCATGCATAGAATATGCTTTGTAATGGCCATTCCACTAAAACAAACACCACAAGTACCATCATGAGCTTCAGCTATGGCTCTTTGTGCTTCTGTAGGCTCGAAACAACAAAGAAAGATTCCATCATAACCACATCTATACAACATGTCCCCCAAGAGAGTAAAATGAGTTGCCTTTTTATTGAAAATGCATTTAGCAATCCATGACATATCTTATGAGAGTGTTCCAAACTTGAGAAAGGCTATTATTTGATTTTATCAAGGCTCATATGGATCCAAATGGATGAAGCAAATATCCTTTTCATCCTTATATTTAGCATAGATAATTATAGATTTAGAGATCATTGTAATAATGAGTGGTTGTACCTCTCCTACAGAGTTCTTTGGAATCAATGATCCAATAGAGTCCATCACATCTATAAATATATTAATTGAATATGGAAAATTATCAATTTTATACCAATTAAATTTGGTGAGCAATTTCATTGCTATTTCATGGTAAAGCTTTATGGTAGGTTCTTTGCATTGGTATTCTCCATTGATTTGTCTAACAACAAGTTGAGAATCACCAAATATCCTGATACACTTTATACCCATAGCTATGGATGCTTGAAGACCTAAGATTAAGGCTTCATACTTTGCATTTTTATTTTTGCATTGGAATTCTAGTTTGAATGATAAGGGAATATGTATCCCTTGTGGTGTATGAAATACAATTCTAGCACTTTGACCTTTTTTGCACTTAGAACCATCAAAGAATAGTGTGATATCGACATATTCCTTTAGAATGACATCTTCTCCTTGTTCAGTGATAATGAATACTAAATAATTTTGGATCTCAATAATCAAGGGTTGATCACTAGTAAGTGGAACCTCCACAAGCTAATCAACTATGACCTAAAATTTAATGGATTTGTGACTATTGCACTCAATATCAAATTTAGTAAGAAGCATTATCCATTTAGTGATGTGGGTGTTATTATAAGTGTAAGACATCATATAACATAAAGGATTTTCTCGAGCTATGACATATATAGTGTGACTAAGAATTTAATGCCTGTGTTTCTTAGTGGTAAAAATCATTTCTAAGAACAATTTTTGTGCAAGAATTGTCCCTAATGTAAAATCCATTACTGAAACATAAATATGGAAGGGGACCCCCGAACGAGGAGTTAAAACTGGTGGAGAATCCATATATTTATTGATGTTGTAAAAAGCTTTTTGACATTCATCTATCCATGAAAATATCACCCCTTTTGTAGCAGGTGATTGAATGGCCTGTATTTGTCAAAAATTTGCACAATAGAATGATGGAATGATTGAATATCTCATTGTAAACTACATAATTCCTTCAAGTTTGTTGGTGGAGGCATCTCCATGATAGCCTTGATGTTTTTTGGGTCCATATCAATACCCATTTTGGAGACAACGAACCCTAGTATTTTGCTTGAGGTAACACCAAAGACACATTTCTTGGGGTTCAACCTCACATTATGCTCTAGAAGTTGATCAAATACTTTTTCCAATATGCAAATATGCTCTTGTTGAGTTTAATATTTTGTCAAGAGATCATCCACATAATATTTTATAATCTTATGCATGTAATCATGGAATATGTATGTCATGGCACGTTGATAAGATGAACCTAAATTTTTGAGACCAAAGGGTATCTCCTTGTAACAAATAGTCCCCCAAGGTGTAGTGAATGTTATTTTGTGTTGGTCATAAAGACTTATTCAAATTTGATTATATCCTAAAAATCATCCATTAGAGAAAGCATTTCATGGCTAGCAAAGGTGTTGAAAAGAGTATCAATGTTTGGTAGAGGAAAGTCATCCTTAGGACACTCTTTGTTAATGTATTGATAATAAGTGCAAATGTGTATCACCCTATTAGGCTTACGAATGGGTACAATGTTTGCAAGCCACTTAGGATAGTCAATGGGATAATGAAACCCACATATAATAGCTTTTGAAGCTCTTATTTGACTAGGAGGGCAATGGTAGGATGCAGAAAGCATGAGATTCTAGAAACAAAAAGGATAGACTAAAAATGCAATGTAAACGAAACTAAAATAATGCTTAAACCCTATGTTATTGAAAAATACGTAAAAAGAAAGAACATGAACACAAGATATCAAAGCAATATAAAATAAACGGCCCTTTTTATTGATACGCTTTTCAAAATTGTGTTACAATGCGTCTCCTTCCTTTTTTGGGGATAGGAGCATTAAATGTTGGTCTTTTACAACTTGTTTCAGAATTCCTTCTTCCACGTGCCCACATATAAGATGAGCGAACCAAAACATTTTCGTCACTTGCGTTGGTAAAGGTAGATTCCTCGCTGATCCTCCAATGCTGCAAATCTGTGTTCAAAGAAACAAACAAAGAATCAGTAGCACCTGTGTATGAAAAATAAAAGATGAATCTAACGATGGTTAAAATGAGTCTAAATAAAATGAAAACTTGACAAAAGCATAAACATGAAACTAGCTAAATACTACAAAAGAAATAGTCACTAAAAGCAATAAAGCGAGGGGGTGCCCGAAGGCAAACCACCCGCGGGTGAAACTTTGCTTTGACACCAATCCGCTCGGGATGGGTCCGAAACCCGATGTGATGTGTTGTCGGCAAATTGGTAGGATATTGTAGTCAAAAAAATCGGTGTTGGTTCTTGATTCGTGCCTTCAAAAGTCACCCAATAACCTCTCTTTCGATTAAGAGATTATGGATGTTGAAAGCACAAATCACAAGTAAGTGAATTAGCAGCACTTCGTCGTTCAAAATGCTCCTTCTCTGTATATCTTTTGGGTGAGGAAGCTCACCATTTTATAGACCCAAGGGGTCTCTTTGAATTAACATGCAAAAGTGTTTCTCTGCATGAATGCTTTTTTGTGAAGAGAAGACTTCTTCTTGATTAAGGGATTCTTAACTGCCTCTGTGCATGTCTTTGTATGTTTAGAAAAGCTCACTCGCACTCCCATGCAATGAAGGGATAGCTAAGTGGCAAATCTGTGTTGTCTTAAAAAGCTCACTCCCATTCCCATGCAGTGAAGGGAGAGTCAATTGGCAGATATGAGTTGTCAAAAAAACTCACTCGCACTCCTATGCCATGCAAGAAAAGCTAAGTGGCAGTTCTAAGTTGTCATGCGCCAAAATCTGACTTTTTGTCAATCAAACCTGGCATTCGTCCCACCCTGAAGCGAGCGCTGGTAATCGTCTCTGGGTGAGACGAGTATTAATTCACACTCGTCCCTAGGTAGGATGAGTACAAATCCGCACTCGTCCCTAGGTGGGACGAATAAGCAATAAAGTTTCTAAAAGGTGCCAAATTGATCCCTGACTTGCAAAATTGTTGTGTGAGTGGTTAGAACCACTGTTTAACCTCTGGGGGCTACCTTGGGGGTTGTGTGTGTTAGTACAATCAGTGCTTCTTGTCACATAATCAGATTGGTGTTGTTTTGGTGTCTACAGATGCCCCTTTTTGGAAAGCGCTGCACATGGTGCAGTGCTGAGCAAAAATAGATAACCAAAGCACTAATGATTAGGGTTTCTCAGTAACCTAACCAACTCTTGATGCCCCAAGTATGGAAAGGGCATGCATTCTTGAATTCTTGCTTCTGACGAGCTAAGGAACTTAAATCAAGCATTAACCTGGTTCGATGAGGTATTACTTGAACTTAGACATTGATCAGTCATGAAGAGGCAAAGGGCGCAACCTTTTGTTGTGGGAACCTTGATTTCATGATTCACTAATGCCAAGTATATGATCATTTGGTGATAATTGCTTGTTTGTTGCCCCAAGCAAGGGTGCGATTGTCTTTTGCAATGATGCTTTGAATGTGTGTCATTTCCAAAACTAGGTATGTTGGTGTTGATTGGCAACTAAGTGTGACTACCCCCTCAAGCGACGAATCGATGAGGGATTGACCTGACATGAGAAAAGCGATGAGTCGCTTGACCCAAGATAACTTAAGTGAGGGTGCCTTCAGATGTTATCCGATGCATGTTCGAGCAATTTCTCGATTGTTTTGACCTATTTTTGGTGGGTGTGAACCCATTTTGGAATGCCATTTGGGGTTAACATTGGTGAAAATCCGTCTTCCCATGGAGCAGACCGGCTATGGTAGCCTTCTTAGGGAGTAGGATAATGACAAGGTAGACCTCGACATTAGTTTTCTTATGCTAAGAGGTTAAGTGCAAGAACACTTTTGTCCAACAATTTTTAGTGGTTTTGTTGGCATTTGTCATTTTTATGTTTTGGTTGTTTTTGATTTTTTTTTTTATATTCGTCCCGGGGAGGGATGAATGCGCGCCATGATGGTACTCGTCCTGGGGTGAGATGAGCGCACCATGATGGTACTCGTCCTGGGGTGGGACGAGCGCGCCGCAAGAAAAAGTGCTCGTTCCAATCAGGGACGATTACTAGCAAGCAAAAAATATAAATATGCAAAAATTATGGATTGGGCTCATTTGCACTGTTCAGCGATTGTGATTTGGAGCTCTGGGGAGGAGGAGGTAGATTTTTTGACGCGAAGCACTGCTAGATTTTCCAGCCACCATGAGTGCTTAGACCGGGTCATCAAGCGGCAGAGCAGAGGCGAGACCAGTAAGTGCACTATCTCCTCGAGTTTGAATTTAAAAAATGCAAATGTGTTTTTATTGTGTTTTTCTTTTGTTTAAGACATGAAACCCTAATTAATTAAATTAAAAGGTGAATGAATGAAACCAAATAAAACATGGATGCAAACCGATGGAAACTTAGATGGAAAACCGTAGGATAAACCCAAAATAAAACTTAGAGTAACATCTTAGGGTAACCATGGTTATAAAATTGTTTGATGTGAATGGTAAAACTTAGGTCGAAACCGTAGGTAGACCATGTCCATTTTTTTGTAATTTTTTTATGGAATGCAAAATGGATGATTTTTTTTTTTGTTGAAATGGTAAACTTAGGTCGAAACCATAGGTAAACCATGTCGAATTTTTGTGTTATTTTTATGGAATTAAAAAAATGCAAAATGGATGAATTGTTTTGTTGAAATGGTAAACTTAGGTCGAAACCGTAGGTAAACCATGTTGAATTTTTATTTTTTTTTTGTTATTTTTATGGAATTAAAAAATGCAAAATGGATGAATTTTTTGTTGAAATGGTAAATTTAGGTCGAAACCATAGGTAAACCATGTTGAATTTTTTTTTTTTTGTTATTTTTATGGAATTAAAAAATGCAAAATGGATGAATTTTTTTGTTGAAATGGAAACTTAGGTCGAAACCGTAGGTAAACCATGTCAAATTTTTGTCGTTTTTGATGAAATGTACAATGAAAACTGAATGAATTTTTTTGTTTTGAAATGGTAAACTTAGGTAAAACCGTAGGTAAACCACGTCAAATTTTTGTCATTTTTGATGAAATGTACAATGAAAACTAAATGAATTTTTTTGTTTTGAAATGGTAAACTTAGGTAAAACCGTAGGTAAACCATGTCAAATTTTTGTCGTTTTTGATGAAATGTACAATGAAAACTGAATGAATTTTTTTTTTGGTTTTGAAATGGTAAACTTAGGTAAAACCGTAGGTAAACCATGTCAATTTTTTTTTTTTGTTTTTGGATGTACATGTGAATGAAAGATGTTACTGTACAGTTACGCATTTTTGTATATGTAATGGTGATTTGATGTATGTTTTTGATGTGTGTCATTTTCTGTGATGTGCAGGTGGTGAAGAGTCGACATCGGGTATCGACTATTTTTTCTAATGCCCGCAAGGCATTGACAACTGAGGACTGGGATTGGCTTGATGCCCTAGGGCTCAAGCATGTGGCTCGGTTGGATGCATTTGTTGCGGATCAGGCATACATTATAGCTTTGATCGGCCTGTGGGATGTTTGGACAAACACCTTCCATCTTCTGACAGGGGAGATGATTGTCACCTTAGAGGACATGTATCAAATTCTCTAGATTTTGATAGACGGGGTTCCCATTCGGACGACACCACGAGGCCAGAGGACAGCTGTACTGACGCGATATTTTGGACACGAAGAGGATGAAGATGGGATGACCTCATTGGAGAGGGCGGAGCTGGATTGTCAGATTGGTGGGATTTTGGTATGATATTGGTATGCGAGGGGAATGTTGGGAGTGAGGCATGCACTACTCATGAGCCTCATTTCCAACATGCTCCTGCTAGACTCATCAGGAGCGAGGTTCCTATGGAACCTATTGGAGGTGGTGTGGAAGTTAGTGGATTGTCTGGTGACAGATCCGATGATTATGAGATGGGGACAGACACTTTTGGCTCAGTTGTATGATGAGTTGTATGAGGTCTGCTGCCAGAGGCAGAAGGGGATTGGTTGTAGTTTCTTGTTGCAGTGCTATGCATGGCAGCATATAGCCGTAGAGCAACCACGAGGGTTACCCTGGACTACACGGGCGAACATGGTGGACAGAGATATTGGGTATGGTGCTCTATGGTATCGGTCTGAGTTGCAGGGGCAGAGTCGATGGTTTGCGAGAGACATGGACCATTACAGAGATGCATTGGCACGACTGACTCCTGGAGATGTGGTATGGAGGCCATATCAGGATTATACCGCATGGCTAGAGGCTGATGAGTGGCTTCGACGGGTCCAGAGGGGGATATGGGTGATTGGCCAACACGGGATGGAGTAGGAGTACTTTCACTACCTTCGAGTGACACGATAGTTTGGGGTACGCCAGGGGTTGCCTAGGGAACCCGTAGTCTACCGGAATCGAAGTGATGAGAGGACCCTAGCTACGCCGATCCTCGAGCCATTGGAGGAGGAGTCAGATATAGTACTGGACATTTCATACGTAGATGACGTCGGAGTGACTGCCAAGTACCAGGAGTGGTGGATGCTTTGGCAGTGGCGAGGTGAGGGGCCATTGGGAGGAGATGAGGTAGCAGGAGGCGGAGAGGGTGCAGAGGCACCAGGAGAGGGTTGGGGAGATCCTACAGATGTGGATATGGTGGAGGTGGTAGATACAGGAGAGGACGTTGATGAGGAGGAGCAGCCAGAGATGCAAGATGCTTCAAAGCAGGTCGATGCTCCAGAGAGGCCGACGCAGTCGACCGGATCGAGGGACACAGAGGTGAGGTTACACACTGAGGTAGCGTGATTGACAGGGTTATTGTAGAGGCAGGATGGAGAGCTTGGGGAGATGATGCAGGAGAGGGATCGCCTGCGAACATAGTTGGTAGAGTGAGAGAGAATAGGGGCTGCATCTCATCGATAGGGTGGTGATACAGATGTTGCACAAGAGAGGGATCTCCTGCGGGTGCAGCTAGCACAGCATGATGACGCCATCACATACTACCATAGGTGGGAGGTAGAGTGGAGGCAACGGGAGGCAGATTGGGGGCAACATCAGCTAGAGATGGAGGGCGAGATTATCTGCCTTGGTGGGCAAATACCAGAGCCTTCAACGAGTGGCTCTTCATATCGGATGAGAGACAACGGGACAGAGCAATCGACATCATCCCGTTGTAGGTGGCAAGATGAGGGAGGCACTAGTGGGCGGGATGCAGGGGCGAGCAGTTGCCCTGAGAGGTCTAAAAGGACTGATACCACAGGGGGTAGCTCTTGTCGCACTGATCCTGCATGATCATGGTGGCCGATGCCCTAGGCTGGGGGGTTTTTGAGTTTTTGGATTATGGGAGCGAGGTTCGAGGACCGATGCATTGTAACCTGCGGGCAATTTTGTTATGATATATATATACAGATGACTCTTTTTGGTGTTTATACATTTTTCATGATTTATTTTTATGTACATGTTTTAACATTGATGTATGCATATGCAATTATGAATGCAATGATTCTAATTTGTATGATGTATGCATATGGAATGAATGAAATGAATTGTTGATGATTTGTCGATGCACCATAGACTGGAAAAAATTGGATTGACTTGCTATAGTAATGGGATAACATTGTGGAATGCTTGTGCATGTGAAAACTTTGTTTTTGTATTTTATCTATTTTCTTAGGGTGATGGACAGAATGAAATGTACCGATTGTTTGAAAATGTAATTAAGCTTTTCTGAGATGCAGATATTTTAACTAACTAGCCAAGACTGTACATGTATCGCACAAGACTTTTGAACAAGGTATAAATCCGACTTGAATTTAACCAAATTATTTCACATCCCTATGTGTGCAATTGAGTTTGTTTATGTGTTATTCATCAGGATACCGCCAGTGCCAGATGGGCTTTCAACCGAACCTATACTGAGGATCACCTAATTAGCTCCACTAACTCCTTTATTGTATTTAGTCAGATTTGTCTGCGATGTTATCTAGGATACCATAAGTTAGCTCATCCACATGCAAACATTGATCTGCACACAAGTTAATGTGACAGATATATCATCATGCGGGAGGTTTACCACCAGTGACCAATAGGCTATCAACCAAATCGATACTAAAGCTTGCCTCATGACCTGTCGAAATACTGAGAGTTCCAGGGATTCAAGTTTGACTCCCTTATTTTCTTCAAGTGTAGTGGGATACTTGCTCTTTATAGTGATAAAATCACTGTTTATTTTTGTTTTATTTGTTTTTTTTTTTTTTTTTGAGAGCAAGGGATTTGAATATGGAGTGACGAGAATCACTATTGTTTGTGCCTTTTGATGTGTGCACTGTAGGATGTCAAATTTTAGTGTTTTGACGTTTTGCAAATTTTTGATGTTTTGCAACTTTTGAGAACTTGGGATTCATGGGGAATTGGGTAGGGAGGATGCTTGTCCTTTTGCCAACTCTCAGCATTCCTAGGGTCATTCGCACAGGGGGATAAGCAAGATAGTCGTTTCATTTATGGTAACCTGGATTACGGTGCAGGTTTCATCTTTCGTTCACACAACTTAGGAATTATTTTATGTGTGTTAATTTGTGTTGGGATGCTACGTAACAAGGCATGATCCAAGTAAACTTTTTTGTGTAAAATCTGTTTAACTATGTATAGTTTTGGCTAGAAATTTAAAGACATCTGAATGACGAAAACCCTATATACATTAGGTGACAACTGACGATGCTAAAATAAAAGGGTGATATGCTGGATGTAGGCATTTATGAAAATGGATCTGAGGTGGAAATGATGGAATTTCCAAGTAATGACAGCCTATGGTGCTTTTGACTTGTATGACCTAGCGAAGTATGCAATGTATGGATGCAATGCTTAATGCAACCTATATTTTTGTATTTTGATTTTTATGAGAATGCATGGAATTGGAATGCAATTGTTTTTGTAATTTTGATTTTTATGAGAATGCATGGAATTGAAATGCAATTGTTTTTGTAATTTTGATTGTTTTTTTTTTTTTTTTGAGTATGCATGGAATTGAAATGCAATTGTTTTTGTGATTTTGATTTTTTTTATGAGTATGCATGGAATTGAAATGCAATTGTTTTTGTGATTTTGATGTTTGTGTTTTTTTTGTTGATTTTTGAATATTTATGTTGACCAAGCAGTTATGGTAACGCTTGGAGCTTTTGGTGTTGACCAAAGGGTTTATAGATACCTTTGGGGCATTTAGGGTTGACCAAGCGATTATGATAATCCTTGGAGCTTTTGGGTTGACCAAGCGATTGTGATAATCCTTGGAGCTTTTGGGTTGACCAAGTGATTATGATAATCCTTGGAGCTTTTGGGTTGACCAAGCGATTGTGAAAATCCTTGGAGCTTTTGGGTTGACCAAGCAATTGTGGTAATCCTTGGAGCTTTTGGGTTGACCAAGCGATTGTGGTAATCCTTGGAGCTTTTTGTTGGACTATGGCTCTCTAGATATGGAATGGCCTCAAATGAATGATGTTCAAGGGTTCTATTTCCTTGATTCCTTCAAGAGAGGCAAGCCGATATGTTCCAGGTCCTATTTTGCTGTCAATGATGTAAGGACCTAACCAGTTTGCCGTGAAATTATCCTGTAGATGGGACGAAAAATTAGAATTCTGCTGGTTCTCTTTTAAGACCAAGTCACCAACCTAAAATTCCCTAAGGTGGACTTTCATGTTGTATGCTTTCTTAAGTTGCTCTTGATAGATATGTAAATGCTTGAGAGCATTAACGCATCGTTCATCGAGCAATGTCAGTTGATCTAACCGGGCCTGCCGTGCAGTGTGATCATTGATGAACTCTTGCATTGAAATGCGTAGGGAACGAATTTTCAACTCAAAAGGCATGACTGCCTCGGAGCCATACACCAGCAAAAATGGAGTTTCCCCAGTGGGCATTCGAATGCTGGTGCGATAAGCCCATAGGGCAAGCGGGATCTGAATGTGCCAGTCCTTATGATTATCTACAACTATCTTTTTAAGAATGGCGACTAGCATTTTGTTTGACGCCTCTGCTTGCCCATTTGCCTGCAAATAATAGGGTGTTGAAAAGCTATGCTGAATTTTGTACTTTGTGGTCAAAGCATGCACATCTTTATTCTTGAATGGTGTCCCATTATCTGATAGGATCTTGGATGGAATACCAAAATGACATATGATGTTATGTAAAATAAACTCCGTAATGCAGGCTCCAGTTATAGTGGTCAGCAGAATTGCTTCCACCCATTTGGTAAAATACTCTGTGGCCGTTAAAATAAACATGTGACGACCAGACGACATAGGGGAGATCTTCCCAATTAGATCAAATCCCCACTACAAAAAAGGCCAAACCGATTGAATCGGATGTAAGGCCTGAGAAGGTACGTGTGTCAAATTAGCATGGTGCTGACACTTCATGCACTTCTTCACATATGCGCAACAATCTCGCTCTAAAGATGGCCAATAATAACCCATGCGAAGAATGTGCTTTGCGATGGCCATACCACTAAAGTGGCCACCACATGTACCATCGTGAGCTTGGGTGATCCCCAAGCAGACTCTTGCTAGTCCAAACAATGAAGGAGGATTCCTTCATAATTTTAACGATACAAAATGTCTCCTAACAAGACATGCTTTTCCGCTTTCTACTTGAATGATCTTTTTGCGGCTTGTGTCAATCCAAGTGGGAGATTACCTAGCTTGAGGTAATCCTGAATGGGTGTGTACCAATCTTGCTAATCAAAAATATCGATAGTATGAATGGCCAATCCCTCTTGAAGTCTATCCCGAACAAAAGCTGAGCAGGAAAGAACTTGTAAAAACAACGTGGTGTTGCTAGTAAGAGGGGTCGGGGAGAACAAGGACCCCAGTTGGCTTGAGTCAAAAAATCTCGAATTCGAGAGAACTTATCCAAAGATGGTTCAATCTGGATCATGTGGATTCTTGGCGTCAGATCAGAGCTTGCACGCTCCATTGTAGATTGCGATAATGTTGTAACCTGAATGGTTGTCATTTCACTAGAAGGGTCTTGCGGGATGAGTGACCCCAAGGAGTCCATAGTATCCGCAAAATGATTTGATGATCGAGGGAGTGCCTCGATGTCATACCATTCAAGTTGTGCCAAGAATTTTTCCACAAGGGCTTTATAGGCCCACAAAACTGGACATTTACATTAGAATATCCCCTTTACTTGATTGACAATTAACAGCGAATCACCAAAGATGTTCAATCGTTTAATGTTCATGGTGATTGTTTTCTGAAGACCTATGAGCAAGGCTTCATATTCTGCATTGTTGTTGGTGCACAAGAAGTCTAATTTAAATGACAAGGGCATTGGAGCATCTTGCGGAGTGAAGAATACAATTCCTACACCACCCCCTTGCTCACATTTAGAACCATCGAAGAATAGGGTTATGTCAGCCTGTGACTCAGGTTCATCAGAATCTGGTGACTCTGAAACATGGAAGACCCCATCATCAGGTAGTTCAAAAGTCAGAGGCTGATCGTCTTCAAGAGGAGCCTCGACTAGTTGATCGGTGATGACTTGACCTTTTATGGATTTTTATCCAATGAAATCTATGTCAAACTCCGTCAACAACATGATCCATTTCGTCGTGTGGCTACTATGATAAGTACGACTCATCATGTATCGCAATGGATTCTCCTTAGACACAACATACATCTTATTACTAAGCATGTAGTGGCATAGATTTTTGGTAGCAAACACCACTACCAAGCAGAGCTTTTCAACATATGCATAGTTAAGTTCATAACTGACTAGGGTGCGGCTAAGATAGTATGTAGCTTGTTCTTTGTGAAGTTCATTTTTTTGGGACAGCATGGCACCCAGTGCCACCTCAGTGGCTGAGATGTATAAATAGAACGACACTCCTAGTCTCGGTGGTGCCAATACTGGCGGTGAAGCCAAGTACTGTTTAATGTCATCAAAGGCTGACTGGCACTCATCATCCCAATGAAATGTGACCCCCTTATGCAATAATTTATTCATGGGTCAACATTTTTTAGATAACTGTGCTATGAAGCACTTGATCAACGCAACCTTTCCTTGTAGACTCTTGAGCTGCTTGATGGTGGTTGGGGGACGCATTTCAAGGATTGCCTTGACTTTGTTTGGATCAACCTCAATTCCTCGTTTGGAGACTATGAAACCCAAGAGCTTTCCAGAGGTGACGCCAAAGATGCACTTCTTGGGGTTTAATCTGACTTTATGCTCAATGAGGTGATCAAGGACCTTGCTCAAGTCACCGATGTGATCTGGGCACAAAAGAGATTTGGCCAGCAAATCATCCATGTAATCTTCCAAATTTTTATGCATGTAATTGTGAAAGATGTATGTCATGGCACATTGGTAGGTAGCTCCGGCATTTTTAAGGCCAAAAGGCATGACCTTATAGCAAAATGTCCCCCAAGGCATTGTGAATGCCATTTTTAGTTGGTCCTCAAGATTGATACGAATCTGATTGTATCCTAAGAAACCATCCATAAGGGAAAGCATTTCATGGCCCGTTGTAGCATCTACCAATGCGTCGATGCTTGGCAAGGGAAAATCATCCTTAGGACTCACTTTGTTAAGATCTCAAAAATTAGTGCATATGCGAATCCTCCTATCGGGCTTCTTGATAGGAACCATGTTAGACAACCATGGCGGATAATCCACATAGATGACAAACTGGGCATCCAACAACTTTTGTAACTCATATTTTACCATTAAGGCCACTGTTGGATGCATCTTGCGTAGTTTTTGCTTTACTGGTTTGATTGTCGGATCAAGCGTTAAATTGTGCGTGACTAGCTGTGGGTCTAGTCCCGGCATATCCTTGTATGACCATGCAAAAACCTCCTTCTTTTCCTTAAGAAGGGTAACATACTCGGCTCACTCTTCAGGGGAAAGACTTACCCCCAGCTTGAGAATTCATGGATTCATTGGATCTGTGTCGATGTCTACATCAGTCGTTGCTTCGATCGACATATGGGATCCGTCTTCCAACTGGTGTGGAATTGGGATCAGATGGATATCGTTTGCTAAATTAAGATCATCATTAGGAACGTCAAGTTCCTCTTTAGCATGGAAGACATCTTGAGTCTATCCTGGAGTGAAATGAAACATCCCATTGCAAGGCCAATACTCTAATGGAGATGGTGGTGTGTCAACGCGATCCCAATCTATAGATTCTATGTCTATATGCAATAATCATGTGGGATTGGCAGGATCATGGATGGGGGCGGTCAAGTCAATGGAGACCATGTTGATGAAATGATTGTAATCTCCATTACCGCAAATGTGACAACTCTGACATTTTGGATGCTCTTGGTGCGTTGGATCTGGCTCTGTAGGCACTGGTACAAAGGGATCAGCCCTATGCGTAGACTTGCAAATAGGGTCTACCCTAGGCACTGATGGTTTGATAGGGTCTCCAAGTGAAAGATGCTCTCTATATGCCTAGAGTGGCGGGTGCAGTAATTGCTATAACTACGCCAGGTTGAAATGCCTCCTATGTCTTGGACCTATGTGTAAGTGTTCAAAAATGTCATCTATGTCCAAAGGATTTTGTTGTTGTTGATATAGCCTATGCTCACTAGGATCATTCAATGGGAACATCATCAGGAAGCTATCCTGATCTTCATTCATTGGATATTCGTGTGAATGATCGTACTTCGACTCATCTTCAGAAGACCCTTCGTGGTCTTGTCCATCTTCCCCTTGTGGGTGAGTCCATGAGGTTTCTCCTTGTTTGGCCATAGGGAAAGGGTTGTTGAGGTCAACAAGGTTATTTGTTGGTAATGGGAAATAATCCCCCAATGTATAAGTTGTATTTGGATTGGCATATGGATCTAATGCCAACCCATCCTTGTTGCCTATCCCTAGGCTTTGCATATTTTCGACCAAGATGTCAAGGGGCAAAGGGTGATTAAACCCTACTCCTGACTTGTCATAAAGCATTTGGTATCTTGGTTGGCACAAAACATGCATTCCTTGTTCATACCTGCCTAACCCGTATCCATGCCAATTGCATTGGCTAAGATATCGTAATGCGAAGTCTGGGTTAGCCAGATAGTTGACATATTCCACAAAAGGATCTTCATCTTCCTCTTCTTGTCGGGAAGGTTCAACGCCATGATCCAGGCCCCCAAAATGAAGTTTTTCTGATTAGGTGGGTAGCCTAAAGGAGCCACAAAGCCTATGGGGAGTCGAGGTCTTCCCATGTCTTGCATAGACTGAAGTGTGGGCATTGCAACAACATTGCGCACTATATACTCCCCCATCCCTGTGTTAGACATCTCAAAAGTAATCATTGGCGATTGAGGGGAAGTGAATGGGAGTTCTCCTTGAGTCCACTCCATGTGGGGTGAACTAGGTGTCTCAACTTCCATTCTATTAGGCGTCTCTTCTATAGAGATGTTGGAGACTAAAGGTGGTTCCACTTCTAGGGGCTTCTTTCCTTTGTCCATTGGTGTGGCCACTGTAGGTGGCATCATTGTGGGAGGACTGGATGAAGAAGATGATCCCGCCTAAGGATTTGATTGATTTGGTATTGAAGATTCTTGCTTAGTTAGACCCCTCTTAGATGGATTTAACTGGAAATCCACATGCGTTGAAGGGAGGGTCGATTGCGGCATGATTTGCACTGAGTTGCAATATTTAAAAGGTTCCAAATCTGTTGGGACCACGTGCACTTGTCCTTCAAATGTATACTTCAAACATTGATGAGCAATTGAAGGGACACACTTCATATCCTGGATCCAAGGCCGCCCAAGCAAGATATTGTAAGCCATCTCACCTTCTAAAATGTGGCACAACATATGAATGGTCTTTTGTCCCACTTGTATGGGCAGGACAATTGTGCCAACTATCGAGCATATCGCATCATTAAATGCTCGAAGGGTATAAGTGGAAGGTGCAATGTGAGAGGCTAGCAGTTTCAAATGTTTCAATGCAGCAGTTGTAATAATATTACTGGACGAACCAGTGTCTACCAACACCCGCTTGTATGAAGTCTCGTTGACCCGTGCAATAACGTGTAGGGGTGGATCCGCTACATCTCCAGTCATTGTTTTTAGCTCATATTCCCTAAAGGTAATGACTGGTTCAGTACATTGTTTGACATGCCCCACAAAATTGTTGAATGAATCCACTTCATGGGGTTGCAATTCAATTGCCTTTAATATCTCCATAAGAGCTTCCTGATGGGGCGCCGATTGTTGAATAAGCTCATAAATGGAGAGCCTAGCCGACGTGGTCCTTAGACTTTGAGTAAGTCTAGTTTGAATCATGGCCACTGGTCTAGGCGGGGGCAACTATGTAGGATTCGGTTGATGTTGTGACATGGATGGAACTTCCCTAGTGGCTGTCGTGGGGATAACTCCTGGGTGTCTCTTGTTTCTTGTCACAATGCTAATCATTCCAACATACCCCTCCATGGGGCAACTCTGTTGCACTTCGTTGACATGCAGAGGTTTTGTTTGTGCATCATGTGTGGGTAAAGGATCTTTGAAAACACCCATTTGTTGGTTTTTGGGTGCGATGGGATTATCCACTACCAATGTGTGATTGTCAATGATATCTTGCACTAAACATTTAAACGTCCAACAGACATTAAATTCATGCCCTTTTCTTCTATGGAATCTACAGAAAAGATCCTCTCTATAGCCCTTAGGCTTTGGCGCATTAGGATCAATTGTTGGAATATCTGGCAGATTAATCAAGTTTGTCGCTGACAAAAGGTCAAACAAGGAGTCCCTAAACTTAGTGTATGGTGTAAATTGTTGCTTGGGGTGACGCTATTGATTTTGATCCTAATTTTTGTTATCTTTCTCATAATTATTGTGAGGCACCGCCTGATAATTAGCCTTTGGAGGCTGTGTTGCTTTGGTAGGCGTAGGGGCATTAATAGCAACTTGATTGATTGCGACGGGTTTATGTTGCGTATTCCCTATTTTGGTGCTCTTGTTCCACTCTTTTTTCTTAGGATTGGCAATTTTGCCATCCTGTATCTTGATCTCTTCGATACGTCTAGCTTGCACCAGAGCTTCTTCTAAAGTGGCATATTGCTGCAACTGCAATAGCACAGAGATCGATCGCAAACAACTCTTTGCGAACATTTGAGTTAGGTCAGACATAGGAGGGAGGTAGGACAGCTTTGAAAGCACCATCCTCCACCGATTCCCATATGCTACCATAGATTCCTCCTCATACTGCTTGAGGCTAGCTAGATCACTGAGTGACACCTTTTTCTTTGTATTGAAAGCAAAACATTCTAGGAACGCGTCCACTAGTTGATCCAGGTTGTAGATGCTATGCTTCGATAGATGGGTAAACCAATCCGAGGCAGATCTTGTAAATGTGGTTATGAATGTTCTCAATAGCAATGCATCATTGTCTTGTATACCAAAGCATTGGCTTAAAAATCATGTCACATGCTCTTGAGCATCCTCATCCCCTTTAAAGAGTGCCAACTGGGGCAACTTGAAATGTTCGGGGTATGGAGGTGTTGGCACTGATGGATGCACCGGATGACTATGGAGTTGGTGTAAGGTAGGCTTTTGGGGCCCAACAGTATTGAGTTCCATAGTATTTAAGCATTCTAACAACACTTTGTATGCATCGGAGGATGTAATCTCCTCCTCCTTAGTTTGTTCCCACTGTGGGTTGCAAGGAACTTGAGGCCTTTGGATGGATAAATGGGTAGCCTCCCTTCTGCCTTGATAGGGCATTTCAGCCCGCTCTTCTTCTTGGTAATAATCCTCATAATCTTCTTAAGGAGTGTTTGGCCTAGGCTTGTAAACATGGACGGGTGCCCACGGAGGATGCCCATCATGGTTGTGGGGAATGGCCTCCCGCTCAGGTCTAAGAGGTCTTAGAGGCAGTGCTTGCTGAAGTCACGGAGACCTGTCTCACACTAAGGGGTTGTGCCTCACATACATCTCAGATTGTTGTGTGCGAGAGACTAGGGCCTTCTCAGGTGCATTGTTGTGAAGCAATTCAGCTGTCTGACGCTGAATGCGCTCTTGATCAAGGTGATACAAATGTTCTAATTCTTAATGTTCTTGCCTAAGCCGCGTGATTTATGCTTGGCGGGCGGCCATTTGGGCAAATTCTAAGTCATTTTGTTCTACCATCTCTTGTTTAAGAGGCCTAGATTTCTCCCCTACATATCTATTTCTATCATGGTGCTTTGAGACCCCTATATGTTGCTTCCCTCTGTCGAGGTTGGCAACATTAACTTGAAACTCTGGTCTCAATGAGCGATCTTGATATAAAGCAGGGGCAGACGTGCATCGTTTCTGCACTGAGTACTATTCTTGAGGAATGTAGTGATCCTCCTCACTCTCTCTGTGATATGCATAAAAAGTGTGGGCAGAATTGTCTTGCCCTGTCGGGAGAATCTGATGTTCTGGATATGGTCTACAGTGTCCGACATTAATTGGGGGTAAATTAGGAACAACAAAATCATATGGTTCTTCCTTTTGGACCCTTTGTTGTTCTAAAGCAGTACACAACGCTTCATCACTAGGCCACCCAAAATGAACTTCCAAAGGAGGCCTCGTACTTAGACCAGGTGCTGCATATTTGCAAAGGTTTATCTGCCTTTGCTTAATGAAGTTTCACAGATCTTTATATAACGTAGAATCGAAAGACGGAATAGAATAAATATATAATACAGAAATATAAACGAATAGAACAAATCACTTGCCACTTAAGGTGGGCACACCCTTGTGCAGACGCAGATGAAAAATATATAAAAGATATAAGATGATGCTTAATTAAACTATTTGTGAATCATATATATTAAAATTAACACGCTTGGAAAATGGTCGACATATTATGTTTGGAGTGTAACATGACTCCCCTCCTCGAAAAGCTTTGTCCTCAAAGCTGGAAATTTCTGGAAGATACTTTCAGGTTCCCATGTGGCATCCTCCTCTGGTAAATCTTGCCATTTAATGAGAAATTGTTGAATCTGACGTGATCTCAGTCTTCGGATTCTATGTTGTAGTATATCTTCGGGTTGGAGATGTATGCGTCCTTCCTCGTCAAGCACTGGTAAGTCTGATTGACTTTGTACTTTCTAACCAATTACTTTTTTGAGACATGAAACATGAAATATTGGGTGTATTCGTGATGATGTAGGTAGCTCTAATTGATAGGCTACTTCTCCAATGTGGTGCACAATTTTGTAGGGACCATAGAATCATGGAGCCAACTTTTGGCTGGATTTTAACCTTAACAAGGATTGTTTGTAAGGTTGCAACTTTAGGAACACCCAATCACCTATATCAAAGGTTCTTTCTGATCGGTGCAAGTCTTGTTGTTTCATACGATTCTGTGCTTGGACTAAATTCTCTTTGAGGATGTTGAGTGTAGACTGCCTTTGTTGGAACCAATCATCCACTTTGGCTACCTTGGATGATCCCTGGATGTAATCTGCAATGGCTGGAGGTTTGGTGCCATACAATGCTTCAAATGGAGACATCTTAATTGAGTAATGGTAAGAAGTGTCGTACCACCATTCTGCCAATGCTAACCAATGGCTCCATTGGTATTATTTATCTTGAGCAAAACATCTTAAGTACGTACCCAAACATTTGTTAACTACTTACGTTTGACCATCACGTCCGTGGATGGTAAGTCGAAGACATGTTCAATTTGGTACCACTAAGGTGAAATAACTCCCTCCAAAAGTTACTAGTAAAAATGGGATCTCTATCACTTACAATATTTTTTGGCATACCATGTAATTTGAAAATTGAATCCATAAATACCTTTGCCACCTTGCTTACGAAAAATGGATGTTGTAAAGCCTGAAAGTGAGCATATTTGGATAACTGGTCTACAACGACAAAGATTACTGTCCTACCTTCTGATTTTGGAAGACCTTCAATGAAATCCATGGATATGTGTTCCCACTCGTTGCTCGGGATGGGTAATGGTTGTAATAATCCTGGTGATTTGATTCGTTTCTCCTTTATTACGTTGGCAAAATTCACATTCTGCTACCCATTGTTTGACTTCTGCTTTTAATCCTTTCCAACAAAATGATTGTTTGACCCTTAAATATGTCTTCAAAAATCCCGAATGTCCTGCTGATGGAGACACGTGTGATTCGTCGAGGATCTTTGATTTGAGTTCTGAATTATGTGGAATGTAAATGCGGTTCTTCTTCCATAGGATGTTATCTTCATAAGAGAACAAAGGGTTTTTGGAAGACCCTATAGATAATTCATGAATTATCTGGGCAGTTTCACTATTGGACAACCATTCAATTTGTAATTGAGTTACCCATTGGGAGCAAGGACCTGAAATAGCATTGATGACTACTTCATCTTCATATTTTCTGGATAGTGCATCGGCGGCTATATTTTATTTCCCTTTCTTATATTCGATAACGAAATCATAGCCCAGAAGTTTGGTTAACCACTTATTTTGTTTTGGATAAGAAAACCTTTGCTCCAAAAAATGCTTGAGGCTACTATGATCTGTTTTTATAATGAAGCGGCTACTGATTAGGTAGTGTCTCCATTTTTCTACTGCATGAAGAATAGCCAACATTTCTTTTTCATATGTTGATCTTCCCAAAAAAAATTCGGAAAGTTGTTTACTTTCAAATGCCAATGGATGACCTTCTTGCATTAATATAGCCCCAATTCCTGTTCCTGATGCATCACATTCGATAATAAATGGTTTGTGAAAATTGGGAGTTGCTAATACTGGAGTTGTACAGATGGCTTGCTTAAGAGCTTCAAAAGCTAGAGTAGCTTCTTCCGACCAACGAAAAGCATCCTTTTTTTTTAGTGTCATGAGAGGTGCTGCAATCTTACCATAATTTTTTACAAACTTGTGATAGTAACCCGTTAGACCCAAAAAACCACAAAGTTTCTTGATGGTTTTAGGTAAAGGCCACTCTTGAATTGCCTTAATCTTATTGGGATCGACTTTGACACCCTCATGTGAAACTATATGACCAAGATACTCGACTTCTTGAACACCAAATGAACATTTGGAGCGTTTAGCAAATAATTTTTCTTTGTGTAGGATGTGAAGGGCTTTATCCACATGATGTAAATGGTTCGTCCATGTTTTGCTGTATATGAGGATATCATCAAAAAAAACTAATACAAACTTACGGAGGAGTGGACGAAACACTTGGTTCATGAGACTTTGGAATGTGGATGGTGCATTAGTGAGACCAAAAGGCATGACCAAAAATTTGTAATGACCCTCATGAGTACGAAAGGCTGTTTTGGGAATATCTTCTTCTCTAACATGGATTTGGTGAAAGCCAGAGCGAAGGTCTAATTTTGTAAAAAATTTTGCACCATGCAACTCATCTAATAGGTCATCTATGACAGGGATAGGAAATTTGTCCTTGATAGTGAGTTTATTGAGAGAATGAAAGTCAGGACACATACGCCAAGAGTTATATTTTTGTCTATCCAGGACTACAGGTGAGGAATAAGGACTAGTCTTTGTGACGAATGACTCCATGATCCAACAAATCCTGAACGATCTATTCGATTTCTGTATTTTGTGGCTGAGGGTAGCGATAAGGACGACTGTTAGGTGGGACACTTCCTGGCATTAAATGGATAGCATGATCATGAGATCATTTAGGTGGTAATCCTTGAGGTTCTTGGAAAACCTCGTCATAATGTGTGATGATATCTTGTAACTCAGGTGCAATAATATCCGAAGTTGCTAATGATTGTTTTTCCAAACAATTAATTTGAGCTATAAACCCATATCCACCCTTTTTTAACATCTTGTCCATACTATGAGAGCTCACCATTTGTGTTGGAGGAGTAGTAATGCCTTGTAAGCGAATGACTCATCCATTTTCCTTCCATTCCACAAATAATTTTTTGAAGTTGAAGCTAACTGTGTCTAAGGTTTCCAACCATTCAACCCCCAAAATGACATCAGAATTTCCCAAATTCATGACAAAAAGGGATCCTAACCAGGTATAAGTTCCCATATTTATGGAAAATTGAGATGTGCGACCCATGCATTGTGCGTTCACCCCATTGGCCACTAAAACTTGGAATTTATCTTTGTTGGAAGAGTTAATGAATAAATTCAAGGCTTTTGCTGTTTTGATGTCGATAAAATTGTGGGTGCTACCAAAATCAATTAGCACCTTCACCTTTTTCTGGCGGTGAAAACCTGGTACCTTGATGGTATGGTGGGCGGTTAAACCCATGAGAGCATGCACTGAAATTGCCATTGTATCCTCTTCTTTTTCATCTATAGTACATGGTAGGCCTTCTGGCATAGGTTCTTCTGATTGGTAAGGTTCATCCTCTTCCCCTTCATATTGATCACCTTCAATATGAAAGTTTTGTTTTTGGGCACAAGCTTGTTCCCTGGGGTGATGAGTGCGACATTTATAGCAAAAATATCTTGATGGTTGATCATTTCTACGAAAGGAATTATTGCGGTATGAAGGACGACTATATGTTTCCCGCTGTGCAGAAAACTGATGTCTCTTCTCGGCCAACTTGGCTATTCTTATACAACTGTTCAACAAGGTTGGATCGTGCATGTCTACCTCCACTCGAATACTTTCTTTCAAACCATTGCGAAAGGCACCTACCACTATGTCGGGACTAAGGTCTGAAGTGTATGGTAGTAAACTGGTAAACTCCGAAATGAATTCACTAACTGACCCTTTTTGTTTAAGAGATAAAAATCTTACTGTGTAGGATGATGTAGCTCCGTCGTCAAATCTTTCTAAAAAAGAGGTAGTGAATTTTCTCCAAGTAATAATAGCTACATTCTCTTTTTTAAGCCATACAAACCATTGGTAGGCCTCGGTGCCTAATTTTGATGTAGCGAAAGGAACTCTATCAATTTCCTTAATTTGATATAAGTCAAGGATGCCTTCCATTTTGGCTAACCAACCATGAGGATCATGACCTTCAAAAGTGGGCATATCAATTCGTGGAAAGTTAATATTAGGGCCTCTTGGTTGGTGATAACCCATGTCCCTTTCTTGATTTGGGTTATACCGCTATCTTTGGGAGGGATCTCTGTAATTATCCAAATCACCTCTTTGTTGTTGCCAATCATCATTAGGATCGATAGTTCCTTCATTCCTTTGGGCATGGGAGTGATTTTGGGGATTAGGATTGGGAATAGTCTGGTTGTGGGCATTCATAAAGCCTTTTAGGAGGATACCCATCTCGTGTATACTCTCTAGTATGCCATGAAGCGACTCCTTATCAGACATGGCTGAATTACTTGAGTTTTCTTGCGTGATGTTTTCATGAGTTGGGGAAGGATCAGTAGCCATAGGATCTACTAGTGGGTGGTGTGGATTATAACTACCAATTTTAAAAGGAGAAGGAGAATTTTTAGTACCTGGGCTGCGGTTAGCTCTTCTTATGTAGGTTTTGGTCATCTCGAAGCTAGATAATCGACCGTTAGGACCCTTGCTCCAACTTTTACTCATGCACTGCTTACAATCTCTTACTTAGTAGTCCTTGAACTTCAAAATTTCGGCCACAATGATTTATAAAAAAATTGTTTTGTTTTTCCACCTTGCTACCACTCCAACTGTGGTGCGGAACTAAATTTCATTGGCTCCCCTTCTTGATAACAGTTGCTGACCACTATAATTAGGACACCAAACCGAAGTGGATCCTGATGCGAGAACCGATAGTTGAATATGAGAATACGACATACCAATGAACGTCGGACTCAAGGACGACGATTGAACGGAGGATGCAGCGGACATGACTATCGAACGTAGGACACGGTGACGACAATGACACGAAAGACTGGACATGACTATCGAACGTAGGACGCAACAACGACAAGGACACGGAAGACTCGACGACGACAAGACGTAACAATCAAGCGGAAGACTAGATGACGACAAGACACAATAATCGAACGAATGACATGGACACAACAAGACGATAGGATGCAACTATCGAATGAACGACACAGACGCAACATAGCAGACAATAGACACAACACAGCAAACGACAGACAAGACACATGACACAACAACCAATGACACACGATGCAATAACCAATGACCAACCGAAGATGCTGACTCAACACACAATGATAGATGAAACCGACTTAATGACACGTGACCACGCGAATACCACAATGTCGGAGGAGCTCAACATGTGATCGTAGTCACACTTGAGAATGTGTGACGCACGCTTTAAAAACTATTAACCGTGATTACCACACCACATGTGGGATAAACTTTCTAGCCAACCCTCACAACAATGTCTCTGCTGACGTCAGACGGCGATTAATAGCAAAAAACCTTAGCAAAATTGTTTAATTAAATAATTTCTCGAATTTCTATTGGACGTCACGGAGTGTGCAGAACTCGGCTGTGTTTGATTTTCTGGCTGCGTTTGGAACGATGGCGGTTGATGTGCAGAGCTCGGCTGCGTTTGAAACAATGGTTGCGAAGGAATGTGCACCGATTTGCTGTCGATATGGCTGCGGACGAAGGAAGACGAAGGAGATAGAGGTGACGAACGAAGGAAGACAAATGGTGACAGTGGCCATTGCTGCTGAGGAAGACGAAGGAAGACGAAGGGTGACAGTGGAAGGAAAGATCAGCCAACGATGCGGATGGTGCGGACGACGACAGGAACGATTGGACCGATGCGGATGATACCACTTGAAAAGGTTTATCTGCCTTTGCTTAATGAAGTTTCACAGATCTTTATATAACGCAGAATCGAAAGACGGAACAGAAGAAATATATAATACGGAAATATAAACGAATAGAACAAATCACTTGCCACTTAAGGTGGGCACACCCTTGTGCAGACGCAGATGAAAAATATATAAAAGATATAAGATGATGCTTAATTAAACTATTTGTGAATCATATATATTAAAATTAACACGCTTGGAAAATGGTCGACGTATTATGTTTGGAGTGTAACAATATTGGTTATTTTCTTGAAAATATTCTTGTTGCTCATGAGTTCCCCTTAGGGAGGGGGTTCTAAAGTCTCGTCTATTGATGGCCTGACTTGGAGAGTCCCTCAAGGAGGTGCCTCTAGAGCCATGTTCTATGACTGTATGGGTTGGAGTGCCTCTCAAGGAGGGGCCTCTAGAGCCATGTTCTGCATGGTGTGAACTAACTGGTGTACCCTGCCGTCGAGGTGGGATGGCCAAGTCTTCAAGGCTATATCGAAGACGATTTGTCTCTCTTGGTGCATTTTTTGCAGCTTCTACCCATGATTGGGCTTGGCTACGAGTATTCACCATGGTAATGCTAACCTAAAGATGCAAAAAAATTCTTTTTATGATTTTCTTTTTATGATTTTTTTTGTCTAAACAGAAAATAGCATACACACACAAGCAATGATTATCTCTTTTAAAGATTAATAGTGTGCCCTAAATATGGTTTAGTGTGTTTTTGTTGTTTGTTTTGTTTTTGAAAATTTTATGAAATGTTTAAATGCAATTATGAAGGCTCTTATGACTCCCAAAATGGTCGCCCCTTCAATATACCATTGTCGGATCGATATACCAACCTCTCTATATACCCGCCCTTACGTGAGGGAGACTATAGGTACGTGAGAGCAGATGATACATGGAACATAGGTAGTATGGAAGGGGAATCGCTCTGTTTATGACACCTACCATAGAAGACTTATCCTCGTGTGCTGGGAATCACCCCAAGCTACAGTCGGTCAGCTTTCATCAGGATTTACGTCTAGCAACAGTCGCGATCGAGGTAATGGATGCAATATCTCAAGCCAAAGTGATAATAGAATCCACCTTTGGTCTTGCTCAAGGGTTGGGGTTTTACGACCAATGCCTTGGTTTAAAATATCACGTGATGTGTGGGGTTCATTTTAATGTGCAAAAATTGAAATAGGCAAATGAAAAAGAAATATTTCCCTAAGCCATACAAAACTAGAAAATAGAAAAATAGAAATTTGATAGAAGCTGTAAAAACCCCTACCTCTTTTCTGCCTGACAGGATGTTTCTGATTTGTTCTAAAAATTGCATAGAAATATACTCGTCCCTGGGTGAGGCGAATATCAGAATAGTAATCGTCCCAAGGTGAGATGAATAGTTTATTCGTCCCGAGGTGAAACGAATACCAATTTTGTAATCGTCACTTGCAAAGACGAATAACAGTCTGATGTTGAAAAATAGGTACCCACAAAAAAACAAGCAATTTCAGATCAGTAATTTAACCTAAAAAAAATAGAGGACAGACGTCCCACCGTGATCGCCATTGAAAGCACGAGATTCCGGAAACAAAAAGGATAGACTAAAAATGCAATGTAAACGAAACTAAAATAACGCTTAAACCCTATGTTATTGAAAAATGTGTAAAAAGAAAGAACATGAACACAAGATATCAAAGCAATATAAAATAAACGGCCCTTTTTATTGATACGCTTTTCAAATTTGTGTTACAATGCGTCTCCTTCATTTTTTGGGGATAGGAGCATTAAATGTTGGTCTTTTACAACTTGTTTCAGAATTCCTTCTTTCGCGTGCCCACATATAAGATGGGCAAACCAAAACGTTGTCGTCGCTTGCGTTGGTAAAGGTATATTCTTCGCTGCTCCTCCAATGCTGCAAATCTGCGTTCAAAGAAACAAAAAAAGAATTAGTAGCACCTGTGTATGAAAAATAAAATATGAATCTAACGATGGTTAAAATGAGTCTAAATAAAATGAAAACTTCACAAAAGCATAAACATGAAACTAGCTAAATACTACAAAAGAAATAGTCACTAAAAGCAATAAAGCGAGGGGTTCCCGAAGGCAAACCACCCACGGGTGAAACTTTGCTTCGACACCAATCCGCTCAGGATGGGTCTGAAACCTGATGTGATGTGTTGTTGACAAATTGGTAGAATATTGTAGTCAGAAAAATCGGTGTTGGTTCTTGATTCATGCCTTCAAAAGTCACCCAATAACCTCTCTTTCGATTAAGAGATTATGGATGTTGAAAGCACAAATCGCAAGTAAGTGAATTAGCAGCACTTCGTCGCTCAAAATGCTCCTTCTCTGTATATATTTTGGGTGAGGAAGCTCACCATTTTATAGACCCAAGGGGTCTCTTTGAATTAACATGCAAAAGTGTTTCTCTGCATGAATGCTTTTTTGTGAAGAGAAGACTTCTTCTTGATTAAGGGCTTCTTAACTGCCTCTGTGCATGTCTTTGTATGTTTAGAAAAGCTCACTCGCACTCCCATGCAATGAAGGGATAGCTAAGTGGCAAATCTGAGTTGTCTTAAAAAGCTCACTCCCATTCCCATGCAGTGAAGGGAGAGTCAATTGGCAGATATGATTTGTCAAAAGAACTCACTCGCACTCCTATGCCATGCAGGAAAATCTAAGTGGCAGTTCTAAGTTGTCATGCACTGAAATCTGACTTTTTTTCGGTCAAACCTGGCATTCGTCCCACCCCAAAGCGAGCGCTATTAATCGTCTCTGGGTGAGACGAGTATTAATTCGCACTCGTCCCTAGGTAGGACGAGTACAAATCCACACTCGTCCATGGGTGGGATGAATAAGCAATAAAGTGTCTAAAAGGTGCCAAATTGATCCCTGACTTGCAAAACTGCTGTGTGAGTGGTTAGAACCACTGTTTAACCTCTAGGGGATGCCCTGGGGGCTGTTTTTGTTAGTATGATCAGTGCTTGTTGTCACATAATCGGATTGGTGCTATTTTGGTGTCTACAGATGCATACTTATAATATTTTGTTTGATCAACTTAGCATCAAAATGTAAGGTGATATTGTGGAAAACCAAGTTAGGATTAATACCAAGCATGTATTTGTAGAACCATGCAAAAATGCTCTTCTTCTTGAGGAGAGTAATTAATTACTCTTGTTCATCTATGGATACAATTTTACCAAGTTTGATAATTTGGGGATTATTTTGTGTTTGAACTAAGGCTCACATCAATGGTATCTTTGATAGACATGTGAGAATATTCATCAATATTATGGGGTATTGGGATTATATGAATGTCATCTATGACATTATCAAACTCTTCTAACTCAACCTCATCTATGTCTACCTAGAAAAAATCAGGATCTGAAGGTGAAGGTGAAGGTAAAGGTGGAGGTGATATAGGAATGTAGCTAGTTGAAATCCTAATAATTCCTTAGAAAAGAAAAAACTCAAAAAATATGGTGGTGAGGAAATCCAATCCATATCAATAAGGCTAATTTCAATTGGAATTGGCTTTGCCAAATAGTATGGATTATGGAGTGGGGTGAATAAGTCAACAATATTCATGTTAACTTAGAGGGGAAAATGGTGGTTGGCAAGGTGAAGGATGGAAGGGTCCTATCTACTAGAATAGATGCTAGAATTATGGTAACCTAAACAATAGACAGTAACTCAAATAAATGTGATTGGAAAAAAGCCATGTTCATGCAATGCAAATGATTTTTTTAAATTTTTTGTGTGTTTTTTATTTTTTTTTTAATTTGAATCATGTACATATATTACAAAATTGGTCAGTGATGGATTAATGAAATGGAGGTTGTGGTTCATCAGTTGGTTTGACTTACTCTTGTGGAAGAAGCAAGCGAAGTATGAAGGGTGTTGATTCCTCATTAGATTCATCAAAAGCAATCAACATAACATCAAATTATTCATAGATTTCATCTTCAGGTTCATCGTTGTGATGGATATCTTCTCCTAAATTCAAATGAAAGCATTGAGAAGCTTGTTCAAGATAAGAAGTGGAAGAAAGTTGATGATAGGGTAAACCTAAATGGTCATGTGCTTCTCGATATGAAACATCAATGATCTCATGCATTCCTTGTTGACGCCATCCTAGGCCATGTCCTTGCCAATTAACTATGTGAAAATATTAGGATGAAAAAAATCAAAATGTGTTGTATATTGATAGGATTTGGTTGATTGGGTTCATCTAGGGAAGATATATTGAATCAATCCCCCATACATAAAATTAATTATTGTTGGGAATTGAATCCATGTTGTACACCACTCTTATAGATAAGGGTGGGTCACATGGGTGACCATAATACTTAGCATTTTGGATGCTAATAAGTATACTTATGATGTATTAGACCATATATTCACCAATACCAAGATTAGTGAGGTAAACCACAACTTGGTATAATGTGTAGGTAGATGTGGAAGTAGATATGGATGACTTAGGATTGGTTTGGACCTCTGATAATGGAATAGGTATGGACTGGGATGACATCTCACAATATGTTAAGGCAACTTGTGAAATTTTGGCTGATGTGGATGGAAGAGGATTTAGTTGAGGTGGTTGTTGAATGGGTGATGATGATGGATGATGATGTTGATTTTGATGATGTGGCTGAGGTGGATTGAGTTTGACCACATGTGCATGTAGTCAAAGGTGATGAATATGGGGCTATGGAGGTGGAAGCTTGATGTAAAGTGGTGATGGAGATCTCCTCAGGAATAGAATATTTTGATAAAGATGTGGATTGTGCGGTTGATGCAGTCAAGAATAGATGAGTGGAAGGAAGCATGGATTCATAGGAATTTGAAATGAAATTTCAATACTTAAATGGTTCAACATCTGCTTGTATACAATGAACTTGTCTCTCATGTACATATTTCAAGCATTGATTGAGTATAGAAGGGACACATATCATTTTCCTCATCCAAGGACATCCAAGGAGTACATTGTATGCCATGGAACCTTCCAAGATGTAAAACATGGTGTGCAATATTTTACCCCCACTTCAATGGGTAAAATTATAGTTGCAACTATGGAGCAAAGAGCATCATTAAATGCTTTCAAGGTGAAAGTGGATCTGGTAATTTGGGATGATGGAAGATTGAGATGTTGGAGAGCTAACATGGTGATGATGTTTATAGAGGATTTGGTATCAATAAAAACTCATTTAAATATCTTCCTATCAATTTGAACCATGATATGCAATGGAGGTTCCACTGATTTCAACGATATTGGTTTAATTTCAAATTCATAGAATGTGATGGAAGGACAGATATAAGTTCTGATGTTCCCCACAAAATTGCTAAAAGCATTAGCATCTTGAGATTGGAGTTCAATGAACTTTAAAATATCCATTAATGCCTTGTGATGTGGGGGATATTATTGAATAAGCTCATAAATAAATAGTTTGGTTGAAGCCATTTTAAGGCTAGTGGTTAATTGACTACTCAAAGAGATGATTGGTATAGATGGATGATTTAGAGGATGAATGGATGGAGATGGATGAATTTGAATATGAATGGGTTGGAAAAAATTGATGGAAATTTAGATTAGAGATGGTTATGTGGTAGGTTGAGATACACTTACCTATGGTGCTATGGGAGATTGAAAATGTTGTTGTTGTTCACTTTGTTTATTGTTAGTGCACATGGATAGCACCCATAAAACCTTGGTACTATTACACATGATTAACATGATTAGGAGAGGTTTTGGTATTTGATCCTCCTATTTTTTATTGTACCTCCTCATGATGAAGAAGTGGTGTTTGATAGATTCCAAGGTTTTGGTTCTATTGAGCTAAGGGGATATCAAGCTTGATGTCTCCTAAGTCAATGAGATATTATACTATGTCTTTAAAGTTGTAGCAATTGTTTATATCATTCCCATTCTACCTATAATAAGGGTAAAACAAATTTTCCCTATAGTGTTTACTACGCTTGGTAGGGGTATCTAGCTTAACCTTAGGCAAGGCAAGTTGGTTAGTGTCATATAACCTATGGAATATGGAAGTATATCATTTGGTTAAAGGGGGTGTACTAGTAGTTTTGTCAGAAATATTATTGATGTGGATTATTTTCCATAGCTGGCACTATGTTTTGGACTAATTGTTGTTGAGCAAGGTGCAGCAAAAGTATTGTCATTGTTGTCAACACAGACAGATAGATTAGTTGATGCAGTGGATAGGAGTTCAGAGGTCAGTGAGAGCATGTACAGGGAATATCCAAGAAGACAGAAGTGATCTAGATTCAAAGGATCAAAGAAAAATACAAGTGGATCAAAGAAAAAGACAAGTAAGAAAACTGTCGCGATATTGCGACATGTTTTCTGTCACGATATCGCGACATGTTGAGAATAAAGAAAGCAGAAAGAAAAATTGTCATGATTTCATGACATATCAGAGGAGAGATAAAAGGCTGGCAAAACTATCATGATTTCAAGACATGTTTGAAGAAAAAGCACTAAGGAAGAAGACTATCGCGATTTCACGACATGTTCGAAGAAAAAGCACTAAGGAAGAAAACTGTCGCGATTTCATGACATGTTTGAAGAAAAAGCACTAAGGATGAAAAGTGTCATGATTTCATGACAGGTTCGAAGAGAAAGTTCTAAGGATGAAAAGTGTCACAATTTTGTGACAGGTTCGAAGAGAAAGCATTAAGGATGAAAAGTGTTGCGATTTCGCGACAGGTTCGAAGAGAAAGTGCTAAGGATGAAAAATGTCATGATTTCATGACAGGTTCAAAGAGAAAGTGCTAAGTATAAAAAGTGTTGTGATTTTGCGACATGATCCGGTTTTATGGGCCAAAGATAGAAAAAGCATAAGGCAAGAGAAATGTCACGATTTTGTGACATGTTCTAATTTCGCGGGCCAAAGACAAAAAAGGCATAAGGCAAGAGAAATGTCATGATTTCATGACATGTCATGTTTTCGCTGGTGCTTGCGAAGAATAGTTTACGAAAGTGAAAATTGTCACAATTTTACATGTCATATTTTCATGGGTACAAGCTGAGAAAAGGACAAAGAGGCAGAAAGTGTCATGATTTTGCGACATGCTGTGTTTTCACTGATACAAGCTAAGAAGAGAAGCAAGAAAGAAAAAGTGTAGTGATATCGCTACATGTTGCTTTCTCACGGTCAAAAGCAAAGAAGAAGTCTCTAAAGGCAGAAGTTTCGCGTTATCGTGACAAAAGCCAAAAGGAAGCGTAAAAAAATAAAAAGTGTCGCGATATCGTGACATGTTATGTTTTCACAAAAATAGCAATAGAAGAGTTGTAGGGGCAATCGAGGCTGACAAAGACCGATGCAGGTCTACAGAATTTAGGGTTTGTAGGCTGAAAAAAATTATGGTTTGTAGCCGACCTTGTTAGGGTTTGCAGCTGACTAAGATTAGGGCATTTTAGCCGACTAAGATTAGATCTTTTTGAATGAAAAGTTTGTTATAAAATGAGGGTTGTTGGAAGTTTTAATGATCTCGATCTTGTGTGAATTAAGTTTGCTATGCGTAGAAAGCGTGTCGTGTCAAACCAAGCCAAGTGTGAAGTAATAGCACACAGAGAGCAGAAGAGCACAAAGGGGTAGAAGTGATTGATCAGTTTTTTAGCAGCAGGGTGCATGAAGCATTTGCACAGAAGAAGCAGAGTGCATGGAAACTACAGACTGTGCGCAATAAGATGATGGTATTATTCTATAATTTTTATTTTCTATTGAATTCCAAGTTGTACCTTGGCATAAGGGGTTGGTGCTCCTTTCCAGTAGATGCTGGTAAATTAGGAGTTGGTGCTCCTTTCTGTTTGGGACAAAAAAATCTGAGGGGTTGGTGCTCCTTCCAGTTGGTGCTGGTAAAAGAGATTATAAAGTTGTAGCTTTGCAAAGGCTAGATTTGGATGGTAGTCCAAGCAGTCATTTTTGACGAGTAGCCACATTGGTGAACCTCGTTAAATGCGGTGTTGTGTGTAATGCTTTCTTGCTATATTTGATATATCTGTTTTTAAGTTTTAAACTGCTACTGGTTTTAGAACTATAATTTTTGAATTTTAAAAGATCACATTGATTCACCCCCCCTCTTAGTGTCACAATGAATATAACAATTGGTATTAGAGAAAGGTTCCTGAACAAGCTCAATCAACTAGGGTGATCTTGGAAGTGACGCAATGGCAAGTGGTGAAGGTTTCTCCTCAAACAAAGCACCATTGTTTGATGGAACTAATTATGCATTCTTGAAGATAAAGATGTAGACATATCTCCATGCTTTGGGTTTTGATATCTGGGGTGCAGTAGTTAATGGTTACAAAGCTCCCACCACTGCTCCAATAGACACTGCCAGTAAAAAAGCATTTGAAAATGATTCAAAAGCAAAAAATGCCATCATGTGTGGATTAGTGGACAGTTAGCTAGTCAAGATCATAAATTATGAATCAACGAAAGATGTATGGGATAAACTAGAGAACATTCATGAAGGAGACGATAGGATCAAGGAGGATAAGCTTCAAACACATTGAGCTCAATTTGAATCCTTAAAAATGGATAATGATGAGAACATAGAGGCTTTCATGCTAAGAGTCAATGGAATCACTAATTCAATTAGAGGTCTTGGTGAAGATATGAATGATGCTACTATCGTGAAAAAGGTATTAAGATCACTCCCTCTAAGGTTTGATTCTAAAGTCTCAGCCATAGAAGAATCTAAAGATCTAAATCACTTTAGTATGGATGAGATGCATGGTTCTTTGACTACTTTTGAAATGAGAATAGGAAGGTCTAATCCCACAGATAGAGAAGTAGCCTTTAAAGCCCTAAAATTCAAAGACACAAAACAAGAGTCTGAAGAAGAAGAGGTTTCAGATGAAATGGAAGAAAATTTTGTTAGAAAATTGAGAAAGGGAAAAGGAAAATATAGAGGAAAGCTACCATTTAAATGTTTCAACTGTGGAGGAATTGGGCACTTTGCAACAAAATGTCCACTCAATGAGAAGAACCAGGGTGAGGAAGCTTAGCACCAAGAAAGAAGTGACTGGAAGAAGAAATCAAACTTTAGAAAAGGCAACTTCAAAAAGAAAAGTTTCATCTCCAGGAATGCAAATTCTTCAGAGGACAACTCTAGTGAGGATTTTGAAGAAGAAACAGGTGAAGCTCTGTTCATGGCCTTTGAATAAAAAAAATCAGAAGAGGTAGAACAATCAAAAAAGAGGGAAGTAATCAATTCTAAAGTTTCTGCTAAAAATCCTGAGGTTGAAGTCGATTTAGAAGGTGGGCTGGTTTCTGCTCTTGTAGAATGGAAATCTAAGAAAAGAAAGAATTATAAACTTTCAAGAAAGCTTGAGGATGCAAATGACATCATAACTAGTTTAAAAATACAGACAGAAGAATACAAGAAAATGTCTAAGGATCTCGAAGTTGAGATAACCATGAAGATAGATTACTGTTGTAAACTAGGAGAAGAGAATGTTAGTCTACGAATGCAGATGCAAGAACTGGATCAAAAAATTAGCTACCATCAAAAGCGTGAAGAAAGTTTGATGAAGTTGGATAAAATTCTGAGTGATAAAAGACTTGCTGGCATCAAATTTGGTCTAGGCTTCATGGAAGGAGAATCATCAAATGGATCAAAAGCCAAAAATGTAGAAACTATAAGGAATGAAGAGAAGAAACAGACTGATGAAAGAAAAATAACAGGCAAAAGAAAGCAGTAATGCCAGGCTCGAAAGAAGAACTAACAATGATGGATTTATCAAGGTCACACATCAAAAGAAAAGAAGATCTATGGATCCTACAACAACTTGGCAAAAACCATATTTCAGGTTCAATCATTTCTTTTCTGGTTTTTGTTTCAAGTGTAATGGTTATGGGCACAAAATTGCAGATTGCAAGTATAATGTAGGACCAAGAAATCTCATCAGTAGAAATGTTTTTTCACCGTTAAATTATGTAGTAGAATGTTTTAATTTTCATAACTTTGGACATATTGCAAGAAACTATCGTAGTCCTTTAGCTGCAAATCAACCTCAAAAAAGAAAATTTCAACCAAATAGGACAAGACAGAATAGAAATCCTTCTAAACTATATACTCAAGATACTGGAAAAGGAAAGTCCAAACTAGAGTCCAATACGGTAGTCAAATCATAATGGAAATAGAAAGAGCAGCCTCAGGAAGAAAATGAATCCCTAATAGTTCAAACAAATTTCAAGGCATAGAGTAAAAGGGTACCATGGATACTTGACAGCGGATGCTCAAGTCATATGAAAAGTGATAAACAAAAATTTGAAAAATTACAGAAATACGAGGGTGGTTCTATAAAATTTGGAAATAATGATGGAGATAAGATAATCGAAAAAGGATCAGTTAAAATTAGTGATGGGAAGATCAAGTTAGAAGAAGTTTTGTTTGTGGATGGTTTGAAACACAACCTATTAAGTTTCAGTCAGATCTGTGATAAAGGACATGAAGTTGTTTTCAAGAAGCAGGGCTGCGAAGTCAGGGAATCAAATAGTGGAAAATTGATAGCTACTGGATCAAGGACTTTTGGCAACCTGTACACACTCTCAAAAACTTCAGAAGGTAATTGTTTCATTGGATAGGAAGAAGAAAACTGGCTATGGCACAAGAGGCTTGGACACATTAGTTTTGATAATCTAGTGAAAATCAGCTTGAAATAGGCAGTAAGAGACATTTCAACCATTAGAAAACCTTCAAATAGCATTTGTGCTTCATGTCAAAAGGGAAAGCAAACCAGAACCTCATTCAAAACAAAAGAGTTCCACACCAGAAAACCTCTAGTTCTTATACATACAGATTTGTGTGGACCCATGAGAACCCAAAGCATAAATGGTGACAAATACTTTATGTTGTGTATTGATGATTATTCCAGAATGATATGGATATTCTTCTTAAAGAATAAAATAGAGGCTTTTGGAATGTTCAGATCTTTCAAACATCTATTTGAGAATGAAACAGGTAAAAGAATTAAATTTTTGAGATCATATAGAGGAGGAGAATTCATCTCAGATGAGTTTATAGAATACTGTGAATAGCATGGTATCAGGAGACAATATTCAGCAGCTAGAACACCCTAGCAGAATGGTGTGGTAGAAAGAAATAATAGAACAGTATAGGAAATGGCACGTACTATGCTGGCTGAGAACAAAATAGCAGACAAATTTTGGAAAGAAGCAGTCCATACTGCAGTATACATCCAAAATAGGTACATGCTGAGAACTCATGAAAGCAAAACTCCTTATGAGCTATGGTTTGGTAGAAAGGCAACAACAAAACACCTCAAAGTTTTTGGCTATAAGTGTTACATCAGAAAAACTGAAGACAATCTTGGGAAGTTTGAAAATAGAGCAGATGAAGGTGTCTTTTTTGGGTATTCGATAAAAATCAAAGCTTATAAATGCTACAACAAGAGACTCAAGAAAATTTTGGACAGTGCTGATGTTAAATTTGATGAAGGAAGGGAAAGAAAAGTTAACTATGAAGAAAACTACCCAATTTATGAAGAAGTCATTGAAGGAGATGAGGAAAATGAAACAAAAAAGAAATCAACACTTGACTCATATGATGTAATTGATGACTCAAAGATAGAAGAAAACAAGAAATTTAGAACAGGCAGCTGGCAGAAGAATCATCCCAGAGATCAAATAATTGGAGATCCCATAGCTGGTATTCAGAAAAGAAAGAAAGTAGTAAGTAACTACTCTATTTTATCCAGCATTGAGCCCAAAAATATAGCTAAGGCAAGCAAAGATGATAGCTGGATGAAGGCAATAAACGAAGAGTTAGATCAGATTGAAAAGAACAAAAATTGGGAATTTGTTCCTAGACCGACAAATAAGAATGTAATCAACACCAAATGGATATTTTGAAATAAATTGAATGAAGATGGACAGGTAGTTAGAAATAAAGCTAGATTGGTCTGTAAGGGTTATGCACAAGTTGAAGGCATTGATTTTGAAGAGACCTTTGCACCTGTGGCTAGATTAGAAGCAATCAGAATGTTTCTAGCCTTAGCAGTCCATAAGAATTTCAAAGTTTACCAGATGGATGTAAAATAGGATTTCTTAAATGGGAAACTTGAAGAAGTTTACATTGAACAACCAGATGGTTTCCAAATTGGTGAAGATCCCAATATTGTCTACAAATTAAAGAAAGATTTATATGGCTTAAAACAGGCACCCCGAGCATGGTATGCACGGCTAGATAACTATCTCTCTCAACAGGGGTTTAAGAAAGGTATAGTGGATAGTAATCTGTATATCAAAACAGAAAATGGGCATCTCATTGTTCTTGTGGTATATGTAGATGATATCATATTTGGCAGCAGTAAAGATGAATCATGTAAAGACTTAGCAAATAAAATGCAGAAAGAATTTGAAATGTCTATGATTTGTGAACTGTCTTACTTTCTTGGGTTACAAGTTAATCAAAATGAGAAAGGCATATTTATTTTCCAAGTCAAATATGTGAAAGAGATGCTAAAAATGTTCACAATGGAGGACTGTAAGCCAGTTAGCACTCCTATGGTGACAAGCTGCAAGTTAAGTAAAGATGACAAATCTTCACCAGTTGATCAAACCATGTACAAATCAATGATTGGAAGCTTACTTTATTTAACAGCCACCAGACCAGATATTTTGCAGGCAGTTTGCATGGTAGCAATATTTCAGGCCAGTCCCAAAGAGACTCATGTGACAGCAGTAAAAAGGATTCTCAAGTATCTCAAGGGTACTATGGAGTATGGGTTATGGTATCCAAAATGTAAAGACTTCACTTTTATATCTTATTTAGATGTAGATTGGGCAGGATGTGTTGATGATAGGAAGAGTACAAGTGGAGGTGCTTTTTATCTTGGTGACAGGCTAGTTGCTTGGCACAGCAAGAAACAAGAGTCAATTTCTTTATCAACAGTTGAGGCAGAATATATTGCAGCAGCTTGCTATACACAAGTTTTGTGGATGAAACAAACTTTGAAAGATCTTGGTATTAATTTTAGTGAACCTATATCAGTTAAGTGTGATAACACCAGTGCAATTAACATATCCAAGAATATGGTAATGCATTCAAGGACAAAACACATTGCTATCAGATATCACTTCTTGAAAGAGAAAGTTGCTAAAAGTGAGGTTAAACTGGATTTTGTTCCAACTACAGAGAAAGTAGCAGATATATTCACAAAACCTTTGCCCAAGGATGTTTTTGAATATCTTTGCAATAGACTAGGAGTGGTGACCCTTCCCAAGAAATGACTAGCGACAGGGATCACATTCTCAGGGGGAGCATTGAAGTGTTTGATCATCCTCTTGCTCATGTATTTAGTTATTAATAAGTGTAATAAATTTTGCCTGAGAATGGTGTGTTTGGACTCAAGGGGAGTCTGTAGTAGCCCTTTGGTATTATTTTCAAAGGGGGAGAAGTTTTACAAGAGAGTGCATGTGTGTTGCCAACAATTCCAAAGGGGGAGATTGTTGAGCAAGGTGCAGCAAAAGTATTGTCATTGTTGTCAACATAGATAGATAGATCAGTTGATGTAGTGGACAAGAGTTCAAAGGTTAGTGAGAGCATGTACAGGGAATATCCAAGAAGACAGAAGTGATCCAGATTCAAAGGATCAAAGAAAAAAATAAGTGGATCAAAGAAAAAGACAAGTAAGAAAACTGTCGCGATATCGCGACATGTTGAGAATAAAGAAAGCAGAAAGAAAAATTGTTGTGATTTCGCAACATATCAGAGGAGAGAGAAAAGGCTAGCAAAACTGTCATGATTTTGTGACATGTTTGAAGAAAAAGCACTAAGGAAGAAAACTGTTGCGATTTTGCGACATGTTTGGAGAAAAAGCGCTAAGGAAGAAAACTGTCGCAATTTCACGACATGTTCAAAGAAAAATCACTAAGGATGAAAAGTGTCACGATTTTGTGACAGGTTCGAAGAGAATGTGCTAAGGATGAAAAGTGTCACGATTTCATGACAGGTTCGAAGAGAAAGCGCTAAGGATGAAAAGTGTCACGATTTTGCAATAGGTTCGAAGAGAAAGCGTTAAGTATGAAAAGTTTCGCGATTTCACGATAGGTTCGAAGAGAAAGTGCTAAGGATGAAAAATGTCATGATTTTGTGACAGGTTCAAAGAGAAAGTGCTAAGTATAAAAAGTGTCACGATTTTACGACATGATCCGGTTTCACGGGCCAAAGACAGAAAAAGCATAAGGCAAGAGAAATGTCGCGATTTCACGACATGTTTCGATTTCATGGGCCAAAGACAAAAAAAGCATAAGGCAAGAGAAATGTCACGATTTCGCGACATGTCATGTTTTCGCTGGTGCTTGCAAAGAATAGTGTACGAAAGCGAAAATTGTTGCGATTTCGTGACATGTCATGTTTTCGCGGGTATAAGCTAAGAAAAGGACAAAGAGGCAAAAAGTATCATGATTTTGCGACATGCTTTGTTTTCGTTGATACAAGCCAAGAAGAGAAGCAAGAAAGAAAAAGTGTAGCGATATCGCTACATGTTGCTTTCTCACAATCAAAAGCAAAGAAGAAGTATTTGAAGACAGAAGTGTCGCGTTATCGTGACAAAAGCCAAAAGGAAGCGTACGGAAATAAAAAGTGTCATGATATCGTGACATGTTATGTTTTTGCGAAAACAACAATAGAAGAGTTGTAGGGGCAGTCGAGGTTGATAAAGACCGATGCAGGCCGACAAAATTTAGGGTTTGCAGGTCAAAAAAATTTAGGGTTTGTAGCCGACCTTGTTAGGGTTTGCAGCCGACTAAGATTAGGGCATTTCAGCAGACTAAGATTAGATATTTTTGAATGAAAAGTTTGTTATAAAAGGAGGGCTATTAGAAGTTTTAATGATCCCAATATTGTGTGAATTAAGTTTGTTGTGCAGAGAAAGCATGTCATGTCAAACTAAGCCAAGTGCGAAGTAATAGCGCGTAGAGAGCAGAAGAGCGCAAAGGGGTAGAAGTGATTGATCAGTTGTTTAGCAGTAGGGTGCACGAAGTGTTTGTGTAGAAGAAGCAGAGTGCATGGAAACTACAGACTGTGCACAATAAGGTGAAGTTATTATTCTATAATTTTTATTTTCTATTGAAGTCCAAGTTGCAGCTTGGCATAAGGGGTTGGTGCTCCTTTCCAGTAGATGCTAGTAAATTAGGAGTTGGTGCTCCTTTCTGTTTGGGACAAAAAAATCTGAGGGGTTGGTGCTCCTTCCAGTTGGTGCTGGTAAAAGAGATTGTAAAGTTGTAGCTTTGCAAAGGCTGGATTTGGATGGTAGTCCAAGCAGTCATTTTTGAGGAGTAGCCACATTGGTGAACCTTGTTAAATGTGATGTTGTGTGTAATGCTTTCTTGTTGTATTTGATATATCTATTTTTAAGTTTTAAACTGCTACTGGTTTTAGAACTGTAATTTTTGAAGTTTAAAAGATCACACTAATTCACCCCCCCTCTCAGTGTCACTGTGAGTATAACAATTGTGATGGTGAAGGAACCACATGATATACAATTTTTCGTGGTTGTTGTTGCACAAGTTTTTGTTGAGCCAATACTAGATGTATCATGACCACTTGATTGAATTGGTTGGATTGATTGGCCTAATCGACCTGGTTTGGTTTGGATTGTCCAAAATAAGTACCTTTGTATTGGCCCTTATTATGCAATTCTTTATTTTTGGGTGTAGACACCAAAACAGCACCAATCCAATTATGTGACTACAAGCACTGACCGAATTGGCATACATACCCCCTAGGGCAGCCTCCAGAGGTTAAAAAATGGTCCTAACCACTCCCAAATCAGTTTTGGAAGGTTAGAGGTCAGTTTTGCACCTTTTAAAAACTTTGCTCCCTATTCGTCCCACCCTGGGATGATTAGAATCCTATTCGTCCCACCTTGAGACGATTAGCAGCAATCGCTCCAAGGTGGGACGATTAGCAGGTTTGACTGGAAAAAAGTCAAACCTTGATAAATGGCAGCCCAAATACGCCACCTAATTCTACCTTCAAGGCATTGGATTGCAAGGGAAGATTTCAAATTAGAGAGGCCTCAATCAAGCCTACCCTGATCATGGAGGCCTCAATCAAGGAGGCCCTAATCAGGGAGTAATCTGCTCTCCTCCAAAAAGGCATAATGAGCCAAGTGGTTTTGTTGCATGCACATTCAAAGGAGACCCTTAGGTCTATAAAAAGGTGAGCCTCCTCACCCCAAAAAAAGGAGAGTTGGAGGATTTGGAGCAACGAAGTGCTGCCAAACTATACCCCCATTCCTCTTTGTGCTTCCTACATCCCTATTCTCTCTCTTCTGGAAGAGAGGTTATTGGGTGAACACTAAGAACGTAATCTAGATCCAAAAAACTAAACAATTGATACCAATCCAAGTGGGATGGGTCCAAAAATTCCTAGGGGGGTTGTGTCGATGATTTTGGGGTGGGATTATGGCCGATTGCTTGGGTTTTTGGATCTGGATTGCATTCCTAGTGTTCACTCGATAACCTCTCTTCCAGAATAGAGATATTAGGGATGTAGGAAGCACAAAGAGGAATGGGGGTATAGTTTGGTAGCACTTCATTGCTCCAAATGCTCCAGATCTATCCCTTTTGGGGTGAGGAGGCTCACATTTTTATAGAACTAAGGGTCTCCTTTGAATGCGATGCGAGGGTGCTACTTGGCTCATTATGCCATTTTGGGGGAGAGAAGATTCTTCCATGATTAGGGCCTCCTTGATTTAGGCCTCCATGATCAGGGCAGGCTTGATTGAAGCCTCTCTGATTTGAAACCTTCCCTTGCAATCCCATGCCTTGAAGGCGGAGTTAGGTGGCAGATTTGGGATGCCATTTGTCAAGGTTTGACTTTTTTATAGTCAAACCTGCTAATCGTCCCACCCTAGAGCAATTGCTACTAATTGTATCGGGGTGGAACAAATAGGATTCTAATCGTCCCAGGGTGGGACGAATAGGGAGCAAGTGCTTAAAAGGTGCAAAACTGACCTTTGACCTTCCAAAATTGATTTGGGAGTGGTTAGGACCACTGTTTAACCTCTGGAGGCTACCCTAGGGGGTATATATGACAATTCGGTTAGTTCTTGTAGTCACATAATTAGATTGGTGTTGTTTTGGTGTCTACAGATGCCCCTTTTTGGGATGCACTATGTGTGGCACAGTGTTGAGAAAAAATAGATGACCAAAACACTTAATGATTAGGGTTTCTTATTAACCTAACCAACTTTTGATTCCCCAAGTATGGAAATGGCCTATTAGTTCTAACAGTAAGGAGAGATTGGGTTTTTGGATCTGGATTGTGTTCCTAGTGTTCATATGATAACCTCTCTTCCAGAAGAGAGAGATTAGGGATGCAGGAAGCACAAAGAGGAATGGGGTATAGTTTGGCAGCACTTCATAGCACTTCGTTGCTCCAAATGATCTAGCTCTCATTTTTTTTGGGGGGTGAGGAAACTCACCTTTTTATAGACCTAAGGGTCTCCTTTTAATGTGCATGTGAGGGCACCACTTGGATCATTATGCATTTTTGGGGGAGATAAGATTCCTCTTTGATTAGGGCCTCATTTATTGAGGCCTCCATGATCAAGGTAGGCTATATTGAAGCCTCTCTAATTTGAAACCTTCCCTCACAATCCCATGCCTTGAAGGTGAAGTTAGGTGGCATATTTGGGCTACCATTTGTCAAGGTTTGATTTTTTTCCAATCAAACCTAATAATCGTCCCACCCTAGAGCGATTGCTGCTAATCATACTGGGGTGGGATGAATAGGATTCTAATCGTCCCATGATGGGATGAATAGGGAGCAAAGTTCTTAAAAGGTAAAAAATTGACATACGACCTTCCAAAACTAATTTGGGAGTGGTTAGGACCATTGTTTAACCTCTGGAGGCTACCCTAGGGGGTATGTATGCCAATTCGGTCAGTGCTTGTAGTCACATAATAGGATTGGTGTTGTTTTGGTGTCTACATTGGGCTTAAGCACACCCTCTTGGATTTTGATCTCTTAAATTGTGCTACGTTAGGCAAGAGATTTCTCACATGATCTATATTATTGTAATTTTAATAACCAAGAAATGGATTCTATGCAAATCTTGGTAAACAATCAGGTTAGCTATTCCATTGGTAGGGCAAATGCAAATTTTATAATAACAACCCTCCAATGGTTGCTAAAATTGTATACTGAATTATCATCATATTTTTTTAAGACATATAAATCAGATAATGAGACTTTCTTTCTAGCATTGAGGGAAAATATTTCAAGAAATTGGTCAACCAATTATTCAAAAGTGTAAATACAGTGATGAGGTAAATGGTTGTACCACTCTACGACATCTCCCCATATGTCTAAGGAAATGTTCAAAGAATTAGAGCATCATTACTTTACATTTTGAAACATGAATGGATAAATGTGCTCACATGTTCTCTAGGGTCCATAGTCCCTTTGAATTTTTCAAATTTTGATACTGTGAAGTTTACTGGATATGGTGGTAATGGTACCAAAAAATGGATTGGTTGATTGATCAAATTTATAAGAGTTGGATTCTAGTTCATCATACCAAGAGTATGTTGCATCAAGCTATCAATATGATGTTGCATATATTGTATTCTAGGGCCTTTCCCAAGTATGAAGAAGCCTTGAATTACTTGGTGATTTTATGAAGGTAGAGTGGTAAGATGTTGGGGTGTGATGATATGGTGATGATTTGGTGGAGTGGATTGAAATTGATGATGTGGATATTGATGAAGAAATGATTATGAATTTTGAAAAGGAGATGATGTGTGATGACTATGATTCTAATGATTTGTGGGAATGATATGGGTGTGAGTTAATGATGGTGTGGGAATGGAGACCACAGAATATTGTGGTACCCATGATGGATTTGAAGTGAAAAATGTGGGTTGGGTGGAAACAAGCTAGAATTTAAAATATGTTGCCTGTATTTGTTGTTGGGAATAATATTGAACATATTTTTGAGTCATAAGCAATAAATTGAGATGTTGCCATGCTTTCTATATGGCTAACTCTGAGGATGATGGTGTGGATGTGGATGGAATGGATGATGTAGGTGGAGGATAAATTGCAATAGGAATTACAAATAGATGGGAAACATTGGATGAGGTGGGGACTGGCATTTGTAAAGCAACATTAACATGTGCTTCATACAATGTATTGCCATAGGTGGTGGTGTATGAGGATGGAATGGAGGTACTTTGAAAACCTGACTGTTGTGGGATGGATAAATGATGAAAATATGTAATTGACACCTCAAAAAGGGGGTTGTTATACACCTGGGTGAGGCTAGAAGGCTATGAAGAAGCAAGTTCCTATTGAAGAGAAGGATCATGCCTAGGTGGACTATGGACCTATTCTAGAACATAGTTAGTAGATCTTAAAAAATATTCCACTTTAGCCATTTCAATATAGGTTATGTTATGGTCTATGGGTGATGATGGTTCTATTTGTGAAATGGATGTGTGGATGACTCTGTGAAAAATATTAGCATTTGAAGTCTGCATAGCATGTGAGGACCCATAGATAAATCTAAATAACTTGTATGTATCACACTATTGGCGTTGATCACATAAGTGGTAGGGAAGGATATTGAACACTCCATGGATGAAGTGTCTTGGTTGATGGAAATTTGACTCAATACTTTTGTTTGATTTATAGTTAAAATAATAAGCTACAAAATAAAATGTATGAAATGTGCAAGAAATAAATGCAAATAAAAAATTCACAAAATCAAGCAAACAACTCAATCTATGTTTTTACAATAGGTTTTCTTACCTCCTATTTTATCTCGCTTTAATTTTTTTGTGATTTTTGTGTATTTTGGATGTTCTAATCTGAATTATGCATGGTGAAATCTATGGCTGGCTAGAAAATGAGATTCTTCATTATGATAAATTTCATAAATTTTTCTCATGGGTATCCATGGTGGCTAAGGGTAGAGATTTATGGATGGATATGAAGGTCGCCATCGCCAAATATCAAGCAATGGTTGGTGATGAAATTCAAATCATTATTGTTTATTATAAAACATGCATTGTGTGATTCATTTTAAAATTTCATGTTCTCTAATGTGTACATACAATGTCAAAAATAACTTATTTTTTAGAAGCCAAAAACAGAGATACTAAGTTCCTCAAAATAATGTAGGTTACACTGCTTAAGACCCACTCTAAACAGTGGAGGTTTTCACTAATATTCCACCTTGAATCACCAAATATGGGAGTATACTATATTGTTCCTATTTAGACAAGTAAAAATAAAAATTCTTAACCCTATTATGCAACTATTTTATGCAATTGTCATTTTACATGAAAACAATATGTAGAATATTGAGTAAAACACACCAAAAAATAACATAATTTTAAATATGAAATGTGAACTATGATGAATATGAATGCAAGTCTAGCCTAAAACACAAATAAAATATGACTACTTTTAATAGAAATTAATGATATTTTTATCAATTTATTTGTAAAAAGCATAAAAATAAAGTAGAAGTGGGTTAGGGTTTAAAGCAAACTTACAAGTAAGCCTACGTATCTCTTCCCCACTCTATGAAATGCATCCCAGAGCCACTAAAACATAGTAGAACATTAATTGAGTGTTTTAGGGTGTCTCTCGAGCACTACAGGGCATCTGCACAACTTTTGGTCAACTCTTGCAACTTTTTAGAAACCCTAGCTCTACAAAAATCATGCAATCAAATTTCTAAAAACTTGCAAAATAAAGTAATAAAGTAATGGAAGTTAGTAATAAAGTAAATTAATATAGAGAACCTTTTTGGGGTCCCACCATGATCGCCATTTGTAAATAAAAAATAAAGAAAAATCAATACAGTAATGATATAAAATAATAGTAAACAAAGTAATACACAGATATTGCACAAATAAGATAAAATTATTTATTATTGCAAGTGGATATCAAATGTTATAATCAATATACCCCAAATATGAGGTTTTACAATGCTTATATTGATACAAAATTATAGATACTAGGGTTCTTTGAAATCCTAGTTGAAAATAATGGCTAGTGTCTTCACGCTTATCTTCAATCCCAATGAGGTTGTGGGTGGGCTTGTGTATCCTAGATAGGGCCACCCTAGCTTCAACAACTTCCAATAATTGTAATCCTTATACCTACACACAGTAAAAAACAACAAATATTAGTAATACTTGTGAGGGCTCCACTGTGTGAGACCCTCAAAATAAAATCACTAACCCTAGATGCTGCAATAAAACTATAAACAAAAGCATAAGAATATAAAAATAAATGAACAAATTTATTACCTTGTCAACAATACTAACTTCCTATTTTTTGTTTACATAGATGATGCCAGTGATAGTTGTGAAGATGCCCTAATAGCACCCGAGGGATTTAGGGTTGTATATCTTGTGAGTGAGATGCCCGTAGGTGCTCGATTGGATTTTTTGTGGGTACTCAGCTGGCTCTGATGGGTGCTCGGTCAGCTTAGGAGGGAATTCAAGGATTGATGAGAGTGGTGCAAAACTAGATCTGGTTCACACGAGAAGGGCAATGGTAGAAGTGGAGGGTTGTGAACAGTGACGATGGGGGTGAGGATGAAAATGAAAGGGGCTAGGGCTTGGGATCTTCTAAGAATTCTTTGTGAATGAACATTGATAGAATTCAACCTCAGAAGATTAGGGATTTAGAACTCAGGGTACTTAGGGTCTGAGTCATCAAAATGACTCCTCTTTTATAATATTTCCTTAAACATATTAGGGTTTTGACAACATAAAATGAGCGACTGAGATTACAACATGAGGAACGGTGGAGATTAATTATGGGTAAGTGGTATGGATTAAGGTGGATGGATGGCTGAGATTAAAATGTGACATAGAGCTAGGATTAATTCATATAAATACATATATATTTATTAAATATACAAAAATATAATATGTAAAATATTAATATTTAAATATATTAACAAATACATATACATATACATACATATATAATGGGCTATTGTGATTGGAGGACACAAATGGATGACAAGTGGCTATATTATGGTAAGTGCATAGATTGAGGGAAGAAGAACTATCTATCAAAATTCACTTGATAAATTTTCCCACAATAAATACAGTGAAGTAGAGGGAAGAATGCCCTTGCAAGTTTGAGGAAGGAATATCGTCATCCAAAAATGTGATATGATGTATCCCAAGGGAGCCTACAACATTAGCTAAAGCACTAGGGGAAATATCTTGAGGAATAGATTATTGTCTTAGAAGCTTCAACAAGGCTTCCCTATGAATTAGAGAAATTTGCAAAAGATCTAAGAGGGAAATCTTAGTTGGGGTACTAGATAACTACTGCTGAACATCAAAGGAGACTTTATGTTGTTGTTTCAACACTAAGGGTGGGTTTACTACTATCATGCTTCTTTTTTGGGTACTCTTAAAAACTAAGGATTGTTTTGAAGGTTGGTTGGATGTATAACTCATCTCCTACTAAGATCATTAGGTCAGTTGATCTTCAGTTTGTTGACTTGTATTTGTTGCTATTATACCAACCATATTATCATAGGGAGGTGGCACATTATTATATGACACTTTATTAGCTACATGTTGCCCATGATTAGGTAAGAGATATAGGAATATCGTGGGTGCTTATTGAGTAGGAGATTGATTTTTTGTTGGAGGATTAGGTTGAGGACCCTCTATAAAAAGGTGACCTACATCAATTAGGTCTTTAACCACATGTTTCAATCTCTTACATGAATTTTTCATGTGCTCCTCCACTCTATGATACCCAGAGTATTGACTAAAATTATACCAATTAGTCATGGTATCAGGTTGCCTTATGGGAAGTAACTCAATCATATTGGCTTCAAAAATCTACTTTAGGACCACCATCATAGGTATGTTGAGTTTTGTGAAATTCCTTGGCAAGGGTTTTTGAGATTGCCTTAGCATCATATTTTGTAGGGTGTTAACAACATTGTTAGTAGGCATACTATATGTTACCCCATAAACAACCACACACTTTTTCTTATATTGATATTTTATGGTCCTATATTCCTCTTTCTTTGGCTTAATTTTACCTCTTTGAATAAGGGCTTGCTCTATCCTTCTTGCTAGATCTATTGTTTTTTCAAAAGAGGTAATAGTCATTGTTTCCAATTCATATGATATTTTCTCTTGCAAATATTTGATGAAGATTTATATCATGTCTTGAGGGGGTAAGGTATATCTCAATCGTCCAACTAAAATTCTCCAATGAGATAATAATTACAAAAACATTTCATCTTTATCTTGTTTCAACATATAAACATCTTTCATAGTCACATTTTCCCCAACATATGCTCTAAATTGTTGAACAAATAATTTTGTTGTCTCTTCTAAATTCCTCAAAGTATGATGAGGAAGTTAATACTATTCCAATGACATACCACCACGTCTCTTATAAAATGTCTTTAGCAACAACATTTCATCATATATAATATCATGGCATGTTGTCCTAAACATCCTTAAATGTTAAATTGGGTCCTTTATTCCCTTATAAATAGGTAAAAATAGCATTGAAAAATGCTTAGGGTAGGGCCTAGAGGTGACAACAAGGTCTAAGGGCTGATTGCACATTTCCTTATAATTTTAGGTGAAAATTGGAGGTTGAATCATATCTGATCTTGAGACCAATTTTTTCACCATATTTTTCAAACTTTGCATGTCAAGATTGTTGGTGTGCAATGCCCCTAGGTTCCCTAAGGGAGGATTATAGGTAGGCTATTGAAAGGGTACTTGACCAATATTGGAGGTATTGACACTATTGTGATATGGATTATGATATGTGGTATCTTGCTATGGAGGATAACTAGCATTTAGCGGTACAAAAGCATGAATCTTGAGATGAGGAGAATGAGGAGGAAATTGAGCATAATCTTGTGGTGCACTACTAGTTGGAGGAAATTATGGAATTCTTCCAACATTGGTGGTTGTAGTAGTGACATATGTTGGTTTTAAAAAAATATTAATATGATATAAATATTCAAATAATATATTGGTGTGAACATTTCAAGAAGAAATGGTTGGATGATGATAAGTTCCAACTTCTTCAAGTTGAGCTTCCTCATCCACGGCCTTAACCAAAGCACCCCTATGATGTTTAATGAAGTTCCAGATATGGTCATATTATGTGAATGTAAGGTGTCCATTGGACCCCTCAATAGGATCAAGGTCAATACCAATTTATACCTATTCTTCCTCATCTATATTACGATTCTCCCTATCAATATGATCATCTTCTTGGGCAATATGATAAAATTCTAAAATATTTCACTTACTCCTAAGGTTGGGAGCCATAAGAAGAAAGAGAAAGGATAGAGGAGAGAAAAAGAAAACTAAAAACTAGCAAAAGATACACAAGAATAATTTTAAGACATTTTTAATGTTTTCTAATTCTAAGCAAACAAATTTAGTGGTCTTGCTTAAAATTAAAAAAAAAAGTAGTCTTCCTAATTTGGCCACTAAAGACGTGTTTTCATGTTGGGTTCACCATATATGTAGAGGGGGAAAACTATCATACCACATATGATTCTTGGTTGGATCTTCTGACAGATGAGGTGACCAGAGGGGTGTGTTATATTATCTACACTCAGGGGCTTAGGTAATTGAAGGATTCACTCCAAGTTTGTGATGGATTTGTTTCATGTGTATATCAAAAAAACACCTATGTTTGGATTTTCTAAAATCTAATCTATGAAAATGAAGGAACAACACAAGAAAATAAGAATGGAGGTAAACAAGTACTAACCCTAGAATGATTCTTGAATTTCAATTATGACTAAACCCTAACTTGCAATAAGATAAATCTTTTTCTTTTTTAGGAAGGGTTTAAGAGAAAATGCATAAACAAATTTAACCTATAATGCAAACTATATGATTTTATCCTTTTGAATGCCTAGAACATAACCAAATATTTTCCCTTTATTTATGGTATAGGTTTGGAATAGAAATGGGTAGAAGGCAAATAATAAATAGCCTAAGAAGTTTTACTTATGACACTTATCTAATTTTATGGTTGACCTTAGCTTTAACTTACATCCAAATATATCCAACAATTTCATAAACTACAAAAATAGGTTCACAAAACCCTAGAAAATTTTATCAACATTTGAGGGCCTACTTAGGCAACGAGATGACTAAGCTTGGAGGTGCAACATTCAAGCCCCCTTGGTCCTTTTAGCTGACCATTTTAAAGTAAAAGTGATTGTTTACCTTTTTGGAAATGAATGAACAAATATGCAATAAAATGAAACTGTGAAAAAAAAATGCAAACAACAATATTATGATCTAGATAAAACATGTAGACACAAATTGAGGGTTTGGGAGCAAAAATTTACCCCCAAACCTGATGAATCCAAAATCATGTCCTGTAAGGGGTGACCATAATTTTAGATCTGCTAAAATTTCATACTGTATGGACCAGACATGATTTTGCAACATAATTGCAAGAACATATTATTAATATAATATGAGCTATAAAAATGCTTAATTAATGATCAAGAATGATAAAATGCAAGAATGAACCTAGTGGTAGTGAAAGAATAGAAAAAAGGAAGAATAATTCCATAAAATAGTAGGATCCTCCTTAAGGCTCCACAACTTATCCACAAAGAACAAGAAATCAACAATAGAGAAATAGAAGAACACTAGAATACACTTTATCTTGATCACTAAGCACTTCTAAAATCACTTGGAACTTGGAAAGCTTCTAGCACTTTAAAAATCCTAGAAATCACTTAGAAAAAAAAGAGGATCCAAACCCTCTATTTATAAGAGGTTTGGAGGGAAAAATGGTCATAATATGAAAAGATAAATCTAAGGAAGGGTTGGCATCTTGAGGGTTAGCCCAAAAATAGGGCTTTCTAAGAGAAAACCCTAAATTACCAAAATCGAACCTCATACTAGATGACCATGATTTTAGAAAATCTAGGAAAGAGAAAACAAAAAGGGAAAAAGAGGCCCAAACTTGTGCTTAGACAAGTTTGAGGGCCTTCTCAAGGGTTCTAGGGAAAATGACTCACTTGGGTGGGTCAATTTTCCATGTCCGCACTTTCCCATGGGGAAAAATTGTTTATAGGGTTTTACTTTTTGAACTTTGCAATGCCCCAAAAACTTTCCAATGACTAGTGATTGCTATTTTCTTTGACTTGACCAATGTTTGTGTTAAGATCTACATGGATGATTTCACAGTATGTTGCAAAATTTTTATGAAATCCTTGAAAATATTAACAAGTTTTTAACATGGTGTGAAACTTACAATATGTCCTTAAACCTTGAAAAATGTCTTATGATGATGGATGAAGGCATTGATCTTGGACAACACATCTCATCTAGAGTAATACAAGTTGATCCTAATAATATTGAGATTATAAAAAAGTTACATGTACCTCAAAGTCAAACAAATATTAGGATTTTATTAGGACATATTAGTTTCTAATGATGATTCATTAATAATTTTAATACCATTGCAAACCCTATGTTTACCCTGTTGACTAAATATTTGACATTCAAATGGATAAAAAAATTTCAAATTGAATTTTTGATACTTTAAAAGAAAAATTGACCGCTATACCTGTGTTACATAGTCCAAATTAGAAACTTCAATTTCACATTCAAGCTGATGCATCTAACACTAAAATTAGATTAGCTTTAGGTGAAGTTGAAAATGGAGAAAATTATGACATCTATTACATTGGAAAAAACTTATCAAGAGCTAAAAAGAATTATACTACTAAAAAATAATTCTTAGCAGTAGTATATGCCATTAACAAATATTATCACTATATCATGGGATATCAAGTATTTGTTCATATAGATCATTCTGCAATAAATTACCTTAAACCTTTAGTTAGTGGTTTAATATTAATATGGTTGCTATTATTACAAGAATTTGACATCACTATAGTAGATAAACCAAAAAAATCTATTGTAGTAATTGAATTTTTATCTAGATAAAATATCATAGGAGATGATGAACTAGTAGAGGACTCTTTTCTTGATGAGAGTTCTTTTTAATTTTAGAATAAACACCATGTTTTTCTAACATTTCTAACTACCTAGCAATAGTAAAATTTCCCTCTCACTTTAATTATTGGGAAAAATGATCATCAGTGAACCAAAGGTCATCATTTTAGTGGATCGATGGTCTACTATATAAATGTGGATATGATTGTATTTTACATTAATGTATTCGATGAGATGAGGTGTATGATGTTATTAAAGCATGTAATGATGAACCATCAAGATGACATTGTTCAATAAAATGCACCATTAGATTTTTTTGGGAATAGTTTATTATTAGTTCTCACTTCATAAGGATATAAAGAAGTATGTACAACATTATGATTCATATCAAAGAATGGGTAAACCAACTACCACAAATGAAATTCCTTTACAACCTCAAGTGGTTGTAGAACCATTTGATAAATAGAGATTAGATTTTTATGGACCAATTGACCCACCTTATTAAGGAAAACAACACATTATTGTGTGCACCAATTACATTAAAGTGGGCCTAAGTACGTGCTTTTAAACATTCTCAAGAAGAGGTCACTGATTTTCTATACATTCAAATATTTCAAATATTTGGTGCTCCATAATCTATTGTTATAGATCATGGACCCAATTTGCATCTAAAGTTATAGAGGCATTTACTAAAATGTATAACATTAAACGTAAGAAATAATCACCCTATCACCCTCAAGCAAATGGTCATGTAGAAGTCACAAATAGGAAATTAGAGAATATTCTAACAAATACAGTGGCTTCTCACATGAAATATTGGATGAATAGGTTACCCGAGGCCATTTGTTCTTACAACACTACATGGAAATCCATCTTAGGATTTACACCTTACAAATTGGTCTATGGTAAAAAAAACCCCTTTTTTCAATTGAATTTTAATTAATAACACTTTGTACATCTTTGGAAGTTAGCATTGAGTTGTCACAAGTACATCAAAATAGAATTACAAAATTTAATGCATTGGATGAACTTTTTTTGGAAGCACTTCATTAGATGAAGATCTTTTAGCAGTAGTGGTATGATAGTCGCATTAAGAGTAGCAGGTATGAACTAGGATATTGAGCATTTTTTTTGCATCTCAATATGCTAATTTTCTTGGCAAGTTGCAAACTTAATGGCTCAGACTATATCAAATTAAAGAAGTGTTCAACAATGGAGCCATTTGAATTTCTCCTATTAATTATTCAAGGAGTAAATTGGTGGTAAATGGGCATCATTTATGAGTGTACCATAAGCCATTAACAAAGGAGGATTTTGCTCTACGTTTTGCATAATATGACCTATGTGTGATAGAAGAGGCTTCCTCTTCTAGCATAGATTTTGAATGATAAAAATTATTGAATATATATATTTGATAAGTTAAAGTATTTCATTGCTAGTCAGGTTTCAAGGATCCCAAAACCTTGTTACAAAAACAACCATGATTGTTGTAAGTAGAAAGGATTTTAAACAAGAGATGCAGCCCTAAACCTAAAACAAAAAAGAGAATAATAGAGGACGTAGCCTTAGACATAAGGGAAGAGAAGAAGAAAGGAAACTACCTTGGTAGGACCATCCACTTAGAAAAAATAAATAGGCTCCATGTAGGGTAGCCGTGGGGACAAAACAAAAATAGCTTTGACGAAGAGAAATAGGCTCCACATAGGGTAGCCACAGGAACAAAATGTAAGAAAATAAGGAAATAATTCCTCATTGGAATCCTCTTAATCATACTTGGTATCATATTTCATAGGGTCCTTAGGCTCCTCCTTAATGGTGGCCATGTCCTCTGCTTCAGACCCATCGTTAACCTTATGGCCACTCTATACTCTAAAAAAAGCTTCTAAAGGCATTCCTTGAGATCGATGATTGAGTTAACTATGTCATTCATCATGCCTATTTTGGTGGAGATTATAAAATATTTCAACTAATTCACCTCATAATCCACTTCCTCATCATTAGTCTTGATTTCAATTACCTTCTTGTTGCCTCTTGCTGCCTAATTTTGAAGCCGAGAAGATTTCCTATCATGCCCTTCTATATTGTCAAATCTAATGCTCTTCATCACCTTAAGCTCTTGAATGGCTTCTATGGATTTACTATTTATATCTTCAAGGTATAGGTGGGTAGAGGGACCAACTGATTTGGTGGCTGGGTTGGGAATGCTCAAGTTGGCCTAAGGGTTGTGGGCTAGGATATGGGTGTAGATAACCTTGAACATTCCTTGATGGAAAGGGAGGTCATGGCCTTTACTTTTCCTATAGGACATAATTGAATAGTTCATTGAATTGATAAAAAACTATGGAATATTTATGTGATTGACATCATAAAAGTGGTTCATGAAGGTCAAATGGAAACTACAAAGCACATTTTCTAGGTCATCAATCATGATGAACTGCATGACTTGCTTCATCACGTCATTCTAGGGAGTGAGGAGATCCCTCCTATAGATACCTTGCTTAGCTCATTTGTATATTATATTGTTCTCCTTGAACTCCTTAAGTTACACCTTCCAATTGTGCTTCTCCCTATGGATTGAGAGTCCTTTCATGGGCTAGTCTGTGATCAGAGACAAGAGGATGAAACCATGTGGAAGCTTCTTCTATGAACCATAACAAAGTCTTTATCCCAAGAATCTAGAAAGTTCAAGGTGATGTCAAGTTCCTTACCAAAAAATAGGTAGAAGAAGGGAAATAAATTCCACTCGATAATGATTCTCTTAGCTAGGATGTCGCATTCGACTTTGTTGGGCTCGATGAATTTCAGGGTGGGTTGGCAGAAAGGCTTAGGAAATGGACTAGAAGGAAGAAAGGATAGAAGAGTGGGATGATCTCTACACTGAATGGGGATGTGGAGGAAGAAAACAAAGGAGAAGTAAAGTATTTGCATATAATGGGGACATGGAGGATGCCTATGGTGGATTTATTGGAGAAATCTCATGGAAAAATCCCCATTTATCGAAGGTTTCCATTAATGATATCAATGAAGCAATTTGAATTTGACACTAGGAAAATAGAAATGTCAAGATATGTTTGGAAATGATTGCTTGGGGAGGGATGATATTCAAGGAGATATGGAGGGTTTATGATGATGATCCTTTGATCTTGGTAATGATTGGTTCTAGTGCTGAGAAATATGTTTTTGGAATGATCATCAAAATTGCATTTACCGCTAGAATCCTTTAGGGTGTGCTTAAGGTTCTAGTACATGATCTTAACATTATAACCGTTGTCATTTATACCTTTCCTATGGAGAAGCCACATCCTACCCACATTGCCTTTGGTAATCCACATTTTTAGGCCTGTGACTCTGTCTTGGGTTTGGATATTACTTGGCCCAATGTTGGTGTGGTGCCATTGCCAATGCAAAGGAAAATTGATGTAATTGAAGTAAATATCTTTGTGAAACATCTTCTTGTTGGTGTTTGAAACACCGTCTGGGTCTCTGTACACCATTGACATAAATTGCCATAAATTGAAAAAGATGTTAGTGTACATATTCAAGAAATTTGACCATACAAGCATAACCTTTTTGTTATGGAAAAGGGTTTGTGAGGATACACAATGCTCAATCATCATGTAGATTGTGTGATGCACACTTTTCCATGCTTTTGTGGAATATTCCCTATCCATGTGGGCATCCTAATTTTTGTTGCACTGATGTTATGCATGTGACATAGGATGAGGATCTTGGAGGAACACATCCTAGTGAGTAAGGACATTAGGATTATCAACTTGAGGTTTTTCTTATCCCACAATGGCATGAATTTCATCAAGAATGTCATCAGTATAGGTAAAAATATTGGGCATATGGAACCCAAGGTTAGCCAACCTATCTGTAGCTCCATTTTATTTTCTATAAGCATGTTGGAATATGACTTCATGCATGTCAAGGATCAAATTCTTGGCACCTTCAATGTAATCCCTAACTCTCCAATAAGAATTGCTATTGTTCTTGAGGTAACTGATGATATTGAGAGAATCTCCTTCAAAAATTAACTTGTTGGGAAAATTCTTAGCAAGGGAAAGACCTTTCCACATGCTTTTTTCTTTTGCAACATGTAGACACCAAAACAACACCAATCCGATTATGTGACTACAAGCACTGACCGAATTGGCATACATAGCCCCTAGGGTAGCCCCCAGAGGTTAAACAGTGGTCCTAACAACTCCCAAAGCAGTTTTGGAAGAGGTCAATTTGGCACCTTTCAAGCAATTCGCTCCCTATTCGTTCAACCCTAGGACGATTAGAATGCTATTCACCCCACCCTAAGATGATTAGCAGCAATCGCTCCAGGGTGGGGCAAATAGTAGGTTTGATGAGCAAAAAGTTAAACCTTGACAAATGGTATCCTAGATTCACCACTAAACTCCACCTTCAAGGCATGGGAGTGCAAGTGAGCATTTTAGAGCTCAAAGAGGCAGTCATAGAGGTAGTCATGGAGCCCTTAATCATGGAGGAATATTCTCTCCCCTAACAAGGCATGATGGCCAAGTGGTGCCCCTGCATGCACATTAAAATGAGACCTTCATGTCTATAAAATGGTGAGTATTCTCACCCTAAAAAAATAACAGAGCAGGAGCATTTGGAGCAATGGAGTGCTGCCAAATTATACCCTCACCCCTCATTGTGCTTCCTACATCCTTGATCTCTCTTTTGGAAGGGAGGTTATTAGGTGAATACTAGGAGCACAATCCGGACCCAAAACCAAACAATCGACCACAATCCCACACCAAATTTGCTGACACAACCCCTTAGGAGGTTTTGGACCCATACCAAGTGGATTTGTGTCGAAACCAAGGCCCAAACGACGACAATCCTAATCGCCCCACCCCAGAATGATTAGAAATCTACATGATATTTCTTTACTATTCCTTTTGCATCATGTTGCATGTGATTTTTTATGTTGATATTCAATTTTCACTTCATTATGACCTATTTTGACTGTGTTTTTATCATTTTACGTGTTTACTAACCTGTAGGGAGTGCCTTCATATATAGGACAATCTAGGCAAGATCTACCAAATACAACCTTCTGGGTCATCTCAAAATGCCCCATTTTGCTTAACCCCAAGTTTTTAGGTATTTTGGAGGCCCCTGGATAGTACATTTGGGAGGTCGCTTTCACATATTTTGTGACAATCGCCAGTCTCCCACCCCAGAGTGATTAGAAATTCACGCATGATTTCTCAACTATTATTTTTGAAATGTGTCCCTAATGATGTCTAGATTCTTCTTTTCAAGTTTCATTTCATTCTGACACATTTTAATCACTATTTTGTTATTTTATGTATTCACTAGCTGGAGGCCTTAGGGATTGCATGGTTCCTTCCATTCACATATGCTATTAACCATTTTCTATTTCTTTGTACATAGGATCTCAACACCGTAGGGGTGGCAAGGAATGACAGACACACTCATGCAAGTGGTGGTGACGTTTGGCCCACCCATTTCGAATGTAACAAAATTGTATTGAACACTCTGAGCCCTTGAAATGGGGGGGACGTATTGTAACTAGATCACAAGAAACATTAATAAAAGAGGCTAAACTTTAGTTTTGCTTACATATCATTTCATTGCATATTTTTTCCTTTTCATGCACTTGTTCTTCACATTTTCGTAGGACTTAGCATTTCATTACATCTGCTTTTGTTTGCATCGTACCCAGTACACCAGTGCTTCCGTAGACATGCTTTCAGTGGCGATCACGGTGGGAACCTATCCCCTGCTATTGGGATCAATTTTTTGATCAAAATTTTGTGTTTTTTCTTATAGGTGTTAATCCTTCGGGATCTGTACTGCTGCTCGTGCCACCTTGTGACAAATACAGACCTGACATTCGTTCCACCTCAATATGAATACATATTCATCTCACCCTATGACAAATATAGATCTACTATTCATCCCACCCTAGGACCATTAGCTCTCTATGCATTTTCTGAGTAGAAACTTAGAGGCATCTAGTCTGGGCAGAGAAGAGGTAGGTTTTATAAACATCCTCTATGTTTTTCTATTTTCTGTCTCTGCAAATTTCTTGTTTTCTTTGAATGCATAGAAAATTTTGATGCATGTTTTCTTTCTTTGCATAAGTAAAATAACCACACACACCACATAATAATATTAACATCAAGGAGTTGGTCTTAAAACCCCAACACTTGATCAAGACCAACAATGGATTTCATCACCACCTTGGCTTGGATTTTGCATACATAACCCTGATCGCGACTGTTGCTAGACATAAATCCTGACGAAAGCTAACCAAGTATAATGGGGGTGATTACCCACGCATGAGGATAAGTCTTCTATGGTAGGTGTCAAAAATAGAGTTATTTCCCTTTTGTACCACCTATGTTCCATGTACTGTTCTGCTCTCGTGTACCAATAGTCTCCCTCATGTAAGGGCAGGTATATTGAGAGGTTCGATATAACGGCCTGGAAGTGGTATATTGAAGGTGTGACCATTTTGGATATATAAGAGCCCTCATTATGCATGAATAATGGAATTTTATTTACAAGGTTTGTACAAAAAAAAACAAAACACACTAAACCAGAATTAGGACACACATTTATTCTGTAAACGAGATAATCATTTCTTTGTTTGTGTGGTCCTCTTTTGTTTAGTGTAGCATAAAAAATCGTAAAGGAGATAGAAACATATGTATCTTTTAGAGAACCACCACCATGGTGTATACCCATAGCCAAGCCTAATCACAGGTAGAAGATATGAAAAGTGTACAAGGAGGCACAAGTCGCCTTCGTTATAGCCCCAAGGACTTGGTTATACCACCTTAGCGGCCTAATCCACAACATAGTCCACATCATACCATTATAGAATAGGACTATAGCAACACCCCTTCGAGGGGCATTCCCATTCAACATAGACCCTCTCATGAGGATTACATACATGGGAAGACCCCCTCAGACACTCATTATGAGTGGCCTCCATGTGATGAAGTGTTGGAACAACATAGGGTTCATAAGGAGGGGACCACATGATTATATCATCCCTCCTCTACCCCTCATTACTGTCAAAACTAATAGGCCAAATCCAGAGTGCAAGGCTCTTCAGATAGGTTGAGCCAACTCTACCAACCCCTTTCACATGTACAAAAGGGAGCACAAGGAAAACTAGTATATTCCTCAAGATAAATACATAATGCGAGAGCAATTCACCTCCGCACCTGCTAATTATGAAGATCACCTACTAAGGCCAGAGCCTCGAGTGAATGCTACTAACCTCGAAAAAGGGAAGTGACCTATAGAGATCTCAGATCACCATGAATGAGATAGATATGGAGGAGAGGCATGTAGGCCTCCTAGACCTAAGACGACGAAAAAAATTGACTTGGCATTTGCCAAACATGCCACTCGCCAAGTGCAAATAACGCAGCTTGAGCAAGATCAACAATAGTTAGAGCACCTGTATCATATTAGCAAAGAGTGCATTCAGTGTTAGACAAATGAGTTGCTCCAAAAAATTGTGCATGAGAGGATTCCAACCCATCACATGCATAGGATAGAACATTATGAGAGGCACAACCCCTTGGTGCAAGACAGGTCTCCATGACATTATCAAGCATTGCCTCCAAGACCTCCCAGACATGAGCAAGAGGCCACTCCTAGAACCAATGATGGGCACCTTCCTCGGGCACCCACCCATGTTTATAGGTCACACCTAAGAACTCCTAAAGAAGCCTATGAGGAATTTATATGAGAAGAAGAGCAGGATGAAACCCCCTACCAAGGCAAGGGGGGCGCTATCCGACTACCCCTCCATAGGCCTCAAGTTCCTCGCAATTCACAATGGGAATAAACCAAAGAGGAGGAGATCAAATCCTCTAATGCATACAAAGTGTTGCTAGAGTGCGTAGAGTATGTGGAGACCAAGACCTCAAGGCCTCAAAATCCCACCTTACACCAGCTCCATAGTCACCCTATGCATCCTTCAGTGTTGGCACCCCCATACCCTGAACACTTCAAAATGCCTCAATTGGTAATTTTTAGAGGGGATGAGGATGCCCAAGAGCACGTGACAAGATTCTTGAGTCAATGCTTTGGCATTCAAAAAAATGATGCATTGCTTCTAATAATGTTTTTAACCACGTTCACAGGCCCTGCCTCGGATTGGTTTACCTAGTTACTGAAGCATAGCATCAGTAACCTGGACCAGCTATTGGATGCATTCCTCGAACATTTTGCCTTCAACACCAAAAAGAAGGCATCATTAAGTGACCTAGCTAGCCTTAGGGAGTATGAGGAGGATATCATGGCTATTTATGGAAATTGGTGGAGGACGTTGCTTTCAAAGCTACCTTACCTTCCTCCCATGGCTGACCTAACCCAAATTTTCTCGAAGAGTTGCCTAAGGTCAATCTCCATGCTATTGCAGCTGCAAAAATATGCCTCTCGAGGAAGCCCTGGTGCAAGCAAAGATAATTGAGGAGATCAAGATACAAGACGATGAGATTGCCAAGCCACACAAGAAATAGTGGCCCAAAAATGCCAAAATTAGGCCCACATAATTGAAACCTATCATGATCAATCAGGTTGCCATAAACATACCAAAGCCTACACAAATGACACAGGCCCCAAAGGCTAATTATCAGGTAGTTCCTCTTGACATCTATGAAAAGGAAAATCATAGGCAAGAGCAAAATTAGTAGTGCCACCCTAGGTGACAATTCACACACTTAACGAAGTCTAAAGACTCCTTGTTTGACTGCTTGTCCACGAAAAACTTGATAAATTTGCTAGAAAATTGACCCGTAGACCCCAACGCACCAAAACCCAAGGGCTATAGGGAAGACTTGTACTATAGATTTCACCAACAGAAAGGATACGACATCTACACATGTTGGAAATTCAAAAGTTTAGTGCAGGACTTAATATACAACAAAATGCTGGTGGTGGATAGTCCCATAGCACAAAACAACCAATATATGGAGGTCTTCAAAGACCCCCTGCCTGCCCATGATGCACAGGCCAAGACTCTACAAGTAAACGAGGTGACACAAAACTGCCCCATGTAAGGGTACATAGGGATGATAATCATAGTGACATGAAACAAGAGATACCCAAACCCAGCTACCCCCGTTGTAGCTACAGGAGATGTTCCATCAACATCACAACCTCCACAACACCCTACACAACCTCCCCTACCTAGACCAATGGCCACAATTTGGACTAAAATTACTCAAATTTTAAGGACCACATCGGCTAGGATCTCTATTTATGAGCTCATACAACAATTACCGCCCCATTGGGAAGCTCTGATGGAGATACTCAAAGCCATCGACCTATAGCCCCATGAAGCAAATTCTTTCAACAACTTTGTGGGACATATAAAATGATGCACAAAACTAGTCATAACCTTTAGGGAAGAACTAAAATCGATGACTAGTCATATGGTGGATCCACCCCTGCATGTCATTGCGTGGGTCAACGGGATTCCATTCAAGAGGGTGTTGGTAGACACTGGATCATCCAACAATATAATCACAACAATGACATTGAAAAACCTTAAGCTTCCAACATCTCATATTGTGGCCTCCACCTACACTCTTTGAGTATTCAACGAAGCATTATGCTCGACAGTTGGCACAATTATCCTACCCATCCAAGTGGGACAAAAGACCATTCCTACATTGTGTCACATCCTTGAGGGTGATATGGCCTACAATATCCTACTAGGCTGGCCTTGGATTAGGGACATGAAGTGTGTCCCTTCAATAGCCCATCAATGCCTAAAGTACACATACAAAGGGTAGGTGCATGTAGTCCCAGCAGAATTAGAGCCCTTTAAGTATTGCAATGCAGTGTAGCTGATGCCAAATCGACCCTTCCATCAACACATTTTGACTTTCAATTGAATTCATCCAAAGAGGGTCCGATTCTGCATACATCCCCACTGTTAAGTTCCTCAACTCACCAATTGGACCCATCTTCATCGTCTGATCCTCCACCAACGACACCACCTATGGTGGCCATACCGAAGGACAACAGGAAGAAACCCCTAGAGGAAATATCACCATTAGTCTCAACCATCTCTATCGAAGAGGTGCCCAACCAAATGGAAGTCGAGACACATGGCTCACCCAACATGGAGTGGACTCAGGAAGAACTCCCATTCCCCCACCTCAACCACTGACGATTACCATTGAGATGGCCAATATGGGCTTGGGGGAGTACCTAGTGTGGAACATTGTGGAAACACCCACGCTTGAATACATGCAAGACATGGGGAGACCTCGCCTCCAAATCGACACTATTGTCCCTTTAGGCTACCCTCCAAACCAGACAAATTTTGTATATGGGGGCCTCGACAACAACATTGAACCTTACCTACAATAGGAAGAGGACGAAAAGCCATTTTATAAGAACGTCGAATATTTGTCCAACCCAAACTTTGCTTTGAAATACCTTGGCCAATGTAATTGAAATGGATATGGATTGGGCAGATACAAATAAGGAATGCATGTTATTTGTCAACCAAGATATCATATGTCATATGATAAATCAAGAGTAGGGTTCAACTACCATTTGCCTCTCAACATCTTGGTAGAAACCATGCAAGGCCTAGGGCTAGGCAACAAGGGTGGGTTGGCACAAGATCCATATGCCAATCCCAACACAACATATACATTGGGGGATTATCTCCCATTGTTAACAACAAACCTTGTTGGCCTCAACAACCCCTTCCCTTCGATCGAGAAGTGGGAAAGTTCAAGAAATTACCTCCAAGAGGGATATAGATAAGATCAGGGTGGATCTTCTGAATATGAGTTAGAGTATGAGGTAGCACCATGGGACCCTTTCGAGTCCGAGAGCAATCACTCGCAAGCGACACCCATAGATGACTATCAGGAGAACTTTGTGACAATGTTCCCCTTCAATGCTCCAATCGGGCAATTGCCACCTCAAGAGAATTAGGTCCTCCCGTAGAGAGCAGAACAACCCAAATGGGACCAAATCAACTTGCTCAAACAGAACGAGCCTCACATGCAGTAAATAGTTGTCAGAACCAATGAAGGCCTATGGATCTCTGACAGTGAATATGAAGATGATACGGAGATGGTATATCTCAACCATATGTGGTAGCAGCAACACCCCATGGACATTGATGATATGTTTGAAAAGCTAAACATGGGACCAAGGCATAGGTGGCATTTGAACCAAGCATAGTTGGACCAAGTGCTACATCTGCCACTTTAGGCATACAAAGAGCACCTCCAACCCGGAGACCCTATAGAGCCGTCAGTGCCCAGGGCATAACCTATCCTTTTATCTACACATAGGGTCGATCCTTTTGTACCAATACCCAAAAGTCAGATCCAGGGTATAAGTATCACCAAGGAAGTCCGAGTCAACACCCACACAGTAATAGAGACCAAATTCATTCCATCAACATGATCTCCATTGACTTAACCACCCCCATCCACAATCCAGCCGATCCAGCACAACCATTGTATCTAGACCTAGATGCCATAGACTTGGATTGTGCTAAATCGCCACCATCCCCATCAGATTATTGGCCTTGTAGTGAGATGCTTCATTTCATCCCAAGATTGACTCAGGATGTCTTCCATGCTAAAGAGGAACCTGACATTCCCAACGCAAATCTAAATTCAGCGAATGATATCCACCTAATCCCAACTCCACACCAGTTGGAGGAAGGATCCCACATGTCAATCGAAGAGATGATTGACATAGACATAGGCTCGGATCCAATGAATCCACAAATCATCAAGCTGGGGTTAAGTCTATCCCCCGAAGAGCGAGCCAATTACATTACCCTTCTCAAATAGAAGAAGGAGTTTTTTGCATGGTCCTACAAATATATGTCGGGGCTAGACCCACAGCTAGTCACACATAATCTAATGCTTGATCCGACAGTCAAGCCAATCAAGAAAAAGCTATGTAAGATGCACCCAAAAATGGCCCTAATGGTCAAATATGAGCTACAAAAGCTGTTGGATGCACAGTTTGTTATATACGTATATTACCCACCATGGTTGTATGGTGCCCATCAAAAATCCTGACAGGAGTATTTGCATATGCACTGATTGTCAAGATCTAAACAAAGCGAGTACCAAGGATGATTTCCCCTTGCCTAGAATTGACGCATTGGTAGATGCTACAATAGGCCATGAAATGCTTTCCCTCATGGATGGTTTCTCGAGATACAATCAAATTCGTATCAATCCCAATGATCAACTAAAAATGGCATTCACAATGCCTTGGGGGACATTTTGTTATAAGGTCATGCCCTTTGGCCTTAAAAACGTTGGCGCCACCTACCAACGTGCTATGACATACATCTTCCACAATCACATGCATAAAAATTTGGAAGATTATATGGATGATTTGTTGGCCAAATATATTTTGTGCCCAAATCATCTCGATGACTTACGTAAGATCCTTGATCGCCTCATCGAACACAAAATCAGGCTAAACCCTAAGAAGTGCATATTTGGCATCACATATGGAAAAATCTTGGGTTTCATAGTCTCAAAATGAGTCATCGAGGTAGATACAAATAAAGTCAAGGCAATCCTTGAAATGCTTCCCCCAAACACCATCAAGCAGCTCAGAAGCTTGCAGGGTAAGGTCACGTCAATCAAATGCTTCATAGCGTAGCTATCTGACAAGTGCTGACCCATGAATAACTTATTACATAAGGGGGTAGCATTTCACTAGGATGACCAGTGCCAGTCAGCCTTCGATGACATCAAACAATGCTTAGCTTTGCTGCCAGTATTGTCACCACCTAGACCAGGAGTGTCATTCTATTTATACATCTCAGCTACTGAGGTGGCACTGGGCGCCATGCTAGCCCAAAAAAATGAACTACATAAAGAACAAGCTAATTATTATCTTAGCCGCACCTTGGTTAGTTATGAACTTAACTATGCATACATCGAGAATCTATGCTTAGCAGTGGTATTTGCCACAAAAAATCTATGCCATTACATGCTGAGCAATACAATGTATGTTGTGTTTAAAGAGAATCCATTGCGGTATATGATGAGTTATACTTATCATAGTAGCCACACGACGAAATGGATCATGTTGTTGATAGAGTTTGACATCAAATTCATTGGACAGAAGTCCATCAAAGGTCAAGTCATCATCGATCAACTAGCAGAGGCTCCTCTCGAAGAGAATCAACCTCTAACCATAGAGCTACCCAATGATGGGGTCTTCCATGTATCAGAATTGCCAGATTCTGATGAGCTTGAGCCACAGGATGACATAACCCTATTTTTTTATGGTTCTCCTAAGCACCAATAACAATGCTAAATATGAAGCCTTGCTCATAGGTCTTCATATAGCCATCACCATGAACATCAAATGCTTGAATATATTTGGTGATTCACTGTTAATTGTCAACCAAGTGAAAGGGGTATTCCAATGCAAATGCCCAGTTTAGCAGGCCTACAAAGCCCTTGTGGATAAATTCTTGGAAAATCTTGAATGGTACGACATTGAGGCACTCCCTTGATCATAGAATCATTTTGTGGACACTATGGCCTCCTTGGGGTCACTAATATCACAAGACATTTTTGATGAGATGACAACCATCCAAGTCAAAACATTATCGCAATCCATGATGGAGCGTGCAAGCTCTAACATAATGCCAAGAATCCACCTGATCCAGATTGAACCATCTCAGGATAAGTTCTCTTGAATCCATGATAGTCTAAATCATGCCAACTGGGGGTCCTTGTTCTCCCCAACCCCTCTTAATAGCAACACAACGCTATTATTACAAGTTATTTCCCGCTCAGCTTTTGCTAGGGACAAACTTCAAGAGGGATTGGCCATTCATACCATCGAGGTTTCTGATCAGTAGGATTGGTACACACCCATAAAAGACTACCTCAAGTTAGGTAACCTCCCACTGGGATTGTCGCATGCCGCAAAAATATCATTCAAATAAAAAGTGGTAAAACATGTCTTGCTAGGAGATATTTTGTACCATTGAAGCTATGAAGGAATCCTCCTCCATTGCTTGGACCAACATGAGTCCACTTGGGTGATCACCCAAGCGCATGATGGTACATGTGATGGCCATTTTAGCGGCATGGCCATCGTAAAGTGCATTCTTTGTATGGGCTATTATTGGCCATATTTAGAGCGAGAGTGTTGCACATATGTACAGAAGTGCGTGAAGTGTCAACACCATGCTAACTTGACACACGTACCTTCTCAGGACTTGTAGCCGATCCAATTGGCTTGGTCATTCTCGTAGTGGGGCTTATATCTAATTGGAAAGATCTCCCCTATGTCGTTATGTTGTCACACATTTATCATAATGGCCATAGAGTACTTCACCAAGTGGGTGGAAGCAATTCTGCTTACCTCTACGATTGGAACCCGCATTGCAGAGTTTATTTTACATAACATCATATGTCATTTTTGTATTCCATCCAAGATCATCTCGGATAATGGGACGTCATTTAAGAACAAATATGTGTGTGCTTTGACAACAAAGTACAAAATTCAGCATAGTTTTTTGACACCTTATTATCCACAGGCCAATGGGTAATCAGAGGCATCAAACAAAATGCTAGTTGCCATCCTTAAAAAGATAGTCATAGATAGTCATAAGTATTGGCACATTCAAATACCACTTGCTCTTTGGGCTTATCACACTAGAATTTAGACGCCCACTAGGGCAACTCCATTTTCGTTGGTGTATGGATCCGAGGCAATCATGCCTCTCAAGTTGGAAATACCTTCCCTGTGCATATCAATGCAAGAGTTCATCGATGATGACACTATGCGGTAGGCCCAGTTAGACCAAATTACATTACTCGATGAACGACGCGTCAATGCTCTTGAGCATTTACATGTCTACCAAGAGCGACTTAAGAAATCATACAACATGAAAGTTCACCTGAGGGACTTTTAGGTTGGTGACCTGGTCTTAAAAGAGAACCAACAAAATTCTAACTTGTTGCCCCATTTAAGGGACAAGTTCATGACAAACTGGTTAGGTCCTTATGTAATCGATAGTAAAATAGGACCTGGAACATACCGGCTCACCTCTCTTGATGGAATCAAGGAACTAGAACCCTTGAACATTAGTCATTTGAGGCCATTCCACATTTAAAAGAACCATGGCCCACCCCAAACTCTCCAAGGATTCCCATAATTTCTTGGTCAACCCAAAAATGCCCCAAAGGTACCCCTAATCCCTTTGGTCAAACCAAACACTCCAAGGATTCCCATAATCTCTTAGTTAACCCAAAATGCCCCAAGGATTTCCATAATCACTTGGTCAACCCCCAAACACTCCAAGGATTCCCACAATCGCTTGGTCAACCCCAAAACACCCCAAAGGTATCTATAATCCCTTTGGTCAAACTCAAATGCTCCAAGGATTCCCATAATCACTTGGTCAACCCCAAAAATTCCCCAAAGGTATCCATAACCCCTTTTGTCAAACCAAAAGCTCTTAGGATTCCCATAATTGCTTGGTCAACCCAAAACGCCCCAAAGGTATCCATAATTCCTTTGGTCAAACAAAAATCTCCAAGGATTCCCACAATCGCTTGGTCAACCCAAAATGCCCCAAATGTATCCATAATCCCTTTGGTCAAACCAAAAGCTCCAAGGATTCCCACAATCGCTTGGTCAACCCAAAATGCCCCAAAGGTATCCATAATTCCTTTGGTCAACCCAAATGCTCCAAGGATTCCCATAATATCTTGGTCAACCCAAAATGCCCCAAAGGTACCCATAACCCCTTTGGTCAAACCAAAAGCTCCAAGGATTACTGCAATCGCTTGGTCAACCCAAAACGCCCCAAAGGTATCCATAATCCCTTTGGTCAAACCAAATGCTCCAAGGATTCCCATAATTGCTTGGTCATCCCAAAATGCCCCAAAGGTATCTATAATCCCTTTGGTCAAACCAAAATCTCCAAGGGTTCCCGCAATCACTTGGTCAACCCTAAAATGCCCCAAAGGTATCCATAATCCCTTTGGTCAAACCAAAAGCTCCAAGGGTTCCTGTAATTGCTTGGTCAACCCTAAAATGCCCCAAAGGTATCCATAATCCCTTTGGTCAAACCAAAAGCTCCAAGGATTCCCAAAATCGCTTGGTCAACCCAAAACACCCCAAAGGTATCCATAATTCCTTTGGTCAAACCAAATGCTCCAAGGATTCCCATAATTGCTTGGTCAACCCAAAACGCCCCAAAGGTACCCATAATCCCTTTGGTCAAACCAAAAACTCCAAGGGTTCTCGCAATCTCTTGGTCACCCAAAATGCCCCAAAGGTATCTATAATCCCTTTGGTCAAACCAAAAGCTCCAAGGATTCCCATAATCGCTTGGTCAACCCAAAATGCCCCAAAGGTACCCATAATCCCTTTGGTCAAACCAAAAGCTCCAAGGATTCCCACAAACGCTTGGTCAGCCCCAAAATGCCCCAAAGGTATCTATAATCCCTTTGGTCACACCAAACGCTCCAAGGATTCCCATAATTTCTTGGTCAACCCAAAACGCCCCAAAGGTACCCATAATCCCTTTGGTTAAACCAAAAGCTCCAAGGATTCACACAATCGCTTGGTCAACCCAAAATGCCCCAAAGGTATCCATAATCCCTTTGGTCAAACCAAATGTTGCAAGGATCCCCATAATCGCTTGGTCAACCCAAAATGCCCCAAAGGTACCCATAATCCCTTTGGTCAAACCAAAAGCTCCAAGGGTTCTCGCAACCGCTTGGTCACCCAAAACACCCCAAAGGTATCTATAATCCCTTTGGTCAAACCAAAAGCTCCAAGGATTCTTGCAATCACTTGGTCACCCTCAAAATGCCCCAAAGGTACCCATAACTCCTTTGGTCAAACCAAAAGCTCCAAGGATTCTCGCAATCGCTTGGTCACCCCAAAATGCCCCAAAGGTACCCATAATCCCTTTGGTCAAACCAAAAGCCCCAAGGGTTCTCGTAATCGCTTGGTCAAAAAAAATGCCCCAAAGGTATCTATAATCCCTTTGGTTAAAACCTCCAAGGATCCGAAAGAATCACTTGGTCCGCACCCATTCGGGATAAACCAACCATAACGAATATTCAAAAACAATAAAATAATCAAAAATAACAAAAAAATTGCATCTCACTTCCATGCATACTCTTAAAAATAAAAACACACAAAAAATAAGCTGCATTAGGCATCGCATACATACATTACATATTTTTTGACCATATAGGTCAAATGCACCATAGACTGTAATTACTTGGCAATTCCATCATCTTCCACATTTGTCCACTTTGTAAATAATCCAGCAAAAATAACACCATCCACGGTTTCATCATATCATAGTCAGTGGTCTTCTAATGTCTTTAGGGTTTTTATCATTCAGTTGTATTTAGATTTCTAGACAAAAATTGTACAAAGTTAGACATATTTTACAAAGGTAGAGTTTTACTTGGATCACACCTTGTTACGTAACATCCCAACACAAGTTAAAACACATAAAAATTCCCAAGTTGTGTGAATGAAAGATAAAACCTGCAAAGCAATCCAGGATACCATACAGTGAAAATGTTATCTCACTCATCCCCCTATGCGAATGACCCCAAGAATGCTGAGAGTTGGCAAAAGGACAAGCATCTTCCCTACCCAATTCCCAAAAATAAACAGTGGCTTTTACCACTGTCAAAAATCCCAAATTCTCAAAAAGTTGGAAATATAAAAAAGAAAATTGCAAAAATTCAAAGTACAAACTTCAAAGTTTGACATCAAAACCCTCAAAGTACACACATCAAAAAGCATAAGAAATAGTGATTCTCATCTCTCAATATTCAAATCCCTTGCTCAAAAGAAAAAAACAAAAATAAACACTGATTTTTATCACTACATACGAGAGCAAGTATCCTAATAAAATTGAAGAAAAGAAGGGAGTCAAACTTGAATCCCTGGAACTCTCAGCATTCAGAAGGTCATGAGGTGATCCTCAGTACCGGTTTGGTGGATAGCCTTCTAGTCACTAGTGGCAAACCTCCCGCATGACGATATATTTGTCACATTAAATTGTGTACAGATCAATGTTTTCATGTGGATGAGCTAGCTTATGGTATCCTAGATTGCACCACAGATTAATCTTACTAAATACAACAAAGGATTTAGTGGAGCTAATTAGGTGATCCTCAGTACAATTTTGGTTGACAACCTATCTGGAACTGGCGGTATCTTGAAAAATACCACATAAACGAATTCAATCGCACACACAAGGATGTGAAATAACTTGGTCAAACCCAAGTCTGATTCGTACCTTGTTCAAAAGTCTTGTAAGATAAATCTACAGTCTTGGCTAGTTAGTTGAAGCATCTGAGTCTCAGTAAAACATTAACTACATTCTAGAACATTTGTGGTACATTTCATTATTTACATCACCATCAAAAAATACAAAACAAAAAATTACACATGAAAAGTCATTTCACAAAGTAATCACATAGTACAGAAAGCTAGTAAATCATGTATAGTCTATGGTGCCATTGCCAATTTATCAACAAATCATTCCATCCATTCCATATGCATATCATATAGTTAAAAACATCTACATTCATAATAACATATGCATACATCAACATAAATAAATGTGCATAAAATAACAATAAATCATGACAAGTGTATAAACAAAAAGAGAGTCATGTATATATCACATCAAAAATACCCTCAGGCTACAATAAGACAGTCTGTTGACCTCACAACAAAATAAAAAACTCAAAAACCCCAAAGCTTAGGGATTCGTCCACCATGATCACATAGGATCAGGGCAACTAGAACTACCCCCAGTGGTGTGGGTCCTATGGGACCTCTCAGGGTGACTGTTGCTAGCCCTCACATCATGGCCACTAACTCTACCCTCACCCAGCCGCCTATAATGAGAGGATGCAGACTGTTCAATATCACTACCTCTCGTATGACACGATGATCCACCCCTAGTGAGCTCAGGTAACTCTCCACTAAGGTGAACAATATCTACCTCCAACTCCACCCGATGCCGACCCCACTCCACATCCCATCGGTGGTACACAACCAATGCGTTATCCTGTTGTGCCAACTGAGCCTGTAGGAGATCCCTCTTGACTCTGTGCTCCTCATCCCATATTCATAGTAGATCCTCCAATCGTGCTATCTCAACACAAAACCTAGCCTCCATATCCCCTAGGACTACTTGAGACATGGGCATATTCAAAATGACCTACTACTCCAGCACCCACTGCTCTAGGATATCTTATGTATTCGACTATTCTGGAACCCCTAAATCATCCCCAGTAAAGTCATCTACCTCCACCATGTCCACATTATCAAGAGGAGCCCCCCAACCCTCCACCGATTCTTTTGCACCCCCAACGCCTACTGCTATGGCATCTATGCCTCCTAGAGGCCCCTCACCCTACCATCGCCACATAGTCCACCACTAGTCATACTCTGCAGTCACCCTGACATTGTCCACGTTAGGGACATCAATTACTACATCAGACTCCTCACCTAGTGGCTTAATGATCGATCAGGCTAGAGTCCTCTCATCACCCCGACGCTAATAGATCAAAGGCTCACTAGGCAATCCTTGGTGCACCCCAAACTATCGCATCACCAAGACGTATGGGAAGTACTCCTACTCAGTCTTGTGCTTCTTGATCAATTATCTCCCCCTGTGCACCCACCAGAGCCACTCTCCAAACTCAGGCCAGGATGGACAGTCCTGGTATGGCCGCCAGAACACCTCTCCTAGAGCTAGACGTGAGAAGGCATCAGTATAGTGACTTACGTCACTTTCCCACCACTGAATCTACCCATGCTCCTCTAACCTCCACCATAGAGCAGCATACCTAATATCCCTATCCACCATATCACCCTGAGTGGTCCAAGGAAACCCCTGTGATCGCTCCATAGCTATGTGCTACCACCCCCAGCATTGCAAAATATAGCTGCACCTAATCTCCTTTCGCATCTAATAGTAGACCTCATACAACTCATCGTAAAGTTGTGCCAATAGTGTCTGATCCCACCTTATAATAAGTGGCATTGATTTTGGACACTCCACTAGTCTGAACACCACCTCAAGCAGGTTCCAATGGAACCTCACACCTGAGGAGTTAGGAAGCAACATATTGGAGATGAGAGTCATGAGCAATGCATGCCTCACCCCAAAAATACCCTTCTCTAGCCACCACCACACTAGAATCTTTCCTATCATGTAGTCTGCATCTTCCCTCTCCATAGCCCTATCCACCCCCATCTCCACCGCCTGACCAAAACACTGTGTCAACACTGTCATCTGCTGATCACGAGGAGTCATCCGAATGGGCAGTCCATCTATCAGAATCCGTAGATCCGATACATGTCCTCCAGAATAACCGTCATCTCCTTTGTTGGGAGATGAAAGGTGTTGGTGTAGGGATCCCACAAATTGATCAGGGCAGTCAAATATGCCCGATCCCCCACCATAGGCTCCAACCGCATCACCTACTTGAGCCCAAGGGCATCAAGACACTCCCAATCCACCACAGTCAATGCATCTCGAGCATCAGAGAACATAGTCGGCTTCCGGTACCGACTCTTCACAACCTAAAAAACAAAAACAACATAAAAACATTAAAACATGACAACAAAACAAATGTACAGTAGTGTATACAATAACAAAAACATAAAAAAACGGTACAATAACAAAAACATAAAAAAAAAAAACAAAAACTGCACAATAACAAAATTACATTTTAGGGTTCGTACCTTAATTTCAAAAACAAAATAAATGTACAGTAGTGTATACAAACAAAAACATAAAAAAACTATATAATAAAAAAAACATAAAAAAACTGCACAATAACAAAATTGCATTTTAGGGTTCCTACCTTAATTTCAAAAACAAAACAAATGTACAACAGTATATACAAACAAAAACATAAAAAAAAACTGTACAATAACAAAAACATAAAAAAATTGCATAATAACAAAATTGCATTTTAGGGTTTTTACCTTAATTTCAAAAAAACATTAACAAAATGTATAGCAAAAACATTCAAAAAAATCAAATAAACAACATAAAAACAAAAAAACAAACAATCACTAGGGTTTTAACCTTAGTCTAAACACAAAAACAAAATACAAAAACATTAACTAGGGTTTTAACCCTAGTCTAGATGCAAAAACAAAAAAATAAAAAATTAACGAGGGCTTTAACCTTAGTCTAAACGCAAACACAAAAAACAAAAAATTAACTAGGGTTTTAATCTTAGTCTAAATGAAAAAATGAAATACAAAAAATTAATTACGGTTTTAACTGTACTTAGACAAAAGAAAACAAATAAAGCAGAGAGAAGGAACACCTACCGGTATTGCCTTGGCTCCGCCACTTGAAGATCCGATCCTCGCATTCATGGCGTCAATGAAATTTTGGCAGATCTCCGCTACGCAAACTCGCACTCCTCCTACTCACAGCTCCAAATTGCCAAAAAAAAGATTGCAACTAAGCCCAAAACCTAATTTTGGGCCTTATATAGGCTCTCAGGCCTGTAATCGTTCCACCCTGGGATGAGCACTCTAGTTAGTGCTCGTGCCACCCTTGGATGATTACAAAATTGGTATTCATCCCACCCTAGGATGATTATAGAGCTAGAAATAAAGCAACAAAAAAACTGCATCCAAAAACACACCAAAAACAACAATAAAATTGTCGAACAAAGGTGCCTTTGCGCCTGACATTCTTGGCATGCAAAACCAATGTCAAGGTCACAAATTATCACTATCCTACTCCCTAAGAAGGCTACCATAGCTGGACCGCTCCATGGGAGGAAGGATTTTTGACAATTTCAACCCCAATCGACATCACAAAAAGGGTCAAAACCCACCAAAAATAGGTCCAATTGTTGGGAAACTGCATAAGCGTTCAACAAAAAACAACTAAAGGCACCCTTACAAAAGTCATCTTGGGTCAAGCGACTCATCATTTTTCTCATGTCGATCATTCCCTCATCGATTCATCACTTGATGGGGTAGTCACACTTAGTCACCAATCAACAAATACACACCCAATCAATGAAATGGCATACATTCAAAAAATTATTGACAAAGACAATCATGCTCCTGCTTGGGGCAGAAAACAAGCAATAATCACAAGCTAATCAAACACTTGGCATTCTGGAATCATGAACTCAAGGTTCCCACAGACAAAAGGTTGTGCCCTTTGCCTATTCATGACTGAACAATGTCCAAGATCAAGTGACACCTCACCGAAAAAGGTTAATACACTTGAGTTAAGCTCCTTAGCTCATCAAAAGCAAGGATTCAAGAATGCATGCCATTTCTATACTTGGGGTATCAAAATTTGATTAGGTTACTGAGAAACCCTAATCATTAAAGTGCTTTGGTTATCTATTTTTGCTCAGCACTGTGCCATGCATAGCGCATCCCAAGAAGGGGCATCTATAGACACCAAAACAACACCAATCCGATTATGTGACTACAAGCACTAACCGAATTGGTATACATAGCCCCTAGGGCAGCCCCTAGAGGTTAAAAAGTTGTCCTAACCACTCCCAAAGTAGTTTTGGAATGTCAGAGGTCAATTTTATACCTTTCAAGCACTCTACTCCCTATTCGTTCCACCCTGGGACGATTAGAATGCTATTCGTCCCACCCCGGGATGATTAGCATCAATCACTCCAGGGTGGGGTGAATAGCATGTTTGATGTGCAAAAATTCAAACCTTGAAAAATGGCAGCCCAGATTCGCCACTCAACTCCACCTTCAAGGCATGGGAGTGCAAGTGAGCATTTCAGAGATCAAAGATGCAGTCATGGAGCCCTTAATTAGAGAGGAATCTTCTCTCCCCAAATAAGGCATGATGGCCAAGTGGTGCCCCTGCATGCACATTCAAAGGAGACCTTTAGGTCTATAAAATGGTGAGTCTTATCACCCCAAAAAAGGAACAGAGCAAGAGCATTTGGAGCAATGAAGTGCTGCCAAATTATACCCTCACCCCTCATTGTTCTTCCTACATCCTTGATCTCTCTTTTGGAAGGGAGGTTATTGGGTGAATACTAGGAGCACAATCCAGACCCAAACCCGAATAATCGACCATAATCCCACACCAAATTTTCTGACACAACCCCTTAGGAGGTTTTGGACCCATCCCAAGTGGATTGGTATTGAAACCAAGGCCCAAACGATGGGCGTCCTACCCCCGGGTGCCCCCCACACTATTGCAGTCCTAATCACCCCACCCTGGAGCAATTAGAAATCTACATGAGATTTATTTACTATTCCTTTTGCATCATTTTGCATGTGATTTTTTTATGCTGTTGTTCAATTTTCACTGCATTCTGACCTGTTTTGACTGTGTTTTTATCATTTTATGCGTTTACTAACCTATAGGGAGTACCTTTGGATACAAGACGATCTAGGTAGAATCTGCCAAGCACGACCTTATGGGTCATCTCAAAATGCCCCATTTTGCTTAACCCCAAGTTTACAAGTATTTTGGAGGCCCTTGGATAGGACATTTGAGAGGTCACTTTCACACATTTTGTGACAGTTGCCAGCGTCCCACCCCAGAGTGATTAGAAATTCATGCATTATTTCTTGACTATTATTTTTGCAATGTGTCCATAATGATGTCTAGATGCTTTTGTTCAAGTTTCATTTCATTCTAACACGTTTTGATCATTGTTTTGTTATTTTATGTATTCACTAGCCGGAGGCCTTGGGGATTGCATGGTTCCTTCCATCTGCATATGCCATTAACCATTTTCTATTTCTTCGTATGTAGGATCTCAAAACTAGAGGGGTAGCAAGGAATGACAGACACACTCATGCAAGTGACAACGATGTTTGGCCCACCCATTTTGAATGTGGGCACACAGAAGACCCAAAAGGGAAGCGTACCATCCATTGGTGTAACAAAATTGTATCGAATTTCTCTGAGCCCCTAAAATGGGGGGGAAGTATTGTAACTAGATCACAAGCAACATTAATAAAATAGGCTACACTTTGGTTTTGCTTACATCTCATTTCATTGCATCATTTTCCATTTTCATGCACTTGTTCTCTGCATTTTCGTAGGACTTAGCATTTCGTTACATCTGCTTTTGTTTGCATCGCACCCGGTACACCAGTTCTTCTGTAGACATGATTTCACAACATTATTGGTATGGTCTCCCAATCCCTTGGTAAATGTGAGGATTAATTCTCCTTTATGATTTATAAGTATACCTCTTACTCCTACTTTTCCTGGGTTTCCTTTTGCAACCTCATAAAAATTTAGTTTGAACCAACCTTTGGTGGAGGAATCCACTTAGAATAAATTATGTGATTAATAGAAGGACTAAAATCCTCTAAGGGTAGGCCAAGGGACCTACCCACAACAAGCTCAAACTTGGAGGTAGGCCTAGGGGAGGGTGGGATGAGGGAGGCATTTTCTTTGGCATAGACTAGGATCTTGCTAAATATTATCTCTGGGACAGTCGGGCATTGGGAAAATACTCTACGATTTCTTTCAAGATAAACTTCCCAAATGAAATGGTGACGGCACATTTTATAGAGGAATTTGAGACAAGGGTCATGGAAGGGGTGTGGCCATTGGAGAAAGAGATAAACGATGGAGAAAGGTTTAGCCCAAAGGATGTGGAAGGATTGGAAAATGGAATCAAGGATGGATGAGAAATAGGGATAATGGAGGGATATGTGATAGGGAGATTCCCATGCGGATAAACAAAGGATACACTTGTTGGGGATGGTGATGCCTTTTTTGATCAAGTTGTCAATAGTCAGGATCCTTTCTTGAATGGTGATCTAGACAAAGAAATACACCTTAGGGATAAGGGATTTAATCTAGACAAGGTTAAAGGGAAACATAATATCCTCAATTTCAAGAAGAAGTTGATAGACAGAATTGATAGTAAATTCTCCACTCTTTGAAGGCTCCCAAATAAGGATGTCATTATAATTAATGAGAGGGATGATAGTGGAGTGCAGGAGGGAATTAAACCTAATGAATTCAATAGGATGGGCATTACATCTGATAGTTTTCCATTTGACTGTATTATAGGATTTAAGTTTGTACAGAGTAGGATATTCAATAAGAGGATTTCTTGTAATACATTTGTCATTCCGAAATTTTAATTTGCTTCAATCCCCTAGTTTCCATATTAAACCTTTTCTCAAAAGTAATAATTATGATAGAATTCCAAAAGTTAGATCCTCTTGTGGGGGTTGCATTACTGAAGAAGTTGGCTCCTTGCAAATATTTCCTTTGGATAATGGATATCCACTTGTTCTTGGTGTTAGTAACTAATATCCAGATTTGTTTATCCATCAAGTCCATGTTTAGGGATTGAATCCTTATGAGTCCAATTTATCCTCTGTCCTTAGGTATACACACTTTATCCCAAGTGACAATGTGCAATCATTGCTTGTTTTCAGTTCCTGACCACAAGATGTCTTTTTGAATCTGTTCAATTATGTGGTATACTACAATAGGGGCTTTAAAAAAAGAGAGGAAGTACATTGGGATACTTTATATGGAGGTTGATGTGAGGGTGCTTTTGTAAGATAGGTATAGTAGGTTGCCCTTCCACCCTGCAAGTTTCTTTTGGATCCTCTTTAAGATGTTGTTTCACATAGAAGTAGTAGGTTGACCACATAATAAAGGGAGGCCAAGGTACATGGTTGGAAGGACATCCATAGTGCATTCAAGGATTTTGGTGATCTTATTTTGTCTTTGGATAGATGTATTAAGGAAATACACTTGCTCTTATTGAAATTCACTTTCTACCCAACATCTACTTCATAAATATTGAGTATGAACTTGATAACCTGCACCTCAAAAATAAAATAATTAGTAGATAAAATAGTGTCATCCATGAATTGTTGGTGCAAAACAGGATTAGTCTGGGAGGAAGCTTTAATTCCTGATAGGATGTTTGTTCTACGATTTGCTTGGATGGTCTTTCCTAGGGCTTCAGAAATAATGATAAATAAAATGGAGGAAATAGGATCCCCTTGCCTTAGATCTCAACTGCTTTGAAAATATCCCACTGTGGATCTATTGATAAAGACTAAAAACCAAGGCAAAGAGATACACACTTTTATTAGCTCAATCCATTCAGGATGGAATCTGAATTTTAGCAATATGGCTAGAAGAAATTCCTAGTTGACTCTATCGTAAGCCTTATTCATGTTGAGTTTGAGAACAAAGGAATTTTTTTTGGTTTTAGAAGTAGAATGAAAAGCTTCATGGATGGATATGACACCATCTAGGATTGATCTACCTTGGATAGAGATTCCTTGGCAAGGATCAATGATTCTTGGCATGATACTTTTTATCCTATTAGACATGATTTTGGTCAATATTTTATAAGAAACATTACAAAGGCTAATGGATCTGAAGTCAGACAAATATTTAGCAATGGGATTTTTAGAAACAAGGGCAATAAAAGTAGAATTAAAGACTCATGGAATTATTTTAGAAGACTGGAATTCTCTTATGGCTAAACACACATCAAGACCAACAATGTACCAAAAGGTTTGGAATAAGCAAGGGGGAAATCCATCAGTTCCAAAATATTTATCAAGATGCATGGATAAAAGGGTAGAATCAATCTCTTCATCTTGAAAGGGTACAATTAAGCTAGAATTAACATTGTCAAGAATGGAATGGGGGATATGATGGAGCATGGAAGCTTGAAAAGAATAAGAAAAATAATTATCATCTTCAAGGAGAGATCTGAAATATGAAACTACCTCATCTCTGATTTCCTCAATGTCCATGGTAGAAGTACCATCACTTTTCACTAATTATTTGATTATGTTGTTGCTTCTGTTTGTCAAAGTACATCCATAGAAATTTTTTGTGTTTGAATCTCCCTCTTTGAGCCATAAAGCTCTATATTTATATCACCAGAAGGACTATTCAAAAGCAAGGACATTGTATAATTCAGTAAGGATTGATTTTTATTCTATCCTTATTTTTTCATCAATCTGCCCATTTTGAGTTTTATTTTCTATCTTTTCAATTATATCTTTGAGATATTTCTTGTTGGCAAAAAGGTTGTCGAAGACTTATTTATTCCATATTTTTAGTTCTTCTTTAAGGATTCTAATATTTTGAGCAAGTTTGAAGGATGGTCATCCTTAAACATCTTGTTGCCAGCATTGAGAAACCTTATGCCTCAAATCTGGATGATGTATCCACATAGCCTCAAATCTGAAGGGTCTTTTGTAGGGGTTAGATTTTTCGATTTCAAGCATGAGAAGATTATGATCCGACACTATTTTAAGTAAAGGATGAAAAAAAACATCACCAAACATCTGGATTGCTTCCTGGGAAAGAAAAAATATATCTAACTTGAATTTAATATGCTGATTTTCTATTCTTATATTGCTCCAAGTGAACTTTGCATTTTTGAGTTTTACGTCCATGAGATTGTTAGAGTTGACAAAGTCATTGAAATCCTCCATGCTTTTGATTGGGACCTCAGTCCCTCATTTTTTATTTGAGGTGTAGAGGGGGGTATTGAAATACCCTACTACAATCTAGAGGATATTTTGGAAATAGTCCTTTATTCTACTGAGGGAGTCCCACAATTGAGCTCTTCCAAATATAGTATTTGGAGCATAGACGTTAGTGAGGATCTAGGACAAATTGTTGTTATTGTCATGAAATATACACTTAAGAGCTTGTCACTAGAATGTGATAATATACCTTTGACTTTTTTCTTATCCCATAGACACATGAGGTCTCCAATGGATCCTCTGGAATTACTAAACACTATACCTACCTTCTTCTAGATCATATTTGCTATGGTTAAGGATCTATTAGCATTAATTTTGGTTTCCACATGATGAAAATTGAGGGCTTTAGGTCTCTTCTCATTGACTTGACAATTCTTTGTTTGGCAGACCCATTTAAACCTCTCACATTCCATGTTCATTTAAAATATTTGGATGCCTTTCTACCTCCCCTTCCTTGAGGTTGGGGTAATTGGAAATTTTGATCTCCTCTCTTGGTTGAGATATAACAGTAGGGAAGATGGCCTTTTGGATACCATTGGCAATATCATCTACAAGCCCTCTCTTCCATTTATCGTCTTTGTAAATCCTTCCTCTTTTTTTATTACTACCATAGTCAATGGATGACTTGGTGGAGCTTCGAGTTTGCTTGGGGCTGAATTTGTAAGGAATTATCTGCTCAAGGATAGGGCTTGAAGGTCTGGAACTACTCTAATTTATATGGAGAAGCATCATGTCTACCACTATATTTTTAGGTATATTTTTGAGGATTACATCACAAGGACTATGAGAGGGCCATGAATTGAAGGGAGAATCTGAAGAACACAAGCTTATACTAAGAGGGGGGTGAATAGTATAAGAGCACTTTTTACTTTTCTTTCCAAATCAATATTATGCAATGTATAGATAGAAATATCAATAGCAGTAATAAAATAAATGCACAAATCACCACACACAATAGAGACACCAATTTAACATGGTTCACCCAAATATGGCTACCTCCACGGAGAAAATATTTCTTATAAATTTTTCTCAAATAATCTCTTGGGAATCCTTTCCCTACAATGTTTATGGACCTTTGTCCAAAGGAGATGTTGATCCCCTAAATTAGGTTCATGGATCTCTATCCATAGGAGAAATCCTTCTCCTCTACTATGGCTGGTGATCCTCTAGAAGACTACTGCCTCCACTGCACTAGCTTGTGGATCTCTCTCCACTGAAGACTCTTGTCCCCACTCAGAAGACCTATCCTCACTACCTTGGCTGATGGATCTCTATCCACTATAGACTCCTATCCTCTCTTATTTGCCACCTAAAAATATCTATCTCAAATTTACTCAATTGGTCCTCTCAAAAGCTGCTCAAATTTGATCAATAGGTCCACTCAGAACTTGCTCAAATCTACTCAACAAGTTCACTCAGAATTTTCTCAAATATCCTCAACAAGCTCACTTAGAACTTGTCCAAATTTTATCAACAAGATCACTCAAAACTTGCTCAAATATTCTCAACAAGCTCACTCATAACTTGCTCAAATATACTCAACAAGCTCACTCAGAACTTGTCCAAATCTGCTCAACAAGCTCACACAAAACTTTATCAAATTTTCTCAACAAGCTCACTCAAAAATTGCTCAAATATACTCAACAAGCTCACTCATAACTTGCTTAAATATACTCAAAAATCTCACTCAAAAATTTCTCAAATCTGCTCAACAAGCTCACTCAGAACTTTCTCAAATCTGCTCAATAAGTCCACACAAAACTTATCCAAATTTGTATTGTAAGCTTCCACAAAAATCTCACACAAAATCAGTCCACAAGTCTTCTCAAAGACTTACCTCAAATATTCTTAACAAGTCCACACAGAACTTGTCCAATATCATAGAAGCATAAAGAGAATTTTTAGAGACTCAATATGTTCTACACTCAATGATCAATCACTTTCTCAACTCAAAATAGAATATAAAATAGTTTTTTTAAGGAACTTGAACAATCACTTCACACAACCACTTGACTAGGCTCAATAAACTCTACTCAACCAATCACTTTATGAAACACCCCTTTCTCATAAACCCTAGTCCAAGCATATATCAACCAACTCAAAATGTTTCCAACAATGCTCAACAACAAATATCACATAACAATGATACTCATATTCTTTTCAAAACCCTAGTTCAAGTTCTTTGCACAACAACTCACTTCAACAACAATGCTTATAAATCAATATTCACATAACAATGATACTCATGTTCTTTTCAAAACCCTAGCTCAAGTTCTTCACACAACCAATGGCTTCAACAACAATGCTTATAAAACATCAACTCTTTATTCCAGAAAACCTTGAAGCATTAACTCAAACACTCTTGAAAAGGAAACCCTAATCAAGTCCTTTTCACTCCAAAATTATTTTCTATAAAACCAATCAATCAACTCAACTATGGAAGAATGTATTCATACCTTTTTCTTGATGATGAAGGGGTCTCATAAATCTGCCACAACCATAACAACTTCTATGCCAATCTCAAATAGGTTAGAAGATAAATATTTCTCACAATATAATGTAAATACTCAATTACACCTTATCACTCCACCTTTAAAAAACAATCATCAACATACATAAAATATTTATCCAATAACACCTTATAAACTCCCAACTAAAATAAACTTAACATCCACCAAAAATTAATTCAAACCTCTTTAATTTAATTTAATGGCAAGAGAAACTTTGATAAATATCAAATCAACTTTCTTTATAATTCCAATCACTCATCAATAAAACAAACTCTCATTAACCCTTATTACTCCACAATAGTATAAATCAATTATCAAATTAACAACCTTTCTCAAACCCTTATAGCTCCAACAATAATATAAATCAAACACAAATTAACAACCTTTCTCAAACCCTTATTACTCCAACAATATCCTTTAGCAAAACCTTAGGCAAAAATTAATTATCAAAAATTACCTTTGCCTCTTAGTGGGTTTTGAACCCATGATCTCTGCCTCTGTGAGCGCTCTAGTCATGGCTTTGACCGCCACATGCACTAAGCACATGGTTAAGATCTCAAATTCTCTTCATCTTCTATATCCTTGACTGGCGCACAAAAACCACATGCAAAAGAAACCTTCCCTTGGCACTCAAGACACACCACTCCACACGAATCGATCACGTGCCTTTCAACTCCCAATGCCTTTGCAAAATGTGCGCTGCCAATGGACCATCATGTCCTCTTCTTTTCAAACAATCCAATTACTTTGTTATCTCTCCTACCTAGCACTAAAGACAAGTGAATTCTTATCTTCTTCCTCAATGAATAATCAAGCACGAATTACGTTTCACTTTTTGCATGAAATAACAATGTCAAGGGGTAAGTTTCAAATGCCTCTTTGGCATTAATTTATACACAAAAATCATTTGCTTCTTGGATGTCGGTGCTCCCATTTCTTGATGATATCGACGTTTAACTTTATAATTTATAAATTATTTAAATTCTAAAGAATTTAAATTTTATAAATTATATTTATAACTTTAGCTTTAATGAAATTAAAGCCTTCCTTGGGTTTAAACATAAACCTTTAATTTGTAAAATATTCTGCCATCGTGGGTCTTTTAAAAACTTCACTGCCATCACAATGTGTGAGGAGACTTTTATATCCTCATAATTATTTTAATAAAATCATTTAATCTTCCACCATGGGTTTTCCATAAACCCTCATAAAATATTATTTTTCCAACTTTTTCTTCAACTCTTCGCATTGTTCCTGGTGCTATTGATGATGTGCTCCATGGTATTAATGATGAATTTTCACCTTGACATCAATGACAACTAAATGAACTCAAAATGTCCAACAATATCCCCCTTTGTCATTGATGGCAACCCAATTTCCTTTTACCGAAAACTTGACCTTTCCTTTGTTCTGCTCCCCCTGGGACATTACTCCCCTTGGCTCAATGCTCTCTCAAATATCAAATCTCCCGCCCTTACTCAAATATCTCCCCCTTTGACATCAATGGAAAAGGGTCACCTTTGGGGCTCGGGGCTAAGAATGAGCCTCTTAGCTTAGCCCCTCCCCCACCTTATTTTGAGGTGGTTAATTCCGATGTGGGAGTATTTCTACTCCTAGAAAGCACTATTCTTTACCTTTATCCTCTTTTCTTATTTTTTGAATTTTTTGATTCCTATGACTATTTCTATCCATGTCCATGTTCTAATCCATGTCTACATTCTTGTTTCTATTCATATCCATGTTCCATGTTCTTGTTCATGTTCCTGTTCCTGTTCATATCCATGTTCCTGTTCCTGTTCCTATTCATACCTATTTTTAGAATGTCTGCTCTACACCACTTTGCTGTGTGACCATAATTATTGCACTTATAACACTTAATGTTATTATTCCTTGGAGGTGCAAATGTCTTAGTATTTCTCCTAGTGAAGCCATATCCTCTTCTGTCATGAATCTTGTAATTCATTGCCTTGTGACCAAACTGATTATATGAGTAACAATACCCATGGAAAGGTTGTTTGTTCCCATATTCCTATATTTCATGTGTCCTGCATTGTGAAGCCATGTGCCCAAACCTGTGACATGAAAATCATCTTCCATTGAAGTTACCTTTTCTTTACCTCATTGGTCTCTTAGTCTATCTTGACCTATTTTGATTGTTGTTCCATTTGTATCTTCTTTGTGTATTGTTCCTATTTTTTTTGAACTCTCTATTGTCCAACTCATCCTCGAATGTCTCACTTTATTTTACACTATTTTCTTTTGAAGTATCTTCATCTAAAGTTTCTTCTCCTCCAAAACTTGAAGTTGACTCTCCTTCCCATTTCTTTTGAACCTATTCAAATCCAAGACCTATGTTTTACTTTATGTAGTCTTTTGTGTCTTGATGAACTTATCCAAGTTCTTTGAGCTATTTTTAAACCCTTTCATCTTGATCTTGGAGTCCTCTAAATCTTCTTTTAGTAGTGCCACTTCTTGTGCTAACTTCTCACATTCCAAGATCTTTGCTTCTAACTTATCTTTGAACCTCTTTGCCTTAGCCTTTGATTTTTCTAAATCCTCTATGAGAAAACTTCTCTCTTCATCACATTATTGAAACTAAATTTCAAGTTTGGAGTGTTACTTTCTTACCTTCTTTACCATGTCAAGGGCATAAATAAGTTCTCCCTTGAGATCATAACCATAATTTTATGAATATTCCTCTATTTGTTTACCTTTGTCTACATCTTTATTTTCTGTTGGCTTGTCTTCTATAGGATCACTTAATTCTTCTTATAATACCATTAGAAGATTTTCATCTGGTCCTTCAAGTGCATTCTCATATTCATCATCACTAAAACTATAACCATCCCTTGTACAATCATCTTCAAGATGTCCAAAGTTACCACATCTAAAACACTTGAGAATTACTAGAGTTCTTTTCTTAACTTGCTCTTTTTCTTCAATCATAAATAGGACTTCATCTCTATCATTTTCTGAAAAACTAGCATCACTATCACTTGAGTACTTAATTGCCTTATCTGCATAGTAGCTCCTATTTTATCTTTGAATGAACTTATTTTCTTGTCTACTTTGTCCATACTTGCTTTTCTTTTGGTGCCTATATCTTTTTGATTCCTTGTACCTATGATCCTATTTTTCTTCACCATTGTTGTTCTTGGGTTCTTGACAATCTATTGAAAAATATCCATACTTTCCACAATTGAAACACTTAACATATCTTAGATCTCTGGATATTCTAGAATCTTTATATTTTCTACCATAATTAGCTTCTTCATCATTGGATGACTCATTTCATGATTCTGACATCTTACCTTTTGCCTTCTTGATTGCCTTGAAAGTTGCTTCCTTCTAGGGAATGGAATATTTTGTTCTTATCTCAAATGTTGTAAGCATACCAAGAAACTTATCTCTTGTTAAAGAATCACCATCCATTGACACTTCTATAGAAAAAACCTATTCATTGATTTTTTTTGGAAGAGTTCTTAAGACTTTATCACAAAGATATGATTCATCAATATTCATTCCAAGTCCTTGCATATCATTAACAACCTCATCAATTCGAA